>OY019131.1:93237515-96037515 GCA_955652365.1 Eristalinus aeneus
AATGGCGCTACAGTCCGGGGTGGACCTGGGCCAACATGCCTCTCCAGCCAGCACGATCTGTCGCCAGGTGTCTTCAGTTGCACACTCCAAGTTGGTTGAGGTCCTTCTTCACTTGTGTGCGCCACCTTAGCCTAGGCCGTCCTCTGTTGCGTTGTCCCAATGGCTCAAATTCGAAGACTTTTCGGGCCGGAACAGTGATGTCCATACGCTCTTCATGTCCTAGCCATCTTAAGCGTTTTATTCGTAGACGCTTGACCAGGCGCATGTCGCTGAGTTCGTCGTTAAATCTTCTCCTTCAGATGTTATCAATGCAAACAGGACCAACAATCGCAGGCAAAACTTTTCTCTCGAAAAGGCTAAGGGCTTCTTCATCCGCTTTGCTAACGTCTAAGTTTCCGCGCCACAAAGTAGGACCGGGATGATCAAGCTTTGACCTTCGAGAGCGCTTTTTTACTCAATTGCCTCTTGAGCCTAAAGAAACAATGATTGGCAAGAGTGATTCTGCTTTTCGGTACTTATGTTGTTGCCCCTGTTTACTGCGAAGCCGGTCAAGTTGCAAATATCGTTTCAAATATTTAATTTTTAATACTGCAACCCTTCCCCTTAATCCACTTATTAGTTAGTTAGTTAGTTTGACTTTTATTTTCAATAAATGTTTTACAATGTAAAGTTTAGCCTAAGTCATTTATGGTTTGGCCTATGGCCGTCTACCAGGTTGACAAAATACATACATACGTTTTACATTAAAAACCTCCATCTATGATACTTTTTCTATAACAAAGTGCTGCTACTGAATAATCGTATAAGGCCTTCCATCCCTTTTCTCCATGTAAGATGCACGTTACTTCATATTCGTCTAAAACAAGTTTTTCGAAAATTATTAGTCGAATTTCTTTTAGAATTGGACAAACAACACTAATCCACTTATTCATAGTGGGTTCTTAAGAAGATTCCAACTGGATACCTCTCTGAACTCTACTCCTTGTTAGAAATTGACAGCACCAAAGACCTTTAACCTTTACTTTTGTGATTTTTGAAATATATTGGAAGAAACAGAATTTCGTGTGTTGATTAAAAAATACCGTGAAAGCTCAGCAATGGCTTGAAAAGTGTTACAGGGACTCTGCTTCATCAAAAAACAATTGTTTGTCGGTGGCATACTGACTTTAAACGCGGCCGCACATACATCAACGATGCTGAACGCTCTGAGTGGTCAATTGAGGTGAACAGTTGGAACGTCAAAAAAGTACACAAAATCGTTTTGGAATTGCACGATAAAGGTGACATCTCAAACAAAAAGGGTCTCTTTCCCTCTACTGGTTTATAGTTTAGGCCAGAGACCAATAGGGAGACAGTC
The DNA here is from genome assembly GCA_955652365.1 of Eristalinus aeneus. Lineage (NCBI taxonomy): Eukaryota > Metazoa > Arthropoda > Insecta > Diptera > Syrphidae > Eristalinus > Eristalinus aeneus. Next base: position 93,238,873 of record OY019131.1, read on the forward strand.
AGAGACCAATAGGGAGACAGTCAACTCCCTCGTCTCCCGCCCTTGAATTCATTTTGACAGCGTTTTTTTATAACATTTCCCCTCCTGAACAGCTGACGCACAAAAAAGATTTTGTTTGTTTTCAAATGAGAATACGTGTGAACTGTCTATACGGTGGGTCTCCTCACTCTTCACACTGTTAGAAGGAGAGGGCATATAAATCAAAACGTAAACATGTGTGAGTCAAGTGAGACAATGTTCGATGATACGTAAATAACTTTCAGAATTTTAGGTTATGTCTACTAAAACACGTAAATAACAGTGAAACGGTCGATGGACAAAGGGGAAATCAGCTGTTTGATCAGCTGTTCAGTTGACCATCTCCTTCCTTATTGGTTTCTGGTTTAGGCCCCCAATCCCTGTCCTGTCACTCATTAGGTCTGTTCCAATTGATTTGTGTACAGAAATTCGACTTTTCGTAGAAATACGTTAACAGCTATCGGATAAATGAAATGTCAGAGGTTTTTTTGTTTTCACTTTGACAGCCATCTGCTGCCCAAAGATTTTTTTTTCGACGGCAATCGTAGGGAGGGGAAAATTTTGCTCTCTCATGAGATCTCTTTTCTACGAAAAAATCAGCTAATGAAACGCTTTTTCGTAGTTTTTTGGGCAAATTCGAATACATTCGTAACAATTCAGAGCAATTGGAATTGACCTATTGAGTCAGGGAGGCGCTTGGCACATGAAACAGTTTTGCGGTAGGTTGACATTGAGATCAAGCACGTTTTCGTGACACCTAGCAGACAAAATTTTTCAATTTATTTTCCAGGAGTGCTACATTTGCCGGGGATGAAATACTTTTCATATCGTCGATTAAGTTGGATACTTCACTGATTCTTATACGCAAACAACGCCGTTGACGTTCACGATAAAAGTAAGCAGACAAACGTGACTACCTTGAAGAACATTAGAGCAAGCAATGGTTTAGATGCTGTCATCAAACCATATAACAACAATAACAAAAGGTCCCTTCCAATTACTCTGAATTGCTACGAATGTCTACGAATTTGCCCGAAAAACTACGAAAAAGCGTTCCATTAGCTGAGAGCTCAAGGAGCAAAATATTTCTCCTCCCTATGAATTTCTGCCGAAGAAAAACCTGTGAGCAGCAGCACGGCAGCAGATGACTGTCAAATGGAAAATAAAAAACCTCCGACATTACACAGCTGTTCACGAATTTCTACGAAGTCGTTTCACAATTTTCGGTAGAGTTACTCTCTGCAAGAGAGATTTTTACCCAAACTTCTCAACTACGAATTTCTGTACACAAATCAATTGGAACAGACCTATTATGTTGAAGTTTACTTTTCGGTGCAGTTTAACAGCACTGATCGTCCTTGACGTATGACTAAGAAACCAGGCGTCCTGACTATGACCCATTTGACAAGCTCTTCCACTACCTGAAGCTTGACTTACCCAAATGCCTGCAGATCTAGAAGCAAAAAGATGCTAATAAGTCACTCGAGCGAGCTTACCGCCCTTTTTATTCCCGGGTGTGTTGGCAGAAGATTGACATTTATTTTGCAAATCCAATATGCTACATGCTCTGAGAAGAGACCTTGTATTGTTTACGACCTTTTTGAATGTCGGCATATTGAGCCTGAACCTTCGGTGCATGGCGTAACTTCTTAAGAAAGCCTTTGATTACCCAAGTCATATCATAAACTAGGTTCGTTAACAACATATAATTCAATTCTTTCTTTAAGTTCTTGCCCGAATAAGTTTCTAAGTTCTTCTTCAGTTCCTTATTCAATGTCTTCTCCAATTTCTGTTCTCCTTGTTAAATTTACAATTCATGTTCCTGCTCAAGTTCTGTCCAATTTTTTGTTCAAATCATTTTCGAAGTTGCCAGAATATCCAAGGACAACAGCGAATCAACCATTTACAACTTAACACCACACAGGTGCAACAGATGCATTGATTTTTGACAAAATTCACTCCCGCTTCATCTTAAACAAGTGTCAGGATTGCATTCCAATTCCAAACACACCGTTTCCTTGACACTCGCCAAAGCAGATTTCGGAGGCATGCGCAATAAAATCCTTCGTTCAGACGAAGAAATTCAACAAATGGATATTTCTTCAAAAAGACACAACACTCCACCAATACAAAACTCATTTCAAACCACTAACATCAAGTCTTTTCAAAACTAATATAAATCCAAAAACAAACCCGTAGATAAAATCCCAAGAAAAAATCCCATCTGCTGCCTGACTACCCACCTGAACGCAGCCATATGTGAGCGAGAAAAATCCGATAACAGCTGTCACCCTCAGCTGTCACACAGATTACACCACATGAAGTAAGGCGATTTTCGTCCACATTTTTTCAGTTTTTCTAAGTCAAAAACATTAAATTTTAACTTGTTTTCTGTACACGAATCTGCAAAATTATGTGACAGTCGATAACCAGCAAATTGCTCCTTTCAGATTTTCTGTTTTCGCATATAGCCAGCCTCAACATAACCATGAACAGCCTTGGTGCGGATTGCAATGAATTGAAAAAGCAATACGATGCATGTTTCAATGCCTGGTTCTCGGGACGTTTTCTTCGCGGGGATACCGATGATTCCATGTGCTCCCAAATGTTTAAAGTCTATCAGGAATGTGTGAAGGTAAGATTTGCTTCAATTCGTAGGCCCTCCAAGCTAATCTCATTCGGTGCACTTTTGCAGAAAGCTATGGAGGAACATAAAATTGAATTCCGTGAAATCGAAGGTGACTACACAACTGGAGACTTCAAATCATCGTCTGACAAGACCACCAGCTGACCGGAGATATCGCAGTCGGCGTCTGGAACGGGCCAGCCAAGGAGACGAATCAGTAGCATTTAGAGAAGCACCGGGTCACCTGAAAGTTCTGCTCTTCACAAACGTTTTTTTCTTTAGTGTTACGTGCAAGAGGTTCTATTTGTTGCCACAAAACCAAAAACTAATTAAATGTGTAAATAGTTTACTTTTTATTTCGTCTTTTGAATGTGATTGTGCGCTGCCCCATGAAGCACTCCTCGCGGAAGAACTTCCGTCGTTGGGGACAGTGCCTCTCGTTGTGAGGGGCGGACTTCCTGCAGAGAAAGCACAGAGGGGATTTTGTTTCGAGAAGTGCCCTAACCGCATGACAATTGTACTCGTTGTGACCGACTTGTGTGCAGATCCAGCAGCGGATCCGCTTCTGGTAATCCGTGCAGTCGTGGTTGTCTCTTTGAGTGCATCGCCTGCATGCGCGGCAATGAATGTAATTTGGTTTCACACAAATCCGGCAGAGAGGGCAGTGGCGATAGGTGTCGCCGTTCTTCGAGGGACACACTCCACACAGCTCACAGTGGACGTTGTTCTCCGCTGTCCATCGGTCGCACGTCAAGCAGTGCTTGTATCCACTCACGGGGATGGAAATCACACTCAAGGGCACATTTGTGAAAAGTCTGACCGGGCTGCCCAACTTGCGCCCTTTCACGCCGTTGCTGTAGCTCTCGTGGTTGGTGTAGTTGATTCTGTAGTCGCACATCTCAAACTCAGGGGCTACCTCTTGAATGTATGACTCACAGAAATAGGGATACACCCAGAAGACGGCTGGAGTCTTGTGGCTGTGGTTAATGCTGCGATACTGGCTCGTGATCTGCTTGATACTGTTGGCCACAACTTCAGTCCGGCAACCGAATGGAGGATCTGTGAACACAGCCAAAAGTTCATCTTCATCCATCTTCAGGAATTCCGCAAACGATCTCTTTTGCTCCTCCACAAAGAAGTGGTTGTTGCACATGTTGTACCAAGCGAACTGGTCATCGTCATAGAAGTAGAAGTATCTGTGATCAAAGTCGAGAAGTAAGGGCTGCTTGGGGGTTTGTGTTTGAATGTACGCATGCAGGCTTGGGGTGCCGATGCAGATCACTTTTCTGGAGACAAAATTATGTCAGATTTTGTGAGGTTGACGGGTGCTAGGATTTAGGACTCACGTTGCGCTGCATTGCTCCAGGCAGGACTGGAAGAATGTCAGGGACTCCCTGTCAAAGAAGTACTGTGCTTCGGCCTTGTCGTTTTCTAGTGGTCTCAGAAAACTTGTGGGATTCAGAAACATCTTATCTGAAATTCCCTGAAGAATCTGATGATCTGAATGAAGATCATCCTCGGAGTCAGTGAATGGGACATTGCATGTGTGACAGAAGCGCCGGGAAATACCTGGAACTGATTTGATCTGAAACCACAGAATGAATGGAATCCCTTTAGGCATGGGGTGTCTAATTACCTTTTGCCGAAGCTTCCTGTAGCCACTCGTGTCCACAGGATACCGTTTCTTCTTCACAGACTCGGTTAGATCGCTCTCTTTTAGTCGATGCCCACAAGTCTTCCCGTCTCGGTGTGCTGAGCACCCGAAATATGCCTCATCTGGAGCGGATGTTCTGTGGAAGAGCAGCATTGGTCCATGGGGGCAGTGGGGATGTGAGTCAGTCTCTTCCTCGCACTTGACAAGCAATTTGTTTGCACGGTTCATAGTCGCTACTGGACAGGTTGCAGTTGAGGAGCGCGATCGGAAGAATTCAAAACAGAAGTAAGTTGCACGCCGCGAATTTCTCTGACAGCAGATGTCATTTGCAGCAAACTGTCAGTTGTCGTTTTGTTGTCTGTTTTTTTTTTTTTTTTTTGGGAAATTTACTGCGTTGTGAGAGAGTGAGTGTGCCATATGAGTCTCTGTGAGGGTGGGAAATTGGAAGAGAAAATTACTGGATTTTAAGAAGTGTGTAAAGTGAAACGATTAAGTTGGGGGTGTACAATGAAACAGATTTTTGTTTTGCTGTTTGAGGGAAGAAAAGTTACTCGTAAGAAGTTAGTGTCGTTTTCGCGTTGTTTTTTTTAGAGTTTCCAACAGAGTAGTTGAGGTTGTCATGGTAGTTAGGGAACCAGAAAATAAACTAAAAAAAGGCCGAGGATGGTGCGCATTTATGTATGAGAGGCAGATAAAGAAGATTCTTTCCCTGAACTGAAGCAAATCTCAAATCACTTGATTTTTTTTCAAAAACCTTTAAATTTTGCAAGAGAGGGTTTGGATAGTAAAAGCAAGAACTTGGTACTGTACAGGCAGGTACTCTTTCTTTTTGTGGCACAACAGTACGGAGTGGAGCAGGGTTTTTTCAATTTTTCTTTATTGAACAAAAATATTTACAATTTCAAATTTTTAAGCTTGAGACTACAGTGAATATACAATATATGTGTCGGCTCAACAATAGGGGCCCGACGGATGAACAACTGTCTTACATAGTTTGAGTGTGTACAAGTGAATTATTTACAATATAACGATGTCCTGTCTTAACATCGAGGTGTTCAGATCCGTGTGTCGATGATGTTCCTTTGTGGGGGTGGGGAGGGAGGGTTGTTTTCCGGGTCAACCTCGGTGGTAAGTTGTATCACTGCTGGAGAAGAAGTGATACGGCTCGCATGCAGAAGATGTAGGGGGGAAAATCTCTTCGTTTAACATGTTGTGTGCATTGAGAAATCGTTGCCCTGAGCTCCTTAAGTTCCTGACTATTGGGTTAGGATGGATTTCCGTTTCGCATAACTGCTTCTTGGAAAGTTGCACCAAGAACTGTTGCAGGGGGATGATTTTTCGCGCGATTTTTCGTAGACCTTCTTGTTGCTATGATGTTTCATCCGGTCCTTGTCAAAGGTGAGACCGGTGCAGATTCGTAGTATCTTCCTTTCGAAGACCGATAGTTTCTCCATGCTGGTCTTGGAGATGCTATACCATACAGGAAAGCCATACGCTATAATGGGTCGTATGAGCTGCTTGTACAGTAATAGCTTCGTCTTCTCGGCAAGTCCGTTCTCACGTCGCATCAATGGGTAGATGCGATGGAAAGTGAAACTCGCCTTTTGAAGGGTCACTTTGGAGTGAGGATTGAACTTCAGCCTCTCAGTGAAGTTCACTCCAAGATACTTCGCCTTGTCCGTTGTCGTTAGGGCTGTCCCGTTGGGTAGCACTACCTTAATGCTCCGGCATTTTCCGGCTGTTCGGGAACCTCGTTGTGTTGGTCTCTGCAAACACATGAGGACCGATTTTTTGGTATTGATGCGGATGCCCCACTTCTGATAGTAGAAGTAGAGCATCTCCAATTGTTGTTCGGTCCTCCGCGCTCCTATCTGCGTTGACGGCGATGTTGAGTATGTTAACGAGTCGTCCGCGAACAGGCGAACAGATGGCGATAATGGTGGTTGGTCTGCGGTGTAGATGTTAAACAGTATAGGTCCCAGTCGTGATCCCTGTGCAACGCCTGCCTGGATGTTCCTTGTTCTTGATTTGCTTCCTACTTCCTGGAGCAGGGTACAGACAGGCACAGCTTTATAAAGCACTCCAAAGGAGTGCAGTCGTGTTCGCGTCTTGCAAGCTTTTGTATTTTTTGTTATTGTTCGCCCTCAAAATTTGAAACGGTTAATCAGGAATATCTTCTTCCAAAAATTGAGCAGTAAATAGGAAGGGTGAAAACATTGCAGTGTAAACTAACCTTTCGAAGTTCTTATACTTGCCATGGATAACCAATCCTATTTGGTCTTTTCTTTTGTCTGTCCGCTATCGACAATTTCGTAGAGGACCTCAATACGTTAAAGCATTCTGCTTTAACAGACCAAAAGTTGTTTTTTTTTTCAGAGGCATAGAACATTAAGATGGTATCAAAAGGGGAGGATTTGTTTGGTTTGACATGAAAATAATTTTATTTAAAGGACGATTTGTGACATTTGATCACTACAGCAGTCTTAGCCATAATCATATCCGAGGGTCGAATTTTCGATGGCTTTCTCCATCATTTGTGTTCTCCCATCGGTAACAAGGCGGTGAATGCTGTCCTTCAAGTGGTCAATCATTTCGTGCATTTTGGCGCTGACTAAAGACTCCACATATCTCCTCAGGAATTAATCATGAAGCACTAAGTCAAACGACATTAGTGATCAATTCGGGATACGTAACGTTACCAAACGTTTCCTTCAAGGAATCAATTTTCCCACTAGCTGTGTGACACCATCCCAAAAGGCACAACAAGCAGGAAGTTTTTAGGCCTCTAACAGTGTCTCAACATAAACTTGAACATCACTCTATCAACTCCAAATATGGCAGTATTTCCTCTCGATGCATACATTCGTCCTTGACAAAGTTCACTTATGAAAATTGGTGGTCTTAGTTTTAGCCCATTCACTCACTCAACGCGTTCCTAGGGGGTCCTATGTCTCCAATTCTTGCCCGAGTTCGATTTTGTAAGCAAACCAAGTCCTCTTCATAGGCTGGATGGCTACATATCCGATTTCTGTGGACGATGGCGGATAGACTGATTCGAGCCAGTGTAGTCGACGGATTTTTGCCTTCCGGACTGCATCCGGAAGCTCGTAGAGTTCGCGCTTGGGTCTTCTCCTCCATTCGCCTTCCTCGCAGACGGGACCATATGTATATCCGACGTAGAATTTTTCTTTCGAAGGCACCAAGAATCAGCTCTGCAGCGTTACTCAATGTCCAGCTTTCGGCTCCATTTAGCAGGACTGGCAGAATAAGAGTTTTGTAGAACATAACTTTGGTCCTTCGAGCCAGGAGTTTCGAGCACAGTTGTTTTGACAGACCGAAGTAGCATCGGTTAAATACTAATTGTTGGCGCTACAGTCCAGTAGCTACAACCGGCGCTACAGTAAATCGGTTGCCAAGGGCAATTCTCCACTACGATGCCATTTGTGCAGTTTACGTTTGCCCCGAAATATATAAACTCCTTTAATAATTGTTAGCGCTACAGTCCAAAGGGGGACCAGGGCCTAGCTTCCTCATCTCATACTCGTGTTGTGCGCGCTACTGTTCTCTCACAAGTAGAAGGGACATACAGGTTTTTGCAGACTCCGAACGGCGAAATTTGAGAAGCTTGAGAAGGTGGTGCCCTGAAAAATTCGAAAAATTGGTGTTGAGCTAGAAGTCGAACCTAGACCCTTCGGCGTGTGAGCGTCGCCCACTACGCCACAGCGACCACATATAAACTCCTTTACTACCTTTAAATTGTACGAAGGTTGCCTTTTATATTTCGAGAGTGGGCAACCTTAGTGTTGCAATCTATCAACTGCAGCTCTATCGTAAAGTTTGACATTTTTGAGGTTATACGTACTCAGAACGTTTTAACCAGAGACCAATGGGGAGACAGTCAATTCCCTCGTCTCCCGCCCTTGAAATCATTTTGACAGCGGTTTTTATAACATTTCCCCTCCTGAACAGCTGATTCACAAAAGGGATTTTGTTTATTTTCAAATGAGAATACGTGTGAACTGTCTATACGGTGGATCTCCTCAATCTTCAGACTGTTAGAAGGAGAGGGCATATAAATCAAAACGTAAACATGTGTGAGAAAAGTGAGACAATGTTCGATGATACGTAAGTAACTTTCAGAATTTGAGGTTATGTCTACTAAAACACGTAAATAACAGTCAAACGGTCGATGGACAAAGGGGAAATCAGCTGTTCAGTTGACCATCTCCTTCCTTATTGGTTTCTGGTTTTAACATACGAGCGCTGTTCGTGTTGTTTACAGCAACTTAAAAGATTCAACTCGCCCAAGAAATGGAATTGAATCGTGTAAATTTTCATGCGACTATTTTTTACAACTTTCGACGTGGATTAACACAACAGTGTATCGATGAACTTAATTCAATTTTTGGCGATGCAGCTCCATCAAGGACCAGTGTTTATCGATGGTATGGTGAATTCCAACGAGGTCGTAGTTCACTCCAAGACGAATTTCGTGAAGGTCGTCCAGCATCAGTTGTTGTTCCGAAAACCATTGATCAGAGATAAGGGAATCAATCTTATCTCTGCCATTGATGCTGTGCGCCAATTGATATCACAAGATCGTCATGTGACCTATCGTGAAACTGAGACAATCTTAGGCATAAGTGGAACCAGCAGACATTCAATATTGCATGAACATTTAACCGTCAAAAAAAATTGTTCACGTTGGATCCCACACAATTTGTCAATCACTCAAAAAAAGGCTCGTGTCGATTGGTCGAAAGAAATGCTCCAAAAATACAATCGCGGTGCTTCGAAACTCGTCTATGACATCGTGGCAGGTGATGAATCGTGGATTTACGCGTATGAGCCCTGTTTAGGACTCAAACCATTAACTCTTTTTACGTTTGTTCTTAATTCTCAAGTAGCACCTACATACTACGATACTACCTGTATAATCTATTATGACATATTATGAACTTCATATAATCCATAGTTCCTCTCTTGCTATAACATGTGCTTTGTTTGTACTTTCATTCGTTCTCTTCTGATTTCATATGTTAATATTTTCTTTCCACTTTAACTTCTCATTTGTTTAACTTGCCTTCTTATGATTTGCTGAAACATAAGAGTCACAAATTACTCTAAACATTCATGCTTTCTTTCAATGTAATGGTCAAAATCGTGCTCTAAAATGTCTCCCTTGACAACGAGCAATTCTTAGCTCTGGCATTGAAAAATCGCGAAATCTCTCGTTCACTTGGATCTCCACAACATACAGTAGCGATTGACAAGTATCACCAATAAATTTGTATTTTGCAATTGTTATTTGAAGTGTTGGCGTTTTGATTTATTGGTTTCGTTTATTTGTCAAATTTCCATTTCTTGTGTGGTGCTTTCCAAGGCAAGCCCGAAAGTAAACAGCAGTCGACTGTATGGGTGTGTCGAATTGAGTCAAATCCAACAAAAGTTGCTCGCGCACGAAGCACTTTCAAGTAACTGGTCACCTGTTTTTTTCGGAAAAACTGGACATGTCGCAACCGTACCACTAGAACAACGCAGAGCAGTCCATTCTGAGTGGTGGACAACCATTCGTTTGCCAGTTGTCTTCCAAGAAATCAAGCAAACCAACCGCCGAAGATGGATCACTCTTCACCACGACAATGCGAGCTCTCACACATCGGCTGAAACAACTGCATTTTCGAGCACTCAGAACATCGATTTGATGAGTCATCTGCCGTATAGTCCTGACTTGGCACTGAATGACTTCCTTTTGTCCCCGTACGTACAAAATAAAATGAGAGGTCAACGCTTTTCGACATCTGAAGAAGCGGTTGATGCGTTCAGAATGCATGCCTTGGAGATACCTCAATCAGAGTGGCAAAACTGCTTCGACGATTGGTTCAAACGCATGCAGAAGTGTATAGATCCTAATGGGGGAATATTTTGAAACACAATAAAGCCGTTTTCGATGATTAATATTTGTTTCAGTTCTCTAATTCAGAAATATAAAAGGCAACCCTCGTAGCTGTCGATTGTAACGCTTTGGCCTAGGTGGTGTGCGGCGGATCGTGTTTTGCTCGACAGCATATATTTGGTTTTTTTCTCGTTGACCTTTAGACCACTTCGTTTCGCTTCTTCCTCAGTTGCTGTGAAAGCTTCCACTACGGCGGGTTGGAACCGCGCGATAATGTCGATATCACCAGCGTATCCCACCAGCTGGACTGACTTGCAGAAGGTAGTGCCTTTCGTGTTGACTTTGGCCCGTCGCACTACCTTCTCCAGTACCACTACTGGAACCGCGCGATAATGTCGATATCACCAGCGTATCCCACCAGCTGGACTGACTTGCAGAAGGTAGTGCCTTTCGTGTTGACTTTGGCCCGCCGCACTACCTTCTCCAGTACCAAATTGAAGAAATCCCATGACAGCGCATTTCCTTTCCGAAATCCGGTGCAGGTCTCGAATGGTTCGGAGGTTTTTGAACTCAACTGCACGGTGCATCGCGTATGTGTTAGCGTGGTGCGACACAACCGGATCAATTTTCCCGGGATCCCGAATTCGGCCATCGCTTCGAACAGATCCATGCGATGAATCCTGTGATATGCGGCTTAAAAACCGATGAAGAGATGGTGTGTATCGATTTGAAACTCGCTGGTCTTCTCCAGGATCTAGCTCAGTGTGAAGATTTGGTCTATAGTCGATTTGCCGGGCCGGAAGCCGCCCTGGTACGTTCCGATTAGTGCGGTACAGAACGGCTTTAGACATTCACACAGTACGCTGGGTAGGATCTTGTAGGCGACGTTGAGCAGGGATAATAATAATAATTGTTGGCGCGACAGTCCACCGGGGGACAAGGGCCTAACTTGCTAATCAACTACTCGTGTTGTGCGCGCTACTGTTCTCTCACGAGTAGAAGGGACCTACAGTTTCTTGCCGACTCCGAACGACGAAGTTTGAGAAGCTTTCTTAGACAGTTGTTACTCTTTGAGTGTTGTCAATAGCTCGAAGAAGGAGGTGCCGTGAAAAATTCGAGGTGTTTAGTCGGAAATCGAACCTAGACCCTTCGGCGTGTGAGCGTCGCACTCTACCCACTACGCCACTACGGCCACTTTGAGCAGGGATACGCCTCTATAATTCTTGCAGGAGGGGGGAGTTGGCTTTTTTTGTGGATGGGGCTTATCGAGCTGATATTCCAGTAGTCGGGCATGCTTCCGTCTTCCCAGATTCGGCAAATGATCTGGGACATGGTCCTTACCATTCCATTGCCCCCAGCTTTGAAAGGCTCCGATGGTAAGCCATCTGAGTCTGCGGGCTTGTTGTTCTTTAGCCTTTTAATGGCTGTACCGACTTCTTCAAGGCTAGGTGGGAGGACCACTTCTTCCTATGGAGTTGGGATTTCCTGGTTCCCTATCTCTCTCTCCTGGTCAGGCCTTTCCGATGGTAAGCCATCTGAGTCTGCGGCTTTGTTGTTCTTCAGCTTTTTAATGGCTGTACCGACTTCTTCAAGGCTAGGTGGGAGGACCACTTCGTCCACTGGAGTTGGGATTTCCTGGTTCCCTATCTCTCTCTCCTGGTCAGGCCTTTCCGATGGTAAGCCATCTGAGTCTGCGGCTTTGTTGTTATTCAGCCTTTTAATGGCTGTACCGACTTCTTCAAGGCTAGGTGGGAGGACCACTTCTTCCACTGGAGTTGGGATTTCCTGGTTCCCTATCATTCTCTCCTGGTCAGGCCTTTCCGATGGGAAGCCATATGAGCCTGCGGCTTTGTTGTTCTTCAGCCTTTTAATGACTGTACCGACTTCTTCTAGGCTAGGTGGGAGGACCACTTCTTCCACTGGAGTTGGGATTTCCTGGTTCCCTATCACTCTCTCCTGGTCAGGCCTTTCCGATGGGAAGCCATCTGAGCCTGCGGCTTTGTTGTTCTTCAGCCTTTTATTGACTGTACCGACTTCTTCAAGGCTAGGTGGGAGGACTACTTCGTCCACTGGAGTTGGGATTTCCTGGTTCCCTATCACTCTGGTCAGGCCCGCTAAGCAGCTGCTGGAAGTGTTGCTTAAACACATCCACTATTCCCTGTGGGTCCGTAACTAGATTGCCCTCCCAATTTTGAAGAGCCTGGATGCCTTTTCTAAAGCCTGTTTCCAGGCTTTTGGCTTTTCTAGAGTCTGTTTCCAGGGTTTTGGCTTTTTGTAAAAAGCACGTATTTTTTATTTGCCCCTAGACTCTTCGATAACTTGGAGCTGGGAGGTTACCAGCGATAACTTTTCTTCAGGCAAGGAAGCTTCTTCTCCTCCCATTGCTCTTGTTTTCCGTTGTAGCGCATTTTGGTATGCCTCGTCGGCTGCACGTTTTTTCTGCTCACACTCGCCATCATACCATGGACTTCTTGTCGGAGGTGGTAGGTAGGTAGGTGTCCGCTAAGGCATCCGCTAAGGTAGTACTAAGGTAGTTTCCGCTACGTCTTTGATGGCTGAGCGGCAATGCAATCACATCTCGTTGGCATTTGACGTAGGCAAACCGGACAGCCTCTCACTTGCATGCTCTTCGTAGGCTCTGGCAATCTCCGGGGTGCTTAGGCGCCCAATGTCATGTCATGTCGGCTGGTGCAGCTTTCTGACAGTGGACAGTCTAGCCCTGAATCTTGCTGCAACTAGGAAATGAGTCGACGTTCGCCCCCCTGAATGTCGGTACATCCAGGATATTTGACGCGTGTCTTCCGTCAATAAGCACATGGTCGATTTGGTTGGCGGTTCGACCATCCGGGGATCGCCAGGTTGCTGTGCGGATTGTTTTGCGAGGGAACCTTGTGCTACATATGACCATATTTCATGCTGTCGCAAAGTCTTTGAGCCGGAAGCCGTTATTTGTTGTCGTATCGTGGAGGCTGTGCATTCGATCTACAATTCCAATTATTTCTAACATTTGACTAACTCCTCCTGTGAAGTGAAACTCGCGTCAACGCCAAAAAATTTCTTTTCGGGTGTACAACTGTAGGAAATGGGAACCAGAAGTGTCCCAGAAACCCTTCAAATTCAGTGAAAAAGATTGTGCTTTTCATTGTGTCATATTTCAATCCCAATTCCCTGTCCAGCTGCCATTCCCGCCCTCAAAGTAAGCCCTTCCTTGCTTTCCAAATGCAGACGTTGCATTGCATTGTGCACTCGCTCACGGAATTAATCATCATCGTCACCCTCACTTGAAAATTAAGTAAACCAGCACAGACCTCACAATCACAGCCACCTCCAACCCCCGCGCCACCTTTAATACCACGGCTTCCAATAAGACGAAATGAACCCCAAAAGAGTCATGCAATATGTAGGAGTAATACTATTGAGCCCTGAAATCCCGTATTTTTCCCGCCCTCGGTGTCACGCCGGCACAGGGAACACTCGATACAATCCCATCTCCCAGGAACATGCTCCAGGGTATTATTCCAGCTTTTAATCACGCAAGTACTCTGCGGCCTTTGTGCCGGCAACACACCAAACAATCGGGAATCTGCTTTGCATACTGTGCCCCCTCTCCTGCTCGGCGTCCTTCTCCTGAATGAATTGTTCTGCCTTTTTTTGTTGTTTGCTGCTGACGTTGTTTATGTGTGACGGCGTGCACGCTGTTGCATCCCGGCTTCGTCATCCCGTTTGTATCACAAAGTGAAGCTTCCTTCCTCCTTATTCGCTGCCGCCGCTGCCTCCGTCTCCATTTCTCTGTGCCTCTGACTTATGCACTCGGTGCGCGAAAAGTAATATCCTCTCCATATTTATCTCGAGCAAGAGCCCTCCTCGTTCACCTCCGACGCCCCCGTCGCTGTTGCTGTCACTGCCGCTGCCGGAGCCGCCTGCTCTGCCCGCTGGAACGGAAACACTTCCGAACAATATTTCCATTAAATATTTCGGGAGCTGGATTTCGCATATTCGCATGAATACCCCCGTGGCTGGGGGGTGTGAGAGGCGTCGCCGGCAGGACGTTTGCAAATATTAAAGAGAACGGCCATAATGATGACGAGATGGTTGTGAGTTGGGCGGGCAAACCTTCATAATGAGCAGGGCAAAGCACACACGCACACACCAGTAGCGTGCCTGCATCCACTACTGATGCCGCCTCGTCGCTCCATTAAGGGCCAGGAAGAGAATGAACACTTTGGCGTGAGTGTGTGCAGGACTCTCACATGTGGTGGCGTGGCGGTTATTTAAATTCTTTGCACATGAGAATTATATTTCACTTTTGTTGGCTGGTTCCCTTGTCGTCGTTTTGTTGCTGCGGCATGGGGAGCGGTGACGGTGGAGGGAATATTGTTTGGGGGAGTGGCTGACTGAGGGGAGGCATGAGTTGACATTCCTGGGGTGCACTTGTTGGTCGCGTCGCGCATAAAGCGCTTCACATTCAAATTCAAATTCGGAAGCAACAATGAATACCCTCGAAAGTGTAAGATGAAAACATGATTTTCGAGTGACACACATGGGGGCGGTGGATGCAATTGACACAAGTGCTTGGGAGCACAGTGGGGAGCGAAAATTTGAAATCAGATGAGGAGTTTGTGGGAGTGCAAAGAGGATTATCTTGGATTCCTTCACCTCCTTCTTTTCTCCAGGAATACACTTACAGCTACTCAAAGGGAACCTGACAGAAGTCTAGTCACTTTGTCCGTATTAGGAAATTGGTAGTAGATGTTAGTTAAGATTTCATTCCTCATATTTCATTCCTCATATTAGAGGCACAATGTTGGCAAGCGTTATCCCTCATTTTCCATCTGCAACTTAGCCAATTCAAAAAAAAAGGAGACCCCTTTGACTGCGCCAACTACAGAGAGATTAGTCTCCTGAACATCGCATACAAGATCCTATCTGCCGTATTGTGTGAGCGTCTGAAACCATTTGTCCATGACCTGATAGGTCCCTATCAGTGTAGTTTCAGACCAGGGAAGTCCACAATAGACCAGATCTTCACATTACGGCAGATCCTGGAAAAGACCCAAGAAATGCAAATTGACACTCACCACCTATTCGTCGATTTCATATGACAGTGTGCATAGAGACGAGCTATACATTGCCATGTCTAGTTTTGGCATTCCTACCAAACTCGTCAGATTGTGTAGGATGACGATGGAGAACTCTCGCTGCTCCGTCAAGGTCGGTGCCGAACTCACCGAGACCTTCAATGTCAAAAAAGGTTTTAGACAAGGCGACGCGCTGTCATGCGACTTCTTTAACATCATCCTCGAGAAGATCGCGCGTAACTCACAAGTCAACACCAGAGGCACGATCTTCCAGAAGTCAGTTCAATTGTTAGCTTACGCTGATGACATTGACATGATTGGACGAGCACAGCGAGCTGTCAATAAGGCGTTTGCTGGCATTGAAGCGGAAGCGGCTAAAATGGGTCTTGCGGTAAATGAGGGTAAAACGAAGTACATGCTGTCATCAAAGAAGGACACACAACATCGACGTCTCGGACGGAGCATCACACTAGGCAGCAGAAACTTCGAGGTAGTTAAGGACTTCGTCTACCTCGGCTCCGCGGTAAACAACAACATCAGTACCGAAATCAAACGCAGAATCACTCTTGCCAGTCGCTGTTTCTTTGGGCTCAAGAGGCAATTGAGTAATAAAGCCCTCTCTAGAAGGACTAAGCTCGCTTTATATAAAAGCTTGATCCCCCTAGTCCTACTCCAGGGCGCGAAAACCTGGACGTTAACAAAGGCGGACAAGGAATCCCTTATTCTTTTTGAAAGAAAAATTGTTCGCTCGATTTTTGGTTCTGTTTGAGTTGATGGCATCTGGAGGAGAAGATTTAATGACGAACTCTATAGGCTGTACAGCGACATGCGCCTGGTCAAGCGTCTACGGATACTACGCTTAAGATGGCTAGGCCATGTAGAGCGTATGGACACCACTGCTCCGGCCCGAAAAGTCTTTGAATCCGAGCCATTGGGACAACGCAACAGAGGACGGCCTAGACTGAAGTGGCGCACACAAGTGGAGAAGGACCTCAACCAACTTGGAGTGCGCAACTGGAGACAGCTGGCGAAAGGTCGTGCTGGCTGGAGAGGCATGTTGGTTGAGGCCCAGGTCCACCCCGGACTGTAGTGCCACAAGAAGAAGAAGAAGAAGAAGAAGCTTAGCCAATTCTGATGTTTGGACAGATTCCTTCGAACATGTCCTGAAGGGCTTCCGCTTCCGCATGCAGAATGTGTGTACATTTAGGTAAATTCACTCCAACACCAGCCATCGTCTCTTCCTGCACAAGACTGCCAAGCACTCCTCTGTCAGCCTTCTTCTTCCAGTCGATGCTACTAACGACACTGAAATATGCAAGCATTGGCACAAGCTTTGTAACTTGCCAAACAAATTTGACAAACAAACTTGCCATACAAACTTGCTTCTAGTGTCGAATTCTGTGTTACGCACGATTTTCTTGAGGGTTGTGCAGTTGAAGCTTTAAAAAAGGTGCATCACAGGAAGATCACAATCGATCTTAAACTAAGGAGTGGGTGATTCTCATTGTTATCCTTCAAAAACTTTTCGAGCTTTACAAAACTTTTTTTTTTTAGATGTATTTTTTTTTGATTTTCCATTTTTTCTAATTTTTAAAGTCTGGTTATAAAAATATTTAAACTAAACCCAACAAGAACGCAAGACTTAAATTTGGCGCCATTCGAATTGCCATTGTTTGACATTTGAACAATTATTATTGTTTGTTAGTAGAAGGTATAAGGTTAGTAAAAACGGTGCGCTACACGAATGAACAACGCATTCTCATTGTGAAATTATTTTACCAAAATGGTGAAAGTTTTGCGGCTATAGTTTGCAAATTGCGATCAGCTTGGGGTTACATTTTATGGCTTCGTCAATAGGCAGAATTGTCGGATTTGGGGCGACGAAAATCCTCGAGTGATTCACGAGAAGCAAATGCATCCTCAACGTGTCACTTTGGGGTTGGAATTTTGGGCTGGAGGAATCACTGGACCTTTTTTTAGGAAATGAGTCAGGTCAAGTGCAAACAGTCAATGGTGATCGGTATTGTGAAATGATAACCAATTTTTTTGTGCCTAGAATTGAAAAAATGAATGTGGAGCGGATGTGGTTTCAACAAGACGGCGCCACATCTCGTACAGCCACAGAAACAATTTTTTTGCTGCATCAGTCATTTGCCGATCGTTTTATTTCGCGTTTTGGAGACGACCACTCAAACCTTAAAAGAGGAAATTGGAAGCTGTATTAATGAAATACCGCAGCATTTATGCAAAACGGTCATTGCCAGCAAAGCCGCGGCGGCCATCTGGGCGATGTGTTATTCCATATATAACCTCATCCTGTCTACTTTACAAAATAGTAAAGAATTCACAACCAACGTTTGTCACGACAAGAAGACAGGAGGTGATTGCCTTAACGTTATCAAATAGATATCTTAAGGAGATCACAGACTGGAAAGTTCTGTCGGAAGTGTGTATGTCGGACCATAGATACATAGAGTTCCGAATCGAATGCGAAACCAATGTCTCGCAGAGGAGCAGGAACCCTAGGAGAACAAACTGGCCAAAGTTTAGGGAAGAGTTAGCAAATAGCACGGTGCCTCTCCCAAAACTCAGAACGAGGTGCAAGGTTGAGGTGGCAGTTCGGAACCTGAATGACATCCTAACCCAATGCTTCGAACTGACATGCCCAGTCAAAAAACACCCCTGCAGAACCTCTGTTCCGTGGTGGAACTCGGGATTGCAGAGAAAGCGCAAGGAAACCAGAAAACTTCTGAATAGGTCACTTAAGACCAATCTGGAAGAGGACTGGGACCTGTATCGATTAAAAGAAAAATAATATAAAAGGCTTATCCGAGCTTCGAAAAGTGCCTCTTATAAAGATTTTTGTGGGAAAATCGAAACATTCAGTGAAACCAGCAGACTAGTAAAAGTACTCAAAAGGGACAAAGCAGTGAGACTGGACACACTAAGAAAACCAGACGGTACCTACACGGGGTCTAAAGCTGAGACCCTCCAACTCATGCTTGAGACTCATTTCCCTGGGAACCGGATCACAGTTGGCTCAAAACCAGTGCCGATTTCCGAACTAGGGATGAGCAGACAAATTCTACTTGCAGAAGCTGGTATATTTCATCGCTCGTCGGAACTGATGAAGCCATCAAGTACGCTGTAGCGTCTTTTGATGGTTTCAAGTCACCCGGCACCGATGGCATATATGCAGCACTGCTGCAAAAGGGCATAGACCCTATACTGCCGGCTCTGAAAAGAATTTTCACTGCCAGCCTCGCGCTGGCATACAGTCCAAGTACCTGGCGTACAGTGAGGGTAGCTTTTATACCGAAAACTGGTAAAGGAGACTACTCACTCGCCAAAAACTTTAGGCCTATCAGTCTCACCTCCTTCATGCTAAAATGCTTGGAGCGGCAGGTCGAACTGCACATGCGCAAAATCGCTCTGCGATCACACCCTCTATCTCCAATGCAACATGCCTACCAGCGCGGAAAATCTTGCGAGACAGCACTTCAAAATCTCGTCGGTAGAATTGAAAGTACACTTGACAGGAAAGACTACGCACTGGGCATTTTCATCGACATAGAGGGCGCTTTCGACAATGCGACTTTTGATGGCATGTGTAACGCGGCCAGGAATCACGGCGTAGAGGAATCATTGGTGTTATAGTCCTGCTAATGAACGGAGCGTGACAAGTTTTTAATGTCGGAGGTTAACAGGGGCTGCCCCAAAGGCGGGGTCCTGTCTCCCCTCCTATGGGGCATGCTGGTTGACTCTCTGCTTTTCGTTTTGAATAGTTCTATCACCTATGCCCAGGCTTATGCAGACGATGTAGCCGTATTGGTTACCGGACCATGTCTTGCGGCCGTCAGCGCACGCGGACATGTCTAAATTTGTTATTAGTTATTCGGCTCTTAGGAGCCGTGTAAGAGATAACCTTCACCCTGGAATCAAGTTGGGCGCTATAGAACAACCTGCCTGACAAAGTAAATGCTTTTCTGAATTTTACCAGACCCATTACTGCATGGATAATACCATACACAAACTGATCCAACAAAATGTCCAAATACATCACCACACTCTTGACCGCTTATGGTCGTCCATGTGGGTCCAAGATGAGAAACTTACGCCAGTTTTTATTCGTATCCCTTGAAGTCTTGTACAATGGAGTTCGGAACAGGATGGTTTCACACTTCTGGTAGTTGATTTTGAACTTCCAGTCGCAGCAAAATCGCTGGATTTTCTAGAAGTTACGCTGCAAGAGAATATTAATTACCTCAATCTTCACTGCTGTCCTGTAAGCCATCCAATTCTCAGCGTACGCCATCAGGTATTGCATTGAGCCAATAAATTGGCTGGTGACAACAGTGAAAAAAATTGGTGAGTTCACCGCGTCCTGCTGGGGCCCATTTTTTGTGCAAAAGACACTCTTAACAACAAACCTTCTACCTGTCACCATGTTGTAGATCAGCTTTACACAATTTAACAACGCCTTCATAAATACTTTCATAATTGGTCAACTCAAGCTCATTACCTATTGTTGGTAGACCTGCCCAGAGATGCCTCATTATCCTTTACACTGGTTTCTTTTTTTTTCTGCTTTGTTATGGTAATGGATCCAATTTTCTTCAGAACGTATTTCAAGCCGGCTTTAACTGATTCTTGGAATCAGTTAATGAGACATCCAACCTCGAACCTTTCAAATTTTTCTCAGCAAGGAAGTTACTACTTCTGCTGTGTGACCGCATTGAGGGGAAACAATTGCCTCACTATCTTCGTCATCTTCTTTTCACTTGTTTCTTTCCTTCCTCTATTTGTTTCTCATTCAACACGGAAGTGTCCCAGAAGAGGTTGCTCGAGAAGGAGTTGCCCAAGAAGGGAAAAGGAAAAAGTGCGGTCGCAATCGTTGTGACCACAAATGAGACGATTTCTTATTTTTCTACGTCATCCTTGTTATTTCGAAGCGAAAAGGGATTTTTTTTAGTTGGGAGATGGGATTTATTTTCATTTTCTTGTGTGTACTCTTTTTTTTTGTTTTTTTTTTCTCCTTCCCCTTCAGCTTTTTCGTCTACATTTTTTCCTCTCTCGCATTTCTTCATTCTTCTCTCCTTCATCTATCTCCTCATCGTTCTTACTTTTCCCGTCTCCTCATTTATTCTCATCCTTTGCTTCCTTTCGCTTCGTCCTTTTCATTCTTTCCCCGTGCTCTTCATCTTCTTGTCTTCCTCTTCTTTTTGTTGTTAATTTCTTTTATTTCTTCCCTACCGCCTTCTTCTTTCACATTTTCTTCTTTCTGTCTCTTTTTTCCATTTCTTCGCATTCTTTCCTTTGTCCTTCCTTCTCCCTTACTTCTTATTCTTTTTCTTTTCCTGTTCTTCGGTGCCTCTCCCCCTTTTTTCTCATTTTTCCTCCTTCTTTACCATTTGTTTCTCATTCACATCCTCTTATCTTTCTTCTCTTAATCCTCTCTTTTTCCTCCTTCTTCTCATTCCTTCCCTCCTTCTTCTTCTTTCTTTCCCCCTTCTTCTTCTTCCTTTTTTCCTTCTTCTCCTTCCTTTCTTCCTTCTTCTTCTTCCTTCTTCATCTTCCTTCTTCATCTTCCTTCTTCATCTTCCTTTCCTCCTTCCTCTTCTTCCTTTTCTTCGTCCACCTCTTCTCTTATCTACGGCTTTTTTCTCTTCTTCTTTTTTTTCTTCTTCTTTTTCTTCTTCTTCTTCTTCTTCCAATCCTTACTCTTCTTCATTCTCCTCTTTTTCTGTTCATTTCCGGTTCCTTCTTCTTTTTAATCTTATATTCTCCTTCTCTTTTTTTGTACTTTCTCCTTCTTTTATCCTTGGTCGTTTTTTTACTTTCATCTTTACCTTATTTTCTCTTCTTTCCTCTTCTCCTTTCTTTTTTTCCTTATTTTCCTTCTGCCTGCTCTTTTTCTTTTTCTCATTTTTCTTCTTTTCCTTTCACTTCTTCGTTGTCTACTCCTTGAGAAGTGACCACAGTCCTACATGGATTCAAAAGGTTACTCAACAAATCCTGAGGCATATAGAGGGCACCGCTAACAGAAATTATCAATTTAGGAGAAAAACAAGAGAAAAAAGATGAAAAAGATTGTGAGGCAGTTGCATATTCATGCGGCCACAAAACTGATGGAGTAACTTGATTACTGAGAAAAATCCGAAAGGTCCGACGTTGGAAGGCTCATAAATTGTTAGTGGCGCCCCCTATATATGCCAGGAATTATTGAGTGATGTGTTAGAACCAAATAAACCTGCCTCTCCATTTTCATCAGACAAGGACACAGGTCCAGAGAACTAACCGGACTAAAGTTGTAATTGGAACCTCCAATAGTACCCCGCCTTCCAGCCAACGCGGTTTCCCTTTCAAGATCCTTCTCCAGATGCCACTAACGCAGCCAAAACCAAATCCAATGTACAGCTGTTTCTGCCCTAAAGCCCAAGCTGCTTATGCTATTTTAAAACAGTCAAGGTTTCTGTCAAGGTTTTTCAATAAGGACTTGACAAGTTTTTTAATTTTTAATTAAGCTGTTATAACTTGTAGACATTACCAAATAAATTGACTTTAAAAATTTGACAGATGGAAAAGTGCATTCCCAAATTAAATTCAAACTTGACAAGTTTCCGTTGAAAACATTTACATTTCTTTTACGCACAGTGAGTAAGTGAACACTGAATAAATTAAACCCTATAGCCCCGAAGGTTCCACGATTGATTTTCGTAACGAACAGTGCGCAATTTTTTCTGGTTTTTAATTGCTCATTTATTGGAACCAGCAAGAAACTGTAGTCCCCTCTCTCCGTGAAGCACCAACAGCACGCACAACTCGACACCGTTCTGACTTCTTTGGCCCTCTTGTTCCCCTTCCGTGGTCCCCTTGTTAACTATTGCTCCATATAATTCATACAAGTCATTCGAGCGCTACTTTATTGGTTCTTATCCCAAAGAAACGCTTTACGCGTTTGGCTCATTGAAAGTTATTGCCTGACAGTTCGTGCAAAGTGTGATGACAGCATTTACTTTGTGTTGCCGCGGGTTAAAGCCGACCACGTTTTTGTTGCTTTGCTTGTTGCTTTGTATTGTACGTACAGACACGTCAATTTTGGAGATGGCGTCTCAAGCGTTGATGGCTTGCACCATTTTCTCACATCAAAAAGGTCTCAGTGAATAAGCCACCGATCTTGAAGGGCAACGAGAACTCGCTATAAATCGGTATCCCAGACAGTTTGTTTGACTGGAATCCCATAACGAGGCTTGTTTCTATTTAGCTCGCCTCAGCGCATGCTGTCTGATGCAGCCTTGTTCTTGAATTTTTGAAAAGTTTGACATAATGACAAAATCTGATCTATCGAGTTCTTCTCTGGAAAATGACTTGTCAGACTGTCTACGAATGGTTTCAGGTGCTCGCACAAGTCATGCGTCCATGTTAGTTTTCGAACCAACTATCTGTGACTGCGATTCAGGTACGGCAGCAGTGCAGTGCAGGAGAAGAAACATTTCGATTTCGAACCACGTGGTGCCACCAGAAAATCATCTTCAAAGTCATCTGCACAGCAACTCGTGATCTTCACTGTTTTCCATTTTTGCACAGTTGGCCAACTCATCGACAAGAGACTGCAAAAAAAAAAATGAAACAGGGTGAAGTATGTGCACACAGTATGTACCCATCCACACATCCATTCCGCACAGTCTTTCAAAAGCCCCCGGAGAGAGCACAAATATGAATATCTTCTTTAATGGGACGCACAGAAATATGTGTTAACTGTCGGGCCATCGCCAGCTTGCGATGCAGGGATAGTGGTTGGTGCGGGTGGTCTGATGTGGTTTTTTAGTACACTGCCACGCAGTGAAAGGGTGGCTGAAATTTAATTAAATTCACAAAAAACCACCGCGCCACACTCGAATGATTTCATTTCAATGAACAAAAGTGTGCTGCATCCGAACAAAGAGAAGCGTGCGCGTCACAGAGGGCCGGGGACGCGATGGAAAATTACGAAGCAAAAAAAGTGCACGCGCAAAAAGAAGGCTGTTGAAGGGCACGAACTTGTATGTAGAACAGTCGGTTTCTTTTGAAATCGTTTGCCATGTCAAGTGTGCTCCCGCAAAGGGCGGAGGAGTGTGTATGTGACTCAGGGGAAGTTTTTCTGTAAAATATAGAAAAAATGATCTGCAGGGAAAATGGATTGAAGTTGCGTTAGTTTCTTGTGCAGCCTTGAGTTGGAGTGGGAAGGAGAGAGATGCATGAGAAGAGGCTGGTCAAAAAGAGGCTGGCCAATTAAAGGCTGTCCGAGACGGAAGTGTCTACGAAGAGGTTACTTGAGAAGGAGTTGTCCAAGAAGGGAAAAGGCAAATGTGCGGTGGAAATCGAAATGGATCGTGGGCAAAAAGAAGGCACATTCCTACTTTCAGACGTCATCTTTGATGTTTTGAAGCAATAATGACGGTGGAGGAGAAGAGAATTTTGAATGTTGAGGTGCGCTTTCTTTAAACCGGTAACAAATTTTGACATTCGTTTACTGAAAAATGCCTTGACAGCTTGAATATGCGACTCTTACAAATAACTCTGAGATTCAGTATCGTAATTTATTTGTTAAAGGAACGTAGAAAATCTCCGATCGCTATTGGCTAGCAGTCTGTTCGTTACTTTCATTCGTTAAGTAGCACCGTTTGTCGATTAAAAGATTGCTCGTATTTGCTACCATTCTGCTCGTTACTTTCATTTTCGTCGAGGATTATCTAGCGGTTAGTCCATTTTATCTATTGAGAGAACGTTGTAGATCAGCGCTCGCTACTTGCTAGCACTCTGCTCGCTACTTTCATTCTCGTCGAGCATTGTCTAGCTTTAAGTCTATTTTATCTATTGAAAGAACGTTCTAAATCATCGCTCGCTACTTCCTAGCATTTTGCTCGTTACTTTCATTCGTTTAGTAGCACCATTTGTCCAGCATTTGTGCCAGCATTCTATTTTATCTATTGAAAGAACGTTCTAAATCAGCGCTCGCTACATGCTAGCACTCTGCTCGTTACTTTCATTCTCGTTGAGCATTGTCTAGCTTTAAGTCTATTTTATCTATTGAAAGAACGTTTTAAATCAGCGCTCGCTACTTCCTAGCATTTTGCTCGTTACTTTCATTCGTTTAGTAGCACCATTTGTCCAGCATTTGTGCCAGCATTCTAATCGTTACTTTAAATTTCGTCGAGCATATAGCGTTTAGTCCATATTATCTATTGAAAGAAAGTTGTAAGTCAGCGCTCGCTACTTGTTTCCTTTTTACTCGTCACTTTTAGTTTCGCCATCTGACTTCTTTGATGAGTTTTCCAACAGCGTCTTTCTTTAGCGTGAATCAGATAATAAATAATAATTGTTGGCGCTACAGTCCACAGGGGGACCAGGGCCTAGCTTGCTCATCAACTATTCGCGTTGCGCGCGCTACTGCTCTCTCGCGAGTAGAAGGGACCTACAGTTTTTTGTCGACTCCGAACGGCGAAGTTTGAGAAGCTTTCTTAGACAGTTATTACTCTTTGAGTATTGTCAGCAGCTCGAAAGAGGTGGTGCCGTGAAAAATTAAAAAAATTAGTGTTGAGCTGGGAATCGAATCTAGACCCTACGGCGTGTGAGCGTCGCACTCTACCTACTACGCTACGGTTACCACTAATCAGTGAATCAGGTATAAAGCCAAAAACTTCACTCTTTATTTGGTTACCGGTTTTCATGCTCGTTACTCGTCTGCCATGCGAAACAAACATGAGGTCCACAAGCGACCACAGCCTTGCTTCTCAAAGGAACTTCTCTTGTTGCTCGAGCCACACTTCCTTCACGAGAAGACCGAACTTACAACCCATTTTCAACTCAGAACTCTTTCATGGATTATGACTTATTTCCAATTGTCGTCAGTACATTTAACTGGTTTTAGACCTTCGACTTATAAGTAGACTCCACTACTCCGATCATCCATTCTCTTTCTTTTTCGTGTTTCACAGCTGACCTGTTGACTCGTTGCCTGCATGCTCGTTATTTGTTTGCTCGTATTTTTCATACTGTGTTTTTTGCTTTTTCTTCGTCTGTTTACTCGTTACTCGGTCTTTAGTGGTTACAGCAGATTCTAGAAAAGACCTAAAATATATAGATCAACACCGGCTATTTGCCACATATGACAGTGTGCATAGGGACGAGCTATAGAGTGTCATCTCTAGTTTAAGCAGGCGAAAGTTTTCGACATCCTAATGACCACCAACTATATTGTGAAGAATAGGCGAAAGGAAAGAAGCATATGTGTCTGTAGCGACAGCCAAGCTGTGCTCAAGGCCTTACTCAACCCTTTAACCACTTCCAAGATAGTCCAATAATCTTCCCTTAATTAGGTCGGCAGCGTGAATTTACTAAGACTTGTTTGGGTTCCGAGACATCACGGAATCTTGGGAAACGAGATTGCCGATGAACTAGCTAGGCAAAGTTCTGAAGAAGCATTCATAGGGTCCGAACACACCTTGGGCCTATCTTCATCTTTGGTTGGGCCTCGGTCGAAGGTTGGGTCTCCCTACAGCACAACCACAAATGGCGCAACTCTTCAGGATGCACGATGACCAAGAGCATGCTCCCGAATGTTAGCAAGAAATCCGCGTCTTTTCTACTATCTGTAGACAGAAACAAGTGCAGAGGGACCAGGGCATAGCTGTCACATCTACTACTCGTGTTGTTCTGTTCTCTCACGAGTAGAAGGGACCTACAGTTTTTTGCTGACTCCCAACGGCCAAGTTTGCGAATCAGCTCAAAAGGCGGTGATGCCGTGAAAAATTTGAAATTTCAGTCGTCCAAAACTTGTTTCATCGATGAGCTTACTTTTACTTACCTTTTATAGAAATCCAGTTTTTGATGTTGTTACCAGTCTTCTAGGTCCTTCGTTGGCTTCCCACTCCCACTTCCCAACTACTCGTTGCCTGCTTGAAACCTTCAGGTTCCTCTTTTTACATTCCTGATACTTCGAAGAAATTGCTCAAATTACAATTCGTTCTCTATTTCGGTCGCCTCAATGGCATCCATTTTATTTTCTCTTGTTACTTGTTACTCGTTATTTGATCAGTTTCTTAGCAACACAGATTCTTCTCCTATTTTGTGCACATTCGATTATTTTTGTTGCTGCCTTAAATCACTTCCTCCACTATTGTTGACTCTTTATTCGTTATTTTCCCTGCTGCCCACTTGTTGCGTGGCCACTTCTCATTGGGCGCCAACTCGTTGCAAGTCTATTCATTGCAGACCCACTTATTCACATTTATGACTTCATCATTGGAGCACCATCGGCTTGCACCACTATCCTGCCTGTCTATTACCTATCTGATCCCTATCCGTCTGCTACTCGTTACATCCGGGCTCGTCACTACTTGCTCGTTGTTTGTTTGCTCAATGCATACTGGCAAAACAAAATGTTATCTCACACAAAAGGTCAAATCCTGCAATTGAGTCGTCTCAAATTCTTCTGAATCCAGACGCACATCCACATCCGACAACATTACAGCAGTCCATCAGAGATGTTCCCAGTTCATAATTCAGACAGCACACACAGCCCCTCATCTGACAGTTGAATTGACGGCAGGGTTCCTCTTCTTACTAAGCCCACATGCCTGTGGCTCTTCTTCAAACTGACTAACTGGACCCACCCCTCCCCACCCAGAGGTTGGCAATCAAATTAAATTAAACTCTACAAATAGCCATCTACATCCAGCAGCAAATATTTATCCTTCCCAGAGCGGACGTAGTTGTGTACCCCGCCAACCCCCCATTTGCAAAGTCAGGTCTATTTGTTGACTCTTAACCCTCCGCAGACAAATATCCTGCAAATGACACACATGAGCGCATCATTAATGTGTTACTCTTCCAACTAGCCCGTGCCGCCCACATCACCTCGCCCCATTTAGCTCACCATCCCCCCAAAAGTGCAATCAGTAGAAAAAACATCGAGGAAATTTAATTAAAAACTTTTTGGGGCAAATTTCGGAGCGAAGGCGAACTCTGTGAGCAGCAGCAGCGTGCACGGCACAATCGAAGACTCGGCAAGCAAACAACTCACAGTCCACACACGCACGTACGAGACACGTTTTTGCGGACTCAAGTCAGCCCACTACACGACCATCATCACAGGTCGGCCGCCAGCATCCCTAATGTAGCGTCGAGATTCTCTGCCTCTCTCGCTCCCTCTCAGACAACAACTGCTGAGGTGTTTAATCTACAAATTGGACAAAGTTCAAGCAAATATTTGGCCATAATTTTCTCGACTCTGCCGCAGCCACCCGCACCTCACTTCAGTGCTGCGGTCGGTGTGGAGATGTGGAACAGTGTTTAAGAATGTTGTTAGCACTGCTCCCCGTCTTTGTCTGTCCTGGAATGGAACACAACCCTCTCCAAGTGATTGACTTCGTAGGAAAGAAAAATCCTGTACCTCCTTATGTCCTCTTCGACCTCCACAAAGCCACAACGTCCCATAACCACCATAAAATAACTAACTTCACAAACTTGATGAAATAATTCCGACCATCTTGGGAGCCGTTTGATTTGTGTTGTGTGCGTAAGGGGGCCGTGAACATTGGCCCCCCTCTCCTGTGAGACACTCGAGATCCTGATGAAATGAAGCAAACTGTCAACCTCGCCTTGTGGGCGGCCGGATGGCCGGATGGATGTGCATCCTTGTGACTTCAAAGACAGTTTTCTGGATTAAAAGTTAAAAAGAAATTCATTCCCACATCTGCGGCGCACTGTGGAGCTGGTTTGTTGTTTATGTGAGGTTGATCCCTGGAGCACACTTGTGGTACAATTCCATCCGTTGAAGGCAATAGATCTCACTTGCCGTCAACCCGTGCTTTCTTTTTCATTTCTCAGAGCCACTCCGTCTGGATCGGGGGCAGGTCAATGGAGTGCAGAAGCTAATGCAGAAAAGTTCTCGGTCTCGTTTAATTACCCTCCAATGGATTGAAGTTTTTGAAGTTTCGACATCCTTTTGCGCTGAGAATACCACCTGATTGAAATGTAATCGTCGGACTGCAAAGGGCATCAGCTGCAAACGTTACTTGAAGACAACGAACGTTTTGAAGGAGTGGTTGAGTGAGTATGAGGAAGCATTAATGAATGTTGATTTGTTTGAGTGGGACTGTGGATGGGAGAACGTTGCTCTTTGTCTCAGTTTCTCATCCTTGTCTTCTGGTAATTGGTTTTCGACAATGAATTCGCTGCTTTTTTGTTGCTTTTCGGGATCTATTGAACATTAAATATCCTTTCGAATTTGTTTGAATTCCAATTTTGCAGACCCACATCTATGAGTCCCTTTGATTGCAACCTCGGCTTGTGGGCGTGTTTAAGGTTTCGTTTTGAAACATCAATTCGCATGTGTAAGAACATTTTTAAAGTTTTCGAGTGCACGCAAACCCAATCTGTGAGTGAGAGAGTTTTGGTCATCGAATGATCATTTCAGTTCCCTTGACTTAAGGAGTTTACAACGGTTTTGTTTTATGTATACAAGTTTTAGTTGGCAACACTTTTTTATCTGGCAGCCATTTTGTATGTTGTTAAATGTTTTGTAGAGTTGTGTAGTTCTGGACCTAAATAGTTCCTGGACCTAGTTCCACCGTCGGAACTAGTTCCGATCGGTCCACATTTTCCACCTTAACATGTCCGATTGTTCCGACATGTTCGGTAGCTCAAACATGACAGATACATTGTGAATGTGTGAATTGAAACATCACGCAACTCAAAAAATATATTTCAGGCACATGTATCAGTCGCAAATTTTGTTGTTTCTTGTGTATTTCTCTGTCTTCTTTTGATGTATACCATCAACCTTACGTCAAACACTGTACCAAGGTACATGTATCTCGATAAGGAACATTTGTTGTGAAGGAGACATTATTTTTTTTTTTGTTTGCTTGCTATGACATCTGTGAAAAATATTTAGTATACATCCACGATATACAGAATACATGGTACGGGACTTCTGTCATTAATTTGTTTTCTCTGGTTCTGTCAACTGACGTCACCTGCCGAACCGAAATTGACATTTGGCTTGGTGCGAAGCAGAAACCATTAAGGAAGGAGATGGTCAACTGAACAGCTGATCAAAAAGCTGATTTCCCCTTTGTCCATCGACCATTTGACTGTTATTTACGTGTTTTGGTAGACATAACCTCAAATTCTGAAAGTTATTTACGTCTCATCAAACATTGTCTCACTTTACTCACACATGTTTACGTTTTGGTTTATATGCCCTCTCTTTCTAACAGTGTGAAGAGTGAGGAGATCCACCGTATAGACAGTTCACACGTATTCTCATTTGAAAACAAACAAAATCCTTTTTGTGCGTCAGCTGTTCTGGAGGGGAAATTTTATAAAAAAAACGCTGTCAAAATGAATTCAAGGGCGGGAGACGAGGGAGTTGACTGTCTCCCTATTGGTCTCTGGTGCGAAGTATTTAAAGTTTATTTTGAATCTGTTGTGAATAGTTTTCAGTGAAAGTTTAATTAAAAAATGGCAATTTGTGCAGTATTTGGATGCAACAACAATACGAAAAAGCACCAAAGTAAAAGCAACGAAAATAATGGTGAAAAAAAAACAAGATTCTCTCTGTTGGATACACAGATATTTTATGAGAACCGACAGACAAAATGTGTCTGCGACATTGTGAAATTCCTGTGTAAAGCAAAAGCAACATTGATCTCTAAAGTTCTTAGAATCAATTCAAGGATTTCCTGGACTTGAGCCGGGTATGTTTTTCTAGGAACACACACGCATTTTGAGTTCCTGTATTTTGTGCGTGCTTCCATTCATTCGTGGTATATATTTCGATGTGATCAGATCTGCTGTTCAAGAAATAAATATAAAATAAAGAATAGCAATTTAAAAGCGTTCAACTGTGTGTTTTTATTTGATGTTAAAAGTTGGATTTCTAACACTTTCGATTTCCGCGAGATGCTAAAATGGCAAAAGTTTGGCAAACTAAGTGTAAACTTTGTGTTGGAAAAGACAAATTTAATTTAAAAAATGCGTATATATGCTCAAAACATTTTAATAAAGATCAGTATGCACGTAATTTACGGCATGAACTATTATTAATTTTTTTTCCCGAAAAAGTCAGAATATTAAGAACCGATGCAGTACCCTCAGAAGATCTTCCATGTGCAAGTTTTATGTCCTTGAGAAACAAGAACTGAATGCTGAAAGGGAGGAAACGATTCAACGGCGAAATAACCAAGCTATGGTGCAATCTTTGCTGAATGAATTGAGCAAGGAAGAAGACCACATCCTAGAGGAAGACCACATTGTCGAAGAAAATTTGGAACAAATAAAGTAAATTTGAATTCTTTCTTTCTTGTTGTAAAATATTAAGGCCTAAAGAACAGGAGTTCTTCTTCTTCTTGTGGCGCTACAGTCCGGGGTGGACCTGGGCCTCAACCAACATGCCTCTCCAGCCAGCACGATCTTTCGCCAGCTGTCTCCAGTTGCGCACTCCAAGTTGGTTGAGGTCCTTCTCCACTTGTGTGCGCAACTTCAGTCTAGGCCGTCTTCTGTTGCGTTGTCCCAATGGCTCGGATTCAAAGACTTTTCGGGCCGGAGCAGTGGTGTCCATACGCTCTACATGGCCTAGCCATCTCAAGCGTTATATCCGTAGACGCTTGACCAGGCGCATGTCGCTGTACAGCCTATAGAGTTCGTCATTAAATCATCTCCTCCAGATGCCATCAACGCAAACAGGACCACAAATCGCTGGCAAAACTTTTCTCTCGAAAAGACTAAGGGCTTCCTCAAGAACAGGAGTTACAGGATATAATATTAAACCTGCAAACTCAAATTAAATCGCTCCAGAATGAAAAAGAATCATTGCACGCACAAGTTCTCAAGTTAACCCACGAGAATTATATGCTACGGCAGGAGTGCAATGCAATAGGGAATATTGGAATATCTTGCGGGGTATCTACTAAATCGGTTCAAAGCGAAGGTCTCTTCTAGACATGTATTCCGAGAGAGTGGATGAGAATATCGGAATGACTTGGACAGACGTGATAAATGAAGGAGGGCTACATAAGCCGAATCAAGCATTTATGGATGAAATTCAATATTTAGATAAGGCATTTAATGATTATAAAAATGTCAGGAGTTAATTATATTAATGATATGTTAGGTCTAAGTTCCGAATGTTCTTCGAACCTCATTATTATTAAAGCGTTTTTTAGGTGTAAGATGTACTTTAGAATAAGGATAGAATATAAAAAAATTAGTGAGAGTTCTTTTCATAATAAATTGCAATTGAAAAGAAAATTAATTCGAATAGGTTCATAGGAATTTAATATAACAAATAATATAACAAATAAATGTATGTATATTTTGTAAATATTTATGCACTAAAAATAATTAAACAAAAGAAAAATAAATATAATTTCATTGTTTGTAAAATAACACATTACTTTCATTTAATTCATGCCGCAAATGATGCACATTCAAACACTACTTCGAGTTTCTAATCAAATTCTACACCCATTCGGAAGTTACGGGTCGGCAGATGACGTCACTGGAAATTGACAGATAAAGAAGTACATTACCTTCTATTCTGTATATCGTGGATGTACACCATCAACCTTATGTCAAACACTGTATTACGATACAAATGTCTCGATAGGGAACATTTGTTGTGAACGAGCGCTTATTTTTTTTTTTTTTTTTGTTTGCTATGACATCTGTGAAAAATATTTAGTAAACATCAAGTCATTGAACAGACAACATCAAATTTTTTCATTGTGTTAAAAATGTCGAAGTTTGTACCAGAAAGTGATGATTTGCGGAAAGCATTAATTTGTTGTTTTCATTTGAAGAAAAGTGCTGCAGAGTCACATCGAATGCTTGCCGAGGCATATGGCGATCATGCTCCATCAGACGCAACATGCAAAAGATGGTTTCAACGGTTCAGAAATAATGATTTTTATGTGAGAAATGAAGAACGTGGAAGGCCACCAAACCAGTTTGAAGACGCCGAATTTCAAACCATATTGGATGGAGATGACACCTTGACTCAAAATTAAATGGCAGCAATGTTAAATGTTGCACAACAAACAATTTCTGACCGTTTGAAAGCTATGGGAATGATCCAAAAGTGTGGAAAACGGGTGCCACATGAATTGAATGAAAGACAGATGGAAAACTGAAGAAACACTTGCGAAATTTTGCTTCAAAGACACGAAAGAAAGAAAGGTTTTGCATCGTTTTGCATCGGATTGTTATGGGCGATGAAAAATGGATTTATTTTAAGAATCCTAAACATTGGCATTTGCCACTGACTTTTTTGTATTTATTTCTGAAAAAATGTTGAACAATTGTTAATAATTTCTGCGAAGCCTTAGAGGGTTTTCTGCAGAAGATTGAATTTCAAAATTTATTTATGCGAAAATAGTGTAAGTAAGCGTATGATCGAAAGACCTGGGGGATCAAGTGGCTTGGATGACTTTCGTGCGTGCATTACCTCCGTGGCTTCTTTTGTGGAACATGCGGGGTAAAGGAGAAGATGATGATGGTGGACCAATTATTCCACAAACCCACGAAGCACACCAAACAGTTTTGAGGAAAATATCCGCGTCTCAAAATCATCACATGAAGATTATTCTCACTCCAAAAAATGGGAGTTTTGTTTATTGAAGCTCTCATTCAAGCAATAGTGAGCTTCGATGTAAAACGAAATTTTAGCCCATGCAAAATTGGGGTCAACGACAATCTTGTTTTGAATCCATTTATGTTCCTTTGGCGATTTATATTATAATAGTAATTGTTGGCGCTACAGTCCAAAGGGGACCAGGGCCCAGCTTGCTCATCAACTACTCGCGTTGTGCACACTACTGTTCTCTCACGAGTAGAAGGGACCTACAGTTTTTTTCCGACTCCGAACGGCGAATTTTGAGAAGCTTCCTTAGACAGTTATTATTCTTTGAGTGTTGTCAGCAGCTCGAAAGAGGTGGTGTCGTGAGAAATTCGAAAAATTGGTGTTGAGCTGGGAGTCGAACCTAGACCCTTCGGCGTGTGAGCGTCGCACTCTACCCACGGCGACCACGTAAGCTTAGTTCATTAAATTATATTATTCACTACTTTAAAAATTCAAAAAAGAAAAATTACTTTGATACACAAAGACTTATAAAATTTGTTTAAGATGATTAGCTGTTATCATTTCTGCAGACTCCTAAACGGCGATGACGATGCAAATTCCGCTGTTAGGCAGAATGTCCCTCTCAATTTGGACGACGATGGACAAGAATTCTGTCCCCCCGATTTCGACGAGGTCACCAGCTTATCTGTGAGATATGGTAGGAGGAAAGCATGCCCGACGAGTGGAATCTCAGCATCGTTTGTCCGGTGCACAAGAAAGGAGACCCTTTCGACTGCGCTAACTACTAAGGGATCAGTCTCCTTAACATCGCATACAAGATTTTCTCTGCCGTACTGTGTGAGCACCTGAAACCATTCGTCAACAACCTGATAGATCCTTATCAGTGTGGTTTCAGCCCAGGGAAGTCCACAATCGACCAGATCTTCACATTACGCCAGATCCTGGAAAAGTCCTAAGAAGTACAAATCGACACCCACCGTCTATTTGTCGATTACAAGGCCTCATATGACAGCGTGCACAGAGACGAGCTACACAGTGCCATATCTAGGTTTGGGATTCCTGCCAAACTCGTCAGATTGTGTAGGATTACGACGGAGAACTCTCGCTGCTCCGTCAAGGTTGGTAGCGAACTCACCGAGACCTTCGATGTTAAAAAAAGATTTAGACATGGCGACGCGCTGTCATGCGACTTCTTTAACATCATCCTTGAGGGGATCAACATCAGAACATCATCAGAGGCACGATCTTCCACAAGTCCGTTCAATTGCTAGCTTATGCGGATGACATTGACGTGATCGGCCGAACTCAGCGAGGCGTCAATGAGGCGTTTGCTAGCATTGAAGCGGAAGCGGCTAAAGTGGGACTGGTGGTAAACGAGGGCAAAACGAAGTATATGCTGTCATCGAAGAAGGACGGAGAACATCGACGTCTTGGACAGAGCGTCACTATGGGCAGCAGACACTTTGAGGTAGTGAAGGACTTCGTCTATCTCCGCTCCGCGGTGAATAGGGACAACAACATCAGTACCGAAATCAAGCGTAGAATCAATCAAAGGAACTCAACCAACTTGGAGTGCGCAATTGGAGACAGCTAGCAAGAGATCGTGCAAGCTGGAGAGGTATGTTGGTTGAGGCCCAGGTCCACCCCGGACTGTAGCGCCATCCGAAGAAGTTCTTCTTCTGATTAGCTGTTAGAAATATTGTTAAAGAAATAATGCTTAGTATATTTTTTCAGTGTTTTAATGTCTGAAATGTTTTTTAACTCTTGTTGAAGTTTGTTTAATATTTCCAGTACACTGCACACCAGCTGTCTTCTACCGTAGTTGTTTTGAAATCGGGGTTCTTGAAACATGCCCTGTGCCCGTCTTCTCGTGTTGATATCGTGTTGAAGTGGTGAGATAAACCGGTTTTCATCGTAGTATTCGAGTATGAGCGTCATCTGAAAGATTTCATCT
Source organism: Eristalinus aeneus (assembly GCA_955652365.1). Lineage (NCBI taxonomy): Eukaryota > Metazoa > Arthropoda > Insecta > Diptera > Syrphidae > Eristalinus > Eristalinus aeneus. The sequence goes on from OY019131.1 coordinate 93,273,725, forward strand.
ACTGAGAGAGCTTTAAACCTTCCTTGTTCGGGATAGTTACGCTGCTGACTTGTATTTATCCTTTTTAGGGCAGAATTTTGTAACTTCAGAATTTTATTCATGTTCGCGGCAGATGCATTGCCCCATGCAAGTAAACCGTAACTCAGTTTCGACTCGACTTAAGCATAGTACACTTGACTTAATACGGAAGTTGTAGCATGGTACTTTTAATGAGTAAGTGCGTATAGGGCCTTTTTAAGGCTCACTCGCAACTTATCAATATGAGCATCCCACAGAAAATGGCTGTCAATGGTGACGCCAAGATATTTGTAGGTCTCCACTACCTCAATAGGAGAGCTTATTGAGTTAATGCAGGATTCATTTCTGAAAAGGGTTTGTTTATGTGTGGCTTTGAACTGCGGACTTCGTATGTGCATTACTTTTGTTTTCGATGCGTTGATCATTAAGCCGTGATCACGACACCATTTGACGACATCATTAAACTCATTCTGCATTGCTTGCGTTGCCGTGTCCACGGATCTATGGCGTATCACTATCGCCGTGTCGTCTGCAAATGCGAATGATGTGGCTTGCTTGAAAACTCTTTGGATCTCGTTTGTGTATAGGATGAACAAAAGTGGTCCTAATTTTGACCCTTGAGGGACTCCATATTTCACGAATTCAAACGGAAAAAATCATGGGTTAATCTGGGACACCATCAACATCGACTGCAAAGCCAGATCGATTCGGCAAGAAGACAATGCTGTGTGTTTGGTGGGACCATAAAGGTGTGCTGTACCACGAGCTCCTAAAACCTGGTGAAACCGTTGATACTGATCGCTACCGACAACAAATGATCAATTTGAACCATGCATTGATCGAGAAACGACCAGAATGGGCCAGAAGACACGGCAAGGTAATTTTGCTCCATGACGATGCACCTGCACACAAAGCAAAACCGGGAGCAAACTTGGCTACCCCACCCGCCGTATTCACCAGACTTGACTCCTTCCGACTACCATTTGTTTTCATCGAAGGGACACGCATTGGCTGAGCAGCACTTTAATGCCTACGAGGAGGTCGAAAATTCGGTGTCTGATTGGTTTGCTTTAAAAGATGAACAATTCTATTCTCGTGGTATTCACAAATTGCCAGAAAGGTGGTCAAAATGGGTAGAAAACAATGGCTAATACTTTGAATAAAATGTTTTTACTTTCCCATTAATAACTAGTGTTTTATTTTCATACCGAACAAGGTATCCTATCCAGTATACAGTGCCAATTTCTGAAGCCATTTTGCACCGCTTAAGTAGTCGCGTACTAGGGTGGCTTCCCGCCAGGCAAGTCGACAGCGGGGTAAATCTCAGAGATGACCAGCGAGAGTCAAATCGACACCCACCGAGCCTGATTTTAGAGCAGGCGGATTTTTGCACCTTCCACGTTTCATTGTTCGATTTAAGCATCTCTGAATTTCCTGAAAACTGAACCAAACTTCAATCAGCTGATGCGCTGTCGTGCGATGTCTCCAATTCGGTGACCGACTGCTGTGGACACTGAAGTCACTATTTTCTGATGATTTTTTTAGAGGTACAGAACTTTGAAATGAAATCAGATAAAAGCGGTTTTTTCAAATCAACTTGAAATTTACTTTATTTACAAGACAAACTTTTGGCATTATTTAGTAAACATAACTTTTGGCAAATAAAATGAATGGCTTGGATGTAGCATAGTCCGGGGAAAACATTGCTTTTCATGGTGACTTTTCCAACAGTTGTGGCCGAATAATGGAAATAACATTGGGAATTGGGTTCGAGTCTCGGGTTCACCGGTGTACACTACACAAGTCATATGTCCACACAGAAAATATCGAAGCGGCGTTGAAGTGCACGACGTCGGAGACCAATTCTTGATCCGTAATGTGATCAAACGTTTCCTTGAAAACAACACGAGCTGTGTGACATGTTGTGCCGTCTTATTGAACACAAAGCTCCTGCACATCATACTTGTTCAGTTGGTGAACGAAAAAGGCAACGATCGTGGCTTTACGGTCGTTCCCGCGTCCTGGGAAGTGTCATTTTTAAGGAAGATCAGACCAAATATTCATCAGCCCATAAAGCACACCAAACAGTAAGTTCTTGTGAATGTCATGGTGTCTTACACACTTGAGAATTGAGAATTATCACCACTCCTTATTGACGTATCCATTCAACGAACTCCTTGGTTACACAAAATTTATGGTTTTGAAGATTGGGATCAACAGCAACCTCTTCTACAGGCGCCTTCTGCATGCAACCCTCTCCTTACACATTCATTCCTACAATAACTCTTCAAGCTCCTCATTGAATTCCCCTCTGCATCAAGAACCAAGTTCAATTCAATGAGAAGCAACCGGAAGCAATTAATTCTCTTGACGGTCTTGTGCCTGCTGCAATTTATTAAAAGATTTTCAATCCGAAGCCCAATCCCAGCACCGAACCGACATGCATATGCCCATAATTCACTCTCAGTCCGCCCCAGAGTGCAACAAATACCCCAAAAGAAGACCCGTCCACTTCACTCCTGACCTCGTCGCTGCTCCAGTGCACATTAAGACTCATTTTTCTACTTCCGCGCTCGCAAAAGTAACTCCTCTTGGAATTTATAACCGAGCTACATGTAAAAATATCGATAACCCATGATCCCCATAAAAGTAACCAAGGCGAATCGTAGTCCCGTCCCGTCCTTTGTCCACCACTCACAACAACATGATAAATGTAAACCAATTTCTGAATCGTGTTATTGCCGTGCCCAGTCGAAGTCGACCGCCAGACTGGAGTTGAGAACCTGGCAGGGATTTCTGCGGTTCAATTATTTCATTCGGGGTTGCTTCCGCATCGCTGGACAGTGTTCGAAACGAACAAAGTTCTTCTCCTTCTCGCTTAACCCCTCGGAATGGGAAATTGCACTTTTGCCTTGGCGGAGGATTACTTACAGCTCCGGCCCGACCCCAGCAACACAACAACCCCCGTGCAGTCCCCGATGTGGGGGAAATTGAAAGAAGAACAAAAAAAAAATGGGAAAAAGGAAACCATACGCAACCCTGGCAGGATGGATACTTAAATTATCTCTCATTGTGACTGCAATATACATACATTATCCTCAATCAAGCATTTTGTCATAACAGGGTATTTACCGTAATGGGGGGGTGGATGATGGCCTTCTCTTTGTGCGTGGCGAGAAAGGGGGAGGGAAAGAAAAGGGTAAAGGTAATTCCACCTGTTTTCAGCGCTCAAACCCCACATGGCTGGGCGTCACACTGGGGACTGTGTACAGACCTATTTTATTTTTTTGTCTGTTTTGTGGCAGCTCCCAGGAGGGGATCTAATTCGCACATAAAAAAGTCATCATTCTTCATTGTTGACACCTCCTGTGTGCGGTGTCGGTTGGGATTTCAGGAATCCGCTTTCGTTTCCCAGAATAGGGCTTTGCAAAGGGATTGTGACTCTTTTTTTCTTGAGTTCGCCTTGTTATCCTGCTTTGTTCCTTCGCATCAAAGGAGATAAGCAGTGCCGAGGAGAAAAGAATGCGAATCTTTTATTTGACCCTAATTTATGATTTACGCCCATTATCGCGGCCACTTACATACGCCCCGCCGCCGCCGTCGCCGCGCCGCAGAAAGGAGATGACGGATGAAAATGAGTTTGGTCCTTTCTTCTTGTGCTTTATCAGGTGTTCCCTTTGAAGGGACAATGATGACGGGGCTAGATGTTGGCTGTAGGGGGATATTTATGTGATTTCGACAGATTGAAATGGTTTTATTTAAACGCAACTTTTGTGGGAAACCCGTTCAGTGGGAGGAGATGTATGCGGTGGTGGGTGTATTGTCATTCTCCTCTTGGATTGGGTTTCAAATCAGTGAAAGGGAGAAAGATCTGCACAGATGCGGGACCGATGAAAAGTGAGAACAAGTGCGTCTGAACTGGACCTGTGGATGGCTCGGGCCTCACTGATGGAGAGGCACACAGCTTAGTGAGCAATCGTTTGCAGAAGGGATAAAGCTAACACAGACTTCAAACGATAAGGACTTACTTTGACGGTTCCCTCATGCGCAAAGCGCAACAAAGTACGAATGTGCCTGTTAATACATCATCATCAGGCGGAAAAAGTAAGGAAAAACTGCTGCATTTGAGCCGTGCATTGAATAAAAAACAGCAAAAAACGACCGCCAAGTTGATTATGCAACATGATCACACTCGACGGTAGCTATCAACCACCACTCAAACTGTCGACGTATCTCAATAACTTGAAAGCCTGGTTTCACTACAAACAAGGTTATGTTGATTGTTTGGTCGTGTGTCTTTTATTTTGAGAAATTTTGTCTTATTCTGCTCCAAGACTCCCCAGCTGTGTCGTAACTTAGGTTGAATCAGTTAAGGAAAACTAAGTAAAACAGAGTAGCCCAGGAAGCGCAATTAGGGTTTGTCATGACGTCAAACCTCGTCGATAGTTGTAGACCACCTTCCAGGACTCACTTATGCACCAGCCGAAATAAATAGCTCATTTAATTGAAGCTGTCAAATGGGAGCGGCCTTTTGGCAATTTGTTTTCCACCTTGACAGTGCTAAGTTTGATGTCCCGGGACAAATTCACGAAGCTTTATTGGGAAATTTTGCTGCATCTTTTGATAAACATTAGTTTTGGTTTCTGCTAAACTCGAAAGAAACCCCGCGATGTTTGGATGGCGAAAAAAAAATCTTGAATGAAACGGCGACGTACAGTGGTGCCCTTCTATAGAGAACGCATAAATAAATCTGTAACTTTTGAAACCTTTAACTGATGATGAAGTTTAGAATATACTATCTGTGACATAAGATCCTCTTGTTGCCAAAAAATGGTCGATACAACACGAAGGATAACAAAGGAATCTTAAGCTAAAAATTTAATTGCAAAACAAAATGTTAACAACAATATACCTCATAAAATCTAGGCTCAAAACAAAGCTAGAATCCATACCTACACTGAACGAAATTAATAAAGAGGCATAATGTGCAACTAAGAAAATATCATAGTTGAAAGATAAACCTTACCTTATTTTTATTGCATAGTGTACTAAAATAACTAATAATGCTTTGGTACAATAAGAAAAATTATCTTTTCTAAGAACTACTAATAATAATAATTGTTGGCGCTACAGTCCAAAGGGGGACCAGGGCCTAGCTTGCTCATCAACTACTCGTGTTGTGCGCGCTACTGTTCTCTCACGAGTAGAAGGGACCTACAGTTGTTTTCCGACTCCGAACGGCGAGATTTGAGAAGCTTTCTTAGACAGTTATTACTCTTTGAGTGTTGTCAGCAGCTCGAAAGAGGTGGTGCCGTGAAAAATTCGAAAAAATTGGTGTTGAACTGGGAGTCGAACCTAGACCCTTCGGCGTGTGAGCGTCGCACTCTACCCACTACGCCACGGCGACCACTTCTAAGAACTACTGCTAAATTAATTTAGAGGCAGTGTCATTTTGGTGGTAATTTTTGTCTTTATTTCACTTTCTTCTGAAAATAAATTAACCTTAATAAGGAGTGGTTCCTCCTTTAGTGGTGATAACTTCAAAAATTCGGTTTGGCATTGAATCTATCAAATTATGGATGTATCGGTCATCCAAGTTCTTCCAAACATCTTGTATGGCATCTTTTAGCTCTTTAATACTTTTGTACTGCCTTCCATTCGCGTAAATCCTTCTTGCCCATAAATTTTCAATGGGATTTAGATCGGGGGATCTCGGTGGCCACTCCAAAACGGATATTTTTGCTTCGCGAAAATAGTCTTCGACCACTCTGGCATTGTGAGCTGCAGCATTGTGTCATTTGCCACAGCTGCTGCATTGCCTCTATATTAATATCGCTCAGTGTATATAGAAAAATTGCATTCAATATTATAAGATTGGCAAATATCCCCCTTTTTTGTGGTCGCCGTGGCGTAGTCTGTAGAGTGCGACGCTCACACGCCAAAGGGTCTAGGTTCGACTCCCAGTTTAACACCAATTTTTCTAATATTTCACGGCACCACCTCTTTCGAGCTGCTGACAACACTCAAAGAGTAATAACTGTCTAGGAAAGCTTCTCTAACTTCGCCGTTCGGAGTCGGCAAGAAACTGTAGGTCCCTTCTACTCGTGAGAGAACAGTAGTGTGCATAACGCGAGTAGTTGATGAGCAAGCTAGGCCCTGGTTCCCCTTTGGACTGTAGCGCCAACAATTATTATTATTAAATATCTCCCTTCCGCCTTTTCGCTCTTCATTCAATGCTTCATAAAAAGTGTTACAGTGATCGGACTTAGTTCAAATATGCGCCGTTTTGTTCGATAATCTATTTCTATCAAGACAACAACTTCATGACAGCCCCTTCGTAGAAGCCCCCCTCCTTATTTGCAAAGAACTCGGACAGGCACTTTTCACAAGCCTCTTTTCAGTTTAACTTCACACCACCAAGGGAGTTCGCCATGGACAGGAACAGGTTTTAATCATTTGGCGCTATGTCCGGGCTACATGGTGGATGCGATAAAACCTCCCATCCGACCTCCCGTAGCATCTGACGAGTCATCAACGAAGTGTGTGGTCTGGCGTTGTCCTTGTGGAACACTACACCCTTCCTGTTGGCCAATTCTGGACACTTCTGGTCGATAGCCTGCTTCACGATTAAACCTCCCATTCGAGCTCCTGTCGCTTCTGACGAGTCATCAACGAAGTGCGTGGCCTGGCGTTGTCCTGGGACAGTACACCCTTCCTGTTGGCTAATTCTGGATGCTTCTGGCCAATCGCCCGCTTCAAACTGCCCAGTTGTTCGTAGTAGATGGTAGAATTAAGCGTCTGGCTATATGGGAGCAGCTCATAGTTGATGATTCCCTTCCAATTCCACCAAACACATAGCAAAACCTTCCTGGCCGTCAATCCCGGCTTGGCCACTCTTTGGGACAGTTCATCGGCCTTCAACCACAACCGTTTTCACTTGATATTTTCGTATGTGATCCATTTTTCGTCACCAGTCACCATCCGCTTCAAAAATGGGTCGAGTTCGTTCCGTTTCAGCAGCATATCGCAGGCGTTGATTCGGTCCAGAAGGTTTTTTCGCGTCAAATCATGCTACACCCACACATCCAGCCTTTTTTGTATCCAGCCTTCTGCAGATGGGTTAAAATGGTTTGGTGACTTATACCCATCTCCTGGGCGATGCCACATGCCGGTCTAACTCGATGATTTCCATGATTCGATCGGTATTCGTGGTCAAAGGTCTTCCGCCGGCTGGTTTATCCATGGTGTGGTTTGCATCGGCTCTGAATCGTCAAAATCATTGCTCCGTAGTTCGAAGTGATAGAGTACAATCCCCCAAAACACCATTTATCTCACGGAACGTTTCTCTAGCGGATTTGCCTTTAACGAAGGAAAACTTTAAAATAGCGCGAATTTCGGTGTTAGTAAACTCCATGTTTACACGTGTATAACTGTTGAACGCAATATCCAAACTAATCATGCATAGCGTCATTTTGTAGGTTATATAAAGACCTTTCAAATGATGTATAGTATTGCCATACGAGCTCTGTAGCTCTATGTACATAGCCGGAAAATTCAAAAGACAAAAAGGCGGAACCTTATAATAAAAATTGTGTATCGCTTCAGTCCTCAGGGAGACCAGAGCCTAGCTTGCTCATCAACTAGTAGTGTTTTGCGCGCTACTGTTGTCTCAGGAGTAGCAGCATTGCTGAATCTTTCCCCTTTTTTGTTCACATCATAGGATGCACAACCAAGGCGGCTGAAAAGAGGTGGTCTTTGGTTTAACTCGCACTTTGCGCTTTGCATCCCCAATGACATCGGTCTAACGGATATGCTGCCTGAGGACACCGAGGACACCAATAATCCAGCTGCGATGTATGTACAAAGTGGACTTTTCAAGTGTCAAGGACTGGTCTCTTAGTGTGGGGTTCTTAGGCGAAAACCTTTGCGATCCGTTGACCAAGAACTATATTGAGAAGAGCAGGTATTTGCGTATGCAGCGACAGCGACCAAGTCAAAATTTGTCCAAGAATTTAGTCAATTGATCGGAAGACTTGTTTCATTAGGACTTGTCTGGGCTTCAAAACACAACGAAATCGAGAACGAGGTTGTCAAGGGTGAAAAGAGGCATCGCCTTGGAACTGCTCGATGCCTGTTCAGAAGGAGAATACAGTGAAGAGCACTTTCTTCACCATTGTCCCGACTTTACTCGTCCCGGATGGCTGCTTGGTGCTGATCTGGCTGGAGCTCAAAACTGAGGTGCTAAGGTATTTCTTGGCAACAGACAATTTACTATTTTCGAACCAGCAAGGTAACATCAAGGCCTCTTTTTCACATTTCAAGATATCCCAAGGTACACCACGAACATACAAAAAATTGGCGCCCGACAGAGGATCTCACCTTCCAATCCCAATGGAGAGGAGCCCAACAAAAATTGACATGATGCAATAAATTACCCCACAGTCAACAAGCCCAACCCAAAGCGATCCAAATGAACTCCAAACAGTGTCTTAAATTCACATCTCTGCCAAGGACAAGGATAATGAATTCAGACCGCTCACCTCCACACAACTCAACCCTCTTTAGGGGCACTTTAAATTTTTAACCTCTCCCCACTTGACTTGGAATTTTAAATTCCCCCCATTAACCTCCCCCAGCCCCACAACAGACGCACACCAAATCCAGATCCGTATCGTCATGTCCTACTCATGTCGCAGACTTATGAAAACATTGCCACACACTCGCCTCGGGCCACAACAGTGAAATTCAAAATCTTTGCACAATACAGAGTACTACCCTCTTCAAAGTGTCCCCAGCTCTGTGTGCCCCCTGTCTGGCTCTTCTCGGAAGTATCCTGTGCGCTCCTGTAAAGTACAATTTTTATCTGAACAGCAAAATGCTCAGCTCTCCGATCTGACCCTTCAAACTATTTTATCTCTCCAAAAATACAGAAATTCTCTGCGATTCCTCCGGACCGCCGCCGGGCATAGAACGAAGACCACAAATAGTTGCCTCACTCCGTCCGACCTGCAGAGTCCCTTTGCCGCCCGCCCAGTGGCTGTTGTAGCACGCTGTGCAAAAGTGAAAGTTCATCGTGAATGGAATCTACGCAAACTTTTTAATAATAGATATGTGACCACATCCTTCGTCTCGGCGTGTGTCTCCTGATGCGGCCCGGGTGTGTACGGAAAGTTTTTGTGCAGGATTCTAATGGTCCCCCATCCGTCTTCCACGGAAAACAGAATACATCTCATAAAAAATGAGGCGGGCATGGCGGTCTCGGTCTCATTCTCAGCCCCGGGTTTGGGAACTGGTGCTCAGTGGAGGGAATCCATTAGTTTTACCGGATTTCCAGTAGGATTCGCTTCTGTCTGTCGCCGACACGACATAAAGCGAAGCACCCCTGTTTCGGTGGAGTGCAGTTGGAAGGACTTGCGGCACCGGCTCCCTCGTCATCGTGGTGCAGTGATGACCTTAATTTTCCCATGACTTCGAGTTCAACTATCCGAACTATCTGCCAAAAGTTGTTTTTGGAGTGCGAGGAGGGGCCTCCTTCACGCTGGAGCTTGCGAAGGTCTTGAGTTTTTTATGGGCCGTCATGTCGGTATGGCAGTGCTTTTATGACTATTGCCGCTCAGCGGCGACACAGCGAGGCGACGAAGGACGAATGGGGGAACTTTCAAAAATGTTGCCATTTTGACACTTTTCACACATTGCCATGAATCAGAGGACGGCCACGGTGGTGCGGTGGTGCGGTGACTTCGTGGCGTCGGTTAGTCTGTGCATGATAATTGCGGTTAATGGGAACGCCGCTGAGGATGTCCTCGGCGGGTTGGGAAGTTTTCGAGAGATCTCACATTTGAATTGGGCAGACTTGATGTCAGGAGCAGTGACTGCTTGAAATGGGTTATAAACTGGAGAGGAACTCGAATTTGGCAAACTTTTTACAGGGAAATGGCTTGCTGGGTTGGTTTAAGGATTGGAGTGTCAATTTTATTTTGAGTCGAGGGGTGGATTTTGGCTGAGAGATAGGGCTTGTAGGGAAGTTTGGAGAGATCAAGAATTTATTGACAAAGAAGCAGTCAATCTTTGACGGATGGTTCAATGACTTCAATGTTGCAATGAAGTCTCAAGCTTATTCGAGGTTGTGTGTGAGTTCAAAACTTTCCCATGATCGATCTTCGTACCTGGCAAGTAACACATCACTCAATAAGTCCCGGGACATACATACAAAGAGCGCGGTTCGTGGCGCCCTCTAAATGTCAGTCACTAAATTCCGGGACATATAGAGGGCGCCACTAATAGTTGTAGTGTAGCTCGTTGCCACAAGTATGTCCTACTTGGTTTGTTTGGTTTGGATTTATGTATACAATATTTTATTATGATACGTTATCATGGGCAATTTCAATGTAAGTATGATCCGTGTGACTTTCTAATTGCGAGTGTCTCTTGTGTGACCCAACCCATTCCTTTTATTGCTCCGTAGGCACATGCCCACGTTGCATCCCTCGGCGTTGGTGGGATGCGAAGGATATCCTCTTGTGCGTCGCGGGCACCGTTGGGTTCGTTGGGTTGTTTACCCAACGACGTACGGACCGCGATCGCAGATGTTATTTTGGGTGGAAGGATATCCTCGCGTGGGTTATGTGCCGTTGGGTTAGTTCACGTACTGCGATGTGCTGCTGAGTGTGCCGTTGCGTAGTCCGTTCAGTATGCTCAGCTGCACTGGTTGGCCGGACCGTTGGTGTGGTTGTCCGCCACAAGTACCCCCCCTCCAGTGACTGCGTCACGGATTTAGTTGGAAGCGCACTTGTTTCCTTGATGCCCTAGAATACGTTCTAAGTGCTTCGCTTCTGGTATTGGTTGCAGTGGATGTTGATGATGATGTTGGTGTGGATGGTTGTGGTAGGCTGGATGGGCTATTGCTGCGTGGATGCTGTCGATCTTCTTCAATTGTAGTGGATGATGGTGATGTGATGTTATCTGGGATATTTTCAAAGAAAGCTGGTTTTAGTCTTTCTGTTGACAGTGTTGTTGGTGTTCCATCGACGTTGACTTTAAAAACATAGTCCGACAAACGCTCCAACAGTTCGTATGGCCCATTATACGGCTGGTCACAGGGCTTCTTGACGGAGTCGACCCTGACGAAGACATGTGTGCAGTTGTACAGTGTTTTGTGCACAAATGGTCGTCGTCTGTGATGATGTGCTGAAGGTGTTGATTTGACTTGTCGCATGTGCTCTCGGAACTTTTCCACAAAGATTTGAGGGTCTGGCGAAACTTCTTTGTGTGTGAAAAATTCGCCAGGTAATCTCAGTGTGGTTCCGAGGACAAGTTCTGCTGCAGTTGCTTTGATGTCCTCCTTGAAGCTAGTTCGCAGCCCCAATAAAACTGTTGGAAGGACGCTTACCCAGTCTGTCGACTCGTGACACTTGATGGCAGATTTAAGTGATCTGTGCCATCGTTCGATCATACCATTTGAGGACGGGTGATATGCTGTTGTCCGGATATGCGCACTTCCAACTAGTTTAGTTAGAGCTTCGAACAACGCTGATTCGAACTGGGATCCTCTGTCGGTGGTGATAGTCACGGATGAACCAAATCTGCAGATCCAGCATGCATAGAATGCGTTGACAACCGTTTCAGCAGTGATGTCCTTCAGTGGAATTGCTTCTGGCCATCTCGTGAAGCGGTCGATCATCGTCAGTAAATATCGATACCCATTTACCGGCGGCATTATGACAATGTCGATGTGGACATGCTGAAATCTGGAACTAGGCATCGGGATACGTTGTGGGATGTTCTTCACCTGTCTGCTGATTTTGCTTCGTTGACATTGGATGCAGGACCTGGCCCATGAAATAATGTCCTTGTTCATGCTGGGCCACACGTACCTCTCGCTGATGGTTTGTTTTGTAGCTCTGCCGCTGGGATGTGACAAATTGTGGGCGTTGTCAAACACTTTCCTTCGCAGAGCGGCTGGCACGTACGGTCGAATGTTCCTGCCTCCAACGTCGCAAAACACAATGACATCGGTATCATCGATGCGTAGTCCACGGAGCTTCAGTGAAGTCTTCTCAGGTGTTGCGAGAAGAAATCTGAGCTCGTTGTCATTTTTCTGCATCTCGGCAAGTTCTGCAGTGCTGAAAATGATGGGCATGTTGATGAGGTTGATGCGGGAATATGCGTCTGCTACAACGTTGTCTCCACCAGAAACAAACTGAATTCTTGTCGAGAATCGGGCAATTTCCTCTAGTTGCCGGGCTACGCGATCACAGGCGTGATCTGATTTCTGGTCGAATGCATATATCAACGGCTTGTGGTCTGTGAGGATAATGAGTTCGCGGCCTTCGATAAGGTGACGAAAATGCCTTACCGCTCTGTATATGGCCAAGAGCTCTCGGTCGTACACCTTGTATCGCGATTCTCTCGAAGTTAGTTTCTGGGAGAAGAAACCAAGAGGCTGGATCTTGTCACCGATGCGCTGGTCTAGTGCGGCTCCAATTGCTGAATCTGATGCGTCACATCGGAGGATTAAGGGAACACCTGAACGTGGATGGACTAGTTGCACTGCATCCCTCAGTTTGTTTTTGCATTGGTTGAATGCTTCCTCTGCTTCAGGTGTCCACTGGATTGGCTTTTGAACATCGGCTATGATGAAAGTCCAACGAAACTCGCGTCGAAGTCCCAGATCGAGTACCATAGTTCTTGTACCATATGTTGGCATTGCAGTACCATTGGCAGCGTAAAGTTGACGCGATGTAGTTGTCGGGTTTTCGGCAAATTTTTTCGGTAGGACAGAAATATCGGCGCCGGTGTCAACTAAGTAAGATGCGCCGCTGATTCTGTCCTTTATTTGTAGGCGGTGACAGTTGTAGTTGCCGTGAGCGACCGCCTTTATGCCCAGTGGCGATCCTAGTTTTCCGAATGTTTCGGACAAACGGCACGACAATTACGCGCCTCATCGCCAAACTTCTGGTGGTAGTAGCACAACCCATTCTTGTTAGTCTGGGTGAGTCTGGACCTACTTTTCGATCTGGTTCGGGATGTTGATCTTCTTCGTGAGGTCGATCGCTGGTTTCGTGGACTCTCCATCTTCAATTGATGAATCTCCTGACGTAGAAATTGAATAGACTTCCTGATGTCGTCCAACGTTGAATCGGCTTGTCTATTGATGACTTGGATGTCCTGTGTTGGCTGCAAAGGGGTCGAAACAGGGCACAGCTGTGCGTTGGACATGTCGAAGATTTTGTCGGCGACTTCGACTAGCTTATCCAAGTCTTCTTGTCCTGTTGCCAGCAACACTGAGCGCATGTTTTCGGGCAGTCTATCGAAGAACAATATTCTCATGATAGACGTATCACAGCGACCGCCAGCAAGATGCCTCATGTGCGTCAAGATGTCGGATGGTTTTCTGCCAGTTATATCTTCGCCCCGAAGCATTCGTCGTAACTGCGACTCTGGTGATGGAGCGAAATGGTGGATGAGTCGCTCTTTGAGTGTGACGAATTTGTTGGCTGATGGTGGATTATTTGCTAGGTCTTCTACGGCTCTTAAGGCGTTGCCTTCAAGACCAACTAGCAAATTGGCGTACCGTTCGTCGTCGTTGACCACGCCTCCAAGTTTGAACGCCAATTCCACTTGAGTCAGCCACAGCTGAGGATACTCCGGGTTGAATTTCGGCAAGTTCGCACGTTGGAGACTATGCTGCGACGGTTGACTGTTCGGTAGTAACGGAGCTGGATGTTGTACGGTTGTTCCAGAACCTGACGAAGATTGCGCTTTGAAGTCAAGCTTGAGCGACTCGATTGCTTCATTTGCCGCCTGAAGCTGATCGCGAAGTTGTTTTATAAACTCGGTGTTGACTTCGTCTGTGGCCATTGTTTCGCGATCACTTTCTACGTCAGATTCGAACACTAGCTTCCGTTTACTCCGTAACTCGTAGGACATTTACAAACACGATTTCGTCAATAACGAAACTTCAGATCGTTTTTGAAATCACGTCGGGGTCACCAATTTGTAGCTCGTTGCCACAAGTATGTCCTACTTGGAGTTAATTCAAAGGCGAGGAGTCGATTTAGGTATACAATATTTTATTATGATACGTTATCATGGGCAATTTCAATGTAAGTATGATCCGTGTGACTTTCTAATTGCGAGTGTCTCTTGTGTGACCCAACCCATTCCTTTTATTGCTCCGTAGGCACATGCCCACGTTGCATCCCTCGGCGTTGGTGGGATGCGAAGGATATCCTCTTGTGCGTCGCGGGCACCGTTGGGTTCGTTGGGTTGTTTACCCAACGACGTACGGACCGCGATCGCAGATGTTATTTTGCGTGGAAGGATATCCTCGCGTGGGTTATGTGCCGTTGGGTTAGTTCACGTACTGCGATGTGCTGCTGAGTGTGCCGTTGCGTAGTCCGTTCAGTATGCTCAGCTGCACTGGTTGGCCGGACCGTTGGTGTGGTTGTCTGCCACAAGAACGCGGTTCGTGGCGCCCTCTATATGTCAGTCACTAAGTTCCGGGATATATAGAGGGCGCCACTAATAGTTTTTGTCAGTGGCACCCCCTATATGTCCCGTTTCTAATTGAGTGGTCTGTTATGAGTTTGGGGGTATAGCGTGCGACCTTGGCAGAAGAACAGGACGACTGCGGAAAATAAAAAATTTTCAAAAACAGGCTCAGCTCTCGAAAAGCCCAAAATTCATTTCAATTTCAAAGTGTCCCATATCCCAAAAAAATGCCCCCTTGAGTTTCGGGCTATAACCGATAGAACGTCCGACGGTGATAGAATCTCAATAGAACCAGGCGTGTCTACGGGTTTTGAAAAAACGGAACATAAGCAAACCTAGCCGATGGCTGAATTCTTGGTTTTGAAAAACGAAGAGCGCTCGGACGGTGAATTGCTACAATGTGATTCCATTGATTAAAGCTTTGATGTCGGGAATGGTTCGAAGAGTCCGTGTTAGAATAAGTGTGTAGGAGGGTGTAATGTCTTTGCTGACCGTAATAGCATCGAACCATGCTGGGACATTGTAAAGTCGTGTGGCTGCTTGCTAGACAGTAACGACACACGCCATTTCGATTGACTGCTCCATCCCGCTCAGCTACATTCTGATGAATGCTTATCCTTCCAGCACACGCTGCATGTATATTAATCCGTTGTTGTTTTCCGCACTTGCAGTGAATTTTTGGACGAACTTCATTTTGAGCTCTTCTTCGGGTCTTGCTTGTCGACCGCTTCCAAAGCCCGGAATTCGGTGAATACATACACCCTGGTGACTCCTTCCTTGCTCCAAGTCGATCTTCCTACAACCATTGTGTGGTCCACGGCATGTGTCGATTGGTCGTCCGAGGCTTTGCAATGAATGAAAGCACTCAGTGGTAATGTCAGGCAACTACTTCAATACGGTTGCAACAAAGCTACCCGTTATGTAGTGTTGTTTGACCGAAAACAATCTTCAACTGTGAATCCACCAATGCTCTTGTGAAGGTGCCGACAGGCGCTGATTTTGAGAGAAGTAAAACGTTGAAGGCTTGAACAAGAAGGTAGTTTATTCCTTTATTTCACAAAATGGCAGGTTCGCCAGTTGTTGACGAAGTGAGCTCTTACATAAACTAGTATAAAAATGTTTCGGTAACAATTTTTCGATTTTGGCTTCAATAACTCTCTTGTGGTCTTACCTGGCAATGAAAATGTCCCATGTCTTTTTAAAGTTGCCGCGTCTACATTCAGAGGTTGAAGAAGTCGTTAAGCCTCCGCCGCCAAACTGGACTTCAAATAGCGCAATTTCTGAATCTTGTTTAGGGAACAGTTGTTGTGCATGAGCGACTGAAGCGTATCGTGGAAAATGTTCCACGCCTCATAAATTCCCGTGAATGTCGGCAAATTTATTTTGGGCAACCGCAGCTCACCAGAATATGAATGCACCATTTCGGAATCCACTTGTACCGTTATGATGCCTTTGAATTCCAAGCCAGAGGTGGAATCTTCAACAAAATGAAATAAATTTACGAACTGCTGTTGGCAGATCGACGACTACTGTGTGATGATCAGAATAGGCCTCTCCGAGAACGTCTGTGCCCTACTTTTGAGAAAACGGTCCGCTCGAAAGGCCCCTTGTTTGGTCCCATGTGCAACCGTTCGGCAGACCGTTCAATTCAGAGCAATATTCTGAACCCTATCCAAGTCCAATGCGAAGAGTATTCCACATCATTTCATCACTGCGGGCGTTAAATGGAGCTAAGAATTCCCATCAAGTCGGACGTGCTACGACAACAAAGACTGTCCTGCAGTGCTTTGCTGAATTCAAATTGGGCGAGACGTCCATTGAGGTTTTATTTGTCTCTTGCCGATTTAAAAGTTACATTCGCAAACAAGAGGAGTCTATTCTGAATGTCACAAAGCGCTTCATTCTCTTGTTTCGTCCCATAGTCAAGAGCCTCATAGGATCATAGAATAGGTCGTTAGGTCTACATCTGTCTTACTGACCCTATGCGGATGCTCTAGGTTAATCTAAACATAGTTGATATTACTGCCTTTCCGCATCTTGTTTTTTTTTTTTTATTTTTTAATCTCAATCCAAACTTAAATAAACTTGCTAAGAAAACTATTAAAAACTTAGCTGCTAATAAACTTACATACTAATACTTAACATACTATATGTTCAGAATTGTATAAATATTTATTATAAATGTTAAACACAAAGTTACATGTAACAATAATTTTCCTCACTACTGTTCTTACGCATCCGAAATCCATTTACTGCCAATTTCTATTTATTATCTATTCTTTCATTTACATCATTTTTTTTGTTCATCATACGATCACATCTTGTCATCGCGCAATTTTTCATACCAACATTGAGATTAAGGAATATTTTTTGTTGTATGCACCGCTGCCCACGCGCGATGCCCTTTCTTGCATTTGAAATAAAAACCACACATTCATTCTGTTGAAGCGGTTCTAATCGAGAACATCGTCTTTTTTCTTGAATACTTTTTGGTTCGTTTATTTCGCAAATCGTTCGCAGTTCTTGGTTTAAAAAGGCTTAAACCATCAATCATTGGCGACCGTGACAGGACTCGTAGTCCAATAATTTTAATATAAAAAATAATTCATCGTTCGTGATCTTGCAAAAATCGTTTACGTGCGCGCTGGTTCATAAAAACTTGCTCGACCGTGGCTTTTTCGGAGGCATTTCTTATCGCATCCCGGTTATTAAACTTTAAGTAGGAGTGCTGTGCGTTGAATTTACCTCGTGTGAGTTTGCATTGCTGTGCTTTGAATTTGCATCGTGGGATCTGGGATTGCTGTGACTAAGCGCCGTTGCTGATCGTGCAAAATTACTTGGACTTGCTTCTCATAGCCCATTGATTATTGGAACACACGGATAAGTACAAACATAAATTTATAATTTTCTTTGGACTGTCATAAAATAAATTTCAATTTCAAAATGATTGGAGAGGGGCCTGAGTGCAGTACTGCAAATCTTTCGTCTTATAAAACCAAAAGGGCTTCAGTAAGCGGACAGCTTACGAAGCTTAAGAAATTTTTTGATAGTGTTGGTGAAAGGAGTGTTTCGTTACATGAATTGGAGGTCAAATTAGGGTTGCTTGAGACGTATCTTCAAAAATTTGATGACGCTCAAACCAACATTGAAGTATTGGATGAAGCAGAATTGGAGGGTGACAGGCGTGCTAATTTTGAAGAAGTCTATTCTGATATCAAGACCAAAATTCTAACATACATGGATTCTAAAAGACCTTCGACTTACGGATCAGTTAGTCCTCATGAATCAACTTTATTCTGCATGAAGCCAAAAGCGGCTCGACTGCCAAAGCTAGAGCTTACCAAGTTTTCGGGAAAATACACCGATTGGCCAGATTTCATTTCCATGTTTGAGACTTTGGTGGACAAAGACGAAGAACTAACCCCAATAGAAAAATTTCAGCACTTGCGTTCTTGTTTATCTGATTTCGCTTTTAAAACGATCCAGTCTCTTGAAGTCACAAAAGAAAATTATAACAAGGCTGTCGAACTTTTGAAAGCTAGATTTAGTAACAAACGTTTAATTTTTCAGGCGCACATAAAAGAAGTTTTTAATTTACCCAATGTCGAAGGAGGTTCGGCGCATAAGCTACGTGACTTGAGTGATAGCGTCAACTCTCAGCTAAGGGCGCTCAACACCCTGGGAACCAAGGAGCAGATTTTGGATGGATTACTCATTCATCTCGTCGTCAACAAATTGGATGCAAAAAACCGGATAAAGTGGGAAGAAGAAGTGGCTGTCGACCTAATACCCAAATGGGAACAATTATCAACATTCATCGAAAGGCGGTGTCAGACGTTGGAAACTATGGACAACGCATCTGGTAACATCAAAATTGCAACCACATTCAACAATTCGCGTAAGTTATCAAAACCAGTAGCCAATAAAACTTTTGTTACATCAAAACCCTCTTCCGTTGCTTGCCGATATTGCAATTCAATTGACCATGCTATATATTCGTGTGAGGCATTTGTCAAACTCTCGCCAGAAAAACGTTTTCGCGAAGCTAAGGCTAGAAACCTGTGCATAAATTGTCTCCGCTTTGGGCACTTGGCACGAAATTGCAGTTCACATCACTGCAAGCACTGCTCTCAACGCCACAGTACATTACTTCATATGGGCTTAATTCCCAATCATTCCCCTCAACTATCAACCACTGAGCAATCATTAGATCAAGCCAATTCAAGTTCGCACGCATCAAACACAACGCTGCTTTCAAAATCTACAACAAAAAATGAAATCTGTCCTAAAACCCCAATGCTCGATCAACCATTCGTATTTCTAGGAACAGCGATAGTACTAATCAAAGATAGCTACGATTCGTACGTTCCTTGCAGAGCTTTGTTAGATTCGTGTTCGCAAATGCATTTCGCCACGGAACGTCTAATTCAAACGCTCAATTCAAAACGCTTTAGGTCAATCAATGCCATCAGTGGTATTGGTCAAACCTCTACTAAATCAAAGTTCAAAGCAAATTTATCTCTAAGATCTCGTGTCAATGAGTTCACTGCCAGCCTAGAGGTTCAAATTCTACCGTCTATCACATGCCATCAACCGGAAAAAAACGTGCAAATCAACGATTTTAATATACCTGCCAACGTGGAACTAGCAGATCCATATTTTAACAAATCTCAGAGAATTGACCTGCTTATAGGAG
This sequence comes from Eristalinus aeneus, assembly GCA_955652365.1. Lineage (NCBI taxonomy): Eukaryota > Metazoa > Arthropoda > Insecta > Diptera > Syrphidae > Eristalinus > Eristalinus aeneus. The sequence goes on from OY019131.1 coordinate 93,292,932, forward strand.
CAGAGCTATTTTTTGACTTGTTATGCGTGGGTCAAATTCGTCTCGGAGAGAATCTGCCTTTACTACAAAAAACTCTGCTTGGATGGATAGTAGCGGGGAAGATTAGCTCTGAAAACATAACGCGGTATAGTTTCACTACTTCGCATCAAAATAACTTCGAAGAACATCGTCGGCTAGAGGACATTCTAAGGTCGTTTTGGGAAGTAGAATCGCATGATAATATTTCGAAGGAACTTTCTAAAGAGGAGTTGGAATGTGAAAGCTTGTTTTGTAAAACTCATCAACGACTTCCAAATGGGTAATTTGCGGTTCGCCTTCCATTCAAATCCTCACCGAACACATTAGGTGATTCTTTTCAACTCGCCAAAAAACGCTTTTATAACTTGGAAAACAAACTTCTTCGCAATCCACATTTAAGATCCCAATATGTTGATTTTATAAATGAGTATCTTGAGCTAAACCACATGACTAAGGTGGACTCTAAAATCCTGGATAAAAAACATTTTTTCCTTCCGCACCATTGCGTGACAAAGGAAGACAGCACTACAACAAAGTTGCGCGTCGTCTTCGACGCATCGGCCAAATCATCATCAGGTGTTTCACTAAATGATATTCTTATGGTAGGACCAACCATTCAAGACGATCTTTTTACTATTCTTATTCGTTTTCGGATGTATCGCTTCGCCATTACTGCCGATATATCTAAAATGTACAGGTGCGTAAGAATTCAGCCACCCGATGATCATTTTCAATTGATCCTTTGGAGAGAAAACAGTAATGAAGACTTAAGTATTTACAAATTAAATACTGTCACTTATGGCACGGCCTCAGCAGCTTTCCTCGCTGTTCGCGCAATGACACAGCTAGCGATAGATAGATTTGAACAGTTTCCTATTGGTTCGAATGCTATAAAAAAATCATTTCTATGTCGATGACCTACTGACTGGAGCAAATACCCTAGAGCAAATTACGGAAATCAAGACTCAATCCACTAAGCTGTTGAGTGAAGCAGGGTTTCATCTTCGGAAATGGTGCTCCAATAACACTTCATTTTTAGATGCGATTGAGGAAAAAGATAAGGAAACATTTTTGGAAATCAATCAAAGTCAGGTGACAAAGACTCTTGGGTTAATTTGGCAGTCGACTTCTGATGAATTTCATTTCTCTGGTGCACAATCAAATACCTGTCGAAACCCAACAAAGCGATCAATTCTGTCTAGTATTGCAAAGCTCTATGATCCCCTTGGACTCATTGGTCCAATAGTAGTCAAAGCAAAAATTTTCATGCAAGCGCTATGGAAGGAAAAGTTGCATTGGGATGAGTCATTACCGCAACATTTGTATTCAAACTGGATGGAGTTTAATACTCAGTTCCCAAAAATAAGCAACATTAAGTTTCCACGTTACATTTTGTTACCGAACTCGAAAATTCAGCTTCATGGTTTCGCCGATGCTAGTCAGGAGGCGTATGGAGCTTGTATATACTTACGTTCTCAAGACCCATCTAATAACATAAATATGCAGTTACTGTGTTCAAAATCTCGAGTAGCACCGGTTAAGAGTATCTCCATTCCCCGCCTAGAGTTATGTGCTGCACTTCTTCTGGCTGAACTTGTGCAACGAATTCGGTTGATTATAGAACTGGAAATCTCTCAAATATTTTGTTGGAGTGATTCAACCATCGTCCTATCGTGGATAAGTTCTGATGCTTGCAATTGGAGCACATTCGTTGCAAATAGAGTATCAAAAATTCAATGCCTTTCTGAAGATATAAATTGGCTGCATGTACCCACTAATTTTAATCCCGCTGACCTTCTTTCGCGCGGTGTCTACCCAAAGGATTTGTCATATTTGAAGACTTGGCATTCAGGTCCTAATTTTTTGCTCCATGATGAGAAAAAGTGGCCCAAGTTATATAAAATTGAAGAAAACCTTCCAGAAAGACGAAAGATCAAACCGATAGTATTACTAGCAGGCACTAAAAGTGAAGATATTACACTAAATTGTAAATTTCTCAACTCATTTGATAAGATGATAAAAACATTCGCATACATTCACCGATTTTACTATAATGCGCGCTCAAAGGCTCATAGGCGCATAAGCGGGCGACTCAGTGTTCAAGAATTAGATTGTGGATTAAATTATATATTTCGAACGATACATGCCAATGAATTTCCAGAAGAATATAAGAGGCTTTCGAGCAATCAAAACTTGCATGCAACGAGTAAATTGAAATCCTTAACCCCTTTCTTGGACGCTAATGGTGTATTACGGATTCGTGGACGACTTCAAAATGCATCTTTACCCTTTTCTACTAAACACCCGATTATTCTTTCGAAATCTCACCCCTTCACTTCGACAGTTGTAAACCACTTTCACATTAAAAATATGCACGCAGGACCACAGGCCTTACTAGTAGCTTTGAGGATAAAATTTTGGCCAATCGGAGGCAAGCATATCGTGAGTAGCATCATCAATAAATGCATCCGCTGCTACAGAGCTCGTCCAGTTGTTATGAATCAGCTAGAAGGAAATTTGCCAGCAGAGAGAGTGAAACCATCTCGACCTTTCACTACGACAGGAGTGGACTTTTGTGGACCTTTTTACATTCGGTCTGGAATTCGTGGAAGAGGACCCATTAAAATTTACATTTGTCTCTTCGTATGCTTTGTCATCAAAGCTGTTCATTTGGAGCTAGCATCTGACCTTTCATCGGAAGCCTTCTTAACGGTCCTTAAAAGATTTATTGCCAGACGTGGAAAGCCGCATACTATTTTCTCTGATAACGCCACAAATTTTGTTGGTGCAAGCTCAGAATTAAAGGAGCTAAAGACATTGTTCGATTCGCAAAAACACATTGATTTAGTCCATCGAACTTGTTTGAACGATGGTATCCAGTGGAAATTCATACCACCTCGTTCCCCTCATTTTGGAGGACTTTGGGAGTCCTCAATAAAAATCGCAAAGCATCATCTACGACGTGTTGTTGGTTATGCAACGTTGTCATTTGAGGAGTTACATACCTTGGTCTGCCAAATTGAGGCTATCATTAATTCCCGTCCTTTGAGTCCCATTTCAGATGATCCATCAAATATTGACGTTCTCACCCCAGGCCACTTTTTGATTGGTGGCCCTCTTACTGCTGCCTTAGAGCCGGACAACAAAGATGTCAACGTCAGCCGACTAACAAGGTGGCAAATGGTTCGCTACATGATGCAGACGTTTAGGAGGAGATGGTCACGAGAATATTTGACTGTCCTTCAACAACGGCATAAATGGAGACAAGAACAACCTAATGCAGTTGTCGGAAGTCTGGTCCTACTGAAGGATGAAAATCTACCCCCATTGAAGTGGTCGATGGGCAGAGTGACTGAAGTATACCCTGGAGCAGACGGCCTCGTCAGAGTTGTGAAAATCAAGACGCAGAACGGAGAAACAAAAAGGACTATCTCCAAGATTTGCCATCTACCTATAAACACCGATCAACATTCATTTTGAACGCAGAGCCTTCAACGCGGGGTGTATGTTCAGAATTGTATAAATATTTATTATAAATGTTAAACACAAAGTTACATGTAACAATAATTTTCCTCACTACTGTTCTTACGCATCCGAAATCCATTTACTGCCAATTTCTATTTATTATCTATTCTTTCATTTACATCATTTTTTTTGTTCATCATACGATCACATCTTGTCATCGCGCAATTTTTCATACCAACATTGAGATTAAGGAATATTTTTTGTTGTATGCACCGCTGCCCACGCGCGATGCCCTTTCTTGCATTTGAAATAAAAACCACACATTCATTCTGTTGAAGCGGTTCTAATCGAGAACATCGTCTTTTTTCTTGAATACTTTTTGGTTCGTTTATTTCGCAAATCGTTCGCAGTTCTTGGTTTAAAAAGGCTTAAACCATCAATCACTATACATTAACTATGTCCGGCGTAAGGACGCGTGCACCAGGGCGAATCAGTTATTTATATGCCTAACATATAGAGACTATACACCGTGGTGCACGTTGTTTTTATATACATAAAACCTAAGACTAAACCTAACTTAAAAACTTACTACTAACTACTTAAAATTAAAGCTAAAAAGCTGACCACAGACTGCCCAGCTGACCACAGACTGCCCAGCTGACCACAGACTGCCAGCTGACCACAGACTGCCCAGCTGACCACAGACTGCCCAGCTGACCACAGACTGCCCAGCTGACCACAGACTGCCCAGCTGACCACAGACTGCCCAGCTGACCACAGACTGCCCAGCTGACCACAGACTGCCAGCTGACCACAGACTGCCCAGCTGACCACAGACTGCCCAGCTGACCACAGACTGCCCAGCTGACCACAGACTGCCCAGCTGACCACAGACTGCCCAGCTGACCACAGACTGCCCAGCTGACCACAGACTGTCAGCTGACCACAGACTGCCCAGCTGACCACAGACTGCCCAGCTGACCACAGACTGCCCAGCTGACCACAGACTGCCCAGCTGACCACAGACTGCCCAGCTGACCACAGACTGCCCAGCTGACCACAGACTGCCCAGCTGACCACAGACTGCCCAGCTGACCACAGACTGCCCAGCTGACCACAGACTGCCCAGCTGACCACAGACTGCCCAGCTGACCACAGACTGCCCAGCTGACCACAGACTGCCCAGCTGACCAATATCCGTACACATAAAAAAGAAAAACTCTTGAAGATCCCTTAACGGCAGCAGGGGTCGGCCTTAACACAGCTTCTTTCCCAGACTCCCTCCTGTCTCGGGCGGAGATCGCTCTACTGAACCGAAGCAGATCCTCACGGTTGCGAGCGACGTTCGGTTCATAAAGGAGTCGCCGGTCCACTGTTCAGCGTGCGACATGGAAGATTATAGGGCATCCCTCCCTGTCCTGAACTAAACCCATCATGTCTAAATAAAGAAATGCCTCTGGTGGAATAAATCCATTCTGCCGTACCTTTTCGAAATTCAAAAAGTTGGGGTAGTAAGCCCCGAAGATCAGGCTGTTGGTAGAAGTCAACGACCGTGCAACGTGCCGTCGAATCAATTTTATTATGAAATTATCAATCCTTATCAGGTTTGCCCCGTTGTACAAAGTCTCGTTGGGATAAAATTTCTTGTACTCAGATTCGGGAGTTCGATACAACCTGAGACATGTCCTGAGACACTGCCTCTCCAACAACCTCATCTTTTCCACCTGGGAAGGACTCACGATGAACCACACAGGACAAGCGTACGCCATCATCTGCCGGATGAGTGCCATATAGCATATTACCTTTACCCTGAAATCAAGTTGGCTGCTGTAAAACAGCCTTCTTGCCACAGCAAAGGCTTTCTTGGCTTTCGTCAGAGCAGCATCTACATGTTTGTCAAAGTATAGATACTGGTCCAACCAAACGCCTAAGTATCTCACCAAGCCTTTCAGAGCTAACTTTTCTCCCCGTGGGTCAACAATGCAGAACTTACGCCAGTTTAACCTCGTGTCCCTTGAGGCCCTGGACAGCGGGGTCCTGAAAAGGATAGTCTCGCATTTATTGAAACTAATTTTCAATTTCCAGCTATCACAATATTGCTGAATCTTTTCGAAGTCATGTTGCAGCAGATTGTTAATAACTTCGACCTTTGGCGCTGATCTGTACGCTACCAAATCGTCGGCGAACGCTATTATGTGCGGCATGGAGTAAAAAAGATCGCTAGTAAATATAGCGAACAAGATTGGCGAACCAACTGCCCCCTGTTGCAGACCGTTTTTAATGTCGAAAACCCTGGTAGACGTCACGTTGCCATTTTTCACAATGAACTTCCTACCTGTTATCATGTCATAGATCATGTATAGCAATGATTTACTTGTGCCATGTCTGACCAGCTTTAGAAAAGGTCCTTCTAACCAAACGGTGTGGAACGCCTTTTCCAAGTCGATCAGACATGCACCCGTACATTGGCTCTTGGATTTGTTCCATTGTATGTAGGGAACCAACTTTGACGCGGCATGTATGGCATCATGCCCCGCTCTGAAGCCGAACTGGTTTTCCGGTATTATATTATTGTCCTCAACCCATTTTTTTAGAGCTGATATAACAATTTTTTGATCACGTTGCGATCGACGTCAGACACTCCTCCAGTATTCTCGATGTCCGAACCTTCCGAGGTACAAGCATCGACTCGGATCATCACCTTGTTGTAGCCAAGGTAAGAACCCGGATATCGAGAGAGCAACGGAGTCGAGAAAGGTCAAAACGGTTTGACGTCGAAAAGCTACAATCGTAGCTGATTGCTGGGAACTTTGACGAACGAGTCTCCCGGAAACTCGCCCAGAGTTCGACGCTTCCTGCACTAAGCATAGAAGAACAATGGAAACGTTGTCAAGAAGCCATCAAAGATGCTGCCACTGATGTGCTGGGTTTCACGTCACCACCCAGAAGGAACCCATGGTTTGACGACGAGTGCAGGCAAGCGCACGCAGCTAAACAAGACGCCTATAAAGCGACGCTGCATCGAACAACGCGAGCTGTTTGTGAACTCTACGAACAGAGAAGAAGGGATGAGCACCGGCTTCTCAGAAGGAAGAAGAAGGAGAATGAGAAGCGCGCGGTCGAGGAAATGGAAAGGTGCTTTGGCAGGAATGAAGTCCGAAAGTTTTACCGAAAGGTAAAACAGCTATCCGGAGGATACAAGGTTCGAACCAAAGCCTGCCGGGACCAGAACGGGCAACTCGCAGTAGAGTCGCAGTCTGTGCTGAGAATGTGGAAGGATCATTTCTGTAGCCTCCTTAACGGCGATGACGGCCCAAATCCTGCTGTTAGGCAGAATGTTCCACTCAATTTGGACGATGATAGACAAGCATTCCGTCCCCCCGACTTAGACGAGGTGAGGATAGCAATATCCAAGCTAAAGTCGAACAAAGCTGCTGGAGCGGACGGACTGTCCGCAGAACTATTTGAAGCAGCTGGAGATGACCTGGCGGGGCACATGCACCAGCTCATCTGTAAGATATGGTCGGAGGAAAGCATGCCCGATGAGTGGAATCTCAGCTTCGTTTGCCCGGTCCACAAGAAAGGAGACCCCTTTGACTGCGCCAACTACAGAGGGATTAGTCTCCTGAACATCGCATACAAGATCCTCTCTGCCGTATTGTGTGAGCGTCTGAAACCATTTGTCCATGACCTGATAGGTCCCTATCAGTGTGGTTTCAGACCAGGGAAGTCCACAATAGACCAGATCTTCACATTACGGCAGATCCTGGAAAAGACCCAAGAAATGCAAATTGACACTCACCACCTATTCGTCGATTTAAAGGCTGCATATGACAGTGTGCATAGAGACGAGCTATACAGTGCCATGTCTAGTTTTGGCATTCCTACCAAACTCGTCAGATTGTGTAGGATGACGATGGAGAACTCTCGCTGCTCCGTCTAGGTCGGTACCGAACTCACCGAGACCTTCAATGTCAAAAAAGGTTTTAGACGAGGCGACGCACTGTCATGTGACTTCTTTAATATCATCCTCGAGAAGATCGTGCGTAACTCACAAGTCAACACCAGAGGCACGATCTTCCAGAAGTCAGTTCAATTGTTAGCTTACGCTGACGACATTGACGTGATTGGACGAACACAGCGAGCCGTCAATGAGGGGTTTGCTGGCATTGAAGCGGAAGCGGCTAAAATGGGTCTTGCGGTAAATGAGGGCAAAACGAAGTACATGCTGTCATCAAGGAAGGACACACAACATCGACGTCTCGGACGGAGCGTCACACTAGGCAGCAGAAACTTCGAGGTAGTTAAGGACTTCGTCTACCTCGGCTCCGCGGTAAACAGGGACAACAACATCAGTACCGAAATCAAACGCAGAATCACTCTTGCCAACCGCTGTTTCTTTGGGCTCAAGAGGCAATTGAGTAATAAAGCCCTCTCTCGAAGGACTAAGCTCGCTTTATATAAAAGCTTGATCCCCCCAGTCCTACTCCAGGGCGCGAAAACCTGGACGTTACCAAAGGCGGATAAGGAATCCCTTATTCTTTTTGAAAGAAAAATTGTTTGCTCGATTTTTGGTTCTGTTTGAGTTGATGGCATCTGGAGGAGAAGATTTAATGACGAACTCTATGAGCTGTACAGCGACATGCGCCTGGTCAAGCGTCTACGGATACTACGCTTAAGATGGCTAGGCCATGTAGAGCGTATGGACACCACTGCTCCGGCCCGAAAAGTCTTTGAATCCGAGTCATTGGGACAACGCAACAGAGGACGACTTAGAATAAAGTGGCGCACACAAGTGGAGAAGGACCTCAACCAACTTGGAGTGCGCAACTGGAGACAGCTGGTGAAAGACCGAGCCGGCTGGAGAGGCATGTTGGTTGAGACCCAGTTCCACCCCGGATTGTAGCGCCACAAGAAGAAGAAAAAGAATTTTAGGTGTTTTTGTGGTCGCCGTGGCGTAGTAGGTAGAGTGCGACACTCACACGCAGAAGGGTCTAGGTTCGATTCCCAGCTCAACACCAATTTTTCGAATTTTTCACGGCACCACCTCTTTCGAGCTGCTGACAACACTCAAAGAGTAATAACTGTCTAAGAAAACTTCTCAAATTTCGCCGTTCGGAGTCGGCAAAACACTATAGGTACCTTCTACTTGTGAGAGAACAGTAGCACGCACAACACGAGCAGTTGATGAGCAAGCTAGCCCCTGGTTCCCCTTTGGACTGTAGCGCGAACAATTATTATTGTTATTAATTTTAGGTATTTCGCCATTTAGGGCATTTCCGGAATTTGGACATAATAAGACTTAGGACATTTCGTGATCTAAGGCCATTAACGAACTAGTACACTTTGCGGTCGATTGACATTTCACGATTTTGGGCATTTTGCGATTTTGTGCATTTTGTGATAGTGGGCATTTCATGATTTAAGACAAATCAGGTTAGACATTAGACATTCTTCGGCTTAGAGCATTTCTCGATTTTTGGCGATTTGCAATTTCGGGCAAAATATAATTTCGGCCATTTTTTGATTTTCGGCATTTCTCGACTTTGTTTTTTCTTACAACTTTTTGCAACTAGGTCATTAAGGGCGTTACGTGAACTTGGGAAATTCCAATTTTAGGCATTTCCATATTTTGGGCGTTACACATTTTGGAGCACTTTGTGATTTTCTGCATTTTGTGGTTTTGGGCATATTGCTATCTTAAACATTTCGTTATTTAGGGCTCTTCACCCGTCTTAGGCCAATTATCTATTTTGGACGATTCACCATTTAGGACAATTTCCACTTTTTGTAGTTTCGCGATTCTAAGCATTTCGCCTTTTAGAGCATTTCGCAGGCATATTGAGTTTTAGGCCATCTCGCGATCTAGTCACCTTCATAACTTGGGGCACCTGTCGATCGATCATTTCGCAATTTTGAGCATTACATGGTTAAAGGCGATTTGGGTTTTTGGACACTTCTTGATTTTCAGCCATTCGCTATTTAGGATCTTTTAAATTTTTCAGTACTTCGCCATTTCGCGAGTTTTCTTAATTTTGGGCGATTCTCGATTTTGGGCAAAATGCAATTTTAGACCTTTTTTTGATTTTAGGCATTTCGTGATTTCAGTGCTTTCACGATGTTTTGGAATTACGCCATTAAGGGCGTTACGTAAAATTGAGAAATTCAAATTACAGGCATTTTTGGATTTTGGGCGTTACACCTTTTAGAGCATTTTGTGATTTTGGGCACAGGATGAATTTGAAAATTCCGTTTTTAAGAGTATTTTACCCGTTTCTGGACATTTTGAGAATTTGGATGATTCTTGATTTAGTTTTTTTTGCGATTTTTATTATTTCGCGATTTAAGGCATTTCGTGATTTGGGGTATTTCGCAATTTTTGGCATTTTCAATTTTCGTCATTTCGCAATTTAGGGTATTTTGTAAACTCGGGTGTTTCACGAATTTCGGACTTTACAATTTTGTTTATTTCGTGATTTTAGGTATTTCGGCACTTTGGCCATTTCGCAATTTAGGTCACTTTTGGCATTACAAGATTTAGAACTTCAGCAGTTCTTAGAGCATTTCGTGACTTTGGTGATTTCTCGGTTTTGGCTATTTCGCGCTTTCGGTTGTTGTTTTTTTCCTATTCACTCCATATTGCTGATAAAGTTTACTGGCAACATCGGCTCACTACGTCTTTATCTTAGCAAGGAACGAACTACGTACACTCCTTGCTTCATCCTCAATGCAATTTTGTTGGAAATATTATGTCCACGAACTTTTTTTTCCATTTTCTAAGTCACCACAATAACTGTGACCGTAGTTTGTCTTGTCTTTTTACAGCATTTGAGGCAGCTTCAAAAGATAGAGACTTTCTCACGTCAGTAACCTTTGATGGGATAAACCCAACATCGGGACATCACCGTTGCGTAAATGAAGAGGGAGACATCGCATATGTGTCGCTTGCCTTTGGGTTCACAAGAGCACCTTGAGTCTTACTCCTTTAATTAATTTATGCCTCATGGTCTGGATTCCAAACACCCGAGGGTGAGTCGAGACTACCAAAGTAAGTAATGATTTCAAATTCAGATTTATCCGCTTTGCGTCAGACTATGAGGGTCTATAATTAGAAGAGCTAAGGGTTTCTAATGAGTTATTAACTTTTAATGGGAAAAATTCTAAAATCTTCCATCAAGTCTTAAAACGAGATCTAGTTTCAAACCTAATGAAGATGGTCCTGCTGGACGGTCTACCTTCCCTTCTGACCATCACCCAACACACCATCAATACCCAACAGGACACATCACCCATCAACAGCCCTCCGGTGCTCTGAAAGGAGCTGCTCCCTCAAAACAATTAACATAACTAATTCACCTGCAAATTGCAAACGTTTTCCCTTCAAGAAGCCAAAGAGACACTGCCTCCCATCCACCGGGATGCCACCACTTCACCCACACCAGTCAGCAGTCACCAGCCACCATCATCACCGCCATCAGGGGAAACGGCAAAAATTCATTTAAAAGTACTAGATTATTAATAAGAGACTGAAACTACCCACTACCGTCTCGTTAACCTTCTGAATAATTTTTTGTTGAATAATAATTATCCTTGAGGAGCGGAGTAAATTATTCAATTTCTTTGAAATTATATCCCCAGAGAGGGCGGCTGGAGCGGATGGAACAGGCGGGATGGGCGGAATGGACGCAGTGTTCGATTAAAGAGGTAAGTTTAAAATTCACCGAAAACACCTCGGGGTGTAATTGTAAAACTTTGATGCTCTCACGAGGAGCTCGATGCTTCCCTTGCCCTCAGCTGTGTATCGCCCTGTTCGTCTGTCGGTGGGCACATCTCGCCCGAATCTCCATTCCATCGCGTCGGAGGATGTTCAAGGAATAAAACTTTTTAATTGTAATTTACCGCGCTTAATTAAAATTGCAACAATAGGCGCAATTCAGCTGGGCTTTGCTTGTCCTGGTCGGTCGGGGCGGTGGCAATGGGGTGTGATTGTTGTTTGAACGGTAACCAACAAGAAAGAGTAACTTCTTAAGGAGTTGGAAGGCACACCTGTTTGATGGAGGAGCCCTGGGGGTGGATAGAAGGGATTCGGTCCCTTTTCGGAGTGGATTTGGTTTCAGGGGAATGGCTGCCGAAAGTGAGAAGTCGACCTCGGGACAATGACGCTTTGTGGGTATTCAGAGAATAAGTCGTTAATGGATTTGATTGTCCTTGCAGATCGTCTGAAGTCATCGACATTGAGGGAAACTTGAAATTTTCCGACGAAGGGAGGAGTCTGGATTTCTATTGACATTGTTAACTTGGAAATTATGGAATCACAGTTTTGAATGTTTTCCTCAAGAAAATTTCAAAAATGAAGCAGACTTGGATTTTATTATGGAAGGCGTATACACCCCGACTAATTCGACCTGCAACCAACTTCAGAGTGCTCTAAATCCCAAGCCGCTCATGACAGTGAAATCAACAGGGATCGATGGTATACCCAATATCAGAGATAAGCAAGGAGATATTCAACTCCCTCGTCTTCCGCCCTTTGAGGTGAACTGTTTTTTATAAACCCCTGTCTGTGAATACGTGTGAGTTGTCTTGATCAGCTGATTGCAAACAGCTGAACAGTTATTGAGGTGAAATATCTTGACAAGGAGTCAAATCGTAAGGGTGCGTAAGTATTAAGGGTGCGAGAGTATAAATCAGGTAATTGATATTTATGCATATAACGCGAAACGACAATAATGTATGTTTCACCTTAAATACCACCAATTAGCAATTAAGTTGAAAAACAAAAAACTGCTTAAACGCTTTTAATAAGCAAGTATGATACATGGTGATAACAAGGATTTAACGCCACTTTCTGAAGAGCCACCCATAGACATAAATGAAAAAATTGGAATAACTTTTATTACAATTCACTACAATTCTTCTTCTTCTTCTTGTGGCGCTACAGTCCGGGGTGGACCTGGGCCCCAACCAACATGCCTCTCCAGCCAGCACGATCTTTCGCCAGCTGTCTCCAGTTGCGCACTCCAAGTTGGTTGAGGTCCTTCTCCACTTGTGTGCGCCACTTCAGTCTAGGCCGTCCTCTGTTGCGTTGTCCCAATGGCTCGGATTCAAAGACTTTTCGGGCCGGAGCAGTGGTGTCCATACGCTCTACATGGCCTAGCCATCTTAAGCGTTGTATCCGTATACGCTTGACCAGGCGCATGTCGCTATACAGCTTAAAGAGTTCGTCATTCAATTTTCTGCTCCAGATGCCATCAACGCAAACAGGACCAAAAATCGCACGCAAAACTTTTCTCTCGAAGAGACTAAGGGCTTCCTCATCCGCCTTTGCTAACGTCCAAGATTCCGCGCCATAAAGTAGGACGGGGATGATCAAGCTGTTACATAAAGCGAGCTTAGTCCTTCGAGAGAGGGCTTTATTACTCAATTGCCTCTTGAGCCCAAAGAAACAGCGGTTGGCAAGAGTGATTCTGCGTTTGATTTCGGTACTGATGTTGTTGTCCCTGTTTACCGCGGAGCCGAGGTAGACGAAGTCCTTAACTACCTCGAAGTTTCTGCTGCCTAGTGTGACGCTCCGTCCGAGACGTCGATGTTGTGTGTCCTTCCTTGATGACAGCATGTACTTCGTTTTGCCCTCATTTACCGCAAGACCCATTTTAGCCGCTTCCGCTTCAATGCCAGCAAACGCCTCATTGACGGCTCGCTGTGTTCGTCCAATCACGTCAATGTCATCAGCGTAAGCTAACAATTGAACTGACTTCTGGAAGATCGTGCCTCTGGTGTTGACTTGTGAGTTACGCACGATCTTCTCGAGGATGATGTTAAAGAAGTCACATGACAGTGCGTCGCCTTGTCTAAAACCTTTTTTGACATTGAAGGTCTCAGTGAGTTCGGTACCGACCTTGACGGAGCAGCGAGAGTTCTCCATCGTCATCCTACACAATCTGACGAGTTTGGTAGGAATGCCAAAACTAGACATGGCACTGTATAGCTCGTCTCTATGCACACTGTAATATGCAGCCTTGAAATCGACGAATAGGTGGTGAGTGTCAATTTGCATTTCTTGGGTCTTTTCCAGGATCTGCCGTAATGTGAAGATTTGGTCTATTGTGGACTTCCCTGGTCTGAAACCACACTGATAGGGACCTATCAGGTCATGGACAAATGGTTTCAGACGTTCACACAATACGGCAGAGAGGGTCTTGTATGCGATGTTCAGGAGACTAATCCCTCTGTAGTTGGCGCAGTCAAAGGGGTCTCCTTTCTTGTGGACCGGGCAAACGACGCTGAGATTCCACTCATCGGGCATGCTTTCCTCCGACCATATCTTACAGATGAGCTGGTGCATGTGCCCAGCCAGGTCATCTCCAGCTGCTTTAAATAGTTCTGCGGACAGTCCAACCGCTCCAGCAGCTTTGTTCGACTTTAGCTTGGATATTGCTATCTTCACCTCCTCTAAGTCGGTGGGAAGGAATTCTTGTCTATCAACGTCCAAATCGAGTAGAACATTCTGTCTAACAGCTTGATTTGGTCTGTCATCGCCGTTAAGGAGTCTGCAGAAATGATCCTTCCAGATTCTCAGCACAGATTGCGACTCTACTACTGTTTTATTGTTATTTAGTTAAATTGTGCGATTTTTGAGTGTTTTTGAAACATGACCACCGGTGGGTCATATGGCATCATGATAATACATGGACATGGGGCTTATGGTGCCACATGACTCACCGGAGGTCATGCTGTATTCGTATCTTCTCAGGGTAAACATCAATACGAGGGTTGCCTTTTATATTTCGGACTTAGAGATGAAAAACAAATATTAATCATCGAAAACGGCTTTATTGTGTTTCAAAATATTCCCCATTAAGATGTATATACTTTTGCATGCGTTTGAACCAATTGTCGAAGCAGTTTTGCCACTCTGATTGAGGTATCTCCAAAACATTTTTTTTTTTTCAATTCAATTCATTTTTATTTCATTTCTTCTCTTTATCTTACAATTTCATTGATATCTGCAAAGCCAAAGTGGCTTGTCTGCAGAAGACTAGATACTACGTTATGTTATAATTTTTAAAAGTTGAAAATCGATTGATCAATAAAGAATTAAAAAACAATGATAGCAATCATTAGGATAATATTTCATTTACTCGTTTATATAAATCTTTTTCAATTTTTTAACCATTTCAAGTTTTGGTAGATTTCGGTATTCTTGTGGTACTTCATTGAGAATCTCCGGGAGAGAAACCTCTAGCGTCCTTCGGCCATACTCGTTCCAAAACCTCGGTACTTCGTACATCTGCCTTTGTCGTCTTCTTGTGTTGATATTCTGCTCTGTATGTGTTGTCATCTCCGTAATTTTCTAACATTTCCAGATTGTGTATTTGTTGTATGTTGAGCAAACCTCTTGATTCGCTTGTATGTTGCTGTTCTTCTCTTCTATGCCCCGCCTTTAGTACCAATTTCTGCACTCTGCTGTGTATTTTTTTGAGTGGTTCCATCTGTGCTGCTCTTCCCCAAGCTAATATACCATATCTTAGATGGGACTCCACTAAGCCAAAGTAGCACTGCCTGAGGACAGCCGGTGTGCAATACTTACTTAGGTGAAAGAGTGCATACGAAGATTGGTAAAGTTTTTTCCTCATCGAGTCTATATGGTAGTTCCACTTAAAGTTGTAATCAACGATCATGTATCCTGAACGCATCAACCGCTTCTTCATGTGTCGAAAAACGTTCACCTCTCATTTTATTTGTTACGTACTGGAATTTGGTGCCAAGTCAGGACTATACGACGGATGACTTATCAAATCGATGTTTTGAGTGCTCAAAAATGCAGTTCTTTGAGCCGATGTGTGAGAGCTCGCTTGTCGTGGTGAAGAGTGGTTGGTTTTCCTGATTTTTCGGAAGACAAGTGGCAAACAAATGGTTGTATACCACTCAGAATTGACTATTCCGCGTTGCTCTAGTGGTACAGTTGCGACATGTCCAGTTTTTCCGAGAAAACAGGCGACAATTTGCTTGGAAGTGCTTCGTGCGCAAGCAACTTTTGTTGGATTTGGCTCGATTTGAAACACCCATACAGTCGGCTGCTGTTAACTTTCGGGCTCATATGTGTAAATCCACTATTCATCACGTGTCACGATGTCATAGACGTGTTTTGAAGCACCGCGATCGTATTTTTGGAGCATTTCTTTCGACCAATCGACACGAGCCTTTTTTTGAGCGATTGACAAATTGTGTGGGATCCAACGCGAACAAATTCTTTTGACGGTCAAATGTTCATGCAATATTGAATGTATGCTGGTCCCGCTAATGCCTAAGGTTATCTCAGTCTCACGATAGGTCACATGACGATCTTGTGATATCAGTTGGCGCACAGCATCAATGACAGAAATAAGCAAGATTGATTCCCTTATCTCTGATCAATGGTTTCCGGAACAACAACTGATTTTGGACGACCTTCACGAAATTCGTCTTGGAGAGAACTACGACCTCGGTTGAATTCACCATACCATCGATAAACACTGTTCCTTGATGGAGCTTCATCGCCAAAAATTGAATTAAGTTCATCGATGCACTGTTGTTGAGTTAATCCACGTCGAAAGTTGTAAAAAAATAATCGCACGAACATTTTCACGATTTAATTCCATTTTTTGGGCGAGATGAATCTTTTAAGTTACTGTACAACACAAATACAACACAACAACACAAACAGCGCTCGTATGTCAAAACCTTCTGAGTATGTATAACCTCAAAAATGTCAAACTTTACGATAGAGTTGGCAGTTG
The DNA here is from genome assembly GCA_955652365.1 of Eristalinus aeneus. Taxonomy (NCBI): domain Eukaryota; kingdom Metazoa; phylum Arthropoda; class Insecta; order Diptera; family Syrphidae; genus Eristalinus; species Eristalinus aeneus. The sequence goes on from OY019131.1 coordinate 93,309,194, forward strand.
GCAGATTGCAACACTAGGGTTGCCCAATCCAGAAATATAAAAGGCAACCTTCCTAAGATATTCTTCAAAAAACTTTGAGGCTTCGCGGAAGAATCAAAGTGTAGCCTATTAATAATGAAATAAATGCATATGAATTTAATCAAAAAATGCGGTAAATGGTGATTTGCTTAAAGTCCTTAAATGATCAAATACCAAACACCGAAAATCGCAAAATGAGCAAAATGTTGAAGTACCAAAAATTGCAAATCGCCTTACATCAAAATCAGGAAATATTCTGAAGGCCACGAAAATTTAAGAGGATTCATAAAACTTAATTCCTCAGACTGTGCATCTAAAGAAACATTTCAGAGGCATAGGGACGGGGCATTCTATCCCCCCAGTCCTATCCCACTGTCTTCTTGAGAGGAATGTCATTTGCAGCCAAGGTTCGACGAGAAGCGCAAATCAATGACACAGAAGATTCTTCAAAGTGAACCCCCGTCAAAGTTCAGAACCACTCTCAAAAGGTAAACACCGCACAGCAAAGGAATGCAGAAACAAATCCCAATCATTGTGAATATCTCCCCGGGAGCAGATAAATTCTCAGACTCCGCTCCACCGGTCCCTTAAACTAACTCCGAAAATCCGCAAGTTTCACACAAAAATTCCTGCATCCACATCTGCCCTCCCACCAGGGTTGCACGCGCAGGAACTCGGCAACCACGTGATTCTGACATCCTGCTGCACATTCTCGAACTTTGCCAACCGTGCCCGATAGAATCTCCAGCCCCAGCAAAATGTCTCGAAAGCCAATCCCTTCCTTCATGCAAACACAAATTTCCAGCTGACACCGCCCAATTGAACTCCAGATTAAACATGTTTGCCACGCCGCCACGGAGCACGCACCACCGCCAAATGACTTATTGCCAATTTCAAATGTATTATTAAAAATGACATGATATACTGTCTATTCATTAAATTTTATTTACACAGATAATTGGAAAAGTTCATCCCCCACGAACGCCCCTCCCCCCCATCGACTTGTAAAAGCCATAAATCCCCAAATCCCTTTGCGAAAATTTCCAGCAAACCGAGCGTGGAACAAGATTGAGTCCCGGGGAGAGATGGAGGAGCGATAGCAAGACCTCTACGACAACGACAACGGCGACACACTCACATGACGTGGCCGCAATCAGTGGCGGAGTGGTTCGAACGGAAACGGGACACAAGAGCAAACACATAATTCCACGTATCCTCTATTCGCCATCAAAGCAGACATCACCGCCAGCACCACCACCGTCTGAGGGTTGGGTCGAAATCCCATTTGTTAATTTCCGAAAATTATTGAAGAGCTTAATATTTATCCTCATGGGCGATGGGGGTGGATAACTTATTTTCCGGCTTTCATCTCCTTTTGTTCATCGCCGTCGTCGTCGTAGTCGCAGTCGTTGATGAGTGCTGACTAGTCTCCCCTTGGACGACGACGGAAGCGCGGCGAAGGACGGGAGAGGCGAAACTTTTACGATTACAAAGTTAATTACAATGGAAATGAGAACGAAGACGAGACACAGGGAATGTCTTGAAGCTTGTTATGGCCCAGTGGCTGCTTCTGCCGCTAGGTGGCGCCCCCGCAATTGAACGAATGCTGGCGAAGGGAGGTGGGAGGCGAATAACTCAATTAGGGATGAAGTTTCGGCCGGAAGTCAACTGGGCGGGATTACTAACAATTTGATGCGAGAGTCGGTTTTTTCTGACGGAATGAGAGGGGCGAACTCTTTCATTTGGTGGCTGGGTAATCAGAGGGGAGCCTGCCACTGCGTGACGCTTATTCTATTACCTGTAAGTGAGTGGCGTGTCGAAGCGACTTTCAGAAAGGGTCTGCAACTAAGTAGGTCTTCCGGATTCTAGGTAAAGCAATCTGGTTAGCCTTTGGATGCATTTGGGAATTCCCACGTTCAAAAGGGAATAAAGAGGAAGTGAAACAATTTCGAATGTGCCTGGCTGGCCCTTTCCATCGTTTTTCCCCGGTGGAGTTAAACAACCCTGCACATCAGTGGATGGGCCTTTGACTGTCTCTGGAAAACGTTTCTTATGTTCTTGGGGAGGGGACGCTCAGTTTCAGTTTAGTTTCAATTCAGTTTCACTTCAGTTTCAGTTCAGTTTCAGTTCAGTTTCAGTTCAGTTTCAGTTCAGTTTCAGTTCAGTTTCAGTTCAGTTTCAGTTCAGTTTTAGTTCAGTTTCAGTTCAGTTTCAATTCAGTTTCAGTTCAGTTTCAATTCAGTTTCAGTTCAGTTTCAGTTCAGTTTCAGTTCAGTTTCAGTTCAGTTTCAGTCCAGTTTCAGTTCAGTTTCAGTTCAGTTTCAGTTCAGTTTCAGTTCAGTTTCAGTTCAGTTTCAGTTCAGTTTCAGTTTAGTTTCAGTTCAGTTTCAGTTCAGTTTCAGTTCAGTTTCAGTTCAGTTTCAGTTCAGTTTCAGTTCAGTTTCAGTTCAGTTTCAGTTCAGTTTCAGTTCAGTTTCAGTTCAGTTTCAGTTCAGTTTCAGTTCAGTTTCAGTTCAGTTTCAGTTCAGTTTCAGTTCAGTTTCAGTTCAGTTTCAGTTCAGTTTCAGTTCAGTTTCAGTTCAGTTTCAGTTCAGCTTCAGTTCAGTTTCAGTTCATTTTCAGTTCAGTTTCAGTTCAGTTTCATTTCAGTTTCAGTTCAGTTTCAGTTCAGTTTCAGTTCAGTTTCAGTTCAGTTTCAGTTCAGTTTCAGTTCAGTTTCAGTTCAGTTTCAGTTCAGTTTCAGTTCAGTTTCAGTTCAGTTTCAGTTCAGTTTCAGTTCAGTTTCAGTTCAGTTTCAGTTCAGTTTCAGTTCAGTTTCAGTTCAGTTTCAGTTCAGTTTCAGTTCAGTTTTAATTCAGTTTCAATTCAGTTTCAGTTCAGTTTCAATTCAGTTTTAATTCAGTTTCAGTTCAGTTCAGTTTCAGTTTCAGTTCAGTTTCAGTTCAGTTTCAGTTCAGTTGCAGTTCAGTTTCAGTTCAGTTGCAGTTCAGTTTCAGTTCAGTTTCAGTTCAGTTTCAGTTCAGTTTCAGTTCAGCTTCAGTTCAGTTTCAGTTCATTTTCAGTTCAGTTTCAGTTCAGTTTCATTTCAGTTTCAGTTCAGTTTCAGTTCAGTTTCAGTTCAGTTTCAGTTCAGTTTCAGTTCAGTTTCAGTTCAGTTTCAGTTCAGTTTCAGTTCAGTTTCAGTTCAGTTTCAGTTCAGTTTCAGTTCAGTTTCAGTTCAGTTTCAGTTCAGTTTCAGTTCAGTTTCAGTTCAGTTTCAGTTCAGTTTCAGTTCAGTTTCAGTTCAGTTTCAGTTCAGTTTTAATTCAGTTTCAATTCAGTTTCAGTTCAGTTTCAATTCAGTTTTAATTCAGTTTCAGTTCAGTTCAGTTTCAGTTTCAGTTCAGTTTCAGTTCAGTTTCAGTTCAGTTTCAGTTCAGTTTCAGTTCAGTTTCAGTTCAGTTTCAGTTCAGTTTTAATTCAGTTTCAATTCAGTTTCAGTTCAGTTTCAATTCAGTTTTAATTCAGTTTCAGTTCAGTTCAGTTTCAGTTTCAGTTTCAGTTCAGTTTCAGTTCAGTTCCAGTTCAGTTTCAGTTCAGTTTCAGTTCAGTTTCAGTTCAGTTTCAGTTCAGTTTCAGTTCAGTTTCAGTTCAGTTTCAGTTCAGTTTCAGTTCAGTTTCAGTTCAGTTTCAGTTCAGTTTCAGTTCAGTTTCAGTTCAGTTTCAGTTCAGTTTCAGTTCAGTTTCAGTTCAGTTTCAGTTCAGTTTCAGTTCAGTTTCAGTTCAGTTTCAATTCAGTTTCAATTCAGTTTCAGTTCAGTTTCAATTCAGTTTTAATTCAGTTTCAGTTCAGTTCAGTTTCAGTTTCAGTTTCAGTTCAGTTTCAGTTCAGTTTCAGTTCAGTTTCAGTTCAGTTTCAGTTCAGTTTCAGTTCAGTTTCAGTTCAGTTTCAGTTCAGTTTCAGTTCAGTTTCAGTTCAGTTTCAGTTCAGTTTCAGTTCAGTTTCAGTTCAGTTTCAGTTCAGTTTTAGTTCAGTTTCAGTTCAGTTTCAGTTCAGTTTCAGTTCAGTTTCAGTTCAGTTTCAGTTCAGTTTCAGTTCAGTTTCAGTTCAGTTTCAGTTCAGTTTCAGTTCAGTTTCAGTTCAGTTTCAGTTCAGTTTCAGTTCAGTTTCAGTTCAGTTTCAGTTCAGTTTCAGTTCAGTTTCAGTTCAGTTTCAGTTCAGTTTCAGTTCAGTTTCAGTTCAGTTTCAGTTCAGTTTCAGTTCAGTTTCAGTTCAGTTTCAGTTCAGTTTCACTTTCAATTCCTTTCCCAGTCCCTTGTTCAACCCCAACCCCAGTTTCAAAATTGTGCAATTTGAAGGGGAACTCACTTATTTCTCCGCAGGGTTCACTGGCTTATCGGACAAGTGGCTTACAACCGATTACAGCGCTTCTAAGATTTATTCCTCCTTCAAAACCGAACACGGAGCCGCACATCTTGGCAATCCCCTGCCCTAATCCAGCAGGAATTTGAAAAATAGCCGACAATGATGCATGCATTCCGCTTCCGGATCAGCGAAGCAGAGACCCACTCCAAGTTGGGCCTACGCATCATTTCGGAACATTTAATGTTCCAAGCAGTCGTTGAGCCCTAAACGTCGTGATTTATTTCCTTTCCTCCTATCGGCAACAATTCAATCCGAAGGACCGCGCCCCAGCCTCAGCCCCGCTGCGCTGCTGCCGCCTGTCATCGTGTGGGTATCAGAACTTCTGAAATATGTGTTTCTCCTTTCGGATTGTAACTGTCGATGACACGATACCAAGAGGATGCTCTGCATAACCAGCTTTTCGCCGGAATGTGTGTCGGGGCGGGTGGCGGGCGAACTGCTGGGAATCCCATGCGATAAGGACTTAATCGAGTGTGAATCACTTGGCTTCGGCGTGTCCGGGCAGGGGAGTGCGTAGGAAACTTTTCGCCGCTAAGCCGATAAGGACAGCCAAGCGTCAGATAAATTCTCAAACAACGACTATGGAGGCCCTCAATCGTGTGCTACTCTCGCCGTCGCCTGCCACCGCGCCGCCGTGGTCACAAAATGGCTGCGATTTTGCCACTCAAGCGCCACTCGTAAAATGAAGATGTTCCAAAGGATACATCCCCGAAGGCCGATTCCATTAATGATGGTCCGCCGTCCCGGCATCTGTATCGCTTTCAAGTGCTCGATTAGTTTGGTTTTTATCTCCTGGATACTTGAGTGGTGTAAGTGGGCGTTGGGGTGGGAGGTGAACGCAAGCACAAGTGCTCCCCGGGATTAAGCGAAAGCGAGTTTTCGGTTTCGGAGGCGGGCGTCCTTCGTTCTTTTGCTTCATTCATCCCTCGGTCGGCAGGCCGCCTTTGATGTGCCGGAGAGTATTGGAGAGATGAATCGTCTTACCTGGCTCGCTTTCGGTATTTTATCTAACCCAAGTGACCACTTTGGACTTAAGACCGAAATGAGGGACAGAGAGACAATCGAGCGCCGTGCTTAATGCTTCTTTGGAACAAATCGCTTTAATGAGAGGTTACTGCGGCGGAAGGGAGGCCTGGCGGCACGATTGCCCGGGCGATGGCGGTGGTGGTCAGCGCAAGTGGGTTTGTTCGCCTTTGAACAGAGGTCGAAAGGAATGAGCCAAGTCACTGAAGTGAAGAGTCTTAGTTGATGTTTGTAATTAAAAGCGACGGGATATTGGGCGGGGGACTGTTCACTTTTTTGTGGGCTGAAAGGGGATTCATTCAAAGGAGTTCTTTTCAGAAGCAAATTCGGAGGAGCTGCTGTCCTGACTTGTGGAGCAATGTTTCCTCATTTCTAAGTGAGATGCAAATCCATCAGGAAATCCGAGGGAATGTCAGTCCGAGAGGAGTTCTTTGACAGGCACGGGCCTTGGCTTCGCAAATGAGTTCAGTGGAATTTTGTGGAGTTTTGCAATCGGAATGAAATAGAAGCCGCTAAAGTGGATTTGGGGATACAGAGAAACAAAATGAAGTCTCTGCTGTCGGGCAGAGGGGGCAAAATTCTGAGAAAAAAAATTCTGAGAGGCCAAGACCTGTTAGTAGAGCAATTTTTGGTTGAGATGTGAGGCCATCTCCTGGCAGACCTAGAATTGAATGGAAATGTGCACACCACTGGGACGTAGTAACTCCTCCTTCGGTCAGCATCGTCCTATATCCCCGTAGTTTATTTTTTTTTTATTGAAAATTTGATGAAAATTTAGGGTTATACTTATATGCTAGACAAATTTTCTTAAACTAGCTAAACATATTCTTTTCTTACATCTATCTTACTGACTCTATGCAGATGCTCTATGTTAATCTAAACATATTTGATCTTACTGCTTTTCGGCATCTTTTTTTTCTTTTTTTTAACTTTAATCCAAACTTAAATTATGCTAAGAAAAGTATTAAAAACTTAGCTGCACTTCGTTTTTTTTTTTATTGTTTCTTACATACTAATATTTTATATACTATACCTTAACTATGTCCGGCGTAAGGACGCGTGCACCAGGGCGAATCAGTTATTTATATGCCTAACATATAGAGACTATACGCCGTGGTGCACCTTTTTTTTATATATATATAAAATCTAAGACCTAAACCTAACTTAAAAACTTACTACTAACTACTTAAAATGAAAGCTAAAAAGCTGACCACAGACTGCCCAGCTGACCAATATCCGTACACATAAAAAAAAACTCATAAAGATCCCTTAACGGCGGCAGGGGTCGGCCTTAACACAGCCACCAGTACAGGTGACGTTCTTTCCCAGACTCCCTCCTGTCTCGGGCGGAGATCGCTCTACTGAACCGAAGCAGATCCTCGCGGTTGCGAGCGAAGTTCGGTTCATAAAGGAGTCGCCGGTCCACTGTTCGGCGTGCGACATGAAAGATTATAGGGCATCCCTCCCCGCCCTGAACTTAACCCATCATGTATAAATAAAGAAATGCCTCTGGTGGAATAAAGCCATTCTGCCGTACCTTTTCGAAATACAACAAGTTGGGGTAGTAAGCCCCGAAGATCAGGCTGTTGGTAGAAGTCAACGACCGTGCAACGTGCCGTCGAATCAATCCTTATCAGGTTTGCCTCGTTGTACAAAGTCTCGTTGGGATAACATTTCTTGTACTCAGATTCGGGAGTTCGATACAACCTGAGACATGTCCTGAGACACTGCCTCTCCAACAACCTCATCTTTTCCACCTGGGAAGGACTCACGATGAACCACACAGGACAAGCGTACGCCATCATCGGCCGGATGAGTGCCATATAGCATATTACCTTTACCCTGGAATCAAGTTGGCTGCTGTAAAACAGCCTTCTTGCCACAGCAAAGGCTTACTTGGCTTTCGTCAGAGCAGCATCTACATGTTTGTCAAAGTATAGATACTGGTCCAACCAAACGCCTAAGTATCTCACCAAGCCTTTCAGAGCTAACGGTTCTCCCCGTGGGTCAACAATGCCGAACTTACGCCAGTTTAACCTCGTGTCCCTTGAGGCCCTGGACAGCGGGGTCCTGAAAAGGATAGTATTGCATTTATTGAAACTAATTTTCAATTTCCAGCTATCACAATATTGCTGAATCTTTTCGAAGTCATGTTGCAGCAGATTGTAAATAACTTCAACCTTTGGCGATGATCTACCAAATCGCCGGCGAACGCTATTATGTGCGGCATGGAGTAAAAAAGATCGCTAGTAAATATAGCGAACAAGATTGGCAACTGCCCCCTGTTGCAGACCGTTTTTAATGTCGAAAACCCTGGTAGACGTCACGTTGCCATTTTTCACAATGAACTTCCTACCTGTTACCATGTCATAGATCATGTATAGCAATGATTTACTTGTGCCATGTCTGACCAGCTTTAGAAAAGGTCCTTCTAACCAAACAGTGTGGAACGCCTTTTCCAAGTCGATCAGACATGCACCCGTACATTGGCTCTTGGATTTGTTCCATTGTATGTAGGGAACCAACTTTGACGCGGCATGTATGGCATCATGCTCCGCTCTGAAGCCGAACTGGTTTTCCGGACCCCGTAGTTTATCTGGTGTAGGGGATGCCGGAGCTCCTCCGCGGTGCAGGTTGGACAACCAAACGCTTGTACAACTGATAATGACCCCCCCACAAATATTCTAAAATAACTATACAGATGCTAGGAGTCCTGTTAGATCGAAATATCCTTTTAGTCTCGCTGCTGTTGGCTTACAGCGAGCAAGTGTCATTCTATGCTTTGGTAAACTCTTGTTGAAAAGGAACTTTTAAGAAAGGAGCTATGTTCCTCTGCATTGATAGACAGAAATTGATTTCAAGCGGAAGCATGACTTTGTGTCCAAAATACAGACTTTCAGTCAATATTCTCATTTCTCACGTTTTAATTAACTACCCCAAGACGGGCAACACTCGAATTTAAACCCATTACAAACCAACAAAACTTAAATTGCTTGTGTCCAGTGTGAACGAAAGAAGTGTTAAACATTGCCTTAAAAGAATCGCATGCTAAATGTAATTCTGAGGTGAGCTTTACAATAACATCGTTCTTCACACCTAATGCCAAATTTCAAGCTTTAGATTGAATTTGAACATTTGCCAGGAATATGCCGCTCTGTGTAATTAATTAAACATTACTTTTGAGACGAAGGTTGCCTTTTATATTTCGGGATTGGGCAACCCTGGTGTTGCAATCTGCCAACTGCCAGCTCTATCGTAAAGTTTGACATTTTTGAGGTTATACGTACTCAGAAGGTTTTGACATACGAGCGCTGTTTGTGTTGTTGTGTTGTATTTGTGTTGGACAGTAACTTAAAAGACTCATCTCGCCCCAAAAAATGGATTTAAATCGTGAAAATGTTCTTCCGGTTTTTTCTTACCACTTTCGACGTGGATTAACTCAACAACAGTGCATCGATGAACTTAATTTAATTTTTGGCGATGAAGCTCCATCAAAGACCAGTGTTTATCGATGGTATGGTGAATTCAACCGAGGTCGTAGTTCACTCCAAGACGAATTTCGTGAAGACCGTCCAAAATCAGTTGTTGTTCCGGAAACCATTGATCAGAGATAAGGGAATCAATCTTGCTTATCTCTGTCATTGATGCTGTGCGCCAACTGATATCACAAGATCGTCATGTGACCTATCGTGAGACTGAGACAATCTTAGGCATTAGCGGGACCAGCAGACATTCAATATTGCATGAACATTTGACCGTCAAAAGAATTTGTTCGCGTTGGATCCCACACAATTTGTCAATCGCTCAAAAAAAGGCTCTTGTCGATTCGTCGAAAGAAATGCTCCAAAAATACGATCGCGATGCTTCGAAACTCGTCTATGACATCGTGACAAGTGATGAATCGTGGATTTACGCGTATGAGCCCGAATGTAGACATCAGTCGACTATATGGATGTTTAGAATTGAGCCAAATCCAACAGAAATTGCTCGGCACGAAGCAAATTGTCGCCTGTTTTTCGGAAAAACTGAACATGTCGCAACAGTACCACTAGAACAAAGCAGAGTAGTCAATTCTGAGTGGTACACAACTATTTGTTTGCCAGACACCTGGGAATCAGGAAAACCAACCGCCGAAGACGGATCACTCTTCACCACGACAATGCGAGCTCTCACACATCGGCTCAAACAACTGCATTTTTGGACGCTCAAAACATTGATTTGATGAGTTATCCGTTGTATAGTCCTGACTTGGCACCGAACGACTTCTTTTTATTCCCGTACGTAACAAATAAAATGAGAGGTGAACGTTTTTCGACACCTGAAGAAGCGGTTGATGCGTTCAGAATGCATGCTTTGGAGATACCTCAATCAGAGCGGCAAAAGTGCTTCGGCATTTGGTTCAAACGCATGCAAAAGTGTATGGATCTTAATGGGGAATATTTGGAAAAACAATAAAGCTCTTTTCGATGATTAATATTTGTTTTTGTTCTCTAATCCCGAAATATAAAAGGGAACCCTCGTACTTCCTAACTACTGCTGTGTGACAACATTAAAGAAACGATTAGAAAGCCTTTCGGTCTGCCTAAAACTTCATATTTGTCCGTGAATCAGACTTTCTTCTTGTTGCTGGGGAAACAAAGGAGCCCTGTGGCCACCCGGATCAATCTACGAGGGGCTTGGTATCGGGATAAGGCTGTGGTTATATATAGAAATTGACTTATTTATCAATTATTATTCTAGTGTTTTCACTTTAAATTTCATTTAAATGTGATAATTAAATCGCGATTAATCTCTAGTCAAACAGAATCACAATGGCAACTGAGTGATCGTGAAAATTGAGCATCGCACTGTAATTAAATTTCTCACTAAGCAATGAAAAAGTCAAAAAACTTTTCATGATGAGATGGTGACTGTTTATCAGGGTTCCGCACATTCATTATCGACTGATCAAAAGTGGTCAAGTGAGTTCAAGAGAGGCAGAGAGAGCATTGAAGATGGCCCCCGCTCCGGCGCCCCGGCTTATGCTTGTACGGGAGAAAGCATCAAAGAAATCGAAGAACTTGTTCTTGAGGATGCCCAATCTCACCATCTTCACACTTCAAGGGTAATTCCAGCTTGCACTGGGTGCCACGAATGCTCACAGCGCCTCAGAAAAAAGTGAGAACCGCATGCTGTAGAGAGCTTTTTGAGATGTCTAGTGAGAACACGGACGGTGTTATGGATCAAATTGTTACTGAGGACGAAACATGGGTTCACAACTATGACCCTGAAAGCAAGAGTCCATGCAGTGACATAAAAAAGGAACAGACCCCTCGAAGAAGTTCAAAGTCACTCTGTCTGCCGGGAAGCTCATGGCCACAGATTTTTGGGACTCAAGGGGAATCTTGCTCATTAAGTACAAAAAAAAGGTGAAGCCATTAACGCCACATCCTACGCTTCCATTTTTCCACTGTGCATAATTTGCGGGAGGAAATTAAAAAAAAAACAGGGGTAAGCTCGCAGCGGGCGTGTTGCTTCTTCATGACAACGCTCCTGTTCACACGGCGCGAGTTTTCAAGCCTGCTGCGCGAGTTTCCAAGCCTGCTGCGCGAGTTTCCAAGCCTGCTGCGCGAGTTTCCAAGCCTGCTGCGCGAGTTTCCAAGCCTGCTGCCCGAGATTGTGGTTTCGAAGAAATCCAACACCAGACCTTGCCCCTAGTGAATATTTCCTGTTTCCGGATTTGAAAAAAATGTCTTCGTGGAAAAAGATTTTCGAATGATTAAGAACTCAAGTCGGCAATAAATGGGTATTTTGCAGAAAAAGAAGAAATTTATTTTTTGAAGGTTTAAATAATAATAATTGTTGGCGCTACAGTCCAGAGGGGGACCAGGGCCTAGCTTGCTCATCAACTACTCGTGTTGTACGCGCTACTGTTCTCTCACGAGTAGAAGGGACCTACAGTTTTTTTTTCTTGTCGACTAAGATAGGCGAAATTTGAGAAGCTTTCTTAGACAGTTATAACTCTGTAAGTGTTGTCAGCAGCTCGAAAGAGGTGGTGCCGTGAAATATTCGAAAAATTGGTGTTGAGCTGGGAATCGAACCTAGACCCTTCGGCGTGTGAGCGTCGCACTCTACCCACTACGCCACGGCGGCGGGTTTAAAATTTCTTATCTCAAGATGTAAAAAATTCATTGTTGTTAGGGGAGATTATATTGAAAAATAAAAACAATTTAAATTGAATTTTCCTTTTCCTTCATATCGATACCGATAATATATTGAATGCCCCTCGTACAATATGTAAACTACTAGGAAGTCACAGTTCACCTTGCACAGCGTAATAGGCAATTTCGACCTGGAGATGGGCAACAAGAAGGCAAAACACTCAAGCTGAGGATGTTCATGTTTCTGTCATTCCACTCAACCTGAGTGTAATATGTTGGTGCGTGCACTTGATAAAATATTTCAACCATTTTCACAAACCAATCATCGGTAATGTGGTGCAAACAAAACACCGAAAAACTGTTGCGAAACTGCAGCCTTGTAAAATTTTTCTCATTCGTAATATAAGTACCAGAGACCAATAGGGAGACAGTCAATTGCCTCGTCTCCCGCCCGTGAATTCGTTTTGACAGCGTTTCTTATAACATTTCCCCTCCTGAATAGTTGACGCACAAAAAGGATTTTGTTTGTTTTCAAATGAGAATACGTGTGAACTGTCTATACGGTGGATCTCCTCACTCTTCAAACTGTTAGAAAGACAACGTAAACATGTGTGAGTAAAGTGAGACAATGTTCGATGATACGTAAACAACTTTCAGAATTTTAGGTTATGTCTACTAAAACACGTAAATAACAGTCAAACGGTCGATGGACAAAGGGGAAATCAGCTGTTTGATCAGCTGTTCAGTTGATCATCTCCTTCCTTATTGGTTTCTGGTAAGTACGTTGCAGGACTTGTTTCAATAAATTTGTGAACGTAGGCAGAGTTAAGAAGCACATTGCGTATAAAGCTGCTGTGCTTATCCATCATACATTCATTCAACAGTCAATATATCAAATTGACGCTTCTTTCATGAAGATGAAGATGAAAACAAATTTATTCAGGATGAAAAAAGGCATCATCAAGCATAAAAAAACGAAATAACGGAAAATGAAGATCAAGAACGATTGTTATGTACAGAGACGTGCAGTCTTTTATCTGGTGAAATATACGTATTTCAAGATTTCATCCCTCCGGTGGAAGTTATGAATGTCTACAGGTTTAAGGAGCACATTGCGGAAAAAAACTGCTGCACTTATTATTTATATGCAACAGTCAAAATATAGACTCTTATTTCGCTTCAGTTAATAATAATATAAGGTTGCTTTTTTTCTCTCCATTCAATGCTTCAGAAAAAGTGTAACAGTTATCGGATTAAGTTCAAATGTGTGCCGTTTTGTTCGACAATCTATTTCCATTTAGACGGCAACTTCATAATACTCCTCTTGTAGAAGCCCCTCTCCTTATTTGCGAAGAACTCGGACAGCCACTTTTCACAAGCCTTTTTTGAGTTCAACTTCACACCACCAAGGGCGTTCGCCATGGACAGGAACAAGTGGTAATCACTTGGCGCTATGTCCAGGCTACATGGTGGACGCGATAAAACCTCCCATCCGAGCTCCCGTAGCTTCTGACGAGTCGTCAACGAAGTGTGTGGTCTGGCGTTGTCCTCGTGGAACACTACCCTCATCCTGTGGGCCAATTTTGGACGCTTCTGATCGATCACCAGCTTCAAGCGGTCCAGTTGTTCGCAGCAGATGGTAGAATTAAGCGTGGGAGCAGCTCATAGTGGATGATTCCCTTCCAATCCCGCCAAACACACAGCAGAACCTTCCTGGCCGTAAATCCCGGCTTGGCCACTGTTTGGGACGATTCATCGGCCTTCAACCACGACTGTTTTCGCTTGCTATTCTCGTATGTAATCCATTTTTCGTCGCCAGTCACCATCCGCTTCAAAAATGGGTCGAGTTCGATCCGTTTCAGCAGCATATCGCAGGCGTTGATTCGATTCAGAAGGTTTTTTTTTGCGTCAGATCATGTTGCGCCCACACATTAAGCTTTTTTTTGTATCCAGTCTTCTGCAGATGAGTTAAAATGGTTTGGTGACTAACTCCCATCTCATGGGCGATGTCAGGAGATGCCACATGCCGGTGTAACTTCCGCCGCGGTTCGAAATGACAGAGTACCCTCCCAAAACCATACCAAAAACGTTTCTCTAGGGGATTTGCCTTTAACGAAGGAAAACTTTAAAATAGCGCGAATTTCGGCCTCTAACTCCATGTTTACACGCCTATAACTGTTGAACACAAAATCCAAACTAATCATGCAGCGTCGTTTTGTAGGTTATGTCAAGACCTTTCAAATAATGTAAAGTCTTGCCAGCCCCCTACTGCGTTGTCACACTGATTCGGACTTCCTTTTGCAAACATTAATCGCCTCGTTTGGCCCTTCTTCCAATTAATTGACTGATTGGATGATTCAACAGTCTAAAGGCGAAACCGGTCCTAACTCCTTTAGCAGCAATCCGTGTTGTGCGTGCCATTGGCCTCTCACTAGAAGGAAGGAACAGTTTTTTGTCGAGTCCAGCCGCCTAAATTTGAGAACCTTTTCACAACTTGAGTGCTGTCAGCAATTTGAAAGAGATGGTGGCGTGGAAAAGAATGAAATATTAGCTCCTCCAACCTGGGAGCTTTGGCGTAGTGGGTAGAGTCGCCGTGGCGTAGTGGGTAGAGTGCGACGCTCACACTCCGAAGGGTCTAGGTTCGACTCCCAGTTCAACACCAATTTTTCTAATATTTCACGGCACCACCTCTTTCGAGCTGCTGACAACATTCAAAGAGTAATAACTGTCTAAGAAAGCTTCTCAAATTTCGCCGTTCGGAGTCGGCAAGAAACTGTAGGTCCCTTCTAATCGTGAGAGAACAGTAGTGTGCACAACGCGAGTAGTTGATGAGCAAGCTAGGCCCTGGTCCCCCTTTGGACTGTAGCGCCAACAATTATTATTATTAACCTGGGAGCTTTGGCGTGAGTGTCTTTCATACATCACCACAGTCACATTTCAGTTCTGCCTTTTGTTTTGTTTCTTAAGCGTGACTTAGTTTTAATTGAGTTCAAAAATATCTTCACATCGTTAGACTTAACTTTCACCAAAAAAAAAAAAAAATGTTCACACTGCTTATTCCATTCCTCGTCCAGTTCATCGACTTCGTTGCTTCAAGAATTACAGAGTTTAGCAAAGAAAACATTTCGAAGCCAACTGTTCTATCTTCACTCTAAATGTGATTCAAAAGAGAGGTGATGCCATAAGGCCGTAAAGCCTCGATGCGAAGTCATGTGGAGCTTCCTCTGCACACTCTCGATTACATGGAAGCAACTTTGGAGACTTGGTTACATGGAAGCCTGACCGAGCGGTATCGTGGTGGCTGTGGTTTACCACCCAACATCGCAGCCAGAGTTAGTGGGTTAGTGTACTGTGCTGACTTGTCTGCTTGTTGTTTACCCTGGGACGGTAGGGTACTATTCCACCTCAGTGTGGAGTTGCATTCTCAACCGGGCACTGCGACCTAGAGAACGGCAGGTGATTGTCTAGCGTGATCTTAATTTGGTGCTTCAGTAACTAAGGCGTTTGGTCTTGTGTTATCTACGACTCTTGGAAAAATTTACCAGCTGATATAAGCCGTAAAGGCAAGTGATCACGTGAAACCAAATCCCACATCTGTGTGTTGTCTTTGTGTCGCGTACTTAAACTGATCCCTTGACGGTGAAATATTTGATGTGCAAACATTTTCCTAAAATTAATGTTTCCCCTGACAATTTGAACTAAAGCGATTGTTACAGCAGCAAGTAGCTCTTTAGTCTTCTACGCTCAACGTTTCAAGTCTAACTTCTGGCATTTCATTCATAACGAAACTTACAGTTTTAATTTGTGTATAAAATGGACCGCTTTAATAAACTTTAAAGAAGCGGCATTAAAGGAGGTCTTTTAATAATGCATCTTTTGCTAAAAAATGTAAGAATGTCGCTTTCTAGCCAATTAAAAAAACTTTCTTATGAGGGTTCCAAAATGTCCTATTTCATGTGAGGCCTCCGAGAAGAGGCTTTAGAAAATGTGAAAACAATCCGCAAAATCTACGCTGCTGAACAGATTTATGTATTCACTCACAGCCTCTGTGATACATCCCCCAGCTGTCTTTACAATTATGTTAGCTTGCCGCAAGCATGACCACAAGCAAACCATAGGAGACATGCAGATATTCTAAAGCTTAAGATGGTATCTGTACATGACCTTATTACCTCCATAACTTATGACACCAAAGAACAAAACCTCAAAATCCCGAAAAAGATTCCTAAATTGAAGATATACAGTCTTGAAGTCCTTATCGAGCTTGAAGTGGAAGCTGAACTCGAGTAAACTAAACTTCCGCATTTTGTAGAATTAAAAATTTTTCAAAATAAGTCATTTTGGGCATATCTAGATTTTTGCAAATTTTTCCTCATTTCGGAGTTTGTGCACTTTGAGATTTTGACTTCTTAGAATAAAGAAGTGGCCGCCAAGGCGTAGTGGGTAGAGTGCGACACTCATACGCCGAAAGTTCAAATTCGATTTTCGACTTAACACCTCCAATTTTTCAGGGCACCTCTTTCGAGCCGCCGACAATACTCAAAGAGCAATAACTGTCCAAGAAAACGTTTCTCAAACTGCTGGAAACACTGTATGTCCCTTCTACTCGTGCAGGAACAGTAGCACGCACAACATGAGTAGTTGATGAGCAAGCTAGGTCCTGGTCCCCCTGTGGATTGTCGCGCCATGCAATTATTATAATTATTGGGATAACGAGTATTTTGGGATTTAAAAATTAGGGGTAACGTCCGCGTTCTGCTCAAAGCTCTTAAAAACAGAAAAAAGTGAGTAAAAATATCCTTCAAACAAATTAATTAAATTCGACCTTTAAGTTACCTTTATTTCTGATGCAAGAAGCTTTGTTCGTAGGCACATGGATAATGCTACAGTCCACAAAACGGCCAAGGCTAAACTTCTTCAGCAACTAACCGTGTTGTGCGTTCCTCCACGAGTAGGTCTTTCTGGTCTGGTCTTTCATGCCTCCAAACGGCGGAAATTTAAGAAGGTTTTCATGGACAAACAGTTCACAGCAAGTCGAACTCCTTCCAGTGCAGTAGCCGACCCTGAGACTTTCGACAAGTAAGTGTCGCACTTACCCACTTCCCACATGACCGCACTTAATAGTTTTTCTTTTTCCGACTGTCCCATACTCAAGCAACCATTAATACAAGGAAAGTCACCTTCGATTCCTTTTTGTTTCATTTTTATTCGTTATCTATTTTCTTTTATTGTTTCTATGCATTAAGAAATATACAAATGGATTTACAATAAATTCTTTTATGTTTAAGATGTTCCTTATAAATAAATTCAAACACATAATCCAATCCACGAATCATCGGTGGATTGTGATGCTCATACTCATTTACTGTTACATCATATTATTCATCAATAATCCTTTACAACATGCATGGGCCTACCAAATATGTAAACGATCGCAATTGTGGTGTTTTGTGGTGATGGGGAAATGTGGTGGAAGTTTTAAGAATTTTATTTTTTTTTAAACGCTTTTGAGGTTTCGCTTTGTTGTGAAGTGGAGATTAAATTTGTTTTTACAAGGTTTACCTGTATTATACTTTTTTCGAAAACAAAGAAAAAGAATATCCGTATGTTCTTACATTAACTTGAACAAGACTGTGATCGGCACCTTAAAGCATGTTGAACAAAATAACAGTGGACGTCCGCGGTTGTCATTATGCGGACATCCTAAAGAAATGATGTCTCTCCGAAAAATTCGTCACCAACTGGTTCTTTTTGGTCTAGTGGAAATTCTCCCAGACAACTGCTACAGACAACGGACATCTTAAAGAAATGATGGCTCTCCCAGACAACTGCTACCGAATTTCGACTATAACGAGTGTGAAAGCGGGGCGTCTGCGTATTTTATAAGATTGGAAAACAGGCCCCATTTATTCCATTCTAGTCTTTGAGGATACTGGGAGAAGGCCCAAAAATCATAAAGTACTCTTCTCCACAGTGTCAATCGTCGAAAATCGGTTAAAAGAGTTTCAAGACAAATTGCGAAGTCACCATTGGATGCCCTTAAACGGCTACCACAAACCAAAAGGCGATTTCGAACTGGCTGTCCACTATTTGTTTATTGGATGGCGCGACAGTTCACAAATTGACCGGGGACAAGCTTTCTTATCAACTTAATCGTGTTGTACGCTACTGTTTTCTCATGAGTAGAAAGGACCTACGGTTTTTTACCGGCGAACTTGAGAAGCTTTTTTCTTAGACATTAATTACGCTTTGAATGTTGTCAGCAGCTCGAAAGACACTTCTTGCGGTGAGGTGCAAAATTCGAGGTGTTCAGCCGGGAATCAAACCCGGACCTTTGGCATGTGAGTGTCGTTACTTTTGGAGACTACAAGTTTTTACCGACTCCGAACGGCAACATTTGAGAAGTTTTTTTAATAGGCAGTTATTACTCTTTGAGTGTTGTCAACAGCTCTCATGAGGTTGTAACGTGGACAATGCTTCCACTATAAGTTTAAGGTGAACGATAACATTCATTTCATTGTGATATATTGGACACGACATGCGCCTGGTCAAGCGTCTACGGATACAACGGCTAGGGCATGTAGAGCGTATGGACACCACCGCTCCGGCCCGAAAAGTCTTTGTATACATGCCATTGGGACAACGCAACAGAGGACGACCGAGACTAAAGTGGCGCACACAATTGGAGAAGGACCTCAACGAACTTGGAGTGCGCAACTGGAGACAGCTGGCGAAAGATCGTGCTGGCTAAAGAGGCATGTTGGCGGAGGCTCAGATCCACCCCGGACTGTAGCGCCACAAGAAGAAGAAGAAGAATATTGGACACGAAAAAGGTGTATGCATTCCGCATCTTCTCACCCAATAAGCGGAACTGAAAGATAATTTCATTTCATAATTTTTTTTGAGACTGTCTTGGCATGTTTCTGCGTCGATGAAGCATTTTTCCGCTGAACACAAGATTAGACTTCTTCTGACTAACGCCTTTTGAAGAAGTCGAATACTGTCCTATCGGAAGAAATGTTGATGGCCACAATTGAGTTCCTGGAGGGATCCAAAGCGATAGCAGGACTCTACTGTATTCAACTATTTAGTTGATTCGTTGGCAATCTACAGAAAAAACAGTACGATTAAGCAAAAAAATCATCATGATCATCATTAGCATCAACTCCAGTCTATCGTCACTACCAAGTTGTCCCAATGAGACTATGCGCTTCTGAGTTTTATTGTTGTGGTAATGTAACCATGTGCCTCAGGAAGTGAATTTGAATTCTTTGAAATTTGCGGCGTTCAGTATTTTAATGGAAAACATGACTTTACAGCCCCTTATGCTATCAGAGGAATGTTGAAAGTATTCCTCTTCAGTGCAGCGGATGCGAATATCATTTAAAGGACCTGCCAGTTTCAATCAATTCTTTTAGCCAGTTCCTCTGGGACTCTTGGCGGATCATCTTTTGTCTCTTCTAAGCTGGTGCTATGTGTCTTGGACTCTTGGCGGATCATCTTTTGTCTCTTCTAAGCGGGTGCTATGTGTCTTGAGACTCTTGGCGGATCATCTTTTGTCTCTTCTAAGCGGGTGCTATGTGTCTTTGGACTCTTGGCGGATCATCTTTTGTCTCTTCTAAGCGGGTGCTATGTGTCTTTGGACTCTTGGCGGATCATCTTTTGTCTCTTCTAAGCGGGTGCTATGTGTCTTGGACTCTTGGCGGATCATCTTATGTCTCTTCTAAGCGGGTGCTATGTGTCCTTGTATTGTCGTGCAAATGGGATCATGCTCAGTTTCTCATTTATATGATTCAGTCAAAAATGTGTAAGATCCTTTGTTGGTCAAGGAGCAGTGTTCGTGTCAAAGCAATGTTCACTCACACTGTATGAAATCAATAGGAATGCTCGGAATCAATATTCAATTTGACACATAGTCAAGGTTCTTAAGACTGATCTAACTTTAACATATTCGGTATCGAGTTCAGCGCCACCAACAGTTAGAGTGGTATTTGAAAAATATTTGCTCTTCAATGCATTTCAAAGTTTACGTATTTGTTTATTTTTTGATTCAGCCAGAAATGTAAGCTTACTTCTCCACGTGTTAATGTTGTTTTGTTTGTTTTAGGTGTAGGATACTTGAATTTTACGTCAGTCTAGACGAAGCTTGGAGTTCAGATACTAGAGTCCACCGTTTACTTAGAGCAGATATCAGTAACTTGTTGGAACTAAATTTGGTTGTGTATTAAAAAATCATCTCGCGCCGCCAACCACGCGGCTTCCGTCCCGTTGCTGCCGATAAATTTCAGCAACAACACTCTTTTTCCTCCTTGGTTGCAACACACCAATAGTTTGTAACCGTGCTTTGCATCTGTTCTGGTCTCTCTTCGTATTATCAAACGTGTTCTTAAGTCCAGGCCCAGGTCCACCCCGGACTGTAGCGCCACAAAAAGAAGAAGAAGTTCTTAAATCCACAGCCAGCAAAGGAAGCAGTGATTGAAATTCAACGTTATCGCTAATGATGATCCGCAAGCTTTTGATGTGGACGATCAAATCAGAAATTCACATAGTCATGAAAATGCTCCATTTTTAATTCTTCTGGGAAGAAATCGGCTTTCCAGGCACATACAGGAGCAATAGTTGTGTGGGCATTCTTCAAGCCCCATCGCCTTCCTGGTTTCAATGTCTAAGGCCGGAGACTGGTCGTGAATTTTGTTATGGGCCAATGTCCAATTTTTTTTTCACAGCCCAACGCATGTCAGATTTGTTTGTCTTTTGTTTTGTTCTTAGAATAAGCGTTTCCAAACTAATTCGCTGAGAATACCGGTTTTCATACAATTTATCAATTTCCTAGATCGGATAACAACTCCATTTGATTCCCCAATCACCGCAAAACATCCAATTGCTTCTAAAATATAGAAAAAACCTTCAAATTCTTTAAAACATATGCATACGTCTGTAATAAATTCGCAAATCACTAAAATAAAAAGAAAAAACAATGAATACTGCTTAATATAAAAATATCGATGTCTCTTAAATGTTAACAAGTTCTTAACTAAACATACGGAAATTGAAACTGTACACGATAGATTTCCTCGTTATTCTCTTTTTCTTGTTTTTGAAGCGTATCTGATTTATAAAAAAATTGACAAGAGTTCTCCGTTGCAAATATGTATTGATTTGATTTGTTTCTGTTAATCTACGTATTCTTTGTTGAAGCTGTTCTTTTTTGTTTTTCTGTTTTTGTTTTTGCATGTGGCACTGGAAAGCAAAGTGCAACAGGGGGAAGATTAGGAAATGAACTGCCTCTGAAATTGTGAGTCAACTAAGTAACTTGGGATTGTTTTAAAATCATAGGGAGGAAGTGCTTCACCCTTAAGAGGCCGCGATTTGAAGATGGAAGGAAGGAACCAAGGCCGAAGATTAGATTTTGATTCAACTGAGTAGCTTGGGATTGTTCTAAACAAACGGCAAGAAGGTGCTTCGATTTGGAGAAGGAAGGACGGACCAACTCAAAAGAAGGAGGATGCCGCACGGCGGTCGAAGTGCTCAATTGGTGACAGACCGTTCCAACTGAAAAAGTACAATACAGATCGGGTTCAGGTGCAACAGTTCACCACCGACTCTGAATGACAAAATATAAGAAACTAGTTAAAAACATTTAGCGTCTCTTTTGAAAGTTTACGAAGCTTTTTTACTTAGACAATTAATAATCTTTGTTGTCAGCAGCTCCAAAGACGTGGTGCCGTAAAAAAATTCGAAACATTCGTGTTGAGCTGGGAATCGAACATGGACCTTCGGCGTGTGAACGTCGCACTCTACCCCCTACGCCACGACGGCGCCCTTAGTGGCATTAAAAAACAGTATTATCAACTTTAAATCCCACACCTATTTAGAGCTATTGTTAGGAAGACGAGATCCTAGAGCATTTCTTCTTTTTTAGAGGTTAGCAGAGGCGGCGATATTTGGTGGAACCTCTTTCTTGTTTCAACAGCTCCTTCAGAGTCTTTGAGTGTTGTCAGCAGCTCCAAATAGGTGGTGCCGTTCAAGGTGTTCAGCCGGGAATCGATCCTAGACCTTTCAGCGTGTGAGCTTCGCACTCTACCCACTATGCCGCGGCGGTCAGTGGTAATAGACGAAAAAATAAAGACGAACAGAAATCAGATAACCCTCAAATGCTTTGCAAAGTGAAGGGAACATCAGTTGTTAGTACACGGAATTCGATCATCCGACGAATAAATGTAAGTTGACAATTGCATATTGCAAAGCAAGTGGAGCACTGGCTTACTGGCACATGCTTGAGGAAGGACACAAGCCGTTTTAATTTTTTGAAAGGATTACTGCGTCTATTCAAATGAACTGTATCGCGCCGACTTTAAATAGACTTCAAATAGAGACAAAAATTAGAGAAATGAATTCAAATGCTGACACCAAATGCTGATTCGCAAGGTATCAATGAAAACTCTCCTTTTTGCACTCTTCTCGGAAGGAAAAGAATTACTGACGAGGTACTGGATATTGTCAAAGAAAATTGAAATAATGAACTCAAAGCAAAGAAGTTTCAGAGAAATCCCTTAGCGGACCATTCGATACTCTACACGGTGCTGCACATAGTCCGCAAAGTAATAACATAAGAAGATAACGCTTAAGATTCGCGAAGAAGCTTTCGAGGTTAACTTACCACCAAATAAACAACCGAAGAATACAGAGAGTGTGCAATATGGCACAGAAGAGAGAAATTCTTTTCCTCATCTGTTTCTGTGTACCTCTAGGATTCTCAAAGGGAACAAGCCATAAAAAAAATGATCGTAAAAAAATTTTACAGAAATCTAGGTGAAACATAGGCGAAAAAATATAATTTCAACTCCTGACAACACTGACAACACTTAGTCACTTTACATACAAATTAATTTGGGGAAAAATCTACATCAAATGCATTCCCACTCGCAGTCGCTCACAACAGCGTCTAAATTCCAACGAGACGACCGCAACATTCAACCCTTGCACACGCCAGGCAAAAACACCACGCCCTGGACGACGAATGCTGACACTGCGTTCACAAATCCGACGCACCTGACATTCGTTGGGTATAAATAAGTTAGTTCGTAAGAAATGACGGGTTTTTGCAATTTTGTACTCCAAGAACTCCAAAAGAAGAGGAAGAATTTTGTACTCCAAACAGGAAAGAAATAATAAAAATTATGTTTTTTTAAATGTTTTTAACTTATGTAGCACTTTTGACCTAAGAGATCTGAACCATAGTGTATGAAGGCAGAAGACGACGCTCCTGGTTGAGTTGCATTTCATAAGAAGGAACTCAGTCAAGAGGATGTTTAAAATCTGATGCAGAAAACAAAAAATTGTGCCGGCTGGAGGGTTTTATTGACTATGCCTCAGACCCTCCGCAAGGTTATTCTAAAAAAGTTGGAAGAGTCCATGCCCTGAAGACTGAAGGTAGTTATTGCAAATCGTGTGTCGGCCACTAAATACATACAAATTTAAATTTCCTATTTAATGAAATCCCCCTGTGGACTGTCGCACCAACAATTATAATTATTATTATTTAATTAAATCGATAAACATTTTCTGATAAAAGTACCTGCGTTCCTAATTATGTGCACGTGCGATTTGGGATAATTTTCCAAATATCAAAGTAGTCAAAAGGCATACAAAAATAAACAATCCTAGGTTAGCTCAGGACAGTTTTTAAGAGTCAGTAAGTTAGAATTAAGATCAACATGTTAGATTATTAAGCTAGTTTAAGTATTTTTTGACTAGCATGTATGAAACAATGAAGAACAATAAAAATACAGTACAAAACTAAATGAATTTCACAATTGAACATTTCATGATAGTTTAATAGAACTTCGTGTGACTTAAGTTCTATGTTTTGTCAAGTTGACGATACATCTAAGTTAGGATGCAAATTTTAACAAGTTTTGAGCATAAACGGAAGAAGTACGCCAGCGAGAAGCTTACAAGGTATACCGGTACGAAGTGAGCGTCAAGATACAAATGTCTCGGTAGGGAACATTAATTGGCGTGGTATTCACAAATTGAAAGAAAGGTAGTCAAAATGCGTAGAAAACAATGGCCAATACATTGAATAAAATGTTTTTACTTTCCCATTAATAGTTAGTGTTTATTTTCAAAAAAAAAAAAAATGGTATACCTGATAATGTAGAAAGCGTTTGTAATTTGTTGCACGCCAGTGTTAGTTTTAAAAGACCCAAGCCAATCTTACCTGAGATGGATGTCCAGAATATTTGGAGGGCCTAGATCAAGTAACTATTATTTATTGGATGGCCCGACAGTCCACAGAGGGACCAGGGCCTAGCTTCCACATCAATTACTCGTGTTGTGCGCACTACTGTTCTCTCACGAGTGGAGTGGGGCTACATTTTTTTGCCGACTGCGAACGGCGAAATTTGCGAAGCTTATTTTCTTAGACAGTTAATAGACTTTAAGTGCGTTCAGCAGTTCGAAAGAGGTGGTGCCGTAAAAAAATCGAAAAGTTTGTGTTGAGCTGGTGTGTGAGCATCGCACTCTACCCACTACGCCACGGCGGCGTCTTTAGTGTCATTAAGAAACAGTATTATCAACTTTGAATCCCGCAACCCATCCAGCACAAATGTTAGGAAGACGAGATCCTAAAGCACTTCTTCTTTTTTTAGAGTTTAGCAGAGGCAACGATATTTGATGGAACCTCTTTCTTGTTTTACCAGCTCTTTGAGTGTTATCAGCAGCTCTAAAGAGGTGGTGTCGTAGACCGTGATATGCATCCTTTATCTATGCAATAATAATAATAATTGTTGGCGCTACAGTCCAAAGTGGGAACAGAGCCTAGCTTGCTCATCAACTACTCGTGTTGTGCCCGCTACTGTTCTCTCACGAGTGGTAGGGATCTACAGTTTTTTGCCGACTCCGTACGGCGAAGTTTGCGAAGCTTATTTTATTAGACAGTTAATAGACTTTGAGTGCGTTCAGCAGCTCCAAAGAGGTGGTGCCGTAGACCGCGATACGCATCCTTTATCTATGAAATAATACTAATAATTGTTGGCGCGACAGTCCAAAGTGGGAACAGAGCCTAGTTTGCTCATCAACTACTCGTGTTGTGCGCGCTAGTAGAAGGGACCTACAGTCTTTTTGCCGAAGTTTTGAGAAGCTTTCTTACACATTTATTACTCTTTGAGTCTTGTCAGTAGCTCTAAAGAGGTGGTGCCGTAAGAAATTCGAGGTGTTCAGCCGGAAATCGTATCTGGACTTTCGGCATGTGAGCGTCGTACTCTGCCCACCACGCCACAGCAAGCAACTATACCTGACTTGAAATTTTGAATAATTAACAAAGGGATAAGTAAGCTTGAAACACCTTCCAACAGTCTGCTTGACTAAGAAAAGTCAAAAATCCCCTGTTTTATAGAAAAGGCGACCTTAGGCGGATGTAAAGAGCATTGAAAGGGCCTAGGGTATGCACTCATCTCCGAATCAAAATTGAAATAATTAACAAAAAACAAAGGAGGGGATGAAACTTCTTCTAACATTTTGCCTACCTAGAGAAGGACTTCAAAAATTTCCCTCGTACATACAAAAGTTATAAAGGATGACTCTTACCCTGGATGAAAGATGCAATAGTATTCGCTTTACTAGTGAATGGAGACTCAACCCGCGGACTTCTAGTACCACTCACCAAAATTTAACACAATGCACCCCACCTTACCAGTTCTCCCATGCTGTTGCACTTTGCTTTCAACCGCCTTTCCTCTACCCACTAATCTGCCTTGTACAATCCTACTAAACTTCCTAAACTACCTGGAATCATGATTCTCAGAAATAACACAAACTGTGTCCTAACCAATAGCTTTTGTTTTTTGTTTCTTGTAAATCTACATACGACACTGAAACAATGGCACAGTGTTTTGTATTTCCTTTGTTTTCACATTTCGCAAAAGTTTCACATAACTTCTGTTCTGTTGCAGTAGTAATTAGTGTGTTTCATGTGTATAAAGTTGTTCCATTTAAAGTCTGTGTGGCATGTGTAAACATTTTTCTAAAAAAATACACTTTCTTTCGTATCTATACTAGAACGCATTGAGATTGAGAAATAAATGAACGAACAGGATTTAAAAAAAAAAAATGAAAGTCGCGTGTTCAAATATGTGTGTGTGTGCGCTTATGACCATCTCTCATTGTTCATGGCTGTAAAATGAAGGAAAACAATTCGTTCCGAACACATCCAATTGACTACAGACAGCATCCATTCCACGACAAGTCACTTGCCGCATTTTCAATCACAACAAAATGTTCCCTCAGCTCCTTACAACTCCTTACTCTACTACGGACAACAACCTTTAGATGATGTATACAAATATGTATGTACAAAAGTCTGTGTGAAGTGTGTGCTCCCTTGGGATTGTGTTTTAAGAGTACCTGGCGGCAGCCCACCTCGATAATGAAACAAGAGGGGGAATAGTCGATCTCTGATATATATATATAAATTTGCTTTAAACCTAGTGAGTTGTCCTATTAGAAATCCATAGTACGACGTGTTGCGATAAACAGTGTGAATATCATCTGATCTGCTTGTTTGTCTTAACCACCTTATCCTATGCTACTACATGACTATTTTTGTGTAAATCAGTTAATAACTCTGCGTCGAGATCTTCTCCTTCGAGCAGATCCGTGCAGATTTCACCGTTCATTGGGAAACTATTGGCAGCTGAAACGACAACACCCCCTGTGCCGTTTGTGGCAATCACCGCATCCAAGGAGTTCCGGCGGCGTTCACGTTCGCGAACGATGTGTGGTGCTTCATTGAATTCGTCTAACTCATCCATACCTGTAACAGGAAGAGAAACAGCTCAAATCATTGATTCAGAGGAATTAAAGAAGACATACCTGAATAATGTGAACCAGCAAGTAGCAAGTACTGACCGGAACGATTTGGCCACAAGAGTCCTGTCATGACGCAGTACGCTAGACAATCTGCGGAATTTGTGATCCCCAGAAGGAGTTTGTCCCTCCACATGGGACTCACTTGTAGAGCGACTATCGCTACGATTGGCAGGTAGATGAACCACACAAGACTTGATGCCCCGAGATGGAGAAGGAAATCCAGTTTTTTCGTTGAATGCTCATACTTCATTGTGTTGCGTAGTTCATAGAGGAACCACATCATGAATGATGTTCTGGGAGGGAGACAAATAAATTAGAGGAAGGCGACGGGAGGTATACGAGTAGGTGCTTACCTCAGGATGAGGACAATCCATCCTGGCCATGTTTGATACTCGTCTATGTCTGATGTTATATCCACTTCCGTCTGAAAAATTATAAAAAAACAACTTCTTAGTCAAAGCAAAGAATGAGAGCAACTGGTTGCCCAAGTGGGGAATTAGATATCGTCAGCTTTTAGTATGATGAACCTTGGTGTCAAAGATTTAAAGACAGTATCGTCGGGCACGCAGAAGAGAGGTTATATTCAAGCCTGCAAAGTTGCTTTTCATTCTTCTATCAAGTAAGAAGCACATAAGGACGGTTCTTACTTAAAGAGAGTTAGGTCGAGCACACAGAAAAAAAGGTTGTTCAGTTCGCTCGTCTATCAAGGCAGATGAAGATCAAGAAAGCGCCGTCTTATGAAGGAACATCCTAATATTCAAATGGCTCTTCAAACAGCCAAAGAACAACCTTATCACTGGACATGATCGCATTTAGCTCTGAAGCTTCTCTAAAGTAGAACGTTTTCTAACGAAACGCTAAACACTTAACATCTGAAGTGTAATTTGCGACACTGGCGCATTACTAACTGCGGCGCCATCTACCTGTAAACTTGCATGCAACAACACTTCAATAACAGGAGCATGGAGAGATGTTTAAAGATGTTCATCTACAAAACACATTGATTTCCAATCCTTCGGAGAAAAACCGGAAGAAGTTCAAAAGGGCCCGAAATGATTGCAATGCGTTAATAAGACGTGTTCTATTATCCTATGATATAAAATTGAGGCAAAAAATGCTGCAATGTCCCAAGGGCAGCAAAAACTTCTGGTCATTCGTAAAAGACGTACAGAATTCCGCCTCGACTTCAATTCCAACGCTTATTTGCCATGACATTCCAGGTGTCAGCTTTTTGGATAAAGCATCTCTGCTAGCTGCACTTTTTGCACTCAGCTCTACGCTTCCATTTTGAGTTTGTCCGCACCTGTACCCAATAGCGTAAAATGTTCCATTGTACAAGTTCATTTTTGCACTCGTACAATTGTAAGAGTACTCAGATCTTAACTTGGCCCGTGTGGTATCCCCCGTTCTTCTGAGGAGGTGTTCTTCTACGCTGGCAAAATGACTGCTTAAGCTCTTCCATTTGCCCTACTCTTTAGGGCTCTTTCCGGGTAAGTGGAAAACAGCATTTGTCCAGCCCGTCGAACTGTTGTCACACACCTCCTACCGGCTCATAGCACTTACGTCCCTACTTTTCAAGGTCATGGAAATGCTGATAAAGCGTCAGCTTATGAAATATTTTGAAACCCGGAAGCTCTTAATGACCGGCAATACGGCTTCCGCAGCAACAGGTCCACTGGGGTTTCGATGGCATATCTCACCAAAAAATTGAACAAATCCTTGCACAATTTAGGAGAAAGCAAGATCTATGCGCTTGATATTTCAAAAGCATGTGACACAGTCTGGCATCAGACTCTCTTATCAAAAATGCGCTTTTTTGGCGTCGATGAATCTCTTCTTCAATGGATTAGAAATTATCTTTTGAACTTTTCAATACAAGTTGTATTGGATGGGTTCAAGTCTGATATTCACTATATTAATGCTGGTATTCCCCAGGGCTTCGTGTTGTCTTCGACACTCTTCCTCATTTTTTATAAATGGTCTCCTGTCTGTCACTTCTAATCCAATTCACTCCTTCGTTGATGACAGTACAATCAGCTTTTTATATTCCTTCCTTGGCTCTCGTCCCTCATCTTCACCCATAGACTTGGAACGGCAGCGTATGTTAAGCTCATTAAATACCCATCTTGATAGCATAATTGATTGGGGTAAAAACAATAGATTGGAATTTAATGCTCCCAAAAGTCAGTGCTGTCTACTGTCACTCAAGAGATCTCAAAATAATCTGTCTCATCTGGCTCCTGGGCTGTTGAAACCGGACGACCCTCCATCCTCGGTATGTGTTGGAACTAAGTTGGAACGATCACATATTCGAAATCGCCAAAAATGCAGCGAAATGTCTAAGTTTCCTAAAGCGATGCATAAAATATATCACCCCTTTTGACCTGGCAACAATACATATGGTAAGGCGTACATTCGCACAAAGCTTGAGTATAATGCTCCTATCTGGTCTGGTGCTCCTAAGACCTCTCTGCACCTACTAGATAGAATCCAACAGCGAGCGATAGAGCTTATTGGTGATAGTAACAGTCAATTCAATCGACTCTCTAGAACAGCGACGAAAAGTTGCGTCTCTATCACTTATTGATCGCTATTTTAACAAAAAATGCTCTAACGAGTTAGCCAGCTGCATTCCATCCCTTCAACAATTCACCCGCAATACCCAACTCGTGAGGAATACTCACTCGTTCCCCTTAAGCCCACCTTCGGAAGTACAGTTAAGTTTAGGGACTTCTTCAGCCACACCACACGAATATGGAATGCTCTTCCAAGCTCAATTCCCCCCCCTTACAATTCACAGGCATTTAAAACCAATGTGCGTCGGTACCTCCTTTCCCTCTCGTCCTCTTTACATTCGGCCCGTGCTGTGACTTAATTCCAGTCATTTAAGGATATAAACAATCCCTTTCTTCTTCTTCTTCTTCTTGTGGACAGTCCGGGGTGGACCTGGGCCTCAACCAACATGCCTCTCCAGACAGCACGATCTTTCGCCAGCTGTCTCTAGTTGCGCACTCCAAGTTGGTTGAGGTCCTTCTCCACTTGTGTGCGCCACTTTAGTCTAGGTCGTCCTCTGTTGCGTTGTCCCAATGGCACGGATTAAAATAAATCCCTTTAGCCTGCGTTAATTATAAAAAATCAACAGCAACGAATAGAACCGGGATTGGCAATTAAAGGACTCTTATACCCATCACAAGGATAATTGTAAAAAGACAACGAAAGGTTGGTAAAAACCCGACTGACAGCTTACGACAAGGCGACACACAGCCATGCGGCTTCTTTAACACGTTTTGTTCAGCTGGTCAGGCATGGCATAAGTAAATCATTGCTATACATGGTCTATGACATGATAACAGGTAGGAAGTTCGTTGTGAAAAATGGCAACGTGACGTCTACCATGGTTTTCGACATTAAAACCGGCCTGCAACAGGGGGCAGTTGGTTCGCCAATCTTGTTCGCTATATTTACTAGCGATCTTTTGTACTCCATGCCGCACATAATAGCGTTCGCCGGCGATTTGGTAGCGTACAGATCAGCGCCAAAGGTCGAAGTTATTAACAATCTGCTGCAACATGACTTCGAAAAGATTCAGCAATATTGTGATAGCTGGAAATTGAAAATTAGTTTCAATAAATGCGAGACTATCCTTTTCAGGACCCCGCTGTCCAGGGCCTCAAGGGACACGAGGTTAAACTGGCGCAAGTTCCGCATTGTTCACCCACGGAGAGAACCGTTAGCTGTGAAAGGCTTGGTGAGATACTTAGGCGTTTGGTTGGACCAGTATCTATACTTTGACAAACATGTAGATGCTGCTCTGACGAAAGCCAAGAAAGCCTTTGCTGTGGCAAGAAGGCTGTTTTACAGCAGCCAGCTTGATTCCAGGGTAAAGGTAATATGCTATATGGCACTCATCCGGCCGATAATGGCGCACGCTTGTCCTATGTGGTTCAACGTGAGTCCTTCCCAGGTGGAAAAGATGAGGTTGTTGGAGAGGCAGTGTCTCAGGTTGTATCGAACTCCCGAATCTGAGTACAAGAAATTTTATCCCAACGAGACAA
This sequence comes from Eristalinus aeneus, assembly GCA_955652365.1. NCBI lineage: Eukaryota > Metazoa > Arthropoda > Insecta > Diptera > Syrphidae > Eristalinus > Eristalinus aeneus. The sequence goes on from OY019131.1 coordinate 93,339,706, forward strand.
CGGGGCAAACCTGATAAGGATTGATAATTTCATAATAAAATTGATTCGACGGCACGTTGCACGGTCGTTGACTTCTACCAACAGCCTGATCTTCGGGGCTTGCTTCCGCAACTTTTTGTATTTCGAAAAGGTACGGCAGAATGGCTTTATTCCACCAGAGGCATTTCTTTATTTAGACATGATGGGTTAAGTTCAGGGCGGGAAGGGATGCCCTATAATTTTCCATGTCGCACGCCGAACAGTGGACCGGCGACTCCTTTATAAACCGAACGTCGCTCGCAACCGCGAGGATCTGCTTCGGTTCAGTAGGGCGATCTCCGCCCGAGACAGGAGGGAGTCTGGGAAAGAACGTCACCTGTACTGGTGGCTGTGTTAAGGCCGACCCCAGCCGCCGTTAAGGGATCTTTAAGAGTTTTTCTTTTTTTATGTGTACGGATATTGGTCAGCTGGGCAGTCTGTGGTCAGCTGGGCAGTCTGTGGTCAGCTGGGCAGTCTGTGGTCAGCTGGGCAGTCTGTGGGCAGCTGGGCAGTCTGTGGTCAGCTGGACAGTCTGTGGTCAGCTGGGCAGTCTGTGGTCCGCTGGGCAGTCTGTGGTCAGTTTTTTAGCTTTAGTTTTAAGTAGTTAGTAGTTAGTTTTTAAGTTAGGTTTAGTCTTAGGTTTTATATATAAAACAAAACAGAAAAAAAAAACAAAAAAAAAGGTGTACCACGGCGTATAGTCTCTATATGTTAGGCATATAAATAACTGATTCGCCCTGGTGCACGCATCCACCAGACATAGTTAATGTATAGTATGTTAAATAAATATGTACAAAACAAAAAAAAAAAACGAAGTGCAACTAAACTAAAATTAAGTAGTTTTCTTAGCATAATTTAAGTTGGGATTGAGATTAAAAAAAAAAAAGATGCCGAAAGGCAATAAGATCAACTATGTTTGGGTTAACTTAGAGCATCCGCATAGGGTCAGTAAGATAAGTGTAAGAAAAGAATATGTTTATCTAGTTTAAGAAAATTTGTCTAGTATATATATAACCCTGTATTTTCATCAAATTTTCAATAAAAAAAAAAACACGTTGTGTTCAACTTCTTGGCACAATGCCGTCCGTATATGCATCATCATCAATAAGTTCCGGGACTTGCATATAGGAGGCGCCATAAACAAAAAATCCATATTGCTTTTGGGAAATGCAAACATTCAAACGAAGGATGTCAATCATGACAATCTGATTATTAAGTCACTTGAAGCTACAGTCACAGATAAGCTGATTCCCTTATCTCTGGCTACAGTGTTTCAATTGACTCTACTTTTGCGATTTTTAATACAATGGAAAAGACAGAACTTCATGTGTTGATTGAACACTCCTTTTTTACGGGAAAACATACCGTGCAAGCTCAGCAATGGCTTGAAAAGTATTTCATGGACTCTGCTGCATCAAAAACAACTATTTGTCCGTGGTATGTTGACTGTGAACGTGGCCGTACAGACACCAACGACGCTGAACGCTCTGGAAGGCCAATTGAGGTGGTTACATTCGAAAATGTTGAAAACGTACACAAAATCGTTTTGGAAAACCACAATGTGAAATTGCGTGAGATAGTTGACACCTAAAATATATCAAAAAGTAGTGCGCACACTCTTTTTCATGAACATTTGTCTATGAGAAAGCTGTTTTCCAAAAGGGTTCCGTGTTTGCTTACAATGGACCAAAAACAATAACCTATCGATGATTCTAAGAGCTGCTGTACCTGTTTGGTCACAATTAACAGGACTTTTTACGTCGGTATGTCACAATGAATGAAACATGGATCCACCACGCTTCAGAGTCAAATCTCCAGTCAGCGGAGTGGACAGCAGCCGGTGAACCACGTCCAAAACATTTAAAAACACAAAAGCCGGGAAGGTTATATCCTCCGTTTTTTGGGATGCGGATGTAATTTTATGCTCGTTGGAAAAAATATGTATCGAAGGAGGAAATGAACGCTGAAACTGAAGCTGAACATACGCTGAAACTATTTTGAGGCAAGAGATAAATCGTTTTATGAGAAAGGAACCGAAATGTTAGAACGGCGTTGGTCTGACTGTATCACTCTTGAAAGAAACTTTGTTGATGATTCTGTCTAGTGTTTTTATTGGTTAGCCCCGGGGCTTATTGAGTGATGTGTTATATGTAAGATATGTATGGGCATCGTAAAAAATAACCGCAGTTAACGAACAAAGGACAGACGGCTGAATCACGGCGAGAAGAAATTCCCATCGAAAACATTCGCCACTCCAAAGCACATTCAATGTTCCAAATGAAGAACGTCTAAAGTTTTATAAATATACAATTTTGTGGGACAACAAGCATTGTTGGACGAAGGTGATTACCAAACGAGAAGACAACTGTAGATCCTCCTTTCTAGTGAGAGAGCAATAGAACGCTCAACACGAGTAGTAACTGAAGAAGTTAGGTCCATGTCCGCCTGCAGGCTGTTGCGCCGGTATAAATAATATTTGCAGGATGACAATGTTTTCGACTCCAAATTAGTGTGACGACACAAACGAAGATGACTTTTAAACTGGAAAACAATACGCCAAGCAGTTGGGCGTTCCAGTCCATAAGCTGGTTCAAAGAGTCTGCGGGAGATGGGACAAATTCAGAAGTTCGGTGACAGGCGTTTGGAAAAAGTCAGAACAATAGTAAGTTGCTCCTGCTTTGGATGAAATGAAGGCAAAAGCCACTTTCCAAAATTAATGGATCCCCATACAAATTAATGGTCGCCGTGGCGTAGTGGGTAGAGTGCGACGCTCACACGCCGAAGGGTCTAGGTTCGACTATCAGCTCAACACCAATTTTTCGAATTTTTCACGGCACCACCTCTTTCGAGCTGCTGACAACACTCAAAGAGTAATAATTGTCTATGAAAGCTTCTCAAATCTCGCCGTTCGGAATCGGCAAAAAACTGTAGGTCCCTTCTACTCGTGAGAGAACAGTAGCGCGCACAACACGAGTAGTTGATGAGCAAGCTAGGCCCTGGTCCCCCTTTGGACTGTAGCGCCAACAATTATTATTATTATACAACATTCATTTGCTTATAAGTTTGTCGCATAAAACATTAAACCAATATGTATGGAGCGCATATTCGCTTTGCCAACGCTTTCAACTGCTTTGAAGAAGAAACTCCAGCCATGTAGCACTTCCCCTCCATCAAAATTAATGCAAAAGCAAAACTAAAAAATACTCACTCTATCCCAAATGTACAGGAACACATGAAACGCACAGTATGGTACCCAAATAGACATGAGAATAATCCAGCCGGTTCGACTGATTTGCTGTCTGGTCACTGCCCAACCTTTGGCCAACAATAACAGTATCAGCATGAACGAAGTCTGCAAAGAAACGCAACACATCAATTTGCGGCATGCCCTCGGGTCAGTCGCAAAGCTCACTTACTCTGCTAAAAATATCCAAAATATCACCCGCCGCCTCAACATCAGGCTGTCCGATGCCGTTCATTGCGAAGTATATCAAGTGCGTCGTTATGAACACCAAGCTGACGAATTCGCTAATTAAGCTGATTGTGAAGAGCTTCGTCACCGGGTGCTTCTGCAGTCGCACCGCATAGATTTGCATTGGGATCAGGACCAGATAGACGAGCAGGAAAATCAAGTACATCTCGAGCAGATTCTGCTGATCGAAGGAAAATTGAAAGGTCAGCGGATGGGACGCCGATTGATTTGGGTTTCCATTCACCAGGCGTATGTCGTAGTTGATGGTATGTGAGTGGCGATCGTTCGAGGGCACGCGATTGCCCAGCTTAATTGGATCGTACGAATGCCACTGGCAGGTTGACCGATTGCGATAGCATGCAACCATCGCCATGTACCAGAACCTGTAAATAGATAAGAGATAATTGAAATGAAAAATAGATGTATAGTCGCGGAAAAAACATGACACCGTGGCGGAATGAGTTAAGCTTTAAAATCAGATAAAAACTCATCTTATCGTAAAGTTTTATGACTGAGAAAATGAACTTGGACACGCAGGGGGGTTGATTAGGAGTCATCATGTGTGTGGTTGACATTGATAGCGGAGTATTGGGGGCAACAAAGTGTGCAAACGTCGAATCATTTGTAAAGCAATCACCGGTGGCATGGCTGAATGTGTGGTGTTAGGATCAAGAACACGGATCCCGTGAGGAGAGTCTTTGCAATGCAATGGGGAACATCTTTGCTTTTTGCTCAAGCTTATCAAAAGTGAAAAAGCAATTTGACGTGGATTTGTTTGTGGACGCCGAGTTTCGATCGGAACTACGGTAGAACCACGTAAGGAAGATGTGCGATAGTAATGAGACGTGCGTGTAACATTTCAAGTGGTCTTTATCTAATCAATGCGCTGAGAGTATGTGACAGTTCACTATCTGCTTTATAAATCCATGATTAAGATCTCTATTGAACAAATTATGTTTTTATTGCGTCTTAAGTTCAGGAGTGAGAAACCATTTACTACGTCAGCTCTCCCCAAAGCGAGAAACAAGCACTAGTGCAGAAAGCTCTTTCTTAACTATCGTGGAATTGTATCCATAAATTAATTTTGAGCAAATCACGAAAGAGATCCTACATTGATTCATTTAAGGACGACAATGATCTGCGGACAGAAAATATGTTTCACGATGCAAAGACTCTTGTTGAAAGCAATTCACCCGTGAAATACCCATTTACGAAAGACCATGATATGCATCCTTTATCTATGCAATGCCCGAAGACATCCACCTAAGAGGAACCATATAATACATCCTGTGCTCCGATAACCCACCAGATGCAGGACATCCTCACCGACGGTAATCGAAAGTAATGTCACCGTCAACAAGTAACTGGGCATAGCTAGTTCCACCTCGTGAAAGTGTTCTTGACTGAAAAGTCTCTAAGCAAGGCTGAACCAATGCCCCTCGTAAAGACTGTCAGCATCCATGTAACCAAGTCTCTAAAATTGCTTCCATGTAACCAAATCGAGAGTTTGCAGAGGAAGCTCCACATGACTTCGTATCGAGGCTTTACAGCCTTATGGCATCACCTCTCTTTTGAATCTCATTTAGAGTGAAGATTGAACAGTTGGCTTCGAAATGTTTTCTTTGCCAAACTCTGTAATTCTTGAAGCAACGAAGTCGATGAACTGGACGAGGAATTGAATAAGCAGTAAGAGAGATTTTTTTGGGTGAAAGTTAAGTTTTACGATGTGGAGGTATTTTTGAACTCAATTAAAACTAAGTCACGCTTAAAAAACAAAACAAAAAGTAGAACTGAAATGTGACTGTGGTGATGTATGGAAGACACTCATGCAAGAAAGAAAGCATTAATTTTTTGTTTTCATTTGAAGAAAAGTGCTGCAGAGTCGCATCGAATGCTTGTTGAGGCATATGGTGATCATGCTCTATCAGAAGCAACATGCAAAAGATGGTTTCAACGAATCAGAAATAATGATTTTGATGTGAGAAATGAAGAACGTGGGGGACCACCAAAAAAGGTTGAAGACGCCGAATTGCGAGCGATATTGGATGGAGATGACACTTTGAGTCAAAAGCAAATGGCAGCAATGTTAAATGTTGCACAACAAACAATTTCTGACCGTTTAAAAGCTAAGATCCAAAAGTGTGGAAAACGGGTGCCACATGAAATGAATGAAAGACTGATGGAAAACCGAAAAAACACTTGTGAAATGTTGCTTCAAAGACACGAAAGAAAATCGGTTTTGCATCGGATTGTTACTGGCGATGGAAAATGGATTTATTGCAAGAATCCTAAACGGAAAAAATCATGGGTTGATCTGGGACAACCATCAACATCGACTGCAAACCAGATCTATTCGGCAAGAAGACAATGCTGTGTGTTTGGTGGAACCAGAAAGATGTACTGTACCACGAGCTCCTAAAACCTGGTGAAACCGTTAATACTGATCGCTACCGACAACAAATGATCAATTTGAACCATGCATTGATCGAGAAACAACCATAATGGGCCAGAAGACACGGCAAGGTAATTTTGCTCCATGACGATGCACCTGCACACAAAGCAAAAACGGGAGCAAACTTGGCTACCCCACCCGCCGTATTCACCAGACTTGGCTCCTTTCGACTACCATTTGTTTACATCGATGGGAGACGCATTGGCTGAGCGGCTCATTGATTCCTACGAGGAGGTGGAGAATTGGGTGTCTAATTGGTTTGCTTTAAAAGACGAACAACTTTATTGGCGTGGTATTTACAAATTGCCAGAAAAGTGTTCAAAATGTGTAGAAAACAATGGCCAATACTTTGAATAAAATGTTTTCACTTTTTCATCATAAATGAATGAGTGTTTTAGTTTAAAAAAAAACGCAACCTTCGTAACTTTTAACCTTTTCCCTTTCTTTTCGGTGGTTAGTTAATCTCCCCCTGAACACAAACCATTTACCAATCGACGGCGTTTGGTTTTTAATAATAACTAAGCCAGGTCAGCCACCCACCATAGATCTGATCCCCTTTGGCTTGTTCAGGTTTCATGAAAGGACGCTAAGACAGCATTAAAGGATGAACAAGACCAGAAGGGTGAATTTTGAAAGTGCATCAAGAGCTCGAAAGACGTGAGACAAGGTTGGAACGAATTTGAATAAGTCTGGTCACTGTTCGAACGGCTGGGGTGAATTTAACTAGAAGTAAATAGTAGAAGTTGGCGAGAAGGACCTCAAACCACTTGAAGTGCACAACTGAAGGCAGCGAGAGATCGTGCTGGCGGGAGAGGCAAGTTAATGGAAAAATTCGTATCACATAATTAACCCTTCCAAATACAGCCCTTTCCCTTAACACGTCGAGGATGGGATGTACCACCGGTGGCTCACACATGAATGTTTTATCTGGCGGCGTGTGTGAAGAAATAACGTACGTAATAAGCAACACGACATTGATGTGCGCATTTTTGTGTAAGGACCTATCAGATAATTAACGTTTGATTTCTGCTGCCCCAGACAATGCTAAATGTAAAAAACTGCACCGTCCTCAACGTGTTACTACACCGTCAATGCTGGGTAAAGGCTACGACTTCTCATTGGTTTTCTTTTTTCGATCCCAGTACGCCACTTTGCCCCTAATCTTCTCCAGATTTGCTTTTCAATAGGAGTAGCTAGGATTAGTAAGAATTGCAGTTTGCCTTTCACTGCAGCTAGACAAACGCTGGTCAAGTGGCCTACTTTGCGCATGTGGAAAGGAACACGAACAGCTACTACCCGCCGTCTGCACTAAAGGAGCCTTTTTTTAGAAAATCCCTTATAAAACTGAAAAAAGATCGGAATAATCCTACTATCTACTCCATTCTCTATAAACAACGTAGCCTGGCAAAATACTCGTGCTTTTCAAGTGCTTTACTTGTTGTCGGTCTCCCTTTCGTTGTAGTTAGCAACGCGCCAGACTAATATCGATGGCAACGCATTCAAATTGCCAATAACTTCTGCTTGAAAAGCATTGCAGTGACATTGTCGTGCACAGCTTTAGTGTGTATATATATACCTCCCTGACCTTGAGCGTTCAGCGAAAAAAAAAATTCCCAACAATTCGTCGCTACCCTCCAACTTTACAACTCACTGCAGCCATTTTATAAAACTCAAACACTCATCCCGCACATCACGCACGATTGAAAAACGAAACATTCATACATTCCACATCAGCCATTCCCCCTGCTCCCTATCTTGATAACATCTCTCATCTAGGGGAACTCGAAAGGAAACGGGTTTTGTCTTCCGGCGAAGCACTCATTAATGCGCTTCATTCGATTTCTGATTCTAGAACAGAACGAGACAATGAATATGCCCAACTCATCATCAAGACGTACACCTTTCCATTTCATTAAAAACCAATTAACATCTCACAATCTGATGGCAGAGCGTGGAGGCGCAAAGTCGAAACGTTCACAGCGCTGAAGCACCAAGCAAACAACAATTGAATTTGGTTCGAATTATTTGCCAAACTCATTATGATGCAGCACTGATGTCATCCACCCGAGTTGAATCCACGCGTCGGTGCTGAGTCCGAACGGGAATTCCCTGGCTAGACATCGCTGCACATGCACATTTTGTGAATTACTGTGAATTCAGTATGTACGAGACACGTGTCGAAAGAGCTATTCGCGCAACATGAACCGTGTCTGTATTTTTCGCAGACTAATGAATTTTGGCAACAACGCTCATGCTTTGAATACTTGAAGCATTTGATTTGTCTCATCAGCAGCCTGCCTCAGAACTCTTTATCTTCATGAAGCGGCCTGATAAGATAAGTGTGACGGGGGTTCGAGAGCACTTGTGCTAAGCGGGAAGCAATTTTGGCAGATGATTTGAGAGGAGAATACCAACCACCAAAACAAAAGCAAAACGAAAAGTGTGCGGGTTTTCTGGGAGAGTATTCCATCACAAGCAGATGGCTTGAAGAGGAGTTCAATTGGTCTCAGGGTCACTATCGTGGGCGGAGGAGCGACGCCAGATATCAATCGATTCGGCAGCAGAGGAGAGGACTTTCTCTAGAGTCTGGTCTCGTTTTGCAAGCACCCCATTGTCTAGGGAAATTGCAAGAAAGAAAGCAACACTTTCGAATGCCGTATACGTCCCCTCTCATCAGTGATCGCAGCTAATCCCATCATTCATTAAAAATTGCAAAGAAAACATATTGTTTGCCTGAGAATCTTTGAGGCAGCGAGTCCCCCAATCAAACCACCCAAGCAATGAACATGCAATTGCTCATTTTCAAAAGTTGAGTGAACAGCAGCGAAACCTGAGAACTAGGTGGGGGGTGAAAAGTAGTTTATACACACACATGACTGCATCGAAAAACCACAGAGTCAATCACGTACTCAAAACTTCTCGGTTTGTGTTCACTTTATGCAAACTAGGCGCTGAACACGTGGTAATGTCTCCCAGCTGTTGCTTGGATGGAAGGTCTCAGCGTTCGCTTCATTTATCTTCCATCTCCCATTCATATGCAGACACAAATCTCCCAAATCGCATTCACCTGTTCCAACAAACCCCCTTTCCCAACCGGTCACCACGAATTTACGGCAATGCCTGGAGGCTATCACTCACCTGGGTTGAGTAAGATCACTTATGACATAAGTGAACTGATATCCAGGCACCACGTTCGATGGGCTGTCCTCATCGGCGCACAACTCCCCCTTGGGACATGGTATCTTCCGCAAGTAGTCCGTTTTCGCGTGTGAATTGCAATCGCTGTCGTAGGCAAGGTTCTGTATGCGTGCAAACATCCTCTCGCACGCCACACTCCGATCAAAGTAGCTCCGATTGCCATAGAATTCCAGGAAGCTTGACCGATCCAGCACTGCCAACGTCACTGGCACACTAAACGAATCCTGCGATGTGATGTTGCCATAGATGTAGCCAAATGAGTCGCGCTGCGAGTGGGTTTCGGCCTTTTGAAAGCCAAACTTCACGATAAACTTGAAGAATTCGTCTGTGTGAAATTCCCCAATGATGCGAGTCCCCGCGGACAGGGTCAGGCATGATGCCAGGACAAATAGGAACGCGAGAAAGTACAAAATTTGTTGTGCTACTTGTGACATTTTGTTTTACACAATGATGTTTTTCCTTTCGGTCTTTTCACACTTTTGCTCGTTTCTGCGAAGGGGCGGTTTCCTTCGTGAGTTGCGTTTTTTTTCTCTGCTGCTGCTCCTGGAGAGGAGAGACTGCCTTCCTTTGCATTCGATGTGTCGCGCGAATTGTGGGCAGAGAATTCTTTCTGACGTATGCGTTTTGGGGCTATTGTTTTGAGAATTACACTTGCTTCCACGACATTATGCACTTGATTGTTTTTGGAACTGAGAAAACCAACAACCAGCGGACACAAAACACAAGCGGAAAGGAGAAAAAATGCACTGCTGCTACTGCCTCTGGATGGGTGGTAGTTGTGTGTGGATAGATGAAAAGAAAAAAATCTCAACAACTCCTGTCAAATGTCAAAAAAGTCTGTGATTCGTGTGGGTTGCTGCTGACCGATGGGAGAAGGTGTAGGCTGCGTGCACGGGTTGTCTCCCTCTATCTGGTTTGTTTTGATGTGGTGTTCGTTTTGGTTGGCCATTTGTACACAGTTGACAGTGAGTGTGGTGAATTCTATGGTTAAGGGAAATTTCTGTGGGATATTTTGGTGAAATTGTGCCGACGCCATTGTGGGTAAGTGAAGACGTTGAGTTTGAATTTGTGACTCTTTGAGGTGTTCTGTGAAAGATTTGGATAGGTTTTCTGGTGCGCTAGGCGATAACCTACAACTGTGCTGTGTCCTCGGCAAGGCTTCAAAAATTGAAACCCTGTACAGGAGGAATTGATAGTGGAGATTGCTTTTGCCCATGAAATGACGGCACTTTGCGTTGTTGTGCTTAGGATTTTGCTTTTGTCTTCAGGTCAGAGTTTAGGTCATATACCTCTTCTTGTGGTTTGACGATACTTCTACAGACTTGGTCAAAAACTTCATAAAAGATCAGTTTCAGGCAGTAGCAGAGCACTGGGGCTGGGCATAATCAAGTCGTTGCCTTTTTCCTGGTTTGTGCGCCTATTTAATTAAAGAGAAGTGACCCGAACGACGATTGCACCTGAGTTGGACCGAAGTTTATTGGGCATACATGTAAGTAAGCAAGCAAACATTTTGTAAACTTTTTCCTTAAATGCTAGACACACTTGTCAATGCGTTCTTCGAAAGCCCGCAAAATTGGCGTCAATCAATTCAATCTTTATGCAAACTGATGTTAGACGAGACCAACTCCCGGAAATATGATAAATGGAGCAACAACCCAATTCAGCGAACTTGGCAGGGAGAAGAAATCCGCTTCAGAGGTTTATCCCTTCACAACTTTTTCCGCTTTGTGACCATTTTGTCTTTTCGCAGATATTCGATACAAGTCACATCTCAGGAACCCCAAAAAACAATTTCTATCACCTCTAAGAGCGCTGGCACCATTTTCATCTTCTTCATTACATGTTTGCAAGCTTCACGTCACTATTCTGACTGAAGATAGGTCTGTGGTGTGAACAAGTGGTTCGATGGCAACAAAACGACGCGAAGACTCCTTTGAAATCAGCTTAAACCGTGTCAAATACTGCCTTGAAGTTCCCGTACGGTTGTGCTTGTTGGCTGGAAGCATGACAACTTTCTCATGAAGAGAATTTTCAGCCAGATATGACACACCCGGTCTTTTGAAGTGCCTGCTGTCTTAGTATTCTCGCGCACTTGAATCAGATATCTGTCAATACACTCTTGAGGATTCTGCCCTCATTGTTTTCAATATAAGCCGCTAAATGGTCGCCGTGGCGTAGTGGGTAGAGTGCGACGCTCACACGCCGAAGGGTCTAGGTTCGACTCCCAGTTCAACACCAATTTTTCTAATATTTCACGGCACCACCTCTTTCGAGCTGCTGACAACACTCAAAGAGTAATAACTGTCTAAGAAAGCTTCTCAAATTTCTCCGTCCGGAGTCGGCAAAAAACTGTAGGTCCCTTCTACTCGTGAGAGAACAGTAGCGCGCACAACACGAGTAGTTGATGAGCAAGCTAGGCCCTGGTCCCCCTTTGGACTGTAGCGCCAACAATTATTATTATTATTATTAATGGGGAAGCCAGTAGGTGACTTATCAATGGCTATTGACTTGGGAGTTCAGAATAAAACTTGTCAACCCAGTTTTTGACGGTTACTCCTCCAGGGAAAGAGTTTCCATACATAACAGCCGGGCGCTCTTTATTTTCAGTGCAGACGGAGTCGGGAACACTCTGACGAACGAAGTTCCATCAGACGATCCATCGGCCCAGCAACGTATGTCGGTTTTGTTTTAAGCTGTACTCAGCTTAAGTCAAAGATTTCGTCTTTTTTCTTCTTCCTTCTCCGGAACACAACGAACTCATTAACCGTTAATGCAACAACGTGGACGAGAGAATAAGATCCGTCTCGACAGTTCTGTTGTGCTTTGCTGTGTGAAGCAGCTCAGGCCTGAGAATGCTACTCCGTCCCAACGTAGCTGATCCATCCCAACAGAGAACTTTTATCCCAGCAAGGCAGCTCCATCCCCGTAAATCGCATCCAACTGAAAGTGAAGCAGATCCTTCGTAACACAGTAGTTCTGGAAAAACAATGCAGATCCAGGCCAACAAAGCAGCTCCATCCCAGTAGTGCACCTCCGACCGTAGGTTCAGCCGTTCCTTTGTGACACAGCACCTCTTGAAAAGGGAAGAAGATCCACCGCAGCAAAGCAGCTCCATCCCAAGAGAGCACTTACGTCCCAGAAGAGCACTTCCGTCCCAGAAGAGCAGCTCCGTAACAGAAGAGTATCTCCGACGGAAGGTGAAACAGTTTCTTTGTGACATAGCAGCTCTGAGAAGTTCCGTTTCAAAAGATCATCTCCCACCGAAGGTGACAGTGTAACACAGCAGCACTGGAAAAGCAAAGCCGATCCATCCCAACAGAACACTTTTATCCCAGCAAGGCAGCGGCATCCCCGTTAATCGTGTCCAACTGAAAGTGAAGCAGATCCTTCGTTACACAGTAGTTCTGGAAAAACAAAGCAGATCCAGCCCAACTAAGCAGCTTTATCCCAATAGTACACCTCCGCCCGTAGGTTCAGCAGTTCCTTCGTAATACAGCAGCTCTGTCAAAGCGAAGAAGATCCATCGCAGAAAAGCAGCTCTATTCCAGTAGAGCACCTCCGAGTGTAGGTTCAGCAGTTCCTTCGTAACACAGCAGCTCTGCGAAGTCAAAGCAAATCTATCCGTGCATATAAGATCCATCCCAGCAAAGTAGTTCCACCCCAATAGATCATCTCCGGCCGAAGGTGAGACAGTGTTACACAGCAGCTCTGGAAAAGCGAAGAAGATCCATCCCGATAAAGCAAATTCTTTCAATCAAGCAGGTAATAGCTGATACCTCCGCTTCGAAACAGCAAAGCATACTTATCCATCACGGCGCCTAGCTGCACGGCGAGTCTGTTTTTCTAACCGACACCAAATTTGCATTCTAACCACACAAGTGCGATCACAAGAGATGAGACATCCCTCTGCCTCGCGGTAAGCATCCACGAAAAGGGCATCAACTAGATGGACCTCCGCGAGGAGAGTATCAAACAGGAAAGGGTCCGCGATTGACTGGAAGTGCTCAACTAAAGATTTGTTGGGGATTGACTATTCCCCCTTCGTAAACAAACTGAAAGCGGGATAAGCTTGTTTCACGTGTCTATTCCAGTATTGGCTCGAAATAAATTGATAATCCGGACTAAGTCTACTTGAAGGTACAGCTGCTAGAGCTGAGAGTTTGCCTTGATTTCCCTCCCACAAGCATTTCTTAGACACCTGCAAAGACCCAAAACCGATCAAAAGCGCTCCTCTTCACGTCTTTGCTGTTCACTTCGGGAACCTTCCTAAATTGCAAGTCACGCCAAATCTGCCCACCAAGCCCCATCCATTAGCAATTGCATTTCAATAATTTGCATCCTCGTTCCGGATTGACTTACACGAACTGCAGCACGCCCCTAACCCAGAAAGCCGCGCAAACCATTCGCATCCACAGTCAATTTAGCGACCGATGGTTACTTGGTTAGTCACACGCTAGCATGCAAGGCGGAAAAATTTTAAAAATCCATTATTGGACATGCGAAAATTATTTGAAGCCACTCCCCGCAGTGTGCCATGACCCACCGCACCTTTGGCATGCTCTTAGAAGTCCGCCCGCCCAGTGAGGAAGAAATTTCCAATCAATTACGCGATTATGCTCCCAGCTATGGCTCAATTCTTTGCCTCGGATTGGGCTGGTCTCGAAGGCCATCTGCTTGAGTAATTGGCCCACGAATGGTGTCCTTATTAAAAGCAGCTCCGCGGATATTCCACGATGACGACAACAACGACATTCTGAACAACTGGAGGCGATGGCGGCGCGGTGGCTTCCTTTGCCCCCACTCGGCTGGCTCTTAATAACGTTTTATGACACGTTTCCTCTCGATTGTAATTTATTGCGGTGGCATTGTTTGTTTTGTGCGCTTGCACGGCGAGAACGCGCAACTTTCTGGCCGCTTTAAATTAGCTTGGCAAAGAAAGGACCTTCAAAACCATCGGTGACGACGACGACGCTCACGAGATTCATGGAATGAGTAGCAGTTTTTTGGAGTTTCCCAGGCGCTCACTTATGAATCCTTGACCTCGTTCTGAGGATTCTTATCGTCACCAGGCCGCGGTAATTATATGCGTAGGCTTTTGTGTGTTTTTGGTTTTCGAGGGGTGTCTCCCGCACATTTTCTCGCCGTTTTTCCTCGCGGTCATTAATGAGGCCATACAACTTGAGTCAGTAGGTCAACCGTTTGTGGAAGGTGAAGCGATTTATGCTCGCTTTGGGTGCGTGTGTGCGGGCGTTTGGTAGGTCGAGACGGATCGTAATTAAAATTCCTTTAGTCGATATTTTGTTTCTTTTATTTTTTGGCAGCGGTCCTTTGAAGGAATTCGATTTTTAAGTAACTTTGAATTGAACTGAAATTTAATGGAAAGTTTCTTCTTGTGGCGCTACAGTCTGGGTTGGACATGGTCCTGGACCAACTTGCCTCTCCCGCCAGCACGATCTCTCGCTGCCTTCAGTTGTGCACTCCAAGTTGGTTGAGGTCCTTCTCGCCAACTTCTACTATTTACTTCTAGTTAAATTCACCCCAGCCGTTCTAACAGTGACCAGACTTATTCAAATTCGTTCCAACCTTGTCTCACGTCTTTCGAGCTCTTGATGCACTTTCAAAATTCAACCTTCTGGCCTTGTTCATCCTTCAATGCTGTCCTCAGTCATAGAGCCTTTCATGAAACCTGAACAAGCCAAAGGGGATCAGATCTAAGGTGGGTGGCTGACCTGGCTTAGCTATTATTAAACACCAAATGGCGTCGATTGCTAAATGGCTTGTGTTCAGGGGGGGGATTAACTAACCACCGAAAAGAAAGTTAAAAGGTTAAAAGTTACGAAGGTTGCGTTTTTTTTTTTTTGGAAATAAAACACTAATTATTAATATGAAAGTGAAAATATTTTATTCAATGTATTGGCCATTGCTTTCTACACATTTTGACCACCTTTGTGGCAATTTGTGAATACCACGCCAATAACATTGTTCGGCTTTTAAAGCAAACCAATCAGACACCCAATTCTCGACCTCCTCGTAGGAATCAATGTGCTGCTCAGCCAATGAGTGTCCCATCGATGAAAACAAATGGTAATCGGAAGGAGTCAAGTCTGGTGAATACGGCGGGTGGGGTAGCCAAGTTTGCTCCCGGTTATGCTTTTTGTGCAGATGCAATGTCATGGAGCAAAAGTACCTTGCCGTGTCTTCTGGCCCATTGTGGTCGTTTCTCGATCAATGCATGGTTCAAATTGATCATTTGTTGTCGGTAGCGATCAGTATTAACGGTTTCACCAGGTTTTAGGAGCTCGTGGTCCAGCACACCTTTCTGGTCCCACCAAACACACAGCATTGTCTTCTTGCCGAATCGATCTGGTTTTGCAGTCGATGTTGATGGTTGTCCCAGATTAACCCATGATTTTTTCCGTTTGGGATTCTTGCAATAAATCCATTTTCCATCGCCAGTAACAATCCGATGCAAAACCGATTTTCTTTCGTGTCTTTGAAGCAAAATTTCACAAGTGTTTTTCCGGTTTTCCACCTGTCTTTCATTCAATTCATGTGGCACCCGTTTCCCACACTTTTGGATTTTTCCCATAGCTTTTAAGCGGTCAGAAATTGTTTGTTGTGTAACATTTAACATTGTTGCCACTTACTTTTGACTCAAAGTGTCATCTCCATCCAATATCGTTTGCAATTTGGCGTCTTCAAGCTTTTTTGGTGGTCTGCCACGTTCTTCATTTCTCACATCAAAATCATTATTTCTGAACCGTTGAGACCATCTTTTGCATGTTGCTTCTGGTAGAGCATGATCACCATATGCCTCGACAAGCATTCGATGCGACTCTGCAGCACTTTTCTTCAAATGAAAACAAAAAATTAATGCTTTCCGCAAATCATCACTTTCTGGTACAAAATTCGACAATTTTAACACGATGAACAAATATGATGTCTGTTCAATGGCTTGATGTGTACTAAATATTTTTCACAGATGTCATAGCAAACAAACAAAAAAAAAAATAAGCGCTCGTTCACAACAAATGTTCCCTATCGAGACATTTGTATCTTGACGCTCACTTCATACAAGTGTACCTGGTAATTATTATTAAAAACCAAATGCCGTCGATTGGTTAATGGTTTGTGTTCAGGGGGGGATTAATCAACCAACAAAAATAACGAGAAAATGTTAAGAGTTACGAAGGTTGCCTTTTATATTTCGGGATAAGGCAACCCTAGTGTTGCAATCTGGCATTTGTCAGCTCTATCGTAAAATTTGACATTTTTGAGGTTATACGTATTCAGAACGTTTTGACATACGAACGCTGTTTGTGTTATTGTGCTGTGTTTGTGTTGTACAGTAACTTAAAAGATTCATCTCGCCCCAAAAAATGGATTTAAATCGTGGAAATTTTCGTGCAATTATTTTTTACAACTTTCGACGTGGATTAACTGAACAACAGTGCATCAATGAACTTAATTCAATTTTTGGCGATGCAGCTCCATCAAGGAGCAGTGTTTATCGATGGTATGGTGAATTCAACCGAGGTCGTAGTTCACTCCAAGACGAATTTTGTGAAGATCGTCCAACATCAGTTGTTGTTCCGGAAACCATTGATCAGAGATAAGGGAATCAATCTTGCTTATCGCTGTCATTGATGCTGTGCGCCAACTGATATTGTAAGATCGTCATGTGACCTATCGTGAAACTGAGACAAACTTAGGCATTAGTGGGACCAGCATACATTCAATATTGCATGAACAATTGACCATCAAAAAAATTTGTTCGCGTTGGGTTCCACACAATCTGTCAATCGTTCAAAAAAAGACTCGTGTCGATTAATGGAAGTATAATGTTCCAAAGTACGATCGCGGCGCTAGTCTATGACATCGTGACAGTTGATGAATCATGGATTTACGCCCGAAAGTAAGCAGCAGTCCACTCTATGGGTGTTTCAAATTGAGCCAAATCCAACAAATCAAACAAAAAAAGGGGACCAGGGAATAGCTTGCTCATCAACTACTCGTGCTGTGCGCGTTACTGTTCTTTCACGAGTAGACGGCACATATAGTTTTTTGCCGACTCCGAATGGCGAAGTTTGAGAAGCTTTCTTAGACAGTTATTACTCTTTGAGTGTTGTCAGCAGCTCGAAAGAGGTGGTG
This sequence comes from Eristalinus aeneus, assembly GCA_955652365.1. NCBI lineage: Eukaryota > Metazoa > Arthropoda > Insecta > Diptera > Syrphidae > Eristalinus > Eristalinus aeneus. Next base: position 93,356,997 of record OY019131.1, read on the forward strand.
CCGTGAAAAATTCGAAAAATTGGTGTTGAGCGGGGAGTCGAACCTAGACAATTCGGCGTGTGAGCGTCGCACTCTACCCACTACGCCACGGCGTACACAAAATTGTACTTTCCGCCAACTTTAGCATGTTCTCACAAGTAAATAAAATCTTCCAGAGGACATTCAAAGGACTTAACAGAACTTAACAGAACGATTGACAACGCCTACTTACTCAGAACAGTCGACATCCAAATGGGGAACTGATCGAGCGCAATATTGCTTCGTAACTATGATTTTTATGTCTGGCCGGACGGTTACCTCGACGGTGAAACCTCCAACCTGGAGGGTCAGTTCCTTTTTTCTAGCCCCTAGGACAAGAGATCGCACTTATAAGTTTGGCAAGTTGAGCTCAGGTCAACTACAACCAGTTCCCGATGCCTACGATTTGGAGGTAAAATAAGCACAATTGGTGTGTATAATAAGTTACAACACTGGACATCGCCAGGTTGACGCCAGTCAGTGCCTACTCGACTCCCACAGCACCCAGCCATCAAAGACTTCCCAGATGTCCCAAGAAACGACAGTAGGTCTTCATTACTCTCGAAAATTGTTTCTAAAGAAGCCAGTACTTATACGCGCCACTTGAGTGAGTCCTTAATTTCTTGAATTCTTCTCATGATTCTTGTAGCTTGCAACAGCCACTGCCACACAGTTCACTGCATTCCTCAGCCAAATGTCTAAAACTCAAATTTGTTGGCACCATTATCTGGCAATTCATTTAAATTGAAAAACCAAACGTTTCAAAAATTGCGTTTCTGACCACAGTTCCGTGCACACATTGCTGTCCGAGCACATTCTTCCTCCGCCAACTTGATGCAATTACACTCCAGCGGTGGCTCTGACTTAATACCTGCAACACGAGAATTGTTTCCACCCCCTCCACTGGCGTCACCACACATTAGGCGCGTCGCCTCAAACGAGAAAAAAACGCAGAAAATGCTCGAGTTAAATGCAAAAACAAAACATTTTCATTAGGCGCAGCAATCGTGGTTCATTCCTGAGCAGATAAGTTCTTTATTTGAATACTCAAGTGGTCACCTCCAATTGAATGGAGTCCGAAACCTCGGCGGGGGGCGCTGTGGTTTTCCAGCAACAGCCCAACAATTACATGCCGCCCGCCGCCGCCGTCGTATTCGTCGCTCCCTCAGCACGACGGACATTCCGATTATTGTTGTATAAGGATACTCGTATTTTTGCCTTTCTCTTCGCTGCTCCTTCTTCTTCCTTTGCCAGCCGTCCCCGTTTGTGTTGGAATCGGACCGAGTATCCCGGCAGTTCTCCGAAGTGGGCACAAACTTCGCCAGTCGTCGGTCGGTCAGTAAACCTACTTCCGGTTGACATAAATTCGCCTTGGACATGAAAAGTGTTTTCTGTTCCCCGTCACACTCCAGCACACACACACACGTTCAGGCACCAGTGAGTGTGTTGCACCGAAAAGCTGGGTTTTTCCTGGCGCGAAACTGATTCCCTGGCCGCTGCGGCAGGACTTTTCGGTGTGGCGCATAATCTGTTCCCTGGAACAGGACTCTCTTCTGGTCTAGGAAATTAATAAAATTGCATTTTTGAATAATGAAAAGGATACAAATCACACACGGGTGTGTCTGGGGCTGTGTGTGTGCGGGGAAAGGGAAAGCGATGCCAGCAAATGTGTGGCAATTTATGAATGTTACTTGGAATTAATTAAAAAAAGCAAAAACTGTCAATCTCTGGGGAATTTGTGTGTTGTGGCACTTCGCTCGGGAGATGGATACGCCAATTACATGCGAATACTAATGAGAGTGAAGCGCGAGGACTTTCAGTTCGGCCAATTAAGGGCAATGAGCTGCGGGTGCTTCAAGGTTAATTACAGTCACGGTGGCTTGTTGGAATTCTCTCCAACGATCATATCTCTTGTGAGAAGCGAATTAATTTGTTCGCTGAACTCAGTTCAACGGACGGTGGCTAACTGTTTTGAGATTTCAACACTCTCACTTGAACTGTGTTCAAGAAAGACATCGTCTTCTGGGAAAACATCGAAACCCAGGTCTGTGGACGGACAACAAATGCGAGCAGGGGCACATCGCTGGAGGGAAGGATGAAGGCGGTTTCTGGACAGGACGCCGAAAACGAGCAGGCGAATTCAGCGAAGAAAGAAGACGCAACGAGCGTCACTGGAGGGAAGAACGAAGCCGGTTTCTAGACACAAACCGAGCAGGCGAAATCAGCGAAGCAGGCAAACATACAAAATGTCGCTGGAGAGAAGGACGAAGTCGGTTTCTGGACAAATCACCGAGGCCGAGCAGGCGAACTCAGCGAAGCAGGAAGGTGCACCAAGCGTCGATGGAGAGAAGGACAAAGACGGTTCCTGGACAAAACACCGAGGCCGAGCAGGCGAACTCAGCGAAGCAGGCAAACATACAAAGCGTTGCTGGATGGAAAGATGAAGGCGGTTTCTGGACAGAACACCGAGGCCGAGCCGGCACAGTGTGCGAAGAAGGAAAGCGTGCAAAGCTTCGCTGGAGGGAAGGACGAAGGTGACCGAGTAGACGAACGAAGTAAAGCAGGAAAACAAACAAAGCGTCGCTGGAAAGGAGGACTAAGTCGGTTTCTGGACAAAACTCCGAGGCCGAGCAGGCGAACTCAGCGAAGCAGGCAAACATACAAAGCGTCACTGGAGGGAAGGACGAAGGTGACCGAGTAGACGAACGCAGTGAAGCAGGAAAACATACAAAGCGTCGCTGGAAAGGAGGACTAAGTCGGTTTCTGGACAAAACTCCGAAGCCGAGCAGGCGAACTCAGCGAAGCAGGAAGGTGCACCAAGCGTCGATGGAGAGAAGGACAAAGACGGTTCCTGGACCGAACACCGAGGCCGAGCAGGCGCACTCAGCGAAGCAGGCAAACATACAAAGCGTCGCTGGAGGGAAGGATGAAGGCGGTTTCTGGACAGAACACTGAGAATGAGCCGACAAACTCAGCGAAGCAGAAAAGCGTGCAGGGAAGGACGAAGGCTGTTTCTGGACAGAACACCGAGGCCGAGCAGGCGCACTCAGCGAAGCAGGAAGATGCACCAAGCGTCGCTGGGCGAAAGAAGAAAAGCGTACAAAGCACCGCTGGAAAGAAGGACGAAGGCGGTTTCTAGACAGAACTCTAAGGCTGAGCAGATAAACGTAGCGAAGCAGGAAGGCGCAACGAGCGTCGATGGAGAGAAGAACGAAGCCGGTTTCTAGACAGAACGCCGGAGCCGAGCAGGCGCACTCAGCGAAGCAGGCAAACATACAAAGCGTCGCTGGAGAGAAGGACGAAGGCGGGTTCCGGACAAAACTCCGAGAACGAGCAGACAAACTCAGCGAAGCAGAAAAGCGTGAAAAGCATCGCTGGACGGAAGGGCGAAGACGGTTTCTGGACAAAACATCGGGGCCAAAATACAAACGAAATGGCTTGAAAAGCTGACAACAAATAAAAGCAAGTGCACTCGAAGTCACGTCAGAAAAAGTTGCACCCAAGTGCCCGACAGCCTTTTGTTCTAAGTACATTTCCAATGGACAGTGGAATGAATCGTATAGGAATTGCAATGAGAGCATATACTCTTTAAGTAGGGTTAGGTTGTTGCATTGTGTTATGGAGTCTACATTTCACAATCCTCTGAGCTTTGTGGGTTCTATGTAAGTATGACATTCAGGGGAAGTATTGTAATATCAGAAACAAGTGCCATTCACGGATGAGGTGCAGTCCTTTAAGCAGGCTTAAGCGTTAAAGGATGTCCTTGTGGCATAATTTCAAAAGCCACCACCTTGCTGGTCATGCTCTCTTGAGTCCTGTTTTGTGACAGGGGATTGAAACAACCTTGAAACGACCAAAAAGCCAAAATTCACAAACAGACGCTGCCAAGAACCTTCCGCTGCCTTAAACCTGAAGCAAAGAGGTCCCTGATTGAAGAAACAAAGTTATCCGAACTTGGTTTATGGTAAGTGAAACTAGGCTTGGTTGGTGTCTTCACTTTAATTAGCAAATGAACAAGGTGGATTACACTACAGTCCACATAGGCTCAGAACCCAGTCTCTTCGACAAAGCGTCCAAATGTTCTCTGGCGAGTAGAGAGGACCTACAGTTTAAAACCGACAGTTGCTTACTAAGGAGTTCTCCAAAATGGCGGAGACTACTTCCACCACGGTCCAGTTTGGGATACACCGATTTCGACACCTCGGAAGGTCATCTTGAAGGCATCGATGCTGCATCAAGGCGAGCCTTGGTATACCCCGAGTACGCCTTGGAAGTTCCAGTGAAGATTTTGAATTAAGCAATACAACCTGAATTCCTCTGAGATTGCCATACGGACTGAAACATGAAACCGTGGAGTTTAAGAAGCTATGCATGTGCAAGGAAGCATTTGCATTTAGTGCTCTCTGACAGCTATTAGGTGTGCTGGAGACAAATGCGAAGTGTTCATTTCTGTAATCGAATTTGGGACCCTCATCCAAAGTTAACAAAACTTCCCCAAATTTACCTAATAGTCTGAACTTGGAGGTGGACCCCTCATTAGAATGAGTTAAGAGGGACAATGCAGCGGTTTTGCTCGCGGCAAGTGACGAGGAAAGGGATTAGTTTACCAATTCTCGGTATGAAAGGAGAAGATGGAGAGCTTCGCCCGCAAAAATCCAAAGTTCGCTGTCTCCAATCGTATAAGTCATAAGTTCTGCAGCTCCAATTGCCACTCAAGCACCGAAAGCACTGCGAATGATTTTCAGAAACTCCATTCCCATGCTTAAAGCAAAACCACAAAGAACGCATCAACATGTCTCTTCGAATGCAATGCATTCCCCGGCGAATATGAACTTCCATTTCCTGTATCTGCAGACATCCTTCTGGCAATTTGTCAAGCCAAATCAATGCAGCAAAAAACTGACCCGTCTCACAGTCGTCTGCGGGCATTCCACAAAACTGCGTTCCCGTCTCCGAAATCGCAGCAACTTGCACAACCACCATCAAACCTTCTTCCACTGACCAAGCAAAGACCGCCGAACACATGCCCAATGGCGGTCCTTTACCCCAGCCCACGAGCCGGCAAAACTCTCAGCATGCTGCCGCCAACAACACCGCCGCCATAATCACCGTCGATTGTGCCACACAAGGAGAACTTCACTTAAGGATCAAGTGTAAGGATTTCTGTAACCCTCGCCCAACGCCCCTCCGGCAGCACAGCTGCTTTGCATAACACCTCTGTGGTAGTCTTGCGTGCTGAGAGAGCGAATCGCACTGGAATCGTCGCCCGATGAGCGGCGAACCCATTCAGCTCGCCAACAGGTATTTTCACCTCGCCGTCACCTCGGGCTCCGTCCGACGCTGCTGCCGCTTAACCCAGTTAGAAAAAAGAACAGTGATTTGGCGAACCGCTCGATGGGGACTGGGGGTTGGGGTTTCTTCGTCACTTTGGACTGGAAGTAGGCTCGTTTCTGAAGTGTGTTACGGAGCCTCACAGTTGCATTGCCGAAGAGCGAGAGAGCGTGTGTGCTGTGCGGACTCGAAATCGGAGCCACGAAGCCCCGTCACTTCATTGGGGTCTCAGTTTGAAGCGTTACGTTGGCGGGGTTGCATAAAGGAGCGAATAATTCCCCGAAAAAAAAAGAAAAACCGAACGATTTGTCCTGTGTGCGAGGAGGACTGTGCTCTGCTGTGATTTCGAATTTGGTGATGTGTGGGAAGTTGCCGTGGATTTGTTGCGAAAAATTTTAGTTTTCCAAAAATAAGTTGCAACCGGAAATAGAGAGTGTACTTTTTTGTTAATTGAATTGTGCTGTGGAAAGTGGATTGTGAGTGTGCCTGTGTGTGTGTGGAGCACCAGCAGTGAATATGCGCCGATCACAATGCTAAGGATACTTTGCAGGTGGCACTGGGAATGCACTCTGCGAGGAAACACCGAATGCATGTGGATTACCAAAGGAGATTATTTGGAAAATATTTAAGTATCTACTTATTTTTATGTTACGGGAGGGGGAGGGAGCACTTTTTGTTAAAATTTATCCTTCAGTCGAGTTGGAGACTTCTTGTTGAGTTTCAATCAAATCTGCTGTTGGGTTTAGGTGTGAAATAATTCCTGTGGAAGAGACTGATACTGAAGTAGTACTGTGGCCCGGGGACTACGTCCTGAGAAGGAAGAGACTGATACTGAAGTGGAACTGTCTTGAGAATCAGAGAAGTAATTTGGTTTTTAGGAGTCTCCTTTTGGATATCTCACAACACAGTCAAGGAATTAAATCATTTGCTTGCCTTCGGAGGTTTGAATTGGTCTGTGAAGAGTCCTTGAGTGAAATTTATGGATGATTGCTAAATGGAGTTGATCATCCGGCAGTTGAAAGCCCTGTAGTGCATTGAGCAGCATGTTTAATTGGGAATCGTCGCATAGTGGAACAAGTTGTCAATTCACACAAGGGAAAAGTGTTCTTATCAAATTTTGGCGTAAAAATTCCCCGTTTTGCATTGGCACTAAACTGCAGGTTTCCTCCAACCCCTAGAAACCAAAAGTAGACAAACAGTGAGTAGACTGCTGGCACTAAACTGTAGGTTTCTTCCAACCCCTAGAAATCAAAAGTAGACAAAACCTGAGAAGACTGCTGGCACTAAACTGTAGGTTTGAGTGACTGTTGTAGACTGTGACCGTGAGTAGACTGTTGACACTAAACTGCAGGTTTCCTCCAACCCCTAGAAACCAAAAAGTAGACAAAACTGTTGCAAGAAGTACGCTCCGGTGTACCTGTTCCGTTGCGAAATACAATTCCTTCAGATTGACGTCAATAACTTGAACTTTGCCTATTTATCGGGAAATTAGAATCAATCTACTAAGAAGCCAAGAAATAACGAGTTTTGTGAGGAATTCGGGTAAGGACACATTACCCAACAAAGCCGCTGAGGAATTAGTCTAATTCGCTGGCACCCTTTGCGGATGGTGTCACCGAAATAACTACGGGCGGTGTAGGAGCAGTAAATTTGCCTGTGCTTGCGATGCCAGATGATGTGACTGGATTTATGAATCACATAATTCAAAATCACATCCGTGTCACTATTTATAGTGTCAACGGAATCACTGATGGAGAAAAGACCATCTACGGATGGCGGTTAACAGACCCAGGCTTTGAGAGAACCTGACTGGTAGTGACAGCTTGACCAGAGGCTATGTTCTGGTGCCACGGGAGGTCAGAGGCCCCTGGAACTTCGGTTCCAGCCTGACCGTGCGGTAGGCCCCCTTGTGGGTGTATCGTGGTGGCTGTGGTCTACCACCTAACATCGCGGGTAGAGTCGAGGATAGTGTACTGTGCTGACTTGTCTAGTTGATTGTTCACCCAAAACTAGGCAAGACGATTAAGGGACTATCCCTAATCAGTGTGGAGTTGCATTCCCAACCGGGCGCTGCGACCCAGAGAGCGGCTTCGCATCAAACCAAGGTGGGGTGATTGCCCCTCAAGCATGATCTCAGTTTGGTACTTGGGTAACTAAGGCGTCTAGTACTGCATTACTTACGACTCTTGGGAAAACGGACCCCGTAATATAAGCCGTTAAGGCAGGTGGTCACGTAAAACCAAATCCCACATCTGTGCTTGCAATGATATTTTTTGTGTAAGCCTGAAGGGGCAACAACATCGACGAGAGACTAAAGTTTATGAATTCGCGAAGCATTCGCCTGGCTCTCTAGATCCTGGGAAATCATCCCACCTTCTATTGTGCTCTCAAATGGTCAAGAATTAACAGATGTCTAAGGGATTTAGAACCCTGTAGTCAAAAAATAGGCAAACTCATACCAATTGCCAATCGCCGACAATCCGCTTAAAAATTTGGGCATGCCAGCCACCAGCCACCAGTCTCAGTTCTGTTTTTGTTATTTCGAAGCTTCAAAGGTCTGTTAAAGGTCCTAAGGTCTGTTTAATCTGCCCCTTGTATAGAACGTCCTTCTAAGCTTTCTTTATATCTTTAAGGATGGCATTATACTGCGAATTAAGATATAAAGAAAGCTTAGAAGGACGTTCTATACAAGGCGCAGATTAAACCCAAACCAACTCATACCAAAGACTCTTTCTTTGGTTAAAAAGACAATTGAATCTTGAGGAACCAAACTTAACACCTATTAGTCGTTAGCTTACAAACCCCAGCAAGGTCAAAAAAATAGAGGAGCCATTGGGCTTTTCGAGAGTAAATTTAAATTTTTGGTCCAGTTGTCTTTAATGGTTTTTAAAGAATAAGATTCGTGACCGCCGTAGCGTAGTGGGTAGAGTGCGACGCTCACACGGCGAAGGGTCTAGGTTCGATTCCCAGCTGAACACATCGAATTTTTCGCGGCACCACCTCTTTCGAGCTGCTGACAACACTCAAAGAGTAATAACTGTCTAAGAAAGCTTCTCAAATTTCCCCGTTCGCCATTCGGAGTCGGCAAGAAACTGTAGGTCCCTTCTACTCGTGAGGGAACAGTAGCGCGCACAACACGAGTAGTTGATGAGCAAGCTAGGGCCTGGTCCCCCTTTGGACTGTAGCGCCAACAATTATTAAAGGAGTTTATATATTTCGGGGAAAACGTAAACTGCAAAAATGGCATCGTAGTGGAGATCCGACGTAGAATCGCCCTTGGCAACCGATGCTACTTCAGTCTGTCAAAACAGTTGGGCTCGAAACTCCTGACTCGAAGGACCAAAGTCGTGCTCTACAAAACCCTTATTCTGCCAGTCCTGCCGGCACTACTTCTTTTGAGTTGCTGACAACACTCAAAGAGTCCAAGAAAAAGCTTCTCAAACCTTGCCGTTCGGAGTCGGCATAAACTGTAGATCCCTTCGACTAGCGCGCACAACACGAGTAGTTGATGAGCAAGGTAGGCCCTGGTCCCCCTATGGACTGTAGTGCCAACAATTATTATTATTTTACCACAGTTTCATAATGTATATTCTATTCAGCTGAAACGTTTCAGATTACGCTAAAATCGTAAAAACAATCTTGGTGTGCAAATACTTATGTTACCCACTGTATTCCTTTGATGTCTTCTTTAGTTACCTTTTCTCTGGTAAGGAAATATAGCCAGATTTTTACATAAGACTAAAGCGTTTCTATTTTTATGAGCATGGTCGACTACGATTTCTTTAGAATTAAAGATCATTAAAAATGATCACGACTTTTTCGAAATATAAAAACTCATATTTTTGGGGGGAATATTATGGGAATTTCTTTGGTGATCCAAAAAGTTTGTTTTATAGCATTATTTTTTTCCTTCCTACATTTTTTCTTAAAATGCATGAGTGTTTCTATTTTTTGGCCATAGCTGTAGATCCCACTTCGTCCTTTCGAATGTTTGCCGTGGTGGTGAGTTCCTGAGGCCTTTAAAGCATCTTTGCAGCAGTGGTGACGCAGGCCTTCCAGACTCACTCGTGTTGTTGAGGTTTTTAGCTCCGCTTGCGGTTGCTATTGTTTGAAGTTTTATAAATTTTAATCCAACCCCAAGTAAATTTATTCAGTACCACAGTGTGACGCCGGTTCAAGGGGAACAGATCTTGCATCCCCCGGAATCAGTCTTAACTCGTCTTCATCAAGTCGATATCCTAATGGGAAACTCTGCAGGAAGCAGAGAAAAATCTAAGAATCTAAGCAGAAAGCAAGAAAGGAAGGCTTTTTTCTCATTTACCCTCGCTTCCATATTTTATGTCTTTCCTGATTTTCTCTGTATCACCTTAAATTTCTGAAGCAGTTCCCACACGAGCATGTATTGAATGATGCATGGATCCAGAGGCACGGCAGCAACTGTTCTAATTAACTCAATCTTTATTTAAGATGTTTTTAAATGTATTTGTCTGTAGCCTACATTTTTGTTTGAGATTTGGTCGTTCGTATGCCGTTGAGCCTTGTTCTCAGTATTAGCACTTTCGCTGCTCAATTTGTAGACTCTTGATTTGGGGAAAAACGGTATGAAAATGTTCCATTTTGGCTTTCTTGGTATAGTAGGCATATCATGTACAACTTTTCCTCTAACTTTTACTCCAACTTTTCCTTCAACTGTTCCTCCAACTTTTCCTCCAACTTTTTCTCGAACTTTTATTCCAACTTTTCCTTAAAGTGTTCCTCCAACTCTTTCTCCAACTTTTCCTCCAACTTTTCCTCCAACCTTTCGCCAAACTTCGCCTCCAACTCCTTCATTTTTGATTTCTGAGTCTGCGGATTCTGGAACCACTACCAATAGAGAGGCAAACCCGATCTTAGCTGGATTCAATTTTTCAACAGTGTAGTTAGCTTCAAGAGCTAAGAGCCCTTAGTCTTCAGGAAAGAAAAGTGCGATTTTTGGTCCTGTTTGCGTTGACGGCACCTGGAGGAGCACCTTGAAAGGCAACAATTTGTTGACTTCTAATGAGCCGCTTAGGTTTACGGCTAGCTGTAAGTTGGGACTCATTCTTGTCAATCGCTCTTTCTTTGGGATCAAGAAGCAAATGAGTTATAAAGCCCTCTCTCGAAGGAGTAAGCTCGCTTTATATAATAGCTTGATCATCCCCTTCCTAATTTATTGCGCGGAATCTTGGACGTTACCAAAGGCGGATAAGGAAGCCCTTAGTCTTTTCGAAAGAAACATTTTTCGTTAGATTTTTGGTCCTGTTTGCGTTGACGGCACCTGGAGGAGAAGATTCAACAATAAGCTGCATGGGCTGTACAGCGACATGCGCCTTGTCAAGCGTGTCCAGATACAACACTATACATGCCTAGGCCACGTAGAACGTGCGGATACCACCGCTCCAGCCCGAAAAGTCTTCGAATCAGAGCCATTGGGACAACGCAACAGAGGACGTCCTAGGCTAAGGTGGCGCCCACAAGTGAAGAAGGACCTCAACCAACTTGGAGTACGCAACTTGAGGCAGCAAGTAATAAATCGGGCATTTTGGTTGAGGCCCAGGTCAACTACGGACTGTAGCGCCACAAAAAGAAGGAGAAGATGTATTTAGCTATACCCTCCAGCGTTCACTTTAAGCCTCTTTGTCAGCCAAAAGCCCTCTTTCCACGCAAAGGCTCAAAACGCACGCGAAAGTCACATGCGATTCCCCACAGTTTACTTGCATTCCAATGTGACTTTTCACATTATTTATTAAATTCCACACCAAAGAGAGCTCCCGGTGTCGCATCGTTGCAGCAAACATTTGCTTACACACCTCCTTTGCACGTCAACCACATAAACACGACACTCCCCCAATTAGTCACATTAGCCGCCCGTCAGGCAGTCAATAGGTCCAAGAGAATACCTCGCGTATCCTCCGTCACAAACCATAATTGAGTAATTTTCGCTGCTTTGCACTCCTAACCTGAAAAAGAAATCAATACGAGGCACCCTACTGCTCTCTCAAACCGTGCTCAAGACAATTCCGTGTGAAGCGTCTCGTGAATTACCGAAGACCACACTTCTGCTAGACTCACTCAATGATTGTCGGCGGTATGGGAGAGAGAGACAGGGTCCCGAAAAGTGGTGTGTGCACTTGATGTGTGCACTTGATAGTTTCTTTCATTTTGAGTCATTTCATAGGCTTTTTGCGTTGCAAGTAGTGGAGAGTTGTTTTATTTGGTGGAGTTGGGTGAAAGTTTTGATGGAAAGGAGGCGCATACAGTGTCAACAGGAGGCAGGTGGGTGTGAGAGAAACAATTACGAGTCATAATTCAATTGGAGAAACTTTTGCGACGTAGATGAGTGATGGGAAGGTTCCAAGGTTGACGCATTTTGATTTGAAATGGATGTCGAAAAATTTAACTGTTCCAAGCAAATACTCAGGTCTGACAACTCTTACCAAACAAGGGACTTATGAAGAATGTGACACGGACTTTAAAATAAACAGAAATTTGTTGAAACTTGCTTCTGTGTTCAGGATTCGCTAAATTGTTACAGAAACGATAGTTAATGAAGCATGCAGCAAGGATTTTAGAAAATTACCTGTAGTTCAGGAACTCAGGGAACTTCCTTAAATATATTTTTCTGTGAGCTTAAATATTTTCTGTATTTTCGTTCTCCAAAGTCAGAACTTTGGCTTTCGCTGGCTCCCGTTGGCCTGCATTGTATTCCTTTGCCTCCGGTTGGCGCTGGTTAGTTTCGTATCTCTCCACACCAACAGTTATGTGACATTGACTGTTGATCTTCCGCAACGCAATTTGGCGTTGGCTTTTGGTGCCTAACAAGTGATAACTATGGCTTTTGCTGGCTCCTGTTGGCCTCCATTGGATTCTTTTGCCTCCAGTTGGCGCTGGTTAGTTTCGTATCTCTCCACACCACCAGCTATTTGACATTGACTGTTGATATCCACAGAGGTCTACGGCAACGCAATTGGGCGACCTTTTGCCACAAACTTTTGATGCCTAACAAGAACATAATCAAGACTGAACGCAAAGGACTCTTGGAATCCCGCTGCTTCCTCGTTGTGCTTGCAACGAAAGAAACTTCTTCCACATATCAGTAATGAATGAAAACGAAGTTCAGGACTAATGGATGAACGCCAAGTTGAGGAGATCATCCTGCAGCCGTAAGCCCTTCAGTGCATTAAGCAACTTGTTTGCTCAAGAATAGTCGCTTTGAAGCACCAAATGAGCCCCGTAGTGGAACAAGTCGTCTATCCACACAACCGAAAAGTGTTCTTCTCACACCTTGTGTCTAAGTTTCTCCGTTTGGATTCAGCAATAAACTGCAGGTTCCCCTCCATTCGTCAGATTACAAACGCAGGCAAAATACAAGTAATTTACTGGAAAGGGTAGGTCCTGGTCTCCTTGTGAAGCTGTTGCCACATCAAATTTTTTTTTTTTATTGCCGACAACTCTTACTTTGTCTATTTAACTGGAAATTAGAATCAATCGACTAAGAAGCCAAGAAGTAGCCAGCTTGGTGAAGGATTCGGGGAAGGATACATTATTTAGCAATGCCATTGAGAAATCAGTCTCGCGGACACCTTTCGCACATGGTGTCATCGAATATCTACGGGCAGTGTACCAGCAGCGAATGTGCCTGTGCTTGCGCTGATTGATTTCCAAATATCTCCCTTCCGCTTTTTTGCTCTTCATTCAATGCTTCATAAAAAGTGTTACCGTGATCGGATTTAGTTCAAATATGCGCCGTTTTGTTCGATAATCTTTTTCCATCTAGACGGCAACTTCATGATAGCCCCTTCGTAGAAGCCCCCCTCCTTATTTGCTAAGAACTCGGACAGCCACTTTTCACAAGCCTCTTTTGAGTTCAACTTCACACCACCAAGGGCGTTCGCCATGGACAGGAACAAGTGGTAATCACTTGGGGCTATGCCCGGGCTATATGGTGGATGCGATAAAACCTCCCCTCCGAGCTCCTGTGGTTTCTGACGAGTCATCAACGAAGTGCGTGGCCTGGCGTTGTCCTGGTGGAACACTACACCCTTCCTGTTGGCCAATTCTGGACACTTCTGGTCGATCGCCTGCTTCACGATTAAACCTCCCATTCGAGCTCCTGTCGCTTCTGACGAGTCATCAACGAAGTGCGTGGCCTGGCGTTGTCCTGGTGGAACACTACACCCTTCCTGTTGGCCAATTCTGGACACTTCTGGTCGATCGCCTGCTTCACGATTAAACCTCCCATTCAAGCTCCTGTCGCTTCTGACGAGTCATCAACGAAGTGCGTGGCCTGGCGTTGTCGTGGTGGAACACTACACCCTTCCTGTTGGCCAATTCTGGACACTTCTGGTCGATCGCCTGCTTCACGATTAAACCTCCCATTCGAGCTCCTGTCGCTTCTGACGAGTCATCAACGAAGTGCGTGGCCTGGCGTTGTCCTGGTGGAACACTACACCCTTCCTGTTGGCCAATTCTGGACACTTCTGGTCGATCGCCTGCTTCACGATTAAACCAAGCTCCTGTCGCTTCTGACGAGTCATCAACGAAGTGCGTGGCCTGGCGTTGTCCCGGTGGAACACTACACCCTTCCTGTTGGCCAATTCTGGACATTTCTGGTCGATCGCCTGCTTCACGATTAAACCTCCCATTCAAGCTCCTGTCGCTTCTGACGAGTTATCAACGAAGTGCGTGGCCTGGCGTTGTCCTGGTGGAACACTACACCCTTCCTGTTGGCTAATTCTGGATGCTTTTGGTCGATCGCCTGCTTCAAACTGTCCAGTTGCTCGCAGTAGATGGTAGAATTCAGAGTCTGGCAGCTCATAGTGGATGATTCTCTTCCAATCCCATCAAACACACAACAAAACCTTCCTGGCCGTCAATCCCGGCTTGGCCACTGTTTGGGGCGATTCACCGGCTCTCAACCACGGCCGTTTTCGCTTGATATTGTCGTATGTGATCCATTTTTCGTCGCCAGTTACCATCCGCTTCAAAAATGGGTCGAGTTTGTTTCGTTTCAGCAGCATATAGCAGACGTTGATCCGGTCCAGAAAGTGTTTTCGCGTCAAATCAGGCGGCACCCACACATCAAGCTTTTTTTTGTATCCAGCCTTCTGCAGATGATTGAATAATGTTTGGTGACTAACTCCCATCTCCTGGGCGATGTCACGGGATGCCACATGCCGGTCTAACTCGATGATTTCCATGATTCGATCGGTATTCGTCGATGCTATCAACGCAAACAGGACCAAAAATCGGACGCAAAACTTTTCTCTCGAAAAGACTAAGGGCTTCTTCTTCCACCATTGGTAACGTCCAGGTTTACGCGCCATAGAGTAGGACGGGGATGATCAAGCTGTTATATAAAGCAAGATTAGTCCTTCGAGAGAGGGTTTTATTACTCAATTACCTCTTGAGCCCAAAGAAACAGCGATTGGCAAGAGTGATTCTGCGCTTGATTTCGGTACTGATGTTGTTGTCCCTGTTTACCGCGGAGCCGAGGTAGCCGAAGTCCTTGGCTACCTCGAAGTTTCTACTGCCTAGTGTGACGCTCTGTCCGCAACGCCGATGTTGTGTGTCCTTCCTTGATGACAGCATGTACTTCGTTTTGCCCTCATTTACCACTAGACCCATTTTAGCCGCTTTCGCTTCAATGCCGGCAAACGCCTCATGGACGGCTCGCCGTGTTCGTCCAATCATTCAATGTCGTCAGCGAGATGGCTTTTGGAAGATCCGGCATGTTCCAACCAGAACACTGCCACCAGTTTTGAAGAGCTATGTTGACAAGCCATCAAAACCTGCGGGCGCTGTGTTCGTCCAAACATTCAATGTTATCAGCGTAAGCTGGCAATTGAACTGACTTCTGGAGGATCCTGCCTCTGGTGCTGAGTTTGTGAGTTACGCACGATCTTCTCGAGGATGATTTTAAAGAAGTCGCATGACAATGTGTCGCCTTGTGTAAAACCTTTTTGACATTGAAGATGTCGGTAAGTTCGTTACCGAACTTGACGGAGCAGCGAAAGTTCTCCATCGTCATCCTACACAATCTGACGAGTTTGGTAGGAATGCCAAAACTAGATATGACACTGTATCTGGTCTCTATGCACACTGTCAAATGCGGCCTTAAAATCGACGAATAGGTGGTGAGTGTCGAATTGCACTTCTTAAGTCTTTTCCAGGATCTGCCGTAATGTGAAGATCTGGTCTATTGTGGACTTCCCTGGTCTGAAACCACACTGATAGGGACCTATCAGGTCATGGACAAATGGTTTCAGATGCTCACACAATACGGCAGAGAGGATCTTGTATGCGATGTTCAGGAGACTAATCCCTCGGTAGTTGGCGCAGTCAAAGGGGTCTCCTTTCTTGTGGACCGGGCAAACAACCCTGAGATTCCACTCATCGGGCATGCTTTCCTCTGACCATATCTCGCTGATGAGCTGGTGCATGCGCCCAACCAGGTCATCTCCTTATTTATTTACTTATCAGACCTGTGATTCATGAAAGGTCTGAGTCTGAGCAATCGCTGGCTTCCATTTCTGATTTTTCCGGGCACGCTGCTTCCAGTTAGAGAGAGCTAAGCTTTATCGAATTGCATCCACATTTTGGTGGAGTACATGAAGTTCGTCGTTGCGTCTTCTCCTCCATTCGCATTCTTCTCCTTCTGCGCAGACAGGACCATATCTTCGTCGCAGAATTTAAATTGATTTGGGGGCACTCCATCCCCTCCAGCAGCTTTGTTCGACTTCAGCTTGGATATTGCTATCTTCACCTCGTCTAAGTCGGGGGGGCGGAATGCTTGTCTATCATCGTCCAAATCGAGTAGAGCATTCTGCGTAACAGCGGGATTTGGGCCGTCATCGCCGTTAAGGAGGCTACAGAAATGATCCTTCCAGATTCTCAGCACAGACTGCGACCCTACTACGAGTTCTCCGTTCTGGTCCCGGAAGGCCTTGGTCTGAACCTTGTATCCTCCGGATAGCTGTTTTACCTTTCGGTAAAACTTTCGGACTTCATTCCTGCCAAAGCACCTTTCCATTTCCTCGACCGCGCGCTTATCATGCTCCTTCATTTTCCTTCTGAGAAGCCGGTGCTCTTCCCTTCTTCTCTGTTCGTAGAGCTCACGAACAGCTCTCGTTATTCGATGCAGCGACGCCTTATAGGCGTCTTGTTTGGCTGCATGCGCTTTCTTGCACTCGCCGTCAAACCATGGGTTCCTTCTGGGTGGTGACGTAAAACCCAGCACATCAGTGGCCGTTTCTTTGAGGGCTTCTTGACAACGTTTCCATTCTTCTTGTATGGTTAGTGCAGGAAGCGTCGAACTATGAGCGAGTTTCAGGGAGACTCGATCGGCAAAGTTCCCAGCAATTGGCTGCGATTGCAGCTTTTCGATGTCAAACCGTTTTAGCCTGTCTCGACTCCGTTGCTCTCTCGATATCCGGGTTCTTACCTTGGCTACAACAAGGTGATGATCCGAGTCGATGTTTGCACCTCGGAAGGTTCGGTCATCGAAAATACTGGAGAAGTGTCTGACGTCGATCGCAATGTGATCAATCTGATAGACAGTGGATTGATCAGGAGATCGCCGGTTGAATGTTCAGAGGTGGAAACCCGCTTACTAGCCACAGAGAGGTTCCTCCCCGAGACGAAGTCAATAAGCCTCAGTCCAACAGCCTGAGTCCAACAGCCTGAGTCCAACAGCCCGAGTCCAACAGCCTGAGTTCAACAGCCCGAATCCAACAGCCCGAGTCCAAAAGCCTCAGTCAAACAGCCCGAGTCCAACAGCCCGAGTCCAACCGCCTGAGTCCAACAGCCTGAGTCCAACTGCCCGAATCCAAAGGCCCGAGTCCAACTGCCCGAATCCTACAGCCCGAGTCTAACAGCCTGAGTCCAACAGCCCGAGTCCAACAGCCCGAGTCCAACAGCCTGAGTCCAACAGCCCGAGTCCAACAGCTCGAGTCCAACAGCCCGAGTCCAACAGTCTGAGTCCAACAGCCCGAGACCAACAGCCTGAGTCCAACAGCCCAAGTCCAACAGCCGGAGTCCAACAGCCTGAGTCCAACAGCCCAAGTCCAACAGCCCGAATTCAACGGCCCGAGTCCAACAGCCTCAGTCCAACAGCCTGAGTCCAACTGCTCGAATCTAACGGCCCGAGTTCAACAGCCCGAGTCCAACAGCCCGAGTCCAACAGCCTGAGTCCAACAGCCGGAGTCCAACAGCCTGAGTCCAACAGCCTGAGTCCAACAGCGTGAGTTCAACAGCCCGAATCCAACGGCCCGAGTTCAACAGCCCGAGTCCAATAGCCCGAGTCCAACAGCCTGAGTCCAACAGCCCAAGTCCAACAGCTCGAGTCCAACAGCTCGAGTCCAACAGCCCGAGTCCAACGGCCCGAGTCCAACAACGGATGTGCTCTCGTTCAGTCTGTGTTTTCCGATGACTCCAGCAAAGATGTCTTCCTTTGCAAGCTGAGCGTTGAAGTCTCCAAGAAAGATCGTGTGTTCCTTCTAGGAGATCGTAGAAGTCATCATTGGTGTTGTCATCTTTCTCCTCTGTCGGGTCGTGAGCGCAAATTAGGCTGATGTTCCCGAATTTAGCCTTGATGCGGATTGTCATGAGGCTTTCGCTGACGGGATCGTAGCTCAAGACTTTTTCCCTAAGTCTGCCTCGAACAACAAATCTGCATCCGAATAAGCGCTGCCATCTCTCTCTGCAGCAATCGCCGCAGTGGATGTCGCAGTTTTTCATCATTTTTTTTGCCGGGCCCATCACACTTCCTGGATGGAGGTGATGTCTGCTTTGTAGCAGTCAAGGGTCTCCGCAAGTTGTTCGGTCTGCTAAGGGACCTCACATTCCCCGTGCAAAAGCGAAAACCGTCCTTAAATCGTTTGCTGAGGTCCTCAGCATTAAGTCCATCCTGATGATGAGGCATGATGTCGTCTCTGAACTTGTGTCCTTTTTCGTGGTGAGGAAGTTACCCTCACACACAATCCACAGACTGGTAGGCCAGGCCCATTATTTAAACCCTCGGGCAGAGGGGTTTGAGGCATACCTTGGTTCACCCTACAACGGGTGTTGTGATGCATTGTATGGTGCGACAGTCCACAGGCCCTATCTTGCCCACCAACTACTCTCACGAGTAGAAGGCACCTACAGCTTTTCCGACTCCGAACGGCGAAGTTTGAGAAGCTTTCTTAGACAGCTATTACTCTTTGAGTCAGCAGCTCGAACAAGGTGGTGCCGTGAACAATTCGAGGCGTTCAACCGGAATTCGAACCTGGACCTTCTGCGTGTGAGTGACGCACTCTACCCACTATGCCACGGGGGCCACAAGTTGAGTTGTATGTTAGTTTCTCAAGAATTTATTTATCGGTCCCTGCGGGCTTGAAGTGCCAACCAAATTTAGATTTTTACTTTTTGACATTTATTTTGAGCAGAACAGTGCTTAAGCAACTATCTGCACAAGGGAGCAGCGTCAGGGCTCCTCATTGAATGACTTTACACAGCGAAGTCGTCTTAATTTCTTAAAGCCTCGGCTGTCTCCATTCATCCGCTCCTCCAGGCAATTTCGTTCCAGTCAGATGCTGCCGACTGGGTCTGTGACTTACATCTGCAGTGACCTCCATTCAGTCGCCCATTTTAAAAGGAATGCCGTCTCAAAATAGTGCTTTCCCCGATCGGAATTCTCTTTATTTCCGTCCAACAAACGCATCCTGGTCGTGCTGCCAATCATCCCAAGCACGTGTCCCCTTCACGCACTTCGCCCGAACACACACCCGAATCGCTCGGCATCCCAATTAAGCACCGTTTAGCGCAAACCGTACACAGCGTGCGTCCGCAAGTGCATTCAACCTGCCAGCCGCTACCCATCAGCGGTTCTTTCTCCTGTCTGTGTCGTTTACACTTGGACAGACACAATAAACAAAGATAACTTACTGCCGGCGCGCTGAATAGAAATAGATTTTATCGAAGAAAGTAAATGGCATTGTCGGAGATGCTTTCCTCGGTGCGGCGTCTCTTATTGGCGCTAATTGCAAGCTTCGTTAGCTTAATTTGAAAGTAATGTAACAACAGAGCACAGAAGCAAAACGCCTGAGAATAATGGAATTTGCCAGCACGCTGTCGCTGGCAGTGGTTGCGGTTCACATGCGCGAAGATCCAATTGAATTGCTATTGAAACCGTGACCATAACACTGTAATGTTTGGCAAAGTGAAAATGTGCTATTGAATGTGCTTTCCAGTTCGCCCATCTACCGATCGCTTTGCGGGCAGAGGGTTGCGTTCGCTTGACACATGAGACACACATAAAATTAACTAACGCGCTGTTTTCACTTTTTTGTTACCAAATTCCAATGCGGCCCTGTGCCTCAGAGCCATCACCCGAATCAAAGTTCAAACGCATTGACATTTAGCCCCACTCCAACCGCATACTGCCCCTGCACTTTTCCCACTTCAAAGACGCTCCGCGTGAGCCCCTGAATCCGCGGCCAATTGTTGGCAATATTTTTACGTTAGAAATCCATAACAGAAGTTCGAGAGATGCATGCCCCACTGCGGCTATGAAATTGTTTTCCTCTTCTTTTCCATTTCTTCTCCTTCACCTGATGCCGAGTGGGAACTTGGGCGAGCTGCCGCACCAGACAGTAGAGCACAGCACCGCAAGCACACGAGGGCAGAAGAAAAAAAACCAGAGCTTAACGCCAAATTGATGATTTTAGTGAATGAAGTGTCGAAGTGGTAACGTGTTGGCTGTGTCGGTTGCGCGAGTTTCGTTGGAAAAGTTTATCGAAACCTCTGACAGGTGGTTTTGAAAATTTGCCTTGTTATCGATTGAATTAAGTAATTTAAGTTCTTGTTCACTTTGGACTGGTGGCGTGCTCTTGCCGAGGGACTGATCTGGTGGATGGACGAGCGGGAAGTGGGTGTGAAAGTGCAGTTGGCTGCAGGTTTGAGTGAATAATTGAAGGTGAATTTTAAGTGCAGTTTGTGATGCAGTCTGTGATTTAATCTGATTGAAAGGAGAAGGTGGAGGAACGAACATTTTTCTACTTGTGGGAAGATTCAGTTCCTGTGACAGATTGTGTCTGAGTTCCATGGGTGGATGCTTAACTTAAGAAACGCCCACAGAATTGTTTGACTATCGCTGAGGGTGTCTGAGTTCTATGGGGGGAAAGTTTAACTTAAGAAACGCCAACAGAATTGCTTGACTGTCACTAAGGGTGTCTGAGTTTTACTTAAGAAACGCGATCAGAATTGATTTACTGTGACGCTCCTAAAAGGACACTTGCAAAAGTCTGCGGCAAGTATTTCAAGACGCAATGGCTTGTCAGAGACACCATTGGATCCCCTATTATTTCCTTGTATTTGTGATAGATTCCTTTGTCCAATTCGTCGCCCATTGTTGTCTATATACCTTCCTTGAACAAGATTCTCGGGGAAGGAACGAACAGTTTTGGATTGCCTTTATGACTGTGAGAAGTTTGTGTTCTCAATCCTTGCTCCTTTTGTAACATAAAAATGAAAGCAGTTTATGAGCTATGTGTCCATCTGTGTGCCCACCTATGTGCAAGCCTATGTGTCCACCTATGTGCCCTCCTATGTGCCCACCTATGTGCCCTCCTATGTGCCCACCTATGTGCCCACGCATGTGTCTACCAATTTGCCCACCTATGTGCCCATCTATAAGTCCATCTTCACCATCACCTAGAACTCCGCGTTTTATATGGCGCGACGGTCAACAGGGAGACCAGGACCTAGTTTGCTCATCAACTACTCGTGTTGTGCGTGCTACTGGGCTCTATAGTCTTTTGCCGACTCCAAACGGCGACTCCAAAGTTTGACAAGTTTTTCATTTAGTGACACTTAATACTCTTAGGTGGAGCCGTGAAAAATGCGGGGTGTTCAGTTCGGGAATCGAACCTTGGACCTTCAGCGTGTGAGTGTCGCATTCCACTCACTAGGCCACGGCGGCCACAAGAGTTGCATCTGCGCCAAGACAAAGAATGCCGTCTATGCCTTGAAGGTGACAAGGCATCCCAGCACGATTTAAGAGCATGCTTGGTACTTGATGGTTTGAAAAATCCATTTTCCAAAGTTTGAGATGCTCAAAGAAAAGCAGCTTTATCCCTTTCAAAAAAACGTTCTTGCTACAGTGTAGATTTTGGGTTTGCGTTCAGAGGATCTGGAGGAGAACCCTTAACGGAAAATTCCACAAACTGCACAGCGGAATGTGCCTGCTTAATTGCTTACAAATGCAACGCTTAGGATGGTTTAACAGTATGCCAAGCCCAGCTTAAGCCTTAAGACGTTTTAAACACAGTCCAAGCCTTAAGACACTTTAAACACAGTCCAAGCCATAAGACACTTCAAATCCGGACCATAGAGAAAACATTTCAACTATTCAGTTCTTTCAAAAAAGATTCAGCTTCTCACTTCCCGGTTGGAAAGATCACCCATTTCGTTCCCCTTTTTTTGGAGTTACAGTCTCCTAGGGAGAATTATTTGAGACTTAGCCCATCATACATAATTGGACTTTATGATCCACAGGCTATTCGTACATATGTATGCCCACAGATTCTCAATTGGATTGAGGTCAGAGGAGTTGCCAGGCCAATCGGGAACATCGATTTTGTGGTTTGCAAAATAATAATAATAATAATTGTAAATAATAAAATTGCTACAGTCCAAAGGGGGACTAGGGCGTAGCTTGCTCATCAACTACTCGTGTTGTGCGCGCTACTGTTCTCTCACGAGTAGAAGGGACCTACAGTTTTTTTGCCGACTAAGACCGGCGAAATTTGAGAAGCTTTCTTAGACAGTTATTACTCTTTGAGTGTTGTCACCAGCTCGAAATATTAGAAAAATTGATGTTGAACTGGGAGTCGAACCTAGACCTTGCGGTCATTCAGCCCTTCCAGTATGCACTTAACGAGATCAGCCTCGGGCATGTTGGCGTGTGAGGCGATCTCCTGCATTTCTGGCACGTAGTGCCTCACGGACTCCGATGGTCTGAATGTCAGCACCTTCAGCTTCCTGAAAACTTCATTCAGTCTGTATGATCACCGGAACTCCGCCACAAGTCATTCCTTCAGCTCCTGGTATGTGGTTGGTGCGATAGAGTGTACGAAGAGCTCGGCTGTGCCCTCCAGTGCTCGAGGGATACACCAGAAACTCGCCTGATCTTCTTCTTCTTCTTGTGGCGCTACAGTTCGGGGATAGACCTGGGCCTTCGCCCGATCGCTACATCTAAAAAGTTCAAACACCTCCTCCGCCTCCACAAACCTTTTACTTATCCCCTGCATGTCTTAGCCCGTGAACCGCGGATCATGGTCTCCATTGTGGACGGGTCGGAGGAATATCCATGATGATGAAGTATTATTAAATAATCTTCCAGGGGTTCCTGACCTTCCGTGGTACCAGAATACAGCCTCTGGTCAAGCTGTCAGTCAGGCTGCCATGATGATGAAGTCTTAACAAATAATGTTCCAGGGGTTCCTGACCTTTCGTGGCACCAGAATATAGCCTCTGGTCAGGCTTCCTCAAAACCTAGGTCTGTTAGCCGCAATCCCGCAATAGGTGGACAGCCCTGTCCTGCTCCATGACTACATCTGATTGTAAATATCATACCAGAAAGTTTGAAGAAAGTTTTTGCAGTACTGTACACACTGCCTTACCGCCTCTGCAGCTACGATTTCAGAGTAATCTATGACACCAACCACTTTGTCTTCACTTCAATACTTAGCCACAACGGCCAAAGAGCACCAGCTTCTATTCAGCAAGACGCGATTATTTTATAAATAAGGCGCCTGTTGAAAAGTTAAATTCGTGTGTTTTATCAAAAATCACAGACCTTTAAATTTCTCTTTGATTTGTGCTTCAGTCCGGAACGGAGCTGGATCTCAGTGAAAGCACTTAGAGAGCTGGCTTGCTCTGCAGTGAGCTGCCTTCAATTTTAAACGTCAAATTGAAGGGTATTCTTGACTTGTATCTTGTATGGACCTTCTGGAGTGCATTTTTCCCATACCTCGTATCCATCTTAAACAGGACGGGGTTGACTATGACGCACGATCGTGATGGAATATTTTTCTCAAAATCAATGAAACAAAGTTCAAAAATCAAACGCAATACGTATAAACTACTTCCCCATCACGTTCACAAGACACAGAAATCCTCAACTGGGGCTATTAGCCTTACTTTCAAGACAATCAAATCAAAAGTTCAGCCCTCACTTGATCAGGTTCAGATTTTCTTATGACCCTTCTATCCCACCGCGTACTCCCTCTTTTCCTCAACTCAATCCACACGCAAGATCAGTTTCCTGAAGCAATTATTCGATTAGCCTTCAAATTTCTGTTTATATTCATTTTGAAATTTTGCGGAACAGATTTCGGACTTCGCTCTAGTTGTTGGCCCCTTACAGAGTGTTTCCCGCTCAGATGTCTGGAAATGCGAAGTGAATTCTCGGGAATCAGATTTTAATTCGCCTCCGGGGAAGAAAACAGGTCCAGATAGAGGGAAAACATTGAATCAATGGAAGGGATTCCGGAATGCGAATTGTTTGCCATTTCTGTGATCTCAAGTGTGTGGTCCGCCGACGGCATGGGAGATGAATTTTGAAAAAAATTGAAATTTAAATTGAATTTAAACTGAATTAATTAATTTAAATTTAAAGTTAAACCATAACAGACGGGTGCCTCAAAGGTTTGAATTCAGAATTGTTTCATTCTACGGCTGGTTGCCGTTCTTTAACAGCATCCCTGGTTGGGTTAAACTCTCTCTTCTTCAGTCTTTAGCTGCCCGAAATTTCTTTAACTCAGTAGTTTCAGATCCTCTTCCACTTGAGCTACACGATCTCAGAAAAGCTGTGTCCCAATGGTTCGATTTTGAAGACTAGTAATGCTTGGCAAGGTCATACTCATCAAACCTCAGGCTCATCAAACTCTCAAGTTGATTGAGATCCCTCTCCACTTCACTTGCACGATTTCGGACGACCCGTGTTCCAATGGCTCGAATTTGAAGACTTTCCTCAAGCTGGTAATGTTCGGCAAAGTCATAATCATTCAACCTGGCTCCGGCTGCTTCGCACGCTAAGTTAATTGAGATCCTTCTCCACTTGAGCTGCACGATCTCAGACGAGCCGTGTCTCAATGTCTTGAATCCGAAGACTATCTTGACGCTCGAACCGCTTGCTCTCCATGGCTTAGTCATTTTCAAATCACATGGCTCCAATAGCCTTCCACGACGAGTTAATTGAACCTTTATGGAGGAGGATATTCTCTGATGCCTTGTTCAAGTCAAAGGACGTGTTGAAAAATTCCTCAATCTGGAGTAGTGGTATCGAACCGCTTTCAAGGTTGTGCCCAGAGATGATTGGGTGGATGCATGCAGTCGCCTATGGAAATCCTCACTCAATCCTCTTCTCAAAATCCAACCGACGCAAACGCGACCAGAACCCGTCAGAAACCGATTCCGTCTAGATTTCTGTGACATTGAGGAGCAGGCAGATGTGTTCCAAAGTCAACTGGGAGTGCTCTGTTTTCCTCATACTCTCGAGCCCAACAAGGAAGGGGGAATGAAGAGGAGCAGGCAGATGTGTTCCAAAGTCAGCTGGGAGTGCTCTGTTTTGCTCATACTCTCGAGCCCAACAAGGAAGGGGGAAGGAAGAGGAGGAGGGTTCCAAAGTCAGCTGGGAGTGCTCTGTTTTGCTCATACTCTCGAGCCCAACAAGGAAGGGGGAAGGAAGAGGAGCAGGCAGATGTGTTCCAAAGTCAGCTGGGAGTCCTCTGTTTTCCTCATACTCTCGAACCCAAGAAGGAGAAGCTGAAAAGAGTGCCCCCATACCTAATTTTCGTGCTGATCTTGTCCCTATTTGCTGCGAAGTTCAGTTCCACGACATTGGACCATTGCATCAATGGAACATTGAATCAATGGAAGGAATTCCGGAATGCGAATCGCTTGTCATTTATGTGATCTCAAGTGTGTGGTTCGCCGACGGCATGGGAGATGAGTTTTGGAAAAAATTTAATTTTGTATTGAGAATGACGACAAACGATGCTTGGATTGTGTGCAATGGAGGAAGCTATGTGCCTTGGGGACTGATAGAAATATTTTAAATTGTGTGAAGACAATGAGAGCGCTGTGAGCGATGAACGATGGTATTTTTTTTACCTAACCCAGTTCGGTTTTGAGTTGTAGCTACAGTCCAAGGTGTCAACGAACATCACAAGCATGCCTCCAAGTCTTGTGAGGTTCGTCTTCATTTAAGTTCTGCCTCTCTCAAGTACTCGAATTCAATCCTTTTAGTCTGCGACTAATTGCCCTTCGTTCCCTAATATCCCTGGTTGGGTTGAACTCTCTGTCAATCTTCAGTTGCCC
This sequence comes from Eristalinus aeneus, assembly GCA_955652365.1. Lineage (NCBI taxonomy): Eukaryota > Metazoa > Arthropoda > Insecta > Diptera > Syrphidae > Eristalinus > Eristalinus aeneus. Next base: position 93,382,728 of record OY019131.1, read on the forward strand.
GGAATTTCGTTAACTAATAATAATAATTGTTGGCGCTACAGCCCAAAGGGGGACCAGGGCCTAGCTTCCTCATCAACTACTCGTGTTGTGCGCGCTACTGTTCTCTCACGAGTAGAAGGGACCTACAGTTTTTTGCCGACTCCGAACGGCGAAATTTGAGTAGCTTTTTTAGACAGTTATTGCTCTTTGAGTGTTGTCAGCATCTCGAAAGAGGTGGTGCCGTGAAAAACTCGAAAAATTGGTGTTGAGCTGGGAATCGAACCTGCACCCTTCGGCGTGTGAGCGTCGCACTCTATCCACTCTGGCACGGCGGCCACTTTCGTTAACTACATAGTTTAAATTCGTGTACGACCTCGGACGACCCGTGTTTCAATATCTCGAATTTGAAAACTTTCCTCTAGCTGGTAATGCTTGGCAAAGTCATCGTCAAACCTGGCTCCGGCTGCTTCGCACGCTTAGCTAATTGAAATCCTTCTCCACTTGAGTTGCACGATCTCAGAGGAGTCGTGTCCCAATGGTTCGAAGTCGAAGACTTTAATCAAGCTGGAAATGCTTGACAAAGTCATCATCAAACCTGGCTTCGCACGCTTAGCTAATTGAAATCCTTCTGCACTTGAGTTGCACGATCTCAGACGAGGCGTGTCCCAATGACTCGAATTCGACGACTTCTCCTTTTGCTGGGACAGCTTGCTCTCCATGGCTTAGTCATTTTCAACCAACATGGCTCCAGTAGCCTTCCACGACGAGTTAATTGAATCTTTTTGGAGGATATATTCTCCGTTGCCTTGTCCAAGTTCAAGGACGTGCTCAAAAACTCCTCAACCCGGAGAAGTAGCTTCGAACTGCTTTCAAAGTTGTACTAAGAGATGATTGCCTGGATGTATGCCGCCTTAGAGTCTGTATAAATCCTTGTTTAATTCTTTTCTTAGGATGACACCGTCGCAGGCGGGATCGGAAACAGTCAAGAAAGCCCAGATTTTCCTCTTTTATATTTGGATCCGTTTAGTTTTCTGTGCCGTGGCGTAGGAACTCCTGGAACAGTTCGTTAAACCTAAGAGTTCTTTGTCTGAGCGGTTTTAGGAAAGGCAAGCTTTCGATGTACAAAAGTTCTTCAATGTGAAAGTGCCGTGACAAAGGAACCCGACACCATCCCTTTGTTTTTCGCACATTGAAGGCTTCACAGCGACTCCCTCCACTGTTTCGTGTCCACCTACGACGCATCAACCAAGCTCTTGCTGCTCTGTCCTCACATCGATGCTTCGGGCAGAGCTTAAACATTGAGGTCGTATTTGTTCACTTTCGGCAGTGAGTAGGGACCCACTCTTCCCAATTGCTTTGAGTTGGACCTCTCTGGACAAGCCGGCTGTGTACATCTGACTGGCTCCATAAGGCAGAAACCTAAACAGTCCTTTGAGTCATTTCGTTGGTCTCGCAACAGTCTGAAAATTTGAATAAGTGCCACCGCTCCAAAGTCTCCAAAGCCCTACGAATCTCCACCAGAAACTTTTCCCCAAAAAAAAACATCTTCAACTTTAAGCACAAACCTTAAAGAGAACTTGTGTAAATTCAGAATTTATTGATCCTTGCAGGCTACTTATTATGCACACGTTCGTCCACACAAAGCCAACGACCAACACAAGGAAACACGAGCAGCTATCCTCGAACTAGAAGTCGACGTGTTACAAAGTAAGAAAAGGCCTCCGAACTGAAGGATATTTAAATTAAATGGAAAAGCCGTTGAACCGGCTACTACACTTCAGTCTTCCGTCCAGACATCGAATTTTGCATGGAAAAGCCCTCTCGAAGGAGACACACATAAAATGCCAACAGGCATAACAACACAAACTACACCATCTACGGCAACAACAACGAAAGCAACAAAAACAACAAAACGACTGCTGCTTTCCATTTTATTTTCTCTGCGGTTTTAATTGCATTGTGGTGGTAGTTGCACGGGCTCGCTGGCTGACCAGTGAGCCAAAGGAAGGACTCGTGCTCTCCTGCGTCTCACAGAAGTCGTTCTCACACTCACACAACGGGAAGGAGTTGGTTTCGTTCGAGAAGGGCGGCAGAAAGAGGGACGAAAGCCGGTCATAACATAAAGTTTCACCGATGGTCGGCCTCTTCTTGTTCGAATGCAAGTCCCTGCACATGGCGAGCCGCTGCAAATCGATAAGTCGATGTGTACAACAGTTGTGGCTCGATGTAGCCGGTTAACACAAACAAACTAGAGTCCACAAAAAGAAATTAAGGAGAAACACAACAACAGAGAGCGAGAGGGAGGCCAATTTAGAGCAGTAGGTGAGAAGTGCGTGCGTTGGTCCACAGACTGCATCCACACAACATGAAAAAGTCACCTCCCTCTGTCATTCCGTTGAGCTACGACTACCAGAAGATGTCGCCGTCGTCTCCAACACATCCGTCCACGGCTGCTCACAGTGACGTCACCAGCTCGTTTTTAGACAATCAGTATCAGAGTCTCTTCGGGGACCCGGTGCCGCCAAGCCCCTCGGAGGACTACCTGGGACATCTGGACGGCAGTTTCTATGGGAGCTTCCGACGAGACTCGTTCGCCTCCGCCATCGCGGACGACTTCAACCGAACGATCACCTTGGCGACAGACGGCGGCAGGAGAGCGTCCCGGCTGTTCTCGGAGACCCCCATCACCAGCACGAGCATCGGTCTGAGTCCGAGAATGGGGCCGGACATACAGATCCTGCCGGACAGTGGAAGTGCCCACTCGAGCTCCGATGCGAGAGGGTCACCGAATTACGCGCTGTTGCGGCCAAGTGCAGTGAGTAGGCAAACGAACGAGGAGGCCTTCGAGGAAGCGACTGACGGTAGGGCCAGTGAGCTGCAAGACTTCGTGGACCATGACCGGGCGGCGAAGGAGGTTTCCCGACGAATCTCAGACTTCTCGGAGGACTTCAAGTCAAACGTGGGCTCATTGAGGTAAGTTGCTTGACATCCCCCATTGAAACTGGTTTCATTTGAAGAATGTTCTCCTTGTAGGCAATCTCCTCCAGAAATCCCGGAGCCCCCTTCACGATACAATCGCCAAATTTCAAACGAATCCTACTCCAGCAACGACTGGTTCAAGCCGATGAGCACGTACCCCGAATTCACGAAAATGCCAAAGCTCCGGCCGAGCTCCAAGAACGTCCTGTCCATCAAGCAGCTTGAAATGCCTCCGCCTGCGGGCTCCCCAGTGGCGGCGATGATAAACGATTCCAACGGTTCCAGCAGTGGCGAGGATCAGAGGCATCAAGACGACATCCCTGACAGGCCCCCAGATCCTCCGGCATCCCGTCTCAGATCGCTGCAACGCCATTCCAGCTCAGCGGACCTTACCCTTCCCAGCATTTTGCCGTCTCCACCCCCTCCACCCCCGCCACCAGCTCCGCTAACGCTGCCATTGCCGGAACCAGCGCCGCCGCCACCACCAATCGTGCGACAAATGTCTCCGATCATCCTAACCGACGCCATCACAACTGGAGCCGAGCACAGGTTAGTCCCACAACACCTCCCCAATGCCTCTGGCTCTCAACCCACCTCGATTTTCAGAGTTGCAGTGCCCAGGCCGCACAAGAAGTCCTCGTTCACCATAATCGCTGAGAAATCACCACAGTCTTCCCGGTCCTCGAGTCCCCAAAAACTGCCGGTCGCAGGGAGGGTGTCGCCCTTCCTGGGGCACGGTTTTAGGGAACCGGAAAGACCGCCCAAACCGGAGCTGTCTGAAAGTCCCCCAAAGCCGGTGGCCAAGCCGAGGATGCTGCACCAGAAGTCGCTCTCCACAACACACCTGAAGCTGCCAAGCATTTCCGGACCCGCCGCCACAGTTGAAGATTCCCCGCGACCTTCAGTGCAGTTCAACATGAGCGGCAATCAGGCGCCGATCAACATGCAACTGACCCACCAGAAGGGCATCCTGCACCTGGGCAAGGACCAGTCGTCGTCATCGCAGGAGGCGCCTCTGGCTAAGGACAGCAAACTGAAGAGCTCTGAGCCACTGCCACTCATAACAGACCCGTACAGGACCGCGATCCCCAGGCTAACCGCGCCGACAATGCCACTCATGCCGAACAAGAATCCAACAAGGGCGCAGCGTGGACTCCTCCGAGTGATCAACAGTGCGGACTCAGCATCCCGCATCCCCGTGCGGTCCAACTGGGCGAGCATGGACGATCTGTCGATACAAAGAAGGCCCCCACTGTTGTCCCCACTGCGCGTCAAAACCCGCCGGAGGTCCAGTTCCACGTCCCCTGAGCGGAGGAGCTCCACGCAGACGGAGCCGAGGAGCTCCATCGCCTCCGACCGGCGGAGTTCGAACCTCAGTTCCATCACGACATCAGATTTCAGCTTCCGCCGCAACTCCGTGTCGCCTCTGAAGACCCCGCTCACAGTGCGGCGGAGGTCCTCCATTCAAACCAGAAACGCGTCACGGTCGACGCCCTCCTCACCCTCCCATCGGCTGGGCGTCAATCGAAGCACACGGAAAGTTGCTAAGCCCACGACCCTCTCGCCCATCATAGGCACGCCGAACAAGGATCTGTCGCAGACCTCTACCAGTGACAGCCACACAATTTCTGTGTCGCTCTCGCGGAGAGGATCCCAGTCAAAGATCCCAATTCTCAGCCCAAACGGAGGTTCCAGGTCCAACTCCAGACTCGAGTCACGACCGCCCTCACGGATAAACTCCAGATCGAGCTCGCCGCAGAAGGACCATGCAATGAGCCCAAGGATTCCATCAAGTCGGTCTCCATCGCGCCAGACGCAGAGAACAGAGTCGCGCCTTACCTCAAGAGGCGGATCCCGCCCGGCTTCGCGCGCTGAAATGGGCTCCCGCGCCGAAATGGGTTCCCGCATCGCCTCCAGCCGCTCACCATCCCGTCAGACGCTGCGACCAGAGTCGAGAATTCCGTCACGGAGCGGTTCGCGACCAACTTCGAGGGCGGAGTCAATCAAATCCATCAAGGGACCTTCCCGCTCGCCGTCCAGAGCTTCAACACGTCAAGTGTCTAGAGCGCCCTCTAGAGCAAACTCTAGGGCAACATCCAGAGCACCCTCACGAGCGACATCCCGCGCCAGCACGCGTCCGAGCTCTAGAATGGAGCAGGCCAGGGCAATCGCGAACTCCCGCTCAAATTCAAGACTGAGCACGCGAAGCGAAAGCCCCATCAAGAGCCGCAAAGTTAGTCCGCCGAAGAACGCGCGGCGAGCCAAGTCCTCCTCCCGCAGTCCCGTCCCAAGAAGAGTGCGCAGAAAGTCAGTGAGCCAGCCGCGAACCCCAGTTCTGAGGCGCAGAAGCTCCAAGTCACGCATCCCAGCCCGCATTCCCACCTCCAAGTCATCGCCAAAGTCCAAGGCGGTCCCTGCAAAGAGCGGACCACGACGAGAGTCTCCCAAGCGAGCAAGTGTTCGAAAGCAACCAGTAAGTGCCAAAAAAACGACGACCGTCAGTCAGGTCACAAAGAGCGCCCCAAAGACCGCGTCCAAGAAGCCCCCGTCGGATGTCCGCCGAACTCCGCAGCCGGTCAAGAAGACGACGTCAGGCAAGGTCTCCACTTCTGGCGCCTCAGTCCCCACGACAGCCATAAGGAGCCGGCAGTCAAGCAACCTGAAGTCGAGCAGCGCCCAAAAGACCGCCGCTGAGCTGAATCGAGAATCAACCTCTGTCCGGCAAGCCATCATCGCCGCCGCCAAGATTAAGAAAGAGGCTTCGTCGTTGAGCCTGAAGAAGGGCGACGCAAAGGGCGGCCAACCTTCAACCAGCCCCGGAAAGCTGGAAACAACTGCTGGAAGCCTGGCCCAAGCAGAGGCGGTCGCGGCGTCCAAGCAGCTCAAGCGACAGCCGTCAACAATGACCCTCCTCTCGATCGGCTCCAAGCTGAGCCTGCTGAGAAAGCGAACCGACAGCAACCTCAGCAAAAAGCTGGAAGACATGAAGAAAGCCGTCGAAGGCCACGACGATGCGAAGGCCTCGGCAGGCGCCCACCCCTCAGAGCCCGGGGACGGCGCCCCGAACGGTAAGCTAGTAGCCCTGACCAAGGCAAATGTTGTATCAATGACCACCGCCGCCATTACAGCCCAGCCCGTCCAGATCAGTACTGTCCTGGCAAACCAATTGCCCAAGGCGAGTAGTTCCGGGCAATTGTTGGCAGGACAAGAAGACATGGCACTGCCAGCGGCCATCCTCGAAAAGTCCCAAAAGACCCTGGAGAACATCCAGAAGACCGTTGCCGAGGCAACCGACGAGATCCAGAAGACGATCAACGAGAACCTCACAGACCTCAAGACCCTGGAAAGCGACATGGAGAAGATGGCGGAAGAGCTCACAGGCTCGCCACTGCCCTTCGAGAAATCGGAAAGCATGACGACGATCATTGAGAAACGGTCTCCAACGAAAGCAGACAGCAGAGCCTCCGGTGGGGAACCAAGAACTGCATCCGACGCTGCCACTGCTGACGACGCGTTTGGTGAGTCCGTGCAGAAATCCACCAAGGGCTCGTCGCCTCACCCAATCGAAGCGAACGTGACCGTCTTGAACGCTAAAGACGGCCAGCACACCCCGCTGGAGGCCGTCCACAGTGGCGCCAACGCCGCGAACGACGGCCTGGGGGCCGCCCACGAGGACTCGGCCGAAAGGGTTAGTGAGCGTGCTATATCTGTGTTGGCAGAAGTTGACTGTGAAAGTGCAAATTTGCAGAGTAAAGACGCTGCCGCCGTGGCCGGCGTGTTCGAGGAGACAGCTGCGAGCAGTGGAGCGGGAGACTTGAACGAGGAGAAGCCGTCTGCAGGTCTGAAGCACTCGAGTCAGATGGCCGATGCGGAAGACATTTCCAAGTAAGTACTCGCTTAGGCTTAGGTTAGGGGCTCGGCTTGTGCTGCTTTTGCTTGTCACAAAGATTAGGGAAGCTTCTGCAGTTTTGCGTGGCATGTGGCGTCTGCAAGAAATTCCGTGTGGAACCAATTTTAGTTCAATTTGGAATTCGAAGGTGAGGAGTTAACCGCTTTCTACAGCGCTGCAGAGTTTTGCAGCGCAGTCAGGGAAGGAATTTGGTGGAGTCCTGCGCAGGAGGTTTGAAGATTTGAGCCCGCTATCGTGAACTGCGCAGATCTTACCGCCAGAAGCTTTGCTTTGAAAATTTCTAGGATATGACGCTTCTTTGTACTCATGGGGTTCACTCAAAGTTCAATTTGGAATTCGAAGGTGAGGAGTTGACCGCTTTCTACAGCGCTGCAGAGTTTTGCAGCGCAGTCAGGGAAGGAATTTGGTGGAGTCCTGCGCAGGAGGTTTGAAGATTTGAGCCCGCTATTATGAACTGCACGAATCTTACCGCCAGAAGCTTTGCTTTGAAAATTTCTAGGATATGACGCTCCTTTGTACTCATGGGGTGGTTAAGAAAGTGTAACGCGAAAGGCGCTTCTGAAACTTTGAATAACGAGGTCCTTCTGGCGGTTTCCAAATGTGCTGCATCCAGCCCTCACAGTCTGTGCAGTCGTACACATAGCAGGCAGCCAAACAACGGTTCAAGGAACCTACACAGGCCGCTTAATTCATCGTACGACGTTCAAAAATGCTTGTTTTCAGTGCCAACCGTGTTTGGTAAAAGAATGGATTGCATTTCAGGATTGAAATAAAAAGCAAAGACCATTAGGGGATAACAGAAAATCCAGTTTTAAATTTTTGGCTTTTATTCAAAAAAAAAAGTAACAGATTCTCAATTCATTTACACGGCAAAACTCATCGTACTTCTGCTACAACACCGCAGTCGGTTCCTAGTAGCTTGCTGGACCTCCACGGGTTTTGAGGACAGCTTGTAGCCTACAAGGCATTGAACAAACCAGCTTCTGGGTTGAATCTTCGGGTACAAAATCACATTCTATTCGTAGAGCTTTCTTGAGTGTAGCCCTCGAAGTTATTGTGTGCCTGTGCAGCTGTTTCTCTAGGAAGTCCCACAAATCCTCAATGGAATGTAAAACTGGACTCAGTGAAGAAAAGGAAAACTGTCTCGTGGCAAAGAACAATAACCACTTCTTGATTTTTCCTGCCGTGTGCTTAGGATCACTTCTCCTTCTTGTGGCGCTACAGTCCGGGGCGGACCTGAACCTCAACCAACATGCGTCTCCAGCCAGCACAATCTTTCGCTAGCTCCCTCCAATTGTGCACTTCAAGTTGGTTAAGGTCCTTCTCCAACTGTGTGGGCCACCAACACTACTGCTTTGGCTACTGCCAATTCGTAGACTTTTCCGGCCAGAGTAGTGGTGTCCAAACGCTCTACACGGACCTATTACATCCGAAGATAAAGACATCTCAGCAAAGAGTTGGTTGTGGGTCCACAATGGGGCAAATATTGTGGTATCCATTTTTTCTGCATGAGCCAGGGCTCTTAAACATTTCACCCGAAGACACTTGACCAAGCGCTTACTACCGTACAGCCTATGAAACTCGTCGTTCAATCGCCTCCTCCGAACGCCATCTATGCAAACAGAACCTTAAATCTGACGCTTGCGAAAAGACTAAGGGCTTCCTCATCCGCTTTTAGTACGTCCAGGTTTCCACTCCGTAAAGCAGGTCTGGAACAATGAAGCTCTCAAACAAAGCCAGCTTAATCTTTCCAGAGAATGTTTTATTACTTTTTTTTATAATTGACGCGTGCAAAAGGGGTTGCGAGTACCCTTAAGTGACCGGATCAAGTCACAGCACGGGCCGAAGGTATAGAGGAAGAGAGGGAGAGGAGGTACCGATGCACATTGGTTTTAAATGCCTGTGGATTGTAATGAGGAGGAAAAATCGAGCTGGGAAGAGCATTCCAGATTCGTGTAGTGCGGCTAAAGAACGAGTCTCTGAATTTGACTGTACGTCCGAAAGAGGGCTTGAGGGTGAACGGGTGAGCATTCCTAGCGAGGCGTATATTGCGGGTGAATTCTCGAAGGAGAGGAATGCAACTGGCTAATTCGTCTGAGCATTTCTTGTTGAAATAGCGATAAAAAAGTGACAACGACGCGACATTACGTCGGTGTTCTAACGAGTCAATCGACTTCGCAATATTACTGTCACCTATAAGTCTAATCGCTTCATTTTGAATTCTATCCAGCAGGTGCAGGGAGGTCTTAGAAGCACCTGACCAAATAGGCGCGTTATACTCAAGTTTTGGTCGTATGTAGGCCTTGTATAGTGTAGCCAGATCAGAGGGGGTGGCGTATGTAGGCCTTGTATATTGTAGGGGGTGAACTACTTCTTGCATCGTTTAAGGAAGCCTAGACATTTCGCAGCATTTTTGGGGCCCTCAAATATGTGATAGTTCCAACTAATTGTTGGGTTGATACACATGGAGGATGATGGAGGAGGTCTCTCCGTTTCAGCAACGCAAGTGCCGTTCATGGATAACGGCTGATTATTTTGTGATCGCTTTAACGACAGTAGACAACACTGGGCCTTAATAATAATAATTGTTGGCGCTACAGTCCAAAGGGGGACCAGGGCCTAGCTTGCTTATCAACTACTCGTGTTGTGCGCGTTACTGTTCTCTCACGAGTAGAAGGGACCTACAGTTTTTTGCCGACTCCGAACCGCGAAATTTGAGAAGCTTTCTTAGACAGTTATTACTCTTTGAGTGTTGTCAGTAGCTCGAAAGAGGTGGTGCCGTGAAAAATTCGAAAAATTGGTGTTGAGCTGGGAATCGAACCTACACCCTTCGGCGTGTGAGCGTCGCACTCTACCCACTACGCCAGGGCGACCACCTGGGCCTTGGAAGAATTAAATTCCACTCTATTCTTATTTCCCCATTCGATTATGCTGTCAAGGTCGGAATTTAATGTGCTTAACATACGCTGCCGTTCCGGGTATGTGGCCGAAGTGGAGGGACATGAGCCAAGGAACGAATATGAGAAACTGAGGGTACTGTCATCAGCGAAGGAATGAAAAGGATTAGAAGTAGCAGACAAGAGATCATTTATGAAAATGAGGAAGAGTGTCGGAGACAAAACAGAGCCCTGGGGAACACCAGCATTAATATAGTGGATATCAAACTTGAATCCATCCAAGACGACTTGTGTTGAACGATTCGTAAGGTAATTTCTAATCCATTGAAGAAGAGACTCATCGATCCCAAAAGCACGCCCTGACAAGAGGACCTGATGCCAGACCCTGTGAAATGCCTTTGAAATATCAAGCGCAACAATCTTGCTTTCTCCTACATTGTGCAAAGATTGGTTCCACTTTTCAGTGAGATATGCCATCAGATCACCAGTGGAACGGTTGCTTCGGAAGCCGTACTGCCGGTCATTAAGAAGCTTCCGGGACTCAAGATATTTCATAAGCTGACGGTTTATCAGCGTTTCCATGACCTTGGAGAGAAGGGACGTTAGTGCCAAGGGTCGGTAGGAGGTGGGTGACGAACATTCGCCCTTTTTAGGGACGGGCTGGACAAATGCAGTTTTCCACTTACACAGAAAGAGCCCTGAAGAGTAGGACAGATGGAAAAGCTTACGCAGTGGTTTTGCCAGCGTAAAAGAACACCTTTTCGGAAGAACAGATGTGGGATTTGGTTTTACGTGACCACCTGCCTTAACGGCTTATATTACGGGGTCCGTTTTCCCAAGAGTCGTAAGTAACGCAAGACTAGACGCCTTAGTTACCCAAGTACCAAAAAGGGATCATGCTTGAGGGGCAATCACCCCACCTTGGTTTGATGCGAAGCCTTTCTAAAACCTCTTCCGCTCTCTGGGTCGCAGCGCCCGGTTGAGAATGCAACTCCACACTGAGAACGGATAGTCCCTTAATCGCCTTGCCTAGTTTTGGGTGAACAATCAACTAGACAAGTCAGCACAGTACACTATCCTCGACTCTACCCGCGATGTTGGATGGTAAACCACAGCCACCACGATACTCCCACAAGGGGGCCTACCGCACGGTCAGGCTGGAACCGAAGTTCCAGGGCCCCTGACCTCCCGTGGCACCCGTGGAACCTATCGGATAGGAAGCTTGAAATAAGACTTACAGCTGTATCACTAAATGCAAAGAAATTTTTCAATTTCCAGCAAAGTAGCTTGTGATTAACTTTATCAAAAGCCTTACAGAAATCAAGTAAGCAGAGAAGTGTAATCTGTTTCGCCGTATATCTCCTATGATGTTAACCATGGCAGTAGAAGTACTGTGATTAGCTCTAAGACCAGATTGTGCTTCATACATCAGGCTATTACGAGATAGATGTTCAATCAGCTGCTTTGCTATGAGTTTCTCTAAAACTTTTGATAAGCAAGGTAGAATGCTGATGGGTCTAAAGTCTGAAGGAGAGGATGGATTTAGTCGTTTAGCAATGGGTATAACTCGGGCTATTTTCCATGATCTAGGAAAAGTTGATGAAGTAATACGGTAATTAATAATATGGGTTATGTGGGATACTATAATAGGGAGAATTATTTTTACAAATTTCAAAGGAACTCCATCTTCCCCAACAGCTGCTGTCTACTTTCGGGCTCATACGCGTAAGTCAACGATTCATCACCTGTCACGATGTCATAGGCGTGTTTCGAAGCAACGCGATCTTATTTTTGGAGCATTTCTTTGGGCCAATCGACACGAGCCTTTTTTTGAGCGATTGACAAATTGTGTGGGATCCAACACGAACAAATTTTTTGACGGCCAAATATTCATGCCATATTGAATGTATGCTGGTCCCACTAATGCCTAAGGTTGCCTCAGTCTCACGATTGGTCGCATGACGATCTGGCAATATCAGTTGGCGCACAGCATCAATGACAGAGATAAGCAAGATTGATTCCCTTATCTCTGATCAATGGTTTCCGGAACAACAACTGATTTGGGACGATCTTCACGAAATTCGTCTTGGAGTGAACTACGACCTCGCTTTAATTTACCATACCATCGATAAACACTAGTCCTTGATGGAGCTGCATCGCCAAAAATTGAATTAAGTTCATCGACGCACGGTTGTTGAGTTAATTTACGTCGAAAGTTGTAAAAAATAATCGCACGAACATTTTCACGATTTAAGTTACTGTACAACACAAATACAGCACAACAACACAAATACCGCTCGTGTGTCAAAACGTTCAGAGTACGTGTAACCTCAAAAATGTCAAACTTTACGATAGAGCTTGCAGTTGCCAGATTGCAACACTAGGTTTGCCCAATCTCGAAAAATAAAAGGCAACCTTCGCAATTATTCCACTTGAGCTGGTCCGTTGTTGCCACGTTTGTCTTATTTAAACGAATTTGACACGCAGTTGGAATAAAGAGCGATCGCGCTTGTTGTAGACTTGTTGTTCGTGCTGCAGAGATGTTAATTTAGATCTAAAAACCGCGGCCTGAGTCCACTTTCCACAGAGAAATTCGTTTTTTAAACTGAGTTCAAGATGCAGCCTAAATCATGTTTGCATAGGCAATTGGAGACTCCCCAGCGGGTGACGGTTCTAGCGATGGGACGTGTTGGTCGAGGGTCCAAAACGAATAGAAGCTATGAAAGCTAAGCAAGTTACGCACTCCAAGTGTCACGTCTATTCCTTTTGCACAGCTAAGAGCCTTTAGCCTTGTCTCGGAAGAAGCTTGACCAGAGGAATGCTGCCGTACAGTCCATAAAGTTCACATTGAAGCGTTTCCTCTAAATGCCAAACAGGACCTAAAATCGCACGCTTGGAAAAACACTGAGGACATGTTGCCGTACAGCCCATTAGGTTCACATTGAAGCGTCTCCTCTAAATGCCAAACAGGACCTAAAATCGCACGCTTGGAAAAAGACTGAGGGCATGTTGCCGTACAGCCCATTAGGTTCACATTGAAGCTTCTCCTCTAAATGCCAAACAAGACCTAAGATCGCACGCTTGGAAAAAGACTGAGGGCTAAGTCATCCCCATTTAAGAAGCGTCCAGGTTTCCACGCCGTAAAGCAGGATATGGATGTTCAACGCCATTGAAGTCCTTCGATAGATGGCTCGGTCACTCAGTTGCCTACTGAACCCTAAGGGGAAGCGGTGCGTTGATCTCGGTATTGGTTGGATTGTTTTACTTTACTACAGACCCAAAGCAAACGAGGCCCTTAACACGTTCCCTGCCAAGCTGTTTTTCACTAGGTGTCATTTCTACGCCGCGTTTACCGTTATCAGTACAAGATGCAAAAATTCCTCTAAACATCACTAAATAACATAAAACAATCATAACGAGAATTAAAATTTAGAAAAAAAATTGAATTTAAAAAAAACACGTTGGCGTAGAAATGAAGCTAAGCGTGTACTGTTTTCGGTACATGCGGCAGGGAACGTGTTAACGATCAAAGTCAAGTCAAGCCCATTTTGACGCTTAGTACAAGACCCTGTTGTTGTGCGTGTCTTGGACGACGTGCTTTGGAACGTCGTTTCGACCTCTTTCACTTACAAACCCATTTAAACCGCTTCCGCTTTAATGCCACAAAACGCCACATTGAGAGCTAGCTGTTGTCATTGAATCAAGTAAATGTCAGCCACGTGCATGAGCTGTGGAACCGACTTTTCGAAGACTGTGCCTTCGCTGTTGACATCTTCCCCCGATCTTCTCGAGCATGATATTGTAAAAGACCCATGACAGCGTGCCAACTTGTCTCTTGCCATTTTTGACACCATAGGTCTCGGTGAGTTCGTTTCCGACCCGGATTGGAGAGCGGAAGTTCTCAATCGTCTACGAGTTTGGCGCAGCACTGTATAGCACGTCCTCATGCACTGTGCCGCATGTGACCTCAAAATCGGTGAATAACTGGTGGATGTTGATCTGCATCTCTTGGTCCTTCTCCAGGTTCTTCCGCTGTATATGAAGATTTGCCCAATAATGGATCTCCTATCCCGTTGTAATCCCTCTTCTTCTTGGTGCGAAGCTACTGTCCGGTTGAACCTGGACATCAAGCAATTTGCGTCTCTAGCTCGCACGATATCTCGGCAGCTGGGTCCAGTTACGCAGTCCGAGGGTGATGGTACTGGAAATTCTTAATTTTCTCAAAGATAACCTGGACCGAGGCAATGTCCTTTGACTTTCACCACAGCTCCAGTCGCATATGAGATACATTTTCGTGCCGCTGGATTTCCATGTTCAAGTGAAGTGAAGTGGTCATGTCCAAGTGGTTCTTTCACCCCATTTCGGTGGTCTGTGGGAGGCAGGTGTGAAGTCTGTCAAAATGCATTTGCGACGTGTCTTAGGAGGCTCAATATTGACTTTCGAAGAACTGTATACCGTATTAACACAAGTAGAAGCTGTTTTGAATTCTCGTCCTTTGTGTTCAATGTCCGATAGTGATCTCAATCCACTAACTTCCAGCCATTTCCTTATAGGTGAGCCACTGACGGCCGTTCCTGAACCCAGCCAATGTCAAGTCTCGCGGGAGATAGAATCGGTTTTGTACTCTTAATTCTGAACTCGACGGCTTCCACAGAACTAGAACTAGACCTCCGACAGACACTCCTTTTCAGCCGTCAGTTGAGTTCCTTCTCCACCTCAGGCAAGCACATCCTCCAGTCAGCTGTCAGTTGAGTTCCTTCTCCACCTCAGACAAGCACATCCTCCAGACAGCTGTCAGTTGAGTTCCTTCTCCATCTCAGACAAGCACATCCTCCAGTCAGCTGCCAGTTGAGTTCCTTCTCCACCTCAGACAAGGACATCCTCCAGACAGCTGTCAGTTGAGTTCCTTCTCCACCTCAGGCAAGCACATCCTCCAGACAGCTGTCAGTTGAGTTCCTCCTCCTTCTCAGACAAGCACATCCTCCAGTCAGCTGTCAGTTGAGTTCCTTCTCCATCTCAGACAAGCACATCCTCCAGTCAGCTGTCAGTTGAGTTCCTTCTCCACCTCAGACAAGCACATCCTCCAGTCAGCTGTCAGTTGAGTTCCTTCTCCACCTCGGATTCCAGGCTCCTACGAGCCGAAGCAGTCTTCCGCGCGAATCCTTTTTCTAACGCACTCAGCAATCCAAGTTGTCCCACCGAAATTAACTTGTTTCACATGACAAACCCGCAGTGACAGATCATATCGTCGCGAGCACGAACGCCGGCCTAAGTGTTTTGGCACAGATTTCAAAATGCCCGACACGCCACTTTAAAGCCAGTCTTGGGCGCTTTTCAAAACTCCACCAAGCCTCGCATTCTGCTGGCGTGTGCAAGACATTCGATAATTAACTACACATGCCAGCAGTCCTGGGGAGCACCGCCTGGCCACGAACGCTGATTAATTTGACACGATAAACCGGTTATTTGAAATTAAATTATTCCCGAAACATTTATTATTTTGCATGTGCGCACCTTATTAATGCCCGCCCTCCCCATCCAGCGTCCCGATACAATCACATGCCAGATCGCGAGATAAATTTTGTGTTTAATTAGAGGTCCTAGGCGCGCCATATCATTGCCGCCTCAATCGCGGGCCAATCTAGAGCCTCAGTTAGCGGACATCGATGACCCCTCCATTTGAAGTCCTCGTGCTTTCTCCAAGTAGTGCCATTTCCACGCGGCTTTCCTCAATTACAGTAATACACCCGCCAAGGAGCCGACCGAGAGAGAGGGAGGGGGTCCGTTGGAACATGCAAAACAGGCAATCAGAGTGGACTCGTGTTTGGCCTAGTTCTGCACCGGGGCCCACCCCTGGTCGGTCGTCGTGTAATGCGTCACAGCCGGCAGTGGTTGGCCGCAGCCCCAGCACACTGCCGCCGTGACCACTAGGAGTATCGTGCGCCAAACACGAAATCAGTTTCAATTGGACAACCGTGCTGAAAGGATTCATGGGAATTCCTAGACCGTATCGCCTGCAGGAAAATTCACCCAAAAAGTGGAACAATGATTCAGAAGAACGGGAAACGCAAGAATTCGGTCGTGTTCAACATCGATCTGCCCAATGAATTCGGCGACACCGAAAAGTATTTCTTTAGGTAAATCCAGTGCTCCTTTGTTTCGCTTATTTCTTTTACATTTAATGAGCCGCAGCACGGAGATCTCGGCGGGCGAGGCCATCGCGGGGTCAGTTCGGCAATGTTTTCGAAGTGTCGGATGTGAGATGTGGGTTCTGCCGAAGTTTTCGGGAGTCGCGTGTTCGCACACTGTTAAGTGTCCTTCTTGGAATGGTACTGTTGGTTGTGAAAAATTAATAAGCTTTAAAATTGTTTGTGCGCCTCACACATGGTTCCGGCGTTGCGGTGATGATTTTGTTTATTCGCCGACAATTGGCCTGGGCACAGTTCAAGTCGAGGCTTCCGTTCGGTTGCATGTAATTGTTGAGTGGTGATTTTTTGGTGATTGTGCTGGGAAATTGGAACGTACTAAGTGCGCTTTTGAGTTGTTATCGAGTGAGTTATTGGCCATACTGGTTGGACGGACAAAGATTAATTCTTTTTCGTGCGTGAATTGTACTTTCGGTGGCATTTGTGGGCTTTGTGGTAATTTTCCCATTTTTCTGAACTCGTTTGGAGTCGTTTTGAAACAAAGAACGAATTTAGATTTGTGTTCGCGATTACTTTGCGTTTGTTCGCCCACACCGGTTGTCGTTTCATTCGAGGACTGCAGCTCTTCGTGGTCGATTTGAATTCATTCAGAAGGTGCTTTGGAGCTACACAAGACACATCAAATCGTCGCGCGCGAGAGGGCAGTTTTGTGAACATTTTCCTCTGGTTTCACTACAGCCCAGAGGTAGCAGGGCCTCAAACCTTTCTCTCCGGCTTGCATATTCCGTCGCCAGTTCTTCCCAGTTTCGCACACCAAATGGGTTGTGGTCCACGTTGTTTCTAGTCCAAATCAAGGCATTAGTACAGCAAGGCAGCCTGTTTGACATATGAAGAGGGAAGTTTTCTTCTTTTCTAATGCCGAGCTATGCAAGATGTTCCAATGAGCTTAAGGAACACATTGACGCTTGGTTCTTTGGATACCGATCTCTTACAAGACCGGAGCTGGTGTTTGTTCCGCCATCTCAAGCATTGCTTGAGGAGATGATTAGCCTTGTTCATGCTACTGCAACTGCCTTGTACATGAACATGCAACTTGTGTTGAAATCTTCTTCTCCAGGTGCCGTCAACGCTAACAGGACCGAAAATCGCACACAGAACTTTTCTCTCACACCGCCTAGGACCTGCTTCTATTCGCGGCCATGTCTCGGTGTTACAGAGGAGAGTGGTAATACTTAAAGTCTAATGTTTCGCGAGATGTCTTGGTATCATAGTTAACTTGTACGCCACGACGCACTTACCAAAGCCGGCTTAGTCGTTCGAAAGATGACTCGGTCAGTTGTTTTGTGAGCCCACAGAAGCGGTTGCCAACAATAATTCTGCGTTTGATCTCGGTATCTAACTGCAGAGGCGAGGAAGATCAGGGATTAGATTATCCAGAAACTAAACGTGTTGTGCGTGGCTCAAGTAGAGAATACAAGTTGTGCTTCTTAAGTGTCAGCAGCTTTGACTCTTACGCTTTAGTCCCTGAAATTGAAAATGGAACCTTTTCAGTAAGTTGCTCTACGCCACGCCGGACTTAACAGCAACGCCACAAAAGAACGTTCCCACTACGCCACAGCGGACCAACGCACGACCCACAGTGGTGCCGATCGGAAAAAACTTCGTCAAATGAAATAATTTTGTCAGCCAAGTGTTAATAGTTTTTCAATTCTGCATATTTGAGAGGCCAGAAAACCAAGATTATGTTAATTTTTTACAAGCCGCTTCGGTGTACGACTAGCTCAAAGTTGGGACTTTGAAATTTTTAAAATTCAACGATTTTTTCAATAAAATTCGATGTGCTATATTTTCTAAAATAAGTCACCTTCGAGCACGAGGTTATATTTATTTGAAAGGGCACACATTTAGTCTTAAAACTGCATCAACATTTTTTTTTTACCACCACTTTTCTGGACCAGGCTTTTGTTTAGGGTCACCTTTTGCAGAAAGTACTTTAATGTTTGGTGGAGCATAACAAAAGTAGTAGAGTAGTAGAGTAAGGTTAAGTTGAAATTTTTGAATTGACACAAAATTCACTTTATCCGAAAGATAATCTTTTGGCATTATAAAGTACATAAAATATCTTTTATTCAACCGTTACAGTTAGTTCACACGCATTTTTATCTGGAGGCACACTGTCATTGCCAACATTTGTGGCACTTTCGAACATAACACAGCGAATGTTGTCTCTCAATTTGTCAATCGTTTCAAGCTCAATGTGACTACCGAGTTCATAAATTCTTCTGCTTCTTTTTATGGCGGTACAGTCGTGGGTGGACTTGGGCATCAACCAACATGCCTCTTCATGCAGCGCCATCCAGCGCAATCGCTCGCCAACTGCCTTCAGTTGTGCACTCCAAGTTCGTTGAGGTCCTTCTCTACGTGCGTGCGCCTCCTTAGCCTAGGCCGACCTCTGTTATTTTTCTTTTTTAGTTGGAGGTTGGGATCAACTACACTGGAGCGCTCAGACTCGAATACTGGTCCATTGTACTACCAGGCAGTAACCTTAATTTAATGTAATTTCTTGGTTTTCCGAAGAAAAACCAAGATGCGCTTCTGTGATATAGAACATAGGTTTTCAGTTCCCACCACATCAGCGCCAAATAGGCGCCACCTGATACGAGCGAAAGCAGGACACTGACAGAGAAAGTGCTCTGAAGTGTCTTTACCTTCTCCACACGCGTCGCAGAGTGTGACATCACTAAGCCCAAGCCGACTCAGGTGCATAGCGAAGGTAAAGTGTACCGTTAATACGCCAACACAAGTCTTCTGCACTCCTTTCTGTCTAGAGATAGCAGAAAAGAAGCGGATTTCTTGCAGACGTTTGGGAGCATACTCTTGGTCACCCTGCATCCTGGAGAGTCACGCCATCTCTGGTTGTGCTGTAGGGAGACCCAATCATCGACGGAGGCCCTCACCAGAGACGCGGGTAGTCCCAAGGTGGGTTCGGGCCCTAGGAATGCCTCTGCTGAACCGTGATGACCCGCGACCCAGACAAGTCTTAGCGAATTCAGCCTGCCGACAAAATTAGGGGAAGACTTGCATTCTTGAACTATCTTGGAAATGGTTGAAGGATTGAGTAAGGTCTTGAGCACAGCTTGACTGTCGCTGCAGACGCAGATACTTCTTCCCTTCCACCTATTCTTCACAATGTAGTTGGTGGCCATTAGGCCATTAGGCCATTAGGATCGCGAAGGCTTCCGCCTGGAAGACCGCCGCGAAATTACAAAAGGAGGCTTGAAGTCTGATGTTGTCGTTTTCCACGAAGGCCCCAGCTCCAGAACCCTCCGTTGTCTTGGAGCCGTCCGTGAAAATCCGACTACATTCCTTTCCCGGTTCAGTTTCTGGCCACATCCAGTCCAGGACACGGGGAAAGTCGACTTTGTATAAGCGTCGCAACTGTATTACTGGCGACCTCGTATCAGACGGCTTGTCCATGAGAGTTGTATCATAGGAGATGCGGTGTGCGAGGTCATCAAAGCTCCAGTGCGAGTGGAACCAAAGACCATTCCTTTTTAATCGAGAGATGGCCTTGAGTGTACATCCCATGATGTGTTGATCAATGGGGGGGGGGGGGATTAATCAGAGCATCATACGCCCCTGTGCAGCCGAGACAAACTGTTCTTTGAAACTTGGTGAAAGCATCAGTCACGTATTTGCGCGAAAGCTTGTTCCAAACGACTGATGCATAAGAGAGAAGTGGTCTTATCATTGCCGTGTAGATCCAAACGGATCTGACCTCTGTTGCATTGTTCCAATGAATCTGATTCAAAGATTTTTCGGAGAAGTGGTGTCCATTCGCTCTAAATGGCCTAGCCAGTTGTATCCGAAGACGCTTGACCAGGTTCATGTCACTGTACAACCCATAGAGCTCGTCATTATATCTTCTCCTCCAGATGCCATCAACGCAAACAGGACCAAAAGTCGCACGCAAAACTTTTCTCTTCATAAATACCCTCAAAATATAGTCAAGTGGCGTTAGATCAAGGGAAAAGCCAATTCTTGGAACCCTTCTCGAGAACTTTCTCGGGAACCTTTTCGGGCCCTTCTCGGAGCCCTTCTCGGGATCCTTCTCGGGGCCCTTCTCGGGGCCCTTCTCGGGATCCTTCTCGGGACCCTTCTCGGGATCCTTCTCGGGACCCTTCTCGGGAGCCTTCTCGGGGCCCTTCTCGGGAGCCTTCTCGGGGCCCTTCTCGGGACCCTTCTCGGGGCCCTTCTCGGGACCCTTCTCGGGGCCCTTCTCAGGACCCTTCTCGGGACCCTTCTCGGTGACCTTCTCGGGACCCTTCTCGGGACCCTTCTCGGGACCCTTCTCGGGACCCTTCTCGGGACCCTTCTCGGGACCCTTCTCGGGACCCTTTTCGGAACCCTTCTCGGGACCCTTCTCGAGGCCCTTCTCAGGATCCTTCTCGGGGCCCTTCTCGGGACCCTTCTCGGGGCCCTTCTCAGGACCCTTCTCGGGACCCTTCTCGGTGACCTTCTCGGGGACCTTCTCGGGACCCTTCTCGGGACCCTTCTCGGGACCCTTCTCGGGATCCTTCTCGGGGCCCTTCTCGGAACCCTTTTCGGGACCCTTTTCTGGACCCTTCTCGGGATCCTTCTCGGGACCCTTCTCGGGACCCTTCTCGGGGTCTTCTCGGGACTCTTTTCGGGGCCCTTCTCGGGACCCTTCTCGGGGCCCTTCTCGGGACCCTTCTCGGGACCCTTCTCGGGACCCTTTTAGGGACCCTTCTCGGGGCCCTTCTCGGGACCCTTCTCGGGGCCCTTCTCGGGGCCCTTCTCGGGATCCTTCTCGGGACCCTTCTCGGGACCATTTTCGGGATCCTTCTCGGGGCCCTTCTTGGGACCCTTCTCGGGGCCCTTCTCGGGATCCTTCTCGGGACCCTTCTCGAGGCCCTTCTCGGGATCCTTCTCGGGACCCTTTTCGGGATCCTTCTCGGGACCCTTTTCGGGACCTTTCTCGGGGCCCTTCTCGGGACCCTTCTCGGGGCCCTTTTCGGGACCTTTCTCGGGGCCCTTCTCGGGACCCTTCTCGGGACCCTTCTCGGGGCCCTTCTCGGGACCCTTCTCGGGGCCCTTCTCGGGGCCCTTCTCGGGATCCTTCTCGGGACCCTTCTCGGGACCCTTTTCGGGATCCTTCTCGGGGCCCTTCTTGGAACCCTTCTCGGGGCCCTTCTCGGGATCCTTCTCGGGACCCTTCTCGAGGCCCTTCTCGGGATCCTTCTCGGGACCCTTTTCGGGACCCTTCTCGGGACCCTTTTCGGGACCCTTCTCGGGATCCTTCTCGGGACCCTTTTCGGGATCCTTCTCGGGGCCCTTCTTGGGACCCTTCTCGGGGCCCTTCTCGGGACCCTTCTCGGGATCCTTCTCGGGACCCTTATCGAGGACCTTCTCGGGACCCTTCTCGGGACCCTTTTCGGGACCCTTCTCGGGACCCTTCTCGGGGCCCTTCTCGGGACCCTTCTCGGGATCCTTCTCGGGACCCTTCTCGGGACCCTTTTCGGGATCCTTCTCGGGGCCCTTCTCGGGACCCTTTTCGGGACCCTTCTCGGGAACCTTCTCGGGACCCTTCTCGGGGACCTTCTCGCGGACCTTCTCGGGACCCTTCTCGGGACCCTTTTAGGGACCCTTCTCGGGGCCCTTCTCGGGACCCTTCTCGGGACCCTTCTCGGGGCCCTTCTCGGGATCCTTCTCGGGACCCTTTTCGGGATCCTTCTCGGGGCCCTTCTTGGGACCCTTCTCGGGGCCCTTCTCGGGATCCTTCTCGGGACCCTTCTCGTAACCCTTCTCGGGACCCTTCTCGGGGCCCTTCTCGGGATCCTTCTCGGGACCCTTTTCGGGATCCTTCTCGGGGCCCTTCTCGGGATCCTTCTCGGGACCCTTCTCGTAACCCTTCTCGGGTCCATTTCGCAAGCGTTTCTTTCAAGAAATCAACAATTTGCGGCACGTTTTGCAGTTTTGGAGGCATGTTGCGCAGTCTGGTTAAAATCACAGCTTCTCCACAACAGGGTTGTTGAACTGATGAACGTAGGGCTCTGTAGGGATCACCTTTGATTGTAAAGTTCTGTTGAGCAGTGGTTTTATAGGAATTCAGTTCAATTAACCCATCAACCCACAAAATACAAGAAACAGTCAGCTTTAGTGGATGTAAAATTATCTCAGTGCACACTGGAGTAACACTCAATCAGCTCCAAATGCAGCAGTTTTATTTAAACGAAATTTTTGCAAATGAATTTTGGGTTCAATTTTGTTTTGGCTTCATTCCTAATCCTTTGACCCTTTATTTTAAAATGCCAGACCCATCTTGAAGTGAATCTCTTAATAGCTGACAAAATGGCCGCCAATTAAAGTAGCGTTGCCATCTTAAAGTTCTATGCCTCTGAAAAAAATGCTCATTATGTGCGCCGAGTTGGCAGAGTTCACTTCTCCATTGATCTTCACCAGATTGCTCTGACGCAAGGTAACGTTGCTCGCCCAATTGCACTATAAAGTCACTCTGTCAAACGGGTCTCAGGCTTTGCTCCCACTCCCATTCAGCGACCACGCTCTTCGAACTCTTGTTTCAACCGCCTCCAGCTCCCTTCGACATTCCTAAGTTTTAAACACGAATTTGTACAGCTTTTTGAGTTGCCACTTAGCATCACAAACTTGACCTATCACACGAGTCAAAGCGCTGACATAAGGCACTTGATTGCCGCTCGAGCGAATTCCTCTCAATCACAATGTCGCCTTTGTCGTGACCATTCGAAGTCGCCACCACTCGCAACCGCAAATTCTACAAGCGCCGCACAGCATTCCTCGAACACGTTGTCCTAGCTATCGCCCCTTTTATGGCTCAATTCACCTTGAAAGCGCTGCAAAACAAAACAAGCCATTAGCATGAACATCGCCATATGGAAAATTCCTGCCGCCAAACGGACATTCTGTCGATAATGACGCCATGAATATTCCTTTATTGGCATGAGGCCTCCTGCCCCTCACCCCCAGCTCGGAGCGGGGCAGGGCATGATAATAACAAGGTTCACATATGAATGTGAAAATTAGCCCACGCTGCCTTGACTTTCCCCGTCACAGCAAAAAGTTTTTTTTTCGATGGGGCACAGCTCTGTGCAGGATATCCTTGCATGCTTCTGACAATCGGCGGTGGCAAGGTAGCGAGAGGAGCACCAGCCGCAGAATTGGCGGTCAAAGATTTCGGAATTCCAATTGATATGAGGGAGTGCCGCCGGACTCGCTGACATAAGGTCGGCCATAAAAGTTATTTAACACACCCGCTCGGGCCACGTCTTGAACCAGTGCCAACCTCCCGAGTGGCCCGGCAGCCGGAGTAAACCAATATCGTCGACCCAAGAGGAAGCAATCCATTACAAGGTTGTCTAGATAATTATCGCTCCAACAAAGGAGCGGTCTCGGACCTGAAACACACTTGTATGCAAATAAATTGAAATCATTGTGCGGCTCATACTGCGCCAGATGCACAGAGGGGGGAGCCTCCTCGCTCTAGCGCATTCC
This sequence comes from Eristalinus aeneus, assembly GCA_955652365.1. Classification (NCBI taxonomy): domain Eukaryota; kingdom Metazoa; phylum Arthropoda; class Insecta; order Diptera; family Syrphidae; genus Eristalinus; species Eristalinus aeneus. Next base: position 93,406,190 of record OY019131.1, read on the forward strand.
AACCGACCTTTGGGCACGTAATGCTACGCTGCCGGCGAATTACACTTAATCTTCTGGACTGTGCGTCAAGCCTGAAGTTAGGAGGGAGCGTCTGTAAATGGTAATTAGCCGTCGTTCTGCGTTGTGCACCGCGTAGGAAATTATGAATGCGATCCATAACTGAGTCCTGTTCGAGGGGCAGCGGCGGTGGTTCGGGGCTGAAATGAAAATGAAAGGATGTCAGCCCTCACCGGTTACAAACTGAGCTTCAAGTTAATTCAAAGAGCGATAACGAAAAGGGGACGTGTTCGAGGGAGTGATGGTTTGAGGAGAAAACGCACTGTTTGATCTGACCTCGACAAACTTACCAGGAATAGGAGGTTGCCTTAGCTTAGCATGGCAACTCGTCTGAGAAGGAAGACACCCTGACTGAGGAAGACACTTTGACTGAGGACAATGCGGTTACTGAGGAAGACGCCCTGATCGCCTTGATTTTGAAGGACGCCCTGGCTTAGAAGGACGCCTTGACTTTGGAAAATGCCTTAAATTTGGGGACGCCCTTAGAAGGATGCTTTGACTTTGGAGACGCCCTAATTTGGAAGGGCGTACTGAATTTGGAAGTCGCCCTGATTTAGAAAGACATCCTGAATTTGGAAGCACCTTGACTTTGGAGGCGCCCTGACTTTGGGGACGCCCTGACATTCAAAAACTCTCTGACTTAGAAGGACGCCTTGGCTGCGAAAGGCGCCCTGACTTTAGTGACGCCCTGACTTAGAAGGACATCCTGAATTTGGAAGGCGCCCTGACTTAGAAGGACGTCCTAAATTTGAGAGACTTAGAAGAAAACTCATCGCTTTGACTTTGGAGACGCCCTGATTTAGAAAGACGTCCTGAATCTGGAAGGCGCCCTGACTTTGGAGACGCCCTGACTTAGAAGGACGCCTTGACTTTGACAGACGCTGTGACTTAGAAGTACGCCTTGACATAGAAAGACACCCTGATTTAGGAGAACGTTTCGACTTAGAAAGACGCCTTGGCTGAACACCGCGTTGACTAAGAAGGACGCTCTGACTGAGAACCAAGCCTTGAGACGTTCTAACTAAGAGGGGCGCCCTTACTTAGCGCACTGACTTAGAAGGACGTCTTGACTTTTGAAGAATTCCTGGCTTAGAAGGACGCCCTAACTTTGGAAGAGACCCTGACTGAGGAAGACACTTTGGCTGAGGTCAACGCGGTGACTGAGAAAAGATTTCATGACTTTGAAGAACGCCCTGGCTTACAATCGCGCTCTGACTTCTGTAGGCGTCTTGACTGAGGACAGGGCAGGAAGGAAGGATAACACCCTGAGAGTGCCGACGAAGACGGAAAGGAAAGTGCCTTAAGAGACGCACTCACTATGAAAGAAGGTTTTCGTCAGGTTCTAGGAAGTGCTAAAAAAGGTGTCCCAACTCAGTAAGAAGGCTTAGCTTGGATAAACACTTGATCTTGAAGGAGGACTAAATCGCACCCAAACACAATATTAAGCAAACCTTCCCATTGCATAGCAAGTTATAATGGACGATTACTGTCGAAATTTCAGCCGCAACAGACTTATGGTGAGCATCCATTGGTTTTTTTTAAAACTTGGAAATGTGTCTGCTTTTCAATCCTCTTGGGAAGGGAAGCCAATCACCATTTGACTCTCCTTAACGACTTGTACATGGTCAGACGTCGGTCTTTGATAAGCCAGGCATCGGTGCCCAAAAATATCTGCCATGGCGGTTAAGGAAACAGAATTTAAGGAAATTGGGTTGACGTAGATGGCGGCGAATAACAGTCAAAATGCCATGCCTAATACCTGGGCCATAGAAAAAGTCGAGTTTTCTCACTTCAGACAACAAACCCAATTGTGAGACAACGTAGATGAAGCGAAAAACGAATAAGTTTATGGGTAATTGCATTATCGACGACGATAACGAGACAGACACAGACCAAAGCCCAAAGAACAGGCGAAACGACGGACATCGCCAGAGGAAGAAAGACAAATCAGTCCTTTCAGTAGATGAGATAATTGCCATTGATTATCGAAATTTAACGAAGTTGCCTACATCCACTGTGTAAAGAAGGACAACCTGGAGCCGGGCTCTCTCTGGGATGCCATGTGGCGAAGAAGCGCCGCACAGTGGTGCACTGGTATGGGGAGTGCGGAAATAAAAATGCGACTTGAACCCGTTGACCGATCTTCATGGAATATATTATCAGCGTCCTGCTGTCAAAATGTGGTTGATATGAAGGACAACGGAGTAATCTTAAGTTAAAAAAATGGAAAAAACTTACTTTTTTGTTTAATTGCATAGAAAAAAATTTAATAACATTTTACGCCAGTAAGTTTAGGCTCAAAATAAAGCTGGAACTCATACCTATATAGAAAAATTACATTCAATAACATTTACTAACACACTTTCGTTGTAAGGAATCTTACATTTGAATGTAGCGTACCATATTATGTCTTGCGCTTCACTACTTAGTGGTTCATGTCTATGGTATTTGAGCAATACAAGCATTAGAAGGGAAATCGTAGGGAAATTAAAAAAACCCGCTGAAAAATGCCCGAGATTGCATTACTTAAACGAATCGTTCTCCCAAATTGCAAAAATGTGCATTTAAGTTTTTGCTCCATTGATAGAGAATATTTTAAGCTTGTGGTTTCCCGTTGGAGCCTCTTGGAGAACTTTTGTTATGATCCACCAAACATAAAAGTACTTCCCGCAAAAGGTGGCCTTAATCAAAAGCCTGGTCTAGGAAACTGGCGGTCAAACCAAAAAAATTTCTTAATACAGGCTGAAGGATAACTGTACGTCCTTTCAAATAAATATGACATCCAGTTCGAAGGTGGCCTAGTTTAGAAAATCTGCCACATCGAATTTTCTTGAAAAATGCGTTCAATTTTAAAAATTTCAAAATCCCAACTTACTTCTTCTTCTTCTTGTGGCACTACAGTCCGGGGTGGACCTGGGCCTCAACTAACATGCCTCTCCAGCAGCACGATCTTTCGCCAGCTGTTTCCAGTTGCGCACTTCAAGTTGGTTGAGGTCCTTTTCCACTTGTGTGCGCCACTTTAGTCTAGGTCGTCCTCTGTTGCGTTGTCCCAATAGCACGGATTCGAAGACTTTTCGGGCCGGAGCAGTGATGTCCATACGCTCTACATGGCCTAGCCATCTTAAGCGCTGTATCCGTAGACGCTTGACCAGGTGCATGCCGCTGTACAGCCCATAGAGTTCGTCATTAAATCTTCTCCTCCAGATGCAATCAACGCAAACAGGATCAAAAATCGCAAGCAAAACTTTTCTCTCGAAAAGACTAAGGGCTTCCTCATCCGCCTTCGCTAAGGTCCAAGATTCCGCGCCATAAAGTACGACGGGGATGATCAAGCTGTTGTATAAAGCGAGCTTATTTCTTTGAGAGAGGGCTTTATTACTCAATTGATTCTTGAGCCCAAAGAAGCAGCGATTGGCAAGAGTGAGTCCCAACTTACAGATAACTGTAAACTTATGCGGCTCATTAGAAGTCAACAAAATGTTAGCTTTCAAGGTGCCCAAATGTCTAAAATCGAAAAACCAATGCATCTTGGCAGAGAAAATTATTTAATTTTGCGTATTTTCTTCTGCTCTGGCATCACTGTGTGCTGCATTCACGGCTTAGTTGTTTGAAGAAGACTTCTGCCGCTGACTTCTTTGTGTGTTCAAACTTTAAAGAGTCACTCAGCAAACAGGAATTTAAGTCGACTCAGGAGGCATTCTCTAAGTTTGCAGACTGAGACTTCGCATTTCTAAGACGAATTGATAGGAAAAGGATTTTTTCAAACCAAACTGACGACAGATTCATCACAAGAGGCGCATCAATTTTAGACCTTTTTCAAAGTAGGGCTAGTTAAGTCATTTGACAGTGCTGTTAGAAATTGGAAGTGGTGCCTTGTCAATACTCGAACTCACCGCGATCCCCGAAGACAAAGCTCAGTCCTTGAAAAGTTCATTCAATCACTGAGGCAACAAAACTAAATTTGCGGGTGCCAACACTTGGAGGAGGACAACAAGCAACTGGAACTAGACGGCAGTTTGCGTTGACACTGAAGACGCAGTATCCAACGGCTACTGCTGTCCTGGGTAGAAGTTGAGACCATATCTCCGGAAACGCACTCCAAGTTGTCCGAACCACGAAACAATGTTGATCCCTAATCTCACCAGGATTAGTGTTCCTGTGGCTGGTGATGTACACAACTTCAAACCCGAGCGCCACTCAAGGCTTTAGGGTTCCAAGGCCGCTTGAGCCACTCACACAGGTTTTGAACGTCGTTTTGTTATGCAGCTGGAGCTACCGGGCTTCAGAAAGTGCCAACAAGGGCTAGCTTTCCTTGACAGATCGTAGAAGGTCGCTCCCTTTCAACTCAGACTCTTTCCTCTACGGAGCTACCGGGCTTCAGAAAGTGCTAACAAGGGCTAGCTTTCCTTCACAGATCGTAGAAGGTCGCTCCCTTTCAACTTAGACTCTTTCCTCTGACAAGTGGCAAACATTCTTATCCATCTCCCTCTAGATCATTCACCAGCACACTTCCCATTGACAAACCCCATCCAATGTCCACATGGGACATTTGCTCCTCATTTCAGAGCCGGCAGTCAGGACCCGCTCGACGACGAAAAGGAACAGCAGAAGAAATGCAGTAAATGCTGCCGCTGCTCGACGTGCTTTTGTATACCCTGCAGACGGTCCCGGTGCTCGCAGTGTTGTGGCCAAAAGCCCCAAGATCCCGAGGCGGCCTCCTTAGCCACCGTCGAGTTGGTCGACGAGAAGTCCAGCTGCTGGAAGCGTATGAAATGCTGTAAACGAAAACCGAAGCCCTCGTTATCGGACACTTCTGGGCATCCACAAAACATGGAGACGATTCGCGAAGAACCAGAATCCGCCGCCGCCCACAGCCGTGCACCTCCAAAACAGAGCAAGTGCGGGCTTTGCATGAGCAAACTGCTCTGCTGCCGCTCGGTGAACAAGGTGGAGGCGGTGAGCGGCGACATGGAAGAGGTGCGCAAGTGCTGCTTCTGCATACCGTGCAGGAGGAAAAAGTCCACTACTGCGGCGCCTTCGACATCTACGTCCGCATGGCAGGATCCGGAGCGGCCGCAAGTGCAGAGCACAGAGAGCACCGTCGGTGGGGCGGCAACACCGGCTGCGCCAAAAGGGTGAGTTATGGGCTTGGAATGGAAATTGGTACGAACTTCACGGAGGTGTCATTCCAGGGGATGCTGCTCGAGGTTCTGGCACAGGATGAACTGCTTTAAGAAGAAACCCAAGCCTAGCGACAGCCGACGGGCGAGCATGAAGCAGGGCAGTGTGCCACCAGCTGAGGTGAGTTCAAGAAATTCTTTAAGATGGCTGTTTCTCTCTCACAATCTCTCTCCTCCGCAGGACACCCGAAGGAAGCTCCACGTGGACCTGGTGGAGTACAATTCAAGGATGAAGGGCGCCATCCCCGTTATGCCGCTGTACTTGGCGTGGTTCTGCGCGATCTGCAACACCCTCGTGCCGGGTCTAGGTAAAGCTATTGAATTTGACTTCCTGTTGGTGTAGTTGCTTAGGTTGCTGCGGCTTGACGCGTTGTCTAGCGGCGTTAGCCTGTTCCTTGGGTTTTACTCACATCGAGAGGCTTCAAGGAGGCAATCAACGAGTTCCTGCCGGTTTTTAAAGCATGTGTCTAGGAACTTTGGGAAACGAGAGAATGCCTTTTTCGAAAGACCATTCTTTAGCTTGTTCGCCCAATCCTACAGCGCAGAGCTTCAAAAGGAATCAGATGGAAGAAGAGCGCCATGATCGTTACGGACGGTCTCGACGATCACCGATCAAAACACATTGTAACAGAATTGACCCTTCTGTATTCGTTTAAACGTATAGACCGCTGAAACCTCCTCAAATGCCTTCTGTTCTTCTTCTTTTCAGGCACCCTGCTGTCAGGTTTCTTTTGCATCTGCGTCGGAATCCCCCGGTTCACGCAGTACGACAGCGCAAAGGCTCGCCTAGGCTCGTTCATCATCAACTGCATCGTGGCCGTGGCACAGATGTTCTGCGTCCTCTTCTGCTTCGTCGGCTGGGGATGGTCGATCTGGTGGGGCACCATCATGTTGAAAACAGCAAGTAAGCCATTCTCCTCACACCCTCACCCTCAAAGACTCAAGTCTTCGTTCAACCCCTCCCCACAGGAAAACTCAGTAAAATCAAAAAAGTGGAAAAACTCGAAATGGAAGAGGAGAAACGCCAAGCGGATATGGCTGCAGCTGCCGCGGCTGCTGCCCAAGCTGCAACCGATGTCGAGGCAGGAAAGACCTAAACCCAGTCACAGCCCATTCACAGCACAACCCAGAAATCCGAAACCAAAAATCAAATGTCTTCGAAAACTTCAACTCCAGCGGAGTTACAGCCGAAAGGAGCAACAACGTTTTCCAACACGAAGCTTCCCTTGTGTGTACATAGAGTCCTGTAACCTCCGTCTGCGTGCAACGATTGTAGATAAGCCCCAGAAAAGGACACAACGATACAACAACTTTTACAATTATTTTTTAACTTGCATACATCGCCCTGCAATGCGAAGGCGAACATATGTTAATTTGTTGTAAGATTTTTTTGTATATACAAAAGTGTATTTAAGACATTAATCAATTTTAATATACAATCGGTGAACCGTGAGTTGTTCTTCTCATTTCCCATTTGACCAGAGAGGCTATGCCCAGGTCTCCGCTTTCCAACAGGCGGCAGGACTGTTCCTGTTTCGAAAGGAGTCAGAAAGAGGTTTCCTGCAAACGGCACTTTCCCTTTTTGTGAAAATGAAACACACAAGAGGGTAAAGTTCCTGAAATTGTACAAAAGGAATTATTTTGTGCTCAAGAACAGGCGGAACAAGTGGCAGTTTTGCATGAAATATAATTTCCCTCGACTGGAGATGTTCAGTCGCTGCACTCAATATTGGACCGCTTTCTCGCATAAATTGACCCAAAATTCCAACCACTCCACGTGAACATTGGTTCTAAGTTTAGCTGATGCTACCACTTTGTTAGCACAGACAAATGACATCATGCAGCTGCAAGGCGTAAAGACCATGCAACGAGTTCATTCCGTGAAACAACGCGCATTGTGACGCTCCGTCCTAGACGCCGATTTTGTGTGTCCTTCCTTGATGACAGCATATACTTCGTTTTGCCCTCATTTACCGCCAGACCAATTTTAGCCGCTTCCGCTTCAATACCAGCAAACGCTTCATTGCCGGCTCGCTGTGTTCGTCCAATCGCGTCAATGTCGTCAGTGTAAGCTAGCAATTGAACTGACTTCTGGAAGATCCTGCCTCTGGTGTTGGCTTGTAAGTTTCGCACGATCTTCTCGAGGATGATGTTAAAGAAGTCACATGACAGTGCGTCGCCTCGTCTAAAACCTTTTTTGACATTGAAGGTCTCGGTGAGTTCGTTACCGACCTTGACGGAGCAGCGAGAGTTCTCCATCGTCATCCTACACAATCTCACGAGTTTGGTAGGAATGCCAAAAATAGACATGACACTGCATAGCTCGTCTCTATACACACTGTCATATGCAGCCTTGAAATCGACGAATAGGTGGTGAGTGTCAATTTGCATTTCTCGGGTCTTTTCCAGGATCTGCCGTAATGTGAAGATCTGGTCTATTGTGGACTTCCCTGGCCTGAAACCACATTGATAGGAACCTATCAAGTCATGAACAAACGGCTTCAGACGCTCACGCAATACGGCAGAGAGAATCTTGTATGCGATGTTCAGGAGACTAATCCCTCGGTAGTTGGCGCAGTCAAAGGGGTCTCCTTTCTTGTGGACCGGGCAAACAACCCTGAGATTCCACTCATCGGGCATGCTTTCCTCCGACCATATCTCGCTGATGAGCTGGTGCAGGCACCCAACCAGGTCATCTCCTTATTTATTTACTTATCAGACTTGTGATTCATGAAGGGTATGAGTCTGAGCAATCGCTGGCTTCCAGTTCTGAATTTTCCGGGCACGCTCCTTCCAGCTAGAGAGCCAAGCTATATCGAACTGTATCCACATTTTGGTGCAGTTCATGGAGTTCGCCGTTGCGTCTTCTCCTCCATTCGCATTCTCCTCCTTCTGCGCAGACAGGAATATATCTTCGTCGCAGAATTTAAATTGATTTGTGGGCAGTCCATACCCTCCAGCAGCTTTGTTCGACTTCAGCTTGGATATTGCAATCATCACCTCGTCTAAGTCGGGGGGCGGAATGCTTGTCTATCATCGTCCAAATTGAGTGGAACATTCTGCCTTACAGCGGTATTCGCGCCGTCATCACCGTTAAGAAGTATGAAGAAATGATCCTTCCACATTCTCAGCACAGACTGCGACTCTACTGCGAGTTGCCCGTTCTGGTCCCGGCAGGCCTTGGTCCGAACCTTGTATCCTCCGGATAGCTGTTTTACCTTTCGGTAAAACTTTCGGACTTCATTCCTGCCATAACACCTTTCCATTTCCTGGACCGCGCGCTTCTCATGCTCCTTCTTTTTCCTTCGGTGCTCTTTCCTTCTTCTCTGTTCGTAGAGCTCACGAACTGCCCTCGTTGTTCGATTCAGCGTCGCCTTATAGGCGTCTTGTTTAGCTGCGTGCGCTTGCCTGCACTCGTCGTCAAACCATGGGTTCCTTCTGGGTGGTAACGTGAAACCCAGCACATCAGTGACAGCTACTTTGATGTCTTCTTGTTTGTTTCCATTCTTCTTCTATGCTTAGTGCAGGAAGCGTCGAAATCTGAGCGAGTTTCCGGGAGACTCGGTCGTCAAAGTTCCCAGCAATCAGCTGCGATTGTAGCTTTTCGACGTCAAACCGTTTTGGCCTTTCTCGACTCCGTTGCTCTCTCGATATCCGGGTTCTTACCTTGGCTACAACAAGGTGATGATCCGAGTCAATGTTTGCACCTCGGAAGATTCGGACATCGAGAATACTGGAGGAGTGTCTGACGTCGATCGCAACGTGATCAATCTGGTTGACGGTTGATTGATCAGAAGATCGCCAGGTTCCTTTGTGAATGTCCAGGTGTGGGAACCACATGCTAGCCACAGAGAGGTTCCGTCCAGAGGCGAAGTCCAACAGCCTGAGTCCGTTTCCGGATGTGTTGTTGTGCAGGCTGTGTTTACCGATAACTCCAGTAAAGATGTCCTCCTTTCCCAGCTGAGCGTTGAAATCTCATCGCATCAATCGTATGTTCTTTCTAGGAGATCATAGAAGTCATCCTTGATGTTGTCATCCTTCTCCTCTGTCGGGGCCTGAGCACAAATTAGGCTGATGGTCCCGAATTCAGCCTTGATGCGGATTGTCATGAGGCGTTCGCTGACAGGGTCGTAGCTCAAGACTTTTTCCCTAAGTCTGCCTCGAACAACAAATCTGCATCCGAATAAGAATAATAAGGTCCTGTTTGCGTTGATGGCATCTGGAAGAGATTTAATGACGAACTCTATAGGCTGTACAGCGACATGCGCCTGGTCAAGCGTCTACGGATACAACTCCTAAGTCGGCTAGGCCATGTAGAGCGTATGGACAGCACTGCTCCGGCCCGAAGAGTTTTCGAATCCGAATCACAGGGACAACGCAACAGAGGGCGTCCTAGACTGAGATGGCGCACACAAGTGGAAAAGGACCTCAACCAATTTGGAGTGCGCAGCTGGAGACAGCTGGCAAGAGATCGTGCCGGCTGGAGCGGCATGTTGGTTGAGGCCCAGGTCCACCCCGGACTGTAGCGCTATCCGAAGAAGAAGAAGAATATGAATAAACCAAGCAGGAGGCTATTTGGAGTCTCATATGCAACCTAAGATGAACTTGAAGTTATTGATTTCAATGCCTTCAAGGCATGTATTGTCGTTCAATCTGTGCGACTTTTTTGTGTTTAAAAGACACTGGAACACTGAGTATTAGTTATCGCAGATTTCCGCTTCATTACCGTCTTCTGTAGTCAATCCAACCGTAATGTTGTCCTTCCTCTATCTCTCTCTTTCTCAGTCTCCCAGTGTGCGGCTGTGTTTGTTGGAATACGTGAAGAATTTATGTAATCGCCACTTTCGAAAGGACGGGAAGGAAGCCTTATTGACGCTCACGCCATAACTCAGAACCGAATTCGGATGACACTTGTGTCGCGGTTGGAGCGCCTTACAGTTAGAATGACAAACATGTGTAACATGAATTGTCGCGCGCTAATTGAGTGGAGGAAATAATTTGACAGTTGAATTGTTTTACACGAGACCTTGATGTGTGCTTTGTGTGACGGGAGGGTTTCGTTGTTTCATCTGTTTGTTGCCGCGTGTCCCTTGGGCCGGAAGGATACAACAAAAGTGCGACACAGGAAAATGTGCAAGATGTCTTCAGAGCGCGCAGTGCAAAGGGAATCGGTCTCTTTTCCAATTTTTCACTTCACAAGGACAGCAGCCCAGTGACAAACCCTGCGTCATGTAGTTTGCGTCTGCGGCACGAAAAGTGTTAATTTGAGCCGTTGGGCTGACGCAACAGAGGACGGCTTTAGCTGGCGCTGGCTGACTTAGTTTATCTGGTGCTGGCTGCATTATTGGTTTCCTTGAATCGGACACCACATTCCTAAGAGTGGTGTCATAAGTAGATGCTATCATCAAACCTCCGAGGCATTGGTACGACGCAACAAAGGACGGCCTAGGGTGAGGTGGCGCATACAAGTGCAAAATGGCCTCAATTGTAGGCAGCTGGCGTAAGATCGTGCTTTTTGAAGGGACATGTTAGTTGAGGCATAAGTCCACCTCGGACTATACCTCCACACGAAGGAGGAGAAGGACAGTGGAAACGAATGAAGTAGATGCTGTATGCATGAAGACTAAACCATCTATCAGTTCGTGTATGGCTTGCGTTTCCTGCGTAGCACGAATACGGTCATAGCTCGGGGGACGTTGGATCGGACCAGATGAGTTCAGTGGGACGTTTCGTTTTGTCGGCGATTCAGAGGACATCGAAAAAGAGTCAAGACGCGATCAAAGTCGGCCGACTGTTATGAACATGGAGATGCCTCGCCATTGCCGCCCTTTATCAGCTCTATTCCTTTCTTCCAAGAACGTCGCTCCCCTTAAGGTCCTCTTCAGTCCAGCGACTGGCATCCATATGTATCTGCGGCACTCTAAGAACCACCCCATCAGATGCATTGGACGTCATTCTCAACCTTATGCCCATACAGCCATAAGACTGAACTCCTCATCACAATGGAGCGTGTCCCACGGACACTCAAGAATCCTTCAAAGAGTAAACTTTGTATACCAGAACCTTGACTATGCGGCACCGAAGGTCTTTTTGACACAAAATTTCCGCACTATGATCCCTGAATGAGACGGGTGGTCGGCTAACCACCAATGGCTTGCTGACGCTACGTGCATCTACACCGATGGATTAAAAACAAACGAAGGCGTTGGTTGCGGAGTCTACTCTGAGGATCTTAACTTTAGACTAAAATTCAGAATTCCCAATCACTGTAGCGTGTTCCAAGCTGAAGTAATGGCCATTCGCGAAGCACTGTCTTGGCTGAAGAGGAATAGAATGTCCTCAGCTGATATCCTTATTCTTACGGATAGTCAGGCAGCACTCAGGGCTCTGGAATCTGTCTCAACAAACTCCAAGACGGTCATGAACTGCCGCACTTCCTTAGATGAGATGGCTGAGCAGTTCAATATATGCCTGTCCTGGGTGCCAAGTCACAGAGACATTCCGGGCAACTGTCAAGCAGACGAATTGGCCAGGCTTGCCACAACGCAACCACTACTTCAGGAACACGAACACCTCGGTATCCTTCGCCTGGTATAACATTTCTTCGAAGCTTTCATTGGTTTTTTGTAGACGAGTACGAAGAGCCGTAAAGGTTGTTTCCTTAGAGGTATAGAAATTTAAGATGCGATGAAATCAAAATGACTCATTTAAATTGACATGAAATATACTTTACCCGAAGCGTTATCTTCTGGCATTATATTTTAAATTAAATTTCTAGGCACCGCGGAAGTACTATTTCCGGTGAATCTTTCGAACATTTGCATACCGGGGAGGTATAATTTTTACTGAATCTTTGGAACATTTGTACCCGTGTATTGAACAAAACGCAGTAAATGATGGCCTCGAGGTGGTCAATCGTTTCGGGTTTATCGATGTAGACCAGCAGGCTTATCGCCATGTCCCCACAGAAAATAGTCAAACTGCGAGCTGTGTGGTGTGTTGGGCAGTTTTGTTGAATCCACAGCTTCTGTCCATCATAGTTGTTGATTTGATGAAGAAAAAAATCAGTCAGCCACTCTATAAGGGCCATCATTGTTTCTGACGTACTGGCAGGCATCGACTTTAAAGAGGTAAAGACCATTTATTCCAACCAGCCACAGCCAAATGCAAACACAGCCGGTTTCTGTGGAGATAAAGGTGCATTAACGGCAGTACTTGAGGATTAACATCACTCCAACGGCTTGCTAAAAGCCGTTTCACAAGTTTCGGCAGAGTTACTCTCTCCAAGAAAGATTTTTACGCAAAATACTCAGCTACGAATTTCTGTTCACAAATGAATTGAATACCGAAATTCTCTTTATTGATGTTTTCAAAACTAAGCTCCATCGCTGAATAAAATGTATGCTTGTGAAAACAGGGATCAATGGCAATTTTCTCTTCGGCTCGTAACTGATCCTGCAGCTCTTCCAGTTGAAGTGCTAAACCAAACTTAAAATAAATTAAAAAAAAGACAATTAAAATGGCCGCCATTTACCTAAAACAGTGTTGATAACTTAGAGTTTCGTAGATCTAAAAAAAACATCCTTTATAAAGCAATTTCGCAGGACATATGAATTTTTGCTCAATCCCTCTACAGTCTGCTCTGATGGAATCTGCTTTCCCGGATGTGAAAAGATCACTTACAAGAGTCTATCAAAAGAAACGCGAAACAACAAGTGGTCCTGAGCTTCCGTAGTGGGGCTTCATTTTGGAAAAAATGTGCTACGAGGGTTGCCTTATATATTTCGAGATAAGAGAAAAAAAAACAAATATTAATCATCGAAAAGAGCTTTATTGTTTTTCAAAATATTCCCCATTAAGATCCAAACACTTTTGCATGCGTTTAAACCAAATGGCGAAGCACTTTTGCCACTCTGATTGAGGTATCTCCAAAACATGCATTCTGAACGCATCAACCGCTTCTTCAGGTGTTGAAAAACGTTCACCTCTCATTTTATTTTTTTACGTACGGGATTAAAAAGAAGTCATTCGGTGCCAAGTCAGGGCTATATTTCGGCTGACTCCAATCGATGTCTTGAGTGCTCAAAAATGCAGTTGTTTGAGCAGATGTGTGAGAGCTCGCATTGTCGTGGTAAAGAGTGAAGAGTCTTCGGCGGTTGGTTTTCCTGATTTCTTGGAAGACAATTGGCAAAGAAATGATTGTGCATCACTCAGAATTGACTGCTCTGCGTTGTTCTAGTGGTACGGTTGCGACATGCCCAGTTTTTCCGAAAAAACAGGCGACCATTTGCTTGGAAGTGCTTCGTGCGCGATCAGCTTTTGTTGGATTTGGCTCAATTTGAAACACCCATACAGTCGACTGCTGTTTACTTTCGGGCTCATACACGTAAATCCACGATTGTCACGATGTCCTGCCACCTGTCACGATGTCATAGACGTGTTTCGAAGCACGGCGATCGTATTTTTTGAGCATTTTTTTCGACCAATTGACACGAGCCCTTTTGTGAGCGATTGACAAATTGTGTGGGATCCAACGCGAAGAAATTCTTTTGACGGTCAAATGTTCATGCAATATTGAATGTATGCTGGTCCTTCTAATGCCTAAGGTTGTCTCAGTCTCACGATAGGTCACCTGACGATCTTGTAATATCAGTTGGCGCACAGCATCAATGGTTTCCGGAACGGCAACTGATTCTGGACGACCTTCACGAAATTCGTCTTGGAGTGAACTACGACCTCGGTTGAATTCACCATATCATCGACAAAAACACTGGCCCTTGATGGAGCTGCATCGCCAAAAATTGAATTAAGTTCATCGATGCACTGTTGTTGAGTTAATTTACGTCGAAAGTTTCAAAAAATAATCGCACGAAAATTTACACGATAATTCCATTTTTTGGGCGAGATGAATCTTTACTGTCCAACACAAATACAACACAAACAGCGCTCGTATGTCAAAACGTTCTGAGTACGTATAACCTCAAAAATGTCAAACTTTACGATAGAGCTTGAGAGCTGCAGTTGCCAGATTGCAACATTAAGGTTTGCCAATTCCGAAATATAAAAGGCAACCTTCGTACAGTCTGCAGTTGAAGACACTGCTGGAGTCATCCAATGCAGCGAGATGAGAGAAAAGAAGCAGATGATCCAATTCTTCAGCAGGGCCAACGTATTTTGGCGATTCACGGCTAAGAGTTCAGAGGGTTTCTCATCGATATGTACCTCCATCGATGACAAATGGCTTGAGCTGACAAACAAATAAAAACACACAAATGTTTAATAGAACCAAGATTATCGTTTATTAATTAAAATAAAAAAGAAATTAGTTAATCATTATCTGCATGACTTCTTTTTTGTTTTTCATTTTGTTTGCTTTTAAACTTTACACAACTGTCTCACGTATCTGTGTCTGTTTTACACCGAAGAACTGACTTACATCCTACTTAACCACAAATTACAAATTAAAAGTAAAAATATCAAACTAACTAAGAATAGCTTAAGTTAAAACAATAAACAGTAAATTACAATACATACAAAATGGACTTTCAAATAAATAAAATACAATTGAATAGTTTGCTATACAACACACGGTCAAAGACTAAATGGAAAAACAAACCATTGGGGATGAAGGAAGGGAGGGGGTGTTGGTTTTCGCAAGAACTTCTCTCTAGTTTATACAAAGTGTCTATTATCACGTTTAAGGATTAAGATGGCGATTTGAAGTAAATGTACAAAGACAAAGTAGTGAGACAGGGAGAGTGTGTGTATTTTGTCAATTTAAGCTAAGCACGTAACGGACCCGGACATTTTTGGGTTCTCAATAGGTCTGTTCCAATTGCTCTGAAATGCAGTGAATGTCTACGAAATTCGCTGAAAAACTTTCAAAAGGTGTTTGCTACTTTTCGTAGAAGAGAGAGCTCATGAGAGTGTAAAATATTTGCCCTACAAACGAATTTCTGCCGAAGAAAAATCTGTGGGCGGCAGACGACTGTCAAATTGAGCAAAAAAAACTTCTGACATTCATTTATCTGTTTAAATTTTTTTGACGACTTGTCAATTCTGTAAACTTCTACGAAAAGCCGTTTCACAAGTTTCGGCAGGTTTACTCTCTCCAAGAGAGATTTTCACCTAAACTATTCAGCTGCGGATTTCTGTGTACAAATGAATTGGAACAAACCTAAGATTTAAAGCTTTCTTTGGAAAGTGTCAAAAGAAAGTTGTGGTTGCATTAAGGCTTTTTGGTGGATTCTTATTCAAGGGAATAACTTTGATATGGTTCCCGAAGGACTCTGACACTGCGAACGAATCATCCGTCACACTCAAATAGAGTTGAGTTAAAGAGGCAGCGGGATACAATCGATTCCTTCGATGAAATTCGTGCTAAATAAGTTTTAAATGTTGTTTCGAATGTCCGTGGAAAAGCGAAACACAAGCCAACGTGTTAAAATATCAAGGATGATAAATGGTGCAGGTGAAGAAAGTGCCGAGAGGGCAACTGAAAGCAAACGCCTTGTACTCTGTATAACAAATAAGACAGTGGGGGGAAAGAACCAACGGACCATGGACCAAAATCACTCATTCTTGAGCTTGCAATCTTCCTGTCCAAATCAACACATAGGAAATGATTAGTGTGTCTTGACGATGCGAACCTGCGCCTCATGAAAAATGGAATTTTTGAATAATGAAGTAAGCACATTTCTAAAGCTGAAGCTTGTACAAAGAAGAGAAGATTTAACTTGCTCTTCATCGGTCACGAATTGGCAACAAAACCACAGAGTTTAGCACATTAATGGACAAGTTAACTTATCAAACTTGTCTAAGAGTGATTTGGGTGCTTTTGTTTTTTTAAAAAGTGATCAACGAGTTCCCTTGATAGAAGAAATTGGTTGCAAAGCAGTAAGTGAAAACCAAAGGATATCGTTGTGCCGAAGACCAAACCTTTTTAACAAATCATCTTCGCTTTAAAGCCCGATGCAGGGAATCGCTTATAATGTTATAATGCTGGCATCACATAGTTAAGTTTTTGTCGTGCGTCTACAACCACAGGAAGTCGAATCATATCAAAAAGATAACTCTCTACAATTGTATTCAGTGAGTTTGCTATGTCAATTGCGAACAAACAATATTTGAGAAGGAGGGATAGGATATTGTTTTCTAACTTAACCAGGAAAAGGGACAAATGTTTGGTAAAAAATAACTGTACACAAGATAAGGAAAGAAAAAAAAAGGAAATACAAGGACCAATGAAGAGGAGTGTGTAGAATGGCAGAAGGAGGTCAGATTTATGACAACGAATGAGTCAACTTTTGAAATGATTTAAAAGTGAAAAGAACAAATGTTAATAAAGGATGTCCCAACAAGAACGCGAAATTTAAATTTGGCGCTATTCGAATTGCCATTGTTTGACATTTGAACAATTATTATTGTTTGGTACAAGGTTAATAAAAATGGAGTTCTACAGCGAAGGGAGTTCTGTAATTGGGTATTGGAGGGACACCATGAAAATGCTGATTTTGCCAATAATATCATCTTTAGTGACGCGGCCCATTTCCATCTTGAAAGCTTCGTCAGTAGGCAGAATTGTCGCATTTGGGGCGAGGAAAATCCTCGAGTGATTCACGAGAAGCAAATGCATCCTCAACGTGTCACTGTGTGTGACTGGAGGAATCATTGGACCTTTTTTTTATGAAAATGAGTCAGGTCATTTTGGCCCTGTTTGCGTTGATGGCATCTGGAGGAGAAGATTTAATGACGAACCCTATAGGCTGTACAGCGACATGCGCTTAGTCAAGCGTCTACGGATACAACGCTTAAGATGGCTAGGCCATGTAGAGCGTATGGACACCACTGCTCCGGCCCGAAAAGTCTTTGAATCCGAGCCATTGGGACAACGCAACAGAGGACGACCTAGACTAAAGTGGCGCACACAAGTGGAGAAGGACCTCAACCAACTTTAAGTGCGCAACTGGAGACAGCTGGCGAAAGATCGTGCTGGCTGGAGAGGCATGTTGGTTGAGGCCCAGGTCCACCCCGGACTGTAGCGCCACAAGAAGAAGAAGAAGAGTCAGGTCAAGTGCAAACAGTTAATGGTGTTCGATATCGTGGAATGTTAACCAATTTTTTCGTACCTGGAGTTGAAGAAATGAATGTGGAGAGGATGTGGTTTCAACAAGAGGGCGCCATATCTCATACAGTCAGAGAAACAATTCAATTGCTGCATCAGTCATTTCCCGGTCGTCTTGTTTCGCGTTTTGGAAACCAGAATTGGCCGCCTAGATCATTCGATTTAACACCATTCGACTTTTTCTTTGGAGTTTTTTGAAGTCGATGGTTTATGCGAATAAGCCGACAACGACTCAAGACTTAAAAGGGGAAATTGGACGCTACATCAATGAAATACCGCACCATTTATGCCAAACGGTCATTGACAATTTCATTAAAAGATCGCGTATGTGCCAGCAAAGTCGCGGCGGTCATCTGGCCGATGTGTTATTCCACACATAACCTTATCCTGTCTACTTTACGATATAATAAAGAATTCAGGATTTTTTTAAATATCCGCGTTTTATTTAAAATTTAAATCTTGCGTTATTGTTGGGACACCCATTATAAACATACAGAGCTGAAGAAGACGATTCAATTACGACATACAGTCACCTGAATACGTCTTTACAAACACCAACTTATTGAACTCTCTGAATGGGCCGGATTGGTTGATGTCTTTGCAACAAATTTGACGTGTATGATCTATATTACGTGTTTATGTCGACATTTCACAGATTAAATTACAAGCAACGGAAAGCTGAACCAGTCAGGAACAAAATCCAAGTTAATTAGTTAAGACTTAACTAATAATAATAATTATTGGGTGGCCCCACAGTCCACAGGGGGACCAAGGCCTAGCTTCATCATCAGCTACTTGTGTTGTACACCCTACTGTTCGCTTACGAGTAGAAGGGACCTACAGTTTTTTGCCGACCTCAAAGTTTGAGAAGGTTTTTTCTTAGACAGTTTGTACTCTTTAAGTTGTCAGCAGTTCGAAAGAGGTGGTGCCGTGAAAGATTCGAGATGTTTAGCCGGAAATCGAATTTGGACCTTCAGCGTGTGAGTGTCGCAATCTACCCACTGCGCCACAGGGCCACTAAGCCTTAACTAGCTAAACAAATACAGCTTGAGGAAGCGTTCAGACGTTGGGCAGATGAACCGTTTAGCCATTGTGAAGATGCACTGTGTTGTCAGTAACTGGACGGGCTATCGATGACATCTCCCTCCTGCATGAGAAGGCATGAGTAGACGGTTCACCTGCCTACCACAAAGAGGGTATATTCACTTAATTAGATTGATCATCTACACATGTCCACAAAGACAAGACGATTTGCTTCCTCAGTGACTAAACCGTCCGTATACCAAACGAACAGACGGTCCATTTACTGGGTATTCCATCAATTCAACAATTAAAGGATCGTTCTACTAAATGGGCACATGGGCTGTCTGCTCAAACATTAGACAATCCATTGACAAGTAGACCAAACACGTCAAAAATTAAACAGTCCGTTTTTTTCAACGACTATTCGTTTAATCGTTGTTTCGCCATGGTCCTTACTTTAATAATTGGATAGCGCGACAGTTCACCTTTATTTGATTACTTTTAAAAGCAGATCAAATTGATCAAAAAATTCTGTCTACATGCGCCACACTGTCTTAGGAATCGCAGGATCGCCTACGTATGAAGCAGGCCACGGATTTACATTTGTAGCAAACGAACTGCTGTCGAAGTTCGAGTCTCATTGAGACGTGGCTTTACAGCAAATTTAGTTGTTTGTGTCCGATGCGTATACCAATGAAACATATTTTCCCAGCTCGGGGGTCGTTACAGAAGTCGAATGTTATACACGCTACGGTACGGAGGTCTGAACTGAAGAATCAGCTATCGGAAAGAGGCAGAATTGAAGCCTAGTCTTGGATGTTAAGTGTATGGGATCCACAAGAGAGAGTGAGATCTAAAAAACAAGAGCTGCAAATCCACTGACAATGCAAAACCTAACCTTATATCCTTTCCCCTGCCATCACACATTGAAAGGGAAAAAAGCAAAAAACCGAAGTAAAGAAAGTGAAACTGATACGAGTCTGTCTTCATATTGTTCCTCAAAATACACATCTTTACAACGTTCTAATGTGTAAAGAAATATACAATTTATTAATTTTTTTTTTCATTTGTTTGTTTCTTTTAGTTTTCTTAACGACTAACGGACGTGATGAATTTCAAATTCGAATTTTTCTCATCTATATTGGATATTTTTTTTTATTTTTTGAGTTTTGTTTCTTGTTTTCAATTCTTAATTCTTCATTTTCATGCTTGGAATAGAGATTGAGAGGTTTAAGCAAGTAAAAATTAAAATCGTTTCCTGCATCACTTGCAGTCTGGTGCGTTAAATGGTTTCCCAATAGGCCAAGGGATATGGTGGTTTTTTTTTTCTTGTCAAGATTGCTTTTGAAAAGATTTGTTTGAAGAATTTAAGCTGATTATAATTGTTGTGCTTTAGTTGACTACATATTCTTTTATTTTTTTAGCTGGAAGGTGTCTCAGAGATAACGTCTACCATTGTTAGTTAATGTGAAAAGAAAACAAAATAAAACTCGAAAAGATATTGCAAAAGAAATCTGATGAGAATGTGAGAAAGGAAAATAAAGAGATAGATAGGTTAACCAAAAATTGAGTTCGACGAGTACTTCCAATGCCTTGTTCCAACGGATACAATTTTTCTTTGTCTCTTTTACTGAATCACACACTTTTCTTTGCCACCACTGATGTCCACTTGTTCGAGTTCACGGGCAATTTCGTGATCATCTTTTATGCTGAAAGGAAAAGAAAGGATGTCCATCAGTGAACACGCACTCGGAAATGCTTGACTTACGCAATTTCTTGATTATGTAGGCGTTGCACCAATTGATCACGTTTATCCACAATAGCCACCAGTTCCTCGAGGAGTAATCTTTCCTTTTCACGTTGTGCTTCGGATTTGCGCCAGTCCTCGACTGATTGAGCTGCACGCAGCTCTTGATTGAGTAGGGCATACTTTAGCTCCAAATCACTTTCTTGTTCTCTGCAAAAGTATGATCAATTAGATTCATTCTTCAATCGAGGAAGTCCTCCAGAAATGACTCACAGAATATTAAGTTGCATTTGCCGCCTGAGCAAAGCGTTCTTCTTATTGACTAATGTGAACCATTGCGATAGTAGTTGTTCTTCGGTTTCTTCCGATTCTGCAAGGGTTCAAATTCAATGAAAGATTAGATGTGTTTGCAAAGTGAGGATATGTTGATGGTTAAGATAGAAGAATATGAATAGTTAGAGGTTATAAACAATTGCAGCTGCTTAAGCAATGCAATCGCATTTGAAACGAGCAGCTACTGCACATTTTAAATTGCTTCTATGGTTAGTATGGTTTCTTTAGATTCGAATAAATATTTATATTGTAACAGATTATGCTTTGAAACTGTTGGACGGGGGTAAGGTTTCACTGCGGTTCTTCGATTCATCTCTTTTACCTTGATACAAGTCCCTGGCAATTGTCCGAGATGTAAAGTTGTGTGCAGGTTGGCGGCAAGTTGACTAAACCATACACTTTGTTGACACACCCAAATCAACTAGCTAAACACTTCTTAGAAGACAGCCCATCACCGAATTCAATGTCGGCAAACTGACACCTCAAACTAGCAAGGGATATTTTAGCAATGAAAGATTGGATGAACAATTTGAATGAATTGTGACACCTATTCTTCAGCTGGGTGATTTCAAGGCTTTCGGCATCAATGAGGGTTAAGGAAGGGAAAACGAATGTTCAATGAAGAATCACATAAATGTATGAGCCAGTGAAATGTTAGTCTACCATTTAATGACCAGCTAGTCTAACACTGTACTAAGCTAAGCAGCTTGTTAATTGTTGTCCTTCGCATGACATATTAGAATGAAGGATGATTTTCCAAGAATCGAACTGGTATCCAGTAACTACTCTTCAGACATCTTCAGTGTAGCGCATTCTTTTTATGGCAGCTTTCAGCTGGAATTCTTAATTAGCATCACAACGAAATCCATTTCCACAGTCGAACGAAAAAAGGGAAAATAAATGTTTACGAGTCTTGTTTTTTTGATGCATCCACTATCCATGATGAAATTTCAAGAGAACAAGAAGTTCACGCTTGATGATGGGGGTGAATCGGAAATATAAGATGGGGAAAATTTTAAATTAAGACTTAACCAAACATGTAGCACATTATTGGACTGAATCTTTCAAATGATAAAAGAAACGGACTATGAGGTGTTTCCACCGCTTCTATGTACAGATTGAGTTCAAACCCCAACGTCGAAAATATGTTTCCCTTTATAAAAAAAAAAAAAAAAAACACGACTGATGAGTTCGAGAAACACAGAATTTCAAGCAGAAATCGGAGCCTTCTAAGGCTGCTCCTACAGCACTGTGCAAAACAATAGCATCATGTTCGATTTTGTCACCTTTTCCTAACGTCATGCAAACACATCATATTTCCTGCAAAACATCCCTATTCGATCAGGAATAAAATCCATAAACAAAATAAGAAATATGTCATTCTGAACTGAGAAAAGGCCTGTTATCCGGAATGACACCGAATTTCGGAATCGCGTCAAGTGCAAAAATTCATAAATATGAAGTAAAAGTCGATGGAACAGTGAAGATTTTAGTGTTTGTTTCTGTTATAGGGTTAGTACCTGGTCGTATAACCTTTATTTTAAAGTACAGCGTCACAACGTCGTGGCATGGATAACGGTCTGACATTCCTGAACAGAAATATTCTTCCACGCAACCTGCACAACATCCTAAAACTGTTTTGTATTTTTGGGTTTTGCTTCATATATAGCTTTTCTTACATTTGTGCGAAGGTCTAAAATGGAATTCAGGTCCGAAGTCTAAGGCGGCCACTCGATAACTTGTCTTCCATTGCTTACAAAAATTTCTTTAACTAGCTCACATGTTTGGGGCCATTGTCTTGCTGTACTATTCGACTATGCGTAAGGTAGCATGGCATGTATATTCGACTATGGCTTCTCATATTATGCTGACATAAACTAAGGCGGTCATTATCGGTTTTATCCAAGAAATGGATCTGTGAGTGAGTACTAGAGTAGGAAATGCATCTCCATACGTTAAGTTTTGCTCCGCCGTGCTTAACAGTTTTGCTAGTACACTTCGGATGAATTCTTGGTTTTTTTTTTCGCCTGCGAACAGATGTCCTAGTTCCAGGAGTACCAAATAAAACTATTTTGGATTGGCCATCCATAGAAGGTTCCCAGTGCAGGCGATCTTTCGCAATTTTTTTTCGTTTTGTTGATTGTTCCCGCCGTGGCGTAGTGGGTAAAGTGTGTAGGTTCAATTCCCAGCTCAACACCAATTTTTCGAATTTTTCACGGCAACACCTCTTTCGAGCTGCTGACAACACTCAAAGAGTAATAACTGTCTAAGAAAGCTTCTCCAATTTCGCCGTTCGGAGTCAGCAAAGCAATTATCTTTTGGTAACTACAGATGTGGGATTTGGTTTTACGTGATCACCTGCCTTAACGGCTTATATCACGGGGAACCTTTTTCCCAAGAGTCGGGAAAAAGGTTCAAGACGAAACGCCTTAGTTACCCAAGTACCAAACTGGGATCATGCTTGAGGGGCAATCACCCCACCTTGGTTTGATGCGAAGCCTTCCTAAAACCTCTTCCGCTCTTTGGGTCGCAGCGCCCGGTTGAAAATGCAACTCCACACTGAGAAGGGATAGTCCCCTAACCGACTTGCCTAGTTGGGCTTAAATAATGAACTAGACAAGTCAGCACAGTACACTATCCTCGAGTCTAACCGCGATGTTAGGTGGCCACCACGAAACTCCCACAAGGGGGCCTACCGCAATGGTCAGGCTGGAACCGAAGTTCCAGGGGCCCCTGACCTCCCGTGGCACCAGAATATAGCCTCTGGTCAAGCGTCACTACCAGTCAGGTTCCCTCAAAGCCTGGGTCTATTAGCCGCCAACCCGCCACAGATGGTCTTTCCTCCATCAGTGTTTCCGTTGTCACTATAAATAGTGATACGGATGTGATTTTGAATCATGTGATTCATAAATCCAGTCACATCATCTGGGTTTTGGTAACTACAATAATATGTGTAGATATAGTGGCCGCCGTGGTGTAGTGGGTAGTGTGTGACGCTCACACACCGAGGGTCCAGGTTTGATTCCCAGCTGAACACCTCGAGTTTTCCACGGCATCACCTCTTTGGAGGTGCCGACCAGACTCGAAGGGAACAACTGTCTAAGAAAGCTTCTCAATCTTCGCCGTTCGGAGTCGGGAAAAAACTGTAGGTCCAGTAGAACAATAGCGCGCACAATACTAGTAGTTGATGAGCAAGCAATGGCCCCTGGTCTCCTGTGGATTGTCGCGCTATATACGGTAATTATTTAAATATAGTTTAAAGCCAAATAAAATTCGAAAGACTGGTGTACACATCGAATACGCTCTTCAGAATGACTTGGCGCTATTGTTTTGCAACAATTTAAATTCGATTGCATTTCCGGTAACGGGACCTTTATTGACAAGATGAATTTCTTTATTATCTTGTTTATGATTTAATAAAGATGTTACGCAATAAATATGGGGTACCTGCCTGACCATAGGAAAGAATAATTTGCATAATAGTGACAAAGTCGAATATGAAACTATTGTTTTTCACAGTGCTGTATGCATGAATTGAGTGCAAACTCCAAGGTTGAAGTTATGTTTCCTTCTTTGAATCAAACAAGTTAAGGTTGATGAGTTTAAGAAATAACGAATTTTATACAGAAATCGGAGCCCTCAAAGGCTGCTATTACATTAGACAGCAGGGCAGCGGTAGAGGTAGTAAGTTCTCAATCAAACAACAGCTCCAGTGAACAGATCTAAGCAGCAGCAAACCCAATAACTGATGAGACCTTATTTTCAAAAGGAAATCCAACACCTTAACAAGGAGTTCTGGCCACTTGGTCAATGGGGCAAGAAGTCGGAACGTGAAATGCCTAAAAAAGATGCAATATTTGAGAATGAGTGGTTGTCCTTGAATCTGAGCCATTGCCACAACATAACAAAGGACGGCCTAGGCTAAGGTAGCGCACACAAGTAGGGAAGGACCTCAACCAACTTGGAGAGCGCAACTGGAGGCAGCTGGCGGAATATCGTGCTGGCTGGAGAGGCATGTTGGTTGAGGTCCGGTCGACCACGGACTTTAACGTCACAAGAAATAGAAGAAGAGTGGTTATCCGGTACTACACCGGTCACTTGTGGACATTTTTTTGAAGTGATTTGTCCCCTCAATGTCTATATAAATAACATTATTCGTCTATTGTTTAAACTATAAATCATTGATACGATGGATCTTTTCAGATGCCACCGGGATAACATGAGTTGTACGCCGGAAAACAAAAAAAATCAAGAATCTTCAATGTTGAAAGATTTAGCTAAAAAGAATGTAATACAATGCAAACCGAAAGAAATCTTGTCTCTTGTCCTTCACTCGCTGAAATGAATACTGAACTGAATCAAGAAGAAGGGGAAACAATTCTAATCAGACAAAATGCTTTTCAATTTAACTAAATGGTTACAAATGAAAGCACAGGCGAGACGAACGAACATCACCCAGTTCGCAACTACTTACAATAAATAACAATGAATGATGGTAAATGCAGAATGAAGAAATCCCCACAGCCAAGTCCCGCCGATTTCAAGTGGAATTGAAAATGCAAGATTGTGTGAGAATATCGCCGCTTTCCGCTTCAGTTATTAGCTATACAGTTTATATTTAGTTTTGTAAATTAATAAGCCAAGGGAAATTTCATGTCATAAAATTAGTAAATATTGATATAATGTGCACAACTCGATTAGTTGTTTGCCATACAAGCGCACTACTCTAAGGATATGCAAGCGCTGTTGTTGAACATTACATCTTCATTTTTTTAGTGCAAACAGCCATTGTTTGTATTAATCGGTAGCGTGATTGGATTACAAAAGTCTAGCGCAGCTTAGCTCAGCGAATATAGAGCAAGTTAATTAAAAGAAAACAAAAATAGGTAAACCAACACAATTCTTACTGACCGCACGTGCTGCGACTTCGAGAGCGTCTTCGTTTTTTGCTACCATTTCCTACATCACTAACTTTAAGATTGTCACAACTATGAGCGAATAGCCGCGATAGATTTCGATTTAAATCGAAACCTAATTCGTGCTTATTCTCTTTCTCATCGTCGTCAACGTCGTTGTTTTCACTTTTACACTCATCAGACACATCTTCGTCACTAACGTCATAGTCCTGTAACCTTATTCTAATACTACCACCACTAGGTCGACGTAAAAATCTAAGAAATGCATTTTCATTACTTGAATTACCACCCATCACCGCGCGGAGTTTCTTTTCCAGGCTGCTTGCTTTCTGATCGATGGCTTCTTGTTCGCGTTCCAGCGCTTCTAATTCGGATTCGATATAAGAGAGTTTGTCACCCTGCAACAAAGTGGAGTAAGTAAACAAATTTTTCGGAAAATGTGTGTGTATGACACTTACTCTCTTTTCTGTTTTTGGGGAGATCCTCTCGAGGACCGAGTTGAACGACTGCAACGGACTGTTGCCGTTTCGTTCGCTTAATCTATGACTAGGACTTAGCTTGTAATTGCTATCCTCCGCTGACTTGAGTATATCTCGGGGAGGTGTGATTTTCTTCGATGGCGACATGGGAGCCTTTGGCGATCCGGGACCACTGCTACCGTTTTGAAAGAAAACAAATTCATCTTTGATTCGCACTGGTGATGAGGTTGGCGAGAGAGTGATTCGCTTCGTTGGTGTTGTGGGGCTTTCGCCGTTCACGGCTTTCGAACGCGTCTCCGCAATCAGACGACGCGCATGCTCCAGCAGACGTTGTTGTCGTTCATCCTGCAACGATAATGTGAAGAAATTAGCTCAACTGCACATCTGCACAACTGAAACGGACACGTTAAGCTCATTTATTTACTCGTGGTGATGCAATGAAACCGGGCCAATTTATGTGAGTGTGATATAATCAAAGAAAATCATTAGCGTACGTTAAAATTAGGATAAGCAAAATCATAAGCTAAAATTAATTTAAAAAATCAAAACAAAACTAAGTTTACTCTAGTGCTCAACTTTACGGTACGCTGAATATTTAAAGCTCTGTTGTGTGTACTTACGTCGTTGTCGTTCTTGCCGTTCTCACCAGCCGATACCTTCAACTTTTCAATCATGACTTTGGCTTTCTCACTCATTTCCTTATGTCGAGATAAAAGTTTCTACAGAAATCAAACGTTTTCCCCAAATACAAATGGAGGAAAACGAAACAGAAAAGAAAAGAAAAACAAAACGAAACGAAAACACACAACAAACAAAAACAAAAGTAAAATACAAAGAAAAAATTAATAAAAGCAATAATGAATAATAAATTAAATTGATTAAGGAGAGAATTCGTAATGAAATCAAATTTTATTCAACAAATTTAATGAGAGTCAATGAATATAAGAATATCTTAAATGAGTCCTGTAAATATGTTAAGGGGATAAAATTCACAAAGGAGGTGCTGAAGTATGGAGGGGAAACTGAGCTTGTGGGAAACCTGTTTCGAACTCAACCTGTTGTGGTCATGGAGTAGATGTGACAAGTGACAAATCATTTCTGGGTATGTGAGGCGTATGCCTCTCTTGAACGGACTAAAGTGCCTTTGATTTAGAATTTAAATAAGTGTAGACAACGCTTAAGGTGGCTAACTCAGTGGACAAAGAAGCTTTTGTCCGAAATGTATTTGATTCCATGGCAACAGAAAAGGGAACGTCTTTGTCTGACATAGCAGATGGCAGTGAAGAAGAGCATCAACCAACACTGTGCGAAATATGGGCCACTTGGCAACAAACCTCTCAATGTGTTGAGAGACACAATTCCACCCCACATTTAGGGAAAAGTATATGACGACTAAGCAATGATTAAAAGATCACTCAATAAATCCCGCAAGAAATAGGTGGTTCCACTAACAAGAAATCCATAGTTCACTTGTAAGTGGCGCCCTTTATATGTCACGGGACTTATTAATAGATGTGTTAGAACAAAGAATAGGTTCAACGCGTAATGAAACATAAGGTCTATTCCAATTGATTTGTGTACAGAAATTCGTAGTTGAGTAAATAATAATAATATAATAATTGTTGGCGCTACAGTCCAAAGGGGGACCAGGGCCTAGCTTGCTCATCAACTACTCGTGTTGTGCGCGCTTCTGTTCTCTCACGAGTAGAAGGGACCTACAGTTTTTTGCCGACTCCGAACGGCAAAATTTGAGAAGCTTTCTTAGACAGTTATTACTCTTCGAGTGTTGTCAGCAGCTCGAAAGAGGTGGTGCCGTGAAATATTAGATAAATTGGTGTTGAACTGGGAGTCGAACCTAGACCCTTCGGCGTGTGAGCGTCGCACTCTACCCACTACGCCACGCCGACCACAAGTAGTTGAGTAGTTTGGGTAAAAATCTCTCTTGCAGAGAGTAACTCTACCGAAAATTGTGAAACGACTTTTCGTAGAAATTCGTACACAGCTATCAGACATATGAAATGTCAGAGGTATTTTATTTTCGATTTGACAGCCATCTGATGCCGAGCTGCTGTCCACAGTTTTTTCTTCGGCAGAAATTCGTAGGGAGGGGAAATATTTTGCTCTCTCATCAGCTCTCTCTTCTACGAAAAAAATAAGCTAATGGAACGCTCTTCGTTCAAATGCAGAGACAATCAAAGGAAATGCGTGAAAATCATTTCAACATTTTATTCCATGCCAAAAAGTGCATATCAGAACTGCTCCAAGGATTGGAAGAAACATTAGCACAAATGTGTTATATTTGAGAAGGCCTACATTGAGGGGAATAAAATAGAAATTGATGAATAAATAATTACAATACTCTTCAAGAAAAGTTTAAATTTTTGAAAACACCTCGTATGTGCCCTTCAAAGTCACCAGATTCATGTTAACCTATGTTGTAAAATTATGCAGTTTCAAATCACTTTTTCAGAATGTGCGTTTGCATTTAAAAGTGGCGCAAAGTTGTTGGTAGGTTATGTCTGAAACGGTGACAAGTGCAAAGAAGTCCTAAGAACATAATTCTGGAATTCTTCTCACTACAGGTTTAACTTGGCAGATCTTTATAATAATAATAATAATAATTTTTGGCGCGACAGTCACAGGGAGACAAGGGCCTAGCTTGATTATCAACTACTCCTGTTGTACGCGTTACTGTTCTCCCACGAGTAGAAGGGACCTACAGTTTTTTGCCGACTCCGAGCGGCGAAGTTTAAGAAGCTTTCTTAGACAGTTATTATTCTTTGGGTGTTGTCAGCAGCTCGAAAGAAGTGGTGCCTTAAAAAATTCGAGGTGTTCAGCCGGGAATCGAACCTAGACCCTTCGGCGTGTAAGCGTGGCACTCTACCCACTACACCACGGCGGCTACACGGCCGTGATCGTCTAGTGGTTAGGACCCTACGTTGTGGCAGATCTTTACATAGATTAAATTACATGACCTTTCTGTCAGGAGGTATAGCAAGTAATGCCATTTGTTGTGATAAATGTTTGAGTCTCCTATGAAATTCTCATATGGGAGTCTGGTGGTGCTTTGAGCAGATTTACCAGATGCACTTTCTTGTCCCTGTTCTGTTCAGACATAGTCTGAACCTGCTTATAGAAAATGACATTATAACTATTCGGAAAGACGCCTATATACAGTGTCACAGATCTCCACCTTGTATTAGTTATTAGAAGTTCTTTTCTGGAAAGTATCAAGTTGAAAGTTTTGATATGAATTCGATTTTTAAGAGTTCAAATATAAGCAAGTTCTGAAGTAGGAACAGCAAATTGAACTTTGCCAACTATCGCTTACATTTCTCTTTATTTCAACTTCGAATCAGAAACTTAAGCGAAAGCACATCCAGGTGACCAAAACTGTCAACATGCCACTCAACCCATATTCAGGCTTCCACGTCTAAATAAGGATTTATACCTGATTTCCAAAAAAAAAAAGAGAACACCCGAGCAAGGTGCATTCTGCTCTCTCTTGTTAAAGCAGTTCAGAATTGCAACATATCGTCGAAAATCCTCATGCATGTGCATAGATAACCGCTCACTCTGGACTGTAAATCAATGCGTTTGCTTTGAATTTGTCACTGGGAGACATGCAAATAAATGCCCTGACAATAAGCCCCAGTTGGCAACCACATAAATTACACAACAGCCTCCTCGAACACGTGCTAATCAGTTAGGAGACATATTGATCGCAGTCGTCTGATGCTGACCCCATTGCAATCTGCACTTAAACTAATCTTAATGAGAATGATTTAAATTAAAAAAGAATCAAACGAGAAAGAAATTACGAAACAAGTTCAAACTGCAGGGAATTAGAAGTGCTTCAAGCTTCATGATATGACAGCGCAATTTTCTAAAGCGAATTTATGACTGAATAATTACAATCGATGAGCGTCCTTATTAGTGAGGCACCGCAAACGCTTCTCGAAGCATTGAGAAATTTGCATATTTTCTCTTTTGATTTTTTCAAAGCCTAAGATCAAAAAGTTGTAAGTGGATGATTGAAAGAAATCTCAAACGTTATGTGGCAGGAAGAAAACTGCACTAGATGAGGAAAGGATCGGAAGAATAAGCCTCTTTTGTTTTCACTTACATTTGCAGTGTTGGGGTCTAGTGCGGGTGTGACCGTCGCCGTTGTTCCGTTCGTGTTTTGAATTTCGTTATTCTTCTGATTGAGTTCCAATTTCAGTTTCTCCTTCTCGGCGTCGTCCTCCTCGTCGCTACCGAAGGGATCTGTTAGTTCGCGTCGAGTCATGAGGGCGGGCTTGTCTTTGCCGCTATTTGGTGTACTAGTGCTATTGTTATTCACTACGCCCACCATAGAGTTGTTGTTACTCTGCTGTAAGGCATTAATAGTGTTTCTATCTTTGGCAGGTGATAAGACTTTTCCCAGGAGGTTCTTTGAACCGGAAAATATCAAATTCTTGACGTCCTTCTTCGATGTGGGCGAATGTGGAGGTTTGTCGTTTTCGTCTTCCAGTGAACCCTGATGCATGAGGTGCGCCTTTAAGTGGCTGAGGTTCAGCAAGTTCTGCGACAAGTTGTCCGATTTGTAGTTACCGATGACGTAACTGGATTCATCGCAAGTGGGACCTACAACACACAAACAAACACACGACGGAGAGAGCTCATGAAGCAATCAATCAACGTGATGGGAAAAATGATCTGAGGTCATACCAATTTGTTCGATGTGCAATTGCTTGCCGGTGAAGTGAGCTCTTAATTGATGAAGATACGTCATAACAGCCAATTTGTCCGGCACGGCCAGCATGCTCATGTCACGCGGTTCGATAACACGTGGAATACCTAGCGATTCGGCGGCATCAAATGCCATGCGGCAGTTGCCAACTACATCGTGTTGGGAGAGTTTTGACATGTCGCTGGTGGGACACAATAATTGATGGAGTGAGTTATTTAAAAAAAAAACCGAACAAACAAGAACTTACATCAAATCCGGTTCGAAGTGATGAATTATAGCGCAGAAGGCTATGCCGTTGCGCCAGCTGGTTGTCAAGTTTGTAACCTTAACATTTGAGTAGTCCTTAGTGACCTCCTTGCACCATTCAAGGAGATCTTGTCCAGGTGTGTTCTCTTTGAGTACGATTTTCTCAACTTTATTATTGGTCGTCGAAGTGCCATTCTCATAGCTCTTCTTCAGATTCAAGGGCTGCAATTCGGGTCGCTTCACCTCCGTTCGATTGTTGCCCGCCTGTGGTGCATCGCCAACAGGTTGTTGTTCTTCTTCGACTTTGCTCTTCTCCTCTTCGACTGGTTTGTCATTGGAAATAGTACTTTTCGTGATCTCCTCTTTCTTGGTTTCGTCCTTCGGTGCCGATTCAACTGGAGGTGGTGGCACTTTAACCGTTGGCAGTGGAACCTTATCGATTTCGATTTTCTTAAGCTTCTCAACCTTGAAAGCGTTTGGTTTGCGGTCTACGTCATCAGCGGGCGGTGCTGACTTTTTGGCTATTGTACTCATTATTGATGGAGCAGCGAAAATCGACTTGCTTTTCGGCTGTTCCGTGGTTTTCGTCTGCTTTTGATTTGCTGATGGTGGGGGTGTTGGTTTCGTTGCAGCGGTTGGTGGCAAATCTTGGCTGGAATTGGTTGTTGCTGAGCTTGCTGGTTGTGGTGGTGGTGGTGCTTTTGTCGTAGGAACTTCTGTTACAGAATCTTGCGGAGGTGAGATTACAGCACTCGGTGTTTGTTGCGTGTCGTCATCGTTGTTGGTCTTGTCTGCATCGTGTTCGAAACTGAGGCGGGTCGCTTCAGCCAATGGAGTCGGATCTTCCGAAAGAGAAGGAACTGCAAAAGGATGCCCTACTTTAGTGTGAGTTCATAGAATGAATGGAATGTGAGTGGTTACCGCTCATTGGTGTCGCCAGGTCAATGCATCCATTCAAACTGGACGTCAGTTGCTCCAGTTGTTGAGTAAAGTCGAATAAATGTTCGGATATATCACCGGAGCTCTCCAGATCGGGAATATCTTCCAAATCGTCCAATGGAGCGACATCACAATTATTGTTCACCGACATCAGCGACACTACACTCTGCATATCTTCGTCGCTAAAATGAAACAAGTCCATCATTAACTTCTGCCGGTCTTCAGAGCGTTCAAAGTCAAGGTTACTTACGTTGCTTTACCCTCTCGAAGGAACACACAACTTATTGTCAACTCTAACTCCGCTGAGGTGATTTTACGCGACACTGGCTTCAAGCTGAGTGTGAAACTTTGCTGCGTCGACTCCACACTAGCATATTTTCGCATGTTTATGCTGGCTGATGCAAGAACACGTTTTTTCCCCAGCTGTGTAATCTGCAACAAGAACAACGACAAATAAATCATTAGCGCGGAAGGGATACAACAAAACAAACACCACATTGTGCCCATGAGGCGGTTCTCCCAGGCAAAAAAACGAAGCAGAAGTACCATATGCCACTTTGTGCTCCCCCTCAAGAAAACACAGTCCCCTTAATTATTAACAATCTCGCAAGGATACCAGCACGGGTTGTAAGCGAGCGTAATCCGAAACCTGATTCGTAAATCGCTGTACGGGCCATAAATAAGGCAGGGCAGGCACAATTACCAGCATCGCTTTTGGAAGAACAAGGCCAATGATACGGCCGGGTGTAGTGCAAGCTGAAGGGTATTAGGGGCAACGTCGCTTAATCGAACGTGACAGCGCGCAAGAGGAAGAGCCTGTTTCGTTCTTGTCCAATTAGAGATAAGAAGGAAGTTGCCTTGAATCAGCGCCAAATAGCGAAATAAATTTTACTTAAACTGTCATCAGCCGTGAGGATAAGGATTTTGTTTTCCTTTCCTTCAACTGAAACAAATAAATCGATTGCGCCAACCTCTTGTGGCTGGCTGGGCGGGGGATACCAGCACACATTTGCTCGGTAAGTAAATGACTGCCAATTTAGCGAACCGGGGATAAACCGCGGGTTCGCAGTAACAAGAGGACAATCCGTATTATGCAGTGCAGCATTGAACAAATGCAGGCATTTCATCCCGAGTCACGTACGAAAATCAATTCTGATTCGTGTGCCGGTACATTGAGCATGTTCACATTGATTCCGAAAAGAGTGAATGACGACATAAATGGGACATTTGTTGTGGTTGAAGATTTGAGTTAATCTTTATTTCTGTGTTGAGGAATTGCGACTAATCGACGGCAAAATTGGATCAGCTCCCAGATGAACATAGAAACGAATTGTCGCTTTGACCAGACGAAATGTGGGTTAGTGGGGAGAACTATTTTGTTGTGCTGCGCAACGAATAGCGTGATCAAAAGGCCTGATGACGGAGGAACATAAATCCATTGGCGACACATAAGTTCTCATCAATTCGCAAAAGTTGAAAGAAAAAGAACATTTGTTCGAATGTGACAATTCCATAAATTTGTGAATAATAAATGAGTTTGACGCAGTATTGTGTGTTGTTTTGTTCTGCTATCGCGGGGAAGTGACAGGGAGCATTTAAAGAAGTGAACAGAAAATGAAGGCTGACTTGTAGCCCTCTTCCTTCCCGAATTAATTCTGCTGCTTAGAGGGACAAAAACTCGTAAATGTGTATCAGACCCACTGCATATCTTCCGAGAAACTAGAAGCAATCCCTTTTGTGTGCTACTTGGAAGGAATTTAGCCTTTCTGATCATATTTTTGTGAACATCAACAATGCAGTAGAATAAGACTGCTCATTAGCTTGTTGTTGACTTTATGACTATGTCTAGGAGTAGCGTCCTATGATTAATGATTTTGTTACTGCTATCTCGCTGCATACAGGCATCAATTTTTGCTACACTCTGCTGTGTTGAGCATTATAGTGACACAATTCGGTTCCAGGTAAGTGCTTTAGGAGCTTCCTGGCTGACTGAATAGACGTTTAGCACCATCTAGGTGGCGCTCGGATACAATTGTTATGAAGGGTAGGCCATGTAGAGTGTATGGACATCACTTCTCCGGTCCGAAACGTCTTTGAATCTGAGACAACGCAACAGAAGACGGCCTAGGCTAAGGTGGCGCACAAAAGGGGAGAACGACCTCAACCAACTTTGAGTGTGCGACTGGAGGCAGCTGGCGAGAGATCGTTGAAAAGGTATGTTGGTTGAGGCCCAGCTCCACCCCGGACTGTAGCACTACAAGAAGAAAAAGAAGATGGTGGCGAGAACGAAGAATACAATAGGTCCCGAATTCAGTATACGACGGCTGTTCTCTTATGGGCATCACTCACTCCGAACCGAAAAGTCTTTGAATCTGAGGCATTGGGACATCACAACAGAAGGCGGCCTGGGCTAAGGTGGCGCACAAAAGGGGAGAAGGACCTCAAACAACTTGGAGTACACGACTGGAGGCAGCCGGCGAGAGATCGTTCGAAAGACATGTTAGTTGAGGCTCAGGTCTCCCCGGGCTGTAGTGTTACAGGAAGAAAAAGAAGAAGGTGGCGTGAACGAAGAATACAATATGTCCCGAATTCGGTATACGATGGCTGTTCTCTTATGGACATCACTCACTCCGAACAGAAAAGTTTTTGAATCTAAGTCATTGGGACATCACAACAGAAGGCGGCCTGGGCTAAGGTGGCGCACAAAAGGGGAGAAGGACCTCAAACAACTTGGAGTACACGACTGGAGGCAACCGGCGAGAGATCGTTCGAAAGGCATGTAAGTTGAGGCCCAGGTCCACCCCAGGCTGAAGTGTTACAGGAAGAAAAAGAAGAAGGTGGCGTGAACGAAGAATACAATAGGTCCCGAACTCGGTATACGATGGCTCTTCTCCATGAAGCATTGGTTTGATAAATTTGAACGTGCCGCATCTACGCGTGAAAAGTCCACAAACTTGAATTGTCAGGCTGCTTACTGAGGGTGTGTGAAACAACTGGGACAGAAGGCGTCTTCAGAAGATGGAGTGGGTTACATCCTGCATTAAGAATTGTGTATAAGAGAACAAGAGCCATCTTTGCTAACTTAAAGTGATAAGCCATACTGTGTATTCGGAGTAAACAAGCATACCTTTGACGGACTGCATATGACGATTCATGTCCGTTGACAAATTATTTTTGTCATAAATGTTTTAATTTATTCATCAATTTCTATTTTGTCCGCCTGGGATATAATACACTTTTGCCAGCGTTTTGTTTCCAGTCCTCAAAGCAGTTCTGATATGGACTTGAGCTCTCTCGGCGATTCGGTTTCTTTTTAATGGGTCTCTTCAATCTTAGAAACGGGAAAAAGTCCCAAATCTGGTGAATGTGGTGGCTGACGCATGAATACTGCGTTACTTTTGGCCAACAAATTACGAACAAGCAATGACGAGTGACCGCCGTGGCGTTGTGGGTAGAGTGCGAATGTCTCACATAGAGCAGGTCTGGGTTCAATTCCCACCTCAACACGAACTTTTCGAATTCTTCACGGCACCACCTCTTTCGAGCTGCTGACAACACTCAAAGAGTAACAACTGTCTCGGAAAGCTTCTCAAATTTCGTCGTTAGGAATCGGTAAAAAGCTGTAGGTCTCATCTACTCGTGAGTGAACAGTAGCGCGCAACAGTAAGAAGCTATGCACCACTTGCGAGGAGAAATACAAAGAAAACGTCCGAAATTGTGGCAAAAAAATGCATGGCTTTTGCATCACTATAATGTACCTGCTCACTCGTCATTAATAATAAAAATAATTGTTGGTCCTAGCTTACTCATCGACTACTCGTGCTGTGCGCTACGCGTAGAAGACCCCTTCAGTTTCTTGCCGACTCCGGACGACGAAGTTTGAGGAACTTTTTCTTAGACAGTTATAACTTGAATGTTGTCAGCAGCTTGAAAGTAATAATAATAATAATTGTTGGCGCTACAGTCCAAAGGGGACCAGGGCCTAGCTTGCTCATCAACTACTCGTGTTGTGCGCGCTACTGTTTTCTCACGAGTAGAAGGGACCTACAGCTTTTGACGACTCCGAACGGCGAAATTTGAGAAGCTTTCCTAGACAGTTATTGCTCTTTGAGTGTTGTCAGTAGCTCGAAAGAGGTGGTGCCGTGAAATATTAGAAAAATTAGTGTTGAACTGGGAGTCGAACCTAGACCCTTCGGCGTGTGAGCGTTGCACTCTACCCACTACGCCACGGCGACCACAGTAGTGCCGTGAAAAATGCGATATGTTCAGCCGGGAATCGAACCTGAACCTCCGGCGGTAAGTGTCGCACTCTACCAACTACGCCACGGCGGCCACTATACTTCCCAGAATCATTCTGCAGTCAGTCTTCATTTACATTTAAATGTGAAGGTTTTGCTGACTGTTTTTGTTTTTTCGATCACCGTGACGTAGTGCATCAGAAGTGCTTACCACATGGTCGTACGGTCAGTAAGGAGTGTTATCTTGAAGCTATGCGCTGCTTGCGAGGAGCAACACAAAGAAAACGTCAGAAATTGCGACAAAAAAAATTCATGGCTTTTGTGTGCACTTGCTCACTCGTCATTGTTTGTTCATTTTTTTTTTTCAAGGCAGTTATCATGCCTCAGCCACCATATTCCCCAGATTTGACCCAATGCAACTATTTTCTGTTCCCAAGATTGAAGAGATCCATAAAATGATGGTGTTTTGCGACACCTGAGAAGACACAAACCGAATCGCCGAGAGAGGTCAAGGCCATGCCAAAAAGTGCATATCAGAACTGCTCTGAGGATTGGAAGAAACATTAGCACAAATGTGTTATATTTGAGAAGGACTACTTTGAGGGGGATAAAATAGAAATTGATGAATAAATAATTACAATACTCTTCAAGAAAAGTTTAAATTTTTGAAAACACCTCGTATGTGCCCTTCAAAGTCAACAAATTCACGTTAACCAATGTTGTAAAATTATGCAGTTTATAATCACTTTTTCAGAATGTGCGTTTGCATTTAAAAGTGGCGCAAAGTTGTTGGTAGGTTATGTCTGAAACGGTGACAAGTGCAAAGAAGTCCTAAGAACATAATTCTGGAATTCTTCTCACTACAGGTTTAACTTGGCAGATCTTTATAATAATGATAATAATTTTTGGCGCGACAGTCACAGGGGGCCTAGCTGGCTCATCAACTACTCGTGTTGTGCGCGCTACTTCTACTACGAGTAGAAGGGACCTACAGTTTTTTGCCAACTCCGATCGGCGAAGTTTAAGAAGCTTTCTTAGGCAGTTATTACTCGTTGGGTGTTGTCAGCCGATCGAAAAAAAGTGGTGTCCTGAAAAATTCGAGGTGTTCAGGCGGGAATCGAACCTAGACGCTTAGCGTGTGAGCGTCGCACTCTACCCACTACGCCACGGCGGCTTCGCAGGTTATATTGTCTTAAATTACATTGTTAAACAGACTCATAACATGACAAGTAGTTCTATAAAGCCAACTGACCCCTTCTACCGCGTCAAGGTTCTTCACCAACATTGAAGAGGTAATTGCGTTGAGAAGTTGGTGGGCCCATAGGAAATGACACTATTCCGTATACAAATATATACGTACTGAGAAAATTAAAAATACAATACAATACAAAAAACGTTTCGACAAATAAATCCCAAAAAAAGCCTCAGTTGGGGAAAAAAAAATTAAAGTCACCTTACTGGCTCATTCCAT
Source organism: Eristalinus aeneus (assembly GCA_955652365.1). Lineage (NCBI taxonomy): Eukaryota > Metazoa > Arthropoda > Insecta > Diptera > Syrphidae > Eristalinus > Eristalinus aeneus. The sequence goes on from OY019131.1 coordinate 93,443,675, forward strand.
GCCGCAGAGCGTACACGTTCATACCCTCACCTGCTACGATCTGGCCGCGAAGTCATACCCCATCTGCGATTTTCCTCAAATTTCAACATCGACCGGCTTCTTTCTGTTGCTCAACTTGGAAAGATTAATCGCCGGTTACGAATCGTAAGCCCATGACGTGACCTTTTTAAGGAACTTCAGAAATTAAAGGTGTAAGACGTGATAGAGAAGATGGTTCATTGCTAAGTCAAGTGCATTGAGCCAAAAGAGAATTTTGTTAAAAAAAAAGACTTTAATTTTGTGTTGTAGCAAGATTTCGCCTTATAATCAGGTCTTTAAGACTTTTTCATTGATTTCCTCACACCTACGAAAGGCATCTGAAATCTGTCGTTCCCTCAGTCGGGAATGAAATTTTTTTTCAAACTTCAAACTCAACAGTTTTAGGATAGCAGCGACTGCGGATGTTGATGGAGGTTTGTGGTGATCAGACAAACCTCCATCAACATCCGAAGTTGTTGCTTTCCTAAAACGAAAAACTTTCCACATTTCGACCCCGAACTATGTCCAGAATTTGTTTCAGTGGAGATAGACAATCCTCTGATTAGTTTTACTTCCTATTTGCATCCTCTTCAGTCCAAGGAACGTTGAATACCTTCATCTGTAGGCAAATATCCAATTTCATGGTTCATAAGGCACAACCCTCGCGGCAAATGTGACGAACGCCATGACTTGCTTTGATTAACATTTTCTTGAAATGTGCACCTCTCTCACCCCGGTTTCTGATTCGCAGGGGGATTTGAGTTTTCAATCGATTTGCTATCATTTCCAGCACAACTCGTAAACATTCAAGCGACACAAACGTAGTCCATGGCAACAGTAAATCTTTCATTTCGCTGCATCCGAAGACACTTCGGCTTGTCTGTGCTGTGCCCACTTAGATTCCTCTTGACATCAATTATGCGGAACTCACGTTCGAGTTTGTGGTGCGTCGCACACATTATTGGCCAAGAGCCAGCCTTTTCAATTTTTATTTGCTCCCAAATTTATGGTTCATTTTCTCAATCTAATCACGATTGTCACGCCACACGCTCGCACTCGGCTGCTGCGTCGTTTGCCTCGCTGACCCCGAAACCAAAGCGTTCATTAAACCGCCACTGACACGGCCGCCGCCACGCCAATGTCAGCAAAGTACGAGTATTGTCTTTGTTGAAGTTGTCGTTGACACCGGAGCGAGAGTGTAAATGCGATAATTTATTTATTCACCATTTCATCAGCGACTGCGGGAGGACCCGCATGAGTGTCAATGTCAGTCAGTCCCTTCTTCGCACGCACACACCTACCACTACTTGCTTCCGCCTCCATTCAGAGGAAGGCAGCTTCAGTTCCTTTGCATATCCGCAGTCCCACAGGAGTGCTACTAAGCGATGCTGATGGCCACCGTCATCGGCGTCGTCGTTGTGACGCCATTATATTCAATAAGGCATGAACTACTGTGCCAGTGCTTGAGAGGCATGGAGGAGGAAGTGATCTGATTATAGGGCACAACAATGAGCTCTGCCACCGCAGTGCTTCGCCTTAGTGAGACTTCATGCGGGAACTGAATGTGTATCCATCCTTGCCCCTGGCGTGCATTAAAATTGAATTAGAGATCTTGAAGCGCAGACATACAATAAAGTTGATTCTGGCAAAACCGACTGCAAGTCAGAAATCAGCGGAGCGTCTAACTGACGGAGTTAACCGAGTTCTCTTGTGGTGTGGCCCGCAAAGTGACAATAATTAAATGAACTCCGTTTGCTTTGCAACACTCTGCGTTGCGGATTCCGCTTGCCGAGAGCTCAATCCAACGCCACAGCGACTAATTGCGAAACAAAACTGAAGCAAGCGATATCGATATAGATCTGTTCCCCGGCTGTATCAGTGGTGGTGGCGGTGGTTTTGACGGCGGAGGCAATCGGTAAAGTTTCGAAAATAGTTTCGAGTCGTTAGCATGTAAATCACTTTCCCAAAGCCGAGTGGTGGTAATTATTTGTTGCAGGCAATTCGCCGACTTTGTCAGGCAGGGGAAGAAGGGAAGGGACGCTATGCGCCTGCCTTTGAGTGCGGCAAATTTATTGCAGGTCTATGTAGGCGCTGATACAGAAAGTACACAAGTGAAACAATTTTTTGCGTTTAAAATGAATGTTGTGTGTAACTACGCGGAAGTTAAATGATGTGTGGGTTGTTTATGGATTTTTGACTGTCTTCTGTGTTGAAGAAAAATACTCTCTTAAGTCATGAAACGCGTGAGATTGATCGTATTGGAGGTTTAAGAGGAGGAAATGACAATAAATTGGTTCGTTTTCAAAAGATGGCATCACTTGCATGTTGTGGCTAATCTTGGAAGGGATTACCTACTTCATTGGAAATTTTTGATTAGTGTGCGACACCGTCTGTTTCAGACATCAATATTGCTTACTGCCTCTTCAAAAAATGCCCAGATTTGCCTAAAATAATGTGCATTCGCGGAAACTTCGAAAACTTGCAGAACTTTAGAAATTCAAATTCTACTTCTACTACTTCTAACCATAAATTATGTTTTCGACGCTTCAAAAATGGTGATTTTAGTGTCAAAGACAAAGAACGTCATGACTAGCCCAAGAAGTTGAAGATGAGGATGTACAGGCTTTACTGAATCAAAACTAAAGCCAAACTCAAAGTGAATCAAAAGAAACGTTGACAGCTGTTAAGGGGACAAGTTGAGGTCGAGGAATTTTTCGCATTGGAACTTGTTTTTGAAAGATATCAAGGGAATGCACATCATTCTGGCTGTTAATAAATGGTGGATCTACTTAAAAAAATGCTAAATTCACCTTAAATGAAATTTTTTTTTTAAACTTTGTTGACCCTCCCTGAAACATCATGCTCTACATATGGTGAGATCAGACGTTTGTGGAGTTCTTTTTCTTCTTCTTCTTGTGGTGCTACAATCCGGGTTCGAGCTGCCTCTCTAGCCAGCACGATCGTTTGGTAACTGCCTAGAGTTGCGCACTCCAAGTTGGTTGAGGCCCATCTCCATTTGTGTGCACCACCTTAGCCTAGGCCGTCCTCTGTTGCGTTGTCCTAATAGCTCAGATTCAATGACTTACGTACGATCTTCTCAAGAATAATGTTACAGAAGTCACAGGACAGTGCGTTGCCTTGTCTAAATCCTTTATTGACATTGAAGGTCTCGGTGAGTTCGTTACCGACCTTGACGGAGCAGCGAGAGTTCTCCATAGTCATCCTACACAGTCTGACAAATTTGATAAGAATCTCAAATCTAGACAAGGCACTGTATAACTCGACTCTGTGCACACCGTCATATGCGGACTGAGTATAACTTTTCATTGTCAATACACGTTGTGATTTAACGTTAACTCATACCGTGGTGGCTTACGTTTGTGTCCTGAATTGTTGTTTCTTTCACCCTAACTTCGACACAACAGATGAGGTCTTAGAGGAAGCTAACCTTGGTTCCTTGTAGACTTTCGCGTACACACAACCTATTTATTTTACTGTCTATAGAAAAGATTCTCATGGTCGACGTTTTGCGTCTGTATTAAACTATAGCTCCTCTCCAATAATGCGTTTAGCAAGCCTTGTCGATCTCTGGGCTTCATATTCGTGTTCTTACGTTAAATTCTTTTTGACAGCCGATTTGACTTCCGACATAGTGTTGCCTTTCCACATAGACTCCAGTAGTTCACTGTTGTTCGCCCAGTTAGTCCCTGACGAATTTCTTAGGAGTGCTAAAACTAGATATGACACTGTATAGCTCGTCTCTATGCGGCCTTGAAATCGACGAATAGGCGATTAGTGCCGATTTGCACTTCTTGAGGCCTTTCCAGGATCTGAAGAAAAGTGAAGATCTGGTTTATGGTGGACTTCCCTGGTCTGAACCCACACTGATATGGACCTTATAGGTCACTGACAAACGGTTTCAGACGGTCACACAATACGGCAAAGAGGAGCTTCTAGGCCATGCTAAGAAAGCTGATCCCTCGATAATTGGCGCAGTCAAAGGGGTCTCCTTTCTTGTGGACCGGGCAAACGACGCTGAGATTTCACTCATCGGGCATGCTTTAATGAAAATTTTTGGCGCGGCAGTTTACAGATGACCAGGGCCCAGCTTGCTCATTAATTGTTCGTGTTGTGTGCGTCACTGTTCTCTCACGAGTAGAAGGGACCTACAGTTTTTTGCCGACCCCGAACGGCGAAGTTTGAGAAGCTTTGTTAGACAGCTGCTCAGCTGCTGCTGAGTGTTGTCAGCAGCTCGAAGAAGTTGTTGCCGAGAAAAATGGGAGGTGTTCAGCCGGACGTCGCACTCTACCCACTACGACCATAGTCTGGGTCTTTGTCTTCTTTTTATTAGGAAGTAACTGTGCATGTTTTGAAATGCCTCATTGACGGTTCAATCACGTCAATGTCATCAGCGTAAGCTAGCAATTGAACTGACTTTTGGAAGATCGTGCCTCTCGTGTTGACTTGTGAGTTACACAAGTCAATACTAGAGGCACAGAAAGCTTTGCAGCGCAGTTACTCTTCTCGAGGACGAAGTTAAAGAAAGTCACATGACAGTCCATCGCTTTGCCTAAGACCTTTTTCGACATTGAAGGTGTCGGTAAGTTCGTTACCGACCTTGACAGCGCAGCGAGAGTTCTCCATCGTCATCCTACACAATTTGAAGAGTTTGGTAGGAATGCCACAGCTAGACACGACATTGTATAGCTCGTCTCAATGCACACTGTCATATGCGGCCTTAAATTCGACGAACATGTGGTGAGTGTCGATTTGCACTCCTTGAGTCTTTTTCAGGATCTGCCATAATGTGAAGATCTGGTCGTGGGCTTCCCTGGCATAAAACCACACTGATAGGGACCCATTCGGTTATGGACAAACGGTTTCAGACGCTCACACAACACTGCAGAGAGGATCTTGTTGGCGATGTTGAGGAAGCTGATCTCTCGATAGTTGTCGCAGTCATGAGATATCCTTTATGGTGGACCGCGCAAACGATACTGAGATTCAACTCATCGGACATGCTTTCCTGTGACCATATCTTACAGATGAGCTGGTTCATGCGCCCAACCGGGTTTGCAGACGTTACTTATATGTGTTATTAATATCCGGCCTGCAACCCATGAATGGTTTGATCCTGAGCTATAGCCGGCTCCCATTCTCGGTGGTGCCGGGTACGCTGCTCCAGTTGTCAAGACCAAACTCTCTAGTGTTCGCAATCACTTGGTCTCTATACCGCAGGTTCGGCCTTCGTCTCCTTCTCAAACGCGGAGGCTGAGAATCGAGGACCTTTTAGCTGAAGCATTGTTGTTTAATAATTAATTTTGGCACTGCAGTCCACAAGGGGACCAGGGCCTAGCCTGCTCATCAACTACTCGTATTGTGCGCGCTAATGTTCTCTCACGAGTAGAAGGGACCTGCAATTTTTTGACGACTCCGAACCGCGAAATTTGGAAAGCTTTCTCAGACAGTTATTACTCTTTGAGTGGTGTCAGCAGCTCGAAAGAGGTGGTGGCGTGAAATATTCGAAAAATTGGTGTTGAGCTGGGAATCGAACCTACACCCTTCGGCGTGTGAGCGTCGCACTCTACCCACTACGCCACCGCGGCCACTTTCGTTAACTAAATAGTTTAAATTCGTGTACGACCTCGGACGACTCGTGTCTCAATATCTCCAATTTGAAGACTTTCCTCAAGCTGGTAATGCTTTGCAAAGTCATAATCATCCAACCTGGCTCCGGCTGCTTCGCACGCTTAGCTAGTTGAAATCCTTCTCCACTTGAGTTGCACGATCTCAGACGAGTCGTGTCCCAATGGTTCGAAGTCGAAGACTTTCCTCAAGCTGGTAATGCTTGGCAAAGTCATCATCAAACCTGGCTTCAGCTGGTAATGCTTGGCAAAGTCATCATCAAACCTAGCTCCGGCTGCTTCGCACGCTTAGCTAATTGAGATCCTTCTCCACTCGAGCTGCACGATCTCAGACGAGATGTGTCCTAATGTCTTGAATCCGAAGACTATCTTGACGCTCAAACCGCTTGCTCTCCATGCCTTAGTCATTTTAAAACCACATGGCTCCAATAGCCTTCCACGACGAGTTGATTGAGCCTTTATGGAGGAGGATATTCTCTGTTGCCTTGTTCAAGTCCAAGGACGTGTTGAAAAATTCCTCAATCTGGAGTAGTGGTATCGAACTGCTTTCAAGGTTGTGCCCAGAGATGATTGGGTGGATGCATGCAGTCGCCTATGGAAATCCTCACTCAATCCTCTTCTCAAAATGCAACCGACGCAAACGCGACCAGAACCCGTCAGAAACCGATTCCGTCTAGATTTCTGTGACATTGAGGAGCAGGCAGATGTGTTCCAAAGTCAACTGGGAGTGCTCTGTTTTCCTCATACTCTCGAGCCCAAGAAAGGGTGCCCCCACACCTAATTTTCGTACTGATCTTGTCCCTATTTGCTGCGAAGTTCAGTTCCACGACATTGGACTGCTCATTTGGTACGCGCTACTGTTCTCTTCGAGTAGAAGGAACCTACAGATTTTTGCTGAATTTGAACGGCGAAATTTGGGAAGCTTTCTTAGACAGTTATTCCACTTTGAGTGGTGTCAGCAGCTCGAAAGATTTGGCGCCGTGAAATATTCGATAATATGGTGTGAAGCTGGGAATTGAACTTAGACACTACAGCGTGTGAGCGTCGCACTCTACCCATTACGCCACGGCGACCACCGCATTGTTGTTTATTCGCTCGATATGTCCGAACCACTGTAGTCAACGGACTTTTGTCTTTCGAACTACATCCAGATTTCGGTGCAGCACATGAAGCTCGCAGTTATGTCTTCTCCTCCATTCGCCTTCCTCGCAGACAGCACCAAATCTTCGTCGTAGAATTTTTTCTTTCAAAGAATCCAAGCATCTGCTCTGTTGCTTTGCATTTTGTCCAGCACTCGGCTCTGTATAAAAGAAAGTGGGATTAGCGTCTTATAGAACATTATCTTAATCCTCTGTTAGTCCTTTAGTTACCAGGGATGATTCTGCGCCCAATCTCCACTAAGCTGTCGTTTGTCTAGTTTTCGTTTATCCCGAAGTAGACAAACTCCTTAACTACCACAAAGTTGTAACTGTCAATTGTCACATTTTGAACGAGGTGTTGCTCGACGGATCAAGTCTTTGTCGACAGCATATTTTTGCTTAACTTTCCTTCATTCTAAGAGCAGCTCGTTTCGCCTGCTCTTCAATAAGGTCATCTCCAGGTACTTGAAATAGTTCTGCGGACAGTCCGTTAGCTCCAGCAGCTTTTCAGCCACGATATTGCTGTCTTGGCTTCGTTCCAGATGATGTGACTGGATTTATCAATCACATGATTCAAAATCACATCCGTATCACTATTTATAGTGACAACGGAAACACTGATGGAGAAAAGACCAGCTGTGGCGGGATGGCTAACAGACCCAGGCTTTGAGAGAACCTGACTGGTAGTGACGCTTGACCAGAAGCTATATTCTGGTGCCACGGGAGGTCAGGAGCCCCAGGAACATCGGTTCCAGCCTGACCGTGCGGTAGGCCCCCTTGTGGGAGTAACGTGGTGGCTGTGGTATACCACCTAACATCACGGGTAGACTCGTGCTGACTGTGCTGTGCTGACTGTACTGTGCTGACTGTACTGTGCTGACTTGTCTAGTTGATTGTTCACCCAAAACTAGGCAAGGCGATTAAGTGTTCAGTGTGGAGTTGCATTCTCAACCGTGCGCTGCGACCCAGAGAGCGGAAGAGGTTTTAGAAAGGCTTCGCACCAAACCAAAGTGGGGTGATTGCCCCTCAAGCATGTTCTCAGTTTGGTACTTGGGTAACTAAGGCGTTAAGTCTTGCGTTACTTACGACTCTTGGGAAAACGGACCTCGTGATATAAGCCGTAAGGAAAGGTGGTCATGCGAAACCAAATCCCACATCTGTCTTGGCTTCGTCTAAGTGTTGGACGGAATTCTTTCCTATCGTCGTTAAAATTGAGTACAACAATCTGCCTAAAAGCGAAATTTGGGCCGTCATCGCCGTCTGCAGAAATTATCCTTTCACATTCTCAGCACAGGTGCTAAAACCAGGCGAAAGCATTTCTTGGAAACGCTATCGACTAGAAATAAAGCGTTCGAGCCGTATATTGCGCAAGAAACTGCCAGAAACCATTGAAAGGCATGACAAGGTGATTTTGCAGAATTATACCACGCACCCTAGGTGTCTCTAGCGGTCGATATCTACCTGGAAACGCTGAAATTGAAGGCTGTAACACACCCGCGTGCGGGTGGTCCTGTTTGATGGCATCTGGAGGAGAAGATTTAATGACGAACTGTTTGGGCTGTACAGCGACATGCCCCTGGTCAAACGTCTACGGATACAACGCTTAAGATGGCTAGGCCATGTAGAGCGTATGGACACCACTGCTCCGGCCCGGAAAGTCTTCGAATCCGAGCCATTGGGACAACGCAACAGAAGACGGCCTAGGTTAACACAAGTGAAGAAGGACCTCAACCAACTTGGAGTGCGCAACTGGAGACAGCTAGCGAAAGATCGTGCTGGCTGGAGGGTCTTGTAGGTCGAGGCTAAGGTCCACCCATGATTGTGGCGCCACAAGAAGAAGAAGAAGAAAGACCCCACCCCCCACATTCCCCAAACTACCATCTACCGTCCCTTTCGACAGCTGCTAAATGATTTGCTGGGTCGGCGGTTTGAGTCTTTGAAAGTAATCGAAAAGAGACTCAATGATTGGATCGAGGCCAGGGAGATGGTTTGAAGGTGGACAACAGTGCTCGCTTCCGATGGGAAATACTTTGAGTGAGGCATTATTTACGTTCTGTTATAAAAATCAAAAATTTCAGCACGAAATAAACCCAAATATCAAAATATTCCAATTACGAAATGCCTTAAAATGGAAAAGTCAGAGGTTGTGGAGTTCGTGGAGGTCAATATTTCACAGCCAAGCCGCTGAAACCAGCGTTTTTCTCGAAGCAGTCGGCCATCGCGCCACAGAATACGACATTCCACACCCACAGCGGCTACGAGTATAAATAAACTCCTTTGCCTACATCCCCTCCAACAGCTGAGCTCTAGCCACAAGTGCACAGTCAATCACTTAGATTCCGCTCCCGTTAAAAGTTGACAATCTCTAGACCGCGCCGAATGAATAATTTATGAATAATTTATTCTCCTCCACGGAGATCACACGAGTTTTCCATTATGCGGGCGCCTACGCAAAAGAATCATCAAGACCTTGAACTTGAGACGCATGCATGTGCACCCGGAGACTAGATTGTGAATGGTGGGGGAAAATTTCAGAAATTTCCCACCCTGAAGGAAGGGAAATTAATCAACATGCTGCGTTGTCTCTGACTTACATCTTCAATGATAAACGTCCAATCTTTGTCCTCCAACTCGTGCGTTCGCGGATCCTTGAAGAGTGTCACTGAAATCGTGTGATTGTCCGGCACCGGCCAAGATATATGGCCCACAAGCGGATTCATCATGTCCGGCTCCCAAGGCAGCGGTGCCGATGCAACACGTCTCGATCTTCTTGTCCATACTACTGAGAGATTTGTTGGTCTCCTGAAAATACACAAAAAAAAACAAACACTTTCATTAGAACCGAAAATTCTAGGCAAAAAACGAAAGAAAAACGAAGCAGAGAGCTTGCGTATATTTTGCGTGGGTTGCGATGGGTTTCCGCCCGAAGTGGCTTTTAATTTTAGAAAATCTTCGCCCAAATTCACACAAACAGCACATTTATGGGTGGTTAACCGATATTTTTCGAACGCAAAAGACGCCCCAGTGGCACTTGGCACCCATCCCAGATGAAAATTCTTGAGGAGAAAAAAAGCGAACGCCAGCAGTTCCGCTGAGTGGCGGAATGGTTGAAGGAGAAAAGCACGTGTGGTCTTTGAGATTTTAGCCTGTCCGCTGTTAAGTGTCAGGGAAGATGAAAAAAATCAATTCACATCAACCGGTCTGGTGGTTTTGAAAATTATATTATTTGCGCAGCCTGTGGCGTGTTTGTTTGCGGCATACTCACAACAGTCGGAGCAGATGGAACGCTTTTCCATTTCAAATTGTGTCGCGGACAGTGACATCTGAAAATTGAATTTCGCAATAGGCAGGCTTCCAAAACACATGAACAGACGGGGTCGAGAGAAGTGTGAATGACACGCGGAGTTCAATACCCGAACGGAGATCTGTTTGGGGTCTAACCGGAGACCCTATTTGACGTTCATTTTGTTCGTAATGATAAATTATTTGAAGAAGCTGTCTTGGAGGAACTAACTTGCAAGAGTTTGGCTTCATGTTACTCTTAGAAGCAAAAAAGTTTGTTGTCAACTGCGAGTGGGGAAATTTTGGGGAACTTCAATGAGTTCACTTTCATTTTCAGTCCTTTTAGCAACTTGAAGGAGGTGGTGGTATGAAGGAGTGGAAGATGTACCATACCATATATACCGGTATGAAGTGAGCATCAAGATACAAATGTCTTAATAGGAAACATTTGTTGTGAACGAGCCCTTATTGTTCTTCTTGTTTGTTTGCTATGATATCTGTGAAAAATATTTAGTATACATCAGAAACCAATAAGGAAGGAGAAGATCAACTGAACAGCTGATCAAACAGCTGATTTCCCCTTTGTCCATCGACCGTTTGACTGTTATTTACGTGTTTTAGTAGACATAACCTCAAATTCTGAAAGTTATTTACGTATCATCGAACATTGTCTCACTTTACTCACACATGTTTACGTTTTGATTTATATGCCCTCTCCTTCTAACAGTGTGAAGAGTGAGGAGATCCACCGTATAGACAGTTCACACGTATTCTCATTTGAAAACAAACAAAATCTTTTTTGTGCGTCAGCTGTTCAGGATGGGAAATGTTATAAAAAAACGCTGTTAAAATGAATTCAAGGGCGGGAGACGAGGAAGTTGACTGTCTCCCTATTGGTCTCTGGTATACATCAACTCATTGAACAGACAACATCAAATTCTTTCATCGTGTTAGAAATGTCGAATTTTGTACCAGGAAGTGATGATTTGCGGAAAGCATTAATTTTTTGTTTTCATTTGAAGAAAAGTGCTGCAGAGTCGCATCGAACGCTTTCCGAGGCATATGGTGATCATGCTCTATCAGAAGCAACATGCAAAAGATGGTTTCAACGGATCAGAAATAATGATTTTGATGTGAGAAATGAAGAACGTGAGGGGCCCACCAAAAAAGTTTGAAGACGCCGAATTGCAAACGATATTGAATGGAGATGACACTTTGAGTCAAAAGCAAATGGCAGCAATGTTAAATGTTGCACACGAAGCAATTTCTGACCGTTTAAAAGCTATGGGAAAGATCCAAAAGTGTGGAAAACGGGTGCCACATTAATTGAATGAAAAACAGATGGAAAACCAAAAAAACACTTCTGAAATTTTGCTCCAAAGACACGAAAGATAATCGGTTTTGCATCGGATTGTTACTGGCGATGAAAAATGGAATGGAATCTTAAACGGGAAAAATCATGGATTAATTTGGGACAACCATCAAAATCGTGGTCGCCGTGGCGTAGTGGGTAGAGTGCGACGCTCACACGCCGAAGGGTCTAGGTTCGACTCCCAGTTCAACACCAATTTTTCTTATATTTCACGGCACCACCTCTTTCGAGCTGCTGACAACACTTAAAGAGTAATAACTGTCTAAGAAAGCTTCTCAAATTTCGCCGTTCAGAGTCGGCAAAAAATGTAGGTCCCTTCTACTCGTGAGACAACAGTAGCGCGCACCACACGAGTAGTTGATGAGCAAGCTAGGCCCTGGTCCCCCCTTTGGACTGTAGCGCCAACAATTATTATTATTAACCATCAACATCGACTGCAAAACCAGATCGATTCGGCAAGAAGACAATGCTGTGTGTTTGGTGGGACCAGAAAGGTGTGTTGTACCACGAGCTTCTAAAATCTGGTGAAACCGTTAATACTGATGGCTACCGACAAAAAATGATCAATTTGAACCATGCATTGATCGAGAAACGACCAGAATGGGCCAGAAGACACGGCAAGGTAATTTTGCTCCATGACAATGCACCTTCACACAGAGCAAAACCGGGAGCAAACTTGGCTCCACCAGACTTGGCTCCTTCCTCCTACCATTTGTTTTCATCGATGGGACACGCATTGGCTAAGCAGCACTTCGATTCCTTCGAGGAGGCCGAAAATTGGCCGTCTGATTGGTTTGCTTTAAAAGACGAACAATTTTATTGGCGTGGTATTCACAAATTGCCAGAAAGGTGGTCAAAATGTGTACAAAACAATGGCCAATACTTTGAATAAAATGTTTTCACTTTCTTATTAATAATAAGTGTTTTATTTAAAAAAAGAAATATTCAAGCCGGTATACCGGTTCTTAAAAGACGAGCGACGGATGTCTGAAAATAGCGCGCGCGCCAAACTTATTCTTCTTCTTTGTGTTACCTCAACTGACACGTCTCACCAGCAAGCATGATCGCCTGCTGCTTCCACTTGTGCACTCCAATGTGGTTGAGTTGAGTTGAGCCAGCAACAACCAAATACGCACACTGAGTTAAATGAGGTGCATCTCCTCTTGTGTCTGACTCTTCCTCCATCACACCATCGAACGAAATGGGGACTAGGTGAAGGAGACGTCACATTGTGCTATTTCTGAGGATAAGGAAGTTTCAGAATTGATCGACTTCAATTGTGATCGGTTTTTGGTCAAGTTTTCAGGAATGAAGAGTGCGCTGTGCATTATCGTGATGTGGAATCTTGGAAAAATTTCTTTACATACCCGCAGCCCTAAGAACATGGATATTTATGTGGACAGTTTGGGCGGTTAAAAGGAGTTCTTCTTCTTCTTCTTCAGATGGCGCTACAGTCCGGGGTGGACAGTTTGGGCGGTTAAAAGGAGTTCTTCTTCTTCTTTTTCAGGTGGCGCTACAGTCCGGGGTGGACCTGGGCCTCAACCAACATGCCCCTCCAGCTAGCACGATCTCTTGCCAGCTGTCTCCAATTGCGCACTCCTAGTTGGTTGAGGTCCTTTTCCACTTGTGTGTGCCACATCAGCCTAGACCGTCCTCTGTTGCGTTGTTCCAATGACTCAGATTGGAAGACTTTTCGGTTCGGAGCAGTGGTGTCCATACGCTCTACATGCTCCTAGTCATCTTGAGCGTTGTTTCGAAAGATGCGAATCCAAGGTGCATGCTGCTGTACAGTTCATTCTCATCAACGGAAACAGGACCGCACACAGACCTTTTCATCCACTTTAGCAGCTTTTAGGTTACCACGCCGTAAAGCAGGACTGAGATGATCACCGCCTTAGTCGTTAAAGAGATGGCTCGGTCACTCTGTTGCCTTTTGACTTCCCAAGAATTAGCGGTGGCTAAAGTAATTCCGCATTAAACTCGTTGTTGGATTGATTGCCGCTGTTTACTACAGAGCCGAGTAATACTATCAAAATCAGGTCAAGCTAATAATAATAATAATTGTTGGCGCTACAGCCCAAAGGGGGACCAGGGCCTAGTTTGCTACTGTTGCTACTGTTCGCTACTGTTGTCTCACGAGTAGAAGGGACCTACAGTTTTTTGCCGACTCCGAACGGCGAAATTTGAGAAGCTTTCTTAGACAGTTATCACTCTTTGAGTGTTGTCAGTAGCTCGAAAAAAGTGGTGCCGTGAAAAATTCGAAAAAATGGTGTTGAGCTGGGAGTCGAACGTACACCTTTCGGCGTGTGAGCGTCGCACTCTACCCACTACGCCACGGCGACCACAATCAGGTCAAGCTATTAACTGAAAAATCGACACTCTGTCCAAGATGCCAATGTTGTGCGTTCTTTTTTGGTGACAGCATGAACCGTGTTTTGCCCTGTCACCGCCAGACCCATCTAAACCGCTTCCGCTTCAATGTCAGAAATCGCCTCATTGATGGCTCTCTTTGCTCATCCAATCACGTCAATATTGTCGGTATCAAGTAGCAGTTTCAGTTTCTTTGGACTCAAGAGACAATTGAATAACAAAGTCGCTTTATATAACAGCTTGATCATCCCAATCCTACTTTATGAGAGAAGAGTTAGAATCGATGGCGGCGGATTGAGCAATCTGGAGGACTTTCGTGCGTGCATTGCCCTTGCCAACCCTTTTAGTGGAACATGCGTAAAGATGATGATGAAGATGACGACGGTCATGATGTTGATAATGATGCTGATGATGACAGACTGTACCTGGACCAGGACAAACTTGATTCAGGCCCCATGGCCAAGACCACAAACTGTCAAATTACACCACAAGACAAGTCAGAGCTGGAGCAAAGATTTAATAATTCCTTCCTCCCTCTCTTAACCTTCAGCACTTCCCACTGCTCACTGCTATTAATTAAGTGAAATATCACACGACAAGGAAACCTCTTCTTTGCCCGAAATCAATTCGAAAGCAAAATTGAAACTGACACGATAGTCTAAAACCACCGCAGCCGCGCACTTATCTGCTAATTTGCTGCCGTGTGTCATTGCACGAATGACGAGCAATCAAACGGCCCATACGTGCTCAAGGACACGAATGATGCCATGTGTCGCACAGGAAATCTGATGACGCTATACATCCTCTTGTCGGTAGTCTTCTTCAAATAAACACAATCAAGACTCATCTGGAGTGATTCTCTGCAAGAGATTATGTTGGAAGACGCTGCGAGGATAATGTGATTGGGTTATTGGAGAGAAGTCCTTGTGGCGAGAACTTTGGGTTCAGTGACACGATTCGGCCGGTCAGACGACAAACAAACGGATGTGTATCGTGGGTGGGTATTGATTTTTCTTCTTTTGCATTGTTCCAAAGGGAGGCCAAAGAAATGCTAAGGGATGCTGCAAGGAAGTGAAAAACTATCAGGGAATTTGGCAGACTGTGACGAATGGCTGTGTAAACATGAATTTTGTAGGAGGAGTACCAATCATTCGGAACTCGGAGGAGAGCAAAATTGGCTAAGAAAACTAAAATAGCATTGTGCCACATTTCATAGAACATCAACCTTTCCTCAATCAGAAGGACACATCGAAAGCCAAGAGAAAAAAGGCAAAACTTGGCACAAAGCCAGCAAACTAGGTCGCCCTTAAAGGGGTTCATTAACACCAAAAGTCATTAAGCGTGACATCGGTGCTCTGCCATGCACACAATTCGATTCTGATCATTTCACCGATTTTATGGTGTTTTCTTCCGATTGACTCATCCACTTAACACAATCACCTCCACCATTGCTCACGTGTTATTGTGTCAGCAGATCACACCTAAGGCTCGTTACCGCACTCGCTCAGAAAAATAGAGTCCGTACACCTGTTAATTGTCACCCATACCGCCAGAGTGAGTGAGATGCAAGTTGTTTACACAAAATTTTCTTTGGTAGCTTGCCAGTCATTCTTAGATGCAAAGAGACCAGACCAACTGTGAGATTCGTTTCTATTTCTAAATTGCCACTAATTCGATACAGCCGCCTGTTGAGGGGGAAGGTGGCGATCGACAGAGGTCAAAACCTCGCAGCTCAGTAATTTGATTAATTCACTTCGTCGTATCGTTAGCGTTGATGTCTTAATCAAACAGGTCTGTTGCGATGAACGAACACACCCCAGGTTTGTGACGTCTTTCACAAATATGTGACATCTCTCACTTGTTCAGACAGTCTGTGAAATAAAGCCATCATCTAAATCTTATCAGCACTCACATTTAAATGCAACATCCCCGTAATTGACACATGTATCATAACCTCAATTCAAGAAATGTCAAAAATCTCATAAAGCAAGCACAAAACTCGGTCCCGCACACAACACTGCTGCCAGTGTGCGCCATACCGCTTCCATACCGATTCCGCGAAAGCAGGGAGCACATGACAAACAGGTGTCATCGACCGAATAAGTAATGAAGTTTACTTAATCCAATGACAAATGTCCTTTCCTCCTTCACTTGTAAATAATAAAACGCCGTAAGCCATGCTTGAGCACATGAACACGCCTGTATGAGGCTAATAAGGTGCTCTTCGCAAACTAACGGCCGTACAAGCCCCGTTTTCTTCCTGCAGTGCTCTTGAAAGGGGATAAGCTATTTATAATTTATGGGGATAGCGGCGAAAGGATGACCCGGTGAAAGTGCTTACGTGAGGGACATGCCAAAATGTGAAGCCTTTGCACGAACCGCTGTTTGTGTGTGAGCAGACTCTGTGCCCTCCTGGGAACATTCTCTCCATCAAAACTTGAAGGAATGTGAAAAATGGAAACTGTAACTGAAATGTAAGTGAAACGAAACCGTAAATTAGACGTGTGTCATGAGGACTGATTTCAATGAGTTTAAGTGGCTGATATGCCTTTTAAGTTGACGTTGACGCGAAAAGAGCTTCGTGTAGAGGGGTAGATTTCCTTTAAGGGAACACCGTTTCGAAAACGAACGAAAGGGAGCGACTTTTCAGAAGATTTGAAGAATGGTTTCTATCCATTTTCAGAATCCATTTACAATACTTGTTGAACGCATCGTTACGCACTGACAAATTCCATTCCCCGAAAGAAGTAGAGTTGGCTCAGATCTTTGTAGCCAAGGTTGTCAAGGGAGGAAAACGATCGTACAGTTGTTAAAGTGTTTTTAACTCAGCGAGGTAAATCATTCAATAAGTAACGGGACATACGAAAGTTGCCTTTTATATTTCGGGATTGGGCAACCCTAGTGTTGCAATTTGGCAACTGCCAGCTGTATCGTAAAGTTTGACATTTTTGAGGTTATACGTACTCAGAACGTTTTGACATACGAGCGCTGTTTGTGTTGTTGTGTTGTTGTGCTGTGTTTGTGTTGTACAGTAACTTAAAAGATTAATCTCGCCCAAAAAATGGAATTAAATCGTGAAAATTTTCGTGCGGTTATTTCTTACAACTTTCGACGTGGATTAACTCAACAACTGTGCATCGATGAACTTAATTCAATTTTTGGCGATGCAGCTCCATCAAGGAGCAGTGTTTGTCGATGGTATGGTGAATTCAACTGAGGTCGTAGTTCATTCCAAGACGAATTTCGTAAAGGTTGTCCAGAATCAATTGTTGTTCCGGAAACCATTGATGCTGTGCGCCAACTGATATTGCAAGATCGTCAAGTGACCTATCGTGAGACTGAGACAACCTTAGACATTAGAAGGACCAGCAAACATTCAATATTGCATTAACATTTGATCGTCAAAAGAATTTGTTCACGTTGGATCCCACAAAATTTGTCAATCGTTCAAAAAAAGACTCGTGCGATCGCGGTGCTTCGAAACACGTCTATGACACCGTGACAGGTGATCAATCCTGGATTTACGCTTATGAATCCGTAAGTAAACAGCAGTCGACTGTATGGATGTTTCAAATTGAGCCAAATCCATCAGAAATTGCTCGGCACGAAACACTTCCAAGCAATTGGTCGCCTGTTTTTTCTGAAAAACTGGACATGTCGCAACCGTACCACTAGAACAACGTAGAGCAGTCCATTCTGAGTGGTGGACAACCATTCGTTTGCCAGTTGTCTTCCAAGAAATCAGGAAAACCGACCGCCGAAGACGGATCACACTTCACCACGACAATGCGAGCTCTCACACATCTGCTCAAACAACTGCATTTTTGAGCACTCAAAACATCGATTTGATTAGTCATCCGCCGTATAGTCCTGACTTGGTACCGAATGACTTCTTTTCATTCCCGTACGTTAAAAATAAAATGAAAGGTCAACGTTTTTCGACACCTGAAGAGGCGGTTGATGCGTTCAGAATGCATGTTTTGGAGATACCTCAATCAGAGTGGCAAAAGTGCTTCGCCATTTGGTTTAAACGCATGCAAAAGTGTTTGGATCTTAATGAGGAATATTATGAAAAACAATAAAGCTATTTTCAATGATTAATATTTGTTTTTG
Organism: Eristalinus aeneus; assembly: GCA_955652365.1. NCBI lineage: Eukaryota > Metazoa > Arthropoda > Insecta > Diptera > Syrphidae > Eristalinus > Eristalinus aeneus. The sequence continues at coordinate 93,461,614 of OY019131.1, forward strand.
TCCTCAAATCCCGAAATATAAAAGGCAACCGTCGTATAGTGGCGCCACTAACAAAAATCACTAAATAAGCCCCATGGCATACACTGTTGGAGAACTAATAGAAAACAAATGAACAGATATTCTTTTTTTTTCACTTTTATACCACACAGATCTTTGGCACTGAAAATATGTATCGGTACTTTACCGTTATCTGACAGCTGCCTTTGTTCTGTTTTTGTATTCTGTCTTGATGACATGTGTGCAACAGAGATCGTTTCGCAAAAACAAACTGGTATCAGTGAGATTTTGTAGAATATTCTGTGGAAAATTAATTGGAAACACTGGGATAATATTGAAATAGTTATATTATATAACGGTAATTTTTTAGCTTCTTGTGTGGCCGCCATGGCGTAGTGGGTAGAGTGCGACGCTCACACGCCGAAGGGTCTAGGTTCGATTCCCAGCTCAACACCAATTTTTCGAATATTTCACGGCACCACCTCTTTCGAGCTGCTGATAACAATCAAAGAGTGATAACTGTAACTGTAACTGTAACTGTATAACTAAGAAAGCTTCTCAAATTTCGCCGTTCGAAGTCAGAAAAAGACTGTAGGTCCCTTCTACTCATGAGAGAACAGTAGCGCGCACAACACGAGTAGTTGATGAGCAAGCTAGGCCCTGGTCCCCTTCTGGACTGTAGCGCCAACAATTATTATTATTATTATTCTTTAGCTTTAGTGTATTTGTTCTGTTGAGTTACTTTCATTTTTTACCGAATATCGTCGAACATAATGGACAAAAAATAAAAGTTGTACACCAGAATTAAGTATGCTAATAATTCAGAAATATTGCCAGGAGTAAGCTTCTATAGATTTTGTCCCAAAAAAGGTGATGTGTGCTAAAAAGATGGTGCATGGGGTAATTAAGGTAAATCAGACCACGGAGAACCCAAAAAGAATTCAACGTGCAAAAAAGGCAACTGTCAGAGAGGACAGACTTACTTGTTGTCTAAGTAAAGCGAATCCTTTCTTCTTCTTGTTGTGGCGCTACAGTCCGGGGTGGACCTGGGCCTCAACCAACATGCCTCTCCAGCCAGCACAATCTTTCGCCAGCTGTCTCCAGTTGCGCACTCCAAGTTGGTTGAGGTCCTTCTCCACTTATGTGCGCCACTTCAGTCTAGGCCGTCCTCTGTTGCGTTGTCCCAATGGCTCGGATTCAAAGACTTTTCGGGCCGGAGCAGTGGTGTCCATACGCTCTACATGGCCTAGCCATCTTAAGCGTTGTATCCGTAGACGCTTGACCAGGCGCATGTCGCCGTACAGCCTATAGAGTTCGTCATTAAATCTTCTCCTCCAGATGCCATCAACGCAAACAGGACCAAAAATCGCACGCAAAACTTTCCTTTCTTCACCAGTATGAATATTTACTCAGCTATTTCGAGTTGATTGAGCTCTGTAATTGCGACAAGAACCAACCTAGGAACCTTCTAGGAACAGGTTACTAGAAGGTGGTTTTGTATATTGCACTCAAAAAGCCGCACGTTTTACAAAAAAATGTAAAGTGTCGATTGCTATTTGCAAAGGAGCATTTAAACAAACCCTTCTCATTTTGGAAAAATCTACTCCGCAGCGACGAATCCATGTTCAACTAGTTCGAATCTGATGGCATGCGGAACGTAAAGAATTGGGTCGAGTTTCTTTACGTTCCGCATGCCATCAGATTCGAACAAGTTGAACATCAACCCAAGTAGTACCAACGATAAAACATAGTGGTGGAAATGTTATGATGTGGGCTACCTCTTCCTGGTACGGTGTTGGGCCTATTGTACGCATTATTGGTCGGATGGAACAGCATGTGTACAAAAGCATTCTAATGAACGTCATGGAGCCATTTGCTTTGCCAGTATCTTTCATTTTCCAACAGGACAACGATCCTAAACACGCTTCACGGTTTGTGAAAAATTGGTTTCCAGAAGAATATATAAAGGTTCTCAGGTTATAAAAATAATAAATCGATGGCGCGACAGTCCACAAGAGACCAGGGCCTACCTTGCTCATCAAGTACTCGTGTTGTGCGCGCTACTGTTCTCTCACTAGTAGAAGGAACCTACAGTTTTTTGCTGATTCCGAACGGCGAAATTTGAGAAGCTTTTTCTTAGACAGTATTACTCTTTCAGTGTTGTCCACAGCTCGAAGGAGGTGGTGCCGTGAAAAATACGAGGTGTTTAGCAGGGAATCAAACCTAGACCTGCTGCGTGTGAGCATAGCACTCTACCCACTACACAACGGCGGCCACAAAAGTTCTGGTTCAAAAGTTCAGCTGGTAACCTCAAACTCATGACCTCAACCCAATTAAAAACTTGTAGACTGATGTTGAAAGGAGTTTAGGATAAAAATCCTCCAAAAATTGTTTGAAAACATTCAACAAGCTTGGAGAAATATTCCAGTGAAACGATGTCAGGACTTGGTAGGTAGTTTATCGAGACGCTGCTCTGCTGTTGTTACTAACAAGGGGTTCCCGACAAAATACATAACATTTCTCTATCTCTCTCTCTTTCTGACTTTCTCTCTCTCTTTCCTTCTCCATCTTTCTTTCTCCATCTTTCTTTCTCCCTCTTTCTCTCTCTTTCTTTCTCTTTCTTTCTCTCTCTCTCTCTGCTTATGTTTATTATTTATTTTTATCGTTGACGCTACTTTTGCTACAGAAGAAATTGTGTTTCTAATTAGTTATCGGTGGTCGCAGTGGCGTAGTGGTTAGAATGCGACGCTCACACGTCGAAGGGTCTAGGTTCGGTTCCCAGCTCAATACCAATTTCTCGAATTTTTCACGGCAGCACCTCTTTCGAGCTGCTGACAACACTCAAATCTCCTCCTTTATTGTTTTTCAAGGAGCAGTTCCGAGTTGAAAAAATCTCGTCTTTTAACATATTTCGGTTTCAGCTCGTTCTTTGCTTTTGCCAGTTTTTTTTGCCACTCCCAACTTCCCTTGCCATAACGAAGTTGTTTTCTGAGTCACTGCGTTGGCACGAATCTCGATCGAGTAAAGCCTCCAAATCCTCTTTGAACGTTTTTTGGCTGACCAAGATGCTTTTCCATCTGCTGACAACACTCAAAGAGTAACAACTGTCTAAGAAAAAGCTTCTCAAATTTCGCCGTTCGGAGTCGGCAAAAAACTGTAGGTCCCTTCTACTCGTGAGAGAACAGTAGCGCGCACAACACGAGTAGGTGATGAGCAAGCTAGGCCCTGGTCCCCCTTTGGACTGAAGCGCCAACAATTATTATTATAATTAGTTATCGTCACTAACAAAATTTATTAATATTAATATTTTGTTAGTAACCCCCTCCCAGCCCTCATTTTGCTCATAGGTACGCCTCTTATCGTCATAAACACACCCACCCCCGTCTGATAAAGGTAGGCGCACTTCAAGTTGGTTGAGCTTCTTCCCTACATGTATGCGCCATCTCAGCCTATGCCGTTGGTGTTGTCCCAATGGCTCAGATTCAAAGACCTTGGGATCCAATATATGACAAATATATAACTAAAGCCCATCTAGCCCAACTCTCACTGCTCGAAGGTAATTTTCTTATTCTTTGGCGGTAGGATTAGGACGCTAGAAGTACCCATCTTCGACTAGTGACCGTGATGCCAAACTGTGTCAAATCCCCTTCAAATCACAATGGTGCTGGTCTTGCTTTCTTTGACATTGTCCATTGGTTCCACTTTGTGAAGAGATACCAAAAGCTCTGTTGCCGAAGATCATTAGTGGACTTGTTGTTACGAGTTAATAAGAACCTTCTCAGATTCAAGAAATTTTAAAAGCTGAGGGTTTATCAGTGTTTCCGTGACCAGGCAAAGAAGGGACGTAAGTTCCATGCATCAGCAGAAAATAATTGGGAATTGTGATCGACTCAATCGTCGCGTGAAGAAATCCTTAGTCTTTAGGGCGGGTGTGAACCAACGATCAACATACATACGGCTATACAAAGAGTAAGAAAAAACAGAAACTCATTGGGACCTTGAAATTACGTTGCACTCGTATTCTCATTTACAATCAATCAATATTTCTGAGGAGCGAGTTCAATAGGGTCTTGCGGGCGGATGAGCGAGTTCGAAAAGGTCTTACAGGCTGTAGTTGTGCAAGAAGAAAAAGAATCAAGGAAGCACCTCCTTGTCATATGTCAGCTCTTCATAATGGACATTTCATTCACAAGCTAAGTTCTTTCATGGGATCGAGAAGGTTTAGATCTATGATCTCAAGAAAGTTTTCCCCCGTCATCGGGGTGATTTGTTTCGACATATGCTGCCTGAAAAATATCCCCCTTCGACCACTTAAGGTAATTGCTATCCAAGGCACACACCTTAGTTCGTAGGTTCGAAAATAAACCAGGGACCGAAAGACAACTCTCCAACTGAGTTCCGAAGATTCTCTAGAAATAGAAATTTCAAGTCTCCAACGCAGCCAACAGAATTTTTAAATATTCCTACAATTCGAATTTTCAAGCCGTCAATAATGATTAGGCACTGTTTTTCGGGCAGGAACAAAATTCAGGTTCTACAGTCCTTTGAATATTTCAAGCATGGAATGGACTTATCCTTCAAAACCACAAATGTACAGACTGCGTGCCGAACTGCAAACTGTTTCCGAACAGTGTGGTGAGAAGAACATCAAATTTGCAAACAAAAAGCGTGTCCAAGTAATTCCAGTTTCCTCTTCTGCTACAAATTCAGTTCTTCACAAGCAAACTCTTTCGTAAAAGAGATAAGCCACTCAAAACTTTCAAAAACTATGCACAAGGTCTGTGGCACCAACCCACTTCATTCTCCTGCATTTGTTTGCAAAACTTTTGTCTCGTGCACATGCGGTACATGGTGAACAATGGCGAACAGCATGAGACATGACAAAGAGCATATTTAAAGCACTCCTTTATGCTTTTCAGTGTATTCAAGGTGGTAGTGAAGGTTCTTTACTTTGTACCTTTAAATGGAAGATATACACACATGCAGGAAGGAAGTGGGGAATCGAATGGTGAGCTGCAAATGTACAGACGAAAATACCCTCTCCCCAATTAAGCAATTCAAAGCCTCAAACTAAATAAAAATCCATCTAAATGGAAACCCACGCGCAACGAAACACCCACGCTCGATATTTCCTCCTCTCCCCTTTTAAGCACTTTGCAGTTCAACCAATCACCACAAGGAAGTGCCCACCAGGCACGCACGACGCATGAACTACTTTTAACGACCCCCAGCACACAATACAACAATTAATGGGCATTATGCAGTTTAACTCAATCGAAGAAATCAATCAGCAATATACCGTCTGAGCGGCATTTTCAAATGTCCATTCGCTTCATTAAATTAAACGACGACGACGGCGACGACGCACCGTTCACAATCAGGAAACAGCACGCTTCTCCGCACGGACGTTGAAAGCTTCTGCGGGGAATACGTGTACGTGCCACGGCGACTCGTTATCGATTATCGAGTGTATTCTTTTTAAACGTCCCAATCCCCCCGCCATTTACGACACTTGGTCAGTTTTGAGCGCGGTGATGACATACCACCCGACGACCTGGAGGAGTGGATGACATCACCTCCCAAAAGGAATAAAAGGATTTTAATGGTTTTTCCCTTTCGATTATCGATTTCCATGCGCATGGGAAGCAAGCTCTTGTTCTGCTTCGAGGGTGCTTACTGAAAATTTCATTTTTCAGCAGTTTGGATGAAATCTTTTCTGGCATTTCTCCCAATTGAGTGGTGGAGAGGTTGCTCGCAAGCGGATGTGTGTGGCAACTGAAGTGGATGTTGGAAAGTCAAACACTGGCAAAAAAAAGTTGAAAATGATGTCAAGGTCTGCCCCGGGGGGGACAAAGAGAGGAAAAGGAAATTTTGAACGTAAATAATGCGGATTTGTATGTTTGCAAAGGGTACGCAGTGGAGCCATTTTCATTTTGAACCTAGTCTACTATAGTGACGCCCAAGAGTTGCTGCTCTTAGTGGAGTGAGCATCGAAAGTTAAATTTATGTTGCCAAGAATTGGCCAACGTTAGACTACTTCCCTTAACTAGGCAACATCAAGGATATTGCAATAAAATGCCAACTAACACGCAAGGGGAATAGTCATGGTTTGAAGCGTGAACAGGAAATTCTGATGACTCAACTGCACGAAATATGCCTTCAATTAAGGGGGGCATATATAATTTGTCTTGAAAGTCTGTTGAATCTAAGGTCAGAACCACAATTCACCTCTTTTCAGTGAAAGTCTTTAGAGACTACTCTGCACGAAATATTTGGAGTGATCCCTTTTACCCATTATTACCCAGTAGCCACTTAGTAACCGTGAAGAAGTACTTAAGCGCCGGCTAGGTCACCCATAATTCTATTGAATTAAAAGTGACTTTCACAAGGAAACAAATCGTGGAAGTCCTGACATATGAGAAATGCATAAAAGGGAACTTTTCATTTTTTTATGGTTTTTGAAATACATTCGCTAGCAGCATTTGGAAGTAGGTGGCAGCACCAGCACAAGATTCCTAAATTTCATAAAATCCCTACGAGTTAGACAAAGAATAAGGAGCTGTACACTAGAAGCTGCAAGCTAGAAAGAGTTTTTGAATTTTCAGCAAAAGGAACATTTCTAATATTTGAGCGTTTTGAGAGGAGTCCCATAAGGTGGCGTCTTATCGCCTCTTCTTTGCAACATCTCCTTCACTGCTGTACACTAGAAGCTGCAAGCTAGAAAGAGTTTTTGAATTTTCGGCGATAGGAACATTTCTAATGTTTGAGCGTTTTGAGAGGAGTCCCACAAGGTGGCGTCTTATCGCCTCTTCTTTGCAACATCTCCTTCAACAAAATCCAAAAATCTCTTAAAAATAGGGCCATTTAGTTTATTGTCCATTTCTATGTCTGACAAATTTTTGGATCGCCATCATGCATCCCGCGCCATTTTGTTTTGGATTAAATTCAGCAATTTCAGAATCAATCAGAACAGAACTGCTTCTGTTCACTAACAGATCCTGAATGACAAAAAAATTAAATTCTTAGTTGCTATGTTCGACTCCGAAATAAAATGTATCACTGGAGTAAGAATGAAAAACCGACAGCAAAAGATGCAGAATATAAAGAACCCTGTATTCATTGTGACAACCTTCATTCCGAAAATGTTGAAGTTTGATTAAAACTTATAGCCACAAGAACTCGCACTGGGTCAGCAAAGGAAATGTCTTTTATGTTTATAAACTTGCTAACTTTCAAGCAGAAGTCTTTACCGAAAGGAAACCGTGCTCTTTGTAAAACAAATGTAACTTCTTGTGAAGCGGGCTTGAAGTTCCATCTTAACCCGCCCAAAACTAATTGCAAGATCCTAACGTTAGAAACTTATCCTCTGCCGACAATCAGGTACTCAAAACTTAGTCGGATGGACCCAGGTTTCAAGGAAAAGTCAAACATCCCTCCACTAGCTCGGCTTAAGGATGAATTGTTAAAAGTTTTCTTGAAAAGCGCATAGTGAAAGAGACGGTCCTTAGGTGTTCGCTTCAACTGCACATGTCCCCAGTATGACTGAAACCAAATACTCTATGATTGGAGAAGGACATCAACCAACTTGTAGTGTGCAATTAAAGGCAGTTGGCGACGCATACTGATTGAAACACAGTTCCACACCGTACTAAACCGCCACAAATAGAAGTAAAAGAAAAAATTCACAACGAACATTCCACCACATTGCACTCGGATTCTCACTTACAATCAATCAATACTTCTCGCGAGCCACTTCAAAAGGGCCCTGTAGGCGGTAGTTGTTTAAGAAGAAATATAATCAGGCAAACACCTCCTTGCCATTGGTCAGCTCTTCATAACTGACACTTCATATGAAAGCACGGTTCCTTCAATGAGCTCAGCGGACTGGGGAAAGGACCAGATCCATGACCTCGAGAAAAATTTTCCTTCATTGAGATGGTTTGTGTCAACATATGTTGCTATGCGATATCCCTTTTCGGTCATGCAAGGTAATTATTTCCCAAGACACGATCCTGTTTTTTGATCCAAACTTTACCAGATCTGGTTTTCTGTTGCCCCCGCTCAGGAAATTTTGGTCCAGCTTGATCTTAAATTAAGGCGCAGCGAGAAGTAGCGTCTAAATGCGTGGGACCCAAGTATGGTAGCCTTCTATCGCTATTTTAATTCTACCGAAGCTTAAATTAATTAAACAGCTGCAGTGGCGTCCACATACTTGGAACCCAAGCCTTCTATCGCTATTTTAATTCTACCGAAGCTTAAATTAATTAAACAGCTGCAGTGGCGTCTAAATACGTGGGACCCAAGCCTTCTATTGCTATTTTAACAAGAGGCGCTCAAATAAATTAAACAGCTGCAGTCCTCCACTTTAAGAAATCACCCGGGATGCAAATCTCGCTATGAATGCGCAAAAGATCACCCTTAAGACCACATTTGAACGTTCAGGGACTCGTGCTAGACGAAATTCAATCCTCTTTCCAACTCTAAATTTTTTTATTTCATACTATGAAAACATACCGCCCAACTAGAATCGTGTACAAACTCTCAAACTGCGGGGGATTTGAACCCATTTATGTCTCCACTCCTCAAGCACGACGACATGAGTTCTCTGTTTTTTCTTGCGGTACAGAACTTTGAAACGGGATAAAATAAAGATAAGTTTCTCAAATTGAATTCAAATTGACTTTACTCGAAAGGCAGTCTTCTGGCATTATAAAATAAATATGATTTTCGTCGTATGAGTGCCGCGTTTGATGCGGATGTGGCCTAATCTAGAGGTACAATTTTTGCTGACTTTTTCCAACATTTGTGGGTGCATATCGAACATATCTCAGTGAATGTTGTCATTCAAGTGGTTAATCGCTTCGGGCTTACTGGCGTAGACTACCAACTCTACATATTCCCACAGAAAACAGTCAATCGGCAGTCATTCGTCTTCTTCTTCTTCTTCTTCTTGTGGCGCTACAGTCCGGGGTGGACCTGGGCCTCAACCAACATGCCTCTCCAGCCAGCCCGATCTTTCGCCAGCTGTCTCCAGTTGCGCACTCCAAGTTGGTTGAGGTCCTTCTCCACTTGTGTGCGCCACTTTAGTCTAGGTCGTCCTCTGTTGCGTTGGCCCAAAGGCTCAGATTCAAAAACTTTTCGGGCCGAAGCAGTGGTGTCCATACGCTCTACATGGCCTAGCCATCTTAAGCGTTGTATCCGTAGACGCTTGACCAGGCGCATGTCGCTGTACAGCCCATAGAGTTCGTCATTAAATCTTCTCCTCCAGATGCCATCAACGCAAACAGGACCAAAAATCGCACCCAAAACTTTTCTCTCGAAAAGACTAGGGGCTTCCTCATCCGCCTTTGCTACCGTCCAAGATTCCGTTCCATAAAGTAGGACGGGGATGACCAAGCTCTTATATAAAGCGAGCTTAGTCCTTCGAGAGAGGGCTTTATTACTCAATTGCCTCTTGAGCCCAAAGAAACAGCGATTGGCAAGAGTGATTCTGCGTTTGATTTCGGTACTGATGTTGTTGTCCCTGTTTACCGCGGAGCCGAGGTAGATGAAGTCCTTAACTACCTCGAAGTTTATGCTGCCTAGTGTGACGCTCCGTCCGAGACGTCGATGTTGTGTGTCCTTCCTTGATGACAGCATGTACTTCGTTTTGCCCTCATTTACCACTAGACCCATTTTAGCCGCTTCCACTTGAATGCCAGCAAACGCCTCATTGACGGCTCGCTGTGTTCGTCCAATAACGTCAATGTCATCAGCGTAAGCTAGCAATCGAACTGACTTCTGGAAGATCGTGCCTCTGGTTTTGACTTGTGAGTTACGCACGATCTTCTCGAGGATGATGTTAAAGAGGTCACATGACAGTGCGTCGCCTTGTCTAAAAGTCATTCGCCGTAAAAGAAAAATGCATGATTCCGTAACTTAAGCAATGTTATTACAAAACGTTTCCCCTAACAAATTAATCGTGTCACAAACTGTTTATTGTGTTGTGCCTGCTGAACACATAGCTCCTGTACATCAAGGCTGTTCAATTTAATTGACCAAATAAGACGGTAATTATGGCTATGTTGTCAATAAGCTTCTGACCAGCATCGTTTTGAAGGAGGCCTGCTCCATAAAGCCACTCCACACTGTTAACTTTTGTGGATAATAGGGTGTCCCAACATGCACTTGAGCCTCATTCCATCTGATCTTAAGGCGGGACTTTTTTATAAGACGCGTTGTTTATGAGCTCGATCGCTGAAAGAAATGTATGCGTATGAAATCTTAGATCAACGGTGGTCTTGTTTTGGGCCCATTCCTGATTCTGTGGCTCTTAATTTTGAAATGTCAAATTAAACTTCACTTGTCAAGTAACAAAATGGCGTCCTATTATTTACATTTTTTTTTTTTTTTTTTTTTGTTGAAAAAAAAACTTCACAAACGAGACCAATTCGATCACGTTGCGATGGCGAAATATTCAATTTGGTGGCTCTCCATAAGGAATCAGTTGAATGCGTTGTGTGTGTCATTATTCTTCCATGAGTAGAGAGACTCACAGTTTGTTGCCGACCCCGTTCGATGAAATTTGACTAGACTATGAGCGGGAGACAACGCCCTTAAAGTGTGGCAACATTAAAAGAAATCGAGGCATCGTGAAAAAGTACGAGAACTTAACCCCGAGAAACGAACCTGGTACCTTTGGCGTGCAAGTGTCGCCTTTACTCAATACATCAGGACAGAAGTTCTATTCCATCGCACATTTGCCAACATTAGTTTGAATATTCGAAAGCCGGTTTAGAGACAGAAGAACCCACCGTGTTTAAGTGACTTCACACGGGATAAAGCCCACCTCATCTTTCTACCTATCCGCGTTTAGGCCTTTCATGACTATTCTCATCAAGTAGAACCATAAGAGAGACAAATAAGATCAGTAACCTGAAGCATTGCCAACAATCGGCATGAACACTGGTTCAAAATAAAGCCAGAGTTCCTCGGACTCTTAACACGATTTTTGATTTACAGGAATATGTCATTCACCACCAGGATATCCACGCGCCACATCATTACGCACTGCTAAAGCAACCCTTCCCCATTCTCATAACCTACAAAAGTCTCTGTTTATTGCAGTTTTCTTTTCAAAACCCTCTCGAAGTTCATTCATCTTCCTAATCACCACTTGATCCAGGACAAGAACCTCATTTCAAAGCTGCTGGAGCTTAACCGAATTTGTGAAGAAAGCCCCTCGAGGGGGATGACCCAGTTTGGCTGACATTCTCTTGGCAAATTGCATCCTCCTCCTACCCCACCCAGAGGCTATTTGAGATGTGCAGTTGTGCACAGACCATGTCTTATGCGAGTTTCGTAGAGAATAGAACCCATCCTTCGCCCTCCATTCCCCCGATCAAATGCATTTCCACTTAATTTGTGCAAGACTCGCTGGCGCAGCGCAAACTTTCCATTACATCCCGACGCCTGCTACAAATGTGTAGGTTCCCTTTCATTGGAAAATGTCAAAAGAATTGGGTCATCCTGCAGTGCACGGTGCGTGTGCAGAGAGGGTTGACTGCCGCTGACGGTGGTTAGGACTGTTATTCAAATCAATTCTGTCGACTGACAGCTTCCTTCGATATCGGTGACAGGCGAGACAGTTATCCGCTTCGCTTGTCAGAAGACGAATGCCACATTTCGCCCGTCACAAGCCAGACACAAAGGACCGACTACAACCCCATCCCACACGTCCCACATGCACACAACATAGCTATCCGCCCCCTCGTAAGCGTACCCTCTGAGACTACGTCAATCCCATTGTGCGCCTTTGTTTGTTCGTTCGGCTCGCCGTCATCGTTGTCGGGCTATTTTCAGCAGCTACAAGGAAACCGGGGGCGAAACGAAATGCCTACCACGCCGGGAGACTACCCTCCAGGGGGATGATGAGCGCCAGCAACGACAGGCAGTAGTGCGCATTGCCGTCCATGCAGATACAGCACTAGAAAGAAATGACTCATCGCCTGTGCACTGAAAAAGGACACTCTAATTATACTCGACTCGCACACGCTTCCAGATGAAGCAACTTTCGTCCCAAATGGTCAATAACTTACACCGGGACTGGAAAGAGTTTCGTTCTTGGCTTCGTTTCTGCAGGAGGTGCTGCAGCGAGTGCAGAGTTCTCATGTGTGTGCGGCTTTAATTGGATTTCCAATTTTAATTGCTTTCTATGATGTAATTCTGGTTCTTCTGTCTTGCTCTGCGGACGTCAAAGCTGGGGCGAGTGAAAACTTCAAAGCGCGACGACCACAGATCGTGGGATGTTTGGTTTCCGGGAGCTGCGTAAATGTCACTCCGAATGCGTGTGTGCCGAGGGCATGCTTAGCGGGCGCTAATTAAGATGGGAGCTGGGAATGCAGTCTCGCAGAAGAGCGAGGGAATGCTGTAGGTGTGGCAATGTGGACGCCTGACCGCATTTATGGAATGAGCAATTGGCGGAGGTGACATATGGATCCAATCAATCACTCTAGACGCGAGTTGGATGCTCTTACAAGTGTTTTGAAGAGGCGCCAAGCAGACGTGAGGAAGTGAGAAACAACTGTGTCCACAGTATGTGCGCCAACATTCGCCGTATCAGGCAACAATCGGAGTTTTATGTTCCACAACGACGATGCGCCTGTAGCTGTAAGCGACACAGGGGTCTTCACTCGAACCCAAATTGCGAGTAAATAGATTTTGGCGCGAGTATACGTGAAACTGTCCGAAGCGAACATACCAGAGCAGCAGCCTACACACCAGAGGCTTTGTTAAGAATCGACTACACATGTTGCTTAGTTGGATGTCAGTAGATTTGGCGCAAGAAGTCTCTGAAGCACTTAGAGATGTTGGCAGACAGCTGACTTGAGAGACCATTTAGGGTCTGCCGGAGGAGGAGTTATAATCAGAAAAAAAAAACGCCTTAAGGAAAGATTCAAATTTAGGTGGATTCAGATTCACAGGCAGAGCACAAAGGTGACGACGTCAATTTTCAGGCTTCCCAAGAAATCTGATTGAAGGCTATCTAAGATGACGCAGAGATCGTCGCGACAGGATCTCTTGGTCGGCAGAATCCAAAGTAATTAAGTCACTTGAGATGTTACCACAAAGGAAAGATGGATTCATAGACCATTTTTTGGCACCGAAACCCGGGCTTTAAGGTCTTCAGGAGACTGCAGACAATATTTGGAAATGCTTGTTGGCTCGCATGTCGTCTGATCGAATGCAGAAAAGAAGCAGTTTTAAGATGAAACTGCCTGGCACGCAAACGGTGTGACTCTAAACGAGTACAGCCTTTAATCGTTGACTTACCAAAGTCAAGTGTGGAGACCAAGCGTCCACAACCTTGACTGTCGCCCTCGATCCTTGAAGCCTGCGATCTCTGACGTCCACGATCTCCGGCGTCCAGGATCTTCGACGTCCGAGATCTCCGGCGTCCATGATTTCCGGCCTCCACGATTTCCAGCGTCCACGATCTCCGTCGTCCACGATCCCCGGCGTCTGAGATCTCCGGGGTCCATGATATCCGACGTCCACGATCTTCGACGTCTGAGATCTCCGGCGTCCTCGATCCCCGGCCTCCACGATCTCCGGCATCCACGATCTCTGGCGTCCACGATCTCTGGCGTCCACGATCTCCGGCGTCCACGATCTCCGGCGTCCATGATCTCCGGCGTCCACGATCTCCGGGTTCCACGATCTCCGGGTTCCACGATCTCCGGCATCCCCGATCTCCGGCGTCCAAGATCTTTGGAGTCCACGATCTCCGTCGTCCACGATCTCCTGCGTCCATGATCTCCGGCGTCCAGAATCTTCGACGTCCGAGATCTCCGGCGTCCATGATCTCCGGCGTCCAGGATCTTCGACGTCCGAGATCTACGGCGTCCATGATTTCCGGCCTCCACGATTTCCAGCGTCCACGATCTCCGTCGTCCACGATCCCCGGCGTCCGAGATCTCCGGGGTCCATGATCCCCGGCGTCCACGATCTTCGACGTCTGAGATCTCCGGCGTCCTCGATCCCCGGCCTCCACGATCTCCGGCATCCACGATCTCTGGCGTCCACGATCTCCGGTGTCCACGATCGTCGGCGTCCACAATCTCCGTCGTCCACGGTCTCCTGCGCCCATGATCTCCGCCGTCCACGATCTCCGGTCTCCACGATATCCGGCGTCCACGATCTCCAGCGTCCACGATGTCCGTTGTCCACGATCTCCGGCGTCCATGATCCCCGTCCACGTCTGTGTCCACAATCTTCGACGTCCACGATCTCTGGTGTCCCGATCTCCGGCCTCCACGATCTCCGGCCTCCACGATCTCCGGCGTCTTCGATCTCTGGTGTCCACGATCTTTGGTCCATGATCTCCGGCGTCCATGATTTCCGGCGTCCACGATCTTCGACGTCCGAGATCTCCGGCGTCCACGATTTCCGGCGGCCACAATCTCCGGCGGCCACAATATCCGGCGTCCACAATCTCCGGCGTCGACGATCTCAGGCCTCCACGATCTCCGGCACCCACGATCTCTAACGATCTCCGGCGTCCATGATCTCCGGCCTCCACGATCTCCGGCCTCCACGATCTTCGGCGTTCACGATCTCCGTCGTCCACGATCTCCTGCGTCCATGATCTCCGAGGTCTACGATCCCTTGTAATTAAACGATGCTTGAAAGGTGTTGTTTCAGTTTGAAGTTAGAAGGCGTTAAGTATTCTGTATATAACAGATCACTCAACAAGTCTCAGTACATATAGGGGGCGCCACTAACAAAAATTATTAATTTAATATTAATTTGTTGTGTGGCGCCCCCTATATGCCCCTTTACTTACTGAGTGATGTTTTAACTTCGTGCGGTTGAATACATACAGAAGCTTTTAAACGTTTTGCAGTGGCTGCTTGAGTGATTCTGAGAGCTCTTCTTGTGTTTGGTAACAATCTTCGTAGAGTAACGCTTCCACTTCTTCATCTTTTTTTAAGGCTTCTCATGACGTTCTTCGTCTTCTAATCCAAAATCACCACTTTTAAATCGTGCAAGACTCTTTTGGCACGTTCGATTATCCAACGCATGCTCACCATAAACATCCACCCAAATACAGTTACTTTCGGTAGCAGTTTTCTTAATATTAAAGTTATAAGGACGAACTCACCGCAGAAACACTTTTTAGGCAGAATTCAACATACCATATTTGAGTGACAAAAATTACGCTGTTGTTTAAGCTTCAAATGAATGACATAAACTGAAATTACGTACAATGACAGCAGCTTTCTAACGCATGTTCCAATGGAATAATAACAATGGAATAATACAAGTTGCGCCATCTCTTAACAAACCACACGAATTAAGTTATATGGCCAATAGGTTAAGGTTTAAGATTTGTAAGTTAGTATAGGTTTAAAATTATATTTGGACATATTTGGTGATAAAGGCATAGACCTTTCCTATTTCTGCCATCTTTTCCTTTGCCAACGTTGCTGGCCGTCCACAGTCTGGTTAGGCAATTGGGTTTTTTCTCCTTTGCTATGCTTCTTCGATTTTTTTGAGCTTCTCTTAGCTAGCTTAGGAAACATATTTTGTGTGTGCAATGCGTGATGTGCAAGCAAGATGAGCAAGAAGCTATGCGGGCAAAACCCAAACACGCCGCCGTCTTCCTTCTCCTATACGTTCTTTTCATCTCTATACGACTGTATAGACCTCAATCTCCTTCTCGAACATGGCGACTGTTTTCGCTGGATATCATAGTTGGGGTATTCACTGAAGGTGTCTAAGCCAAAGCCTTGCTTTTGGAAGTGCATCCACATCTTGATAAAGTTGTTAGTGGGATGTTGGGTCGGAGCTGGATCTTCTCCTGCTTTGCATGCACCCGACAAAGGTGCAGGGCTTGTCGAAAGTCTTCAAAGTACGAAGAATCCACTCATGCTATCATATGTGAGGCATTGACGAATGTGAAATCATTTGAGCTCGGAAAAGAGATATGATGTGATCCATCTGTAGTTCAAAGGAAGCCACCACACATCCAAGAGGAAAAAAGTCCCAAGAGAAGACATGTCCCAAGAGAAGACATGTTCCAAGAGAAGACATGTTCCAAGAGAAGACATGTCCCAAGAGAAGGCATGTCCCAAGAGAAGACATGTCCCAAGAGAAGACATATCCCAAGAGAAGACATGTCCCAAGAGAAGACATGTTCCAAGAGAAGACATGTCCCAAGAGAAGGCATGTCCCAAGAAAAGACATGTCCCAAGAGAAGACATGTCCCAAGAGAAGACATGTCCCAAGAGAAGGCATGTCCCAAGAAGGTATTGTTAAGGAATCGTTAAACAACTCAAGGAACAAGGCCGACAGCAGGCGGATGAGAATACATTTTTTGAGAATGCAAAATTTGGGTCGACTTGACGGAGGATCCTTTTGAACCTTTTGATGATAGTCAAACTAATGGAAAAATTTTAAATTTTGCCCGCTTAGAAAACCCATCAGATTGATTACTACGATTTAAGGACGATACTCAACAGACCAAGGCTTTACAAGTCCTTAACAAGTCGAAGACAAAACGAAGCGCTGATATCATTCTCGTGCGAAATTCACAAACCAACACGAGAAGCACGATGTTCCACACATCCATTCAACCACGAAAGCGACTGACACTGCCAAAATTTGGCTCGCAAACCAAGCAATTAAAAAAGTGTAACATATTGAGCATTTGAAAAGGAAGGGAATTAAGTGAACCAGCCGTTAAACGAGGGCATCAAGGAGTGGCGTACAACACCAAAATCTCGCGCAGATCAACACAACGAGTGTCACTATTCAAGGTAGTACCTTCACTCCGCAGTGTCACATCAGCACCAAAATCGGAAGCAAACTCGCTTTGACCAAAAGTCATTCCTTTGATCTCAGGAGCCGATGGAGTAATAAGAACGGCAACAGTCAAACAGTTCTTACAAGGCAACGAGAAAGATTCCAAGGCTCTGAAGGCGTACGAAAAATACTTAACCATTTCGACGGGAGACTCTCGAATTTTCTTCCTATTTTCTTAAATGGCAAGTGGAGGAGAAAGATCATCGATGACGCTAGTGCCAATTGCTATTCTTAAAAATCACCACCTTGCTTGATCACTTCCCTTCTCTCTAGCTTCTCGACTCTCAAATGAAACATTTTTCCATGACACAAAGCACAAAATAAATGTTTTTTTCAAATCACGTCCATCCTCATCCCTTCCTCTCCCTCTCTCATTTCAAAAATTTCAAATTCCCATCACAACGCGACATTTTGCATATTCACTCAGAAAGGACTTTCCAAAGGAATCCTCAATATTACCCAATAAAACCAGGCTCGTTCGACTATCTTCAGCCTCTTCGATGTAATCCTGCCCCCACCCAACTGAATTCAGCATTCCATCGACCTCCTTTCAGAAGAGCTGACTTCTTTTTGGCTGGATTACGATTCCATGGGCCACTTTTACGATTCATTCGTGCATGCACTGTGAAATACTCACGTCCACGTGGGGACGGCGTCGTTTGGCGTATTTATTGCAATCTTCGGATGATGCTAGCTCATAAATTTACGACTCGTAAAGTTAAACACAGGCGAGGGGGAGATAGTAAGACATTTGTATTTCAGCTGGGGAATGGACAGAAAAGTGATGGATCGTTAAAGTAGTTGGAACGTGAGATGTGCGCTTGCTGGGTGATGTTCGTTTTCTATTTCCAATCAGGCCGAGGATTCCTAATCTGTTCCGTTTCCAATTTCATGACCCAGGAGGTTTCAAGATTTTTATGCATTTTTCACGTGATTTCCTGAAATAAATGTTTATCAGGATAAATTGTTGGTTTGTGAAGAAAGAGAAAGGGGAAGCGACGGGCGTTTTGTTCCACTTCAATCTCAGTCCTGTGCGTCGTAAGACAACAAACTACTGCATCAATTATCGTGCCCTCTACAATTTGAAAACTCACCTTCTGTAAGACAGAAAATTGAGTAAAATGAGGAGGATAGTGTGTATCACTGCCACAAAGGCCTTCTTGGACCATCGCCGGGTTTAGTGTTTTGAGCTGAGGACTAAACTGCCACTCTTCCAAAGTTCTTCGTTTTTTCTTTGGCTTGTAGATTGAATACTTATAAGACAGACGGTCCAAAAAACAACTTGAGTTGTTCTACAGTCCACAAGGGATCAGGGCCCACTGAGGAATAACAACGTATTTTGCAAACTTTGTAAACTGAATACTTATCAGACAGACGGTCCCAAAAACAACTTGAGTTGTTCTACAGTCCACAAGGGATCAGGGCCCACTGAGGAATAACAACGTATTTTGCTAACTTTGTAAACTGAATACTTATCAGACAGACGGTCCCAAAAACAACTTGAGTTGTACAGTCCACAAGGGATCAGGGCCCACTGAGGAATAACAACGTATTATGCAAACTGCCGCGAGTGGAGGAAACCTGGAGTGTAATATCGACTTCAAACAGTGAGTTGTTCTACGGTCCAGAAGGGATCAGAGCCCGCAAAGTAACAAACGCATATTATGCCAACTCTCGCGAGTGCAGAAGACCTACAGTGTAATACCAACTCCAAACAGCGAAATTAGAAAAGACTTTTAAGGCAACAAGCACTTTTTGAGTGTTGTCAACTACATGAAGAGGCGGTGCAGTGCGAAGATAGCAAGGTGTTCAGTCTCGGAATGAAACCTGTGACCCCCGTAAATGTGAGCGACGCACTCTTCGAGAGCTAGCTTATTTAGAGAAGGGTCTAATACGCGCTTGCGGTCTAACTGCCACAACGAAAGTGTCTTCTTATGGGAACTACAGGAGATAATTCACTTTATATTAACCGAATAGAAGCGTGAATCTGCGTGTGCATTCTTTCATTTCCCACTAGAACGTTTAAATTAAAAATTTATGAGCGGTCTTTCCATTACTTCTCGTATCAATTCATAGAAAGGAATGCATCTCCCGTCACATGAATCACTGAAGCACGCTTCGAAGAACGACCAGAATTCAGTCGCAGACCTCACAGACTTTCGCTCATAAATTTTGACAATCAATAAATCAATATCTAGTCTTCCAGCGCACACTCTCCCCTCATTTTTGTTTCAACAAATGACAGCGTCCCCACAATTTGATAACGACGCTGTTTCCTGCTCTGGGCAAAAAACAAATCGATAGCACACTGAACACAGCAGTCTGCTGCTATCGCTCTGTGTCACCTCACCTCAAGAAATCAGGCCACCTGCTGAGCATGAATAATACAACATCCTCCGCACAGTCACACTGGCAATCTGGCACTACGTGAATTCAATGTCCTTCTCTGCAAAGAGTTCACGGTAAGGTCCTTACTGCGATGACCTGAGTTGCGTGTGACCTATTCAGGTACTTGCCGTAATTGTTGAATAGCCAAATTGTTCCCTACAGTCATCGATTGACCGACCAACCGTCTGCCCCGCTGAGCAGTGGGAAACTCCTAGAGGCCTTGACCTCGTTTCCGAACATATGTAGGTGCCGTCGATGGCATTGTAATTGTGTGAACCTAATCCGTACTCAATGTGTCCTTTCCGAAGTGATTATGTCATGCTCGCCTGTGCAGTCATTGCTCAAGGACATTCGCTCAATTGATCGCAGTCCAATGTGCGAGGAGAGAGAGAAAATTATTTCGAGCGTCTTCACCTAATGAAAGTGACTTTCAATTATCTTTGAGAGTGTCGTCGCTGGAATCGATTGAACCGGCCGCGACGTACTACACTCCACAGCCCACTTTGTCGACGCACGTATGTGTGTATCTCGAACCCCCGTTAAATTGTTTTGATTGTGATTTTGAAAACAAATAAAATTTTTTGTTTATCGTCGAGCAAGATCGAATCTAATAAACACGCGCGCACGGCTTAAGTGAATCGTTGAAAGAATGATGCAGACAGCTAGCTGTGGGGGGTTGGGGTTGGGCGGCCAATAAAACTAGACAAGTTTCTCGAGCTGTGCGCAGGTCTACGTTTTTTCGATGTTATCGGCGGATTATGTGCATTCGCCTGTGGCGTGCAGTGTCAGAAAGTCGCCTTTTATGGAGAGGTGGTGAGAGGTTTAGTGGTTTAAGGCAATTCTTAGAGATCGCGAGTGACTGAGTATGTTTTATGAGCTCAAAGTGGTCAGTTGCAGGAACAAGGTCTGCATCAAAATGCTCAAGTCTTGAACGAATTCGTGAAAAGCGGTGGAGTAGACGACGTGAGTTTGGGGGTAAGTGCGTGGACTCACAAGCCGAAGGTCCCAATCGTTTGGAAAAAACGCAACTGCAAGAAATCATTACACGTTTAAGGATATTTACAAATCTAGTACAAAAATAGGGATGCATAAATATTTATTCCGTCCATTTTCAAAAGATGGCGTCACCTGTCAGTTGTGGCTAATATTGGAAACGATTTCCAACTTCACTGGAAAGTGTGACAGTTTGGAAGGTGAATCTGCTATAATAATAATTTTTTTTGGGGCTACAGTCCAAAGGGGGACCAGGGCCTAGCTTGCTCTTCAACTACTCGTGTTGTGCGCGCTACTGTTATCTCACGAGTAGAAGGGACCTACTATTTTTTGCCGACTCCGGACGACAAAGTTTGAGAAGCTTTTTCTTAGACAATTAATACTCCTTGAGTGTTCAAAAGAGGTGATTCCGTAAAATATGCGAGGCGTTCACCCGGGAATTAATCCTGGACCCTTGGCGTGTGAGTATTGCGCTTTGCCCACTTTGCCAAGCTGTCTTGCATTCGTGATGACTTAGTGCCCATCCCAGAGGTTCGGCGATTCACCGTTAAGACTCGAAGACCGGTTGGCGTTTTCAACAGTCAGTTTTCATTTACTTTCAAATGTGAAGGTTTTGCTGGCTCTTATTTTTCGATTCCCGTGGCATCAGGCAATTATCGGGGGGATCAGCCTTCTTAACATCGCATTCAAGATCCTCTCTGCTGTATTGTGTGAGCGTCTGAAACCTTTTGTCCATGACCTGATAGGTCCCTATCAGTGTGGTTTTAGGCCAGGGTAGTGCACAATAGACCAGATCTTTACATTTCGGCAGATCCTATAAAAGACCCAAGAAATGCAAATTGACACTCACCACCTATTCGTCGATTTCAAGGCTGCATATTACAGTGTGCATAGAGACGAGCTATACAGTGCTATGTCCAGTTTTGGCATTCCTACCAAACTCGTCAGATTGTGTAGGATGACGATGGAGAACTCTCGCTGCTCCGTCAAGGTCGGTACCGAACTCACCGAGACCTTCAATTTCAAAAAAGGTTTTAGACAAGGCGACGGACTGTCATGTGACTTCTTTAACATCATCCTCGAGAAGATCGTGCGTAACTCACAAGTCAACACCAGAGGCACGGTCTTCCAGAAGTCAGTTCAATTGTTAGCTCACGCTGATGACATTGACGTGATTGGACGAACACAGCGAGCCGTCAATGAGGCGTTTGCTGGTATTGAAGCGGAAGCGGCCAAAATGGGTCTGGCGCTAAATGAGGAAAAGAGTAAGTACAAGCTGTCATCAAGGAAGGACACACAACATCGACGTCTCGAACGGAGCGTCACACTAGGCAGCAGAAACTTCGAGGTAGTCAAGGACTTCGTCTACCTCGGCTCCGTGGTAAACAGGGACAACAACTTCAGTACCGAAATCAAACGCAGAATCACTCTTGCCAATCCCTGTTTTTTTGGGCTTAAGAGGCAATTGAGTAATAAAGCCCTCTCTCGAAGGACTAAGCTCGCTTTATATAACAGCTTGATCATCCCCGTCCTACTTTATGGCTCGGAATCTTGGACGTTAGCAAAGGCGGATGAGGAAGCCCTTTTTCTGTTCGAGAGAAAAGTTTTGCGTGCGATGTTTGGGCCTGTTTGCGTTGATTGCATCTGGAGGAGAAGATTTAACGATGAACTCTATGGGCTGTACAGCGACATGCGCCTGGTTAAGCGTCTACGGATACAACGCTTAAGATGGCTAGGCCATGTAGAGTGTATAGACACCACTGCTTCGGCCCGAAATGTCTTCGAATCTGAGCCATTGGGACAACGCAACAGAGGACGGCCGAGGCTAATGCGGCACACACAACTTAGAGTCAACCAACTTAGAGTGCAAGGCTGGAGGCAGCTAGCGAAAGATCGTGCTGACTGGAGAGGAATGTTGGTTGAAGCCCAGGTCCACCGCGTACTGTAGCGCCACAAGAAGAAGTGGCGTAGTGGTTCAGGAGTTGTTACCACATGGTCATTCGGTCAATAAAGAGTATTACTTTGCTTGGTCTTTCGCGACAATAGCAGCCGATTCGTCATTGCTCCTTCGTCATTGCTTGTTCATAGTTTTTTGGCCACAAACAAGGCAGCTATCATGCCTTAGCCATTGTATTCACTAGATTTGGACCCCTGCAACTTTTTTCCGCTAGCAAGATTGAAGACACCCATGAAAGGACGGTTTTGTGCGACGAACGTTGTTATTCAAACCTCGCCGAGAGAAATCAAGGACATACCAAAAAGTGTATATAAGCACAGCTTTGTGTTCTACACTATGTGGTCGAGAAAAAACGAATAAGAAGTACTACAAGGTTGGAACAGAATGTTTTAAGTTTCCAACAAAATTATTGCAGATTATTAATCTTCGGAGAGTTCCAACAGAATGCACAATTTTTTTGGAGCCCAAAAATCTGAACGTCGAATTAAAATATGGAAAACACTCTTTCCAATGAAGACCTGTGACTGTACGATTTTTCAACACTACACAAAATTTGTACCAAAATTCAAAATATTCTTACACAAACATGGATTGCTAGATGCAGAGCCTTCCTTTCCAAAATTCTGCTCAAATAACTTCTAAAGCAAAATGACAGAAAAAAAGTTCACATGTGGAAACTACATTGGTTTTGTTTCTCAAAACGAAACCATCAAAAAGTTATAAATTTGTCCGCACCTCAAAATGTCAACAATTTTCCTTTTTTTTCTCCCATATGCTACGGGTTTGGGCATATGGGAGAAAAAACAAAAAAGGAAAATCCTGCCTACACATACTTGCACCCTTTTCAGTGTTGCCGTCCTTTCTAAAAGTGAACCCTCACAAAAATATTGTTCCCTCAACTATACAGTCGGTCTCATATACCCTGTCTGACATTTCAATACGCTATTACCGTCTCCCCTCGCGCTATGTTTCTGGAACGCGTTTCAATATTTGCGTTCACTAATTGCCAAGAACCTGCATTATGCCTCCATTATGGCACATTGTTACCAAGCCCTCTCCTTCCGTGTCCTGCTTCACGCGTTTCCCTGTTTAAAAAAAAAACCCTTCCGAAGAATAGTACAGCATGGCATAAAAGGCAAATAATAACACAACAAAGTGGCATGATAGAGTCACCAGGACAATACCATCATCGTCACCGTTTTAAGGACAACAAATTCATAAACAAGAGCGCCACTAACCAAATAAACCGATCTCACCCTTCGGTGCTGTGCTGCCGCCACTAATGCTCCCACTGGCTCCCGTGCCAAGCCGTCCGAACTCCAGGAAGGGGGTGACATTTCTGAAATAATCCCTCGCGCGCCGACTCTCATGTGTCTGTGGCTGTTTGTGTGTGTACGTGGGGGGTGAATGTCCCTGAGATTGGTAATACTATCCCTTGTGAAATGGTTTGTTAGTTGTGCCATCAAGGACTTCGGCTTAATCGATTTAACGAATGAAATTCGAAAGAACGCCACACAACAAGTCCTCCTCGATTACATTACACGACATTTGCCGGAAGGCGCAGTGAGGGGGAAAAGCGAATATGTAAACATGGACACGTTTTCCATTACCAATGGTTACTAAGGTAACTGTGGCATATCCTTACGGCCTGAGCTCGTTCGTTTGTGGAATTTACGAAGCCAAAGACGACGTCAGTGAATTGGTCGTTGGGTGTGGTGGGTTTAGATCTCCCTGGAAGTTCGAGGGTAAAAAAGGACGAACGGGTAACACGCAAGTGTGTATAATCGATTTTGATGTTGAACGCGAGAGGAAAGGGTATGCTCGTCGTCGGAAGGGAATTAATTGTTATTGAAAACGGACGTAACGAGGTTTGAAGATCTCATTGAGTGCCTCAATGGCACGGCGTATTACGTGAACATATGTTGGCTGGTTTTTGTCTGTGGTTTGGAGAGTTAATTGTGACGGGAGAAGAGAAGAGATTGATGGTTTGTCTTCTGGCTGGAGCTTTAAATTTCCTTTGGTTTGTCTTCTGGCTGGAGATTCAAACTTTTGATATTTCTTTCATTTCGTTTGAGCGTTGTCAGTGTGATTTGGTTTTGGGCACAAAATGTGAAATTTTGCGAGGCAAGGACTTCAACTTCTTTTAAACGCAAAGAAAGGATTGTCTGCAATGTAATTAACTTTCAAAGTAAATGCTTTGGTGACCGAGGAGCTACATATATATTTTAACTGGGAAACAACAGACACAGACAATGCTCCAGATTTTTATTTTTTTTTTTAAAAGAAGGCATTCAGTCGTTTCAGGCACGTAGTTTCGCCTTAAGCAGGAACACATTGAATGCGCTGAAGACGAACTCCAACCCTCACGTGTAGCAGTGTATCTCATGACTTCGGACATGATCTACCGCGCTGTAGATTTAGAGGCAACATAAAATAAACTATAAATGGTATTCCGCTTAGTTTCCTCCTCCTTCAATAGACCTAAATGGATCTACCATAAATGCTTCCCACAACGGTGTCTACTGACCTTACACTTTGCACTTATTCAGAGTTTGCAGCATCAGCTTACGTGCGGCGCCAACAATTCTCCGTAGGAGGTTCATCCCGAACATGGTAAGACGATCGGGATAGCTGCCATTAAGCATTCAATGTCTGTTCATGGCTCCAAAATTGTTTTGGAATTGCCTGCGTTATTGAACAGGACTTCTATCGACAGCTGGTTCTCCCGACAGACATGGTATGACTCTGCAAGCTGACCAAGAGCATGCTCCCAAACTTTTTGTGACGCTACAGTCAGGTATGAACCTAGTCCTCAACCAAAATGCTTCTTCTGCCAGCACGATCTTTCGCAAGCTACCTCCAGTTGAGATCCTCCTCCACTTGTGTGGGCTCCTCCCCTTCAAGAATTCACCCGCAATACACGCTTCGCTAGGAATGCCCAGCAACTCACCCTCAAGCCCTCTTTCGGACGTACAGTCAAATTCAGAGACTCGTTCTTTAGCCGCACTACACGAATCTGGAATGCTCTTTCCAGCTCGATTTTTCCTCCTCATTACAATCCACAGGCATTTAAAACCAATGTGCATCGGTACCTCCTCTCCCTCTCTTCCTCTATACCTTCGGCCCGTGCTGGGACTTGATCCGGTCACTTAAGGGTACTCGCAACCCCTTTTGCACGCGTCAATTAAAAAAAAAAAAAGACGAACTGCCTGGCTTCGGATACAACGTCTTTAAGTCAAGCGTGAGAATATGAACAGCATTGCTCCTGCCTGAAAAGTCTTGGAATCCGAGTCACTGGGATGTTGCAACAGGGGACGACCTGGGCTGAGATGACGCACAGAAGTGAAGAAGGACTTCAACCACCTTGGAATGCGCAAATGTAGCCAGCTGGCAAGAGACGCACAGAAGTGAAGAAGGACTTCAACCACCTTCGAATGCACAATTGTAGCCACCTGGCAAGAGACCGTACTGAGTGGAGAAGAATAACGAGCCTTCTATAGCAAATTTTTAGCGGCTGGCAAAAAAAACCAAAAAGACAGGCACCGAAAATTATGTTTTTTAATGTCTAACTAAGTTCGGAACCACTTCACTTTAAAGTTAATACGCGACGGAACAGAACACTAATTGAAATGATGGGAAAATTACGAGCTAGACTTAAATGGCCAACGGAAAGAAGATGGGTTTGAAATTTTCGCAGAGGTTCTATCTGGCTCTCCTATGCTGCTATGACGGAAACATTTTGTTAGCCTGCGAGACCATGCCTTTGAGTGAACTCTTTCATAAAGGACATGCATTTTAACAGATCACTCAATAAGTCCCTTGACATGTAGAGGGCGCCACTAACAAATATTATTAACTTAATGTTATTTTTTTTTACTACTGGCACCCCCTATATGTCCCGGGAGTTATTGAGTGATTAGTTACGTTAATCTTTTCCATAATCTGGCAACAGTGTCAATTCTTTACATTCGCGGTGGACGTCAATTTTAAACTATTCAATCTTCAGCGTCATACAGTTGACGAATTGCCATTCATCTGAGTTTGTCTTCAAACAAAATAGGGCCTAACAGGTAACTTTTCCCGACCGCTGCGGCATTGCCAGATGCGAATAAAAATTACATTTAGTGACCATCCGATGAGAATTTGTTTTTTAACAGTATTCTTTCTTAACTTGAAATTTTATGATTAACGGTGCTGAACTTCAATTCCCAGATGTTTTACTAGCAGCACGTAACCACAAACTTCCACAGGAGCCTGCAGCGTTTAATCAATGGCTTAGAGAGAGACTCTTTAGAGGACATCGCCTACTTTCTTAAAACCTTACTTATCAGTCCTGCGACCGATGAAGGGGCTGAGCTTAAGCTATCTGAGCTTAAACTATCTGAGCTTAAGCTATCTGAGCTTAAGCTATCTTCTTGATGGTCCCGAGCACGCTATTTGCAGTTGTCAGCAACAAGCTCTTAAGCGTCCGCAACCACTTGGTCTCTTCCACTCCTCTTAAAACTTTAAGCAAAACATATTTTTATCCTTAAGAAATTTACGACCGCTAAACCTCCTTTATTGTGGCCATTATGCAGCTTTGGATTGTCAGCCCTACATCGCCGAACGAGGGACACGTATGTTTCCATTCAATGCTTGAAACTGTCCTCTGCTTGGACAATGCGACCTTGTCAGCAAAAGGAACTACACCGAAACCCTGTTCCAACATTTGCGGCTCAGGCCTCGCGGTTCACACAAATCCACGCCTACATCACGCTTCGCTCTTCGATTAGGAACGAGTACTGTGGCGACCCACGACAACACATCGACAAGCATGCCCAAGAGACTCAGGAAATTCACCACACTATTGACATATGGAAGTGTTTGAATGTCGAAACCAATTTCAGCTCATGAATTACGTGCCTTGTTCCTCCTTTCTGGATTTAAATGTTAACGCGCGAGCGAAGCATGGGAGCTCGATGATGCGTTCACATGTATTAATGTGTGACAGAGGACTCGAGGGTGGTTTGGGGCGTTACAATACTTTAGGTATGCTGAGTCCATTGCAGCGATCGATAACTATGCACTACAGTCTGTCAAGGCTTTTTCAGTCTTTTTTCTTTACAGTCTGTCAAGGCTTTTTCAAAAGTCTTCTGACATCGAAACTAAAACATCGGAAACAGAGGTCTGCAGTGTCTTTGCCTTCTCTGCAAAACTCACAAACAGTTTCATCACTTAGCTCAAGAACCCAAGTATTCCGCAAGTAGGTCAATTAGTCGTCTGTAGGCTTTCCTGTCAATAGATTGCATGAATGCCACGGATTTCTTGTTGAGTTTGGGAGCATAACAGAGGACGGCCTAGGCTAAGGTGACCAATTTTTTTTTTATTTTTTTTTTTTTTTTTATAATTGACGCGTGCCAAAGGGGTTGCGAGTACCCTTAAGTGACCGGATCAAGTCACAGCACGGGCCGAAGGTATAGAGGAAGAGAGGGAGAGGAGGTACCGATGCACATTGGTTTTAAATGCCTGTGGATTGTAATGAGGAGGAAAAATCGAGCGGGGAAGAGCATTCCAGATTCGTGTAGTGCGGCTAAAAAACGAGTCTCTGAATTTGACTGTACGTCCGAAGGAGGGCTTGAGGGTGAATTGATGGGCATTCCTAGCGAGGCGTGTATTGCGGGTGAATTCTTGAAGGGGAGGAATGCAACTGGCTAATTCGTCTGAGCATTTCTTGTTGAAATAGCGGTAAAAAAGTGACAATTTTTTGCCATCAACGCAAACAGCACCAAAAATCGCACGCAGAACTTTTCTCTGTAAAAGACCAAGGGCTTCCTCATCCGCTTTTAGTAGCTTCCAGGTTTCCACACCGAAAAACAGGACTGGGGCGATCATCGCCTTAGTCTCTCGAGAGATGGCTCCGTCACTCGGTTGCTTTCTAAGAAGCAGAAACGACTTAAATTTGTCTGCGTTTAATCCCGATTTTGGTTTGGTTGTCCCTGTTTACTACAAAGTCGAGTTAGACGATGTCCTCCACTACCAAAGACAAGTTCGCTTTGACGCTCTGTGCAAAACACAGCCTTCCTTGGTGACAACATGACTTTTCTTTGCTATCTCTCACGACCAGACCCATTTAAGCCACTTTCGCTTCAATGCCAGCAATCGCCTCATTGACGGCTCGCTGTGTTCGTCCAATCACCTCAAAGTCGTCCGAGTAAAGTTACAATTTATTTGATTTTTCGAAGATCGTGCCTCTAGAGTTGACTTGTGAGTTACGCACCATCTCCTTGAGAATATTGTTGACAATGCAACATGACAGCGCGTCGCCCTATCTTAAGCCTTTTTTGACATTGATGGAGCTCGTTGTTTGCGAAAGTTCTCCATCGTCATCCTACTCAATCTAACCTGTTTGGCAGAAGTTCCAAAACCAGACATGGCGCTGTACAACTTGTCCCCCTGCACTGCCATATGCGGCCCTAGAATCAATGAAATGGTAGTGAGCGCCGATCTGTACTTTTTAGGTCTTCTCCATTTACTGCCGGAAAAGAAAGAACTTGTGTACTGTGAACCTTCCAGCTCTAGTAGACGAACTTCCTGATTATCTCCAAGTTTCAGCTACCGAAACATTTATGTTTTGCGTTCTTCCTCTTCCTTGATGGCAGCGTGCACTACGTTTCTCACTCTATAATCTCCTTATATCCTCTGTTCATATCTTCTTTCATTCCGTAGCCAAACCCATGTTCAACAGAATCTGCGCCCTCTCTTCGATTTCTGTCTGTTGTTCCGTTCTCCTCTTCGAATCACCCGTCAGCTGCTCTCGCGTTATCCTCGCAACCGCGGGATGTCTCCATAAAATCTATTTTCTGCCACTCCACTGCGTCCGTCTGCTCCTCAAATTGCGCGTCTAACCATAGCAAGACCTTAAATCACTTCCATTTGCCAGCAGCACTCAACGATGATCGTTTCAAAAATGTCTTCTGGAATGCGGTTCAAGTGGCATTCACACACACTTGCAGCGGGCTTGTTTTTGTTTGAGCGCATTTCACGTTCCAGCCTATCAGCCATTATCTCTCGAGCCCAACAGCAACGGCATTGGCATTTGACCCAGATTTGAATACCGCGCTCATCGCTTACCCCTCGCTCGCTGTTTCGCTTTCGATTGCGATCAAGCGGCCATTACGTCACACAGCACAGCACCGCACATAGAAACGTCAACCAGTGACGAACACCGCCAGTCGTTAGCGTGCGGAGTGCGAATTCCTGCGCGTGTCGCGGCGCGGCGCAAAGGGAAGGCCTGCCGCTGCGGCACCAGTCGCCAGACACTGTCTGTCGGAGCTCCTCCTATCGACCCATCAACGGATGTGATTTGATTTTCAATTTGGTTTATGTTCGGTGCGTTGAAAGAAAGCCATGTGCGTAGACACTTCTGTAAATATGACCCGCGCGCAGCACCGCACTGATTCAATCCAAATGGCAGGCAGGCAGGCAGGCAGGCAGCAGCACTTCCTGGTCCGGTTTAAAAATAGTGAAGCCACTGGCCGTAGGTGGGTTGCCTCGAAAAACGGTGCATGGCTGCCATGCAAGGCATTCTCTGCGGCCAAATTGGAAAGGTGTTAAGTGCGCAGGTGTGTTGGGGAATTAATTTCAACGTCATCGGCTACGGCAGGCGACCACCGCAGCGGGTGGGTTGGGGAGGCACCCAGAAACGTTCTCCTCCCCGATTAGATTGCTTTCGAAATGAAACGATTCGAGGGGAGATTACACGCGAGCGACTTGAACTTTGGTGAACTTCGTGTAATGCGATTGAGATTAATGGCTGACAGTAACGCGTTGTTTTGTCGACGACAGACATGGCTGCGGTGAGTCCGGGCGCTTTGATTGCAGTGACATCTGTGCTCTGTGGGCGAGAGAGTGGAATGGATCAAAGAGAGCTTGTGCTGCGGCACGGTTTGGAATGAAGACGTGGTGAGTGACAAACTGTGTTTGTCTGACAATGTGTCGCAGTTGGTTCGATGTAGGGGCTCATCCTGTCGATTATTGGGTTTGGTTTGAGGTTGACTTGAGTGATCTATTTCGTTTCCAAGCAGCTGGCTGACAGAATTAATGGCGGGACGTGCAGCTTTGCGGGCTGAGTTGGAAGTTGAATGATGCTTCCAGGCGATGTTAGTCGCGTGTGGTCTGTGCATTTCTTCAGAGAAGATCGAACGACAGTCAAAAGTCGTCCCAAGGGGCAGGAGCTTCTATAAAGTCTATGCAGCTGCAGATGTAGGGGGAGAACATTGACGTGATGGACGAATACAGCGAGTTGTCAATGGGGCGTGTGTTGGCGTGGAAGCACCTAGAATGGATCTCGAGATAAACGAGGACTAGGCAAGTGAAAAATGGTGCCACCAGGGAAGGGAGCACAAAGCACAGCATGCCTTAGACAAGGCTATGGTCCAATTTCGTAGAACTGAACTTCGCAGCAAACAGGGACAAGATCAGCACGAAAATTAGGTGTGGGGGCACCTAATTTTTCAGCTTTTTCTTCTTGGGCTCGAGATTATGACAACATGGAAAACAGAGCACTCTCAGTTGACTTTGGAAAACATCTGCCTGCTCCTCTTCCTTCCCCCTTCCTTCTTGGGTTCGAGAGTGTGAGGAAAACAGAGCACTCCCAGCTGACTTTGGAACACATCTGCCTGCTCCTCTTCCTTCTCCCTTCCTTCTTGGGTTCGAGACTATGAAGAAAACAGAGCACTCTCAGTTGACTTTGGAAAACATCAGCCTGCTCCTCTTCCTTCTCCCTTCCTTCTTGGGTTCGAGACTATGAAGAAAACAGAGCACTCCCAGTTGACTTTGGAACACATCTGCCTGCTCCTCTTCCTTCCCCCTTCCTTGTTGGGCTCGAGATTATGAGGAAACCAGAGCACTCCCAGCTGACTTTGGAACACATCTGCCTGCTCCTCAATGTCACAGAAATCTAGACGGAATCGGTTGCTGATGGGTTCTGGTCGCGTTTGCGTCAGTTGCATTTTGAGAAGAGAAGTGAGGATTTCCATAGGCGACTGCATGCATCCACCCAATCATCTCTGGGCACAACCTTGAAAGCAGTTCGATACCACTACTCCAGATTGAGGAATTTTTTGACACGTCCTTGGACTTGAACAAGGCAACGGAGAATATTCTCCTCCATAAAGGCTCAATCAACTCGTCGTGGAAGGCTATTGGAGCCATGTGGTTTGAAAATGACTAGGCCACGGAGAGCAAGCGGTTCGAGCGTCAAGATAGTCTTCGGATTCAAGACATTGAGACACGGCTTGTCTGAGATCGTGCAGCTCAAGTGGTGAAGGATTTCAATTAGTTAAGCGTGCGAAGCAGCTGAAGCCAGGTTTGATGATGACTTTGCCAAGCATTACCAGCTTGAGGAAAGTCTTCGACTTCGAACCATTGGGACACGACTCGTCTGAGATCGTGCAACTCAAGTGGATAAGGATTTCAATTAGCTTAGCGTGCGAAGCAGCCGGAGCCAGGTTTGATGATCAGCTTAAGGAAAGCCTTCAAATTCGAGACCTTTTAATACAGGTCGCCCGAAATCGTGCAACTGAAGTGGAGAGGGATCGCAATCAGCTTAGCGTGCGAAGCAGCCGTAGCAAAGTTTGATGAGTATATCCTCGCCAAGCATTACTGCTCTTCAAATTCAAGCCATTGCGACACAGTTTTTCTGTGATTGTGAAGCTCAAGTGAAGAAGGATCTGAAAGTACTTAGTTATACAAATTTCGGGCAGCTAAAGACTGAAGAAGAGAGAGTTTCATCCAGCCAGGGATGCTGTTAAAGAGGTTCATTAGGGATGAAGGGCAACCAACCGTAGAATGAAATGATTTTGATTTCAAACCATTGAGGCACCCACCCGTCTGTGATGGTGGAACTTTAACGAAGACGGACCTCACAAGAGGCATGCCATCTGGAGTGTCATATTCGTTGACACCTTGGATTCTAGCGGCGACCTAAGAAGATGAAACCCAAGCTCCATGTAGGAGAATGAACATCAACGTCAACACACACAACGTCTTCACTGTCTTCACACAAATGAAATATTTTTTTCAGTTCCCGAGGCACATAGCTCCCTTCATAGCACACAATCCAAGCATCGTTTGTCGTCATTCTCGGCACAAGTTTCAATTTCTTTCAAAATTTATCTCCCATGCCATCGGTGAACCACACACTTGAGATCACAGAAAAAAGCAAATAATTCGCATTCCGCCATTCCTTCTATTAATTCAATGTTTTCCCTCAATCTGCACCTGTTTTCCTCCCCGGAGGCGACTTAAAATCTGATTCCCGAGAATTTACTTCGCATCTCCAGACATCTGAGCGGGAACCACTCTGTGAGGGGCTAAAAATAGACCGAGATCTGTTCCGCATGGCGGCAGAGGGAGATTTGAATTCGCAAAATGAATAGAAACAGAAGTTTGAAGGCTGATCGAATAATTGGTTTAGAAAACAGATTTTGCGTGTGGATTGAGTTGAGGAGAAGGTGCAGCAGGCGGTGGGATAGAATGGTCAAGAGGGAATACTTGATTAAGTGAAGGCTGAACATTTGACTTGAATGGCGTGGAAGGAAGAGCCAGGGAAGAAGGAGCAAAGGAAGAGTTACAGTGGAGTGGCAACTATTGGGAGTGGAAGTAATGTTGGTGTGTATTCAAAAGATGGCGCTACCTGTAAGTTGTGGCTAATACTGGAAGGGATTCTCTACTTCATTGGAAAGTTAAAACATTTGTCTGCAGTAATAAGCGTGCATCAGTGTCTGATTTAGACATCATTGTTTTTAGCCTCTTGGAAAAAGTTGGGTTCGTCTAACAAGAACAGCATTTGTGGAAAGTTATGATTTTCTTTTTTAATTTTAAAAAAAGTGCAGCTGAAGTCCTTCGAAAGCTTGTTTGGTAGATGAATCTGCTCCTCAGGCTCAAACCTCAGGCGTTTCGACTCTTCAAAAGTGATTATTGCAGCGTCGAAGACAAAGGCTGTCTAAACCAGGTCAAGAGGAAAGATGAGTAAGTGAAGGCTTTACTGAATTGAAATCTGTGAAACGCAACGTGACGCAGCAAACAATTACTGTTCGGTTGGAGAAGTTGTGATCTATTAAAACGAAAGGAAATTGGGCACCGTACGAATTGAAACCAAGAAATATCGAATGGCAATTTTTTAGTTCGGAATTCCGATTTGTAAGACATCAAAAGAAGGGATTTTTGCACCGGATCTTGAATAGAGATAAAAAAACGGATATACCGCGATAACCAAAACAAGTCATAATACCCGTTCATAATCGAAGACGATCTGCGGTTTTCATCAAATGTGACCCACGACTGGCTTCTTTCTGTTGCTGAAATTTGAAAGATTAGTGGCCGGGTAAGAATTTTAAGCTGGTAATTTGACTTTTTTACGGATCTTCAAAAAAGAAAGCTTGAAGTCTTCAAGCGGATCGAGACAAAAGAGGACTTTGCTAAAAAAGACTTAAACAAGTTTTCGTCGTTTTGCTCGATCTTTGAGACTTTTCTAGTTCCTCTAGTTCTCATAGCCATTGACCGTGTCAAAGTGAAGGAACACAGTTGGAATCTCTTGTCCACTCAAACTCGACTCTTGGATGCCCTTTTTAAAAACTTTCTAAACACTCCTTGAGACATCATGCTCTGCATATGGTGGGATCAGACGCGTGTGACGTACTTTAAGCTGCTTAAACCAGGCAAAACCATTGATCAACTTAAGCTGATTCGTTAAGGCCGTACATTTATAAACAAGCAAAAACGACTAAAAACGAGGAAGAGGTATGACAAGGTAATTTTACGACATTATAACGCTCGCCTCGGAGTGGCTGCAGCGGTGAAGAACGCTGAAATGTGAGGTCTCATCCCAACCACCGCATTCTCCGGACCTTACTTCTTGTGATAGCTTGCTTTTTCGGTGAATGCAAAACAATTTGGGAAATAACCGGTTCGTGTCTTTGGTTAAAATCAAAGAATGGGTAAATGATTGCATCAAGACCAGAGAGGATATTGTAGAGATGGTTTGAAGATGGGAAACAGTAGACCCATCCAGCGGATAATCCTTTGGGTGATTTTGCGTATTTTTAATAAAACTGACAAGAGACAGCAAGTGGGTGCTGCCTTGCCAAGCAATTTGTTGTTTTGAAAAATCGAAATTAAATTTACACTGCAGGTGCTGTAATGGTCGTAAGCAGCTGTTCCTGCGCCGTTGTCGTCGACCCAAGTGCTACCTTCAACGTTTCACTAAGTATGGCTACGTTTGCCTTATCCTCGCGTATCGTTTGTGTCACTGAAAGTCCTGCACTGAGATTCATGTCATGTGACTTTTCGGACTATCGGTTGGTCGATCGCACAACCATTCTTGCCGAGTTATTGGGACAACGCAGCAAAGGCGCACTTAAATGGAAAATTACCTCAACCAGGTTGAAATATGGAATTGAAGGTAGATGGTAAGAGATCACACTGACTGAAAAGAAACGTTGGTTGACATTTGGGTCCAACCAAGATGAAAAAGAAGATGAAGAAGAAGTAGAAGAAGAAGTAGAAGAAGAAGTAGAAGAAGAAGTAGAAGAAGAAGGAGAAGAAGAAGTAGAAGAAGAAGTAGAAGAAGTAGAAGAAGAAGTTGAGGAAGAATTAGAAGAAGAAGTAGAAGAAGAAGTAGAAGAAGAAGTAAAAGAAGAAGTAGAAGAAGAAGTAGAAGAAGAAGTAGAAGAAGAAGTAGAAGAAGAAGTAGAAGAAGAAGTAGAAGAAGTAGTAGAAGAAGGAGTAGAAGAAGAAGTAGAAGAAGAAGTAGAAGAAGAAGTAGAAGAAGAAGTAGAAGAAGAAGTAGAAGAAGAAGTAGAAGAAGAAGTAGAAGAAGTAGAAGAAGAAGTTGAGGAAGAATTAGAAGAAGAAGTAGAAGAAGAAGTAAAAGAAGAAGTAGAAGAAGAAGTAGAAGAAGAAGAAGTAGAAGAAGAAGTAGAAGAAGAAGTAGAAGAAGAAGTAGAAGAAGAAGTAGAAGAAGTAGTAGAAGAAGGAGTAGAAGAAGAAGTAGAAGAAGAAGTAGAAGAAGAAGTAGAAGAAGAAGTAGAAGAAGAAGTAGAAGAAGAAGTAGATGAAGAAGTAGAAGAAGAAGTAGAAGAAGAAGCTTTTTCTATCCGGCGCTTTCATAAAACACCTAGATTTTGTGTATCATTGTTTGGCTGCCTGTGTTCAACTACGCAAACTGTAAGGCCTGAATGTAAGATATTTGAAAACAGTCAGAATGGCCTCCTTAATGAAGTAATAATAATTGATAATAGTTGGCCCGACAGTCCGCAGGGGGACCACGGCCTAGCTTGCTCATCACAACCACTCGTGTTGTGCGCGCTACTGTCTCTCACGAGTAGAAGGGACCTACAGTTTTTTGACAACTCAGAACGACTAAGTTTGAGAAGCTTTCTTAGGCAGTTATTACTCTTTGAGTGTTGTCAGCAGCTCGAAAGAGGTGATGCCGTGAAAAATTCAAGGTGTTCAGTCGGGCATCGAACATAGACCCTTCGGTACGTGAGTGTCGCACTCTACCCACTACGCCACGGCCACTCCTTAATGGAAATGTCAAATAAAAATAAGAAGCACCTTTCGCATTCAGCTTTCTTAACCTCTTCGTCTTCATGGAGAAGCACTTCCTAGAAAATCTAAAAGCATAGCTTCTGGCACTACAATGTGTTCTGTTCGCAATACCGGGTTCATATGTTGAGACCTTCTGCGCAGGATTTAACCCCCAGTGACTTTACTGACTTTCCTCTCTGCCGTATTGTGTGAGCGTCTGAAGCCGTTTGTCCATGACCTGATCATCATCCCTATCAGTGTGGTTTCAGGCCAGGGAAGTCTACAATAGAACAGATCTTCACATTACGGCAGATCCTGGAAAAGACCCAAGAAATGCAAATTGACACTCACCACCTATTCGTCGATTTCAAGGCCGCATGTGACAGTGTGCATAGAGGCGAGCTATACAGTGCCATGTCTAGTTTTGGCATTCCTACCAAACTCGTCAGATTGTGTAGGATGACGATGGAGAACTCTCGCTGCTCCGTCAAGGTCGGTAACGAACTCACCGAGATCTTCGATGTCAAAAGAAGTTTTAGACAAGGCCATACACTGTTCTGTGACTTCTTTAACATCATCCTCGAGACGATTGTGCGTAACTCACAAGTCAACACCAGAGGCACGATCTTCCAGAAGTCAGTTCAATTGCTAGCTTACGCTGACGACATTGAATGATTGGACGAACGCAGCGAGCCGTCAATGAGGCGTTTGCTGACATTGAAGCCGAAGCGGCTAAAATGGGTCTAGTGGTAAATGAGGGCAAAACGAAGTACATGCTGTCATCAAGGAAGGACCCACAACATCAACGTCTCGGACGGAGTGTCACACTAGGCAGCAGAAACTTCGAGGTAGTCAAGGACTTCATCTACCTCGTCTCCGCGGTAAACAGGGACAACACCATCAGTACCGAAATCAAACGCAGAATCACTCTTGTAAATCGTTGTTTCTATGGGCTCAAGAGGCAATTGAGCCCTCTCTCGAAGGACTAATCTCGCTTTATATAACAGCTTGATCATCCCCGTCCTCCTTTATGACGCGGAATCTTGGGCGTTAGCAAAGGCGGAAGAGGAAGCCCTTAGTCTTTTCTAGAGAAAAGTTTTGCGTGCGATTTTTGGTCCTGTTCGCGTTGATGGCATCTGGAGGAGGATGGAGGTGAAGATTTAATGACGCACGCTATGGGCTGTACAGCGACATGCGCCTGGTTCAGCGTCTACGGATACAACGCTTAAGATGGCTAGGCCATGTAGAGCGTATGGAAACCACTGCTTCGGCCCGGAAAGTCTTTGAATCCGTGCCATTGGGACAACGCAACAGACGACGGCCAGGTCTAAGATGGCGCACACAAGTGGAGAAGGACCTCAACCAACTTGGAGTGCGCAACTGGAGACAGCTGGCGAAAGATCGGGCTGGCTGGAGAGGCATGTTGGTTGAGGCCCAGGTCCACCCCGGACTGTAGCGCCACAAGAAGAAGAAGAAGACTTTACTGACTTTAACTCAAAACTCTGCAGCATTACAGAACAAATTTAACTCCTTACCTCGGGACTAAAAATGGTTCCAGACACACAATTCAGTCCAGATGCATTTCTTACTATTTTTCAATAAAAATACATTTTCGAACACATTTTGAAAATAAGTGGCAGAATACGATTCTTGGAAAGGAATCGTCTCTTGGACAGGAAACGTCTCTTGGGCAGGAAACGTCCCTTGGACAGGAAACGTCTCTTGGACAGGAAACGTATCTTGGACAGGGAACGTCTCTTGGACAGGAAACGTCTCTTGGCTTGTAAACGTCTCTTGGACAGTGAACGTCTCTTGGACAGGAAACCTCTCCTTCATCACATTTAAGCGGAACTTCGAAGGCATCGTCAGTTTGCCGACAATAAAAGGGAACTAGCACCAAGTATTTTCATTTGGAACGGCAGAGCTATGAGGAAGTTCCCTTTCATCCTATGATGGGACAAGTCGTCACGTTACTACGGCCAAAATCTGGCTGGATTGACGCCTGCTGTTAATACGCACCTTCATGGCCCTTCCTTATTTATATTCACATAATGGGCTGTAGTCTAAGGGGACCTTTCAATTAAGAAAATATTTGGCCTCCTGTGCAACTCGGAATAATCACATTACACACTTGTCACGGACTTGCTATTTGTCGGACAGACGCCAGAATTCCAGCTGTGATAAGTTTCTCAACTTTGAGATCTGGTTCTGGCTACAATCTGAGCTGAAAAAGTGAAGGAAGACTTCAAACCTGAGCCATTGAGACAACGCAACAGAGGACGCCCTAGACAAAGGTGGCGCACTAAAGTGGAGAAGGACCTCAAACAACTTGGACTGCGCAACTGGAGGTTTCTGGCGACAGATTGTGTTGGCTGCAGAGAGTGAGACACAGATCCACCCTAAACTGTTGTGCCACAAGAAGAAGAGGAGGAAGAAGCAAAAACAATTTACTTTAAAGCCAAGGGATGATCTGCGTATGGCGCATTCGTAGACGTCAAAAGCATCAAATCCTTCCCTACATTTAAGTCGGTTTTTAAATGGGGAAAGCTTTGCAATTCTAATCATCACCCTTATCGGCGCATCACCTTTACCGACTTAAGTGCCCCCACACAAGAGACAAACAACAAAAACGGAATCGCATCCCTCATCGCCGCTAAGCAAATGCAACGCCACACCGAGAGCATGGCCTTTTGCAAATAATTTTCATTTCAAGTTTCCACTTATGTAAGCCGTCGTTTAGGTCAACACAGCTGCCCCCCGCATCTGCCGACACTGCAACTGCCTGTCTGGCGTACGTGTCTGCCGCGCAATGTGGTTCCAAAATTCGACTTCGCCATTAAGAGCCAAGTAAACACAAACAGAAATAGCCGCGCAACAAAGAGATGTCAAGTACAATGCACTGCCTGCCAACGAAGACGCGCGAGTGCCGTCGCTCTAGTCGCTTAGTTTTTCTCGAATTGCAAAAAGAACCCATCACTTGCGTAACAGTCCCGGCGACACACACTTCTTGAAATTCAACGCATCATCAGAGTGGAGTGCTGAGGGGGCGGTGTGCTCTATCGAACTGATGACTATGACGCCGGCGACAACTTTTACATAATCCAAGGGAGAGCAAGATGCGTTGACTGTTGTGATTGTGCAGTCGTCGTTGTCGACGTCAAACGGCACACAGGAGCTGCGAAGGGAGTGACGCGACGATGTCAGAAAGAATCAAACAAAAAAATAAGAATCGATATGAGAACGGAGTGCGCTCCCAATGGGAACGCTACATTTGCATGGCGTATCAGATTGCCCAATACAACAACACCGTCGAGTGCAGGGGACCGACAACGAGCCAAAGACCCAGCCGACGGATGAAACATCTAGATACTGCTGCGGTTTAATTTACCGCGACCCCTTCGATGGTTTTGATGTTATGATGATTCATTCCTCCACCTCCGGCTCACCGCACGCCGATAGCTCGCTCCTCTTGACTCGGTTTTGTTTATTCAATTGCTTTGTGATAAGCTCTGCGGACTACTGAATGCGGTCGGCGGAGGGGATGGTCAGGAGGGGCGGGGAGCAGCCGAACCATCAGTGACGGGCGATAGGCAGAGATTTGCTCAGCATTCATTTGGATTCGGTTTTTGTTAATGAAGCTACACCACATGACCGGGCGGCACTGAGTGGGAGAGACAGTGAGAGAGAGGCTGGGTATCTGGGGCATTGTTTCGCAATCGGCTTGGTGATGGTGAAAAATTCAGTGCTCTGTCTGTTTGTATGGTGGGGAGCGCTGTTTGAAGTTGATTTTTGCGAGCTCAGAGAGTATGCACACCGGCCTTCAAATGGACTTCGGACTGCGGATCAATATTTGGTTGCGTGCCAAGCTGGAAGGTGAGAGTTAATGCAAAGCGTTGTCATGCCTTTGTCTATCAGTGGACCTTTCTTGGTTTGGTGTGCTTTCGGTTTCACTTTCTGTTCAAGGTTCGATCAGATTTGGAATTCTTTGGTCCCAGCCAAGCTCCAGCCGTGGCCTGAAGCCCAACATCAGTTTAAGTTAAACTGCTATCTTTGGCACAAGCGCTAGTATCGAATATATTTCCAGTTTCAGTCCAAATCTAGGTCTTGACCCGAATCTCCGTCTTAGTGAAGTTGTAGTCACATACAATTTTTCACTCCTTGCCCATCAATTACCGTTAATCCCGATCTTTAGCGCAATCCCACTTACAGCTCAAGATTAAGTTTTTCTCACGGAACAAGTGCCAGTTCTCGGTTTTATTCCAAGGCCTAATCGGAGACAAACTTCAAACTTAGCTTTGACTTTAGCACAATTTAGACTTCACATTCCTACAAAAAACATTGCCGCCATCCGTCATAGACTAGGCTTAAATAGAAAACTTAGGGTTAACATACGTCCTAGGCTTAACGTAAGTCC
The DNA here is from genome assembly GCA_955652365.1 of Eristalinus aeneus. Classification (NCBI taxonomy): domain Eukaryota; kingdom Metazoa; phylum Arthropoda; class Insecta; order Diptera; family Syrphidae; genus Eristalinus; species Eristalinus aeneus. The sequence continues at coordinate 93,501,777 of OY019131.1, forward strand.
CAGGGTAAATCTAAGGCTCAGGGTTAAACTAATTCCCAGAGTTAAACGAAGTCCCAGGGTTAGCCGAGCCCCCGGGTTAAACCTAAGTCTCAGTAAACGACCCAGACTCAGTCCCAATGTTACCTTCAGTCCCCGCTCGAACGCCGATCTCAGCTTTAGTCAAAGCATCCTTCTCAGACTTGACCTCAGGGCAGATATCGTTTTCAAATGTAGTCTCGTCTTCAATTACAGCTCCATTTCGAAGCTTTAACCTCATTCGTTACGACTTAAGTGCCTCTCTCGATCTAAGTCTGGGTATAGGCTTTAGCATTAAAACCTGTTTTAGTCCCTAACTTAACCTACGTTCAACTCTCGGCTTCATTTTTACTCATTTTTACTCTAAGTAATACACTAAGCCTGAGTCCCAGACTAAGCCTGAGTCCCAGACTAAGCCTGAGTCCCAGACTAAGCCTGAGCCCCAAACTAAGCCTGGGTCCCAGACTAAACCTGAGTCCCAGACCAAGCCTGGGTCCCAGACTAAGCCTGAGTCGCAGACTAAGCCTGAGTCCCAGACTAAGAATCCCAGCCTAAGCCTGAGTCCCAGACTGAGGCTGAGTCCTAGACTTAGCCTGTGTCCTAGACTTAGCCTGAGTCCCAGACTAATCCTAAATCACAAACTAAACTGGAATCCCAGACTAAGCCTAAGTTTCAAACTGGGCCTGAGTCCCAAACTAAGCCTGAGTCCTAGACTAAGCCTGAGTCCCAGACTAAGCCTGAGTCCCAGACTAAGTTTGAGTACCAGACTAAGTCTGAGTCCCAGACTAAGCCTGAGTCCCAGACTAAGCCTGAGTCCCAGACTAAGCCTGAGTCCCAGACTAAGCCTGAGTCCCAGACTAAGCCTGAATCCCAGACTAAGCCTGAATCCCAGCCTAAGCCTGAGTCCCAGACTAAGCCTGAGTCCCAGACTAAACCTGAGTACCAGACTAAACCTGAGTCCCAGACTAAGCCTGAGTACCAGACTAAGCCTGAGTACCAGGCTAAGAATCCCAGACTAAACCTGAATCCCAGCCTAAGCCTGAGTCCCAGACTAAGCCTGAGTCCCAGACTAAACCTGAGTACCAGACTAAACCTGAGGCCCAAACTAAGCCTGTGTACCAGACTAAGCCTGAGTCCCAGACTAAGCCTGAATCCCAGACTAAGCCTGAATCCCAGCCTAAGCCTGAGTCCCAGACTAAGCCTAAGTCCCAGACTTAACCTGAGTACCAGACTAAACCTGAGTCCCAGACTAAGCCTGAGTCGCAGACTAAGCCTGAGTACCAGACTAAGCCTGAGTACCAGACTAAGCCTGAGTCCCAGACTAAGAATCCCAGACTAAACCTGAGTCCCAGACTAAGCCTGAGTACCAGACTAAGCCTGAGTCCCAGACTAAGAATCCCAGACTAAACCTGAGTCCCAGACTAAGCCTGAGTCCCAGACTAAGCCTGAGTCCCAGACTAAGCCTGAGTCCCAGACTAAGCCTGAGTCCCAGACTAAGCCTGAGTCCCAGACTAAGCCTGAGTCCCTGACTAAGCCTGAGTCCCAAACTAAGCCTGAATCCCAGCCTAAGCCTGAGTCTCAGACTAAGTTTGAGTCCCAGACTAAGTCTGAGTCCCAGACTAAGCCTGAGTCCCTGACTAAGCCTGAGTCCCAGACTAAGCCTGAGTCCCAGACTAAGCCTGAGTCCCAGACTAAGCCTGAGTCCCAGACTAAGCCTGAGTCCCTGACTAAGCCTGAGTCCCAAACTAAGCCTGAATCCCAGCCTAAGCCTGAGTCTCAGACTAAGTTTGAGTCCCAGACTAAGTCTGAGTCCCAGACTAAGCCTGAGTCCCAGACTAAGCATGAGTCCCAGACTAAGCCTGAATCCCAGACTAAGCCTGAATCCCAGCCTAAGCCTGAGTCCCAGACTAAGCCTAAGTCCCAGACTTAACCTGAGTACCAGACTAAACCTGAGTCCCAGACTAAGCCTGAGTCGCAGACTAAGCCTGAGTACCAGACTAAGCCTGAGTACCAGACTAAGCCTGAGTCCCAGACTAAGAATCCCAGACTAAACCTGAGTCCCAGACTAAGCCTGAGTACCAGACTAAGCCTGAGTCCCAGACTAAGAATCCCAGACTAAACCTGAGTCCCAGACTAAGCCTGAGTACCAGACTAAGCCTGAGTCCCAGACTAAGAATCCCAGACTAAACCTGAGTCCCAGACTAAGCCTGAGTCCCAGACTTAATTTGAGTACCAGACTAAACCTGAGTCCCAGACTAAGCCTGAGTCCCAGACTAAGCCTGAGTACCAGACTAAGCCTGAGTACCAGACTAAGCCAGAGTCCCAGATTAAGAATCCCAGACTAAACCTGAGTCCCAGACTAAGCCTGAGTACCCGACTAAGCCAGAGTACCTGACTAAACCTGAGTCCCAGACTAAGCCTGAGTCCCAGACGAAGCCTGATTCCCCAACTAAACCTGAATCGCATACTTAGTTTGATCCTCTGTCTCATCCTAAGTCCCTTTGTCAGACAAAATCCGCGACTTGGCCTCGATCCGATGTCCCCCACCCCCATGTCATCCCCATGTCCTGAGCTCAGTTTAAGTTTCTACAATCCAGTTTCGGGTCAAATCTCGGTCTTGACTAAAGTCAAAATCTTGGCCTCAAAAATAACCTTAGTCTAAGACGTAGTGCAAGCCAATTTCCCGGTCTATGCCTTAATCTTACAATCCAGGACTGCTTCTTAGTCCCTTTCTTAGTTGCACTCCACTGTACATATCAAGTCTTCGTCTGGGCCTCAATTTCAGCTTCAGTCATCGCAACCTGGTCTCTACTTGGGTCCACTGACAGCTTTTATCTCAGTGTCTGCTTTTATTCTTGCACCAGTCCAGGTCCAAGCTCATTCCACCTCCCAATCTCGACTTAGAACTTTGTTTCAGTGCATTTCCTTGTCAGCATCTTGTGCCTAACCAGAAGTTACATTCATCATATTAACAGCGTTTTCTGCGAGGGGAGCACCCACCCCCTCCCACTTATGAGGTCCAAAAACTTTTAACCAAAGCGCTCTCGGGTAAGTAAACCGATTCCATCAAGCACTTTCCTTTTGAAACAAAACAAAGGCAGGAAAACACACGTAGGTTCTGCAAACTACTCCGTAGAACTATGCTTCACCCGGTTTCTCGAGTGCATCCATTTGCGCCGAACATCAAGTGCACTCGCTTTTCTCTCTCGAACCCAAAGAACTTGTGCCGCTGCGCTGCAGAAGTGCAATGTTCAAATGCAAATGGATTTCGACAAAAACTCGCCCTCGTCCCCATTCCACACAATTTATTGATCCAGGCTGTGCTCCACTGGACAGGCCGGACGCCGAAACAGACGTTGTTGTCATACGAGTGTGTCATGCACAGCCATTATGTGTTCGAATTCAATTTCGCTTTCATGCGCACAGAGCGAAGCAGAAGAAGCGACGGTGGTGGACTGGGACTGAAGGAGATTTCAAGTGGAACCAACGCTGTGCCCTTCACGAGCCAAGCAAATGCATGTACTTTGACCGCCACGCACACAGAATCGCGTGCGTGCGTGTGTGCCGCCTAAGACGGCCGCGGCTCAAGTGGTCCAACGCCGGCGTGGAGTGGAGAGCTAATAATTTCATCGTTATGGCGGAGGCATTGATCCGATAAGTGCTCTTCCGAGGGCATTGCGGCGTGTCTGTTTTTTTGCAACTTAGGGGAGTTAATTCGTGTGCGGGGAGAAATGGTTGAGGAGACTAGGAAGCGAAACGGAGGAGGGCTGTTGTGTAAAGTTGGCAGTTTCTTAACACATCGTGGAATAGGCAAGCAAACGGAGGCCCTAACCCAGGATGCAGGTACTTCCAAGGCGGGTTCGGGCCCCGCGAATGTCTCCTTTGAACCTTGTCTGGCTGGTTCATCGGCAATCTCGTTTCCCATGATCCCGTGATGACCCGCGACCCAGGCAAGTCTTAGCAAACTCTGTCTGCCGACCAAATTAAAAGAAGACTTGCATTCTTGGACTATCTTGGAAGTGTTTGAAGGCCTTAACCACAGCTTGGCTGTCACTACAGACACAGACACTTCGCCCCTTCCCCCTATTTTTCACAAATTAGATGGCGGCCATTAGGATCGCAAACCATTCCGCCTGGAAGACCGACGTGAAATTAGCTAAGAAGGTGTGAAGTCTGATGTTGCCGTCTTCCACGAGGGCCCCAGCTCCAGATCTCTCCGTCGTCTTGAAATCTTCCATGAAAATCCGCGTACATTCCCTTCCCAGTTCAGTTTCTGGACAGAGTCAGTCCTGGATACAGCCAAAGTCGGCTTTGTAGGAGCAACGCAGCAACCATTGGTGACTGCGCATCACTCAGCCTGGTGTTATAGGAGATGCGGTGCGCGAGGTCATCAAAGCTCCAGCGCGAGTTGAAGCTAAGACCATTCCTTTTAGTCGAGAGATGGCCTTGATTATGCCTCCCATCATGTGGATGTCAAGGGAAGGGGGATTGAGCATCAAGAGCAGAGCCAGGTGTACTAGGAAAAGCCCCTGTGCAAACGAGAAAAACCGTTCTCATTTCGATTAAATTTTTGGACTTCGTTTGCTCTCTTCATCTCTGCTTAATTTGCTATCTAGGGACTGTTGCCCGTGTGTTTCGGATGTAATGAAACCCTTTAGTCTGGGCAGGCTGCAGATTTGTCGTACTTTCGGTTAAATTTTTAGACCTCATTCCCGCCACAAATCCTCTGCATCCCTGCTCCTTTTGGCATCTAAGGAGACGTCGCTCGATTTTCTCTTCGAATATGTAACGAATCCATTTTGTTCCAACAGCCTGTAGATCTGTGATCATTTTGGTTAGATTTTCAGACTTCATTTCCGCCACAAATTGCCTGCATGCCTGCGTCTTTTGCCATATAAGGGCCGTCACCCATTTCTTTCTTTGCAGAGGGAACGAAATGCTTTCATTTCGATTAGCTGCAGTCTTGAGGACATTCGGTTCCTTGCTTCGTTTGCCCTATTGCCATTTAAGAAGTTGCTGCCCATTCCCGTCCGTAGAATATACTTGACAGAGTTCGTCCGAGAAGGGAACGAACATCTTCGAATAGAAAAGAGTGAACGTCACTCCCGACTTTCCCTCTGAGAAAAGCAGTTCCCGATTATCGAACTGATGACGCCATTCCTATTTAGTTCGAACCTCGTTTGAATCATTTCGTCGAGAAGTTGATAGCACCGGCGATTGGACTCCACGACGTTCACATTGCGACTTTCTGCACCCAAGGCGTCTCCACTCATTGACAGATATACACGCTTTTTCCCCTTCAACAACTTCCTCCGCTTGCTTCGCCGTTATCTCCCTTCTGGAAGGAATTCTTTTTTCGTTTTATTAACCAGCACTTTCTTATCGAGAACCCCTTCCCCTCCCCCGCCATTATTATTTCTTATCTTGGAGAGTTCTCTCCAAAATACACGAGAATTCCTTCTCATCGACACGATAAGAGTCGAGCACATTCCCCGCAAACGGAGAATGCCTGCGCCCGCCGCTGCCGCTCTGCAGCCAAGATAAGTGCGAACAGGAGATTAACAATTTCCTACATAAACATGGTCACAGTATGTTCCCAAGAAAATGTGTGAACAAAAATGCACTCTCGCATGCTCCGCTTCATTTCAATTAGCAACGCAATGTGTTTTGTTTTTCAAATGCCCCGTCCCCGCCCAACGTCACCGGCGCGATAAACAAACGTCTCGTTGGCCAACGCTGCGCTGTGAATATCATCGCAACCGGTTTCCGTGCTTCTTCCACCCTGCGCCCAGCGGCGAAGCCGTAGAAGTTCGCAATGATAAATGAAATATCATTGGGAGCGCGCACAGCTTAGACGCGGCTTAGGCGCCTTGAATTGTTCGATGGGTTTAATGCTAAGCGAGGAGAAGTTCAGCGAAATTGGAACGTTTCACTAATTCCGCGTCGAAATTCAACAGAAGCTGATGCTGTCTCCATAAATAGCTCGGGTATGTCATCGCACGGTGGTGGTTATTGCGCAGCTCTGCTGCATGCATGCTGTGTGGCGGAAATTCTGAAAAGCGACTCGAGTGGACGGAACAAGTTTGAAAGGGCCCCTGATCGGTTTTATGCGTCGATAGGCGGCAGCCGGCTGTTATACAGATGACCTTCTAGGAGTAAGGCCGGAAGCTCGGTGTATGGGTATTTCTCGTTTCTATCGCTTGCTGATTAAGGGACCCTCCAGGCAAACTCATTGCCAACATGCTTGGATGCGTAGCGCTTTTGTTTCATGAAGCACTTAACTTCGCTTCGATTGTTGATGGATTCTCCTTCATTATCGCTTTTGAAGCCGTTTTCATTCCTCAGTCGAGAACAATATCTGAAGGCTTCGGTGACCTCCTTTATCAGAGTTCTCTGAAAGGTCGCCTCATGAAATGTGTGCTATTCCCCTGAGATTATTATTTCCCAAGGGCGTCCATGGAATAAGTGTTTTCTTTTTTTTTTTTTTTTTGTTGAGATTATAGTCATTGCACAGTGGTCACGTTCTCCGGGAGAAGACAGAAGACTTTTGGACACGGGCTTGAATCAATTCTTGGGAACTCAGCAGGCTGGGCTTCAACGATGCTGGAGGAGTGTCTAAAGTCGATTGCAACGCAACGTCGTTGGGAGTGGACCGTTTGGGAGAACGCCAATCATTCCTTTATGCATGAAGTTGGAACTGTCTTCCGCCGCAAAGTGAAGGATAAGGCAAACAAGTCGGTTACAGAATTTGTCTGCTTTCTGATGACTTTAGGAAAGATTTCTATTTCACACAGCTTGCAGGACAAAGTTCCTGTCGCAGCTAGGGGCCTTGGAAATATTCATGTGGTTCCTAGAAGATTGTAGGAGTCATTCTTGTCAATGTCATTCATTTACTCTGTCGGAGCATGGGCTCAAGTTAGGCCGCATTTTCGGTTGAAGCAACAAACCTGTCTCCGTATACACACCGCGTTTCCTTTTTGCAGCAATCGCTGCAGTGTCACAGTAAGTCGCAGTGAGTCACACTAGTCCTGAATTTACAGGAAATTTGCTGGCCGTTGAGCGTCAAGACACCTAACCTTATATTTTTTAGCTTTCAACGTACATACAAATAGAACATCGTCTTTGTCTATGGGCTGTGCGTGCCAAGCCGCAGTCTTCGCGTCGTTCGATACAACGCTTAAGGCCAAGCCATATAGAGCGAATGAACTCAACAGCTACGAATCATAAAAGTCGTCGAATCTGGGCAATTGAGCGAGAGAGAGTTTGAGAGAGGGGAGATAGAGAGAGAAAGAGATAGAGAGAGAAAGATATAGAGAGAGAAAGATATAGAGAGAGAGAGAGAGAAGGAGATAGAGAGAGAAAGATATAGAGAGAGCAAGAGGTCGAGAGAGAAGGAGATAGAGAGAAAGAGATAGAGAAAGAGAGAGAGAAAGAGATAAAGCAAGAAAGAGATAGAGAGAGAAAGAGAGAGTTAGAAAGAGATAGGAAGAAAGAGATAGAGAGAGAAAGAGATAGAGATAGAAAGCGAGAGAAAGAGATAGAGAAAAGAGATAGAGAAAAGAGATAGAGAAAAGAGATAGAGAGATAGAGAGAGATAGAGCAAGAGAGAGAAAGTGATAGAGAGAGAAAGAGAGAGAGAAAAAGAGAGAGAGAGAAAGAGAGAGAGAAAGAGAGAGAAAGAGAGAGAAAGAGAGAGAAAGAGAGAGAGAGAAAGAGAGAGAGAGAAAGAGAGAGAGAGAGCGAAAGCAAGATTGAGAGAGAGAGAGAAAGCGATGGCCTAGGTTGACGCTGGTTGATTATGTTTTTGTGGCGCGTAGCTGGACTAAGTGTCACAACCGTCAGACTGGTGTCAGGGGAGATGCGGTGCACTGGGTCTTCAAACTTCCGAGCAATTGGTACGACGCAACAGACGACTCCCTAGGCGGGATATAAAGCACAAAAGTGGCGAAGGACCTCAACCAACTTAAAGTGCGCAACTGGCGGCGGCTGACAAAAAATCGTGGTGGTTGGAGAGGCATGTTGGTTAAGGCCCAGGTCCACCCCGGACTGTAACGCCATAACAAGAAGAAGAATTGGTTTTGCCAATTACCGTTATACCTTTTTGCAGGTTGCAATCAGAGAAAATATAGTAGTGGGTAGAGTGCGACGCTCACACGCCGAAGGGTCTAGGTTCGGTTCCCAGCTCAATACCAATTTCTCGAATTTTTTACGGCACCACCTCTTTCGAGCTGCTGACAACACTCAAATCTCCTCCTTTATTGCTTTTCAAGGAGCAGTTCCGAGTTGAAAAAATCGTCTTTTTACATATTTCGGTTTCAGCTCGTTCCTTGCTTTTGCCAGTTTTTTTTTTTTGCCACTCCCAACTTCCCTTACCATACCGAAGTTGTTTTCTGAGTCACTGCGTTGGCACGAATCTCGATTTAGTAAAGCCTCCAAATCCTCTTTGAACTTTTTTTGGCTGACCAAGATGCTTTTCCAGCTGCTGACAACACTCAAAGAGTAATAACTGTCTAAGAAAACGCTTCTCAAATTTCGCCGTTCGGAGTCGGCAAAAAACTGAAGGTCCCTTCTACTCGTGAGAGAACAGTAGCGCGCACAACACGAGTTGCTGATGAGAAAGCTAGGCCCTGGTCCCCCTGTGGACAGCAGCGCCAACAATTATTATTATTAATCAAAGAAAATTTAACAAAACTTGCTTGCAATTGCTCGGGATATGCAAATTAAAAGTGCACTACTATTACTTTGAGCACAGCTGTAAGTCATGGTGCTACTTAAAACGCCTCTTTCACTGAAAAAATTCCAAAATAATAACAGAATCGATTGTCTGCGGACCATCATCTCTGAAGGTGAAGAATAAATAGTCGAGGTGGATGTGAATCGGGCTCGATTGTCTAGGAAACAGACCGTATACCGATTTTTAGGCAACTGCCTGCTTATTCCTCATTCTGAACCTGTTCAAAGTTGATTGCCTGCGAACCATTATCTCCGCAGGTAAAGAAAAAGCGATCGAGTCGAGATGCGAGTCAGGCTAGATTGGCTAAGAAACGGACTGTATGACGGCTTTCTGACAACTGCCTGCTTCTTCCTCATTCTGAAGTTGTTCAAAATTGGACAGTGAACACAAGCAAGGAAGTAGCAGGAAGGTTCTTTGTCCATTTTCCAAAGACTTTTTACAAAAATTTTTATGATACTAACTTTTTTTTCCAAGAGTTTAGCGTGTTTTTTTTATAATTGACGCGTGCAAAAGGGGTTGCGAGTACCCTTAAGTGACCGGATTAAGTCACAGCACGGGCCGAAGGTATAGAGGATGAGAGGGAGAAAAGGTACCGATGCACATTGGTTTTAAATGCCTGTGGATTGTAAGGAGGAGGAAAAATCGAGCTGGGAAGAGCATTCCAGATTCGTGTAGTGCGGCTAAAGAACGAGTCTCTGAATTTGACTGTACGTCCGAAAGAGGGCTTGAGGGTGAATTGCTGGGCATTCCTAGCGAGGCCTGTATTGCGGGTGAATTCTTGAAGGGGAGCAATGCAACTGGCTAATTCGTCTGAGCATTTCTTGTTAAAATAGCGATAAAAGACTGACAACGACGCGATATTACGTCGGTGTTCTAACGAGTCAATCGACTTCGCAATATTACTGTCACCTATAAGTTTTATCGCTCGCTTTTGAATTCTATCCAGCAGGTGCAGGGAGGTCTTAGAAGCACCTGACCAGATAGGAGCGTTATACTCAAGTTTTGGGCGTATGTAGGACTTGTATATTGTAGCCAGATCAGAGGGGGTGAAGTGCTTCTTGCATCGTTTAAGGAAGCCTAGACATTTCGCAGCATTTTTGGCTACCTCAAATATGTGATCGTTCCAACTAATTGTTGGGTTGATACACATACCGAGGATGGAAAGTCTTTCGGTTTCAACAACGCAAGTGCCGTTCATGGAATACGGCTGATTATTTTGTGATCACTTTAACGACAGTAGACAGCACTGGGCCTTTATAATAATAATTGTTGGCGGCGCTACAGTCCAAAGGGGGACCAGGGCCTAGCTCGCTCATCAACTACTCGTGTTGTGCGCGTTACTGTTCTCTCACGAGTAGAAGGGACCTACAGTTTTTTGCCGACTCCGGACGGCGAAATTTGAAAAGCTTTTTAAGACAGTTATTGCTCTTTGAGTGTTGTCAGTAGCTCGAAAGAGGTGGTGCAGTGAAAAATTTGAAAAATTGGTCTTGAGCTGGGAATCGAACCGACACCCTTCGGCGTGTGAGCGTTGCACCTTGAAGAATTAAATTCCACTCAATTCTTATTTCCCCATTCGATTATGCTGCCAAGGTCGGAATGTGCTTAACATACGCTGCCGTCCCGAGTCTATGGCCGAAGTGGAGGGACGTGAGCCAAGGAACGAATATGAGAAGCTAAGGGTACCTTCATCAGCGAAGGATTGAATACGATTAGAAGTAGCAGACAAGAAATCGTTTTCAAAAATGAGGAAGAGTGTCGGAGACAAAACAGAGCCCTGGGGAACACCAGCATTAATATAGTGGATATCAGACTTGAATCCATCCAAGACGACTTGTGTTGAACGATTCGAAAGGTAATTTCTAATCCATTGAAGAAGAGACTCATCGATCCTAAAAGCACGCATTTTCGACAAGAGATCCTGAGGCCAGACCCTGTCAAATGCCTTTGAAATATCCAGCGCAACAATCTTGGTTTCTCCTACATTGGTTCCACTTTTCAGTGAGATATGCCATTAGGTCACCAGTGGAACGGTTGCTTCGGAAGCCGTACTGCCGGTCATTAAGAAGCTTCCGGGACTCAAGATATTTCATAAGCTGACGGTTGATCAGCGTTTCCATGACCTTGGAGAGAAGGGACGTTAGTGTTGTGGGTCGGTAGGAGAAGGGTGACGAAGATTCGCCCTTTTTAGGGACGGGCTGGACAAATGCAGTTTTCCACTTACTCGGAAAGAGCCCTGAAGAGTAGGACAGATGGAAGAGCTTACGCAGTGGTTTTGCCAGCGTAGAAGAACACCTCTTCAGAAGAACAGGGGGTATATCATCCGGGCCAGCGGATTTGTGTATGTTTAGATCTTTAAGTACTCTTGCTACTGTACGAGTGCGAAAATGGATTTGCCCCATGGAGAAATTTACGCTCTCAAGTACAGGTGGGGACAAAGTGTTATCTGGCAGCGTTGAGCTAGCTGCAAAGTGTGCAGCAAGAAGATTAGCTATGTCCAAAGTGCTGACAGCTTGAATGTCATTGCAAATGAGCGTTTCGATCGAAAACGAGGCTGAATTCCTTTACGAAAGACCAAAAGCTTCTGCTGCTCTTGGGGCATTGTAGAACTTTTTGCCTCAACTTTTGGCCAAAGTAGAATTTAACACGTCTTATTAATGCATTACAGTCATTTCGGATCCGTTTGAACTTTTTCCGGGCTTCCTCAGAAGGGTTGGCTTTATAATCGCGGAAACTCAACTCTCTCATCCTGATAGCCTCTTTACAGCTCGAGTCGTAGCACGTGTTTGCCTTAGGCTTGATGCTCTTCAGTCTGTGAGGAATGAAGGACCTCATGCCCAGCGAAATAATGTTTGTGATCGCATCAGCAGCGGCGTCCACGTCGCTATCGAGGAAGCATAGTGAACAGGTGAAGTTGTTAAGCCCGCTCCAGTTGGCTTTCTCGTAGAGCCATACTGTTCTTTTCGGAATTTGCTCTCTAACTGTGTGGGAGGAGTACGAGAATTTGGCTGACACGACACAGTCGTCGGACGAGCCTAGAGGCGACAATATATCAATTGAATATTTTTCCGGATGAGAGGTGAGAAACAGATCCAAGGTGTTGGCGGTATGATCTGCAATTTCAGGAATTCGTGGTGGCTCATTCACAAGCTGGGTTAAATTATTTACCTCAGTGAAGATTTCAACATACCTTCCTTCGGGTGTTGTCTGGCCTGAATGTCGAAGCAAAGTAGAATTGTGTGCAATAGCGATTTCAGTGCGAGGATACAGGGATACAATTCTTGTTGAGTTGCTGTCCAGGTTTGGACTTCTATAAACAAAGCAGCAGTGGATTAAATGCTTACGGGCAAGGAGTTTTAACCACAGAAAATTAAATTCCGGATTGGAACAGTGGCCATATTGTGGTTGAAATTTATAAGCAACATCACTACGTACATAAATGGTGAGACCGCGGTGTAAAAAGAATTAGGGCACCAAGCTATATCCAGGCAGGTTCAAATCCGATAAATCGGTATTCTCACCCACCTGTGTTTCACTCAGCGCCAAGACAGCTGGCTTATGACGAGAGAAGTGGACGTAAACGGCAAAGAGGTTAGTTCTCAGTCCGCGAATGTTGCTCACGTCAACACGAAATTGCCCCCTCATGTCAGTCGTAGACACCTGAAAACCAACTCCGACAATGCAGTTGGTGAAAGTCAGCAGAGTTCAGAAGTGTGGGAACGTTTTGTGCACAAACGTCATTCCCAAATGTTTAGCATTTCGACCAGAAATTTGAATTTTGGGAATTTCGACCACTCTTTCCAATGGGATGTGGTCAGTGCTATCAAAAGACTCTCATGGACAATCCGACATCAGTCTGCTTGAAGAGAAAAGTTAGTTGTCGGTGACTCTTGCTAAAATCAAAGTGCAAAACAAAGCAGACAACAAAGGGCATACTTTATGGCTCCAGTGGATGACGAAAAGCCTCGAGGAAACGAGGGAAAACCATCGTTACAAGCTTTATAACACCACAGATGACAACTCTACTGTGGAGAGGAATACCAGTCCCAAGGCATGTGCCTGGTGGACAGCGCTCAACGGCTGAATCCAGTAACATCCAATAGCACTCTTACAGTAGACGCGAACCTTTAATCAGTTTCAAGTCTTTGCAGTGGCATCCGTCCTGGATTAACCTCTTGAAGAGATAAATCTTTCTTTGCTTAGTTTCCCATCTTTAATTAAAACCGGGAAATGCTTCATCTTTCCTTACGCACCGATTTGTAAGGCCCCACTTCTGCACCTAACGCTGCCTTGTTGCTATCAGGTCTTCATTCCGAAAGGAAAAGCACTCATGTCCACAACAAGGACTCCTCTGTCCCTTCCTTGACATGTTTAATCGTTTCTTTAAGTTCATCTGTTCTGTTGTTGCCTTGTCCAAAAGCGCTTGTAGCTAGTAAAACCCAAGAGAACCTAACAATCTCCTAAAGATTCAAGTCATCAACACACGCACAGTGCCCGCAGGTTAATGCGAAATCCGAAACATGCCATAACCTATCACAACTCGCGTTGTCCCCTAACCTGCCTCCAATCGAGTCCAACTTGTTTCAGAGACAGAACCGTATAAAACCAAAAAAAACACCAAAAGTCAACTTGTGCGAGCCATAAAGTGGCAAAAAAGACACACAACTGGCATTGAACTTCTCTCGGCCCATCTGGAGTGCGTGGGCTGACGAGGGCGCATAAATTTTCTCAGGCACTCCCGCAGAAATTCAAACAAGCTTCTACAGTTGGAATTTTGTTTGTCATAAATTTACAGGTTTCTGAAGAATTTTAATGAACAACAAACACACAAGCACCGGACGCACAACGACAATGTTCCCATCGATCACAGCAATCTGAGATGCAGCTGAAAAGACGATCTAAGATGAGCCCTAGACCACCCCAAAACGACAACAAACCACATCCCCCGTTGCAATGCACATCCCCGGGACAATGGCAAAACAACGCAGACAACAATGTAACCATTCTTGAAGACATGAACACAAACAATGTGTAGGGACAATGCAGGATCCACCACCAGCAGTCTCGCATGTATTCAATCAATCACATGAAAGAGAACGGAAGAGGGAGAGGCAGATAAAACGCAAGAGAAACCTGCTTTTTCAAACAACTTGCTAAGGGGACACACAAGTATCCTTTGCAGAGACAAACACACATAATTAGCATCTCGCAACCATCATCCTCACCTCACAGCCAGCCACCGGCAGGCGATCTCAAGAGCAAAATAATGAAAAAAAAAAAACCAACGGACAAAGTAAACAAGTGAATCAAAGAAACAGGCGAGGGAAAAAATCTCCCATTTGGTGCAGCAGCTGCATCTGCCAGTGACGCAGACATGCATCCGCACAGCACCTGACTGCAAAAATTGAATAATATTTCAACTTACCACTTGGCGGTGGTTTCTACTCGTAGCTCGTGATAGGATGAAGTAAACTGGAACTTTGCCGCACGTTTGTTCACACGTTGTAGACGCTTCCAAACACTCCCCATGACTATAATGGGTGGTGGTGGTGTCGGTGGCTGGGTTGTGGGTTACCGCCCACAACAACAGTGGCTGGGAAAAGGACTAAGGTCACCGGCGTCGGTTGAAGATAACCCAATTAATGCAGCAACGCCTGTCCTAGCCTTGAGGAAAGCTCACTCACTAAAAAGAACACGATAGCACTGGTTGGGATGACACAGATTCGAAGCACTCACGAATTCTATATTTTGCACAAAAAGAGATTTTCACTTTCAATTCAAATTCGATTTGAATACTTCCTTCTTTTCGATGGACTTCCCGAGGATTTCTGCTCTGCTTTCTCGTATCGCGTCACGGCCTCGACTGAGAAAAATAAATCAAGACGACGAAGTCGGATGAATTTTTTTTGGTGGCGAGCAAATTCTGACACTGGCACTGCGTTGACAGGCGGGGGACGAAAGCGAAAACCCGAAGAATCAAAACAAAGCGAATTTCGCGAGCTATTTATGTTTGCTTCTGTTTTTCTGAATCGTATTTAATTCCTTGGCGTAGCCCTGCTTCCCCGTCTCTCTGATGGAGTGTGCGTTTGTTTTTCTTTCGTTTTGCACAACAAACGAACGAACCAACAAGAGAACCGACGACAAAGACGTCAACGACGACGACAACTAAGACGACGGAACGGCAAAACGGCACAACGGCAATTGATGTGAAGAATTCTCTCTGCGTTAACCTTGAGAAACGGCAACGATACCTTCAAGGCGATATGTGTAGCGAATTTTCAGCTTCTTCGGTTCTCCTCGCCCTTGTCGTTCGGCGATTTGGATTCGCGTCTGTCCTTCCTTCCTTGCTGGTGGCGGTGGCGTGGGGGACTACTTTCCTCTTTGCTTCGTCTTTTGTTTAAACTATTTATCGCGTACTTTGCTGTTGCACTTTGTCTTTTTTAGAAACAACGAACGAGTCGACCACTAGCAGCAGCAGCAGTTTGCATTTCCATTCCACTTAGTTTCGGACACAAAACAGACTGAAATCAATTGAAGAAAACATATTTTGTTGCTCTTGTTTCTTTTGACACAATGACGTCACTTTTCTTGCCTGTTTTCTATTCTCTATCACTTTGCACACTGTATATTCACTGCGGTTGTGGAGGAGACAAACAGACACACAATTTATTGAATGTAAACTTCCGAGGGAAACATTTTTACGAGTGAAGTTCCAATTTGTGGAATTTTTTCTTCGTCACTTTGACAGAATTGATTGGAACTCATTTTTTGTTGCTCACTCACTTCATTCCCGTTTATTTACTTTTCATTTCTGGCTGCTTGGGGTGTTTGTTGTTGGTTTGATGGTTGCATGTTGATGTGGATTCGATTTTCAATTGAAGCAAAAACAATGAATTTCAGCTGTTGTCGCGGAGTTAAGGGCGCAACTACTGCTCGAGACTGTCGAACGAGAATCGCGTGTGTGTACTCGATGGATTTCTTTCAGTGTTTGGAATGGAAGACGTAACAACGTAAAGCACGGGTGATTCAACAACATAACAGCGGCCATCAGCGGAACCGAGAACGATGTGAGAAATGAAACTAGGGCTGGGTTGACATTTGGCAACGCATGGGAACGCGAATTGGTAGTGAATGCGATGGTAATGGGGATGTTGCACAGTGCACTGTTCAGTTTATAGAAATTTCACATTCGAGGAATAGACTGAAAACGGACTCAATTGAATTTCTCACAGTGAACTCATATTCAATTCAGACAGATGGCCGGACATTTTGTTATTTAAATGGTTGACATTAGAGCGTGCAGCGAAGAAAACAAGTTTCTACCTATCTTTCCCTTCTCTTCTTTTCCTTTATTGAAAATTCATGGCAAAGCAATTATTAGAATCTAGTAATTGGATTGTTTTTGCACTCAACCTTCACAGAATCCCAAACTGGTATTCTCCCAGAGTTTCTACTACGTTGAGGTATTGGTCCATTCGTTTTCTTGCTTCCAAACAAAAATTAAACAGAGATTTCGCTCTTTCTGTTTCTTATAAATTGTTTTTTTGTTGAGGTCCAGGTCCACCCTGGACTGTAGCGTAACAAGAAGAAATTGTTTTAATCCGTCTTCAAGTTCAGCGCAGAGCGATAAAAACTTTCTTGAGCTTAACGTCAACAGAGACAAGGCATTAGGTGTCTTCCAATTGCTCCGAATTGGTATGAATGCCCTACTGAAGCGAAGAAGCTTATCTTGGCTACCAAGCGACGTCCGGTTCGTATTGAAGTTGCCTATCCTCTGTTCGGCGTGCGACATGGAAGATGATAGGACATCCTTCCGTGTCCTGAATCAGCCCTTTAGAGTCTAAATAGAGAAACGCTTTAATAAGAATTGTTGGCGCTACAGTCCAAAGGGGGACCAGGGCCTAGCTTGCTCATCAACTACTCGTGTTGTGCGCGCTACTGTTCCCTCACGAGTAGAAGGGACCTACAGTTTTTTGACGACTCAGAGCGGCTAAGTTTGAGAAGCTTTCTTTGACAGTTGTTACTCTTTGAGTGTTGTCAGCAGCTGGAAAAGCATCTTGGTCAGCCAAAAAACGTTCAAAGAGGATTTGGAGGCTTTACTCGATCGAGATTCGTGCCAACGCAGTGACTCAGAAAGCAACTTCGGTATGGTAAGGGAAGTTGGGAGTGGCAAAAAAAAACTGGCAAAAGCAAGGAACGAGCTGAAACCGAAATATGTTAAAAGACGATTTTTTCAACTCGGAACTGCTCCTTAAAAAACAATAAAGGAGGAGATTTGAGTGTTGTCAGCAGCTCGACAGAGGTGGTGCCGTGAAAAATTCGAAAAAATGGTGTTGAGCTGGGAATCGAACCTACACTCTTCGGCGTGTGAGCGTCGCACTCTACCCACTGCGCCACGGCGGGAAGAAACGCTTTAAAAGGTATAAATCCATTCAGGCGTACCTATTCGTAAATTAAGTTGGGGTAATACGCCCCAAAGTTCAGACTGTTGGATGAAGTCATCGCTCGAGCAATGTGTCCTCGAGTCAGCTTAATAATGAAATTATCTATCCTGATTAGAATTTCTAGTAATCGAATTCAGGTGTTCGGTACAACCGAAGGCAGGCCCGAAGACATTGCCACTCGAACACCCTCATCTTCTCCATCTGGGAAGGACTCAGATTGAACCAGACCGGGAAACCGTAAACTATGATTGGCCGTATGAGGGCTACATGGGCCTCCACCAAATCTTCTTCCTCCTCCAGATCACGCTTACTCTGGTATGAAGTTGGCGGCTTCCTTAGCTTTTGTCAGAGCAGTAGCTACATGCTTGCCACAGTTCAAATACAGGTCCACCCAAATACCGGATATGTAACTACATTCTGCATAGCTATCGGCTGGCCCCACGGTTCAAATATGACGAACTTGCGCCAGTTTTCCTTCGTGTCCCTTGAGCCCCTGGAGAGGGGGATTCTAAAGAGAATAGTTTCGCACATTCGGAAGTTGATTTTCAGCAGATCGCTGAATTTCGTCAAACTCATGCCGCAACAAGTTATTTATCACTTCAATTCTGATCGGTCCTGATCTGTGCGCTATAAGATCATCGGCCTACGCGATGAAATGCGGCATGGAAACAAAACGATCGCTACTGAATATAGCGAAATGGATCGCTGAACCAACTGCCCTCTGTTGCAACCAATTTTTTATGTGAAATACTGTGGTGGATGCACGAATCAGAGACCAATAGGGAGACAGTCAACTTCTTCGTCTCCCGCCCTTGAATTCGTTTTGACAGCGTTTTTTATAACATTTCCTTTCCTGAACAGCTGACGCACAAAAAGGATTTTTTTTGTTTTCAAATGAGAATACGTGTGAACTGTCTATACGGTGGATCTCCTCACTCTTCACACTGTTAGAAGGAGAGGGCATATAAATCAAAACGTAAACATGTGTGAGTAAAGTGAGACAATGTTCGATGATACGTAAATAACTTTCAGAATTTGAGGTTATGTCTACTAAAGCACGTAAGTAACAGTCAAACGGTCGATGGACAAAGGGGAAATCAGCTGTTTGATCAGCTGTTCAGTTGACCATCTCCTTCCTTATTGGTTTCTGGCACGAATGACTGAGAAGAAGATTGCATGTATTTTTTTCTCATATGCTTCTCTGCTGACGTCACAGGAGACAACTGATTTGACAGCCGCCTGTCATTGTTCATTATTTACATTGAATTGTTAGAAGGGAACTTTGTAAACTCTTTTTTAATAATAAAAATTGTGCTATAAAAGCATTTAATTAAGAAAATAAATTTCAAATATATTATCTACTAAATTTTGTGTGGTCGCCGTGGCGTAGTGTGTAGAGTGCGACGCTCACACGCCGAAGGGTGTAGGTTCGATTCCCGGCTGAAAACCTCGAATTTTTCACGGCACTACCTCTTTCGAGCTGCTGACAACACTCAAAGAGTAATAACTGTCTAAGAAAGCTTCTCAAACTTAGCCGTTCTGAGTCGGCAAAAAACTGTAGATCCCTTCTACTCGTGAGAGAACAATAGCACGCACAACACGGGTAGTTGATGAGCAAGCTGGGCCCGGGTCGCTCTGTGGACTGTCGCGCCAACAATTAATTTAAATTGATTGGAGCAGTCCTATACTTTACATATTTCGTTTAGATGCGTTCCCGTACTTTGCCTCTCTCTCAGAAAGATTTACCGTCACTCCTTAACAAATGACAGACTTCAGAATTTCGTACAGAAAGTACTGGAACACACCTTATTTAAAGCGTAATGTTTGTAAAGAATGTCCAAACAAGAACGCAAAACTTAAATGACTGATGCAGCAATTGAATTGTTTTCTGGCTGTATGAGATGTGGCGACGTCTTGACGTCTTGACCACATTCATTTCTTCAATTCTAGAGACGAAAAAATTGGTTATTATTTTACGATGCCGAACACCATTGACTGTTTGCGCTTGACCTGACTCATTTTCATACAAAAAAAGGTCCAATGATTCCTCCAGCCCAAAACCCACACCACACAGTGCCACGTTGAGGATGCATTTGCTTCTCGTGAATCACTCGAGGATTTTCCTCGCTCCAAATGCGACAATTCTGCCTATTGACGAAGCCATCAAGACGGAAATGGTCCTCGTCACTAAAGATGATTTTATCGGCAAAATCAGCATTTTCATGTTGTCTTCATTTCACAATGAGAATGTGTTGTTCATTACTGTTGCGCTCGATTCTTATTAACCTCATAACAGAGATGAGGCAAGGCCTGCCGGGACCAAAACGGACAACTAGCAGTAGAGTCGCAATCTGTGCTGAGAATCTGGAAGTATCATTTCTGCAGACTCCTTAACGGCGATGACGACCCAAATCCCGCTGTTAGGCAGAATATTCCACTCAACTTGGACGATTATAGACAAGCATTCCGTCCCCCCGACTTAGACGAGGTGAAGATAGCAATATCCAAGCTGAAGTCGAACAAAGCTGCTGGAGCAGACGGACTGCCCGCAGAACTATTTAAATCAGCTGGAGATGACCTGGTTGGGCGCATGCACCAGCTCATCTGTAAGATATGGTCGGAGGAAAGCATGCCAGATGAGTGGAATCTCAGTGTCGTTTGCCCGGTTCACAAGAGGGAGACATCTTTGACTGCGCCAACTAGCGGGGGATCACCCTTCTTAACATCGCATACAAGTTCCTCTCTGCCGTATTGTGTGAGCGTCTGAAACCATTTGACCATGACCTGATAGGTCCCTATCAGTGTGGTTTCAGGCCAGGGAAGTCCACGATAGACCAGATCTTCACATTACGGCAGATCCTGGAAAAGACCCAAGAAATGCAAATTGACACTCACCACCTATTCGTCGATTTCAAGGCCGCATGTGACAGTGTGCATAGAGACGAGCTATACAGTGCCATGTCCTACCAAACTCGTCAGATTTTCGACTTCTCACTTTTTTGACAGATTCAAAACAATTTGAAGTGCCGCCGGTTCGAAATTTCTGAAATTGAAGAATGGCTCAAAGATTGGATAGATACCAAATCAGACATGGCATTATTGTCAGGAGACGGAAAAAAGCAGTCGCTTCCAACGGACAATACTTTGAGTGCTGTATTTTTTCACTTACACAACACAAAAACCAGACCAAGGCAAAAATGAGTTACGTTCACACAGAAAAGGTGCCGTATTTAAAAATATTTGAAACAAACAATCCAAATTTAACGAACATAATGTATGTATTTGGTCTGTTTGAAAAAATTTAAATTTCGCTGGCTACGTGCATTCGAGTATTGATTTTTTTTAGTTAGTTATGTTGGTACACTCTTCTCCAACATATGTTTACATCAAAATAATTTTGCTTGTGAGGGGTAAAAAAAAAAGTTAGAAGTTTTTTGCGTGTTCGTCGATTTCCTGCTATCAAAAAGAATGGAGTAAAGGATTTGCATTCAATTTTGTGAGAAAAAGTGGAATCAATTGCTGAAAACACTTGAAGTGTTGGCAGTGACATACGGCGAGTGTACTCTGAGTCAAAAAAGAGTCTACAATCTCTCGCATAAAAGTGGTATAAGCTTTTTAAAGAAGGATGAAAAGATATGGATGGCGACACTCGTCCTGCACGCCACATCACTTCAACAACCGATGAAAATGTTGAGAAAGTGAAAAAAAAATCACTCTTAGAGAAATTGCTGAAGATGTCGGCTTTTCATGTACATTTTTCGGAAATTTTGGGCATGAAGCACGAGCATGTCGCATGAGCATCGCTCAGGAATTGTTGAACGGCGTCAACGGCGATCCGGATTTCCCTAAAAGTGTCGTAACTGGTGACGAATCATGGGTATATGGTCATGTCATTGAGATCAACGTCCAATCGTCACAATGGAAGAGCCCAGGAGAGCCATTGCCAAAAAAGCACGTCAAGTGAAATAATTGGATGGCGCGACAGCCCACAGGAAAGCCAGGGCCTAGCTTGCTCATCAACTACTCGTGTTGTGCGCGTTACTTTTCTTTCACGAGTAGAAGGGACCTACAGTTTTTTGCCGACTCCGAACGGCGAAGTTTGAGAAGCTTTTTCTTAGACAATCAATACTTCTTGAGTGTTAAAAAGAGGTGATGCCGTGAAATATGCTAGGTGTTCAGCCGGGAATTAATCCTGGACCCTCGGCGTGTGAGTATTGCGCTTTACCCACTATGCCAAGCTGTCTTGCATCCGTAATGACTTAGTGTCTATCCTAGAGGTACGGCGATCCACCCTTAAGACTCGAAGACGATTGGCATTTTCAAGAGTCAATTTTCATTTACTTTCAAATGTGAAGGTTTTGCTGGCTCTTTTTTTTTCAATTCCCTCGGCATCAGGCAATTATCGGAGGGATCAGCCTTCTTAACATCGCATTCAAGATCCTCTCTGCTGTATTGTGTGAGCGTCTGAAACCTTTTGTCCACAACCTGATAGGTCCCTATTAATGTGGTTTTAGACCAAGGAAGTCCAATATAGAAGAGATGTTCACTTTACAGCAGATCCTGGAAAGGACCTAAGAAGTAAAAATCGACAATCACAACCTATTTGTCGAATTTAAGGCCGTATATGACAGAGTGCAAGGGACGAATACCATGTATAGTTTTGGCATTCCTACCAAACTCGTCAGATTGTGTAGGATGACGATGGAGAACTCTCGCTGCTCCGTCAAGGTCGGTACCGAACTCACCGAGACCTTCAATGTCAAAAGAGGTTTTAGACAAGGCGACGCACTGTCATGTGACTTCTTTAACATCATCCTCGAGAAGATCGTGCTTAACTTACAAGCCAACACCAGAGGCACGATCTTCCAAAATTTAGCTCAACAGCTAGCCTACGCTGACGTCATTGACATGATGGGACGATTACAGCGAGCCGCAGGTTTTTAATGGCTTGCCATCATAGCTCTTCAAGGCTGGTAGGGAGAAGCACAATCTTCCAAAAGTCAGGTCGCTGAGCGAGCCGTCAATGAGGCGTTTGCTGGCATTGAAGCGGAAGCGGCTAAAATGGGTCTGGCGGTAAATGAGGTCAAAACTAAGTACATGCTGTCATCAAGGAAGGACACACAACATCCACATCTCGGACGGAGCGTCACACTAGGCAGCAGAAACTTCGAGGTAGTCAAGGACTTCGTCTACCTCGGCTCCGCGCTAAACAGGGACAACAACATCAGTACCGAAATCAAACGCAGAATCACTCTTGCCAACCGCTGTTTCTTTGGGCTCAAGAGGCAATTGAGTAATAAAGCCCTCTCTCGAAGGACTAAGCTCGCTTTATGTAACAGCTTGATCATCCCCGTCCTACTATATGGCGCAGAATCTTGGACGTTAGCAAAGGCGGATGAGGAAGCCCTTAGTCTTTTCGAGAGAAAAGTTTTGCGTGCGATTTTTGGTCCTGTTTGCGTTGATGGCATCTGGAGGAGAAGATTGACGAACTCTAGGGACTGTACAGCGACATGCGCCTGGTCAAGCGTCTACGGATACAACACTTAAGATGGCTAGGCCATGTAGGGCGTATGGACACCACTGCTTCGGCCCGACAAGTCTTCGAATTTGAGCCATTGGGACAACGCAACAGACGACGGGCTAAGATTGCGCACACAAGTGGAGAAGGACCTCAACCAACTTGGAGTGTGTAACTGGAGGCAGCTGGCGAAAGATCGTGCTGGCTGGAGAGGCATGTTGGTTGTGGCCCAGGTCCACCCCGGACTGTAGCGCCACAGAAAGAAGAAGTTATCTCAAGAAGTTTGTCCAGTTGATTGAACGGCTCGTTAATGCGATTTAACGCCGCTAGAATATTTTCTGTGGAGGTTCGTTGAGTCATTGATTTATACTAACAAGTCGACAACTTTGGAAGGGCTTAGATCCATCATTGAACGCGAAACAGCGGACTTTTGGCCAAAGTTTGGGACATTGTGAGTTGTTGAAAGTTTCGCGTAACGAATGAGAAATAATAATAATTGGGAGGTGCGACAGTCCACAGGGGGACCAGGGCCTAGCTTGCTCGTCAACTACTCGTGTTGGGCGTGCCCACGAGTAGAAGGGACCTACAGTTTTTTGCCGACTCTGGATGGCGAAGTGTGAGAGGCTTTCTTAGACAGTTATCATTCTTTGAGTGTTGTCAGCAGCTCGAAAGCGGTGGTGCAGTGAAAAGTTCGAGGTGTTCAGCCGGGAATCGAACCTACACCCTTCGCACTCTACCCACTACGCCACGGCGGCCACAGAATTATGAAATACCAAAATTAAATTCAAAACGAATAATAATTCGCAGTGTTACTATGAATTGGAAATGATATCCATGCATTTAGCACAGAAAGTTATTTCGTTTTAAGACACGCACTTAACTCTTTTATGAGTGAAAATGATTTTCTTTAAAAAAAGATGTTACACATTGAGGTTTTGTACAAAATACAAAATAAATATTGAAATTTTGTACAAAAATTTGTGGTTTCATCAATGGTAAAAATGAAACACATCATGAATACATCAAGCATAATTTAAAAACTCCTTAATTATCCAACTTTTCGTGGTAAGATCGATGGAGTGTTCGCGTACTTGTTAATTTTGCAAAATTTTCCCACAAGTATTTCCTATCAGCTGATCAAGTCAGCTTACACGTATTCACAGACAGGGGCTTATAAAAAAACGCTGTCAGTTCACCTCAAAGGGAGGAAGACGAGGGAGTTGAATATCTTCTCGCTTATCTCTGCCTTATACTTTCTACTCATGAATGATAGAAAGTCTCGCGTGACGTAGGCTGCGCAGAACGAAAGAAAATTGAACACTCTACTGCGCAATCTCTTTTTCTACCATTCTTGCCTTCTACTTATAAATAATAATAACTGTCTCAATCTAGAAGAGAGAACGTTTACGACATATTTTGTAATCGATAAGGATACACACAGAGAGCCCGAGTTAAGAAGGAAACAAACAATTAGCACAGCACCAAAAGAAAGAAACCAAAATTTACACTTCCAATATAACTTTACACTTTTCATCCTCTTTAAGGTCACAACATAACGTTGAGCTATATATAATGTACTGGTTCATTTACTGGCTATCAAATGTACCCATATATCTTGACAATTGGTTGGGTCCGTAAAGAGTATTTGCAAGCATTCGAGGAAGGTTAGGAAAGTGTTTGCTGTGGCAAGTAATGCCAGTGTAAAGAAATTTTGCTACATTATTGTTATTCCTCCAAAAATAGAATATTGTTGCTAAGCATAGTCCAATTTGCTTCCTTTCAGATGGGCTTTCAGGAGATAATCCCCTCGTTTCTTCTTCCACTTGCCCCATACATCCTAATTCTGATGTAAGACATTTATCTCCACCGACTTTTGCCATCGATTACGAGTTCGACCCGATCACAAAAGATTTAAACGCTGTGCAAACGTGTACCCTACACAATGGTTATCTTCTACATAATCTATTCGGCAAGCCTTTAATTTTCGTGGTTTACAGCACACCTCAATTTTGTGCGCGGTTGTGCACTCCCAGTTATTTGAAGTCCTTCTCCGCTTGTGTGCCCCCCATTAGCCTAGGCCGTCCTCTGTTGCGTTGTCCCAATTCGAAGACTTGTCGGGGTGGAGCAATGTTGTCCTTAACCAGGTGCATGTTGTTGTCGATTTCGTCGTTAATTCTTCTTCTCCATCGATGCAAACAGTACCAAAACTTCTGTCGAAAAGACTAAGAACTTCCTTATCCGCTTTAAGTAACGTTCAGATTTCCGCGCCATAAATTAGGACTAGAATGATCAAGTTGTTATATAAAGCAAGCTAAGTCCCTTTCTCGAAGGAATTTTTACTCGCTTTATTACTCAATTGCCTCTTACGCCCAAGGAAACAGATTTGGATACTAGTGTTGTTGTCCCTGTTTACCGCGGAGCGAAGGTAGACGAAGTCCTTGACTACCTCGAAGTTTCTGCTGCCTAGTGTGACGCTTTGTCCGAGACGTCGATGTTGTGTGTCCTTTCTTGATGACAGCATGTACTTTGTTTTGTCCTCATTCACCGCCAGACCCATTTTAGCCGCTTCCGCTTCAATGCCAGCAAACAATAATTTAACAAATGTCAACAGATGATGTGACTGGATTTAAGAATCACATGATTCAAAATCACATCCGTATCACTATTTCTAGTGACAACGGAATCACTGATGGAGAAAAGACAATCTACGGATGGCGGCTAACAGACTCAGGCTTTGAGGGAACCTGACTGGAAGTGACAGCTTGACCAGAGGCTATATTCTGGTGCCACGAGAGGTCAGGAGCCCCAGAAACTTCGTTTCCAGCCTGACCGTGTGGTAGGCCCCCTTGTGGGAGTATCGTGGTGGCTGTGGTTTATCACCTAACATCGCGGGTAGAGTCGAGGA
This sequence comes from Eristalinus aeneus, assembly GCA_955652365.1. Classification (NCBI taxonomy): domain Eukaryota; kingdom Metazoa; phylum Arthropoda; class Insecta; order Diptera; family Syrphidae; genus Eristalinus; species Eristalinus aeneus. The sequence goes on from OY019131.1 coordinate 93,527,390, forward strand.
TAGTGTTCTGTGCTGACTTGTCTAGTTGATTGTTCAAGCACAACTAGGCAAGACGGTTAGAGGACTATCCCTTCTCAGTGTGGAGTTGCATTCTTAGCCGGGCGCTGCGACCCAGAGAGCGGAAGAGGTTTTAGAAAGGCTTCGCATCAAACCAAGGTGGGGTGATTTCCCCTCAAGCATGATCCCAGTTTGGTACTTGGGTAGCTAAGGCGTCTAGTCTTGCGTTACTTGCGACTCTTGGGAAAAAGGTTCCCCGTGATATAAGCCGTTAAGGCAGGTGGTCACGTAAAACCAAATCCCACATCTGTTCAAATGTCAAACAATGACAATTCGAATGGCGCCAAATTTAAATCTAGCGTTCTTGATGGGACACCCTTTAGTTGCGGCAGATGAATAGTGTATATAATAGAATTGTGGTCGCCGTGGCGTAGTGGGTAGAGTGCGACGCTCACACGCCGAAGGGTCTAGGTTCGACTCCCAGTTCAACACCAATTTTTCTAATATTTCACAGCACCACCTCTTTCGAGCTGCTGACAACACTCAAAGAGTAATAACTGTCTAAGAAAGCTTCTCAAATTTCGCCGTTCGGAGTCGGCAAAAAACTGTAGGTCCCTTCTACTCGTGAGAGAACAGTAGCGCGCACAACGCGAGTAGTTGATGAGCACGCTAGGCCCTGGTCCCCCTTTGGACTGTAGCGCCAACAATTATTATTATTAGATGAATAGAAGTAGGCTTATTCTATCAGATGAGACCCCGTCTTGTAAATTCTTATAGTTTCTGCCATGAAGTATATACTTACATAAAAGAAATATCTGTTAAAATGCAACACAAATGTTCTGTTTTCTTCAGTTTTCCTTCCCATTTCTGAAACAATAAAACACAAGCAAGCTTCATGTAGTATTTTATGCTTAAATAAATTTTTATTCATTTATATTCCTATTAATTCCAAATTCCTATACGAAACAACGTTCATTTCCCTACCAGCTAGCCGCCACGCTGCCAAACAAGTCTCCCCCGTTTTCTCATTCTTTCTTTGTCAATTTCAAGAAGGAAAAAAATCCACTACCTTTGCTTGGCGGTGTAATTGTAGCTATGTATGTGCGTTAAAACTCTACATTCTAAGATCTAGCACGGTCGTCTCTGCTGCGCCAATCCGCGCATACACATTTCAGAACTTAGTAACATACACTAAACTGCTTTTCGGTTTAAAATTTAAATATTTACACTCAAAAATATTAATTTCTTTGATTTTCAATAATTTCCAAAAGAGAGAGAGAGAGAGATCTTTTCTTTTTTGTGTTCTCGAAAATATAAAGTCTACTTGAAAACAACCATATTTTTGTTATTTTTTTTAATTTTTCTCAATTTGATTATAATTTTGTTTTCACCATTTGCTGGTTGTTGTTTCTTAGAGTAACCATCAGCTTACGATTATTGCATGCAATTTGTTCTTTTGTTTAGCTTCATTTTAAACTAACGGTAGTAATACTTTAACCTTAAACTGTATACTTCGAGATTTTTTGTTTCTTTTTAAATGGGTGTGTGTTTGTGTTGGAATCTTAGTTGTCTTAAGCGAAATGTTGATCCTTACAAGTTAAGAATAATGTGGTGACGATGATTATTGAGGTGAGTGAGTCTTCATCTTCGTTTAGAGGTTAGGTGGAATTTGGTTTGAGTTAAATGGAACTTCGTTTGTCTTTTTTAGCTTCTACTGTGAGATATGATGCTATGCGTGTTAGATCACTAGGAAAACATTCCCCCTAAGGATCACAAATCCTACACATCTAAATGAATGCAAAACGCACACACCATTGTGGTTTTTGTTTCCCTTTTTTTTTTCATTTTTTCTACTGAGTGCGGCGTAGATTTTTTATTTTTATTCAGTTCAAGCAGATCATATAAAAACTTTGTTAAGATAAATGTTAATGAATGAATAAATTGACAAATGCGATTCTTGGTGGACGCAAAAAGTAGAAAAGGCGAAAAAAACCGAACGTGTACACCTAACCTTAAATCTTTGTGGAAGCCATCTAATGACACTTTTCTCAAATTGAAAATTCCAATCGATTGGCAAAAAACCAGCAGATAGGACGTATGGCGTGGTGGGTAGAGTGCGACGCTCCCCTATTAAGCAAATACTGTAAACATTTACAAAACAATAATATCACGAAGCTGAAAAGCAATAGAAATTAAAAACAGATAACCTTAGAGTGAACGTCTAGGGCCAGTAAGACAGATTTGTAAGTTTTAAATAAATAATAAACTAGTTAAGTATTTTGTCTGGATTTAAGAAAACTAACTGATAAATAAGAAATACATTTTTAAACTTAAACTTAGAGTGCGACGCTCACACGCCAAAAGGTCTAGGTTCGATTCCCAGTTCAACACCAATTTTTCGCATTTTTCACGGCACCACCTCTTTCGAGCTACTGACAACAGTCAAAGAGTAATTACTGTCCAAGAAAGTCTCTCAAATTTCGCCGTTCGGAGTCGGCAAAAAACTGTAGGTTCCTTCTACTCGTGAGAGAATAGTAGCGCGCACAACACGAGTAATTGTTGAGCAAGCTAGGCCCTGGTCCCTCTTTGGATTGTAGCGCAAACAATTAACAATTATTATTATTAAAATTATTTTGATTTCGTAGTTGATAGTCGAGCGTATGTTCTTGTTGCAAGAAGAAGTCTTTTATTAGATAGGACGCATGATAATGGTTAAACTTAATACAAAGTGAAAAGCTAAAATTCTTGTAGGAGGACAAAACGTTTCTAACTCACGCCCCTAGACCTTAGTTTTCAGGAACACCAAATTGAATTCCTCTTCAATTTCTGGTCATTCTCAGACAGCACAAAACGAGCAATATTGCCGCCACATATATTTCTCTACGGGAAATGAAGAAAATTTTCTAGGAACTGAAACAACAAAGAGGTTTTTCTTGGAATGGACCAGCATTTTTGAGAACACAAAATCGTTAAATTGCCCTTTCACCACCAACCCCATAAAATGGAGCACCTTTGTAAGAAGTGCTACACATTTTGAACGGAAACATGTCTCTAATGGATCTTCATTTACATTGTATGATGCGACAGTCCACAGTGGGACCCGGGCCTAGCTTTCTCATCAACTACTCGGGTTGTGCGCGCTACTTCTCTCACGAAGGGACCCACAGTTTTTTGCCGACTCCGAACGGCAAGGTTTGAGAAGCTTTTTCTTGGACAGTTGTTACTCTTTGAGTGTTGTCAGCAACTCAAAAGAGGTAGTGCCGTGAAAAATTCGAGGTGTTCAGCCGGGAATGTAACCTGAACCTTCGGCGTGTGAGCGTCACACTCTACCCACTTCTTCGGCGTGTGAGCGTCACACTCTACCCACTCCTTCGGCGTGTGAGCGTCACACTCTACCCACTCTTTCGGCGTGTAAGCGTCACACTCTACCCAACCCTTCGGCGTGTGAGCGTCACACTCTACCCACTCCTTCGGCGTGTGAGCGTCACACTCTACCCACTCCTTCGGAGTGTGAGCGTCACACTCTACCCACTCCTCCGGCGTGTGAGCGTCACACTCAACTCACTCCTCCGGCGTGTGAGCGTCACACTCAACCCACTCCTTCGGCGTGTGAGCGTCACACTCTACCCACTCCTTCGGCGTGTGAGCGTCACACTCTACCCACTCCTTCGGCGTGTGAGCGTCACACTCTACCCACTCCTTCGGCGTGTGAGCGTCACACTCTACCCACTCCTTCGGCGTGTGAGCGTCACACTCTACCCACTCCTTCGGCGTGTGAGCGTCACACTCTACCCACTCCTTCGGCGTGTGAGCGTCACACTCTACCCACTCCTTCGGCGTGTGAGCGTCACACTCTAACCACTCCTTCGGCGTGTGAGCGTCACACTCTACCCACTCCTTCGGCGTTTGAGCGTCACACTCTACCCACTCCGCCACGGACCTTCATTTTGGAGAATATAAAATCTTTAAGTGGTCTGCATCAACTAAGGATGATGTTCAGCCGGGTAAAACGGAGGAAAAGTCTTTGAATCCTTGCCATTGGGACAACGCAACAGAGGACGACCTAGACTAAAGTGGCGCACACAAGTGGAGAAGGACCTCAACCAACTTGGAGTGCGCAACTGGAGACAGCTGGCGAAAGATCGTGCTGGCTGTAGAGGCATATTGGTTGAGGCCCAGGTCCACTCCGGACTGTAGCGCCACAAGAAGAAGAAGAAAACGGAGCTGCTTTAAGGGATCCCATAAAAAAACAATAAACAAAAAAACAAGAATATAAGGGTAGAACCTTATGTTATTAATAAAAAATATGGGATATAAGCGCTAGTAAACAATTGAATGTTAAATACTGCAAAGAACTTCTCAATCAGAATCTTAGCAGAATCAAGAAGAAATCTTAGAAAGTGGCTAATTGATTTTTCAACCTCGTTTCTGTGACGATCGTTACCTTAAGCCAAAGTAAAAGAATGAAAGCTAATCAGAAGAAGCCTTTTCCCCTTTAAATGGCAAAAATTAAGTTGCTTTACGACATCAACGAATGTAGAAAGATGGCGCAACGTCCATAAGATCAGAACAGAGTTTCTTCAGCAACTACTAGCGTTGTGCTTAATGGTTCACGTATAGAAGGAACCTGTCGACTCAAAACAGTGCTATGTGTTAAGCTTTGAGTGTTATCCACACTTAGGGATGTTAATTACAAGAATTGAAAATAGGATCGTCGATGTGTGATTGTCTTAGTTAACAACAGCGCTACCGCCCATTAGCTTCTAATTCTACACTTCCATGACTGGTGCTTCATCTTGAATACGTTGACGACGTATGTTTACATTTGCACAGAATAACGAACTTCCTCCAAAAAGCAACTTCTCTTTTACTGAAGGTTTTTAGTCGCTTTTCCTTCAAATTACATATGTGATATATTTTTTAAGAATTTTTATTAATATTTTAGTAGTAACGTAATAACACCGAATCCTTGTTAACAAGTAGTGTAATGTACAACCATTTAAAATTGTTCCCACAATAATTAAACTAAACTAAAGCAACTTCTCCAGCAGAATAACGAACCTCCTGCAAACAGCAACAAATATGGAGAGGAATGTTTGCGGCTAAAGATCAATACCGCAAAATCAAAGTTACTCACTCAAATACTACACATGATCAAATAAGAATTGCTGGACAACCTGTTGAGACAGCGTAGGGTTTCCTTAGATGCATTCTCAGCTAATGGAGGGACCGAATCAGATGTCCCAAATCTAATATCGAAAGCAAAGTCAGCACTCGGCATGTCCCCAACATGCAGAAGCAATTATGTTTAATCGCCAAGCTAAGACCGTTTCCCTCCATTGTTGACTCTGTGCTGTATACATGAATGCCGGAAAGTGACAGTCACTGTCATATTAAGACTATGAACGTGTCTACGAAACATAAGGCATGTTCCAGTTGCTCGGAAATGCTGCGAATGCTACCGAAATTCTCCTAAAAACCGGCAAAAGGCGTTCCATTTGCTCACTTGTGTAGAAAAAAGAGCTCTTGAGAATATCTGCCGAAGAAAAATTTGTGGGCTGCAGATGACTGTCCAATTAAGAATAAAGCAAACTCTGACATTTCATATATCTGATAACTGTTTACATTTAAATTTGTACGAAATATCGTTTCACAAGTTTCGGCAGAGTTGTCTCTCCAAGATTTCAATACTCAACGACGAATTTCTGTGCTCAAATAAATTGGAACAAACCAGAAGGATGGATTTTCTGGTTTAACAGTCTGTCAAACGAACATAATCAATGAGGAAAGAGTCGATGTGTACCATTATTAAACAGCGCAGAGAGCAGTGGATTAGACCCTTCAAAAAGGCCAAAAAAGACCCGCTAACCAAGGACAATAGAAAAGCAGGTCGACAGAACAGAAGCGGAGGAGACCCGACAGTTGGGGAAGGTGAAAAAACCTGGATCTCATTGCGGGATGCAGCTCACAATGGCCATACATTGGGATGTAGGAACTAAGAAGATAAAGAATAAACGGAGTTTGGCAAAATCTTCTCAAGAACAATGTTCAAGAAGTCACACGACATCGTTTCGTATTGTTTAAAACCTTCTTTTTAGATTTTAAGGCTCTGAGTAAAAGACGGTGAAACGAAGTACAGTCGAACCAGGATATAGTCACATCGCTTGTTAGCACAAATCGTCTTAAGGCATAATTTCATGCAGCCAGTCGCCGTGGCGTAGTGGGTAGAGTGCGACGCTCACACGCCGAAGGGTCTAGGTTCGACTCCCAGGTCGAATTTTTTACGGCACCACCTCTTTCGAGCTGCTGAAAACACTCAAAGAGTAATAACTGTCTAAGAAAGCTTCTCAAATTTCGCCGGTCTTAGTCGGCAAAAAAACTGTAGGTCCCTTCTACTCGTGAGAGAACAGTAGCGCGCACAACACGAGTAGTTGATGAGCAAGCTAGGCCCTGGTCCCCCTTTGGAAAGTAGCGCCAACAATTATTATTATTAGTTGTTAGATGACAGAACGGATAATGTCGAAATCGGCTTTGTGTCGCATTGTTTCGTTGCCAACGTTATGTGATATTAGGTCCGTTCCAATTGCTCTGAATTGTTAAGAATGTCTACGAATTTGCCCGAAAAACTACGAAAAAGCGTTTCATTAGCTGATTTGTTCTAAGAAGAGAGAGCTCACGAGAGAGCAAAATATTTCCCCTCCTTATGAATTTCTGCCGAAGAAAAAACTGCGGGCAGCAGTTTGACAGCAGATGACTGTCAAATCGAAAATAAAAAAAAACTCTGACATTTTATATGTCTGATAGCTGTTTATGAATTTCGACGAAAAGTCGTTTCGGTAGAGTTACTCTCTGCAAGAGAGATTTTTACCAAATCTACTCATTAACGAATTTCTGTACACAAATCAATTGGAACAGGCCTATTATCTGGGTTTGACTGCATATCCTGCAATCAAATGACGCACAACAACGACTCAGTCAAAATCCCTCCACATGCAGCTACAACTTTGAAGTATAGAAGGACTTCTTTCACCTTCGGTCTCATGTAAACAATACAAACAACATCAATACCGAGATTAAAGGCAGAATAAGTTTCGCCAAGGGTGCTGTCTTTGGGCTCAGGAGGAAATTGAAAATAAGTGATCATCCCTGTACTCCTCTATGGTGCAGTAGCCTAGGCTGTAATCACTTAACTTTTCAAACAACTATTGTCCTGACGATCCACCTAAACGATATCATCAATGATTTGCATCACGTACCAACCACTATCGCCTGATCTATCGTCTGTTTTATATACACCAGAGATAAGGGAATTGCTTATCTCTGATATACACACTCTGAGCGCTAAAGAACGCAACATATTATATCTAGTTATAATTGTTATCAGGGCAGTCGTTATTCATTGTTTTCTTGTGTGTGTACACTTTACGTATGAACAAACGACTGTGCGAGTGGAGTTCATAAAAAAAAATTTGGATGTACTTGCGTAAGCTGAGGTTTGTATCCAAACATTTTGTAATTACTTATTACATTTTTTTCTTACATTTTCTTCAAATCTTCACTACTTGCTTGGCAGCGCAAGACAATCGTCAGGACAATAACGTGAACATGAAGCAACCACAATGATATCATTTTATCGGTAATAAAAATAATTGAGTAGCACTACATTCCACATGGGAACCAGGGTCTAGCTTTCTCATTAACTACTCGTGTTGTACGTGCTACTGGCCACTCACGATTACTATTTTTTGCCGACTCCGAACGGCGAAATTTGAGATGCTTTTTCTTAGACAGTTGTTACTCTTTGAGTGTTGTCAGCAATTCGAAAGAGTTGGTGCCGTGAAAAATTCATTCAGCCGGGAATCGAACCCAGACCTTCAGCTTGTGGGTGTCGCACTCTACCCACGGCGGCCACACCGTTTTTATTTTGCTTACGTAATGCAAAACAATCGGTTTAACCATATCGTCGCACGATAGTCGTCATCCGTGATCCCCTGTACAATTTTGACAGCAGGTGACGAAACACTTAGCTTTCTTGAGCAAAGTTCTTGGTGAAAATTTGTTTAAGAATAAATGTGAACCATTAACTATATAACCAGTTTCTCTACGGATTAAAGACCTAAGATGGTTGGGCCACATGGAGCACCGCTCCATTCCAAAGGAGCTTCAAATCTGTTTCAGTGAAACACAAGAAGTTGGGAAGACAACCGACCCGACTGGGCACACAGGTTGGGAAGAACGCTAAACGGCTAAAGGCCCCGGCTCATAGAATACTTTACTAGCGTCAGCGTAAGGAATACTTTAACAGATACATAGATATACATGTATTCATATGGGAGGTCACCCATAAACCAAGGCTGCCGCTCACGCGACGGATGTAGTAGCTCAACTTTTAAGTTTTCTCTATCCGTCAGCTTTTACAATCGATACATTGTGACATTTCAAGAGAAGTTTTTTGGATTATAAATTAACGTTTGTTGGCGGAATATTCAATAGTTAATTTAACATTTCTTTGGATTACAAATTAACGTTTGTTGGCTGAATATTCAATAGTTAATTTAACATTTCTTTTTTATTCTCAAGGCCGTTAAAAATTATTCCGAATGGTGATCGTATGGTTTTTCAATGTTTAACGCAAAAAACCATGTACTCCCGATCTATGTGTAAAGTCTGTATCCAAAATCGACAGTGTTAGTATATTCTTTAAGTTCGAGAAGTATCATTAAGCACGTTAGTTAAAAAAATAACTCGTCTGGAGGAATTTTTGCAAAAGAAATATCAAGCCGCTCTACAGTATAACCAAATCGAATTGAATTTAAGGCTACTGCTCAATGAAATCAGCTGAGCGTTGAATTATTCATTGTAGGTGTGTTCCCGTACCCGAAAAAACAACACAAATTAACACAAAACAACACAATGTGCGTTCCCGTATTCCGAAAAATGGGTTTTACGTCAAATGATCGCTCTCGAGAGAGATATATTTCCCCACCCTTCCCATTTTAACACAAGAAATTTTCGTGGGTAGGTTCTTGGTTTTCTGTCAAATGAATTAGTCTGCGTACAGAGATATGTAAGCATTGACCCATTTTCTCTGTGTATGTGACTCAAATCTTATTGTTGTTTTTGTTTTCTGTATCGATAAGGGAATTTGATATTTCTTAATGACATACTTTCAACATTTAGTTTAGATGCGTTCCCGTGCATTTCCTTTTTCTGGAAGAGATTATAATAATAATAATTGTTGGCGCTACAGTCCGATGGGGGACCAGGGCCTAGCTTGCTCATCAACTGCTCGTGTTGTGCCCGCTACTGTTCTCTCACGAGTAGAAGGGACCTACAGTTTTTTGCCGACTCCCAACGGCGAATTTTTGAGAAGCTTTCTTAGACAGTTATTACTCTTTGAGTGTTGTCAGCAGCTCGAAAGAGGTGGTGCCGTGAAAAATTCGAAAAATTGGTGTTGAGCTGGGAATCGAACCTACAACCTTCGGCGTGTGAGCGTCGCACTCTACCCACTACGCCACAGCGGCCACAAGAGATTTACCCTCACTAATTAACAAATGACAGACTTTAGAGTTTAGCACGGAAAGTACTGAAACACACCTTGTGTCACTCCTTTCTTCACTTACTTCACCGTCAACGGATACTTAGCCGCTACGCAAGTAAAGTATTCTATGTGCCGGATCCTTTAGCGTGCGAAATAAGAGGCATTCAGTTGAAGACTGTGCTAATTGAAGAGGAAGAACTGAAGCTTCAGATGCAAATATTTTCTTTACAGACTATATACAAATGTACAAAAACTCAAAGTGATGAAAGTATGGACGAAACGCAGCGGTAAACATGTCTCTTCGAATTTAAATCCTTTGCCGACTAAAACACAAATAACGGAAGGAAAATAGAAATCACCGTAAAACGAGTAACACACACAAGAAATTATGCCAAATCTACACAGAAAATAAATGACAAACGAATGCAAACAAAAAAGTGTGTGTGTTTTTTTTTTTTGTTAATTGAATTTTAAGTTTTTTTTTGTATTACTGTTGTTTAATTCATGCTGGAAGTAGGATATTACATTCAAAAATGTGGAGAAGTACTATCGTTTCGTTACACGAATTTACACATGTTCACTTCAAGTGTGTTATTATCAAGATTAGTTTCTCTCAATGATGTAATTATGTTGCTGTCTACTAATTCCAACATTTATATTGTGTATAACCATCATTTGCTCTTCATATTAAATATTAAATAGTACATAATTCTGTTTCTTTTTTTTTACACTATGTATACATGTAATATAGTTTTGTATTTTTATATTTCTTTTTCTGTCTCATGTTTTTTTAACTTTATTTAATTCTTTGATTTAGAAAACTATAATGCATCTTACTTTGTTCGTACTAATATTAAAAATATACTTTTCCTCTTGCTTTCTCGTGTTAATTTCATTCACTCTCTGTAAGTTCATGATTTGTATGAATAACCATTTAAATTATTAATTACAATCTCTTATTCAATAAACATCTTTGCTTCTCATTTTATTGTGTTGTCTTGTTATACAATACCTCCTCCGATTCTTTCGGGGTTTTATTCTGCTGTTGTTTGTTTGTTTTTTTTTGTTTTTTGAAAAGTTACTCATTTCTTAGACTTACTTAATAACTTGTGTTGTGAGCTTATTCTCTAGTATGCGAAAGGAAGAATTAAAATTGTTTTTCTCGAAAGAAACCTAGAATACGAATGTGATCTCCTTTCTTACTAGTTTCGTTTATTCACTTAGTCCTTAAATAAATTATACATATTCAGTTGAATAAATACAAAGGGATCTAACGGGTTCTATCGAGCTTAGTTAGTTTGCGTTCTTGCTAGGGTTGGGTTTGTTAAACTTATTCTATGTTGTAGTTGCCTATTTTGTAGTGTTTTCTTTTTCAAAGCAAGGAAGGAGAGTTCAAAAACAAAATGCAATTATGAGGAAATTATAAAAATGAATATATATGCGTGTACATATGTATATATAAATAATTTAGTATCATATTTATATTTTTCTTCCTTTTCCCAATTGAATTTTGTTTTCCTTTTATTTTCATATCTTGTTATTGGCTTTCTTTGTTTTTGTAGTTTCTATATAAAAAAAAATCCCCTTTTATCAAAGTTTAGTAACTGGCTTCGTGCCCTGCTAGTATGTAGAGGTCGTGTCCTTCGTCACTTCCAAGGGAACCGGTTCTATATAGCTGACTTTCAAGGGCGACAACTCTGAAATGAGGGAAGTTTAAAGTGTTCACAAGTCAAGGAAGATGTCCCAAGAAATATACTCACTTATCACATCCTAATAACCGATAGGTTCTACACATGTCCTTAATTTCTTGCGTTATCTCGCCATTCCTCAGTGACTTGCCCTGCATGCCGTGCTTGTGGAATGCCAAAATACTATCCGGTAGGCAGACTGAAAACAACAAAAACCACATCATTAGTCGGCCACTCATCACTCCTCAGCACTCATCATTCCCTACCTATACTCTCGACAGTGAAATCAAAGCTCAGTTGTGAGACCATCTTCTTGTGCTGCTTTGGATTGCCTTGAAGTGTCACAATTTGTATAACGTTGCCATAGCAAACCAAAATCGCATCCTTCTCCACCTGATGCACCTTCACCACCTTGATGAATTCCCGCCGCGGCACCATGGTCGCAGTGCCATCGAACTCCAAGTCATCGGAATGGAACCAACCAGCACCTGTAACGAATAGCAAACATGTGGCAACCTTAGCTTAATTGTCCTTTGATGGGTCAAAGTCAATACCACTGTTCATGTTGATTAGTTCCAGCCTCAAGCAGCCGTTGATGCCTTTGCGGACACCGGTGCATACAATCGGATACTCCAGCTCGGGCGTGATGATCATTTCAAAGACGGGCGTCTGTCCGCCATTCTGCACAATATGACCGCCAATCACTCCCGAATTTGATGGCCATTCGCATTGTTTGAGCAACATAAACTTGTTCAGCGGATCGTACCACTGCATTAGGAAGATGCCCGACGGTGTGGCCCCGCACAGGTACTTGTAGCCGTTGTACGGGTTTCGGGTGACACAGCACTGAGTGCAGCCTTTGGTGTCGGGAACTTTCGTTGTGAGAGCAAATTTACGTGGTACCAGTCTTTCTGGGATCTTGTTCATGTGCAGGGAGAACCGGTGCGTCTGCTTTGAATGCAATGCAATCAAATCATGTCGGTAGAGTTGACAGGATTTTCCTAAAACAAACACAACCAATCATCAATCTCTGCGTGGAAGACAGTGGGGGCGATGTGTCTTACCAGATAGACTCATCAAAACGTCCTTGATCACATAGAGCCATGTTGTCCGTCGCGGGAACAACTGATCAATGGCAGCATCGTGTAGTTCGTTCATATTCAGATTGAATATACCCTCTTCGGCGCCGATTAACAAGTGCTGATCGCGAGTCTCTGGGTGGATCCACGAGGCTGTGCAATGGACACGCAATGGACATCCGTTGAAGATTTTCGAAAAGCATGCACCCATATGAACTTTTGGTGTTGGAGGTAAACCATTCGAAATGGGACGTGGCGGGGTATGTCGTCTTCGATGGGATCTTTTCGGAGGCACAGGAGGTGTATTATTGAGTAGGTCGGGTTGGGTTTCTCTTTCTTTTTCTAAAAAAGAAGAAATATTGATGGAAGTGTAAAATGAGAAATGAATGGTGTGTGTACCTTCTTCTTGAGTTCCACTATCACTAAGGCTTCTCGTCCTTGAGGATTTACCCATTTCATTGAGTAAGCCCATCAATTGGTCCATCGAACTATGTCTACGTGGAGAATCTTCAACTCCATTCTGCAAAAAAAAGAAGGAAAAAAGAAGGAAAACAAAAGAAAATGGAAAAAATGTTAGTTTTGAAGTTCTTTGCCTTCAACGAGTTTTAACGCCACGAAAACAGGGACCATAAGCAAAAATCCACGATGTGGTGGCTTATGGTCCCTGTTGGTACACCGCCAATGAACATGTCACAGGGTGATAAGAGACAGTAAGCACCTCAAATGAAAGTGCCTTTTTCGCTTTGGACAACAAGCACAACGGTGAGACCAATTCAGGCGGAGTTTCTTACTGTTTTAGTGCAACCAGAGTGAGTTTCGTGACCAGTGAACAGGCGTGGAAATACTACTTCTCAGGAAAAATTCACGATTTGGTGGTGGCCTGTTGGTACAACGCCATGTAACAGATGACATAGGGAGATCCGAGACAGCAAGCACCTCAAATGAAATGGTTATGTTCGCTTTGAAAAATAACCACAGCGGTGAGACCATTTCAAACAGAGTTTGGGGCTGTTTTAGTGCAACCAGAGTGAGGCTTTTTACAGTTTCGTGAAAAGTGAACATACGAGGATCCGATACTTCCCAGGGAAAAAGGAACAAAAGGCAGAATGGACTTCAGTTGGCGAAAACTGAACCATTGACCGGGAAAGTGGTTGCCACTGTCTTCTGAGATTCACAGAGTGGAACTTAAATGGACTGCAGAGGAGGAAAAGTTCTTTTAGGGTGTAAAATAAGAAGAATCCAATGTCGGATCGTATTAGGGAAGAATGAAGTGTTCACTGGTTCGGATGGGTTATAAACTACGATTCCATCCACCGCAAATTACAGAACGAATTCTTATTGAAAAAATTATTCTGCGAAAAGAAAGAGAATTGAATGAAGGAAGTTATTGGGGATCAGCCGGGTCCAGTAAGATGCCTGGTTGATTAACTGTGTACTCTTCCATAATACAGACAAAGATTTGAAAACTTAATGCATAAGAATGCATTCAATTGGCAAATGAAATGAAATGAAATATTTCCAAGCCATCTGGCAGAGAACTTGAACTACAAACGTACCAACAGGGAAAACAACGTTCATAAGGCGATGGAACGATTTGAATCCGTAGATTCCCTACTTCGTTGTGTGAAGAAATTATTGAATTGAAGAAAGACGACTTTCAATTTCCAAGAAACGTCCGCAATGCTCCAGAGGACTCATTCTTTCAAAGGAAGTGTTCCAGAGTTCCACAAGGAGGTATGTAGAAAGAATGCATATCCATTGTTTTGTGAAGAGCAAAATGTCCACTTTGCATGCGGAAGAATCCGGAATCCTAATCAACAGGAAGGATTACGCACCACAAAAGCCGCTTTTCGTCCATGACTAGAATGAACCATTCGATGTCCCGAATTACATAGATTCAACCCACAAGCCGCATGTCGACCTAATGGAAATGAGTATAAATTATCGAAACGAATGCATCTGCGAAATGGATTTTCAGTGGCTTACGTGGCCTAAATATCGGGGTTTTGGGTAATTTTTTCAATCACGCCACCATGGCGTTTACACACTCACCTGGTTACTTTCATTCCTAAAATCACAGTTATGGCTGCTATTTGCATCGTTACTATTATTCATGTAGTTATTGCTGTTGCTGTTGTTTGACGACGAATTATTCATCGCCGACGCTGCCGTTCTTTGTGCAGCAGCGGCGGCAGCAGCAGCAGCTGCCGATGACGATGATGATGACGATGACGCCGATACAGTTGCATACATACTTTCCAAATTTGCATAAATTGCCTGAGCGGCGGCACTAGAATTCGCTCCATGACCATGTCCGTGTCCGTGGTGTCCGCCACTGCTGGTGCTGCTGCTACTGTTCTCTCTCAACAACATTTGGCCATTTGTCGTACTATTACTATTGTTACTATTACTGTTGCTGTTGTTCAGTATATTTGACGATGGCATCATCGAGTCTACAGCTGTTGTCCGTAGATTGCTAATCATACTCGTGGCTGGTGGGCCACCACCATTACCACTGCCACTGGCGCCGCCTGCATCGCCGTTTATGACCGAATGGGGACAGATGTAATCCGGACTGAGTATATCTTTGGTATTGTCGGTGAGCGGCAGGGTGGCTCTAAAAGAATTTTTTTCATAAAAAAAGGAAAACCGTTAAATGAATCGAATTCCAGAGTGCATAACAAGGAAGAAGAACCAAAAAAGGAAAACAAAAAACATGTAAACAAATAAAACAAAAGAAACAAAACAGAAAGGGAACACAAAATTATACACTTGGTCGGAGAATTGGAGTGCTAAAGGGAGAGGGGGAGTTAAATCAAAATAAGCATCGATTCGAGAATCGATTTTGCGTGAGTACACTCTTGTCGTTCTTGTCTTCCGACCGTTTGAAGACTCTTCGTCTTGAAGTTTTCGGATGATTGCTGTTTGCACCTACAGGAGAACACAAAATTATCCGCATGCAAAGTACACGCACACACGATACATATGTACACGTTGTATCCTTAATTTCACAAACAAAAGCAACGAATTTAAGCACAACCAAACTGTGTGTCTGTGTTGTGTGTGTTGCAGTGTGGAGTGGAGGGAATTGTGTGCGTTGCTGTGTGTGCCAGAGAATGAAAGAGGAGATTATTTGAAAAAAGGGCTTGTATGTACAATATGAAGGAACTCTACACCATTATGCTAAATCACTCAGTAATGAGGGGGGATTCGATCATATGGGGGTTTTGTTTTGATAAAGGGAGGGGAATGTTTTTTCTGTTATTCTGTTTTGTATCGTTTTTTGAGTTCTTTTGAAATGGAGACATCATGGAACAGAATTCACAGACGAGCTGGTATCGGTGATGGATGTAAATGGAGGTCGCACGTGGAAGAGATGTGAAATAGAAAATAAGAGGGTAAGAATGGTGATCCTGAAATATCTCATAAAGTCGTTTGTTTGTTTTCAAAGACGTTCACATCTGATGGAGGTCATGTTCCAGGGCGATGCTTTTCCCTAAGAATTTTTAAATCCAATGTACCTTATAGCATACATGTGTTGTATATTAAAACGAAAAAAAAAGCCAAGAGGGTAGGGTGCTCACGGCATTTTTGCTGGTGGACTCTGAAACTGTGTTACCTCTGACAACATTAATTGCACCTGACATTTCCATCGTTTTTGGGAAAGGTAATGCATACTTTAAGGTTTATTTTCTTAGAAGACCTGATGAATATCACATTTTTCAGGGAAAAATTATTTACGCTTCGGGACGAATGAAAATTTGAATCAGGCCGCCTCGGTTTTTTCGCCATTTGTCATCAACTGTGGTCAACTTCTGTGGTTTACGGTGGAAAAATTTGATCAGCCACTCGTTCGTTGGCCAACTTAGGAGAGATTAAACCAAATGGAGGGTGTGAGGTTGAGGTGAAGATAGTGGGTGCATCAATGCTTCTCAACCTGGCTACGTCAATCTTTTTCGGTTATCAAAGCTGTGTACGCCTGAGACTCTCATGATGGAAGTAATCTCCCTTTCTGGAAGCCTATTCTAATGCCGACCAATTCTACCAAGCGCTCAACATAACCTGCTTTCCTGTTTCCTGGGTGTAAAGTTTGTGTTAGACAATTGTTGCATCAGAACTTCTCAAGCAGGCTCCGTCAATGTTCTCGTTCGTTAAAAATGTGTGTGGGCTTTGATTCCGTTATGGAAAAAAATCTCCCTCTCTGGAAGCCAATTCTAATGCCGTCTAATTCCACCAAGTACCTAACATAACCTACTTTTCCGTCATTTAAGCCTCGAATGTCGTATGTTGTCTGTAATCGGTCTTCGTCCATGCGATAGGTGTTCTCCCATTTAATACACTTTTCATCGCTCCTTATGAATCGTTTCATAATGGTTTCATACCTTTATATTTCAGTAGAAATTAACTGATGGTTTTTTTTTTGTGATAGTTCACCAAAGCAAACGTCATCCGGTAGCTCCTCAAAGCTTCCGTACAGGTTGTGCTTCATCAGACTTTATCAGCAGATCCGTGCATCCTTCACATTGAAGCAGAGGAATCCAATAACCACTCCTGGCCTCAGCTGGCGTTCACTCACATTTTTCCTTAAGAGAGCAAATATTTTTCGTCAGCGCCATCTTAACATTGAATTCATTTTCAAATCAGCATTACTTTTATCATGAGCAAGAAATTGTAGCTTGACGTGTTAACTTAATAACATCTAATACGAACAGGGCGCTATTTCCAGACATAAGGAAACATTCACAGGCAGAAAACACAAAAATCAGCTGAAA
Organism: Eristalinus aeneus; assembly: GCA_955652365.1. Taxonomy (NCBI): domain Eukaryota; kingdom Metazoa; phylum Arthropoda; class Insecta; order Diptera; family Syrphidae; genus Eristalinus; species Eristalinus aeneus. The sequence continues at coordinate 93,544,467 of OY019131.1, forward strand.
AGATGGTGAAGTTTGTCTGTCATTCGCTTAAGAAAGGTTACGATTTCATTCTTTTTTTTGCAATGTCTATAATTTCCCGTCTTGTGCCACCTGAACATGTTCTCTGCTTTCTTCATATGATTTGGTGAGGAATGCCTAGTTTCGTAGCAATATTCACGTCGCTTATGGGTTATATTTACGCAGTTTATTCCACAGTTGCGATGATTGGTTGTCTAGGACTTCATATTTTCCACACAAATTTGTAAAACCAAAATTTGCAGAAGCATGCAGACGCTGTCTAGCTGTCTCATTACAAATTCTTCTTCAGAAATGTCTTCCCTCTGACCTTAGTTTCATTTTCAATCTTCACTTTTTAAAGGTATATAATTCACATTCGTGCAAAAAGGCTTAAGGTATAACTTTTAACAGAGTTTGGTATTGCCAGATACAGCCTCAAGTTTTCCATTCCAGTATCATCTATTTGTTGAAGTTCTTCGAATAACTACTTGCAAACTCGAAGAGCTCATCATTTGTCTTTCCCTTTCAACATATTCCGTTGATTCATGGGTGTAACAAGGACATTTTCATAACTCTGCGCACATCATGATTAAGATCAATTTTTTGCAATTGTGGCCCCTTGCTGACCGTTAGCTACAGAAGGAAGAATGTCGATTCAGGACATTCTCAATTTAACATTTGGTTGTACTGTCCACTTGAATGCAGCGCCCCAGGAGATGTAATCTCCTAGCATTGTAATTCAAGTCCTCCAGCTCCTAACAAAGTTGTAATTTTAGCAAGCAACCCAGTGACACCTCTTCATTGTGACATTATTGAAAAATTTGTTGTGCCACAACGTAACAGAGTAGTGTTTTGTTAAAAAGCCAAAGCATTTTTTGGGGCCTTTAAATGTGATACACAAAGATCAGCATTTTCTTCAAGTCGCAAGGTAAGCTGTTGGACTCATACACAGTGACAACCAGAAGAAATCGCACACCTACTGTTTAACTCTTCTCGAGGACAGTTTTCAATAAATTATCATTTTTTTTAACAATTTCGTCTTTTAAATCAAGGAAACAAAATGACTAAATCACATTCTACTGGTCAAAAAATAAGTAAAGTCTGTACGTAAAGAATGCAAACACTACAAATACATGAATTGTTGTTTATGGAATCAGTTTTTATTTTTAAATTAAAATAAAAAAAACTGAAAGATAGTAAAGTTTTTATTTTTAAATTAAAATAAAAAAACTGAAAGATAGTAAAGAAACCTGCCTTAGGAAAAAAAATGAGAAAAAGTTTCAAACCAAGGGATAGGGAGCAAGAGTTTTGAAAATTGGAATACAGTCAACTTGGATTTCATTTGACAGTGTTTTTATAAACGTATCGTGCGTCCATAATTCTCAGAATTAAATTTATATCCGACAACGATTCGTAAATAACCGTTAAACTTTAAAGAGACACATGGGAAAACAGCTGTTTAAGCAGTTGTTCAATCAATCATCTCCTTCCTCATTGGTTTCTCTTCTTTTTTTAGCTGTAGGCGATGTAGATTTGTAGATGCTGGACAACAATCTTCATAGAGTTCCAGTTCTTTATCTTGAAACCTTTTTGGTTGCCCAGGACGTTTATCGTTTTCCAAGCCAAAGTCACCACTTTTTTGGCTTGTTCGCTTATCCAGCGCATGTTCAACATAATAATAATAATAATTAGGTGGCGGGACTCTAATTTGCTCATCAACTACTCGTGTTGTGCGTGCTACTGTTCTCTCACGAGTTGAAGGGATCTGCAGTTTTTTGCAGTTTGAGAAGCTTTTTCTTAGACAGTTATTACTCTTAGAGTAATCGTTGCCAGTAATATCTTTTTTTCAGCAGCTGGAAAAATGTGGTTCCGTGAAAAATTCGAGGTGCTCAGCTGGAAATCGAACTTGGAACTTTGGTGTGTGAGCGTCGCACTCTTCCAACTACGCCACGGCGGCCACTATTCACCATAAACTTCCACTAAAATACGGTGACTTTCGGCACCAGTTTTCGTAATATTAAAGTAATGAAGAAGAACTGACAAAGATATTACTCAAAGAATAATAACTTTCTAAGAAAAAGCCACTATTCACCATAAACTTCCACTAAAATACGGTGACTTTCGGCAGCAGTTTTTTTTAATATTAAAGTAATGAAGAAGAACTCCCCACAAAAACATTTTTTCAGGCACAAAGTACGACATATTTGAGTGAAAAAGATTACGCTGCTGTTTACGCTTCAAATGAATGACATAAACTGAAAGGACGTACAATGACAGTAGCTTTCCAACGCATGTTCCAATGGAATAATACAAGTAATGCCATCTCTTAGCAACCGCATGCTAGTTGTAGACCCAATATGACACTGGCCGCTGTGGCGTAGTGGGTACAGTGCGACACTCACACGCCGAAGGATCTAGGTTCGATTCCCGGCTGAACACCTCGAATTTTTCATGGCATCACCTCTTTCGAGCTGCTGACAACACTCAAAGAGTAATAACTGTCTAGGAAAGCTTCTCAAATTTAACCATTCGGAGTCGGCGAAAAACTGTAGGTCCCTTCTACTCGTGAGAGAATAGTAGCGCGCACAGCACGAGTAGTTGATAAGCAAGCTAGGCCCTGGTCCCCCTGAGGACTGTCGTGCCAACAATTATTATTATTATGACACTGTCGGGTGCTATCGATTGATTCGAGGTAAATCGTCACAAACGGGGACCAAGCTAGGATTGGTAATCAATTAAATCGTTGTTTTAAACATTTTTCAAAACGCATTTCGATGTGGAAAGTTGTCAATGTTTTAAAGTTACTGAAAATTTGTTGAAATTTAAAATTATTGAAAATTCGGAAAAGTATCACAGACAAGAATGCGACTGAAAATGTCCACAAACGCCATTGAGATACATTTTTTAAGAGGGTGAACAAATGATTTCATATTACATTTGAGTCTCGAGATGACTTCCAACACATCTGTGTTCCATTTTGAATTTCTCGTATGTCTCCATTTCATTTCAATCAAAACTAAGAACAAACATACATTACCTCCAATCACACCTAACAAACAAACAATCACCAAAGCAACAATTTAGCGACAGTAACCAACAGAAAGCCAATCATAAAGAAAAGAAACCCAAAAACAAACAAATGCTTCTATGTACATGTCCCGTGAAATGTTGCATGTTAAAAAAGGCCACAATCACCAAACTCTAAAATAACCAAAAATAAAGTGTTTCTACCCAGTAAAAGTGTTTTAATAAATAATGAAATGGATGTACTTGATGAAACGAATGTTTTTATTTTAGTGAATGAAATGAGTTTTGGCTGGTTTGAGTGAGAATGTGAGAGAGAAAGGGTGATAAGTTGTTTTTTTTTTTTTTGTTTCATAAATAAACTATAATTACCTGAGCTTGAGCTCCTCATCAATATATTGTAAAAGGCTCCTACAATTAAAACATTAATTGTAAAAAAAAAATAATAAGAATAAATGTGTGTACGAATAACAAATACGAGGCATGTTTAGAGAGATTTATTCTGGGTGGGGGTGTGGGTTTTTTTTAAATAGAGAAAAAACGGGAAAAAAACAAATCAAACAACAAGAATTTAATTTGACCAATTTATGATACACTGTACAACAAAAAGAGAGACTAAACAAACGGACATCAGTTAGAGAACTTCAAAAAAACAGGTTTTCATTTAAAACAACATCGATTGGGGAAATTTTCAAGCGGGGTGTGTAATTCGCAAATCTGGGTTAACAAACAAACTGAACGAAAAGGGGAAACAAACTGGCAAAACAAAGTCTGCTTCGATGGCGAAACTCAGCATTCCTGTCAGAAGTACACAATTCTGAGACGATGAAGATGCTCACCTCCACTCTGAGCCTGTGACTGGGAACCGAAGAACACTTAAATCCATTGGAACGAGAAACTGAATGGAGTCATGGTCTAACTCTGGAAACCATATGGTGCTTTAGTTCATTCCCTAAACTGGCCATTCATCCACCTTTCATGCTGTTCAAGGCTGCACGTCTCCAGGGGTTTGGAAAACACACAGAGAACAGAAACTCTGTCTGAAAGTTTCGTGAACTTCTCCGTTCGGAGTGGGAAACCACCGAAAGAGTACTCGTGAGCAAATATCAGTGTGTGCAGCGTGAGTAGTTGCAGAAAAAGTTAGATTTCTGTCCCCTGTGGGCTGTCACACACTTTGAGTTTAAGTGGCAATTAAATAGTAGAGTCGTCCCTCGATTATCTCTGCCCTACTCTACAGCCCAGAAAACTGAACGCCACGAATGGGGAAAGGAAAGCTCTTGTCCTTTTTCAAAAGAAAGTTCTGCGTGTGAGTTCCGATTCTCTTTTAGTTTTTAGCACCCGGAGGCTATCCGGCCACATGTGTCCAATCAAGCGTCGAAGGATACAATGTATTAGACGGCCAGGGTCATAGACAACAGAGATTAAGCCAGAAAAACCTTCGAATCGGATGTTCGGGGACATCACAACAAGGAACTCAACGCCTAACAGATCACTCAATAAGTCCAGAGCCATATAGAGGGCGCCACTAACAAAAATTATGAATTTAATATTATTTTTTGTTTCTAAGTGGCGCCCCTATATATCGTGGGACTTTTAAATAATGTTTTAAGTTGGCATTCAAAAGTGGACACACCTCGCTATACTTGTCCCACGAAATTGAAGACAGCTGTCGAAAGAATATCGAAGCTATGGAAAGGCACGTTGGCTGATGTCTCCCACGACTGTAGCGCCAGCTGTTGGCTGATGTGATGCACACACCATTTGTTCAGATAGTCCGACAGCTATGATATCCTTGGGCAATATCATCGATAGTGACGATGGCGTCACAATCACGAGAAATAAACAGTCGCGTGTTACATTCTAGTTGACGACTAGTTGCGAAACTTTGGTCGACGAGCTAATTTTGTTTTCAGCGCGTTTGAAAGCCGTGTTGTGCGGAGACTTTAGAAAATCAGAAGAAGGAGTAATTTGTCTTTAGAAAAATAAGCATTTCTTTGCAGTACACTTCTTCATCTTCGGATGGCGCTACAGTCCGAGGTGGACTTGGGCCTCAACCAACATGCCGCTCCAGCTGGCACGATCTCTTACCAGCTGCCTCCAATTGTGCACTCCAAGTTGGTTGAGGTATTTTTCCACTTGTGTGCGCCATCTAAGTCTAGGACGTCCTGTGGTTCGGATTCGAAGACTCTTCGGGCCGCAGCAGTGCTGTCCATACGCTCTACATGGCCTAGCCACCTTAAGCGTTGTATCCGTAGACGCTTGACTAGGCTCATGCCGCCGTACAGCCCATACAGTTCGTGGTTGAATCTTCTCTTCCAGATGCCATCAACGCAAACAGGACCAAAAATCGCACGCAGGACTTTTCTCTCGAAGACACCAAGGGCTTCCTCAACCGCTTTTAGTAGCGTCCTTTGCAGTATACGGTCACTCTTCTTCTTAGATGGCAACTTCAACGTGGCTGCACATCATGCACAGGTGCTCCGCAAATGTGTTCCATGCCAAGACCACGATCATCGACTAAAGGTGACACAGAGAGAGTGCAACAGAGAAAACTGTGGCAGATGGCATTTCAAAAGACTGCGTGGTTTGTGTCCTGAGTGAAATTTGGAGCAGACCACTTCGGAGCAGACTTCGACACAACCAAAACATGAATCAAATTGTTTCCATCAGAGAGCGTGGATTTCGCCTTCTAGCCTTGGTCGGCAAAAGTCGAAGACTGCCGCATTAACCAAGAGGTGATCGGAAGCGTTTTCTGGAAGTCATGAAATGTGACCAAACTGCCGAACGATGCCCAAATGGTCACTGGGTTCTACTGTGCAGAACGTTTGCACTGCTTCATCGTGGAATTGTAAAAAAAAGCTTCCTTTTTACTGAGTAAACAATTGTCTCCTTCATCGTTACAGTCCGGTTTACCGTCGAACAGTTTGATCAATTCAGACTCCGAACTGCTGGCAAGTGAAGCATGTTCCACTTGATCCCCTGTGTTTTCTTTTTGCTTTGAAATCAAATCTGAAAAAGACATTGGCCCGTACATCGCAGTGACTTAGAATCTATGCAGGAGTATGAACTGAATCTTCCCTTAGTCAAGTGTGTCAAGCTGAAGGGAAACCTTTTTGAAAAGTGTCCACTTTCCTTCTAAAGGCCGAAGCGGGCCTCTTTATAGTTCATAACTCCTCTTCAGTGCATCTGAAAATGCAAAGGAGAGAACGTTTTCAAATTGAATTCCATTTTTTGTTTGTTATCCACGAACCCGATTGTCACAATGTCTTCATGCGGAATGAAACGGAACTGAGCCTCAAATTCCACTCCTTCACAAGCTATGAAGGCTTTTTCAATAGTTACTTGACAACTTTCAATTCAGTTTCTGGCCGAACTCTTTCATTTGGCATTAAATTGTCACTGTGACTGTTTATTGAGAAAAGTTAACATTTTTATCATGATATACGAACAGGCAACAAAAAAAGCCATCAAGGCTTACTATTGTAGCTCTTCAAGGCTAGTGGCAGTCTTCTGGCTGGGAGAGGCAAAATCTTGCAAAAATTAGCTCGCTGACGACACTGACGTGCTTGAAATAGCACAGTAAGCCGTCAACAATAAGGCGTTTTGTGGCATTGAAACGGAAGCGGCTAAAATGGGTCTGGCGGTAAATGAGGGAAAAACTAAGTACATGCCGTCATCAAGAAAGGACACACAACATCGACGTCTCGGACGGAGCGTCACACTAGGCAGCAGAAACTTCGAGGTAGTCAAGGACTTCGTCTACCTCGGCTCCGCGGTAAACAGGGACTACAATATCAGTACCGAAATCAAACCCAGAATCACTCTTGCCAATCGCTGTTTCTTTTTGCTCAAGAGGCAATTGAGTAATAAAGCCCTCTCTCGAAGGACTAAGCTCGCTTTATATAACAGCTTGATCATCCTCGTCCTACTATATGGCGCGGAATCTTGGACGTTAGCAAAGGCGGATGAGGAAGCCCTTAGTCTTTTCGAGAGAAAAGTTTTGCGTTCGATTGGTCCTGTTTGTGTTGATGGCATCTGGAGGAGAAGATTTAATGACGAACTCTATGCGCTGTACAGCGACATGCGCCTCGTCAAGCGTCTTCTGATACAACGTTTAAGATGGTACAGCGCTTAAGATGGCTAGACCATGTAGAGCGTATGGACACCACTGCTCAGGCCCGACATGTCTTCGAATTTGAGCCATTGGGACAACGCAACAGACGACGGGCTAAGATTGCGCACACAAGTGGAGAAGGACCTCAACCAACTTGAAGTGTGTAACTGGAGGCAACTGGCGAAAGATCGTGCTGGTTGGAGAGGCATGTTGGTTGAGTCCCAGGTCCACCCCGGACTGTAGCGTCACAGGAAGAAGAAGAAGTTATCTCAAGAAGTGGTCCAGTTGATTGAACGGCTCGTTAATGCGATTTAACGCCGCTAGAATATTTTCTGTGGAGGTTCGTTGAGTCATTGATTTATACTAACAAACCGACAACTTTGGAAGTACTCAGGTCCATAATTGAACGCGAAATAGCGGACTTTTGGGCAAAGTTTGGGACATTGTGAGTTGTTGAAAGTTTCGCCTAACGAATGATAAATACTAATATTTGAAAGGCGATACAGTCCACAGGGGGACCAGGGCCTAGCTTGCTCGTCAACTACTCGTGTTGGGCGTGCAACAGTTCCCTCGCGAGTAGAAGGGACCTACGGTTTTTCGCCGAATCCGAAGGGCCAAGTTTGAGAAGCTTTTTCTTAAACAGACTTGTCAGCAGCTCGAAAGAGGTGGTGCCGTGATAAAAGCGAGCTGTAAAGCCGGGAAACTACCCTCAACCTTCGGCGTGTGAGTGTCGCACTCTACCCACTATGCCACCGCGGCCACTTGGTACAATGAAACGATTCCTAAAAATGTACTCACTGAGGTCAGAGGACAGATGTCGAGCTCCATTCCATTGTTCTTTAAACCGTTTGCATTTTGGTCCTTATGGGAAAAACCCTTTACTTCAACAATGAACCCAGAACAGTCGCAAGACATCTGGGAAAGGACGAACGGAGGACACTTAAATTTTATTTCTTCCTCCAAGTGCTCCAATCCTTAGAACATTCATCTGAGCAATTTACGAACTGACAACGATTAGGAATTTTCAAATTACCTCCGAAATGCGAACGCCTTCAATTAGCGCAAACCTCACTGACACTTTCTCACAAAACTTCAACTTGAACTCACTTATTTCCGAAAATGCCTATAATTTGTATCATTAGCCGTAAGTACCCTCCAGGCTGTCTGCGAAACCGATTCAGCCAAGCTGATGGTCCATAAAATCGCTTTTATGAACCAAAGCCTAAACCTAATCCCTCGCATTATAGAATGTGCATGAATCACCTCACGGTGCCGCCATTCGTTTCTACGGAATTCGTGATTCAATGCGGCCGGACGTCTCCCTGTGCCCTCACCTCAATCAATGAATAAAATTACGCTAATTACCAATGCACACACACACACACTGGGCCACTCTCTCTCTCATTCGCACAAACACGGACGCACACCCTTGTCGTAATTAAGCGCACAATTAATCCCCTCTTACACGTCCCCCCCTCCTGTCTTTGAATGTCAAGGATTAAAGGCCCTTTAAATTCCACGCGACGGGCGTTCATCTTGAATGGGGTAGACTCTCTTCAATTGCTGGAGGGACGGGGAGGGGGATAGTGGAGAAAGGCAAACGACCTCCTTTCATCAGGCGTCACGTAACTACGCCACCATCTAATGCTCTCGCAGCATATCTCTCAGCCGGCAGTGTGTGTTACATGCGGACGATGACGATGACGTCGGGCTGTGGCGTATTGTCTGTCAAGGATGAATTCATTTTGCAATGAGTTGCCAGGGCGGCAAGCGGGTGGTGCAGTGCAACTCAATTGAACGGTAATAGCTCGTCTATGGCGGTGAATTGATCACAGAGGAGCGCCAACAGCTCTTAGTTCGCGTTTTAGTTTTGCTAAGTGTAAGTACCATTTAATGGATCGGATTATTTACAAGGAAGCTCAAGGATCCGAAGTTCACTTGGAGGCGGTGGAAAGTGGAGTGTGGTGGAATGATTGCGTGAAGGGGTCTGTTTGCTTTGAGGCGAATGAAAATTAAAGAAGGAAGACGCTTCCTGCGGATGGATGAGGAGATGAGATCCATCGTGGAGTGGATGTTGAAATGTTTTAAGTTGTTTTCCTGAAGAGGAACTCTTTTCGACGTGGGCAAGTGTCAGACTTCGACTTAGGAAGACCGCCTTTTGCGGAATCTTTAAATTTTTTTATTGGCGTGCCTTTTGTAGTCAAGTGTTAAAGTAACACTGAACAGAGTGTTGAGAGCAAGTTTGAACTTCCTGTGCAGGACCACATTGCATTTCTCTGTCGTTTTCGTTTTTTCGTAGTTCTCCCCTTAATTCGTCTGCTGCATCGTTCACGACAGTCCGTAGATCTTCGGGGTTCTCGAGATCTCAGCATGACTACCCAGGGACGGCAATACATGGTAAGCCGTCACCAGTTCAAGACGTTTCCCGCTCGAAATTTTCTCTGGAACAACGCTGTACAGCGACATGCTCCTGGTCAAGCGTCTACGGATACAACGCTTAAGATGGCTAGATGTAGCGCCACAAGAAGAAGAAGAACGCTGAAAAGAACTGCAAGTAACACATCTCTCAATAAGTCCTAGGACTGACATATAGGGGGCGCCACAAACAAAAGAAAAATTCGCATTATTTTTAGGAACCACATACATGACAGGTGTCAATTGAATGTTTGTACCAGAAACCAATAAGGAAGGAGATGGTCAACTGAACAGCTGATCAAACAGCTGATTTCCCCTTTGTCCATCGACCGTTTGACTGTTATTTACGTGTTTTAGTAGACATAACCTCAAATTCTGAAAGTTATTTACGTATCATCGAACATTGTCTCACTTTACTCAACATGTTTACGTTTTGATTTATATACCCTCTCCTTCTAACAGTGTGAAGAGTGAGGAGATCCACCGTATAGACAGTTCACACGTATTCTCATTTGAAAGCAAACAAAATCCTTTTTGTGCGTCAGCTGTTCAGGAGGGGAAATGTTATAAAAAACGCTGTCAAAACGAATTCAAGGGCGGGAGACGAGCGAGTTGACTGTCTCCCTATTGGTCTCTGGTTTGTACTTCCTTAAAAACATAGATTTTGTGTTAGTGGCGCCCTCTATACGTCAGTCCAGCGACTTATTGAGTGTTGTTTTATGTTTCCCTAGTCAATGCGTTTTCCTGATGATGACGGTTGGCCCCACGAAGATGGGATTTGACTCCATTGGACTTATTTTTGTGGAGAACCGTGAAGGATGCCCACATTAAGGCCCAACATCATCAAAGCAATCCGTGAGCTATAGACTGGAGCTTGTTGGAATTTTTTGGCAGCAACGCATGAAAAATTATTTCAGCAGAGTTCAAAACATTGATGACTCGCTTCTGTTTCCCCTCATCCAGGTGCCTAGTGGTCTTTCGTGGGCTGTCCTAAGAGAATGATCAAGGCACCAGAGGCATGTGTGTATTTAGATTTACCAGACCACCTGCCGTTAAGGCTTAATACCACGGGTTCCATGCACCCATGGTCAGGAGAATGCCAACTAACGCCTTGGGGGCTATCCCAAGTACCAATCTGAGTTCTTGTCTTAAGGGACAGTCACTCCACCTTGGTAAGAAGCGAGGCATTTCGAACACATCTGCTGTTCTGTGGGTCACAGCACCCGGTTGTATGCAACTCCACTTCGAATCAGAAGTAAGTTCCCATAACCATCTGACCCCTTCTAACCCAGGTTAATGGAGCAGATCAGATCATATAGCACGGTTGACTACTTCCAATTCTTCCGCGACTTGGATATAAACCACAGCCACCACGATACTCCCACAAGGGGGCCAACCGCACGGTCAGGCTGAAACTAAGTTTCAAGGGCTCCTGACCTCCCGTGGTAACAGAATATAGCATCCGGTCGAGCTTCGCAAATGTGTTTCTATCAGTAGGATTCCTTAACATCCAAGACCGATGACCTATATTACTACTCTAACCTAACTATGAGCTGCCGTGATGGCAGCCATTCTAATTCGTCGTCGACTAAAAACTTCCCTAGCAAAACCCCTGAAGGTGTCTGCACTCTGTCTGGTCTAAAGAACCAGACAGACGTCGTAAGTCAAATTAGTGCAAGATATGTTCATAGCTCTTAGGTGCCGAACGTTATCGTACAGAGGACATTGGCACAACACGTGCAACCAATCCCCGGAGCTATACCCGCACAAGCAAGCCTCTGAATCGCTTGTCCAGGAATGAGTTAAAGGAACCGTGTGCCGTAAGCAAGTGACTCAAATTAAGTCCGTCAATGGACTCAACAAGTGACACATCGGGAAGGAAACTGTACGTCAGTCTGCCATTTACACAGGTCTCCCATCTATTCTGTCAGTTCTGTCCGAGCAGCTGATCTAGGAGGTCTTTACGCTCGTTAAGAGCTAGTCGCTCCAAGCTGCTACTGTCGAACCCGCACTTAGTGTTGGGATACCACTCCTTAAGGCGAAAACGATACTTCTTTCGATGATCTCTGGCAGAACTCCCATGTGTACCTGAAGACCCTCAGTAGGGGCAGCATGGCAAATTTGGAAGACATGTCAGAAGGCCAACTATGAACAGTTTGAGTATGTGAACGCAGCCCAGATGTTAACGAACTCGTTCACAATCTGGAAGTGGATAGTCCGGGACCTAATTTTGGTCTATGAGAGGAGCAGAAGATCGGATCTTTGGTGTTTTCGAAACGAAGGAGTGAAAGCCCTGGGAGCAGCACGTGTTTCTGAACGCAACCCGGATGGCAAAGAACTGTCAATTGACTCGTTCACAAACTGGACGGGGACAGTGTCCGACAGAACTTAATCGATAAGAGGAACAGTAGACCAGATTTTTGGTGTTTTCGAAAAAAAAGTTTTGAGTCCGACACGGACGAGTAGAAGTCCTACGAGCAGCACGGGTTTCTGAACGCAGCCCGAATGGCAAAGAACTATCAATTGACCCGTTCAAAATCTGGAAGTTGACAGTGCAAGACCGAATTTTGGTCTAAAAGATTAGCAGAAGATTGGATTTTTGGTGTTTTCGAAAACAAGTTTTGAGTCCGAAACGGACGCGTACAGACTCCGTGAGCAGCACGTGTTTCTGAACGCAGCCCGGATGGAAAGAACTCTCGACTTGCTCGGTCACAATCAGAATGTGGAGAACAGTGCACCGGCAAAAAGGGCCTTTAAACGGAATACATGCTCTAGGTTCTTTGCACCTTAAAGCTGGGGTTCGAAAAGGCACTGTTCCGATGATTTAAAGATCAGGGTGTTAACGATGCAAGACAGATTTGAACAGATGACTGGAACTTTTAACAGCGGAGGATAACAATTGTTGACGCTCGGACATTTCAAGGATCATTGACCTGATGGGTGAGTAGTCTCATAAAGAAACCAACGTCGAAGTTTCCATGAAGGAACATGGAGAAATGGAGAATTCATTTGTGCAGGATTTGATGTTCATTTGATGGCATTAAAGGACGACGACACGGCCCCAACAAAACACGCAACAAGGACAAATGAATCATCATCGTGCGCCAAGTCATTGACTTGTGCTAAACTTTTATGGCGTGATACCACTTTAATGGCAGCTTTAAGTGCACTCCCGATGAAGCCGAAAAATTCAATATTTCCTAAAAGAGAATTCTTGTCTTACGTTCATCACATGAGAAAAAAAAAAACATTTTTAACATCTCCTTAATTGATGGCCCCTAATGGGAAAAGTTTCCTCGCATTTTCCTCGCAACATTAAACTTCCCAATTGAACAGAGTCAGCTGTTGACAGAGGAGTTGTTTTCGCTTCACGGCCGCCTCGTGAAACTTTTTACTCGCAGCAAACTTCTTGCGACTTCCGCGGCAATCTTCCACCTGCCCTGCCCAACCGCTTCCCGTTTCCATCCCAGTGCACCGTAAAGTGAACTTGGATCCTTGAGTTCGTGCACAACACCAATCACACACACACACACGCACACAAACACACAACAAAACAAAATAATTACGTTGGAAATTACTTTGGCGATTTTTGATTTTTTAATATTTTGATTTTTTGTTTAAGAGTTTTCGGTTAATTGGCGATTTTTTTGTTTTGGAATAGAATTTGCGGTCAGCTGGGGAGTTGAGTAGAAGTTCTTCTAACCTTAAGGACATATTGAAAAGCCTTGTTCCACTAACCCTCGACTCTCGGACCTGTACCCTAGGGCTAAAAGAAAATTAAAATAAGTGAAAGAAAGGAAAAAAAAAAAAACAGAAAGTGTGTATCCACATGAGGTGAATTTGCTCCTTCGCTTTGGAAAACGCACAGCAAGAGAATGAAGCGGAAAATAAAATTTTTAAAATGCATTCAAATGGCATGAGAGGGGGGAAGGGGAAAACGAAAAACAGGCAAAAAATGCAATTTTCGACATGAAAAGGATTAAAAATGAAGTGTAATGAATGCAGAGCCGGTCGGTTGAGCGTGACAAGCCAATTATCGTTCGGTTTTTGTGCGGTGGAGCTGTGCGGCTGCTCTCCTCTCTATTTGAGTTTGAGTGAATGAACAAAGAGAGAGCGAGAGAAAGAAGGTAAAATGAAATGAAAAACAAACAAAATAAAAAGAAAATTAAAATGAAAGAAAAAAATAACTGAGCGCGCAGCAAAAATGCGATATATTCACGTTTTGGGGAGTTTGAGTTGAGTAAACGATGCGATGGCGGGAGGGGAAGTACTTACATGTCGCTCGGTAGAGTTTCTGGACTAGATGACCGTTCGTTCCATTGGGAGGGTGGCATTGCTAAAAATAGAAGAAGAAAACAAAATTGCACTCAAGTTGGTGTAGGCAATGAAAAGAAAACAAATACAAGGCGGAGGAGAGGCAATTAAGTGAACTTTTGGGGCGTCTGGAAGTTTCTTCCCCACGTGATGGAGATGGAAGGGATTCAACGGGGATTGCTGGACGGTTCCTAGAGATGTCTGGTCACTCATAAAATTGTCAAATATCGTCTTTTTGTCTTCTGAATTTTCCGGCTATGTACAAGGCGCTACAGAGCTCGTACCTGGCAATACATATTTCGAAAGGTCTTGACATAACCTACAAAACGACGCTACGCATTTTTAGTTTGGACATTGCGTTCAACAGTTATAGACGTGTAAACATGGAGTTCACTAACGCGGAAATTCGCGCTATTTTTAAATTTTCCTTTGATAAACGCATATCCGCTAGAGAAACGTTCCGTGAGATTAATGGTGTTTTGGGGGATTGTACTACATCACTTCGAACCGCGGAGGAATGGTTTCGACGATTCAGAGCCGGTGAAAACGACACCATGGATAAGCCAGTCGGCGGAAGAGCTGTGACGACGAATACCGATCGAATCATGGAAATCATCGAGTTAGACCGGCACGTGGCATCTCCTGACATCGCCCAGGAGATGGGAGTTAGTCATCAACCCATTTCAAACCATCTGCAGAAGGCTAGATACAAAACAAGCTTTATGTGTGGGTGCCGCATGATTTGACGCAAAAAAACCGTCTGGGCCGAATCAACGCTGCTGAAACGGCACAAACTGGACCCATTTTTGAAGCGGATGCTGACTAGCGACGAAACATGGATCACGTACGACAATATTAATCGAAAACCAAGACCGTTTTCGCTTGATATTGTCGTATGTGATCCATTTTTTTCTGAAGGCTGGTGAATCGTCCCAAATAGTGGCCAAGCTGGAAATGACGGATAGGAAGGTTTTGCTGTGTGTTTGGTGAAACCGGTGGGAAGGGAGTCATCCAGTATGAGCTGCTCCCATATGGCCAGAAGTTTAATTCTACCATCTACTGTGAACAACTGGACCGCTTGAAACAGGCGATCGACCAGAAGTGTCCAGAATTGGCCAACATGAAGGGTGTAGTGTTCCACCAGGACAACGCCAGACCACACACTTCGTTGATGACTCGTCAGAAGCTGCGGGAGCTCGGATGGGAGGTTTTATCGCATTTAGCGCCAAATGATTACCACCTGTTGCTGTCCATGGCGAACGCTCTTGGCGGTGTGAAGTTGAACTCAAAAGAGGCTTGTGAAAAGTGGCTGTCAGAGTTCTTCGCAAATACGGAGGGGGGCTTCTACGAGGGGGGGTACGAAGGGGGAACGAAAGTTGCCTTTTATATTTCGGGACTGGGCAACCCTAGTGTTACAATCTGCCAACTACCAGCTCTATCGTTAAGTTTGACATTTTTGAGGTTATACGTACTCAGAACGTTTTGACATACGAGCCCTATTTGTGTTGTCTACAGTAACTTAAAAGATTCATCTCGCCCAAAAAATGGAATTAAATCGTGAAAATTTTCGTGCGATTATTTTGTACAACTTTCGACGTGGATTGACTCAACAACAGTGCATCGATGAACTTAATTCAATTTTTGGCGATGAAGCTTCATCAAGGACCAGTGTTTATCGATGTTCGTAGTTCACTCCAAGACGAATTTCGCGAAGGTCGTCCAGAATCAGTTGTTTGTTGTTCCGGAAACTATTGATGCTGTGCGAGAACTGATATTGCAAGATCGTCATGTGACCTATCGTGAGGTTGGGACAACCTTAGGCATCAGTGGGACCAGCAGACATTCAATATTGCATGAACATTTGACCGTCAAAAGAATTTGTTCGCGTTGGATTCCACACAATTTGTCAATCACTCAAAAAAAGGCTCGTGTCGATTGGTCGAAAAAATGCTCAAAAAATACGATCGCGGTGCTTCGAAACACGTCTGTGACATCGTGACAGATGGCAGGACATCGTGACAATCGTGGATTTACGCCTATGAGACCCAAAGTAAACAGCAGTCGACTGTATGTGTGTTTCAAATTGAGCCAAATCCAACAAAAGTTGATCGCGCACGAAGCACTTCCAAGCAATTGGTCGCCTGTTTTTTCGGAAAAACTGGACATGTCGCAACCGTACCACTAGAACTAAGCAGAACAGTCAATTCTGAGTGGTATACAACCATTTGTTTGCCAGTTGTCTTCCAAGAAATCAGGAAAACCAACCGCCGAAGACTCTTCACTCTTTACCACGACAATGCGAGCTCTCACACATCTGCTCAAACAACTGCATTTTTGAGCACTCAAAACATCGATTTGGTGAGTCATCCGCCGTATAGTCCTGACTAGGCATCGAATAAGTTCTTTTTATTCCCGTACTTCAAAAATAAAATGAGAGATCAACGTTTTTCGACACCTGAAGAAGCGGCTGATGCGTTCAGAATGCATGTTTTGGAGATACCTCAATCAGAGTGGCAAAATTGCTTCGGCAATTGGTTCAAATGCATGCAAAAGTGTATAGATTTTAATGGGGAATATTTTGAAAATAAAAAAAAAACAAATAAAGCTTTTTTCGATGATTAATATTTGTTTTTGTTTTCTAATCCCGAAATATAAAAGGCAACCCTCGGATTATGAGATTGCCGTCTAGATGGAAACAGATTTGAACTGAATCCGAACACGGTCACACTTTTTATGAAACATTGAATGAAGAGCAAAAAAGCGGATTTTTGACAACAGCTTGATCATCCCAGTCCTACTCTATGGCGCGGAAACATGGACGTTACTAAAGCGGATGAGGAAGTTCTTAGTCTTTTCGAGAGAAAAGTTTTGCGTGCGATTTTTGGTTCTATTTTCGTTGATGGCATCGTTATGAGAAGATTTAACGAGGAACTCTATGGGCTGTACAGCGACATGCGCCTGTCAAGAGTCTACGAATACAATGCTTAAGGTGGCTAGACCATGTAGAGCGTTTGGACACCACTGCCCGAAAAGTGTTTGAATCCGTTTGACCATTGAGACAACGCAACAAAGGACGGCCTAGACTGAGGTTGCGCAAACAAGTGGAGAAGGACTTCAAACAATTTGGAGTGCGCAACTGGAGGCAGCTGGCGAAAGATCGTGCTGGCTGGAAGGAATGTTGGTTGACGGACAGATCCACCCCGGACTGTAGCACCACAGGAAGAAGGAGAAGAAGTCAAGGCGCCAGTCAATTCATTGTTCTATTTCTATATTCTTAAATGCCAAAGCAAACTAAAACTAAATCACTTGAGACCTGACAAAATGGCCGACAGTTGAAAAAGAATTGCCAACTTAAAGTGTAATACCTCAAGAAAAAACACTCTACAGAAATGTCCGACACGAAGTTGTTATTCTTCTCTTTTGGGTTAGAAAGCATAAAATTAAGCCTTTGCCGAAAAGAAAAATATGGAAAATATTTTTTCAAAGTGAATCTTTTGTTCTTCACGCATTACTGGCAAAAAGAGGAAGATGGCAAACATTTTAATCGCATGAAAAAATCTCTGTCACGAGATGGTGTTGCAGTGAATACGAGTATATCACAAACCACCAATCCAAGTTGGTCGTGCAAGCGCCTTAACAAAGGATGACGTTTCAGGCTACATTTTTTATGGACAACATCTGCGTAATTCGTTTCGTGTTTAAAGTTCTTCTTCTTCTTCTTCTTGTGGCGCTACAGGCCGTGGTGGACCTGGGCCCCAACCAACAACCATTTCCAGCCAGCACGATCTTTTGCTAGCTGTCTCCAGTTGCGCACTCCACGTTCTTTGAGGTCCTTCTCCACTTGTGTTCGCCACTTTAGTCTAGGTCGTCCTCTGTTGCGTTGTCCCAATGGCACGGATTCGAAGACTTTTTGTTTGCGTGTTTAAAGTTGAGTGAGTGAGCGGATGAGGAAGCCATTGGTCTCTTCGAGAGAAAAGTTCTGCGTGCGATTTTTGGTCCTGTTTGCGTTGATGGCATCTGGAGGAGAAGATTCAACCACGAACTGTATGGGCTGTACGGCGGCATGAGCCTAGTCAAGCGTCTACGGATACAACGCTTAAGGTGGCTAGGCCATGTAGAGCGCATGGACAGTACTGCTCCGGCCCGAAGAGTTTTCGAATCCGAACCACAGGGACAACGCAACAGAGGACGTTCTAGACTGAGATGGCGCACACAAGTGAAAAAGGACCTCAACCAACTTGGAGTGCGCAATTGGAGACAGCTGGCAAGAGATCGTGCTAGCTGGAGAGGCATGTTGGTTGAGGCCCAGGTCCACCCCGGACTGTAGCGCCATCCGCAGAAGAAGAGTGAGTGCAAGCGTGCAACACAAACAAATCAAGCGAAGAAATGTGTGCAGTTTGCGGTGAAAACTCCAAACCCAGAGATGATTTGTTTTTTTTTCGAATGCCGAGGATAAGGCACATCCACACATCCATGATGACGAAATTCTGCGACTGAAAGAATACGACTTTCGGGAGATAGAGAAAGTACTTAGCAACAACCGTGCGTCACTTTGGAGTCGCCAGATACTCACTCTGGCGCCTCCATTTGGAATGAGAAAACAAAATTAACTGACTATGTACAGCTCTATGAAAAAAAATAGCACCACGTTGAGGTCTGCACTTTGGATGCTAATTACTTTTCTCCAGGCTCATGTAAAGACACGATATTTATTGTAGGACATCTGTTGGGTATCAGTAATAACATGCAAAAAAACAAGATAAGCGGAGATGCATTTTAAGACAAGAAAATTCCCGTTATACGAAATGAAACCGAAATTTTGGTGCGCAAAATAATAGCACCACAAGTAAAACGTCGTAAATAAAATGCAAAATTTAGTGGAATAGTAGGGTTTTTATTTTGTTTTATTTATACTTCTGTTCTAGTACTTCGTCTTATAACCCTTATTTTTGAGCACAGCGGCACAACGTCGTGGCATAGAGTCGATTAGCGCCTGACATCGCCGAATTGGAATATCTCTCCACTCAGCCTGCACAGCTTCCCATAGCTGTAGTGTACTTTTTGGTTTCGCTTTAAAAACTGCTTTCTTAACATCTGTCCAAAGATTTTCAATGGGGTTTGGGTCTGGAGGTTGCGGCGGCCATTCCATAACTTGAATCCCATTCTTCCCAAAAAATTCCTTGGCCAATTTGCTCGTATGTTTCGGGTCATTGTCTTGCTGCAGGACCCATCTGAGAGGCATATTCCACTCGGCGTAGGGCAACATGGTTTCCCTCATTATGCCAACATAAACTTCGGCGGTCATCATTGGTTTTATCCAAAATATAGGACCAGTACCGTTGCAGGAGAAGCATCCCCATTTGTTAATTTTCGCGCCGCCGTGCTTAATGGTTTTTAAAGTACACTCCGGCTTAAACTCTTGGCTTTTTTGCCTGCGAACAAATGTCCTGGCCCCAGGAGTACCAAACAAAACAATTTTAGACTCATCTGTCCATAACGTATTACGCCATTTGGTCACTTCCCAGTTCAAATGTTCTTGCGCAAATTGTTTTCTTTTATGAAGATGGACCTTTGTCAGCAAGGGTACTTTTCTGGGACTCATGGCAGGTAGCTCCTTCTCTATCAGCTTCCTTCTTATGGTTGATGTTGATACGGGCAGATTTAGTTCCTCTTTTATTTTGTTTGATGTGATGAATGGGTTTTGTTTCACTAATCTTATCATTCTTCGCTCGTCGGTAGAGGTTAATTCCGATTTTCTACCTTTTGTTTTTTCTTTTTTGACGTGTTTTTCTGCATTAATAATAATAACAATTGTTGGCGCTACAGTCCAAAGGGGGACCAGGGCCTAGCTTGCTCATCAACTACTCGTGTTGTGCGCGCTACTGTTCTCTCACGAGTAGAAGGGACCTACAGTTTTTTGCCGACTCCGAGCGGCGAAATTTGAGAAGCTTTCTTAGACAGTTCAGTTTCTGCATTAGTAATCATTTTATTTGAACAACCAACGATTTCCCGAATAAATTTGTACGTTTTTCCGTCAGAAATTATTTTTTTTATAAGTTCACGTTTCTTAGGAGTACAATGCACACCGCGACCCATTTTAATTGTTTATAACGTTGTATTTCAAAAATACTAGTTTTAAAATACTTAAATATTTTTACTTAAATCTTTTGACGCACAAAAAAAAAAAAAAAACTAAACACCACCAAACACTTCGAAAACACTTTTTAGAATGACATGGTGCTATTATTTTGCACACCAAAATTTTGGTTTCATTTCGTATAACGGGAATTTTCTTGTTTTAAAATGCATCTTCGCTTATCTTGTTTTTTGCATGTTATTACTGATACCCAACAGATGTCCTACAATAAATATCGTGTCTTTACATGAGCCTGGAGAAAAGAAATTAGCATCCAAGGTGCAGACCTCAACGTGGTTCTTTTTTTTTTGCATAGAGCTGTAAGCCCGTCAGTGAAGCACTTTAAAAACGAAACGAAATAGAAGTATTCTCGAACCCATTCGGAAAGGGTTCGAGAATATGAAAATGAAAAATGGCTGAAACACAAGAACACCCATCGCCATCTAATTTAATCAGCTACACACGATATCACGGCAAACGAGGTGACGTTGTGCGTTTGGTGCACCTGAAATGTCATCTCATAGGCAATGTTGCGATGATTCAAGATTTTTCTTGAAAAAAAGGCGTTACAGTGATAAGGCAACATTTACTTTCTTCAAAAAATTCGATCGTCAACCATTACATAAAATCAAATAACTCCGAGTCACATCTTCGCCCTCAAACCATGCAACCCCCTGCGCACGTCAACGCAAGTTCCAACAAAATCAGTTCATGACACTTACCTGTCGTTAGGGTGTAGTGATTCTGTGGTGAGATACCATTCGGCCTTGTTGTCATTCTGCTCGCTATCCGCTGCGGGACTCCGGCAACGGCCTGCAATAAAAGACCACACAGCAAACCATGTTAATTAATTGAAAACAAAATAAAAGGAAACGAGAACAATGTGGAAGTACATCTTGGAAGGATGCAATAAAAGAAAAGTGACTCATTCGGCTGATGGGTATCTGGGCGGGGAAGACACTGATAAGCAGGTCGAGGCATTGTGGCGTATACGTAACTTTTTTCCTTTGTCGACTTTTGTGCTGCTTTGAGAGTGAAATTGGTGTCAGTTTGAGGTTGCAGTGAGTGTGCGGTGGCGGGCGGACCTTGTTACTAGGTCTCTGATCTGTTATCTATTGACTTTGTGTGCTGATTTTAGTTCTCTCAAGATGGGACTTCATCCCTTGGGCGTGATGAATAGGTTGTCGTATATCTGCCGGAACGGGATTGTTGATGAATTTGACGTGAAGGACGAAGGTCCTCGCAATGCGCTCACTGAATCCGTGAGAGGTTGAATAAAAAGACACCACCGACGGCATCTCAGACAGATGGTACGCAAGTTGTAAGATAAAGTTTATCAATTAAACTTCAACTTAAGGGAGAGTCCGCAGGGCGAAAGGAACCGTCAGGCAGGCACTTCATTTGGATCCCGAGTGGTGATTGAGACGCGAATGAGATGACTGTTGAGACTTAAGACAACTAATCACACTTGCGGTGGATTGACAGGGCTTCCAAATGCATAGGTTGCGGCTCAGGTTTGAATTGAGATTGGGACTCAAACTGGGAGTGGAACTGAGGCTGAGGTTGGAACTGAGGTTGAAACTGAGTCTGGGGCTAAGGCTAAAATAGAAACTGAATTGAAATTGGGATTTGAACTGGAACTGAAGCTGAGGTTGATAATGCGGCAGAGACTTAGGCTGGGACTGCAATTTGGATTCGGACTGGGACTAGAACTAGAACCGGGACTGGGACTAGAACTAGAACCGGGACTGGGATTAGAACCGGGACTGGGACTGGAACCGGGACTGGGGCTAGAACTGGGACTGGGACTAGAACTAGAACCGGGACTGGGACTGGGACTAGAACTAGAACCGGGACTGGGACTGGAACCGGGACTGAGACTGGAACCGGGACTGCGGCTAGAACCGGGACTAGAATTGGGACTGGAACTGGGACTGGGACTTGAACCGGGACTGGAACTTGAACCGGGACTGGGACTAGAACTGGGACTGGGACTAGAACCGGGACTGGGACTAGAATTAGGACTGGAACTGGGACTTGAACCGAAACTGTGACTGAAACTCGATCTAAGCTTTGAACTGGGATTGGAACTTGAACTAGAGCTGAAATTGTGTTTGCAACTGCGACTGAAAGTGAGATTGCGACTGTGGGGGAATTGAATTGAAAGTAGAGCTCAAACTGGAACTGAAACTGCAGCCGGAACTGAGGCTAGGATTGAGATTGGACTGAGACTGGAACTGAGGCTAAGGCTGAGACTGAATCGAAGGCTAAGGTTGAGGCTGAAATTGCGACTGAGACTGGGACTGGTTCCGCAACGGGCCTAAAACTGAAAATTTGATTGAAACTGGAACTGAGGATTGGACTGGGACTCGAGCTTGAAGTGGAATGATAACTGAGAATAAGGCTTAGGCTGAGTTTGGAGCTGGGACTTGGGGGGGGGGGGGGGGGTTGTGAAGTGTGATAGGGGCCACAGCTTGGATTAAGACTGGAACTGAAGCTGAGGCGACGGCTGAGATTGAATAGAAGGCTGAGACTGAATAGAAGGCTGAGGATGAATAGAAGGCTGAGACTGAAACTGGTCCTGTAATGGGCCTAAAATTGAGACTGGGACTGAAACGGGACTGAAATTTAGATTGGAACTGAGATTAGGACTATTTTCGGCACTTGCAACTCAAACTTAGACAGGAACTAAAGCTTAGGCTGAGTCTGAGGCTTAGGCTAAGACTGGTTCTGGAGTGGGATTGAAACTGGAACTGAGGTTTGGAATGGGACTCGAGCTTGATGTGAAACTGGAACTGAGGTTTGGACTGGGACTCGAGCTTGAAGTGGAACGATGACTGAGAATAAGGCTTACGCTGAGTTTGGGGCTCGGACTTGGGGGGTCTGTACTTTGATTAGGATCACAGCTTGGATTAAGACTGGAAATGAAGCTTAGGCTATGTCCGAGTCTAAGGCTGAGACTGAATAGGAGGCAGGGACTGAAAACGGTTCCATAATGGGTCTAAAACTGAGACTGGGAATAAAACGGAACTGAAGTTGGGACTGGAACTGAGATAAGAACTATTTTCTGCACTTCAAACCTGAACTTACACAGGAATTAAAGCTTAGGCTGAATATGAACCTTAGGCTAAGACTGGTTCTGTAGTGGCTGTAAAACTAAGACTGGGATTGAAGCTGGAACTGAGGTTTGGACCGGGACTGGAGGTAGAACTAAGACTGAGCTTGGGACTGAGACTTGGTTAGGAACTTTGATTACGGCCACGGCTTGGATTGAGACTGGGACAGGAACTAAATCTGGAACTAAAGCTAAAGATGAGGCTGAGTCTAAGGCCTAGACTGATGCTCAGGCTCCAGCACAAAGAATGGCACTAAGACCAGGACTGATGGTATGGGCCAAGAACGGAAGCTGGGACTAAAACTAAAGCCGATGTTTGGAATAGGACTGAGATTAAAACTTGAATTGAGCTGAACTTGAACATGAGACTCAGATTGAAAACGAAGCTGGTCTTGAAGATAAAACTGACTGGGCTAATTGCTGGGACCTAAGTTTGGTCTAAGACTGAACTCAGCACAGGATTTGAGGCTGATAACCGGTACTAGAAGTGGTACCAGACGTTCGACTGAAGATAGAGCTGCGGCTAAGGACTTACTAAGCTGTGACTGAAAAATGGACTAGGACAATAATTATGATCTGAATAAGATGTAAGGCGGACGCAACACATCCACAGGTGTGAACGCAATTAGCCTCAAAAGACTGGGTTACATAGAAGGCAGTAGTTCTTTTCGATCATTTTCAGGTACCAAACAAGAGGATGATCTTAAAAGATCTGGCTCTGAGGTTTTATACTTTTTCTAGAACACTCTTCCAGAAATCACAATAAAGTGAAAACAAATCAGAACAGGAGTCCAAAAATATGTTTGAAGACGTCTTTCCAAATCGAAGCCAGAAAAACCCACTGAAGGTCTTTAGAAAAGTTGTCCATGCGGCGAAATGGATTCAAATTCAATACAAATTCCGAACACAACTACACTTTATTCAAATTCACTGTTAAACCCTTAAAATGAATGAGGACGACATGAAGTTCTAAACCCAACCGTTCGTCGAATCCTATAAACTTAAATTTTCCCCAGAAACGTAAACTTTCAGTATTCCTAGCCTTCCTTCAGACCATTAAATCCAGTCGGAGCATGTGGATGGCCACGCATACCACCTCCAATCGATATCCACCACTTCCAGTGTCGGTATTCCAAATTGCTCGCAAATCCAGCACAGATGTTGGTTGCCAAAGTGTGCAATTTTATTTTGATCGCCCTCCACTCGACCCACGCACCAGCCACTAATTCCTTGACACCACAGCCATTAAATCCATTTCGCATCGGACACGCGCACGCACTCAAGAAAAAGATGTGTGTTCGTTTGGTTTACTCACCTCCTCGTCCCCATCCAGGCAAAAGTAGAACTGATTCGGACTGAGATACTTCTGGAGCAGCTCCTTGGCCACACGAACCGACATTTCACTCTGCACGAACGGATGCTGCAACAGGCGTTCAGCGGTCGGACGCTTCTTTGGATTCTTCGTCAGTGCGGTCTTGATGAAATTATGAAACGTTGGACTCCATTTGTCCTTGTCCTTGAGTGCGGGCGGCTTAAAGCCGCTCTTTGACATAAGGAACAGAGCACGCATTGGATGGAGATCGAACATTGGCGGTTGAAGTTCGGCGAGTTCTGCAAAGAGAGAGAGAGAGAGAGGGAAATGTATCAGAGAGAGAATCTTAACCTTTTATTTGCTTGGAATTCAAGGAAGTTTCGCCTTTGATTTGACTAAAGTCCATCGCCTGGGGGGATTTCAATACACGTGCCCCGACATTGGGGGTGGAAATGTGATAAGTGAGTGCCTAAAACCATTTCCGGAGAGATGATACCATACAAATGGAGACGTCGACGTTGTCTTTTCATGTGTGAAATCAACTTGTTTTTTTCCATTTTCCGGCTCAAGGAAATCTCGTCCTCCCTCCCTGAGAGGTGGGGAAGGAGAATCAGTAGGAGAAATAAACATCCTGTTGTTTTCGATTTGAATGCGAAGCCCCTGAAGCCGATATTAATGTCATCTTGGGCGTAATGGGAATGAGGAATCATATCAATGATACTTTCGTTGATACGCTGTGAAGGAGTTGGTGCTTCCGACAGTGAGTGCCTACTTGTTGGATCGTTGAGTTAAACGGATGAAATTTAAGAACGTCTGCAAGCTGTTTGACTTTAAGAAAGAAATTTTGTTGAGTGGGAAGTGGAGTGGCATTCAGAAGTGATCCAGAATTGACAACACTCAAAGATTGCTAACTGTCTTTAAGCAGTCGTTCGGAGTCGGTACTAAACTGTGGGTCTCTCTACTCGTGAGGATATATGCAGATGAAGCTGGACCTTGGTGTCGTGTTTGCCAGTTTCTGCCAAATTCCTTCCGAAACACCGTCCTTTCGGTTAAATTAGTCCCTCTCCTTCTGAGGGAACAATAGCTGGCTCTAGACAAGCAGCTGCAGTCGAAGCTTGAACCTCGTGTCGTGTCTCCATTCCTTCAGCACGAACTTAAGCCCTTGCCGTTGCCATCTTCCTGCCATAACACCGTCATTTCGGTTAAATAAGTCCTTTTACTCTTGACAGCAAGCTCTAGACAAGCAGTTGCAGTCGAAGCTTGAAACTGGCGTAGGGTCTTCATTCCTTCAACACAAACCAAGGCCCTTGCCGTTGCCAGTTTTGGCCATATTTCTGCCAAAAAACCGTCATTTCGGTTGAATTAGCCCTCTCCTTCTGAGGGAGCATAAGCTAGTTCCAGACAAGCAGCTGCAGACGAAGCTTGGCCCTGGCGTCTTGTCTCCATTCCTTCAAAACAAACTTAGGCCCTTGCCGTTATCAGTTTCGGCCCTCTACTCCTGCGAGAACAAACGCTGGCTCTAGACAAGCCGCAGACGAAGCTTAACCCTGGCGTCGTGTCTCCATTCCTTCAGCACGAACTTAGGCCCTTGCCATTGCCAGTTTCGGCCACATTCCTGCCAAAACACCGTCATTTCGGTTAAATTAATCCTTCTACTCCTGAGATCAAGTGCTAACTCTAGACAAGCCGCTGCAGACGAAGCTTGATCCTGGGGTCTTGTCTCCATTCCTTCAGCAAGAACTTAGGCCCTTGTCGTTGCCAGCTTCAGCCGTTCCAGACAAGCAGCTGTAGACAAAGCTCAACCCTGGCGTTGTGTCTCCATTCCTTCAGCACGAACTTAGGCCCTTGCCGTTGCCACTTTCAGACGTCTTCCTGTCAGAACACCGTCATTTCGCTTGAATTAGACCTTTTCCTTCTGAGAGAACACTAGCTAGTTCCAGACAAGCAGGTGCAGACAAAGCTCAACCCTGGCGTTGTGTCTCCATTCCTTCAGCACGAACTTAGGCTCTTGCCGTTGCCACCTTCAGCCGTCTTCCTGCCAAAACACCGTCATTTCGCTTGAATTAGTCCTTCTCCTTCTGAGAGAACACTAGCTAGTTCCAGATAAGCAGCTGCAGACAAAGCTCGACCCTGGCGTCATGTCTCCATTCCTTCAGCAGGAACTTAGGCCCTTCCCGTTGCCAGTTTCGGCCATCTTCCTGCCTAAACACCGTCATTTCGCTTGAATTAGTCCTTCTCCTTCTGAGAGAACACTAGCTAGTTCCAGACAAGCAGCTGCAGACAAAGCTTGGCCCTGGCGTCGTGTCTCCATTCCTTCAGCACGAATTTAGGCCCTTGCCATTGCCAGTTTCGGCCACATTCCTGCCAAAACACCGTCATTTCGGTTGAATTAGTCCTTCTCCTTCTGAGAGAACACTTGCTAGTTCCAGACAAGCAGCTGCAGACAAAGCTTAAAACTGGCGTCGTGTCTCCATTCCTTCAGCACGAACTTAGGCCCTTGCCGTTGTCACCTTCAGCCGTCTTCCTGCCAAAGTACCGACTTTTCCCTTGAATTAGTCCTTCTCCTTCTGAGAGAACACTAGCTAGTTCAAGACAAGCAGCTGCAGACAAAGCTTAAAACTGGTGTCGTGTCTCCATTCCTTCAGCACGAATTTAGGCCCTTGCCATTGCCAGTTTCGGCCACATTGCTGCCAAAACACCGTCATTTCGGTTGAATTAGTCCTTCTCCTTCTGAGAGAACACTTGCTAGTTCCAGACAAGCAGCTGCAGACAAAGCTTAAAACTGGCGTCGTGTCTCCATTCCTTCAGCACGAATTTAGGCCCTTGCCATTGCCAGTTTCGTCCATCTTCCTGCCAAAACACCGTCATTACGGTTAAATCAGTCCATCTACTGCTGAGAAAACAACAGCTGGCTCTAGGCAAGGAGCTGCAGACAAAGCTCGACCCTGGCGTCATGTCTCCATTCCTTCAGAATGAACTTAGGCCCTTGCCGTTGCCAGTTTCGACCATCTTCCAGCCAAAACACCATCATTTCCTTTAAAGTCCTTTTACTCTTGACAACTAGGTATAGATAAGCAGTTGCAGTCGAAGCTTAACCCTGGCGTCGTGTCTCCATTCCTTCAGCAGGAACTTAGGTCCTTGCCGTTGCCAGTTTCGGCCATCTTCCTGCCAAAACACCGTCTTTTCCCTTGAATTAGTCCTTCTCCTTCTGAGAAAACACTAGCTAGTTCCAGACAAGCAGCTGCAGACAAAGCTTGGCCCTGGCGTCGTGTCTCCATTCCTTCAGCACGAACTTAGGCCCTTGCCGTTGCCACCTTCAGCCGTCTTCCTGCCAAAGCACCGTCTTTTCGCTTGAATTAGTCCTTCTCCTTCTGAGAGAACACTAGCTAGTTCCAGACAAGCAGCTGCAGACGAAGCTTGACCCTGGCGTCTTGTCTCCATTCCTTCAACACGAACTTGTCGTTGCCAGTTTTTGACAGCTTCTTGCCAAATAAACACGTTCCTTCCCATACGATACAGAGGCATCTTATCACTCAAAATCCATTGAAATCCCCGCAGCCGCTCATGAGGTAGACTTTGACAAACGTTCAAACTTTCCAGGCTATCACACATACGATAAGTAGCCGGCCAGAAGCACAAAGATAAAGGAAATAAAACAAAGAATTGCATAAATCATACCAATGGCTGTGATTCCACACGCCCATATATCACATAATTGGTTGTAGCCACCCTTTCGTTCGACGGCTGCAACCTCCGGCGCCATCCAATATGGTGTTCCTGTAAATAAAAGAAAAACAAATACCGTCAGTTAGGTTGGGTTAGAATGGGAAACAAATACGCGCGGCGGAAGGAGAGGTCTGACGCAAAGTATCGCTTTGCACGCCCTGTCTCGTGTCTGTGGTGGTCTCAAAGCGGAAGAGATCGCACTCAAGGATTCACTGAACTTGGGCGCCGTCGTCGTCGATTCTTTTATCCTGCCTTACAACTATCCACTTGGAGTGCTCAGAAGTTTTTATCTTTTTTTCCTGTGTCATTCATGGGACGGGGAACGGTGAACTTTCGACATCATCATCCACAGATTGCCGTCGTGGGGAGATGTGTGAACTACGGGAGATGCAGGGAGACTGCTGTGGTTTTACAGGGTGAAATGGAAGACAGTCTAAATGAAGCAACGTCTGTTGGGTGCGAATTTGCAGGCGTTGATGAGTGAAGTGAAAGGATTGAAAGCATTTTTGGCTACCTAGGAATATCGGGAACAGAAAACTCCAAATGCCACTGAGGCAGATGCAGGCATTCCTTTTCTAAATCTAAAGAGTTGCGGACCATAGCGTGCTTGCAGAAGGTGGCAATAAGTAAAAGACCTGACAAATTGTTTCTGCAAGTGCCCACAGTGTTGCCTTATTACAGATTTATTTCGCGGAAGCCAAGCTTAGTGACTCACTGGATAAAGTGCTACAATCACAATGCCGAAGGCCCAAGGTTCGAATCCTGGACGGAACACCTCTCACGTTTTCGCGGCACCACCTCTTTCGAGTTGCTGACAACACTCAAAGAGTAACAACTGTCTAAGAAAGCTTCTCAAATTTCGCCGTTCGGAGTCGGCAAAAAACTGTAGGTCCCTTCTACTAGTGAGAGAACAGTAGCGCGCACAACACGAGTAGTTGAAGGGCAAGCTAGGCCCTGGTCCCGCTTTGGACTGTAGCGCCAACAATTATTATTATTAACATACACTGCCGTTCCGAGGCTATGGCCGAAGTGGAGGGACGTGAGTCAAGGAACGAATATGAAGAGCTGAGGGTACTGTCATCAGCGAAGGAATGAATAGGATTAGAAGTAGCAGACAAGAGATCATTTATAAAAATGAGGAAGAGTGTCGGAGACAAAACAGAGCCCCGGGGAACACCAGCATTAATATGGTGAATATCAGACGTGAGTCCATCCAAAACGACTTGTGTTGAACGATTCGAAAGGTAATTTCTAATCCATTGAAGAAGAGACTCATCGATCCTAAAAGCACGCATTTTCGACAAGAGAGCCTGGTGCCAGACCCTGTCAAATGCCTTTGAAATATAAAGCGCAACAATCTTGGTTTTTCCTACATTGGTTCCACTTTTCAGTGAGATATGCCATCAGGTCACCAGTGGAACGGTTGCTTCGGAAGCCGTACTGCCGGTCATTAAGAAGCTTCCGGGACTCAAGATATTTCATAAGCTGACGGTTTATCAGCGTTTCCATGACCTTGGCGAGAAGGGACGTTAGTGCTGTGGGTCGGTAGGAGGTGGGTGACGAAGATTCGCCCTTTTTAGGGACGGGCTGGACAAATGCAGTTTTCCACTTACTCGGAAAGAGCCCTGGAGAGTAGGACAGATGGAAAAGCTTACGCAGTGGTTTTGCCAGCGTAGAAGAACACCTCTTCAGAAGAACAGGGGGTATACCATCCGGGCCAGCGGATTTGTGTATGTTTAGATCTTTAAGTACTCTTGCTACTGTACGAGTGCGAATGTGGATTTGCCCAATGGAGAAATGTACGCTCTTAAGTACAGGCGGAGACAAAGTGCTATCTGGCAGCGTTGAGCTAGCTGCAAAGTGTGCAGCAAGAAGATTAGCTTTGTTCAAAGTGCTGACAGCTAGAATGTAATTGCAAATGAGAGTTGGGATCGAAGACGAGGCTGAATTCCTTTTGTTTTTTACGAAAGACCAAAAGCTTCTGCTACCTTTTGCCAGCTTCGTGTCGAAACGTCATCATTCCTCTTCCTACGATCTATCAAATTCCATTGAAATCCCCGCGGACGTTGTAGACCTTGACAAGGAATGTCGGAGTTGGTTAATTGGAAAACAATTTCGCTAAACATTTCTTGATTTTGGTCCTTCGAACCAGATCGTGCGTGCAAAATTGGAAAGAGAATGTGTTTCTGAATTTTCGAAAGACAAGTCAAGACGTTCACTAAAATGTTTGTTCCTCCAGTTTCTGATTAAAGTTTAATGCTGGCCTAAATTTTCGATCACATTTTATTTGAGCCTGTCTTGTCTTTTCCTTCTAATTTGTTAGAAGCATGCTCCCTCCGAGACGTATTCAAGCGGAAGTAAAAGGTCTCCAATTGAGAACCACTTCATACCTCACTGCACAACGTCTCTTAACTTGGCAAAATTTTAAGGACAGTTGATACACACTTAAGGTGTCCAAAAAATCTGACCACATACTTACTTTCTTTCTTGCCTAAAAAGACAGGTCTGTTGCTACGCTGTTCCCGCAGGAAATCCATTTTAGTTATTTCAGTCGCCAGTCACCATCTTCTTCAGGACTTAAATCAAGGCAAATACAAACATCCAGTCCTTCAGATTCAAATCCACAAGGAACAGAAAAAAAAAATCAACGCTCCGAGCTTTTCACAAGAGATCGTTGCCCCATTTGGAACAACAAATAATTTAAATAAATCTCCATTGCCACCCTGTGCCCTGTCCTTCACTTAATGTAATATCTCCTGCTCCCACTCGTGATGTATAGATAGTGTCGCGACTCAGAGTAATTTCCGTTTTGTTTACTGTGTGTCTCCTCACGACACACCACGCACAGCACTGCACGCGGAGAAAGAAAGAAAGGATTTCACCTCCTCCCTCGATCCCGGGTTAGTTCGAGGACGTTTTATCATCTTGAAGTGTATGCGCGTCTTGCTCTATCTTGATGAGATGCTGAAGTCAGTCGGGCACAGAGGAATTTCAGGCGACGCTTGAAAATTAATTTAGACAAGTGTTGTTGCTGGTACGACGACGAAAGGTCCTTTATTCATTTATTCTGCACGAAGGACATGCCAAACAACAAGAAACGTAAATTATTCGAAAAGCATGAAAAAAAAAACCAAACAAAATGGCGTTGATTATTCATTTGTCGTACTTGCTGCTGGCCGAGGCGCGTGGGAAACAGCGCCAAGTGAAAACAGTCTTCCGAGTGTTAATTAAATGACAGGCCCAGGAGTTGAGTTGCGTCCTCGTTCAGTCAATTCAAGCGGAATGACACTGCGAGAAGGAGGTTTGGGGAAGATAGGGTCCATGTCCTAGTTTGAAAAGAGGATAAATCTGGGCAGGGATGAACCCATCACTGGCGCAGTCCTTTTTGGATTATGAAATACTGCAGACACAATAATTTCTGTCATCTTGTTTGTGAGACATTATGGGAGGTGCTGTGTCCTGTGCCAAGAAAATGAAATTTTGTGTGTGTGTGGAAGAGAGGGGGAGCGGGGGGAAAATCTCTGATCAAATATGCTCTTTGAGGAGGTGGAGAAAGGCATTCATAAGTCTAAGGATGAACACACACCGAATAACATAATTCGATGCAGGAATGAGTTCATACATTTTTTTGAAGCTACGAGCCAGGCTCTCAGTCTTAAAACCTAAGCTTTAGGTAGTGATTATTCAGCCGCAGTGCTTATAAACGCTTCTAATAACTCAAAAGGCATGGTTTCCATAATAGCTCCTCATGTAAACTATTCTATTGCCTTTCTCAAATGTACGGGACCTGCAGTTTAATTCCAACCCCAAAAGTAGCGCTTTTTTGCTTTCATTTTAGCGACATAGAGTTGTGAAAAAAAAAAATCACACACAGCCTCAACTCTGTGTTCGAGCGTAGATCCACAACGAACTCATCCTGTGAGCGGGACAATTCGTGGGACTTACAATTCTATCCAAGCAGTAGAGTTGGCAAAGGAAAGGCAATCTTGGGTTTGATTCCATGCCATTGTGAGAAGGCACAAGAGGAGAGTGTTGTGCAAGATGAAAAACAGAAGTGGAATAGGGCCTGAATCCACTAGCGGTGTGTTACTTAAAACAAGGGAACAAGGACCTGTGCAAACAAGGAACAGTTCAAGAAGAGAAAAAATATTGAAAAAAGGGCGAAAAACAAAGAAAAGAATGGACAAATGAAGAAGTAGAAGAAGAAGAAGAAGAAGTAGAAGAAGAAGAAGAAGAGGAAGAAGAAGAAGAAAAAGAAGAAGAAGAAGAAGTAGAAGAAGAAGAAGAAGAAGAAGAAGAAGAAGAAGAAGAAGAAGAAGAAGAAGAAGGGAAGTATGAAAAGGAAGAAGAAGGAGAAGAAAAACAGCAACAACGAGAAGAAGAATACCGAAGGCGGAGGAAAAGAACAACGTCAAAAGAAGAAGAAGAGAAAACAAGAAAAAGACCGAAAAGAAGAGAGAGGGAGAAGTAGAATAATTCCCAAGGGAAGAAGAATAAGAATAATAGAATGCAGAAAAAGGAAAAAGGCCCTCTTTGCGACGTACAGTAAAGTATAGGCCACCGTTTCGCAGAGAATTCTTACCTGCTTGCTTTCTTACTTAAGGAGATGTTGCACCCTTTGCATTGCACGATTGCCCACTACGATAAACCAATGGATTTGGGCAACTCTTGCTATTGACAGCCTGGCTAGCTATTCCACGCCAGGAGGTTTTGTTGTCTAGTAGGTAGAAGCAGCTGCGTTATTTTTGTGGCAGTCCGGACTGATCCTGGGCATCAACCAACATGCCTCACCAGCCGGCACTCAACTTCGGTTCATTTTCCAAAGATGGCGCCACCTTCAAGTTGCCGCTGGCGATTTCCAACTTCATTGGAATGGTGTGACTGAAAGCGATTACCTATTTCATTGGAAAGATGTAGCACTTGTCAACAGCAATAACTGTGCATCGGTGTCTTAATTATTTTTCGCCTCTTTAAAAATGTCTCATTTTGTCTTAAACAAGCAGCATTTGCGGGAACTATTGATTTTCTTTTCTTCTTTTTTTCTTCTATTTTTATTTAAAAAAAAAGGCAGCTGAAGCCCAACTTAATGTATGGCGATTTTGCTTCGGTCGTTAAATCATCGGACGGTACAGAGGACGGTGTCGACAATTAAAAAGTGGTAATTTCAGCATCGAAGACAGACAGAGTGTCTTGGCCACCACAAGAAAATTGAAAATGAGGAAGGGGAGGCTTTCAAGATCAAGAGTGTCTCAGCAAACACTTTCTACTTCCTTAAAGAAATTTGAACTTATTCAAAAGCAAGGATATTGGGGGCTCCACGGGTTGAAACCAAGAGATGTCAAAAGGCGATTTTTCATTTCAGAACTGCTTCTTAGGTGACATCAAAGTAAGGAATTTTTGCACAAAAAACAGAAGGAGAAGAAAAGAAGAGAAACTCGAAGAACAAGGAAAAGAAAGTGATGAAGAAAAAGAAAAAGTATTTGTTAGGAAGTTGACCAAGTTGGCATACTTTGTGGTTTAAGCATCCTGCTGCTTTGGTCATTAAGGAGCAAGTAAAATAAATTTATGTCATTCGCGTTGTCCCGACATTTCGAAAGGCGGTGAATTTCGCAACATAAGTGACGAAAAGTTTCATCCGAAAAACGAAAAGATTGTACAAGAAATTCTCAAAAAATAGCTAACTGACGAATTCACCAGGTGACTTATACGGCACCACAAGGAAAGTAACAATCGGTCTGCCTCATGGACGAATAACATGACAGACCCATTGTGCAAAATCATGGTCTACATAACAACTTTGTCAAAAAATTTCAAGAAAATCGTATCCGAGCATTGTGACAACATTAAGTTAGCTTTTAGATCACACCAAACTCTAACACTCCTTTTCACTAAACTCAAACCGAAAATTGACAAGGGAAATAAAACTGACGTCATATGCTAAATCAATTGTAAAGGCAATGAAGTAGAAACATGCAATATATGCTACGTAGGTGCAACAAAACAATTTTTTGCAACAGAGATTGGCTGGCCATAAATCCGACACAAACAATAAGAACGCGTCAAAGACAGCCCTGGCCAACCACTGCCTACTGACTAACCACAATCCAAACTTCTTCTTCTTCGTCTTGTGGTGCTACAGTCCGGGGTGGACCTGGGCCTCAACCAACATGCCGCTTCTGCCAGCACGAACTTTCGCCAGCTGCCTCCAGTTGCGCATTCCAAGTTTGTTGAGGTGCTTCTCGACTTGTGTGCGCCATCTTAGCCCAGGCCGTCGTCTGTTGCGTTGCCCCAATGGATCGGATTCAAAGACTTTTCGGGTCGGAGCAGTGGTGTCCATACGCTCTACATGGCCTAGCCATCTTAGGCATTGTATCCGTAGACGCTTGACTAGGCGCATGTCGCTGTACAGCCCATAGAGTTCGTCGTTAAATCTTCTCCTCCAGATGCCATCAACGCAAACAGGACCAAAAATCGCACGCAGAACGCCTTTGCTAACGTCCAAGATTCCGCGCCATAAAGTAGGACTGGGATGATCAAGCTGTTGTAGAAAGCGAGCTTAGTTCTTCGGGAGAGGGGTTTATAACTCAATTGTCTCTTAAGCCCAAAGAAACATCGATTGGCAGGTTGACTCTGCGTTTAATTTCGGCGCCGGTGTTCGTATTTAGTCCTTGACTACCTCGAAGTTTCTGCTGCCTAGTGTGATGCTCCGTCCGAGACGTTGATGTTGTGTGTCCTTTCTTGATGACAGCATGTACTTTGTTTTGCCCTCATTTACCACCAGACCCATTTTAGCCGCTTCCGCTTCAATGCCAGCAAATGCCTCATTAACGGCTCGCTGTGTTCGTCCAATCATTCAATGTCATTAGCGTAAGCTAGCAATTGAACTGACTTCTGGAAGATCGTGCCTCTGGTGTTGACTTGTGAGTTACGCACGACCTTCTCGAGGATGATGTTGAAGAAGTCACAGGACAGTGCGTCACCTTGTCTAAAACCTTTTTTGACATTGAAGGTCTCGGTGAGTTCGTTACCGACCTTGACGTTGACGGAGCAGCGAGAG
The DNA here is from genome assembly GCA_955652365.1 of Eristalinus aeneus. Classification (NCBI taxonomy): domain Eukaryota; kingdom Metazoa; phylum Arthropoda; class Insecta; order Diptera; family Syrphidae; genus Eristalinus; species Eristalinus aeneus. The sequence continues at coordinate 93,579,677 of OY019131.1, forward strand.
TTCTCCATCGTCCTACACAATCTGACGAATTTGGTAAGAATGTCAAATCTAGATATGGCACTGGTTAACTCGACTCTGTGCACACCGTCATAAGCGGACTAAGTATGGCTTTTCATTGTCAATACACGTTGTGATTTAACGTTAACTCCTACCGTGGTGGCTTACGTCTGTGTCCTGAATTGTTGTTTCTTTCACCCTAACTTCGGCACAACAGATGCGGTCTTAGAGGAAGCTAACCTTGGTTCCTTGTAGACTTTCGCGTACACACAACCTATTTATTTTACTGTCTATAGAAAAGATTCTCATGGTCGACGTTTTGCGTCTGTATTAAACTGTAGGTCCTCTCCAATAATACGTTTAGCAAGCCTTGTCGATCTCTGGGCTTCATATTCGTGTTCTTACATTAAATTCTTTTTAACAGCCGATTTGACTTCCGACATAGTGTTACCTTTCCACATAGACTCCAGCAGTTCACTGTTGTTCGCCCAGTTAGTCCCTGACGAATTTCTTAGGAGTGCTAAAACTAGATATGACACTGTATAGCTCGTCTCTATGCGGGCTTGAAATCGACGAATAGGCGATGAGTGCCGATTTGCACTTCTTGAGGCCTTTCCAGGATCTGACGAAAAGTGAAGATCTGGTTTATGGTGAACTTCCCTGGTCTGAAGCCACACTGATATGGACCTAATAGGTCACTGACAAACGGTTTCAGACGGTCACACAATACGGCAAAGAGGAGCTTCTAGGCCACACTGATATGGACCTAATAGGTCACTGACAAACGGTTTCAGACGGTCACACAATACGGCAAAGAGGAGCTTCTAGGCCATGCTGAGAAAGCTGATCCCTCGATAATTGGCGCAGCCAAAGGCGTCGCCTTTCTTGTGGACCGGGCAAACGACGCTGAGATTCCACTCATCGGGCATGCTTTAATGAAAATTGTTGGCGCGGCAGTTTACAGGTGACCAGGGGCTAGCTTGCTCATTAACTGTTCGTTTTGGGTGCGGTCACTGTTCTCTGACGAGTAGAAGGGACATACAGTTTTTTACCGACTCCAAACGGTGAAGTTTGAGAAGCTTTGTTAGACAGCTGCTGCTGAGCGTTGTCAGCAGCTCGAAGAAGTTGTTGCCGAGAAAAATGGGAGGTGTTCAGCCGGACGTCGCACTCTACCCACTACGACCATAGTCTGGGTCTTTGTCTTTTTTTTTATTAGGAAGTAACTGTGCATTCCATGATGTAAATATCAACGGGGAGAAGGTTTCTCGTGCATCAAGAGTCGAGGCAACTATGGTTAGGGATAGAAAATATGCAGTAGCAAGGGTTCCTCAAACTCAGAGACGCAGGAGTTCGATATTTTGTTCGCCAAAGGGAATACCTTCACAGTCTCTGTATCGACTCGCTTCAATTGAAGTGTTTTTACGCTCCAGACTCATGTTCGTCCTTCCTAAAACAATCAAAATTTGCCTCTCTCCCTCCACTTCATTGCAGGAACTAGACTTCTTCTCCTCAAGGACACACAAAATTCTCCTAACTTGTGTTCCTCTTAAGGCAGCAGTCAGGGATCTTGCCGTTCTTCCTGCAAACTCATCCCTGATTCTCCCTTTTTTGGAGGGGAGAAAGGAAAGGTCGACCCGTCCACGGGAGTCCTTTTAATTTCCGGTACCGCACCCATCAACTGGCCTCCGTTCAGCTGCAGAAAAAAATGTCATCGGGGGAGAAGCGTGTCCTGAATTCTGACTTAAAGAATGTGTCAAGGAAGAGACGCAAAGGGACAACTGTTTATTTTCACAATTATTGACCAAAATGTCAGCAGGATGGTGACGAAGGAAAATAAGTTAAAACACCGTCTTATCCTCGGTCCCAAAATTAAATTTTCCATTTGTCTGCATTAATTTTCCTTTCTTGCGCGTCACTTTTCCACTTAAACCCCTACCCCCACCGCCATTCCCTTTTCTTCGAATTGGAGGAAAAACACGAAACAATAGAACGGCTTGCAAGACATTTAAAATAATAAATTCGTGTCAAGGATATGGCGTGCTCCTTGGCGTTTGTTGATGGAGTGGAGAGGAGAGGATCTTAATAGGTTGTGCATCGCAAAAGTTTCTTCAAACCTCCGAGGCGTAATAGAGAAAGTGCCTCGTGACCGAAGAGTTTGCCAAAGAAGACTGGGAAGGAGAGGTGGCCCAGTTCTCTGAGGAGTTAATTGAATGTCACTTCAAGTGCATTTTGTCCTACTAATGTGAGGAGTTCAATGAGTCATCTGTCGGCTTTGACGCATAGCCTCACGCAATGCATGAGGCTTTCCATTTCCTTTGACGGGAAGGATTGAATTGTCATCTGCAAGAGGCTTCAAATTGATGATGTCCTTCGTCATTTTTATGAATTTAAATTGACACCCCCCTACATCAATCTGTCACACAATTTCTCATTTCGGACCCACACTGACCGCAAGTGGCACAGTCTCCTCCGATCCCTCAATATATTTAAGCACGTCACTGACAAATCCCATCTCCTGATGGCCTGAAGAGGCAACCAATAAATTACCCGGGACTGCTACGCTTGCGGTTCCATCTTCTAATCCATTATCTCAACACCACTGCCACCAGACACCCGCTCATCACCCCCCTGAAGGCCGCAAGAGGACCGCAATTTGAAAGTGATATTGATGTTTGTCCAATTTTTCGTTCCACTCAGGCCCACACACACGCCCGAGGTAACCTTAAAATAGCTCCCAGTCTCAAGCTCCGGAACACAAACATGCTGTCTGTGTGAGTCCTAAAGGTCCTCCCTCTATCTCTCTCTTTCTCAATCACCCAGTGTGCGGCTGTGTTTGTTGGGATACGTGAAGTGGAACAGAATTTATGTAATCGCCACTTTCGGAAGGACGGGAAGGAAGCCTTATTGACGCTCACGCCATAACTCAGAACCGAATTCGGATGACACTTCTGTCGCGGTTGGAGCGCGTTACAGCCAGAATGACAAACATGTGTGGAATTGTCGCGCGCTAATTGAGTGGAGGAAATAATTTGACAGTTGAATTGTTTTACACGAGACCTCGATGTGTGCTTTGTGTGACGGGAGGATTTCGTTGTTTCTTCAGTTTGTTGCCGCATGTCCCTTGGGCCGGAAGGATACGACAAAAGTGCGACAGAGGAAGATGTGCAGGATGTCTTCAGAGCGTGCTGTGCGTAAGCAAATCAAATTGAAAGGGAATCGGCCTCTTTTTCAATCTTTCACTTCACAAGGACAGCAGCCCAGTGACAAACTCTAAGGCCTGTACGGCGGCATGTGCGTGGTCAAGCGTCTTCTGATACAACGCTTAGGACGGCTGAGTCATGTAGAGCGTCTGCGGCACGAAAAGTGTTAATTTGAGCCGTTGGGCCGACGCAACAGAGGACGGCTTTAGCTGGCGCTGGCTGACTTTGTTTATGTGGCGCTGGCTGCATTATTGGTTTCCTTGAATCGGACACCACATTACTAAGACTGTCGTCATAAGGAGATGCTGTCATCAAACCTGCTAAGCATTGGTACGACGCAACAGAGAACAGACCAGGGTGAGGTGGTGCATACAAGTGCAGAAGATCCTCAGTTGTAGGCAGCTGGCGTAAGATCGTGCTGGTTTAAGAGACATGTTAGTTGAGGCATAAGTCCACCTCGGACTATACCGCCACACGAAGGAGGAGAAAGACAGTGGAAACGAATGAAGTCCATGCTGTATGCATGAAGACTACACCATTTATCAGTTCGTGCATGGCTTGCGTTTCCTGCCTAGCATGGATACGGTCATAGCTCGGCGGACGTTGGATCGCAATCAGATGAGTTCAGTGGGACGTCTCGTTTTTTCGGCGATTCGGACAGACATCGAAAAAGAGTCAAGACGCGATCAAAGTCAGCCGACTGTTAAGAACATGGAGATGCCTCGTCATTGCCGCCCTTTATCAGCTTTATTCCTTTCTTCCAAGAACGTCGATCCCCTTAAGGCCCTCTACAGCCCTCTTCAGCGACTGGCCTCCATATGTATCTGCGGTGCTCTAAGAACCACCCCATCAGATGCATTGGACGTCATTCTCAACCTTATGCCTACAGATCTGTTTGCCCAACAGGCGGCTGCTAGTACAGCCATAAGACTGATCTCCTCATCACAATGGAACGTGTCAAACGGACACTCAGGAATCCTTCAAAGAGTAAACTTTGTATACCAGAAACTTGACTATGCGGCGCCGATGGTCTTTTTCACACAAAATTTCCTGATCCCTGAGCGAGACGCGTGGTCGGCAAACCCACGAAGGTTTGCTGACACTACGTGCATCTACACCGATGGATCAAAAACAAACGAAGGCGTTGGTTGCGGAGTCTACTCTGAGGATCTTAACTTTAGTCTAAAATTCAGAATTCCCAATCACTGTAGCGTGTTCCAAGCTGAAGTAATGGCCATTCGCGAAACTCTGTCTTGTCTGACGAGGAATAGAATATCCTCAGCTGATATCCTTATTCTTATTGATAGTCAGGCAGCACTCAGGGCCCTGGAATCTGTCTAAACAAACTCCAAGGCGGTCATGAACTGCCGCACATCCTTAGATGAGATGGCTGAGCAGTTCAACATACGCCTGTGCTGGGTGCCAAATCACAGAGACATTCCGGGCAACTGTCAAGCAGAATTGGCCAGGCTTGCCACAACGCAACCACTACTTCAGGAACACGAACACCTCGGTATCCCTCTCGCCACATGCAAGTCAGACTTGTGAACGCGATCCATCAGACTAATCAAAGATGGTCTAACCATAATCTTTGTCGCGTCTCCAAGGAAGTGTGGCTCTCTCTTGAACCCTAGCGCTCCAGACTGCTACTATCGCTCAAAAGATCAGCCATAAGCCTGGTCATGGGAGCCATAACCGGCCACTGTCTGACCGGTGAGTATGCTAGCAGGCTAGGGGCTCCCTGAAACGAGTTTTGCAGAAGCTGCAGGGATGAGGAAGAACCAGAAACTCTCCTACACCTGTTATGCACATGCCCGGCGCTCTCGCGCCACAGACACAAACACTTTGGAAGCTATTTCCTCAATAAAACCCCTCCCTCCGACATTTTAAACTTTATTATCGGCTCCAACTGGTTTTAGGTTCTTCCCACATGGTGTGGTAGCACAATGGTTATGTATGGGACTAAGTGCATTCATCAGCCACCTTAACCTACCTACCTAAGGCCCTCTTTACGACGTACAGTAAAGTACCATATACTAAATATTTTTCACAGATGTCATAGGAAGCAAACACAAAAAAGGGCTCGTTCAAAACAAATGGTCCCTATCGAGACATTTGTATATTGACGCTCACTTCATACCGGTATACCCGGTATATGCTGTTTCGCAGTGAATTCTTACCTAGCTACTTTCTTACTTAAGGAAATGTTGCACCCTTTGTATTGCACGACTGCCCACTAGCTAGCCGTGCTAGCTATTCCACGCCAGGAGGTTTTGTTGTTTAGTAGGTAGAAACAGCTGCTTTATAGGAAGCTTACATATTCTTATGGCAGTCCGGAATGGTCCTGGGCCTCAAACAACATGCCTTTCCAACCAGCACGATCTTCAACTTCGGTTCATTTTCCAAAGATGGCGCCACCTTCAAGTTGCGGCTGGAAGCGATTTCCAACTTCATTGGAATGGTGTGACTGGAAGCGATTACCTATTTCATTGGAAAGATGTGGCACTTGTCAACTATATTAACTGTGCATGACACCAGTGTGCTAACCGCACTTTTCTTTTCTCTGAAATCTTCAAGATTAATGCTTTCAATCAACTGGTTCCTCAAAGATTTTGATTTCATTATATTTAGGAAGCTTGTTAGTCACTTAGAGAATCATTCTTTTAGATGGGGAGTCCTTCTGTTTTATCCTTTACGTGACACATCCTGACTCCCCCCTCCCTCTCATCGTAGTGCCCCTTCCCGTTGTTCACCCCAAAGCATCATAAGCTAAGCAAAAACAGAAAATACTGCATGGCCTCCGCTATCATAAGGTCGTTGCATGGCTGCACCAAACATGACCCAAAGAGCCCTCAGCTGTCAACAACAGGAACACCCCCACACAGCATGACACCACGAATCGAAAGTCTGTTCTGCTCCCGCATACAAAGGAGCTTCTTGACTTCGTGTCAACAATCGTTGGCACAACTATCACCACCATCCAGTGAGAGAGCAGAAAAACCAGAAATGCTGAATCTTTGCCAAAACTACTTCGTCTCTCCCTCACTCCAGGGTTCAGTCGCCTCGGCCAGGAAGAATAGAGCCACCTGCAACACAAAGACCACACACACTCACCTATGAAACTCTTCCTCTTGTTTATGGTTGCAGTTATTTGCGCTGACACACCGAAATCGGCCAATTTCACGTCGCCGTACTCCGTCAGAAGGATGTTGGCACCCTTGATGTCACGGTGCATTTTCCCCATTTGGTGCAGGTACTCCAGTCCCTTCAGCGTCTCCCTACACATGTAGGCGATCTGTTGTTCAGTTAGTGGCCCAGTCACTTGGTAGATGTCCTGGAGGCTTCCACCACCACAATACTCCATGCAAATCCACAGCTTGTCCCGTCTCAAGTACGAGCCGTAGTATGCGATGATGTTGGGATGACGACAATCTCGCATCATGATGATCTCCTGCTGAATGATTTGTATGTCGTCGGTGGGTTCCAGTTTGATGACTTTTATGGCCGCTAATTCGTTACTTTGGATGCGTTTTGCCTGTGAAGTATACAAATGAAAGAGATTGTGTGTATGAGAGAGAGGCTGATGGGGAGGTAGGTTTGTTTGTTTCAAGCTTTTGGTGGCGTTTCTTGGGGTGGCAATCGACGGTAATGGGAGAGCGCGTTGAGGGGCGCATAATGGAGAATTTAATGGCCTTAATGGGACTGAGAGACGGTTTAGAACATTTGTGTTAAATGGATGAAAACGAAACCATTCCGGGCCCAAAGTGGAGTGACGTTGCCAAAAGACTAAACAATTTACACATTCGTTGGGCGCCAGTTTTGGAGTTTTTGGAATTTCCAGAAAATTTGAATACCACACGTTGGGCGCTGTTTTTGGAGATTTTTAAATTTTCAGAAATTTTGAATAACACACTCTTTGGACATACGTTGGGCGCCATTTTATGAGTTTTTACAATTTTCAGAAATTTTGAAAGACACACCTTTTGGATATTTGTTGGGCGCCATTTTTCGGGGCGTTGGAATTTCAAGCACATTCGAATAATTTTTGGAGGATTTGGAATTTTCAGAAATTTTGAATGACACACTCTTTGGACATACGTTTAGGGACACTTTTTGGGGAGTTTTAGTTTAGGCAAAGAAGAAGATTTTTTGCAAACAAAATACGTGTAGCCAAACTCAAAACAAAGCAAATAACAACAACAAACAGATGAAATGAATGCAAAAAAAACTGTGACTGTGACTGTTTCAACTTCAATACATGCGCTTATTAGAGGCCAATACAGTCAAAGAAGGGGCTCAAGCATGGATGTCCTTAGCAGGTAGTATCCGACCAACCTTAGAAGAATCCTCAGACGAAATTGCTCAAAAGGGAAACACGGCATAAGACAAGAGGAACCATACAATGAAGGAAAAGAGGAAAGAGAAGAGAAGTTCTAGATATGGAATTTGCAAGACTCCTCTTGAATGAAGTCGTGGAAGTTTTTAGACTTCTTTCGACAAGCTATAGCCCTAATCGCAACCCCTATCTAAGAATGAATCTCAGTTGCAGTCACAGTTTTAGTTTACGTTGAAGTCTTTATCTCTTTATCAGTTTCAGTATCGGTCCCAATCTCAGTTCTAAATCTAGTCCAGTCATAGTCTCAGTCTTCAGTTTCAGTTTAATCTTCAGTTTTAGTCTCAACTTCAGTTTCACTCCAGGTTCAAGTTCCAATTCCAGTTCAAACCTCAGTTCTAGTCCCAGAAACAGTCCTTATTTAAGTTCTAGTCCCAAAAACGGTCCTAATCTGAGTTCCAATCCTACTTCAACATCAGTTTTAGCTCTTGTCTCAGTCTTAGTCTTAACTTTAATTCAAACTCAAAACCCAATCCCGATTTCGGTTCAGTTTCTGTCCAGTTTCATTACCAGTCTTAGTTCTACACCAAGTTCAGTCTGAGTCTCAGTTTCATCTTCAGACTCAATCTCAAAGTCAGTCTTTAGTTCCAGTCCCAGTTTAAATCTAAATTCTAGTCCCAGAGCCAATCCTAATCTCAGTTCCAGTACTTATTCAGCATTAGTTTTAGTCTTAGTCTCAGTCTCAGTCACAGTCTTAACTCCAATTCAAGCTTCAGACCCAATCCCGATTTCAGTTCAGTTTCTATCTAGTTTCATTTCCTGTCTTAGTTGTAAACCAAGTTCAGTCTCAGTCTCAGTTTCATCTTCAGACTCAATCTCAAAGTCAGTCTTCAGTTCCAGTCCAAGTTTAGATCTAAGTTCTAGTCCCAGAAACAGTTCTAATCTCAGTTATGGTCACTGAAACAGTCCTAATCTCAATTCTGGCCCCAGACACAGTCCTAATCTCAGTTCCAGTACTTATTTAGCATCAGTTTTATTCCTAGTCTTAGTCACAGTCTCAATTTTAATTCCAATTCAAGCTCCAGTCCAAATCCCGATTTGAGTTCCAATTTCAGTCCAGTTCCAGTCCCAGTCTTAGTTTCAGATCCAGTTTAGTCTCGGTCTCATCTTCATTAAAGCTCAGCCCATTTAGGCTCAAACTCAGTCTCTGCTTCAGTTCCAGTCCCAATTTAAATCTCTGGTCCAGTCCCAGGTTATAATCTCAGTTCCAGGCCCAGTACCAGTTCCAGTCCCAGTTCAATGTCAGCCTTAGCCTCAATCTCAGCCTAGATTTCAGTTACAGTTCAAGTTCCAGTTTCATTTCAATTCCCAGTTCCAGTTCCAGTCCGAATTTCAGTCCCAGCTCCAGTTCTAGATCCAGTCCAACATCAGTCTTAGTCTTAGTCTAGGTCTCAGTTCAAGTCTTAGAAGCAGAAACCAGTCAGGTACTGGACCATGATCAGCAAAAAATCTTCTTGTTTTATTCAAAGTTTAGAGGAATCTTCATATATCTAGCGTGATACAGTCAAACACGAATAATATCACATCACGTCGACAACAAAGTACTGTGACACTAAGCGGGTTTTGACGTTCAGTCGTCTGTCTGAAAACAAAGCAACTGGTTGGATTTATGCTCATAAGCGATGTGACTATTTCCAGTTTCGATTATACTTTGTGAAAGCTACCAGGATCTTAAGAGCATTAAATCGTGTTAATCACCGGGATGATAAATCTTGGCAGTCATCGGATCTGATGCTCTTTGGTTTACATTCCTTAAATGAAATATTTGTTTACAGACAAATCAAGCTCCTCCATCATATACAGACTCCTCAACAAAGGAAGTTACAGCTTCAAGGCCTTGTAGGCTGTCTTACTCAACTCCACTCATTGATTGGCGTGCGTCCTACATGAGACCTTATTTATTCTACCCGTTAAACCTGTGAGACTTTTGAGGCAAATGCATTGCCGAAGATTTCATGAGTAAAGCGACAACGTCGCCTACGAACACCAAGGTAAGCTAACATTTAACATGGCCTCGAATCTCTTGACCAAACAGAGGTGGCTTAACCACGTCCTCTGTGCATTTCAAGCATCAATCGACTCTTCCTTTAAGTAATTCGTCGCAAGTGGTGCATAGAAAAAAGGGAGTCTAGAAATTAAACACGAGACCTTTGGCGTGGGATTCAACCAGCTCACTAACTGAGGGTCTACGGCAAATGGTAGAATACAAACTTGGAATCGAAACTAGAAATGCGGCATGGCCGTTAAGTATCAGCCCATTTTTCGACAACGAATCCTCGATTGTTTCGAATTCTGATTCACATAAAAGGTACCGCTTTTGTCAGACTATATGTGGACTACCAACATAATACTTCGACCCAATTGAGACGCAGTCGATTTGTTAACAAGACACAGAGTAAGGCATTCATTTCTGTCCACATGTTGGGCGCCATTTTCGTGATTTTGAAACTGGATTCCAAGTCTGGATTCTTTGTTAACAAAGCGCAGACCACACATGTTGGGCGCCATTGTGTGATTTTGAAACGGGGGGACAATCGTTCCATTTTGTAACAACGAATCCTGCACAGTTCTCATTAAAACAGACCACAATTGTTTGTTCTATTGTTGGGCGCCAATTCTTTAGTCAAGGCATAAGGAGTTACATAAACCATCTCGAAAAATTTAAGACTTCTGCAGACCAGATTAATTATTTTCCTTTTTTCTCATTTCTTTCCGCGAGATCGGGCCGCATAAAATGATCTGCGGAGGACTGTTAAACTCATTGACCCAACGTCCTTGACAGTTCCCTAAATATAGCACAAAAACAAAAACCATAGCTTCCATCTAGTCTCTGTTGAAATACCAAATTGTGCTCTTTTACAGCACCCCCACCCTCGTCCTTGCAACCGAAAGGACCACCTTCCACAGCATCGAACAGAAAAAAATTGATATCTTAAAAGTTTGTGCGTTTTCTCAGTCCCATAAATTTCACCCCTTGCCACCGCGATGATTATGGATATGACTTAGAAATGGGATACCCTCTCTATACGCCCTGCCAAATGCATTTGTCATTAAATATAAATGTCGAGCTGTACGCACACATTCATACGGGCGCGCATTTGTGCGGATGTGTGCCCTGGTCTAGGGGAAGAATGTAATTTTGACGAGAAAAATGATAAATTATTGTGGCGCAGAGGAAACGAGTTCCAAAAGCAAAAACAGAAAAAATCCCCTACACACACACAGTTCGTCCGCGTTCATGGAACGACATTGAGATTTATGTTGGAAGTTCTTTGAGCTAGAAATATTTGCCAATGCCTGTGGAAATGCTTGAATTAGTGAACGTGTGTGTGTGGGGGCTAAGGGTTGGTGAAAGTTTCTCGTTTTAATTAAATTATGTACCGCTGGTCGAGGGCAACCGTTGGTGGTGCGACGGTGCCGCGAAATGAAGCAAAGGTCACCTGGGAGGTTGACGGTGGCAGGGACGAATGTGCTTTTGGACGGCAGAGTGAGGTTTTTGTTTCTTCAGAATCCGTCACTTGCCGGAGGGGGGATATGTGTTCTTACAACTCAATTTTAAAGAAGAGGGAAACACACAGTCGTTCGTCGCGAAAAGACAAGCGAAAGGAGCGTTCTTAGTGGAGATTACTTTTTCAAGAGACGCCATGGTTGTTTGGTTGGTTATGAAAAAGGAAACGAGGAGGAACGACATTCCTGGATAAATCTACGAACGCTAGAGGGCTGAGTAGATAAGGATTTGAAGGGCAGATCCCTAGATCATGGACCATCATCTTCTATTTTCCAGAGTTGGTTGCGGATCCTAGATAGCAACCCGTCATACCTAACGAAGGAGAGATTCCTCATGACTTTTGTCGAGGACTTGCGGCACAGGGCTGATACATGATTGCATGGCAGGCCCACAAGACTTGTAAATGTTTAGTCTGATTTTCTTGCATGAGTTGGATATCAACGCTCTTTCGTGGGGACGGGCTTGATAAAGCAGGTCATGCTGTCACCTCAATCTGGTTGCCCCCTTTTTGACATGGTCTTGTAACCCTTACAAAAGGCGTAGCCCTAACGCGATGCACGAAGCACGGTGCTTAAAGATCGCTATATCCATTGAGTCCTCATCGCAATTTGGCATGGCCATTCACTGTGATGTGAATACGGTGCTGGAGACTAGGATCTAGAACTGTTCTACAAGTCCTAGATGACAATCACATCGCCACAAATTTCTAGCGGACTTTTACGACTATTAAGTATCAAGCTTGCAATGCACGTGGAATGTGAGGTCCCTAAACAGACCACGTGCAGCCGATGAACTTGCGGAGGCTCTGGACTGCTATAAAGCAGACATAACCGCGATTCAGGAAATGCGGTGGGATGGGCCGGGCAAGAGAAGAGTGAGAAACTGCGACATTTATCACGGCGACTGCTACAGGGAGAGGGGGAAGTTCGAGGCAGACTTAGGCAAAAAGTCTTAAGCTTCCAATACATAAGCGAACGCGTCATGACAATCCGCATCAAGGCTAAATTCGGGAATATAAGCCTCATATGCGCCCACGCCCCGACAGAGGAAAGAGATGACAGCAGTAAAGAAGACTTCTATCACCTCCTAGAAAGGACATCGATCGATGCCCCAGCTACGACACCAAGATAGTTCTAGGAGATTTCAACGCTCAGCTGGGAAGAGAAGAAGTCTTTGCTAAAGTCATCGGAAGACGCAGCCTGCAAGCCAACACCTCCGGAAACGGACTCAGGCTGTTTGGCTTCGACTCGGGACGGAACCTCTCTGTGGCTTGCACGGGGTTCCCACACCTCAACATTCATAAAGGTACCGATCACGATCGACCGCGATCACCAGATCAATCAACCGTCAATCAGAGAGAGCAACGGAGTCAAGACAAGCCAAAACGGTTTGATGTCGGGAAGCTACAAACGCAGCCGATCGCTAGAGCCAGCACATGGTTCCATAACGATACCCGGCGATCACCTGATCAATCAACCGTCAACCAGACTGATCACGTTGCGATCGACGTCAGACATTCCTCCAGTATTCTCGATGTTCGAACCTTCCGAGGTGCAACATTGACTTGGATCATCACCTTGTTGTAGCCAAGGCAAGAGCCCGGATATCGAAAGAGCAACGGAGTCGAGACAAGCCAAGACGGTTTGATGTCGGAAAGCTACAATCGCAGCCTATCGCTAGAGCCTTTGCCGATCGATTCTCCCTGAAACTATCTCAAAGTTCGACGCTGCCTGCACAAACAATAAAAGACAAGTGGAAACGTTGTCAAGAAGCCATCAAAGAGGCCGCCATTGATGTGCTGGGTTTCACGCCACCACCTAAGAGGAACCCATGGTTTGACGACGAGTGTAGGCAGGCGCATGCAGCCAAACAAGAAGCATACAAGGCAACGCTGCATCGAACGACGAGAGCTGTTTGTGAGCTCTACAAACAGAGAAGAAGGGAAGCGAACCGGCTTCTCAGAAGAAAAAAGAAAGAGTACGAGAAACGCGCGGTCGAGGAAATGGAGAGGTGCTATGGCAGGAATGACGTCCGAAATTTTTACCGCAAGATAAAATAGTTATCTGGCGGTTATAAGCCTCGGACTGAAGCCTGCCAGAACCAAAGTGGACAACTGGTGGTAGCGTCGCAGTTGGTGCTGAGAATCTAGAAGGACCATTTCTGCAGACTCCTTAACGGCGATGACGGCCCAAATCTCGCTGTTAGGCAGAATGTTCCACTCAACTTGGACGATGATAGACAAGCATTCCGTCCCCCCGACGAGGTGAAGATAGCAATATCGAAACTAAGGTCGAACAAAGCTAATGGCGCGGAAGGACTGTCCGCAGAACTATTTAATGCAGCTGGAGATCACCTGGTTGGGCGCATGCACCAGCTCATCAGCGAGATATGGTCGGAGGAAAGCATGCCCGATGAGTGGAATCTCAGCGTCGTTTGCCCGGTTCACAAGAAGGGAGACCCCTTTGATTGCGCCAACTACCGAGGGATTAGTCTCCTGAACATCGCATACAAGATCCTCTCTGCCGTATTGTGTGAGCGCCTGAAACCGTTCGTCAACAACCTGATAGGTCCTTATCAGTGTGGTTTCAGGCCAGGGAAGTCCACAATCGACCAGATCTTTACACTGCGGCAGATCCTGGAGAAGTCCCAAGAAGTACTATTCGTCGATTTCAAGGCCGCGTATGACAACGTGCATAGAGACGAGCTATACAGTGCCATGTCTAGTTTTGGCATCCCTACCAAACTCGTCAGATTGTGTAGGATGACGATAGAGAACTCTCGCTGCTCCGCCAAGGTCGGTAGCAAACTCACCGAGACCTTCGATGTCAAAAAAGATTTTAGACAAGGCGACGCACTGTCATGTGACTTCTTTAACATCGTTCTTGAGGGGATCGTGCGAAACTCACACGTCAACATCAGAGGCACAATCTTCCACAAGTCCGTTCAACTGCTAGCTTATGCGGATGACATTGACGCGATCGGCCGAACTGAGCGAGCCGTAGATGAGGCGTTTGCTAGAATTGAAGCGGAAGCGGCTAAAGTGGGACTGATGGTAAACGAGGCAAAACGAAGTATATGCTGTCATCGAAGAAGGACGCAGAACATCGACGTCTCGGACAGAGCGTCACACTAGGCAGCAGAAACATCGAGGTAGTCAAGGACTTCGTCTATCTCGGCTCCGCGATGAATAGGGACAACAACATCAGTCCCGAAATCAAGCGCAGAATCACTCTTGCCAATCGCTGTTTCTTTGGGCTCAAGAGGCAATTGAGTAATAAAGCCCTCTCCCGAACGACCAAAGTGACTTTGTACAACACCTTGATCATCCCAGTCCTGCTTTACGGCGCAGAAACCTGGACGCTACTAAAAGCGGATGAGGAAGCCCTTGGTCTCTTCGAGAGAAAAGTTCTGCGTGCGATTTTTGGTCCTGTTTGCGTTGATGGCATCTGGAGGAGAAGATTCAACCACGAACTGTATGGGCTGTGCGGCGGCATGAACCTAGTCAAGCGTCTACGGGTACAACGCTTAAGGTGGCTAGGCCATGTAGAGCGTATGGACAGTACTGCTCCGGCCCGAAGAGTTTTCGAATCCGAACCACAGGGACAACGCAACAGAGGATGTCCTAGACTGAGATGGCGCACACAAGTGGAAAAGGACCTCAACCAACTTGGAGTGCGCAATTGGAGACAGCTGGCAAGAGATCGTGCTAGCTGGAGAGGCATGTTGGTTGAGGCCCAGGTCCACCCTGGACTGTAGCGCCCTCCGAAGAAGAAGAAGTATCAAGCTTATCAAACTGATTTTAGATAAGGCAACGTGCTGTCAAGAGACTTCTTTCTCATCATTCTTGAGAACATCGTGCGTAACCCACAATTCAACGCCAGTGACACGACCTTCTAATAAATCATCTCAACAGTTGGCCTACGTCGCTGGCAGTGACGTAATTTGACAAACTCCGCGAGCAGCCAATGAGGTGTCTGTTGACATTGGAGCAGAAGCGGCTTAAGTGGGTCTGGGGGCAAATGGGAACAAAACAAAGTGCTAGGATACACAACTCCGACGTCACGGACAGACCGACACTAGACAGCAGAAACTTTGAGGTTGTCAATAACTCTTTCCAATATCAACAACACTACGCAGCATCACTCCTGTCAATCGCTGGTCCTTAACAATTGGGCGGTAACAGAGTAATTAAGGTTTCTCTCGAAGCTGCTTTCGATCATACCAGTCCTGCATTATGGAGCGGAAACTTGGACGCTACTGAGAGTGGATGAGGAAGCCTGGATGGATGGATGGATGAGGAAGTCTCTTCTGGAGAAAAGTTTTGCATTCGAATTTTGATCTTGTTTGCTTTGGTGGCATCTGGAGGAGAAGATTCAACAACGAACTCTACGGGCTGCACAGATGTGGGATTTGGTTTTACGTGACCAGCTGCCTTAACGGCTTATATCGCGTGGAACCTTTTTTCCAAGAGTCGTAAGTAACGCAAGACTAAACGCTTTAGTTACTCAAGTATCAAACTGAGATCATGCTTGAGGGGCAATCACCCCACCTTGGTTTGATGCGAAGCTTTTCTAAAACTTCTTCCGCTTTCTGGGTCGCAGCGCCCGGTTGAGAATGCATCTCCACACTGAGAAGGGATAGTCCCCTAACCGTCTGGCCTAGTTGTGCTTGAACAATGAACTAGACAAGTCAGCACAGTACACTATCCTCGACTCTACCCGCGATGTTAGTTGACAAACCACAGCCACCACGATACTCCCACAAGGGGGCCTACCGCACGGTCAGGCTGGAACCAAAGTTCCAGGGGCCCCTGGTCTCTCGTGGCACCAGAATACAGCCTCTGGTCAAGCTGTCACTACCAGTCAGGTTCCCTCAAAGTCTGACTCAAAGTCTGTTAGTCGCCATCTCGCCACAGATGGCCTTTTCTCCATCAGTGTTTCCGTTGTCACTATAAATAGTGGTACGGATGTGATTTTGAATCATGTGATCCATAAATCCAGTCACATCATCTGGACTATGGGCTGTAAAGCATCATGCCCCTGGTTAAGCATCTTCGGATACTACGGTGAAGATGGGTAGGACATTGTAGAGCGTTTAGACATCTCTGCTCCGGGCTGAATCTGAGTCATTGGAATAATGCGACAGAAGACGGCGCACACGATTGGAGAAGAACCTTAATAATAATAATAATTGTTGGCGCGACAGTCCACAGGGGGACCAGGGCCTAGCTTGCTCATCAACTACTCGTGTTGTGCGCGCTACTGTTCTCTCACAAGTACAAGGGACCTACAGTTTTGAAGTTTGAGAAGCGGTTTCCTGATAACATTTAGAAGTTGTTAAGCCCCGTTTCCCACTCATCGACACCGATTTCCGTAAGAATTCGCAAGCAAAACCAAATTCAATTTGCTGCCCATCCTTCGGTGCCTTCCCCTACCAAGCGCGACTGCATCCACAATCAATAAAAGAAAACTTTGTTAGGAACTCATCAAAGGTACATCGACTTATTCTTACACACCCTTCGTCATTCCAATCCCTTCTCAATCGAATCCCAACAAAGACCGCTGAAAGGAGAGCATAATTTATTCAAAACTTGCGGGACGCCGCCTACGAACATCCTTTAATTTGATTCCAAACAGATCCTTCTTAAGCATTCATTTTGGGTTTTTCATTAGTGACAAGCGAGCGCCCCGCCTCCCCTTCGCCGGTGTTAGCAGTTCAAAAGCCTTTCCTTCAACGCAAAGTCCCTCCTCAAGTGCACCCTCCTTCGCTCGGCATCTCATTCACGCTTCCCTGTCCCAATCCATCACTTGCTCGTGTCTAGAGACAAGGGAGAGAAAAAGCGAGGACGGTGCAAATTTGTAAAAAGGAACACTCTTTCCCTCGTCGCCTGATCCTTTCCATTTTTGAACAAAAACAGAGAAAGAAAAGTGGAAACATCGACAGCGGCACGGTGTTTTGCAGTATTTCCCCGTCAAACAGTTGAATTTCATTTCCAACCCCTTTTGTGTTCATTGAGACGAATGTGTGATTCTATTATTTTGTGTCCTCTCCGGCCGGAGGAGGATTATGGTCGTTTGTCCGGATGCAACGTGTGTGCATCAAATCGAGCTGAGCTGAGAGCCCTCTGAAACGGAGTTGTTACAAGTTTGGTTCATTCTTTGCCGGAAATGACAGCAACTGTGTTTTATTCTGTTTTTTTTTTTTTGTTCAGTTTTTTTTGGACGTGTGTGTGTGCTGAACGAGTGGATGGAGGACAGTGGATGTTGCAGGATATGAAAGTTTTTCTTTTTCAATTTCCTGTCGCTCCTAAATGTGAATGGAAACTCTTTTGTTCAGGAGCTTGACAAAAAACAAAAAAAAAAGTATTAATTGATTGAAACAAAGGACGGATTAAGTGTCCTTCGTCGTGGAGCATCCTTGCACATACAAACGCATGGGATTTGCATGCAGTGTGTGTGTTTAAGAGGATTTCACCTTGTTGTTTGACAACACTGTTGGGAAATCGGTGTTAATAAAATCTTTGAAGGATGTCCTAGAAGAGGTTAAAACAATGTTCTCATATACACGGGGCTCCATTGAAAACATTCTTCAGTTCGGCACCTGAAGAAAATTACCGAAATCAACGCTGCCTTCCGTGTGAAACATTCTTTTGGATTTAATTCTATTAAGAAGCCCAATTCCAATTTGCTGTGCTTACTAAACATCTTACTCTGATCATCATTCTTGCCCTTGTCTATTTTCCCCTCACAGTCTAATAAGTCCTAAGTTGCGGCTCTATATTCCGTCGAGAGTCTGGTGCAACTTCTAGTACTTTTTCCATTCCATCTTCAAATTCAGTGCTGAATTCAGTCATAGACAAAATTTTAGTCTCAATCCTAGCTGCAGACGTAATCGCAGTTTATCTCCCAGTCCCAACCCCAAACTCAGTCTATGCCATGTTCTCAGTCTTAGTTCCAGTTCAAGCCTCAGTCGCCACCCAAGCTAATCCTTCATCATCGGTTTTATCTTCAGGCCCAGTTACGCTTTCAATCTCAGTCCCAGATTCAGGTTCACGTTTAGTTTCAGTCCCAGTGTCAATACAGGCTGCAGTCCTAAATAAAGTTCTTCTCCCAGTCCCAAACTCAGTCTTAGGCTTAGTTCCAGTTCAAGTGTCTGTCTCAGTTAAAACCTCAGTTCCAGTTTCAGTCCCAGAAACATTGCTAAGCCTATTCGGGAATCAGTCTCATTCTCAATCTCTGCCACAGCCTCAGCTTTAATCTTAGTCTCAGCCTTAGCTTCAGAATCAGCTTTAAACTCAATTCCAGCTCAAGTTCCAATTCCAATTCAAACCTCAGTTCCACTTTCATTCCCAGAACTATTTCTAAGCCTATTCGGGAATCAGTCTCATTCTCAATCCCTGCCTCAGCCTCAGCTTTAACCTTAGTCTCAGCCTTAGCCTCAGGCTCAGCCTAAGACTCAATTCCAGCTCAAGTTCAAATTCCAGTTCAAACTTCAGTTCCAGTTTCAGTCCCAGAACTATTTCTAAGCCTATTCGGGAATCAGTCTCATTCTCAATCCCTGCCTCAGCCTCAGCTTTAATCTTAGTCTCAGCCTTAGCTTCAGAATCAGCTTTAAACTCAATTCCAGCTCAAGTTCCAATTTTAATTCAAACCTCAGTTCCAGTTTTAGTCCCAGAACCATTTCTAAGCCTAATCGGGAATCAGTCTCATTGTCAATCTCTGCCTTGTGTTCAAATTTCACTCCCAGTCTCAATTCCAGTCCCATTTCCGATTAAGTCTCATTGTCGAGTTCTGACTTCAAACTCAGTTTCAGCCTCAGCTTCAGTTATAGTCCAAGTTCATGTTTCCAGTTCCAAAAACAGTCCTAAAATCAGTTTTTGTCCCAGTCCAATATCAGTCTTATCCGGAGGTTCAGTCCTTGTCCCAATTTCAATCAAGCTTTAGTCCCAGATTCAGTTCAAGACTCAATTCAGTTTCAGTTTCAGTGTCGTTGTCGTTGTCAGCCTCAGTTTCTGTTTTAATCTCAACCTAAGCTTCAGTTTCACTCCGTACACACCTCTGCCGCAGTCTTAATCTCAGTTCCATTTAAGTTTTCAATGCTATTACCAATTTTGGCTCCAAACTAGTTTCAGTCCCAGCATCAGTTCTAGATCCAACCCAGTTTCCATCTCAACCCCCGCTTCAATCCCAGTTCAACCTAATCATAACATCCGTTCCGGCTGCAGTTTCAGTTTCGGTTTCAGTTTCAGTTCCAGTTTCGGTTTCAGTTTCAGTTCCAGTTTCGGTTTCAGTTTCAGTTCGAGCTACTTTGAATTCAATTCCCCAACAGTTCAGTTTCGGTCGCAGTCTCAGTCGTAGTCACAGTCTGAGTCACAATTCCATTTCTAGTTCCACTTTCAGTTCTAGCCTCATTCACGGATCAGCCTCAGTCTCAATCGCAACCCTAACCCCGAACTCTGTATCAGTCTTCTTCTTCTTTTTATTCCAATTCAAAATCCAGTCCCAGCCCCACTCCAAATTTCTATCATGGACTCAGCTTCAGTTTCAATCCAACTAAAAGAGTCAAGTTCAGTTCCTCTGCCTCTGTCTCATCCTTAACCTCAGTTTCAATCTAACAACAAGTGTCAATTTCAGTTCCTCTGCCTCTGTCCCATCCTTAACCTCAGCTTCAGTTTCAGTCCAACTAAAAGAGTCAAGTTCAGTTCCAGAGGCAGTTCTTATCTCAGTTTAATCCCAATCTTAAAATTTGTCTCTGCCTTCGAACGCTGCTTTCAATTCAATTCCCAGACCATCCAGTCTTAGTCTCAATCTCAATCTCAGCCTCAGCCTTAACCTTAGCCTCAGACGCAGCCTAAGTTTCGTTCCCAGTTCCAATTCAAGTTTCCACTCCGAATTTTGGTGCAGTTTCAGTCCAAATTTCAATTCCAATCTCAACTTCAGCCTCATCCTTGATTCAGGCTGAGTCTCTGCCTTAGCCCTTACATTCAGGTTCAGCCTAATCTTCGATTCCACTCCCAATTCAATCTCAATCTTGGCCTTGGTCTCTGTCTTAATTTCGGTTTCAGTGCAAGTTCTAGTTTCAATTTAATTCCGAGACAAAGTTCAGTCTCAAAATGAGTTTCAGTCTCAGTTTCTACTGCGGTTCCTGTTCCAGCTTCAGTCTCATTCTCAATCCAGGCTGCAGCCCAAAATGAAGTTTTTTTTCCCAGTCACAGCTTCAATCCCAGCCTCAGTGTGAGTTCCAGATCAAGTCCCAGTCCCAGTCGAAATTTCAGTCTGAGCGTTAGTTGCTGTTCCAGTTCAAGAGTCAGCTCCAGTGGCAGCCCCAGTTGCAGGTAAAGTAAAAATTTGACAAACTTAAATTTACAACTTGCTTGCCACTGTCTGAGATGCTGTCGGGGGCGGATGTGGCAGGTGGAAGGTGATAGGTTGAAGGTTTCTCTTTATATTCAATCTTTATACACAATCTTAGCTTCACTCTCGACCTCAGTTCCAGTTCAAGTGCTAGCTTCAGTCCAAATCCCAGTTCCAGTTCCATTTACAATCCCAGACCCGATTCTAGACCCAGTCCAGACTCGGACTTAGTTTTCAGTCTCAGTCTCTATTCCAGTCCCAGTTCGATTCCTAATCTCTGTCCATACCTCAGCCGCAGTTCCTGTGATTTTATAAGCCCTTGCATTAGACTACTGTCGCAGCGTCGGAATGCCCCCTTCAAATCTTTCAAAGGCACACCTCCATTCATTTTCCCTTCAACCATCCACCGTTAGTGTGATAAGTTGGCTTAAGTCTCAACAGTCATCTCATTCGCGTCTCAATCACCACTCGGGATCCAAATGAAGTGCCTCCCTGACAGCGCCTTTCGTCCTGCGGACGCCCCCTTAAGTTGAAGTTTAATTGACAAACTTAAACTTACAACTTGCTTGCCATCTGTCAGAGATGGTGTCGGGGGCGGATGTGGCAGGTGGCAGGTGGTAGGTGGAAGGTTTCTCTTTATATTCAATCTCTCACGGATTCAGTGAACGTATTACAAGCACCTTCGTCCTTTTTCGTTGAAATGCTGTGGCAGGCGAGGGAAATTTTACATTGGATAATGAACGACGACGGAATGGCATGTCCTGCGATGTTGCGTTGTGCGCCAGAGGTGCTCCCTTGTGTGCGGGCGGAGATGAAGGATCTCTTGATGGAATTCTTGGTTCGTTGCTCGTTTTTTTCTTGTTTCTTCAAAGATGTCTGATAATTGAGGGGGTCTTTTGGGAGGCCAACAGATATCGATACTTAATGGAATCGGATATTTTGTTGAAAGGAATTAAGATGCGAAACTTAACTGAAACGTGAGCAGTTTCTGGGAGTGGCTCTGGAATGGAGTGGGGGATTGGATCTGAATTGGAACGAAGCAAAAAGGAGATAAGGAGGAGAATTAATTTTCATTTGAAATTGATTTTGACTAATGTAGGCGGGCGCACCTTCGAAGGGGTCTTTTGGTTGCGGAAGTAGAGCCTCAAGCGATCGTTAGACTTAACGTGTGCCGCGGCAAAGTGCATAAAAAGTCAAATTTTGGGTTTTTCAAAGTGCATGACCAGGACGTAGCATTAGAAGGACTTCCCCATGCGTCAGTCTACGAATTTGAAGGGGATCTCAAATTGTTACGCTTCACTCAGCAAGTCTCGGGGCATATAGGGGGCGCCACTAACAAAAATCGTTAATTTAATATGAATTTTTTGTTAGTGGCGCCCTCTGTGAGTGATGTGTTGCGTATTTTACTCGTTCCTCAGAGCCCTTTCGTTCTTTCTTACTCTTTCCCTACTCCTTGCACAACTGAAAGCATTCTTGGCAATTGCACAGGCAATCCCTGCAATTGAACTCTCACCACATCTCTCCTGGAATGGGACACAAGGCCTGTGCCCACCCCACACCTGTTCGCCATTGCAGCCAAATTTCAAATTCAACTCTCTCTCTCCATCATCGCACTCCCCACTGCCACCGCAAGTGGAATTCCTTTTGTTTATCTGTCGTCGGTCTGACTGCGCGGCGACACACAGGGAGAAAGGGCGCCGCCGCTGACACCGAGGAAGACGCGGTACTCATTTTCTTGGCAGCCGCCACTGCCGATCCTACTTGTGAACTATGTGCAAGGAACAGCGACACAAGCAACCGCACCCGGCACAGTCGCCGTTGTATCGGCATGCGGTGGTTGGCTTGCTGGGAGCTTCTGACAGTTCTCTATGTCATATCAACGCCGACATTATTTTCGTTTAAATTTTCATAGTTCCGCCCCGTGCGTCGCAGTCATCGCCAGCTCGAGTGCGCCCCAGCGGAATGCTCTCTCCAATTTATATTAAGAGCCTGCAGTTGGTTTAATGCGAAATGGCTGGTGCACATGGGAATGCG
The DNA here is from genome assembly GCA_955652365.1 of Eristalinus aeneus. NCBI lineage: Eukaryota > Metazoa > Arthropoda > Insecta > Diptera > Syrphidae > Eristalinus > Eristalinus aeneus. The sequence continues at coordinate 93,602,162 of OY019131.1, forward strand.
GAGCTGAATGGCGGCCATTGTTTGACGGGAGGACGGGAGGCGCTCTGCCTCATCGCTCTGTCTGTCCCGCTTTTGTCTTTGCCAGTCCCTCTGTGGATCGCAGTGTCTTTATGATTTTTAATTTGCTTGGGCAAGGGGGCACAGGAAGAAATTACGTGGCGACCGACGGCGGCGGCGGTGTCAATGAACTTCTGCGTGTACCGGCATCCTTTGGCAGTGGAAACGCACATTCTACTAGTTTCCACGAGTTTCAAAAGCGAGCGCTTTGAAAAACAATAGACAATGGATCTGCGGCACAGTCTCTGCTCAAGGTCAGGCGTGTGAAACAAAACGAAGCTCTCGCCAAACCGGTGTGTTTGCTTTCTTCTTTTTTTCGCCGTTTTTTCGTGGTTTTTGTGTGTGCCTCTGAGGCGCATACTAATAAGGCGTCCAATCGTTTCGTTAATTTGTCGAACGCGTCATAAAATTGATTACGTGTGTTACACAGCCGGTGGGGAGCCGTGGCGCTTGCAAATAGCCTGCTTACCCAGTTCGAGACAATCTGAGATCTGCTTGGGTGCATATAAGGAGGTTGATGAGATTGAAATAAATTAGAAAGCTTTCGCAGAGTTAACCTATTTGCTGTGCTGGCGATTCAACGGGAGATGTGCGAGTGTGTGCGCGGCGATTTGCATGTGAACCGGCTTCAGTGGGGCATACGCCCCGATTGACATCGAACTTTGAGATAAGAGATTTTCGGCGGATGATGGGAAAATATCGGTTTTCACCGTTTCGTGTGGCAATGTCTGCAGAAACTTGAAAAGATGAGCAGGAGACACAATGTAAGACGGAATTGGATCTTCCCAGGTGGACCTGGCTCCCAAGCAAAAAGCTTCTTAAGCTGACACGATCTTTTGACTTCGTGCGCTAAGTTGTTTGCTTGTCTCTTCCTATAGTGTGCAAAAGAACTGAGTGAAGGAAACAATGTGAGACTGATACTCGCAAGGAATCGATTCTTCTCCTTCCTCATGTGGTGCTACCGGTTGAGGTGGACTTAAGCTTCAACCAACTAGTCTCTCCAACCGTTCGCCTTCGACTTCACAGGCCAAGTTAGTGGATGACCTTGTCTTCTAATGTGCAGCATCGTGTTCGTGGAAGCCATCAGTGGTATTGGTTTGGAATTGAAGTCTGAAGCAAAGTTGTCTATGGTCTCCATCTTGGGCGCTGATTCCATAGACATCTGACTAGACTGGTATCGCTGTGCACCCGGTACAGCTTGGGACTCCTCTCCAGGGCCAAAATTTGATTGTCTTGGATAGGTTGGTACACAACAAAGCCCATCGCCCCCAACTTCAACAATATGCGGAGTCCGCTGTGTCCTAAAATGTGATTCGAGGCTTTCTCCTAATTTCTAGGTGACCTAGAACCTCATCGCTTTTGTTTCAAGTTTGGGAAGGCCTTTAGCTCCATGTATGACGAATCCTCCATTTCGTCGAAGACAGGACAGCCTTTTTGTCGTCAAGGCCAAGCAGGCACAATACAAGTTCCAAATAAATTTCGACTCCTCCTTCCCCACGTGGAACTCCCTGTCCAAGAGCGGGGGCATCCTGGGTCCTGAAATCTCATCGGTGTAGGACCCACAGCATCTGGGATTTTATATTCCCTTGCTGCCAGACAGAGACTCATTTAAGGTTTTTCGTTTTCGAAAGGACAAGTTTCCTATTTTCATCCGCAGCACACCTAGGAAAGGGTTGCTACAGTAGATCTTTCTGCAGCAGGGCTTGCCACAGCAGGGCTTGCTACAGTAGATCTTGCTGCAGTAGGGCTTGTTACAGTAGACCTTGCTGTAGAAGGGTTTGGTACAGAAGGACTTGCTACAGTGGGGCTTGCTGAGGCAGGGCTTGCTACAGTAGAACTTGCTACAGCAGGGCTTGCAGCAGTAGGGTTTGCCACAGCAGGGCTTGCTGCAGAAAGACTTGCTACAGTGGGGCTTGCTACAACAGGGCTCGCAACAGCAGAGCTTGCTACAGTAGATCTTGCTGCAGCAGGGCTTGCTGCAGCAGGGCTTGCTACAGTAGATCTTGCTGCAGCAGGGCTTGCTGCAGCAGGGCTTGCTACAGTAGATCTTGCTGCAGCAGGGCTTGCTGTAGAAGGACTTGCTGTAGTGGGGCTTGCTACAACAGGGCTCGCAACAGCAGGGCTTGCTACAGTAGATCTTGCTGCAGCAGGGCTTGCTACAGGACTTGCTACAGCAGGGCTCGCAACAGCAGGTCTTGCTGCAGAAGGTCTTGCTACAGTGGGGCTTGCTGAGGCAGGGCTTGCTACAATACAGCTTGCTACAGCAGGGCTTGCAGCAGTAGGGTTTGCCACAGCAGGGCTTGCTGCAGAAAGACTTGCTACAGTGGGGCTTGCTACAACAGGGCTCGCAACAGCAGGGCTTGCTACAGTAGATCTTGCTGCAGCAGGGCCTGCCACAGCAGGGCTTGCTGCAGAAGGACTTGCTACAGTGGGGCTTGCTGAGGCAGGGCTTGCTACAGTAGAACTTGCTACAGCAGGGCTTGCAGCAGTAGGGTTTGCCACAGCAGGGCTTGCTGCAGAAAGACTTGCTACAGTGGGGCTTGCTACAACAGGGCTCGCAACAGCAGAGCTTGCTACAGTAGATCTTGCTGCAGCAGGGCTTGCCACAGCAGGACTTGCTATAGCAGGGCTCGCAACAGCAGGGCTTGTTACAGTAGAGCTTGCTGTAGAAGGGTTTGGTACAGAGGAGTAGGGCAGTAGGACTTGCTAAAGCAGGACTTCCTAGAGTTGAACTTGTTTCAGAAGGACTTGCTACAGCAGGGCTTACTAAAGTAGGGCAGATTGAAGTATGTTCATGCGCGGCTTTAAGTTCCCACGAAGCTCTGTGCGAACGAGTTTACAGAAGTAGATGAAGAAAAGATGAACCACTTCATGTCGAAGATAGGAGCTGCAGACCTCTTGACAGACTCTAACTGACTATGTGACTATGTGTGGGAAAGTTAGTCGAGAAGTAATTCGAACGAAAGCCCAACATGAGATTGGCTAAAACCTCCTCCAGTACAAAAAAAGGTCTGAAGCCGGGATATGAAGATGAGAAAAAGCATTTGGCCTATACGTGAATGTTTGCCAATAGAGAACTGGAGCCTTGGAGGATCACAAAGGAGCCTGAATGGAATTAAATGAAATCTCAGTGCATGTCTGTGAGGAAAACAGTAGTGGGAACTATATTTCGTCCTTTGATTCTTCAAAGAACCAGGCTTACTTCAAAACGAATCTCATGTCTCTTTACCAGTTTTGTGCTTGAATTTCTCTCTGGAACAAAGCAGAGGAAGCCCACTGGCCCTAAGAGTTGTGGTGTATCGAAGTTTGGCTATGAAAGTAAGAAATTGTTGCTTTTGTGGCAATTTGCGGGAAACATAGCAATATTAATAATAATTGTTGGCGCGACAGTCCAGAGGGGGACGAGGGTCTAGCTTGCTCATCAACTACTCGTGTTGTGCGCGCTACTGTTCTCTCACAAGTAGAAGGGACCTACACTTTTTTGCCGACTCCCATCGGCGAAGTTTTGAGAAGCTGTTTCTTAGGCAGTTATTACTCTTTGAGTGTTGTCAGCAGCTCGAAACAGGTGGTGCCGTGAAAAATTCGAGGTGTTCAGCCGGAAATCGATCAAAGAACCTTCGGCGTATGAGCGTCACACTCTACCCACTACGCCACGGCGGCCACACAAATATGCATAAGAATCGGGTCTCTAACAACCTCTCGCCTCGTACACTCTGTCGTCCGTGAGAGGGATTTAGTTAACTTCTCGCATTAAGCAAAAACTCTCTGTGTCTAGAGCCCAGCTCCCCAAACACAAAAGAAGAACATTCGAATGGAGATGACAAGCTATACCGCCACGTACCTTAATAAACTGCAAATGCGCCACAAACAACACGTTGTACGGCCCACAATTCAATCCCCATAAGAAAACGAAAAATTGCATAACACACCGAAATCCCACTCTCAATGATCGATTGCAAACCCTAATCGGTCGGAGATAATGTTTCGAAGCAGAATGCACACGTGCGCGGTCTTTGTATACTCCGCTACGGAAGAAGGCAAAATATGGCTTAAATATCGCAGATAAAGGCGGTAGATAGCCGCTTTTTTGGGGGGTTGGTTATCACCAAAGATAGCACCGTTTGACGACAACAATGGCGCTGACTAGGAACTTCAGCTGACTTCGTTGGACTGTATTCACAGAGGTGCTCTTATTCTGTGAAATCTTTGTGGCTTCTCAAAGAAAAAACAACAGAAAGTACATTGTTACGAACTTCTAACAGCTGGCTTCAATGAACAAAACAGGCAACGGCTGGCGCAGACCGTCAGATTGATGAAAAGAGCAAAAGCCTGGAGAACAAATGATCTTGGAGCTTAAACGACTTAAACGACCACAAAGGACCAGGACCTGGGTTTTTCTTTAGAAAAATACTCGTTTCTGCGCGCTACTGTTCCCTCACGACTGGAAGTTGAGAGAGTTTTTATTTTCCAACTCCGAATGACGAAGTTTGAAAAACTTCCTCCTAGACAGTCTTTACCATTTGATTGTTGTCAGCAACTCGAAGGAGGTGGAAAATGCGATGCGTTCAGTTCAAGACTCGAACGTGGGACCTTGGACGTGTCACCATTATGCAACAACGGCCAAAGCAATATCGATATGGAAGTCAAAACCAAGCTGCCCGAGTTGACACAGCATTGTCTAAGCACTTTGAAAGGCTGAAGGTGCTTCGGTCTAGCGCATGCAATAACTCATCCCAAAGATTTCGGCGAAGGAACGCATGTCTGAGGAGTGTGCCAATTGGCGAACCACAAAAACGACTCTTTCGTCTGCGCCAACTACTTCGGAATGAGTCTCTTTTGACATCACTTACAAGAGCCACACTACAGTCTTCTGTGAGCGCGTTAGACTTTTCATGAGTAATCGGATGTTCCCTTTGTGGCGTGTGCAATTCCCGAGGGATTTGATTTTTACTCTGCAGCAGAACCTTCAAAAGCCGTGCAGGCACCCATCACATAATCGTCGGCTTCATGCCGGATCATACAGCCATTCTAACTAAACGGTGCCATGCCCTGTATCAAAATTTCTACCAAAGGCTTTGAATGATGTAGGTGGACCATGGTCATGTCTGGAGAAGCCACAATCGCAAGCTTCTTTCTGCGAAGACGGCTAATGGAAGAGACGACGCAACTGCGAGCTCTACATGCTCTATTAAGATGTCGATGTTGTACGGAAGCCAAAACACGCTAGACCCCCCAACAGACAACAAAGCTCCAGCTAAGCGGGTCTTTGAATTCTAGCCTCTTGGTGCGTAGGACAAAACCTCTGGTGTAGCGACCAAGTTTTCACGGACGCTAGGAAACGCGGTCGTGAAAACTGGAAGCAGCGTGCCCTGAACCATGGGGAATGGAAATCAGTTTCAGCTTAGACATAAACCCTTTATGCAAGAAGGAAGAAAACGGTCACCAATGCAGTACTTTAGCTGCTCCATCAAGGGTGGAGGCAAACTTGCCAACAGCTTAAATGTCAAGAAAAGGTGTGAGCAACGCACTCACAATCTCAATATCCTTTTGAGACGATTGTGCGAGCCTCGCAAGTCAACGAGACAAATTTTTTCAGATAAGAGTTCTGCTTTTGACTTGTATTGAGCAAATTGGGCTACCAAGGATGTACCTGATTGAAACAGGAGGGAGACGTAAATCAAGAGTGCAGAACAGCACACCAGCAACAGAAACCAAAAGCCGAGAAGTTCCACCACCCAGACTCTGCAGGTAATAAGGACGACACCGTAGTAAGGACGACACCGTCTCTGCCTAGTTCATTTTCTTTGGGTTTCAGAAGCTACTGTGTCATGGCGACACCGTCTCTGCCAATCTTTGAAGTCATGGAGCCCTTCTTCTGCAGCGACTAAGAACGACACCATTTCTGCAAAACTCTGTTTCTAGAGGTTCAAGAAGCAACTGTGTCATGGAGCCCCTCCTCTCTGTTTCTGGGAATTCAAGGACCTGGTGTGTCATGGAGCCTTTCCTCTACAACCAATAGGGACGACACCATGCCTGGTAAACTCTGTTTCTGGGGGTTCAAGAAGCCACTGTGTCATGGAGCCCTTCCTCTACAGCGAATAGGGATGACACCGTGCCTGCTAAACTCTGCTTCTGGGGGTTCAAGAAGCCACTGTGTCATGGAGCCCTTCCTCTACAGCGAATAGGGATGACACCGTGTCTGCCAAACTCTGTTTCTGAGGGTTCAAGGAGCCACTGTGTCATGGAGCCCTTCCTCTACAGCGAATAGGGACGACACCATGCCTGGTAAACTCTGTTTCTGGGGGTTCAAGAAGCCACTGTGTCATGGAGCCCTTCCTCTACAGCGAATAGGGATGACACCGTGTCTGCTAAACTCTGTTTCTGAGGGTTCAAGGAGCCACTGTGTCATGGAGCCCTTCCTCTACAGCGAATAGGGACGACACCATGCCTGGTAAACTCTGTTTCTGGGGGTTCAAGAAGCCACTGTGTCATGGAGCCCTTCCTCTACAGCGAATAGGGATGACACCGTGCCTGCTAAACTCTGCTTCTGGGGGTTCAAGAAGCCACTGTGTCATGGAGCCCTTCCTCTACAGCGAATAGGGACGACACCGTGCCTGGTAAACTCTGTTTCTGGGGGTTCAAGAAGCCACTGTGTCATGGAGCCCTTCCTCTACAGCGAATAGGGATGACACCGTGTCTGCTAAACTCTGTTTCTGGGAATTCAAGAAGCTGCAGTGTCATGGAGCCCTTCCTCTACAACGAATAGGGACGACACCGTCTGCTAAACTCTGTTTCTGGGGGTTCAAGAAGTTACTGTGTCATGGAGCCCTTCCTCTGCAACGAATAGGGACGACACCGTGCCTGGTAAACTCTGTTTCTGGGGGTTCAAGAAGCCACTGTGTCATGGAGCCCTTCCTCTACAACGAATAGGGACGACACCGTGCCTGGTTAACTCTGTTTCTGGGGGTTCAAGAAGCCACTGTGTCATGGAGCCCTTCCTCTACAGCGAATAGGGATGACACCGTGCCTGCTAAACTCTGCTTCTGGGGGTTCAAGAAGCCACTGTGTCATGGAGCCCTTCCTCTACAGCGAATAGGGACGACACCGTGCCTGGTAAACTCTGTTTCTGGGGGTTCAAGAAGCCACTGTGTCATGGAGCCCTTCCTCTACAGCGAATAGGGATGACACCGTGTCTGCTAAACTCTGTTTCTGGGAATTCAAGAAGCTGCTGTGTCATGGAGCCTTTCCTCTACAGCGAATAGGGATGACGCCGTGTCTGCTAAACTCTGCTTCTGGGGGTTCAAGAAGCCATTGTGTCATGGAGCCCTTCTCTACAACGAATGGGGACGACACCGTGCCTGGTTTACTCCGTTTCTGGGGATTCAAGAAGCCACTGTGTCATGGAGCCTTTCCTCTACAGCGAATAGGGATGACGCCGTGTCTGCTAAACTCTGCTTCTGGGGGTTCAAGAAGCCACTGTGTCATGGAGCCCTTCCTCTACAACGAATAGGGACGACACCGTGTCTGCTAAACTCTGTTTCTGGGGGTCGAGCCCTTTCTCTACAACGAATAGGGACGACACCGTGTCTGCTAAACTCTGTTTCTGGGGCTTCAAGAAGCCACTGTGTCATGGAGCCCTTCCTCCACAACGAATAGGGACGACACCGTGCCTGGTTAACTCTGTTTCTGAGGGTTCAAGGAGCCTTCTACCTTCTGAGGAAGGTAGAGCATCTTGCTGAAGTCTGTATTAATCTGCAACTAGGACGCAGAGAAGATTCAACGACGAACTCAATGCGTCCTGACTTGCACACTTGGATGGACACCTCAGAACAACTCAATCGTAAAGAATTTTTTTACAACATTGCTCCAGTGGGAAGAATCTTGAAACTTTACATTTTGGAGGAACATCCTTCTTCGCACACAGGGGAAAGAGAAACCTCAATCGACTTCATATGCGAAAGCTGCCAGCTAGCGGGATGTGTTGTTAAAGCCCAGGCCCTCCCCGAATATATCCCTTTTGAATCTAAGACTTCCGGAACCCTCCGCAAATCCCGTTTTCTCGAAATATGGCACACCGAATTGTTTTATCGCTCCTAGCATATTTTCTTTACAACTTCCCAAACGAGCAGAATGGATTTCGACCCAATTCGCACGTCTCCCGGTCGATAAAGAAAGAGAAAAGCAGGTATGAGTGTGCACATCGCCCCACATCTATCCGTCTAAAGCGCCCTCAAAACAAATTTGAATCCATCCACAAACCCAATTGCTGACAGGATGAGATTATTTACGATTTCAGAAAAATCTCCTAGGCACTTTCTCGGCCACCGTGCGCCTCGCACTCTACCAGCCGTCTGGGGACACATTTCACAAGAAAGTTCTCGTTCCCTTCCAGGCCCCCTTCCACACAATTACCCGGGACACCCTCGGGGGAGAATACAATAATAGTTTGCATCTGCTGCCGCTCGGCCAGCACCACTCCAACCAGCCCGTCGCCAGTCACTGCCGCGTGTCGTTGCGTAATCGTGTTGCCCGGCTACCGCGTCGTTCGCCGTGAATACGAATTAGGCACAAGAATTGCTTGGATTTACCTGCTGGCGGAAAGAAACACAACACGGCGGCGAGATGTGATGCCAGCTTTACGGGGTACCTCCAACTCGCGTTACGTGTGCTGGTAATGAAATTCTGACATTCAAACCGGGCAAAAGTTCACTGACTCACGCGCGTAGACGAGGGCCGGCCTTCTTCGCCGCGCAAGTTGGCTAATTGACTTTTACCTCGCTGCCGTGGCGGGGAAAGTAATTAATTTCCTTGACCGTGGCAAGTTAATCATCAATTAACGGGGACAGCTGTCATAATCGGATTGTTTGATTTGGAGGTAAATTTAAAAATGTTGAGCTGGGAGCGTGAAGAACTGACTCAGAGGTCGTTAAAATAGAAGACAGTGGTGGCAGACAGTGTTCCTTTGTCACAGTCACTCCCCTCCACACTCCATTTCTGGTTCTGCGGTTCCAGTGAGTTCTTGCGTTAGTCATCTGAAGGAAAAGCTCGTCATGCACTGTCAACTTTCGGTCGGCCATTACACAAGTTTCAATTAAACGACAAAGACACCCCGCCCCTCCGCGGAGCAGCAGCGACTTCTTCCACTTCTTCCACTGCTGCGCCGGAGATTATGGAGAACATGTGTGTAGGCTGCTTTAAAACTATCGCTGAGGTCTTTGGGCTCATTGAAGTCAATTAAGGAAGAGTTTAACTGCCGACGACGCGTTGTGCTTTCTGGGCCGCAAAGCCACACAAAACCACTGTCTGTGTGTCGTTCGGATGAAAATTTATGATTTATCGGCTTGGAATAAAATTCATTTTGTGCCCCCCTCGTCTTTTGCGATTGCAGGGCTAATTGACGGCATTTCGTGCATTTCTGTTCACCAAGAACAGATGAGAACGATTGGAAAGTGAATTGAATTTGGAACTGATTGCGGCGTATTTTGAAAACAGAGCCTGCTGTTCCTCGGTTCAAACTGTGCATGACTTATTCTTTTTCTAGCTGTGCCTCCAGTCAGAGCTGCAAGGTAGCACAGGACTCCGTGTATAGCCGTGCACAGCGTTCAAAGATGAAGCCTAAATTTATGGCGATAGCCTGGCAAACGACCACTATTTGAAGTGACACAGCTCGCCTTCAGACATTCAGTGAACTCCTCGAGTTTCAAATGACTGCATTAGGTTGAGTGCTAAGTTCCTTGTAGCTGCTACTTCAGATGCACTATAAAGTGCCGCAGGAGACCCCTTTTGGTACTGAAGTGTTTCATCGAATTCTTGTCGTTTGGCGAGGCTAGTGCAGAATCGTTGCTTCTTGCTGTCGATTCTAGTTTCGTATCACGTAGGAAAGCCATGCGCTCTGGTGGCCAGTATGATCTTTGTGTGAGGAATCAGCTTTGGATTCTATTGGAGCCTCAACATCCTCTATGAATGGCATGCTTTTTATAACTGGTGCACGCTAGAGGGATTGTTTGGTAGCCTTAAGTGACCGATTTGAAGTCACAGTACGGGTTTGTATAGACTCAGCTTCTATTTCAAAGTCAGTAGGTTCTCTTGTCGCATTTGTAGGCAGGTGCAAACGAAAGCAAGCTATTGAATGCCCACATTGGAGAAAGGGTTGAACTTTAGTCTCTCAACTAAGTACACTCCAAGATACATCGACTTATTCACTGTTGCTAGAGCTCTACCCTAATGCTTCGATGTTTTCAGCTGTTCAGGAGCCTACATGTGTAGGTCGCCGCGAGTATGTGACAACGGATTTATTGATAGTTGATTCAGAGGAACTTTTTTATCTTTATTCGACCACCCGCGCTATGATTTGCGGTTACGGTGATGGGAAGTGTAGCGAGCCTTGTACAAGCCGCACTCTTCGTCAAGCGAACTCTGGTTCAAATAAACTCCACGTTAAATGAACTCTGTGTCAAGCTAACTCTACATTAAGCAAAGCGAATAGTGCGTTACCCGAACTCTGCCCCAAGCGAACTCTGTGCAGTCGCAAACACAACTTAACTCTGAGTTAAGGGAAACTTGCGTCAAATGAATTCTGCGTCCAGCGAACTCTGTCAGTCGCTAATCCTGTACAAAGCGAACTCTGTACCAAGTGAACTTTGTGCCAAACGAACTCTGCGTCAAGCGAACTCGGCACCACGCGAACTCTGGGTCAAGCGAACCCTGCGTCAAATGAACTCTGCATCAAGCGCACTCTGCGTCTACTGAACCCTGCGTAAAGGGAACTCTGCGCCATGGGAGCTCTGTGCCCAGCGAACTCTGCGCTAAGCGATCGCTGCGTCAAGCGAGCTCTGCGTCAAGTGAACTCTGCGTATGGCGAACTCTGCGTCAAGGGAACTCTGTGCCCAGTGAACTCTGCCTCAAGCAATAACTGCGTCAAGCGAACTCTGCGTCTAGTGAACTCTGCGTCTAGTGACCCCGACGTAAAGCGAACTCTGCGTCAAGCGAGGTCTGCGTCAAGCGAGCTCTGCGTCTAGCGAATTCTGCGTCAAGCGATAACTGCGTCAAGTCAACTCTGCGTCAAGCGAACACTGCGACATGCAAACTCTGCGTCAAGCGAACTCTGCGTCAAGCGAACTCTGCGTCAAACGAACTCTGCGTCAAGCGAAAACTGCGACATGCAAACTTTGCGTCAAACGAACGCAAGCTATGTGAAGTCGCGAATCTCGTCTAGTCGTAAGGCCTGTTCAGTCGCAAACCATTGCCAAATCTTAAACGAGCCGTGATGTTGAACTTCTTCTGGTGGCGATGAGGCTAACAGGAAATCTCATCTAGTTTGATAATAAGACCGTGTAGAGGGTTTCGATGTTGGGGTCTTTGAAAACCTCATGTCATTTGCGCCTGCTCGTGAAGTGATGTGCTGGTATCCCACAACGCTGCCATGCGCGCACTTATTTGTGGCATGGTCTGATTTTATTATCTATTCTGTGTTTGTTAAGCCGGAAGGGCTGCAGTGGAACGCATTAAGGCCATAATGTCGCACTGACACAGTGAGGACATATGGCGCCATTATTTTTAGTCACAGATCGGACATAGCCATGTTCTTGAGCTCTGGCCCAAGAGATATCCATTCATGCCCCTTCGATTTGAGGTGGATCAAAAGAGGACTCTTTCCAGAGAAGGGCAGTCCACTGACAGCCTGTCAATCTGTCCTCGTGGATATGCTTACGGTAAGTTAAACATCTGAGGACTGTCTTTGTTAGAAGGATCAAATTTCACGGTTCGGAGTCGGCAAAAAACTGTAGGTCCCTTCTACTCGTGAGAGAACAGTAGCTAGGCCCTGGTCCTCTTTGGACTGTAGTGCCAACAATTATTATAACTATTATTGTCATTTTGTTGGGACCTTTAAAAAGACGAAACCTAAGCTTTCAGCAACATTTCCTTTCCCGGCCTCGAATTTCGGATCCTCCAAAAAGGAATTCCATTTCTGAATTGGCAGTATCCACCACAGATGGTAGCCATGATTGTCAGAAATGCCCAACTTCGCCAAATTTGCACTTTTGGGTAATCCTCTACACTGACCCTTGCTGGTACTCCAGTTTAAGGCCAACCTCCATCTAGGGTCCGGCTTCAAGTCGCAAGCCTCCGCATAGAAGCCGTAATGCACAATAGCGTCATCAGTCATCGTGGTCAGAAATTTCATTTTTTACCAATTTTCAAACATTTCTCCTCAAATGCTTGCCCAGCTCTTGATTTGTTAAGTTCCCTTTACGCAGGTTTCAGTGGACGCAGAGTTCGCTTAACGCAGAGTTCGCTTGACGCAGAGTTCGCTTGACGAAGAGTTCGCTTGACGCAGGGTTCGCTTGACGCAGAGTTCGCTTGACGCAGAGTTCGCTTAACGAAGAGTTCGCTTGACGCAGAGTTCGCTTGACGCAGAGTTTTCTGGGCACAGAGTTCCCTTGACGCAGAGTTCGCTTGACGCAGAGTTCGCTTGACGCAGAGTTCGCTTGACGCAGAGTTCGCTTGACGAAGAGTTCGCTTGGCGCAGAGTTCGCTTGACGCAGAGTTCGCTTAACGCAGAGTTCGCTTGACGCAGAGTTCGCTCGACGCAGAGTTCGCTTGACGCAGAATTCGCTTGACGCAGAGTTCGCTTGACGCAGAGTTCTCTTGACGCAGAGTTTGCTGGGCGTAGGTTTCCCTTGACGCAGAGTTCGCTTGCGATTGGTGAGGGGAAATAGCCGAACTTTCATCCGCCTTCCCCCCGAGACCTCATGAATATTTATCCCTCCTTCGAGGGCGAGCTTCGATGGAATCAACACAAATCCACTTCCAACCAAGTCGCACCCTCAAGTGCTCCGCAAACAGACACATCGACACCCGAAGATGAATCCTGAAAAGGCTACTAATTGAAACCCAATGAAATATTCACGCCCCCCACCGGTCGAGGCGTCCAAAATCAAATCCATTAGTGGTGGCTGCGGTGCGTGGGGCTGGATTCGATGATAAACAAAAATTTAATTAATTCCTTAAAGGAACACAAAAGTCCCCCCACCCCGTACTTCCCCCTAGACCAGAACGCATATATTTACGTCCCCAGTGAGAATCAAGTTTTGCCCGCCGCTGCTGAAAGTGTCGTCTGTTCGCTTGTAAATTTATTTTCAGCAGATACACACACCTTATCTATGACAGAGCACAGCGCAGCGCAGCGAACACATGAATGCTTTCTCTGCGCAAAATTAGATTCAATAGATAAGCAGCCAACAGCCGCCCACATGTCGCGGAGTTGGGCGGCGGAGAGTGCGTCTCCAGAGATAAATGATAAATTATCGGTGGAAACAGACAAACGAACACGGGTTCCGAGAGAGGGAGCGCAGAAACATTAATTAACTGACGTTGCGGAGTTCTTTTTTCGCTTTTTTCCTCTTGGCCCGGCTCAAACAATGGCAATTAAATTATAATGGATATCGCAGAATGGTGTGTTGGATATGTGATATGACACCGAGTTCGTAGTCGGCAAACGGGCGCGTGTGGTGTGCGTCAAAGGCGAAATTAATTCAGCGACTGCGTGGGGACACCCATGTGATCGGCGGAGAAAGGTCAGGAACGACGTGGTGAAATATTTTTCTTTTCTATTAGAAAATGCCGTGGCTTGTGGTCATGTCTCGTTATCAGAAATTGAATAAATGGAGGTGCCGTAATGGTGATTTATTTGAATTTGATTTGATGTGCGGCGCGGCGGACCTGGAGACCACGCCGAGGCGGCTTTGCTGTGAGTGGAGGATTACGAAGTCGAACAAGTGCGTCTGAAGGAGAGGAATATGCCAAAGGGCACAAAAGTCATCTAATTTGGGCCAATCTCTATGGGAAGCAAACCTTTCAAAATCTGATTGATCAATGTCTCGCCTTCATCTTCTTTTTTAAATGACGCTGCAAGTCCGTGGTGGACCGGGATCAAGTTTATGAGCCTCTTACGGCTTTCACTACCTTGCGGCAATTGTTCCCGACTTCGCATTCCAAGTGGGATGAGGTCCTATTTCACTTGTGTGCGGCATTGAATCTGTGCGTGTCCTTTATGGCGGTGCCCCACTGCTTCCGAGTTTGGGGAGTGTTGTCCACGTGCCTCAGTTTTTCACTTACACAAGAACCGCCACTGGATTACTTAGCAAGGCGTTGGTACGGGGAATGGGAATGGGTGGTGTGGTATGCGTTGATGGAATAATTGGTTTGTACGCTCGCCAAAATGTTTCTGTCGATGGAGCCCTGAATACGTGGATTCGGGGAATGGGCCAAAACAAAATCTGAGGGCTTGGTGAACTTGCCCCAACGTTACAATCAATTGTGACTGCCATAGGGCCGTGATTACTGACTTTTTCGTTCATAAGTTGAGCAGCCATGATGTGCAGGAGTTGTGGGATCAGTATGGCGCCACAGCATACCACACAGCACACCACACAGCTCGTGCCAAATTTGATTTATTGACGGAAAAGTTGGGTACGCGCGTTGCTTCACGATGGGGACTCGAGAATCGGCCTCAAAGGTTGTACGATTTAACGCCGGTTTGTCTTTTTCCTAGGAGATATAATAATAATTATTGTTGGCGCGACAGTCCTCGGGGGGATCAGGGCCTAGCTTGCTCACCAAATATGTAACAGATCGCTCCATAAATTCCGGGAAATATAGGATGCGCGACAGTCCACGGGGGGACCAGGGCCTAGCTTGCTCACCAAATATGTAACAGATCGCTCCATAAATTCCGGGAAATATAGGAGGCGCGACAGTCCACGGGGGGACCAGGGCCTAGCTTGCTCACCAAATATGTAACAGATCGCTCCATGAATTCCGGGAAATATAGGATGCGCGACAGTCCACGGGAGGACCAGGGCCTAGCTTGCTCACCAAATATGTAACAGATCGCTCCATAAATTCCGGGAAATATAGGATGCGCGACAGTCCACGGGAGGACCAGGGCCTAGCTTGCTCACCAAATATGTAACAGATCGCTCCATAAATTCCGGGAAATATAGGATGCGCGACAGTCCACGGGGGGACCAGGGCCTAGCTTGCTCACCAAATATGTAACAGATCGCTCCATGAATTCCGGGAAATATAGGGGGCGCGACAGTCCACGGGAGGACCAGGGCCTAGCTTGCTCACCAAATATGTAACAGATCGCTCCATGAATTCCGGGAAATATAGGGGGCGCCACGCCTGTTAGATGGCCACACCATATTTGTTTGAGCGACTGTCCATAGGGGCACAAGGGCCTAGCTTGCTCATCAACTTCTCGTGTTGTGCGCGCTACTGTTCTCTCACGAGTAGAAGGGACCTACAGTTTTTTGCCGACTCCGAACGGCGAAGTTTGAGAAGCTTTCTTAGACACTTGAGTGTTGTCAGCAGCTCGAAAGAGATGGTGCCGTGAAAAATTCGACGTGGTCAGCCGGGAATCGAACCTAGACCCTTTGGCGTGTGAGCGTTGCACTCTACCCACTACACCACGGCGGCCACTCCTAGGGGATATATGAAGTCCTTAATCTACGTCGATGAGTCCGAAACGTTTGAACACTTGGTGGTCAACATTCCCCGCGTTATCGCCGACGTACGGCCAAAAATGTTCGAAAAAGGCGTCCAAAGTTCGAACTCCAGACTAGACAATGTCCTTGGCCTCCAGACACCAGAATTCTTTGTTAGACTATAATGTCAAATGATTATCTTTCGAAGAAATTGAACAATATTACAATTTAGATAAATCGTCCGTAATTTATCCCATTCCAAAGTTCTATACCTCTAAAAGAAACACACATATCTTTGTTTTGTTCTGGTTAAGCACATTTTGGGTATGCGAACGCTTCAGTGACGGCTCGCTTTGGTCAAGAGATCATGTTCGAGAGATCACGTCAATGTTATCCGCGCCGTTCGTACTTTTGTGGATTTTGAAAAAAATCGTGGTTCGGGCAAAAACGCTGAGATTCCATTAGGACTCTGTCCAACTCATGAATTCAAGCTTGCGTCCCTTTTAGTTTATCGTCCGGTGAATTGAAGCTTGCGTCCCCTTTCATCCGGTGTATCGTCCGATGTCTTAAGGAGCTCTACAGAAAATCCCTCTGAGCGAGCGGCTTTTTTTTTAATGTACCACAGACGACACTCTTTTCGTCGAGGACACCTTAACACACAAATGAAAGAAGCTGGCACTTTTGTCAGGACTGTTAGAAATGGGTGTCTGAGTTAAATTCGGAATTCATCCGCCATGAACTCATGTTGGTGGAGTTCGCATTGTTGTGGACAAAACAGACAGAGGAGGATATTCTCAGTCTCAACGAAGTCGAAAAACTGCTCCTGTTTCTGTTTAATCCTGTTGAACATCATTCGAGGAAGTTCTCCGCATGAGCGGTTCTCTAAAGGAAAGATTCAGAAGTTACAACAGGGAACCTGTTTACATTTTTTCTTGCATCCTGAGCACAAATCAATTTATTAGAAGATAATTTAACGCAAAGTTGGAGAGCGGGGCTTGAACAAGTCGCTGCAGAGCAAGCACCTTCAACTCCAAAGGCTTAAAGACACCGCGTCAACTTTCCTTTCAAAAGACCACAACTTGTCACAAAATTTAAAGAATGTCCCGAGCGGGGCTTGTACAAGTCGTTGCAGAGCAAGCACCTTCAACTCCAAAGGCTTAAAGACACCGCGTCAACTTTCCTTTCAAAAGACCACAACTTGTCACAGTCTCGTCGCTTTAATTTTACCACTCGGAGATTAAAGAATGTTCCGAGCGGGGCTTGTACAAGTCATTGCAGAGCAAGCACCTTCAACTCCAAAGGCTTAAAGACACCGCGTCAACTTTCCTTTCAAAAGACCACAACTTGTCACAAAATTTAAAGAATGTCCCGAGCGGGGCTTGTACAAGTCGTTGCAGAGCAAGCACCTTCAACTCCAAAGGCTTAAAGACACCGCGTCAACTTTCCTTTCAAAAGACCACAACTTGTCACAAAATTTAAAGAATGTCCCGAGCGGGGCTTGAACAAGACGTTGCAGAGCAAGCACCTTCAACTCCAAAGGCTTAAAGACACCGCGTCAACTTTCCTTTCAAAAGACCACAACTTGTCACAAAATTTAAAGAATGTCCCGAGCGGGGCTTGTACAAGTCGTTGCAGAGCAAGCGCCTTCAACTCCAAAGGCTTAAAGAAACCGCGTCAACTTTCCTTTCAAAAGACCACAACTTGTCACAAAATTTAAAGAATGTCCCGAGCGGGGCTTGAACAAGACGTTGCAGAGCAAGCACCTTCAACTCCAAAGGCTTAAAGACACCGCGTCAACTTTCCTTTCAAAAGACCACAACTTGTCACAGTCTTGTTGCTTTCATTTTACCACTTGGAATTTAAGGAATGTCCCGAGCGGGGCTTGAACAAGACGTTGCAGAGCAAGCACCTTCAACTCCAAAGGCTTAAGGACACCGCGTCAACTTTCCTTTCAAAAGACCACAACTTGTCACAGTCTTGTTGCTTTCATTTTACCACTTGGAATTTAAAGAATGTCCCGAGCGGGGCTTGAACAAGACGTTGCAGAGCAAGCACCTTCAACTCCAAAGGCTTAAGGACACCGCGTCAACTTTCCTTTCAAAAGACCACAACTTGTCACAGTCTCGTCGCTTTAATTTTACCACTCGGAGTTTAAAGAATGTCCCGAGCTGGGCTTGTACGAGTCGTTGCAGAGCAAGCACCTTCAACTCCAAAGGCTTAAGGACACCGCGTCAACTTTCCTTTCAAAAGACCACAACTTGTCACAGTCTCGTCGCTTTAATTTTACCACTCGGAGTTTAAAGAATGTCCCGAGCGGGGCTTGTACAAGTCGTTGCAGAGCAAGCACCTTCAACTCTAAGGGCTTAAAGCCACCGCGTCAACTTTCCTTTCAAAAGACCACAACTTGTCACAGTCCCGTCGCTTTAATTTTACCACTCGGAGTTTAAAGAATGTCCCGAGCGGGGCTTGTACAAGTCGTTGCAGAGCAAGCACCTTCAACTCTAAGGGCTTAAAGCCACCGCGTCAACTTTCCTTTCAAAAGACCACAACTTGTCACAGTCTTGTTGCTTTCATTTTACCACTTGGAATTTAAGGAATGTCCCGAGCGGGGCTTGAACAAGTCGTTGCAAGAGCAAGCACCTTCACCTCTAAGGGCTTAAAGCCACCGCGTCAACTTTCCTTTCAAAAGACCACAACTTGTCACAGTCTTGTTGCTTTCATTTTACGACTTGGAATTTAAAGAATGTCCCGAGCGGGGCTTGAACAAGTCGTTGCAGAGCAAGCACCTTCAACTCCAAAGGCTTAAGGACACCACAACTTGTCACAGTCTCGTCGCTTTAATTTTACCACTCGGAGATTAAAGAATGTCCCGAGCGGGGCTTGTACAAGTCGTTGCAGAGCAAGCACCTTCAACTCCAAAGGCTTAAGGACACCACAACTTGTCACAGTCTCGTCGCTTTAATTTTACCACTTGGAATTTAAAGAATGTCCCGAGCGGGGCTTGAACAAGTCGTTGCAGAGCAAGCACCTTCAACTCCAAAGGCTTAAGGACACCACAACTTGTCACAGTCTCGTCGCTTTAATTTTACCACTCGGAGATTAAAGAATGTCCCGAGCGGGGCTTGTACAAGTCGTTGCAGAGCAAGCACCTTCAACTCCAAAGGCTTAAAGACACCGTGACAACTTTCCTCCCAAAAGACCACAATTTGTCACAGTCTCGTCGCTTTAATTTTACCACTCGGAGATTAAAGAATGCCCCTAGCGGGGCTTGAACAAGTCGATGCAGAGCAAGCACCTTCAACTCCAAAGGCTTAAAGCCACCGCGTCAACTTTCCTTTCAAAAGACCACAACTTGTCACAGTCTTGTTGCTTTCATTTTACCACTTGGAATTTAAGGAATGTCCCGAGCGGGGCTTGAACAAGTCGTTGCAAGAGCAAGCACCTTCACCTCTAAGGGCTTAAAGCCACCGCGTCAACTTTCCTTTCAAAAGACCACAACTTGTCACAGTCTTGTTGCTTTCATTTTACGACTTGGAATTTAAAGAATGTCCCGAGCGGGGCTTGAAAAAGTCGTTGCAGAGCAAGCACCTTCAACTCCAAAGGCTTAAGGACACCACAACTTGTCACAGTCTCGTCGCTTTAATTTTACCACTTGGAATTTAAAGAATGTCCCGAGCGAGGCTTGTACAAGTCGTTGCAGAGCAAGCACCTTCAACTCCAAAGGCTTAAAGCCACCGCGTCAACTTTCCTTTCAAAAGACCACAACTTGTCACAGTCTCGTCGCTTTAATTTTACCACTCGGAATTTAAAGAATGTCCCGAACTCATCTAAATTCTCTGGGAAGGGAGTCAAGGAGGTGGAAACAAACAAACAGACCCTCTAGCGATAAAAAACTTCAAGTACTCAGTTTTACGTTCATTTCATGACCGATATCCGACCGCGACCGTTGCCAACTCAGACTTCAGCCCTCGCTCTAAAGTCCACCTCTGACGACACAACCCCCACCGGTAGTCAAATCCAGATAAATAGTCAATCGCTAGACATGACAAGGTTCACACTCCTGCCCCGATTGCCGTTGTCGGCTGATTAAAGACGAATGCAAAGAGCCGTAAACCGAACACAATCAGCTCTGATAACACAACGCCGCGACACTGCGACACAGGAATGTATTTCCAACTTTATTGCACTCCTGGATGGAGGCGTGGGGACGGGCAGCCACTGGGTTGTGACCAGTGAGCGCTATAAAAATTTATTAAATTATTGTTTGGAGGAAGTTATGTTGAAAATTCACATCAATAAGAGATTCGCTTGTGCTGGGCGCGCGTGGGCCGGGAGCACGAGCTCCCCGGATGGTGATAAGCATGGGAGCAGTCAGGGTGGGGGGGGCATGCCATTGCGCAATGCACGAGTAAGTGATTTCCCCTTCCGAGAGTTTCCATTGTTTTTCCGTGGGCGGTGAGCTCTGCTCCTGAACTTCATAACACCAGAGCGCACATATGTATGACGAGCTCCCCAGGCGGGATTGATTGGGACTGGGAGGACGTCGTCGTCGTTGGTTCACCTTGGGATGGCCGCGAGGGGAGCTTTGTTTTACGGTTTAATTTAAGTTTACGTCAATTTTATGGCTCCGAAAGTGGGAAGGGGGTTTGTGAGTGAGTTTGACACATGACAAGTTTATGATTATGGTGATAAGGAATCAGATGCGGGATGTGAATTTGACGGGTTGAGACTTTCACAAGGTGCAACTGAATTTTGACGTGAACGAGAGCACCGTAGATGGCTGACATCGCAAAGAAATATCGCCAGGGTCACTAAAAGATCTAGAAAAAGTGGAAATGACTTAAAATCGCATCCGATTACGGATAACAATGGCGGACGGCATCAGTGAAGATACGAGTACTCAGTGTCGACTATCAGACCCAGATGTTCAGAGAACAACCTGAAGGTGACAGCTTGTCAAGGGGCTATAATCTTATGTTGTGGGATGTTAGAAGCCCCTGGAACTTCAGTTTTAGGCTGACCATGCGGTAGATCCGTTGCCGCTGTGGCTAGGTTCGATTCCCTGTCCGACATCTCGAATATATTCACGGCACTACCTCTCTCGGCCTGTTGATAACACTCAAAGAGTAGTAACTGTCTAAGAAAGCTTCTCAAACTTCGCCGTTCGGAGTCGGAAAAAGACTGTAGGTCCCTTCTACTTGTGAGAGAACAGTAGCGCGCACTACATGAGTAGTTGATGAGTAAGCTAGGCCCTGGTCCCTGCGGACTGTCGCGCCATACAATTATTAATTTGCAAGCGTTGTTCGTTTTAAAGACGATTCATGATTAAATTATGGACCAAACCAGTGTTCCCAAAAAGATAATAGCTAAAAAACACCCTTTACAGGGGCACCACTGAGCGTCGTAAGTATGCCAAAAAGTCGTCTGCAGTCTTTTCTGTCTAGAGACAGCAGAAATGCCGCGGATATCTTGCTGAAGTCCGGAAGCATGCACTTGGTCAGCCTGTATTCTAGAGAGTCATATGATCTCTAGGTGTGCTGTTGACAAACCCAACTATCGATGCAAGCCCTGAACAAAAAGGCGGGCATTCCCAAAGTGGGTTCTGGAACTTTGAGTGCCTCTTCTGATCCCTGTCTATCATCGGCAATCTTGTTTCCCATTATTCCGTAGTATCCTGAGACCCTGACAAGTCTCACAATTTCTAGTCTACCGAGCAAATTCAGGAAAAGCATGCATACATAGACCATGTAGACTTGGAAGTGGTAAGAGGGCTTACCAAGGCCATGTGCACAGCTTTGCTATCCCTAGACACCCACTCTTCACCTGTTTTTTTTTTTCATGTTTTCTAGCTTCATAGACCGACGCGAAGTGACTTAAAGACCTGCAAAGTCCACTGTTCTCGTTCTTTACGAAGGCCCAATCTCCAGATCCCTGCACCGTCTTGGAGCCGTCTGTAAAAACCCGAGTAGCCCCTAACAAAAGCGCATGGACGCCACTGCTCCGGTTCGAAAATTCTTCGAATCAGAGCTATTGGAACAACGCAACGGGAGACGGTGTAGGCTAAGGTGGCGCACATAAGTGGAGAACACCTCAACCAACTTGGAGTGCGCAACTGGAGACAGCTAGCGAAAGATCGTGCTGGCTGGAGAGGCATGTTGGTTGAGGCCCAGGTCCACTTCGGACTGTAGCGCCACATGAATAAGAAGAAGAATACCCTTTTATGGGAGTTTCATGACGGCTGTGGTTTCACGACGCCCAATGTCACCGGCAGAGCCGAAGTGAGTCTGCGGTGTGATTCCGTGCTTGGTGCAGAGGTGCATTCATATCGAGTGCTGCGACAGTACGTACGTGGCTAGGCCATGTAGAGCGTATGGACACCACTGCTCCGGCCCGAAGAGTTTTCGAATCCGAACCAAAGGGACAAAACAACAGAGGACGGCCTAGAATGAGATGGCGCACACAAGTGGAGAAGGACCTCAACCAACTTGGAGTGCGCAATTGGAGGCAGCTAGCGAAAGACTGTGCTGGCTGGAGATGAATGTTGGTCGAGACCAAGGTCCAACCCGGACTGTAGCGCTAAAAGAAGAAGAAGAACCACTAACAAAAAATCCACACTCGACAGCGGATATTTTTTTTTATTAGTGGCGCCCCCTACATGTCTCGGGACTTATTGAGTGATGTATTGCATTCCCTTACTTGCTCAGTTGACCAGAGGAAGTAATGGACACATGGAAATTCAATGATAGAAGCGTCGCAGCTGTTTGTCGCATCATCGGTGTGAGATGACACTGGTGTCACAGGAAAGGCGGTTCGCAAACCAAGGACAACTTCCTTTCAGTCAGAAGATGGCCTCTACCGTGCATCCCACGACGTGAACATCAAGAAGAGGAAGATTCATCAATACACCAAGCGCAGAGCCAGACGTGCTTGGGAACTCCTGTACCACCAGGGCAGACCGTCCCTTGGAGCTTGGTGAGAGCAGGAGTTCCTTAGAAGGCGAAAACTTATTCTACTAGACAACTGAAGTACAGGAAGGGAGGGCTCTCACCATCTCCTTGTAGATCAAAGCGTCTTCTCTTAAATTTTACCAGGTCTTTCGGAAAACTCTGCCAGAAAACTGAGAGCGCTTTGGAAGACTTCGACGTTGGAGAATACCACATTCAAACTGAGTGCTGTGTGGCCCAAGGAGAGCGGGGAAGGTTTTGGCCTAAAGGAAGAGATCTCGTCACTGGCTGCACGCAGGTTTTTGCAAACCACTCGTAAATGTTAAACACCGGTGGAAAACAATCAGGATGCACAGATGTAGACAACGGTGTGGCACTTAAAAAGCGTCACCAACTCGGCGTGGATCGAATTCTGCAAGAGATCTTTTTTCTTATAATTGGCACGCACTAAAGGGATTGCTTATACCCTTAAATGACTGGAATGAAGTCACACCACGGGCCGAAAGAAAGGTCCAATTGATTCCGGAAAGAGATCTATTAAAGGTCCAATTGATTCCGGAAACTCAGCACGTGGCCGTCTGCTGGGTTTGATCTTCACGATGTAAGCCTTTTGGCAGCTTGAATTAGTCAAAGAATTTGGACGCATATCTCAGCGACTTCATTAACAAACAAGATTGCCATATCTGCTCTTCGAAAACCACTCAAGTTACAGTCAAGAAGCCAGTGCATCCTTAGAAAGCAACAGTTTGATGCATAGAATGAACTCTTGGCATCACTGGACCACATCGCGAATGGGAACATTGTTTTGGTTGACGGATTACAAGGCTGCATATGACAGTGTGCATAGAGACGAGCTATACAGTGCCTTGTCTAGGTTTGGCATTCATACCAAACTGATCAGATTGTGTAGGATGACGATGGAGAACTCTCGCTGCTCCGTCAAGGTCGGTACCGAACTCACCGAGACCTTCAATGTCAAAAAAGGTTTTAGACAAGGCGACGCACTGTCATGTGACTTCTTTAACATCATCCTCGAGAAGATCGTGCCTAGCTCACAAGTCAACACCAGAGGCACGATCTTCCAGAAGTCAGTTCAATTGTTAGCCTACGCTGATGACATTGACGTGATTGGACGAACACAGCGAGCCGTCAATGAGGCGTTTGCTGGCATTGAAGCGGAAGCGGCTAAAATGGGTCTAGTGGTAAATGAGGGCAAAACGAAGTACATGCTGTCATCAAGGAAGGACACACAACATCGACGTTTCGGACGGAGCGTCACACTAGGCAGCAGAAAGTTCGAGGTAGTCAAGGACTTCGTCTACCTCGGCTCCGCGGTAAACAGGGACAACAACATCAGTACCGAAATCAAACGCAGAATCGCTCTTTCCAATCGCTGTTTCTTTGGGCTCAAGAGGCAATTGAGTAATAAAGCCCTCTCTCAAAGGACTAAGCTCGCTTTATATAACAGCTTGATCATCCCCGTCCTACTATATGGCGCAGAATCTTGGACGTTAGCAAAGGCGGATGAGGAAGCCCTTAGTCTTTTCGAGAGAAACGTTTTGCGTGCTAATTTTGGTCCTGTTTGCGTTGATGGCATCTGGAGGAGAAGATTTAATCACGAACTCTATGGGCTGTACAGCGACATGCGCCTGGTCAAGCGTCTTCGGATACAACGTTTAAGATGGCTAGGCCATGTAGAGCGTATGGACACCACTGCTCCGGCCCGAAAAGTCGTTGAATCCGAGCCATTGGGACAACGCAACAGAGGACGACCTAAACTGAAGTGGCGCACACAAGTGGAGAAGGACCTCAAAAAACTTGGAGTGCGCAACTGGAGACAGCTGGCGAAAGATCGTGCTGGCTGGAGAGGCATGTTGGTTGAGGCCCAGGTCCACCCCGGACTGTAGCGTCACAAGAAGAAGAAGATGAAGAACGGCGAAATTTGAGAAGCTTTTTCTTAAACACCCGAACAGACCTGGATTTTACTCACTACTACAAGGTGGCCACGAAAAAGACACTTAATAATAATAATAATAATTGCTGGCGACAGTCCACAGGAGGACCAGGGCCTAGTTTGATCGAAAAATACACTTGCTCTGATTAAATTCTTATGTCCCCTGTTTGTTTTCAGAAACGAAACCCTAAAAATGTTGGTAATTCTGACTCTCTGACGCACTCTCCGCAACTCTTATGCACATATAGCCAATGGTATACAATTTTGGAAGTGAGATCCATTTCACTTTGCGAGCTATGTTACGGATGCTAAGGAATGTAGGATATATGTAAGGGGATGGCAGTTTCATCGAATACAGTGATGTCAAGAGCAAAAATAACTTTTGACACAAATTCAATTTTTGTGTTCAGATAAAAATAGCCCTAATGTTTTCAAACATGTTAGATTTTAACGCAAAACGTCACCATGATTTTTCCGTGGCCGCCGTGGCGTAGTGCTTACACGCCGAAGGTGCAGGTTCGATTCCCCGCCAATCACCTCGAATTTTTTCGGCTCCTCCTCTATCGAGCCGCTGACAACACTCAAAAAGTGAAAATTATCTAGGAAAAAGCTCCCTTCTACTCGTGCGAAAACAGTTCTGCGCACATCAGGAGTATTTGTTTGAGTAAGATAGGTCCTGCTTCTCCAGTGGACTGCCGCATAATACAATAATTTGTCACCATATTTTCTTAGCATTCGTAATCAGTTTTAATTGCCCAATCAAAGCGGAGCTGCGATCTCTTAAACAACGTTTGCAAGCATTCAGTCATCTCAACTTCAAGAGCATGAAGATCAGTGTTTTCTGCAAAATCCATTGTCTGCCACATCAACAAATCAAAGTCAAGTTGAATTTGAATCCATATTTTTGGTACTCAATGTTCCAATGCGCGCACACTGGCAGTGAAGAAACTATTGTCGTCGTAAGCGCTTCCTTTCAGGAGGACCCCAATCGATCACTTGAACGACGATCTCAACATTTGGCCATGTTTGAGTGTCATTGTGGCGAAGTTCGCAAAACGATCTTGGCCTACATTCGTACGAGATCATATAAGAATTAAACTCGTTGGAACATTTTAGGTGGTGCCAATTTGTTGATTTTCATCGGAAACTCATCTCTAGCTTTGAGGCTCATTCCTGACTAAATTCGATTGTCAACAAGCAGACTCTACTCTACTCTACGTGCTCCACGAGGCACCATTACATTGCGAGAGAAGCTCTTTTTGGTGTGGATTACTTGCCGGAGAGGTCATGTGATTTTTGGTGTCAAAAGTAATCGCAGTCGCACCATGATAAGTGTTTATTTCAGCCCCAACAGGAAGGTACAGATTGTGGCAATAAGTGGATATAACAAGACGGTGCCACAAACCTCATGTCTAGTTTTTGCATTCCTACCAAATTGTCAGATTGTGTTGTATGACGATGGATAACCCTTGTTGCTTCGTCAAGGTCGGTAAAGAACTCAGCGAGACCTTCAATTTCAAAAAGGCTTTAGACACGGCGAGTCACTGTCATGCGACTTCTTTAACCTTTTGAGGAGATCATGCGTAAAAAAAGTCAACAGCATGGGCACGATCTTCTAAATGTCAGTTCAATTGCTAGCTTACGCTGATGACATTGACGTGATTGGACGAACACAGCTAGCCGTCAATGAGGAATTTGCTGCCATTGAAGCGGAAGCGGCTAAAATGGGTCTGGCGGTGAATGAGGGCTATAGAGCCATGAAGGGAGGTGTTTTTTTTTTTTACAAAGTCGTGTGCACCTCCCTGGAAAACTTCTGACACGCCACGGCACACAGCTTATGCCACAATCGATCCTTTTCAAGTCAAAGTTCATAAAACGTGCTTATCAAGCGCCTTGGGAGATGTCAATTGCCCAGCACTGAGTTGCCCTGGAACCTCTTTCTTTGTGGGGATCCATGAGGGGGACAGAGAACTTGAGCTGCAGTTCCAAAATATCAAATAGTCTTAGAAAACTGGGGTGACAAACTGCGAAGGCAGTTGAGGCAATCATCAAAGCGTCGCTATATTGGCAACTATTCCTACCATTTCACTTGTTGCCTTTCACACCCTTCACACCCGTGGACCACTGAACACTTCACAGATCTATTTCCAAGCAATCTTCTTCATCGAATGTGCGTTGAGAAACACATTTTCAATTCCAAGCCATCAGTCGTCAAAGACAGGCCTCTGAGGAGGAGTGACATAAGAGGAACGATATCATCTCGAAGTGACGACGCCTGCTCAATGTTGCCATCCGACTTATCCGGCAATAAATCAATGGTTTCGTTGAAACTCGGAGATGTTACGCCTTGGACATAATGCCACGAATCACTTCATCTTGTCGACACCAAGTGTTCATTTTGGAAATGGGTTCACTCCCGGTTACACGCTCTCGTTCACTCGAGCAGTTTCTGAATTGAAAGGCATTCCTCTTGTTTGCAAGCAAAAATCAAGCAATTTCAACTCAAGCAGAGCGAAGTCGCCACCCTTGTCCGCACCACACGCCATCCCTTTGTGCCTGGCTCTGTCCCTCAAAAGCGTAGAGATTAGAAGTCAAGTTTGTTGATCTCGACGGACACTGAATGTCTATCCTGTGGCGTCCTGTCACAACCGCCAGCGGCCAACAGACAAAGGGAAATGCCTCAATCTCCATGCTGACGTATTTGTTCAAATTTGTTCCTTTTTCATCTTTCTCTTCCTCCCGCACTTTCCATCAACTTCCTGCGGATGGAAAAAGCGGAGGGAAAAAAAACCTTGAATGCTTTGGCTGGCGCTGGAGTCATTCAACAGAATTAACCAACCTCAACGCTGTGTGTTTGGACTGACTTTTCCACACTCTGGAGTGGAATCCATCATGGAAATGCAAAAAAAAAAAATGAAAGCACAGCTAGAATGTGAATCCTGCACTGCACTCCATGAGCTGTGGGGTGGCCAGCGCTGGGGGAGCATAAATAATCGGTGGATGCATGGGGCATCGTCAGTGTGCAGAAGGTCAAGGGATGCCTGAGTTTGATTTTAAAATGAACGTTCGCACATAATTACCGCTACATGCAGCGAATGGGTGGTGCTTGACATCAACGTACCTGAAATGAAAAGAAGAAATGGGAATTAGTTTCGGAGTTGTGAAAAAAGGGAGCTATTGAAGTTGGGAAAGGGGATTTCAAAAAAATGGGTAGACGACCGGCAATGACAGTGGACTCCTTTATTTCACTGTTCTGGTTCTCCGAGCCCCTCCTTCGTGAATGAACAACTCTAGTGGATGGTGGAAAGAGATTAGGTCTTGCTATGGATTCGTGTGGACTGCAAAAATGAATGAAGATGGCAAATCTAAAAGTGAGCAAAGTGGAATGCTTTGTGAGTCTTCTTCATCTATTTTTATTGGCGCGACAGTCCGAGGTGGACCTGGGCCTTGACGATCCCTTGCCAGCTTACTTCCACAACGCACTACAAATTGATTGAGGTCTTTCTTCACTTGTGTGCGCCATCTCAGTCTAGGCAGTGCCATGTTGCGCTGTGCTAATGTCTCGGATTCGAAGAGTTTTCAGGCCGGAGCAGTTGTGTTCAGGCGCTTAACTTTTCCGTCCTTGTTGAAACCTCAAGCGCTTGTCCAGACGCATGCCATCGTTCAGCTTTTGTGAGTTTCAAATCGTGAGTTTAGATAGCCTAAGCCCTGGGCTGCGATATCAAACAAGGATTGTCGATGTTCGAAGGAAATGTAAAGCGTGGACAAATGAATGGAAATTTCTTTCCTTTCAACAAAATGAACAATATTAGTTTTTATTCATGTTTCTTGGGGTTCAATAATACAACAAAAGACGACGCCACCTTCATCTTGTGGCTGATTTTGAAAGCAATTACCTATATCATTGGAAGGGCGTGACATATTGGGTCTTTAACTTAATTGCTCAGAGATGGCGTAACTTGTATCATTCCACTGGAACATGCGTTGGAAAGCTTCCGTCAATGTACGTCATTTCAGTTTATGTCACTCATTTGAAGCGTAAACACCAGTTTAATTTTTTCACTTAAACATGTCGAACTGTGCCTTAAAAAGTGTTTTTGCGGGGAGTTCTTCTTCATTACATTTTTCATTATTGCTTCTTCGTTATTGCTGCCGAAAGTCATCGTATTTTGTTGGAAGTTTATGGTGAACATGCGCTAGCTAAGCGAACGTGCCAAAAGTGTTTTACACGATTTAAAATTGGTGATTTTGGCTGGGAAGACAATGATCATCCTGGTCAGCCGAAAAAATTCGAAGATGAAGTACAGGAAGCATTACTCTATGAAGTTTCTTACCAAACCCAAGAACCTTTGAGTGAGACTCAAGCTGCTATTTCAAAACGTTTAAAAGCAGCAGCTGGATGTATTCAAAAGCAAGGAAATTGGATTCCCCCCGAACTCAAGCTCAGAGACCTCGATAGGCGGTTTTGCATGCCCGAAATGCTGCGAGAATGCCACAAAAGGAAGCAATTTTTGCATTGGCTTGTTACTGGTGAAGAAAAAGGATCAATTGTGAGAACCCCAGGCGCAAAAAATCATATGTGGCATCCGGTCAACCAGACAAATCAACGCCTAAGCTGAATATCCATGGCGCAAAGGTAGTGCTAGTGGCCGCGGTGGCATGGTGGGTAGAGTACGACGCTCAAACGCCGAAGATCTTGGTTCGTTTCCCTTCGAGCTGCTGACAACACTCAAAGAGTACAAAATAAAAATTATTGTTGGCGCTACAGTCCAAAGGGGGACCAGGGCCTAGCTTGCTCATCAACTGCGTTGAGAAGTTTGAGAAACTTTTTCTTAGACAGATATTACTCTTTGAGTGTTGTCAGCAGCTCGAAAGAGGTGGTGCCGTGAACAATTCAAAAAATTGGTGTTAAGCTTGGAATCGAACCGACACCCTTCGGCGTTTGATCGTCGCACTCTATCCACTGCGCCACGGCGGCCACGGAGAGTAGAAAATGTCTAAAGAAAAAAAGGCTTCTCAAAACTTTGTCATTCGGAGTCGGCAAAAAACTGTAGGTCCCTTCTACTCCTGAGAGAACAGTAGCGCGCACAACATGTGTAGTTGATGAGCCAGCTAGGCCCTGGTTAAAGGCAGCACGTTATAGCAATTTGCGTCAAAAGATCTATTGTGGCATGGGCTTGTCAACGTTGTCCAAAAAAACCCTCACTTGGCTCTATAACTTCCACCGTTGACTAAAACGTTGTTGCCAGCCTTTTTTTTAAAAGAAAACCTTTCCACTGATGCTACCAGTTCACAATCCACATCAAACTATTACCCTATGAGGATGCATTGGTTTCTCGACAATAGCGTGCCGCTTTTCCGAAGCCTAGTTAAGGCAATTTTGTATATAGCCGCCGCAGTATGCAGAAATGATACATCCGTGGAGAGGGTCTGAATCAGAATTGTATTCGTTCCTTTTGTGTTCGAATTTGTTTATGATCAAGATCATCATTTTTGCATTACTTTTGACTATCAGTGGAGAGGTTGGATTGTGCCAAAATTTTGGGCTGCGGAATCCAAAACCAATTTTGATGTTCGAATTTTATCGAAATCAAGTTCTGAGAATATGCCTTCAAAGGACTGATGAAAACATTCCAAAATCCGAAATAAAAAATAAATAAATACTGAAAACATCAACAAGTCCAAATTCTGACCTGATCGAATATCACTCAGAGGCAAAATTTGGAAATTCGATGTTAGATCCGTTACCCATTTTCTTTTTTGACACGTGATGCCTTTTACCCTCGTCCAAGTGGCAGACCAAATTTTGTAACAGAATGCATGTGCCCGTCAAATTGTTAAAAAATTTCCAAGTCCAACTTCTGACCTGTCGAAATTTGGTTTTGGATCGGGCAACGTTATGTATCTTGCTCCTAATCGACGACACTATTCACATTTTATATCAAAAAGGAAGTGTGCGTCAAATTTGGTAAAAAATTTCCAAGCCCAAATTCTGACCTGTCGAAATTTGGTTTTGGACCGTGTTCTTTTTTTATACGTTAGGTATCTTGCTCCTAGTCGACGACACTATCCACATTTTATATCAAGAAGGAAGTGTGCGTCAAATTTGGTACAAAATTTACAAGCCCAAATTCTGACCTCTCAAAAATGCTGAAATGGGATGGATTTGATGCATGCCTTCTTTTCCTAAATGTTATGCCTTCTGCCCTACATTTAAGTGACCGACCAAATTTTGTATCAGAATGCAAGTGATCATCAAATTGGCAAAAAAAAAATCCACACCCAAATTCTGATGTGATCAAAAATCCCAAATATGCAAAAGTTTTAAATTTGGAGTTGGATCCGTTTTCTGCTTCCTTCCTAAAATGTCATGCCTCTTCCCCCTCATTTAAGTGACCGACCAAATTTTGCATCAAAGTTTTTTTCAAAGTCAGTCAAGCCCGTCAAATTGGCAAAAAAAAAATTCCACACCCAAATTCTGATGTGATCAAAAATCCCAAATATGCAAAATTTTTAAATTTGGAGTTGGATCCGTTTTCTGCTTCCTTCCTAAAATGTCATGCCTCTTCCCTCTCATCCGAGTGAATGACCAAATTTTGTATTACAATACAAGTGTCCGCCAAATTATCACAACATTCCAAGCCCAAAATCTGTCCTGATCAAAAATCCCAAAGACGCAAAATTTTAAAATTTGAGGTTCTATCCGATGCCTGGTTTGTTTACTGTCGTGCCTCTTGCCCGTTATCCAAGTGGTGGACCAGAATTCAAGCCCCCATCAAATTTGGCACAAAATTTGGGCCAATGATTCAAAAATGTATTCACACTGCCAAACAGTGAAAACATTTTGCAACTTCCAAGTTCAGTGTCACATCTCCTCCAGCAACACACAGTCACGCACTTTTTGCCTCCCCACGCACAAAAACACGCAAATTCCAAAATGCCTAAAACCTAAGTCAGAATAATTGTTTTGTAGCATGACCAATGCGAGTGAACTCTCTTTTCACGCAATCACAATTCCATTCAGATGCAAAGCCACCACCACCCCGACACTTCACTGAAAGCCATTCATGATGAACGACTCCATTCAGAGGCTGCTGTCAATGTCACACAAAGCGCGAGTTAGTCGAGGAAGCCTTTCAATCGAGAGGCACGGTGGCGAGCGCCGCAAGAACAAAGGCCCAATGTCGTCAAATAAAGAGGAATGAATGAATTAGCTTCGGAAACTGTGCTGTACGGAACAACGACGAGCGGGAGACGATCTGGGGGTAGCATTAAGACGATGCTAATGATACCAGTCGATGGCTGCGAAGACGACGACGGAGACGATGGTGGCAATGGCGATGACGATGATGAGGATGATGATGAAAAATCATCTGGAGTTAATTTCACAAGCAATTTACTCATGTGTGCCTTCGGGCTGTCCTCACCCCGTCCACAGTCAACGAGGACGCCGCCTTCGGCATCCACATTTAGAGAGTGCTTCACTGCGGTGCTTGTGGGTTGGCAAGTCTTCAGCAGGCGACGGCAGAATGCAGACACTCCATGTAAGGCGGTGGCTGAAGGATAATGAACTTTTCTTTTTTCCTGTTGTTGCTGTAATTTGTTTGTTTTTGTTTATATTACAACAACAGCGCACTGACGGCGATTGAACTGAATTGCCCTGTGTGTGGGTGTGCTCACACTCGCACTCCATGCCGTGCCTGGCCAAGCGAAGCGAGGCTTTCATCTTTTGTGCGCTGCTGCCGCCGTTTCATCGATGTAATTTTGTTTCTTTCTGCCATTTCCCAAAGAAGGGGGCGGCAACTTGTTCAAGGAGTGAAGTCAGGAACTTTAAGATTTGTCGAGGATGACTCAATCAGTGTTCTGAGCAATGGGGATAGAGATGGCATCGTTTTGCTTAGTGGAGCAGGGCTTTAAAGGAAATCTGAAGGCAAATGCTTTGAGGGTGTGACATGTGCTTGACTGGGATCCGATGATGCGGGATGCATGGACAAAGGACCTTCAACTGGGTCAGACAAGGAGGCTTCTAATTATTGAACATCGATCAATCAGAAGTTGCTGTTATTGGGGGTAAGTCCTTGTTATGTCATGCGCTCTCATCTCACCAGCAGCGACAGCCCCTAATAACTCGTCCCGGACTTCCAAGAACGAAAGCAGAAGTTTCAAAGTCAGACAAGGAGCATCGCTCAATCAGAAGCTGTTGTTGACACGTCCTCGTGACCGGGTCTAAGTCATCGTTGAACCATGCGCTCTCATCTCACCAGCAGCGACAGCCCCTAATAACTCGTTTCGGACTTCCAAGAACGAAAGCAGGAGT
Organism: Eristalinus aeneus; assembly: GCA_955652365.1. Lineage (NCBI taxonomy): Eukaryota > Metazoa > Arthropoda > Insecta > Diptera > Syrphidae > Eristalinus > Eristalinus aeneus. Next base: position 93,634,925 of record OY019131.1, read on the forward strand.
TTCAAAGAAAGCAAATCTTTCCCACTTTTAAGTGCTTCTGCTCCTCGAAAGAAGGAAACTGGCTTAATTTCTCTGTGGCCGCTGTGGTAAATTAATTCTCCACACGCCATTCAGACAGGGCGGCTTCCCTCCATCGCACAACCCCATTTAGCGGCCATTATCAGTTGGATGTGTTCGCATGAATTTTTATATTCGCTTTTTCCTCATCATTAACCCTGAGTTCCGCATCAAATGTCGCTCGTTTCTGTCCCACAAACAGTTCATCATTTTCAACACAACAGACCTCATTTCTTTGTGCAAACACACCACGATGCTGGACACCGACAACAAAGCGCAGAACACACTCCGGTCGATAATCAGCCCGCACAAAGACTCGCTAAAATGTCATCTGCTCGCCAAACGAGCAGCTCACCGTAATTAACATATCGGCCGCCGACGTCGTCGCACAGCAAATATTGACATCCAGCGCAGAGTGCGTGCATTTGACACAACACTCGCCGGAGTGTCATCCTACCCGATACCATCTGACAGGTGCAGTGCAGTCGGACGAAGGAATCGCACAAATACTCGTATTTGCGTTTTTCATTATGCAACTGCCATGGTGTCCGGCGGTTGTGTGTTTTCAGGTCTCAATCCAAATTTTGAATTCGGCTCAAATGCTGTTGTTGTCACTGCCGTATTGGAATAACAAATTAAGAAATGACAGGGAGTGTGAGCTGTCAAGTTGTGACCCTATTTGGACCGAGCGAGAGAAAACAAAAGAATGTCTGTGTTCTTTGTGCTGTTCTCGGGTGGCGTGTGTTACTCAGCGGAATGTGTCGTAACCGTTAGAGGGGCGTGTTCAAACAGTCGATCGGTGGGTTCAGGCTTAAATGACATGGTAATGAGTAGACGCTTTCGGAGCGAATTCAAAGCATATGGGGTTCAAAATTATTTGACGGATGCTTTAGTGTGTGAGAGTGCCAAGCAGTTTGTGGAATAGGTGCACGAGTACCCAGCTGCGAACCTACATCCAAGCGATTTCGGTTCTGAGGTTTATCCTCTTAAGATCTGAACATACACGAAATGGAATAATAGTGTTTCAGTGTGTTTTTTATAGTTCTAAAAGCATGAATTAGGCACACATTTTTTTTAAATTAATTTTTTTTGCAAGTGGGTGGCCGGCGTTTTGTAGTACACTGCTGGGCAAAATAATAAGCACCCCTGGTTCCTTATTCCCTCTCGCTCTGTATAACACTCTGGATGCGATGCAGACGCTTGATCTGGTATTATTTTTGTTGGATCAGAATAACGGTTAAAATAAGAGCAAACAGATGCCTCTAGTTTGTTTACTTCAGTAGTTCTGAGCTGTTTGTGGAAGTAACTCCATATTTACCAGGAATACCAGTTCGAAGTGAGCGTCAAGATACAAACGTCTCGATAGGGAATATTTGTTGCGAACGAGGCCTTATTTTTGTTTGTTTGTTTGCTATGATATCTGTGAAATATTTAGTATACATCAAGTCGTTGAACAGACAACGTTATATTTATTCATCTTGTTAAAAATGTCGAATTTTGTACCAGAAAGCCATGATTTGCGGAAATCATTCATTTTTTGTTTTCATTTGAAGAAAAGTGCTGCAGAGTCTCATCGAATGCTTGTCGAGGCATATGGTGATCATGCTCTATCAGAAGCAACATACAAAAGATGGTTTCAAGGTTCAGAAATAATGATTTTGATGTGAGAAATGAAGAACTTGGAAGATCACCAAAAAAGATTGAAGACGCCGAATTGCAAACGATATTGGCTGGAGATGACACTTTGAGTCAAAAGTAAATGGCAGCAATGTTAACAACAAACAATTTCTGACCGTTTAAAAGCTTTGGGAAAGATCCAAAAGTGTGGAAAACGGGTGCCACATGAATTGAATGAAAGACAGATGGAAAACCGAAAAAACACTTGTGAAATTTTGCTTCAAAGACACGAAAGAAAATCGATTTTACATCGGATTGTAACTGGCGGTGAAAAATGGATTTATTTTAAGAATCCTAAGCGGAAAACAACATGGTTTAACCTGGGACAACCATCAACATCGACTGCAAAACCAAATCGATTCGGCAAGAAGACAATGTTGCGTGTTTGGTGGAACCAGAAAGGTATGCTGTACCATGAGCTCCTAAACCCTAGTGAAACCGTTAATACTGATAGCTACCGACAACAAATGATCAATTTGAACCATGCATTGATCGAGAAACGATCAGAATGGGCCACAAGACACGGCAAGGTAATTTTGCTCCATGACAATGCACCTGCACACAAAGCAAAACCGGTTCAGGATACAATCAAAACACTTGGCTGGGAGCAGCTACCCCACCCGCCGTATTCACCAGACTTGGCTCCTTCCGACTACCACTTGTTTTCATCGATGGGACACGCTTGGGCTGAGCAGCACTTTGATTCCTATGGGGAAGTCGAAAATTTGGTGTCTGAGTGGTTTCCTTTAAAAAACCAGCAATTTTATTGGCGTGGTATTCACAAATTGCCAGAAAGGTGGTCAAAATGTGTCAAAAACAATGGCCAATACTTTGAATAAAATGCTTTTACTTTTCCATTAATAATTAGTGTTTAAAAAAAAAACGCTCATTTCATGCCGGGTGAGGTATTTCTTGCATCGCTTTAGGAAACCTAGACATTTCGCTGCATTTTTGGCAATCTCAAATATGTGATCGTTCCAACTTAGTGTTGAGTTGAGGCACTTACCGAGGATGGAAAGTCGTTCAGTTTCAACAATGCAAGAGCCATTCATAGCTAATGGCAGATTGTTTTGAGAATGCTTGAGTGACACTTTGAAATAAAATAAGTCAAGGATAACTTTTTTTAAATTCCCATAAAATTTACTTCATTCTAAGGATAATCTTCTTACATTATGAAATAATTATGATTTCAGGCACATCACCTTCACAGAAAGTTCGGAAGCTGTCTTAGCAGAAGGTCCCAATTTTCAAGCCTTAATCAACGTTTGCGGCCGTTTATCGGCAATAATGCGGCAAATGTTCTCCTCCAAGTGTTAAATCGTCTCGAACTCATCGGCGTTGACCATAGACTTCACTTCATATGCCTACAGAGAACAGTCAAGTGACATTTAATCATCGTGGAGGCGAATTCTTGGGTTCGCAACGTGAAATAATGCGGTTACCAAACAATTCCTTCAACAAATTGCAGCACAAACTGTGTGAGATGCCGTGCTGACTTGCCGAAATGTCTGCTCCTGCAGAGCATGGTTGTTCAAGTGATGAACGAAATGGTCAGTACGAAGGTTGCCTTTTATATTTCGGAATAGGGCAACGCTAGTGTTGCAACCTGGCAACTGCCAGTTCTATCGTAAAGTTTGACATTTTTGAGGTTATACGTACTCAGAACTTTTTGTCATTTGAGCACTATTTGTGTTGTTTACAGTAACTTACGAGTAAAAGCATCTCACCCAAAAAATGGAATTAAATCGCGAAAATTTTAGTGCGATTATCTTTTACAACTTTCGACGTGGATAAACTCAACAACAGTGCATCGATGATCTTAATTCAATTTTTGACGATGAAGCTCCATCAAGGAGGATCCATCAAGGACCAGTGTTTATCGATGGCATGGTGAATTCAACTGAGGTCGTAGTTCACTCCAAGACGAATTTCGTGAAGATCGTCCAAAATCAGTTGTTGTTCCGGAAACCATTGATGCTATGCGCCAACTGATTTTGCAAGATCGTCATGTGACCTAACGTGAGTCTGAGACAACCTTAGGCATTAGTGGGACGAGCATACATTCAATATTGCATGAACATTTGACCGTCAAAAGAATTTGTTCGCGTTGGATCCCACACAATTTGTCAATCGCTCAAAAAAAGGCTCGTGTCGATTGGTCGAAAGAAATGCTCCAAAAATACGATCGCGGTGCTTCGAAACTCGTCTATGACATTGTGACAGGTGATGAATCGTGGATTTACGCGTATGAGCCCGAAAGTAAACAGCAGTCGACTGTATGGGTGTTTCAAACTGAGCCAAATCCAACAAAAGTTGCTCGCGCACGAAGCACTTCCAAGCAAATGGTCGCCGGTTCTTTCGGAAAAACTGGACATGTCGCAGCCGTACCACTAGAACAACGCAGAACAGTCAATTTTGAGTGGAACACAACTATTTGTTTGTCAGTTGTCTTCCAAGGAATCAGGAAAACCAACCGCCGAAGACGGATCACTCTTCACCACGACAATGCGAGCTCTCATACATCGGCTCAAACAACTGCATTTTTGAGCACTCAAAACATCGATTTGATGAGTCATCTGCCGTATTGTCCTGACTGGGCACCGAAAGACTTCTTTTTATTTCCGGACGGAAGATAAAATGAGAGGTCAACGTTTTTCGAGCGAGTGATGTGTTCAGAATGCATGTTTTGGAGATACCTCAATCAGAGTGTCAGAACTGCTTCGACAATTGGTTCAAACGCATGAAAAGTGTATAGAACTTAATGGGGAATATTTTGAAAACCAATAAAGCAATTTTCGATGATAAATATTTGTTTTTGTTTTCTAGTCCCGAAATATAAAAGGCAACCCTCGTATAAGCTTTTAGAGAAAGCCTTAATACTCATTGATTGAGTTATTATTTTATTGTGTTTTGTGGTTTATACGAGAAAGAGGTAAGCACTCATATATAAGTGGTCTTACCCGACCTGTTGTATTCTCCAAACCTTGCTTCTTTCGACTACCAATTTATTCGATGGAAGGACGAGGAGGAGGAACGACTTTAGGTTCAAATCTTTTTTTTTTTTTTTTGTTGGAGGTTGGGATGAACTACACTGGAGCGCTCAGATTCAAATACTGGTCCATTGTACCACCAGGCAGTAACCTTCATTTAATGTAATTTCTTGGTTCTCCCAAGAAAACCGAAGATGCGCTTCTGTGACATAGAACTTAGGTTTTCATTTCCTACCAAATCAGCGCCAAGTAACCGCCACCTGATACGAGCGAAAGCAGGACACTGACAGAGAAAGTGCTCTCAAGTGTCTTCACCTTCTCCACAGGCGTCGCAGAGTGTGACATCACTAAGCCCAAGCCGACTCAGGTGCATACCGAAGATAAAGTGTCCCGTAAGTACGCCGACAAGTCGTCTGCACTCGTTTCTGTCTAGAGATAGCAGAAAAGACGCGGGTTTCTTGCTGACGTTTGGGAGCATACTCTTGGTCACCCTGCATCCTGGAGAGTCACGCCATCTCTGGTTGTGCTGTAGAGAGACCCAACCATCGAGGTTCGAATCTTAGAAAGAATGGCTCGGTCAGTGGATCGGAGGACTCACTTTAAGAGATGATATTCGGAAATTACCAGAGAGCTTCAAAATTTTAAGAATTCAATTGCATAGAAGTAGCAGTTTGTGGGGCTGTTTGTTGGATCAGACATTCTCTAAGGGTGACAACAATGTGACCGATTGAAGTTGTTGGTGCTTCATTGCCTTCGCCGCAAAAAATGCTTTTATTTTCCAAGGCTCTGTCAAGGTTGAAGCAAAGTTACGTCAAATCGTTCCTTCCACCTCCATCTCCCGCCAACTGTCTATCGTCATGGATTAGCAGAAAATATTTCCCGCCATTCGCACTCGTTCAAACTGATGAACACCGCGATGTTAATTGCCCCCCATAGGCTCCGGAATTCCGCTCGTCAAACTAATACAGTTCCCAGAGACTTATTTTTCCGCTTAAATCGTGCCCCACGTCCTCACCCTCCACGAGCTCCCTCGATGGTGAGGGGTTCCTGAGAGTGTGTGTTCCTTCGGAATAGTCCTGTCACAGCGATCCGCCGTTTTACGAGCACAGAAATCTAACTAAATAGACATAATAAAGTGCTACGGCTTTAGCTTACAATAACAGCGCGGCAATCGCGAGCGCCTGTGTCTGCAGTTAAGCGGCGTGGCGACGTTGTCGCCAACATCACCTGGAGCCTAATAAGTCCATTTATATGCGACTGTGCTTAGTTAATTCTTCCGCCGCTTTATGAAAGATTCTATTTGCTTATGTCGTCACCCCCCACACTCATACTCTCTGCGGGAAGGATTTCACACATGTGGCGGACGGGGTGCGCTTCAGTGAGGCAGATTAGTGGGAAGTTGTGGGACGGATTGTGGTTTGACATGTGGTGAGCAGGATTAAGGCCGGAGACCAAACGAAAGGCACCTCGAATAATCGATCGGAGTGAAGGATGCTTGACAGGGACGGGAGGCGGAATAGGGACGGGAGGCGGAATAGGGACGGGAGGCGGAATAGGGACGGGAGGCGGAATAGGGACGGGAGGTGGAAAAGAGCAACTTACTTAATCTTTCGAACTTCAGACGTTTTCTTATTCCCAATTCCCAAGCCACGTGCGCACATACATCCTGCAACTTATTCCGAAACCCACCACCCGCCAACCCTGCCGAAGAGCGAAGCTATTATCCTCCGGAGAGTTCTGCGGGAAACGAAGCAAACTTTAAAATTAATTGCTTTATGAAGGTATCCACTTCTCATAACACTTTCAGCCGCAGAATGTAGGTCACACGTGAGCGTTCCCCACACGGCGACGCTGGTGAGGGGGCTTGAGGGCGTCTCTGGCCAATTATGCAATTTTCCACGAAAAAGCACTTAAAGTGGAACTGCGTGCGCTCGTGTGTGTGTGTCGGAGAGGGACGTGCAGGGGAGGGAAAGAAATATATTGGTTCCACTGACTAGGTAGACTGCGTTTGCAATCGCATACTTTCTTGCACGCGAGAGTGAGCACTTGGAGCGTGCCTCTAAGCCGACAACCCCTCCTTTGAGATGAACAAGTTTCTCAAAATCAATCGAGGGTGAGAGAAGTTGGAAAAAGGAATCGCGGGGAGGTGATGGACGGAAAGAAGCATACAAGCGACTCCCACGTCACAGCAGCAACCAGTGCCCCCTATGGCGGGACGTAGCTCATCTGTTTATTGGCTTTCCTGTCCCGCCGCCCAGTGAGCGAAGCGAAATTCGAATTTAATCGGATTCTGATTTGCGGCTACTGTGACGTGCGGCGCTAATTGAAATAATTTGCCAATCGTCCGATTCATTTGCCACTGAGCCATTGAAGTGTCATTAAAATGAACTGTTTAAACGGGAATTCATTATGAACGAGTTTGACAGGCGTGCGTGTGTAGCCGCAGCTTGACGTGACAGAGCAAATGGTCGATGGTCGCTGGCGGGGTGACATTTGTGAGGGACATGTGTCATTTTCGAATGGCATCCCTTGAAGTTGCTGCGGTTTTGGACTATGAACTGTGCAGTGTAGAGAGTTAGCCAGCTGCATTCGTCCCCCTTATGAATTCAGACCTACAGCGATAAGTCAATGAGGCGTTTTCTGGCAATGAAAAAGTGTATACAAATTAAGGAAAACTTAAATTTTTTACAAATTTTGTAAAACTGTGGAAAAACGAAACGGGTTTGCGATGCGAAAGAATCTGAGACCGTAGGCAGCGACAGCAAAGAGATTTGGTGGGAGACGGTTTACAAGCTCGTGAATCAGTTCGTCCTTAGCGTGCGTCTTTAAAATTTATTTTGAACCGAATAAATGCCAGAAGAGGCGTGTCGCAGTCACAAAAATTTTTGATTATTTCTGCGGGAATTTAATGCGCTGACTGAGCGTGGCAAAGAGAATGTTTGCAATCCTCTTCGGCGGTTTAAGTTAGGTTTCTTTTGGAGGCGGCCGAATTAAGTTGGAGTGGGAAAGTGAAACTCCCCATAAAACGTTGTGACTTGAATAAGATGAGACTTGTGACTTGGAGTTCACGGTCTCCCTAAAATGAGGTCCACTTCAAAGATAAACGAGCCTCCTCGGTAATCACACCATCCACAGAAATTAGGACTGGTTTACGGTATTCCTGGGCAGGATCACCTCGAAAAGGATCAACTCGCAGCTGCGCTAATTCATTATTTTTCGCCTATGGAGCAGGACGATGAATTGAACATGGCCAAGACCCGATGGGACGGCATCCCGCTGGGAGACCCCGAACTATACAACGGCATGGGAAGAGAGGGAAATCATTCCACCGACCTTTGCGACGTTCATTTGCAATGACATTCCAGCTGTCAGATCTCAAGACATAGCAAATCTGTTAGCTGCACATTTTGCAGCCAGATCAACGCTGCCAGATCGTGTTTTATCCCCGCCTGTTCTTGAGAGCGTACATTTCCCGATTGGACAAATATATTTTCGCACTCGTTGCAGGAGTAGTTAAAAATCTAAACGTGCACAAATCCGCTGGGCCGGACGATATAGCCCTTGTTCTTCTTAAGCGGTGTTCTTCTACGCTGGCAAAGCCACTGCGTAAGATTTTCCATCTGTCCAACTCTGTAGGACTCTTCCTGAGTAAGTGGAAAACAGCATTTGTCCAGCCCGTCCCTGAAAAGGGCGAACCTTCATCTCCCATAGCACGTACGTCCCTACTTTCTAAGATCTTTATAATAATTTGTATGGCGCGACAGTCCACAGGGGGCCTAGGGCCTAGCTTCCTCAACAACTACTCGTGTTGTGCGTGCTTTTGTCCTCTTCCATATTGAAGGGACCTACAGTTTCATGCCGACGGAGAAGTTTGAGGAACATTTTCTTAGACAGCGTTACTCTTTGAGTGTTGTCAGTAGCTCTAAAAGGTGGTGCCGCGAAAAATTCGAAGGGCCTAATTTGCTCATCAACCACTCGTGTTGTGCGCGCTACTGTCCTCTCACGAGTACAAGGGACCTACTGTTTTTTGCCAACTCCGAACGGCGAAGTTAAAGAAGTTAAAATCTTTGAGTGTTGTCAGCAGTGCGAAAGAGGTGGTGCCTTGAAAAATTCGAGGTGTTCAGCCGAGAATCGGGTCCAGACTCTTCGGCGTGTGAGCTTCGCACTCTACCCACTACGCCACGCCGGACACATCTAAAGTCATGGCTTATGAAATATTTTGGAACCAGGAAGCTTCTCAATGGCCAGCAATACGGCTTCTGCAACGACAGGCCCACTGGTGATTTGATGGCAAATCTCAAAAATGAAACCAATCTTTGGACAATCTAGGAGAAAGCAAGATCGTTGCTCTTGAAAGCATTTGACAGAGCCTGGCATCAAGCGTCGATGAATGTCTTCTTCAAAGGATTCGAAAATAAACCTTTTGAACAGTTCCACACGAGTTGTATTAAACGGGTTCAAGTCTGATATTCACAATGCTAACGCTGCTTCTAGACCAGATCTTAACTTTACGGCAGATCCTGGAAAGGACCGCAGAAGTACAAATCGACAGGCACCACCTATTCGTCGCCTTTAAGGCCGCATATGACAGGGTGCATGGAGACGAGCTAAACAGTGTCACGCCTAGTTTTTCCATTCCTACCAAACTCGTCAGATTGTGTAGGATGACGATGGAGAACCCTCGCTGCTGCGTCAAGGTCGGTAGCGAACTCACCGAGACCTTCGATGTCAAAAAAAGATTTAGACAAGGCAACGCACTGTCCTGTGACTTCTTTAACATCATCCTCGAGAAGATCGTGCGAAACTCACAAGCCAACACCAGAGGCACGATCTTTCAAAATTTAGCTCAACAGCTAGCCTACGCTGACGACATTGACATAATGGGATGATCACAGCGAGCCGCAATTTAGATGGGGAGAGATGGCAAGCCATCATAGCTCTTCAAGGCTGGTGGCAGTGTTCCGGTAGGGAGAGGCACGATCTTCCAAAATTTATCTCAGCAGCTAGCCTACGCTGACGACATTGACATAATGGGATGATCACAGCGAGCCGCAGGTTTTGATGGCTTGCCATCATAGCTCTTCAAGGCTGGTAGGGAGAGGCATAATCTTCCAAAAGTCAGCTCGCTGACGACATTGACGTGATTGAACGAACACAGCGAGTCGTCAATGAAGCGTTTGCTGGCATTGACTCGAAGAAGGCTAAAATGGGTCTGGCGGTAAACGAGGGCAAACCAAAGTATAAGGTTGCCAAATATCTCCCTTCCGCCTTTTTGTCTCTTGAATTTTCCGACTATGTGCAAAGCACTAACAAGCTCGTACCTGGCAATTCTATACATCATTCGAAAGGTCTTGACATAACCTACAAAACGACGTTACGCATGTTTAGATTGGACATTGCGTTCAACAGTAATAGACGTGTAAGCATGGAGTTCACTAACGCCGAAATTCGCGCTATTTAAAAGTTTTCCTTCGTTAGAGGCAAATCCGATAGAGAAACGTTCCGTGAGATTTATGGTGTTTTGGGGGATTGTACTCTATCACTTCGAACCGCGGAGGAATGGTTTCGACGATTCAGAGCCGGTGAAAACGACACCATGGATAAGCCAGCCGGCGGGAGACCTGTGACGACGAATACCGATCGAATCATGGAAATAATCGAGTTAGACTGGCACGTGGCATCTCGTGACATCGCCCAGGAGATGGGGGTTAGTCACCAACCCATTTCAAACCATCTGCAGAAGGCTGGATGCAGAACAAAACTTAATGTGTGTGTTCTGCATGATTTGACGCGAAAGAAACCTTCTGGATCGGATTAGGGCCTGCCATGTTGCTGAAACGGAACGAACTCGATCCATTTTTGAAGCGGATGGTGACTGGCGACGAAAAATGGATCACGTACGACAATATCAATCGAAAACCACGACCGTTTTCGCTTGATATTGTCGCATGTGATTCATTTTTTTTAAGGCCTATGAATCGTCCCAAATAGTGGTCAAGCCGGGATTGACGGCCAGGAAGGTCTGGCTGTGTGTTTGGTGGGATTGGAAGGGAATCATCCACTATGAGCTGCCCCCATATGGCCAGACGCTTAATTCTACCGTCTACTGCGAACAACTGGACCGTTTGAAGCAGGCAATCGACCAGAAGCGTCCAGAATTGGTCAACAGGAAGGGTGTAGAGTTCCACCAGGACAACGCCAGACCACACACTTCGTTGATGACTTGTCAGAAGCTGCGGGAGCTCGGATGGGAGGTTTTATCGCATCCACCATACAGCCCGGACATAGCGCCAAGTGATTACCACCTGCTCCTGTCCATGGCGAACGAGCTTGGTGGTGTGAAGTAGAACTCAAAAGAGGCTTGTCAAAAGTGGCGCAAATAAGTAGGGGGTCTTCTACGTGGGGGCTATTATGAAGTTGCCATCTAGATGGAAACAGATTATCGACCAAAACGGCGCATATTTGAACTAAATCCGATCAGTGTAACACTTTTGATGAAGCATTGAATGAAGAGCAAAAAAGCGGAAGGGAGATATTTGACAATCTTATACATGCCGTCATCAAGAAAGGACACACAACATCGACGTCACGGACAGAGCGACACACTAGGCAGCTGAAAATTCGAGGTAGTCAAGGACTTCGTCTACCTCGGCTCCGCGATAAACAGGGATTTCCTGAATCGCGGTAATGTCTGCTTCATAGCAGTCCAGGGCCTCCGCAAGTTCGTCGGCTGCGCGTGGTCTGTTTAGGGACTTCACATTCTACGTGCAGATCTGTAAAACATTGTCTTTTGTACGTTTGCAAAGGTCGTCAACAGTGTATCTATCCGTATCCGAATGCATCGCTCCGTTACGGACCATAATTGGTCTGTAAATGGGGATTTTTATGTGGCCGGGCAGTTACCCCAACGCACATCCCCAACCTGGAGGACCAGGCCCTTTTTTATACCTCTTGGGCAGAGGTCACACTTATAAGTTTAGCAAGTTGAGTTCGGATGAACAACAACCAGTAACCGGTGGCTACCAACGTGGGGATAGAATAAGCACAATTGATGTGTGGGAAGCAGTTACAACAGCTGGGCATCGCCAGGTTGATACCAATCAGTGCCTACCCTGTTCCCACATCACCCAGCCCGGGACAACAGCATCAGTACAGAAATCAAATGCAGAGTCACTTGCCAATCGCTGTTTCTTTAGGCTCAAGAGGCACTTGAGTAATAAAGCCATCTCTCGAAGGACAAAGCTCGCTTTATGTAATAGATTAATCATTCCGGCTGTACAGGCTGTACAGCGACATGCGCCTGGTTAAGCGTCTACGGATACAAGAGATGATGGCTAGGCCAAGTAGAGCGTATGGACACCACTGCTCCGGCCCGAAAAGTCCTCGAATCAGAATTATTGGGACAACGCAACAGAAGACGGTCTAGGCTAAGATGGCGCACACAAGTGGAGAAGGACCTCAACCAACTTGGAGTGCGCAACTGGAGACAGCTGGCGAAAGATCATGCTGGCTGGAGAGGCATGGTGGTTGAGGCCCAGGGCCACCCTGGACTGTAGCGCCACAAAAAGAAGAAGAAGAGATGGACTGGGTCAGTAAAACTAAAGAGTGTCCGTATGTCCCCATTTGCCGTCCTTTCCTTCAAACGATTGTGCATCATCTGTCAAGTCAATCATCTGTTCAACTCCCGTGTCAATGTGTAAGTCGAATAGCTTGACAGACGAAGGGAACAAGATTTCATGGCAAGATGGTGGGAGCCAAATGTGAACACAAAACTTAAACCGTGGCTCTCCTCTTCGAAAAATTTAAAAGTACAGCGCTCTACGACACTCTGTTGGCAGGATGGCAAAGCGGGTGCTTAGCTGGGAGGCAAATTTGAACTCAAAACTTGGCTCATCTTTTTGACAGACGTCAGAGAATGACTGAGGACACCCTGTTTGCAATCATTTCTTCCATCATCCACACTGTTCCGCAAAGTCTCCCTCAAGGCATTGCAACCCCAAACGCAATTCCAGTCCCTCTTCGCCTCTCTCCTCTGCTGCATCCGTCGCCAGACCCATCTCACTCCAAACACTGGCCAACCCCCAGCAGGGAGCTTCCGTCAAAGTGCTTAAGGCAAGTTATCCGATGATACTTTCTCCTCGTCGTTCCTGGCACCTCGTTCTAATTAGATAACCACTCCCGTCCCACCACAGTCTGTCTCACTGCCGCTACCGTTGTGTCTCTGTCACAGGAACTGGTCTCAGAACATCGACCCATTTGTGTGCTTAACGCAAAAGTAATTAATTCATCCAACTGCTCCGCCTAATGCCTTCCCTCCTTCCCGACGTCGATTGCGGCGACCGCGCCCCGCTATCCAGGGAAAACTGCACAGAGCAGACCACGCCATCGAAGGGATGTTCAGCCTTCAAAGCGCATTCAGCCGCCTTAAAACCTTCTCATCACCCGATGCGCGGTGCAGTGTGGTGCGGTTCGGTTTCGGTTTCCTCTGCCCATTCGTGGGGTTGTTGCAAAACTCTCTGAAAAAAGGCGAGTCACTGCACTCGGAGACCAGCAGGAGACACACGCCACGCCAACCAGAAATTGGTGGGCGCCGACGTAGACTACGACGACCACGACAACGACGCCAACCTCCATCCACCCAAAGCATAAAATCAAATCGATTCCGACGCAGCCAGCCGAACCCCGCAGGGAGGTGTAATTTTTCAATTTCAATTTTCTGTCGTTCTCCTCAAGTTTTCATTTTCACAAATTGGCGATGGATGCGCGCCGTTGAGGCGGCCTGCGGAGGGCGAACCAAATGAAATGCGAAAACAAACCCTTCTGCTTGTGCTGCTCTTATGCTTTATGTCGCTCTCCAGCGTGTGCTAGGTGAGGGCTTTGCAGAAATAGGATTTGGGTTGATTTCTTTTCAATATTACGGTCACTTTTATGGGCCGGAAACGGTGGGGAAGCCTTAACAATTGACCCGATTGGGGATTCCATTTCGTATGGAAACACGCCATTGAACTCGGGTAAGTGCAGACAATCAAAGAGGGTCGTGCTCGGGCCAAATGAGCCCGCAATCGGATTGGAGGGGAGTTGGGAAATGAGGTATTTGACGAATAAGCGCAAAAATTTGCTGAGTTCTCTGTGTGAATGGTTGTCCTTGTGGCCGTCATCTGTCGTCGGTGTGGCGGCAGAGGAAATTTATTAATATCCTCTTTATCAGGAACCGAAGTGAATGAACCGCAAGGATGTGGGGAACCGTGGGAAATTAATGAGCCAAGCTACGATTATCAGCGGGAAACGGGTCAGTGGAAATTGGAGGTAAACCTGCATGAGTGGAAAGCAATAGGTTGGAGGTGCATTGACCGATTTCCTTACTGGGAGGGGATGAAGTGTGCTTTGTTCAGTGGAAGGAAGAAAACTGAGACAGATGGGCATACAGGGTCCTCTTCATCCGAAGATCTCGAACTGCCAATGTGGAGTGGGATGTGTGTGCTGGGTAGTTTTCGAAGTCTTCCTTATCATTTCCTAAAAGAATGATGTGTCAATAAGCCATCAAACAAGGTTCTCCGTGCGCGAAGAGGGCAGGCAGAACCCTGCAGCCTTCAACATATGCGAGATGTCGAACCATGGATCTTCAAGGCCTTGCGTTTTGCCACTAAATTTTGCCCGCGATGAACAGGAGTTCCGCGGCCTTGACTGAGAGAATGCAATGCTTTAGAAAACAACGCCATGGGAGGCCAAAGGAGAACACAGCTCCAACCCGTGGTTTATTCGAATACAGTTCTTAGCAGCAAATGGTACCTGAATGCCAGATGGCGCTGCACAGAGAAGAAGGAACTAAGTCGACCTGGTGTGCGAAAATGTGGATCGATGGCGGGATAACGTGGCAGCAAGTTGGCCGAAACCTGGGTTAAGACCGGACTGTAGAACCAACTAAAGAAAACGCAGAAGGATAACCTTAAAGAGAGACGCATGTCGTCAGCAGGTTTAGTTTGGTTGGACGCACATCCTCAGACAGATGCCATACGCATACGCGCACATACGTAGGTCTCTTACCGACATGGGTACACCCGCTTAGACGCTTAGACGATTGTCATGGACTATTTTATGATAATTAATTGTTGGCGCAACAGTCCAAAGGGGGACCAGGGCCTACCTTACTCATCAACTACCCGTGTTGTGCGCGCCACTGTTCTCTCACGAGTAGAAGGGTCCCACTGTTTTTTCCGACTCCGAACGGCGAGGTTTGAGAAGCCTTCCTAGACAGTTATTACTCTTTGAATGTTGTCAGCAGCTCGAAAGAGGTGGTGCCGTGAAAAATTCAAAAAATTGGTGTTGAGCTGGGAGTCGAACCTAGACCCTTCGGCGTGTGAGCGTCGCACTCTACACACTACGCCATGGCGACCACCATGGACTATTTTACGAACAGGGAATTTATGTTTTACACCGACGATGGCGTAAAATCCGAGCATCAGAAAAGCGCTCACTTCAAGGTGAATGAAACATAACGGCGGGAGTTCCACAGGGATCAGTTCTTGGACCTGTTCTATGGAATATCATGTATGATGGCGTTTTAAGACGACAAAAGTATTGAGCACATTCATGATGGGGAGGCTGCTACGTGTGCAGCGATCACGAATGGAAAATGAGCTGCTTGTGGCACACAAAACAGAGACGACGCCAAACAACTGTAGAAAGAAGGTGGAATACGCCGACTTCATAGTTGGAGAACAGACAATTAAGTCAAAGCAGTGCGTGAAGTACATAGGAATCATATTGGACAACAAGCTCTTCTTCGGAAAAGACGTAAAATTGCACATAATTCTATAAATCCCGGTACATAGGGGGCGCCACTTACAAAAAAAAAATGTATATTAAATTAATAATTTTTGTTAGTGGCGCCTCTTTATGCCCCGGGACTTATTGAGTGATCTGTTATGCCAGTTAGCAGGCAAGGAGCACTCCCTCGAATCCTTCCAAATATTGGTGGACCTGGGTATGCACGCAGAATCCTACTCGGCGTACAGACTCTGCGCAATACTACCTATCAGTGGTTTGAGAACTGTTTCTGAAGAGGCGGCCTTCGTCGTACCTATGACGTCGGCGTGGTTATCCACGCAGAATCCTACTCTCACGAGAAGTAAACCCAGTTCTCCTGCATGCAGCTCCGATTTGGGCTATGACTTCGACTTACAGACTCTGCGCAATACTACCTATCAGTGGTTTCAGGACTGTTTCAGAAGAGGCGGCCTTCGTCGTAGCTACCTATAGACGGTCCTTCTTCTGTCATCGAAGAGCCGTAGATCGGCACCAAACAAAACTCACTGTAGCCACTTAAGGGCCCGCTGTGTTCATCGGCGTCAACCGTATCTGCCAACGGCTGATCGGACTGAATGATCACACCTCTGACGTGATGCTTTTGCATTCCCTATTGACTGTTAAACTAAGTTCAACTTAGTTCCTGACTGCCCCGAAGTCTAACTTGTGTCCTTTTTTGATGACTTTGTGTTGCCTTCGCTCGCCCCCAGACGCATTTTAGCCACTTAAGGGCTCGCTGTGTTCATCGGCGTCAACCGTATCTGCCAACGGCTGATCGGACTGAATGATCACACTTCTGACATTGACTTGTGAATCTCGCACGGCCTACTCAACACTCGTCGGCTTTTCCTTATCCTATTCGACATCGAAGGTCTAGTCGAGCTCGTTGCCAACCTAAATTGCACAGCTAGAGTTCTCTATATCGTCCCACACCTTCAAACAAGTTTGGAACTGGAAAAGTGTACCTCATCCCTTTTGCACGCGGTCATATGCGGCCTTAAAATTCATTCCTATTCCGGTTGTCGTTTTATTTATTCGACTCGGGTCGTTTTGAGAGTTATGTCATTTTGCAGTCGTTTACCTGTGGATATTGTGAAACTTAAACGACCCGACTTCCCCTTCATTGATGACAAAAATTTCATAAATTACAAATTTGTTGTGCCATGTCATTCCACTAACCACTGAAATCCACAATCGATATCGATCTGTGTTCGTGTTTCGTTTCCACGAATGGTGGCAGTGTAATGATCTGGTGTATGGTGGACTGCCCTGTCCTAAAACCCTACTAATAAGGACCTCCCAGAATGGTTAGACCTTCACACAATAGAGCGTAGGTGATCTTGAACACAACGTCAGGGAGACCAAGACCCGGTAGATGAGACAGGAGTTCCTTTTCCAATGCACTGATCAAGCGACACTTGGCTCACTCCCTCACCAAAGAAACGTTCAGTTTCTTTAAGGAATTCGCCAGTTCATCAGCTCCAATTGCCTTGCTCGACTTCCGTTGTGGTATTGCTATTTTGACCGTGTTTTATTCACAAATAATTCATTTCCCTTTGTCTCTTGAATCAGCTCTTCCTCTCCATTCCATTTCGTTCAAGAAACGAATGAAAGTTAAATTTGGATGAGGCCCGAATAACTTTTCTTCGATCTCACAAAAAACGCTCAACGCATCCCCCCAACTGAGAATTTGATCACATCCATGACCTACTACTTGAGGAACAAGCACAAACTTTGCGTATCCTCATCGCATTTAGCGCACCAACTCAAACGCCCTTGAGTTGAGCGAACGATACACTCTCCGTTTTCAAGGAACTTGGTCTTTTACCGTCGTGCGGCGTGCATACCTCGCCAGAATTACGTCGCTAGTACCCCCATGATTTGAAGCATACTCCAAGCACTTGCAAATAGGGGCAAGTTTGTCTTTGTTTGTGGTCGTGGAACGGCAAAGAAAGCCTTTGCCGATACAATGGTCCCCCTCTCACTCTCAATGAAACAAAGAAAACTATTTGCACCCCTGCTCAATGTCGAGGGGGTGCGGTTTTCGATACTGTGCTCTCGAAGAGGCAGAAGGATTAATGAGACCGATTGTGGTGCTACGTGTGGTTTGTTGCAGCAATTCGGCAATTTTCGACATGAAAACAAATTGGATCCAAAGCTGCACCGGAAGATGCCAAGCAGAGGGAGGGGTAGTGCGAAGAGCAAAAAATGCAAACACATGTGTGCATCACCTTGACCCCTCGGTAGTGGGGAGGACACGAGATTGTGCATGAATTATAATTGCTTTACCGGAGAGACGCGCTAACGATCTGACAGTGTGAATGGCGTATACACAGCCAAGTGACTGCTCCGAGTCCACAGTCGAGATTTACTTTGACATGAATATGACGGCAGCTAAGTGGGATGGATAGAGATTGACAGAGACACAGATGTGGCCTTGGTGAAGGGGGAATTCTTCCCCATTGCAGGATTCTGGTGATGATTCTCTGCAACCCTCTGAGGAATTTACATATTCTTGCTGTTTTCCTCATTTTCCCTGTATGTCGCCTCTGCCAGCGGGGGACAAGGACCTCAATCAGCACTTTCCAAGCCGTGTCATGCTCTCCACCCGAACTAGAGTCCCATTAATTAGCTGCTAAAATATTTCAAAATTTATTTTACATGTCCAGAAACACGAACAGCAATCATACCCATTCTCCGAGCATCAGAACGCCATCCTATTCACATAAACCGCCCATCAAGTGGGGACAACAAAGAATTTCTCGGCACCAAGAAGGAATTCCAAGAAATTTTAATTACTCCCCGCCTTGCGAAAGGGATGTCACCTCGTTCCTCTTTTCGGCACTTCTGTCCACTCATTTTGATGTAATTTTCTTCACCCCCTTCCAGACTGTGCCACAACATCCCTTTCCTCGCTGGCTGCCCCCAGAACCCTAGGCCAATATAAACTCAAATTACAACCCCATCATAGCGCCGTAAAATGCTTGCTACTCATCTCCGTTGTGTTGTCGTTGGCTTCGTGACAGTCGCCGAAGTTAGTCATAAAATATAACAATCCTTAATGCTAATCTTCGCCTCTCTGAGGGGAAGAAGGCAGCAAGCCCATCTCCGCACACGATATACACACACTTCTTGTGATTTTGCTTCTTGTTTTTGTTGTTTTTCAAGGACTTTAGCATTACGAGTGCTCGTGTACTCAAAATGTGCTAGGACCACCGCCTTGTTTCTCTTCTTTAAACGTCTCCACTCCTCTGTCTCCCTCTCGCTCTCTTCTGTTTCTCCTCGTCGCTCAGTCGTTTTCCTGATTGCTCTCTCTGTTTCCCTTGTATTTGGGCAGCTGGCAAAAATCATCATTATCAAAGGACGTGAAAATTAGGTCAAAGGACCCACCCACACACCGTTTCACCTTGCATTCTGGTACTCTCTGGATGTTGTCACACTTTCTCTCTCTCTCTCTCTCACGTTTGCCTCGTAAATGCAGACATGTGTGAGCGTGTTCGGTGAGTGAACATATCACAAAAGAATAACAATCCGAGAGAAGGGAAACAAAGAATTACCACAAATCGAAGTCAGGGAGACCCGTCAACGCTCACTCTCACTCACCTTGTAAACATCGCCATACGTTCCGGATCCAATTTTCTGAATCAACTCATACTCGTCCTGCGGATTGCGCCGGGATATATCCGAACTCAGGAGATTTGCGTTGTGGTGTGCCATTCTGCTTGTCGTAGTCGTCGTTGATTGTTAATTGAATTGATGAAGGAAAAGAAAAACACTGACACACACTCCTACACTTGTCACTGTCGCCCCCAAGGGTTACGCCGTGATATCGAAACGGAATCTAATGAAATTGAAATATTCTTCCCTTCCCACACACACACACGCGCACACAGAATAAACCAACACAGAGACACGGTCGCGGATGCGATGGGACACGGGCACTGCTCTGCTGGACAATTGTCGGGTGGAATCCCTAAACGCTTTCCCTTGGTTGCACGAGCACACTTCACGTCACTTCATAATCGCTGTCGCCAAGAGCACAAGTGAGATTTGCTTTTCCCGGAAAATTGCAGGAATTTCTTTCATCATCTCTTCTTCGCCTTCCTTCTTCTCGTTTTTCTCTTTTTCTGTTGTTATTCTACATATTCGTCGACGTTGTCGCTCGACACACGACGAGTTCTCAATTCGTCACAAAACACCGATGTACACTGCACGCACGGTATCGCCGACAGAACGGGTGTAAGAGAGACAGACAACGTCCTCACCAACACAGTCGAATCTTTTCACAATCGACTCGAATCGAAACTAGAGACGCACTCACACAGCTCACCACCGCCGACAACTTAACTACACTCCGAATCCGAAACAAGAATGAGACACCGAAAGAGAGAGCGTTAGCAAAAGAGAGGTAACAACGACCAGGAGAAAGACGAAGGAAGAAAAAAAAAAAGAAATTGGGCGCTGGCGAAGGAAGGAAAAGAAAAAATTATTCTTCTTCCCCGTGGATATCTTTGTTTTCACTGCACATCCACCGATCGTGGGCTGCGAATTTCGGTGGCTTTTTCGTTTGGTTAACTTCACGTCTACACGGTGCGGTGTTCGTGCGATTGCAAGCGAACGCAGAACCCAAAGTATTCTCTGGGAGAATATTGTAAATGCGTACGAACAAACTTTTGAGGTCTTGACGCGACGACACAACTTGATTTTTTGACACTTCTGGACGTTCTGCAGTTCGTTCCGTTGCGATGAACGACTGTGGCAGCAGGCACAGTGTTCGATGCCGTTTCGGTCCGGTGTGTGTGTGGGACTGCGGTGAATTTGGCTGGACGCCATGTTGGTTTTCCAGTTGGAAAATTTGAGGGGAATGAGTGGAATTTCTGACGTCTCCTGCGGCAGATGGGCTGTACATAGGTTGCATGCGATTTCCACTAGATGGCGGAATAAATTGTGACGAGTGTGTTCAGCGACTGCTGCTGATTCAATTTGTGTTCGATGACTGGAGAAGTTAATTTAAGTCCTTACTTCTGACAGCGTTCCCTTACGATTTGCCAGGACAGGAAAAAAAAGCATGATGATTGGACCTAATGAAATGTCTTCGTTGTTGTAAGTCGTGGTGTGATCACTGTCAACGTCTATTTATATTTTTCTTCTCTTGTTGGAACTTGGGAGACACTGCACTGGAGCGCTCAGTTTCATAGACTGGTCCATTGTACTACGGTCGGTCAGCGATGTAAGTTTTATTTTTCTTATTCCACATTCCACTTCTCTCATCACGTACATTGTATAGTGTCGAAACTTGTGTTCTACACTTCGGAATCGACATTGAATTGTGGGTCCCCTGCATTCGAAAAGGAATGAGTTGTTCCTGAGGAACCCAAATTTTATTGTCCTTCGTGAACCGTGAAACACACAACTGCCTCAATCGTACAACAGAAACATCAGAACTGAACAGACACCGATTTCCTCAAAATCGGATAAAGTTTAAGAAAAATTAGAAAATGCTCCCAATCGCCACTCTTTTTCAACTTCAAAGAAAAATTTACTGTGAATTCGTCGTAACGCTGAGGCGAAAAGAGCTATATCATCAGTCTGGGGCCGTTGCATGGAAAACAGGTTTGTGGAGCATAGCGCAAAGATCCAAGTATTTCGTACTACTGCTTACCCCCCTCCTTATGCTGTATGGTGCCCAAATAAGCGATTGTTGGAAGCTCGATGCCACGGAACAGTTTTTAAGATATTTCCTCCGGCTGCCACCAAACTATTTTTTTATCTTTAAACTACTATGTTACCGTTATACATGAATACATTAAACATGCACTTCAACTACATATTGAAAGTCTTAGAAATGAATGAAGATAGATAGTCCCATCTTGTACTCAAAATAATGATCACCTTAAGAAGCAGCCTCGTGATAAGATGGGAGGATATAGCGACCGAGTGTGGGGAAAGGTTCAAAATTCAAACAGACATTAGACCTGCCGTTCTAAGAAATTGGTTTCGTAGGATATTGGAAGCTGCAAGCTCATAGAGGTTATGTTGTGGAAGCCCAATCTTCCCAGTATAGGTCGATTTATAGCCAGCTCAACTATAACTTGCAAGATAATTCTTATCTCCTAAATAAATTACCATTCTCAATGATAAGCATTATATTTAAACTAAGGGGTGAAATTATAAATCTCAACTACATTCCGCACCGCCCTGAGCTACCTATACTGTGTGATATATGCAATCTCAAGGAAAGAGAACACGTTTTCCATTTCATTGCTAGATGCCCGCTTCTTAAAGAGTGTCGTGTGATATTTTTCGTTAAACCCATTCTCGATTTAAACGAAGCACTATGTATTTTGAATGGAAGTCTCGGCTGGGAAAACTTATATAAATACTCAAAATTAGCACTGAGTTATAGATCGCGAATAGTCGAAGGTGACTTTTAAATCTAATATACCTATTTGTCAACATCAATTAATAATAATAATTGTTGGCGCTACAGTCCAGAGGGGGAATAGGGTCTACCTTGCTCATCAACTACTCGTGTTGTGCGTGCTACTGTTCTCTCGCGAGTAGAAGGGACCTACAGTTTTTGCCGACTCCGAACGGCGAAATTTGAGAAGCTTTCTTAGACAGTTATTACTCTTTGAGTGTTGTCAGCAGCTTGAAAGAGGTGGTGCCGTGAAATATTCGAAAAATTGGTGTTTTGGTGTTGAGCTGGGAATCGAACCTAGACCCTTCGGCGTTTGAGCGTCGCACTCTGGCCACGGCGGCCACATCAATTAAACTTAAAGTTATTATAAAGTATAAAGGCCATACCATATTATACATTTTGTTAATTTAAATAATTGTATTAATGTATATGAATTTTTTATAAAAAAAGTGCACATAACTAACTAACTAACTAACTTGTCCTTAGAATGAAGTAAATTTTATGGGAATTTAAAAAAAGTCATCCTTGTCTTATTTTATTTCAAAGTGTCACTCAAGCATTCTCAAAACAATCTGCCATTAGCTATGAATGGCTCTTGCATTGTTGAAACTGAACGACTTTCCACCCTCGGTACGTGTCTCAACTCAACACTAAGTTGGAACGACCACATATTTGAGATCGCCAAAAATGCAGCGAAATGTGTCTAGGTTTCCTAAAGCGATGCAAGAAATACCTCATCTCTTCTGACCACGCAACAATATACCGGCATTTTTTTTTTTTAGAAAACACTAATTATTACTGGGAAAGTAAAAACATTTTATTCAAAGTATTGGCCATTGTTTTTGACTGTAGGTCCCTTCTACTCGTGAGAGAACAGTAGCGCGCACAACACGAGTAATTGATGAGCAAGCTAGGCCCTGGTCCCCCTTTGGACTGTAGCACCAACAATCATCATCATCAACACGATTAAAACATATGATGTTGTCTGGTCAATCACTTGATGATTCTAAATATTTTTCACAGATTGCATAGAAAACAAACAAAAAAAAAAAAGGCCTCGTTCGCAACATTTTGTATCTTGTCGCTCAATTCATACCGATATATCTGGTATATAAGGCGTGTATCCGCCCAAAGCCTGAGTCCAACGCTCCTATCTGTTCCAGTTTTCCTAAGACCTCTCTGCACCTTCTAGACAGAATCCAACAGCGAGCGATAAAACCTATTGGTGAAGATAATGCTGCGAAGAAAATCGACTTGCTTGAATATCGACGAAATGTTGCGCCTCTATCTCACTATTTTATAGCTATTTCAACAAAAGTTGCTCTAATGAGTTAGCCAGCTACATTCCTCCCATTCAAGAACTCACTATGGGGCTACAAAGGCTATGATGGTGTAAAAAAATTCCTTCGCTACTTTTTGAAGAAGATCTTTCGGTTACCAAAAAATACCCCCAACTATATGCTACATATTGAAACACGAACTCCTCCGTTGCTCTTATATACCATCAAAATGCACTTCAACTATGTTTTTAAAATACTACAGATGAGCGAATGCAGATTACCAAACGTAGTTTTAAGAAGTATAATTAGAACAAACGGATACATTTGCGAGGAATGGAAAAAAACAGCTTCTGAATGCGGTCTAAATCTGTCTATTGAGGCGGACGAGCCTCCTCATCTTTTAAGAAAAAAATTTAACTCTGTTTTGGAGAATTTTGGTAGACACACATATGACAAATATGTCGAAGAAGCTGAATCTTCACCGTTTAGGAACTACTA
The DNA here is from genome assembly GCA_955652365.1 of Eristalinus aeneus. Classification (NCBI taxonomy): domain Eukaryota; kingdom Metazoa; phylum Arthropoda; class Insecta; order Diptera; family Syrphidae; genus Eristalinus; species Eristalinus aeneus. The sequence continues at coordinate 93,658,654 of OY019131.1, forward strand.
CAGCAAACTAAACCATTTTTTAAATGAAAAAACATACTTCCTTGACAGTCACTCAATCGAAAAAATAAGCACAATTTTTAAACTGAGAGGAGAACTCGTTCAGTTAAACTTTATCCCCCACAGACCAGATTTACCAATTCTTTGTAACCTATGTAACATGACGAAGAGAGAAGACATCTTACATTTTATTGGTGTGTGTCCGATTCTAAAAGAATTTCGACTAGCAATTTTCGAAAAACTTGTTTGAGACGAATATGAAGTAACGTGCATCTTAAATGGAGAAAAGGGATGGAAGGCCTTATACGATTATTCAGTAGCAGCACTTTGTTATAGAAAACGTTTCATAGATGAAGATTTTTAATGTGAAACGTATGCATGTATTTTGTCAACCTGGTAGACGGCCATAGGCCAAACCATAAATGACTTAGGTTGAACTTTATATTGTAAAACATTTATTGAAAATAAAAGTCAAACTAACTAACTATCCGCCTCACTAGGAATGCTCACCCGTTCACCCTTAAGTCCACCTTCGGACGTACATTTAAGTGTAGAGACTCGTTCTTCAGCCGCACCACACAAATATGGAATGCTCTTCCCAGTCCATTTTTTCCCCCCATTACAATCCACAGGCATTTACAAACCAATGTGCATCGGTACCTCCTTTCTCTCTCGTCCTCTTTACCTTCGGCCCGTACTGTGACTTAATTCCAGTCATTTAAGGGTATAATCAATCCCGTTAGTGTCAATTATAAAAAAAGGTCTCTATCCCTAAAAAAAATACCCTCTCTGTTTAGTTCATCTGCCAGCCAACGTGACGAAATCAGATTATTTCACCAGGTCTACGGTCTTTTCTTCATCCACGTCCTCCATTGGTAGAAAGCAACCATAATTCTTCAATTCCCAAGTGCGGCAACCCTCCCCACCGTAAAAAAAACAAACAACTTTCCGCTCTGAACCACCAGTATATAATCTTTATTCATTCTGTGATAGCTTCTGTGTACACTTGTCTGATTGTGTTCTCAAACAACAACGCAGATGCACAATCAAGCAGCAACAAATTTGCTTATTTCTTAGATTCGATTGAACTCTTGAAGATTTAGTAGAAAAAAATGTTGACTAAGCTTAGGGTTGAGTAGAGTGAGTTTCATATTTGTCATCAAAGTCGCGTGAGATTTCAAAGAGATTCAATTGCAGTTACTTGCGTACGTAATTATTCCTAGGATTCTTGAGTTGTTCTGTGGTTTCACGAAGATTTTATTTATTTATTTCGTTAAGAGTAACATTTGTTTTTATTGCATGTAAGAAAACCTATTACCTATAGTGTTAAATTGCGCAAGTTATACAATTTTCTTAAACACCACATACAGACAATGCGTACATATGCAATGAGTAGAGTACATATAGTATATTACAACGTAAATTATTAACAAAAGACAGGGCTTCACATTGATTTGTTCGAGTACAAAAAAGAGAGAAGGAGTCACTTAACTAATTGAAAAAAAAATAACAATAAATATAATTAACAGATTGTTTTCAAATATAAAACATGTATGCATATATTATAGACTTTTTTTTGCGTGGGGAGGAAGTAGGTTAAAACGTATGTAAATAGAAGACATTTAATTAAATTATTTCGTTGCGTTATATGCGATCATGTGGAGGAAAAGTAAAGAGGGCCCTATATTTTTTTTAATTTCTTAATGATTTGAAATAACATTCAAGCTGACTTTTGCTTCTACTTTTGCTTTCCGCTTTGCTCCAGAAGTTCAATTTTTCATTTAAATTTTTTGTGGTAACTGTAGTCAGACAAATATTTTGTGCCCTACTTCAGCAACAATGAATTCAATTTTACACCATTCAACCGACTTTCAGCCATTTAGAATTTATGACTGATTTCAGATGGCATTCAGGCAAACTTTTGCCTTGGCGTTCAGGCACTTAGGTCACACCTATGATTGAATTTTTCATCTCATTTGCTTCCCTACTTCAGCAGCAATGTTTGCGAATTTACTTCATTCGATCGAAGATCAGTAATTTTGAATTTTAAAGTCAGTGGCTGGCACTTTGAATCCAAGGATTACTTTCAATTTGCGTATTGAGGCCCTTTGACTTGATCTGTCAAAAGTCATAGTCTACTGGCTTGTGAGCTGTCAATGCGCTTGTCAATCAGTAAATTTGACCACCAGCAGACGTGCTGATTTCGTAGAATTTAGTCGGCGTTATCCGGTTAAGCAGCACTAAAGTTGCTATTTGCCAGCCTTCAAGACTTTCAGTCACCTTTTTCCTCTTTGACAGATGTCAGTCAGACAGATAAATGTGTATCGATTGGCGCCTACCTTCCACTTGTTTGGTGGTTGTCATTCCGTGTAATTCAGTCGGCACTAGGCAGCTTTTGTCAGCATCTATCGACTGTCATCCTCTGTCATTCAGCATTTGTCAGTCTTCCTCTGCCACCATTTGTCCGTCATCCTCTGTCAGTCAACATGTGTCAGCCAGCATCTGTCAGGCACCATCTGTCAGGCACCATCTGTAAGCCAGCATCTGTCAGATAGCATCCGTCAGCCAGCATCTGTCAGCCTTCCATTGCCAGTCAGCTTCTATGAGTTACCATTTGTCCGTCATTCTCTTTCAGTCAGCATGTGTCAGCCAGCATCTGTCAGGCCCCATCTGTCAGCCAGCATCTGTCAGCCAGCATCTGTCAGCTAGCATCCGTCAGCCAGCATCTGTCAGCCTTCCATTGCCAGTCAGCTTCTATGAGTTACCATTTGTCCGTCATTCTCTTTCAGTCAGCATGTGTCAGCCAGCATCTGTCAGGCCCCATCTGTCAGCCAGCATCTGTCAGCCAGCATCTGTCAGCTAGCATCCGTCAGCCAGCATCTGTCAGCCTTCCATTGCCAGTCAGCTTCTATGAGTTACCATTTGTCCGTCATCCTCTGTCAGTCAACATGTGTCAGCCGGCATCTGTCAGGCACCATCTGTCAGGCACCATCTGTCAGCCAGCATCTGTCAGCCAGCATCTGTCAGCTAGCATCCGTCAGCCAGCGTCTGTCAGCCTTCCTTTGCCAGTTAGCTTCTATCAGTTACCATTTGTCCGTCATCCTCTGTTAGTCAGCATTTGTCAGCCTTCCTCTGCCAATCAGCTTCTATCAGTTGCTATTTGTCCGTCATCCTCTGTCAGCCATCATCTGTCAGCCTTCCTCTGCCAGTCAGCTTCTATCAGCCACCATTTGTCCGTCATCCTCTGTCAGTCAACATGTGTCAGCCAGCATCTGCCAGGCACCATCTGTCAGGTACCATCTATCAGCCAGCATCCGTCAACCAGCATCTGTCAGCCTTCCTTTGCCAGTTAGCTTCTATCAGTTACTATTTGTCCGTCATCCTCTGTCAGCCATCATCTGTCAGACTTCCTCTGCCAGTCAGCTTCTATCAGCCACCATTTGTCCGTCATCCTCTGTCAGTCAACATGTGTCAGCCAGCATCTGCCAGGCACCATCTGTCAGGTACCATCTATCAGCCAGCATCCGTCAACCAGCATCTGTCAGCCTTCCTCTGCCAATCAGCTTCTATCAGTTACTATTTGTCCGTCATCCTCTGTCAGCCATCATCTGTCAGCCTTCCTCTGCCAGTCAGCTTCTATCAGCCACCATTTGTCCGTCATCCTCTGTCAGTCAACATGTGTCAGCCAGCATCTGTCAGGCACCATCTGTCAGGTACCATCTATCAGCCAGCATCCGTCAACCAGCATCCGTCAACCAGCATCTGTCAGCCTTCCTTTGTCAGTTAGCTTCTATCAGCCACCATTTGTCTGTCATCCTCTGTTAGTCAGCATGTGTCAGCCAGCATCTGCCAGGCAGCATCTGTCAGCCAGCATTTGTCAGCCAGCATCTGTCAGCCAGCATCTGTCAGCCAGCATCTGTCAGCCAGCATCTGTCAGCCAGCATCTGTCAGCCAGCATCTGTCAGACAGCATCTGTCAGTCAGTATTTGTCAATTAGTGTCTCCTAGTCAGTGACTTTCATTCACCGCCTACCGGGTTATCAAAAATCTGTTGAAGCCCTCTGGCTTTAGTTTACGTATTTCCATTTGGCTAATGTCTGTCAGCTCCTGTCAGATTAGCGGATTTCTCTGTCTACTATCGTCTATGCTACAGGCCCGTTGCATTTGCATCTTTGACCGGCTTTTTTCTGCCGGTGTTTGCCAAGTAAAGTAGGACGGTTAGGCATCTGAGATTCAGCAGGTAGACGGTGGGAGTAGGTCCGTGTTTGTTTATCGTCTTTTCTTACCCATCAGGAATTCCTAAAATAACGTCTGCCAGTCGAAGTGTAGAGTGTGTGGTAAAATCAGTCGACGGTAGCAGTTGGTCGCTTGGCTTTAGTCTGGTTGGTAGCTGTTGTGGTTTACTGCTTGGTGAATGCTTGTAGAGCACAGCGAAGATGTAGGAAAGATCCCAACGTGCCATAATTCACTTTTCAAAGATTGACTGGTTATAGTTTCTGCAAAAAATGCTAGAATCGGATCATCATTTGAAAAGCTAGATTTTGAGAAGGCTCCACGTAAGTGACCGGACTTCTTTTATGACAGCTTTCAAGCCAGCTTACGTTTATATTTTACCAAGTGTTGTTGCAGTTCGATTATTTGTTGACGATTTAGAACAGTTCTCAAAAATAGCAACTCCGATTCTGACTCCGACTCCGGCTCTTAGAACAAAAGTCACATTTTTGGCAGTAGCAGAGTCATCAAGCGTTGGCTGAATAGACTGGTTGGTTGAAGTCCATGATAACCTCGACTTTAAATGGAGGTAAACTGATTGCTTTGTAGAAGTCTTGACAGTAATTTGTTGCCACTTAAAGCCATTCGAAGCAAAAACTCGAATGACTCAAAACCAGGCACAGAAGGAACAACGCCAACATGAGGGCGGCAATAGTTTGCGAGGAAAACTCATCGGACATGTTGCTGCATTGGAGGCAATCGATGTCAGAGCCTAGTTGCACTCGAATACTCAAAGTGTCAGACTTTTTCTGAAGCAAGCTGCTGGCCTGAACACAAAGCTAGAATTCAAATAGAAGATGGCAGTCTTCACACCTCCAATCACCGACCCCTCTCAACCCTCTTGCACACATGATCGCATTGCAAAGGATTAAAACAAATTATTGACACTTTCCCCATTATTCCCGAACCTCTCTTAGAAAACGATAAAAACTTTACAAAAACAGTAAATTGAAATTGATTTCCTTGTAATGCTGTGTGTGTGCGAGATTTCATAACTATTTGTTTTGTCGTTTAACACCTATTCACTATCTGCAAGGCTCTTTGTTTCATTTCATACAAATGTGAAAATTTCTTGTTAACCTAGTAAATTTTAAATATTCCTTTGTTAAATAAATATCCTTTTTGTATTATTTCTCTAAACTGTTTACTTTGTGTATTCTTTTTTTTTTTTTTTTGTTAGTTGTATGTATACTCTTTATATTTGTCATTTTTTCACAGCTTTCGTATGCTTCCGTCCGCCGTTGCTGTATTTATTTTCGATCTGTAAGGAGAGATTGAAGAGGTTTGTTGATTAGAATGTGATTTGAATTTGGGGTTAGGTTGAAAGCAAACTGTGACAAAACGTGGTGGGACAAGGGACAACAGATGCACACTTAGTTGGGTAGTTAGTGGGGGATATTCAGCAGTGTTTTTAATTTTTCTTTTCATGGAGACATAAGGTTTTAAGCAATTCTCAAAGCAAACATATCAATTTAGCTGAATTTCTTCTTTTTGCTGAGCTATAGCAAGCATTTTACTGATGTTCAAGGATCTGTAACAAGTAGAAGGCTGGACTTTACCTCATTTGGGGGGATATTTCAGTGAAGGTGAAAACGCTGCACGGATGTGATTGTAAAGCAAAAGCCTCCTCGAAGAGTTAAGGGGGGAAATGGAAATTGGCTTATTCATGACGATTCCCTATGCCTTGCTTAACCCAAAATAAAATTCAAGTTGGAGGTGGAAAGGAAAACAAGATTTGAACATTTGCAAACATGGAAACACTACGCCACGGCGGCCACTTTTCGGACATTACAATAATTTTTGGTGATAGCCAGCGGAGAAGAGTCACCATTCACAGTTCACTGCAAACATGGGAAACTTAACGTAGAAGCTAAACGTTGTTACAAATCCGAGAGAGGAACGAACGAGAAGATTAACCAAAGTCCTCAGTGCAAAGGTTTCAATCACGATACCATCTGGAGAGGATAGAGTCCAAACGGTGTCCTGACAAAGGAGAAATTTACCTTATGGCACCTTCGAAGTCAGACTGTATCGGAAGAAACAATAGTTGACGAGTGGCAAAAAACGTTCAAAAGGTGTTGACAAAACCAACTATCATCAACTGACGTCAACAAAATCAAAAAATAGGAGCTTTGTTGTCATCGAATAGTAGTCCGAAACCTTGTTGAAATAGCGAGAGGATCTGTAAGACATTTATGATTCAGAAAACTGAAATTTTGATTCGTGACAAAAATGCTTAGAGCCGTTTGGAAGTGTACAAAACAATGCTTTCCGGCTTCGGGGTGAACATGAAAAGAGATTTGAATTCGGACGCTTCATCAGTGGGAGGAATGTTGAAAACTCGGAAAGTTTGTCAGGCAAAGTTGAATAGAAACGGATAAGGTAGGTAGGTAGGGTAAGGTGGCTGATGAATGCACATAGTTTCATACAGGACCATTGTGCTGCCACACCATGTGGGAGGAACCTAAAACCAGCTGGAGCCGATAATAATAATAATTGTTGGCGCTACAGTCCAAAGGGGGACCAGGGCCTAGCTTGCTCATCAATTGCTCCTGTTGTGCGCGCTACTGTTCTCTCACGAGTAGAAGGGACCTACAGTTTTTTGCCGACTCCGAACGGCGAAATTTGAGAAGCTTTCTTAGACAGTTATTACACTTTGAGCGTTGTCAGCAGCTCGAAAGAGGTGGTGCCGAGAAAAATTCGAGGTTTTCAAATGGGAATCAAACCTGGACCTTCGGTGTGTGTCGCACTCTATCCACTACGCCACGGCGGCCACTTTTCGGACATTACAATAATTTTTGGTGATAGCTAGCGGAGAAGAGTTACCATTCACAGATTTTAAGAAATTTTTGAGCTTAATTTCAAAAAAACTGTGGTAAGGGAATGTACAGTGTTTGACCTCCGTTTTATACAACACGTTTCAGACATTTGTCAATACACCACGTAACCGGCACTAAACAATAGACAATACCATATCTCGAGATCGAGAGCGGAAGTTCTTCATTCCGCCCCTTTTATTGCATTAAATGCAACATCTCTTAGCTTGTCAAGCTTGTTGGCAGATGATGGCGGCCTAGGTGCCGTTGGAGGCATAACACTGAGCTCCTGGTTGTGCAATGACGACAAATTAGCGAATCACTGACTTCAATATTTCCTGTGACATTAACAACCAAACCCGAATTCCAGGCGGAGGGATGAGGTTTTTGTTCAGAAACTCTGGTGCTTTGGAAATTCATACAGAGCAGGGAACGAGCAACATCATCCAATATGTCCTGAGCACACCGTCTTCCCGATCACTGGAGTATAAGGAAACAGTCAAAGGGATAGAGGTGCCTTGGATGCAACGTCAACGCGCAGTTAAACTTTGCTATTGAGGAGAAGCAGTTTGTGCTCTTGCTTCGATTTCTGGGCATGAAAGTATTCCTAGCAAGATGAGGGCCGATGTGTAAACAAGAATGGAAACGAGTCAATACCATAGATTGTTGCTCACCACAGGGTACCATTTCCCCCCAAAATTCTACTAGTTGAAACAAGTTACTTCAATTACCAAGCAATCTACAGGCCTAGCAGGAGAAGGCAGCTAAAATTAAGGTCCACTCCGACAAGGAAAGAGTAACGCCCTGAATGGACATTCTCTTACAGACGACTATGCAACAAACCTATATGGCAGAAGTGTTCTCCATGGCGAGGACGATGGGGAACCTTCCCAACTCTCCTGCACAAGATTACAGATCACTCAATAAGTAACGGGGCATGTAGGGGGCGCCACTAACAAAAGTTTTTGATTTAATATTGATTTATTTTTGTTAGTGGCGCCCTTTATATGTCCCGGAATTTTTTGAGTGATGAGTTATAAGGAAATCCACAATTGCCCAGGTAATAAGCTGTGACTGGAAATCACATCCTTAACACTGTTGGGTACGGAGTGGGTAGAGTGCGACACTCACACGCCGAAGGTTCAGGTTCGATTAATAATAATAATAATTGTTGGCGCTACAGTCCAAAGGGGGACCAGGGCCTAGCGTGCTCATCAGCTACTCGTGTTGTGCGCGCTACTGTTCTCTCACGAGTAGAAGGGACCTACAGTTTTTTGACGAATCTGAACGGCGAAAATTGAGAAGCTTTCTTAGTTGGTGTTGAGCTGGGAGTCTAACCTAGACCTTTGGCGTGTGAGCGTCGCACTCTACCCACTACGGCACGGCGATTCCCGGTTGAAAATTTCGAACTTTATGCAGCACCACCTGATGTCAACACTCAAAGAGTAATAAATGTCTAAAAAGAAAAACTTCTCAAACTGTCTCGGAGTCGACAAAAAGTTGCAGGTCCTTTTAACTCGTAAGAGAACAGGAGCGCGCACAACACGAGTAGTTGATGAGGAAGCTAAACCCTGGTCGTCCTGTGGACTAAAGCGCCATCTAATTATTATTATTAACACTACATACAGTTTCAACGGGAACCCTGATGGAGAAGAGATCATTTTGTGGCGGGATGGCGGCTACCAGACTCAGATGTTGAGGGAACAGCTTGAACAGAGACTGTGTTCTGGTGCCACGGAAAATCCACGGTTTCAGCCTGACCGTTCGGTAGGTACCCTTGAGGGAGGATCATGGTGGGTGTGGCTTAAAACGCAACACGAGATCGGTGTCCTGGGCTGACTTGTTTAGGACTAGGACTAGGACTAGGCAGGTTGGAGGACTTTTCCTGTTTAGTATGGAGTTGTATACTCAACCAGGTGCTGGGACACAGAGAGCAGCAGCGGTTGGGGGACTTCCCTGGCTCAGTGTGTAGTTGCCTCCTCAACCGGCTGCTGCGACCCAGAGAGCTTTAGAGGCTTAAGGAAAGCCTAGTTTCCGACCAAAGTGAGGTGATTTTCCCTCAAAAAAGATCTAAATTTAGTACTTGGGTAACTAAGGCGTCTAGTCTTGCGTTGTTTACGACTCTTGGGGAAATGGAGCCCGTGATATAAGCCGAAAAGGCAGGTGGTCACGTAAAACCTTATCCGACATCTGTCAGCTTAGGAAAGATGAAGAAAACTCAAAAAAGAAAGCCTCAGCAAAAATTGAACACTCGACTCTTATTTTTAGTTTTTTTTCTAAATGCGCGGGCATGCTATCTGAAAAAACTACGAGTTCCATTTCGAAGACAGAAGTGAACGGCTCCTTACGACTTCAAAAGTTGACATAATAAAGGCATGGCCTCAGATCGGATGCAGGTCCACCCCACACTGTAGAGCAACACAAAGAAGAATGGCCACAGATCCAGTTTAAGGACTAATCAGACAATTTTAATGAAAATCAAAAACCTGTTCAGCAAGGATAGAAATTTGAACATTCCCAACAAGCACACTTCACAAAACAGAGACCTGTAGACAAACAGACATTAAGAACAGCACAAAATAAAATTAATCAGCAAATTTGTCAAAGCACACTTAATCTAGGTGTTAGGCAGAAGACCAAATCAAGGAAATTTAGTAGATGAATTTTGTGACAATGCATCGATCGATTTTTCCGAATTGAAGGAGCTTATTAATAGTTGCAGCCAAAAATGTTATGATTTCTTGCAAAAGCAAAAGCACTTACTTTCTAAACGGCTTAAGAAAACAAACGGATAGTACAAGAGAGACAAGAATAAAAAAAATTGAAAAACAAAACGCATCACACAACTGGACGAAGACTTTCAATACGCTTACCCGCTGCTCGTCATTCAATCTAACATAACCTATAGTTAGCGTTCATAGTCGAAAGTTTTGCTTTTGTTTTTGTTCTTACTTAAAAGTATAGTTTGTAGATAGTAGTAGTTCTTTTATTTTAACACGAAAATTTAGAGCACTTTAGAGAAAGGACGCGTATGGTTTATGCCGTTTAATTCAATTATTTACAAAATTGTTTTCATTGTTTAAATGTTTAATGGGTGACTGAATGAGTGATTTGTTTATTCATCCTTTTGTTTTGTTTTTAGGGGAATTTTTAACAACAAGAAAATGTGTTTAAGGTTCATAGGGGAAGAGAAAGAGAGAAAAGAGAGAAATAAAAAGAGGTTCGTTAAGTTGAATTTCTGTGAAATGTGTCCAAATACAAAATGAAGCAGTGTGGCAAAATATACTCGTATACGGGAAACAACATAAAAATAAGAACACTTAACAATTTTGTAAAAGAAATGATCGTAACCGTCAAATAATCCACGTAAAGCAAACTATAAAAAAAAATTCCTTACACAACGGTGTAATCATCTTAGAATAAGCGTAAATTAAATAAACAATAAGACAGAAAAATAAATCATTTGACTTAGCGCAGCGTTTACTAGTTTAAACTAAATCATTTTCTGAGAGTACCGGTAGTGTGGACCTGGTTTTTTTTATTTTATTTTTGTTAATTCATGTATGTTTGTGTTGATTATGAGAGAGGAAAGAGAGAGAGAGAGAGAAAAAAAATTAATTAAATTACTCTCAAGTCAAGTGGAAAGAGAGTAATTTTGGCATGACTGTACTTACAATTCCATTGATAGAACTGTTGGATTCGTACAGGCTTGTGGCACGCGCACATGACACTGCTTGTGACAGATCATTTGGCAGTCACGACACTCGTAGCCCTGTTTTCCAGGCCGTCGTGGGATTGATTTTGTACAAATAGCACACACAAGGCGACTTCTATGAAAAAAAAAAAATTTAAGAAAATCAAATTTTGAAGAATTTAACATTTTCGGGACATATAGGGGGCGCCACTAACAAAAATTAAACATTTAATATTAATTGTTTTGTTAACGGCGCCATCGGGACATATAGGGGGCGCCACTAACATAAATTATTAATCTAATATTAATTTTTTGTTGTACAGTTTTGTACAGCCCGCGGATTGTATAGAGGGCGCCACTAACAAAAATTATAGATTTTATATTAATTTTTTTGTTAATGGCGCCATCGGGACATATAGGGGGCGCTACTAACAAAAATTAAACATTTAATATTAATTTTTTTGTTAATGGCGCCCGCGGGATATTTAGAGGGCGTCGCGAACAAACATTATAGATTTAATATTAATTTTTTTGTTAACGGCGCCATCGGGACATATAGGGGGCGCCACTTACAAAAATTAAACATTTAATATTAATTTTTTTGTTAATGGCGCCATCAAGACATATAGGGGGCGCCACTAACAAAAATTAAACATTTAATATTAATTTTTTTGTCAATGGCACCCGCGGGTTATTCAGAGGGCGTCACGAACAAACATTATAGATTTAATATTAATTAATCATCGGGACACATAGGGGGCGCCACTAACAAAAATGTTAGATTTAATATAATTTTTTTGGTTAATGGAGCCATCGGGACATATAGAAGGCGCCCCTAACTAAAATTCTTAATTGAATATTAATTTTTTTTTTTGTGAGTGGCGCCCCCTATATGCTCCGGGACTTATCGAGTGGTGTTCTAATGTAGTTACCCGCTTAAGTGTTTGGCAACAAATGTGTGATCATTGTAGATGTGAAGTTTTGTGCCCTTACGACGCCATTTTGGCCGTTGAGCTATTGCGAGGGGTACAATGAAATGCCTAAGGTGTATAAGAAAAAAACAATTTTTAATTTTGTTTTGCAAACGAAACCATAAAATGTTAATCAAACTTACCTTTTAACACCATTTTCAATGGTTTCCAATACAAGTGTTGATGCTTCATGCACGTAAGTCTTATTGCTAGCCGATGAAAAACCTGAGATAGCAGAAGATTCTGAAATTGAGGATCGTCTTGAGTGGTCAAGCGTTGGCACATTTACTCTTGGACCTATATATTTTTTTTCATTTCCCATTCATACATAAAATGCGACCACCAAACGGTATATTATGTATGTATGCAGCGTTATACAGCGATACGTTTATTTAAGATTCAAGTTGAACGTTTATTTTCCGTGTGTGTGTGTGTTGTGTGGTAGAATGGTTACGTGCAACATTTAACCCATAATAGGTGCGCAGGTTTGTTAGATAAAAAATTTGGTTTATGTGCAGGTTGTGATAAATTTGTTTGATTTTAAAAAGAAAAGAAAATAAAGAAAAAAATAAATTAAATCAATAAAAAATTAAAAATTTTAAGTTAAAATTAAAAACACAAGTCAAAGAGATTAGCAAAAAAAAAAAGTATGAATGTGAGTCATTTTGAAGAGAGAACAGAATTTACGTGTCGTTTACGGAACCAGTCATAGACGAACATTTTTGTACAAGACAGTGGTCGACATGGAAAGAGGATAGAAAAGAAAGAAAGAAAAGAAAACAAATGTATTTACGGACAAATCCAGAGACAAATCGCTAAACTTTGAAATCATGTGTGAAATGTGTGAGTGAGTGTGTGCTGATCGAGGAGCTGCGAATAGAAGTCACAGTCCCAGATCTAACCAAATCAGTGACAAGTGTGGAGGTGTCTCTTTTTCTAGTAATTTGTGAAATAATTTTGTGATGTATTCTGTCAGTTTGATGCACAGATGAGCACATTTTTGGACATTAAATTGTTCTTTGTTAGGGAAATAGTTCTAGGAAATTTTTAAAAAATCCGATTAAGTTGGCAGCACTGTCTTTTACATTTGTTCTGAATTTAATTTGAGAAAAGCGTTCTGTTTCTAAACAGATAAGCACCAAATTTTGTTTTTTTATGATGTCTGAATGAAACTGGGCATTTGTTCGGAGCACAGTTTTACCGCTGAATGCAGGCTTGGCTTAAAATTAACTTGACAGCAGGCAGAAGATATGTTCGAAGGAAAGCACGGTCGATGAGTGGAATTTCAGCTCCGTCCGAGAAAGGAGACCCCTTTGACTGCCCCAATTACAGAGAGATTATTCCTCTTAACATCGCCTACAAAATCTTCATTGCCGTATTGTTGGAGCGTCTGAAACCGCTTGTCCATAACCCGGCAGATCCCAATCAGTATGGTTTCAGACCAGGGAAGTCTATGATAAAACAGATCTTCACTTTATGGCAGATCCTGGAAAAGACAGAAGAAGTGCAACTCGGCACTCACCACCTATTTGCCGATTTTAATGCCGCATATGACAGTGTGCATAGATACGAGCTATACAGTGTCATGTCTAATTTTGGCATTCCTACCAAACCCGTCAGATTTTGTAGGATGACGATGGGGAACTCTTACTGCTCTGTCAAGGTCGGTAACGAACTCACCGAGACCATCAATGTCAAGAAAGGTTTAAGGCAAGGCGACGCACCGTCATGTGACTTTTTCAACATCATCCTCGAGAAGATCGTTCGTAACTCACAAGTCAACACCAGAGGCACGATCTCCCAAAATTTAGCTCAACAGCTAGCCTACGCTGACGACATTGACATAATGGGATGATCACAGCGAGCCGCAATTTAGATGGGGAGAGATGGCAAGCCATCATAGCTCTTCAAGGCTGGTGGCAGTGTTCCGGTAGGGAGAGGCACGATCTCCCAAAAGTCAGCTCGCTGACGACATTGACGTGATTGGACGAACACAGCGAGCCGTCAATAAGGGCATTTGCTGGCATTGAAGCGGAAGTGGCTAAAATCGGTCTGGCTGTAAACGAGGGCAAAACAAAGTACAAGCTGTCATCAAGGAAGGATACACAACATTGACGTCTCGGACAGAGCATCACACTAGGCAGCAGAAACTTGGAGGTAGTCAAAAACTTCATCTACCTCGGCTCCGCGGTAAACAGGGGCAACAACATCAGTACCGAAATCAAACGCAGAATCACTCTTGCCAATCGCTGCTTCTTTGGGCTCAAGAGTATTAAAGCCCTCTCTCGAAGGACCAAGCTCGCTTTATATAACAGCTTGATCATCCCAGTCCTACTTTATAGCGCCGAAACATGAACGTTACTAGAAGCGGATGAAGAAGCCCTTAATCTTTTTGAGAGAAAAGTTTTGAGTGTGATTTTTGGTCCAGCACTGCGTCCACCATTGCCAGCGCCATTTGCGAAATGAACAACTTCACTTTCTGTCTTCACGATAGCAAAATGCGGGTTTCCCAAACCACAAATGCGATAGAAATGGGTGTCGTGATGCCATCGAGATGAAAATGCGTGTCGCCGGGAAGGGTGATTTCTTGAACTACGTCACTAGTAGCTGGCCGCGTGCTTTCAATTGCTAAGTCAGGAGAAACCTGTGTGTAAGCGAAAAGTCTGACAACTTTGTTCAGAATTCTTGGCAGGGCGTTGAGATCAATTGCGAGTTGCTCCTCCCTAGTTTTTGACAATGGCAGGGTTGGAGCTTTTAAGAGATTCTGGTAAACTGCAATCTTCGATACTTTTTATGATTTCTATCCTGGTGTTGTTGTGGCCGCCGTGGCGTAATGGGTATAATGTGACGCTCACACGATTCCCGGCTGAACACTTCGAATTTTTCAAGGCACCACCTCTACGACTTCGATGAATTGACTACATAAGGTAATGAAAGGTATGTTACTTAATAAGGAGCAACCGGTTGCTAGTGACGCAACCACACTTGGGCCGCCATTGAGCATTGAGCGCCATTTTCTGCATTGCAAGGCCCAGAAAAAAGAAAATCAATTCCCTGTTCCCATTTCTGAACTTTTGTTAGATATCTGTTGTTGGCTTGCCACGCTAGTTGGTAAGCCGCCTGACTTTAGCTGTTAAGGCAACTTACGCAGCCTGTTGAGACGTCCAACACCAGCTGTTAAGGGCCCCACGTTAACTGTTGAGGCGTCCTACGCCAGCTTTTGAGATTTTACTGGATAGCTGTTAATTTGTTCTACACTAGCTGTTGAGACACCCCGGTTAAGGCGACCTTCGCAGCTTATTGAGACGTCCAACACTAGCTGTTGAGGCGCGCCATGCTTGTTGGTGAGGCGTCCCACGCTAGCGGTTAAGGCAACTGATGCTGGCAGTTGTTGAGGCGACCCAAGCTTGATTTTGAGAGGTAACTGGCTAGCTGTTAAGTTGTCCTAAACTGGCTGTGAGACGCCCCTGTTAAGGCGACTTACGCAGCTTGTCGAGACATCCATCACTAGTTGTTGAGGCGTGCCATACTTGTTATTGAGGCGTCCCACGCTAGCGGTTAGAGCAACTGATGCTGGCAGTTGTTGAGGCGACCCAAGCTTGATTTTGAGAGGTAACTGGCTAGCTGTTAAGTTGTCCTAAACTGGCTGTGAGACGCCCCTGTTAAGGCGACTTACACAGCTTGTCGAGACGTCCAACACTAGTTGTTGAGGCGTGCCATGCATGTTGTTGAGGTGTCCCACGCTAGCGGTTAGGGCAACTGATGCACGCAGTTGTTCAGGCGACCCAAGCTTGATTTTTAGGTGTAACTGGCTAGCTGTTAAGTTGTCCTAAACTGGCTGTTAGACGTCCCTGTTAAGGCGACCTACGCAGCTTGTTGAGACGTCCAACACTAGTTGTTGATGCGTGCCATGCTTGTTGTTGAGGCGTCCCACGCTAGCTGTTAAGTTATCCTAAACTGACTGTTGAACCTTCTTTCGGTAGCTGTTGATTCGTCCCACACTAGCTGCCAGGGCATCTCACACTCGCTGTTGAGGCGTCCCACTCTAGCTGTTCAGGCGTTCAACACTAGCCGTTAAGGCGTGCCACGCTCATTGTTGAGGCGGCCCAGGCTAGCTAATGCGTCGTACCACGCTTGATGTTGAGGAGTTCCACTCACCGGCCATCCTGGGTTGTAGAAATCGTATTTGTCTAGGTTTTCCCTCCCTCTTGCTGCAAAATCTTTGTTGTTGCAATAGAGATGGAAGATGGCTTACGTCTGCTTCTTATTTCTGCCGCTTTCGCAGAAGAATGAGGGATACAAGTCCACAGCAGTGTACTTCAATGGCGCAGTCGCCTCTTATGACTCCAATCAAGGTCCAAAAATAATAATGTGCAACCTGACAAGGTAAAGAGAGCGTTAAGAACAAAGGCTGTAGTCAATGTTCGACAAGCTTGAGTTTCGTAAAATACCTTTCCAGCTAAGAGTCCTTCTTTGACAACAGGCCTTCAAGCCTATTTATTAGATTTTAGGGCTGAATTCAGTTTGGTAGATGGACGTGGGTTTATTCAGACGCTCTATAAAATGGCAATGCCTTCAAAGTTTCGAAATATTTGCAAGGAAACGACAATTTGCAAAGAAAACGTCACAAAATGGAATGTAGAAGAAGTAGAAAAAAGGGTTTGCAACAAAGTCCAGAATCCGAAAGGAAGTGTCCACTGAGCTCCTTAAAGTCTTTGTGTTAAGTAGGATTCCCTGTTTTTTTCCCCCCCATAAGGGTGTTAACCCAAGTTGTGGCGCCATCTGTGCATCAAACCGAAGAACCCCGCAACCAATGTAACCAATGAAAAACAAACAAACAAACTACAGTCCCCGTGGCAGTGAATAACGATGCCAAAACCAGTTTCCCCTATTCACTGCCACTCGAGTTGGACAAACAAACAGACGAATACAATGTACGTGAGGGAATGTTATGAATTTTAGTCTAATGTACGAGGAGGAAGAAATAAATGAATTCGTTTTTTTGTTTAGTGCATTTACCAAGCGAATTGCTCTTTGACAGTACACCACGATCAACAGACAACGATCTAGAATCACCATTTAGATTGTTCGCATCGAAAGGTATCATGCCGGCACGATCGGCTGATCGTGTACGAGTTTTGGATCGTCCCAGACGCTTCTTCAACGTTCCAAAGAAATTTCGTTTCTTGCTGCGGCCACGGTCGTCCAGTTCATCGCCAAGTGGTGTTGTGGCCTGGTGCGGGTACGAGCGTGGTAGACTGTTGTAGCCGTTGTTGTTGTTGTTTAAATTGTAGTTGCCATTGCCGTTGAGATGATGGTTCATTTGATTGGGCGATGAGGCAGCTCCGGGGCGACCAAACTGAAAGGAGAAGTGAAGAATATTTTTTAGATTCAAC
Source organism: Eristalinus aeneus (assembly GCA_955652365.1). Lineage (NCBI taxonomy): Eukaryota > Metazoa > Arthropoda > Insecta > Diptera > Syrphidae > Eristalinus > Eristalinus aeneus. The sequence continues at coordinate 93,675,799 of OY019131.1, forward strand.
AGGTTTTATGCTTTGAGAAAGTTGTAATTTTGAGGGGCTCGATTTGAAGGAGAACGGAAATGCGATGCCGCCTTCAATTCGAGAAGTAAATCTTTCCACAGTATCCATTGGATAGAAATTGAAACAAATCTTCAAGAAACCAAGTGCCAGGACGTTCAATGCCAGAAATCAACTAAATTTGTAGAAGAATTGTTTTTGTACGTGGATGGTGCCTTAAGAAAAGACGTTTTTTTAAGTGCTATCGAACTTTGAACCTTGTTTTGTTTTGTTTTGAAATTGAATTAAGTAAAGATGTTTTCTTTAAATTGAAGAAAAATATATTTCATTCGAAAGACAGTCTTTTGGCATTAGAAATAAAAGCAAAGTGTTTGGCATATGACCTCGAAAACTAGCTTGGACGGCGTCTTAGCCGGAGGTTTAATTTTTAAAGACTTTTTCAACAATTCTGGCAGAATGTCGAGAGCCATGTCGCGGTCACAGGATGAACCTTGTTTTGTCATCTTTTACGACCCGATTTATTCAATCTGTAATTTTTTTTTAACTTGGCGAGCGCTAAGGGGTTGTTTATACCCTGACTTTGGGAAGATAGTGCCTCTGGCGTTGACTTGTCAGTTAGCAACAATCTTCTCAAGGATTATGTTAAAGAAGTAACAAGACCGCGTGTCGCCTTGTCTAAAACCTTTTTTGACGTAAAAGGTCTCGTTGAATAAAACTGAAACTACATTGAAACTAAACTGTAATCGAAAATGGTCTAGTGACGTAAAATTGTCGAGGGGGACAACTCATGGTCCGCAGGCTGAAAGCATTCAGTTACCACATGTTTCCTTCAATAAATCAATTGCGACACAAGCTGTATAACATCCCGCGTTGTCTTCTTGAAACCACAGCTCCTGCACATCACTGTTGTTCAACTGAGGAACGAAAACGTCAGTAAACATGGCTCTATAGCGACCACCATTGACTGAAACCTTCAGACTAGCATTTTTCCAAGCGAAATACGGGCCAGTTGGCATACCAAACAGACAGTTCTTAAACGAAACTCGGCTCATTGGCACACCAAACAGTCAGTTTTTGTGGATCAACAAACACTTAAAGATCAATATCACTCCAAATATGGCATTTTTTTATTGACGTTTTCATTCAACCAAAGATGACCGTCATCGTTGAACAAAAATCGCTCTTATGAAAATTGGGATAAACGGCAATCTAGTTTTGAGCCCATTTGACCCCATTCACAATTTGAAAGGCTTCGTTGTGTTTAAATGCCAAACAAAACTAAAAATGAATCGATTAACAAAAGCTAAATTGGCCATCAGAGTAAATATTGCAGCCAACTGAAACTTCTATACCTATTAAAAGAACACTCTAAACTTTGCCTTGAAAAACGCGAGCTAAGTGTGGCGTTCCATTTGTCAAAATTCAGCCGGTGGTGCTCAAACTTAGCAAAAAAATGCAGTTTACTGAAATCTGCAACCTTTAGTGGCGGCAACTGATTTATTCCTTTGATTTAAAATCTGAGCCTGGGAAGGAAGGCCTGCTGAAGTGGAAACAAACAAAGAGACTTCACACGGCCTAAACTGGGCGACACATTCCACTATGGATGGAGCAGTGGATGGAACAGTTCGAAGCTAAATTGAACCGAAACACTTTAAAAGGGAAGTCGGTTTTTTGGTTTTGCAATTCGGTGTGGAACCGGCCTTAAAATATGAGTGGTAAGGATCTATGACCGGCTTGGAGATTCTAAAACAGAAGAAAAGAGATGTGAGTCAGTAGTGACCAGACAATCGTGGGAAGGAGAACCTGCTCTTGTGAAAACGTCACACAGCCTAAACTGGCCAATACGGTGCAATATGGTTGTTGGGTGTTTTGATGAAACAGTTCTAAATTGAACCGAAGGCCGGAGGAGTATTGTGCCTTTGACGAGTGGGTTCCTTGGCCTTGGAATCGGTCCATTAATTCAGCGTGGTAAAGACCTGCGATCCTGGAAAAGACCCAAGAAATGCAAATTGACACTCACCACCTATTCGTCGATTTCAAGGCTGCATATGACACTGTGCAAAGAGACGAGCTATACAGTGTCATGTCTAGTTTTGACATTCCTACCAAACTCGTCAGATTGTGTAGGATGACGATGGAGAACTCTCGCTGCTCCGTCAAGGTCGGTACCGAACTCACCGAGACCTTCAATGTCAAAAAAGGTTTTAGACAAGGCGAAGCACTGTCATGTCTTCTTTAACATCATCCTCGAGAAGATCGTGCAAAACTCACAAATCAACACCAGAGGCACGATCTTCCAAAATTTGGCTCAACAGCTAGCCTACGCTGACGACATTGACATTATGGGACGATTACAGCGAGCCGCAGGTTTTGATGGCTTGCCATCATAGCTCTTCAAGGCTGGTAGGGAGAGGCACGATTTTCCAAAAGTCAGCTCGCTGACGACATTGACGTTATTGGACGAACACAGCGAGCCGGCAATGAGGCGTTTGCTGGCATTGAAGTGGAAGCGGTGAAAATGGGTCTGGCGGTAAATGAGAGCAAAACTAAGTACATGCTGTCATCAAGAAAGGACACACAACATCGAAGTCTCGGACAGAGCATCACACTAGGCAGCAGAAACTTCGAGGTAGTCACGGACTTCGTCCAATTTGGCTCTGCAGTAAATAGGGACAACAACATAAGTACCGAAATCAAACGCAGAATCACTCTTGCCAATCGCTGTTTCTTTGGACTCAAGAGGCAATTGAGTAATAAATACCTCTCTTGAAGGACTAAGCTCGCCTTATATAACAGCTTGATTATCCCCGTTTTACTTTATAGCGCGGAATCTTGGGCGTAAGCCAAGGCGGATGAGGAAGCTCTTAGCCTTTTCGAGAGAAAAGTTTTGCGTGTGATTTTTGGTCCTGTTTGCGTTGATGGCATATGGAGGAGAAGTTTTAACGGCGAACTCTTTGAGCAGCGGGTACAGCGATATGCGCCTGGTCAAGCTTCTATGGATACAGACGACTGCTGTTTACTTTGGCGCTCATACGCGTAAATCCACGATTCATCACCTGTCACGATGTCCAAGACGTGTTTCGAGGCACCGCGATCGTATTTTTGGATCATTCGACCAATCGACACGTGCCGTTTTTTGAGCGATTGACAAATTGTGTGGGATACAACGCGAACAAATTCTTTTGACGGTCAAATGTTCATGCAATATTGAATGTATGCTGATCCCACTGATGCCTAAGGATGTCTCAATCTCACGATAGGTCACATGACGACCTTACAATATCAGTTGGCGCACAGCGTCAATGGTTTCCGGCACAACAACTGATTTTGGACGATCTTCACGAAATTCGTCTTGGAGTGAACTACGACCTCGGTTGAATTCACCAAACCATCGATAAACAATGGTCCTTGATGGATCCTCCTTGATGGAGCTTCATCGTCAAAAATTAAATTAAGATCATCGATGCACTGTTGTTGAGTTAATCCACGTCGAAAGTTGTAAAAAATAATAGCACGAAAATTTTCACGATTTATTTCCATTTTTTGGTGAGATGCTTTTACTCGTAAGTTACTGTGTTAAACACAAATAGTGCTCAAATGACAGAAAGTTCTGACTACGTATAAACTCAAAAATGTCAAACTTTACGATAGAACTGTCAATTGCCACGTTGCAACGATCGGATCGGGCCCACCTTCGTAATAAGATCGACACCATCTCTCATCACGAAGCGTCTGTATCATGGAGCCTTTCCTCTACAGCGAATAGGGACGACACCGTCTTTGCCTAGTTTTTTTTCTAGAGGTTTAAAAAGCGCCCTTCCTCTGCAAGGAGTATGGACCACACCGTCTCTGCCAAACTCATTTTCTTTGGGTTTCAGAAGCTACTGTGTCATGGAGCCCTTCTTCTGCAGCGACTAAGATCGACACCGTCTCTGCCACACTCTGTTTCTGGGGCTCAAGAAGCTTCTGTATCATGGAGCCCTTCCTCTACAGTGAATAGGGACGACACCGTCTCTGCCCAATTTTGTTTTTAGAGGTTTAAGAAGCGCCCTTCCTCTGCAGGGAGTACGGACCACACCGTCTCTGCCGAACTCTGTTTCTGGGAATTCAAGAAGCTTCTGTGTCATGGAGCCCTTCCTCTGCAGGGAGTAGGGACGTCTCTGCCCATTTCTGTTTCTGGGGGTTCAAGAAGGTACTGCGTGATGGCACCCTTCCTCTACAGCGAACAGGGACGACACCGGCTCTGCCCAGTTTTGTTTCTAGAGGTTTAAGAAGCGCCCTTCCTCTACAGGGAGTATTGACCACACCGTCTCTGCCGAAATCCGTTTCTGGGGGCTCAAGAAGCTTCTGTATCATGGAGCCCTACCTCTACAGCGAATAGGGACGACACCGGGTCTACCTAACTCCGTTTCTGAGAATTCAAGAAGCCACTGTGACGTGTATGTCAAAACGTTAAAAATGTCAAACTTTACGATAGAGCTGGCAGTTGCCAGATTGCAAACTATGCCCTATTCCGAAATATAAAAGGCAACCTTCCTATGAGCAGATCCCAGGTCGTTAACAATAACAAATAGTAATTTTTGGCGCGACAGTCCAGATGGGACCAGGGCCTAGCTTGCTCATCAACTACCCGTGTTGTGCGCGCTACTGTTCTCACACGAGTAGAAGAGACCTACAGTTTTTCGACGACTCCGAACGGCGAAATTTGAGAAGCTTTCTTAGACAGTTATTACTCTTTGAGTGTTGTCAGCAGCTCGAAAAATTCGAAAATTGGTGTTGAGCTGGGAATCGAACCTACACCCTTCGGCGTGTGAGCGTCGCACTCTACCCACTACGCCACGGCGGCCACATCCCAGGTCGTTGGTAGCTATAAATTGTTGTGGTCTTAGGACAGTATTCGACCTTTTTAAAACAATTGTTTATTTTACTGTTCCAGAGTTTCCTGCTCGTCGGCGTGGACCTGTTGATCTGTGGTTCATGCTTTTGCCATTCCATTTAGACGTTCTTCTGTCAAAGGAGATGGACGTGGGCCGAAAAATGAAAATAAAAAGCTGCGGGTACTTCAAAGTGGTTCAATCACATCCACGAAGTGAGCAAACTTTGCAGTCATTGACTAGAGGGTCTTGCCACATCCGAAGTTTTTCCATGAAACGACGAACGTTGTGCTTCCTGTTCTTATGTCAGCGGACTGTCAACACCGATCACGAATTTGATAAAAATGAAATAAAATCAAATAGCGATAAATCAAATATTCACATTCATAAAATCAAATTCGACTCTGTCTCCACTCTGATCTCAAGGGAAGAACATTGAGGTTGCAGTAAGACTACAATTAGCCATTTTTGGGACAAGCGAAGGCCGCCGTGGCGTAGCGGGTAGAGTGCGACGCTCACACGCTGAAGGTATACTGGTATGAAGTGAGCGTTAAGATACAATTGTCTCGATAGGGAACATTTGTTGTGAAAGAGGCCTTTTTTTCTGTTTTTTTTTTGTTTGCTATGACATCCGTGAAAAGTATTTAGTATACATGAAGTCATTGAACAGACAGCATCATACTTTTTTATCGTGTTAAAAATGTCGAATTTTGTACCAGTGATGTGTGAAAAGTGATGATTTGCGGAAAGCATTAATTTTTGAAGAAAAGTGCTGCGGAGTCGCATTGAATGCTTGTCGAGGCATATGGTGATCATGCTCTATCAGAAGCAACATTCAAAAGATGGTTTCAACGGTTCAGAAATAATGATTTTGATGTGAGAAATGAAGAACGTGGAAGACCACCAAAAAAGTTTGAAGACGTCGAATTGCAAACGATATTGGATGGAGATGACACTTTGAGCCAAAGGCAAATGGCAGCAAAGTTAACAACAAACAATTTCTGACCGTTTAAAAGCATGGAAAAGATCCAAAAGTGTGGAAAATGGGTGCCACATGAATTGAATCAAAGACAGATGGAAAACCGAAAAAACACTTGTGAAATTTTGCTTCAAAGACACGAAAGAAAATCGGTTTTGCATCGGAGTGCTACTGGCGATGAAAAATGGATTTATTTTAAGAATCTTAAACGGAAAAGGTCATGGGTTAATCTGGGACAACCATCAACATCTACTGCAAAACCAGATCGATTCGGCAAGAAGACAATGCTGTGTGTTTGGTGGGACCAGAAAGGTGTGCTGTACCACGAGCTCCTACAACCTGGTGAAGCCGTTAATACTGATCGCTACCGACAACAAATGATCAATTTGAACCATGCATTGATCGAGAAACGACCAGAATGAGCCAGAAGACACGGCAAGGTAATTTTGCTCCATGACAATGAACCTGCACACAAAGCAAAACCGGTTCAGAATACAATCACAACACTTGGCTGGGAGCAGCTACCTCACCCGCTGTATTCACCAGACTTGGCTCCTTCCGACTACTATTTGTTTTCATGGGACACGCATTGGCTGAGCAGCACTTTGATTCCTACGAGGATGTCGAAAACTGGGTGTCTGAGTGGTTTACTTTAAAAGACGAACAATTTTATTGGCGTGGTATTCACAAATTGAAAGAAAGGTGGTCAAAATGTGTTAAAAACAATGACCAATACTTTGAATAAAATGTTTTTACTTTCACATTAATAATTAGTGTTTTATTTTCAAACCGGTATACCTGGTAGGTTCGATTCCCAGCTCAACACGAATTTTTCGAATTTTTTAATGCACTACCTCTTTTGAGCTGCTGACAACACTCAAAGAGTAATAACTGTCTAAGAAAGTTTCTCAAACTTCGCCGTTCGGAGTTGGCAAAAAACTGTAGGTCCCTTCAACTCGTGAGAGAAGAGTAGCGCGCACAACACGAGTAGTTGATGAGCAAGCTAGGCCCTGGTTCCTCTGTGGACTGTCGCTCCAGCAGTTATTATTATCATTATTAAGGGAGCAGAAGGACCCATTTACAGACTAGCGAAAAAAGAACGTTCACAACAAAAGAAGAAGGCATCCAGGCCGTTTTGGGACAAGCTAAATACGCAGATGGGGCCACTTTCAAACTAGATTCTCCAGAGCCCCCTGTCACGCAATTGAAGCCTTCAAAAGATATCAAGAGTTAACACGTAAAAACCAAATCAAAAACACTAAGCTCTCATCAGCAAGGCGGCGCTGAAGTTACGAAGCTCGTTAGATACTTGAAATTTGTCCACAAAAGAAAATATAAAAAAAATCAACTTCAAGTGTACTCACCTCATCCAACGATCCATTCAATTCGCCATCTTTACCTGTTTCATCAGCGCCGAACTCAGGTTCGTTGGGCGGATAACTATCAGTGGGACTCGCTGTAATGTCAGTCGTCACTGAGATATCCTGATTCGTTGGTGCGTCCTCTTGCGTTCCGGTTGGGGTTGATTGAGTCTGTTCAGAATTTTCATCATTTTGTATTTGTTTCTCAACATTTTCGGTGAGTTCTTTAACTTCGATTTGTCCCTCTTTGTTAAGCTCAACCTTTTTTACCGATTTTCAAGTAACGTAAGGTTGCGTGGCAGGGTAGCGATTTATGTGTTAGAGCACGTTAGTTTAGCAGCGTTTACAAAAAATACATAAAAACAAAATTATTCATAAACAAAAAAAAAAAATCAAATTTGTTAAAGTATTTTGTTTGTTTGAAAAATTCGCCAAAAACTGGGGGAAGAACTCAACATAAATTTTTTGAAAAAAAGAAATCAAACAAAAAAATGCGAAAAACAAATGTGATCTCGGTGGATTTACCTTGAATGCGTTTTGATTGTTATTGTTCTGGACAAAATGAAACGTTGGGTGTGGGGAGTGACGGGATACATGAAAAGAAAACAAATTAAGAAATAAACAAAAATAAACTTGTGCCGGGGATCGAATGTCCTATGAAACTGAAAAAAGAATAACTGCTCACGGACTGTGGTGTATGTGTGAAAAATAAATTTTGTGAGAATTTCGAAAAAAAAAAAAATCAAGCAAACTTTCATTCGAGGTTCATTAATGCAGATGCTAAGTTTATTCATTTATCCCTCCTGTGACAGAACAATGGTTGCGCTAAAATGTGGTTTAAAAGGTCCTTTCATTGACGAAACGAAAGGAAGGAATCACCAATTAAGGGACAAAAGGACATTATCTTATTTAAATGTTTTCTTTTGCTGTGACATAGAGTCATTGCAAACTTCATTCAGCTATTTTTGTTAGTTTCATATTTCTGTATTTAACTCTCTGAATAATCGAATGTCTTCCCTGATTTCCCAGAGCTTGGAACAAGGCTTACGCAGGAATAACGACGACTGCTGTCTCGAAGGAAATTTTAATCAGAGCTGGTTTGCATAAGTTGCACTGAGAAATGAAGCAATGAAATGAAAAAAAGACGAGTATTCTCGTAAAATACGAGTATTCTCGTAAAATGCGAGTATTCTCGTAAAATACGAGTATTCTCGTAAAATACGAGTATTCTCGTAAAATACGAGTATTCTCTTAAAATACGAGTATTCTCGTAAAATACGGGTATTCTCGTAAAATACGAGTATTCTCGTAAAATACGAGTATTCTCGTAAAATACGAGTATTCTCTTAAAATACGAGTATGCTCGTAAAATACGAGTTTTCTCGTAAAATACGAGTATTCTCGTAAAATACGAGTATTCTCGGAAAATACGAGTATTCTCGTAAAATACGAGTATTCTCGTAAAATACGAGTATTCTCGTAAAATACGAGTAATCTCATAAAATACGAGTATTCTCGTAAAATACGAGTATTCTCCGAATGTCCACCTGTAGACAGATCCGTCTTAAGTCCGCTAGAGGCCAATAGAGGCCGCTACGTGAACAATCAGATTGACAGTTGATTGATCAATGCATCGCCAGGTACCTTTATGCATTTTAAGGTGTGAGAACAGCACGGTAGCCACAAAGAGGTTCCATCCCGAGACCAAGTCCAACAGCCTGAGTCCGATGACTCCAGCGAAGACTTCGTTTCAGAGCTAAGCGTTGAAATCTTCTAGAACGAACTTTGTTCATAGCTACCGACCGTATATTTTTCAAGGATATGATACTCGTAGAAGTCATTCTTGATGTTGTCACCCTTCTTCTCTGTCGGAGCGTGCAGCGCAGCCTGGTGTTCCCTAGTTTAGTCATTTTAGACTTTTCTTAGACTTTTCTTAGCCTTCTCTCCCTGTAGCAATCTCTCCCTGTAGCAATCTCTCCCCGTTCGTTATCGTCCCTTTACCCATCCCATCCAATTTCACTTCCTGAATGGCGGTGATGCCTGCTTATACCAGCCCAGTGCTTACGCAAGTTTTTCGTTTGCACGAGGTCTGTTAAGGTGCCTCACTAAATCCTTTGCCTGTGTCATCCAAAGTTCAACCTTCATTAACTGAGGCATGCTGTTTTCTCTGAACCAGAATTTGGTACGGGGTGAGCGAGTAAATCTCTTACACAACCCACAGACTCGGTAGACAAGTCCCATTGTTTAACCCTCAAGTAGAGGAGTTCGCTGCGTCCATTGGGTCACCGTACAACGAGTGTTGTGATGGGAGCTCTGCGAGGAGGCTTCTTGTCAACTTAACCTGTGCACTAGCGAGGGTAGTGTTGGTAGCTCGCCATCAACGACATTACCTCATGTGAACAGGTCCAATGCCTTCAAAGTCACGCATTACTTCTTAAATAATTTTTTTCTTCTCTTTTGAATGCCGCTTTGCCTATGGTAGACCTGGACCTCAACCAACTTGCCGCTCCACTTCTCAACTCGTGTGCATCACCTTAAACAATGCCGTCGTTTGTTGCGTTGTCTCGATGTTTCGGCTTGGAATACTTTTTGGGCTATACAGTGCTTAAGACTTGGCCACCTAAAGCCTTCTATCCGAAGACGTTTGACCAGGCCATGCAGTTCGTCGTTGAATCGCTGCCATCAACGCAAACAGGGCCAAAAATCGAAAGCAGAACTTTTCTCCTGAAAAGGCTGAAGATTGTCTCATCCGCTTAATAATAAAGGTCATGCTCGTTTCTTTCTTTGTCGTTCAAGGCTGTCGTTCAAAATTGTCGTTCAAGATCGTCGTTAAATGTTGTTTTTCATGGTTGGCGTTCAAGGCTGTCGTTCTAGGTCGTCGTTCAATGTTGTCCTTCGAGGTTGTCATTCAAGGTTGTCTGTTGTCCGCCAAGGTTGTCGTTCAAGGTTGTTCTTCAAAGTCGTCGTTTAAGTTTGTCGTTCAAGGCTGTCGTTCAAAGCTGTTGTTCAAGGCTGTCGTTCTAGGTCGTTGTTTATTATTGCTCTTCAAGGTTGTCGTTCAAGGTTGTCCTTCAAAGTTGTCGTTCAAGGTTGTCCATCGAAGCCGTGGTTTAAGTTCAAGAAGGGTGTCGTTCATGGCTGCTGTTCAAGACTGTCGTTCTAGGTCGTCGTCTAATGTTGTTCCTCAAAAATGGGCTTCGAAGTCGTCGTTTAAGTTAGTTGTTTAAGTTTGTCGTTCAAGGCTGTGGTTCAAGGCTGTCGTTCAAAGCTGTCGCTCAAGGCTGTCGCTCAAGGCTGTCGTTCAAGGCTGTCGTTCAAGGCTGTCGTTCAAGGCTGTCGTTCAAGACTGTCGTTCAAAATTGTCGTTCAAGGTCGTCGTTAAATGTTGTTCTTCAAGGTTGCCGTTCAAGGTTATCCTTCAAAGTTATCGTTCAAGGGTGTTCTTCGAAATCGTTGTGTTAGTTTGTTGTTCAAGTTTGTCGTTCAAGGCTGTCGTTCTAAGTTGTCGTTTATTGTTGTTCTTCAAGGTTGTCGTGCACGGTTGTTCTCCGAAGTCGTCGTTTAAGTTTGTCGTTCAAGGTTGGCAGTCACGATCGTCGTTTAATGTTGTCCTTCAAATTTTTCGTTCAAGGTTGTCCTTCAAAGTTGTCGTTCAAGGTTGTCCTTCGAAGTCGCCGTTTCAGTTAGTCCTTTAAGTTTGTTGTTCAAGACTGTCGTTCTAGGTCGTCGTTTAATGTTGTTCCTTAAAAATGGGCTTCGAAGTCGTCGTTTAAGTTAGTTGTTTAAGTTTGTCGTTCAAGGCTGTAATTCAAGGGTGTCGTTCAAGGCCGTTGTTCTAGGTCGTTGTTTATTATTGCTCTTGAAGGTTGTCCTTCAAAATTGTCGTTCAAGGTTGTCCATCGAAGTCGTCGTTTAAGTTTGTCGTTCAAGGCTGTCGTTCAAGGCTGTCGTTCGAGGTTGCCCTTCGAGTTTGGCCTTCAAGATTTAACAGGTTTTGATCAAAACTGTTTTAGTCAGAATTTTAAATATTGAAAATCCCCATGAAAATTTGACGGCGTCTCATTCTGAGAAGTTTGGTCTTTGAAATGGCTTTTGGATGGGGCAACTGTCCAGGTCAAACTTCTTTCTTTCACGAGCAGTAGCGAAAGTTGAGGAGCCTCTTTCTTTGACTCTTGCCTTCTTCGTCATTTGGCGCTTCAGTTCAGGGTGGTCCTGGGCTTCAACCAACGTACCTCTTCAGCGGGTACGATCTTTAGCCGCCTTCAATTTCGTCCGTCAGTTTGGTTGAGAGCATTCTCTACTTCTATGCGCCGTCAGGTCTGTGGGCGTCTTCTATTGTGTTGTATCACTTATTCGGAGTCAGAGACTCCTCGAGCAGAAGAATTGCTGTCTTTGTTGACCATACCTTCATATATGCTGAATTCCTTAAGGACCGACTACTGACAGAGGCTATGAACGCAAAAAGAGCCACGAATCAAAAATAGAACAATTTTTTGGAGACGAAAAGTGCTCCGTCCTGGTCTTAAAATTGTGTTTCAGTTTTCGGTGCCACACAGCACGACGGGGGACTCTTGATTTAGTCCTACGAGTGAGGCTTGTACTTTTCAATTGGCATCTGAACACTAAGTAGAAACCACTAGTGGAACCCACTGGAAACGAAACCCTTAAAGATTCCGATGGCTATCAAAAGTTTGCCAATATTCCGTCCCCAGATGGCAGTGAATTAGTTCCCTATCTGGTGGAAGTTCATTCAAGTTGAATTCGTAAGTTACCAAGACGCTGCTATGCAAATATGACAACAGAGCAACCTCCTAAGAAGGTATCTTGACCTTCTTTTGTATGAAGGTCTGCGCAAACTGCGAAGGCTTCATCCCACTCGCGATCTGCATTAATGACCATCGAATCTGCAAATTCAGTTTCCACAACCTCATCCGGTGCTCACACATCTACTCACCCTCTGCACACTGTGAATGATCAGCGTGCTCTTGCTGGGATTGGAGTTCGTCGACAAGGCACCATCCTGCAAAGCTCTGACCGCGGCATCTGCCAAATCCGCACCGTTCCTTATGTGTTCGTTAATCATGGGCGTGCTGATCTTGAGCGCCTCCTTCAGCTTGTACGGCCTCGGTCCGACTGGTATTTCTGCGCCCTCTATGAACACAAAATCAACCATAATTGCGCCGGCCACCTTCTGGGTTTCGTACGGGCGCGGTTGTAAGGCAAGAGTTTGCGATGAGGCCGGCCCCACGGCCAGCTCATCAATGCCAACCAGACCGAGACCAAGGAACTTCGGTGGATCATTGGCGTTTGCTGGACGGTCGTAGACCTCGAAGAGGATCTCAGCGGATTGTGGTGAAAGTTCACTGTGAAAGGGAAAAACACACAAATTACTAAAACTGAGCTTGAATTAGGAGGTGGATGCGACTTACAAGAGGAAATGTTCATCCCAGTAGGGATTTGTTCCCTGACGAGCTCCTGTTTGATTCTTTTGAGCTGGTTCGTCCATTTCCACCACCACGTAGGGATCCTGCGCTCCGGCGAGCCCTTCTCCTTTCACGATCTTGACGAGGAGGCGTCTGCCCGAGGCCATGGCTTGCATGGCGTTTGTTTGGTATCCAGAGCTGAGATTCTCCATGTTGTGCTGGTTATTTGGAGGGATCGAATGGAAAATACAATTTCAAAGGTTAGACGGTGAATTTGATGAGGGAGTTATCGCCAGGAATTGAAAGTAGACGAAAGGAAACCGATGACAAGGATGGTGAGCGGCTTTGCTCCTGAAGGAAGGTCCTCGCTTGGGGTTTGACTATCAGAGGCAGTGTACGGTTTGCGGGAAAAATTGAGAAATCGTGATTGAATGACAGCTGTCGGAGATCAGTGACCATCAGATGAAGAGGCAGGAGTGCCTGTTCTGGCACCACAGGTACCATGTTCAGTTGCCTTACAGATGCTCTAGAAGCTGAGAGTACTAGTTCCAACCCATCGTCGGTCACTTAATTCAATCCTTATAAGAGACGTGCTTTGCGCTATGCCCAGGAGCATTATGTTGGCAGGATGTTTTTCAAATGTTGGGTGTTCCGAAACTGGACCTTTAAAGTCTGAGGAATCGAAAATTTTATCGGGTGTTCCATTTGACCGGAAACTGATTTCTGTACAAATGGTTGGAGTTCCACTGCAATCAATTTATGAACCTGCGTTCGCAAAAATTTTGCTGCTAACTCCTTGCCCAACAAAATAAGTCGCTGGACACAAGGCGATTAAAGGCAACAAACTTCTGAACTGATCTTGAATCTTCTTCTGCTGACAAGCCAATGGAAGCACAGACATCGCCATGAATGCGAATGCCCTTCAATGCGAATGAACCAGTGGAAGCACAGACATAGCCATGAACTACTGGAGTAAAGGTGATTATTTCCTTCTTCTTTTTCGAGTGGCATTCAAATTCAGGGTGGACTTGGGCCCAATCTTACGTCTTCTCTTGCTAATAGGGTTCTTCTTAGCTTTCTCAGACTTCCCACTCACAGAATTACTTCTGTGAAGAATCGCTTGCTAAATGTACTTCTTTCAAACCTGAGGAAGAACCTCGCAAAATTGACCTTTGCCGGGTTGTACACAGCCTCACAGGTTTTTTGAGAGGGTTTGGCATTGTTGTTGTGGAAGCCTACATTTAAATGCAGTGGAACCCCGTGATCCATGCTTTTTCAAGACGGATTTAAACCCATGGATTTTATCATGATTTGGGTATTTGTGTATATGAGAGCAAATACAATCTATACAAACGCGAGTTCTGCTCACGCATAAAAGGTTTCGTTTTTCAACGGGATCAGACAAATATGTTAATGATATAATTTTTTTTAATTTTTAATTTTAACTCTTTGCAAAATTGAGGAGGCACTGAAATTTTTGAATATTCCTTCCAGATCTGAACACTGACACAAGAAAGGCCTTAAATATGGAAACCTCTTATTTTTCGATTTTGATGCCGCATATCACAGTTTAGAGGCTCTACAGTGCCGGGTCTAGTTTCGCGTTTCATTTTGGGTGACCACGAAAATAACTTGTCCGAGATGAAGCACTAACAGAACCCCTGTTTAGGTAGCCATTCGTTTTGAAAAGGCTTTTATCTAAGTCTGAAGACATGCAAAGGTGAATAAAAACAGAGGGGGTTCTTATATCGCTTGATTAAGAAGACGTTGGCGACACTAGATTGCTGCTGAGTAGTACAATGAGACAGTTTTAGAGTCGGAATGATGCAGGAAGCGTTTATGGGACGTATATGGGGCGCCTCTAACAAACATTTTTGTTTTTTTTTTGTTAGTGGCGCCCTCTATATGTCCCGGGATTTATTGAGTGATGTGTTATCAGATAACTCAATAAGTTCCGGGAAAAGTTAAGTTTTTAAGTTAATACTAAGTTTGGTTTGTTAGTGGCGCCCTCTATATGTCCCGCGATTTATTGAGTGATGTGTTATTAGATCCTTCAATAGGTTCCGGGACGTCTAGGGGGCGCCACAAACAACAATTTTCAATTTAATACGAAGTTTTGTTTTTGTAAGTGGCGCCCTCTATATGTCCCGGGACTTATTGAGTGATGTGTTATTACTTTTAAGTAGTGACGACAGCTTGAAAGTGAAAAAATCCACAGTGTGCAGTCCGGGAATCAAACCTGGACATTCGGCATACGAGAACCGGACTCTACCCACTACACGAGAACCGGACTCTACCCACTACACCACTTAGCCCAGGAAATTCTGAAGAACATCGCTGAGAAATGAATGTTCAATCGCAATAATATTTCAGGACTTTGTGGACACTACAGATACTTCGCTTGATTTTTAATTGACAATTGGTTTTGAATTAACAAAATAGAGTCCAAGGATCCTCCCTATGGCGTCTCCTGAACCTCCAATGGACTACGTAGCATCTAAGCTCTGTACAAGGGCATATAAGGACTGTCACAATGAGCCAGGATGTCTGTGGCCTGCGTTTCTTCTGACGGAAAAAATCCTGCAGCAAGAGTAATTGAAGTCAAATGAACCAGTCGGCTTCCATTTCTCATTATTTTAAAAGTGGCTAAAGAAATCCCTAACGTGTGCCGTGAAATGCAATGAAAACAAAAAAAAAAAGTCTACAAACAAGCCAAACTAAAATTGCATTTATTCAAGGGAATGAGGAGAATCCCAACAAACAAACAACAAATCCTCGACGATGAAAACTCATCAAGCGTGCAACGCTTCACTTATAATAAGCATACTTTCGCATTCTCTGAAATGAAACAGAAAGAAAATGAAAAAAAAAAACAACGCAAAGAAGAGAAGAAGAAAATGAAACGAAAGCAAGTTAGTGTCGAATCGACTGAAGGATTGCCAAGGATGAGCAAGGACTTGTGTTTTTTTGGGCTAATGAAATTCAGAATGACGCAATGACTTCACCCGCGTCCTTGACCGGTTTCTGAATTCTTTCCTTTCGTCTACTTATGCAAGACTGACGCCAAATTTGTTTATTGGTGTGAAAAGGAAATAAAAAAAAATAAAAATAATAATAAGCTCCAGTCTAGATGGCGAGAGAGAGAGAGTGCGAGCAAATGAGATGCGGGAAGAGATTCTTTCTGGACGAGTTTTATTACAACGACTTTCACATGCATCACATTCTGTCGTCTCATCTCACCGCTAGGGAGTCATAGTGAATGGGTAAAATTACAGGAAGTTCTGGTGTCTCGATCTCCGCCCGGGGACATGTTGAGTAAATTGAGAAATCGCAGGGATACACCGTTTCACGGAAGGCCGTGGTAAGGATTTCACTGCGAAACAAGAAAGAAATTCAAATGTTGGATGCGGTGCGTGATTTCAATTCAAACCTGATGACATCCTGCAGCTGCTGTTCATCCTGATCGACGGCCTTAATGGCGCCTACACTGTTCATTG
This sequence comes from Eristalinus aeneus, assembly GCA_955652365.1. Lineage (NCBI taxonomy): Eukaryota > Metazoa > Arthropoda > Insecta > Diptera > Syrphidae > Eristalinus > Eristalinus aeneus. The sequence goes on from OY019131.1 coordinate 93,691,930, forward strand.
TAATTCGAATCTAAGAAAAGAAGGAGAAAAGAGATTGTTAATCGACGACAGTTGAAATGACTTAATCGAGGAAGGCGAACTTACATCGGGATACCCATCGACACGCATGTCACCCTTGAGAGTGTTGTAGTTCATGGCGGTAGACATGCGAGCACGGAAGCGTGACACTGTCACCTTGTAGTGGGATGTATCCACTTTGCCTGACTTCTGTCGGAACGACTTGACCTGCAGCACTGGCATTGCATCAACGTCAAATGTGGTGACCTGTTAAATGGAGTTTCGTGTTCGTTCAAATTGGCGGTGGGTGTCACTGGAGGGCTTACCATATCGGCTGGATTGTGTTCTTCGCAATTGCAGAAGATGTTTGACAATCCCGGCGGGGGACTGTCTGGAAGAACACGAACAATTTCAACTGCGACTCCGTGCTGAAAAGAAAACAAACACAGAAAATTTGAGAAAAAATAAATTTCTTAATTTATGCGCTATTCGTCTATTACTTTGCCGCCCAAAAGGAACTGAACTTGAGACACTGCATTGGATGAAGGGGATTTGCTTGTTTTATTCAAAAGTTCATAGCTAGCAAAGATTACTTCACGTCATGTCTACGCAACAAATTCTAACAAAAGCGTCCTACGAATCAATATTTTGATGGACAACGTTTCAACCAGATTGATCACGTTGCGATCGACATCGAACACTCCTCCAGTAATGTTGATGCCCGCACCTTCCGAGGTGCAAACATCAACTCGGAACATCACCTTGTTGTAGCCAAGGTAAGAACCCGGTTATCGAGAGAGCGACGGAGTCGAGACAGGCCAAAAAGGTTTTACGTCGAAAAGCTTCAATTGCAGCCGATTCCTGGCAACTTTGCCGACCGAGTCTCCCTGAAACTCGCTCAGAATTCGACGCTTCCTGCACTAAGCATAGAAAAAGAATGAAAAACGTTGTCAAGAAGCCATCAAAGAGGCTGCCACTGATGTGCTGGGTTTCACGTCACCACCCAGAAGGAACGGAGTCGAGACAGGCCTTTTGTTTGACGTCAAAAAGCTACAATTGCAGCCGATTGCTGGGAACTTTGCCGACCGAGTCTCCCTGAAACTCGCTCAGAGTTCGACGCTTTCTGCACTAAGCATAGGAAAAGAATGGAAACGTTGTCAAGAAGCCATCAAAGAAGCTGCCACTGATGTGCTGGGCTTCACGTCACCACCCAGGCGGAACGGAGTCGAGACAGGCCAAAACGGTTTGACGTCGAAAAGCTACAATTGCAGCCGATTTCTGGCAACTTTGCCGATCCAGTCTCCCTGAAACTCGCTCAGAATTCGACGCTTCCTGTACTAAGCATAGAAAAAGAATGGAAACGTTGTCAAGAAGCCATCAAAGAAGCTGCCACTGATGTGCTGGGCTTCACGTCACCACCCAGAAGGAACGGAGTCGAGACAGGCTTTTTGTTTGACGTCGAAAAGCTACAATTGCAGCCGATTACTGGAAACTTTACTGACCAAGTCTCCCTGAAACTCGCTCAGAGTTCGACGCTTTCTGCACTAAGCATAGAAAAAGAATGGAAACGTTGTCAAGAAGCCATCAAACATGCTGCCACTGATGTGCTGGGTTTCACGTCACCACCCAGAAGGAACCCATGGTTTGACGACGAGTGCAGGCAAGCGCACGCAGCTAAACAAGACGCCTGTAAGACGACGCTGCATCGAACAACGAGGGCTGTTCGTGAGCTCTACGAACAGAGAAGAAGCAAAGAGCACCGGCTTCTCAGAAGGAAGAAGAAGGAGCATGAGAAGCGCGCGGTCCAGGAAATGGAAAGGTGGTTTTACCGAAAGGTAAACCAGCTATCTGGAGGATACATGGTTCGGACCAAGGCCTGTCGGGAAAAAAACGGACAACTCGTAGTAGAGTCGCAGTCTGTGCTGAGAATCTGGACGGATCATTTCTGTAGACTCCTTAACGACGATGACGGCCCACATACTACTGTTAGGCAAAATGTTGCACTCAATTTGAACGATGATAGACCAGCATTCCATCCCCCCGACTTAGACGAGGTGAAGATAGCAATATCCAAGCTGAAGTCGAACAAAGCTGCTGGAGCTTATGGACTGCAAGCAGAACTATTTAAAGCAACTGGAGATGACCTGGTTGGGAGCATATACCAGCTCATCTGACGGAGGAAAGCATGCCCGATGAGTGGAATCTCAGCGTCATTGGCCGAGTTCACAAGAAAGGAGACCCCTTTGACTGCGCCAACTACCGCAGGATTAGTCTCCTCAACATCGCATTCAAGATCCTCTTTGCTGTATTGTGTGAGCGTTTGAAACCGTTTGTCCATGACCTGATAGGTCCCTATCAGTGTGGTTTCAGACCAGAGAAGTCTACTATAGACCAGATCTTCACTTTACGGCAGATGAAGGATCATGCTGGCTGCAGAGGCATGTTACTTGAGGCCCAGGTCCACCCCGGACTTTAGCGCCACAAGAAAAAGAAGAATAAGTAGGAAGTGACGAATGTTGTAGAAAATTAGAAGACAATGCAGATTATTTTAGGTTATGTTTGGTTGGCGTAAATCGTCTCAGTCAAAGGGAATACAAGACTGCATGTGTTAATGTATCTGAGCGTCACATTAGACAGCAGAAACCTCGAGGCAATTAAGGCCCTCGTCTCCGAGGAGAGTAAAGACAACAACATCAGCACCGACATCAAACGCTGGAACATACTTGACAACCGCGGCTTCTTTGCATTCAAGAACCTTTTCTAGAAGCTGTCTTCGATCATCCCAGTCCTACCTTAAAGGCGCATGCAAAAGGTGGCCGGCGTGGTGTAGTGGATAGACAGCGACACTCACACGCCGAAGATCCAGGTTCGATTCCTGGTTGACACCTCGAATTTTTCACGGCATCTCCTCTTTCGAGTTACTGACAACACGCAAAGAGTAACGAGTGGCTAAGAAAAATCTTTTCAAACTTCGCCGCGTGGAGTCGGAAAAAGACTGTAGGTCCCTTCTACTCGTGAGAGGACAGTAACGCGCACAACACGAGTAGTTGCTGAGCAAGCTAGGTCCTGTTCCCCTGTGGACTTTCGCGGCATACAATTATTATTAATTTTTTTGAGGTCTGCAAAGAGGTAGAAGTTGTTGGGGGCCAGATCTGGAGAATACCATGGGTGCGGAAGCAATTCAAAGCCCGATTCTTGATATTCGGCCATGGTACCCAACGACTTGTGACGCGATGCACTGTCTTGGTGGAAGAGAATTTTCTTCTTCTTCATATGGGACCGTTGTTTCACAATTTCCTCCTGCTTCCTTTCTGCACCAGTAATGGCATGCAGTATACGCTGTTGGTCCTTTTGCCTTTCTCAAGATAGTCGATGAATAAATCTCTGCGTTTCTTCTTCTTCTTCTTGTGGCGTTACAGTATATGATGGACCTGCGCCTCAACCATCATGCCTCTTCAGCCAACACAGTACTTCTGTAGCTGCAACCAGGTGCGCACTCCAAGTTGTTTGAAGTTCTTCTCTACTTGTGTGCGCCATCTGAACCTAGAGCGTCCTCTTTTGCGTTGTCCCAATGGCTCAGAATCGAAGACTTTTCTGGCCGGAGCAGTGGCGTTGATACACTCTACATGGCCTAACCATTTTAAGCGTTATATTCGAAGACTCTCTACGAGGCGCATGTCGCTATACAGCCCATAGAGCTCGTCATTATATCTTCTCCTCCAGATGCCATCAATGGAAACAGGACCAAAAATCACGTGCAAAACTTTTTTTTACTAAGGGCTTCCTCATCCGCCTTTGCTAACGTCCAAGATTCCGCGCCATAAAGTAGGACGGGGTTGATCAAGCTGTTATATAAAGCGAGCTTAGTCATTCGAAAGAGGGCTTTATTACTTAATTGCTTCTTAAGACCTAAGAAACAGCGATTGGCAAGAGCGATTCTGCGTTTGATTTCGGTACTGGTGTTGTCCCAATTCACCGCGGAGCCGAGGTAGACGAAGTCCTTGACTATCTCGATGTTTCTGCTGCCTAGTGCGACACTCTGTCCGAGACGTCGATGTTGTGTGTCCTTCTTTGACATGACAGCACGTACTTCGTTTGGCCCACATTAACCACCAGGCCCATTCTAGCCGCTTCCGTTTCAATGCCAGCAAACGCCTCATTGCCTGCTCGCTGTGTTCGTCCAATCACGTAAATATCATCAGCGTGAGCTAGCAATTGAACTGAGTCTTGGAAGATCGTGCCTCTCGTGTTGACTTTTGAGTTACGCACCATCTTCTCGAGGATGATGTTGAAGAAGTCACATGACAGCGCGTTCGTGCTGCTTCTGTTTTACCGTTATTTGTTCACACACGTCGCCAGATAAAACATTCACGTGTGAGCCACCGGCAGCGCACGCCGTCCTCAACGTGTTAAGGTGTCTGCTATGTCACGCAATTTCACTTTGCGGATTTTCAAAACGTTTTTGTGTACTTTTTTGACGTTTTTAGGTGGCTCCAGAGAGCTTCAATTGACCTTCCAGTCGTGGGCACGCTCTCTTTCTATCTTTCTTTCAGTCGTGGCCACGCTCTCTTTCTATCACAAATTAAGCTTCAGTCGTGGGTACGCTCTCTTTCTATCTTTCTTTCAGTCGTGGGCACGCTCTCTTTCTATCACAAATTAAGCTTCAGTCGTGGGCACGCTCTCTTTCTATCACAAATTAAACTTCAGTCGTGGGCACGCTCTCTTTCTATCACAAATTAAGCTTCAGTCCTGGGCACGCTCTCTTTCTATCACAAATTAAGCTTCAGTCGTGGGCACGCTCTCTTTCTATCACAAATTAAGCTTCAGTCGTGGGCATGCTCTCTTTCTATCTTTCTTTCAGTCGTGGGCACGCTCTCTTTCTATCACAAATTAAGCTTCAGTCGTGCTCATGCTCTCTTTCTATCCTTCTTTCAGTCGTGGGCACGCTCTCTTTCTATCACAAATTAAGCTTCAGTCGTGGGCACGCTCTCTTTCTATCACAAATTAAGCTTCAGTCGTGGGCACGCTCTCTTTCTATCACAAATTAAGCTTCAGTCGTGGGCACGCTCTCTTTCTATCACAAACTAAGCTTCAGTCGTGGGTACGCTCTCTTTCTATCACAAATTAAGTGTCATCTCACACACCTTTGTAGCTGCTACACCAAAGCGAACATTAGCAATTTCTTGTCCACAAGCCTCAAGTTTGATTTATTTCCTGTGTAATTATGCACTCTAAATGTCGCTGTCATTTGCGTTATCCTCAACACACGGCGCCAATTTCATACATAATTGTCCGCTGAACAACAAACGACAAATAAATTACTCCACTCGTCTTCCCAGTCATCCCTCGCTTGCGTCCCGAAGTCACAGAAACTCCATTTAAGCTGACTAGCGAAACTAATGACAACATTCTTTTTAATTTCAGTTGCCACATCGTGTGTTTCTCTAAGACGCAATTTTTCTTGGCGAGCGGCATGGGTCAGAAGTTGCGTGACACATAAACACAATAATCAACATTTTCATGGGCAACCCTTGAGACATTATCTCCGTTTCCATTACGGAGCGAATGGTTGTGCGCTAAGGGCTTGGGGCTTTGTTTACCAGCTTCTGAGACTTGCCCCCGTTGCGTATGAGGCACTAACCCAGATATAACCGCGAGATAATCGCCACAGATCATTACAGCGAGTTCAAGTAGACAACTGCGGCAGCAAAGCGGTCTCGTATTTCAGGTTTGCAGTCGCACGCAATACGAAGTCACAGACCTCTGGACTTTGATTCACACTTCACACAAGTGACAGCGCTAACAGCTCTTTTGACGCAAACCGCTTCGCGATCCACTGCATCTCGGCGTGCCTGTGTGCGGCATTGGTTTTTGGAAATTGTATTTTTTTTTTCGTGGGCAATCGACCGAAATAGTCGCGATTGTCTCAGTGCTTCACACGACGCTTTGCGGCGCATCATTGATGGTCTGATCTATGAGACGGGTTAATTTGAGGTGAACTGTCGCCAGCCCGATGGAGTGTAACTCGCAGTCGTTTAATTTGAGCCAATCCATACCACGTTAGTGACGGTTGCGTCGAATTAACTCACCGCGTTGTCGCCTTTTCGCCGACTGGTTATGGAAATGTGTGTGCACACACCACCATGCTTATTTCGGTTCGATTATGTAATTCATTCAAAGCGATTCTCAACCTTGGCCTCGGGGGCCAGTTGGAGTCTATTTTACGACTTTGGATCCGAAAACGAATTTCAATTCAATTCGTAACCAAATAAAGTATTTTCGGATTGTTCATCGCTGAATGCTGCTCACCGTGCGAGTGTTGTGTGTCGCGCTGGTTAATGAGTCGTGTAATCATAGACTGTTAGCAGTTCTATGCGTGACGGCAGTCGAGAACTTCTCAAGGCTCGTAGTTTGTTGTTTCTTCTGAAAATGCTTACAAGGTTCCAGTGGCAGTGGGGCTTGGAAGCTGGGAAGGGTAAACAACTTGGGAATTAGCATATTCTGTTTGGTGAACAATTAACCACTTATCGGCGAGAGGTTGTGGAAAATTGACGGTTGTCACTGACGTGTTGCTTCTTTGACCCTTTGTCAGTGGACACTACAATCCAGTTGTCTGTTCGTAGGTCGTCTACCAACCGAAATTTCCATTATTTGAATTCCTCCGATAGTTTGCAAACGTTGAATTTTGCTGTGTATACACTTCTGAATGAATGAGATTTCTTGATTTTCGAGCCACTGGGCACTCGTTTTTAAATTGCTGGGCCTTATCATATGACTCTTTCTCACTTCTAGACATGTCGTAGTCTAAAAATGTCACAATTTTGGCCCTCAAATTTTACTTTTGTACTAAAAAACAGCTCATTTCTAATGTCCTTAGTGGCCTTCTCAAGGGGAGGCAGTGTTGTGGCATTTTCTTGAGTAACTAATCCTTACAGCAGCACGAGAGATCGCATCCACTGCAGACTCAAAAATGATGGATGAGAATTTTCAATGTCCAATTTCGGGCGCCAATTTTAGATTTTTTTGAAAAGTTTACTTGTTCAATGTTGGCATAATTGCAAATGAAAACTTGAGCTTAAGCAAAAAACTGGTTAATGAAATAGATAACTAAGGCCCTGCCTTGATTCTTCAGAGCAATAGGCATTGAACGCGGGACCACATGGTTGAAGTGGGCTTAGTGTCGACTGACGAGAACAAAGAGCAGGCTTTGTTATGGAGAAATAAGATCGTCTGATGAGCTTAGGATTATACTCGTACATGGCGCCCTACGTTAGACCCAGAAAATGATTGCCAACTGCTTAGAGAGAAATCTCTAATCTCTCTGTTTCCAGAGATGGCGCTTTGAATTAGACCTGGAATATCATTTCCAAACGCTGCCAATCGCTGCATAAAAATATTTCTCTAAAGTACGTCCCATATTAGACCTTGAAAGTTACTGGCAATCGCAGTGGAGAAAATGCGACAGTGAGCCGCTACCCTTGTTTCAGATATGGCGGTTATCGATGCCAATAGATGCATAAGAATGAGCCACAATTCTGTTTCCAGAGATGGCGCCTATGGTAGACCATATGTTTGCAAATTGTAGTCGAGAATGCAATAAAAACTGCTAAAATAAGCCACTAGTCTGAATAATTTTGTCGTCATTCCATAATGTTTTCTACAAAAGGGATTGATTGAAATGGCGCCCGGCATTGGACATTAGATATAAAAACAGATGTAAGGCAAAATTAATCTTGCAACTGCGGAATTGCGTGTGATTTTCGGTGTGTAAGTCGTCGTTTGGAGGCCGCCGTGGCTTAGTATGTAGAGTGCGACGCTCACACGCCGAAGGGTCTAGGTTCGATTCCTGGCAGAACACCTCGAATTTCACGGCACCACCTCTTTCCGGCTGCCGACAACACTCAATTATTACCAAAATAATTTCTGCCTAAAAAGGCTTCTCAAACTTCGCCGTTCGGAGTCAATAGAAAACTGTAAATCCGTTATAGTCGTGAGAGAACTGTAGCGTGCACAACACGAGTAGTTCTTGAGGAAGGTAGGCCCTTGTTCCCCTGTGGAATGTCGCACTATATGATTAAGTCGTCGTGTGTCTCCTCTTCTTCATGACAGTCACAATAAGGTACCTACAATTCCTGTCATTTCGACTACAATTGAAACCCTTGGGTGGTCTGAAAAATAAGGGCACCAACAACAAAGCAGTATACCAGAAACTCCCATAGCTGTACTTTTCTGTATGGAGAAGCCTTTGTTCCTCTATACAGCTTCATCTAATATATTGGGCAATAGAATAAAAGCGGTTCCTAAATACGATTGAGTCAAATGGATCAAGACTGTTCCTGCTCATTTTAAACTTCAACATTGAGCTTCTTTCCACCAAACGACGTCTATTGAGTTGATTTGGACTCTTTCGCAGAGCCACCATGGGAACGCTACTAATAGCAACACTTTTCTGAGGAAAAAGTTTCGCATTAATCATGTTGAGGGACTATGGCGCCCAACACTGGAGCGGGCAATTTTATAAAGATTGAGATTGAGGTAATTTTTGGAACTTAGGTATGAGGCGGAAACAAAGACAAAAAAAAAAGAACACAAAAAGGAACAAGAACTAAAACCAGAGCGAGGAGTAGAACAGAATCAAGAACTTGAATAGGAACAAGAGCTAGAACAGGAACGAAACTAGAACAGGAACAAGAGTTAGAACAGGAACAGAGTTAGAACAGAAATAAAACTAGAACAGGAACAAAACTAGAACACGAGCAAAAACTAGAACAGAAACAGAGCTAGGGACAAAAACTACAGTAGGAAGAAGAACTAGAAAAGGAACAGCGACAAGAACTATAACAGGAACAAGAGCTAGAACAGAAACAAAAGCCAGAACAGAAACAGGAACTGGAACAGGGACGAGAACTAGAAAAGGAACAGCGACAAGAACTAGAACAGAAACATAGCTAGACAGAACTGGAACAGGGACAAGAACTAGAACATGAACAGAAACAAGAACAGAGACAAAAACTAGAACAGGAACAAGAGCTAGAACAGGAACAATGTTAGAACCGGTAAAAGAGCTAGAACTATAGCAAGAACTAGAACAGGAACAAAACCAGGAACGGGAACAAGAACTAGGACAGGAACATGAACTAGAATAGGAACAAGAGCAAGAAGAAGAACATAGCTAGAACGTGAACAAAATTAGAACAGAAATAAGAACAAGAAATGGGACAAGAACTAGAACAGGGACAAGAACTAGAAGAGGAACAAAAACTGAAACAGAAACAACTACTACAATATGAACAAGAACAGGACCAAAACGGTTAATATCTGAAACCCTGGCGCCCAATGGTGTACTTTAAATATAAGCTCATGGGTAGTACCCATATAAAGTTCCTTCCCAAGCTTGGCTATGTCCTGAAGTATCTCAAATGTCCTGCTGTAATTGAACACTGAATCACGATCGAGTAAGTGGCGCAGACTGAACTCTTTACATATTCCTCAAACCCAATGCCCTCTTCAGTTACACAATCTAATCAAAGTCTTTCCTGACTCCGAACTCCCTCCGTCCTTGAATTTTTTTCAAACCCCTCAGTTCACACCCTTGAACTCTTCTTCCTACAGAAAAGTTGAATGCCCCTCTCGACCACATGTCAACATCGGCTTTTTCCCACGCCACTTCCAATCGAATCGATCCTACACATTCTCCCCTAATTACCATTATACACGCATTTCATTCTCCCTCACTTACGAATTCAATTTCTTCAACGTGGCAATAACCGACGATGTTCACCCACATTGCTCTGAAAGTCGCCACATGTTGACCATTCAATCCTCTGGAAGACACAGCTGTGGACTGTGAAAATTGTTACTTTTCGTTATCGGACACAAAGTTGTTCCTACTAACTCGAATGTTTGAGAAAGTAGACAAGGTGTGAGTTCTGTAGGGAGGGGAATAACGAATTGGGGAATGATGGTAATTAACAAAGTTTTCGGTTGTTTGGTTATGAAGAAAGGTGGTGAAGCCTCTAAGCTGCTAATAATTTCGAATACTTGATAGAATCTGAGGTTCTTCAAGCGACCGTCTGGATTTCTTCTCTGTGTTTATGGAGCGTTTGTCAATTCCATTTTACCAACGGCGGTTGTCTTCTCAATCGCGAGTATCTTCCAAGGAACACCGTCATAGATAACATTCTCAACAGCCTGTTTGCCGCAAATTCTGTAGCTCTCCAATTAACGTTGAATTCAGTACAACGGCTTAAACTGAAATAAGTTCCTTAGCCAAACTTCACATTCCGAAAATAGGAATTTTGGGTTAACATATCTGGCTCGAAGGACCAAATTACATTTTTCAGAAGCTCTCGAAGTTGCCCTTCTGTGCTGTAAATGGCTGGATTTTGACTTCGAAATACCATAATGTTGTTCATCTGGAGACTTAACTACTCATAACCGTGTCTTCAGAAGAAAGGTCCAGTGTGGGGCGCCAAGCCGACTCTACTTTCTGTGCCGAGCGATGAATACATAACATCTGCGGATTTTGCCTTTATGCTACGATTATGCCGCTCAACGCGCCTAGAGATTTAACTTATCTTAACCCTGTCTTTATTAGAATGGTCCAGTGTGGGGCGCCAAACCGACTCTACTTTCTATGCCGAGCGATGAATAAATGACATCTGCGGATTTGGTCTTCATGCTACGATCATGCTGCTTAACGCATCTGGAAACATAACTACTCTTAACCGTGTCTTCAGAAGAAAGGTCCAGTGTGGGGCGCCAAACTGACTCTACTTTCTGTGCCGAGCGATGAATAAATGACATCTGCGGATTTGGTCTTCATACTACGATTATGCTGCTCAACGCGCCTGGAGACTTAACTAATCTTAACCCTGTCTTGATTAGAATGGTCCAGTGTGGGGCGCCAAACCTGAATTTCCGTAATAAAGTCGTATCGTCAGTTTTCTTGGATAAAGGCAACGTCATCGATGATGGTGAATGAACACATTCAGCTTGAAGACTAGTGATGAAACCACTCTATGGTGAGACCATCACATTCATGGACGGAACATGTACCAAGATGATGATTTGGAGGTTTCACAATCATTGTCAACCCAATTTGCATTCACCCTTGCGTGCACACAATAAAAAAAAATCAAACAACTTCACCCATTGATGAACTTCGCGTCGTCGGCAGCAATTGACATTCGAATGAAATAAAATTTCATCCAACGGTGTACACTCATAATTATCGATTAATTTGGAATTCATTTGTCGATTACCCAATGACACGGTATTTCATCTCGACCGATAACCACTCAAGGAAATCTAGCTTTGTTATCAACACTACCCGATAACCATCTGGCAGAATGACATCACCCCTAGCCCGCATGCGACACGCCCGTCGCGTCAGATTCCAAGTGAAAGTGATTTAAAAAAGTGCTTCATGTGGATACTTACATCTTCAACAGACTTCTTCAGACTGTCATTCAGAGCGATCACCCACGAGTTCAGCAGTTCATTCACGATCACCAAATCACTGTACAGCCAGCGAAAAACTTGACTTGTCCACGTTACGGAAGTCTGAAAATAAAATATGATCGAAGTCAGTGAAGAATTCGCATTTAAAATTCAAATTTTCACGTCTGCTTACCGTTTCTGGTCCAATGACGTTCGCTGGCGGAGGAACAATTCGTTTTTTTCTGGTTTCGGGGCCAGTCGAGCTCTGTCGAACGACACGTTTTCGTAGCGGAGCATTGGGTCCCCCAATCACACCGGATCGACCGCGACCGCCAGCTCCAGCACTTAATGGTTTCGAATCCTAAACAATCACCAGTCAGAGATGGTTTTTAATCGCCGACCAACTCACCTTAACATCTTTACTGGAAAGAATCTCTTTTGGTTCAGACAGCCGAAGCTTATCACCGTTGGCTTTAGCACCGCTTGTTGCAAGACTATTGCTTCGACTGGATGGTTTCTCCTTATTCATATATTTGTTGTATAAAAACTTACACAGCCACACTAAGAACAGGGCCAATACGGCCCAAATAAAAATGAACATTGCTAATGAGTCCATGGATAAGTCACCGATTCCTTCAAATGAACAGATGTAATCATCGATTTGATCAGCTAAGTCCATTTTGAACACCAAGGGACATCGTTACTGGAAAGGAGAAGAGAAAATGTTGAAACTTGTGTCAAAGGGGTGCTCTTAGAGTGTATTCTAAGACTGGTGAAATTAAACGACACGTTAATTAAAGCCTTAAGCGCGATTTGAGGTTTTAGAAATTGTTTTCTTAGTCCTTTCAAATGTCCATGTAGCTGGAAAGCTACAGGATTTCAAAATCAAAAGAATATACCTGCGCTGCTGTATTCCTAAGCCTCGACATTGAACATAGTTTAAGGAGATTGCGGCTTCGAGCCACAACAAGGGAACAACAGTGTTTCACAATTAAGTGTCAGGGGAAAGTGACTTACGGAAAAGGTTGCTTCTCTAGTACGCAATCAAGTGTCTCTGCCTTAGCTGCTTCAGGGAAACATCAACAAATCTTCAAAGGAGACACTGGTCAACGATCTCAAATTGACAATTTAACTTCGTGTGGAAAGTATGCGCTGCTTTAACAGTGACGACGGAGAATCGTAAGAATCTGCAATTCACAATCAAGCGTTGTCAAGAAATTCTGATGCTTAATGGGGAGGAGGACTGCAGAAGAACGCTAACGTTCTCTGATGGGGGGACTGCACTGCGTTAACAGACCGACGACATGGGCTGGACTGCTTTTACAGAGCTACCACCACAAGGAACCACAAGGAACCGCAAGAATCTGCAATTCACAATCAAGCGTTGTCAAGAAATTCTGATGCTTAATGGGGAGGAGGACTGCAGAAGAACGCTAACGTTCTCTGATGGGGGGACTGCACTGCGTTAACAGACCGACGACATGGGCTGCATTGCTTTTACAGAGCTACCACAAGGAATCGCAAGAATCTGCAATTCACAATCAAGCGTTGTCAAGAAATTCTGATGCTTAATGGGGGTGACTGCAGGAGAACATCAACGATCTTCTGTTGGGGAGACTGCACTGCGTTAACAGACCGACGACATGGGCTGGACTGCTTTTACAGAGCTACCACAAGGAACCGCAAGAATCTGCAATTCACAATCAAGCGTTGTCAAGAAATTCTGATGCTTAATGGGGGTGACTGCAGGAGCACGTCAACGGTCTCCAATTCATAACCAAACTTTGTTTGTAGAGACTTCGCTGCATTAACAGACCGACGACAAAGACTGCGCTGCTTTTACAGAACTACGACAGGAAATCGTAAGAATCTGCAGTTCAGAATAAAGCGTTGGTAAATAGGAGTGACTACAGGAGACCGTCAACGATCTTCAGCTTAAAATTTAACTTCGTTAGAAGAGACAGCTTTAATTGAGCGTTGGTAGAATCGTAAGAATCTGTATTTTACAACTAAGCGAATGTGACAGTATATGATAATAGGAAAAACTATGCCATTTTTGATTATTGCTTACAGTTCCAACCAATATCATGAATTTGTATGTCCTAAATAGAAGACAGACCTTATTTCAAAAGAAAGAAGAAAGTTTTAATTTTCGAAATGCAGAAGGCACAAAATTCTGAAGAGTCAAAATGAGGGAGTTCCAAAAAATCAAAAAATGCCCAGAAGCCAGATTTCACACAACTTGAGGACAGAGCGGACAAATAACCTGGCGGATGTTACCAATTCACCACTGTGTTCAAATCAAGCACCGACAGGTTAGAGAGGTTGGATAGTTGGAGAGTTGCTATCGGGATTATATTTGAAGGGTTTTGATTCCGATAGATTTTGGGCCTTTGTTCAGATTTCCTCCTGAAGAAGATTTTAAGAATCACTTTAGTCCGAGGTAGTCCGCAAATAATATATTCCGGGGCATACATATAGGGGGCGCCACTTACAAAAATTAATTATTTAATTTAATTTTTTTTTTTGTTAGTGGTGCCCCCTATTTGTATTTGTATTATATCTGGCAAATATATACATCATTTGAAAGGTTTTGACATAACATAGGACGCTATGCATGATTGGTTTGGGTATTGCGTTCAACAGTTATTGACGTGTAAACATGGAGTTCACTAACGCCGAAATCCGCGCCATTTTAAAGTTCTCCTTCGTTAAAGGCAAATCCGCTAAAGAAACGTTGCGGAAAATTAATGGTATTTTGGGGGATGGTACACCATCACTTCGAACCTTGGAGGAATGGTTTCGACGATTCAGAGCCGGTGAAAACGACACCATCGATAAGCCAGCCGGCGGAAGACCTGTGACCACCAATACCGATCGAATCATGGAAATCATCGGTTTAGACCGGTATGTGGCATCTCGTGACATCGCCCAGGAGATCGAAGTTAGTCACCAAACCATTTTAAACCATCTGCAGAAGGCTGGTCGCCGTGGCGTAGTGGGTAGAGTGCGACGCTCACACGCCGAAGGGTCTAGTTTCGACTCCCAGCTCAACACCAATTTTTCGAATTTTTCACGGCACCACCTCTTTCGAGCTGCTGACAACACTCAAAGAGTAATAACTGTCTAAGAAAGCTTCTCAAATCTCGCCGTTCGGAGTCGGCAAAAACTTTAGGTCCCTTCTACTCGTGAGAGAACAGTAGCGCGCACAAGACGAGTAGTTGATAAGCAAGCTAGGTCCTGGTCCCCCCTGTAGCGCCAACAATTATTATTATTAGATGTAAGCATAAAAGTCAGAAAACCTTGAACTGGAGCGCTCGGACTCCATTGCTTGGTACCATTGTGCTACCAGGCAGTAACCTCTATTTTATTTAGCTCCTTGGTTTTCCGAAGGAAAACTAGCAAACACTTCTATGATGAAGAACTTCAGTTTTCAGTTACCATAACGTTGGCGCCAAACAGCAAAGGTGGGACATTGACAGAAAAAGTGCTTTAAAGTGCCTTCACCTTCTCCACAGGCATCGCACAGGGTGCCCAAGCACGTATACCGGTATGAAGTGAGCATCAAGATACAATTGTCTCGATAGGGGACATTTGTTGTGAGCGAGCCCTCATTTTTTTTTTTTTTTTGCTATGACATCTGTGAAGCATATTTAGTGTGTATGAAGTCATTGAACAGAAAACATCATATTTTTTCATCGTGTTAAAAATGTCTGATTTTGTACCAGAAAGTGATGATTTGCGGAAAGCATTCATTTTTTATTTTGATTTGAAGAAAAGTGCTGCAGAGACGCATCGACTGCTTGTCGAGGCATATGGTGATCATGCTCTATCAGAAGCAACATGCAAAAGATGGTTTCAACGGTTCAGAAATAGTGATTTTGATGTGAGAAATGAAGAACGTGGAAGATCACCAAAAAAGTTTGACGACGCCGAATTGCAAACGATATTGGATGGAGATGACACTTTGAGTCAAAAGCAAATGGCAGCAATGTTAAATGTTCCACAACAAACAATTTCTGACAGTTTAAAAGCATGGGAAAGATCCACAAGTGTGGAAAATGGGTGCCACATGAATTGAATGAAAGACAGATGGAAAACCGAAAAAACACTTGTGGAACTTTGCTTCAAAGACACGAAAGAAAATCGGTTTTGCATCGGAGTGCTACTGGCGATGAAAAATGGATTTATTTTAAGAATCTTTTATTTAATCTGGGACAACCATCAACATCTACTGCAAAACCAGATCGATTTGGCAAG
Organism: Eristalinus aeneus; assembly: GCA_955652365.1. Taxonomy (NCBI): domain Eukaryota; kingdom Metazoa; phylum Arthropoda; class Insecta; order Diptera; family Syrphidae; genus Eristalinus; species Eristalinus aeneus. Next base: position 93,707,629 of record OY019131.1, read on the forward strand.
AAGACAATGCTGTGTGTTTGGTGGGACCAGAACGGTGTGCTGTACCACGAGCTCCTAAAACCTGGTGAAACCATTAATACTGATCGCTACCAACAACAAATGAACAATTTGAACCATGCATTGATCGAGAAACGATCAGAATGGGCCAGAAGACACGGCAAGGTAATTTTGCTCCATGACAATGCACCTGCACACAAAGCAAAACCGGTTCAGGGTACAATCAAAACACTTGGCTGGGAGCAGCTATCCCACCCGCCGTATTCACCAGACTTGGCTCCTTCCGACTACCACTTGTTTTCATCGATGGGACACGCTTTGGCTGAGCAGCACTTTGATTCCTACGAGGAGGTCGGAAATTGGGTGTCTGATTGGTTTGCCTTAAAAGACGAACAATTTTATAGGCGTGGTATTCATAAATTGCCAGAAAGGTGGTCAAAATGTGTCAAAAACAATGGCCAATACTTTGAATAAAATGTATTTACTTTCCCATTAATAATTAGTGCTTTATTTTCAAAAAAAAAACGCTCATTTCATTACGGGATACCTGGTAAGTCCATAACAAAAGTGAAGAGTTCCGTTTGTATGTCGGCAAGTGGTTTGCAGTCTGTGCTATCTAAGGACAACGGAAAAGCCACAGATTTCTTATTGAAGTTCGAGAGCATGCACTGGGTCAGCCTGCATACTGGAGAGTCATACCATATCTGGTTGTGCTGTCGGTCGATGGAAGCCCTAACCAAGGACGCAGATAGTTCCAAGGTGGGTTCAGGTCCTACCCGACGGACCTTACACAAGGTGGGTTCAGGCCCTACCCGGCGGACCTTACACAAGGTGGGTTCAGGTCCTACCCGACGGGCCTTACGCAAGGTGGGTGGTCCTACCCGACGGGCCTTACACAAGGTGGGTTCAGGTCCTACCCGACGGGCCTTACGCAAGGTGGGTTCAGGTCCTACCCGGCGGACCTTACACAAGGTGCGTTCAGGTCCTACCCGACGGACCTTACACAAGGTGGGTTCAGGTCCTACCCGACGGACCTTACACAAGGTGGGTTCAGGTCCTACCCGACGGGCCTTACGCAAGGTGGGTTCAGGTCCTACCCGGCGGACCTTACACAAGGTGCGTTCAGGTCCTACCCGACGGACCTTACACAAACGTTTTGGAGACTTCAATTCTATTTCATTGCAAGCAGTGGCCTGCGTCTAATTCTGATCCCCATCATCGATCGGAATAACACCACACAGAGTTTGGTTTAGACATTTCGGCAAGAACTGGCTCACTGCTCAGTTCTGCAGACAAAGCTAGTGTCACGTTCCTGTAGCGTGTGTGGATGCCTTTCTTTCTATAATTTTGCCTAGTTTGTCATTAACTGACTCAATGAAGAATGAGGAATTTGATTTGCTGCTGTTTTTCCACTCATAACATCATCGCAGTGGCTTTTGAAGTCCGCGATACATTCTAACCTTGCCTTTAGAGGACAGGCGAAAGATGGCAAAAAAAATTTTCAGACAAAAGAAAGTTGCTTATCGACGGAAAGTGGCGTTACAGCCAACAAAGAAAGTGCTTGTCGACGGAAAGTGGCGTTACAGCCAACAAAGGATCAAGGCCTTGCTTTTTAAACAACGTTCTACGATGATTGTTTATTTGTAAGTGGGGAGAACCTGGAGACATAGACGGCTGGAGACATTTATAGACAATTAATACATTGCTTTGGAATTGTACAAAATTCGAAGGAAGTGGTGCGATGTTCGCGATATTCAGCCTGAGACCTTCGATTTGGCAATTATGAAGTGTTGGCTTTTTTTTTAAACGAAAGGGTCTTCGCACAGAAAAGACTTAGATTTCACTTTCGCCACCAAAATGTCACACACTCAGAGTCTTTAAAGCAGTTACGACATCCCATCTCACGAGACGAAACGTGTTCTATTGAGACTTCGTCTGTACAACTCCACATCGGCCTTAAAAACGTCGTCAGTTCAAAACAGTAAAGCAGTGGATTGCAACTTTAAGCAATGACTTGTTGTGCAAGCAAATCGAACAAACACTTTAATCTCTGTAATTCAGATAAAATTCCAAAATCTAATAAAACCACAATCCGTCAAGCTATTCATACACAGCCATGTAGCGCGACGTCACAAACTGACATAATCGAAGTAACCTATCAAAAGCTAGACCGAAACAGCGTCTCTCTTATCAAGGTAACTGAATGTTGCCAAACTGACTTTGTGTTTGATAAATGTCCAAACTGTCTGCTCATTTGTTAACACTGTCACTGCGATCGTTGCTGCTTCGTCACTCAATATTCATTCAGGCACGCACATAAAATTCACTCAATGTTCAAAGAAAACGGCGAAAGATGGCGTGAGTGAGTGAGTGAGTGAGTGCATCTGCGCACTTTCAGCCAAAAAAAAATATTCCAACCTCTTGGATAATACATTCCGACATTTAATATCGCATTTACCTTTCAAACGGAACTTCCTCCCCCCTCTCCATTCGTCACAACAAATTCGATAACCGAACCCGAAGAAGTCTTGTCTTGTCAGATTCGAAATGAGGAGCAAATCTGTCACGATATTAATGTCGCTCTTCCTGTCGTTGATTGACATAAAACATCTGAGCTTGGACTTTCACTATATTTAGAGCAGCCTGCTTCTGCTTCCCGACACTGGCCAGACCCTGTGTGCAACAACAGGTAACTCACGGAACACACACGCGCACGCAACTTTCAAAAACCCGTCCCACGGGGACGGTGAAGACGTGAATTATCCTCCCAGCACACTACAAAAGGAGCTCGGCGGCCATAACTCAAAACCGACTATAAAATCTATAAAATGTGTTTGTTTGCTTTGGGCGTTGAACGAAAGGTGAAAATAATTCACATCTCGAGGGAATTGGAAAAAAAATCCGACGGAAGGAGGAAAACTGTGGCGCGGCACTAACCAACACCTACATGCCCCCGAGAACGGATCGGTATGATTTGAGTTTGAATTTATTTTTGGCCGCGACAAGGAGGAGGGATGAGAGAAAGAGACCAAGAGTGGCAGCATCAGCGATACCCCCAGAGGACGCAAAAATAGAAAATCTACGAGTACATGCGGAGTTGCGCGCACGCGAAGCCAAACGCGATGCCAAACGCGAAGCCAAACACACATCAAAACTACTGAAATCTGTGCTTGGACTATGATGTCATTGTTACTACGACATTTCTGCGATGGAGGGGAGGTGGGAGGGAGTGCGTGCTGGCGCTGCTCGTGCATGCCACCAAGCGATGACGTAACTGAAAAATGAATTCGATTTCGCTTCGAAGCCCTGCTGCTCATCGCACTCTTTGCAATTCGTTCGGCTCGTGTTGTTTTATTTTTGAGGAAACACTTGAAATCCTTGTCTGCACAGATGACTGTTGGCTGCCTCCGCCGCCGTGGCGGTCTGTGGCAGGGTGCGGTTGGTGGTTGGCTGCTGTTTTCCTACCAGATTGTAGTGGAATTGAATTGAATTTTTGAAAACCTGCCAGAAAACGAAGACGGTGCAGATTTTGTCTTAATTGTCTCGGCTGTGGCTGGTGTTTGCGGTGATGGGTGATTCTATTCGCGTGGACTGTCGAATGCGAAGTGACTTGGTTTTCGGAGATTTTTGAAGTGCTAAGCCGTCTGAGGACAAGCCATAGTTGCACGCATAGTAAATCAATGCCATGAGCCATCATTGCACGCATCATGACACTGATCTGCGCCATAAGCTATCATTCCACGCACCATGGCATTAACTTACGGCGGCCAAAAAATTCATTCTACAGCGTATTCTCTTTTTCTCTGCATTCTGCTTGTGCTGAAAGCCAGGTCTTGGAGACAATCGAGACGTGCGACATGAAAGCCTGAACTTTACAGGCACCCGATTCATTTTATCAACCACAGATGAATTAAATATGCCTTCCAGCGCAGATTCTGCCTTGACCATCCAGACTGAGTCCATCGTCCAGAAAATCGCTGAACAGAGTAGTATCACAGTCCACGAAGCATCGACGCATTGCTTCTTCAACAATTTCTCGCATTGCGATGTTCATTTATTTGTAAGTGGAGAGAACCTTCAGTTCATGTCCGACATTGAACGCTGAAGCCTTTCTTAGAGAATAAATACACTCCTTTTCTTCTTCGGATGGCGCTACAGTCCGGGGTGGACCTGAGCCTCAAACAACATGCCTCTCCAGCTAGCACGATCTCTTGCCAGCTGTCTCCAATTGCGCACTCCAAGTTGGTTGAGGTCCTTTTCCACTTGTGTGCACCATCTCAGTCTAGGACGTCCTCTGTTGCGTTGTCCCTGTGGTTCGGATTCGAAAACTCTTCAGGCCGTAGCAGTGCTGTCCCTGCGCTCTACATGGCCTAGCCATCTTAAGCGTTGTATCCGTAGACGCTTGACTAGGCTCATGCCGCCGTACAACCCATACAGTTCGTGGTTGAATCTTCTCCTCCAGATGCCGTCAACGCAAACAGGACCAAAAATCGCACGCAGAACTTTTCTCTCGAAGAGACCAATGGCTTCCTCATCCGCTTTTAGTAGCGTCCAGGTTTCTGCGCCGTAAAGCAGGACTGGGATGATCAAGGTGTTGTACAAAGTCACTTTGGTCGTTCGGGAGAGGGCTTTATTACTCAATTGCTTCCTAAACTTAAAGAAACAGCGATTGGCAAGAGTGATTCTGTGCTTGATTTCGGTACTGATGTTGTTGTCCCTATTCACCGCGGAACCGAGATAGACGAAGTCCTTGACTACCTCGAAGTGTCTGCTGCTCATAGTGACGCTCTGTCCGAGACGTCGATGTTCTGCGTCCTTCTTCGATGACAGCATATACTTCGGTTTGCCCTCGTTTACCACCAGTCCCACTTTAGCCGCTTCCGCTTCACTGCTAGCAAACGCCTCATTGACGGCTCGCTGAGTTCGGCCGATCACGTCAATGTCATCCGCATAAGCTAGCAATTGAACGGACTTGTGGAAGATCGTGCCTCTGGTGTTGACGTGTCAGTTCCGCACGATCCCCTCAAGGATGATGTTAAAGAAGTCGCATGACAGCGCGTCGCCTTGTCTAAGTCCTTTTTTGACATCGAAGGTCTCGGTGAGTTCGCTACCAACCTTGACGGAGCGGCGATAGTTCTCCATCGTCATCCTACACAATCTGACGAGTTTGGTAGGGATGCCAAAACTAGATATGACACTGTATAGCTCGTCGCTATGCACGCTGTCATACACTCCTTTAGAATTGTACAAAATTCGAAGGAAGTGGCGCGATATTCAGCCAGGAACATTGGTCGTGTTAATCGACTTTAGTTGGGGAAGGGCAAACTGGAGACTGCTAGGTGGGATAACAGTCCACAAGAGGATTGAGGCTTAACTTCATTAGCAACTACTTTGAGGCCACGAGGCTAGCACATTGAGAATTGTCAGCTTCGGCCCGAAGTCTTCCCGTGAATACTAGTGGCCTCCTGGACAATAGAATGAAACTTAAAAACTGTTTCGCATGTTTTCGGATGTTTTCGAAATTGAAAATTGCATGATTTTTGAAGTTTTGGGAGGCCGCGATGCTAGGAATTAGATAGCTAGATTTCTGCCAAAAGTGTTCCCGCTACCTACGGCTCTTAAACGAGTTTTTGTGACGACACGGAATGGACAATTAGAAGGAAGTTGTGAAGGAATTGGGAGCTGTTCTGTCCAAGAATCGAACCTGTCTAGAAACCGAACTTGTCATACTCTACGACGACCACGATCTCCTGTTAAAGAAGACGAATATAAAGGGGTCTCAAACGCGTGCTGCTCGGGAAGAAATAAACAAATTGGATAACTGTGAGAGAGATGCGGGTTTCTAAGTTCTGTAAGACTAGGTTCTCAGTTTCATTCTGAAAACGGAGACTACACAAAAAAATGTACACAGGTTGGGACACAACATTCGCTGCGCTTAGTAAACGCGGTAGAGAACTCAGAAACATCTGTCATAGGCCGATAATATGACCCTCCACAAGAACTGGAATAAGCTTTGTTTGTTCAGTCCATTTTAATTTAAGATCGGACCCAGAACCAGAACAGAACGTAGAAGTCGCTAACCAACCTTAAGAAGTGAGGCACACTTCAACCATTCCCTCTATGGACTCCTTAAGGCAGCTCCACGGGGGGAATGCTTGAAGTGTGCCACACCAAACGCACTTCAACCACTCCACACTGGGTTCCCCTTAATCAACTATTTTTGGTCGCGAATCATACATGCTGGCAGCTTAGGCTGTCTTGGAAAGATTGCCGCATCCTTAGGCGCATCTCAAAAATAAGAAAAGAAAAAGAAATCAGGTGTTGTTACATGCCATTTTTTTGCAGGAATTGTAGGAGGGCCTAGGAAGAAAAAGTATCACTACAGGATCTCTTTTGTTACTGCCCTGAGCTCTTCGGGAAAAAACGAAAAAGTTGGAGGGCATGTTTCATGAGCTCAGTCTTCAGACAGTGAGCTACAGTTTACTGAAGTTCTCCAGTTCTTCAGTTCTTCAGTTCTTCAGTTCTTCAGTTCTTCAGTTCTTCAGTTCTTCAGTTCTTCAGTTCTTCAGCTCTTCAGTTCTTCAGTTCTTCAGTTCTTCAGTTCTTCAGTTCTTCAGTTCTTCAGTTCTTCAGTTCTTCAGTTCTTCAGTTCTTCAGTTCTTCAGTTCTTCAGTTCTTCAGTTCTTCAGTTCTTCAGTTCTTCAGTTCTTCAGTTCTTCAGTTCATCAGTTCTTCAGTTCTTCAGTTCTTCAGTTCTTCAGTTCTTCAGTTCTTCAGTTCTTCAGTTCTTCAGTTCTTCAGTTCTTCAGTTCTTCAGTTCTTCAGTTCTTCAGTTCTTCAGTTCTTCAGTTCTTCAGTTCTTCAGTTCTTCAGTTCTTCAGTAAACTGTGAAGAAAGCTTTCACGGATGCGATCTTTTGGGTCATTTAGTCTATGCGTCTTCTTAGAAGTCTTTCCTGTCAAAAGTCTAATCTGAGATGGAAGGACTCTCTTAAATTAAGTATCCTTGTCCAATCACCAAATCGAGAAAGGAACCGACTGAGTCTTACCACCCGAACAGCAACAACAGGACCACAAACTGAACGAACCCAAGGCACGCCAAAACCACTCCAACTAGCTGTGTTGCTTCCTCCTTCCAGAGTTCCCATTAACTTGTCCACTTCCAACGAACGAATCAATTTTCACCACAACGTACATAAGTGACGCAACAGCAACAACTTCCCCAACATAAGCTGCGAGAACAGTGTCCAGCCTCTACTCCGCGCCACACAGCAATGTGGGTCATTCCCACACGGCCACCACTCAAGCCCACAAATACACTGGTCATAGACACACAGTTCATTCGCCCCTTCCGTGCAACTGCAGCGGACACAAACAGAGCCGCGCCATGACATTACTTTAATTGACACGTGAGACCCGCTTCTACGTGCGTCGTTATTGTTTATCCAAATCGGAAATTGCACCACCGCCACAGTCGCTGCAGCGCGCCGGCCGGCTCAACTGTCGACCTGAGCAAATATCGTTAGCGGCGAAAAATCGACCACAACGACGGTGGCCACGACTATGCTGCACATGGTTGTCGGGTTCTGCCTGCTGGCTGACGGTGGATGTGTTGATGAAACCCACACGCGTAGCTGCGGCAGACAGTTGCTGTTACAAAATCAATCTGCGGGAAGAGATACGAGAGCTGGCTGGGTACAATTACCAGGTTTTGTGGTCTTCGCCAGGTGTGCACTGTGCAACTTTGTCTGAATTGACATGACAGGCTGTTCGAAAAGTTGACACAACTTCTTTCTGGGTTAGGTTGCAGTGGATGTCACATTTTGGTCCATCTCGAGAGCTCGCTCTGACAAGGCTCTTGTCTCATCGAAGGACACCGCACTGTCAGACATCAGTTCACACTCTTTCTTCGACAATGACATCATTCTCGACCTCAAGTGACAGTCAAACGAGAGTTCTCACTGTTCAACGGCTGAAAACAAAACAAACACAACTGCATGGCCTTCAATTCCAGTCCGAATTATCTCAGATTCCACACAAACGTGAACCGAATTGCCCAACGCTGACGTAATTCATTCTCTCCCGCTTCTTCACCTCGATGTTCTGCGTTTTCTGATCTCCCCCCTACTCTACCACCACCGAAACCACAACAGATGCTTACTCACAACTTCTGATTCAGAAATCAGAAAACACAAAAAAACCGAATTAATTTTAGATCCCTCCATGTAACTGTACTCGGATGTGTGCCATTTTTTTTTTTGCTTCTGCTTCTATTTCACTCCGCTCGGGTTTTCCAAAAATACATTTCCATCTGAAAGTTTGGCACAAGGCATAACCCTCTCACTCAGTGTCCAGTTTTCCACTCTCTCCCACTCTCACCGTTCTATTTTTGAAAGCGGCGCGAAATATTTGCATGACGTCTTTCCAAACTGGCCCGAAACGAGAAACTACCATTCGGCACGGAAGTATAATGACCTCACGACTCTTCAACACACACTCGCACTCGTATGCTGCACAAAGTATGCGCCATTCACTCTCCCCCATCATTTGAGTCTAACGGTACACAATGGAAAAGGTTGCACTCCGCTCCAATGAATCAGTTCGTGTTCGTTTTTCTTAGGAAAGGAGATGCACTCTGTCACCAGTTCGATAGAGCCTCCAGCTATCAGGAAGGCAGTCAACTGCTGGTGTGCATATGGAGAGAAAGGGAAGTGAATGCTGGCGTTGAGACAGATGGGACAGATTTCCACAAAAGGAAGATGGACACATGAGCCCATTTCCGTCATCGAAAACTGGGTATCATGATCGGCAGGGGACTGTAACTGTCATTCTCCACAGTTTCGATTTGAACACGGAGCATACACAAAAACACTAGTTTGGGCACATTCGCCACGATGTGTTCACAATGTCCCAATGCGAGGGAGGACGCACAACGCGCGTCTTGTTCTCAAGCACAGATTGTCAGAGTTTCGTAGGTCAAAAGCTGCACGCTTCTCCAAAAGTTCATTTATACGAAATGGGTGGCGCAAGAGTCCATAAGGGGACCAGGTTTCTTCTTTAGCAAGAGTCCATAAGGGGACCAGGTTTCTTCTTTAGCGTTCTGTTAGCTTATCACGAGGAGAAGGGACTTGCAGTTTATTGTCGACTCTGAACGGCGCAATTTGAGGCGTTTCTCAGCAGCTCCAAAGAGGTGGTGGAAATGTCCACTTCAGGAATCGAACCTGAAGCCTTCGGTAAAGTGCGAATCTGGAGCCTTCGGTAAAGTGCGAACCTGGAGCCTTCAGTAAAGTGCGAACCTGGAGCCTTCGGTAAAGTGCGAACCTAGAGCCTTCGGTAAAGTGCGCACATGGAGCCTTCGGTAAAGTGCGAACCTGGAGCCTTCGGTAAAGTGCGAACCTGGAGCCTTCGGTAAAGTGCGAACCTGGAGCCTTCGGTAAAGTGCGAACCTGGAGCCTTCGGTAAAGTGCGAACCTGGAGCCTTCGGTAAAGTGCGAACCTAGAGCCTTCGGTAAAGTGCGAACCTGGAGCCTTCGGTAAAGTGCGAACCTGGAGCCTTCGGTAAAGTGCGAACCTGGAGCCTTCGGTAAAGTGCGAACCTGGAGCCTTCGGTAAAGTGCGAACCTGGAGCCTTCGGTAAAGTGCGAACCTGGAGCCTTCGGTAAAGTGCGAACCTGGAGACTTCGGTAAAGTGCGCACATGGAGCCTTCGGTAAAGTGCAAACCTGGCGCCTTCGGTAAAGTGCGAACATGGAGCCTTCGGTAAAGTGCGAACCTAAAGCCTTCGGTAAAGTGCGAACCTGGAGCCTTCGGTAAAGTGCGAACCTGGAGCCTTCGGTTAAGTGCGACACTTTGCCCACTATGGCTAGTGGGCTTCAAAAAGTTCAGCCGTGGAGATAATCACCGACGGTGGGAGTCAAAGAACATTCATTAGAGAAGATGTCGTTGATAATATTAAATTGCTTGTAGTTGGAATTGATAAGCTTTCAGTCATGTCATTTTGGAACCAGAACAATTTCAAAGGAGGTGATCGCCGAAACCGAAGCCTACTATGAGGACAAAGATAGATCGGTCTATAAAAAAGATATCGAAATATTTGATAATCATGTAAGTTTGACAGGTGTCATGTGAATGTTCGTACTTCCTAAAAATAATATTTTTTTTTATAATTGGCGCGCACTAAAGGGATATAATATACCCTTAAATGACTGGAATTAGGTCACAGCACGAGCTGAAGGTATAGAGGACGGAAAGGAGGTACCGATGCACATTCGTTTTAAATGCCTGTGGATTGTAATGGGGGGGGGGGGGCAAATTGAGGCGGGAAGAGCTTTTCATATTCGTGAAGGTGGGCTTAAGGGTGAACGAGTGAGCATTCCTAGCGAAGCGAATATTGCGGGTGAATTCTTGAAGGGGAGGAACGCAGCAGGATAACTCGTTAGAGCATTTTTTTGTCGAAATAGCGATAACATAGTGATAGAGACGCAACATTTCGTCGATGTTCAAGCGCGTCGATTGACTTCGCAGAATTATCACCACCAATCGCTGTTGGATTCTATCTAATAGGTGCAGAGAGGTCTTAGGAACACCGGACCAGATATTAGCGTTGTATTTAAGCTTTGGGCGGATGTACGCCAGATGGGAACCGAACCTACTCCTTCGGAGTGTCGCACTCTCCCCACTATGCCACGGCACCCGCGGGAAGGCTTTGCCAGAACTTATTAGTGTGTTTTTAATGAATTAGCACTCCTCCCATGAAGGCTAACAAGGACATGTCTTTAGTTAAGTCCAAGGACGTTTTTAATGATTTTCAGATTTCACATATGTAAAGAGTGTTTCAATAAGAACGCAAGATTTAAATTTGCCGCCATTCGAATTGTCATTGTTTGACATTTCAACAATTATTACTGTTTGTTAGTAGAAGGTCTAAGGTTAATAAAAATGGAGCGCTACACTAATGAACAACGCATTCTCATTGTGAACATGAAAATGTTGATTTTGCCCACGAAATCGTCTTTAGTGACGAAGCCCATTTCCATCTTGATGGCTTCGTCAATAGGCAGAATTGTCACATTTGGATCGAGGAAAATCCTCGAGAGAGGATTTAGGAGAAGCAAATGCATCCTCAACGTGTCACTGTGTAACCAACAACTTTATCCAGTCCAGTCAAGCCCCGGCTGCTGAGTCCAGCCAAGCCCCAAGTTGCTGAGTCCAGCCAAGCCCTGGATGCTGAGACCAGCCAAGCCCCGGCTGCTGAGTCCAGCCAAGCCCCGGATGCTGAGACCAGCCAAGCCCCGGCTGTTGAGTCCAGCCAAGCCCCGGCTGCTGAGTCCAGCCAAGCCCCGGCTGCTGAGTCCAGCCAAGCCCTGGATGCTGAGACCAGCCAAGCCCCGGCTGCTGAGTCCAGCCAAGCCCCGGATGCTGAGACCAGCCAAGCCCCGGCTGTTGAGTCCAGCCAAGCCCCGGCTGTTGAGTCCACCCAAGCCCCGGCTGCTGAGTCCAGCCAAGCCCCGGCTGCTGAGTCCAGCCAAGCCCCGGCCGCTGAGTCCAGCCAAGCCCCGGATGCTGAGACCAGCCAAGCCCCGGCAGTGTGTCAAGTGCGTTCAAGGTGTTCAACGCCACTGTCAATTCATGTCTCTGCTACGCAAGCCAAGTGTTTGGATTTAAGTTCTTTGAAGAATGCGAAATGATTCAGCGGTTTTTCTTCAAGCGAATTTTTGAACTCCCACCAACAACTCCTTCATACGCTATCTACGTGAAATCTGAATTTGTCGCAAATCTACCAAAAAAAGTTTGAATGCAGACTATTTAATTAAAGTAATGCCTAGGTTGAAAAATAATCTTTCAAAGAGGCTTCTCAAGATAGCATTTCGATATAATTTATCACCATTTAAAGAATGGCATGAGCTCGCAACCTCACTTGACATTGCACTTAGGCTCACAGATCAAAATTCAGATGAATGGGAGGATAAATTATACATTAGGAAACACGATGACAATATGTATCTAGATTGCCTAAATCTTGCTCGTTCCTCTTCGTCGAGACATATATACAAACTGGGGTCCAGCAACTACTTAAAAACAGAACTCTCAAATAGACAAATAGGCATTATTTTTAAAGCTAGAACTGAACTGCTGAGACTTAACTACGTACCGCATCGACAAGATATCAATGCCACCTGCGCACTTTGCAATCGCAATGAAGTCGAAAATAAATACCATTTTATTGCAATCTGTCCTGTATTACTGGAACTGCGTCTGCTTTATTTCTCAAAAGAAATAAAGAAAGAATTGAAGAAAGAATTGAAGAAACAAAGAATATACTTAATGGCATGTAGGGTTGGAACCTGCTTAGCCATGCCTTGGATTACCGTAATAGTTTCAGTTTGCAGTAAGCTTTTTCTTTTCTATAACTTTATCCATACAGCTTTATTTTTTATTTTTCTGTGCCCACTATATTATTTCAAATAATGTCAATCTGCGGTCAAGATCCCTCTTGGAAAATGAGTCTATCGGACCTCATTTCTTACTCCTGTCTTCTAAAACGGGTCCAGTATCCACTTGGACAATATCGGACTCCTTCTTTTATAAAACTCTTATTGCATAGTCGACTTCGGATTTTTTGTTAGTGGCGCCCCCTATAAGGTATATTTCAGGACTTATTGAGTGATCTGAATCCAGCCAAGCCCCAGCTGCTGAGTCCATCCAAGCCCTGGCTGCTGGGTCCAGCCAAGCCCCGGCTGCTGAGTCCAGCCAAGCCCCGGCTGCTGAGTCCAGCCAAGCCCCGGCTGCTGAGTCCAGCCAAGCCCTGGCTGCTGAGTCCAGCCAAGCCCCAGCTGCTGAGTCCAGCCAAGCCCCGGCTGCTGAGTCCAGCCAAGCCCCGGCTGCTGAGTCCAGCCAAGCCCCGGCTGCTGAGTCCAGCCAAGCCCCGGATGCTGAGACCAGCCAAGCCCCGGCTGCTGGGTCCAGCCAAGCCCCGGATGCTGAGACCAGCCAAGCCCCGGCTGCTGAGTTCAGACAAGCGTAGGCTGCTGAGTCCAGCCAAGCCCCCGCTGCTGAGTCCAGCCAAGCCCCGGCTGCTGAGTCCAGACAAGCCTAGGCTGCTGAGTCCAGCCAAGCCCCGGCTGCTGAGTCCAGCCAAGCCCCGGCTGCTGAGTCCAGCCAAGCCCCAGCTGTAAGCCTTGACTGCTGAGTCCAAGATGAAATCAAGCTCAAATTCATTGCAGCTCAAGCCTCGATGAACTAAGAAGAATACAAATAATTTAAGCAACCAACCATTTGGAGTCAATGGCCCTCCATATCGACTCGAAGGCAATATTTCAACTTTTTGGTTTAAGCCCCTCGAACTTTACAAATATTCCAGAGAGTCGAATTCAGATGCAAACAAGGTCGCATTCACTTAAAAGACGTGAAGGATGCCCTCTCTCTATTGAAGGCTAACAATGCTTTCCCTTTTTTAAAGGCAACAAGCTTCGCCTAAAAAAAGTGTTCGAACAACTCTGCAACTGTGTCAGGGAGAAGTATTTCCTTCAAAACGTGTTTTATTCAAAAGTGTATAGCCAGCAAAGACTTTCAAACGACTAAATGTAAAGCTCTCGTTCACTTTGGACAACAAAATCGTGGAGAGCTACCCATTCATGTAAGTTTGGCGAAATGTGCTTCAACTGCAACAAATCTAAAACGTTAGCCAAACTCACACAGAAGAGTTGTACTCATACCTCTCAAACTGTCATCATGTTTGACTGCTGTGGAGTTTCTTTCAGAAGTGTATAGACAGCTCAGCAACTGCGGGATCGAATCTACACTCCACTGAAAATTTTCGCAAAGAAACTCTGTCCCTTCCCGGGAACAACGTCGATCTGTTCTAGAAGTTGTCACATTGAGACAAGAAGTCGACTTTTCTGGAGACATAAAGGGGCTTCTTCAAGAGAGGCTTATAGCACTCAAAACTCTGTCTCAGCCTTCAAGAAGCGAAATTCCCGCGAAAGATCAAGTAACAACTACCGCAGCGACCACAACCGACCTGCGACCACCACTTGAGGTCAGAAAAATTCGCGATCCACCCAGCACAGCACATCTCTCAGGTGTCGCCCGGAGTGCAGCACAACTGCACTTCGAAACCTTGATCTAAATCGTTTGGCGGCAGTTTGTGTCTGATCGACCTTTCTGTCACTTCGTTTCCTCCGAGAAACCGCGCCGCCGCCAACCAGAGCGTGTCGTGTGCTCTTCATTCGCCAACGGCACAGGCTGGAATCAGTTGAATGCACCTGCATTCACCAAACCGTAGGTGATCTACTTCGAGGAGAGTGCCTGCGTACCGCAGAACGGACACCAGATACCGCGAACAGTAGTCGGCAAGTCGACAAGACGGCAGTCAAGCGGCGACGACCACTTGAATCGATTGGCGGTCATCGCTTGAGTCCGCAAAGAAGAAAGTTACATCGCCGCTGGACTTGAACTTGAGTGTGTGCGCTGGCAGAAGGGAACGACTCCAATCGGGTTTTCTGTTTTTGTTTATCGACGGATGACGTAAGCTTTTGCGATACTGAGCATCAGTGTGTTGGGAGGTCTGCGTGACTGGAGAGAAAGAGAACCAGTGAACAAACAGCATGCTGTGGCGTTTTTCAAGCATGGCGGGGTGCGATTTTTGCATTGCTCGCCGATTACACTGATTGTCGGTGGTGTAATTTGTGCTAATTGCACGTATAGGCCAGAGTTCTGTACCTTCACCCGAGTTCGAACGGCTATTTAATCTGTTGATTGTGAAGTGGAGATGGATGGGGAGATGAAATGCACGTGAAGGGCCATTAGACGGCCGAACTTTGAACGGTTGTGGCACAGGGTGGTTCAAATCTGATCTTGGAAAGGCTACTTTAAGGGGAACAGCGGACTTTACTGTGACGACTGTGGAGAACGATGTAGAAACGAATAGATTTTTGGTGCCACGTCAAATGGTGGAACTCCAACCCACTTCGGGAGCCACCGAAGTGGATGTACTGATCTGAATTAAGGATCAATAGGCGGGATTCTCCATAAAACGCATGGCTTGGGTAACTTTGAGGGAAATGGAGTGTGTGCCTTTGCTGTGGCTTCCCGGGGCGACGTGTACTCTGGGCCATGAATCAGACACCGACGTTGAATGGATTAGTTTGGTTTGAGGGGATTGTGGTCGCTTACCTGCTTCCAGCCGATACTTGGATTTTCTGTCGACCCACGCTCAAGTCGCGAAACAAAATTCAGCGAAAAGTCGAGTTCCTGCCAACAAAAAGACCGAATACACTTCTACACTTTCTTGCAGACGACTTGAGGACGTTGTTAAATTTTTTTGCGAAATATCTCCTTGCGGTTCGATCAGCAGCTATTTAGTTACATCCGACCTGGACTTGTCAGATGTGACTAAGTACTTGAGCAGGCTTGAGCAGTATCGAAGCTGAAGTCGAACAAAGCTGCTGGAGCGGACGAACAACCCACAAAACTATTTAGAGCAGCTGGAAATGGGCTGGTTGGGCGCATGCACTAGCTCATCTATGAGATATGGTCGGAGGAAAGCATGCCCGATGAGTGGAATCTCAGCGTCGTTTGCTCGGTCCACAAGAAAGGAGACCCCTTTGACTGCGCCAACTACCGCGGGATAAGTCTCCTGAACATCGCATACAAGATCCTCGCTGCCGTATTGTGTGAGCGTCTGAAACCGTTTGTCCATGACCTGATAGTTCCTTATCCCACACTATCCCTATAGTGTGGTTTCAGACCAGGGAAGTTCACGATAGACCAGATCTTCACTTAACGGCTGATCCTGAAAAGGACCCAAGAAGTACAAATCGCCACTCACCACCTGTTCGTCGATTTTAAGGCCACATATGACAGTGTGTGGCCGCCGTGACGTAGTGAGTAGAGTGCGACGCTCACACGCCGAAGAGTCTAGGTTCGATCCTCGGCTGAACACCTGGAATTTTTCAAGGCACCACCCCTTTCGCACTGCTGACAACACTCAAAGATTTAAACTGTCTAAGAAAAATCTTCTTTAACTTCGCCGTTCAGAGTCGGCAAAAATAGTAGGTCCCTTCTACTCGTGAGAGAACAGAACGCGCACAGCACGAGTGGTTGATGAGCAAATTAGGCCCTGGTCCCCCTGTGAACTATCGCACCAACAATTATTATTGTGACAGTGTGCATAGAGAAAATCTCGAATTGTCTTTTAACTGTCTGTGCCATGTCTAGTTTTGGTATTCCTACCAAACTCCTCAGATTGTGTAGGATGACAATGGAGAACTCTCCCTGCTCCGTCAAGGTCGATGACGAACTCACCGAGACCTTCAATGTCAAAAAGGGTCTTAGACAAGGCGATGGACTGTCATGTGACTTTCTCTAACTTCATCCTCGAGAAGAGTAACTGCGCTGCAAGGCCGTCTGTGCCTCTAGTATTGACTTGTGTTACTCACAAGTAACTTGTGTTACTCACAAGTAACTTGTGTTACTCACAAGTAACTTGTGTTACTCACAAGTCAACACGAGAGGCACGATCTTCCAAAAGTCAGTTCAATTGCTAGCTTACGCTGATGACATTGACGTGATTGGACGAATACAGCGAGCCGTCAATGAGGCATTTGCTGGCATTGAAGTGGAAGCGGTGAAAATATGTCTCGCGGTGAACGAAGGCAAAACAAAGTGCATGTTGTCGTCAAGAAAGGACACACAACATCGACATCTCGGACAGAGCGTCACAGTAAGAAGCAGAAACTTCGAGATAGCCAAGGACTTCGTCTACCTCGGCTCCGCAGTAAACAGTGACAACAGCATCAGTACCGAAATCAAACGCAGAATCACTCTTCCCAATCGCTGTTTCTTTGGGCTCAAGGGGCAATTGAGAAATAGGGCCTTCTCCCGAAAGACTAAGCTTTCTTTATATAACAGCTTGATCATCCCAGTCCTACTTTAAGGCGCGGAATCTTGGACGTTAGCAAAGGCGGATGAGGAAGCTCTTAGTCTTTTTGAGAGAAAAGTTTGCGATTTTTGGTCCTGTTTGCGTTGATGGCATCTGGAGGAGAAGATGTAATGACGAACTTTATGGGCTGTACAGCGACATGCGCCTGGTCAACCGACTTCGGATATAACGCTCAAGATGGCACGGCTATGTAGAGCGAGTGAACAGCACAGCTCCGACCCGAAAAGTCTTCGATTCTGAGCCATTGGGACAACGCAACAGAGGACGCCCTAGGCTAGGATCGCGCACACAAGTGGAGAAGGAACTCAACCAACTTGGAGTGCGCAGTTGGAGGCAGCTAGCGAAAGATCGTGCTGGCTGGCATGTTGGTTGAGTTCCAGGTCCACCCCGGACTGTAGCGCCATAGGAAGAAGAAGAACAAAAAGACGAAGAACGTAGGGACATGCTATGGGTCATTAGGAGGTGGATATCTCCATCGCGACAGGTCTCCGGTCGTTCAGCCTTCTTCCATACATAACCAAGGTTTTTGAGAAGAGAGTCATCTGAGCTTTGAAAGTATGAGTTGAGGAAAAGCAAGAAATACCGGAAATTCAAGACTGCTTCGTCAGTTCGACTTCCTTAACCGGAACACGGCATGGTGTCATGCCTTTGACCATTCTGATTAACATACACACCGTTTGCTTAGAAGGTCTTTTCCTAAAGTTGGTCAGCCTCGGCATTCATTAAACATTGCTTTATATAAAAAAAATTGACTAATAAGTGGTAGAAAGTTAAAAAATGCCCAAGAAATTTCCATTACATAACAAATGGATTCCAAAAGGGACAGTTAGCTCCCCGATCTTACTCACGAGCGATATTACATGTTCTATGCCTAACAAAGAAGAGGATCAATGGTCGCCCACAGATCTGGCCAGGAACTACGCAGACTTCACTTCAACAAACGTTCCGTTGGCCCCTCTATGCATTCACTTAACCATGTCGTCCGCGTTGGAAGACTCCCTGGCGAGCAGATAATTGCGACGCCTTTTGTTAGCCCTTTGGAACTGATTAGCAATATCGATGGAGCAGCGATAGCTCCTCGTTGTCTTCCACATTCCGGTGATCTGGAAGGAGTGTCAGAACTGCTTTCTGTGCCCCTTTCAGAGTCCGCCTTCAAATCAAAACCACTTTCAAAATCCAATCTAACAGGCTCCGGTGTGTCGGCGTGCTCCCCGATCCACTGAAATTGTTTGCAGACGTTCATCTTCAGCTGACCTTACATGAACTTGATGAAGTTAGCAGCAGTTGAGAATGCCAACTGAACCAAGCGACCGTGACAAGCCGCTCATCAAATTGAATAGACAGCCCAAACTGCTGACTGACGATCTCTAAACGGCCACAAGACCATTTCTGACCCAACACTGCCACAGCCCACGAGGATCAGCAATTAAGTTCCAAGTTCCAAAGATCAATAGGCAGTCACATCACACTCCATTCAACAAACACGAACGTACAACTCAATTGGCGCTCTCCGATTGACATTCCCGATAGCGCTTAACTTTAATTGACTTCCAGTGTTATTGATAATTAATCGAATTTTCTGATACATCTGGAATTTATCGATACACTAATTCCCCGCGTCAACCGACGCACATCAGATAGCTGCGTATCTCAACCAGGTATCGTACGCTTCAGCCGGTGGCGGTGTGCTCGGTTCTTGGTGACAGCGAGCACACCGCCAAATGTCAAGAAAAAAGTACACAGCCCTCAAACAATCGATTGTGCGCCGCGGCGCGGCGCGATTATGATAAGCGATGATCGAATTAATCGCCTTGTTGTGATGATTAAAATGCAAACCAGGCAGGGTGAGAAGGAGACAGCAAACCCTGCCGGGCAGTAATTATCGCCGATTTAAAACGGTTGCGTTGTGTTAATTCCCCGAACGTGATTCAATGCGTCTGAGGTCATAGCCGGCCCCCACGGCAATCAATGACTGCGCTGCAAGGCTTTCTTTTGCGTTCAGAAAGGAGCGAAATGGTGTCATCAATTCAAAAGCGAGCATGATGTCATGCGGGTGATCGGAGGCGGCAATAAATTCCCGGTTGAATGCAGATTGAGTTGAAATTCGATACAGACTCGAACAACTATCCACCACGCGCCCCCCCTTCGTGTTAACTTCCCGATAAAAATCCCACGCTGACTGCAGAGCAGGGTGGGGCAGGACTCTCACTGCCTCCCTCCCTCTGACCCACTTTCGCTTGCCAGCGGCTTTTCACTAATTTGTCCCAAGCAGGGGCGCACCGCACACTAGTTGTGATTAAGAGTTCGCTAATTTGTTCATGTCCAGAGCGTCGGTGACGCTCGCTGGTGGTTGCTCTACCCCGTCAAGCCCCCCGTATCGCATTCATTAGCCAAATTAAATTGAAATGGTTTTGGCGCTTCACGCGTATGACCCAAATCGGTTTCCGTACACACAACAATGGTTGGAGGAATGCAGCGAAATGGGTCAAATAGTGGAACACTGTCGCTGGGTGTTTGGTTGGTGCGACGCGGGCCGCACAGCAGTGCCGCGAGCTGTCAATGGACGTATCACTTTTCCTTGAGTAGGCGAGCGTGTGCATAAATTAGTATGAAGCGGATTTATGAAGCACGCAGCGTCATTAAGGGTGCGACTCGGCTCTGTGGGACTTGGGTGCGAAATTCTGGAACGGTGCTTGTCTGGAGGGGCGCCCGGATGACACAGATAAGGGAAGTGGTTGACTGTGAAGAGAAATGTTTTTTATTTTCCACTCGTGGACCGGTTATTTGGAAAATTATGTGTGTTAAGCACATTTAGTACACTCTTAGTACTATTTTAGTACATTTTTAGTACATGTTGTGGTTTGAAAATTTGAACTTTTGGGAAACGACATTTGTGTTGGATAAAATCAATCGTATGTCGAGATACTGGATTCATCAAGCGGACCTAGGGCTGAAACAATAAGCTTCTTGAACAAGCATAACCTCTTGCCAGTCTTCGCAATTCGCACACACAAAGTTGGGTATAAGGATGATGGGAAGCAGAATGAGAAGTAGGAGTAGTAGTGGGGAGCAGTAAGAAGAGTAGAAGTAGAAGAAGAAGAAAGAGAAGAAAAATGAGGAGTAGGAATGAGAGGAGAAGGAGCAATGGGAGGTAGGAGGAGGAAGAAGACGAATAAGGAATAGGAGAAGGCGAAGAGGGAGGAACAGAAAGAGAAGGAGGAGCAGGAAAAGAAGGAGAAAAGCAGAAAGAGGAGGATTGGAAAAAAGAAGAGCGGAGGAGGAGAAGGTGAACGAAGAGGAGAAGAAGAACGAAGAGGAGAAGGAGAACAAAGAGGAGAAGGAGAACGAAGAGGTGAAGGAGAACGAAGAGGAGAAGGAGAACGAAGAGGAGAAGGAGAACGAAGAGGGGAAGGAGAACGAAGAGGAGAAGGAGCACGAAGAGGAGGAGGAGAACGAAGAGGAGAAGGAGAACGAAGAGGGGAAGGAGAACGAAGAGGAAAAAGAGAACGAAGAGGAGAAGGAGAACGAAGAAGAGTGGGATAGGTAGAAAGAGGTGGAGGAGGAAGAAGAAGAAGAGGAGGAAGGAAGAGAAGAAGGAGAAGGAGGATAATGAGAAAGAGGAGGAGGGCTATGAGGGGATGGATGAGTAGGAGGGCTATGAGGAGATGAGGGAGGAGGAGAATGAGGAGAAGAAGGAGGGGCGTAGGAAGAGAAAGAGGAAAAGGAAGAGGAGCCGCAGGAAGAGGAGCCGCAGGAAGAGGAGCCGCAGGAAGAGGAGCCGCAGGCAGAGGAGCCGCAGGCAGAGGAGCGGCAGGCAGAGGAGCCGCAGGAAGAGGAGCAGCAGGAAGAGGAGCCGCAGGAAGAGGAGCCGCAGGAAGAGGAGCGGCAGGCAGAGGAGCTGCAGGAAGAGGAGCCGCAGACAGAGGAGCCGTAGGAAGAGGAGCCGCAGGAAGAGGAGCCGCAGGAAGAGGAGCCGCAGGAAGAGGAGCCGCAGTAAGAGGAGCCGCAGGAAGAGGAGCCGCAGGAAGAGGAGCAGCAGGAAGAGGAGCCGCAGAAAGAGAAGAGCCGCAGGAAGAGGAGCCGCAGGAAGAGGGGGAGGAAGAGGAGAAATAGGAGGATCAGGCGGAGGAGGAGGTGGAGTAACTGGTCTTTATTTTACATTCTTTTCAAACTCTTATATATGGAAATGATGTAAAGAGGAACACCGCGAATACAACGATAAGATCGACATAAGAGTTCTTTAAGCAGTTGTGGAAGTCAATCACCGAGAATCGATGACAAAACCCGGCAGTGCGATGGGTATGCAATGTTAAGCAGCTGAAGTTAGGAACGAAAAAGGTCTAGGGTTCAAGACCTTGACAGCGTAAAGCGAATATGTCCATACTTATGAATTTCCAGGCAACATGCAGCTTGATAAATCGGGGGCCAAGCGCAAAAGCTCGCCTGAATGCACTTGAAAAAGGCTTCTAAAGGATGACGGAGCCTTAAATGCACTTGGAAAAGGCTTCTAAAGGATGACGGAGCCTTAAATGCACTTGGGAAAGGCTTCTAAACGATTACGGAGCCTGAAATGCACTTGGAAAAGGCTTCTAAAGGATGACGGAGCCTTAAGTGCACTTGGGAAACGCTTCTAAACGATTACGGAGCCTGAAATGCACTTGGAAAAGGCTTCTAAAGGATGACGGAGCCTTAAATGCACTTGGAAAAGGCTTCTAAACGATGACGGAGCCATAAATTTTTCACGTTTGTGGGCCTGATTTGCAAGAATTTCAACAACTTAAGGAAACTCGATCATTCGAAATTTTAACTGTCTTACTCTATGCAGAGTTTTCCAAATTTTATTTCAGTTTTTTCAGCAACTTGTTTGCATCTATGGAGGAGTAAAGGAAACCGAACTGATGTAGTAGTCGAATGAATTCGACTTCTGAGGACAGATAATAGGCTCACCTCACCCGAGTGACATCCCAAATCGGTGAAAATATTGAAAAATCTTTCATCCGAGACGATCGAAAAAAAGTTTCTAGCATAACTGTGGAGCCAGAGAGCTATGTTACTTGGTTCAGCGAATTTCGATGAATGATTTAACGATCAAAAGGACTCCTGTGATAACTGTGACATATGTATGTCTAATGTGCCAAATACTTGCTTACCGTTGGCCCCTTCTTTATTTCCCTTGTAAAGGAAAAACAGGAAACGAGAGTGTTCTGTTGGACTAACTGAGATCAGGGAAATAATTAGATTGCGACCTTTCTCTCAAATGGACTTCTAGTCTGGACAAGGTCTCAATCCTTTCGAAAACAGAAGCAATAAGAACACTTAAAATTATTTTTTCAATATTGGGCTTTAATTGAGACCTAGCGGTAGATCGAACCAAAGATGTTGACAGGAAACATGAAATCTTTATCAGAGATACCTTTGACCCAAACCTGCGGTAGTGTGAATGAAAAAGCTTACAGAGGAGCATAATTTCGAATTGAACGTTTGTTGAACGAAACCTTAAAAATGTGACAACCAACCGGGGAAATAAAATCAGAGCTGTTATTGTCTTTAAAAGAGCGCAAAACTGTTGTTTTTGTCTTCAAAAAGATTCAACACTGGTCGGCGATTACCTCTTTTTAAGATTTCACAAAAACTCAGTTTCACTTCGCTGGAAGCCATCAAAGAAACCGAAAAGGGGCAACAACTTTCCGTTTCTCCGACTTCGACTTTTAAACCTGGGCATTGCCAAGCCGCCATTCATTAAAATGCAAATTGTCGCCAATTGTCGAAAACAACACATTCTTCTAACTCAAACCACACCAGACGGACAGAAGGGAATGTTTCTTGGACAGTTCCGTTCAGCTACAACACCTCACGCCTGGTCCTCTGTGCAGACAAATGGCCACATGCTCACTCGCTCAAAGGGGTATTTCCAATCAATCATGGATTAAGCGCCTTAAACCCCGAGAGTACATATGTACCGACAAATAAAGGCATTAAATCCTATTACTTTGTCCCTCCGTGCCTTGTGGATCTGGTTCGTGTTTTCTGGTCATTTGTCATCTCCCCGTAAACAGGCGCCTTCTCAGTCTAGCTTTCCGCACAATGGATGACGATAAGGACGTTGGCTGAAGTAATGATGAGGGTGACCTCGGCAAATTTTCGCATCCAACACGCATCTCCTCCTCCAACCCCCTACAGGCAAATTGCGCAGAAAATTCCTCTCCCGCACACAAGTCCCAAATAGAGTCGATTTATTGAAAAAGCTGTCAATAAACAACCGCCGCCGAAAAGCAATTCAAAACAGGCACTCCAGCGCCATTTGTAGGCAGAAGCTTGTCAAATGTTGCATTTGCCTTGAAATCCAAACAAACAACGAAGCATTCCGCGCCGCATTAGATACTCCTTGAGATTCAACGCTCATTCGCATTCACACGAAAGCGTTCGTTTACTGTTCCCCAAGTCATGCGTTCTTGGCTCTCTGTTTGCTTATCGCTTAATCATCAGGGAGCTGTGTAAGGTGATACCGCCTCACCCACTTGCCACTCCAGCGCAAAGAAAGAGAGACAGATTCCAGCACGAACCTCCCTCAGAGCGTCAGCTGCTCCATCGCGCGCACACACAGAGGCATACTGTCCCCGCATCGGATTGCGAAAAAATCGAACCGATGACAGATGTTGCTGGGAGAAAACAAAACGATGACGCCATCCCCAGTCGGTTTTAAGGCCGGCTCTAGACATTGCGTCATCACTCATTTCAGTTGATGTCTACGAGTGCAACCAGTTTGTGATCGATCGTTGCGAGTCATGTTTAACCTTAACCCTCGTCGCGGCGGGAAAGAGTGTGAACGTGGAAGGTGTGGAATCTGACGGCCTGTTGCGAGCGGCCGTGCTGAGGCAGCAAAACTGAGGCAGCAAAGCATGGCACTCCTAATTGCTGAGAGACGATGTGCTGTGTGGCTAGTGATTCACGGATGTTTTATGAATTTGAGTCATGAGCTGCTCGAGGTGTGTCGCAGTCACAAAAATTTTTGATTATTTCTGCGGGAATTTAATGCGCCGACTGAGCGTGGCAAGGAGAATATTTGCAATCCTCTGCGGGCATTTTCAATTTGGTTTATTTTTGGAAAGTGCCTGGAATTGTAGAAAATGCGCTCGGAATTGGAGAACCCTTCCATGTCGTGCCATTTACAGCGTGTGGGAGTCGCTTTCGTCGACCACGATGCAGATCCCCCCAAAGAATCTATCCTTCTTAGAGAAGTTTTCTGTGAAATAACGCAGGGGGTGCATGGGGAAAAGACGAAGACTGCCATTTTGCGACTCAAGTTGCTTAAAGTTTACGAGTTTATCTAAGAGGCATTTACGATCCAGGTTTCGAAGAAGTTGCCGATTCGTCTACTTCTTGAGTTGAAAATGTTTCGAATGAAGAAAATGTGCGTTTGTGTAGGAAGGACGTCTATTTGCCATGGGTAACAGCTAATGAGACCGCGTGTCTCTCTCCAGAGAGCACATATTTGCTTTGGGAGAACTTTTGTTCACCTAGGGAGAAAGTCTACTGTGTGCCTCTCCTCTAGGGAGAACATCTGCCCTCCTTCGTGCATCATCTGCTCGTCTAGGAAGACCGGCTGTTCACTTAGAAAGCAGGTTCGGGTAAGGCACTGTCAATTTGCCTATAGAAAGAATCAAAAATTGAAATGTTGCTGAAATGTTGTTTTCTAAAAGCCTGCTTTTATAAGCTTATCAATTGCGAGCAAGAGTGCGTTTACCAGTTCTTGTGTTCTTAAATGAGAGCCTAAAGACTGCTCATCGTGGACGGGAGCTTGACAATGGAACTCAAAACTCGAAAATATTCAAAATCCTTTGCGATACATGAAATTTTCAGCATTTTTAGAAACCGTGTGTTGGGCGGAAGTTATAATTATTCGAATGCAATATGGACTCCACATCAAGCAGCGACAGGAAGCTATGGATCTAGAAGGGGCCTGTGCGCCCCCTTTTCTTAAAAGTTGCTTTTGTGGTTCCCCTTACGGCCTCACGGGATTCGTAGGAGTCAGCGTGTTCCCCTTCTAAAAGTTAGAAGCTGCCCTTACGGATTCGTGGAATTGGTAAAAGCGTGCGCTCATTCTAAAAAGTTGCTTTAGAAGTTGCCCTTACCACCGCAAGGGATTGGTAGGATTCAGCGTATCCCTTCTCCTAAAAGTTAGAAGCTGCCCTTATGGCCTCGTGGGATTGGTAAGAGCGTACGCTCCATCCAAAAGGTCACTTTTAAGGTTCCTCTTACGCCCCCATGGTGTGAAAAGGAGTCTAACTGGCCCCTCTTGCAAAAAGTCAAGAGGTTCTTCTTACGGCCTCATGAGATTGGTAGGAGTCGGCGTACCTTCACTTCTAAAAACTCACTTAAGAGGTTTCCCTTACGGCCTCATGGGATTGGAAGGGGTCACAGTGCCCCCTTTTCCAAAAAGTTGCTTTAGAAGTTGCCCTTACCACCGCAAGTCATTGGTAGGATTCAGCGTGTCCCTTATGCTTAAAGTTAGAAGCTGCCCTTATGGCCTTGTGGGATTGGCACGAACGTGCGCTCCTTCCAAAAGATCACTTTTGAGGTTCCTCTTACGCCCTCATGGTGTGGGAAGCACTCTGCCTGCCCCCTCTTCCAAGAAGTCGCTTAAGGGGTTCTTCTTACGGTCTCATGAGATTGGTAGGAGTCAGCGTGCCCCCTCTTCTAAAAAGTAAGAAGTTACCCTTAAGGTTTTATGGGACGGCAAGGAGTCTGCGTGCCCCTTTTCCAAGAAATCGCTTAAGAGGTTCGCCTTACGTCCTCATGGGATTTGTAGGAGTCAGCGTGCAACATCTTTCCCTAGAATCTCACTTTAGGGGTTGCCCTCACAGCCGCAAGGGATTACTAGGAGTCAGCGTGCCCCCTCTTCTAAAAAGTAAGAAGTTACCCTTAAGGTTTCATGGGACGGCAAGGAGTCTGCGTGCCCCTTTTCCAAGAAATCGCTTAAGAGGTTTGCCTTACGTCCTCATGGGATTTGTAGGAGTCAGCGTGCAACATCTTTCTCTAGAATCTCACTTTAGAGGTTGCCCTTACAGCCGCAAGCGATTGGTAGGAGTCAGCGTGCCCCCACTTCTAAAAAGGTGCTCTAGGGGTTTTCTTTACGCCCTCATGGGATTGACAGGCATCTGCGTGCTCCCTCTTCTAAAAAGTCACTAAAGAAAACTTAAGGGACACCTTACGGCCTCATGGAATTGGAAGGGGTCTCAGTGCCCCCTCTTCAAAAAAGTCGCTTTTTAAGATGCCCTTACGACCGCAAGGGAAGAAGTCAGCGTGCATCCTCTTCTAAAAAGTTAGAAGTTACCCTTACGGCCTCATGGGATTGAAAGGGGTCACAGTGCCAGTGCACAGTCGCTTTAGAGGATCCCCCTACGGCCTCATGCGGGAAAGGAGTCTGCGTACCCTCTCCTCTTTAGAGACTCTCTCATCGGGCTTGGATTTTGGTTTTCAAGAATTTGTATAAACCAGTCAGCGCACTGCTACGCCAATAAATCCTGTGTATTCTTTGAAGCAAACGCTCCTCGGAATGTTGGGCATAAAAATTTATGGTCCAGTTCAAGGAATTCGTCATCCGCCGAACGAGGGAAAATTATGACAATCCATGAATCATGAGCTCGTGCAGATGAATGTTAATTTCCCCACGTACCACTGCGGCAAAAGCTTGTCGTATCAAGTGTGGTCACATGTGGTCATATGCCAAATGTGACTGGGAACTGGTGGCGCAAAAATCGTCATCAAATCAAATTTTTCCTCCCCACAAGACGCTGCAGGTCATCACCACAAACAATTCTGCGCCACCGCTCCATAAACTATCCTAAAAATAACCACTTTAAAATTTACTGCAGCCCCACCTTTCCCTCCACCGCGCGGAGGTTGTAACAAATATCGATCAACTTGCCGAAAATGTGGGTCGACCCATTTAACCTATGTACCTCGCATAATCCATTTAAAGCTTCGTACATAGACCCCACGGCGTTGTTGCTGAAGTTTCAATCGACCAGAGGGGTTGCTCGAAAGGACGAACAGCAACATGCTGCCCCTCTGTCTGCCTGTACGCGGTGGTCGTCTTTAAGGATGACGACACTCATGCCTGCCCAACAGGGTGGGTGAGTGAAATTCAAAATTCGAAGCTACGTCGTAACTTGCGGCTGTTTATGATGTAATCGCAGGAAAATAAATTGAACCGGCCAAGCGGACGAGGATTTCGCAGCGGCCAGCGGACAAGGAATTGTAATGGAAAGTCATCTGTTAGCGGGAACAATTAGCAGGCTCTTCAACGTGCTGAGGGGGCAAAGACACTGAGGCGCCGCGCGCCCTTTGAAACGGAGACGGAAAAGTTTCTCAGCAAGTAATCTGCTTAAACTTTCGTTGATGTTGTCGTCTGGCTGTCTGGCCAATCAATACCAACAGCGCCTTAAGATTCACGATTGTTTTTTTCCAGTTGAAGTGTGTGTTAAGTGGGCAGCGGTTAGTGTGAAGAAAGGGGTTCTTGGAGACTTTGTGGCGACGTGCTTACCAAGCTGTTTGATTTTTTTTTTTAATATGAATCGCACTTCTGTTGGTTTCAGTCAATGCGATTTTGTTGCTATTCCGGGACATATAGGGGGCGCCACTAACAAAAATTCTTAATTTAATATTAATTTTTTTGTTAGAGACACCCCCTGGACTTATTGGGTGATGCGTTATTTGGCTTTTGAACTTAAGACGCTCTTCCCTGCCAACTCCAAATCACATTTCTTCAGACCTATATAAAGGTAACGTGGTTGCCAGGCATTTAAAGTGGACGTGGCGGAAAAGTAACAACAAAAATAGATCAGTTCGCCAATGTTTTCTACCAAATGGAGGGGACGCGCAGTTTAATGCTCGAGCCCATTGTGCGAGGAACGGTGTCAGAAAACCGGGTAACCGCGGAATAGCAACGACAATTGTTGAACTCATGCTTCGAAGAGCGAAGTGTTTGCGTGTGACTCAGCTTTAATCGATTCTCAGCCAGCTGCCTAAGTTTATAAGAGTGAGGTTCTTCTCTTCAAATAGTGTTTGCCATCGGGCCCTCTATCGCATTGTCATACTGTGAGTGCAGAGCTGAAAAAAATATTTGCCGACGCCAACATCGATAAGGCCTCCGTCCACTCGTCACCGCTCCAACTGTTTGTTGTTTGACAGATACATAAGTGATACGTGTTGTCGTTTAATAACTTCACTGACGCTGAGCTTGGCGCATTGTGGTTCAAATCCACCGCTGTTTGATGACTCATCCAATCTGATGAACGTCTGAGCTTATAGGTATGTGATGGAAAGTGAATTAAACTGCATAGAGGCCAAGTAAATTCTCTATTCTAAACAAACTTTCGATTTCTGCTTGTGAGCTGAAAGTAAATCTGGTGGGTCAGCTTTGGCTTTAAGAAGAGCGGTTCACTAGTGTTGTTTGATCTGGAATGACGAGGAAAATTTTATTTCACGCTTTTAGCGTCCAGGCTGGACAAACCAGACACAGAGGAGCATCTATGTAATGGAGCCTACCGGGGCAAACGATTTTACGTAGTTGATGGAACCTTTGCCAGATCGTGTGATCGAAGAGGACTATCTTCGTGTCATGATGGCTGGAATCTTGGTCTTTTTTTCGTGTCCGCAGGGTGAACGATCAGAGGATCAGTTATTTGTGTTAAGGATCGATATGGAGGGAGCCAACCATGTCTGGTGTTTATTCTTATTCGAGCGCCGGTCAATGGGATTAAGAATGGTTTTTCTTTGGCGTGGAGATGGGAACAATTGATAACAATGTATATAACGATGCCAATTCGGCGCCGTTGGAAAGAGTTTAAGAGGCAGCAGTGTTAACGCACTAAATTGAGGAAAGAGTGCAATATCTTATTTTCCTCTTTACTTACTAAGCCGATTACCCATGGGGCGCCTAAGTCTGAGTAACTGACAACCATTGACACGCTGCATCCAGTCATCAGACCAAAATGATGTTTGTACTGGAGATTTCTGCCCTTCAAGGAGCTTGAAATAAGGATCCGAAGACTCTCTAACTTAAATGATTGGTTTACATGTGCGAGATGAATTCTAGCTTTCTGAAAAGGTGGTGGTTGTCGCTTATCCTCCATCCCTTTCCTCTTAATCGGGTTGGAAACGACGAGAACAAGTTCCGCAATTTTGCTAAAAGTCCTTCAGTCGTCAAGTCGAATCGACAATTAATTACTTGTAGATTGCTTTTGTAAAACGAATTCAAATGGAGTGGAAAAGAGTGGACAACTTTGTCCTTAATTAGCAAAAAAAAAAAAAAAACATAGAAATCAATCTTTCGGCATTTGACATAAATGTTTCTGTCCGTCGTTAAGTGATTTCAAATGGAGTGAAATATTGTGAACAATTTTGTTTGCTCTTTATCACTCATTTAAAAAAAAAACATAGAAATTAATCTCTGGGCATATTATATACTTTTTTATATTTTTTTTTATCTTTTTTTTATGTACTTTTTGCATTCTAGAGCGGCTTTACATTGTAACGTCAACAGTGGAGATCGAATTACTACAAAAAAAAACATAGAAAAAACATAGAAAACTACTTTCTGTATATACAACCTTTTCGAAAACCCCAGTAGATGACTAAAATAGATTTAAGGCATGTTATTCAATTTATTTAATTCTACTCTAAGTGTAGAAAACATAGAAAATCGTCAAAAATATTCTTTGAGTGAAATTTTTTGAAATTCGACTTCGAAAGGTGGCATAGAAAACATATAAGGTGAAAATAACTGGTCTCGCGTAATTAAAGAGAACATTGCTGGAGTGGCCGCCGTGGCGTAGTGGGTAAAGTACGACGCTCACACGCCGAAAGGTCTAGGTTCGATTCACGGTTGAACACCTCGAAGTTTCCACGGCACCACCTCTTTCGAGCTGCTGACAACACTCAAAGTGTAATAACTGTCTAAGAAAGCTTCTCAAATTTCGCCGTTCGGAGTCGACAAAAAAAAAACTGTAGGTCCCTTCTACTCGTAAAGCGAACAGTAGCGCGCACAACACGAGTAGTTGATGAGCAAGCTCGACCCTGATCCCCCTGTTGACTGTTACGCCAACAATTATGAATTATTATTGCTAGAGACCCTTGTAAAGACACTTACTACAGACCAACTACATTAAGAGCGAAGGTGAAATAAACTTAATTCGGGATTTGGAGTATTTGCCAGCCCTGCACGTTCTGAAAGAAAAAATATTCCTTAGGTCCCTTGGTTTCATTCATCACGAATTTGAAAACAACAAATGGCGCCTAACACAGTCCCCTAAAAGAAATTAAAACAACGACTTACGCCCACACCAGTGAACTCGAAAACCACCGACGTCAATGTGCTTAGGATACGCCTTGGAATAAGAGGTTTACAATTTACCTAAAATAAAACCCTCATCAATAACACTTAAAATGCTCAATTTGCAGAGAAGAATTGTCGATTGAGAAGTTTACGATTGAAGTCATCTCCTTGCCAGGGGAGCTGTATATTTCAGCAACAATTTCCGACAATTCTGGGGTTATCAGCATCGCCAGGGCATTCCCCGAAAAACTGTTAACGAGTGCAGGAATTTTCAAAACGGATTGTTGATTGAGTTCAAGTGTAGAAAATGCGCTTGACATATTCCTTACCAAAAAATAAACACTGTGTCAAATTAAATACACTCAAGGAAAGCCGACAAGTTCACTGAAAAGTCTGTCTGCTCATGTTACACGATCGTAATCCCTCAAAACCTAACAAACCGACGGAACAAACACAACCACATCATTCAGTCGAATTGAAGCCTGCTAACAGACACGTGAAAGGCAATATCAAACTCCAGGACTGCCTTCAACCTTGCTGCCATCATTTGTGTCCCTCCTCAGTCAGTCAGACTGACATGTCAACACAATGACGACATCGGATACCAGGGTATATCTTCATCACAGCCTGTGTGTTCATTCCGTCCCTCCACCCACTTTTTTCTGTTTTGCAATTTTCATCCCCCTGAAAGAGAGCCACGTTCACAGCGAAAGAGAAACCGTTTCTGTTATCCTGCGCAGTAACTCGCCTTTGACAGTGCATTGGGCACAGGACACAGAAAGGGTGGCAGTAGGTTAGGAAAGCCATCGCACACACACAAACGAAAAACGAAGAAAACTCCTACGAACATAAACAAAGGAAAGTGCTTAGAGTTGCGTTTTCTCCCTCGCACCCTTCCATTGGTATTACTGCTTAATGATTCTTTGAACATTTCCTCTGGCGAGGGGGCGCTTTGGAACGCAATTCTGTCGACTGTGCTGTGAAGTGCGAAGCCACCCGCAGGATTTTTAAATGCCACATGACAGCACACAGTTCCCTCGCACGAAATGTCACAGCTTTTGTTGAATTTCAATTCGATAGCGGAGTGTGTTTAATTTTGAAACACGTAAAACTTAGTATTCCATTCATAACTGTCTGCAGCTTATCGAAAACAAACGCTCTCATGGTGCGCGTAGGAGAGTTCAATGAGAAACCTTGGCCCGATGGGAAACAAGGGAGCCCACCGATTAGAAATCCAATTGCCGCAGACGCGTTTTGTTTGCTGTTTGTGGCGTCATCCTCCAGGGGTCATAAACATTGTATTCTTATCGCATTGTGTTCCCACGAATTTGTAGTGGGACTTGACGAGCGTTTCGAAATTTGTTTTGCGGCGGCGGTGAGATAAGGAATTTGAGGAAAGCGCTGAGGTGTGCCAATTTGAACGCAGGTTTCTTTGCGGGTTTTCTCGTGTGGTTGAATTTGATAAATGACCACAAGAGGACGAAGAGGACCAACATTCAGACAGATGACACACATTCAGAAGAGGGAATGATTTTCTTAAGTTTGAAGAGCACAAAGAGGTTGCAGCCTTCCAAATTTAGTGAACGATGAAAATTAGCTTTTGGACTACAACAAAGGTTTAGCCTTTGTAAGGAGTATGTCGATTCGGTCGAGTCTTTGGCAATATGATTGAGGAACCAATGCAACCAAAAGTATAAGCAGTTTTTAACAATTTTTAAATTTTGAAACAAAACCATGTCTCTTACGATATGAGACTGGAAAGAACGCATCGGTTGTTAGAGGGCGTTTCAAAACATTGGAACTGGACGATGCCAGTAAGGGTTCTCCACGCAGCCTATGCCACACAGCCTGTGCCACACAGCCTATGCCACACAGCCTATGCCACACAGCGCATGCCACACAGCCTTGCCACACAGCCTATGCCACACAGCCTGTTCCACACACCCTATGCCACGCGGCTTATCCCACACAGCCTGTGCCACACAGCCTGTTCCACACACCCTATGCCACGCGGCTTATCCCACACAGCCTGTGCCACTCAGCCTATGCCACACAGCCTGTGCCACACAGTCTATGCCACGCGGCTTATCCCACACAGCCTGTGCCACTCAGCCTATGCAACACAGCCTGTGCCACTCAGCCTATGCAACACAGCCTACGTCACACAGCCTGTACCACACAGCCTATGGCACACAGCCTATGCCACGCGGCTTATCCCACACAGCCTGTGCCACTCAGCCTATGCCACACAGCCTACGTCACACAGCCTGTACCACACAGCCTATGGCACACAGCCTATGCCACACAGCCTATGCCACACAGCCTATGCCACACAGCCTGTGCCACACAGCCTATGCCACGCGGCTTATCCCACACAGCCTGTGCCACTCAGCCTATGCCACACAGTCTACGTCACACAGCCTGTGCCACACAGCCTATGGCACACAGCCTATGCCACACAGCCTATGCCACACAGCCTATGCCACACAGCCTATGCCACAAAGCCTGTGCCACACAGCCTTTGCCACGCGGCTTATCCCACACAGCCTGTGCCACTCAGCCTATTCCACATAGTTTGTGCCACACAGCTTATACCATACAGCCTATGCCATACATCCCATGCCACTACCGATTCTTTTGCTGTCTGGAAGCATAAACAGCAAACGTTGCAATCACTTTATGCTACAGCTCACAAAAATGAGTTGTAAAATTCGGACATAGACGGAATGGGCTCCTTCCAAGCCAGTCGAGGCACCCACTTGAGCGACAACCATTGGAACGATCCCAAAAATTATTTTTCCGTGTGTAGAGAGTAGACTTTAATTTCACATCATTGATTGAACAGCGCCATCTAATAGTAATAATTGTTGGCGCTACAGTCCAAAGGGGGACCAGGGCCTAGCTCATCAACTACTCGTGTTGTGCGCGCTACTGTTCTCTCACGAGTAGAAGGGACCTACAGTTTTTTGCCGACTCCGAACGGCGAAATTTGAAAAGCTTTCTTAGACAGTTATTACTCTTTGAGTGTTGTCAGCAGCTCGAAAGAGGTGGTGCCGTGAAAAATTCGAAAAATTGGTGTTGAGCTGGGAGTCCTAGACCCTTCGGCGTGTGAGCGTCGCACTATACCCACTTCACCTAGGCGACCACAGGCAGTAACCATCATTTAATGTAATTTCTTGTTTTCCAAAGAAACACTAAGAGGCGTTTCTGTGATAAAGAACTTAGGTTTTCGGTTTCCAGTACGTCAGTACTGGACGACAGTACGTCGTCAAACAGCCGCCATCCGATCTAAGCAAAGACTGGACACATTTCTTCATTTTCTCCACAGGCGTGGCAAAAGGTGACATCACTAGGCCAAAGCCGACTTAGCTGCATAGCAAAGGTCCCGTTAGTACGCCGACAAGTCGTCTGCAATATTTTTTGTCTAGAGATATCAGAAAAGACGTGGATTTTTTGGTAACGTTCGAGAGCATACTTTTAGTCATCCTGCATACTAGAGAGTCACGCCGTCTGTGATTGTGCTGTGGAGAGACCCAACTGCGGACGGAAGCCCTAACTAAGGACGCAGGTAGTCTCAAGGTGGGCTCGGGCCCAACGAATGCCTCTTCTAAACCTAGCCTAGCTAGGTCATCCGCAATCTCGTTTTCCAAGATCCAAACCTTACTCCTGCTGACGACTGGAAAACGATTTAGGTTGCCGATTAAAGTCTTGAAGAAATCGAAGAATTGATCAATGATTGGATGGATTATTTATAAGGTTCAGATTTAATTATTTTCCTTAGGATGGCACATCTGTCTTTAATAGTAATAATTGTATGGTGCGACAGTCGACAGGACATCAGGGCCTAGTTTGTTCATAAATCATTCGTGTTGTGCGCGTTACTGTTCTCCCACGAGCAGAAAGGACCCACATTTTTTTGACGACCACAAACGGCGAAGTTTGAGAAGCTTTCTTAGACAGTTATTACTTTTTTGAATGTTGTCAGCAGCTCGAAAGAGGTGGTGCCTTGAAAAATTTGAGGTGTTGAGCCGGGAATCGAACCTAGCGTCGCTCTCTACCTGCTACCCCACGGCAGCCCCTCTGTCATAAATATTATCTCGAAATTAAAGCGTCAACGCTTTTTCTCAACTTTTTGTAAACATATCACTCAATAAGTCACGGGTCTGGCATATAGGGAGCACCACTAACAAAAAATCAATATTATTTTTTGGAAGTCCAAGCATTCAAATAAAACCTGTCAAATTTAATTGAATTGAATTTGAAGCAACTGGCTTGGAATGCTCGCAGAACTTTGGAAATGATGAGAATTTCTTTCAGTAAGCAGTACACAAGTGACAAGAAATGATCGCAAAGGAATCGAAAACAGCGAAAAAAGTGGTAGGTCGTTGACAACAAATACAGACGGAGACATGCTAACATGACGTGATCGTCGGTCACGGCAAATTTGCTTTCAGAGAGCTGGTAAAAGATTTCATACGTTAAGGCGTTATTTCTTCTTCTTCTTCTTGTGACGCTACAGTCCGGGGTGTACATGGGCCTCAGGCCCAGACGTCAACGTAAAAAAAAAACGAAATCCATCGAGCAGCCACAAAAAGCATCTGATTTGTCTCCCTGTTACTTCTTTCTGTTTGACTGAGACAAATTATATTACGGCAAGTTTCATCTGCTCAAATAAAAGGAAAAGACAGAATCGATGATCATTTTTTTTTTTTTGGATGCTGGGAGCGCTCAGACTCAAATACTGGTCCCTTAACCAGTTAACCTTCATTTAATGTAATTTCTTGGTTTTCCGAAGAAAAACCAAGATGCGCTTCTGTGATATAGAAAGAACTTAGGTTTTCCCTTCCCACCAGCACCAAATAGCCGCCACCTGATACGAGCGAAAGCAGGACACTGAAAGAGAAAGTGCTCTGAAGTGTCTTCACCTCCTCCACAGGCGTCGCAGAGTGTGACATCACTAAGCTCAAGCCGACTCAGGTGCATAGCGAAGCTAAATTGTCCCGTTACTACGCCGACAAGTCGTTTGCATTCGTTTCTGTCTTGAGATATCAGAAAAGACGCGGATTTCTTGCTAATGTTCGGGAGCATACACTTGGTCACCCTGCATCCTGCAGAGTCACGTCATCTCTGGTTGTGGCGTCCCCTGACTAGTGAAGCGGGTAGTCCCAAGGTGTTCGGGCCCTACGAATGCCTCTGCGAAACCTAGCCTAGCTAGTTCATCGGCAGTCTCGTTTCCCAGGATCCCGTGATGACCCTGGACCCAGATAAGTCTTAGCAAATTCGAAAGTCGCATTGTCGAAAGCACCCTCTATCTATTCTTCTATATGCGTATTCTTTTCTGTCAAGTGGACTTTAAATTCTACCGACGAGATTTTGAAGTGCAGTCTCGCAAGATTTTCCGCGCATGTAGGCAAGTTGCATCTGAGACAGAGGGTGTGATCGCAATGTGTTTTTGCGCAAGTGCAGTTCGACCAGCCTCTCCAAGCGTTTTAGCATGAAGGAGAGAGAGAGTAGTCTCCTTTATCAATTTTCGATATGAAGGCTACCCTCACTGTACGCCAGGTGCTTGGAATATATGCCAACGCGAGGCGGGCAGTGAAGATTCTTTCCAGAGCCGGTGGTCATACTCAAAATTGAGTTCAAAACACATTTCCCAGCTTAACTCAAAGCAGTGACAGTAACAAGAGAGTTTAAATAATTGGGGTACAGTTTAAAAGTGATCTTGTAAAAGAATACTGTGGTTTGCGCGAATTCTGGGAACTTTTTATCTAGTGTGTTGTAAAAATGACGAAAAGGGGTAGAAACTTAAAGCATGAGACAGTGCCGAAGGGAAATCTCAAGCAGATCATTGTCTAACGGCAGATGCCTGACTTGCTGAGTATCGTGCAGTAAATGAATCAAAAGACTTCATCAATATTTTTTTGATTTTGAAAATTATTTCGTGTTTGAGCCATAAGCATGAGATAGGGACAAAGTTGTAAGAGAAACAAAAAATCACCCTTAGACCTTCCAAAAATAAATTGTTTAATTTCTACCTCTACAGTGTAAAGAAAAAAGAAAACAAATAAATAAAATGTTTATATTTACACACAATATCCGTCCGGAGTAGATTTGTATCCGTTGATTGTTGGTGAGATCCAAAGTGTTAAAGGTGCGATGCGATTTATTTGAATTTAATTAACACAATTTATTTGTATTTTTTGTTTTTTTTTTCAATTTCAATTGATTTTCAGTGAGAGATAGAGAGAGAAAAAGAAAAGAGAGAAAACAAAAAAATAGAATTTTAAGTTATTTGCTCATAAAACTGCACAGAACATTTTTTATGCGATTTTTTGATTTTTTTTAAATTGTTTTCACGAGACGATCGACGAACTAATGTGTTCACAAAGCAGATACAAAAAAGCACCATCAATTAAAAAAACATTTTCTTCCTCTAGAATTTAACAGGACACTGTGAGACCAATTTCTTTGGCGTTCAAAAATTTACCAAAATTTACACGAACACAAAAATCAAGCAAATAAAAGTTAAAAAAAAGGACGAGAGCAAAACGAAACGAACCAAAAAAAACAACAGTTCAACAAAAATTTGTGCGGAATTGAAAAAAAAAGTAATACAAAAGAATTTGATCGTTTCACAAAAACTCACTCGAAAAATCCCAAAATTTCCTCTTTTAAAAATAAAATTTCGTTCAAATGTTCTGTTTTTATTTTCCCCGAGCAAAAAAAAACGGTCTCTCTTCCTCGTCTTCCTTTGATTTTGAGGAAAACAGACACAAGTTGTTGCTGTACGCTACACTACTACCGTCGCTGCCGTCGCTGCCGTCACAAGCCGCGCGACATGAAACAGAGACGTGGAAACGTGAAAAGACGAATCGTTCCGAAGGCCAGCACCCGAACAAATCCGATACGAGTACGATTCCTCGCTGAATCTAAATATTTACACTCGCCTCGATGTAAAAATCTTTCAAAAACAAAAGAACAACCAAGAAAAAGACACGAAAGAAGCAGAGAAACAGTAATTCAGATTACATTTGAAGTTGAACCAGAAATAAGCGAAAAAAAAGGAATCGTTTACGTTACGCACTCGATCAGAGAACGTCCTCTGGTGGGTGGTTGAGTGGTTGGATGGTGTCGGTGGTGTGGGGCACCGCAATGAAATAAACAAAAAATTCCGAAATCAATAAGTTACACACTGTCCAGGCACGAGTTACCCACCAACAGCGCCAGAGCGACAACAATAATAAGTAAGCCACAGACAGAGCCCCCTCCGACTGTCTTTGCATAAATCTTGCTCCTTGATGGTGGTGGACGAGTTTTCTCTTCTCCCCGTCTGTTGTGCTGTTTTTTTCTTTTTTTCTGGTATTCTGTTTTGGTCACCCTGCTTCGGTGTGTTGCGAAGGGGTTGCACTACAGTCCGTATGGAGGCTGCTCTCAGGCTTTGCTGCGGCACCTGTTCTTCACTCTCACTCGCTGGGCCAACGATTTCAAACGAACTATTGACAATTAACAACCCATTTGGGGATAATAATCAAAACCAAGGTAGTTTACGGACTATTTAGCCAAAGGGTACACCCGCAGCTCGCTCGTTTGCTCTCGCTCTCTTCTATTCGCTTGATTTTCTTTTCGATTCGCGTTCGCTTGTGTGAGTGTTGTCTTTGTTTACGTTTTTATTTTAAAAATATGTTCGTTTGGATAGTTTCACTGAATATCCAGGTTAACCGGGTCGAGATGTTATGAAAACAAAAAAAAATGAAACGAAGCACAGAACGGAAATCTGATTTGGGTTTTATTCGCAAAGTTTGCGTCGTTGTTGCGTATCCGCCACGTACCTCACTCGAATGAAAATAAAAGCAAGACTGAGCGGAGGCCAGAAACTTGCTGTCGATGAAGCTGAAGCAGCAGTCCCCCATCGTGGTGGGATTCCTAAATTGTTGTGTGATTGTGAAGAGAGCGAGTGAATGGGGGGCCGCTCTCTTGGTGCGCTTGAGTCTCTTAAGAGTTGTGCTCGATGAACAGTGATGCCACTTTTCGAGACAAATGACGAGAAATCATTTTCAAGGAAGGTGCTCACTCAAATTTGAGTCTCTTCGGGTAATTATTTTTGTTTCTTGTTTTGAGCAAGAATTTTGGCGATTGTGCTTGCTGTTCACACTTTTGGTTTTGAGAAGCGAAAGAAACTTGAATGCCCTTGTGCGGCCTAATGGGAGAGAAAGAAAAGGGAAATGTAGAAGAACTCGACCAAATGATGCTGTCGAGGTGTGGTATTCGAAAAAATGTCGAATGTTATGTAAATGAAACGATTTACCCTTTCGTTAATCGCTCTCTAAAAGACTTCTCCCTCCATTTGTTGACTGTCGAAGCAAACAGAAATAAAATGTGAAGCTGATTGTGCATGCTTCTGCCGAGATTGAAAGACAGTTTTAGTCTAAGTCTACCGTGGTCTCCCTCTTTTAGCGTCATTTTATGTTTTATATTCCTTAAGTCTATGGTATAAGCAGCTCTTCGATTTGTTGGCCTCATGTGTGCTTTTTTCAAATTTTGTTCATTGAAATTCTCACACCAAGTTTAAGTTAGTCTCTCAAATGAAAAACAAATCACATGCCACCATAGTTTCAGCTACGAATATAACAACTTTATGCTCGTGTCTTAAATTTACACTCACTCATTTATGGTTTCGTTTATCTTTTCAACAACAAATGTAGAAACTAGTTTGAGAATGCACAACATGAAATGGCAATTTTTTTTTTTTTATACCAAATTCTTTTTTGAAATTTTATTAAAGTGTCATTCACACATCAAAGGTCAACGGTTCGGTGCCAGAACTGTAACAAATCAGTTTTTGGGTATACACTCATTTTCAAGTTGCCACCAGTTGCAAACTCCAAGTTGGTTAAGGTCCTTTCTTACTTATGTGGTTCATCTCAACCTAGACCGATTTCTATTGCGTAAGACTTAACTTGGCCCAAGCCGTGGTGTTCATAGGTTCTTCCTGCTTCAGTCATTTTAAGCCTTGAATTCGAAAAAGTTTGACTAGGCGCATGCCCATAAAGTTTCTTTCCCTAATGTCACCTCTGCTGAGAATCTAGAAGGATCATTTCTGCAAACTTCTTAACGGCGATGGCTGCCCAAATTTCGCTGTTTGGCAGAATGTTCTACTCAATTTCGACGATGACAGACAAGAATTCGGTCTCCCCCACTGAAGATAGAAATATCGAAGCTGAAGTCGAACAACGCTGCTCGAGCGGACGGACTGTCCGCAGAACTGTTTAAAGCAGCTGGAGCTGACTTGGTTGGGCGCATGCACCAGCTCATCTGTAAGATATGGTCGGAGGAAAGCATGCCCGATGAGTGGAATCTCAGCGTCATTTGCCACGTTCACAAGAAAGGAGACCCCTTTGACTGCGCCAACTACCGAGGGATAAGTCTCCTGAACATCGCATACAAGATCCTCTCTGCCGTATTGGGTGATTGTCTGAATCCTTTTGTCCACAGCCTGATAGGTCCCTATCAGAGTGGGGTCAGACCAAGGAAGTCCACGATAGATCAGATCTTCACATTACGGCAGTTCCTGGAAAGGACCCAAGAAGTACAAATGACACTCACCACTTATTCGCCGATTTTAAGGCCACATATAACAGTGTGTGGCCGCGGTGTCGTATTGGCTAGAGTGCGACGCTCACACGCAGAAGGGTCTAGGTCCGATCCCCGGCTGAACAGCTCGAATTTTTCACGGCACCACCTCTTTCGCACTGCTGACAACACTCAAAGATTTTAACTGTCTAAGAAAAAGCTTCTTTAACTTCGCTGTTCGGAGTCGGCAAAAAATAGAAGGTCCCTTCTACTCGTGAGAGAACAGTAGCGCGTACAAAATGAGCAGTTGATGAACAAGCTAGGACCTGGACCCCCTGTGAACTGTCGCGCCAACAATTATTATTATGAAAGTTTCTATAGAGACGAGCTATACTGTGCCATGTCTTGTTTTGGCATTCCTACCAAACTCGTCAGAACGTGTAAGATGACAATCGCTGTTCCGGCAAGGTTGGTAATGAACTCACCGAGACCTTCAATGTCAAAAAAGGTTTTAGACAAGGCGACGCACTGTCATGTGACATGAACATCATCCTCGAGAAGATCGTGCGTAACACACAAGTCAACACCAGAGGCACGATCTTCCAAGAGTCAGTTTAATTGCTAGCTTACGCTGATGACATTGGCATGATTGGACGAACACTGCGACGAGTTAAAGAGACGCATGCCGGCATTGAGGCGGAGGCGGCGAAAATGGGTTTGACGGTTAATGAAGGCAAAACTAAGTACATGCTGTCATTAAGAAAGGACACACGCCATTGGCATCTCAGAGCGTCACATTAGACATCAGCAAACAAAGTCAAGAATTTGGTCAACTTGGATCAAAAACAAAAAGGACAACATGATCGTCTCTCGCCAGTCACTGTTACTATGGGCTCAAGTGGCAACCGAGTGATCGCACCCTCTCAGGAAAGACTAAGCTGACTTGCTATAGCAGCGCCAGTCCAGTCCTGTTTTACGGCGTAACAACTTGGACGTTACTAAAAGCGGATGAGGAAGCCCTTAATCTTTTCGAAGGAAATGTTTTGCGTGCGACTTTTGGTCCTGTTTGCGTTGATGGCATCTGGAGGAGAATATTTAACGACAAACTCTATGAGCTATACAGCGATGTGCGCCTGGTCAAGAGTCTTCGGGTACAACGCTTAAGATGGCTAGGCCATGTAGAGTATATGGTCACCAACGCTCCGGCCCGAAGAGTCTTCGAATCTAAACCACTGGGACAACGCAACAACGGCCTAGGCTATGGTGGCGCACACAAGAGGAGAAGGACCTCAATCAACTTGGAGTGTGCAACTGGAGGCAGCTGGACGAGCATCTTGGTTGAGGCGCACCTCAGACTGTAGCGCCACAACAAAAACAAGAAGGCCTTGGTAATATGTTTTTTCCTTAAAATTGATTCTGAGCCGGTTTGCCTTCCAGAAAAATTGTGTTAAAGCGTTCAATCGCATAAACGAGACATCGTTGAGTTATTCCAGTTATTAAATAAACGCGATCATCTAACTTCACTTACATAATTATGTGCTTTAACGGACAGTTAGATTGAAACCATACATTGGCCAAGTGTATACTTTGCTATTAAGGTCAAATTTAATGACTTATCATAATGCGATGGAGATTTCTACTCACAGCAACGTGGCGATGAGCATCGTCTGCAAAGCAATATCTTCTAATGACACTTCCAGGGCACATGGTGCAAAATGACACTTACGTTCATCACAAACAATGTTTTTCCTGTGGTGCAGCGTGAAACACTTACGAATTGCTACCTGCAAATCCATCCAGTCAGAAGTAACTTCCATCGCCAAAAGAGATTTTCGACAAAGCCGTGCTTCAGCCCAGGCGAAACTGCAGCAAAAACTTATGCTTGGAGCCGATTTTAGGCAGAACTCCCTATTTTTCCAGACTTACCCAAGCTATTATGAAACGTTGCCGAAGAGGTGGACGTTAAGTATGGAAAGGATAGACTGTCTTCAACTCCTTCACCTTGGAACTACCCGAGTGCTTGGTTAGGTCTTCCGTCGGCGGTTAGGTCTTCCAACAGCACAACTAAACATGGCATGACTTTGCAGGTTGTAGTCTAACCAAGTGCATGCCCCCAAACGTCAGCAAGAACTCCGCGGCCTTCAATCAATAA
Organism: Eristalinus aeneus; assembly: GCA_955652365.1. Taxonomy (NCBI): domain Eukaryota; kingdom Metazoa; phylum Arthropoda; class Insecta; order Diptera; family Syrphidae; genus Eristalinus; species Eristalinus aeneus. The sequence continues at coordinate 93,749,627 of OY019131.1, forward strand.
ATAGGAAAGACTGCGACAAAGGGGTCACTTAATCTTCGTTTAGCACTCCAGTGTGCTTGGGCTAAGTGACACCACCCTATGCGACGCCCATACAAAAGGTGAAGACACTGCAGAGCACTTAAACTGTCAATATCCTGCCCTTGACGCCCCTTAGATCAGGTGGCCGCTGTTTGGCTCTAATGTGTTGGGAGCTGTAAACGTGGGTACTGTTTCACAGAAGCGCTTGCTGGTTTCCCTTCGAAAGATCAAGAAACTACATTGAATGTAGATTTTTTGTACGAACTCGTACTGTTCGGCCCGAAAAGTTTTTGAATCCGAGCCATTGGGACAACGCAACAGAGGACGACCGACGACGACACAAGTGGAGAAAAACCTCAACCAATTTGGAGTGCGCAATTGAAGACAGCTGGCTTAAGATCGTACTGGCTGGAAAGGCATGTTAGTTAAGGCCCAGGTCCACCCCGGACCGTAGCGCCACAAGAAGAAGAAGAAGAAAAAGTAGTAGATTATTTGTAGTGAAATGGACTACTTGTTTGAACGCTCCAGTGAAGTGTTTCCCATACTCCAACAAACACAAGGAAACTCAAGGAAAGAAACAAGCTTTCGTGGTGGACAAAGTTTAACAATAAAAGCAGTGGGTGAAGGTCTAGTGTGTACCAACTGAGTGGAGCTTATCATCAGGGCTAACTTCTTCTTCTTCTTGTGGCGCTACAGTCCGGGGTGGACTAGAACTTCAATCATTATGCCTCTTTAGTCAGCATGATATTGTACTCGCTGGTGGAATGCTACTTGCAAGTTTTGTGGTGTTAACTTGTATCATGAATGTACAGTCAAAACAATAATCTGGAGTTCAAGCTGGAAAGACACATAAGTTATAAACACAAAAGCTGCTCAAGTTTGGCGTTTCTAATTAGTTGCACGCGACTGTATTTTATCCTTCTAGTCATTCCACTGTTAGGGGCTTTGCTTTTGCGCTCCGGTTTTGAGCATCAATATTGAATATGCAGAGTGTCATGACTGATGCGGCAATTGAATTGTTTCTCTGGCTGCATGAGATGTGTCGCCGTGTTGTTGAAACCACATCCCCTCCATATTCATTTCTTCAATTCTAGACACAAAGAAATAAGTTATCATTTCACGATTCCGAACACCATTAACTGTTTGCGCTTAACATGACAAATTTGATGAAAAAAATGTCCAATGATTCCTCCAGCCACACACAGTGACACGTTGAGGATGCATTTGCTTCTCGTGAATCACACAAGGATTATCCTCGCCCCAAATGCGACACTTCTGCCTATTGACGAAGCTTTCAAGTTGGAAATGGGCCTCGTCACTAAAGATGATATTATCGGCAAAATCAGCATTTTCATGTTGTCTCTTCAATACCCAATTAAAGAACTCCCTTCGCTGTAGCGCTTCATTTTTATTAACCTTGTACCTTTAACAACGCTCAAAGAGTAATTCTATCTAAAAAACAGCTTCTCAAACTTCGTCGTTCGGAATCGGCAAAAAACTGTAGATCCCTTCTGCTCGTAAGAGATCAGTAGCGCGCACAATACGAGTAGTTGATGAGCAAGCTAGGCCCTGATCACCGTGTGAACTGTAACCCCACCCAATAAATATTACTAAAGCCTTCCAGAAAACCAGTTGTCATGCTTGAAACCTTTTCGATCCTCATTCTGACGACATGATGCTCTTCGAAACAAAATGCAAATCCCGCACAAAATAAAACACACTCAAGTATTCTGCACAAAATCATTCGGATCCTTGTTCGCACTTAAACATTTTTCTTTTGTTATGGAGACTTTCGAGTGACATCTGTACCTGTCAGGGCCTAGCTTGTTCATCAATTACTCGTGTTGTGCGTGCTACTGTTCTCTCACGAGTAGAAGGTACCTACAGTTTTTTGTCGATTCGGAACAGCGAAATTTGAGAAGGTTTCTTAGACAGTTATTACTCTTTGAGTGTAGTCAGCAGCTCGAAAGAGGTGGTGTCGTGAAAAATTCGAAAAATTGGTGTTGAACTGGGAATCGAACCTAGAGCCTTCGGTGTATGAGCGTCGCACTCTACCCACTACGCCATGGCGACCACCGGGTGAACTGTAACCCCACCCAATAATTATTACTAAAGCCTAACAGCAAACCAGTTGTCCCGCTTAAAACATCTTCGATCCTCATTCCGACGACAGCCTGCTCTTTGAAACAAAATGCAAATCCCGCACAAAATAAAACACACTCAAGTATTCTGCACAAAATCATTCGGATCCTTGTTCGCACATAAACATTTTTCTGTTGTTCTTTTATTTGTCAAAAAATTGTAAATTTGCTTTTATTTTCATATATATATACTTATACATATAAATAAAAAAAAAGTTGGGCATATTTTGTTTCTTGTTTTTATTCTTCGAAGATATATTCGTATTTGAGTGCACAGCAGAATCTCGTCTATGCGAACCACTCGAATTTGATAGTACATGATAAGTGCCCGGGTTTTCTATTGACTAAAATCACAAAGTGAGATGGATACAAAGAACACAATAAACAAATACAGAAATCATGGAGAGGGAGTCAATCAAGTGGGGGAAGACGAAAAAGTAAATGCCAACAACGTGCTTCAAATTCAGCAGGCAACTGCGATGTTGGGCGCACAGCCGAGATTCTACTGCAACGCGATACCACTTACATATGTAATTTAGCATTTTCATTGAATTTTCACTGTTTTTCATTTGTTTTGTTTTCCCTTAAATACTTGTGTATAGTAACATTTAGAAAGCATGTTTTTTGTATTTTTTTTTTCATTTATTTTGTTTGTTTTTTTTTTTTGTTTAATATATTATAATTATTATTATTTATAAAAAAGTTGTGTGTTTCTTTAAACTCTTCGTAGTCATTCATCTTCGGCTTCTACTTCTCCTCGAGCTCCTGTCGGCGTCGTCGTGGTTAGATGGATGTCGGGGATTGTGGATGAAGGACTCTCTCTCTCTTTCGCTGTTGGCTGCCATCCGCGTTTTTGGAGACATCCAGAAGCGAATAACAACATACTCTCGCATTTTCTTTTTTCATATAAAACAAACGATTGTAATAGATAATTCACAATTTGTTTTTTTTTTACTTAATTTTTTAGTATATATCGTACTCGTATATAAAGAAATATAAAATAAGATCTTAAACAGGAAATTATACACAAATGAATACAAAGAAAAATTTAAAACATTTATATATATAAATACATACGATCGTTTCATCTTTTTTGTTTTTGCTTTTCTTTCTCTACACTAGTTTCTCATCATATATATATATATTTATATTATGTTAGTGGATATAAATTACTAATTTTTGACACTACCGATGTCTTTTGAATCTAAAAATTTAATAATAATCATTTTCTTATTTGTGGAGGCTTGGGAAGGGGGTCTTCTATTTTTATTATTTAACTTAAGTATGTAGTAGTTAATATTTTGTTTCCTTCTTTTTTGTTTTTTGTTTTTCTAATCAAATGGTTTACTTGCTTTTCATATTTATATTCGTTTTCCTTACAGTTGATTTGATTTTCTCTTTCTTTATCATTTTTCTCGTAACATTTTGTGTTGTTGTTTTTTTTTTTGCGAATTAATATAATTTCAGTTCATTGTTTCGTGATTTTTTTTCTTCTTTTTAATCATTTGTTTTGTTGTTTATATTTATAACTTAAAATTGTTTATATTTATATTTATATAAAAAACTTGTAATTTTAGGTTTCTTTAGTGTATGTATGTGGTTTTATATTAACTTCTTTTATTTACGCATCGTGGGGTAGTCCTCTTACCTCCGATTAAATTCCGATTTTATAACTGAAAAGAAAGATGTGAAAAAATAGAATTAGTTACAACTGTTTAAATTCGATGTTAATCTTTGTGTTTTGTGAAAAGGGGTTTCTGGCATCTGAAGCTCAAATATACGCTCACTTATTACCCATCTAGCTGCCAGATTGATCTCAGTGACTACTTTTTGAGAGTGGTTTAGAAATCCTATGCTTTTATAGTACTAGTGTTCTCTGCAAGATATGGTATGGATTCTACAAAATTCTTTCACCCGATAGTAAGGGTTTAAACCCCTAACAAGATCCAAACACATGTTATAGATTTTCTATTTGGTAACCTACAAGTAAGGAAGCCCTTCATCCAGACTTCAGTTTCTCCTTTGTTCACCTTAGCTGCCTGAAATCTCCTGCAAGAAAGCCCTTCATACAGACTTCAGTTTCTCCTTTGCTAACCTTAGCCTCCAGCAAGAAAGCCCTTCATCCAGACTTCAGTTCCTCCTTTGCTAACCTTAGCTGCCCGTAACCTCCTGCAAGAAAGCCTTTCACCCAGACTTCAGTTTCTCCTTTGCTAACCTCCTGCAAGAAAGCCCTTCATCCAGACTTCAGTTCCTCCTTTGCTAACCTTAGCTGCCCGTAACCTCCTGCAAGAAAGCCCTTCATCCAGACTTCAGTTTCCCCTTTGCTAACCTTAGCTGCCCGAAATCTCCTGCAAGAAAGCCCTTCATCCAGACTTCAGTTTCTCCTTTGCTAACCTTAGCTGCCCGAAGCCTCCTGCAAGAAAGCCTTTCACCCAGACTTCAGTTTCTCCTTTGCTAACCTTAGCTGCCCGAAATCTCCTGCAAGAAAGCCCTTCATCCAGACTTCAGTTTCTCCTTTGCTAACCTTAGCTGCCCGAAATCTCCTGCAAGAAAGCCCTTCATACAGACTTCAGTTCCTCCTTTGCCAATCTTAGCTGCCCGTAACCTCCTGCAAGAAAGCCCTTCATCCAGACTTCAGTTTTTCCTTTGCTAACCTCAGCTGCCCGAAGCCTCCTGAAAGACTTCAGTTTCTCCTTTCCTAACCTTAGCTGCCCGAAATCTCCTGCAAGAAAGCCCTTCATCCAGACTTCAGCTTCTCCTTTGCTAACCTTAGCTGCCCGAAACCTCCTGCAAGAAAGCCCTTCATCCAGACTTCAGTTTCTCCTTTGCTAACCTTAGCTGCCCGAAACCTCCTGCAAGAAAGCCCTTCATCCAGACTTCAGTTTCTCCTTTCCTAACCTTAGCTGCCCGAAGCCTCCTGCAAGAAAGCCCTTCATCCAGACTTAGGAAGATTACAACTCCGTGGATTTTAATTTTTGAGTTTCCATCAAACTAATTGGATGATTTGAAGAAGAAGGTAAGCGTCCATTTTGTCGAAATATATTGATTCAGAGCGCGGTAACCGCAGTGCTACTAAATTTTCAGCTTAGTGCGTGCTTCAAAATATGACCTTCAACCCAGAGAAGCACCTTAGGATTCTAAAGATTTCTGTCAAACTGTTTGTCAACTAAGCGAACGACGACGACCCATTCCTACAGCAACTTTATCAAGCTTAATGTCAAGATTTTCACTTCTCCCAGTAACTTGAGCTTGAAATGAACATTTCATCAGTTGCAATTATAAACAGAAAGATAAAATCTGAGAGAAAATTGTTTGCTTACCTTGTATTATATCTTGTTTAGCTTTTTGGATCTCTAACCGCATTTCTCGAACGAGTTCTGCCTTTAAACTGTCTAGATCAGCTGACAACGCTAGAGAAAGTCCTTCACCATTCACCTGCTGTAAGATAAAATAAAGTTTACATTAGAAAAGACCTGTGAAACTAAGAAAGCATGAGTGAGAATAAAAATGAAGCTTAAAATTAATAAAGCAAATGCCAATGGAAGTTTAAATGAAAATAAATAAAACAGAATGAAGCTCTTCGTTTTGCAAGGACCCAGAAAGCTATGAATTTCTCTACTGATGTACAATCCAAGCGCCTTTTTATGTAACAGTTGAATGCATCTTGTCCGACTCAAGTGCATATATGTCACCTTAACCCACATATTTGAACTGTGTGTTGAGTTTGATGAGTTAAAATATGCAGACACATCGTCCCTCGTAGACTCAAGGGTAACTTAAAAGGTATCTCTCTAATCGTTTACTCCCTTAGAGAGAACAGAACCATTTAAGTAATTTTACAATACAAACTCTACAGAAAAGGTAAGTTTACGGCGCAGCGGCACCCTACTGATGCAGCTAGTGCCAAATTTTGAAACTTTTCCGAATCAAGGTAAACTTATGTTGCACACAAATGTTGAGAGGATTCCGGAGAATTGAGGAATGCGTTTGATCTTTTTTGCGAAAACACTCAGCCAGAGGTAGAATTAGAGGTGGATTTCCCAAAACATTATATTCTCAACAAAGCTGAAGGTTTATCAGAAAACTTGGAGTTATATAAAAAAAACACTACAGCTACATCCTCCAATGTGCACAGAAGGGGGTTGCAGGGACACGACTTGTCCAGAGTACGCACTCATCTAAAATGTGTCTTTCGCGATAACGCTTTCTGAATCTTAGGCTTTTTGAACTCGTGCGTATTTCACGCGTTTGGATTGATTCAAGCATTCGGGATATTGTCCCGGAATAGAAGAAATGAAAAATACATTCATCTCTATAACTCTGCAGAAAATGTTGATGGTGGCAGCATGCGTTGCTTGTTAAAGGAAAATACTGCAGGACATTGAACAGGGAATATGCACGCTGCATAACAAGTGAGCTCATATGAATTGATATCCCCAGTTTTCAAAAAGTCAAAAGACTTAATCTGAATTGACCACTTGCAGAAGGTTTAAAGGAATGGGCGGCAAATGCAGACATAAGTACACTCTCTACTTTTATTGAAACTATTCACCCCTTCTTCCTCCTTTTCTTTTTCTTCATCTTGTGACGCTACAGTCCGGGTTGGACCTGGGCCACAACCAACATGCCTCTCTTATGCCAGCTGTCTCCAGTTAATAATAATAATAATAATAATAATAATTGTTGGCGCTACAGTCCAAAGGGGGACCAGGGCCTAGCTTGCTCATCAACTACTCGTGTTGTGCGCGCTACTGTTCTCTCACGAGTAGAAGGGACCTACAGTTTTTTGCCGACTCCGAACGGCGAGATTTGAGAAGACAGTTATTACTTTTTGAGGTGGTGCCGTGAAAAATTCGAAAAATTGGTGTTGAGTTGCCTCCAGTTACGCTCTCTAAATTGGTTGAAGTCCTTTACCATTTGTGTGCGCCATCTTTAGCCTAGGCCATCCTCTGTTGCGTTGTCCCAATGGCTCGGATTCAAAGACTTTTCGGGACGGAGCAGTGGTGTCCATACGCTCTACATGGCCTAGCCATCTTAAGCGTTGTATCTGAAGACGCTTCACCAGGCTCATGTCGCTGTACAGCCCATAGAATTCTTCGTTAAATCTTCTCCTCCAGATGCCATCAACGTTAACAAGACCAAAATTTGCACGCAAAACTTTTCTCTCGAACAGACTACGGGCTTCTTCATCCACTTTTAGTAACGTCCATGTCACAGGACTCTAGTCGCTAATTAATTAGTGTATGGCGCGTCCACAGAAGGTCCAGGGCCTAGCTTGCTCAGCAACTACTTGTGTTGTGTGCGCTACTGTTCTCTCACGAGTAGAAGGGGCCTACAGTTTTTCACCGACTCCGAACGGCGAAGTTTAAGAAGCTTGTTCTTAGACAGTATTACTTTTTGAGTGTTGTCAGCAGCTCGAAAGAGGTGGTGCTGTAAAAAATTGGAGTTGTTGAGCTGGGAATCGAATATAGACATTCGGCGTGTGCGTGTCGCTCTCTACCCACTAAGCCACGGCGACCTCCTAGTCGCTACAGCGAAAAAAAATAATTTTCTCTTCCACCATCACAACTTATCGGCTTCCATCTCAGAAGCTACAAACGACTGTTCCATACACCGCGTTCATCAAATCTGGCAACGCGTGATTCATTTCTGTTCTGTTTATTCGATGAACAGAGATTTGATTCCAATTAGTTGATTTTTGAACTGCTTTAGAAAATGCACTTTTCAGGCAGGCTGAGAGGGACCTTATTTTTAATTAATATTTCTTGGTGGACTTTTCGGATCGCTCTCGAAAGAGAAACTGGCGCAGTGTGAAGCCTACATATACGACTGATTACAGCGGAGACGGAAGGAAACTTATTCTATTCATAATATGATCTTGGATCCACGGTCTTAAACCAAAAACCAAAAAATATTAAATCACTTAACACGGTTCGAAGGACTTTTTTAAATTTAAGTTTTCATGTATCTGTAGTGCTCTGACCTATAAGCGACCGTCAAAAAGGGACGTCGAGTTGTTAAGTGAAGCAAGAACTAAAAATGTGCTAGGAAAAGTAAAATCATGACCGATCAAGGACTGACCGACAGTCGATCCAAGTAAACGAGTGCTCAACTTGGTCTGACGATTAATTGTTAGATATAAAGGGTAATGACAAGTCGTAGTCTAGCCAGCGATTGACAGGATTTGAAATGTCTAAACCAAGCAGAGACAATTCAAGACGTGAAAAGCGTCAGCTCGTGTATAACACGTACAACGAGTTCCTTGAACAATACATCATACCAGCCAAGGATGATGCTTCTACAAATGACGTCTTATGTGATGCAAGTTTAAGGACACAAGCACCAAAAATACAATTTGCTGCATGTTATATGCAGTTAATTTGAAGCTAAGTCAATGAAGACGAACAAACAATGCAAACCATACGCACACAGAAGTTGCACTCACCTTAAGTATCGTTTCCTCACTGGCACTGCCGAAGCGTTTCCTCATTGGCCGCGGTGATTCGCTGCCACTGTTCGAGGAGTTGTTGTTGCCCGAGTTCGATCCGCCATTCGAGTTCGACGAGCCGCCCAGCTTGTGTGGCAAAGTGTTTGACTTCTCCCACGGTCGTTGCTTGGAATTCTGCTGAACCTCATCCATTGGATCGGGCTGCAAATCAAATAAGACAACATAGTGGCATCAAAAAGGAAGAAGAGTTCAAATCATGCTGCTTACGTCTTTTCGTTCGGCTTGGGCTCTTCGACGTGCCAGTGTTTTGGCCATTTCGTCCATCATGGAAGCCATGCCCTTTGAACTACGGCCGATGGTTCCGTAGTTTCCACTGCCTCCGCTGGATGTGCTGCTGCCACTGTTCTCAGCTGGTGGAGGCGCAGTCTGTAAGGAGAGGAAGTGGTGAATTGAAAGAAGCTGGCCCAAATGATTTCGAATGTTACCTTGTTCTTCTTAAGTCGTGCTTGTTGTAATTGCGCTGCCAAGGACCCCATCAAGTCACTTGCTGGATCGTCCTTCTTCTGCATCAAACCACCCATTGGCGGAGGTGGTGGCGGAGGAGGGGCGACTGGACCACCGCCGCCAGCTCCGCTACTGCCACCACCACCGCCCATCATCATTGGCGGTGCAGGAGGAGCGGATGGAGGCTGTGGAGGCGCTGGAATACCCCCGGCTGATGGTCCTCCAAGTTGGCTGCCACCGGACCCGCCATTGAACATAGGCGGACCGCCTCCGAAGGTCGGTGGCGGTGGGGGAGCAGACGGTGCTCCTGCGCCGGGGGCAGCAGCTCGGTTCATCATCGGTGGAGGCATAGGAATACCACTGTTCTGACCAGCCATTGATGGCATCACTGGGGCCATTGGAATTTGGCTGTACAGGTTTTCCGTCACTGAAATGCTGGGGCCGTTCGTCTGGCCATACTGTGCGCCACTGGAAGGCTGCATCTGCGGCGGCTGTGGGGGCTGTGGCGGCTGCGGTGGAGGTTGCAACTGCTGTTGCTGCGGTGGCTGCGGTGGTTGCTGCTGTTGCTGCTGGCTAGCGTACACTACACTATTGGAACTCGCTGACGTTGGAATGCCTTGACTTTGTGACGAAACGTATATGGGACCATTTTGAATCGACTGCTGCGACGGCTGCTGCTGCTGTTGCTGCTGCTGCGGTGGCAGCGGAGGCAGTGGCCCTCCGACGCCACTACCACCCATGTTCTGTTGTGAATATTGATGATGATTAAGATTTGGATTAGAGCTAGATGATGCATAGAGGGGTTGCTGATACTGTACACAAATGAGAGGATGATGTTGCGAAAGCGTTTCGTAGCGGGGACATAGAACGAGCATGAAAATACAGGAAAAAGAAACTAGATTATGAGAACACATCGAGAGCACACGCAGGAGATCTAGAGGAAGCTGCGCATACCTGATTCTGTTGCTGGTACGAGTTGTTGATCAGCTGCTGCGACGAGTAGATCGGATGCTGATGCTGTTGCTGTTGTGCGAGCTGCTGTGGGGCGTGATACTGATTCTGTTGCTGCTGCTGTTGTTGCTGCTGCTGTTGTGTTTGCTGTTGCTGTGACTGCTGTGGAGGCAGACCGCCCTGTGGAATTGGTGGCGCTTGTGGCGGTTGCATCATACCTACACTAACACCACCCCCACCAACACCACCACCGCCACCGCCACCGCCACCGATAACGCCGTTCTGCTGAAGGATACCATTGCCAGTCACTTGGTTCTGGCCGTAAATCTGCTGCGGCATCGACATTGGAGGTGGTTGTGGAGCCGGTGGTGCACTAAGGGAATTTCTTTAATTCGTTACGTTACGTTTCATAATTTCAGAGCGGGTTGGGCAGAGAGGAGGACATGTGACACATGGGCAGGATAATTATATATGTGTGTGTGTGTGCAGGAGAAATGAGAGAAAAAAGAGAACAAGAGAACAACACAAAAAATATTCATTTTAAATCAAAAACTCAAAAATCAAAAAACAATTGTTGTGCTTGTATGTGTGGATTCAAAAAAAAATTATACTAAAAAACTGATTTTTTTTTTGGTTTTGAAAATTTGCTTACTCACTAGTGTGTTGGAATTGGTTGGCGTGATTTCGTGGAATGTGAGGAAATCATAGTTAGACACAGAAGAACTGGCACGCTGGCAGCGACTGTAACAGACTTTGGGGCTTCAATTTTACCAGGGATCGAAAGGGTAATCAATTTTCAAATATTATATTACCGACTGATTTGAGATTTAAACCTGACAACAATCCGCTCAGGAATGTAGCGGATTGTAGTTCAAGAGTGCTTTGGTGACAGTGCAGCGGCCTCAAACAAGCCTTGTAAGAAGTTTCTTTTTTGTTTTGTTGGAGGTTTGGATACACTGCACTGGAGCGCTCAGACTGAAATACTGGTCCATTGTGCTATCAGACAGTAAGCTTTATTTAATGTGTTTTCTTGGTTTTCCGAAGAAAGGCTAGAAGACGCTTCTGTAATAAAGAACTTAGGTTTTCAGTTCCCACCACATCAGCGCCAAACAGCCGCCACCTGATACGAGCAAAGGCGGACATTGAGTGCTATTAAAAAGTTTACTAGATAAATGCAAAATGGGCTGTCAAATCTAAAGCAATCGGCGTCACAGGCACTTTTCCCCGCAAGCTTCCAAATAAATGATAAGTAAGTTCTTTTACATTCAAAATGAATGTCTGACCTACGCTCAGTTCATTATTTTCGACTACTAGACGCAGAGTACAGGGTTTTAGGAATGGCATTGCATTCACAAAAAGTTGCAAAATGGTTATTTTGGGAACCAATGTTAGGAACAAAGGAGAAATACTCCTCGGGCCACAGAACCATTGTCGTAGATGGTCTTACAATGTTAAACGTTGCATCAGTTCACACTAGAATATCACCAAGCTCACATGATAACGGACTAAACTTTAGCACTACTGGGTGTAGTGGGTATAGTGTAACCTTCATACACCGAAGATTCCAGGTTCGATTTCCGGGCTGAACACCGCGCTTTTTTACGCCATCACATCTTTCAATCTATTGACAACACACATATAGTATTAACTGTCTATGGAAAAGCGTCGCAAACCTTGCTGTTCGGAGTCAGCAAAAAACTGTATGCCCCTTTCCTTTTCGTGAACAGTAGCGCGCACAACACAAGTAGTTGCTGAGCAAGCTAGGCCCTGGTCCTCCTGTGGACTGTCGCGCCATACGGATTAAGTCTTGTAACTTTTTGAAAACTGTGGACATCAGCCAGAGAACATTCTTCGCCATTTCTCTTGGTAGGCCTGGCCTACCAGTCTGTGGGTTGTGCGTGAGGTTAACTTCCTCACCACGTAAAAAACCTTTAGCTTCGAAACGCCGAAATGCCTCGGATAATGTAGAACCAACTGTTGACGACCCCAGCAAACGTTATAAGGACAACGATTTTCGGTTTTGCACGTGGAATGTGAGGTCCCTTAACAGACCACGTGCAGCCGAACAACTTGCGGAGGCCCTTGATTGCTACAAGGCAGACATTACCGCCATCCAGGAAGTGCGATAAGATGGGCCTGGCATAAAAACGATGAAGAACTGCGATATCTACTACAGCAATTGGTATAGAGAGAGAAGGCAGCGCTTATTCGGATGCGAATTTGTTGTTCGAGGCAGACTTAGACAAAAAGCCTTGAGCTACGACCCAGTCAGCGAACGCCTCATGACAATCCGCATCAAGGCTAAATTCGGAAACATCAGCCTAATATGCGCTCACGCCCCGACAGAGGAAAAGGGTGACAACATCAAGGATAACTTCTATGATCTCCTAGAAAGAACATACGATCGATGCCCCAGCTATGACACCAAGATCGTTCTAGGAGATTTCAACGCTCAGCTGGGAAAGGAGGACATCTTTGCTGGAGTCATCGGTAAACACAACCTGCACGACAACACATCCGGAAACGGACTCAGGCTGTTGGACTTCGCCTCGGGGCAAAACCTCCTCTCTCAAACGCGGTTCTCACACCTGGACATTCACAAAGGAACCTGGCGATCTCCTGATCAATCAACCGTCAACCAGATTGACCACGTTGCGATCGACGTCAGACACTCCTCCAGTATTCTCGATGTTCGAACCTTCCGAGGTGCAAACAATGACTTGGATCATCACCTTGTTGTAGCCAAGGTAAGAACCCGGATATCGAGAGAGCAACGGAGTCGAGACAGGCCAAAACGGTTTGACGTCGAAAAGCTACAATCGCAGCTGATTGCTGGGAACTTTGCCGACCGAGTCTCCCCGAAACTCGCTCAGAATTCGACGCTTCCTGCACTAAGCATAGAAGAAGAATGGAAACGTTGTCAAGAAGCCATCAAAGATGCTGCCACTGATGTGCTGGGTTTCACGTCACCACCCAGAAGGAACCCATAGTTTGACGACGAGTGCAGGCAAGCGCACGCAGCTAAACAAGACGCCTATAAGGTGACGCTGCATCGAACAACGAGGGCTGTTCGTGAACTCTACGAACAGAGAAGAAGGGAAAAGCACCGGCTTCTCAGAAGGAAGAAGAAGGAGCATGAGAAGCGCGCGGTCCAGGAAATGGAAAGGTGTTATGTCAGGAATGACGTCCGAAAGTTTTGCTGAAAGGTAGCAAATCCGGTGAATACGAAGCTCGGACCGAAGCCTGCCGGGACCAAAATGGACAACTCGTGTTAGAGTCGCAGTCTGTGCTGAGAATCTGGTAGGATCACATCTGCAGACTCCTTAACGGCGATGACGACCCAAATTCCGCTGTTAGGCAGAATGTTGCACACAATTTGGACGATGATAGACAAGCATTCCGTCCCCCCGACTTAGACGAGGTGAAGATAGAAATATCGAGACTGAAGTCGAACAAAGCTGCTGGAGCGGACGGACTGTCCGCAGAACTATTTAAAGCAGCTGGAGATGACCTGGTTGGGCGCATGCACCAGCTCATCTGTAAGATATGGTCGGAGGAAAGCATGCCCGATTAGTGGAATCTCAGCGTCGTTTGCTCGGTTCACAAGAAAGGAGACCCCTTTGACTGCGCCAACTACAGAGGGATTAGTCTCCTGAACATCGCATACAAGATCCTCTCTGCCGTATTGTGTGAGCGTCTGAAACCATTTGTCCATGATCTGATAGGTCCCTATCAGTGTGGTTTCAGACCAGAGAAGTCCACTATAGACCAGATCTTCACGTTACGGCAGATCCTGAAAAAGACCCAAGAAATGCAAATTGACACTCACCACCTTTTCGTCGATTTCAAGGCCGCATATGACAGTGTGCATAAAGACGAGCTATACAGTGCCATGTCTAGTTTTGGCATTCCTAACAAACTCGTCAGATTGAGTAGGATGACGATGGAGAAGTCTCGCTGCTCCATCAAGGTCGGTAACGAACTCACCGAGACCTTCAATGTCAAAAAAGGATTTAGACAAGGCGACGCGCTTTCATGCGACTTCTTTAACATCATCCTTGAGGGGATCGTGGGAAAGTCTCAAGTCAACACCAGAGGCACGATTTTCCAAAATTTATCCCAACAGCTAGCCTTCGCTGACGACATTGACATAATGGGATGATCACAGCGAGCCGCAATTTAGATAAGGAGAGATGGCAAGCCATCATAGCTCTTCAAGGCTGGTGGCAGTGTTCCGGTAGGGAGAGGCACGATCTTCCAAGAGTCAGTTCAATTGCTAGCTCACGCTGATGACATTGACGTGATTGGACGAATACAGCGAGTCGTCAATGAGGCGTTTGCTGGCATTGAAGCGGAAGCGGCTAAAATGGGTTTGGCGGTAAATGAGGGCAAAACTAAGTACACGCTGTCATCAAGGAAGGACACACAACATCGATGTCTCGGACGGAGCGTCACACTAGGCAGCAAAAACTTCGAGGTAGTCAAGGACTTCGTCTACCTCGGCTTCGCGGTAAACAGGGACAACAACATCAGTACCGAAATCAAACGCAGAATCACTCTTGCCAATCGCTGTTTCTTTGGGCGCAAGAGGCAATTGAGTAATAAAGCCCTCTCTCGAAGGACTAAGCTCGCTTTATATAACAGCTTGATCATCCCCGTCCTACTTTGTGGAGCGGAATCTTGGACGTAAGCAAAGGCGGATGAGGAAGTCCTTAGCCTTTTCGAGAGAAAAGTTTTGCGTGCGAATTTTGGTCCTGTTTGCGTTGATGGCCTCTGGAGGAGAGGATTTAACGACGAACTCTATGGGCTATACAGCGACATGCGCCTGGTCAATCGACTTCGGATACAACGCTCAAGATGGCTAGGTTCAATAATTGGTCTGAACTTCTTTAAAAACTTTGCTAGAAAAAACATCACAGTCAATTATGGAAGGAGCCATAATTTCAGACATTTTCATACACTGCACAACCATGATGTACAGGAGCTGTGTTTTCAGCAACTTGCAATGCAGCTCATGTCACAATTGATTTAATGCAGGGAACAATCGACAGTCACGTTATGGACTCGTGCGTTCGACTTCAAAATCTTGCGATTGAACGCGGCGGATGACTCATCAAATCGAAGTTTTGAGTGCTCAAAAATGCAGTTATTTGAGCCGGTGTGTGAGAGCTCGCATTGTCGTGGTGAAGAGTGATCCGTCTTCGGCGGTTGGTTTTCCTGATTTCTTGGAAGACAACTGGCAAACAAATGGTTGTGTGCCACTCAGAATTGACTGTTCTGCGTTGTTCTAGTTGTACGGTTGCGACATGTTTAGTCCTTCCGAAAAAACAGGCGACCATTTACTTGGAAGTGCTTCGTGCACGAGCAAATTTTTTTTGGATTTGGCTCAATTTGAAACATCCATACAGTCGACTGCGGTTTACTTTCGGGCTCACACGCGTAAATCCACGATTCATCACCTGTCACAATGTCATAGACGTGTTTCGAAGTACCGCAATCGTAGTTTTGGAACATTTCTTTCTACCAATCGACACTAGCCTTTTTTTGAGCGATTGACAAAATGTGTGGGATCCAACACGAACAAATTTTTTTGACAGTCAAATGTTCATGCAATATTGAATGTATGTTGGTCCCATCAATGTCTAAGGTTGTCTCAATCTCATGGTAGGTCACATGACGATCTTGTAATGTCAGTTGGCGCACAGCATCAATGGTTTCCGGAACAAGAGTTGTATTTGAACGACCTATACGAAATTCGTCTTGGAGCGAACTGCGACCTCGGTTGAATTCACCACCATTCATCGATAAACACTGGTCCATGATCATCGCCAAAAATTGAATTAAGTTCATCGATGCACTGTTGTTGAGTTAATCCACGTCGAAAGTTGTAAAAAAATAATCGCACGAAATTTTTCACGATTTAATTCTATTTTTTGGGCGAGATGAATCTTGCAAGTAAGTAAGTTGTAAGTAAGTAAACAACGCAAATAGCGCTCGTATATCAAAACGTTCTGAGTACGTATAACCTCAAAAATGTCAAACTCTACTATAGAGCTGACAGTTGCCAGATTGCAGCACTAGAGTTGCCCAATCCCGAAATATGAAAGGCAACCTACGAAGCAGCGTTGCTCTTTTTGAAGAGATGAAGATGCAACTGAAGGAGAATTTGAAAGGCAAAAATGACACATGGCCAGAGCCTTTTTCCATCCTCGGAAAGATCTCAAAATAAGATTGAAATAATAATAATTGTTGACGCGACAGTCCACAGGGGGACCAGGGCCTAGCTTGCTCATCAACTACTCGTGTTGTGCGCGCTACTGTTCTCTCACGAGTAGAAGGGACCTACAGTTTTTTGCCGACTCCGAACGGCGACATTTGAGAAGCTTTCTGAGATAGTTATTACTCTTTGAGTGTTGTCAGCAGCTCGAAAGAGGTGGTGCCGTGAAATATTAGAAAAATTGGTGTTGAACTGGGAATCGAACCTAGACCCTTCGGCGTGTGAGCGTCGCACTCTACCCACTACGCCCCGGCGACATCAAAATAAGATTGAAAGCTTCTATATTATTCTGTCTTGCTTCCATCTAACAAAACCAAAGCAGCATTACCACATACGCTTTCCAGTTATAACTACAACTCCATGCAACTAAAATAAGGACTCAAAGCAACTCCTGGAACTAGGAGCCCATCGAAAACCCATTCAATTTAATTCCCAAACAGCTCTTAACACTGCATGTTTGTGTTCCACCCGCCTAATTGCTTGTTACAATCGCCAGCCAGCACATCATCAAGGACATTTGTGGAACCAATTAACTTAAAAACAAACTAAACCATAAAATACGTTTCAATCCAATTACAAAGCTCTGATCAGATCCCTTATTAAATTAAAATCACACGCAGCATATCATTACAAACCTGCTTGTGCGATGATGGCCCTGTGGCGTCGGTGGGCTCTGTGGGATGTTGTTTTGATTCGTCTGTGAGGTTGGTGTCTGTGCCGAGGGTGTCACATTGCCCGACAACTGCTGCTGCTGCTGCAGTATTGCCGCATCCTCACGTGTCATTGTCCGATAGCCCATATCCTCTTCGTAGCCATTCCCATTGGTGGGCTGTGCTGGCGTATTCGCTGCCACACGTCCGCTCAATACCTGCAAAATGAAAAAAAAACAAGTACAGAGTCAATTTTGCCGAGTCTCCCCACACTTAAGGGCGTAAAGTTGAGCACAAACCTCCAGTGAATGCATCATCGCGCGGGCAAACGCTTCCGCATCCTGTTGACTGGAAAAATTCAGACCATATACAAACTTTGAGTCTCTCCATTGATGAAATGTCGCTGTGGCTTGGTTGTACTTCAATCCCTTCAGTATGGAACAATTGATGACCACTTCGTGGTCCTGCAGCTTGCGTCCGACCACACGAAACGTATTATTCTGTTGGTGGTGGTAGATTTGAACTTTACTGAGACCAGATGACGAGCCAGATGGAACCCATTTCTTCTGGATGTCATCGTACGTCATAACCGAGGCACGGGCACCAATAATACTTTGTTCACTGCAAAGAGAGAGAAAGAAAGAATAGCGGATGAATTTAATTCTTTTGCTACTAATGAGGACAGTCTTTTGTTCCAGATTTGCGGACAGAGAGAGAGGGAGACTCAGGGCACGACCGCCCTGGGGAAATTGAAATAAAACCCCGGCTTCAAGGGAGGAATCCACTCTTCCCGCCTATTAAGGGCGCTCTAATTAGTGAGAAATGAGAGAAGTTATTACGGAAAAATTTAACAGACTATTACCTTTAAGCAAGACACGGCATGCGTGCGTGTTGTATTTGCGCGTTGAAGTGGCGTTCATAGCTTCAGGAGATTAAACAAACAGAACCGGTTGTGCAGTAGAAGGAGGAGGTGGAGCAGCACTTGCACTCGACTCACTTTTAACTGCGCGAGGGAAAGTGAACCCCGACTGCGAATGTGAGGCAACGTGGACAAGCCACCAAAGTTGGTGTCAAAACGTGCCGAGTAAGTTACCCCAAATGCCAAACAAGGTGGATTAACTTGAAATTAAGTCTGTTCACTGTTGAAGTTGCGCAACGTAATTACTGAAACTTTGCTTTATTGTGGCCAGGGGATGGGTAGTTCGAGGGAGGATCGCGTTTCAATTAACACACAAGATGTGTGTGCATTTATGGCGAAGGTTGTAAAGCTTCCGCATACGTGTGAGCGCGGCTTCAGTTCATTGCGAGTTGAAGGAGGCAAGTGAGTCGACGCAGTCTAGAAAATGATCATCAGATCGATTCATGGAAACAAAATAGGACATAAAGAAAGGGCGTAGGTGCACTATTCTTCGAAATCGTTAGCTCAGAAGAATCTAGGGATCTGAAGGGAATTTATACGACATTGTGCTAAAGAGACAAAGCATCAGAAGCAAATATAAACGACTTATAACCATTTCTATATGATCGGACATATTCCGAGGAAGTCTGTCAGGTGTCAGACTGAGAAAAGAAATTTTTTAACCTCAAAAACAGTGGTCGCCGATTGTCACTAAAGCGCATGCGACCAAAACCCACCTGATGACCAAGGAATCACTTTTGACTACAAAGCGTAATGCTCATTTGTTACCATCTCTGTTTCCTGACGTCTCTTGAAATTATCTTTTCAACATGAGCCTCGAAATAGATCGGGTACCTCTGTGAAGTTGACAGCTGGGAAGAGGACCAGAATCACCAAATCCAAAATTCAGATTTGAAGAGGCTAGGGCACGACTAAAGTTATTTAATGTTCAACATTCCGATTGGGAAAACCCCCAAATTGTCGAAAATGTATATTTCTTCTTCTTCTTGTGGCGCTATAGTCCAGGGTGCAACTGACCCCAACCAACATGCGTCCAAAATGTCATAATATTGAATTTTCGAACATTTTATTCAAAACTTCTAGACCTACACGACCGCAAATTGAAATTTTTAAGGCGCGGTACGGCAGGTTTTTTTGAGCGCGCACACAAACGGAGGAGGACCACAACCAACTTGTAGCGCGTAGCTGGAGGCAGCTAGCGAGGGATCGTGCTAGAGAGAGGCATGTTGGTTGAGGCCCAGGTCCACCTCGCGAAGACACGATACCATCTATACGAAGTCTGCTTTAGATGTTTTGTCTTTCCGATTACCATACTTTCGTTGTGGTCAGATGGGAAATTGAACTTCAAGAAATTTTGGGCAATTTGGTGTTTTAGGGCATTTCCTAATTTTCGGTATTTTGGGATTTTATCCTCACTCGCAGGGCACGATTCTTGAGGATAACTTATTTTTATTATTCTCAAACATTTGCTGGCAATTCGAAGGATGCTGAGTCATTGTGTGGACATGTTCCCACAGAAACGCAATTGACGCATCGTCAGTTTTTGAGGGGGAATACGATTGGAAAGACAACATAACGTTCAAATCGTACAGATCTCTCTGGCATGGCCTGCTCACAATTGATGAGAGGAGTACCGTGGAAAGGACAGCAGTAATAAACAAGATTTTCGACTCCTCTATGTTAACCCTGTTCAAGATCCTAGACAAACTGGATTTTCGAACGCAGAAACGCGTGTACAACGCGGGACAGACCAAGAGTTCTACATCTGTGATCCTAACTTTGATCTCTGTCCCGTGCGTCCTAAGGACTTCCATATATTCAATAACATGGTCGATTTTTACAGAGATCTTTGGCCACGGTTCCGCCGTGAATACTTCACGCAATGGATCGACATTTATTGCAACACAATTGTGAAGCTCTTGCTGCGCAACCCCCTGGTAAGTGGATTTCTCAAGTTGCTGGAAATGGGCTTGGAAATATGCGTATTTCTTAATAAAACTGAAAAATTGTCCCGTGACCTGGAAGCCACCCGCGCACATGTTTTCCAGATTATGATAGTGCGTTGCCAGCGAATGTCCGGTGAGCTGCAGATAGCCACACTCGAGCTTTTACTTCAATTCCCAGTGTCATTTTATGGCAACCACCTCACCGACATCATTCCAATTCTTGAAACCGCCTTTGACTTGGGTAAGTCCATGACTTGGTTGTCCCATCTGGCAATTGAATGCTTGGAAAAGATAGCACTTCAGAGTCGTAAAGGGGATATCATGCACATTCATGCCAAGATTCTTTCACTGTGGGACGCTTACCTTCAAGGCCACTGCGGATTGGAACAGCTGAGCAGCCGAGAAGGAACGGGAGGAAACAAACTTCACAAATCAAACTGGAAGAAGAGGACTCACTTCGATGCTCACGACATTCAAACTAAAATCGTTGCATATCTGGGAAAGCTGCAGTCTGAGGTGGCATCTCTTCTCGTCATAAATTCTATAGAAAATCAAGACATAGTCAGGTGGGATTCGCAGGTGCATCCACTTAGATCTAAGGACGCCGCACATTAATCGCCTTGACACACTAATACCCCGCATTTGCCACCTGGCCCTTACCTCAGTGGATCGGTAGACCAAAATAGCCTCCTGCGAAATTGTTCATGCTCTGGTGCTCTACTTAATTGGGGCCAGAACGAATCGCGGCCAAATTTGGATGTAGCTCTGCAAGCGGATGCTTCTTTTGGGATGCGATGCAGACGAGACGGTCCAGCAAATTTTTGAGCAGCTTGTGCAGCACCAGAAATTTCAGCAGAAGTAAGGCTTTCACCGCTTGTCCAATCCGGGTTGAAGTTTGTGTGGTTTGGCTCAGTATTGAAATGAGGCGTCGTTGATGCAGATTTTCAAAATCATTTCACAAAAAAAATCCAACAACGCTTTGTTGAGATGATTCGGCGCCATTTTGCAATCAAATTTAGGGACTACCTGATTTCTGATTTCAATTCACTTCGGTTAGAGGCACCAGTGAATGGAGTCTCAGTGAGCGGCTACATCAGCAAATTGCCAAAAGATGTTCGACAGTCAAGGCTCGGAGGTCTAAATTGCCCTAAAACTGAAATCAAAAATGTTGCTGAATACGCGAAATACTCAAATGTAGCTGGGGATGATTCAGTTGAGAGTGTGCAACAATTCTTCCACAAGCCAGTCTGATGTGGCTACAAAAAGACAAATTTAAGTCTAACTGACCCCATCAACAAGCCAACAAAAGCAAAATTAAGTGCGATGTGGGACTTGGTTGAAAGTAGCTTTCATTGGTCGTAGAATGTGAAAGTGAAGACCGTGCAGAGACTAGAGCACATCAACAACAGACGATATTATTCCAAAGAGAAGAGACTGTATTGACCTGTTTTGACTGGCTTCTGATGTTGGATTTTTTTCAAATGATTGCAGCTTAACACGGGTCGTTTTGCAATCTCTATCAAAACTGTCGCTCAATGTCGAGCAACAGAAGCATCACACTAGAATTTTGTGCGGAACTGTTTCACTCTGACTGCGAAATGAAGACCAAAGCTTAATTGTCTGCAGAAACTGCAGCAGGAGTTCAAATCGTACAAAGTGCGACGAACTATGTGGAATGTGAGTGGCATGGGGCATAGGCAGTTCTTGTTACAAGTAATTCACCAGAAATTCCTGAAATCTTTGAATTCTGAAGGCTCCTTGGAGCTGTTTCGCCAGAATAGACAGGACTTTTTGTGTCAACGAAACACGGATCCCACACTACACTCCAGAATAAAATCGGCAGTCAGCGGAGTGGACAGCAGCCGGTGAACCACGCCTAATAATAATAATAATTGTTGGAGCTACAGTCCAAAGGGGGACCAGGGCCTAGTTTGCTCATAAAATACGCTCTAGTATTCTGCACGAAATCATTCGGATACTTAATCGCACTTAAAACTTTTTCGGTTGTTATGGAGACTTTCGAGTGACATCTGTACCTGCCACGGCCTAGCTTGCTCATCAACTCGTGTTGTGCGCGCTACTATTCTCTCACGAGTAGAAGGGACCTACAGTTTTTTGCCGACTCCGAGCGGCGAAATTTGAGAAGCTTTTTTTAGACAGTTATTACTCTTTGAGTGTTGTCAGCAGCTCGAAAGAGGTGGTGGCATGAAAGATTTGAAAAATTGCTGTTGAACTGGGAATCGAACCTACATCCTTCGGCGTGTGAGCGTCGCACTCTACACACTACGCCACGGCAGCCATGCTACTAAGGATGTCCTAAAACACGCATACTTTGCCATTGTTGAATCAAAACTGAGGTATGTTATACTTGCGTGAGGCAATGAATCAGTGACACATATCCAGAAGCTTCAAAAACTCCAGAAGTCAGCCCTAAAGATCGAAGCTCATGCCCAGCACAACCTTCAGAAGCAGCGGCGTTTCAAAGTACTTTCAATAGAAGATATCTACAAGTTGACCCTCATACTGGAGTATTATGATCACAACCGATTTGTAACACCAATTCAACATGAAGTCAACACCAGAAGGCGGTCTCAAGGCATGCTTCATGAGCCTCGTTTTAGTAACAATTATGGAAGACGATAGCTAAAATGCAGTGTTTCTCAAACCTTGAACGGTATTCAGCAAGAACTTAGAAGTATCCACAACCCGAGTATTAGAAAAAAAAGGTGATCAAAAATGTTTTCTTAAATTCCTCCTAAACAACACTTTATTCATAAATCAGAATGCTCCCAGTAAATGTCAACTTTTCTTAGATATAATAAAAAAATTTAAAAGAAATTACTCCAATTCCAAACTAAGCTTGCTTATAGATATTTTTTTTTTAATTTTGAAACACAATCTTCTGCAGAAAAGCCTCTATGGCTTAGCGGAAAAATCAAACTGTTATCTATTATTAATGTAAATAAAATGAATGTGGTCGCCGTGGGGTAGTGGGTAGAGTGCGACGCTCACACGCCGAAGGGTCTAGGTTCGACTCCCAGCTTAACAGCAATTTTTCGAATTTTTCACGGCACCACCTCTTTCGAGCTGCTGACAACACTCAAAGAGCAATAACTGTCTAAGAAAGCTTCTCAAAACTCGCCGTTCGGAGTCGGCAAAAAACTGTAGGTCCCTTCTACTCGTGAGAGAACAGTAGCGCGCACAACACGAGTAGGTGATGAGCAAGCTAGGCCCTGGTCCCCCTTTGGACTGTAGCGCCAACAATTATTATTATTAAAATGAATTGAATTGAATTGAAAAAAAAATTACAAATAAAGCTGGCGTATTTGGGCTTATGAGCAACCGATGAAGGACCAAGAGACACTACCATTGCATCAATTTATGGGCTGGTGGTGGTTCATTTTTTTTTTTTTTCAAAATTAGAAGAATTCAGAACAGTCATAGGTCTGTGAGTACCGCTTTGTAAATGGTCAGTGCGCTTCCTCAAACTTATGCACAATGTGTCGGAGCTCTGGTTTAACTGAGACGCTGATACAAAATATCCAGCCAATGCTACGATGTTCTTGTTGCAAAACCATTTTAAGGAATAATTAATTTCACATTTAGCTGCGCCTAGATTTCACACACAGACTTTTTTTATAATTGACGCGTGCAAAAGGGGTTGCGAGTACCCTTAAGTGATCGGATCAAGTCACAGCACGGGCCGAAGGTATAGAGGAAGAGAGGGAGAGAAGGTACCGATGCACATTGGTGTTAAATGCCCGTGGATTGTAAGGAGGAGGAAAAATCGCGCTGGGAAGAGCATTCCAGATTCGTGTAGTGCGGCTAAAGAACGAGTCTCTGAATTTGACTGTACGTCCGAAAGAGGGCTTGAGGGTGAATTGATGGGCATTCCTAGCGAGGCGCGTATTGCGGGTGAATTCTTGAAGGGGAGGAATGCAACTGGCTAATTCATCTGAGCATTTCTTGTTAAAATAGCGATAAAAGAGTGACAACGACGCGACATTACGTCGGTGTTCTAACGAGTCACCTATAAGTTTTATCGCTCGCTTTTGAATTCTATACAGCAGGTGCAGGGAGGTCTTAGAAGCACCTGACCAGATAGGAGCGTTATACGACTGTTTTTTCTTGGGATTTGGAACATCTAAGGCCTTCAGGAATACACCAGCTCCAGGAATACACAATCCCCGAACTGGTGACAACAATACTTGCGTAGTTCTCGAGAAACAAGCCTTTAAGACGCACAAAATTGGACCTTTCCAATGAACCGCTTTAGACACAGTTTTGCAACGATTGTGGTAATATCCTCTTCAAGATTTGCACGCCTTAGATTATGCTTGTGGACTGTGCTAAAGATTTTAAATTCACTTTCAATTTAACGCACTATATTTGACATTATAAATCAAACCTCTTGAAGAATCATGTTTTATTGGATTTGTTGTCCTTTAGGCTTGTTAATACCGAACTATAGGAACATTATCTGTTATTTTAAGCAGATGAAAAAGTGCCTGGTTGCCTGAGAGTGTGATTGCCAGATGATTCAGTCGCGATTCGGTGAAGTTCCTTTCCCTCAGCGCAAATTTGGCACAAAACTTAAGAAAGAGTAGTCAGATGCCGCACGCTAACTGCAAACAGACCTGCACAGACCTACTTCTGCATCAAAGGAATCCGTTGTCAGAAAGAACCGATAAATGCGGTCAATAGTTACGTACCGACACCACTTTAGACCCAAAATTCAAATCATACACCTTCGACAAAGAAAACAAAGATTTCTTCCACTCACACCGTCATCTGATCACAAACGAACAAAAGTAGGGGGTACCCCTCCCATCCCACGATTACATCACACTCTCCATCTGTGTTACACAAGCGCAACATGAAAAAGAGGAACATTTGAAATACCACTTAAAAGTCACTCCATCTCCACTGAGGCACTCGAGTGCCTCCCTCTCCAGCCGTGCAGCACCGCCGAAAAACGATTGCGGTCGAAAGATGCCGGGCGAGCGCGATCGCTGCTGTCTGGTGGTTGTGCGACGTTGCACGGGCTCTTGTTGCTTCATGAGTCCAGCTGATGATGTGCTTCGCAAGACACTTGCGTTCTTTCGAATTGAAATTTTGACTGGCATTGCATAGAGTGCGGCGATTTCTTCGGCTGTCAACTGCTTCACTGACGGTGCGGACGCTGATGACGATGATGACGACCCATCGACACTATCACTGCTGACGGTCGTTGACCAAGCAGGAGTTGTCTTCTCCGCGGCCAATGACTCAATCACTGCGGCGGCAGCTCCTTCCGTCATGCTGGCCTGCAGCTCTGAAATGGAGTAGTAGAGATGCTCCTCGGCGGGTGAAGTGGCGGTAGCTGGGTTCGTGACTGTCACGGCGAATGCGATGGTATCGCCAGCATTGTTCACTATCGGCTCTATTATTTTATCTGAACCCGGGCTGCAATTAGTTGCTGGCTGCCCCGTCACCGAGGGGGGCGCAGCGCCAGGGTTCAGTTTATCCTTCGATTCTGTTACTTCGCTCGGTGGGGCGGTTGTTGTGGCGGTGGCTGCAGTTGATGGCTTTTCTTTGTTCTTCTTCGACTGCTTGGATTTTTTTATGCTTAACTTTTTCATTATACCTTCTCCTCGTCGTGTCTGTCCTTTGTTCACCTCAACCCCAGGATGTTCCTCTTCCTTTTGACGATGCCACTCAGACGCCCAAAGACTTGTGTCAGCTACAGAGCACTGCGCTTGGATACTCAACTCCCGTTCGTCGCTTATCGTTTCCGCGCCATTTAAAAACTTGTTTTCAATTCGTTATCACTAATGAGAATGCAATCGTCACCCAGAAAGCTTGCGATGATTCTCTGAGGCGGTCGAGCCGTAGTTCACAACATTTGTCAAGATCGACGCTTGAAACCGAACTGAATGACTTCGGATTTCAGTTCCTGCTCGAGCGGCTCTCGGCGATCTTTCTCATTAAGTGCGAGCGACGAGCGAGAGCATATGCGTTCGCGGATAGGCTATTCCGCAGTTCTTTTGTTTGTTTTGTTATCAAATTGGGCGGACCGGTCGCTGTATGAGAGTGGATATACTGCGCGCTTTATCACAGAAAACCAACAGATTGTGTTTTTTTTTTTTTGCTAGCGCTGCGTGCATATCATTCACAATGAGCCTTGGAATGTGCAATACAGTCGTCTGCAGACTCAATCACTGACGATTGAGAATCTTTCAAGGCACAGGCTGAACGACGAAGGCTTTGTGAGTTCTCGAATGATTTCGCGCTGAAATGACCTAGTGGGGGTTCTTTGTGTTTTTTTTTTTGTTTTTGTCTTTCGGTTTCCAGTTATGGGGGGAAGTATTTTATTAAAAAGGTGAAGAGTTGAGGTGTTGTTTGCGTTTTAAGTTGAAACTGGATAGTTTTGAGTTTTCATTCTTCTTCGTAGGGCGCCTGTCCGGGGACTTAAGGCACAAGACTGTCCGGCGGGCAACATTTTAAGACAGCAGCTGCTTGTAACGCATTCCAAGTTGCTGACGTTCCTTATCTTCCACATCCTCTATTACATTGCCCCGCTGGTTCGGATTAGAAGCCTAGTCTAGCCAACTACACAGCCTAGTTTTAATCGTTGTATCCGTTAAGGATTCCTTAACATTCTACTCCTTCAAACAAATCTCGGTTTGGAGGACTTGTCAGGCACCACATTGAAAGCAAAGAGCAGTGTAACTTTCATTATTGACCAGATCTTCACTTAACAGCAGATCCTGGAAAAGACCCAAGAAGTACAAATCGACTCCAACGACCTATTCGTCGATTTAAAAGTCGCACAAGACAGCGTGCATAGCGACGGTCTATACAGTGCCATGTCTAGTTTAGGCCTCCCTACCGTCAGATAGTGTAGGATGAGAATGAAGAACAGTCGCTGTTCCGTCGAGGTCTATAATCAACTCAACGAGGACTTCAATGTCAAAGAAGGTGTTAGACAAGGTGTTAGACAAGGCGACGCGCTGTCATATGACATGAACATCATTCTTAAGAAGATCGTGTGTAACTCACAGGTCAACACCAGAGGCACGATCTTCCAAAACTTAGCTCAACAGCTAGCCTACGCTGGCGACATTGACATGATGGGACGATTACAGCGAGCCGCAGGTTTTGATTGCTTGCCATCATAGCTTTACGAGGCTGGTGGCAGTGTTCTGATAGGGACAGGCACGATCTTCCAAAAGTCAGCTCGCTGACGACATTGACGTGATTGGACGAACACAGCAAGCCGTCAATGAGGCGTTTGCTGGCTTTGAAGCGGAAGCGGTTAAAATGGATCCGGAGAGAGAGAGAGAGAGAGAAGCAGATCGAAGTATATGCTGTCGTCAAGGAAGGACACACAACATCGAAGTCTAGGACAGAGCGTCACATTGGGCAGCAGAAACTTCGAGGTAGTCAAGGACTTCGTCTACCTCGGTCGCCGTAAATAGTGACAACAACATCAATAACAAAATCAAAGGCAGAAACGCTCTTGCCATTCGCTGCTTCTTTGGACTCAAAAGGCAACTGCAGGCAGCACAAGCGTAACGCTGTCTAAGTTAGCTTTGATCATGCCAGTCCTGCTTTACGCGAAAACTAGAACTTTTCGAAAACCGAGGAAGCACTTACTCTTTTCGAAAGAAAAGATTTGCGTTTGTTCCTGTTTAAATGATTTGGAAAAGGAGATACGATGAATTCTACGGGCTGTACGGCGGAACGCGCCTTTTCCAGCGTCCTCGAATACAACACGAGTGATTGATGAGCAGGTAAGGTCCTGGTCCCCTGCGGACTGTCACGCCGTACAATTATTACTAACAGTTTGTTAAAGGAAGGAATAGAATGGGACCTTATCTTGAACCCTGTGGCACACCATATTTACATTTTTTTTTCTTGCCTAATTCGTCAGCGACCTTAACTTGGATTGTTCAAAGCTTTAGAAAGCTTTCTAATTTGGCTCTTCTCAACCCCATTCTTTGGCAGGATGTCCTCTCAGTCGCATCCTGATGACACTTTCAACAAGCTTTTCAGGTGTCAGCGTATCAAATGCCTTGCTTAAGTAGCACAACTACATACGTGATGGTTTTTGTTTTGGTTTGATGTTTAAAATGGCGTTAGAAGAAGAACACGAGTTTATGCGAGCAGTACCTAGAGCGAATCATTTATTGCAAACTAAATAGGCAGACCCGTTGAAACGATACGAATACATTAAGATATTGGCCTTGTAGACGGGACAACCGGGTGTGAGCACCCTCAAGTCGAATAAGACTTGATACAAATTAATCTCTCATATTCCGTGATTCATTGGCTTTTGTTTTCGGTTCATTATAAAGCTGGGTACGTAAACCCAAGTAACAACTTTGTCTACTTCTATTTTGACTCGGGTAAACTCAGTTTGTAAAACTATCAGGTCGCATTCTACCAAAGTGTAGTCATTCTTATCGGGAACAGCACAAGCATTCCTACAGAGTCCCTCTTTTTTCTACAACAAAGGAGCATCATTGTGTTACTTAGGAATCGCGTTCATATTCAGGGTTAATCTACTTTTAACAGGAACACTAGTGATCTGATGGCACATCCCCAGCGAAAAGTGGAACCAATCTTTGAAAATTTTAGGAGATATTCCGCTTGATATTTCAGACTTGTCAGAGTCTGACATTAGGTCGCAATTTGGTAACTGCAATTTTAAGAGCGCTAAAACCAATTTTCGGTCGGAACGTTGGTAGAGAGGCAATAACAAGTTCAATGCAAGGATGTGAGTCTTCATATTCGGTCTGTGATGCTTCCATGACAGTGGATAAACCGGTTGGTCGAAGTTTCGAAAATATCGATGCCGTTCAGGCACCAATAGTACGTTGCCTTTTGTATTTCGGGATTGGGCAACCCTAGTGTTGCAATCTGGCAACTGTTAGCTTCATCGTAAAGTTTGACATTTTTGAGGTGGTTCGTATTCAGAACGTTTTGACATACGAGCACTATTTGTGTTGTTTACTTACTTACAACTTACTTACTAACAAGATTCATCTCGCTCAAAAAATGGAATTAAATCGTGAAAATTTTCGTGCGATTAATTTTTACAACTTTCGACGTGGATTAACTCAACACCAGTGCAACTAATTCAATTGTTTGCGATGAAGCTCCATCACGGGCCAGTGTTTATCGATGGCATGGTGAATTCAACCGAGGTCGTAGTTCACTCCAAGTCGAATTTTGTGAAGGTCACCTAAAATCAGTTGTTGTTCCGGAAACCATTGATGCTGTGCGCCAACTTATATTGCAAGATCGTCATGTGACCTTTCGTGAGATGAGTGGGACCAGCATACATTCAATATTGCATGAACATTTGACCATCAAAAAATTTGTTAGCGTTGGATCATACACATCTATGACATCGTGACAGGTGATGAATCGTTGACTTACGCGTATTAGCCCGAAAGTAAACAGCAGTCGACTGTATAGGTGTTTCAAACTGAGCCAAATCCAACAAAAATTGCTCGCGCACAAAGAACTTCCAAGCAAATGGTCGCCTGTTTTTCGGAAAAACTGGACATGTCGCAACCGTACCACTAGAACAACGCAGAACAGTCAATTCTGAGTGGTACACAACCATTTGTTTGCCAGTTGCCTTCCAACAAATCAGGAAAACAACCCGCCGAAGACGGATCACTATTCACCACCACAATGCGAACTCTCACACATCGGCTCAAACAACTGCATTTTTGGGCACTCAAAACATCGATTTGATGAGTTATCCGCCGTATAGCCCTGACTTGGCACGGAATGACGTCTTTTTATTCCCGTACGTAAAAAATAAAATGAGAGCTCCACATTTTTCGACACCTGAAGAAGCGGTTGATGCGTTCAGAATGCATGTTTTGAGGATATCTCAATCAGAGTGGCAAAAGTGCTTCGACAATTGGTTCAAACGCATGCAAAAGTGTACAGATCTTAATGGGGAATACTCTGAAAAACAATAAAGCTATTTTCGATGATTAATATTTGTTTTTGTTCTCTAATCCCAAAATATAAAAGTCAACCCTCAAATACGCTCAAAATCAGTCGTTTTGTCGGGTGTTCTCAAGATGCGGGCATCACTTAGACCACATCGTGGCGTATTTTGCGTAATCTCTTGGTTTGTACCTACAGCACTGTGCAAAATAGTGACACTGTGTTAAAACTTGTCATAATTTTGTCACAATTTTGCCATTAGTTTTTTCCTACCGTCATATTTATGGCAGAGCATCTTTATTCCATCAGTAATAAAACCACTTAAAAAGATAAGAAAAAAACGCATTCTGAACTTAGAAGAGGCCCGTTATCCGGAACAACACCGAACTTCGGTGTGGGCGAAATAATAGCACTAAGACCAAAAATACATGAATATGAAGTAAAAGTCAATGAAATAGGAAAGTTTTTTGTTTTTTTGTTTTTTTTTTTTTTTTTTTTTTTGTTATTAGTACTTTGTTGTATAGCCTCTATTTTGAAGTATAGGTAAAAACATCATGGCATGGAGTCGTTTAAGGCCTGACATCGCCGAACAGGAATATTCTTCCAGGCAACCTGCACAACATCTCATAGCTGTTTTGTTTTTTTGGGTTTTGCTTCATATACAGCTTCCTTAACATCTGTCCAAAGTATTTCAATGGGATTCAGGTCGTGAGACTGAGGCGGCCACTCCATATATTGAACTTCATTGCTTCATTGGAAAAATTCTTTGGCCAGTTTGCTCGTATGTTTGGGGTGATTGTCTTGCTGTAGAATCCACATAAGAGGCACATTCCACTCTGCCTAAGGTAGCACTCTCACTATGCTTACATAAACTCCAAAAGTCGCCATCGTTTTTATCCAAAAACGGGACCAGTACTATAACAGGAAAAGTATCCTCATACGTAAATTTTTGCTCCGCCCTGCTTAACAGTCTTTACAGGTTTAAACTCTTGTTTTTTTCTTTGCCTGCGATAAATATCTTGGGTCTAAGAGTACCAAATAAATCAATTTTGGATTCGTCCGTCCAGAATATATTGCCCCATTTAGAAGGTTCCCAGTGCAAGTGCTCAATCGCAAATTAGGTTCGTTTTCCAAGGTTGATTTTTGATAGTAGCGGAACTTTTCTGGGACTCTTGGCAGTTTTCTTCAATACCAGCATATTTCTTATGGTTGATGTTTCTACGGGTAAATTTAACTCCTTTTTTTTTTGTTTTTTTTTTTTGGCGTTTAAAAACGGGTTACATTGGACTAATCTTACTACTCTTACTCTTACTCTTACTCTTCATCGGCGGGGGTTAGTTTCGACCTCCTCCCTCTATTTTCTTCCTGTTGACTGTATTTTTTGGCATTTGCATTTATTTTATTTGAACACCCAGCAGTTTCACTTATGAATTTGAAAGTTGTACCCTCTGAAAGCACTTGCAAAATAATAGCACCATGTCATTCTAAAAAGTATTTTCGAAGTGTTTGGTGGTGTTTACAACGTTATAACAAATTAAATGGGTCGCGGTGTGCATTGTAAGACATTTGTTCGCAGGCAAAAAACCAAGAGTTTAAACCGGAGTGTACTTTAAAAACCATTAAGCACGGCGGCGCGAAAATTAACATATGGGGATGCTTCTCCTACAACGGTACTGGTCCTATATTTTGGATAAAACCAATGACGACCGCCGAAGTTTATGTTGGCATAATCAGGGAAACCATGTTGCCCTACGCCGAGTGGAATATGCCTCTCAGATGGGTCCTGCAGCAAGACCCGAAACATACGAGGAAATTGGCCCTTTTGCGAGGAATGGGGTTGAAGTTATGGAATATCCGCCGCAATCTCCAGACCTAAACCTCATTGAAAATCTTTGGACAGATGTTAAGAAAGCTGTTTTTAAAGCGAAACCAGAAAATACACTACAGCTATGGGAAGCTGTTCAGGCTGCGTGGAGGGATATTCCAATTCGGCGATGTCAGGCACTAATCGACTCTATGCCACGACGTTGTGCCGCTGTGCTCAAAAATAAGGGTTATAAGACGAAGTACTAGAACAGTAGTATAAATAAAAAAAATTAAAACCGTACTATTCCACTAAATTTTGCATTTTATTTACGACGTTTTGCTTGTGGTGCTATTATTTGGCACACCAAAATGTTTCATTTCGCATAACAGGAATTTTCTTGTCTTAAAATGCATCTCCGCTTATCTTGTTTTTTGCATTTTATTACTGATACCCAACAGATGTCCTACAATAAATATCGTGTCTTTAGATGAGCATAGAGAAAAGTAATTAGCATCCAAAGTGCAGACCTCAACGTGGTGCTATTTTTTTGCACAGAGCTGTACCTAACACAAATGCAGAACTACTACAGTAGATGAATTACTCGTTACACACATGCAAAAGTACTACAGGAGGTTGTAGAGTTGTGCCTTAGAAAAAATATTCTGGCCATAGGAAACGCAGTAAAATCCCACATCGATTAGATTTCTAACCTACAACATCGCCTTGCAAAAATTGTTAAACCTCACTCACAACTCACAACTCATTTTTTCTTGTCTTAGACGTCAAATCAGTCGTTCAGTTGACAACACTTCTATACTACATGGGTGATCAACGATTGCAGCAACCCTTGAATCACACACTTAAAACAAGAAAACGGTCTCAACGGATGCTTGAAGTTGCTGGAGCTTACAATTTGAATGAAGCTTTGTAACAGATGAAGGAAAGGTCACAATCTGGAACCGCCAAAACGGCCAGAAAAAAGCTCATTTGGGGGTCCCATGAACTAAAGCCAAGCCAATTCAAGTGACCGAAAAATCATCAGTAAAATGCTTGCTCACGCGTTACGAAACGGAAGCATTTCCACAGCGATTCATTACGGACGGAGAAAAAATGACTGAATGCGAGAACATCCAACGCACGTGAAGACATCCCCAGAAAGTCATTTGTCTAGTGAAAGGGATTCAAATTCCCATCACCGAATATGTGGGTCATTCTATTCACTCAATAAAATGGCCAACCTCATCCTGGATAGATATTCAATAAATGATGCTTTGGTGAAGCAGGCACAAAACGGTCAATCTGGCGTTTTATTATAATTGCCAACAGAACAGTTCGCCGCATATAAGGACGTGTTTGGATGAGGCATTGGAGTACATCCCATTCACATCGAATTGAAAGCGCTTCATTTCGAATTTCATCGAAGAGAGAGAGCGTCGAGCGCAAGGCGCGCGCTTGCATGAGAAAGTTCCTACTGGTGGTTCTGGCCGGTCTATTAATACCTCTAAATGGCACAGATGTACGCTCGCGTTCAGTAAGTGGTGGTGGTGGCGGCGGCGGCGAAGTGTATTTTGAATGAATGCTCGATAACGGTGAAGTACACTCCGAGCTATTGATATCCAATTAGGACGGAGGAGAGATCTATTATAGACGCTAATTAAATCGAATAAACTATTCTCGGCGACAAATTGGCGGTGAGGGTGGCGGAGAAAGGGTCGTTGCATGTGGGTGGAGAATGTTTTCTGAACTCAACTGTTGATTTGCAGGATGGGTGTGCCGACGCAACACATCGTCACCAAACCACTATCAGTCAAAGAATCCCCGACATCTGTTTGAGCAGGAAAAACACATTCCCTTATCGACAACTGTATTCGATTGCTTTGTGCTCCCCCGCACGCAATTACAACAAAATACAATTACGGACGAGCATGTCGAAAGTGTGACACGATACCGAAGGTCAATGCGAACAATTTGATTCACTTTTCTGTGGCCCCACGTGTAGTCGTCTCGCCAGAGGTTGCCCAATCTCCAAGTCGAAGGGAATGTAATTATCATTTCCAATTCACCTCAGTAATTGCTGTGGACAATTGGGTGAGAAAGCACTTGTGCATGCCATCAAGTCCGAGCGCCGGTTAGGCAGTGGTGTTGCTTTACCCAAAGTCATCGGGGAGGGAACAGCAGGTTACCAGGGGAAACGACTGTGTCGTGTGACTTTGGTTCATTTATCCTCCAGTGGATTTTCATTGATTTCGAATGTCAAAGGCGCGCGAACGCTATGACTGGCGTCTGTTTTCCTCCTGATAAATCAAGAAATTTTCGATCTAATTAGAGAGGTTCTCCCTAATGAGATAAATCAAGTGGGACGGGCTGGCCGTGCTGATGGTGGCGTAATACCTTCTCTTATGAATTGTGGTTATGTATTCGTGCGGATTCAGTTTCCTGCCAGAAAATCGATCAGGACACGCGCTTACACAGCGCGAATAAAATGAATTCTCCGGTTATGTCGTAAAGAGGCAAAAGAGAAATGTTTGTAGGCGCGGTTGTGTGGATATTCCCTGAAACTAAACGTGGACGAATGAAAATCGATTTGCTTTAATAAGTGAGCAGGGAATTTCAAAGTTTATGACATCCCTCACGAGCAATTGCAATTTGAGCTATGCTCCAACGACAAATGTTTTCATTGCGAATTGTTTGCCTTCTCTGTCATCTACACCAGCCAGCTAACTTAAAGTAACTAGCAGCGAGTCACAATGGAAGTCAAAATAGATCTGATTCTCAAAGAACGTGTCTCCTCGAATCTGCAGCTGCCTCCAATGTTGCCATTAGTTGCTTAAAGCCCTTCACCACCTCTGAGACAACGATGTTTCATCTACGTTCTCTCAAGGGGAACAGAATCAATGACTCATTGACGTCGGAGCAGGTTTATTCGTTCGCTTTACGTGGTCTAGCCATCTAGCCAATATATATATTCCTCCAGATGCAATCGACATACGAGTACATGGAACTTTCCTGCGGGAAAGACTAAGGCTTTTCCCTACAGAAAGAATTTTTTCTATTTTTCTGGTAGCTTCGTGGTTCCTTCGTGGTGGTCGCCGTGGCGTAGTAGGTAGAGTGCGACACTCACACGCCGAAGGGTCTACGTTCGACTCCCAGCTCAACACCAATTTTTCGAATTTTTCACGGCACCACCTCTCTCGAGCTGCTGACAACACTCAAAGAGTAATAAATGTCTACGAAAGCTTCTCAAATCTCGCCGTTCGGAGTCGGCAAAAAACTGTAGGTCTCTCCTACTCGTGAGAGAACAGTAGCGCGCACAACACGAGTAGTTGATGACCAAGCTAGGCCCTGGTCTCCCTTTGGACTGTAGCGCCAACAATTATTATTATTCGTGGTCCCACCAGGGAAGGACTTCTGTGGTTTAGCGGCTCCAGCGGCTTATACATAAGTTTGTCAAATATCTCCCTTCCGCTTTTCTGATCTTCATTCAATGCTTCATAAAAAGTGTTACAGTGATCGGATTTAGTTCAAATATGCGCCGTTTTCTTCGATAATCTGTTTCCACCTGGACGGCAACTTCATATTACCCCCCTCGTAGAAGCCCCCTTCTTATTTGCGAAGAACTCGGACAGCCACTTTTCAAAAGCCTCTTTTGAGTTCAAAATCACACCACCAAGGACGTTCGCCATAACGAACGACACGACACTCAGACCGCTGACAGGTGGTAATCACTTGACGCTATTGCCGGGCTATATGGTGGATGCGATTAACCTTCCACCCGAGCTCCCGTAGCTTCTGACGAGTCATCAACGAAGTTTGTGGTCTGGCGTTGTCCTGGTGGAATACTACATCCTTCCTATTGGTCCATTCTGGACGCTCCTGATCGATCGCCTGCTTCAAGCGGTCCAGTTGTTCGCAGTAGATGGTAGAATTAAGCGTCTGGCCATATGGGAGCAGCTCATAGTGGATGAATCCCTTCCAATCCTACCAAACACACAGCAAAACCTTCCTGGCCGTCATTTCCGGCTTGGCCGCTGTTTGTAGCGATTTACCGGCCTTCAACCACTACCGATTTCGCTTGATTTTGTCGTATGTAATCACCACCAGTCACCACCCGCTTTAAAAATGGGGCGAGTTCGTTCCGTTTCAGCAGCATATCTCAGGCGTTGATTCGGTTCAGAAGCTATTTTGCGTTAAATCATGCGGCACCCTAACATCAAGCTTTTTTTCGCAAATGGTTTAAAATGGTTTGGTAACTTACTTCCATCTCCTGGGCGATGTCACGAGATGCCAGATGCCGGTCTTACTCGATGATTTCCATGATTCAATCGGTATTCGTCGTCACGGCCTTCTATTGACTGACTTATCCATGGTGTCGTGTTCTCCGGCTCTGAATCGTCGAAACCATTCCTCCGAGGTTCGAAGTGATAGAGTACCATCCCTCAAAACACCATTAATCTCACGGAACCTTTCTCTAGCCGATTTGCCTTTAACGAAGGAAAACTTTACAATAACGCAAATTTTGGCCTCAGTGAATTCCATGTTTACACGTCTATAACTGTTGAACGCAATATCCAAACTAATCATGCATAGCGTCGTTTTGTAGGTTATGTGAAGACCTTTCAAATGAGGTATAGTATTGCCAGATACGAACTCTGTAGCCCTTTGTACAAGCCGGAAAATTCAAAAGACAAAGGCGGACTGGTGATATTTGACAACCTTATATGTATATTGGATGGCACATCAGCCCACAGTGGGACCAGGGCCTAACTTGCTCATCAACTACTTGTATTATGCTCGCTACTGTTCTCTCACGAGTAGAAGGAACCTACAGTTTTTTGCTTACTCCGAACGTCGAAGTTTGAGAGGCTTCATATTAGACAGAATTACCTTTTGAGTGTTCTCAGCAGCTCGAAAAAGGTGGCTCCATGAAAAATGCGAGGTGTTCACTCCAAGAATTCAACCTGGACCTCAGCTACAGGCCGAGCATCCACCCTCTATGTCACGGCGGCCACATCATCATCATTATCAGCGGCTTATCCAATTTCTTTAACTATCAAGACGGCTTTTACAGACACAACGAAGCAATTGGGGTCAATCGATTGACGTTTATTAGTTCCCCTATCTCCCAACACCTTCGGTGCTGGTCGTGTCCCATCAGATGCAAAATGTCCGGACTTTGTCAGTGACTGGGCGACTAGAGCGAAATGCATCTTAGAAAAAAAATTTTCGGAACGAAGCGAACGCACATATAGGGGACACCTAATTTCTCACTTTAAGCGGAACAAATTTGTCAGAAAATGTTTGCAGAATTGTTTCCCCTCTTAAAAAGCGAATCCCTAAGTCATTTTGAAATCTTCCTCCTTCTTCTTGTACTTCTTCTGTTTTTCTTCTTCTTCACCTTCTTCTTTTTCTACTTCTTCTTCCTCTTCTTCTTCTTCTTCTTCCTCTTCTTCTTCTTCCTCTTCTTCTTCTTCCTCTTCTTCTTCTTCCTCTTCTTCTTCTTCCTCTTCTTCTTCTTCCTCTTCTTCTTCTTCCTCTTCTTCTTCTTCCTCTTCTTCTTCTTCCTCTTCTTCTTCTTGAACTTCTTCTGTTCTTTTTCTTCTTCCCCTTCTTCATTTTCTTCACCTGCTTCTTCCTTTTATACTTCTTTGTGGCACTACAGTCCGATTCCGGTACCCAGTTTCCTCCAAGTTGGTAAAGTTTCTTTTTCACTCGTATGTGTCATGCCATGTAAATGAAATAAATTTCTCGGCAAAGTAGTATTGGTTTTTTGATTCTACATATTTAAGAACATAGAAAGCCAAGTTTTGTTGACTTCTTCTAAGCCGTTTCGGTGTAAACTTAGCTCAAAGTTGGGACTTAGAAAATTTAGAAATTCAAGCTTTTTTCTACAAATTTAATGTTATTCTTCCTCTTCTTCTTGTGGCGCTACAATCCGGGGTGGACCTGGGCTTCAACCAATATGTCCCTCCAGCCAGCACGATCTCTCGCCAGCTGTTTCCAGTTCGGCATTCCAAGTTGGTTGAGGTCCTTCACCACTTGTTTGCGCCATCTTAGTCTAAGCCGTCCTCTGTTGCGTTGTTCCAATGGCTTTGATGCGAAGATATTTTGGTCCGGAGCAGTGGTGTCCATACGCTCTACATGGCCTAGCCATCTTAAGCGTCGTATCCGAAAACGATTGACCAGATGCATGTCGCTGTACAGCCCATAAAGTTTGTCGTTAAATCTTCTCCTCCAGATGCCATCAACGCAAACAGGACCAAAAATCGTACGCAAAACTTTTCTTCCGAAAGGACTAAGGGCTTCCTCATCCGTCTTTGCTTACGCCCAACATTCCATGCCATAAAGTAGGACGGGGATGATCAAGCTGTTATATAAAGCGAGCTTAGTCCTTCGAGAGAGGGCTTTATTACCCATTTGCCTCTTGAGCCTAAAGAAACAGCGATTGGCAAGAGTGATTCTGTGTTTGATTTCGGTACTGATGTTGTTGTCCCTGTTTACCGCGGAGCTGAGGTAGACGAAGTCCTTGACTACCTCGAAGTTTCTGCTGCCTAGTGTGACGCTCTGTCCGAGACGTCGATGTTGTGTGTCTTTCCTTGACGACAGCATGTACTTAGTTTTGCCCTCATTTACCGCCGAACCCATTTTAGCTGCTTCGGCTTCAATGCCAGCAAACGCCTCATTGACGGCTCGCTGTATTCGTCCAAGCACGTCAATGTCATCAGCGTGAGCTAGCAATTAAACCGAATTCTGAAAGATCGTGCCTCTGGTGTTGACTTGTGAGTTCCGCACGATCCCCTCAAGGATGATGTTAAAGAAGTCACATGACAGTGCGTCACCTTATCTAAAACCTTTTTTGACATTGAAGACCTCGGTGAGTTCGTTACCGACATTGATGGAGCAGCGAGAGTCCTCCATCGTCATCCTACACAATCTGACGAGTTTGGTAGGAATGCCAAAACTAGACATGGCACTGTATAGCACGTCTCTATGCACACTGTCATATGCGGCCTTGAAATCGACGAAAAGGTGGTGAGTGTCAATTTGCATTTCTTGGGTCTTTTCCAGGATCTGCCGTAATGTGAAGATCTGGTCCATAGTGGACTTCCCTGGTCTGAACCCACACTGATAGGGACCTATCAGGTCATGGACCAACGGTTTCAGACGCTCACACAATACAGCAGAAAGGATCTTGAATGCGATGTAAAGAAGGCTGATCTTTCGAAAATTGGCGCAGTCAAAGGGGTCTCCCTTCTTGTGGACCGGGCAAACGACGCTGAGGTTCCACTCATCATATATTACAGATGAACTGGGTCATGCGCCCAACTAGGACATCTCCAGCTACTTTAAATAGTTTTGTTCTGTTACTCAATAAGCTCTTGAGCCCCAAAAAACAGCGTTTGATAAGAATTAAGTTTAATATGTCACCGTTCAGACGAGCTATTGAATTGCTAGAAAAAGCCATAATTTGCGACCGTAGTTCTTTGAATATCCAAACGTATGCCGATGCAAGTCACTTTATGGAAAGGCTTTTCAAGTTGTAACGAACTCTATTTACCTCTCAGTTGGGTTTGTTAGAAAATTAAAGATTCCCCACAACTTTCTATACAGGCGCAGACCACAAATGAGCTCCAAACATAGATTCTGATGCAGAAACTGAATGAACACACGTCCCAAGGAATTTATTTTCTAAGGGCCGATTTTTCAATAGTCAGATAAACAATCAGATAGGAGTTAACTGACAGTTAAGGCATAAATGCATTTTTCAATAGTTGTTTAGCAGCTATCTGAGGAATATACCATCCAACTGTCTGTCAAAGCTATCTGTCCGTTTCTGTGTCAGATAAAATGTAATCCCCTAGTTGAAGTAAATGGGCTGTCAAATTCAAACATGTAAAGATTTACTAATTTTTTTTTTAAATGGATTTTTTGGACTATGTCGACGATTTACTTATTGAGGAAGAAGAAATAATATATAATCGCCTCAATCCAACTTCAAGAAAGAAAAGAGTAGTGAGGAAGCGACCTGATCATTATAAGGAATGGGAAGAAGACGATTTCAAACGAAGATTCACGTTGCAGAAAGATACTGTCGAATACCTACTTTCATTAATAAAGGACAAAATTGTGCATTTCAATTTCAATTTCAATTTCAATTTCAATTTTATTATTCATAATACAATAGTTTACAATGATTATATGTTTCTGCGAAGCCGAAAGGCTTTTCTGCAGAAGGTTATGTTTCAATTGTTGATAGTTTTGTTAGCTTAGATTAAGATAAATTATAAATTTATATTTTAACAGATGAAAGACAAATTAATACTTCTTATGAAAAGTTAATTGTGTTTAAAATATATCAGTTCAATTCAAAATTTAAGATTACAGTAACAATTAAACATTTTCACATTCAAGTTATACTTCAGTTCTTGCATTCAGAAAATAATTTTTTATACAATTCTTTCTAGTTTTGAGATTTTGTATATTTCTTATTTCATGAGGAAGCGCGTTAAGTATCTCAGGCACACTGCATTTTAATTGTCTTCTGCCGTAATTATTGTGAAAACGAGGTTCATTAAGCATATTTTGGGCACGTCTTCTTGTATGAATTCCATGGTCAATTGGGCTTATAAATCGTCTATCGTCGTAGTACTCCAATATAAGAGTCATCTTAAAGATGTCTTTAATTTGAAGGGCTCTGAAGTTGTCATGTTCACTGTTTGCTCGAGTAGATGTATTTATCCGTTTGAGTGCTGCGTTTTGTAATTTTTGAAGTTTTTTTTAAATGCGTTGCCGAAGCGTTGCCCCATGCGAGTATTCCATACCTCAGTTTGGATTCCACTAATGCATAGTACACTTGTTTTAATACATCGCTTGTGGCATGGTACTTTAAGTGGGTCAGCGCGTAAAGTGTCTTTCTCAAGGTAATGCGTAACTCCTCAGTATGCAGATTCCATATAAAATTGCTGTCTATTATGACTCCTAGGTACCTGTAGCTTTCCACTATCGCTATAGGGCAGCTAGCTGAAGAACTGCAGGAATTATTCCTGAAGTAGATTTGTTGCTGGGTTGCTGCAAACTGCGGGTTTCTAATATGCATCATTTTGGTCTTTGATGCATTAATAGTTAGACCCTGATCATGACACCATTTAGCTGCATTGTCAAATTCTTCTTGCATTATTGTTGTTGCTGCCTCCAGGGATCTATGGCACACTACAATTGCTGTATCGTCCGCATATGCAAAAGGTTTGGCTCTCTTAAAGGTGCGAAGAAGCTCATTGGTATATAGGATGAAAAGAATTGGCCCCAATTTCGATCCTTGTGGAACTCCATAGGGTGCGTCTTCTTTATCACTATAGGTTTCACTGATCTTTATACAGTAAAACCGATTGTGCAGGTAGTCCTTTAGCCAGTCTGCCATCAGTCCTCGTATTCCAATACGTTCAAGAGCTTCAATTAGCTTAGTATGATTAAGCGTATCAAAAGCTTTACTGAAGTCCATAAAAACTATCAGTACGTGATAGCTCTTGTCCAGGTTTTCGTTAATATAGTTAGCAAATTCGGCAAGTAGTTTACCTGTGCTCTTCGCTTTTTGAAAGCCATACTGACTTTCGTGTATGAGGGAATGTTTTTCCATGAAGTTTTGCAATCTTTTAACTACAACTTCTTCCAGACACTTTTCTACAACAGGTAGTATTGAAATCGGTCTGTAATTATTCAGTTGGCTCTTGTGTCCTCCTTTATATATTGGTCTGACAACGGCTGTTTTTAAAGTTTCTGGTACTTTTGCTTGTGTTATACTTAAATAAACTAGTTTGCACAAGATTGGAGCAAAGGTTGTAATATGTTTTTTTATGTCAATTGCCCTAATTCCATCGATACCAGGTGACTTGGTTTCGCCAAGCAGATAACAGCATAAAACAGAAAGGTTAGTTACGCAGATACATTCGAATATACATATGTATATTTTTCATTTCTATATTGAACTTAACATTTTGGGGATTTATTTTAGAAATCAATGCGTTTTACCCATGACACAATTGTTGAATGCTTTACGGTTTTATGCTACAGGAAGTTTTTATATTACGGTAGGAGACTTTTCGTGTGTCACTGCTTCGACTATATGCAACGTTGTGAAAAAGAGTTACGCTAGCCATTGCTGCGTTGAGACCGATGTTTGTAAGATTGCCAAGAAACCAAGAAGAAATTTTACAAATACAGCAGGGTTTCTACCAAATAGCACGGTTTCCTCGAGTAGTCGCATCAATAGACTGTACTCATGTGCGTATAGTTTCACCAGGTGTGTTCAGTTGTTTATCATTTGTCCTAAACGTTTTGAAAAATTTCATTTTAAGAGGAGATATTGCTGAAAAATTCAAAAATTTCACGTCCACGCAGTATCTTTTTCTTTGTTGGTAATTGCATCTGTCTTTTTATTTTCTATTATATTTCGAAATTTGAACACCAAATCCATTCACAACCGCGTTTCACTAGGCATAAAATTAACAGCCCTCTCGTGCTTTTTTGTCTGTAGGTCAACGTTTACCATTTTAACTAATTATTACTTGAAACTTCGAAAATACTCGGGAAATTATTTAAAAAATACGGAGATCTCAAGATTGACGTTTATTTGAGAGCATAACCAGCTCATTTACTCTAACACAAACAATTACCAATTAATCTGTTTCATTCACACAAATACCATGTGAAGTTAGACACAATTGATGTTTGCCGCTCTGCAAAATACGGTCAAATAACTATCCAGCTGTTACTTTTCGATTGAAAAACTGAAACTACTTATCTAGCAGATAAAGAGTCGAATGAATTTATTCGTTCGTTAGCAATCAGTCTGTTTATCTGACTATTGAAAAATCGGCCCTAAGTGGAATAACACACTTTAAAAAAGCGCAAAACAAAAATAAACAATTTCTTCGAATTCTTTCACAAATTAAATAAGAAAAGGAGAGACAGAAAGCGTCTGTGTAATTTTGAGAAAAATCAATAAACTAACTTGGTGAGACAATCCTTTTTGTTGAAACAACCTCCGAGCACTGCACTTATTGCCGAACCGCAACTGACACTTTTCGGGCAGAAGAACATAACGTCACTTGCACTATGCACACGTTAAAAATAATCAAAAATCTTCAAAATATACAAGAACCAAATGCGTTGCATTTTCCAACCAAAAGAAAAAGAGAAGTTAATGAGACACACGAAAATCACAACGCAAATAGCGAGTCACGGAATACAAGATAGGAGACACGACAACAAGTCATCGCGTGATAACGGAGGCGAAATGACATGAGTAACTGTTAACCGACAAGGACGAAATGACCACAAATACTAAAAACTGGAAAAACTAAATTTTCCACTCGCCCTCGAACTGCGAACAGCTGAGAAGGAATCCAGCGCCTGGATGGGGGGTAGTTTATGCTAATTTAATGAGAATGGGGCTCTGGCATCATTCCCTGAATGAATGCGTGAATTCGTAGTTCATTGGCATCTGCCATCTTCGGGTAATGAATCGTTTTTGTTTTTTGTAAGAAGTTTTTGATCCCAAAATAGAACTAAAAACCATGACAAAACAAGCAACCAACAAACCACAACCAACTTCACCACAGTGAAAGGGGT
The DNA here is from genome assembly GCA_955652365.1 of Eristalinus aeneus. Lineage (NCBI taxonomy): Eukaryota > Metazoa > Arthropoda > Insecta > Diptera > Syrphidae > Eristalinus > Eristalinus aeneus. The sequence goes on from OY019131.1 coordinate 93,792,867, forward strand.
TGTAAGCGTTTGAATACCGAAGCACATTTCAATTCACCCGTCCGCTCTCCCCCCGTCACACATGACATGAACATCAAAGTTCTATCTATCAAGTGCCTGGAAAGCGTAAGTTTTCCCACACAGCATGACAACCTCCATATTCAAATTAAATTCACTTCACTTCGCTGTTCGTTCAAATATTCAATAGCACCAATCCACCACCACCGGCACCACCACCATGCCACCGCTGGCAGTCCTAGAGACTGAGACGAGAATGTGAAATCATTAAATTTCAATCCTTCACAATGATCCTATAAATATCCTTACATCTATCTTGGGCTTCCATCAACCGTTATATCCGTGTTTCTGGGTCAAATCAACATTTCGCTGCAATAAATCCTTTTAATCATTGACACAGGGTGCGGTTTGTGTTTGTGAAGCGAAAAGAAACGAAAAAAATAAACGAACCGCGATTTAAACGGGAAATCAACAGGATTTGCGAACCTTAAAGCGCAGTGTGATGTCATGACATGGATGAGATGGAGAAGAATATGTTTCAGTCACCGCTGCGTGACACAGTGGGGCTAGAAGGAGATGTTGCACATCTACTGAGGGGAAATTGTTTAAAACTTTGTTTTTCAGGAATTATGTGAACGAAATCCGACGAAAGGCGTCGCTTCTTGCAGTACATTGGTCGTTTCTCACATCTATTGCGATAAGTTTGAAGGTTTGTTGCGTTTCAACGTTTTATGAGTTTTTTAAAGCAGCAACCATGCAAAACCTGAAGCCCCACATGGTTTTGCAGTCGTTAAGTTTTAACGTTCGTTAAGTTTACACCTTCGCTCAGTTTAGGCATTCGTTTAGTTTTAAATCAACAACCAGAAATAGATGATGCCCACATGGTTCACCTTTCGTTAGGTTTTAACATTCGTTAACTTTAAATAATCGTGGTTCCATGAAAAATGCGAGGTGTTCACTCCAAGAATTCAACCTGGACCTCGTTAAGTTCATTCATATTTCAAACTTGCTGAGTTTAAACGTTCAATAAGTTTTAACATTCGTTAAGTTTTGACATTCAAGTTTAAACATTTACAAAGTTTTGTCATTCGTTGAGTTTTTAAATCGACAGCCAGTAAGAAAAAAATTATGGTCACATAGTTTCAACCTTCGCTAAGTTCTAACAATGGTCAAGTTTTAATATTTGTTAAGTCGTTATGTTCTACCATTCGTTAAACTTCAACGTTAGTTAAGTTTCAACTTTCGTTAAGTTTTAGTTTTCGTTAAGTTTAAGATTTCGTTCGTTGGGTTTTAAAAATGAATCGAGTTAAAACGTGGTTGTCAAAACTATAAGCATCAAAAAAGCCACTAGATTGTCGCTTAAGTTCAAATCAGCTGACCTCAGCATCACCAGAAGGGCCACCGGTCTTTGCAGGAGCAATCTGGCATCGGCGCTGATCCAGGAGTTCAAGATTGACAGCTCTGGGTAACTGAAATCGACTTAGAACCTAGATGTTCGCACACAAAAAATCATACTGAGCCAACACGGAGTATGGTTGGCTCAGTGGCTTTTTAATTAGGTAAAGCAGTTTTCAAAAAGTTCGTTCAATCATCAAACCGACGTCAAACTAACGTGCTCTATGCAAAAATCTCGAGAGAAGACGTTTCAACAACACAATTCCTTAAAAACAATTTGCGCCGTAAGCAATCGACGAGGGTAATGTGCCTTGTTCTAGAAGGTGTGATTATGGCGAAAACCTCCTCTTCGACAATCCTACCTCAAAAGGTTTTCTAAAACCTTGCTGGAACGTGGAAAAGTGGAAATCCCCTAGAAGACGTGGGAAATCGGAGAACTTCCAGAAGACCTTAGTGGCCCAAATTTATATAAAAGATGTAGGCAATGCTTTGTCCTTTGGAATATGTTCTAAAGTTCTTGCCACGAAAAACACTAAGTCCTCTAAAAGATGCAGAACTTCTAAAATCGTACAGAGGGCGTGGTCTTTTAAGCCTGCCTTTTCCCTTGTGTGAAGGAATTTCTACTTAGCTTCGCAGGCTGAAGATCTATAAAAGAGACCTTCTAGAAGACTTCGTCACTAAAAGGCCCCCCAGGAGCCCATAGAATACCCCTACTGCTTAAATAAGAACAACAACAACACAAGAGGAAACTGTAAAACCTGAAGAAGTCACACTTAAATGGAAGCTAGGACAAGCACTACTAGAGACACCCCTCCGTTCCCAAGAGACGTCAGATGTGGAATGCACACAGCCTCTCTTTCCATTCACACTGTAGACGACAATGAAAGGACGACGCCACCACCCAAACAAGATGCCCACGAACATCTTTCTTTGAACTTCTCATTCCACTCCACACACTCACACCCTGGAACCCCGTAACCCTTTTTCTTCTCACGTGAATTTCATTCGTTACATTCGTGCAGAAAGGGAGGGATGAGATTTCAAGCGCTTCCGCTCCGCTCGTAAAACTCTTAAACAAAACGCTTTGCCACCAGAAGGCGCCTTAACTCTGCGCAATGTGTGCCCAAAGGACACAATCTTTGACAAAACCACATGAAGAATAAATTTTAAATTATATCACCTCCCTCACCTGCTCCTCTGCCGAGGACAGTGCTGGGAAGGTAGCGGTTGCGGTGATGGTGATGGTGGTAGTGGTGGTTTTCCACAGTGTAATCGCCCCCTTAAGGGGGTCCTTGTTCTTGGTCTGTTTTTTTCCTCTGTGGCAGTCGTCCTCCAGATGGGCGTCAACTTCATTTGTTTACGTAAATATTTTGGTTTCGTCGTGTTTTGGGTGCGGTTGAGGTCGTTTTTTTGTAGTTTTAATGAAATTAAAAGCGAAGTGAGGAGTGGTTCGTTCACTGGGCGCCGCGTAATGGTAGGTTCCCTACACACCGGATGACGGAATTGGGTCAGAGCTGGTGCGAACTCTGCATTAGATGAGTTCGCGGAATTGCTTGTTTTTCTCTTGGGGTGCAAAGCCATCATTTCGCCAAATTCCACCCCTCACCAATTTGTCTGCGTTCAACTTCAACACTCACAATTCAAAGACACCCCAACGAAGCGAATGTCAATGCTGATCAAGCGATTCTCTCCTTCGTCGCGTTCTGAGAAGTGCAGCAAATGCGAGCCGGCCAACTCTGAGAGATTCGTGTTCGCTGGCAGCAATGCAATGTGCGGTGTCAGCTCGTATGTGACCCATCTCCGCACCGATTTGCCATGACTGCGCTGTGCATGATTAATATGCTAATTCGCCGGCCTTAATTGAGTGAACGCAGTAAACACCAGAATCATCATATTGCACCGTAGCTGGTGGTGCTGCGGCAATTGGGCATACCACGATATCATGACAATCAACAAGCGCGGCGGTGAGAAGCGATAAAGCTCAAGAGTGAATGATCACGATCGTCATGTGAAGATGCACTTGATGCAGAGCAAATGTGGCGGTGGAGAGGCGTGAAAAGAGACCTGGAATTCGAAGCTTAATGTGGTGCGCTGGTGTTGAAAGTGCACCTTATATTTGAATGATGAGAGTTGTCGGTGAGGATCAGTTGATCGTAGAGATCGATGCTTTTTAAGACTCTTGACAATTACTGGCGACTGTGAAAGTATGGAATGTATTTTGGAGCAGTGTTGATGGCAGAAGGTTCAGTCAAAAAGGGGTCACAACTAGCTACTGATCTTGTCAAACATCGGATGAAGACATTTTTGGGTAAGATCTCACTTGGTGATGCAGTCCGACAGTCAGACGTCATCTTAAAAGTGTGTATCGATCGGTTAATAACTCAAAGGAAACTTTTATTTTTGGACCGCATTGTTTTTTGGCAATATCTTCTTTCTGTCTATTAACTTTTGCTTTCACTTCCCTTTCACTCAATGATGTGTCAAAGATCTCCCTGGGTAGTAGTTGAACACTGCTTACGAGAGTGAGGACAATATTTCTGCACCAAAAAAAAAGCTCTCAAACAGAATCGAGGTGATGCATCCGCAAAACGCTACGTGCTGCAATAAACTTATCAGCAGATTGGTTCACGGCGACATTCTAAAGTAGAGGGAGCTACCAGCAACATCCCGTTAAGGGTTGTTTGAGGCCCTAACTAAGTCCTCTGATATAACTTTAAGTTCCGGGAATTGAGATGGCCGCGAAGGAGCTCCAAAATGTATAAGCTCGTGCAGACGAAGATTCAAAGGCCCTCGAAGACATGACCAGTTGGCGAAAGGAATTTAAAATCCCCGACATCGACTACAGGGATTGCTGCAGAGGGCGATGAAGGCGCCTATACGGATGTAGATTAGTGGTTCGAACACAAGGCCCAGACAACAATCTCTACAGAAGGAGTTTTTCTTTTGATGCCAGTAGTCGGCTTTCGATTGACAACAAATTTGTAACGCTTCTGTAGAAACCAAAGGGCCAGAGGCAAGGCGCCCTTAGAGTCATGCGTGCTCCTCGGGACAACTTGCCTCAACAGAAGGATCACCACACGGAGGAGGACTTCTGAGTCCTCAAAAAAATAACAAATTTAAGGAGAGCAGGGTACCAGGATCACTAAATAGCCGGTAAGAGAAGACATCTTTGTCCTAGATATCCACAGTTTCCAACCCTCCTGAATTGGATTTCGAACCTTTTTGTCGTTGGTTCGCCGTTGGTACGGCGGGGGAGCTTCAGGAAGCACGCAGCTGTTGACGTCAGACACTTTTTAAGCAGTCGTTTTGTCTGAAATTTTTGACCGGCTGAATTTGGATCATTTTCGTTTGGGAGTTTAGACAAGGCGACGCACTGTCATGTGACTTCTTCAACATCATAATCGAGAAGATCGCGCGTAACTCACAAGTCAACACCAGAGGCACGATCTTACAGAAGTCAGTTCTATTGCTAGCCTACGCTGATGACATTGACGTGATTGGACGAACACAGCGAGCCGTCAATGAGGCGTTCGCTGGCATTGAAGCGGAAGCGGCTAAAATGGGTCTGGCAGTAAATGATGTCAAAACTAAGTTCATGCTGTCGTCAAGGAAGGACACACAACATCGAGCGTCACACTAGGCAGCAAGACTTTGAGGTAGTCAAGGACTTCGTCTACCTCGGCTCCGCGGTAAACAGGGACAACAACATCAGTACCGAAATCAACACAGAATCACTCTTGCCAATCGCTGTTTCTTTAGGCTCAAGAGGCAATTGAGTAATAAAGCCCTCTCTCGAAGGACTAAGCTCGCCTTATATGACAGCTTGATCATCCCCGTCCTACTTTGTGGAGCGAAATCTTGGACGTTAGCAAAGGCGAATGAGGAAGTCCTTAGCCTTTTCGAGAGAAAAGTTTTGCGTGCGATTTTTGGTCCTGTTTGCGTTGATGACATCTGGAGGAGAAGATTTAATGCCGAACTCTATGGGCTGTTCAGTGACATGCGACTGGTCAAGCGTCTCCGGATACAACGCTTAAGATGGCTAGGCCATGTGGAGCGTATGGACACCACTGCTTCGTCCCGAAAACTCTTCGAATCAAAGCCATTGGAACAACGCAACAGAGGACGGCCTAGACTAAGATGGCGCAAACAAGTGGAGAAGGACCTCAACCAACTTGGAGTGCGCAATTGGACAAAGCTGGCGAAATATCGTGCTGCCTGGAGAGGCATGTTGGTTAAGGCCCAGGTCCACCCCGGACTGTAGAGTCACATTTCCTTCCATTTCCTCCGAAATGTAATAACACAAAGCTAGCGACTGCTAAAAACTTTACGGAGTGATTTTCTCTTTGAAACTCACGGAAACTTCGCAAATGCACAGAAATTAAAAATGGAGAAAGACAGGAGTGTTCCAAATCTTTATTTGCAAGTCAAAAAGGTTTTCCCACAAAGGACGTCGACTTTCATATAATTCGTAGTATTGCCAGATGCATTTTCAACTACCAAAGGTATTAACATTTAGTTACATTGATCAACAATTTGGGACCTGATTTCTAAGCGAATACCAATATTGTGATTTTCCACGAAAAAAGGAGCCATACAGTTCAATTCAGACATTGTTTTAACACTCGTTAAATTTTAACATTCGTTAAGTTTAACATTCGTTAGTTGTTCACATTCATTGAAAGTTAAAATCAGCAGCCAGTCAGAAATAAAGGATACCCACTTGGTTTCAGCCTTCGTTAAGTTTTAACATCCGTTGACTTTCATGTTCATTAAGTTTTAACATTCGTTATACTGTACCATTCTTCAAATTTCTACTTTAGTTGAGTTCGGTATTCGTTAAATTTTAACATTCGTTAAGTTTTAACATTCGTTGAGTTTTAACATTCGTTAAGTGTTTACATTCATTGAAATTTAAAATCAACAGCCTGTCAGAAATAAAGGATACCCACTTGGTTTGAGCCTTCGTTAAGTTTTAACATCCGTTGACTTTCATGTTTATAAAGTTTTGACATTCGTTATACTCTACCATTCATTAAATTTCAACTTTCGTTGAATTTTGACACTCGTTAAGTTTTACCATTCGTTGAGTTTTGAAATGGATGTAAAACTTAGATCCTAAAACTACAAGCATCGAAGAGGCCGCTAGATTCTCAATTAAATTCATATCGGCTGACCTAAGCATCGCGAAAAAGGCCACATGTCTTTGCAGGAGCAATCTGCCATTGGCACTGATCCAAGAGATGAAGAACAACATCTCTGGAGTAACTCAAGTTGACATAAAAGCTACATTTTCGTACAAAAAATCATTCTAAGGAGCCAATGTTGCGAGTTTCTACAAGAAAAGGAGTCCTACAGTTCAATTCAGACTTTGTTTTTTGTTTTTTTTTTTTAAATATTACTGAATACCGTTTTCAAGATAAGTTTTGACAGAGATTTCAAAAAATGTTACCTACCTAGACTACATAATTCAGGAACTCAAATTACATTTCCCTAGAAGTTAGCGTGCCAAAATAAACATATTCCAAAGACAAAATTTATCAATCTAAGAAACAATATATGAACAAACTAGGAATACCCTATAGCAAGAAGAAAACATTTCTGAAATGCAGACCATATCAAGTTACACTTCAATAAACTCTGAGTCTAGCACAATGACTGCATCACTCTAAAGGCTGTTTCAATGCATTCCATGCACAAGACCCTAACGAATGAGTGTGCTGACGGAAGCTTTCCATTCACAGTCTGAGGCATACATAAAAAATGAGAAGCAAGCCGGCATTTTTTCTTTCCTCCTTTTTGTTTTCTTTTCATGATCTGCAAATGGTATCTGAAGGGGGTTCTGATAGAGATTGCTGGGTATAAGACAACTCTCATGTGGCTGTTTGTTGCTAGATGTCAATGAGTTAGCTTGAGTGCATCGATCAAGATCGTATTCATTTCTGTTAAGGCCTCCGCGGAATATGCAAGAATGATCTTGCCCAGAAAAAATTTAAAAGGAAACTTTTAACCCCATTTTTCGACAGGGAGGATACAACCTTTCATTTGTTTTCCGCCAAAAGTGAATGAGAAAGTTTGAACCCTCTCAATCACCACACTGGTCACGTGTACACGGATGGATCGAAGACAGCGATAGAACGTGGGACAGTCTCAGTCTAAAGAAAATCTTGAACTCTGAATTTAATTAAATTTTTGGTTAAGCTCAGATTTGCTTTTATTTCTGTCTACGCTCGTGATTTCTCCCGTATTGATACCATCTGGATAAAGACTAAACTGCCTCAACTTAAATATTTGATCAACTAACAGTTTTGACGTACTAAGCTGAGCTTGAGCTGATTTAGTAAAACAGAGATGTCCGACAGTCAAGTACTGGTCTTAAGTCTTTTAAAAACGATGTTGAAGAGTTTGTGGCACCCAAGCCATCAGTGAAACTTTAAAGGAAACAAGGACATCGATGTAAATGAAAACAGCATCATCAGCACCGAAGTCCAGCCCAGAGCTGTTTTTATCAGTCTTCTTCAGCGTCGGACAGTCAACAACCAGATTGGAAAGCGAATTGTCTTTTGAAAGATAAGCCTGGCTATTTGGCACAACCACGCCTTCCTGCCTTATGGACCAAAAAATTTGAGCGAGGATAAGAGAAACCCCTAGATTCTTTAAGGGTGCGATTTTCGGTCCTGCCTCAACGATCTCTATGTATTGTCAACCAACTTCTTTAAATCTTGTCTATGTGTTCACAGGCTGCAGTCGCCCAAAGGCCCTTGCCAACGGTTCAAAGATCCATCAAACTAACACGCATACTGATGATGAGTTGTACGCCTTTTTCGTAGATTTTCAAGCAGCGTTTGATTCAATACCACGTGAAGCACTCTTTTTCAATCTTTCGAAAATCGGCGTAACAAGCAAAGTTATAAGAAGTCTGAGAGCCTTGTATGAGAACAATACTGCACATGTATGGGATGGTGACTTAATTTCCGACGAGTTTGAAACTTCAATGGGGGTTAAACAAGGCTGTGCTCTAAGTGCACTACTCTTTATACTATACATCAATGATATAACAGATGATGTCAAAGGTGGAATAAGATTCAACGATGTATCCATTCCCGCGCTGATGTATGCTGATGATATCGTCTTTCTGTGTGACACTATCCAAGGTATGCAATTAATGATAGACAGGATTAACGATTTCTGTAAAAATTGGAATCTGACTATAAACCTTGGTAAATCGAAAATGATGATATTCAGAAACGCAGGGAGACGCGTCTCATCTTTGGAAAAGTGGAAGTTGGACGGGGAAGAAATTGAGGTAGTATGCAGATATAAATACCTAGGTATCCTTATATCGTCCTCTTTAAATTTGAAACCACACTTTGAGGAAAAATTAGCTGTTGCTAAAAGAGCTACCTGTTCGATTTGGGAACGTTGCTTCAAAAATAAATACGTATCGAAAAGTGCAAAACAAACTTTATTCCACTCATCTGCAGCTTCAATAATGCTCTACGGAGCTCAGGTATGGGGCTACAAAGGCTATGATGGTGTGGAAAAGTTCCTTCGCTACTTTTTGAAGAAGATATTTCGGTTACCAAAAAATACCCCCAACTTTATGCTACATATTGAAACGGGAACTCCTTCGCTGCTCTTGTATACCATCAAAATGCACTTCAACTATGTTTTAAAAATACTACAGATGAGCGAATGCAGATTACCAAACGTAGTTTTAAGAAGTATAATTAGAACAAACGGATACATTTGCGAGGAATGAAAAAGACCAGCTTCTGAATGCGGTCTAAATCTGTCTATTGAGGCGGACGAGCCTCCTCATCTTTTAAGAAAAAAATTTAACTCTGTTTTGGAGAATTTTGGTAGACACACATATGACAAATATGTCGAAGAAGCTAAATCTTCACCGTTTAGGAACTTCTACAGCAAACTAAACCATTTTTTAAATGAAAAAACATACTTCCTTGACAGTCACTCAATCGAAAAAATAAGCACAATTTTTAAACTGAGAGGAGAACTCGTTCAGTTAAACTCTATTCCCCACAGACCAGTTTTAAGAATTCTTTGTAACCTATGTAACATGAGGAAGAGAGAAGACATCTTACATTTTATTGGTGTTTGTCCGATTCTAAAAGAATTTCGACTAGCAATTTTCGAAAAACTTGTTTTAGACGAATATGAAGTAACGTGCATCTTAAATGGAGAAAAGGGATGGAAGGCCTTATACGATTATTCAGTAGCAGCACTTTGTTATAGAAAACGTATCATAGATGGAGATTTTTAATGTAAAACGTATGCATGTATTTTGTCAACTTGGTAGACGGCCATAGGCCAAACCATAAATGACTTAGGTTAAACTTTACATTACATTACATTTACTGATGATTCCTAAACTAGTTTGTGCAAAGTAGAAAAAGCCTAGAAAGGACGACTTCGGAAAAAAGAGAAGAATTGAATTGAACTTAAGCTTGCTTAGTTGACAAAGTTTTGTATTAAAACTGAGGTAGGTCGTTCTTTAAGATACGACTTCGCTGGTTCAGGAGAGGAATCACCAGGCCGTATCAGACGATCGGATCATTTTGATACTTACACCTGTCTGCGGCTCAATATTTTGACAGAAAACTTCTGCGGAGTGGGCTTTGCCCATAAGCTACATTTAGTATGTAACCCATGTAGTGTCATTTTTAAACAGCAGTTCTGAACGAAATAAAACTCTTCCCGTATCTTTAGACAAGTTAGTGCGAAATGTTGGCTTTTTCATCGTACGGCGCTGCGCCCACAGTGAGGGTTTGGGCGTGTGAATTCAACTTGCAATCAGCTATTATAGCAACATTTGACGCACTAGCTTGGAAAGAATTCTGCACAAAGTGTTGAAATTATTGGAATACAAGGTTCAACCAACCTGGCTATCAAAGGTGCGAGACCAATTCCTTTATTAAAACTTCTCAGTTTGGGCTATCAAAAATGCGAGACCAATTCCTTTATTAAAACTTCTCAGTTTGGGCAATAGAGCAGCTCGAATTGGATCAACGATGTTGGGCAAAAATCATGCTTCCGACGAGAGGTATTCGTATAACCTCAACAATGCCAAACTTAACGATAGAGCTAGCAGTTGCCAGATTGCAACAATAGGGTTGCCCAATCCCGAAATATAAAAGGCAACCTTCGTATTTCTATTTACCACCAAATTTGCTGCAAGCACAGATATATTTGGGGTGAGTTTTTCAGAGGTACGAGAGTTGCCTTTTATATTTCGGGATTAGAGAACAAAAACAAATATCATCAAAAATCATCGAAAATAGCTTTATTGTTTTTCAAAATATTCCTCATTACGATCTATACACTTTTGCATGCGTTTGAACCAATTGTCGAAGCACTTTTGCCACTCTGATTGAGGTATGTCCAAAGCTTGCATTCTGAACGCATCAACCACTTCTTCAGGTGTCGAAAAATGTTGAGCTCTCATTTTATTTTTTAAGTACGGGAATAAAAAGAAGTCATTCCGCGCCACGCCATTGCTATACGGCGGATAACTCATCAAATCGATGTTTTGAGTGCCCAAAAATGCAGTTGTTTGAGCCGATGTGTGAGAGCTCGCATTGTGGTGGTGAATAGTGATCCGTCTTCGGCGGGTTGTTTTCCTGATTTGTTGGAAGGCAACTGGCAAACAAATGGTTGTGTACCACTCAGAATTGTCTGTTCTGCGTTGTTCTAGTGGTACGATTACGACATGTCCAGTTTTTCCGAAAAAAAAACAGGCGACCATTTGCTTGGAAGTGCTTCGTGCGCGGGTAACTTTTGTTGGATTTGGCTCAATTTGAAACACCCATACAGTCGACTGCTGTTTACTTTCGGGCTCATACGCGTAAATCCACGATTCATCACCTGTCACAATGTCATAGATGTGTTTCGAAGCACCGCGATCGTGTTTTTGGAGCATTTCTTTCGAAAAATGGACACGATCCTTTTTTGAGCGATTGACAAATTGTGTGGGATCCAACGCGAACAAATTTTTTTGACGGTCAAATGTTTTTTTTTTTTTGTTTTTTTGTTTTTTTTTTTCTTATCCATCACAGAGTACCACAAAACACTACGTTCTCTAAGTGTTAACTCTCAGTATTGCTTTACACAGCAGATGTTTGCTGAGCGACTAAGGATCATCTACCGACTCTTATCGTCTTACAGATTACTTCAATAAATATTATTAATTGAAAAACGATGCAAAAATCATGTTTTCAAATTCTAATCGTAGCAAGCTAAAACCAAATTCGTTGCACAGATCATTAAATGTATTTATACACCCTGTAATAGGTTCATTGGTGGTCGCCGTGGCGTAGTGGGTAGAGTGCGACGCTCACACCCCGAAGGATCTAGGTTCGACTCTCAGTTCAGCACCAATTTTTCGAATTTTTCACGGCTCCACCTCTTTCGAGCTGCACACCCAAAGAGCAATAACTGTCTAAGAAAGCTTCTCAAATTTCGCCGTTCGGAGTCGGCAAGAAAAAGTAGCTTTCTTCTACTCATGAGAGAACAGTAGCGCGCACAACACGAGTAGTTGATGAGCAAGCTAGGCCCTGGTCCCCTGTGGACTGTCGCGCCAACAATTATTATTATTATTTGTACTTGACATTTATACTCAAGAAGTAGGCCGTATAATTTTAATACCACTATTGAAGAACCCCAACCGAATTGCACAGATCGTGCTGCTTGGAGAGGCATCTTGATTGCGGCTCACCCCGGACTGTAGCTACCCAAAGAAGTTGACGGCAGTTACCTGCGATTTGCTGCTTCCCGTCATCTTGTCTTTCCATCTTGTGTGAATATTCAATCGAATAGTTGAGTATCAGCCAACAAGCTCCAATAAAAATAAATTCAACGCATAAGAGAGGAGATATTCGCGATATTTCAGATTTGTTGTTTTTTTTTGTGATGCGATGAAGTTAATTAAAAGCGAATGAACGCATAAATGATAAGCTCCATTCCAAGTTATCTTATCAAAAATATAAACAAAACGGAACAAACAGAAGTCGATGACTGTACTTACGCCATTTTGTGTATAAATAAATATCAAATTGCAATTCGATATTCGTTGAATGTATTTCGGTGAGAAATGCGTTAATTTGTAAAAATCCTTTCCCTGGCAGTCCTTGACATTCGATTGGCAATACTTTGTTATCTTGGGGGGGCAAGCAACAAGTTTCTGAAAAGAAAGGAAATGAATTTTGATTAGAAAATGAACAGAGAAATATGTCTAAGCCTCATTTCAATAGGTTCTGCATTTTGGAGGCAATTTAAAAGCCTGCCTTCAACTGGTTTTCAACATCCATAAATGTCAGCGGCAGATTTTCGAAGAAACGCACCTTTTTCAAATGTCAACCAAATCAAACGGTTTGTGTTCAAATTTCAACCGGCCTTTGTTGAAATCGTTGAAAAGGTCATCTTCGTTAAGCAACCCGAGCTCTCATAAGCGCTGTCGCGTGTTTGTTATATTCCTGGGAGTATGACTCACAAATATATTCCGTGGCGTGGTGAATAGAGGTTAAATGTTTTGCATACAGCGGAAATTTGTGGTTAATAAATGTTGGCTGTCACGTTTTCTTATTCAGACGGAATTGGCAAAGACTGCAAATTTAAAAAGACTAAGAGTGGTTCTGTGGCCGCCGTGGAGGAGTGGGTAGAGTGCGACCCTCACACTCCGAAGGGTCTAGGTTCGACTCGCAGTTCAACACCAATTTTTCGAATTTTTCACGGCACCACCTCTTTCGAGCTGCACACCCAAAGAGCAATAACTGTCTAAGAAAGCTTCTTAAATTTCGCCGTTCGGAGTCGGCGAAAAACTGTAGGTCCCTTCTACTCGTGAGAGAACAGTAGCGCGCATAACTCGAGTAGTTGATGAGCAAACTAGGCCCTGGTCCCCCTTTGGACTGTAGCGCCAACAATTATTATTAAGAGTGGTTCTAGGCGAAAACAAATTCAATCAAAGTTGCGGTGGGTTGTGTACGAGGGGCTACCAATATATTATCGGTGTCAAGGTCAAACTGTGGTTATATATGTATATATCCATTAGTTGCTTGACAAAATTTTATAAACAAACTCAATTATTTAAAAAAAAAAAATACAGCTCGATTCTTAAGGGAACTCAATAAAATAAGGAATAAGCCAAACTCGGACGGCTATTATCAAAGCTAACACAATTTAAGATTAAGTTTCTAAATAAAATTAATATTTTGTGTGAAGGCCTTTGTTCTTTATAACCATTTGAAGCCTTGAAGGGAGTGATTGAACTAATTTTGTACAAAAATTAGGTTCAATTTTATTCCACTCCTCAAGAAGAACGCTTTTTAACTGTATCTTGTTAGAAATCTGATATTTTCTAATTTTTCAGTCCAGATACTCCCACAAATTCTCGATAGGATTTATATCTGAACTTTGCGGAGGAGTTTTCATTACATGAGGTCAGTTATATAACAGCCAGGATCGTACTTTATAGGCTCTGTGTTTGGGGTCATTATCTTGGTAAAAGCTCCAGTGATCTCCAAGGCCCAGTTTAGCGACGGAAAGAGACAAATTCTGTTTTAAAATGGCTAAATAAACATTTTGATCCATTTTGCCTTCTATAAAATGCAGTCTACCAGGTCCAGAAGCAGAAAAAGATCCCCACACCATCACCGTTCCACCACCATGCTTCACAGTGGGTATCAAATTCTTTGAAAGCAGCTCGTCGTTGGGTTTTATATACAGCTCTGTGCAAAAAAACAATAGCACCACGTTAAGGTCTGCACTTTGGATGCTAATTACTTTTCTCCATGCTCATGTAAAGACGCGATATTTATTGTAGGACATCTGGTGGGTATTAGTAGTAAAATGCAAAAAACTAGATAAGCGAAGATGCATTTTTAGACAAGAAAATTACCGTTATACGAAATGAAACCGAAATTTTGGTGTGCCAAATAATAGCACCACAAGTAAAACGTCGTAAATAAAATGCAAAATTTAGTGGAATAGTACGGTTTTTATTTTTTTTATTTATACTACTGTTCTAGTACTTCGTCTTATAACCCTTAAATTTGAGCACAGCGGCACAACGTCGTGGCATAGAGTCGATTAGTGCCTGATATCGCCGAATTGAAATATCCCTGCACGCAGCCTGCACAGCTTCCCATAGCTGTAGTGTGTTTTTTGGTTTCGCTTTAAAAACAGCTTTCTTTACATCTGTCCAAAGATTTTCAATGGGGTTTGGGTCTGGAGATTGCGGCGGCCATTCCATAACTTGAACCCCATTCCTCGCGAAAAATTCCTTGGCCAATTTGCTCGTATGTTTCGGGTCATTGTCTTGCTGCAGGACCCATCTGAGAGGCATATTCCACTCGGCGTAGGGCAACATGGTTTCCCTCATTATGCCAACATAAACTTCGGCGGTCATCATTGGTTTTATACAAAATATAGGACCAGTACCGTTGTAGGAGAAGCATCCCCATATGTTAATTTTCGCGCCGCCGTGCCTAATGGTTTTTAAAGTACACTCCGGTATAAACTCTTGGTTTTTTTACCTGCGAACAAATTGTTACCGTAAAATTTTGAAAATTTCCGATTGGGGTCGAACGAAAGAGCGCCAAGCCACTCAATGGAGTATGGTCGTGGGAAAGATGGAATCAGGGCGCCACGCAGTTGCCCTTCCACTCGACACGGTCCGTACCCCTAGAACTGCGACTAAGGGCAAGGATCCAATCCGTCCCCGCAGAAACAAACAAAAAAACAAGGCAAAAGGAAAATGACTAAAAGGAATCAAAAAAAAAAGGAAACTCAGGAACTGAGGATGGAACAAGATAAAAACAAAAACCTTAAACCTATACAATTTTTTTTTCTTTATTTAAGTTTTAATTCATATACAAGGAAGTTTGTTACTTAAGAAAAACTTATCAGTACTAAAAAAAACTTAAGAAAAGCTTATCAATACTTCACAATTAATTCTTACAACTATCTTAACCAAGACACTAGACACCACACCAGAGGGAAAACAAGAGGGAAAGTAAAAAAAAAATGTCCCCGAACCGTTCTCGAACCCTCGATTCGCGACCGGTAGTACCCAGCGGTAAAAAAAAAATGTCCCCGAACCGTTCTCGAACCCGCGATTCGCGACCGGTAGTACCCAGCGGTAAAAAAAAAATGTCCCCAAACCGTTCTCGAACCCGCGATTCGCGACCGGTAGTACCCAGCGATCCCACGCTTTGAACGACAACACTAACTCCAATTACTTATTCGTTTTAACAAATTCTTTTATCATCTATTAAAAAAAATTATTTAAAAAAACTAAAGCCAAAGAAACAGAATTAAAAAAAAAAACTAACATCTAAAAAAATTGAAGAAAAAAAAAATAATGCTAAGTTAACTAGGTTATAAGGATCAAATAAAAAAAGAAGTTCTTCCCTGGAGAGTGGTGTCCTGCCGTCTTCCTGCCTTCGTTTGGGACGTCCTGATGACCTGGTCGCTTCTCGTCCTGGTTGAGTTCTTGAGTTTTTTTTTTGAAAGAGGTGAGGAAAAGGGGTTGGCTCTTTAAAGATTACTCTTTCTGTTTGTGCGGTCTCACACACCATTCTTATTTGTTTTTTTTTATTTCTTTGTTGTTTTTATTTGTTAATAAAATGCTTCGAGAGGAGGGTTGTATATTTGTTGCACCACTCAACACCACACTACACTATTCTTATTGGCGGGTTCGGAGGATAAATTCTCCCTATCGCACAGATAATAAGAGAAAAAAAAAATTTCGTGGCCACTAGCACTAGCTCAATTTTAGGTTTTGTTTTTTTTTCTAGCTTATGTGTTCTTTAATCTTACTTCCTTCCGACTTCTTACTTGGATCAGAATTTTCCGGATCGCGCCCAACCTAGCCGACCGATTTCAAGCGTCGCCCATCAAAGACTGCCCATTCTAATCTCGTCCAACCTACCTCGAACTCCTGGCTGATCAGACGATCGATATCTTACGTCCACTTTGGGACATGATCGCCTGACCACCCGTACCGGTCGAAATAAATCGAACCACCAGAAGGAAAATCATAACAAAATGTCCTGGTCCCAGGAGTTCCAAATAACACAATTTTAGACTCATCTGTCCATAATATATTACGCCGTTTGGTTACTTCCCAGTTTAAATGTTCTTGCGCAAATTGTTTTCTTTTATGAAGATGGACGTTTGTCAGCAAGGGTACTTTTCTGGGACTTCTGGCAGGTAGTTCCTTCTCTATCAACTTCCTTCTTATGGTTCATGTTGATACGGGCAGATTTAGTTCCTCTTTTATTTTGTTTGATGTGATGAATGGGTTTTGTTTCACTAATCTTATCATTTTTTGCTCGTCGGTAGAGGTTAATTTCGATTTTCTACCTCTTGTTTCTTCTTTTTCGACTAGTTTTTTGCATTAGTAATCATTATATTCGACCAATCAACGATTTCCCGAATAAATTTGTACGTTTTTCCGTCAGAAATTAATTTTTTTTTATAAGTTCACGTTTCTTAGGAGTACAATGCACACCGCGACCCATTTTAATTGTTTATAACGTTGTATTTTAAAAATACTAGTTTCAAAATACTTAAATATTTTTACTTAAATTATTTGACGCACAAAAAAAAAAACTAAACACCACCAAACACTTCGAAAACACTTTTTAGAATGACATGGTGCTATTATTTTGCACACCAAAATTTCGGTTTCATTTCGTATAACGGGAATTTTCTTGTCTTAAAATGCATCTTCGCTTATCTTGTGTTTTTGCATTTTAATACTGATACCCAACAGATGTCCTACAGTAAATATCGTGTCTTTACATGAGAAAGGAGAAAAGTAATTAGCATTCAAAGTGCAGACCTCAACGTGGTGGATTTTTTTTGCACATAACTGTATATATTATAATACATATTGTTTAAAACTAATAATAAATTTCGTCTATTTCTTTTCCTTAATTATTTATCAGTCTTCAATTGTGTTACTGAGTAGGTGTCCGAGTTTGGCTTGGAGCCACTGTAAAGAATCTTTCCATTTCAACAATTTTCTTTCAAGTGACAAAACTCATCGCTGTGATTGATTTAAAATAAAAAAAACATTTATGGTAAATCAAAGCCTACTTTTCTCAGAAAAAGAAAGCCAAATTTTCAAAAAATAAGTGTACTTAATTGAGTACAGTGGCAGGCTGCAGGATTTTTTTTTTTATTGAAAATTTGTTTTGATGAAAATTCAGGGTTAGACTTATATACTAGACAAATTTTCTCAAACTAGCTCAACATATTCCTTTCTTACATATATCTTACTGGCTCTATACGGATGCTCTAAGTTAATCTAAACATAGTTGATCTTACTGCCTTTCGGCTTCTTTTTTTTAGTCTTAATCCAAACTTAAATTAAATTATGCTAAGAAAACTATTACAAACTTAGCTGCATTTCGTTTTTTTTTTTTGCATACTAATACTTAACACACTGTACATGAACTATGTCCGGCGAAAGGACGCGTGCACCAGGGCGAATCAGATATTTATATGCCTAACATATTGAGACTATGTGGCCGCCGTTGCGTAGTGGGTATAGTGCGACACTCACACGCCGAAGGGTCTAGGTTCGACACCCAGTTCAACACCAATTTTTCGAATTTTTCACGGCACCACCTCTTTCGAGCTGCTGACAACACTCAAAGAGTAATAACTGTCTACGAAAGCTTTTCAAATCTCGCCGTTCGGAGTCGGCAAAAAACTGTAGGTCTCTTCTACTCGTGAGAGAACAGTAGCGTGCACAACACGAGTAGTTGATGACCAAGCTAGGCCCTGGTCCCCCTCTGGACTGTAGCGCCAACAATTATTATTATTATAGAGACTATACGCCATGGAGCACCTTTTTTTTTGTTTTAAATATATACACCTAAGACTAAACCTAACTTAAAAACTAGCTACTTAAAACTAAACCTAAAAAGCTGACCACAGACTGCCCAGCTGACCAATATCCGTACACATAAAAAAAAGAAAAACTCTTAAAGATCCCTTAATGGCGGGAGGGGTCATCCTTAACACAGCCACCAGTACAGGTGACATTCTTTCCCAGACTCCCTCCTGTCTCGGACGGAGATCGCTCTACTGAACCGAAGCAGATCCTCGCGGTTGCGAGCGACGTTCGGTTCATAAAGGAGTCGCCGGTCCACTGATCGGCGTGCGACATGGAAGATTATAGGGCATCCCTCCCTGTCCTGAACTAAACCCATCATGTCTAAATAAAGAAATGCCTCTGGTGGAATAAAGCCATTCTGCCGTACCTTTTCGAAATACAACAAGTTGGGGTAGTAAGCCCCGAAGATCAGGCTGTTGGTAGAAGTCAACGACCATGCACCGTGCCGTCGAATCAATTTTATTCAGGTTGCGGGGTAACAGCCAGCTGCATACCGAAGTTCTGGTGATAGCCAGACACTGACTTCAGTCAGCAGGCTTGTGCATCTAGCACTATTTTCAGCGACAGTGAGGCAGTTGGCTTCGAATCAGAGCCATTGGCACAACGCGACAGAGGACGGCCTAGGTTAAGATGGCGCACCCAAGTTTATAAGGACCTCAACCAAATTGAAGTGTGCAACTGGAGACAGCTTGCGAAAGATCGCGCCGGGTGGAGAGGTATGTTTGGTTGAAGCCCAGGTCCACCCCGGACAGAAGAAGAGGCAGTTGCCTCGACATCCTCTTCCGCCTTTCATCACTTCGTGTAGTAACAAAATAAAGTCGATGACCACAAACAACTCCTCAATGGCTTGCAGCACATAGATTGCCGTCTGAGCAATACATCACCTCACAGCCCAATGCCACGCCAGCAGCCACAAAACAGAGACGGAATTGACACTTTATTTTAAAAACTTGCTGAAGTTTTGCAAATCCTCAGCCTTATCAGGGAACTTTGACTCTGCATCCCACACCCTTAAGACTTTCCCTCAACTGTGCGAACCACCGGCAAATTAATTCTAATCAAATTTCCACTCTGATTCATTCGATGACTCAGACCTTGTTGCAATTACGAACTGACATCACCCAGTCGAGGTCCCTCTTTCCCTCGACCCATGGGAAACCGATTCGCATTAAATAATTACATTTTCAAAGGGTCTGCCCTCACGACAAGTGTCAGCTAAATAGACCGACGCCGACAAACCCAACACAACGAGATGCTTACTCACCTTGACTGTGTGTCGTCCTCATCTCCTCTATCCAAACAAATGAAACGAAACAGACGAAGAAGAGGACAGGCAGGGGGAAAAAGAAACTCGTTAGATGAATCTCTAGAAGTCATGAAGGGCCCCACTATCATGTCATGTCCCTTCCAGATGCTGTTTGTGGTTTTCTAAGGGGCGCCTGGTTGTCGTCATCATCACTGTCGTTCCCCTGATTTGTTTGCTTCTCTCTCGCAGTTTCTTTCCGTTCTTCTTTGGTGTCACATTCCGCTCTTTATTGTGTTCTCGAGCGACAATAGCCTTGCAAGACTCACCAAACTACAGAAGAACGCAACAACTGTGCGAAACTGCGAAACGACGACACAGCAACACAACAACACAGCAACCCAGGGAATTGGCAAAACAACAAAACTACCAGAACAAAGTGAATGAGGTTAATGTCTTATGATAATAGACCCGATCCGTGTATTTTCCACTCACTTGCACAGCTCTCACAACCGGCAGTACTTCACGCCGCCAAACCGACGAAGACACCATCTCATCAGTTCCAATGGCAAGCAGCAAATTATATAATAAAGCACATCCCGGGATGCGGGCGCACTAGTTGGAACACAAATCAGGTTATTGCCCCAAAAATACACACACACACACCCCCTCCCCAACAAGGACAAGCAAAACAAGGATTGAGCAGCAGTTTTGCGTCAACCGACATGGCATCGTATCGTCCTCCATCGATTTTTCATCAACACCCCGAGAGTGAACATTTTTAGTGCTCAACACCGGCAGTGAAGGGAAGTGGGCTATGCGAAGGATTATTCGCATTTGGAAAACGTCCAGCTTGGAGCAGCGGACGCTTTTCAATTTGTTTTGTGTTTGCCAACACATTCGCTTTCAATAAAGTGCCTAATTAAGGAAATCGATGCGACAACAGCGGCAACGGTGTGGCCGGGGAGGAGGAGCAGCAGCTGGTCGATAAGATATCACAGAGGGAGCCCCCCATTCGTGTCTTCAATTGACGACTGCCACGGGAGAGTCAGACTGCCGCTGATGTTTGGTAAATATTTCAGAAACTATTAATTAATTGCTTCGCCGGGAGTTATGTGAACAATGAATGAAGAAATGTGCACACACACAGATCGTAAATAATCCATGACAGGGTTGCGTCAGCGACATTGCCAGGAGCAACGAACTTAATCCAGTTCGATGTGTGTACTGCTGCTGCGTCGTCGTCGTCGTCGTCGTCGTCGACGTGTCTTTGGTGAGAAAAAAAGAAAAAGCGGAAAAGAAAATGAATTTCCCTCGATGTCACTCGGCTCTGACATGTGTCTGTCAGGTATCGATGACGAAACTTGATTCACTTCCCATTTTAAGAGGTTTCACTTTGACGTCTGGCGGATATCAGTACGATGTGAAGGCAAGATTCACTTGACAAACTGTCAGCGATGATGGAAATGGTGATACGAGAAATTTTGGGCACTCGATGGCGGACAAGAAGCACGTCTCGTGACAATCACTTATTCTGGATTCTTGGCTTGTAGAACAGCATTGCCAGTGGTTTACATTTTCTTATTTTTTTATATTTATGGGACTTTATACATTGGCGTGGTCGCCGTGGTGTAGTGGGTAAAGTGTGACCCTCACACGCCGAAGGGTCTAGGTTCGACTCCCAGTTCAACACCAATTTTTCGAATTTTTCACGGCACCACCTCTTTAGAGCTGCTGACAACACCCAAAGAGTAATTACTGTCTAAGAAAGCTTCTCAAATTTCGCCGTTCAGAGTGGGCATAAAACTGTAGGTCCCTTCTCGTGAGAGAACAGTAGCGCGCACAACACGAGTAGTTGATGAGCAAGCTAGGCCTTGGTCTTCCTGTGGACTGTCGATTCGAGTAGTTCCGACGGACAATGATTTAGGGATATATTTTAAAGGTTTTTTAATAATTCAATTCAGTCTTCTTACGTATTACGTATTCCTACTGAAATCCAAGATCTTATTCGTCGCAGAAATGTAGAGCGAGGGAAGTGGATGCGCTATCGAATGGATTGCTTCTATGAGAATACCACAATGCTTCACTCAATTATCAAAGACAACATTTTGGGCTTTCAGGAATGAACGTTGGAACCTTCTTCTCTCCACGTTTGACAAGGCAAGTAGTCCCTTTTGGAAAATTACCAAAGTTTTTAAAAACAGAGGCAATATTGTGCCTCCACTTAAAGTGAACAACAATGTTCATATTTCTCAGAAGGAAAAGGCAAATATCTTGGCATCCTCATTTAAGGGACATTATTTATCAGGAGCTCACCTCAGCGATAATGGTACCGAAAATCAGGTGCTCTCCTCTCTATCCACAAATTCTGATATTTCTTTTGTCATTCTTCTTCTTCTTGTGGCGCTACAGTCCGGGGTGGACCTGGGCCTCAACCAACATGCCTCTCCAGCCAGCACGATCTTTCGCCAGCTGTCTCCAGTGGCGCACTCCAAGTTGGTTGAGGTCCTTCTCCACTTGTGTGCGCCACTTCAGTCTAGGCCGTCCTCTGTTGCGTTGTCCCAATGGCTCGGATTCAAAGACTTTTCGGGCCGGAGCAGTGGTGTCCATACGCTCTACATGGCCTAGCCATCTTAAGCGTTGTATCCGTAGACGCTTAACCAGGCGCATGTCGCTGTACAGCCTATAGAGTTCGTCATTAAATCTTCTCCTCCAGATGCCATCAACGCAAACAGGACCAAAAATCGCACGCAAAACTTTTCTCTCAAAAAGACTAAGGGCTTCCTCATCCGCCTTTGCTAACGTCCAAGATTCTGCGCCATATAGTAGGACGGGGATGATCAAGCTGTTATATAAAGCCAGCTTAGTCCTTCGAGAGAGGGCTTTATTACTCAATTGCCTCTTGAGCCCAAAGAAACAGCGGTTGGCAAGAGTGATTCTGCATTTGATTTGATTCTTTTGTCATTAACGAAACCTATTTTCCTAACTTAAACGAAATGAAGAATATACTCAAAAGTTAAAAAAAACGAAAATCGCCAGGAATTGGTAAATTAAATAATACGCCTTTGAAGGCATTACCTAAACAAGGCGTAAAGTTGTTGCAACTAATTTTCAGGTCATGCCTAAAACTGTGTTATTTCCCCTCCGATTGGAAAATTGCTAAGGTTATTCCAATAGCCAAACCAGGTGAACCCAAGGAAGATGGTACTAGCTACAGGCCTATTAGCTTACTAAACAGTTTGAGTAAAACATTTGAAAGAATAATCAAAGTAAGAATCGAAGATTGAAGAAAATATATATTGAAGAAAATAATATCCTTCCTGAAACCCAATTCGGTTTCCGCAGGGATCATTCAACTTGCCATCAGATTGTTATAATTAAGCGACATATCAAAAACAAATTTATGACAAAGGAATCAACTGGCTTGGTATCGCTTGATTTAGAAAGAGCCTTCGATACGGTGTGGCATGATGCGCTTGTGCATAAACTTTATCGGCATGATTTTCCAATTCCATTTTTTTAGATTTAGATTTTTATTTATTGTGGCAATAGATTACATGTATGTATTTGAATCTTACATTTTCAGAGATGCGGTCATATTACCTTACTACTAATATATTAATACAAGTCCTTAAATGATATATCACAGATTAATTTGAAGGAAAAGCCACAAAAACCTTCATTAAATTTTGTGGTGTTAAGGAAGGGAAAAGAGAAGTGGTAGGTCTACTTGATTTCAAGGGTAAAGATCAAGGCAGTGGTGTTACTAGCGCGAGCTAGATAAATTGATTTTCCATTTCCATTAATAAAAACAATACAAAGTTTTTTAAAAGATAGGAAGCTTATGGTGTGCTTGGGCAATACCTATTCATCCATGCAAAGTGCTGTTTTTGGTGTTCCTCAAGGATCAAATCTTGCACCTATTTTATTCAACCTATTTGTATCCGACCTACAAATACAAGCCGGAAATTCTGAACTTGCAATGTTTGCTGACGATACCGCCGTATTCGCATCTGGTGTAAAGTTCTCGGATGTGTTCGCGACGTTGCAAGATGCACTTCATCAAATTGAACACTATTGCACAAAATGGAAGCTAAAGATAAACGCTGGAAAAACTCAAGCTGTCTGGTTCACTAGACGAAGAAAAGAATGTTTTACACCTGACAGAAATAATAATTGTTGGCGCTACAGTCCAAAGGGGGACCAGGGCCTAGCTTGCTCATCAACTACTCGTGTTGTGCGCGCTGCTGTTCTCTCACGAGAAGAAGGGACCTACAGTTTTTTGCCCACAATACACAAGGCCTACATACGCCCAAAACTTGAGTATAACGCTCCTATTTGGTCAGGTGCTTCTAAGACCTCCCTGCATCTGCTGTATAGAATTCAAAAGCGAGCGATAAAACTTATAGGTGACAGTAATATTGCGAAGTCGAATGACTCGTTAGAACACCGACGTAATGTCGCGTGTTTGTCACTTTTTTATCGCTGTTTTAACAAGAAATGCTCAGATGAATTAGCCAGTTGCATTCCTCCCCTTCAAGAATTCACCCGCAATACGCGCCTCGCTAGGAATGCCCATCAATTCACCCTCAAGCCCTCTTTCGGACATACAGTCAAATTCAGAGACTCGTTCTTTAGCCGCACTACACGAATCTGGACTGCTCTTCCCAGCTCGATTTTTCCTCCTCATTACAATCCACAGGCATTTAAAACCAATGTGCATCGGTACCTTCTCTCCCTCTCTTCCTCTATACCTTCGGCCCGTGCTGTGACTTGATCCGGTCACTTAAGGGTACTCGCAACCCCTTTTGCACGCGTCAATTATAAAAAAAAAAAAGTCTGTGAGTGAAACCTAGGCGCAGCAAAATGTGAAATTAAGTATTCCTTAAAATGGTTTCGCAACAAGAACATTGTAGCATTGGCTGGATATTTTGTATCCGCGTCTCACTTAAACCAGAGCTCCGACACATTGTGCATAAGTTTGAAGAAGCGCACTGACCATTTACAAAGCGGTAATCACAGACCTATGACTGTTCTGAATTCTTCTAATTTTGAAAAAAAAAAAAAAAAAATGAACCATCACCAGCCCATAAATTGATGCAATGGTAGTGTCTCTTGGTCCTTCATCGGTTTCTCATAAGCCCAAATACGCCAGCTTTATTTGTAATTTTTTTTTCAATTTAATTCAATTCATTTTAATAATAATAATTGTTGGCGCTACAGTCCAAAAGGGGACCAGGGCCTAGCTTGCTCATCACCTACTCGTGTTGTGCGCGCTACTGTTTTCTCATGAGTAGAAGGGACCTGTAGTTTTTTGCCGACTCCGAACGGCGAGTTTTGAGAAGCTTTCTTAGACAGTTATTACTCTTTGAGTGTTGTCAGCAGCTCGAAAGAGGTGGTGCCGTGAAATATTAGAAAAATTGGTGTTGAACTGGGAATCGAACCTAGACCCTTCGTCGTGTGAGTGTCGCACTCTACCCACTACGCCACGGCGGCCACACCTAACAGAAAGCTTAATCTAAATTCAATCGAAATAGAATGGGCGCACTCGTGTAGGAGTAGTCCTACATCAAAAACGAACCTTCCAAAAGCATATTGCCAATCGTGTAGATAAAGTAAATAACGTAACCAGAATCATTTATCCGTTTATAAATAAGAAATCTATGCTTAGCAATGTTAACAAAATCATTTTCTTCAAAACTATTTTTCAACCCATACTCTTATATGGTTGCCCTGTTTGGTTTGATTGTGCAAAAACGCATATATATTGAAACTGCTAAGATGTCAAAATAAATTACTTAAAATGATGATTGGATTGCCTAGAGACGTCCCTACTGCTCGTCTTCATGATATAACCTGCGTCAACCTTAAAATTACTATGCTAAATAAAATTAAAATAAAATTCTACAATAATTGTTCTTTTTCGGAACATAGACTAATTGCTCAATTAAGTGTGCAAGAGGGTTAATGTGCAATAGTAGGTTTAAGATTTAAGTAAGGGTTTTTGTTGGTTGTGGTCGCCGTGGCGTAGTGGGTAGAGTGGGACGCTCACACGCCGAAGGGTCTAGGTTCGATTCCCAGTTCAACACCAATTTTTCTAAAATTTCACGGCACCACCTCTTTCGAGCTGCTGACAACACTCAAAGAGTAATAACTGTCTAAGAAAGTTTCAAAAAATTTCGCCGTTCGGAGTCGGCAAAAAACTGTAGGTCCCTTCTACTCGTGAGAGAACAGTAGCGCGCACTACACGAGTAGTTGATGAGCAAGCTAGGCCCTGGTCCCCCTTTGGACTGTAGCGCCAACAATTATTATTATTATTAATTATGATTTTGTTGGTAGCATTTCCCTTGAAGTAAAATAATCCAGCAAATAGAGACTTTATTTTATAAATACATTGAATTACAGTTGTAAAGGAAACTCTCCTAAATCTCTAACTTGTTATGTAATTACCTTCATGAATTGTATCAAATCGGCTACTGAATAAAGTAAATTGAAAAAAAAATGAATTTAGTCTTCCCTTCCATTCCTTAGACTGAAACAAATTTCTTTTTCATCTCTCTTTAAGTAAATCTAATCGGTCTAACCTTCTTCGCGCCTCATGCCCATCATTATTCATCGTTTTCTTTTCGAATAAAGCCGCCTTGACGTCACGTCTTCATTTTGAATCGTTTTGCAACAAATCTGCTTTCTTTCAGCCAACAAGTATCTCTTTTGTGGGCTGCGACACGGTAATAACTTTCAACCACAATCAAAACAGCAAACCAATTATTTCCCACTCAACTCTCGCCGCAAACGGTTGTTGCAAATCGGGTTCCTCTTGTAGTTAGAGATCACAGCCAAAAGTTTGTGTCACTGCCATGTGCAGAGAGAGATAATTTCGTGAGACTGTGAAAACTGAAATTAGTGTCAAGGCCTTGAAGTTGCCTCATTTTGTTCAACTCATCTAATCAACCAAGAAGACATTGAATAGCTGAAAAGGTGTCTCATCTTCTGCGTCGAGGATAAATAAAATGTTGTTCTCCTCTGTGTATACCCTACACACGTGAAATATCCTGCAAACTCTATGAAATCAATCATTCTCTTCATGGAGAGCAAATGAGTCGGAAAATTGCAGATTTTCTTCGACATCCTCTGCGTGCAGGCTCAGTTTCCGATGGGGACTGGGATTTCCTTGAAAAGATTGATTGGGATAAGGAGGAAGCTGGGAGTGGCTCAGGCTGGAAGAAAAAATCTTTCAAACGTTGTCACTCGTCTCATTGTCAGGATTTCTGGCTTGATTCACGGAATTTTTCCTGTCGCCAGGCAAACTTTGTCTCTTCCATTGCCCCAGTCTCAGCTTTATTTATGTAACTCCGGAGGAAAAAATCTCACATCAAAACTTTGCCCACATGCACGCTTGTGGTTCACAATGTTCCACCACCAAACAGAGTATCGCGACGTTTCGGACAGAGCTGCAGAAGGCCAAAACTTTTCGATTTAATCCCCTGCAACCCTTATCGCCGCGTTGGCAACACATTTCGGAGGTGGATACCCTCGAACTGTGTGTGTGTGCTCGGTCTCGCAGCGATAATAGCCTGGCGCTGCTACCGCGCACTCACTGACCCATTTCCAGATGTGTTTGGAGAGGAGAGAGAGAAAAAAAACCAAAACACATGAGATTATGAGCGTTCTCGCATTATAATGACATTTCTACGCATACTCCAGATACGCCCCAACGGAGGACGGAAATTGAAGACATTTCCAGCATTTCCAACATTTTCAGCATTTTCACAATTTTCTGCATGCACAACCAACGACAACGACAACGATGATGATGACGTCGTTTCGTCGAGCTTTTATTTTCTAATTTCATCGAACCCTTCATCTTCGTCGGCGTTGGCAGGCCAGCTGTGGCCTGAAAAGAAAGCACACAACTGCCTCCTCACCGAAAAGTCGAAGCGAAAGACAAAAGGGCTCCAGGGCGACGACGACAACGCCGCTGACGATGTGGAATAACCACGTACGACAACACTCATCTTAAATTGGAATTTCCTCACGTATGCATGTGACGACCACTCCCTCACGCCACCTCCTCACGCCACAAACACATCTTGTCTAAGCGCCGCTTTCATTTTTCCTAGAATTCGCCTTCCCCCTACATTGATGTTTCGTAACCACACACCAGGCGAACGCACAACATTGCAGGCGATCCGTGGTCCCAATTGCCACCCCTAATGTTTGCCAAAATATTTTTAAAGTTCCTGTCGCGAAGGAGCGACACACTAGAACGTGTGCGACGTTTCAGTAATTCCCATTGAGAGTGTCCCATCGGCTTAGTGGGATTTGTTTGCGTTGTTGCCCATTCCGCTTCGTATTTGGATACGGATTTAGGTTTTTATTCCAGTCCTGCACCTCATTGTTTGGAGTTGAATTTCAGGACGGTTTAATGAGTTGGAAGTCATTCGCGCTCGTGTGTGTGTGTATGACGCACTCCTGACGGGTACTCAGAGCCGGACGTGTACGATTGTTCGGCTCTGAGCAGGGAAGTGTTCAAAAGGAAGCCTTACTGCTGGGGGAACGTAGTGAATTTGTTGTCACAGAGGTAATTAATCCGACTGCGGCACGGGCTCACCGTGAGGTTTGTGATGACGACGTGTGCATGGTAAGTGCCCCTGGCAACCTGGCGGGCGTTTTTTTTTTTCGGTCAAAAGGAGTTGACTTATTTTTTTCTGCGAAATTGGCAAAAGTTTTATTGTCTGACATGAGGGGAAGTTGTTGATGTCAATGTGATTGACTTTGAATGTGGTTTCCCTGAAGAATTGTGCCTAATACTGTGAATTCGAGGCGGACAAGCTCACTTTGCAGAGAGAATTGTTTAATTTATTAAAACGCTGTATAGTAATGAATCAATTTAAAAAAAAATGTATTCAACTATTTCGAAACATGCAATTATATTGAAGCCTTTAATATGATTGAAGCATTCAATTATCCATTTATTCGATAAAGTTGAAGTAAGGAAGCTTTGTGTTATATTGAAGCTTTCAACTATGAAGCCTGTATTTAGTATTGAAGCGTTCAATTTTATTGAAGCATTCAATTTTATTGCTGGCCGCTGTGGTGTACTGAGTAGAGTGCGCCGCTCACACTCCGAAGGGTCTAGGTTCGATTCCCGGCTGAACACCTCGAATTTTTTACGGCACCACCTCTTTCGAGATGCTAACAACACTCAAAGAATAGTAACTATCTAAGAAAACTTCTCAAATTTCGGCGTTCGGAGTCAGCAAAAAACTGCAGGTCCTTTTAACTCGTGAAAGAACAGTAGCGCGCACAACACGAGTAGTTGATGAACTAACTTGGCCTAAATCCCCTGTGGAATGTCGCGCCAACAATTATTATTATTATTCAATTTTATTGAAGTGCTCAGTTATAGAAGCGTTCAATTATATTGAAGCGTTCAATTATATTGAAGCGTTCAATTTTATTGAAGTGCTCAGTTATAGAAGCGTTCAATTATATTGAAGCGTTCAATTATATTGGAGCGTTCAATTATATTGGAGCGTTCAATTATATTGGAGCGTTCAATTATATTGGAGCGTTCAATTATATTGAAGCGTTCAATTATATTGGAGCGTTCAATTATATTGAACCATTCAATTATATTGAAGCGTTTAATTATATTGAAGCGTTCAAATATATTTAACAAAGCTGTGCGTTGAGCAAGGCTGTGAACGTGTGCAAAGCTGTGCGTTGAACAAGGCTGCTTCTTGGTCAGACTGGTACGTTTTGTACGTTGAGCAAGCCGGTGCGTTGAACATATCTGCGCGTAGGACAGGGCTTTGCGTTCGGTAAAACTGTGTTGTTTGCAACGTTTTTCGTTGTAATTTTAAACGATGAAAATGAGTTTTCTGAATGATGAGTAGAAAAAAGAATTTTATTGGAAAAGCCTTTCATTGGAAAAGGCTTTTATTGGAAAAGCCTTTTATTGGAAAAGCCTTTTATGTGTCGACACTTATTCTCGTCTGTGGATAATCCGTTTGATGCTCCCAAACTAGATATTGGCCTTCCTGCCGTGACTAACATACGAATGCCCAACATTTGGCGCCTGCTGCTTTGGAAGGCTCAAAACACAAAAGGAATGCTTTCAAAACGGAGGAGAGTGTAGAAAAAAGAAACTACTCAAAAACTTCCTGAATCAGTGTGGGCGGAAATTACAGGTATCTCCGACCATGTGGACCCAACACACAACCCTGAGACTTCCTCTGATGTCTCACATACAAGGCAGTGTATTCACCCAAACATAGAACTCCAATTGATTTGAATAGCCTTCAGTTTATCAGTTCCCACTCAGTTTCGATGTCACGTTTACCGCCATAAGTAAAAATTGCCTGCAGTTCTATGCCGACTACACACGGTTCAGTTGAACCTGGACATCGTCTACCAGTGGAGATAGGAGTTCTGTTCCCAATTTTGGTAACATGCCTATTCAATCGAAATTTCTTTACGATCCGTATTCCCAATTAATTTCCTAATGCGTGAACGTGATGTTTCCTCACTTCCTTCTGACGGAAAACAGCTGAGCTCGCTTTTACGATAGGGTGCCTCTCCCGAAATCCTGCCGTTAATTTTCATGACATGTTAATTGGACCCTAAGTAAACGACACCCTCCGACTGTTCCAGGATTCACAACGAACTTGTTGACGAAACGCCCGAGTTACCGCCCCTGCGTGTTAGTCGGAAATGCCAAACATTTGCGAAAACTACGCGAACCCCTGTTACAAGGAGTCACCCTCTAATGGCTGACCTTGCATCAAGGCCAGAACACTTTCTGTATTGATTGGATTTTCAGCGACTTACCCCTAAGTGTGTGTGTGTGACAGGACATGCATAATTGCTCTGTTCTGCTCTGTAGCCGTGACAAACTAAAATACCCATTGTTCCCTGCTGCAGAGGCGCAGGGCTATCGATTGTTCTTTTGCAGATTTTCCAGATCCTCGTGCCAACTTTTTGACACACACACATACACACGCAAACAAAGGCGCACATGTGCCCGTAATATTTCGCAATAGTTTTTGAATGGAAACCTTTGAAACGGAAGCAGGGGGAAGAACAGCAAAATGGACGAAGAAACAAGACCATTACGGGTCCGGTCCCCTGTTGCGGATGCTTCAATTTAGTTTTGATGTGATATATGCTGGCCAGGCGGACGGCGCGCTGCGGCGGCGGACGGTGATTTGAGGAGTATGGTGGATGTTGGTGTTTCCCTTCTGATTATTGTCATGCCAAAGTAATTGTCATCCTGTGCTGTGAGGTTCCCTTCTTCCCTGCATGACGTTCGCAGAGCCGGGGGAGAGGGGGGTTTATGTCCTAGAACGATGGTGACCTAGATACTGTACGGAAAGGTGGTTGGCCATGTGAGGTATGGGCGATTTTTTGTGTTTTCAATTTTTATTGTTTCTACACTCGAATGAAAATTTCCTTCCTTAAATAGGGGACACTGGATGATGTAGGAAATGTAAGAGGAACGAGTTGATGTCAGAAAATGGGCACGCAGTGTGTTTGATTGGCTGGCGAAAGGGTTTTTCATTGATTTGGAGCACTTCCATCCAGAAGGGTTCAGGGCCTAGCTTTTTCAGTTACTGCTTGTGCTGTGCGCGGTGTTGTTGTTTTTTAAGCACATAATCCAATAGCTTTGGACAATCTTTACGAAGGACAAAGATGCTATGCAAAATTCTTCACTCCGAAGGTAAGGGGGCCATGTACCTGTGCGGCAATTGCATTTTTGGTATTCACTCTAGAATATGCAATCGAGTCTCAGTTCATGTCATTTTACAGCAGCGGTTTAAAGCTTGCAAATAAGTGATACAAATTTTGCTTTTGATTTTTGATTTGGGGCAATTCGCTATTTGGGGCATTTCAGCAGATTGAAAATTGTGTGTTTTGGGGATGTAAAGCGAGCGGGATTTCCGTCATTTTAGGCTTTGGGCATTTCAGAATTAAACCTATTCGAAATTTCGGCCATTTAGAAATTTGGTGTTTTTTTGGCTTTCTGTAATTTCAGGCATGTTAGAGTTTAGGCCACAAAGGTTAACTGGCGTTTTAGGATTTATGCTTGTCGGGATTTCAGTAAATTCGGAGCTAAGCGTTTTGAAACTTGAGTTTTTTGGTTTCTTTGTAATTTTTAGTTTTAGAGTATAGGCTTTTCGTGGCTTTTGGCAGTTCAGAATCAAGGCTATTCGAAATTTTGATCTATTGGAATTTCGATCCCCTGCAACATAAAGTTGTTGGTTTTCTGGGATTTCGGATTGTCAAAGTTTAGGCCACAAAGGTTGAGGCTTTTCGGAATTTTGGCTTTTCAGAGTTTCACTAATTTCGGCTTTTACCGTTGAAGTTGAGTTTTTTGGCTTGCTTGTAATTAGGTGTACACCGATTTTTCGAAATTTTCACGGCACCACCTCTTTCGAGTTGCTGACAACACTCAAAGAGTAATAATTGTCTAAGAAAGCTTCTCAAATTTCGCCGTTCAGAGTCGGCAAAAAACTGTAGGTCCCTTCTACTCGTGAGAGAACAGTAGCGCACACAACACGAGTAGTTGATGAGCAAGCTAGGCGCTGGTCCCCCTTTGGAGTGTAGCGCCAACAAATATTATTATAATTGTAATTATTAAATATTTATTTTAGAGTTTAGTTTTTTCGTGGCTTTAGACATTTCGGAATTAAAGCTCATATCGATCTTTTCGGGTTTTGATTTTTTTTTCAATGTTTTAGCGAAAGGTTTTAATGATTTTAGTTTTTTTTTAGGATTTGGTGTTTCTGTAAATTAAACTTTCAGAGTTTCAGGATTTCAACTATTTCTGGATTTATCATTTTACAACTTGAGTCCTTTGGTTTCCTTGCAATTTGGTAATTTCAGGGTTTAGGTTTTTCGTGAAATGAGACTCAATTTGGCCATTTCAAGTCTGATTTTTTTTTTTTTTTTTGGATTTGCGTTTTTTGCATCCTGGGATTTCGGGCATTTTGGAGTGTAGGCCACAAACCTTGAGGACTTAAACTTTTAGAAATCACGGTCATTTAAGATTTTGGTGTTTTGCAACATAAATTGTTTGGCTCTTTGAAACTTCAAGAATGTTAAAGTTTAGACCACAAAGTGTGAGTCATTTCGGGACAACGGCTTTACGGCATTTCGATCATTTTGAGAATTGGTGTTTTTCATTTTTTGGGCTTCCTGTGTTTTCGGGCATTTTAATATCTAAGCTACAAATGTTGAGACATTTCGGGATTTAGGCTTTTTCTAAATTTCGGTTACTTCGAGGTTCGGTGTTCTAAGTAATATGAATATGTTGCCTTGTAATTTAGGCATTTCTGATTTTACGCATTTTTAGAAAATTAGAAATTGATACTTATCAAAGCATGTCATTTTAAGATTAAGAACATTTCGGCATTTTTGACTTTTGACTTTTAGGAAATTAAGCTTTTCGGCAATTTGTTCATTTTAGAACTTTGAACAATTTGCGATTTGTGTTTTTTTTTAGTGGAGGGCGGTCTATGGACTTGCTTGTCTCTTTGTTGTACTTTGTTGTAGTAATTTAAGGATTTTAACTTTTCAGAAGATATTTATTTCGTAAGAATACCTTTTCGACCTTTTTACTTTTTGGAACTGCAACTTTTCTGCAGCTTGGACACTCTGTAATTTTGAACAACTAAGGAATTTTTCGGGGCTCATACATTTTGAGATTTTTGAATTTTTATCACTTGCAGATTTATGTTATTTCCGCATGAAGTCTTTTGGTCCTGTTGGGTATTTAAAAAGTCATTTAAGCAATTAGGACTTAATTTTTTTGGATAAGTTGACATTTTTACTTTAAAAAATTGTTGGCCTTTCTATATGAAGGTCAGCTTTTTCTGTGCAAACGTTGAAGAATGCAAAAAAATAAGTCGCACGATGTCTTGGAAAAAGAAACAGAAGCAGAGCCGTCATACCGTGTTTGATGTAATCACCTCCATGCAAAAAGAATATAAAAAAGGATACTAATGCACCGTGCTCTGAATGAAGTTGCTATAGAACGATGCAGGTCAACTCTCGGTTATACGACCACATCGGTCATAATCTCCTTCATATCTACCCAACTGAGATTAATGTGTCATTGGAACATAAGCCTGCTCTACTGCATGTTCAGGTTTCCGCATGGACCTGTCAAACCCGACATTCATACTAGTAGAACCTTTATTCCTTCTATTGAGCCTGTTAGGGTCAGCCGACTCCGCCTTAGTCTAGTGGCTATCCTTCCGACAGGGTTATTAGCTATACTATCAGAGGAAGTTCACATGGCTGCAAATCCCAGCTTCCTTCAAGGCACCTCAAAGGAACCGTGAGGCTTCCGTGTTAGCGAAAGCTTTTTTTACTGCAAGCAATGTCAGGAGAGTGGCCCCCGTAGAGTGCGGCGCTCATACGCTGAAGGGTCGTCTATGTTCGATTCCTATCTGAACACCAAGACGAATTTCGTCAAGGTCATCCAAAATCAGTTGTTGTTCCGGAAACCATTGATGCTGTGCGCCAACTGATAATGAAAGATCGTCATGCGACCTATCCTGAGATTGAGACAACCTTAGGCATTAGTGGGACCAGCATACATTCAATATTGCATGAACATTTTACCATCAAAAAAATTTATGCGGATTCCACACAATTTGTCGCTCGCTCAAAAAAGGCTCGTGTCGATTGGTCGAAAGAAATGCTCAAAAAATACGATCACGATGCTTTGCAACACGTCTATGACATCGTGACTGGTGATGAATCGTGGATTTACGCGTATGAACCCGAAAGTAAACAGCAGTTGAATGTATGGGTGCTTCGAATTGAGCCAAATTCAACAAAAGTTGCTCGCGCTCGAAGCACTTTCAAGCAAATGGTCGCCTGTTTTTTCGGAAGGACTAAACATGTCGCAACCGTACCACAAGAACAACGCAGAACAGTCAATTCGGAGTGGTACACAACCATTGGTTTGCCAGTTGTCTTCCAAGAAATCAGGAAAACCAACCGCCGAAGACAGATCACTCTTCACCACGACAATGCGAGCTCTCACACATCGGCTCAAACAACTGCATTTCTGGGCACTCAAAACATCGATTTGATGAGTCATCCGCCGTATAGCTCTAACTTGGCACGGAATGACTTCTTTTTATTACCGTACGTAAAAAATAAAATGAGAGCTCCACATTTTTCGACACCTGAAGAAGCGGTTGATGCGTTCAGAATGCATGTTTTGAGGATATCTCAATCAGAGTGGCAAAAGTGTTCCGGCAATTGGTTTAAACGCATGCAAAAAGGGTATAGATCTTAATGGGGAATAATTTGAAAAACAATAAAGCTAATTTCGATGATTAATATCTGTTTTTGTTCTCTAGTCCCGAAATTGGAAATATTGGAAAAACCTTTATTTTCTACTTGTGTCACCTTTATATTCCAGCCACATCATCAGCTTGATCAACCCAGTCCTTCATGGCTTTATGGCGCGGAAACCTGGACTTTAATAAAGGAGGGTGAGGAAGCCCTTAATCTTTTCGAGAAAAAAGTTTCGTGTGGGTTTTTTGGTCCTGTTTGCGTTGATGGCATCTGGAGGAGAAGATTTAATGACGAACTCTATGGGCTGTACAGCGACATGCGCCTGGTCAAGCGTCTTCGGATTCAACGCTTAAGATGGCTAGGCCATGTAGAGCATATGGACACCACTGCTTCGACCAGTCTTTGAATCAGAGCCATTGGGAAAACGCAACAGAGGACGGCCTATGCTAAGGTGGCGCACACAAGTGGAGAAGGACTTCAACCATCTTGGAGTGCGCAATTGGAGGCAGCTGGCGAAAGATCGTGCTGGCTGGAGAGGCATGTGGGTTGAGGCGCAGGTCCACCCCAGACTGTAGCACCACATGAAGAAGAAAAATGTCAGGATCATTATGAAGACATACTCTTATGGCGCGGAACGCGGCCATCTGATACTTGTGTAAGACAAGTAACACTCCCATCACTAACAAAAAAAAATTAATATTAAATTAATAATTTCTGTTAGTGGCGCCCCCTATATATGATCTGCTACGAT
This sequence comes from Eristalinus aeneus, assembly GCA_955652365.1. Classification (NCBI taxonomy): domain Eukaryota; kingdom Metazoa; phylum Arthropoda; class Insecta; order Diptera; family Syrphidae; genus Eristalinus; species Eristalinus aeneus. The sequence goes on from OY019131.1 coordinate 93,828,492, forward strand.
GTTGAATACTTAAAATTTTCCACATATATTAAATTTACCTTAGCGAGCTTGGACTTATGAAGTCACTCCGGTTCTACGAATAAGACAAAGTACAGACACTCTCAGGAGCTTGGCTTAGGAAGCATTCAGTAGATGACCGGTCAGAATGACCCCAGTCCTTGCGGCAGTGCAAAGTAAGGTAAGAAGCAAGGTAATCAGTCCTGGATGTAAGGAAACCAACCGAGAGCAACAACGGAGGCCATATTTTGGAATCACGGACAGTCAGGAACCCCTGACATTCTGTTTCAGTCTGACCCGTGTAATTGGTCCCCCTGTGGAGTGTCGCTGTGAACGTGGTTTAAACTAAAATTGCAAGGAGAGTCGAGTCGATAAACAACCGTGCTTCCTGATCCTGATCCTCTTAGTCTCCTGGGTCGGAGTCTGTCACTTGGTTACTGGAATTTACTTCTGACTCTTTGTGGAGTTGCATAAATTCACAGAAACAAATATCCCAAACCCTATTTCTTAAAAGGTGTCAACTAGACTTTGTTGCGACTTTTCAAATTCCTGGAAGAAAATTTTTTGTAAGAGGAGCTGTTTCCATTGATTTATGCTTCCATTCAAGGCCCATTCTAGCAGCCACCCGAAATTCTCGCCATCTTTTCTCTCATTTTCTGTTGGCCGCCGTAAAATTACTCGTTCAAATTACCTGTGAATCCAATCAAGGAAACTAACACGGCACGTAAGCGCACCGCACAACCGCAGCATTCCCTCTGACTTTATCTGACCCATAAACTTCAAGGGTGCAATCACAATTTAACTCCATTAAGCTGGATGTGGATGCACCAGGCCCTGCATAATTACCTTCACACTTCCATTGCCATGTAATGCATGTGTAATTCTTTGAAAACCACTTCACACGTTTGCAGGGGCTCCGACTGGACGGACGGATGACTGACTGGCTGGCTGCCTGTCTGCCCGGCTGAATAGAAAATGGATACGAAGGGCAGAGAAGAAAACGAAATTATCTTGGAAAAAAATCTTTGTGTTGAAAATGGAAAGATGCCGCAGGGGAGCGCGACAGAGACAGAGAGAAAGCGAATTACAGTGCTGGTGACAAGCACCTGTAACACACACTGTTCAGCGGCGCTGATGTCATCGGACAGTGTCCGTGGCCAGTTGACTTATCTCCTTTGGCTCATTTTCGCAAAGTAAGCCACACTCTGGTCTTTGTTTCAACAAAGTGGGGAAATGACAAGAGTGTGGCGGGCTAGAAGTACAGTCCAGCCCCCAATGGAGAGTCAACAAGACCCCAGTCATCCAGCCAGCCATAGCAGCTGTTCAAATACTTCACCTTTTCCATGACTGGCGCTAATCCAGGCTTTCTCGTTCGTACCCTGCAGGCTGCACTACTCGCTCTCTCTCTATCTCTCTCTCTCGCACTTGCTCTGCGACGTCGTTGTTCATTTGTGTGCCGTCGTCGGCGTCGTTGTCGGTGCTGTTGCAAGTGTTGTTTGTGGGAGCTCCTTGAATTTCTCGTTGCAGTAGCAATCGTCACACCTGGGTAAATTTGATTTTTTTTTTTCATTTTCCTCCCTATTCCTTTTTGTTTTCGCCGGAGGAGACCAGATAGAAACAAAAAGCCAACCGTAACACCATCGCCACCATCTTGGCGATGAGATTAATTATTAAACTTAATCATTTGAAGGGCTCTGGGCGCGTTAAGCGACTTCTCTGAAAGGAAAACCTTTGCAGAGCCACCTGGAAACGAGGTCACCTCGCATGCAAGTTGACATTTTCTTTTGTTTCCTTTGTGCGAAAACCGGTAGCAGCTGATTAAACGCCGGTTCTCGTTCGTTCGCTGCCCATACACACGAGTTACCGGTTTTGCGGGGCCTATTGTGTCGCCGCGGCAGTGATTCATTTCTTTCTCGATTTTTCTCGCACTGGCGCATGTGGCGCATGACACAGTGATTTTCATTTCACCCTAATGACTGCAGAAACTACGAAATATCGAAAGTGATGATGATGCTTCGGTTGGCGGAGTTTCGTGCCAGAGCAATTATCTGCCGCGAGTGGAGATGAATTTGCGAGCGACGAATGGAAACGGCCGACAAGTAGTCATTAAAGGTTTATAAAATTTTTCTATTTATGGCTGCGGGCAGGGTATCCTTGGCCGAGTTTAAAGGTAGACAGAATTGGGGTTAATTTTTAGGAGAAGCTGCGGTTCCAATAGGTGGCAATTAAGAGGTCATTCAGGGCGCGAGATTTTTCACTAGGGAGAGCTGACGTTTTGGAGGCGCTGAATCTTCTGAATTGTGTTTAAAATAAATTGCGAGTCAACCTTGGCGGTTGAAGGGACTTGATGGGGTGTTGTAGAGATTTGTTCTCGATTCGATACTTCGATCCACACTGACTGAACTGAAGGAACCTAAAGCAACTTCAAATTTGGATGTACATGGTAGCCTACCATCACCCATCCACGTTTGCAAACAAGAGAAGCGGAAGTCTGTGGCCAAACTCCGCACTCCCTGAATTTTATTGATTGCAGTCACTCCAGACAACATTCATCGGAAACTCCATGAAACCACTTCCCAAGAAGAAAAATACAAACTCAGCTCCCCTCGACAAACAATTACCGCCCGCCTCAACTTTTCAATCTACACAACCGCATCCAGAACAAAGTCATTCGCCGCCACTTGTGAATCTCATTGAAAACTTGTGCCAAACACACCACGGAACAAACAATCCAATTCTCTAAACTCACAAAACCCTACAAAAGCCGCCTAACAAGACTGTGCTCTGTTCGAACAGAGACACAGAGAGGGGGAATGGCGTCATCCTAACTTTCCTAATCCCATTTCGTCACACAATTTCGACATGCAGTCGGAGCACATTCAACAACCCGATGATTGCCAAACGCACACATTTTCTTCAACCACCACATGTGCGCATCTGGAACACCCGACCAGCAACCGACCCAAAATTTTCGAATGAGCGGGAGAGAGATTGTCGACCGGCGGGAACTAGGGCAAACTATGCGCCAAGGAAACTATATTCCAAGTAAACAAAACCACTCAACGAAATCTCATTAAACCTCGCACACCACGCAGCAGGAGCACCAAGCCCAATACGAGCAGGGACAATATGTTTGATAGCTTCGTACAACCGCCGACTTCACCTCATGCCGCTCATTAAGCCAGCCTGTGCCTTACATCCTTGCGGCGCGCTCGTCCTTGAGTGAGCGACAGACACAAAGAACGCACTGTTTCTAGATCGTGCAGATAAGCGCAGCACATGTCGGGGATGAATGGAAGGCAGGGAGGAGTCGCCGAAGTCGACAACAACTCACGGAAACTCTGATAACAGAGAAAAAATGGAGGCGCTGGCCCTATTAGAGATAATGAGGACGACGAGGACACCGAGGATGATGGTGATGAGGACGACAAGGCACGCCACCGGGAGAACTATGAATTTTTCAACAAATTACCAGGATGTGCATATGCACACGGCGAGGGGCGGACTGCAGTGAAGGATGCTCTTCAATTATTGACGGGCGGGGTTCTCCTGCCACTCCTTGAAGATGATGAGATGAAAGACATAAAAGTGCTTACCAAGAGATTAAGTTGAAGTTTGGGGCTTTCTTGACTTCTTTCCTCACATTGGAGGTGGAGACGGTGCAGGAGTACTTGCAAGGACTAAACGCTACTGACTGGACGCACCTGAAAGAGATAGAAAAAAATTGCTTTTAATAACTGAGGGAAAAGAAATATATTCAGATGGTCAGAGTTGAGTGGCCACTTCAGGCTCTGCGGCGGAGATTGAAAGAAAGAACAAAAACCACGTGTACTTTGGTCGTTATTTGATTAGAGAATGTAGTTGGGGTTGGAAATGGAATTTTGACTTGGACTGCGGTTACGACTGCGAACGATTCTAGGACTGAGGCTATTATCGGGACTTGCTGCGTTGAGCGGTGCTGCACGATTGCAACTTTAAGCTCGACTGTGAACATGATCAGCTTGTAACTGCGACTGCCAGTACGACGGTGACTGCCAAGAGCTGAATTGGAGGCTGGGACTTCCAGTGGAGTTGGAACACGAACTGCGAATGCGAACATTACTGCGTTTGCAGCAGGGAATAGAACTGAGACTGAGACTAGCATAAGGGCTAGGACTTGGTCTGGGTCTGGGATTGGGACAGGGATTGGGACAAGGAATTGGGACTGGAACTGAGACTGGAACTGTAACTGGGACTGAGACTGAGACTGAAACTGAGACTAAGACCGAGAGCGAGACCGAGACCGAGACTGGGACAGGGACTGGGACTGGGACTGGGACTGGGACTGTAACTGGGACTGGGACTGGGACTGGGACTGGGACTGGGACTGGGACTGGGACTGGGACTGGGACTGGGACTGGGACTGGGACTGGGACTGGTACTGAGACTGAGACTTAAACCGAGACTAAGACTGAGACCGAGACCGAGACCGAGACCGAGACCGAGACCGAGACCGAGACCGAGACCGAGACCGAGACCGAGACCGAGACCGAGACTGGGATTGGGACTGGGACTGGGACTGGGACTGGGACTGGGACTGGGACTGGGACTGGGACTGGGACTGGGACTGGGACTGGGACTGGGACTGGGACTGGGACTGGGACTGGGACTGGGACTGGGACTGGGACTGGGACTGGGACTGGGACTGGGACTGGGACTGGGACTGGGACTGGGACTGGGACTGGGACTGGGACTGGGACTGGGACTGGGACTGGGACTGGGACTGGGACTGGGACTGGGACTGGGACTGGGACTGGGACTGGGACTGGGACTGGGATTGAGACGAAGACTGGAAATGGAAATGGAACTGAGACTGAGACTGGGACTGGGACTGGGACTGGGACTGGGACTGGGACTGGGACTGGGACTGGGACTGGGACTGGGACTGGGACTGGGACTGGGACTGGGACTGGGACTGGGACTGGGACTGGGACTGGGACTGGGACTGGGACTGGGACTGGGACTGGGACTGGGACTGGGACTGGGACTGGGACTGGGACTGGGACTGGGACTGGGACTGGGACTGGGACTGGGACTGGGACTGGGACTGGGACTGGGACTGGGACTGGGACTGGGACTGGGACTGGAAGTGGGACTGGGACTGGGACCTGAGCCTAGATTTGAACTTAAAATTGTATTGGACTTGATGTTGGACCAGCACTTAAATTTAAACTGAGGCTTTAACTAGGATTTTGATTTTGACCACAAGGGACTAAGCATCCAACTTTGGCTGAAATAGGAGCATCGCGGGTGTCTTTTGCTTTGACTTCGAGCATGCCTGCACCCTCGACAGAAACCAAAACTATGACTTAGGCTAGATATGGGGCAGTAACGAATCAGACTGGTCGAGGTACATATACATGACTGCGACAACAACAGCAAATGCAGCTCGAAATTGGCCACGAATGCCCCGGAGACATCCAACTTTGAACTCAAACCAAAACTTGTCACGATCTGAATATTTGAAGATTCGAAATATTAAAATCTCAGCTTTGTACGAATGGGCAAGCAGTTCAAACCACAATCTTCGCAAAAGTCATTTCAAATCTTAGCACCAACGCAGGCATCAAGGGCGTTGCAATGCGTTCGTTCGCCCTTTATACGCTACCTCCGCATGTCATCCTACAATACGGTATACAGCTGTGGAATGCGTGCTTCAAAAATAGCAACGTGCACCACAAACCGTCTGCTTCGCTTCCCAGTGCACAGAAGAAGTTCGGACTTTTCGACGTCAAAAGTCCGTAAACAAGTGCAGGACCACCACATTCGTTCAAGGCTCCCTGACTTCCGACATTTCAAGTGTCAAACCCGATTCGAATCACAACCCTTTACGTGTCGTGGAAACTTGAAACGCTTGCACTAAGTTCTTATCCGAGCACGTCCAGGCATTTCTACACGACACACTACATCCGGAAGTGTGTAAACCGAAATTTTCGATCAGAAATTCCTCCTTCCCACACTCTCTACGTCGCCCATTGCACAGGAAGCCAGCCAGCCACGTTCTACACTCCACTGGGCGACCTTCAGTCCCAGTCTTGACCTCCAATATCACACATCTCCTTCAGGGTCGCGTCTCCCATGACTCCGCCGCCGCTTCACATCGAGGCACACTCAAAATGCACATATTTAGCAGTTAATTCAATTAAATTAAATCGAAGGGCTCTCCTTATCAATGCGAGACCGTTCCTCTGCGCGGCTGATATGTGACATCTGTGACCCGGCAGCGACGACGGCGGCGGCGGCGGCGACCATCGTCATGGACGGCGATGGCAGAGGAATGATTGATTAGAGGAGTACCCAGCCTACCATCTCATTCATTAATCTAATTAAGCAAAATGCATGACAATGCGTCAAGAGAGTGAGAGATGTGTCTTCGGGCACAGGCAAAAACGAAGACAACGACTCACGACGACCGAACTGAAACCGTGAACACGGAATTGACGATAATTGTCATTGGACGTTCGTACGGACAATTGAATAGTTGACGATCGCGCTGTAATCACGTAATTAAAGCGGCGTTTGTTGGTCCTCCACACGCGCGCATCAGCCGAGATGCAGCTCTCCGCGTGGCTCCGTGGCGGAGCAGCGAAGTGATTTCTTGGGAAGCGAGCGCAAAGGAGTGATTTATGCGGGTTTTAATCTGGTTAGATGATGGGGGCGATTTTATTATGCAATCTTGATCATTTTTTCTGCCGTGCGTAGGTTGTGCAGGAAGGAGAATGTGTAGATGGCGGTGGGAAAATGCAGAGCACAGTTTGAGGGCGGCTGCTTACTTGTGTGGAAACTGTGTGGAGTTGGTGACATGTTTGGAAGAGTTTTGAATTTATGTGGGTCAGATGTAGAGTCATGCATTGAAAGTCCTTGGCCTCCAAGTTGCTAGAAGGCGACACACTTTTAGCGAGTGCGCCATTTGCGTACTAGATTGCACCCTGAAGCACTTCTTCCGTACTGACGCGCTGGTCGACTGGTGTGTCCCTTGAATCTGGTATCTGGTGTGTCTGGTGTGTGTGTGACTGGTGTGTCCCTTGAATCTGGTATCCTGGACATGCTGACCTAAAGAGACACACAACTGGCCACAATCAGCACCAGAAAAATGAACACAGAGTATCAGGAAATTTCGAACTTCCACTCCTGGAACCCCACGTCCCTCTCTTACTCAAAACACTGCGCACCACCCATACGACAGCAAACATGAATGAACCGCGAGTTTATGTTTATTTTATGCGCCTCTAGCATAACTCATGAATACGCGAGGAACCAAACTAAAAGTCAGCTGCTGTCCAAAAAAAAAAGTCAAAAAATCACCACCAAGAGTCAAGTCGAATTCTTGTCGGAAATCGTAAAAATTTTTAACGTCCGACTGTCCCCGGAGACGGCAATTTATAGAACCATTATCACCTGGCACATTCATTCGTGGCTCCGTTCGTTTTCTGTTTCGGCTGCATTCGAATACTTCCTCGATGTGTAGGCGAACGGACACAGCTCTCGCCTTCTTCAGACATTCATCACTCCGTCAAATCACCGGCTGCAATCAATTAAACTGTCTCCCTCCTGTCCCACCCATCGCCCACTCGGAAGAAAGAAGAAGGCCTTCAGAATCATGATAACACTCTCACAGTTATTAATCCAATTCGTGGCCAACGCAAATGGCTCGAGTAAATACTTTTATTGTCAACTACCTCCGCCCAGCGCGCTGTGATAATCGTTTGTCTCGGACGTGATCAAAATTCAATTAAACGATCGATTGACAATGACTCTCCGTTCACGTCCGTAGGCCTGCCGCCGGCTGCCGTTCTATGCACACGCACACCGGCACTGCCAACTGACGCAATTATGTACTCGTACTGTGATGGTGGGAAACCTAAGTGATAGCGAGCGAAGTCTCGCACCCGTTCCCCCTGTGGCAGGAGCTGTGGTGGCGGTTGGGTGTGTTTCGAAAAGGAGACCGGAAGCATTCTAGTCTGCGCTGTGTGTTCCGCACCGGAACAGTTAACCCGTCGGCGGCGGCGCAAGCAAATCCCCCAGGGAGGAGACTAATCCAATCGGAGCTTCAAATTATGTCTTGTCCGGCCAACGATCTGGAGAGGGCGGGGAGAGGCGAAGCACCAGAAGGAGTTCCACTCGATTGGCCACCATGACCCGGTGGCGGAGTATTCAAATTGCGAAAGGAGGTAAACAAAGGTCAAGAGGGACGGAAATTACATTCGTTTTGAGGAAAGAAACGCGATTTCATATCGTCGTCGTGACACGATTGCACCACGCCCTATTCTTTCGATTTGAGATAAATGCACAGCCAAGTGACCTAAATTTTGAACAGAGCTCTTTTGTTTGTTTGCCCTCAGGGCGGGGACGGATGGAGAATGGGGGAGAGAGAGAGAGAGAGAGAGAGAGAGAAGGAGACTCATCTGTACCTCAACACAATTTGCCGCAAGTGGGTCAATTTGTGTCTGGTTGAGGGCCGAATGGAGTGTGGACAGATTTAGAATTGGTAACTCCAGGCGCACAACCTTGCTCTGGATAAGCAACGAGCGACAAATAGCCGTCGTGTTATTTTGTTCGTTTGATTGGTGATGCCGGCGACCCGCAGCATCCGCTGATGGAGCTCAAATTAGCATAAGCGATAAACTCGGACGTTGATTTAAGTGTGCTGCGATGTGATTCGGCTGACTAAACGGGCTCTTAACTGTTCTCCGAGCTGGAGGAATTTTCTGCGCGGCTGTTTATAGATTTCTGGAGAAATGGAAACGATTATCGGAGTTGGGGATCTAAATGAATGGGGGACCAGATGGGTTGGTTTGTTTTGTGTTTGTAGCTGTCGATGGAGGGAATGATATGTGACGGGCTAATATTTTCAGGGAAATTTAGCTTCTTGTAACCTTTTCCATTTCCAGCCTAGAGTAGGAACAATTATTGTCCTCCAACTCGACTGATGGCAATCAAATTGACTCCAATGAGCTGTCTGAACGTCACACAATGGACTCTTCTGAACTGTATGCCATGCAGTGACTGCTGTAAAACGAAGAAAATTGACCTCCATCAACTGTCCCAGAATTCACCAGATGATCTGACTAGATTTATTAATCACACGATTCAAAATCACATCCGCATCACTATTTATAGTCACAAGGGAAACACTGATGGAGAAAAGGCCATCTGTGGCGGGATGGCGGCTTACAGACCCAGGCTTTGAGGGAAAGTGACTGGTAGTGACAGCTTGACCAGAGGCTATATTCTGGTGCAACGGGAGGTCAGTGGCCCCTGGAACTTCGGTTCCAGCCTGACCGTGCGGTAGGCCATGACACTGATGGAGAAAAGACCTTCTGTGGCGGGATGGCGGCTTACAGACCCAGGCTTTGAGGGAACCTGACTGGTAGTGACAGCTTGACCAGAAGCTATATTCTGGTGTAACGGGAGGTCAGTGGCCCCTGGAACTTCGGTTCCAGCCTGACCGTGCGGTACCCCCCCTTGTGGGAGTATCGTGGTGATTGTGGCTTGCCACCTAACATAGCGGCTAGAGTCGAGGATAGTGAACTGTGCTGACTTGTCTAGTTGATTGTTCACCCACAACTAGGCAAGGCGGTTAGGAGACTATCCCATCTCAGTGTGGAGTTGCATTTCCAACCGGGCGCTGCGACCCAGAGAGCGGAAGAGGTTTTTGAAAGGCTTCGCATTAAACCAAGGTGGGGTGATTGCCATTCAAGCATGATCTCAGTTTGGTACTTGGCTAACTATGGCGTTTAGTCTTGCGTTACTTACAACTCTTGGTAAAATGGACCCTGTGATATTAGCCGTAAAGGCAGGTGATCACGTTAAACCAAATACCACATCTGTCCCAGAATTAGGAAGATGCAAAAGTGTCATTTAGGTTTGTTGGATGAAACCAACGATTTAATTCTGCAAAATTTTGATTGCTTCGAGATGGGCTGTGAGTGGAGCTAAATTTTGGTAGTTTATCATTGGCAGAAACATACCCAAGACGACGCTTCTTCTTCTTCTTTTTGTGGCGCTACAGTCCGGAGTGGACCTGGGCCTCAACCCACATGCCTCTCCAGCCAGCACTATCTTTCGCCAACTGCCTCCAGTTGCGCACTCCAAGATGGTTGAAGTCCTTCTCCACTTGTGTGCACCACCTTAGCTTAGGCCGTCTTCTGTTGCGTTGTCCCAATGGCACGGATTCAACAACTTTTCGGGCCAGAGCAGTGGTGTCCATACGCTCTACATGGCCTAGCCATCTGAAGCGTTGTATCCGCAGACGCTTGACCAGGCGCCGCTCGCTGTACAGCCCATAGAGTTCGTCATTAAATCTTCTCCTCCAGATGCCATCAACGCAAACAGGAGCAAAAAACCCACACGAAACTCTTCTCTCGAAAAAATTAAGGGCTTCCTCACCCTCCTTTATTAACGTCCAGGTTTCCGCGCCATAAAGCCATGAAGGACTGGGTTGATCAAGCTGTTGTATAAAGCGAGCTTAGTCCTTCGAGAGAGGGCTTTATTTCTCAATTGCTTCTTGAGCCCAAAGAAACACCGATTGGCAAGAGTGATTCTGCGTTTCATATCGGTACTTATGTTGTTGTCCCTGTTTACCGCGGAGCCGAAGTAGACGAAGTCCTTGACTACCTCGAACTTCCTGCTGTCTAGTGTGACGTTCTGTCCAAGACGTCGATGTTGGGTGTCCTTTCTTGATGACAGCATGTAGTTCGTTTTGCCCTCATTTATCACCAGACCCATTTTAGCCGCTTCGGCTTCAATGCCAGCAAACGCCTCATTGACGGCTCGCTGTGTTCGTCCAATCACGTCAATGACATCAGCGTAAGCTAGCAACTGAACTGTCTTCTGGAAGATCGTGCCTCTGGTGTTGACTTGTGAGTTACGCACAATCTTCTCAAAGATGATGTTGAAGTAGTCACATGAGAGTGCGTCGCCTTGTCTTAAAACGTTTTGTCATTGAAGGTCTCGGTGAGACCTTGACGGAGCGGCTGCAGTTCTCCATCGTCATCCTACATAATTTGATAAGTTTGGTATGAATGCCAAAACTAGACATGGCACTGTATAGCTCGTCTCTATGCACACTGACATATGTGGCCTTGAAATCGACGAATAGGTGGTGAGTGTCAATTTGAATTTCTTGGGTCTTTTCCAGGATCTGCGGTAATGTGAAGATCTGGTCTACAGTCCTGGTCCCTGACCTCAAACCACACTGATAGGGACCGAACAGGTCAGGGACGAACGGTTTCAGACGCTCACACAATACAGCAGAGAGGATCTTGTAGGCGATGTTAAGAAGCCTGATCCCCCGACAATTTGCGCAGTCAAAGGGGTCGATGTCGATTTGCACTTCTTGAGTCTTTTTCAGGATCTGCCGTAATGTGTTTCTGCTGCCGTCCCAAACTCCAGATTTTGTTCTTGTGCATTTATTTTGTTGCCAACCAAGGAAAGACCATTAAAAGGGAACTTTTAAGACAATCTAAGTTGCTTTCCTCGCCCTTGAGGCCTGCTTTGCAAACATTTAGCATCCAAGTTGGAGCAACGCTGTTTCAAGTGTATAGAGCTAAAAAGAGACTAGAAATCGTTACTTCGCAGAATGTCCTTCCCCCTTTTGCTTGACACTACACTCCACAAAAGGCAAGAATCCATTCTTCGTCAACTACTTGAGCTATGAGTCGTTGCGTATTTCATGAGTTGATGAAACCCGCAGTTTATTTGCGACTTCAAACTTCGAGACTTGGATGAGCTTTCAAGCGTGGCAATCACAGGCTGCATGACGAGAGGACTGACAAGGCAGCCAGTGGAGGACGAACGAGAGGTCGAAGAAGCAGCGGCACAGGTTCTAAATGTGCATGTTTCGGACGAAGACTGGGTGGCAACCATGCCGTGGCAAGATCCAAAGCTACGGACCATAGCACCATGATGATGTCTATGGAGAGCACTCTGGAGAAAGGACAACTGGGGAAGGACTACGTGGTGCGAGGTACGCGCCTCTTCCGCACGATAAACGGAGCCGAGAGGTGGGTAGTTCCCAAGGAGATACGCTGGAGGATCCTCAAGTTATGCCATGACGACGCAGGGCATTTCGGCGAGCAAAAAACACTGGACCGGCTTAAGCAAACCTTTTGGTTCGCAAAGATGAGAGGCTTCACGAGAAGCTATGTCAAATCGTGTGTAGAATGCGCAAAAAGAAGGGAAGGCAAGTCGGAAGGGGAACTGCACACATTGGAACGCGTTCCCTTGCCTTTCGACACCGTGCACCTGGATCACCTCGGGCCATTAACGAAGGGGAAGGGGGGGCAGGTACGTTTTGGCGTTAGTGGATAATTTCACCAAGTACACGGTCCCATGAGCAGTAAAGACCACGAACAGCAGAGGGGTGCGTAACGTCCTAAGCCCGGCTACTTTGGTCTGCCGCGAAGAGTGGTAACGTACCGGGGCACAGCTTTCACGTTCGAACTATTCTGCGCCAAGAATGGGGTGCAGCACATCAAGACAGCCGTCAGGACGCCAAGAGCAAACGGGCAGGTGGAAAGATGCAACCGTACTATACTTTCATCTCTCAAGTGTAGACAGTCAGGAGGAGGACGAGATGACTGGGCAACTAATCTCAGAACAATCCAATGGAACCTCAACACCGCCCAAAACTGCACGACAAAGGCGACTCCGCACGAATTCCTATTCGCATATACCCCGAGTAGCATTTCGGGGGATAAGTTACTGTTGGAGTTGGAAGGGGAGGCTCCAACTCCAACAGTAACTTATCGACGGTATGCAGCGCTAGCCAGTATTGAGGAGTACCATCGGAAGCAGAAAGCAAGGTACGACGGTTAGGGTAACCGACATCATACGCAGTAGATGAACGAGCCGTCCTTACGTCCTTATAGAGAACGAGCCCGCAGCGACCGGAGAGTCAAGGAAGTTGGAGCCCCGATACCGCGGGCCGTACATGGTCACTAAAGTGTTGCCGAATATCAGGTACCTAGTAAAAGGCATCCTGCGCATGCAACGCAACCAAAGGTGTGAGCTTCCAGATGAAGGGCTTGATTGTGGCTATAGCGAAGGAGACAGCTCTCGAGGACAAGATCGATGGTATCATCTATCATCGCGGCCTATAAAAGCCGGCGCCAGCGTCTGCGTCGGGGAGTTGTGAATCAACAGTGAATGTGTAAACAATAAAATTATTGAACTCCACTCTTTCGTTGTTTTCATTAGGTTCTCGTGCCGTGCGCCTTCACAACAATAAGTAGTCTTTGTGTGTTGTCAGAAAACGCAGAAAAACACGAAGGGATGTGATCTCCGGTGTATGAACCAATGATCCAACCCACTACGCCAGATATGTTTCCAACACCGCCATTGGTTACGACCAAAACTTGCCAGAGCGTTAACTTACTTGAACTCTGGTCCAGATAAGATACATACTACAAATGATCAGACGAGAAGTGAAAACATGTGCCTCATGGGAAGTCCAACCTCAAGGTAAACATTTCATCAGTCTTCGGAAACCTTTCCAAGTCCAGAAGTACAAAAAACGACCTAACTAATCGAAGTGGCACCGCCGAAAGCCCTTCACCCATCTAAGGAGCATTTCTTTATCTCAATTTTTGTTTCCACGGCTCTTGTCTGGTCACGGTACAAAAACCACTCCAGCGACAGGGTTGCTTTGACATTTTGCGCAGAGAACGTCTCCGATTGCGCCCACAACACAAAGAAATTCAAACCACTTTACGCACAAAAGGATGAGGAGAGAAATAAAATCAAAAAGAAAGTCTCTTGCACTCCATATCAGTGAACGTGTTCAATGCAAGTCATGGTTCCGATTTGCAATCAACACCATCGCATCGATGCACACCCGCTGCAGCAACTCATGCACCAATGCGGCGGCTGCGCTATCAAAGAATCTAGGTTTGTCTTTACGGACTCAAAACTCTCTCTCATCCTCCCCCACTCGTCGCACTGCCGAACTCAATCATGCAACCAAACCCAAGGCGAAACCGGAGACCGACCAGCAGCCGCTGCAAAATGAAGATCTCAACACTAGCTGGCCAGCTAATTTTATCACAAATTGATGCCAAAAAAAAACGAGCCTCCACCACCTCCCGCGCCGCACACTGTTCGATTTCTTGGAATTTTTGCGCGTAAAGAGAAGCAGAGGCACTCAAAAAAGCGAACGCGAAAGAAAACAAATCAATTGGCGGCCGTGCAGTAAACAAATCGCGAAATCACCGACCGTGTCGAGATACGCTCGCGATGTGGGCCGATCCAGGTGAGTTGCTTCGCTAATTGATAAACAATTCGATTTTTGAGGGGAACTTCGGGTTGCTTCGACTGTAATTTGGTTTCTTGTTAATGCACACTCGCCTTGGGGCCACGTTATGCAAGCGAGACTGTGCTGCCGCTTATGAAGAAACGACGAATGAATCGTCGTTTAAAAGTGCCGGCGGTTATCGAGGGTGAATCATTTATTGGATCGCGTGCATCCGAGACAGCGGAGTCACAAAACTTGCCCTCCACAAAACGGAAGTCATGATGATGACTCAGGGACGAACTTAAAAAGAAAACATCATTTGACGGGTCACTGAGGGGCGCAAACGGGTGAAAGTGTCTGCTTTGTGGGATAAGACAGGACGGACTTTTTGGTGGCGTTTTGCCAAATGATTTCTGGAAGGGAAAGCGGTGGGTGAATGGGATATTAATGAGCTGACAGCCTGCTGCACAAGGTGTGTGCCAAAAACTGCAGGGATTCGGAGAAAATAACGAAATCTAGGTTGTTCGGGGGCATAGAGGTTCTTGACGGGTGCTTTGTCCTAAAATTTATTTGCTACTACTAGGCTGCGTAAGATTGAATATGTTCCAGAGTGGTAACCACGCTCAATGTGTAGTGACATACTTAGGTACGGAGAGCTGCAAATATAAATTGTTCTGTGGTTTACTTCAAGTTGGGGATAGTAAAAAAGGCGGCGTGGAATACTGTTGACGTTCACCCTTTAGCCATACCTTGAACACGATGCAATCTAATCCTACATTGCCCCAAACAGACTTAGGAAGTATGAAGGGATGGATAAATATGCAGTTACAGGCCGTCTGAATGGTATCTCTAATGCATTCCATTGAGTGAAAGATTACAGTCCCCGAGGAAATTTAAAACTGCTGTAATAGATTCTGCAGAGTTTAGCGGTGACCGAAACAAACCAACGAGCAAATTATGTGCCATTTGTCACCTAAACTGAATTAAGATTAGAATACAAAACTTCATCAGTCGATCAAGTTTTGCCCAAGTTGCGCTTGTTTTTTTTTTTAAGGAGATGCTCATGTACTCTAGATGTGGGCATTTAAGGCCCTATTACTCGGATACCGCATACGTCAAGAGCTTTGGAACAAAAGCCTAGATGAATAGACGAGTAGACGAGCGGACGACTGGACGAGTAAAAGAGTACAAGAGACGAGTCGACGAGTAGACGAAAGGATGAGTAGACGAGTAGACGAAAGGATGAGTAGACTAGTAGACGAGTAGACGAGTAGACGAATCGACGAGTAGACGAGGAGGAGAGTAGAAGGAAAGACGACTAGACGAGTAAACGAGTAGACTAGGAGACGAGAAGATGAGTAGCGCAGTAGACGACTAGACGAGTAAATAAGCAGACGAGTACAAGAATAGACGAGTAGAACAGTAGACGAGTAGACGAATAGACGAGCAGACGAGTAAGAGAGTAGACGAGTGGACGAGTAGACGACTAGACGAGGAAAAAGGCAGACGAGTAGATGAATAGACTAGCAGACGAGTAGACGAGTAAACGAGTAGACGAGTAAACGAGTAGACGAGTAAACGAGTAGACGAGTAAACGAGTAGACGAGTAAACGAGTAGACGAGTAAACGAGTAGACGAGTAAACGAGCAGACGAGTAAAAGAATAGACGAGTAGAACAGTAGACGAGTAGACAACTAGAATAGTAGACGAGTAGACGAATAGACGAATAAACGAGTAGAGCAGTAGATGCGTAGGAGAGTAAACAAGTGAACGAGTAGACCAGTAGACAAGTAGACGAGTAGAACAGTAGACGAGTAGACGAGTAGAACAGTAGACGAGTAGACGAGTAGAAAAGTAAACGAGTAGACGAGTAGACGAGTAAACGAGTTAACGAGTAGACGAGTAAACGAGTTAACGAGTAGACGAGTAAACGAGTTAACGAGTAGACGAGTAGACGAGAGGACGAGTAGAAGAGAGGATGAGTAGACGAGTAGACAAGTAAACGAATTGACGAGTAGACGAGTAAATGAGTAGAAGAGACGAGAATCGACGAGTAGACGAGAGGATGAGTAGACGAGTAGACGAGAGGATGAGTAGACGAGAGGACGACTAGACGAACGAGGAGACGAATAAACGAATAGACGAGTAGACGAGTAAATGAGTAGAAGAGATATGTCGACTAGTAGACAAAAGGATGAATAGACCAGGGGACGAGTAGACGAGTAAACGAATAGAAGAGATGAGTAGACAAGTAGACGAGTAGACGAGTAGACGAGTAGACGAGAGGACGAGTAGACCCAAGTCCAAACTAAGTTTATGCTCGAAAAGTCATCAATCCTCAGTGCACTCTGAAGTGAATTAATCTAGGTCATCCTAGGGTGAAAAAATATCTTATTTAGCGTAAGGTAATTATAAACAAGTGGTCGCCGTGGCATAGTGGGTAGAGTGCGACGCTCACACGCCGAAGGGTGTAGGTTCGACTCCCAGCTCAACACCAATTTTTCGATTTTTCACTGCACCACCTCTTTCGAGCTGCTGACAACACTCAAAGAGTAATAACTGTCTACGAAAGCTTCTCAAATTTCGCCGTTCGGAGTCGGCAAAAAACTGTAGGTCCCTCCTACTCGTGAGAGAACAGTAGCGCACACAACACGTGTAGTTGATGAGCAAGCTAGGCCCTGGTCCCCCTTTGGACTGTAGCGCCAACAATTATTATTGTTAATTATAAACAAAGGAACAGAGAGGCTTATCTCACACCATACCGTTTTCCGCACTAGAGTACTAGATTTAAATGCAACGTCGCACTTAGCCAGGAATAGCAAGTTGGTATTAAGCAACAGCTACAGGAACCAAAGCCATTTAGTCAGGAGGCTACCTACATTCGATTATCGATTTTGTTTTATTATGTTGGCACGAGAAAAAAATTTAGCGGCATGAAATTTAGGTGTGTTTTCCGTGTTCGTTCTTACAAAATGGTCGTCGACACGAGAACTGTCTTGAAATATTACGTAGCTTGCGAGTAGTAATACGAAACGTCTGGAATTGTGGAACAGCTTTTATTGGTTTTATAATGATCATTGCTCGTTCGAAATTTTTGGCCAAAAAGAACACCGTAATCATGCCTTACCAGATTTGGCCCACTGCGATTTTTTTTCTTGTTCCCGAGATGTGAGTGTCCCGTGAAACGACGATGTTCTGCGAAAATTGAGGAAATATAAACCGAATCGCTGGAAAAGTTCAAAGGCATTCCAATTAATGCATATCAGAACTGCCTCAAAAGAATTGAAAGAAGCACTGGCACAAGTGTAGTATTTGTGAGGGGGACAAAAAAAATCACAATACTAAGGCACAAAACTTGCATTAAACATATTGCTGCTGGTGTCGAAAATAAATACACGTCGGCACGTTTTAAGTCTGCAAGTGTCCCACGTCAGGGGCTGAAGTGAGACAAATATAATTCTTTGTAAGGATGAAACGCTCCAGACTGAATATGCACAGGAAATTTAGGATTCCTTGTGTTTTCTCGCCTCTGTTGATATAGCCGCTGTACAAAAGTGACGACGCACAAAGATGATCGCAAGGCAAGAAAAGTACGACGGATATCACTCTTGCAGAAAAAAAAATGAAGCGCTACAGGTTACATACAGTGTGGGTTAGATTCATTGTGATTTCCCACTTTTTGGTGTAGCCGCTGCACGAAAGATGGACAACGCCCAAAGTCCACCATGACGCAAAAAATAAGGAAACAATGATTTGTTTCAAAGATCAAGCGTCGCAACCTGAATACGAATAGTTTGCCCTCTTGCGCATGTTGGTCCAGCCGCTGTACACAAGGCGAACGACGCACAAAGTTGACACTAATGCTAATAGGTGTCAAACAGGTATGACTTTTTGCGTAGATGGAACCCTACAGCCTGCACATGCCCACGCCATACTAAAGTAAGCCGGCATACCTCTGCCGGTGAAACCGCTGTACAAAAAAGGGACGCTGCAAAACATAGACACTGGAACACGATATGAGAAGCAAATACGATTTTTTGCAAGTATGAATGGATTTAACCGCTGAAACGACCCCAAATTCGACTCTGACTCGAGGGAAGTAGAACGGATACTACTTTTGCACGTATGAATATGCAGATGCCTTTTTCTGTCGACATAGTCGCTATACCGAACGAGGACGATGTACAAAGTCTACCCTGGAGCAAGATGAAGCACTTAAGCTTGCCTTTCACTGTGTATTTGGTTCCTTTTGCTTTCTCACTTTCGCACTGATTTAAAAAATGGCTTCCTCCTTCCTTTTCCAGGAGGCACATTGTCTTCATCTGCTTTTCAAAATGCACCTCCACAATCAAAATGCGGACTTCTGCAATAAAGCGTCGCTTGAAAACTTCCTCGAGACCCAATTGACACACATTCCGCCAGTCCTCCTGCAGCACAGTACTTCGAATGTTTGCTCCTGCCAAACGAAACTGTCAAACAAACAAGCAAAATCTGCCAAAGCAGCTGCCAACAAAATTGTGAAGGACCTGTCAATACACCAAAAGTCGATAAGCAGCAATTCTCACTCTTTCAATACCTCGTCTGCACCCTGCTCTGTCCAGCCCGCATCCAACAGCACTCAACGAATGAAGTGAAAAAGTGGCATTTAAGCAAAAAACAGGTAAAATAAATCGCAAAGTGAGTGACCCAGGGAAGTCGACGTTATTGAGAAATCTTCTTACGAGAACGTAATAAGATTTCGACAAAATCTTAATTGACGCCTCGTCCTCCGACAAAGTCATCGGCCTTGCGAGCACATTTTTTCACTTTTTTGCTTTGTTTGGATTCCCCGTTTGGGAGAAATAAGAAAAAACGACACGCTGAAGTTAAGTCATTGAGAACTGATTCAACTACTTGATAATCAATTCTACTGATTCTGACATAATGGACAGAGGATGCCGATTGTGTGTGATGGTGGAGGAGGGGGGGCACAAAGGTTCTCGAATTCGATCACAATTGTGAAGCAAACCGAAGTCCGATGAACCCTTAGGTGAGGAGCGCAGCACAACGCAGCGCAGCACAGCGCACAAAGCAGCCACGACAGATACCCACAGAGATACTCATTACAAATGCGAATGTGGGTATCATTCTGCGGCGTAAACAGGTTTCTGTCGGTCGAGTAACCGGTGCGCTGCCTAGAGAAGACCTTGAAATGTTTTTCCTTCCTCTCCCCATAGCATTTGGATTTTTCGATCTACCTACCCACCAACTGCTGGATACATGCAAGTAATTAAATCAATTAAAGAGACGACACGGAGACAGGAACGGGAGCGGACCACGGATTGCAAGCGTATCATGGTCAATTGAGATTGATTTGATCTAAATCAATTTGCTGTCTATTACATCTCATGCGCGCGAACGCCATTCAAATGTTTGACATGCGAAATTGGGTCAGATTGAGATCTGTGTCGGTCGTTTGTCGCTTTTGGGCACAGGGAATGTATGAAAGTGCGGTCAATAAGTGCCAAGAGATGGATTATTTTGAATCTGCCGACAGGTATAGCCTTGAGGTGTGCCAATGTGGAAGAAACCAGCAAGGATTTGTAGACATCTTAAGAAGAGAATGCCTCGAGGCGGTGGTTTCGGTGGTAATTGACGGAGAAATGGTCAGTCACCAGCCTTACGAATCGAGTTGTGTCTTGTGAAAGTAGGAACAATATTAGAGTAGGTCATTTGTCCTTGCCTCGAGTCGGTGGTTTCGGTGATAATTGACGGAGAAATGGTCAGTCACCAGCCTTACGAGTCGACTTGTGTCTTGTGAAACTAGAAACAATATTAGTTTCTTCGGTAGAATGCCTGTTACAACAATCAAAGCTGGGGAATGGAACATCCTTTACAAAGGCAGTACACGAAAGAAAGAAATTTCCAATACCCAATAGATGAGATTCATCACTAAAGTGTCCAAAATGAAAAACGATTTCTGGTCTCCAAGCATTTGAAACATTTTTGCAGACTTTATGGAGGAGCCAAAAACCTTGTCCTGTACCCGCACTAGAATGTCCGCCGAAGAAGGTTTAAAAGTAGCGAAGATTGAGTAAGGAAGGACCTCAACCCACTTAGGGACTGGAAGACTAGACTCTCCAGCTGACTTTTCGCCAGGGAAGGAGGAAAAGTGTAGGAAAGCTGACGACGCCAAGGGAACCAGAAAACTTCTTTTCGAATTTGCATAGCTTCTCTACGGGTTTGTCATTTCATTTAAATCCTTTTAAAGAGAATTCTTTTTGCATGTGTCGGCCCTCTCTTCTAGCCCTTAACTGACGACTTTATCTGTCTTTCTCTTCTTGTGGCGCTACAGTCCAAGCGGGATCTGGGCCTAAGCCAACATGCCTCTCCAGCCTGCAGGAACTTTCGCCAGCTGCCTCCAGTTGCACACACCAAGTTGGTTGAGGTCCTTCTCCACTTGTGTGCGCCACATTAGTCTAAGCCGTCCTCTGTTGCGTTGTCTCAATGACACGGATTCAACGACTTTTCGGGCCAAAGCAGTGGTTTCCATACGCTCTACATGGCCTAGCCATCTTAAGCGTTGTATCCGTAGACACTTGACCAGGCGCATGTCACTGTACAGCCCATAGAGTTCGTCATTAAATCTTCCCCTCCAAATGCCATCAACGCAAACAGGACCAAAAATCGCACGCAAAACTTATCTCTCGAAGAGACTAAGGGCTTCCTCATCCGCCTTTGCTAACGTCCAAGATTCCGCTCCACAAAGTAGGACGGGGATGATCAAGCTGTTATATAAAGCAAGCTTAGTCCTTCGAGAGAGGGCTTTATTACTCAATTACCTCTTGAGCCCAAAGAAACAGCGATTGGCAAGAGTGATTCTGCGTTTGATTTCGGTACTGGACGTCTTATCATTACCGGAGGTTTTTTGGTGACGTTTTGCCAAAACTGCCGTACGCTGCCAGAAAACTGACAAGCGCCTTGGAGGGTTTTGTGTTCAATGTGTTTTTTCCAAAGAAGTGTCTTTTTTTTATCCCGGATAACACCTAGATATTTGACCTATAGTTGTGTTAGACCAGTCAGAAACATAATAATAATTGTTGTTGGCGCTACAGTCCAAGGCGGGACCAGGGCCTAGCTTGTTCATCAACTACTCGTGTTGTGCGCGCTACTGTTCGTTCCCGAGTAGAAGGGACCTACAGTTTTTTGCCGACTCCGAACGGCGACATTTGAGAAGCTTTCTTAGACAGTTATTACTCTTTGAGTGTTGTCAGCAGCTCGAAAGAGGTGGTGCCTTGAAAAATTCGAAAAATTCGTGTTGTGCTGGGAGTCGAACCTACACCCTTCGGCGTGTAACCGTCGCACTCTACCCACTACGCCACGGCGACCACGTCAGAAACCTGCTTCTAGTGAAGAGAAGAACCTCAGTTTAAAGAGGATTGACTGAAAGCCCATTTCTAGTACACCAGTCATCGATCATATATATCAAGGGCCGCTTGCACAAGCGGTCCCAATGTATGATTTGGTAACCATTACGGCTACATCGTTCGCTTTTCTATAAAATAACAGAAATGTGCAAAGTTCTTCGTTGGGAGAGGTATTCCCCCGCCCGACTGTTTTCCACATTCATCATAAGCTCCAAACAACTTCTAACAAACCTCATGTTCACCGAATAAAGAAAGAACACACTTTTGGTGTGAAACAGACAAGGCCAAACGAACAACTTCCTCTCCCAGTGGTCATAAAACCATCGCACATCCAAAATCAGACAAGACATCTGATTTGGGATTTTTTTGTTTTGTTTCAGACCTTGCAAGAAAAAATAATATTTCAAATTAATTAAGATCCGGAAATTATTATTTTCACCGCAGTCACAGCCACCACACCGCCGCAGCACTGTACTGAGTACGTGCGTTACTGGGTTGTGCTGTTGCGCTGAAGATGTGATTGGGGTCAGTGGACAAAGAATGCCCATCGCGAGATGGACTCTTGGAATTAAATGTAAATATAAACACAGAGCCAGTGGCCGACTAGCGGCAGTAGCAGCAGTGACAGCAGGCAGCCATCCATGCAAGAGCTGTCATTTGCCAATTTATTTTAATTAAAAGAATAGAGTAGGTCATTTGTGCCTCTCTCCAAATAGGCAAGAATAAATCTGTTTTTATTGTTATGCTCGTGTGCGTGTGCGGGTGTGTGTGAGTGTCGGTGCTAACTGTTTTAAAAGGGAAAATAGCTGGCATTGGGACAGTTGGAAGGAATTTCTTAATTAAGGCCTAATGCGGTTGTGAAAGTTGACATCTGTTCCGTCATAAATGACGAAATTCCCATCTTCCTCCCGTTCAAAAGCACACATGTGTCCGCATGTAGAAGGGGGAAGCCTAAGACACAGTCAAGGGAAAGGCCAAGAACTCGGGCAGTGTGCTCGACCTTCGCCGCCGTCTGCTGCGGATGCCTTAGGCTGCGTTTCATTTTTGTTTTTTCGGCTTCCACTCATTCTCTAGGAGCTTCTCTTCACACTCAAAAACTGTGACTGCCTACTTAGCCAGAAATGACTCACCTTAGCATCATCACCGCCCACTGGGGCAGGAGGGCTCTGTCTACCATTCAACGTCGAAAGGAGGTTTCCTGAATTAGACCGAAGGTAAACACTGACACAGCAGCCGTAGGCTATGTGTGTGCATGTGTCCATCTCCGAGCAACTGACTCATTTCCTTGTGCAAATAATCCACGCAAAAGGAAAGGCCGAGGGAGCCGGGCACTAAATAATTTCTCACCTTTTTCTTTCATTCTCGGAACACGGTCGCCGTCAAACACATGGCTTTATCTATAGATATCAGACTGTAGTCTCTCTCCATCTCCCTCTCCCTCTCCCTCTGTGTGTGTGTGTGCGGTTGTATTTGAGTGTGTATGTGATGTTGTATCTGCCGGTGAAGATAGAGAATTTCTTTGTCGTGTGTCGCAGCACATGGTGCGGTGACTGGAATTTGTTTTAATGCAAATTACTTTTGATCTCTGGTGTGTGGCATTTCTAGAACTTCCCATTTGGCCTTTCTCTTCATGTGTGTGCACCCGATCTCACCGGGTGCTTGCTTTCAATTCTTTTTATGCGCAATTATTTATATTCTCGCGGAGGAATCTGAAGTGAACTTCGCAGTGTGTTCCTTCCAATTTCCGTGGTCCAAAGGAATCACTTTCCCAAGGAGTTTCATGTTCACTCAGTTCAGAAAGATTGAAAGAAGAAGTAATAGAGGGATGAGGGGGACTGAAATGAAGGTACAAATGAGGTTATCTAACCTGGTACGTATTTCTGTTGTCACACTTTTTGCAAGAAATCTCGTTTCCTTTTCGAACTGAAACAGGAAACAAATGGGTGTGAGGTGGCATGCATAAACTCTGTGCTAACGACTTTGTAAGATTTTTCTTGCTCTCTGCGAAATTCACTCTGCTGAGAGGGAAATGATAGGAAAGTTTCGTTGCAGAATTTATGAATTTCCTTTGTGTTCCGGGAAGGTTTAGGCATTGTTGTGGACTTAATCTGGTTACGATAAACTTTGGCTTTATTTTGCAAAGCTCGACGGAGGCGATAAAACGACTAATCAATACACCACCGGACGTTGAAAATAATTCGCTGCAGCATATATACACTATACCAGTGCTTAGAAGTTGTTTGGACTTCTCCTACGATAAAGGAGACTTTGAATGAACGAACACTTTGAATGAATTTGTTAGGCATTTAATGTTTTGTTTTGTCTTTATTTTTTTTTTTTTTTTTTTGAGGTATAGAACTTTAAAGTGGAATAAAATCAAAATGTCTCCTTATATCAACGCTGCCATCAAGCTTTTCGAAAGACAATCTCCTGGCATTTTAAAACAAAATTGATTTGTGATGTATGACGCCCACAGTTGCCTAGAAGTTAGTCTAATGTCAAATCAAAGAAATCAACAAATCTTAATGACTTTATTTAAAGTTAATATTATTTAAAGTTTTTTTTTGAGGTATAGAACTTTGAATTGGAATAAAACAAAAATGTCTCTTCAGATTGACGCTACCAATACGCTGATCAAAAGACAACCTCCTGGCATTTTAAAATAAAATTCATTTGTGAATTTGTGATATACAATAATAATTGTTGGCGCTACAGTCCAAGGCGGGACCAGGGCCTAGCTTGTTCATCAACTACTCGTTTTGTGCGCGCTACTGTTCTCTCACGAGTAGAAGGAACCTACAGTTTTTTTCCGACTCCGAACGGTTAAATTTGAGAAGCTTTCTTAGAGAGTTATTACTCTTTCAGTGTTGTTAGCAGCTCGAAAGAGGTGGTGCCGTGAAGAATTCGAAAAATTGGTGTTGATTTGGGAGTCGAACCTAGACCCTTCGGCGCGTGAGCGTCGCACTCTACCCACTACGCCACGGTGACCACATTTGTGATATATAAGATATATAAGGGGGAATCTGATCTCTATCACTTCTAAACCGAACGGTTCTGAACCGATGAAAACGACACCATGGATAAGCCAGCCGACGGAAGACCTGTGAAGACAAATACCGATCGAATCATGGAAATAATCGAGTTAGACCGGTATGTGGCACCTCGTGACATTGCCCAGGAGATGGGAGTAAGTCACCAAACCATTTCAAACCATCTGCAGAAGGCTGGATACGAAAAAAAGCTTGATGTTCAGGTGCCGCATGATTTGACGCAAAAAAAACGGAACGAACTCAACCTATGAAGCGGATGGTGACTGGTGAAGAAAAATGGATCACATACGACAATATCAAGTCATGGTTGAAGGCCGGTAAATCGTCCCAAACAGTGGCCAAGCCGGAAATGACGGCCAGGAAGGTTTTGCTGTGTGTTTGGTGGAATTGGAAGGGAATCATTCACTATGAGCTGCTCCCATATGGCCAGACACTTAATTCTACCACATACTGCAAACAACTGGACCGCTTGGAGCAGGCGATCGATCAGAAGCTGCTCCCATATGGCCAGACGCTTGGAGCAGGCGATCGACCAGAAGCGTACAGAATTGACCAACAGGAAGGGTGTAGTGCTCCACCAGGGCAACGCCAGAATACACACTTCGTTGATGACTCGTCAGAAGCTACGGGAGCTCGGATGGGAGGTTTTATCGCATCCACCATATAGGCCGGATATAGGGCCAAGTAATTACCACCTGTTCCTGTCCATGGCGAACGCCGTTGGTGGTGTGAAGTTGAACTCAAAAGAGGCTTGTGAAAAGTGGCTGTCCGAGTTCTTCGCAAATAAGGAGAGGGCATCTCCGAGGGAGGTATTATGAAGTTGTGGTCTAAATGGAAACAGATTATCGAACAAAACGGCGCATATTTGAACTAAATCCGATCACTGTAACACTTTTTATGGCGCATTGAATGAAGAGCAAAAAAGCGGAAGGTAGATTTTTGGCAATCTTATGTGACTTGCACAGTTGGCTAGGAGATAGTCTTTACTGAGGGTTCAAATCGATAAGACTTTTTTCAACGTTTTTTATGGAGTATAGAACTTTGAATTGGAATACAACAAAATACGAAAAAATACAACGAATTGACGCCGCCATCAAGCTTTTCGAAAGACATTTTTATTTTAAAATAAAATTGATTTATGATACATGACCGCTATTAGCTAGCTAGCTGGGAGGTAGTCTAAGGTGCGAGTCCAAATCTTAAAGACTATCTTAACATTTGTGGCAGTGTATCGGCAATTACGCGGCGAATATTGTCCTCTGTGTGGTGACTTATATGTGGCTGTTTAGCGCAGACAAGCAACTTTATATATCCCCAGAGAAAATAGTCAAGCGACGATTAGCCGTTGGAGGAGTCCTTAAAGTGAAACGATGGCACGAATTGTGTAAAATATTGTGCCGTCCTGCTTTCAGTTCCTGCACATTATGCCTGACGATGAACGAAAAGTCAGTTATAATGACACTATGGCGGTCACCATTGACTATAATGTTCTGGGCAGCATCGTTTAAAAAAGGACGGACCAAGTTATAAAGCACACCGAACTGTGTGTGCGCGTACGTAACGGTGTTTCAACATACACTTGGGGATTATAGTCACTCCAATTATGGCATATCAATATATTGACGTGTCCACTTAACCAAATGTGAGTGTCAGGACTAAAGAGAATTCACTTAAAAAAAAACTGGGACCAACTCTAATCTTGTTTTACGTCCTGGCTTCATCGAATCTGGCTATAATTCTTGTAATGCCAAACCAAAATAAAAATAAATCAGTTGAGAGCTGATAAAATCGCCGTCAGTTAAAATAGTATTGCCAACTTAAAGTTCTATACCTCGAACAGAAACACCAATTTTGGGCATTCCTGTTTGCAAGAACTTTTTGCTGTCTCATGAGTTCGTTTTTTACATGCGATTTCAAAAGAAACATGTATTTGGATTCGAAATGGGTAGGGTTTCATATTTTTTTATATATAATTGACGCGTGCAAAAGGGGTTGCGAGTACCCTTAAGTGACCGGATCAAGTCACAGCACTGGCCGAAGCTTCTTGCTGCTGCAACTGTGCCAAGAAATCAACATTCGAGGGATTGTCAACTGTCTCCGTCTCTCTAAGACTTTAAGAATGTTAATAATAGATAAAAAGGATAAAAGGACGGAGACAGCAGAACAAGAAGCGGTGAACAGAAAGCGTAATCTTGACGTTATAAACCAGAATATGTGGTCCGAAATTAATGCTTTGATTCCAAAGAAACCTAGAAAGACAAAATTAAGAATTTAAGCTGGAAAAGCTAGGCTTCAAAGGCAAGGAACTCAATATTTAGTAGTTTGGGCAAACTTCTGAGGTTCTTCTTCTTGTTATGGTGCTACTATTCGGGCGGGACCTGGGCCCCAACCAATGTTCCTCTCCAGCGAGCAGGATCTTTCGCCAGCTGCCTACAGTTGCGCACTCCAAGTTGGTTGAGATTCTTCTCCACTTGTGTGCGCCATCTTAGTCTAGGCCGCACTCTGTTGCGTTGTCCCAATGGCTCAGATTCGAAGACTTCTCTGGCCGGAGCCGTGCTGTTCATGCGCTCTTCATGGCCTAGCCATCTTAAGCGTTATACCCGTAGACGATTGACCAGGCGGATTTAGCTGTACAAGCTTAACATTAGAAAATGAAAATTAAGGCATACGATTTGAGGGGATTTAAGCAAAACTTAAAACGTTGACTAGGTTTTAAATACAAAAACCTGAATCTTTACAAATTTGACCCCGAAATCAGTAATTGCACTCAGAATTTAGATCTTTGACTCGGAATTTTGGGCGTCTTCATCTTCTTCATGACAGAACTTAAAAATTAAGGCTAGAAACGAGAACTTTTGCTGAAAAGAGAAAAGTCAATGCCAGTCACCGACATCATTTGAGGAAGAAAGCTTGCAGGCTTGAAATTTCCCGAACCGAGAAACCGAAGCTGAAAAAAAAATTGGAATTTTGACTCAAAACCTCATGGGTCGTGAATTGAAACTTCACAAGAGAAATCAAAAACCTATGTTAGAAACGAAAAGTTAAGGGCGATTAATCACTCCTCGAAGGAAGCTTGGAAGCCAAGAAACTGAATGTTGGCCAAAGAAACTCAAATTGAAGGAAGAAAGTTGAATTCCTATTCGAAAATTCAGGGGAAAAACAAAACAGACTAAGAAACAAATACTTTAAGGCGAAGATTGCTACTTTATTTTTCTGTTCTTACTGTACCAAGAAATCAAAATTAGAGGGACAACACTGTCAGCTGAAATCCCTCTGCAGACTCTAAAAGCACGATTACAACAGCTTTGGAAAAAGAATGAAGGCCACGACTTCTTTGAAATTCTTTTCAACTTAGTTCAAACAAATAGTCCGTCAAGACCGTCAGAGCTCCTCTGCACATGAACACATGTCTCCCCTCAGTTCAAACTCCACACGATAGATCATTCCAGACGAGGTCCCTTCGAAAAGTCAACAACTCATCGATATCAGAAGCAATCAATGACTTCACTTGTTTACACACGATCGCATACATATAAATAACTTTCCATATTTACATTCTCAAAAAAAAATAACTGATAAGATAAAAGGGTTTGTGGATCACTGAGGTGACAAGAAGACTGTTTCAAGAACTGACCGGATATAAAAATAATTTTGTTAAAAGCATTACGCATTTCGAATTAAACTGAAAGATGGCCACTTAAAGAAAGGGGAAATATTGACTAATTCTGCGTGAAATGATGTGGCTTCCGGATTTTTGTGGGCGATCTAGGAAACAGGGAATTAATCACAAAACTGTTGTGGAGATGATTCATGGGAAAACATTCTTTTTTGGTGTAAAATATTCACATTTCTGTTCCGAAGGACGGAACCTACGGTAAACCTCAATGAGGTCCAGTTTTTTAAGTTTTAAAGAAGGAGGGAGAATGTTTAATCGACCCTCTCTGGCAATAAGAAAACTTTGAAATTTCCCCACTGAAGTTGGGACTTTCAGCAAATAAACTTTTAACCAAGTTAATGACCGCAAATCCGCACTCCAACAATCGATTCAAACAGTTAACATTCAAATCGTTCGTCTTTTGCATGATTTCCCATTTGAAGTTGCACGATACCCCAAGAAGTAGAAAACTACAACGACACACCAACCTACCATTGACCTTTTCACGTTCCTTCTTCCACTTGTTTCCGTTGCCCTGACAAAGAACGTACACGTCTGTGCCGCTTGCTTACAATTTCTTTATTTACATTCAAGTCCCGTATAAGCCCCCCACTCAGCACTACACTCAATCTTTTGCTAAGCGACTGTAATCCGATTAAAAAACCCCAACATTCGAAATCCAGAATTTTGTACATGGCCGACATTGTTTCTTTGTCGATGACCAATCAATCATTCTGGGGCGACGACAACGCCAGATAGTCAACCAGTCAAGGACGCAACAAACTTCACCTGAACATACACTTTAAACTGCACACACATAAACACAAGCCCAGCTACGTCGGACAATTAAGCGTTAAGAGACGACTAAAGCGAACCGCATTCCCATCCATAGCCACCGCGACCAACAGCTGTAGTTTTACTTTCGCTTGATTGCATCTGGTTCTGACTAGCAAAACCTAAAGCCAAGTAATTAAATCATTGTCATCTGGGTTAAGTTGTGGAGTGGAGTGCAGGCACGGTCTCCAAGAAGTTTGTGATAAATATGCAAACGAGAAGGCGATGCTTGGAAAGAGATTTCTGCTTTTTTCTTGAAATGCTTATGCTGTGAGTCACCGAACGGTTTTGTGGCTCTTGAAGAAAGGTAGGGCACTGCATTTGCCGGTTGATTTATGGGGGACGTTAGTCAATGCATCCCGGCGGCAAGATTATGCTTTTGAGGATGTAAGGAGATGGTTTTTCGACAGAACTTTGCTTACTCATTGTGAGTCAGAAACGTTGGTGCAGTCTTTTCTGCATAAAGAAAGGCAAACATAAATTCAATTCAGAGGCAGAACAACAAGAAGGATGGTGACATAAAGCTGAAAGGAACGAACACATATGGGGAAGCAGTTGATATCCAAAATACAGAAATACATTTGAATTAATCAGTTCTGATCTTTTCAATAAATACTGTTCATTCTGTGGTCCATCATCAGCCTATGGAGGTCATTGTTCGTTCGGCTCCTCAACCCACAGTCAAACGCTCCCTCATTTCTGCCTGCTCCACTTTCTGATTTCTAGGCGATTCTAAAAGGTTTGAGCGATAATGATCTAGAAATGTACAAAATGTGTCTCAAACTCATGTCATGACTTGGGTTTTTAATTCTTGTTTTTCACTTCCGGAATTAAGACTTTACATTTTTCGAATCTTCACTTATTTGCAGCAAATGCTCTAACAAAGGTACTATTGCGCATCGGCACCTGTTTTGAAACACTCGGTGTACAGACCAACTCTTCCATAGACTCACAATGAATTCGAATTGCAAAGACCTTCTTATTTCTGTCTGCGTCAAATTTAGTTTCCTGGAAGCAAACAAAATAAGCAACCATAAACCACAACCGTTGTTTTCTTCTAATCAACACAGATAGCCATTTCCTTGGCCCATCGCAAAACTCCATAGTTTACAAAACAAGTTCAAAATATGAAGATGACAAAAATAAACTTCTTCCTCACCAAGAAAGAACACAGTAATTAAAAGTGCAGGACGAATAAAGCAAACATGCAAAGCACCCGCGCCACATAAACATACACACACAACCTTGCAAGCAAGCAGGAAACCCATAAAATGCCAAAACACTCCGCAGAGAGAAAAAAAAGTGTACGTTCGTATAACTCGAAATAATGGTAAGAATATACACGTATGTACGTTTCCTGCACTTTTCTCTCTCCCATCGATCCCATTTTTGTGTGTGCTTTTTTTGCATTCACTCCCAATCCAAAAATGGGATCGATGGATAGATGGGCTGCGGCCAGAGGCTGAGAATTGGGGCGTTCATAGGAGATACGGCACGCTGAGGAGGAGCCGGGGAGGGGGTGGAGGAGAAAGGCTCTAGTTGCGAAAAAAAAGAAAACATAAAACAAGGAAGAAAGTGCGGCTCGGAGCGGCAACATCAACAGCGGTAGGTACACATCGCTGAGTGGAGTTCGGAACAAACAGAAGAATCGGGAAAAAATAAATAAATTGGTAGCATCAACGCGCAGCAGGAACAAACCTACGGAGAGCAGCCGAGAGACACAGACAGACGATATGATGGTACACAGAGAGCAACATAGCGCAAACCCCACCCGTCTCCATAGGATTCATAATGGAGACGAGGGTGATGATGTATATTTTGCCTTCGTCCTCTCTTTCTCTGGGTCGGCCTGTTTGCAATTCGCAGTTCTTTTGTTCCTAATAGATTCGCCGTTGCAATCGATGTCGATAGATATTTCCCAAATCTTTCGCCAGATACGCACAGAAACAACAAAACTTCCTTCCACTTGCCAGGACAAGTGCAGGACGACATTTTTTTTTTCAATGTGACAGCTGTGTTGTTTTCATGTCATTTCCAAGAGGAATCATTGATCAGTTTCAGCACTTTTCTTTTTCTACACAAAACTCACCTTAAATTTCTACGGAAAGGATTCTCGTTCTCTCCCACCCACAAACGTCGCAGGACGGGGGATGTCCTTTTTCTGCTGGGGTCGCGCTGTAATCCACGGAAAAGTCTTGCTCTTCCTCAGTCAGCTCGGGTCACACACAATCACTTCGTATCTCTCGACTCCTTATTCATTTAGAATTTGCACTTAAATAATTTTTTTCTCCTTTGATAGATATGCAATTTTTTGCTTCACTTTTTTCTCTTGTATTATTCCTTCTTTTTTTGATACTTTTCGTTGCACAAAGCAGCAGAGCAGCGCACACCCTTCTTGTGGATATCTTCAAAGGAAGAGAGTAGGAAGAAGGAAACCGAAAACGAAGAACAACTAAAGGGAATCCGAATCCGAATCCGAATCACAGAATCAAAGTAGGGAAGCGAAAAAAGGGAGAGACTGCTGATTTCGTTCGTCTTGTAAAAATTTTCTGCTTTTTTTTTCTTCCTCAGTCGAACCTTTTTTTTATATTTCTCTTTTTGTTTTGTAAATTTCTTTCGTTTCTTGATGAGAACTCTTGTTAGGAACTATACTTTGAATTGAATTATGTTCACGGGAATGCAGTTTTTCAAATGATTTGTTAAATTTTTCCAACACATTTAAGCCACGGAAAAACAAAATGCAAAAAAGGAGATCCGAATTCACAGCACTAATC
Source organism: Eristalinus aeneus (assembly GCA_955652365.1). NCBI lineage: Eukaryota > Metazoa > Arthropoda > Insecta > Diptera > Syrphidae > Eristalinus > Eristalinus aeneus. Next base: position 93,860,480 of record OY019131.1, read on the forward strand.
GCTTACACCGTCGTCAGCCATATTTGATGGGATGTATGTGTGTGTTGTTTTTTCTCACTACTTTAACAGTCAGAAAAAGGGAGGCTGAAATTTCTTTGGGCAGCAGGTCCGTGCAGGTTTATTATACGGAATGACGCGCTATGAAGAGTGAACAACGAATGACGGTTCGAAGCATTTCGCCAGTCGGTGTACGAAGCCGAAGCAGTAAATAGTTTTCTGTGTGTGTTTTGCTGATGAATTCGTTGAAGAAGAGAGAAAAGTGACTTCGACAATGTTCGAAATTCGAAGTATGACAGCGGCAGAGCTGTAGAAAACCACCAGCCGGGAGAAGTTTAGGGGTGTTGGTGAATTGTTTTTTTTTTGTTCTTAATTGGTGTGTGTGGAGTAGACGGTGCAGAATTGTTTGTTTATTTCTTTCGTAGAGGGAGATGGATAGAGGCCACATATGTATCTGCTGTAATGGCGGGGGTGATTTTTGTTGTTTTTTTTGGAAATTCAATTTGCACTAAATTTTCAAGTGATCTAGTACGAAAGTACTGAATTGGTTAGCCGATGAAATGAACTGAAGTCAGGGTCGACTGAAACGTCAGAAGTTTCGAAGAAATCGAGTACAGTACGGGAGGAAGTTTTATTCAAATTTAAAGAAATTTTCTAATCGGAAAATGGTTTATTTCGTTGGACGTTATATTTCAAAATAAAACTGAAAATTATTGCTTTAGTAATAACTAAATAAAAAGAAACACACATCTTAATGAATAAAAAATATATAAATTAAATTGAAGATGTGAATTCTGGAGTCGTTTTGCTAGGATCGTAACATTTTTCTGACTTGGAGATAGGGAGCTGGATATATATTATATTATTGTTATCAATTCACTTTGCTCATGGTAATAAAAAAAGGAAAAAGAGATTAAATAAATCTCCACTGAGAAGAGCACATGGAAATGCAAATTGGGCAAAAGGAAAAGTTTTCCAACGTCAGCTTGTTACAGATGCTTGTATACAGAAATTAGTTTATTTTGAATTTAAGGAAAATCTCTTTGACGTCTAAATAACTTACCGGCCTTTAATTTTACATAAGTTGGTTCAAAGTCTACTCCGTTTGGAAAGCTAAAGAACAAGGTAGCATTGAGGAAATATAAGACGGTGGTAAGGTCATAAATATGGTTGAAACAGTTCTGATTTGTTAGAATTTTATAGCATCAAATGGCCCCTCCATTAATGCATATATGTATGTATCAGTCCTCTTCACGGCACCAAGTCAAAGAGTAATAACTGTCTATGAAAGCTTCTCAAACTTTGCCGTTCGCAGTCAGCAAAAAATTGTAGGTCCCTTCTACTCGTGACAGAACAGTAACGCGCACAACACAGTAACGCGAACCAGGGCAAGCTTGGCCCTGGTCACCCTGTGGACTGTCGTGCCAACAATTATTATTATTATTAACATCAATCCCTAGCTAGACAGATTCTTTGCGAGGATTGGTTGAAAAAGTCCTATACTACTATATTCCCCTAAAAAAATACTTACTTACTTACTTAAGGTGGCGCTACAGTCCGGTGTGAACCTGGGCTTTAACCAAAAAGCATCTTTAACCAGCTCGATCTTTAGCTTTCTTTCTCCAGTTTCGCACGCATATTTGGTTAGGGTTCCTTTTCACTTACGTGCCCAACTGAGTCGCAGTCTTCTTCCACTGCACCATCCCTCGGGGGTGGATTCGAAGACTTTTCGGGCCGGAGCATTAGTTTCCACCAGCTCTTCATGACCTAACCAACTCAATCGTTGGATCTTCACACTTCTGGCTAAGTCGATGTCGCTGAACAGCCCGTATAGATCGTCATTATATATACTTCTGCGCTCACCATATATGCAGACGGGACCAAAAATCACACGAAGAATTTTCCTCTCGAAGCAACCAAGAGCAGCTTCATTCGCTTTCGACAAAGTCCATGCCTCCGCGCCATATAGCTCGAGAGAGGGCTTTGTTTACCAATTGCTTTCTTAGCCCAAAGAAGAAGGGACTGGCAAGAGTTATTCTTCGTTTGATTTTAGCGCTGGTATCATTATCTGAAATTAATAGCGGTGCCTAGGTAGACGAAGTTTTTAACTACCTCAAAGTTATATCTATCTGCTGTGATGTTCTGACCGAGACGTCGGTGTTGAGTGTTGAGCATATGCTTGCTCTTACCGTCGCTTGCCGCTAAACCTATCTTCGCGGCCTCCGTTGTAATACCCACAAAAGCGCAATTGACATTACGCTCAATTATCAATATTGTCGGCATATGCGAGTAGATGGACGGTCTTCTAAAAGATTGTTCCTCTGGTGTTGGCATTCGAACAATTCTTTCAAGAACGATGTTAAAAAAGTAGCACGAAATCGCGTCGCCTTGTCTGAATCCTTTTTTGACAACAAGGTTCTTGGTTAGGTCTTTACCGAACTTGATGGAGCAGCGCACATTCTCCATCGTCATCTTACACAAACGGAATCTGGTAGGGATGCCAAAACTAGACATTGCTCTGTATAGCTCGTCTGTATGGATGCTTTCATGCGCGGCCTTAAAATCGATGAAAAGGCGGTGTGTATCGATTTGTTGCTCCTGGGTCTTCTCCAAAATCGGCTGTAGTGTGAATATTTGGTGGATGCTGGGTTTTCCTGGCCTAAAACCACACTGGTATGGGCCGACCAGGTTGTTGACGAATGGCTTTAGGCGTTCACAAAGTACGGCAAAAAAGATTTTGTATGCGATCCCCCAAAACATAGGTTTAAGTAATTTTCTGACAAGGCTGAACACACGCAGTATTGGCTCAGTGTACTGGTCAGAGACTAAAAGTACGAGCAGTATCAAAACTTGCACACAAAACTAACTTCTCGAAAATACCAAATACTTTGTTATTGATTTTTAATAATACTTAATGACATTCGTCCAATCATATCAATGTGCCTACGACAACTGCTAAAATTTAAAGTAACAAAAACGTTCCTCCATGTTTGTTTTCAGAGTTCTCTCAAGAATGCATTAAAAATGTCGTGTTAGGCACATAAGCACATACATGAAAGCATGCCCGATGAGTGGAATCTCAGCGTCGTTTGCCCGGTTCACAAAAAAGGAGACGCCTTTGACTGCGCCAACTACCGAGGGATAAGTCTCCTGAACATCGCATACAAGATCCTCTCTGCTGTATTGTGTGAGCGTCTGAAACCGTTTGTCCCTGACCTGAATGGTCCCTATCAGTGTGGTTTCAGGCCAGGGATCAGGACGATAGACCAGATCTTCACATTACGGCAAATCCTGGAAAAGACCCAAGAAATGCAAATTGACACTCACCACCTATTCGTCGATTTCAAGGCTACATATGACAGTGTGCATAGAGACGAGCTATACAGTGCCATGTCTAGTTTTGGCATTCCTACCAAATTGTGTAGGATGACGATGGAGAACTCTCGCTGCTCCGTCAAGGTCGGTAGCGAACTCACCGAGACCTTCAATGTAAAAAAAGGTTTTAGACATCATCTGTCATCAAGGAAGGATACACAACATCGACGTAGGTAGTCAAGGACTTCGTCTACCTCGGCTCCGCGGTAAATAGGGACAACAACACCAGTTTCTTTGGGCTCAAGAGGCAATTGAGTAATAAAGCCCTCTCTCGAAAGACGAAGCTCGCTTTATATAACAGTTTGATCATTCCCGTCCTACTTTATGGCGCGGAATCTTGGACGTTACGGATTAACGCTTAAGATGGCTAGGCCATGTAGAGCGTATGGAAACCACTGCTCCGGCCCAAAAAGTCTTTGAATCCGTGCCATGGGGACAACGCAACAGAGGACGACCTAGTCTAAAGTGGCGCACACAAGTGGAGAAGGACCTCAACCAACTTGGAGTGCGCAACTGGAGACAGCTAGCGAAAGATCGTGCTGGCTGGAGAGGCATGTTGGTTGAGGCCCAGGTCCACCCCGGACTGTAGCGCCACAAGAAGAAGAAGAAACTAATCAAAGGAAAAAGAAAGAATTTTCTGTTCGAACCCTCTCTTATATTGCAAATTTACTAAGTTAACTTGGCGCTGTATAACTTTTCCATATTTGCGCCGTGAAATCTAAGAATATGTGGCCTGTATGCGTCTAGTGTTTACTTCCAGAATCTACTGTTATCTGTTTATCGAATCTAATGTGGACTTTCCGCGTCCGAACGAGCTCTAAGAAGGACCCATTACATAGTTGATTATTAGCTTAATACTAATTGTATAGCGCGACAGTCCACAGGGGACCACGGGCTAGCTTGGTCATTGACTACTTTTGCTGCGCACGCTACAATTCACGCATGAAAGGGACCTACAGTTCTTTGCCGACGCCGAACGGCAAGGCTTAGACAGTTATTACTCTTTGAGTGTTGTCAGCAGCTCGAAAGAGGTGGTGCCGTGAAAAATTCGAGGTGTCAACGGGAATCGAACCTAGAAATTTTGCATGTGAGTGTCGCACTCTACCCACAACGCCACAGCAGTCACGATCATTATCAGCTTCAATTAGTCCAAACAGACAAGGAGAGTTCTGCATCAAATGGAAGGATACTGCTCTCGGCGATTGGCGTTGTTGATGGCGTTAAATAAAAACAGTCTCAAATTTAATTTACAGCACAGATCAGTACTTAAAAAAAATGTATTTATCCACAAATTAACAACGAACACTTTCAAATACCGCAACACTTGACGAACCAAATGCAAATCAATTTCTTTTACATTTCATTACAATAAATTTTAGTGCATCCAATTCAATCTGTAAATTTATTCGCCTAGTATCCTATCAGTTTAGTGCGCTGTCGATACAAATGACAAATTTATCATCTCCTCTACATATGTGTGTGATTTTTAAACACCAATTTAAAAACGTGTTATTTTTGTTGACATTTTTTTAACAGCTATCAATTCAATAAGAGCACATAGTTTATGATTTATGATATGAAACAGCGACTATGCACCATCTCTGGAACTAATACTCAAAAGAATGTCTCCTAATACATCCGTTGACATGAGCTTTCACATTTATCTATTCTTATTATTGGGAGTCAACAACATTCTGTTAGTTCCACTGCTCACCTATCATACAATTCTTTATGCACACGCTTTTGGGGTACAATCTGTCTGTCTGTGGGAGAATGAAGTTAGGTTTGATTTCTTAAAAACTCATGCAAATATTATCAATTACATCACAAAACACAACGTCGTTCTTTTAATCCTGAGTTCACTTAAAACAAATGAAAAAACCTAAATAAATAGAGAATTAGTCTAGTCTGCCTGCAGTTCGTTGTACTAAACGAATTTTGGAAACACAAAATACTTTCTTGCAGCGTCTTGAAGCTCGATCAATCACAAAATAAAATAGAATTTGAATTAAATAGTTACGACCTATCTTACAAGTACCTTTACACTCATCCACGAGACATGTATTCAAAACGAAAGTCTGTGTTCATTTACATTCTTGAATCACAACTAACTAAATGACGATTTTTTGCAACTGAGAGAGTGGGAGAGATCCATGCATTCCAATCCTTGTGGTCGTCGGTGTCTAATAGCTTTCGTTTTTGTATGTATCAACAAACTTCTTCACCAAATCCGGCAGATCTGGAGCAGTGCACAAGTATTTGTGACCGTAATTCAATGAGGCGGGGAATCGATGAAACTCCACAGGGCCCCATGATTTTCCCCGAGCGTCAAGTGCGGTGCGATAGAGCCTGTAACCCAATTTGAATGGCACAACGTAGTCATCTTCGGCGTGAAGGATCATCACTGGCTGACGAAATTCGCTGATGTGCTGGTCTGACTCAAAGCGCAAGGAGTTTGTGTACATGGGGTTGGCTATGGTTATGTCAAACCATGGAAGGTCTCTGAAAGGCTAGAGCGACAGGCATTTGTGAAAAGACTGATTTGATGATGTGAACCGCTTACCTTTGAGAAAGGATGCATTCGAATTTCATCTCTGATATTCGTAAATGGGCTCTCCAGGATCAATGCTTTTGGTCCGGGTTGATTCATTTGATTCAGTTTCGCCATCAGATGCGTTCCCACCCCAGTGCCCAGTGAATGGCCCCAAATTATGATTGGATTGTTTGTTCGATCCTTGATGTAGTTTAAGACTGTCATGGCGTCGCGTATCACACCCTCTTCCGTTGGAGAAACTTTGTCTGAGTCTCCGTATCCACGATAGTCTAACGTAAGCACATGATATCCCAATTTCCTAAACACCCTGTACATGTCCACCCGATGGCCAGATCCACGAGAAGCCGTGTTCCCATGCAGGTACAGCATTATTGTTCCCGGATGCTTCAGCATCTGTTCGTAGAATTGCTGCTCGTTCTCCTCGTTGACTGTGGGGTACTCTGCTTTTATGATTGGCTCCATTTTGTCCAACACGGGATCATCTGCGTCTGTTGTGTTTTGTATTTCTTCTTCATATTGCTAGGGGAGGGAAAACAAAAAATTTGAGAACTTGCAAATAAATAATAATAATTGGATGGCGCGACAGTCCATAAGGGGACCACGGCCTAGCTTGCAAATAATAAGTCTAAAAAAGAGTTCGTGGTGTTCTTCCAAATTTTCCGTCTTCCAAATTCTTCCATCCAAATTGGAAATAACTTAAGAAGAACAGATATAGGGACAATATATTAAACGCGAGAAGTTGTAGAATTATCGAAAGAAGCGGATGGTGAGTGGAGCAAGAGGACAAATTTGTAAGACGCTGGACACAAGAGCTTGTGTGCTCGAAATGGAAGAATTGCAGAATGGTCAATCGCACTTTTCGGCGCAATCGCTTCATCTTTCATCATGTGTCGCCCAGTTAAGGCTTATCATCAACAGGAGTCATACGTCGCCCCATTGAATCCAATCTTGCCACGTAGTAGTTTCTTATTATCATGCAGTACCGTAGGGTCATCTTTAACGGACTCTCATTGCCTTGTAGGCCTTTGTCGCTCAGGTTTGGCTTGACACTCAGTAGTCACACTTCTCTTAGTAAGAATTTCCTTCGCGGAAATCACACACCGCCCAGTTGACACCCAATGTCTACAAGTCACTCGCCGCCCAGTGTTCACTTTCCGTCTACCCACTCATTCCCCATTGTCCGATTTGTCAGACAGTGGGGAATGAGTGGGTCAGTCAGTCTAAGCGTCAGTCAGTTGTGGCTTTTTTTCTATACAAAGTCCCTGATCAATCGACTTGCAGTAGTCACTTGAAACCCGAAAGTCCCCGAAGTCCCCACATTTGTAGATTGTTCATTTATTCTTGTCACTCAGTAGTTCCTCTTCGCATCGCTCGGTGTGCAGTAACAGATCATCGTCGAGGAACGATAGTGACTCGTAAAACAGTAGCCTGCCTGTAGCCGCTTGTTACTCACAAGTCGGTCGTTGCCCGGTTGTTGCTTTTTAAATAAACTCGCCCACCGTCTAGTAGTCACTCTTCTCAAACTCGCTCGCACGCTAAAAGTTACCGAAGTCACCAAGTCGCAGATCGTTCAGTTTTTCGTGCTACACAGTGGTTTTTCTTCGTCCAATATCACTCGGCATCCAGTACTCAATCTTCGTTGAGGAACAATGGTCGCCAGTAGTAACACGTCACCAAATAATCCACTTTTAGTCGCTTGTTTTTCATAAGTCGTTGACGCTTACGCTTTTTTTTTTATACAAAACTCGCCCAGCGTCTAGTAGTCTCTCATCTCGCAGTTCTTCCTCGTATTCCCAGTCGTCATGTAGTCATTACATAGGGCACCAATAATCGCTTAACACCAAATATTAGTAGTCTTTCAGCAGTCGCGCATAGCCCAATTGTAGCTCGTCGCCCAGTAGTCCCACTTTATTTAGCAATCATCCGTCCCCCTAACCATTTCTCGCTTTTCACTCAAGGTCCACTCATTGTTTGCTCACCAGTGGGCACTCTACGTTCAGTAGTCGTTAACCGACGTCTTATCGCTCAGCGTTCAACGCAGGGAGAAAAGTGTTCAAATTTCTTGAGCCACCACGAACTTTTGTTCAGGTCAGTGAGCAGGTTATTACTTTTTTCAGATTTAACTCCCGCGAAAACCGCTTAACCAAGTTCATTGGTAGCACATGCCACACACCAATCCGAACACCATCCTTCTTCTCCTTCACGTCCGGATCGTCGACTGTCAGATAGAAGTTCCTGGTTGCATACAGATTAACTGACGTGGGATCTTTGAGATCCAAGTGCTTCGGGTACGTAACTGCAAGAGAGATGTGAAAAGTCAGAGCATTCAAAATCCATCACACACTTGGTCACTTACTGAACGTCAAGAACAGTATTCCCCTTTGCAGGTTGTACGAATATCTGAAGATGATTGGAAATACTACAAAAATTACTAGGAAAAACAGTAGACATAATTGTACTGTGATGAGTGATATCCTGAAAGTAGATAACAAATATGAAATCAGATTTTATTTGAAAGGAAAGGAGAGAAGTGAGGCAGTGCAATCCACTTGAATTGTTTATCATTCGGTTTTGATTTCCAAAATTGTTTATCTCTTTCGTCAGCTGATAAGTAGACGAGGTTCGCTTGGACTTAGAACTCGAGCAGGTTGCGATACGAGGGTGAATGACTGTTTTTATGTCGTGTTACTTAAAGTCAACCGCAGCTTGCAATAAAACTCAAACAACACTTTCAAATGATAAACAACTCAGATTGGATTTGATGGCATCTTAAAAAAGTCTTAAACCTAAACCAACGAGTGACATGAAATATTTAAAATAGACATTATTTTACAAAGAAACTTTTACGAACTCAAAAGCAGACATTTAGGAAACTACATACACATAGGAAACTCGGAAACAGATTCAGTAAAGGAGACATTTGTAATTTGTGGCATTCTATTGTGCAAAAGTTCACGCAACTAACGCGAAAGATTTGTGCGTGTTGTCGGAAATCAATTTAAGATCAGAAGAAATACACTCAGAGTGTGTTCGCAAAAATCTTTTCTTAAAAAAAAATCTATTCTTAATCAGCCACCGGTAGCATTTGAGAATAATGATAGTTTTTGCACTTTTTCCCTTTTTGGCTCTTTATTTACTGTTCCCTTCAATTAGAACATCAGTCAGTGGTTCTACGCCAGCAAACTCAAGAAAAGCTCCTGTCGGTCGCTGGTTACTGTTTGTGTGCCAGAAACAATTTTGCAGTATTACTAAACTCATCTCATTACAATCCTGGTCTCTGGAACTGGCCTTTGGAAGAATATTATTGAATCATAGTCATTACGTTTAACACGGCTTACATTCCGAAAAGCCAATGAATCCAAATTTCATCATCGACTGCACTGCCGCACACAAATGGAGACCAACCGAGTCGACCCAAGTGAGGACCGTTGTGGAGAGAATAATCGGATTGCTGCACAAGCCAATAAACGTCCTACATGAATCTTGACAAGGGGATGGTGTTGGAGGCGTTGGCGTTGGAGAGAACAATCCGGGACTGTGTGAAGAGGGTCCAGCCTGATATTAGCTTACGCAAACAACATACACAACATTGACGTCTGGGACAGAGCGTCACACTAGGCAGCAGAAACTTCGAGGTTGTCAAGGACTTGGTATACCTCGGCTTCGCGGTAAACAGGGACGACAACACTAGTACCGAAATCAAACGCAGAATCACTCTTGCCAATCGCTGTTTCTTTGGACGCAAGTGGCAATTGAGTATAAAGCCCTCTCTCGAAGAACTAAGCTCGCTTTACATAACAGCTTGATCATCCCAGTCCTACTTTATGGCGCGGAAGCCTGGACGTTGCTAAAAAGCGGATGAGGAAGCCCTTGGTCTTCTCAAGAGAAAAGGTTTGGGTGCAATTTTCGGTCCTGTTTGCGTTGATAACACCTGGAGGAGAAGATTTAATGACGTACTCTATGGGCTGTACAGCGACATGCGCCTGGTCAAGCGTCTTCGGATACAATGGTTGGGATGGCTAGGCCATGTAGAGCATATGGACACGACTGCTCCGACCCGAAAAGACTTCGAATCTGAGCCATTGGGGCAACGCAACAGTGGATGGCTAAGGTGGCGAACGCAAGTGAAGAAGGACCTCAACCTACTTGGAGTGCGGAACTGCAGTTGGCGAAAGATCGTGCTGGCTGGAGAGGCATGTTGATAGAGGTCCAGGTCCACCCCGGACTGTAGCACCACAGGAAGAAGAAGAAGAAGAGGACGACATACAAGGTCTGTTCAAGAACATGAATTTTCAAATTTCGCCGGCTACGTAAATCTGATTATCTTTTTTATTTTGCTATGTTGATACATCCGGTAGCTATATGTTAAAGCATATCTATTTTGTTTGTCAGAAGCATAAAAGTACGACGTGTATACAATGTCGCTACCACACAGCAAACATAAAGAGTGACAAGAAGCCTGGGGCTGCACATCAAAGAAGGAAAGACTGACCCCATGCCGGCGGCGTCTGTGGGAAGAACAGTTGGTTAAAGGATTAAAGTAGCGAAGCACGAATTTCAAGAAGTGCAATCTTCCAGATTCTTTGGGTAAACAGTTGCAACCTACCACAGCATGGAAGAAGAAATATGCGGGCGGCTGCTCAGATCCAGCAAAGCGAACTATTGTCTGTCAAATGTCCTCAAATCGAGAAATCTTTCCGTAACATCGAAAATGCTGCTGTACAGGGTGAAAGTCTTACCAGTAGTACTCACATATGGATGCGGAACTTATGTACTCATTTTGATCTCTTAGTAGCGTTCGAGGGAAAAGTCTTACAGTGAAGTGTTGGCCCCGCATGTGAGGGAGGACGACTCTAAAGGCGCTACAAACACCAACTGTATGTGAACTACCTCTAAGCAGACAAAAATTAAGCTCAGTAGACTCATGTAAGCAGGACACGTACCTCGCATGAGAGAAGAGGAACCGACACCGAAAGACAGCGTGGAATGTGAACCATGCCTGCGCCCGAAAAATGACATATGCCAGGATGCCGAAAGACTTGAGGTGCAAGGGTGGTGTTGACCGAGTTGGATGAAGAGATTTGTTGTTAAGAGTCTGGACTGGTTACGGTAATAATGATGAGGAAAATCAGTGCACGACATGATTGATGAACACAGCGAGCCGTAAATGAGGCGTTTGCTGGTATTTAAGTGGAAGCGAAAAAAATGGGTCTGGCGGTAAATGAGAGCAGAACGAAGTGTAGCACATACTTCTTCCTCAAAAAAGAATACACAACCTCATGTGGTCTTTGACAGAGTATCACTTTAGGCAACAGGAACTTCGAGGTAGCCAAGGACTTCGTCTAAGTAAGTCATTCTTGCCAATCGCAGTGTCTTTGGGCTCAAGAAGCAATTGAGTAATAGAGCTCTCATCCGTAAATTAAGCTTGCTCGTCCCAGTACTACTTTACGGCGCGGAAACAGGGTCACTGCTAAAAGCGGATGAGAAAGCCCTTAGTCTTTTGGTCCGATTTGCATTGACGGCATCAACGGAAGAAGATTCAACGACAAAGTTCACAGACTGTACTGCGGCATGTGCCTGGTTTAGCGTCTTCGAATACAACACTATGCGATGTAGAGCGTATGGACAGCACTGCTTCGGACTGAAAAGTCTTCGAATCCGGACCATTGAGACAACGCAACAGAAGTTGGCCCAATCTGAGATGGCGCACACAAATGGAAAAGGATCTCAACCAACTTGAAGTGCGGAACTGGAGGCATCTGGCGAGAGACCGTGCTGGCTGGAGGGGAATGTTGGTTGAAGTCTAGATCCACTCCAGACTGAAACACAAATCAAAGACTCTACAGAATCCAGTTAGATACCAAACTTTATAAATTCGCGATTTCACAGAGATCAACCCAAAGGCTTGCACGATAGCAGCTCATTTAAATTTCATTTTTGCAAATGAAAGTCCACGCAGATTGCACTGCGTATTACACAAATAACGTCACAAAAGAGTAATCACTTAACAAACAGCCTTACATCACACCGCCCATTGTCATTAATTTAAGGAGCATTGTCATGCTTTTACTTTCAATCAAATGTCACCAAATCACTTTTTAACGGAACTAAATAATTGCTGCTTCTTGTATGTTTGAAACTGCCAAGTCCTCTCTTTATTTTACAATTCTTTTAAAATTTTCAGACCAAACAAAGAAATGCGCTTTAGAAACACGTAATTAGCGGAGCGATTGTATTTTCATGGCCGGTTGAAATGAATTACACTGGAAGAATGTTCTTTTGTTAGATAAGACCTCAAATGTGTGTTAATTTATCCAACGCTGCGATAAGGAAAATCGCAAACAATTGCGGAGAACGTAAACATCTCACTTCTCTGTTTAAAGTACGACACTTCGCGTGACCGTTTAAAAATGTGACAACAGGAAGTACGCAGAGCCAGCTGACCGCACGGAGATAGTTAGCAAGCCATCGTCACCACGTGTGTGTTTGTATAGATTTGGTTGTAAATTTGGTTAGACTGTGCCGAAGTGGCACCACCTTGTGGGACCGGGAAGGAAAACAGTCTTCTTATGTTTCCGGGGCATAAAGACGACCTTGAGCGGTGAGCAAACAGAATCTTGCAACGTACTGAGGGAGCCAAGAGGTTTGATGAAAGGAAACGATTGTCACTTCCATTGGTGGCAGGGGAAACCAGGACTTCTTCTTGTGGCGCTACAGTCCGGAGTGGACCTGGGAACAAATCTAAGACAGCTACAGTAGGACTAGTGCCCTACAATTAATTTAAAGGGAAACCGAATGCCAGCAAAAATCCTAAATTAGAAATTTGCAAAACTTAACGACTTCGTAGAGACAGTATCCTGCAGTGGCCTTAAGCGGGGTGTTTTGAGGGGGCATTAAGTCTTGCTTACATATTTGGACTACTTTTTCCCGGACTTTAGGCACTCACGAGTTCTTATCAACCCGATTTTGTTTAATTTATCATATTGCACAGAAGATCGTTGAAACAAAAGCGATTGAGAAGATCGTGTTAGCCTATCCAAGTGTTACCCTATCCCCATCCCCTCATTTCATCGATGTGTCCACGGCTTGCAGAACGGAAGTTCCTTGCTGGAAATTAATCTTTTTCTCAATTTAGAAAGGACCAAGTCCTTCGAATTGCTCACAATGCGTAGAGTGTGCACGTGTTTATGAAACAGTTTTAAATTCCTTAGTTCGAATCCTGTATGAAATTGTAGGACCCTTCAACTCTTAAGGGAATCAGAGCATAGACAAGACGAGTGAGTGCTGCAGGGGCTTAACTCTTTGATATTGTGAACATTAGCGAAAAATTTTGTATTTTGTTGAAACCTTCGATATGGTCAAACGAGAAGCTGTCTGCAATCATCCTTAGTTGAGGTCATTGAGGAGCAGTATTGGGGTCCATCTTGCAAGATTTACTTTTAGGATTAGTAGACCAATTTCGTCCCCAACAACAGAGGGCTAATCAAGACTGTATACTTTGGCTTCTGCTGTTTGTAGTTGTCCTTGAGTTTGCTTAAGACCGTACATACAAAGTTGCTTCCAAGGATAATGGAGAAACTCCGCGGTCTTGGTTATGTCGACAAATATTTGTTTGTTAACCGACTCCTTAGCCTAAGGCTAGGAAAAAATAAACGCGTCGGACCTGAATGCCAGAAGAGCTTTTCGGAAGATCAACGTGGTCTAGACAAAGCTAATGAGAATCAGTTTAAGAGGCAAGGCACATCTGCTACTAGGCGGGGGAACCCAATTAAGGATGTCAACGAATTCTGCTACTTCGGCAGCACTTTGTGCAAGGATGAAAGTCCAGAAACTTACGCCTTGTCCCGTATTAACAAGGCCCGGCACGCTTGCTTCTTGCTTGAACACATCTCGAGGTACAACTAGCTCTCCATTTTACTCAAACTTCAAATACTCATTTGCAACGCAAAATCAATGGCCGCCGTGGCGTAGTGTGTAGAGAGCGACGCTCACACACCGAAGGGTCTAGGTTCGATTCCCGGCTGAACACCAATTTTTCGAATTTTTCACGGCACCACCTCTTTCGAGCTGCTGACAACACTCAAAGAGTAATAACTGTCTAAGAAAGCTTCTCAAACTCCGTCGTTCGGAGTCGGCAAAAAACTGTAGGTCCCTTCTATTAGTGAGAGAACAGTAGCACGCACAAGGTGAGCAAGCTAGGCCCTGATCCTCCTGTGGATCAAACAACTTTTAACGAATGCGAAGCTTGGAAGACGACCACCTGAATACCCTGAAAGTCTTCTGGCCGAAGTGGATAACGAACGAAGAGCTTCAACCCATATCAACGAAAATCTAACATCGTGAGTAAAACTGGAAAGCTTCGACCACATTCAACTTGGCAACAGACCTTGGAGAACGTGCACCGATAGCCTGGCAAACCATGATCGGGGTTCATCAGGTTGGTCCAAGAGAAAGGAACCAGGCACTAGCCGTTTTACAACTTTACTTGTACGCATTCAAGAAGTGGAGAAGAGGCGCTACGCATGATTAATTTTAACTTTAAACAAATCCCTTGACATGCTGCTGCAACGAATCCTTTTTCTTTCTTTGCTTCCAAAATTGAGAACTTAAATCGTTTTCCTCTTCCTCTTTTTTTTTGTTGGAGGTTGGGATAAACTACACTCAGACTCAAATGCTGGTCCATTGTACTACCAGGTAGCAAGCTTCATTCAATGTAATTTCTTGGTTGTCTGAAGAAAAACCAAGAGACGCTTCTGTGATATAGAACAAAGGTTCTCGGTTTCCACCACATCAGCGATAAATAGCCGCCACCTGATACGAGCGAAAGCGGGACACTGACAGAGAAAGTGGTCTGAAGTCTCTCCTCCATAGGCGTCGCAGTGTGTGACATTACTAAGCCCAAGCCTACTTAGGTGCATAGGTAAAGTGTCCCGTTAGTACGCCGACAAGTCCCCTGCACTCGTTTCTGTCTAAAGATAGCAGAAAAGACGCGGATTTCTTGTTTACGTTTGGGAGCATACGCTTGGTCACCCTGCATCCTGGAGAGTCACGCCATCTCTAGTTGTGCTGTAGGAAGACCCAACCATCGACGGAGGCCCTGACCAAGGACGCGGGTAGTCCCAAGGTGGATTCAGGCCCTACAAATGCCTCTGCTGAGCCTAGCCTAGCTAGTTCATCGGCAATCTCGTTTCCCAGCATCCCGTGATGACCCGGGACCCAGTCAAGTCTTATCGTATTCAGCCCGCCGACCAAATGAAGGGAAGACTTGCATTCTTGGACTATCTTGGAAGTGGTTAGAGGGTTGAGTAAAGCCTTAAGCATAGTTTGGCTGTCGCTACAGACACAAATACTTCGCCCCTTCCACCTATTCTTCGCAACACAGTTAGTGGCCATTAGAATCGCTAACGCCTCCGTCTGGAAGACCGATGCAAAATTACGTAAGGAGGCGTGAAGTCTAATGTCGTTTTCCACGAAGACCCAATCTCCAGCACCCTCCGTCGTCTTGGAGACGTCCGAGCATTTACTAAGAACCTTGATGCACAAGGAACCTATCGCAAAACAGCTTTAGCAACAGACTCAAAATTAGCGCGAGGGCATCTATTTAACAGATTTTATTTGACAAAGCCATTGTCAATACAGAAAGAACGGCGGTAGTCGAACTCAAAAAAGACAGGAAGCCATGACTTCTTACTTACATGAAGCTGAAGTCAAAGTCGAACGCATAAATATGCATTTGGCTAGACACTACATCCGAACCAAAAGTTTGTTAAGATGACTTGAGGCAAGGAGTGTGCTCGGACCTTCGCCAATAACTCAATAACTCGAAAAAAGGTGTTGCCATGAAAGTTCAGCATAAAGAACAAATGTTGCACTTATGGAACCACTAAAGCCACATGAGGAACAAAATCCATTTGCGCCTACGTCGTTCACGAAAGAACGCTCAGAAGTCTACCACCTGCACAATCTCTTAACTCTGGACTTCATTATTTTAGTCCAAAATCGCTATGTGTAACACTGCAGGGCACTTTGTTAGATTTATAATAATTGTGTGGCGCGATAGTCAAATTTGGAGCCAGGGTCTAGCTTGCTTATCAACTACTCGTGTTATGAGCGCCACTGTTCTCTCACGCGCAGAGGGTACCTTCAGTTTTTTTTTGCCGAAAAGCGAAGTTTGAGAAGCTTTTCCTTAGACGGTTATTGCTCTGAGTTTTATCAGCAGCTCGAAATAGGTTGTGCCGAGAAAAAATTGACGTATCGAATTTAGACTTTCGACGTGTGAGCGTCGCACACTAGCCACAGCGCCACGGCGACTACAACTTTGTTAGTTTAGTCAGTTAAAAAGGGCCAATCGTTAGTTGGATGTACGACCCTAGAGACACTTGCAGCTGAATATCAATCAGCAACTAATCCCGTGCTAAAACACAGGTCTCTAGTCCAAATTGTTGCTCCTATTTAAAACAGAAAAAAGGATATGATCTTTCAGCCAGCAGTGGTTACTTCTATCAATGTCAATAAATTCTGTCTCAAGAGCCAATATTTCAAATGGCAGCACATCCAAACTTTTGACAAACATACCGAGAAATTTCACCAAAGAATAACTAAAAACTAACTAACGACCCTGACAGTTATGTGTCCACCAGAAAAAAACGAACCAAATTGTGAGATATGCAGCTCTACGTGCGTAACCACAATTAAGCGCTGTTTCCATTTAGTAGGATGAACTAAATTAGAACGTTTATGAAGAAAAATTGTCTGGGGAGAGGAACACAAAAGACAGACAAGCACGGAACGGAACGACGAGCGTCCACAGGCGGTACTCGGATGGAAACTTCTAAGAACCGAGCTCCTAGTTCTGGTAACTATTGAATTCATTGCTCTTTTTAGGTGCTCGAATTATTTTTTTGATTTTTCCAATTCCCTTCTTCCTCTATGATCTTGTTTAATGCCTATGTGCTTTCTACACAAGCACAAGCATAAATGGCATGGAAGCAGACAAGCAGAATGTTGTGAACAATAATGAACTGGTCTGTTATGAAGGAAATGAATTAAATAATTATTTGGATTGATGGATGTCTACTGGTCAAGATACCGTCAAGTATAAGATTCTCAAGAAGATGAAGTCAACAAGTTCGCAGTCGTTAAGGGCTTTGTTGAGTCAACTATTCGGTCTGTTTTTTTTCTACTTAGGCACTAACTAGAAGTTGTCAAGTGAAAAACTCTGAGTGATTTACTTTCCTGTATCTTGAATTTACTACATTTTCAGACCCCGTTGCTGCTAAGGGATTTTTTCTTGTCATACTGTCAGCGATCCGTAGTCGCCGTGGTGTAGTGGGTAGAGTGCGACGCTCATACGCCGAAGGGTCTAGGTTCGACTCCCAGCTCACGGCACCACCTCTTTCGAGCTGCTGACAACACTCAAAGAGTAATAACTGTCTAAGAAAGCTTCTCAAATTTCGCCGTTCGGAGTCGGCAAATAACTGTAGCTCCCTTCTACTCGTGGGAGAACAGTAGCCCGCACAACAAGAGTAGTTGATGAGCAAGCTAGGCCCTGATCCGCCTTTGGACTGTAGCGCCATTTGAAGAATTCAAGGTATTCAGTTGAGAAACGAACCTGAACCTTTGGCGATTGAGCGTCACACTCTACCCATTGCGCTACGGTGCCCACAAGTTTAGACATCATTGCCAGTAAATATGCAAGATCACTTCTTTTTTTCAGAAATCTTAAGAGTGACGCGCTCTTAATGAAAACTCATTCACATGGGAGTACTCCTCTTGTAAGTAAGCCAACGACAGTTTGAAACAGAGTTGTTACAAAAAACTCGACAAGTGAATACTCCAAATTTAAAAGAAGCCCAAATCCTATAAATTATTGAGTCGAAGGCAACAAAGAGCCCCGTTTTCAAATCATATCCTAGCAATAAAGGGCGGCTTCAAATCTGAGAAGTGGTTGGATGCAAACGAAAACCCAAGGCACATCCCCCCAATTTTGACCATCACTCAGAAACGGTCCTTAACCCATTTATTACCACTGTACCCGCTTGGGTTCAGAAAATTCAACAACATTATGGTTTTTTATGGTTTTACCGTTGACCTTCTTCCAATTTGTTTTCATGAAATTTGTTTTTTTTTTGTTCGTTAACATGTGTTCAACAAGTAGGCGTTGAGTTTATTGTAAGAAAAAATAACGGAATTTTTTTTTATTATTCCGCATTGGGTGCGATTGCGAATTTCTTGGTTTGTCTTTGGTAATTAATGGGTTAATGTGACTAGGGCCTAACTTCCTCACCAACAACTTGTGTTGTGCACTCTACTGTTCGCAAAATTTTTCATACACAGTTATTGCTCATTGAGGTGGTTCCGTAAAAAATGCGAGATGTGCAGTACGCTAGTCGAACCAGGGACCTTTGGCGTACGAGTGTTGCACTCTACCCACTACAAAAAGTTAAAGATGACCCATTTTGTGGCCTTCGAAAGGACCATTGAATTAACCTTTCTTTAATTTTTTAATTGTATGGCGCAACAGTCCACAGGGGGACCAGGACCTAGCTTGCTCATCAACTACTCGTGTTGTGTGCGCTACTGTTCTCTCACAAGAAGAAGGGACCTACAGTTTTTTGTCGACTCTGAACGGCGAAGTTTGAGAAGCTTTGCCTTAGACAATACTCTTTGAGTCTTGTAAGCAACTCAAAAAACCGAAAAACAGTAAAAAACTTTCTTTTCCCAAATGAATTAATAAATGCAGTCGAATATTGTGAGGATATCAATAGCAACGCATTGGCTTTCTTTAGAGTGGGAAACACGGCAGGTTTTCGAAAACTGGTCCTCTGTATTATGCATTGACACAATCCGATTCTAAAGCATTACGAAGGTTGCCATTTATATTTCGGAATTGTGCAATCCTAGTGTTGCAATCTGGCAACTGCTAGCTCCATCGTAAAGTTTGACATTTTTGAGGTTATACGTACTCAGAATGTTTCGAGCATCACATTTGACGCAAGAAGGTCCCAACGTTGGGAAGCAGCGTGACACTAAAAAGTCAGAGACAGATGGATCCATAAATTGTAAGAGATGTTACGAAGACAGCCGAGAAGAAATTACAACATGGCATGGAATCTTAAAAAAAAAGTTTCTGAGCATGTTTTATAAATCAAAATGTTCTTTTATATGCCTAGTGACAGCAAATGAGAAGAGTGTGCTTTGAATGAAACTCAAAAGAAGTGTTCTGGGGCAAGGCAAAGTGTGCGTGGGAGAAAAGTGGAAAGGTTGTCTTCTTCAAACAGATTTCTAATCAGGAGTTGTAAATTTGATTCTTAGTCTCCATCTAGCTGAATATGCGACAAATGTTTTCATTCTCACACCTTTATAGAGGGAACACATATTAAGGTTGCTCTTAAACAAAAAGCGGAGTAATGGATTTGTGTTCATTCATTGCCCGCCACACAAAAGAGGTACAAATATGGAAACTGCAACGTTCCGCTGCTCCCAATGAAATAGAGTATTTAGCAACCCACACCGATGTCACATACAAAGCATGCACAAACTACACGTAAACACTGGAAACGGCTACCTTCTGCAAACAACATTTGCAATTCATAACGCGTGACAAGCTCATTAGTCTACCAAACGATGCACTTTTATATAAAACCACTTCCTCTTTGCAAAGAGAAAAGAACCCTCCGAAAAATTAACAAAAACAAAGTTTACGTATATACAAAACTTAATGAAACTAAGTGCAAAGAATTCAAAATCCATAAAAAAGCTGTGTTGTTAAAAAAGCAAACCGAAACCATTCCCATTTGAACTCAACAAAAAAAAAGCACTCAAATATTTACACACACTACACTTGATGATTCCGCATAAACAAAGTGAGAGAATGCAACGCTTTTGTTTTGCCGCTGCACCCAACAACAACGATACCGAAATATAAAGAAATCAAAATAAGGGAACGGATACTTACAACCCAGTTAGCCATGGCACTACCAATACTCCAGGAATGATTGTTGCATGGAATAGCAAATTAATAAATTTATTTGTCTCATACATTCTGTTTTGGGTTTCTAATTTTCTGTGTGATTTCTTTTCTTTTTTTGCTGCGAATTGTTTTTCGATATCGAATTTGTTCGACTTTGAATTGTCAATTAATCACTTCCAAAGCTAGGATTATCAAAACAAACAGAAAACAAAAATGAAATAAAGTTTATTCGCGTGTTTTGACAAAAAATAGAAAACTTCTGTGAAGTGTGGGGAGGCAAACTAAAAACAAACGTCTAGATGATGAGATGACAGAGAACCCCGGGAAAATACAGTGCTCACTAGCGATGATGATGAGAGGGACCGCGACACCAAGTGAAAATGTATGAGGAATAAACTTCATGTACACTCTAGACCATATCGGATGCGATTAAAAATGCTTCTCAACTACTGCTATCCATCACGGCGATTATTTGCGGCAAACAGTGAGTAGTCTGACTCTCCACTCTCTGGCGCTCTCTGTGCGCTCATTTATTCTTTAATACGGACGTACGGAGGTAGAGTAAAGCGATTTCTTCTTTTCCAGTTACTTTTTTTAAATGAAATTTGATATGATAATACTCGCACTCTTTGTTGTGTTCATTGCCTGCATTGTTAGTCAATTCCGCAGTCGTCTCGGGATGATAGAATGATTAGCCGCACATAGCGTCTTGTTAGTTAACGTGTTTTGTGTGTTAAAATATGCACAACAGACTGCCGCTGTCTCGTACAAAGTATAAGTTCAATTGTGTTGCAGAGTAACTCTGCTCTGAGGGCAGAGGATGTCTGCTTTTACACTTATCTCGTTTACTAAGCTTAGACTAGCGGGTAATTAGCTAAAGGGTGACCAGACTGGAGTGTGGATTTTTTCAATTGGTACGTTTATTGGAAAGGTTTGCTACACGTTAGACAAGGGTGAAACGATGCTCTTTGCACTTAAGTTTGATCACAACTCTGACATATAGCTGCTTCGATAAAATGCGATGTGTTTCCGGCAGTGGATGGACTTTTGGGGAGAGTTTCGAAGCAAGTGCATGCGTTTAAAGCGAAAAAAGAAGAAAGATAGAAATTGATTCGAAATGAAGAAAACACTGTCTGTTACAACGCCAATTCGTAAAAAGAACACTTAGCTTGAGATCGTATAAGCAATGGCCGATGTGTCGACAAATAATTGTGGTTTACCTCCAAGTGCTAAGGTGTCCAAAAAAACAAACAAAATTTTTGCCTTCCTTATTCTTGCTTCCAGTGACCCAGTTGTACACTGAAAGGGGACACGTCTTGTCAGCAAAAAAAAAAACAGAAATGTGCACAAGTCACAGTCGAATAAAAACTTTGGTCAATTCAATTTAATTTATCAGTCAATTTATACCGACAAGTTCGGCCATCTTGGATGTAAATTTATCTTTCGACAGCTATTTTCCCTTTTAGGCTTTCGACTTGTATTTCATTTTTGTCTACTTAAAAAAGATCTCTTAAAGAACCTGCATTCCGAGGGTTGACTGTGGCAGAAAGTGCGCATTTGTGGATCCTAACAAATTCCCAAACAGAAAGAAATTGTGTTGGCCAATGGAATCATCGAAAGAAAAAGTGCTTAGCATCTAAATATATCGAATGATCCAACTATTCGATTTCTATATACCATTTGGGATAGGGCACCGTGAAATCAGTAAGAAAATTATCAATCTTGACCTGCTCTTGTGGCCATTTTCCTTCTCTTCTAAAACAACACACAATTAATACTGCAGTTTTCCCAAATCGAGTCTCCTATCACTTCTTCTTTCCGAGATTGAAGAGGCGCGTAAAATGGCGCTACAAAAGGATTAATTCGATAAAATCGGCATTGAAGGAAAATAAATTATTTTTTTTGGGATTTGAGGGTTGGAAAAATCGTTGACAATCAATAGCTGTCAAGACGTCGTTTATAATTCAAGGTGACTATAAAAAAGACTCGGATCATTTGTAAAACTTGAATGTGTCTGAGTTGCTCCCCCTAAGGAAGTAATGCTTCAGAATGTACCGCTGATACATTTTACCTAGTTTATAATAAAAATAATGGGCTCGACAGTTCACAGGGGGATCAGAGCCTAGCTTGCTCATCAACTATTCGTGTTGTGCGCGCTTCTGTTCTCTCAGGAATAAAAGGGATTTACAATTTTTTGCCGACTCCAAAAAAGCTCGATGTTTGGGTGCCGCATGATTTGACGCAAAAAAAACTTCTAGACCGAATCAACGCGATATGCTACTGAAACGCAACGAACTCGACCTATATTTTTGAAACGGATGGTGACTGACGAAGAAAAATGGATCACATACGACAATATCAAGCGAAAACGGTCGTGGCTGAAGGCCGGTGAACCGTCCCAAACAGTGGCCAAGCCGGGATTGACGGCGAGTACGGTTTCGCTGTGTGTTTGGTGGGATTGGAAGGGAATCATCCACTATGAGCTTCTCCCATATGGCCAGACGCTTAATTCTACCATCTACTGCAAGCAACTGGATCGCTTGGAGCAGGCGATCGACCAGAAGCGTCCAGAATTGACCAACAGGAAGGGTGTAGTGTTCCACCAGGACAACGCCAGACCACACACTTCGTTGATGACTTGTCAGAAGCTACGGGAGCTCGGATGGGAGGTTTTATCGCATCCACCATATAGCCCGGACATAGCACCAAGTGATTTCCACCTGTTCCTGTCCATGGCGAACGCCCTTGGTGGTGTGAAGTCGAACTCAAAAGAGGCTTGTGAAAAGTGCCTGTCCGTGTTCTTCGCAAATAAGGAGGGGGCATCTACGAGGGAGGTATTATGAAGTAGCCGCCTAAATGGAAACAGATTATTGAACTAAACGGCGCATATTTGAACTAAATCCGATCACTGTAACACGTTTTATGAAGCATTGAATGAAGAGCAAAAAGGCGGAAGGGAGATATTTGGCAACCTTATACAAAAAACTGCGCCGTCATCAACGTGTTAAGCAGCATTCCGTGACATTATCAGGCGTTCCTAATATTTTTGGGCGTTTATTATAGTACCCCATACAATCTTTTGACCCAATTTCACCTTGAGTGCATTTTCTTACCTAAAAATCAGAAGCCAACGCGAACGAAACTGAGCCGTACGGTCTATTTTTGGGCGCTCATTATAGTACCCCATAGAATCTTTTAAACCAATTGTGTGCATATTCTTAACTAAAAATCAGAAGCCAACGCGAACGAAACTGAGCCGTATGGTCTACCAATGGAAATAGCTTAAAACATTGGCAAACACAGAACTGAGCCTGGAGAAGAAGTCAACTTTGTTTTGCCTAAGAGAGCACATATCTCAATGCACCTTAAGGTGTACAGCTTTGTTTAATTTGTTGCAATATTTTATCTGTTCATTAGTTTTTCAATTCGAATTCTTTCTCAACCTATGTTCCACCTTTTGGTCACTTTTGTGTGATGTACATTTTCCTCCTTCCTTTTAACACACAAAACCCATTTCAAAACATTTCGTTCGAGGTCCTTGTATTCGCTTAAGTGACTTCCTTTCAAGCTGAAATCTCAAACAACACCACACCGTGAACTCGTTTTTCCTCAAATCGAAATTCATTCTCATTTCTGGCTGGCCACCCTGTAGTTACTCACTTCAACTCAAATCATTAGCAATTAACAAACAAATGAAATGTTATGTAAATAAGAACAAAAAGAAAACATAAATTGCGTGTTAGTTGTCTACAAACGAAGTATTTGTTATCACCTTTGGATAAATTTTCGCCTACGCGTCAGGAGCATAACTAGAAAAGCTCAGAAATGGTATTCCCTTCGCCACGATGGGACGCAATCTCCGCCTCCCTCAATGCTGCAGTTTCAGTTGTATGTGTAAGAGTATAGAATTTAATCAGTCTTCAAGTTCAGATTTACTTTCGGTGAGATTGCAACAAAGGAAATTACGCAAAACGAAAACAGTGCAGACTCTACACTAGAAGATCGTTATCAGCATGCATTTGTGATTCACGTTAAAAACAGAAAACGAGTGACTCAGGCTCGACGAACAAATATTTGAAAATTTAGATCGTCACTTGTGAATAGACGTTTTAAAGTGTTCCGCGTGACATTCAACTGAAATGCAGGGGAGATTAATTTTAAGCGAGAGAAGTTATCGTTTAACGCGCAATTCGTGTGCTGGCTGAATTAGGCACGGCTAGGGAAAGTGCGTGCCCTTCGTGTGCGTGTTATGTGTGGGGTGAGACTTTATCTAGTTATACACACAGTTTTAGAGATGGAAAAATTCAGTTTCGATTTATGTGTTTGTGTTTTGGTTGTCCAAGCGTTTCTCGGCTCGAAGGGGGGTTATTTTAATGAACAATCACAAATGCTGAATGGTAGTGACGGTCAATCTGAAACGAGAAGGAAATAGAATTTTAATTACAACTTCTGGCCATGGTGATGGGCTGAGGTGATTAAAAACAGAACATTACATCTAATTGGAGCGAAGCAAACCAAATAAACTGTAATCATTAGCGAGGTGAATAACCACGTTGCGGAGGTCACAGGTAATGAGTTCACATTTATATGGGAGAGTATTAAAAGGAAATTACCAGACACACGCTTTTATCGTGCGTTGTATGGGGTCGCCGCCTGGGGTTTGAACTGGATACGTGAAAAGCCGAAAATAGATTTACAGAGCGCCTCATGAAATCTAAACTTTGTCTATTTGATCTTTAAGACAGGACTAAATGTAGGTTGGTTAAGGCCAAAACGGTTTAACGTCAGAAGGCTACAATCGCAACTGATAGCTGGGAACTTTGCCGACCGAGTCTCCCTGAAACTCGCTCAGAGTTCGACGCTGCCTGCACTGACCATTGAAGAAGACTAGGAACGTTGTCAAGAAGCCATCATGGAAGCTGCCACTGATGTGCTGGGTTTCACGTCACCACCCAGAGGGAACCCATGGTTTGACGACGAGTGCAGGCAAGCGCATGCAGCCATACATGACGCATATAAGGCGACGCTACATCGAACAACGAGGGCTGTTCGTGAGCCCTGCGAACAGAGAAGAAGGGAAGAGCACCGGCTTCTCAGAAAGAAAAGGAAGGAGCATGAGAAGCGCGCGGTCGAGGAAATGAAAAGGTGTCATGGCAGGAATAAAGTCCGAAAGTTTTACTGAAAGGTAAAACAGCAATCCGATGAATACGAGGCTCGGACAGAAGCCTGCCGGGACCAAAATGGAAAACTCGTGTTAGAGTCGCAGTCTGTGCTGAGAATCTGGAAGGATCTATCTGCAGACTCCTTAACGGCGATGACGACCCAAATTCCGCTATTAGGCAGAATTTTCTACTCGATTTGGACGATGATTGACAAGCATTCCATCCCCCCGAATTAGACGAGGTGAAGATAGCAATATCCAAGCTAAAGTCGAACAAAGCTGCTGGAGCGGACGGACTGTCCGCAGAACTATTCAAAGCAGCTGGAGATGATCTGGTTGGGCGCATGCACCAGCTCATCTGTAAGATATGGTCGGAGGAAAGCATGCCCGATGAGTGGAATCTCAGCGTCGTTTGCCCGGTCCACTAGAAAAGAGACTCCTTTGACTGCGCCAACTACCGAGGGATAAGTCTCCTGAACATCGCATACAAGATCCCTTCTGCCGTATTGTATGAGAGTCTGAAAGCCTTTGTCCATAAGTTGATAGGTCCCTATCAGTGTGGTTTCAGATCAGGGAAGTCCACAATAGACCAGACCTTCTCATTACGGCAGATCCTGGAGAAGACTCAAGAAGTGCAAATCAACACTCACCACCTGTTCGTCGATTTTAAGGCCGCATATGACAGTGTGCATAGAGACGAGCTGTACCAAACTCGTCAGATTGTGTAGGATGACGATGGAAAACTCTCGCGGCTCCGTCAAGATCGGTACCGAACTCACCGAGACCTTCAATGTCAAGAAAGGTTTTAGACAAGGCGACGCACTGTCATGTGACTTCTTCAACATCATCGTCGAGAAGATGGTGCGTAACTCACACGCCAACACTAGGGGCATAATCTTCCAGAAGTCAGTTCAATTGCTAGCATACGCTGATGACATTGACGAACACAGCGATCCGTCAATGAGGCGTTTGCTGGCATTGAAGCGGAAGCGGCTAAAATAAATCTGGTGGTTATTGAGGACAAAACAAAGTACAGGCTGTGTTCAAGAAAGGACACACAACATCAACGTCTCTGACAGAGTGTCACACTTAGTAGCAGAAACTTCGAGGTTGTCAAGGACTTGGTCTATTTCGGCTCCGCGGTAAACGGGGATAACAACATCAGTACCGAAACCAAACGCAGAATCACTCTTGCCAATCGCTGTTTCTTTGGGCTCAAAAGGCAATTGAGAAATAAAGCACTCTCCCGACGGACTAAGCTCGCTTTATATAACCCCTTGAGCAACCCAGTCCTTTATGGCTTTATGGCGCGGTAACTTGGACGTTACCAAAAGAGGATGAGGAAGCCTCTAATCTTTTCGAGAGAAAAGTTTCGCGTGCGATTTTTGGTCCTCTTTGCGTTGATGGCATCTGGAGGAGACGATTTAACGACGAACTCTATGGACTGTACAGCGACATGCGTCTGGTCAAGTGTCTACGGATACAACGCTTAAGATGACTAAGCCATGTAGAGCGTATGGACACCACTGCTCCGGCCCGAAAAGTTTTCGAATACAAAAGGCTTCTCGGCCTCCGAATACAGAAAGGTTTTGTCCATATTCATCTGTATGTGTGTGTGTACCATCCGTTTGTAGAGATGTAGAACGAAGTTTTCTTTTGATTTTATGAAATATTGATTTGTTCAAGAGAGATTGGTCTGCGGGTGAAATTGAAAAGGATACAAAGGTCATGCGTCAAGAAAACATTAGAAGGACTTTTGAATTAAAACGATATACAGGCAAGGGTAAAGTAAAGAAAACACCCGAAACATCGGTTTAATAACCGGTTGAATAGCCTCAACAATAAGTCCAAAAGCAAAATTACGAAAAACACTTCTGGCTTATTTGAACTTAGTCACAATTGTGTACGAAAATTGGACTCAAAACAACAAGCCAATATACGGATTGTCAATTTTGCACAGCGATAGACGTTTTGAAACATGTCTTTCCTATGTAACGTGCCAAAAGTCTTGAGTCCCATTTATGGTAATAAGTCTGTTCCAATTCATTTGTGCATGGAAATTCGTAATTTGAGTAAAAATGTCTCTTGGAGACTGTAACACTGCTGAAACTTGTGCAAAGACTTTTCGTAGAAATTCGCAGAATTAACGAACCTTCAAATGAATTAAATGTAAACAGCTATCAGATATATGAAATGTTTGTGTTTTTTTGTTATTTTCACTTTGACAGTCATCTGCTGCCCACATAGAGAGGGGAAATATTTTACTCTCTCATGAGATCTCTCTTCTACGAAAAAATCAGCAAATGGAACGCCTTTTCAGAGTTTTTCGGCGAATTTTGAAGACATTCGTAGCATTACAGAGCAATCGGAACAGACCTAATAACTGCTGAAGGGAATGGCAATGACATCAACAGCGCAGTTCTTAAAAAATAATATTCTCTACCTGTCATTCAATTGGGAAATCCACTATTTCAACATATCAGATCACGGTCAGCACAGCTTAAATTTGATGGTTGTTATGACACTATGTAGATGAATCCAATGCGATTGAAAATGTGTTCCAGTCTGGAAAAGGGGGAAGGAATTCAAACGCAGAGTGGAGAAATCTTGTTTCAGCTGGAAGATACAGAGCTGTTCAAAATAATAGGGATGATCACCCATAATCGATAATTCTACTCATTTACACATTTTTTTCCAGTTTTCGCATCTGTATGCGGTATGGTTATTTGCACAGCTGTTTTTCCTTTACTATGAATGCACATAATGTCAGCTAACCACTTATGTAAGTGGTGCAGTAGTGCATAATGCGGAAGAGGTGTTTTCTTCAGTGTTCAAAATAATAGGGAATTTAGTTTTCTCCTTGATATCCTTATTCAAACAGAGTTCAAATGTATTTTTTGTGTTTGTTGTATATTCTGTACGAGTATGTAAGAACTGTAGTTAGTTTTACGAATACTTCTGTAAATTTAAAACAAAATGGACCGTAACAGGTATTGTCCCGAAGAAGAAAGCCGTATCATCCAGAAACACAGACAATAGGGAAAGACATTGTCTTGGAAAGCACCACACAAGAAAAGGAAATTTGCCAAATAAACGAAACCAATAAATCAAAAAAAAAACGCCAATACTTCAAATAACAATTGCAAATAAATTTATTGGTGATACTTATCAATCGCTGGCCAAAGGTGTGGTGCTGTATGTTGTCGAGATCCAAGTGAACGAGAGATTTCACGATTTTTCAATGCTAGAGCTAAGAATTGCTCGTTGTCAAGGGAGACATTTTAGAGCACGACTCCTTTGACCATTACAGTGAAAGAAAGTATGAATGTTTACAGTAATTTATGACTCTTATGTTTAAGCAAATCATAAGACGGCAAGTTAAATAAATAAAAAGTTAAAGTGAGAAGAAAATATTAAATTATGAAATTAGAAGAGAGCGAATGAAAGTACAAAACAAACGATATGTTATAACAAGAAAGGAACTATGGATTATATGAAGTTCATAATATGTCATGATAAAAAAAATTAATGTTATGAGTCCTAAACAGACATTAAAATTTATTGCGACAAGTTGGGAAAATCGGTTAATTTTGTTTTCTATGCACTTTCCAGAACTCGAGCAAAAGAAACACGAGGACCAAGAAAAATGACTTTCACTCATAACTTCCATAGAGTGATAATAGACAAAAAGAATCCCTTTATATCATCAAAAGCAATTGCAGCAGAAACAAAGAACAAACTCAGTGCCTCAACGTTCTGGCAAAGATTGCTAAAAAATCAACTACCAGGAAGGTTCGCTCGCAAAGTTCCGTTGCTGACTAAAAGGAAGGGAAAGGAGTTACCGATGCACATTAGTTTTAAATGTCTGTGGATTGTAATTGGGGGGGGAATTGAGCTGGGAAGAGTATTCCATATTCGTGTGGTGCGGCTAAAGAACGAGTCTCTAAACTTAACTGTGCATCCGAAGGTGGGCTTAAGGGTGAACGGGTGAGCATTCCTAACGACGCTGGTATTGCTGGAGAATTCTTGAAGGGGAGGCTAACTCGTTAGAGCATTTTTTGTTGAAATAGCGATAAAATAGTGATAGAGACGCAACATTTCGTGGATGTTCAAGCGAGTCGATTGACTTCGCAGCACTATTATCACCAATAAGTTTTATCGCTCGCAGTTGGATTCTATCTTTTAGGTGCAAAGAGGTCTTGGGAGCACCGGACCAGATAGGAGTGTTGTACTCAAGCTTTGGGCGGATGTACGCCTTATATATTCTTGCCAGGTCAGAAGGGGTGAAGTATTTCTTGCATCGCTTTAAGAAACCTAGACGTTTCCCTGCATTTTTGGCGATCTCGAATATGTGATCGTTCCAACTAAGTGTTGAGTTGATACACGTACCGAGGATGGAAAGTCATTCAGTTTCAACAATGCAGGAGCTATTCATAGATAATGGCAGGTTGTTATGAGAACGCTTGAGTGACAGTAGACAGCACTGAGTTTTCCCACTCTATTCCACTCTATTCTTTTTACCCCAATCGATTATGCTGTCAAGATCGAAATTTAATGAGCTTAACATACACTGCCGTTCCAAGTCAATGGCCGAAGGGGAGGGATGAGAGCCGAGGAACGAATACAAAAAGCTGTGGGTACCGTCATCAGCGAAGGAGTGAATTGGATTAGAAGTGACAGACAGGAGATCATTTATGAAAAGGAAGAGTGTCGGAGACAAAATGAAGCCCTGGGGAACACCAGCATTAATATGGTGAACATAAGACTTTAACCCATCCAATACAACTTGTATTGAACGATTCGAAAGGTAATTTCTAATCCATTGGCGCCAAAAGCACGCATTTTCGACAAGAGATCCTCATGCCAGACTCTGTTAAATGTATGGGCGTCGTCGACTGTATGGGTGTTTGAGCCAAATCAGAAAAAAGTTGCTCGCGTACGAAGCACTTCCAAGCAAATGGCCCGTTTTTTCGGAAAAACTGGACATGTCGCAACCGTACCACTAGAAGAACGCAGAACAGTTGAGTGGTACACAATCATTTGTTTGTCTTTTGAGCCTGTTAGGGTCAGCCGACTCCGCCTTAGCCTAGTGACTATCCTTCCGACAGGGTTATTAGCTATACTATCTTAGGAAGTTCACATGGCTGCAAATTCCAGCTTCCTTCAAGGCACCTCAAAGGAACCGTGAGGCTTCCGTGTTAGCGAAAGCGTTTTTTACTGCAAGCAATGTCAGGAGAGAGGCCCCCGTAGCGTATTGGGTAGAGTGCGGCGCTCACACGCTGAAAGGTAGCCTATGTTCGATTCCTGCCTAAACACCAAGACGAATTTCGTGAAGGTCATCCAAAATCAGTTGTTGTTCCGGAAACCATTGATGTTGTGCGCCAACTGATAATGAAAAATCGCCATGCGACCTATCGTGAGATTGAGACAACCTTAGGCATTAGGGCGACCAGCATACATTCAATATTGCATGAACATTTGACCGTCAAAAAAATGTATTCAGAATCCACACAATTTGTCGATCGCTCAAAAAAGGCTCGTGGCGATTGGTCGAAAGAAATGCTCCAAAAATGCGTTCACGGTGCTTCGCAACACGTCTATGACATCGTGACTGGTGATGAATCGTGGATTTACGCGTATGAGCCCGAAAGTAAACAGCAGTCGACTGTATGAGTGTTTCAAATTGAGCCAAATCCAACAAAAGTTGCCCGCGCACGAAGCACTTCCAAGCAAATGGTCGTTAGTTTTTTCGGAAAAACTGGACATGTCGCAACCGTACCACTAGAACAACGCAAAACAGTCAATTCTGAGTGGCACACAATCATTTGTTTGGCAATTGTCTTCCAAGAAATCAGGAAAACCAACCGCCGAAGACGAATCACTCTTCACCATTACAATGCGAGCTCTCACACATCGGCTTAAACAATTGCATTTTTGAGCACTCAAAACATCGGTTTGAGGGGTCATCCGCCGTATAGCCCTGACCTGGCCCCGAATGACTTCTTTTTATTCCCGTACGTAAAAAATAAAATGAGAGGTCAACGTTTTTCGACACCTGAAGAAGCAGTTGATGCGTTCAGAATGCAACTTTTGGAGATTCATCAACCAGAGTGGCAAAAGTGCTTCGACAATTGGTTTAAACGCATGCAAAAATGTATGGATCTTAATGGCGAATATTTTGAAAAACAATAAAGCTATATTCGATGACTAATATTTGTGGTTGTTCTCTAATCCCGAAATATAAAAGGCAACCCTCGTAAGTGTATTTCACCTTTTCGTTTCAGATCTGGATGGATATCAGCGTGTACAAGTAATGTCCTGAAAGACAACAATTCTCTACATTACTAGGGTTTCTGCTTAAGAACCGAAATTCAATTCCTTTTTCACAACACGTTACAAAAGCTCGTCACAAACAAAGAAAGAAGGAATACTCGTCTCATAAATCAACAATCGCGGATGAAATTTCACCTGTCATTACAATTTTGCCAAAAGATCTGTCGTTCAAACACCTGCCGTTCACTCACCAAAGCTTTCTTATCTTCACATCACCTTCCACTTCGGCACAGTAACGACACACTAGAACAGAAAGCAAACATGACTAGACACGTCTTATACACACTCAACAAGTTTATTGATTAAGTTCGGGGAAATAGAAATGTGGCTGATAAAAGTTGTACATCAAATATGCCTGGGAATAATTAAACTTTAAATGGAGAGCACAGAAAAGTGTCACTTGTAGTTACCAGACTGAGGAATTCGTTTCGAATTCAGGGGGTGCACGACCAATTATGAAATTTTTTATGCACGCACGAAAATCTGTCGATGACGAGTGAATTGGGGCCAGAAAATGTAGACGGGAAAGGCAACGGGTGGTTTCAAGGACTCTTTATATCCGATCAGTTGTTGGAGAATATCTCCTTTAACCTTATGGGCATCATTCAATAATACTTTAATGTAAAACAAACTAAGACGTTTGACTGACTAGAATCATGACACTCTGAACATCGCTTTAAAACATTTAAACAAACATATCCTCCAAATATTACAAAATCATGACAAAAGTATACAAGAATACACTTCACAACACCCTCTTCGTTATTGAAGAAAAGACTCGCCTTTAATTGCACCCAAGTCACAGGGAAATTCAACCCTATTTTCTTCCGCATTCACATCTCAATTTAGCTCAAAAAACATCCGGCTACATTTCGTAATCTCTGAAGAAAGTATTACGCACATAATTTTGCCGAAATATAACAAACAAAACAAACCACAATATGAAAATGATGTAAGCTCGCAAATTGAATTATTGGATTTTTTTTGGAACCCCTACCTTGGACAAACTTAACAGGATTCGTGTGCCGAATTTAATAGAATCTTAACACACTTACAATTTCTTAACATTCAGTCCACTGAATTTGCAATTTTCACGGCGCCTAGGCACTACTTTGATTTAAAAACAGGAAAATTTGCAATGGGCAAGGCCAACTAAATACTCCAACTGAAATGTTTTTTCGTTTATTTTCGAGATAAAATATATACAACAGCTGTCATTCGCTGTCAATTGTTTTAGTACAGAGAAATTCAAACAGTGAAGTCCACGGAAAATGGCAGCAATCGTATCAAATTTTTGACTCATTGCTAGAATTTAGTTTCTAA
The DNA here is from genome assembly GCA_955652365.1 of Eristalinus aeneus. Lineage (NCBI taxonomy): Eukaryota > Metazoa > Arthropoda > Insecta > Diptera > Syrphidae > Eristalinus > Eristalinus aeneus. The sequence goes on from OY019131.1 coordinate 93,893,195, forward strand.
CTTCATAAATTATTCTTTGGGCTCTGTTTTTATCACCTGCCAAACAAAAAGAAATCAAAAAATTGTAATTCTTTGTTTATGTGCCAACCATTGATAAAAATCATTAATTTCGTAGACAAAACACAAGAATATGAAAATAACAATTTTACAGCGGCTTTCCAATCCCCAATGCACTCCAACCATTCACCATCTCTGTAAACGATGACAGCTGAAGCAGTACCAGCAGCTGAAATTGAACTGTCGTCAGAACAAGAAAAAACGACCAAAACGACAAAAGAAAAGACAAAAAAAAAATCAAAAAGGAACCATAAGAAAAATTCGTTTCTACGAATATTCCATTTGTACGTTTTCTTCAATTTCCCACCTCCTCAATATTTGTGCTCCAAAAATAATAACTTTTACATAACCTTTCAGCAGTTGGAATTTGACTCAGAAATCCGAAGACAAAAGAGGACACAATTTATCACACAGCTCATCGACAGATGATGGCGACACCCCAAAGCCCCACCAGAATGTTTAACGGGCTCAGCGAGGACGATGCACTCTATTCAGAGGCGAAATACGCTCACGAGATTAATGACAAAATGCGTGTACCAAAGCGCATCCGGGCAACCGGTGAATACTCCGATGAGGACCTACTTCTCTCGAATCAGAATGGTATAATGAATTCCTGGAATTACCATGATAAAATCGATATGAGCGTCCCCGATCGAATTGTGGTGCTGGGGCATGAGGAGCACCTGGGAACGCGATCAGCACCGCGTGAAATTCTACTGGAAAATTCGATTTTGCCAAAGGATCCGGGCTTCGTGCGGGTCGCCACACCACCCCGTGTAATCACACTCAACGATCATCACTTCCCATCTGCCTCCGATGACAATTCCCCGAAGAACACGGCTGACTTTCAGAACGACTCCGAGTCCCCGCCGCCTTATGTAAGAGCCGATTTGTCGGCTGCAAATGTTGGTTTTAATCCAAACAGCACAAGCTCTCGAGCTGAGTCCGACTCGGACGCAGTGACAACTTCCACATCGGGAATCAGCAAGAGAGCCGTTGGCAACTACAACAATGATACGACTCTGGTAAGTCATCGCGAGGGTACACCCGTCATGGGGGACCTTACGCCACCCGAGGAGATACTGTACTTGCGCAGGCAATTAGCAAAGCTAAATCGGCGAGTGCTCTCAATCGAGATTGACAACGTGCAGAGGTCGCAAAGGGAAAAGATTGTTTACTGCATGGGCCTGGCGTACTTCCTACTCAAAGCCATCTTCTGGTTGAACCGCAACTAAGTTGGTCTTCGATCCCTCCTCTCAGTCAAGTCCAAGATAACCTTTTTCACTTTGTAAGCAGGTGTAGCCCTAGAGAACATAAGCACTAACCAACCATTTGTGCGTAGGACAGCCCGACCGCCAATCTGGACGAAGAAACCGATTTTGATTTTTTTTAATTCTAATTTATTTGCCATTCTCCTCTTCCACAAAGAACACACACCAGAGGAAATTGTCCAGGAAAGATCCCTTTTGTTACAGAGCCTCGAAGGAGTGAAACGCGATGCCTACGCGCTGTTTAATTAGATAAAGAAATTAACTAACGATAAGTCTACTTGTGTTTTTCTAGAATTGTACGGTTGATAGCGAGATGATATGTACCACGGAGTTTTAAGATTGTTATCTTATTTGATATTTTCTAACAAAATTATACATATAGCGTAAAATAAAGTCTTGAATTTTAGTCACAATAAACGATAAATAAACAAAATTACTTAAGAACACGTTGAATCGGTTGTTGAGCATTGATTTGGCGGCGATAAGGGGTTGCTCCGCTGATTTGGCCGTTATCTTTCGAATGTCTGCTGACGGAATTTATGTTGGGAACGATTGAGGGTTCGATTAAAATTAATTATCTCGGGCTGGTGGGTGATAGGGGCAGGAGGAGACCCAAACTGAGGCTTTGTGGTACTTCTCAGTAATTGTTCTTTTTTCTGAGTGGTGGTGCCAGAACAATGACAAAATGTTTTAAGAAAAAGCGAAGCAGCAACACATTTGAGAAAATTATTTGCTCCACACACCGACATGTGAAATGATGGATACACTTCTTTGGCGCATTGCGGAAATCATCACAACAGCACACATCTTACGAAGCCCATGGATCAATCCGAGGTTTACTTCTCACCTCTGGCCACCTTGGCGTAGTGGGTGGAGTGCGAGACTCACACGCCGAAAGGTCCAGGTTCGATTCCTGGCTGAACACGTAAAACTTTTCAAGGCACCACATCTTTCGAGCTGCTGACAACACTCAAAGAGTATTAACTGTTTCTCAAAATTCGTCGTTCAGAGTCGGCAATAAACTTTAGGTCTTTTCTATTCGCGAGAAAACAGTAGTGGGCACAAAACTAGTAGTTGATAATCAAGCTAGGCCCTGGTGCCTCTGTGGACTGTCGCGCCATACAATTATTATTTATTAAAACTATCTAGTTTCTCTCAGGAGTGTTAAGGATCTTGCCTGAACCTTGACAAACAATTTCAAGGAAAAGCGAAGTTACAACACATTTTTTAAAACCTCATTATTTACTTCAGACAGCAGCATGTAAAATGGTGAACAGTCTCCGTCTAGCTCTCTTAGAGCAAACATCGTGGTGACTATTTGACAGTTGATTTATTCAGTGCGCTCAAATCGAGTAGTGTTTCTTTCTCGCTCACTCGCCGACTGTTTTTTTGCATTGTTCATAAACCGCGTGTTCATACTTCCCACGCGTAAGACAATTTTGTCCGCCCCTAACATGGCCCCGGGGCCTAATAAAACAAAACCCGGGAACAGATTTAGCGAATTGGCAGATGCTGATACGCTTCCGTTCGAACCCCGTCCAAAAAAAAATAAAACAATATCTCTTGTAGACTTCCCTGCCCTCCCCACTTGCACCAATAATAAAAACCCGCGTTTCGTACTTATATCGTCCAAAGACGAAAACCAACCACTGTCCAAAATAAGCATTTTTGTTTTGAACAAAGCCATAGACGCTATAAGCACCGAGTACGAGAACATCTCTCAACTGAGAGATGGTAACCTCTTAATCCTTGCCAAATCTCAAAGTGTTGCAGACAAATTCTTGCGCATCACAAATATTGCAAATCAATGCCCGGTGTCCGCAAAATTACACGCCAATTTGAACTCGTCCAAGGGTATTGTCTACGCCCCCTGCCTGATCAACATTGACGTAAGTGAAATTGTTTCGGAAATGAAACCTCAAGGTGTGATCGACGCGTACAAATTCACTAAAAATATTGAAGGCAAACAACGCCCCACAGGCTTAGTTCTGTTAACCTTTGATCTCTATCAGCCTCCCACTACTGTAAATATAGGTTGGTACAAAGCGAAAGTGCAAGAATACATCCCTAACCCGATGAGATGTCGTAACTGTCAGCTACTCGGCCACACGACAAAAAGGTGCTCTAAAAACAAAGTTTGTGCTAATTGTAGTCTCCCCCCTCATGAACCGGAACTGTGTTCGCGTACTCTGTGCGCCAATTGTGCAGAAGCCCACCCTTCTTCCTCCACCTCTTGCCCAAAATACCTGCAAGCTAAAGAAATCTTGAAAATCAAAACTAAAAACAAATGTAGCATTGCTGAAGCCAAAAGAACATACAACCAATTACATTCTCCTGTCTCTAATCAATCATACGCTGATAAAACCAAGCAACTGAGCAAATCAGTAGTAGACATAAGCCGCCCATCTGTCGCGGCCATCTGCAGCGCGCCCTATACCTCTGCCGCAAGCAATCCAATAGGTAACAAAAACACAACATCCACACGTCATATCCCCTCAATACCAACAACAACCTCAGCTAACTCTCAACAAACTGCAACTTCTTCAGTACCAAAAATCAATACTAGAACACTACAAAACCGTCCACTTCCATCTCCACCGATCTCTAAACCCCTTAACCCCTCTTCTTTCGATTCGCCTCTTAGCTCAATTACCAAAAATTTAATCCACAGTAATTCTTGCTTCATTTCCCCCTCTGACTCAGATGACAACCTATAATCCTACTCACAATAGTCCAGCTATAGGGTCGCAGTCCATACCGGTCGAGCTGCGGACGGAATCGCTTGTATTCAGTGATCCCCGCCCTCACCACGACCGATCTGAACTGCGTCCTCATTCTCAGTCAACCATAAATCTATCAGCACTTTCTAACAGCACTTTTAAAATCCTTCAATGGAACATTAAAGGTTTCGTCAACAACTACGACGAATTAAACCTTTTAACCAAAGAACAAAGACCATGTGTTGTGTCTCTTCAAGAGACCCACTGTGCGTATTCCTTCACACCGCAGACACCTCGTGGCTTCACTGGATATTTCCACAACTACTACCATAATACCTCTTCAAAACAAGGAATAGCGGTCTTAATCAAGAACAACATACCTCATAAAAAAATTCCCATTAGCTCAAATATATTAGCACTCGCTTTCGAATTCGAACTCAAAATCAAATTTACCCTGGTGTCAATTTATATTCTGCCCGACCAAATTGTCACAAAAGATGACTTGGAAAACATAACTCTCCAAATCCACTCCCCGTTTATCCTAGTGGGTGATGTTAACGCCTGGAGTGCCTTATGGGGCTCAAATACCACCAATACTAGAGGCAGGGAGGTTGAATCCTTCATTAATAACTCTAACCTAATCATCCTAAACGATGGTTCTCCCACCCACCTCTCCACCCGTGGAACACTTACTAACGTGGACATTACATGTTGTTCTCCTGAGCTTTACACAAAAGTTTCTTGGGAAATACTGGATGATCTCTATAACAGCGACCATTTTCCAATTATTTCCACTATTGTTCTTGGCCCGAGAAACGGCAACCTACCTTCTAACCCGAAATTTAAAACTGACAATGCTAACTGGGCTTGTTATAACAAGCACATCTTAGATTTTCTGTCACGTAATACCATCTCTGCAAATATCAATAAAGAGGCCGCTACGCTTCTCAAAGCCATAAGAACAGCCGCAAACATGTCCATCCCACAAAGCTCTCCACGCCTCCAAAACCGGGCAGTGCCATGGTGGAGCTCCTTACTTGCCACCTTAAGAACCGAAAAGCAGACAGCGTGGAAAATGTTTAAAAGACACCCTAGCACCACAAACCTAATATGTTACAAAAAGGCGAATGCAAAGTTTCGTAGAGCAATTAAGGAGAGCAAAGGTAAATGCCTACACGACTTCACTTCTACCATAAACCCCAAGTCAACACCAGAAAAACTGTGGCATACCATCCGTTGCCTTACTGGAAACGCTGTTGCTAATTCAATAAAATCAATATCAACACCAGAAGGTTGTAAAACTTCACCACAAGATATAAGTAACTTTTTTGCCCACAATTGGTCGAATTCCTCGAAAGATGAGTATTTCCCCACCAATTTCATAGTCGAAAAGAAACTAGCTATATCTACAACTGCTTCCTACACTCCTGCTGACTCCGCCAGACAAATTGAAACAGATATTACCCTTCTGGAACTAGAATGTTGTCTGGCCAAACTCAAAGGTAAAACACCCAGTAGAGATCGAGTATCATACCCCATGCTCAAAAGCCTTCCACTTGAAGCAAAATCCAGACTTATTGCCCTATACAATACCATCTTGCACGCTGGTACAATCCCTCAGTACTGGAAAACAGCAACAGTACTTCCCCTCCCCAAACAAAACAGAAATATAAGTGTAATAGAAGGTTTCCGACCCATTTCCCTTGTGCCTTGTATTTCCAAGGTTTTAGAAAAAATAATTGCCAAACGCTTAATGTGGTTCATTGAATCCAAAGAACTTCTTAGCCAAAACCAAGTTGCGTTCAGAGCCAACAAGGGTTGTGCCGATGCACTCACCCACCTAGGTTTCTACATAACCAAAGCACTCTCCGCCAGAAACCACGCAACAATCCTTTCCCTCGACTTTGAAAAGGCATTTGAAAGAGTTGGGATTCACCTGGTCCTAACAAAACTAAAATCCTGGGGTATTGGCCCAAAAATCTTCAACTACATTCGTTCCTTTCTATCCCACCGGAAAATTTGTGTGAGAGTCAACAACTGTTTCTCTTCAACCCTTCCCCTCTTTAACGGCATACCCCAAGGCTCCCCACTTTCGGTCGTGTTATTCATAATTGCTTTTGACGAACTATCAAACATAATAAATAAGCATAAACACCTCGACCATTTCATATATGCAGACGATGTTTTCGTGCTTTGCAAACACAATGATATGTGTAAGACAAGAAGTATGCTCACAGCATTACTTGAAGACATCTTAATATGGTCGAATTCCTCTGGGGCAAATCTTTCTCTTGACAAATGCAAAATTTTGCACATCTGTCGGAAAAGGAATTGCAGCAGCGATATTTCTCTTAGAGTTAATAATGTAGTTATCACTAGTGTAAATAACCTAAGTATTCTGGGCCTAATTGTTAACAACAAATATAATTGGTATAATCATTGTGTTAGCCTTAAGAAAAACCTAGCTGCCAGGGCAAATATTATTAACTTCTTAGCAAACAAAAAATGCAACACTCATTTCAATACATTAAGTAAGATTTCTAAGTCATTATTGCTTAGCAAGATCGACTACGGGTTGTGTATCTACGGAAATGCACCTAAATCAACTATCAACATCATCAAGGCCCCATACCATCAAGCCGCCCGTCGTAGCATCAACGCCTTCCGTACCACCCCTATCATGAACATCCTTGTGGAGACAGGTCTACCCTCTATTGAAGAGCGATTAGAACACGCACAAGCGAAGCTGTACTTAAAACTCCTTCACACCAAGAACTCTATCACAAGTAGAGACTTCGCTACAGCTAAAAACATGAAATACTCAAAACGAGTGCAGTCCTCTCTATCAAAATCTCTGATAGTTGCTGAAAATCTGAACCTACCGAAGAAAATCTTAACCCAACACACTCCAACCGTGCCACCATGGACATTAAAGCCAAATTCACTAATTCTAAACTTAACGCTATTCGACAAAAGCAATGCGCCGAAAGAGTCTTATCTTAGTGCATTTCGTCGTATTTCCTCATCCCTGAAAACAAAGGGCTGGCAATTTATCTTTACAGATGGCTCTAAAATCAATAACAGTACCTCTTTTGCTGTCACAAAGGAAAATGGATTTCTGATCATCGGAGGTTTACTGCCTACCCATGCCTCGATCTTCACAGCAGAAGCCCTAGCTATATATAAAGCCATTACCATCGCCACTAAGCAGAAGGGTAAATTTGTGATCTGCTCGGACAGCTTGTCTACAATTAACGCGGTTGGTAATCCCAATCAAGACTCAGCAATCATATCGGATATCCGTAACTCCATCGCCAAGTCCCCAAATAAAACTAAAATTATGTGGGTCCCAAGCCACGTAGGGATAAAGGGTAATGAACTAGCAGACCACGAAGCAGGACTTGCTCACCGTGCTCCAACGTACCAGTTTGACGCCACTACCATTTCTGACGCGTTACGGGTACTAAAAAGCAATCTCAACACCCGTCTCATGTCAAGCTGGCAAAACTACCACCATCACTACACCCTATTTAATCCAGATCGCAGCAGTCCATCTTATCCCACCACCACCTCAAAAGCTCAAAACACCATCTTCGCTAGATTACGACTAGGGCACACAGTCCATACACACCAACATCTTCTCAAAGGCACCCCTCCACCCACATGCAACACTTGCCACGGACGATATGACGTCGACCATCTACTGGGTTCTGCACACAACAACACCACAAACCCACCACCAGTTCATCTCCTGCTCAAATCTCCAACTCATCATAACATTTCCGCAATTTTTACCTACATAAAAAAACTTAGCATAGATATCTAATTTAACCGAAGAGCCGAAAGCCTTGGCAGCTAGCGCTCATTGTTTTTTTTTATTAGTGTATAATTTAAATTATATCCTAATAATTTGTAATAATAATAATAATAAAATGGTGAAGGGTAGACTTCTTAACTTCATTGCGGAAAGTATCACAATTGCACACATATTCTTCACAGACCCATGCATCAATGCAAGGCATTCCTCATACCATTTGGACTTTTTATTTGGATCCCAAGTAGGCTTACTCTTTTCTGCGAAGAAAATAAATGTCAGTCAAGAATTTGTAAGCACAGAAACAAAGTTGTGAAGAATGGATCCAGCGACAGATAAGTAAAGGAAGAGAGTCGTTTTCGGTTATGTAAATGCCGTTGGGACAATACACAAATTGAACATCCCTTATAAACCTGGACCTCCCTTATAAACCTGGACCTCCCTTATAAACCTGGACCTCCCTTATAAACCTGGAAACCTATAATAACTAGTTAGAAAGTAACAGGCAACAATATATAAGGCGTACATCCGGCCAAAACTTCAGTATTACTATGTAAGACAGTTGTTCATCCGTCGGGCCTTTATTGTTGAGCCGACACATATATATATATGTATATTCACTGTAGTCTTAAGCTTAAACATTTTAAAATTGTAAATATTTTGTTCAATAAAGAAAAATTGAAATTGAATTGAATTGGAGCGAGTTTAGTCTGCCGCGGGTCGTCGTAGGGGGCACGTCGTGGGTGTTCGTCGTCTACGTATTTTTTCTCCTGCTCCCGCGTACTTGTGTACTCCTGATGTTGATGTGGATGTTGGATGCTGGATGCTGGTAACTGGATGCGGGTTACTGGTTTTTGGATGCTGATTGCATGCAGTCGTTGCTTGCCTTATTTCAATGCATGTCGCCGGATACTATTGCACACTTGAATTAAAATTTATTTTTTCAATCAATTTTTTCAATAACCATCCATCGATCGATATTTTTGTTTTTGTTTCTTTATGTTTTATGGTAAGCATGGTTAAGAAAGGTCGACACTTCAGGATCATGCAATGTTTAAAAGCATGCGGTTCGGCACATGCTTACCTTCGTGGACTTCCGATGAAGTTATGCCCCTCCACGAAACGATTAGGCTCCACTGCGTTTTGGATTATGGGCGGGTCGGTTCGATAATCAAGTTTTCAAGCATTTCATCAATCCAGCGGGCGAGTCGCCTCCAATTGTAGCATTTACCTTTGTACTCTGTATGTAGTATTGCATTAATTTGATTTTAGTTTGTTGACGCCTTGAGCTACTAGTGGGACGTTACCCTGAAGTTGCTGAATGGAGCCGGGCATACCGTAGGGCACTTCCCGTCATAGTTTTTATTTGAAGGCCCCTCATCAAGTTTGTCAAGCCAGGGTTGTAGGACGCTTTCCTTTTTGATGTAGAGTAGACAACGAACAATTGAATGCTTTGTGAATGCCAACATCCTTTTCGTTCGTAGTAATCAGAGAGCTCCTCATCAAGCTGGTCAAGCGAGGGTTGAAGAGCGCTTTTCGCTTAGAAGTAGATTAGAAAACGAACGAATGATATGCATCAAATTATGATAGACAACATCCTGTTCGTTTGTAGTAGTCGGAAAGCCTCTCATCAAACTTGACTTGCCAGGGTTGCAGGGCTCTCTCCTTTAGAAGTAGAGTAGATAACGAACGGATGAATGCTTCACATTGTGCCAATATTATGTTCGTTTGTAGTAGTTGGAAAGCCTCTCATCAAACTTGACGAGCCGGAGTTGCATGGTGCTTTCTTTAAAGTAGAGTAGACAACGGACGAATGGTTGGTATCGCATTAAGATAGACAACATCCTGTTCGTTCATAGTATTGGAAAGTCTTGTCCTTCAAGTTTGTCCAAGCCTCACTTTAGTTCGGGGTTCCATTCACCGAAATGGCTCATAGTCGCAAGCTAAAAGTAGTCAGTGGACTGGTGATATGATCTTCGACTTAAGAAGAACGGTCATCTAGTTCGTTTTTGATTAGATAGCGCGACGTGATTTCAGAACTAAAGATTTCACTCATGGGAGTTCGAAAGCACTCGCTGCCTTGTGCGAATTTAGTTGAAAGGGGACTCACATTTTTGTGACCAACTTCCAAAACTATTGATTTATTTTATGGCAGTTAGAAGACGCTAGGCGTTTCTCGGAGATGTTTGGTTTCCTCTCTGTAGTTAGTAGAGAGACTCGCCCCTGTAGTTGGTAGTTGTAGTCGGAAGTCTTTTCCTCCCTATTCTGTGCTAGAAATCGCGCATATTGCGCCTATTGCAGTCCAGCATCCAGCTTGATATCCTGCCTTCTGTGTCAGGCGTATCAGTAAAGGTGTGCAAACTTGATTCAAGCAGAACACGACAAGACAGAGTAAGGCGCTTCGGTGCCTGATGAAAGGTAGCCATGGTAAGTCCATTCATTCATCAATATCTGGTCTGGTGCTCCTAAGACCTCTCTGCTTCCACTAGACAGAATCCAACAGTGAGCTATAAAACTTATTGGTGATAACAATGCTGCGGAATCTATCGACCCGACACAACCGACGAAATGTTTCGTTTCTATCACTATTTTATCGCTTCCTCTTCTTCTTCTTGTCGCGCTACAGCCCGGGGTGGACCTGGGGCTCAACCAAACATGCCTCTCCACCCGGCACGATCTATCACCAGCTGCCTCCAGTTGCGCACTCCAAGTTGGTTGAGGTCCTTCTCCACTTGTGTGCGCCACCTTAGCCTAGGCCGTCCTCTGTTGCGTTGTCCCAATGGCTCGGATTCAAAGACTTTTCGGGCCGGAGCAGTGGTGTCTATACGCTCTACATAGCCTAGCCATCTTAAGCCTTATATCCGTAGACGCTTGACCAGGCGCATGTCGCTGTACAGTCCATAGAGTTCGTCATTAAATCGTCTCCTCCAGATGCTATCAACGCAAACAGAACAAAAAATCGCACACGAAACTTATCTCTCGAAAAGATTAGAGGTTTCTTCATCCTCCTTTGGTAACGTCCAGGTTTCTGCGCCATAAAGCCATAAAGGACTCGGTTGATCAAGCTGTTATATAAAGCGAGTCCTTCGAGAGAGGGCTTTATTACTCAATTGCCTCTTGAGCCCAAAGAAACAGCGATTGGCAGGAGTGATTCTGCGTTTGATATCGGTACTTATGTTGTTGTCCCTGTTTACCGCCTAGCTGAGGTAGACGAAGTCCTTGACTACCTCGAACTTCCTGCTGTCTAGTGTGACGCTCTGTCCAGGACGTCGATGTTGTGTGTCCTTTCTTAATGACAGCATGTACCTCGTTTTGCCCTCATTTACCGCCAGACCCATTTTTTTTCAACAAAAAATGCTCCAACGAGCATCCCTCCTCTTCAAGAATCACCCGAAATACCCGCCTCGCTGGGAATGCTCACCCGCTAACCCTTAAGCCACCACCTTCGGACGTACAGTTAAGTTTAGAGAATCGTTCTTCAGCTGCAGCACATTATATGAAATGCTCTTCCCAACGCAACTTTTCCAATGTGCATCGGCACCTTCTTTTCATCTCTTCCTCTATAGCTTTGGCCAGTGCTGTGACTTAATTTCAGTCAGCTAAGAGTATAAATAATCCCTTTAATGCGCGCCAGATATAAAAAAAAAACAAGTTAACTGACACTTGTCCTCTCATATTAAAGTAATGTGCAGTTGAAACGTAAATAGGCTTCGCAAAACAGTTAAGAGGCACCCATCCTTGTTTTTAATCCCGGCATTCTTACACCGGCTTTACACCTTACACGGCCACCGTGGCCTAGTGGGTAGAGTGCGACGCTCACATGCCGAAGGGTGTAGGTTCGATTCCCAGTTCAACACCAATTTTTCGAATTTTTCCCGGCACCACCCCTTTCGAGCTGCTGACAACACTCAAAGAGTAATAATCGTCTAAGAAAGCTTCTCAAATTTCGCCATTCGGAGTCGGCAAAAAACTGTAGGTCCCTTCTACTCGTGAGAGAACAGTAGCGCGCACAACACGAGTAGTTGATGAGCAAGCTAGGCCCTGGTCACCCTGTGGACTGTCGCGCCAACAATTATTATTATTATTATATTGTTACAAAAAACGAAATTTCCAATCTGTCAAGTCAAGTGGCAGAGGTGGGAACAGTTTAGTGCCTGCCATTTAGGAGAATGGTCGCTGATCCAACTAAACTCAGTGAGATTCCAGAATCTAGCTTAGACCACATGGACAGGGCTACTTGTGCTTACGGTCGACCCACGGTTCGTGTTGCTTACCGTGTCCAACTGAAGATGTTGCGTGTGATATGAAAGGTGGAAACTCATAAAAGTAATCAACGGAATGACGCATTGGCGAGGTACCTAAATAATCTCTTCTTGATCATCTCATTAGCTAGCGTTTGGACGCAGGATTTCAGTCTTACTCTATGGCGCGGAAACTTGGACGTTAGCAAAGGCGGATGAGGAAGCCCTTAGTCTTTTCGAGAGAAAAGTTTTGCATTCGATTTTTGGTCCTATCTGCGTTGAGGGCATCTGGAGGAGAAGATTTAACGCCAAACTCTATGAGCTGTACAGCGACATGAGCCTGATCAAGCGTCTACGTATACAACGCTTTAGATGGCTAGGCCATGTAGAGCGTATGGAAACCACTGCTCCGGTCCGAAAAGTCTTTGAATTCGAGCCATTGGCACAACGTACCAGAAGACGGCTTAATCTACGATGGGGCACACAAGTGAAGAAGGACCTCAACCAACTAGCAATGCGCAACTGGAGGCAGCTGACGAATGATCGTGCTGGCTGGAGGGCTATGTTGCTTAAGGCCCAGGTCCACCCGGACTGTTGCGCCACAAGAAGAAAAAGAAGAAAGACGCAGGAAGCAGGTTTGGATGAACCAAAAGTATCATGGATCACAGAAAAGCCAATAAATGGAAATAAATTGCAGCTGTGTAACAAATTCAGTAGGTAAGGACTGCGGTATGGCGGTGACTTGTCTCTTTCGCTTTGGGGCGTGCTGTTTTATCGAATTGTGCAACTATGTGACCAAGAGTGCAATTAGCTCTAGACGTGTACGACGTATGGCATGCTTACAAAGTTTTTCAAATACAACGTTTCAACACAGAATTCCCTTCAAGAGAAAGATTAAATTTTCTCTTTACCAAGTATACCTGTATGAAGTGAGCGTCAAGATACAAATGAGTCGATAGGGAACATTTGTTTGTTTGTGCTCTAATCCAGTGCTTACCTTGCAGGGAAGGCATTGTCGTTTATTTTGATTCACACCTCTTTTGGAAGTCTACTTCTTATAGTTGTTTGTTATGGCTCTAAGTAATCCTACGTCTTCTCAAACATCCTATTCCTATAATTGCGTTCATATCTGGGCAACTAAGTAGCCGTCGTGGCCAGCAGACGTGAAGTGAAGTGAATGAAGTGAGCGTCAAGATACAAATGTCTCGATAGGGAACATTTGTTGCGAACGAGCCCTTATTTTTTTTTTTTTGTTTGTTTGCTATGACGTCTGTGAAAAATATTTAGTATGCATCAAATCATTGAACAGACAACATCATATTTTTTGACCGTGTTAAAAATGTCGAATTTTGTACCAGAAAGTGATGATTTGCGGAAAGCATTAATTTTTTTGTTTTCATTTGAAGAAAAGCGCTGCAGAGTCGCATCGAATGATTGTCGAAGCATATGGTGATCATGCTCTATCAGAAGCAACATCCAAAAGATGGTTTTAATGTGAGAAATAAAGAACGTGGAAGACCACCAAAAGAGTTTGAAGACGCCGAATTGCAAAGGATATTGGATGGAGATGACACTTTGAGTCAAAAGCAAATGGCAGCAATGTTAAATGTTGCACAACAAACAATTTCTGACCGTTTAAGAGCTATGAGAAAGATCCAAAAGTGTGGAAAACGGGTGCCACATGAATTGAATGAAAGACAGATAGAAAACCGAAAAAACACTTCTGAAACTTTGCTTCAAAGACACAAAAGAAAATCGGTTTTGCATCGGATTGTTACTGGCGATGAAAAATGGATTTATTTTAAGAATTCATCACCATCATCATCGACTGCAAAACCAGATCGATTCGGCAAGAAAACAATGCTGTGTGTTTGGTGAAACCAGAAAGGTGTGCTGTACCACGAGCTCCTAAAACCTGGTGAAACCGTTAATACTGATCGCTACCGACAACAAATGATTATCTATACAGGCAATATATCTTGTCAGTATCTTCGGTGAAGAGCGATAGTTCAGCATTTTGGAAGTACGTTAAATCTAAGAGAAATTCTTTAGGCTTGCCTAAATCAATGGAACTTGGAAACGTAATTTCAAATGACTTAAATGGAACTTGTGATTTATTTGCCGACTTTTTTGAGTCAGGTTATAGTGAAACCGAGGACCATTTAACGATGAACTATTACTCAAAAATACCTGAAATTCTGGACATAGGGACGTTGCAATTATCGAATGACGATCTAATGAACGAATTGAAAAATCTTAAACTTAATTACAGCCCAGGCCCTGATGGGGTCCCGGCAGCAATTTTAAAAAATTGTTGGAGTTCATTGTATCGACTTCTTAGAATTATATTTAATCAATCGCTAAAAAAGGGTGAATTCCTAGATGAATGGAAGTATTCCTATTTAACAACACTTTATAAAAGCGGGTTGAAACAAAAAGTAGAAAACTATCGGCCTATATCAAAGCTTTCTTCCATTCCAAAATTGTTTGAGAGCCTCGTAAAAGAAAAAATGTATTTTCTAGTAAAAGAGCTTATTTCAAATAGGCAACATGGCTTCATGCGAGGTAGGGCATGTTCTACTATTTTATCTTTATTTACAAATATAAAACATCGCCTACAAGTTGATGTACTTTATACTGACTTTTCGAAAGCCTTTGATAAAGTGCATTACACTTTGCTTTTAAACAAACTTAAATCCATGGGAATTCATTCAGCAATGCTAGAATGGTTTTCAAATTATTTAAAGGAGAGAAAGCAAATGGTTAAGGTCGATAGTTATATTTCTCGCGTAATAAAGGTAACATCGGGCGTGCCACAGGGTAGCCACTTTCTTTTATTTATAAACGATGTTCACGAAATATTTAGATTCTGCGAAATTGTAACATTCGCGGATGACTTTAAATTATTTTTGTCGATTAACAGTATAGCTGATTGCATTTAGTTTCAGTCGGATATACATAACCTAGCGGAATGGTGTAAACATAATGCTCTAGATCTAAACATTTCAAAATGTAAAATTTTTACGGCACATAGAATAACATCTCCAATTGTTTATGATTATACTATCAATAATCATAAACTGGATCGCCTAGAAGAAGTTAAAGACCTTGGAGTAATATTCGACCCCAAGTTGGACCTCTCACTACATTATGATTACACCATTGCGAAGTCGAATTCTATGTTAGGATTTTTAAAAAGAAATAGTAAAGATTTTCGCGACATATCCAGTTTAAAGACTATCTTTGTTTCGTTAGTAAGACCCTATTTGGAATATGCATCCATTGTCTGGGACTCACCTTACGATAATCAAGAACTTAGGCTCGAACGAGTTCAAAAGAATTTCACGAGATATGCTTTCCGAAAGTTGTATTCCTTTGAAGATCTTCCTAATTATGTTGAAAGATGCAGAACAATTGGCTTGCAAACCTTAAGTTTCAGGCGTAAGGCAACGTCAGCCATGTTTATTCGTGATATTATTAATTATCAATTAAATTCACCAGAATTACTTTTTCTCATAAATATATATGCTCCTCAAAGATTTCTACGGGTGAGAAACTTACATTTTGACAAAAGGCACAGAACCAATTATGGTCGCAATGAACCTATTACAAGGTGTATAAATACATTTAATGATCTTTGCAACGAATTTGATTTTAGCTTGCCACGGTTAGAAATTAAAAACATGATTATTGCATCGTATTTGAATTAATATTATTTGTTTAAGTAATCTGTAAGACGATAAGAGTCGGTAGATGATCCTAAGTCGCTCAGCAAACATTGCTGTGTAAAGCGATACTGAGAGTTAACACTTAGAGAACGTAGTTACTCTGTGATGGATATAAAAAAAAAAAATTGAACCATGCATTGATCGAGAAACGACCAGAATGGGCCAGAAGACAAGGCAAAATAATTTTGCTCCATGAGAATGCACCTGCACGCAAAGCAAAACCGGTTCAGGATACAATCCAAACACTTGGCTGGGAGCAGCTACCCCACCTGCTATATTCACCAGACTTGGCTCCTTCCGACTACCATTTGTTTTCATCGATGGGATACGCATTGGCTGAGCATGCCAATGCGTGTCCCTCCTACGAGGAGGTCGAAAATTGGGTGTCTAATTGGTTTGCTTTAAAAGACGAACAAATTTATTGGCGTGGTATTCACAAATTGCCAGAAAGGTGGTCAAAATGTATACAAAACAATGGCCAATACTTTGAATAAAATGTTTTTACTTTCCCATTAATAATTAGTGTTTTATTTTAAAAAAAAGCGCTCATTTCATATCGCTATACCTGGTATAATGCAATAAATCTAAAACTGGGAAGGCAGAAGCTTCCTGGTTGTAGACGTGGTTTCTTTTGTCTATTAAGCTTTCGGTGGTCTCCGTGACGTAGTGGGCAGAATGCGACGCTCACAACGGATTTTTCGAATTTTCTCCAACTACACACCATAGCCCTCCTCCAAAATCTCTCTAAGTTAACACATCTAAATTGAAGCTCAGATGACTAGATGTAATAGTTGCCTTAAACCCTGCTAAATGGATATGACATCTAACTCGACACCAATAACCCAGCTGCGAAAATGTAATCGACTCTGACTAAAATATGAGCCACGAAAGGATTGCAGTCAAATCCTTGCGAACTCTATCTCTCTCCCTCTCTACCGTTTACTTTACTTACTCCAAGACATGCTTTATAAAGTCTGAGACCGACTACCAACTTCGTAATTGGGTTTTCAAACGGAAATTTATACGATCCTTATGGCCACGAATTGTATTGTGAAGAACCCGTTGAGTAAAGACACTGGCCAGCGATAGGCAGTTGTCCCTAATGCCATGTTCGACCCTTAAACCACTTGTAACATATTCTATGAGTGCAGGAAAATTTCTTCTGCAAACTTAAATCGAGTTTATGGAATATAAGATCGCCAGCGAGATCGTCAGATATGTTGTGGGACGCAGCCATCTTAGGACTAGCGGCAGTCTTCCAACCAAACAAAACATATGCTCTCTTGCGTTTGTAAGAAATTTACGCCGTGTTTGTTATCTCTCAAAAGACTGTAGATGATGCACTGACTTGCCGTCAGAACTTCGTCAAGACACGACAAGTAAGGGGTATCCTTTGTGACCCCTTGATAGGATGACGAAACTAATGAGCTTTTATTTTTCAGAGGCACGACATACCCTTTGATCGGATATTTATAGTAATGTGGAATTTTCCTTTATGGTACTTCGATAAAGATAGAAAGGAGAGCCAACGGGCGGTTTCAAGGATTCCTAATGTCTGACTACGAGTAGTATCTTCTTTAACCTCAAGCGTTTCATCCAATACATGCTTCAATGTAAAATGAACTAAGATGTGCGCTATTGACTAACAGAAACATGGCAGGCGACAGAAACAGAATTTGGGTGTTTTCGAAAACGTCAGACTAACAAAGGACTGCGTTATCCAATTTCATTAATCAATGATTGATGATTGTACTAAAGCATTCCTGCAGACATTCTGCAATGTTGATGTGTTCATAAACGCATGAAGAAAGATATGCGGTTGTATTAGCGCAGTTTTATGACCTTTACGAAACGCCCAAATTCTTCAAGATATACAAAACCATAAATAAAGGTATACAAAAATCAACTTCACAACAATCCCTTCATCATTGAAAAAAGGGTTCGCCTTAAATTCCACCCGTCACACAGTAATTCAACATCACTTTCAATTTAGCTCAAAACGTTTCAGCTACATTTCGAAATCTCTCAAGAAAGTGTTAAGTTATTAAGTTACAGCCGCAGAGCACTATGAATTGGTTTTAGATAGTGAGTAGTAGTGCGTTGCATTTGAAAGTATTGGACAAACAAAAAAAGGCTTTTGTACCCACAAGCACCAAGCCCTCGCAAACAAATCCTCCACATTTTATATTAAATCCCTTACATTGAATGCCACTCGGAAAGAGAAAGAAAGAACGACTCATCGACTATCGAGACAAAGTTTGACATTTCAACGGTGTCCCGAAGATTTTCGCATTTTCTTGGTCCCCATGAAGCATTATCAAAATTTTCCTGTAGCGGAAAAGCTGGAATTAGGTTACAGAATTCGCTTAAGATTCTTTCAAAAGAGTAATACAAAAACACAGTTGATGAGTTGCGACCTCTTTCAAGCAACATTTTGCAAGACTCCCGAGATCTAAAGGACTTTTGTTAGATGACGAATTTCAGCGTGTAAAATTTTGAAATAGACGCTGGAATTAGGTTAGAGAATACCCTTAAGATTCTCTCAAAAGAGAAATACAAAAACAGAGTTGATGAGTTGCGACCTCTTTCAAGCAACATTTTGCAAGACTCCCGAGATCTAAAGGACTTTTGTTAGATGCCGAATTTCAGCGTGTAAAAATTTGAAGTAGAAATCCCACTCAAACCTACCCACGACGGCCGAATTTTCAGTCTCCAAACCAAGCTACTTAATGCAGTATGGCCGAAGACAACCTCGAACAGGGTTTTGTCATGGCCCGAGTTAAAAGAATGGTTACTTGCTTTTTTTTGTCTTTATTTAATTTCTTTTATATATAAACTTACTAATTTTTTTTCTACAAAAAAGAAAAACATTTATTTAATTTTTTTTTTCTCTTTAATTTTATATAATACACGAAAAGAAAAAGAGAATCTCGAATGAATTGTATAAATTCAATGTTTCAATGCATTTTCTCAATGAATTCCGATAAAAAAAAATTGTTTCCTTGCTAGCCGCAACAGACGAGATGTTATCGCTTAATGAGATGGAGGTGGCGCTGGGCAAGTGGTTGTGCTTGTTTGTTTGATGTTTGCTTTACAATTCTCTTTTTTTGTATGAGAGAAAATCAAAAGGCAAGTTCTTGTGAGAAAATCGGGGAAGTTCATACAATTTTTCTCTTTTGTTCGTTTGTTTGTTGGTTTATCAAAATGCCTCCTCGTTATATTTGTTTTTTGTTTAGTGACAAAATAAAAAATCATAAGACTAAATAATTAAACGTACGTTTTAAGTATGCTCTAAGGTAGGTGTGTAGGTAATATTCACAAATGCTTCTAACATGACTGTATCCTTTGAAAAAGAGAAACACTAGATACGTTTAACACATTGTTCATCGTTTTTGTTTATTTCGCGAATGGTCTGACGAGTGCATAATGTACATCAATGAGAGAGAGAGTGAGAAAGAAAGAATGAAAATTAAGAACTCTAATATACTCTAAGAATGGCAAAAACAAAAATAAACATTTTTTTTCTTCAATTCGTTATTTTAAGTTTATTTAAGATTTTCTTTTTTTTCGATTTTGTTTTTCTTTCGTTTTTAAACTAGAAATACAGAAATAAATAATCCTGAGTGTTGTTTTGTACTTCGGATTCTGCGATTTTTTATTTTCATGTTTTTTTCTTCATTTTTTATGTATAATTCGAATGCTAC
This sequence comes from Eristalinus aeneus, assembly GCA_955652365.1. Classification (NCBI taxonomy): domain Eukaryota; kingdom Metazoa; phylum Arthropoda; class Insecta; order Diptera; family Syrphidae; genus Eristalinus; species Eristalinus aeneus. The sequence goes on from OY019131.1 coordinate 93,912,730, forward strand.
TTTTTTACAATACAAATGCACGTTTGTTTTGCTGATTTTTTTTTACTTTCTGGATGGCTAGTAGAGTACTTTGTGGAATGATGAAAACAAAAAGATATTCAAAAACGAAGTACATTCACATACTATGTGTGCATGGAAAACTAGGTCAAATCGGCGGGACTTTGTTTACAAAAAAAATATGACTAACAGCATGAGAGTCCACCCTTGTATGCAAAGGCCGGAAGGTGAAAAAAAAATCACCACCGCCGAGTTGAACTGTTAAAAAGATGAGAGATTTTACGTTTGTTTTGGTTTTTTTTTTTTCATATTTTATTTTTGTTTTTTCCCAAAAAACTTAACTAACAAAACTAGATATCTTATGAAACGTAAAGCATATTTGTTTTCGGTTTATTTGTTACTATTATACGTGTGTGTCTGATGTTGTTGTTGGTGGTGTAGTCGAAAAGAAAAAAAACATATTCACTTCGTTATTGTTTTCCTTTCGCGATTGAATGTTGTTTTTTTATATTTGTTTGTAAATGCCTTCGGAGTGGGAAAGAAACATCTAAAAAACACATTTCTTGCTTCTTTCAATTTCCCGTTCTTCTCTTTTTCTCTTTAAATTAATAATTACTTATATTAATATTATTATAAAATTAATTAAACAATCGTGTTTATGCTTTTTTTGTTTTAAAGAGTTCTTTTTAAGTATTTTCTCGAATTTTTGAAACTTTTTTTAATCTTTTTTTGGAGGCTTTTGTTTTTTTTTTTATTTATTTTTATTTTAATGATAAGAGGGGGAGGGAGAGGATGTGATGGTTGATGGGAAATTTATTCGCTTCGGTCATCATCGTCATCATCATCATCTGAGTCGTTCTTCTTATTTTTCTTCGGCGCCTTTTTACTCGTTTTACCGCGTTTCTTACCAGCACCATTTGCTGTTGAACCACCATTGGCTTCGAATTCGCGGACAGCTTCCTCGTAGTCTTCCTTGCATTTAGCGGCTTTCGCTTCCCATTCCTTGTGAAGAGAGAGAAAAAAGGTAAATAAGTAAATATGAAAGCTGTTTTTTTTTTGTGGATTAATTGTAGCGTATTGTCAGTCAAAGAGCTAACAACAGTTTTTGATAAAATCTTGGATTCAAGGATTTGAAGTAAGTGCAAACAAACAGATTTTTCTAAGACTAGCATTTGTAAATTTTAAAAAGAAATATCTGTCACGGAACATCGCCAGATAAAGTTGCTCACATTGGTGCTTCAATTTTCTTCAGTTTATACTAAAAACAAAAACTGCTTGATTCCATAGAAATTCAATGTGCGCAACTGTTTATTAAAAACAACGAATGGCATAACTTGGCGCTTCTTAGCCGTAGGAATTTATTATAAAGTTGACTAGGCGTTACTTTAGAGCTATGCTTAGAAATTTAAAGATTTCATGAAACACCGATAATAACCAGACAAACAAACATGTTTTGAGGATACTTACAGATTTGTCCTTCATTGAACGCCAGAGTTCACCACCCTTTTTGGCGACTTCTGTGACTTTGATACCGGGGTTTTCCTTCTTGATCTGTTCACGTGCACTGTTCAGCCACAACATGTATGCGGATAGAGGACGCTTTGGCTTATCTCCCATTTTTATTGATTTATTTGTTTGTTTTTGTTGATTGAAACTATAAAGAAAAATAAGAAAAAAATTTCTGTTAGAATTTGTTTTATATTAGAAAAGACCGAAGCTCTTTTTGTATTATATAAATTTTCTCCCATCTCTATTTTTAAATATTTTACGAAATTTCAATAGAGGAATGATGAATGCAAAATGCTTTGTTTTACAAAACCTATGGCTACTGTTTTAAAGACTGTCTCATAAACAAGGTTTTTGCTCACTACACCTGCCATTCCACCGCATATAGACGAGTTTTGCAACAAATTTTAAAATTGAAGATAGAAGAACCGCGACATTGGCCCCTATGTCGGATTTTAAAGACTTCATCAAAATGTAGAAATTTGTTCTTAAATGAATAGCTTACATTTGTTAAAGATTTTCCATTTCATTTCATTTTCTGCAAGATTTTCCTTAAGACTTTAAAACAACGACGACCCTGATGTGTTAAAAAATATCAGCAATATTTCTACTTCAGCACTTCAGAAAGCTTTGCTCAAATGGCAAGACTTTCGTCCTAAAAGAAAGTTTAACATTTTTTTTTTTGTTTTTCAAAGCAGCCTCTCATATCGATTGGTTTCGTTTAATTTGAAAAAATTATTTTTAAAACAGGATCGAGTCGGGTACAAGCGTCCTTTTCTATACTTAAATACCTGTCCACCAAAGAAGGTATTTCTTAAAACATAATTAAAAATGCCTCACAAATGACCATACTCAATTTCAAAAATTTTCTGAACAAAAGATGCACCTGCCTCGATGGAAAAAATTTGCAAATGTTTTTAGTTTCCACAGGGAAAGTTTATTCTTTGAATTATAACCATACCATATGCAGTTAAAATTCTTGTTTTCGAAACAAACAAACAGCTTTTTCAACGATCTATTCAAAGTCGCCGCAACGGCTTAAAATATGTTTAAAAAATTTCCCACATCAACTCAAAAAAAATTCCCAATACGAACAAACTCAACCAAAATCTCAAGTGAGCCCCTATCAGAATATGCAGCTTTTTGATTTATGGATCAATTTCTCAATGACTCCTTGAAAACACTCAAAAATGCAAAACCAATTTAACTAGTGTTTTCAATACATTTCAACCCAAAGTAGAAAAAAAATATAGGCCTTTTCCGAAAAAGAAATAATTATTTTTTTTTCCAATAAATACTTATCCCAAAGGAATAAAAAAAAAATGAACAATCCCACCCTAGATCCTCACAAAAAATCCATTAATTATATATGAAAGCACACACATCTGTCACTTTGCCACAGCAAACTCATACAATCAGTAAAAAATTACTACCGCCGCTGTAGAGCATACAAAAATGGCGCCAAATTTATTTCATTTCAAGTGCTGAGGAAGCCAATTTAATCGCCCAGCTATTTCCTTCACACACCGTTTTCCGATTTTTTCCATCTACACCATTTCACAAACTCATTTAATCTGTTTTTCAAAACACAAAATTATTAATTTAAAAACTGAAAATGAACAAAATTCGTTTCCCCCTAATGAAGTACAGTACTTCAGTAACGACTATATGAGCAAAGCCAAGCTGCCACCATCATCATCATCAACCCGAAAAACTCCATACACACCAGCCAACCAACCAACAGGGCGACTGCAGTACGTACACACTCTATGGAGTAGAGAAGAAAAAATGGATTCACATAAAAATGTGAGAAAAAATCGAATAAATTCAAAGAAAACCCCCTTGGCGATGTTGGTAACGAAAATTCTACAATTAATTTTCCTTCGAAAAAATCCAATTGTATGCAATTCCATCCAATAGTTATTGAAATATTAAAGAAATTAAAAAATATGTATGCTATGCGTCGTTCCGGTTTGTTCGACCATTTTGCTTCCATCGAGATGGCTTGTGTAGAGAGAAAGCAAAACCAGCAATGTATACGGCCATACAAATTTTGCGCATTTTTCCACTGATGAAATATTGAAATAAGTTCAATAATTTCATACCTTTCGAACAGATTGAAATGCAGGCTTGTAGAAAATTTTATAAATTTCAATGATGGCCAACAGAAATCGGTCGATTGGCATCGGTTTTGCTGATGATAGCAAAACAAATTGTATGGAATGAATGTAACAGACACACAGCAAGTGACGCAAATGTGAGAAAAGAAAATTTAATTTTCAAAAATTATTCTTACATTTAAAGCAAATTTGTTGTATTCTCCAGCACCGACTTTCTCAGCTCTCAAATTATGTAAAATTTGACAAAATTTTAAATGACTTCACGAGTTAAACACTTATTTTAGAAAATTACAAGTTTCTTCTTTGAATTTTTTTGTAAACACTGAAAGATAACACTTTCTTTGCCGGCGACGAACAAACGAATGTGGAAGCGGAATATGCAGAGACGTTGCCAAAGTACGGACAAGAAATTTCTTCTCTGGCTGGGGATTATTGTGTTAACAGTGTGTACGTGTGAAGAGGTAGCTGGTGTGCGTGAACAAAGAGCGAAGAGCATGTGTGTGAAGAAAGAGGAGAAATTGTCTTCGGGGCGCAGCTGCTGAATTTCCACTTAATGGTGAAAATACATTTAAAAACATATATGCGAGGGTAACAAAAATGATAAGAGAGGTAGGAAGATATTTTGTCCAATGCACCTTCAACACAAAAAAAAAAGAAAAAAAAGAAAGGGAAACAGGAAAACTGAAAATTATTTACGCTCGGAATGACATATCGTGTGTAGGAGCTGCAGTACAGTTTTGAGGTGTGGTGAGTAAAAAATAAATTGTAGATGAGATGGGATATGTTCACACGATTTTATAGGAAACTAACTTTGAACTTATACCCAGAAAATGTAAACTTTGCGCAATTTATTTGCGGATTTTACGCTTTTTACTACGAAATGTTCAAAATCGGAAAGAAGCTGACGCATTTTTTAACAAAATATACATAGACGTACAGACATCTATAAACAGTCATTTAATCACTAATCATTATACAGACAAGCCATTGAATTCCTACATGCATTAAAAGAGAGACTGCAAGACAGCCAAAGTTCCCATATTTCGGCGTCCACAAGCCTGATCTAAGAACCATTGATGACAAAAATAACACAAATTAGATATACTTGACCTCCCCTAATGAATAAATTAAAAAAAACAAATAGCCAGTATGCACTTAAAGTATTTACTAGAAAGATATTTCTTTCTATTCCCTATTCCCAAAGTGTCCGATAAAAGAAAATCAATCCCAAGACGTAACAAAAACAATTTGACGGTTAGAGGAAACCAATCAAACAGATAAAATGCGCCAAAATGCGCAAGCGACTCAGTAAGGAAACAAGCCAGATATTCTCATACATTAATTTTTGAACAGTAACGAAATGTCGTGTTGTGCCAGTTGACAAACATAAGCAAAAATTATGCAAATAAAAGATTCGTTAAAAACAATAAATTAAAGGAATACCCTCTGTTGTTCATACTTAACCACACACACATATCTGTCCAACGCTTCTCTCTCCCGCACGCACACAATCTAAAAACAAATTTGTGTGAGTTTTCAACGTTGCCTCCATAAACTACAGAAATGGCGCCAAAATTTTGATTCTCTCTCAAATATAAGAAGATTCTTTGAAAATCCATACAAAACACAATAAAATCTATCAAAAATCGAATTCCAATGAAAATTTGAAACAAAATTAACAAAAATCGATGATGACACACAACATTCATTGTGTCACAAACAATTTCCCTACATTTTGTATGGAAGTACTGTACACCTTCGAACGAAGGAAGCCAAGCTTCTCTGTCCTCTTCTTCACATTAAGCAAACTCCACCACGTACGTGCAAATGGACGGGTATAGAAAAGTGTGGAAAAATCCAGTAATTTCCATGAAAACCTACTTTGCAATGTTCAGAGTAAAAATTCCAAATTCAATTTCGGTTCGGAAAAATGTAATGCTTTTGAAAAACCTCCAAGGATTTCTATAAAATATGTTCATTTTCATGAACAACTCCGCAGTGTGGTTGGTCGATCTGAGTATGTTCGACATTTTGATTCTTCGGTGGCGTGTATAGAGAAAGCAAAACCAGCAGTGTATATGCTTTTCAATATTTATCTTGTCGTTTTGCCTGAATTTTAGCTCAGAAATCTTGAAATTCCCTTCTCTTTCATATTTGAATGCAAAATTTACAAGATTATCAATTTATTTCTAAAAGACAAGCCCAGGAATACAAAGATACTATGTCAAAAAGCGATTGAGTAATAATAAGTGGGATAAAGAGAATGTTGAAATATTCTTACATTTAATGTTCCCGCGCAGATCAGCAGGACTTTAGAAGAAGTTTTTTGAAAAATTTCCACAAAACACTTATTTATGAAAAATTTTTGTTTTTATTTATATTTTTTGTCTTGTGTAAACACCAAATTTAAGAGAGAACACTTTCTTTGCCGGCCACGAACAAACTAATTGTAGAACAAACTTTCCTTCACCAAGCACTGCTTGTCTCTCGGGAAACGTGTGTGTTTGGCCCCGTTCAATGCTCTCTCGGGGAGTAAAAGAGATGTCCTTGAAAGTCCCTGGACAAAATAACTGGCCGGCGTGCGTAAGAATGAGATAAAATCAACCTTCACTACTGATTTGTAGTGGTAATTATGGCAGCTGCTGAGCGTTGCGCTAGTAGTTATCATTCAGCTGAATGATGAGAACCCCTCTTGGGTTTGTGTGTGTTCATTGCGTTAATTCTCTCTCGTTCTCTCAATATTTTTGTATCTCATCCTCAAATTGGTAGCATTGTGCAGTATTTGAACTCGCGATGACATAACGTGCGTCGGAAATTCATGCTTCATAGTCGATGCAAACTGTGGGGAGAACAAATTGTACCAACATTTGTGTTTTGTTAGATTCTGTTTGTTGAGATTGAGAATGTTTTTGTTTCTCTTCTTGTGTTGTGGGGGAATCGTGAAATGTCAAAACACCTGTTAATATGGCATCTGACAGGTTACTGTTCTTTTTGTCATTCAAATCGCAGCATTTATAAAGCTAATCGCTATGATACTAAATGAAAATAATTTTTTGTATAAATATAACGCGCCCTTGAGAAATAAAAATATGCTTGCCCCTAGACATATAATTAGTTTTCTGTTAAATACATAAATTAAGCAAAATAAATTTACAAAAGCTATTGGAGTGTGTTTCTTCTTAAATAATCATGCTTCTAACACCGTCTAACAATCAGTTGAATCCTTGAGATTAAAGAAACAGAGAACTCCTCATTTCACGAATGTTGTTGTTGCCGAATGAAGTCCTTAACGGCGTCAATGTTTTGGCACATACGAGAGTTGTCTTTTATATTTCGGAATTAGGGCACAAAAAAAATATTTATCATCGAAAATAGCTTTATTGCTTTTCAAAATATTCGCCATTAAGATCTATACACTCTTGCATGCGTTTGAACCAATCGTCAAAGCACTTTTGCCACTCTGATTGAAGTATCTTCAATACATGCATTCTGAACGCATTAACCGCTTCTTCAGGTGTCGAAAAATGTTGACCTCTCATTTTATTTTTTACGTAAGGGAATAAAAAGAAGTCATTAGGTGCCAAGTCAGGACTATACGGTGGATGACTCATCAAATCGATGTTTTGATTGCTCAAAAATGCAGTTGTTTGAGCCGATGTGTGAGAGCTCGCACTGTCGTAGTGAAGAGTGATCCGTCTTCGGCGGTTGGTTTTCCCAATTTCTTGCAAGACAACAATCCCGAAATATAAAAGGCCCCCTTCGTACAGCCTTACAACAAAGAAAGATTGCTGTTATTTTGTGAACCAAAAAAAAAAATGACAATTATTGGTCAGTTTATCTTACAAATGAGATACCATTGAAATCATCTTTTTTGAGTCTTGTGGATAATTCGTACAGCTCCAGCAGCATTATTCAACATCAGGCTTGATATTGCTATCCTAACATAATTTAAGCCGGGGAATAAAAGCATCGAAGCCCAAGTTAAGTTTTTCAAAGTATAATCAATCAAGCAATTTTAGTAGCGATAACAACTGTAACAAGTTATCCGTTTACAATTTAGCAGGTTTCATTTCTTCGTTCGTATAAATCCAGTGAACAACTGTTGCTGAAACTTTCGGACTCAAAGCCTTCTATATGCATTACTCTCATTTCATTTTATTTATTCTTTGAGAAGCTTTCTCCTTCTCTGTTAGTAGGACTAAAGTCTTTCGTTGCAGACTTGTTTTTTTTTAGCATCCTGTTTGGTTGCAAGTCCTTGAATTATTGAGTTAAACTATTGATTTTTCAAATTGGTGTCACAAACAAGGAACAGATTTCTTATCTCTTCTTGGCAACGTTTCCACTGCTCCTCTTTTCTAATTACAGCATTCTGAAGTTTCGGCATAACAGATGCTTAAAATTTTCCAAAGTCGAACCGTACAGCCATGACTAAGTCTGTTTCTATCTTGATGTCCAGATTCTTCTTCTTCTTATAATTGTGACGCTGTATTTCAGATGGACCTGGGCTTCAAACAACATGCCTCTCCAGCCAGCACAATCTCACGCCAGCTGTCTCCAATTGCGCACTCCAGTATGATTGAGGTCCTTCTCCACTTGTGTGTGCCATCTCATTCCAAGCTTTTAGTTGCGTTGTCCTCACTGACCCAGATTCAAAAATTATTCAGGCCGGGGCGATGGTATCTAGACGATATACATAGTCTTGCTGTCTGAAGTGCTGTATTCAAAAACGTTTTACCAGGCGTTTGCCCCGTACAGCCCATAAAGTTTGCCATTGAATATTCTCCTCCAAATGTAATTAACCCAAACAGGACCAAAAACCGCACGCAGAACTTTTCTCACGAAACGATTAAGGCTTTTCTCTTCCGCTTTTAGTAAAACCTGTGTTTCCAGGCCGTAAAGTATCATGATGAAGGTGCTGATGCCGATCTCGATGCCCAGGTTGCATCCTTCAATGACAGAGTTAACCCTTTGGAAGTTCAGAAAACGGGGATACGTGTCTGGCGTCGATCACAATTTGCTCATTACAGAAATCTGTCGACTGGTATTGATACTTTAATAGATCTTGATCTTACTGACATGTTGGAATCGCACCACGCATTGTGTCGAGACGAACAACCCTCTACTTGAGTCTGCTTCCCGATGCTTTTTTTGCAAAAGTCCTTCAAAAGAAATTATTCTGTTCGCCGAACTTTAGCGAATGCAAATAATTTGAAGGCGTCTGTTTTCATTGGTGAAAACGGATTTTGGGTTTAAAAGTTTTCCACCTCAATTGTGGTTCACGCCCAATCAATATTTCGCGCAACCTCGATTATCCGTACAGTCTAGTAATCAACGTTCACATTCTCCTAGTCCATTGAATTTTCATACCTTCAAATTCGCTGTTGTTTCCGTCCGATAGTGTGCTTTTATAGGTTGATATACTAGTTGATATTTTCAGCAAGACTTTTTGGTTTTAGGTTACTAACGAGTTTGACATGAAGCTCACAGGCCAGCAGCAACATACATCTTGAAAATAAACTCAACAGTCAAATGCCCACATTAATGAAATGTAAGTTCCTTGTAGTGCAAAACATCAAAGAATCACTGCAGCACCCTATGTTCCAAAGTATTTTATCCCACTTACGCGATGAGCCCACAGCACGCATACAGTCCCACCACCACACACACCAAAAATTCACATGATTTCCTTACTACCCCGGGCTATATCGTGGGGCTATATACTCCGCATCTCGAATGCGGCGAGCAGCGTTCCTCTGAATGCGATGCCACGCGTCGGAAATTTGGAATTTCGAAGAGTGTGCGAAAAACACTACGAAGTCGACTGAGAAAGCATGTTTATTTTGTTTTCTTTTCTGTTTCTGTTTGTTTTGTGGTTTCCCTTCGACTTATGACTTTCGTTTTCCGTTCTCAATTTTTTGCTTTTTCGGTGACTCTTATCACGAGCTCAGTTGGCTCGGTCTGGCGGGGTTGATAAGGAAGACGTATGCAGTGTCGATGGTTGTGAATTTTGTATTCACAATTTCCAACACTCTTCGTCGACTTTTCTTTGCCTGGGGTGGATATCGAAATTCCCAGTTGCCAGGGTTTCCCGCCAAAAATATTCATCTAGGGAAAACATGAATGAAATCACAGACTCGAGGAGAACACCAAGAAAATCGCTGTTGTCAGCAGAGTTGTGGGCATTCGATTTTTTTAATGGCTGGATGTTAACACATGTGTACGAGTATGTATTCATGTGGCTTGAAATTATCTGCTGTTGACGCAATGTGTAATACATGCATACATACAGTCAAGAGACACGATAATGGATTCATATGATCTGTTTTCCGAAAATACACGATTTATTAGATGTGTTGATGCGAGAGTCAAGTAAGAGAACATTACTTTACGTGCTGCTCGATGATGATTGTGATTCATTCCAGTTACATGAATGTGTTGCACTTGGATGATTATACAAACATTCTAAGCATTCATGTCACGATCAAGCCGTGTGCAAATGAATCTATTCAAAATTCGATTTACTAGATTGAATTACGCGCGAAACATTAGAGAGGGGGTTGACAATTTTACTGTAAGGGTCTAGGGGATAGGGGAACCTATTTTTTTTTTTGGGGCAAAAAAGTAATATAAAGCATTTGAAATACGCTATATTTCGAATATGTTTTAATTGGGGATACAGGCAGCAAAAATTGTGTCTCCCAGCGACTAAGATCTTTGAAGTTAAATGCATCTAATTCTAATAATTGGATGGTGCCACAGTCCACAAGTAAACCAGAGCCAAGTTTTTTAGTAGCGTTGTGCGTGCTATTGTTTCTCGCTGGAGTGGAAAAGGACCTACATTTTTTTGCCAATTCTCAATGTCGAAAATTGACGTTTTTGTTTTGTTTTTCATAGGCAATCGATGTTCCTTGAGTGTTGTCAGTCAAATGAAAGAGGCGGTGCCATGAAACAATTTCACCTTAAGCGTGTGAGTGTTGCCTCTACCAGGTATACCGGTATGAAAAGTAGCGTTTTTTTAAAGAACATTTTATTCAAAGTATTGGCCATTGTTTTCTACACATTTTGACCACCCTTCTGGCAATTTGTGAATACCACGCGAATAAAATTGTTCGTCTTTTAAAGCAAACCAATCAGACACCCAATTTTCAACCTCCTCGTAGGAATCAAAGTGCTGCTCAGCTAATGTGTGTCCCATCGATGAAAACAAATGGTAGTCGGAAGGAGCCTAGTCTGGTGAATACAGCGGGTTGGGGTAGTTGCTCCCAGCCAAGTGTTTTGATTGTATCCTGAACCGGTTTTGCTTTGTGTGCAGGTGCATTGTCATGAAGCAAAATTACCTTGCCGTGTCTTCTGGCCCATTCTGGTCGTTTTTCGATCAATGCATGGTTCAAATTGATCATTTGTTGTCAGTAGCGATCAGTATTAACCGTTTCACCAGGTTTTAGGAGCTCGTGGCACAGCACACCTTTCTGGTCCCACCAAACACACAGCACTGTCTTCTTGCCTAATCGATCTGGTTTTGCAGTCGGTGATGATGGTGATGGATTTTTCCGTTTAGGATTCTTAAAATACATCCATTTTTCATCACCAGTAACAATCCGATGCAAAACCGATTTTCTTTCGTGTCTTTGAAGCAAAGTTTCACAAGTGTTTTTTCGGTTTTCCATCTGTCTTTCATTCAATTCATGTGGCACCCGTTTTCCACACTTTTGGATCTTTCCCATAGCTCTTAAACGGTCAGAAATTGTTTGTTGTGCAACATTTAACATTGCTGCCATTTGCTTTTGACTCGGCGTCTTCAAACTCTTTTGGTGGTCTTCCACGTTCTTCATTTCTCACATCAAAATCGTTATTTCTGAACCGTTGAAACCATCTTTTGCATGTTGCTTCTGATAGAGCATGATCACCATACGCCTCGACAAGCATTCGATGCGACTCTGCAGCACTTTTCTTCAAATGAAAACAAAAAATTAATGCTTTCCGCAATTTTTTTTAACACAATCAAAATATATGATGTTGTCTGTCTTGTCTGTATGTTTTAGTATACATACTGCTTAGTATACATACTAAATATTTTTCACAGACGTCATAGCAAACAAACAAAAAAAAATAATTGCTCGTTCGCTCCCTATCGAGACATTTGTATCTTGACGCTCACTTCATTCACTTCACGTCTGCTGGCCACGACGGCTACTTAGTTGCCCAGATATGAACGCAAATATAAGAATAGGCTAGTTGAGAAGACGTGGGATCACTTAGAGCCATAACCAACAACTAGAAGAAGTAGACTACCAAAAGGGGCGAGAACTAAAATAAACGAAAATGCCTTCCCTGCAAGGTAAGCACCGGATTAGAGCTAAACATTCAGAAACTTAAGTCTAACAGAATCAAGGGGAAAACCGTATGGGTGCACAAAGGGTACTTTTGTTATTTAGGTGGTTGAATAACGACGAAACAGGCTTTGATTTCATATTCCGAAAAGCAGGATCTGCAATCAAACAGCTACCGCCTTTATGGAGACGGTCCCAGATTTCGAAAACAAGTAGCTGAGAATAATAAAGTCATTTGACTTATCCAAACTGATGGTTATACACACGCACAGTGGCGAGCAAAAATAATTACATTTTTAAAGAAAATTAAGATATATGAAAAAAAAAGAATTGTCCACAAGTTTTCAATTGGATTTAGATTCGGGCTTTGCGCCACTTTATGGTCTCAACAACTTGTTCTCCAAGTCAGCTCTGGACAATTCGTGCAGTGTGTTTGGGGTCACCGTCTTGTTGAAAAATGATTTCGTCAGTAGATTAGGGACATTCATCAAACAAATTGGGGCATATTATTTTGTAGAATGGAAATGTATTGTTCCTTCTTCATTATACCTTCTTTTCTGATTAATAATAATAATTGTTGGCGCGACAGTCCACAGGGGAACCAGGGCCTAGCTTGTTCATCAACTACTTGTGTTGTGCGCGTTACTGTTCTCTCACGAGTAGAAGGGACCTACAGTTTTTTTGCCGACTCCGAACGGTGAAGTTTGAGAAGCTAACTGTCTAAAAACAGTTATTACTCTTTGAGTGTTGTCAGCAGCTCGAAAGAGGTGCGAAAAATTCGAGATGTTCAGCCGGGAATCAAACCTAGACCCTTCGGCGTGTGAGCGTCGCACCCTACCCACTACGCCGCGGCGGCCTCTCTGATTAGTGGGCGAATATTCCACCCGGGAAAACATCCCCACACCATTAAGCTTCCACTTCCATGCTTCATGGTTTCTTTAATCTGATGCTTTTGGAGAGTATCATTTTGAGGAAAAGCGATTAATTTTAGTCTCGTCCGACCAAATTAACCGTTTCCAATCATCGAAACTCTATTTCTTGTGCTCTTTACAGAACTTAAGGCGCGCTTTTACATTTTTTTTTTCAAACAGTGCTGGTTTTCTATGTTAAATAGATTCTACCAGCCCGATCTTTAACAAAACTCTTTTAGCTATCCATTCACCCACGTTGTTATTGATTAATTTTGCTGCTGTCTTTGGGGTCTTGCAGTCTCTGCGATTAATTAATCGTTCCATTAAACGTGCGTCAGTATCAGTAAGCATGTTTGGCCGCAATGGTCGATTGTTTTCACAAAGCACATGTTTCCTTTTTTGACCAAAAGAACAGTACATTGGCAGACTTTGATCCTCTCAGTAATTTTTTTTAAAGATAGCCCTTCTTCAAGTAGCGATTTAATGCTATTTTCCACTTCGGCTGTATCTTTTTTAATTTTCAATTTTAGTTTTAATTTTTTTCTGTAAAACTCCGAATATTAGTTTTAAAATATTCATAACTATTATTACAACAGTACCTCTTTCCACCACAAAACGGTAAATGAACCAATAAATAAAGCAAAGTAAAAGATATCGGTAAATCGTGCAAAATTGAATGCATGGTGGTTACCAATAATATTATTTTTTTTTTACAGTTAAGTTGGCAGCAATGTTTGCGTTTTCTTTTTTATGTTATACTCTAAGATTTTAATAAAATATTCACCATTTATCAGAAAAACATATTTTTTTTTCATAATTCTTAATTTTCTTTAAACATGTATTCTTTTTTGCTCGCCACTATATGTACACTTGCCCGCAAAATTGTTAGTGTATAAAATAAAACAAAAATGAACTCGATGCATGCTATAATAGCTGGAAAATTTACGTTTGAAGTTGATGTTTCTGCTTTTTTTTTCGTTGTACGCAGACTTATGCGGGCAAGTGTATTTCTGCTAAAACTGACGCATTTCGGTTTTACACGAATTGCTTCTTTCGTCGAATTTCCAGCGCTCGTGCTTAGGGACAATTTTGAAAATAAGGTGCAGGACTTTTGCTTGAAAGTCCAACGTGCAGATCGTGAACTACACCTTTGTTTGTTGGATTAGATTAGATTAGGTAGATTCCTGAAAAAATTTACTTGTCTACATTTATCTATTTAAATTTGTCAATGTCAGGACTTAGGCCCAAATCTACCTTGTAATTTTTGAAGCTGTTTTTGTTTTATACCACTTAGGTTTGGATTTCGATTTTGGTAACGAACTCACCGAGACCTTCAATGTCTAAAAAGGTTTTGAAAAGATTGGTGCCGTAAAAAATGCGAGTTGTTCTGCCTGGAATCGAACTTGGACCTTCGGCGTGTGGGCGTCGCACTCTACCCACTAGGCCACGACGGCCACCACGACTGGGGACAACTCGTGCTGGCTGGAGAGGCATATTGGTTGAGGCTCAGGAGAAGAAGCTGATCATAAAGTTAAAGTTACAAGTTATTGATTGAATACTATTCCAAGCCAATTTTGGCTTTCAGTTTTCTCTTGCGCTACGTCAAATGTTTTAATTCGTTGAAGGCGGCGCAAATAAAACCTAGTGGTGTTTTGTATTGAATAGGATTTTGAATATTGCACGGATATGTTCATTTTAACTCTGCGCGCTACAGTATTCAGTGATGCTAAGATTTTCAGGAGGATTCATTTTTTTCTTTTACTTTATTTTTATTGACAATGACTGTACATGTCAGCCATGGCGTGTTGCGCAAAAGGCATTGTCTCACTGAAGATTTAAGGTTCTGATCACCTCCGATATTTTTTGGGAACTCAATCGCTTCCAAAACTCGTGAAGTCAGGTACTTAAGTTGACTTGATTTGGGTACAAATTAATATACGTGGATTTGGTGTTCGAAGAGCTATTGGCCAGAACTCGTAACAACCTTTTCGGAGCGGACTTACTTTCTTACGTAAGCATGGGTACATCAGGTAAACCACCTTATGGTGTTTCTGGCTTAAAATTTGTATCCAAATTGAAATTCGATGTGGACTTTAGCTGTATTTGATGTTTCTAGAGCATTGGGTGCAAGTGATGAAGTTTTCGGGAATGGTAGCAAATGATATTAAATGATTTTTTATTTATTCAAGCAGCTATTAGTCATTGCTTAAGGAACAAAGATCCATTTAATTTACGTACCCTGTATTGAATTTTTCCATTCTTTTCAGATCCGAAGGCAACAGAGTTGCAGTATCAACGGAATCCACATAACATCCACAAAGTTGGAGTTTCCTTATTGTGGTGCATGTTCAATGATTGTTTTCTTTTTTAAGGAAACAAAGAACTGTACGTGTCCGCCGCGGCGGTAGTAGGTAGAGTGCGACGCTCATACGCCGAAGGGTCTAGGTTCGATTCCCGGCTGAACACCTCGAACTTTTCACGGCACCACCTCTTTCGAGCTGCTGATAACGTTCAAAGAGTAATAACTGTCTAAGAAAGCTTCTTAAATTTCGCCGTTCGGAGTCGGCAAAAAACTGTAGATCCCTTCTACTCGTGAGAGAACAGTAGCGCACACAACACGAGTAGTTGATGAGCAAACTAGGCCCTGGCCCCCCTGTGGACTGTCGCGCCAACAATTAATTAAAGAACTGTACGACAAATTTGAAAATTTGGATGTTTTACTACTACTATTTAAGACTAAATAAAAATCTAATGTAGAACTAAGAACGTATCTTTGCGAGGGACAACTGTTTTGTTGAATTTAAAGTACCATGTTCTGTATTGTAATAATATATTATATTATATGACATAATATGTATGTTTCAATTGCTCTGAATTGCTACGAATACCTAAGAACTTCGCCGAGAAACTCACAAAAGGCGTTCTATTTGCTGATTTTTTCGTAGAAGAGAGAGCTCACGAGAGAGTATTTATAAATAGTTCCCCTCCCTACGAATTTCTGCCGAAGACAATTCCTGGGGCAGCGGATGAAAATAAGAAAACATCTAACATAAGAAAACCTCTAACATAATTGTTTACATTTAATTGTGCGAATTTCTACGAAAAGTCGTTTCACAAGTTGGTCTCAGCAAGAGAGATTTTTACCCAAACCACTCAACTACGAATTTCTGTACACAAATGAATTGGAACAGAACTAATGATTCTAAGATCGCATAAGCATTTCGGAAACTCGTTCTTAGCCCATATATAAGACCTTATACAAGGCGTCGAATTGAGGACTAGAACGTCATTTTATGATTAAACTACTACCTAAGTCGTAATTGAGCCACTGACTTCTTACTCTGATTAAGCGACATATCACCAAAGTCCAATCGAAATCTTGAAGTAAATACTACTTGCAGGAACACAACTCGAGCATGTGTATGCTGAAGTGGCTGAACATTAGTTTCTTCTGATTGAAGCGCCATTCAAGTCAGCCGAGTTGATGTATTTCTCTTGTTACATGACTACAGTTTCTAGTTTCAGCCAGAATTATCCCGGATTTAAGTTTGAATCCATAGAATGATCCCCACAAACTATAATCACAATCCAGCACGTACCTCCAGCTGTAGCTCCATTGTGCAAGAAGTTGCAACAAATTAGACTACATTTCGCAAGTAGATCCCATAGAAACTACCTTAACGTTTCCTTTCGATGATGATTAGGGAAATGAATTTGTGCCTAAAAAGTGTAAAAGCATATCAAGTCAATTGGCTGCTTAAACAATTAACAATTCATTGGTAATTGGCTGTTTAAAACAATTAACAATTCATTTCTCTGTGAGGAGTTTAGAAAATGCAAACATTCGCAGACGCACACAACTTTATTTTAAATTCTATTTATTTATTACACGGAAAATATTTTGTTTTTTGTTTTGACAATTGTTGTTTTTTTTACACGTTTAACTTACATATTAAGATCTGTTTGTGATTTTCCTTTAAATCTCACCCCCATCCCATCTGAGTCTCGTTGCCGAGGATCAAATGAAACGAGAACAATAAGAAAACAAACAAAACAATGACAAAAACCACACACATTCATACATCTACAAAGATAAAAACTGTTATGAATTTAACATTTCTGACATGACTTAAACAAACCAAGAAGAAACCCGTGCGTGACTTCGGTTTCTCGGTGTCTCTCTTTCTACAAATAATGGCGCATCTGCTCGCTCTGTCTGCCTGTCTGTATCTGCTGTGGGTCTTTACTTAAGTTTTTTTTTCTAGTAAAATAGATTTTGAATTTGATTGATTTTTAAATGCCAGGACATGACGACAGTAATATTTTTTCTCGACATCAGTTGGCGAATGTACAATTTTTGTTTTCCTCATAATTTAAAAATTACATTTTTGTTTCTTTTGTGTTTTTTTTCGTTTTCGTTTTTGTCTGTTCAAGCAAAGGCCCCATGAGTTTTTACTTTTATTTTTTGTTAATTTTGTTTTTGTTTTAAGTCATTTATTAAAAGTTAATGGTTAAACTTTAATATTTTGTTTTGTTTTGA
Source organism: Eristalinus aeneus (assembly GCA_955652365.1). Taxonomy (NCBI): domain Eukaryota; kingdom Metazoa; phylum Arthropoda; class Insecta; order Diptera; family Syrphidae; genus Eristalinus; species Eristalinus aeneus. The sequence goes on from OY019131.1 coordinate 93,930,134, forward strand.
ATGAAATATGTATGTATAAGTGAAGAGTTTGTTTTTCGTTTTGTCTTTTTATTTAAATTGTAAGCAATATGCTTGTTCATCTTAAAATTCTTGTTTTGTAATTGTACGAACATACTACACACACGGACATTATTCTCTTCGTTTACTCTTATAATCATCACCTGTCTTCTGTTTATACTTTAACAAAACAGCTAGTATTAAAATTTAATTAAAAATGGATTTTTATGCTATTTTACTTTACACCTAAGATATTATTTTCTCTTGTTTATGGATTTCCGTTTAGAATGCAAGAACATAAACAACAAAAAGAAAGAAGGTAGTTTTGTCATTTTGTTTCTCGTTTATTTTTCCTCTTTTAAATACACATGAAATATTTGTATATGTTGTTTTGCTTTAGATTTACAAACTAAAAAAATAAGGTGCAATCATAAGATCTATTGTTTCTTGTAGTTCTTTCTAAATTAAAATTAATTATTATTCTTGTTTTATATTTCGTATGGGGAGGGGGAGTTCTTAGCCAGACTGTTGTCGGCAGTTCGGTCCGTTCTCTTTTGCTGAGGAGGGATGGATGATTTTTATACTATCAGATTTACAAAATTAAAAAAGATTTGTAAACTGATTTACTTATGAAATTACACACACTTCCGCAGATGAAGAATGAGCAAAAAAAAAGAGTTGAAATCTTTGAAAGGAAGCTAAGTAAGAAAGGAAAACAGTATAGACACGACACGTGTACAAACTATGAAATCATACGTAAAATAAACATTTTTTGTTTTTTTGTTTTAGTAATTAATAAAGGGAATTTGAACGATCTAATCGCTTTCATCCTCGCCGCTCTCCTCCTCTGATGTCTCTTTCTTTTTTTGTTTTTTTGCTGGTTTTGCTGTTTTTGTCTTTCGCTTCTTAGCACCTGTGTCGGTTCCACCGTTTGCCTCATATTCCTTCAGTTCCTTTGTGTATTTTTCTTTCATCGCACTTGCTTTTGCTTCCCATTCCTACAAAAAGAAACGATTGACTTGATTTAGTAAAATGAGAGAATTGATCGGCTTGTGTGTGTTTACTGATTTGTCCTTCATGGCTCGCCAAAGCTCACCACCACGTTTGGCAATGTCGGTCACTTTGCTACCGGGGTTATCTTTCTTGATTTGTTCACGGTTCTCGTTCAGCCACAGCATGTACGCTGATAGTGGACGTTTTGGCCTTTCAGTTGTCATTTTGTGTTGAATATATTTTTAGTCTGTCTGTAAAAAAAAAAAACAAAAAGGTTATGGATTGTAGTTGAGGAGCTTAAATGAATTTCTAAATAAAATATATAATTAAGAAAAACAGGGCACAGCTACTTTGGCAACTACTGCGCGTGTTGTTCTCTTTAATGGCGTTTCCAAACGGCGAAATTCAATTTTTTTTAAGGATCTTTTAGAATGTTATCAGTTACCTAAGGAGGCTGTGACGTTAAAATTGGGAGAATATATTTCAGTTCGGGAATAGCGTTTGGGACCGTCTTCAGCGCGTGAGTCAGCTTATTGACGACCCGGAGTCCCCATCGCCTTCTATAGTTGCAAATATTCACTTTGACATTTCCAGAGTTAATATCTTTTACTGTCGACAGCTAGAAGGATCAGCTAAGACTAGAGGTTTAAGCAGTTTTTTCTGAAATTACCCGCGACTTGCTGCTGGAGAAGTGAACAAATAAAACGACAGCGTTGGAAAAAAGGAAGAAAGAATGACAAAGGAGCGCATTAATTTAGAAATACGTTTTAAACTGCTGGTATGCAGTCGCCTTGACATTCAGCTATAATGATCCTGCTTGAAATTTACACTGTACTGCTGAAGCGGCAAGAGCGCTCTGTTCTCTGTTCATCACTTAAAAGTAAATAAATTCTTAGATTCGGTCTTTTAGATATGGGTACTAAGTATGGTATATCCGATTTGGGTGAAATAGAAGAAACAAAAACATGAATCGACCAAGGACAAAAGTATTTCAAGAAGAGGTGTACAGACGGGATTAGATCTGCTGGAGTTCAAATTCTTAGTATGTCAGGCAACAATGCCTTTAACTGGGACCTTGGACGCTTAGGCAGAAGGGATTAATTCTGCTGGAGTTCAAGTCTCAGTATGCCAGGCAACAATGCCCTTAACTGGGGGACTTGCACGCTTAGACAGAAGGGATTAATTCTGTTGGAGTTCAAGTCCCAGTATATCAGCAAGAATGTCCTTAACTTTGGACCTTGCACGGTTAGACAAACTGGATTAATTCTGCTGGAGTTCAAGTCCTAGTATGTCGGGCAACAATGCCCTTAACTGGGGGCCTTGCACGCTTAGACAGAAGGGATTAATGCTGCTGGAGTTCAAGTCCCAGTATGTCAGGCAACAAAAGTATTTAAAGAAGAGGTGTACAGACGGGATAAAATCTGTTGGAGTTCAAGTCCCAGTATATCAGCAAGAATGTCCTTAACTGGGGACCTTGGACGGTTAGACAGACTAGATTAATTCTGCTGGAGTTCAAGTCCTAGTATGTCAGGCAAGAATGTCCTTAACTGGGGACCTTGCACGCTTAGACAGAAGGGATTAATTCTGCTGGAGTTCAAGTCTCAGTATGCCAGGCAACAATGCCCTTAACTGGGGACCTTGGACGTTTATCCATTTCTCTCGCTACAAAAGTAGAATGACAATATTGTTAAAATCTGTAATTTAGGGTAATGGAACAATAATTGCATTCCTCTGTCTGGACAGGCGACAATATATTGGATGGCACGGCGGTTCACAGGGGGACCACAGCCTAGCATGCTCATCACCTACTCGTGTTGTGAGCGTTACTGTTCTCTCACGAGTTGATGGAAGGTTTTTTGCCGAATCCGAACGGCGAAGTTTGAGACGCTTTTTCATAGAGAGCTATTACTGTTTGAGTGTTGTCAGCATCTCGAAAGAGGTAGTGCTGTAAAAAAAGAGTGTTCAGTCGGGAATTGAATCTTGAACTTCGGCGTGTCAACTTCGTCAATATACCCATTACGTCTCAGCGGCCAAGGAGGAAGATATGGTCTTAAAAACCCTTTTCATCGTAAGAAAGTGAATTTGAAGTCGAAGCTTTGAAAAAGAATAATTGCAAGCGGTTGACAATTGGTCACCGCGATTGGACGCCATTCGACTGCTTTCACCGGGACCAAAACAATTCAACAAGTTTGAATGAGTTTAGGGACATCTTTCGAAGCGCATTCTGTTTATTTGAAAAACCTTTTCAGGAACTAGGCTGATTGGTGATGGTTGAGTGGACACAATTAGTTTATTTTGCTTATTGAGGGGGGACAACATAAAGCCCATTTTAAGGATCGGGACAAGAATCTGATTTATTCCAAAGACACAGACTCCTCCACTACGTCCATTTGAATTATACGACCCATTTAACACAAAGGGGACTTTAAAGACTACTCAACGGCGTAAATCAAGGCTGACGTTGGCTTCCATTTCGGCTAGGACTTTCTCAGTCTCTTTTGAAACAGACCTCGCTGCTCTCCGTGCATCCAGTGTTCCAGCACCTTCTGTGCGAAAAGTATATTTGGCGTGTCACTTTGGCGGATTCAATTTCATGACCTGCACAAGGTAAATTAAGAGAATCAAAGTTTCCATCATTTTGCGTGCATTTGTCCAGCCAAGCAAAATGGAACTTAGTACAAACGTCGTGTACTGTACTTTTGTTAAGTGGCCGAAGAAAGGTCAGTGGTCTTGCAGGCCAGATAACCTCACACCAATCGAATTGATTGATTGCAAGGTATGTTTATAAGTGAAAATCTCCGCAAATTACATATGTACACATCTCACGCCTAGACATACATACACCCTTAATCAGGTAAATAGTGCAGTTATTTAATACATCCCGATTTACTTTTGTCAGCGCACGACACTGTAACACGTATGTAATAGAGCCGCATGGCGCACACAAGCCCGCCCGCCCATCGGGTCGTTCAATGTGTTTGTGAAATTAATGCAGTATTAATTAATAATTAACAAATGTATATATGTATGCTTGTACATGCGTAATTGCACTGCATCAATAGTTTGCTGGCACTGGTAGGTGTATATGATGACAGTTAAATAATTTCCGTTGCCCAACCATCCCCCTTAACAAGTTGCCAAGCACCCACTCCCGCTCATTCGCTCGCTCGCAAACCAGCTCATTACCGACATTTCCTTCCCAGCAGAACTCTCCTCATCGTCGTCGCTCTTTGGGCCCATCTCTTTGTCCACCCCGGGATTTTGTATTATTAATAGCACATACGATATACATTTAATATCTGTTTACCTTTGCCCATTGTGAGAGAGTGAGAGGCAGACTGTTTGAGGGTCTGTTCCTGCTCCACGTCTCTCGCTTACTGGAGAAAGTGGCAATAGTCCGTGGCGGAACCCACTTCAGCGCCTTTTCTGTGTGTCTAAGCCTCACTCACCGATTTCTACAACACACCACCACCATCCCACCCTCCTCCCTCACTCTCTACCAAGTTTCTATCTGTGAGCTCTACCGTCAAAGTAGAAACATTGTACAGCAGCTAGAACAACCCCAGATTGAGAATTACAAAAAGTCATTCTGCACACCACCATTCCACCCACTCGACGCAACCCCCATTCCTCTCTAGCCAAATCTGGCGAAGAGAGCAATGTGAATGGAGCATGACTTTAACTACTACTACACCAACAAAACCAACAAGTCCAACAACAACAACAACAACGACATCAAGAACAGCAACAACAACATGAACAGTAGCAGCAGCTAGAAACACTGAGGAGGGTTAATGCTATGATGGGATGAAAAGATATTTTGTGGGTGGCACATTGGGGCGTTCGTAGGACTGGAGTTCCTGTGTGGAAGCATTTTTTTTGTTGTTGTTGCTGGTTAACGCTACACACATGTACGAAATATATTTTCTCTATGGTTTTTATTTTCACTCATTTTTCTTTTTCGTCGGTGTATAGTGTGCCTTCACCAACTAAAGCTCCATGTAGCCAGGAATGCAAGCCCAGGATAGAAACGAAACACAAAAAAAGCATTCACCCATTTTTTGTGTTTGAACGGGGATATTCATATCAGTTTACCTATTCCTTTTTTGGGACGGCGAAAAGGATCCGCATATCGATTATGGGCAACTGTGATATTTTACATCTTTCGTCCCTGAATAACTACACAAACGAAATTCACTCGAAACGAGAAGGCTGAGTCAAAGCACAGACACCAAGGTGAAGCCAGCCAGGGTGGAGAGCAACAGGGAACTGAGACGTGCGAAGGAAAGGTTAATTTGTGGACAAATGGGAACTGTTTTACAAAAATCTATGCGCATTAGATGCTCGGCTCTATGAGGGACTTAAAAAAACGTTGCCACATTTTGGAAATAAGGACTGCATTAAAAATGGGGAGTGGTGGGGTGATAAATTTGAACAGTATGGTTGAAGAAATGTATCCAGGTCAATATTCCATATGGCAGGAAGCAACAAGTGAAAAGGATGTTTGCGCAAGGTAAATGCAGTCAGCACGCAGAGTGTTGACATCAAGATAGCTTCGATTGAGACTTGAAAGCTGGGAATCTTTGCATAAGAGTGCAGTGGCTTTGAAGGCACACGCATTGAAAATCATTTTGGTTTTGAAAATGCTTCAACACGTCCTAAGTTTAGGTATTTCAATTTGAAAGATCTGAAAACTGGGAATATATGAGAGTGCTATAATTAAAAGAAAATCCTGGACTAGACATAGGCTACAACTTTGTACAAGGATCAAGGAATTGCAATTTTCAAGGTTGATACGAGAGAATGCTATTATTAAAAGAAACCTGGAACTTTGTACAAGGATCAAGGAATTGCAATTTTCAAGGTTGATACGAGAGAATGCTATAATTAAAAGAAAATTCTGGACTAGGCACAGACTACAGCAATTCTGCACAAGGATCAAACATTTTCAATTTTCAAGGTTGCAAACGCATAAAATGAGAAAGTGGAACGCAAGTTAATCTGGCAGCACTGAATGATCAGGCCGGCAAGCAACGTGCACCTTCGACCTGTCAGATTAGCTCCTGCCAAATGACAAACTGTGACAAAGAACACATTTTGCACTAATTTCATTGAAATTATCGGATACAAGAGATCTGTTCCAATTGCTCTGAAATGCTACGAATGCCTACGAAGTTCACCGAAAAACTGTCAAAAGTGGTTCTATTGAGAGAGTAAAATATTTCCCCTCCCTCCTAATTTCTGCCAAAGAAAATTCTGTGGGCGGCAGATGAATGTCAAAGTGAAAATTAAAAAACCTCTGACATTTTATATATCTAATAGATGTTTACATTTATTTCTGCGAATTTCTACGAAAAGTTGTTTCACAAGTTTCGGCAGAGTAACTCTCTACTCAACCAAGAATTTCTGTGCACAAATGAATTGGAACAGACCTAAGGAGTCTTTTAACTGAGAGATAAGAGAATTACCTCAAAGGGTCCTATTATAGACGAGTCACAGACAAACAAAATTCACAACTAACAGAAATTTTGAAAAATTCTTTGCGCTGTCCACACTAGGAGGTTAAAAGCTAAAAATCGAAACTCAAGTTTTCATTTAGGTAGGTAGGTAGGTTAAGATGACTGATGAATGCACTTAGTCCCATACAGGACTATTGGGCAACAAGTTTTCATTTAAGAATCCCCAAAAGCGTGAGACCTCAGTTGGAAATTTCGTAAGTCTCGATTTACGAATCGTTGCTGTTACTGCTTTAATTTTTCATTTCAGATTTCCCACAAACGTGAATCGTCAGTTTAGAAATCATCTAAGTCTGCCCATTATCGCTGTTGGTTTTTCTTTTATATCCAGGACGCATATGACTTACAATTAAGTACCAATCATTAAAGCTTTGTGTTGGAATGTCCTTTTAGACACACACACTAAGCATTGCCACACACTCCACGGAGACGACTACCTGACTTATGAAAGTGCAGTGAATCTTTTGGACAAGCAGCAGTTGCCTCACTTCGAACGGCTCAAATTCAATTTTAGCCTTTTTTTGAGGTTGGGATAAACTGCACTGGAGCGCTCAGACCCAAATACTGGGCCATTGTACTACCAGGCAGTAACCTTCATTTTTAGCTTAATTAAATCAGAGGTCAGCACCTCGCCGTGGCTTGTTGTGTAGTGGTTAAAATTCACCCATACGCCGAAGATCGCCGGTTCAATTCCTGCACTGAACATCTCTACCAATTTCGAGCATCAGACAACACTCAAGGTGTACCAACTGTCTATGAAAAACTTCCTCAACTCTCCATCTTTTGAAGTCGGCAAAAAGTGAAGGTCCTTTCTACTCGTAAGTAGGCAGTGGTGCAAACAATACGAGTAGTTACTGATGAAGCTATGTAGGTTCTTGTCCCTTTGAGGATTCCTGCACCATCGAAAACTCTTCTGAGAGTTATGGAATCGTTCAGCAAACGAAAGCTTACAAGTTTCCTTCAGGGAGTAGGAGATCGTTGATAGAAGCAATGTGAAATAAATGAACTGAGTGAAATCAAAAGCAATTCGAACAAATATAACGTTAAATTTGTGAAAGTTCATCGACTCATACAACGAAGGTAATTGGATCGATCCTTGGTTTGCCAAAAATTTCCTCTGCGAAGTTGCTCGAAGGCACGGGAATGGACACGGATGGGTTTTTCTGGTATTCACGCAATACATGATCCTAAACAGGACCTCCACAAACAAGACAGCTCCGCCCTCAGGATAACAATGTAAAAAATAAGGGAAAGCTTTCAGACATGTTTTTATGGGCTGAAGTTTTTATTTTGGTCAAAGGTGGCCCATATCCCGTGGACTCAGGAGTGGACATGTCTTTCCAACTTAAAAGAGCTCTCGAGATGTTGACACTCAAAAAATTCAATTCAAAAACTCAATTGTTGGCGCGACAGTCCACAGGGAGACCAGGGCCTAGCTTACTCGCCAACTACTCGTGTTGTGCGCGCTACTGTTCCCTCACGAGTAGAAGGGACCTACAGTTTTTTGCCGACTCCGGATGGCGAAATTTGAGAAGCTTTTTCTTAGACAGTTATTACTCTTTGAGTGTTGTCAGCAGCCCGAAAGAGGTGGTGCCGTGAAAAATTAAAGGTGTTCAGCCGGGAATCGAACCTTAACACTTCGACGTGTGAGCGTCGCACTCTACCCACTACGCCACGGCGGCCACAAAAAATTCCATTGGCCTACGAATATACTTAAATTCTGCTGAAAATAATTGACAAAAAACTGTTCTCAAGTCCATTTCGTCGTAGCAGAACATTAGCACACAGAACGAGCTCCGAGTTCTTATGGACTATAACGCCCTCCAATTATTCCTCTTCCAATCGTGAGCAAATACAGTGATCCATATTTTAGGTTAATCTTGGCACTCAGGTGCTTTGTAAAAATAAACTCAGGAAATGAAAGTTGAGTCTTACGAGTAGTTTTCCGATTTTAAGGTCACAGAAGAACAACAAGCATAGAAACAGGATTTTCAAATCTAGTTTAATACCAGAGGCTTATCCACACTTTATTAAGATCGCTTAGCAACCCACAAGAACCTCCAATGTGATTAAAACAAGTTTCAGGCAGATTGACGCACTTTCAAAAGAAACCAAAGTCTTCCCCAGAAGAGGCATGTTCTCTATTTAATGTTCTTAAACTGCTAGAGAGCCTGCGAAGGGCCAGTAAGATTATGATTACACAATGTTATGCAAACTAGCTTTAAGCATTTTTGTCTAGAATGTAAATGTCCCTTTATAAGTTAAAAAAATGCCAAAAAAAAAATGTTCCTAAACTGTCATGTAAAAAAGGCAAGCTTTAAGGTTATGTTTTGAACACAGCTCCCCCCTCAGGAGTTTGAAGTATTAAACACTTGGAAGACGCATAATGGAAAAAAATTCTGAAAGGAACAAATCGCGAATCATATGCTGAGCAGATGTTGGACTGATTCTTAAGTGCTATGACTTCTGAACTTGGGCTTACTTGAATGAGTATGGAAATGATCATCAACTCAAGTTAACATTTAAGTTTCTCCTCTTCTTTAAACAACAAGTACTAAAATTGGGACGACACAGAGGTGATCCCTTTGACCTACTGATGATAATGTTCATTTATCTCTCAGTGTTTCACTTCGTTTTCTAACATGTGCAAGCTAGAACAAAATGTTCCTCATTGGGCTGCCTTTTGTTTTAATTGAAATCTTAAAGAAACGTTGTTAAATTAAAATTGAAAATAAAAGAAAACAACAAAGTTTACTTAAAACACTCATCAAACGAATTGGCACGCACTAGCAAAAGTCCACAAACAGACCCTAAATTCCAACGTGTCTCGTTGTCATGTGCTCAGTTGCTGATCCCAAATTTTCAATGAAAACTGTGTGTGCCAAAGCTCAAAGTGAACCGCGATCTTACCTGGAATTAAGAGAAAGCCTGCTAATGTGTTTCTCCATGCCAATTCAAATTGGTACAATTCAAGAAGTCGATTAATGTTTACCTTGGTCAATTAATTTAAAGCGATAGTGCGCGTTTTATAAATTCGTCTCCACTCCAATCGCACAGAGCTGATTAATCAGCGAACACACTGCTCGCGACTGTGAGGCACACCAACTCACAGCCAACCGTCTTGTACATGTGCATTTTATAGGCAAGTGGTTTTTGGCGCAATTTTCTCAGCGCACAGGCAGTGGTGTGAGTGGGAATTGACAACTAACCGCAAAGCACTAGGCGTGACTGATAGAATTTCGATTTCTTAAGCACAACTGGACGCACAAAAACAATGTGATTAACAGAAAATTAAACAGGAGCACATTTTAAGTAAAAATTCAAGCAGACCCAGATGCAAATACTTTTATGCGCGAATAATTTGTGTAGAGCACATGTGTGCTCTAGTAAGCGTTTCATGCAATCTTATCTTGAAGGTCTTGGAGGAATTGAACAAACATGAGACATAGAAAAAAAACACCTCACGACAACGTGAGCGGTTTGATAATAATGCTGCCGAACTGAATTATATTCGGTGGATGACTCGCTTGGCTTGGCAGTGGAGCAGTTTTTCTGCGAAAGAGGGTGTGTTATTTAAAAATCTATCTTTATGTTGTGATCGTGGGTGACATGAGTTTTCTTTCGTTTCGATACGTTTGTTCAACATGATAACAGGTGCGGACAAAACAATGTGAACAGTGGAGAGTGTTTGCTTACTTTTTCGATATAAGGCGTTTATGATGAAATTACGAGGACTTGGATGGACAAGAAGCAATCTTTGTACACAATCTATGAGTATGACCGTGCGTCTGCAGTTGGGAATTTGCAGATAAATATGAAACGATTAGATGGCGACGTGAGGAGAGACTCCACTGCCACTTCTAATCAAATGTTATAGAAAAAATATGATGAGTAAGTCATTGAGAAAATTTGAAAGGTTAGTTGTTGAAATGTAATCTAAGTTTGTAGATTGACAGAGTGCCGCAACTATTGAAGATAGTTCCTTTTTATGCCAGTCTTTGCTCTATCAATATTGTTTCGACGAAAATCATTGTACAAGAAGAAGGTTGTCACCTGTTTTTAAATCTTCAAGCTTGGGTCTCATGATTGAAAGCAGCTCGTAAACGTTTCAAGCAATGTTTCATTAGGTGAAAGTATTTTTTGGAAAGATGTATTCTTGAAAACATGTATTCTAGCAAGCCTTCTGTTCTTAAAAATAAAAAACAAAACAGATGCAAACATTGAATTCATAAAGACAAGTTCAAACTCAATTCTGTCAAGTGTACACATTCAAGTGTTTTTAAAAGATGGCGCCACCTGCAAGTTGTGGCTGATCATGGAAGCGATTACCTACATTATTGGAAAGGTATGACATTTGTCAGCAAAAATTATTTTGCATTGACGTCTGTTTTAAACGTTTTGTGTTTAGTTTGATAGAAAGTTATTTAAGGGTCAAGGACTATGGATAGTCCTTGAATTCGTAAAAACAAGTTCAAACTCAATTCTGTCAAGTGTACAAATTCAAGTGTTTTAAAAGATGGCGCCACCTGCAATTTGTGGCTGATCATGGAAGCGATTACCTACATTATTGGAAAGCTATGACATTTGTCAGCAACAATTATTTTGCATTGACGTCTGTTTTAAATGTTTTGTGTTTAGTTTGATAGAAAGTTATTTAAGGGTCAAGGACTATGGATAGTCCTTAAACTCGTAAAGACAAGTTCAAACTCAATTCTGTCAAGGGTACACATTCAAGTGTTTTTAAAAGATGGCGCCACCTGCAAGTTGTGGGTGATCATGGAAGCGATTACCTACATTATTGGAAAAGTATGACATTTGTCAGCAACAATTATTTTGCATTGGTGTCTGTTTTAGACGTTTAGTGTTTAGTTTGATTCAAAATTATTTAGAGCTCGAAGGTTATGAATAGTTTTATTTTATAAACTTGTGTAACAACAGGTAGCTCCTCATAACTTCTTTTTGCAAAGGTTCGCGAGTCTAGCCTATAAAGGGTGTCCCTACAAGAACGCAAGATTTAAATTTGGCGCCATTCGAATTGTCATTGTTTGACATTTGAGCAATTATTATTGTTTGTTAGTAGAACGTATAAGGTTGATAAAAATGGAGCGCTACACGAATGAACAACGCATTCTCATTGTGAAATTGTTTTAACAAAATGGTGAAAGTTTTGCGGCTGCAGTTCGCAAATTGCGATCAATTTGGGTTTATAACAATGCTCCAAAAGAGTCAACTGTAAAATGATTAATGGAAAAATTTGCTGGGTCTGTAACTGATTGTAAAGACAACGCGCCTTCGATCAGGTCGATCGACCGAAAATATCGCAGCAGTACGTGATGATGTCGCTCAAATTCCATCCACCTCAATTCGACACCGAGCTCAGCAAATTGGTGTTTCCAAATCCACTAGCAGCGAATTTTGACGAAAGACTTGCATCATCTGAATGTGGAGGGGATGTGGTTTCAACAAGACGGCGCTACATCTCATACAGAAAGAGAAACAATTCAATTGCTGCATCAGTCATTTCCCGGTCGTGTTATTTCGCGTTTTGGAGACCAGAATTGGCCGCCTAAATTGTGCGATTGAATACCATTGCACATTTTTCTTTGCGGTTTTTTGAAGTCGATGGTTTATGCGAATAAGCCGACGACGTCTCAAGCAATAAAAGAGGAAATTAATGAAATACCGCAGCATTTATGCAAAACGGTCATTTAAAATTTCATTAAAAGATCGCGTATGTGTTAGCAAAGCCGCAGTGGCCATCTGGCTGATGTGTTATTCCACACATAACCTTATCCTGTCTACTTTACGATATAATAAAGAATTAACGATTTTTTTTTAAGTATCTGCGTTTTATTTAAAATTTAAATCTTGCGTTCTTGTTGTGACACCCTTTATTAGAAGCACACTCCAAAGTTCTCCTAGCTCTACGCATCTATTCCTTCTCAGTTCTTGAAAAGGTGAAGTCCTAAAAGGAGTGTTCATATTATAGCCTGATTTTAAACTGAGTATAATATGGACTGGTTGCTTAGATCAAACCTAATTTTAAGAAATATTAGGGATGAACTACAAAAGAACAAGATTTCAATGAACGATGAAAAAATCTGATTCAAATATCTAACAACCTTTTATGAGCACGTTAATTAAAACAATGAATCTACAACTAATAATTGTATTTAATTTGAAGTTAAACAACGTTATTAGCCCCTCTCGTTGTGTTTGTTTATAAAACTTAGGTTAAATGAATCTTACATTTCCCATATTATTTGAAACGTTTACACTTTCCCTGACTATTTACTCCAAGCTTGCAAACTCAAGATTTCTTCTGAAAATGTTGACGAAGTCTGACCTCGAAAACTTCGCCGGTGTGCTTACAACCGCCTTTCCTAATCTTCAAGTTAGAATTAAATTGCTTCTTCTTTTTCTTAATGTTTAAAATAAACAGCGGCGATCGAGCAGCGATTATGCATCGACCAAGCTCATTTAAATTACACGCGACAAGCAAATTCTTAAGAAAAATAATTTTTGCTTATTCATACAAAAGGGTGACGATTTTTTTAACAATGGGGGAAACAATTGCAAAACGAAAACAAGAGTCAGTCTAGTGGTTGATCAGTAAACAATCATCTTACAACGAACCCGCCTGCGGGTCTTTAAAAAAAAAAATAGCCACATTGGTTGTGAATTTCTGAATTTATATTCAAGGAAACGTTCCTTCGAGTCAGGAAGGATAATTCTAACAATGTTGTATTCTTTCAACAATTAAATTTCAATGTCTGGGAAGTTCGAGAGGTAACACGGATGGAGAAAGTGCATCCAGAAGCAGAAAGGGTAACAATAACTGAATTTTGTGATCATCTGAACTACAGCGGATAGTGTTTAATGCTTTACAAAAGTTTTAAAAATGGCATACAATTGTGTTCATAAAAATAGCAGTAGTTATACGACATACATAGATAATTAGCAACATATTTCTAAGATGATCCTTTTTCCAAATGTATATCCGGTCTTAGTCGCCGTGGAGTAGGTGGTCGCCGTGGCGTAGTGGCTAGTGTGCGACGCTCACACGCCGAAAGGTTTTGGTTCGATTCCCAGCTGAACACCTCGAATTTTTCACTGCACCACCTCTCAAGCTGCTGAAGAAGCAGTCAAAGAGTAATAACTGTCTAGGAAAGCTTCTCAAACATCGCCGTTCGGAGTTGGCAAAAAACTGTAGGTCCCTTCTACTCGTGAAAGAACAGTAGCGCGCACAACGCGAGCAGTTGATGAGCAAGCTAGGCCCTGGTCCCCCTTCGGACTGCTGCGCCAACAATTATTATTATTCGCTAAGTTTCACAAAGATTTTGCCTATGGAGAAATGGAAACATATTCTGTGGAACGATGAAAGCAAAATAGTCTTATTTGGGTCCAAGGGTCATCGGGAATATGTAAGAAGACCAAGGAATGAAGAAAATAATCCTCGTTATTCAGTTAAAACTGTTAAACATGGAGGGGCAAAACTAATGTTTTGGGGCTGTTTCTCACATAATGGAGTTGGGCATATATATCCTATCAAAGGTATAAGTTACGGAGGTTTCCTACCCATAACAACCCTCCAAAGGAAGTACCAACGAGCGCAACGGGGACACGCGGTGGTCATGCAACAGGCCGTTACTCTACACGCACAGGACACGACACACCGGGCAGAACAACCCAACAATTTTAGAAGAGGTTATGCTGTCATATGCCGAGGAGAAAATGCCACTAGTTTGGGTATATCAACAAGAAAATGACCCAAAACATACGTCAAAACGGGGAAAATCTTGGTTTGATGAAAAAAAAAAAAAGACTATTATGAAAACCTGACCCAAACCCCAATGAAAACTTGTGGGTCGATGTTAAAAATTCTGTCCATGAGGCCAAGCTAAAAAACGCCAAGGAATTGTGGAAGGCAGTGCGAGACTCATGGGAAGCTATAGAAGCTATTGAGAGATGTCGGAGTCTGGTGGACTCAATGCCACGAAGATGCAGCGCAGTGATAAAAAACAAAGGCTTTGCTACAAAGTACAAATGGTAAGCTGTAAATAATAATGATTTCATATTGTTTCATTGATTTCTGTTCTCTAGGCACAGCATAATTCTAAACATTGCTTTTTTTATGAACAACTGCGAAATATTACTACGACCAAAACAATAGTTCGAAGTTATGCACAACGTTTATTTTATGATATACCTGTTGAGACTGAAATACTTTACTTTTGTATACGTTTTTTTAGAAAAAATAATAAAACAATTTGAATTAATAGAAAATTATTTGTCGTTTTTGAGGAGGACTGCTTTTTTTATGAACACAACTGTATACAAATGACGCAAAGAAAGAAAAATGATTTTACAAAAACATTTTTCTTTTTTTTAAATAAGCTTTCTTAACTTTTTGTTTTTAATTTCTTAAATTTTAAATCAGTTTTCAAACTTAGGTGTTTGTTTAAATGACTCTTTTAATGCCATTAAATCAATGCAGCTTATGGTTGTTTCTGTATTAAAATATATAAATAAGAAATATATTGAAAAAGAGGTCTGTTTATAATTTGCTTAACTTGAATTTAATTTCTTTTTAGTTTAAATATATTTAAAGTATTCATAATTGAATCAATTTAACACAGACATTACTTTCAACAGCAACTGTATTCGCAAAGCTCATCTAATTTTATATCCCTTCGCCATATCAAATATTCAAATTCCACAAAATGGCGTACAATGTAACGATTTTCAGACTATCTGGAATTCATTACTTCCCCATTCTGCTCAAATAAAATGAAGAAAAAAAAAACGTACAAATAATAAAAAACAGATTTCACACAAAAAATAGCAGATTCAAATACCCCAAAAAAAAACAACGATAAAATTCTATTACTCGACAAACGACAACATTTGTGCGACAGGAACAACGAGTGACACACACATCCTTTCACAAAAATTCGGCACAGAGTATACATATTCACCTACATATGTACATGTGTATGGAGTGGATGATGGATAATTTATATTTGAAATGCTTTTCGAGCAAATAAAACTTAACCAAGTGTTTCAAATGAAAAGACAGTTACCGTCCTCGCTGGTTACACAGTGGAATAGAAGTGCGACAAGAGCACTTCTTTTGCCGCCATGACGGCCATAATCAAATCAAAACCGATGAAAACAACACAACACAAGTCGCAACAAATAAGAAAACATTCCTCGCGCAAGACAAAACAGAAAAATATGTTGAAAAGCGAAAAATGTGCGCGCTGATGAAGATTTTTTAACCTAAAATATACCTTCAGTGTGTTGTTTTTTAAGTACTTCAATACACTAATATGCTCTGCCACCACTTCACCACTTCCACACACCCCCTCAGACGACGTCTCATTCGTGGCTAAGTCGAATGTTATTCATCCTATAAAGCGTATGTGTATCTCTTCCTTCCCCTCTGCCAGTCTTCAACCCCGTTTAAGATCGCCCATCTGTTGTTAAATAGTGAGTATAACCTCTCTATATCGTTCCACCCCACCCCCAACCCAACCAACATCTCTGAGAACCCATCAACAACCTCATCATCGTCATCATCGTCGTCGTCGTCGACGACAACGACAACGACAACGACGATGTCGTCGTCACTGCCGCCTTCACCAGCAACGGCAGCAGTAAAAACACTCTTCTCCTTCCCCTGTCTCCGCATTTCAACCACCACTGCCACCGCCCCCCTTTTGCTCCGGTCGCCCCCCCCTTCCTCACATTGTTGGAACCCCGCGCGCTTAACGCTCCGCTCGTAAAGAGCAATCGCCGACTATAGCAGCACACAGAGGAGCAATAGAGCCAGCAAGCGCAAGCAAAACTCAATACGAAACAAGAATACACATACAAGAGCGATGATTTTTGTTCTGCGTTCGAGTTTTTTTCACAATTTTTTTGAGAATTTTTTTTAATGATGACGAAAACATTTTCACCACGTAATTACTTTATCAAATAATTATTAAATAATCATATTTTCAATATTGACCACCGTCACACTTCAACATCACCCAGAAATGAATGCATTTTAACAAAATTCAAACGTCCGCACACCAGCCGAAGCGGCAACCATTTTTCATATGAATTCGTATGAAATCGCCATGGAATTGGTTGAAAAGAAATTTTCATAGAAACCCACGCCAAAATGGGTCGATGATTTTTCAAAAATTTATATAATAAAACGCCATTAATTTTAGCAGCGGTTGGAAAATAAAATACTACCAGACTTAACAATTATGTCGTAGAACAACAATTTTCACTCACCTGAATAATTTAAATTAGTAATTTATATTTGAATATGGACACTAAAAATTTATTTTGACCCGAGAAATGTGTGGAATAAAACTCTTCTCTCAGATGTGAGGAAAGCAACGACGACGACGACGACGGCTACAACGACGACGACGACCAAAACCAAGCAAAGCACACACAGAGCACACGGCGGTGATATAGCAGTGTATACAGCAGACACAGTACACAGTACAATCAACTAGGCAGCACCAGAGAACGAGATACTTCCACCACACAAGTATGTATACACACAGTCTCCTCAATACACGAAGTACAAGCAAGCAGGCAGGCAGCAGAGCACAGCACAGCACAGCACACAGTACAGAAGAAACACACGGTTTGTAGGGAAAAATTGTACGTACCGATATGGTGGATGGATGGATTTTTGCTCTTCTTTCGTTGAATACACGACTGCGAGGCGAATAGGTATATTCGACTCGTTCGCCGTTCGTTGACGAGTTCTTCTTCCTTCCACACAGTAGTGCCTACACTCTGTATAGCAGCTCGCTCTGTGCTACACACAGCGATGGGTTGATGAGGGCGACGGTGACGGTGTGACGGGTGACGGCAGCGACGACGGAGTTTGTTGTATGGGAAATACCAGAGCCCGAAGAGTATCTATCTATCAGCAGAGCCAGCAAAGCAAGGCAAAATTGAATGTATCTCGTATCTCTATGCTTGCCTTTCCCCTACACACTGGCACCCCATCCCCTGTCCATCGCGTAGAGCGCCCATGGAGTGGTTGAGTTGAGTTTTGTTGTGAGGAGAAACGACTATGAGCATGCGGAGGTGAAAGAGACGCCGGGGGACGGCACAAACACACAAACCTTCACACATTCGGTTTTTCGGTATGAAATGGCTGCCGTACTGCGAGATACGTGGTTGTTCGTAGCAGCGGGCCAAAGCAGCATAAACCAGCGCCAGTACTGAGACAAGCTACCATCAATGGCGGAGCGCACATACATACATTCGTACGTACCTACGTACATTTGCTGTAATATGACGTACGAATGTATGCTTTCCTTTTCTTCTCTGGGACGGATACGCGCCGCGCCGATATGGTCGTGCATGGAGAGGACTTTTACACAGTGCCTGGCCCGGCCTAGCTTGGCCAGTTCTATGCTTTGCTGTGCTGTGCTCTCACAAGGGGTCGTTTGCGTTTTTGTATGAGAAGAGGACTCAGTGCTGTGTATGGAAGCCAAATTACGTTGCTCTGTGTGTTGTTGCTCTATTCTTCTACTGGGTAAGGTGCCGTTGCCAGAGGTACACTTTGTACACTCGCAGTGTGAAGGGATGCATTTGCGGGGAAAGGAGACAGACGAGACGGCTCGTCATTGCTTGGGAATGGAGTATTCACTACTCAGTGCTGGGACGATTATGAGAGAAATTGTTGTTGTAGCACTAATGACGGTTGTGTGCGAGTGGCTGCTTATACTTAACGTATCAGCCCGGAATAACGAATGTTTCTCTGATAGAATTTTATTCAGTGTTGCCAGTCAATATGAGGTTTTGTATTTTTTTTTTGTTATTCTTCCTTCAATACAGCTCCTCTTTTACAAGACGATCGTTGGGGGGGGGCATCATTTTAAACTTGTTTTTCGTTGTTTCATGACTTTCCAATCAACAAACATTGATTAGAGGTGCTAATAAGGAGTTTATTTTCAGGATTCTATGATTTTTGAAAAAACCCGATTTCCGTATTTGTGTATAGCAATACAAATTAGGGAACATTCAGGTCGTTCATCTCGAGACTGTATGTCAATCGTATGAAAAGGAGGTTTTTATTTTTAAGCGAACTTGTTTCCCATAGGATTCGTACCTGGCCATGCCGTTTGTGTCTCTTGTTTCTGTGCGCTGCATAATTTTTCCCTTATCCTCTTCTGCATTAAAAAGTCGAAATAAAATATGGAATTTCAATGCTTTTTGAACGTTGATAACTTTTTTCGGAAAAAGAGGTTTTAATGATGTCGACTCACAAAATTGAGCTTAAGATGTCGCCTTTCGCGAGAGTTTTCTCTTTTCAGATGCAAGTAACCTTATACACTGATGAATTAGATTTTAGAGCCGTTTAGCCCAACTTTTTTCAACAATTTATGTAAAGTCTATTGTTAAGATTTCTTCCTTACTTTCCTTTAAACTGTGAAGTTGCCGAGGTCTGCTTATTGTGTTGATTTTTACTCAAGTATTGACAATACGATTTTATTGGTTTTGGCTTAATCATTTACATTTTGTTTCCAATTCATAGTTTGGCGTGCACAGGCAGCACTAAAAGTCGCCCTTTATCCAAGCCTTTTATTTCTTCTTCTTCTTGTGGCGCTACAGACTGGGGCGGACCTGGTCTCAAGCAACATGCCTCTCCAGGCAGCACGATCTTTCGCTAGCTGCCTCCAATTGCGCACTCCAAGTTGGTTGAGGACCTTTTCCACTTGTGTACGCCACCTTAGCCTAGGCCGTCCTCTGTTGCGTTGTCCCAATGGCTTAGATTCGTAGACTGCGGGCTGAAACAGTCGTGTCCATACGCTCTACATGGCCTAGCCTTTAGTTTTTTTTATTTTATTCGGGAATATTCCATCGTCAGTGATCTTTCATTGCTCTCGACTTCAGTGAACCCTTCATTCGGTTGTTTTTCTGCATGGAACTTAGCATTTTCAATCCTTTTGTGGCAATCGAAAGATTGTTTGCTCCTTCTAATCACGTTCAGAAAACCGATGCAAGTCCTTCAGACAATTCCAGAAAACCGCTTGAAATCCTCTTGAAAGAAAATTTAACCTATCATTTTTAGAAAAAGAAAAAATGCTCCAAATTAAAGAGTGCGCTCTTCGACACTTCATAATTACTGTTCGAGGTCAGAAGTGGTTGTGAAATAATCACAGTGAAAGAAAAATACTTATACGCGACCACCAAACTGGAGCGCCATCAATGCCAGTGTCGGTCCCTCACTATTGGACATATATTCGTTACCTTTTGATCACCACGATCTTCACCCGAAGTTACGAAGCAACTTTAAGCACCTTAACTGAATCTAGCTCGCTACTTGACGTTCCCCAGGCATTTTAAAATACGAAACTATAAACAGGGAGTTTAGACCAATTTCTAAATTTCATTCCCCCAGAAAAAGAAAATATTTTGAATTTAAGTGATGCTTTGCTTCACAAAACACCCTGTCGCCTGGCAACTTTAGCTATCACTCGTATTATGCTGCCTGATGCCCTCTACAGACCTACAATTTGATTTAGACAACCAAAAAATGGAGAAATAAAATTTAGACCAAAAGTTTTGAATCCCTTAGTTTTAATATCCAGAAAAAGTTAAAACATCCAAAAGCCAAGTTTAAAAATCCGTTCCTACTTTTGAAACTATACCCCCTTTAAAATTTGTCCACTTTTGCATACCTGGCACCACTGTCATCAACACTCCTTACTAGCGGCAGCTGTGGCGCAACAAAAGTCCATCCCAGTGAAAGCCCAAATAAATTGAAGGTATCAACACGACAACGAAATGCCAGCAATTATTTAGGCCATCCATTAACACAAAAGCATTCATTCCCTTGCCTTAAAACCGTTATCACAAACCCCAGATCACTAAACGATTCATATTCCAGTTGCCAAAGAAAACACCTACCTACCTCCATTCAACACCAACGACCACTGTTGCCATGGATGGGGAAGCGGGCGGAGGCGGCGCACAGTGAGAGACAACAGACAAGTCCATGAAAACCGTGTAAATTGTTCACATTGTCCTTTTACCTCCATTAGCCACTGTATCATATTCTTAACCCCATCGTCATAGTACTTGTGCCCCGACCGATAAACAACTCGTACTCGCGGCTATGACGTTGGCGGCCGCCGGCGATGGCTGTGCAATCGGTCGCGCCACTCTTGCCGGCAATTTCACACATCGGTTTCGTTTCAGTTGTGTGCTCACACAAGTCTACACAAATCACTGCCGCTCTGTCGTGAACTGAAACGGTGGGCTAGGAAGTGTTTAAGCCACTGGATGTGACCCATCAATGTCAGTCAGAATTTTGCTTCTGCTGGCACGGGGACGGCAGGAAGAGATGTGCGTGTGCGGCTACAGTGGAGATTGTTTAACCTGTGGAGTTATTGTTTTGCTAAGCAGGTGAAGTCCATATTTTTTGTGGGACTTATTGAGAAGTTATTTTGCTTTCTCAAGAATCAGTTTAGAGCTTCTGCAGCAGATTACAAGGAACCAGTAGTTAGAAGTCTTGGAGGAAAGCATGATAATTAATCGGAGGTTGTTGTTGTGTTTGGGACTATTTTCTCTTTTTTTTTATTATTGGCGCACACTAAAGGGATTGTTTATACCCTTAAATGACTGGAATTAAGTCACAGCACGGGCCGAAGGTAAAGAGGACCAGAGCGTGCTTTTTCTTCTGGTGTGTGCGTGCTCTTCTGGTGTTGCAAGTCTTCTAGAGGCCCGAATCTTTGAGGAGATTGTTCACATTGATCGTTTCACTGCAATCCTTTATTTTAAAGTCGCATTCGACAATATCCAGGGCGGGGAATTATTAAATACAAAGTCGGACCTCGAGGTCAACAAATTTCCGTATGTTTTGGTTACATGGACTGCCCACTGGAGCTTCATAAAGTCACAGCACGGGCCGAAGGTAAAGAGGATCAGAGCGTGCTTTTTCTTCTGGTGTGTGCGTGTTCTTCTGGTGTTGCAAGTCTTCTAGAGGCCCGAATCTTTGAGGAGATTGTTCACATTGATCGTTCCACTGCAATCGTTTATTTTAAAGTCGCATTCGACAATATCCAGGGCGGGGAATTATTAAATACAATGTCGGACCTCGAGGTCAAACAATTTCCGTATGTTTTGGTTACATGGACTGCCCACTGGAGTTTCATAAAGTCACCTAAGCGCACAAGACGCACGCAAGCCTTAAAACTGACACGAGAGAAGGCATCAAACCAAGAGGACACTATGTTCCACAAATCAGTTCGACTAAGGAAGATGGATTCGCCATTGTTGTGTGTCTCCATGTTTTTAAAAATAAACTTTTTAAAACGGTTTTCTAAAGGAAGAGAGAGGAGCTCTGAAAATGCAAGTCTCAGAATCTAATCAAAGTGGCATCAGGACAGTTTGACCGAATAAAGCTGGGTATCCTAAACTGTCAGGGATTAAGAACATCTTCAGTACACGCATAAGCTCCTCATGCCTCGTTGACCTAGTAAGCTTGTAGGCATACATACACACCTACAGCTGGTAAGAGTCTACAGCTACTAAAAGAATTATAAATTTTTAACACAGATAAAGCAATGAAAAATAGTATCAGTGCTGCCGGTAAAATAATTGAAAAATTGAACAAATTTGCTCAAGCTTGTGTTAAACCGGGTTGTACCAGAATTTTGGTATAGTCACTGCGACGTAGTGGATAAACGTGACGAACAACTTAAAGTTCGAACTCTGAACTCGGCTTTCTCCATTTCCACTTGTTGATAACATTCTGAGAGTATTCTTAAAAAAAATAAAATTCAGATCCAGAGTTAAGTCCCGAGCTACGTCAAAGTGACAATAATAATACTAATAATTGTTGGCGCGACAGCCCACACGGGGACCAGGGCCCAGCTTGCCCGTCAACTACTCGTTTTATGCGCGCTACTGTTCTCTCACGAGTGGAAGAGACTTACAGTTTTTTGCCGACTCCGAACGGCAAAATTTGCGAAGCTTTCTTAACAGTTATTACTCTTTGAGTGTTGTCAGCAGCTCGAAAGAGGTGGTGCCTTGAAAAACTCGAGGTGTTCAGCCGAGAATCGAACCTAGACCATTCGGCGTGTGAGCGTCGCACTCTACCCACTACGCCACGGCGTCCACCACAAAATGACAAGCCACTACTTAACCTCTACGAAAAGTGTATTATCTCTAGCGGTTCGTATTCGGCATTCAACTGTGGGTCCCTTGACTTCTACGGAACCAGTAGCACACACATTAAAATAGGAGCGGAACGCAACTGAAGTCGGCGGCAATCTTCACTTGACTTGAATGTTTTTTTTTTTGTTTGTTCTCGACATTAAACCCAAGACAACTGTTTATTTAACTCGAAAGATAAGGTGTAAGGTACAGCAGACTCACAAAGAAAGCGGACACATTAAAGGTGAATTGAGGTTGATGACGATCTTGAACTATTCATGCAAGCAGCGGCATATTTGAGCATATTTTGGTGAGGTGCACAACAGACAAAACTATTTTAAGAAGCCACCAAACTGCTCACATATAGAGAAAGAACCAGATACGTCCAGAAGATTAAGGCTTTTGTGGCAAAAAACTATTTTTTAAGGTCAACTCACTACGTCGTATGTCTAGAAATAGGCGTTTCTATCGGCCATTAGCTTATGGGACATCCGCCGACTTGACAAATAATAAAAAGTCTCAAAGTAAAATTTTCTTCGCATAAATAAACCCTCAAAAGTTCACGAACAATAAAAAAAAAACAATCCATTATTTGAAAAATAAACAGTAGTCTAATTTTTCTTTACCCCACTGTAACATACATAATCTCCACGAAACCCTCTTTGAAAGAGCAGTGCATTCAAAATAGTAACATATTCTCCTGTCTAGTGTAATTTTCTTTATCACAGAGGAAAAAAAAGATTAAAGAACATCCCCGTCAACACCTATCAAAGAGGCATCAACTCCTAATCACAAGAACAAAACCACACACACACTCGGACACACACCACACAAACACAAACGTTCAGCTATGCTTAGCTCCAACATGAAGTTCCTCAAAATTGCCCTCGTCATACACAGTGGAAGCGGAGTCTAACGACCTAATCCAAGAGCAACGCTACTTACTGCTTACCACCACACATAGGCCGACGTCATCAACCCATCCATCCAATTCAGCAGCACACAGATACGAAAATGATACGCTCAACCCCGCTCAGGCAGTTTGCCCTTTCCCCAGCAGCCTATCAACACTCATAGTTCTTGTCCTCTTTTTCTATCGTTTGCACTCCCTCTCGGTTTCAACATCGAACAACAACAACATTTCGTGTGGATACAGAAACTATGATTATCTCTGGCGACGCACAACGCGTACTCGGTGCGACAACGTTGACCAACGCATGTGAGTACGTGAAACTCGCGCCAGTCAGCATGCCCAGTAGAAAGCGGATGTTTGCCATTTGCCTCGGCAGTGGTCTGCGCTGGTGCAAACCGGCGACACGATGCGTTCGTGTGTTGAGTGCACGTGAACCAGTGCCTGCTGTGGCAGTTTCTGACGTATGCCATCGCAGCTGGATGTTTCATAGGGTATTTTCTGTTCAAATAGACGTTTCTTGTAATGTTTTTAAAAGAATCGGTGGAGACTGTGTGTTTGAGGGCAGGTTGACTGGCACATTTGGTTTGTTGCGAAAGTGGGTCAGACTCGATCAGATGTTCTGTAGTGAGATGAATAAGAGAAATGATGAAAAATGGCGAAGTGGGTGGCGTTTGATTTTGGGGGTTCCGAGGTGGATTTGTGTGGAGCTATGTATGCGATGGTGTCCGATTATCGTTACTGTTTGAAAGCGAGTTCAATTTAATAATGAACTACTCTTTCTGCTGACTTACGTGCACAGTAAAAGATTTACAAACCAACGCTTCAGCGTTGACTGTGGAAGTCAATTTTTTAATATTTTTTTTATTTATTTAATTTTTCACTATTTCATTAAACAATTCATA
The DNA here is from genome assembly GCA_955652365.1 of Eristalinus aeneus. NCBI lineage: Eukaryota > Metazoa > Arthropoda > Insecta > Diptera > Syrphidae > Eristalinus > Eristalinus aeneus. The sequence continues at coordinate 93,954,643 of OY019131.1, forward strand.
TAATTATTTAAACATAGTTTACAATATGCATAAATAGGGTTTTATTTTATTTTATTTTATTTTATTCAGTAGCGTAATCAATAATGTATACAGGTAGTAGATGATTTGTTTAGAGATATAGGACATTTTTCCTTTACAACTAAGAATTTATAAAATTATTAATGAAAACAGCATGAGATTAAGTATGAATAACAGTACAAGGGAAAATTACAAGTAAAACCCTTATTTAACTCTTACAAACTAATATTGCAATATCCCTAGCGAACTCTTATGCATTTTGCATTTAATTAATCTGACAAACGACTAATAAGTTCATTGTTGAAATTGAGACAATTGTAATAAAATTTTTGGGTTAGCTTATCAATAAGAGTATCTAAAAAGTTGATGTTGGTATTTTCGTGCAGCCTTCGGGTTGAATAATAACGCGGTAAATTAAGCATAAGTTTAATAATTTTGTTTTAGCATGTTTGTAGTTTGCGTTTGTTTGTTAAAGCACAGTCGTACCAGACAGGAGCCCCGTACAGTAGTATGGATTGAAAAACTGATTTAAACAACAAAATTTTGTTGTTTGAACTAAGTTTTGGTTTCCTACTTATTAAGGGATAAAGAATTTTTATAAATTTATTAACTTTATCAATAGTGGAGGAGATATGTTTTTGAAAGTTTAACTTCTTGTCTATTAAAATCCCAAGATATCTACAATGTTCCGACCAGTCCAAATTAATATTGCCCATTTGAAGATGAACGTTATTGGGAAGGAAACAGTTCTTGCGCCTGCGAGTAAACCAAATAGCTTGAGTTTTTGTGGGATTTATTTTAATCTTCCACTTATAGAAGTATTTATCCAATTTGGATAGAGCTGTTTGTAAGACGTTGTGTACGTGTAGGTAGTATGTTCCTGATGCAAATATAGCTGTATCGTCAGCAAACATAGCGATTTCAACTCCGTTACCGAGATCTGGAAAATCTGCAACATATATATTAAATAATGTAGGACCGAGTACCGTACCTTGTGGTAATCCGTATCCAATGGTATGTTCAGACGATAAATCATTTACTACCTTAACTATAAATGTTCTATTATTCAAAAAGCTCTGAATAATTTTTATGATTTCTTTCGGAAAGTTAAACTGAATTAGTTTGTATATCAAAGCTTTATGCCAAACCGTATCAATAGCTTTTTCAACATCTAAAAGTATTAATCCAGTTGACTCTTTAGATTGAAATTTATTTTTGACATGTTTTTTTATCCTCGCAATTTGATGATAAGTATTGTAAGAACGTCGGAATCCAAACTGAAAATCGGGTAGAATATTATTCGTAGCTAAATGAATTTCAATTTTTTCCTTTATTACTTTTTCTAAAAGTTTACCAATGCTGCTTAGTAAGCTTATAGGTCTATAGCTGTTGGGGTCATTTTTCGGTTTACCAGGTTTAGCAATTGGGATTACGAGTGCTGTCTTCCAGTAAACTGGGAAATAGGAGAGTTTAAGACAAGCGTTTAAAATAATAGTAAGATATTTAAGCCCATTGGGGGGAGGGCTTTTAATAACACGTTGTTTATGCCATCTAAACCAGGACTTTTTCTATTCTTGAGGTTTTTAATCAATTGTTTTACCTTTACTTCATCTATTGTGTAGGAGTCAGTTAGTTCAGTGTTTGACTGAGAGAAGCTTGTGACAGTGTTAGAGACCTCAGTTGAAGTAGATGAATCGCTCAAGTTTTCGGTAATAATATGATTTAAGGCAAATTTGTTTGCAAGAAGGTTGGCTTTATCTATTGGAGCAATATGGAGCTTATTTTGTTCAATCAGCGGTGGGATACTTACTCCTCTCTTTTTGATAATTTTTGAAATTTTCCAAAAAGGTTTACTTCCTTTGTCGAATGAGGAAAGAAGGTTGTTCCAACGATTGTTGTTAAAGTTATTCATTTCCTCAGCAATAGCAGTGTTGATATATTTTGTACTATGTCGAAAGCAATCGTAACGATAGCGAATCCATTTTCTCCTTTCAGAGTTTCTCAATCGTATTAACAGTAATATATTACTAGGTAGAGGAACGGAACGACTACTATTCGTTCGAATCTTAGGAACAGAAAAATCTACAGCTCTCTTTAATAAGGTGTTAAAATTAGTACACAACGTTTCAATTTGGTCTGTATTGTTGATTGGAGTGGAATTAATGCTGCTTAAACAATAGTTTTTATTAATATATGAAGTAAACCGACTCCAGTTAGCGGAGGAATATTTGTAATAATAAGAAGGTTGTCTAATTTGAATTGAGATGTCCAGTTTTATACCAACGGGAAGATGGTCCGAGCCTAAGTTATCATAAGTAAAAGGTGGATTGCAGTGTTGTGAAATATTTGTAATATAAAAGTCCAGTGTAGATGGGCTTTTCAACTTTGGAGGGTATAGCAATGAAAAATGCGGATGAGTCTCATCAATGTTAAACAAAATATTGCCCCAACAATTAGCTCTGAGGCAGTTCCAATTTGGTGGAAATAGATCACCTGATAAGATATCTCATTTTAAACATGATTTGCGAAAAATGTTTAAGCTACGAGATAGTGTCATTTTTGGAGGAGATTTAAATGCATAAATAGGGTATTTACAATAAAAATAAAAATAAAATAAAATTTATTAACCATGATGATACCAAATAAAAGTTACGAAAGCAGTGGTTCGGTATTTTGGAACGGGTACAACAAAAGAAGTATTCGAACGTAGTCCAAATTTCGGTGACCTGATCTCGCGAAAAACACTTTTAGTACCTTAAAACAATAAAGATGTCTAATGGGAAGAATTTTTGAACTAAATAGCGGATGACATGGATGATGATGGCTTTTGTTAAATATTTTTCTTATCACCTTCTTTTGTACAAGTAATAAGGGATGTATTTTATTCACAAAAGTTCCACCCCAACAACATGTTATGCCATATTGCAATCTTGAATGGTATAAATCAAAGTAAATAAGTTCTAGCAATTCATTCGAATAGGTTTTTCTTAAGTAAAAGAAGGTACGGAGAGTACTACGGCAATATTTACTTAAGTAGTGAGTATGAAGCGAAAATGACATTTTAGAGTCAATAATAAGTCATATACATTTAAATTCCTTTACTTCCTCAATCAAAAAGCAATTATTACTGCAGTTGAGAGTACTATTAAAAGTTTGGAAGGATGGACAGGTGTTGCAATTGCCACAAAAAGTTTTCAACTTTTGACAATCCTTCTTCTTCGGATGGCGCTACAGTCCGGGGTGGACCTGGGCCTCAACCAACATGCCTCTCCAGCTAACACGATCTCTTGCCAGCTGTCTCCAATTGCGCACTCCAAGTTGGTTGAGGTCCTTTTCCACTTGTGTGCGCCATCTCAGTCTAGGACGTCCTCTGTTGCGTTGTCCCTGTGGTTCGGATTCGAAAACTCTTCGGGCCGGAGCAGTGCTGTCCATGCGCTCTTCATGGCCTAGCCACCTTAAGCGTTGTATCCGTAGACGCTTGACTAGGCTCATGCCGCCGTAGAGCCCATACAGTTCGTGGTTGAATCTTCTCCTCCAGGTGCCATCAAGGACAGGACCAAAAATCGCACGCAGAACTTTTCTCTCGAAGAGACCAATGGCTTCCTCATCCGCTTTTAGTAGTGTCCAGGTTTCTGCGCCGTAAAGCAGGACTGGGATGATTGAGGTGTTGTACAAAGTCACTTTGGTCGTTCGAAAGAGGGCTTCATTACTCAATTGCCTCTTGAGCCCAAAGAAACAGCGATTGGCAAGAGTGATTCTGCGTTCGATTTCGGTACTGATGTTGTTGTCCCTATTCACCGCCGAGATAGACGAAGTCCTTCACTACCTCGAAGTGTCTGCTGCCCATAGTGACGCTCTGTCCGAGACGTCGATGTTCTGCGTCCTTCTTCGATGACAGCATATACTTCGTTTTGCCCTCGTTTACCACCAGTCCCACTTTAGCCGCTTTCGCTTCAATGCTAGCAAACGCCTCATTGACGGCTCGCTGAGTTCGGCCGATCACGTCTATGTCATCCGCATAAGCTAGCAATTGAACGGACTTGTGGAAGATCGTGCCTCTGGTGTTGACGTGTGAGTTCCGCACGATCGTCGCCTTGTCTAAATCCTTTTTTGACATCGAAGGTCTCGGTGAGTTCGCTACCGACCTTGACGGAGCAGCGAGAGTTCTCCATCGTCATCCTACACAATCTGACGAGTTTGGTAGTAAAGCCAAAACTAGACATGGCACTGTACAACTCGTCTCTATCCACGCTGTCATACGCGGCCTTAAAATCGACAAATAGATGGTGGGTGTCGATTTGTACTTCTTGGGACTTCTCCAGGATCTGCCGCAGTGTGAAGATCTGGTCGATTGTGGATTTCCCTGGCCTGAAACCACACTGATAAGGACCTATCAGGTTGTTGACGAACGGTTTCAGGCGCTCACACAGTACGGCAGAGAAAATCTTATATGCGATGTTAAGAAGACTGATCCCTCGGTAGTTGGCGCAGTCGAAGGGGTCTCCTTTCTTGTGGACCAGACAAACGATGCTGAGATTCCACTCGTCGGGCATGCTTTCCTCCGACCATATCTTACAGATGAGCTGGTGCACCCAGCCAGCTCATCCCCAGCCGCTTTGAACAGCACTGCGGATAGTCCGTCCGCGCCAGCAGCTTTGTTCGATTTCAGTCTCGATATTGCTATCTTGACCTCGTCGAAGTCGGGGGGACGGAATTCTTGTCCATCGTCATCCAAATTGAGTGGGACATTCTGCCTAACAGCGGAATTTGCGTCGTCGTCGCCGTTTAGGAGTCTGCGGAAATGATCCTTCCAGATTCTCAGCACCGACTGCGACTCTACCACTAGTTGTCCATTTTGGTCCCGGCAGGCTTCTGTCCGAAGCTTATAACCACCGGATAACTGTTTTATCTTGTGGTAAAAATTTCGGACGTCATTCCTGCCATTGCACCTCTCCATTTCCTCGACCGCGCGCTTCTCGTGCTCTTTCTTTTTTCTTCTGAGAAGCCGGTTCTCTTCCCTTCTTCTCTGTTTGTAGAGCTCACAAACAGCTCTCGTCGTTCGATGCAGCATTGCCTTGTATGCTTCTTGTTTGGCAGCATGCGCCTGCCTACACTCGTCGTCAAACCTTGGGTTCCTCTTAGGTGGTGGCGTAAAACCCAGCACATCAGTGGCGGCCGGGCGGGATAATAGATCTCTGCGTTTAGGTTCTGTAGGTTAGATAAACTAAAGCACATTATTTTAGTTTGAGAACTTATACGAAGACTGTGTTCAGCAAACCAAACCCTCAATAGATTAAGATCCCAATTAATATTGGAAATAAGTTCTAGGTAACCATAAACGCAACCTACATCATCCGCGAATGCAGTTAGTTTTCCTTTAAACTCTATAGAAAAAATGGAGTTAATGTAAATTAGAAACAATATTGGTCCCAATACTGAGCCTTGAGGAACTCCTAAATTAAGATATGGGATTTCACTCCTCATATCCCCGATTCTTACTCTTTGAGATCTATCTGACAGATACGAACGGAGCCATTCGTGCATAAAACCACGAAACCCTATCTTTTGCACTTTCAGTAATAGTTTCTCATGGTTAACCATATCAAAAGCTTTTGTAATGTCCACGAACAGCCCTGCTGTGAACATTTTGTTATCCAGGTTGGAAAACACATTTGCACAAAAGTTTAGAAGAGCATCTTCGGTAGATTTTTTGCGCTGAAAGCCAAATTGGTTAGGACTGAAAAACATTAATTTATTTAAAAAAGATAACATTCTATTCTTCATAACCCTCTCGAATATCTTGCTAAATGATGAAAGAAGAGACATAGGTCTGGAATTCTTCATGTCAACTACAGCACCTTTCTTATATAATGGAATAACATCGGCGCATTTGTGAGCTGCCGGAAAAACTCCTGTATAGACGCTCAGATCAAAAATATGTGCCAGTATATCTATAACAAAGGACGCAATTTGTTTAAAGATTTTATTGGAAATGCCATCAAAGCCCGCTGCGTTAGAGTTTTTTTTTTAAAGTCGAATTTCTCTTAAGAGTTCTAAGGGTATGATAGGAACGAATAAAAAACTGTTTTCTTACACTTGATCGTTAATACCAATTTCGCAACTGCAAGTACTTTGTACAGAATTAGCGCTTCCGATACTTATGGTCCGGCTTATGGTATGGCCCAGACCTCGGCTTGTTCTCCAGATCTTAGCATATGGTCCAGCTATCAGCCTATGTTCAAGTTCTCGGCTTATGCTCCAGTTCTGACAATATGGTTCAGCACGTGGCTCATAATCCACCTCTCGACTTATGCCCCAGTTCTCAACTTCTGTCCACTTCGACATTCGCTCCATATGTCGGCTTATGGTCCAGCTTTAAGGTTGCTTATCACTTCACTTTATCGTTTTAAATTGTATCCCAAGCTAAGTTAATAATAATAATAATAATTGTTGGCGCTACAGTCTACAGGGGAACTAGGGCCTAGCTTGCTTATCAACTACTCGTGTTGTGCGCTCTAATGTTCTCTCACGAGTGGAAGGGACTTAAAGTTTTTTACTGACTCCGTACGGCGAAATTTGAGAAGCTTTTTTTGAGGCAGTTATTACACTTTGAATGTTGTCAGCAGCTCGAAAGTGGTGGTGCCGTGAAAAATTCGTGCTGAGCTGGGAACCCTTCGAAGTGTGAGCGTCGCACTCTACCCACTACGCCACGGCGGCTACTAAGTTGATATACTTAATTATTTTTGGTTGTCTCAGTAGCAATGGTAGAAACTTGTGAATTGAAGAATCAAGACACTTTAAGACGATTTTCTTACGTGTATAGCAGATACAGAGAAGCGTGCAGTGCTGGACGATGAGCAAAACTGCAGCACAGATTCTTGGTGCCTTTTAAGAAAAAAGGTTGCGTCTAATATATGGTCCTGTCTGAGAGGAAGGCCAATGGAGGAGAAGAGACAATCCCGAGATCTAGATGCTGTGCCAATCTGTGGATGTAGTCCGAAGGCATGTCATTTGCTCGGCCACATCGAGCGATTATTCAACAACTTTCCAGCTAAGAGAAACTTTGAATCCCAGCTCGCGCGCTAGAGAAATGGAATTTTCGGTACAGAGACTAAGTAATTGCGGGCACTAGAGAGCTTGGTCTTCAGAATTGAATGCAGCGTGCCCGGTTGCGTCAGGAATGAAAGGCAACTTAAGTTCAGCCTCAGACCTTCATAGGCTTATTTCCTAATGAATAAGTAACTAACATGTACAACTGCAAGCAGTGAAATAGTAGTGCTTGCTGGGAAAATAAATAATAATAGTAATTGTTGTTGCGACAGTCCACGGGGGGACCAGGGCCTAGCTTGTTCATCAATTGCTCGTGTTGTGCGCGTTACTGTTCTCTCACGAGTAGAAGGGACCTACGGGTTTTTGCCGACTCCGAACGGCGAAATTTGAGAAGCTTTTGTTGAGGCAGTTATTATTCTTTGAGTGTTGTCAGCAGCTCGAAAGAGGTGTTGCTGTGAAAAATTGGAAAAATTGTTGTTGAGCTGGGATTCGAAACTACACCCTTCGGCGTGTGAACGTCGCACTCTACCCACTACGCCACGGCGGCCATATCGCCGTAAAATAATTATCGCTACTTAATATTTTGCGTTCTGTATGTCACTGGTCTCCACTTCGTTTTAATTCAAGAACTATTATGCCATGTTCAACAACACAATTGAAAATTAGACTTGAAACATAATTTAGACTGCGCATTTGAAATGTTTGAAATATTCTGTTCAAAATTTCTTCCCTTTTTCTCTCAGCCATCCGATAAAAATGTGAATGAACAGAACTGAAATAAGAATGCGCTCCTTGAAACGTACAAATTCTAAAAGAAGTTTTAACTGAAAAACTGTAGGAAACAAAACTTGTTTTTAACAAGAAACTAATTTCCCTGACATCTCTAGAAATCACCAGGGGGCGCCACTAATAACAAAAATTATATTAAATTACAATTTTTTGTTAGTGACGCTCCCTATATATTCCAAGACTTATTGAATGATCTGTTACGTAGATCCAACATATTTTTAGTGAAAACGAAAACTCGTGAAGCTTAATCATATTTTTTCATGAAATTCTAAGTCTCTCTTGAGTCTGACTATATGTTAAAGGCAATTAAAGTTTTGTGGGTAAAGCAATTAAAGTTTTGTCCTTTAATGTGCCGATAAAGACGTCAATACCAAACCACCGTCAACAAACAAATTTTTTATTTTCAGGATGGTTACAAATTTTTTTAAAAACGGCGGTGCTGCTTCTTGTCAGCTACAATGGGCTACGTGTTGCTTTGAATATAATATTCAATTTAAAACAAATTCCATTATTTAAGGTTATAATAATTGTATGGCGCGACAGTCCAGAAGAACCAGGGCCTAGCTAGCTCATCAACTGCTCATGTTGTGCGCTCTCACGAGTGGAAGGGACCTACATTTTTTTGCCGACTCCGAACGGCGAAGTTAGAAAAGTTCTTAGACAGTTATTACTCTTTGAGTGTTGTCAGCAGCACGAAGGAGGTGGTGTCGTGGAACATCCGAGGCGTTCAGCTGTGAGTGTCGCACTCTACTCATTACGCCACAGCGGCCACAAAAACGACAACTCATAAAGCTTTAATCAAATTTGTTTATGAAATTTTAAGTCTCCCTTGAGACTGACTTTAAGTTGAAGAAGCAGTAGAGTAATGCCAAACCCATTTTACTACTTTCAGGATGGTTAAGTAGTTTCTGTTAAGAACGTTGGTGCTGTTTGTTTCAAGCTACAATGTGCTAAGTTTTGCATTAAATATAGGATCCAATTTGAAACAAATTCCATTTTTAATGCTGTATCAACAATCATAACCTTAAAAACGCACTTTTTTTATGTGAGACGTGTTCATGATCATTCGATCAGTTTGCCAAGTCCGAACTGAAGACCTTTCATTACAATCTACAAGCATTTAAGACGAATGTGCATCGGTGCCTCCGTTCCTTCTCTTCTTCTGCACATTCGGCCCGTGCTGTGACTTAATTCCGGTCAGTTAAGGTTATAAAAAATAAACACGAAAATATTCTCTTCAGCCGCATTACCCTTGATCAACCTCTGATTAAGAACAATTGATTGAACGTTCACCTAACATAACACAAGTTTCCGAAATTGTCTTTATTTCAAAAAATGCTCAACAAACAGTACGATCGCCACGCCATCTGAACGCCCAAGGTCCATCTCTATTCATTCTAGGATTTATATCTGACTTTCTAATCACCCATTAAATTCCAAATCAGATACGTAAACAGTTCCACAAGCAAACATTTCCTTTCAGACGTACTCGTCCGCATACATACAGCAGATGCTGAAAGTGCCGCCGAATGCACATAAAACCCCGAAGGGGTTAAAAAATGAATGCAGCCCTAATCGCCCATGTCACGATGTTCCCTGACTGCATCCGAAAGAAAAGAAAACTATTCACGAGAAGATGACAAAAAGCAAATCCACCCCGCTGGAGAAAATAAAACAAAGTACCAGAAATAGCCCACATTGGTGCATCCCAGGCAACTGTGCCCAGAACACACCGTTACTTGTGTGCGTGGAAATTAAAAAATCCCTCCCAACACTTTTTAGTTCTTCTTACCTCACGGAGCCCACTCGGGTTTGTCGCAACTGTACCGAACGCACCAAAAACACACACGCTCGTCCGCACACAACCGTCATAACCGATTTGGCGGCAAAATCTAACGCAACAGTATGCCGAAGGTATACAATTCGGTGCACAGAAGGTATACAGTTCGAAACATTCAATGGCAACAAGAGTTCAGGGCAAAAAATTGCACGTGGAAGAATAAATCGTTTGTGGCCTGCTCTTGAGGAAGAGGGCATTCGAGGAAAATTCTCACACTGTACGGGAACGAAATGTTTGCTCCTTTAGGTAGGACGCTGTAAATAACCTGAAGAAAGCGGGGCAGTCGAGCTGGCAAATGTGACCTCTGCAAACAATGGGTTTTGCAGGAATAATGATTCTGAAGTGTCACCGATTTTGGCGGCAAGCGGTGATCTTTCAGGGCATGTGCATGAATTAGTGTTTTCTAATGATCCCTCTACTGATGCATTAAACAGATGTCAGCTTTTGGGATGTTTAAAAACATTTATTTTTAACCGCTTTTTTGACAAAATGTAGGATAACGTATTGCGTGGCGTTCTAAAAGAAAGGCATTCCAAAAGTTTAACACAAGGGAAACATTTAAGGAAAGAGAAAAACTTCCCCAAACTAATTTATTGCGGTCCGCCTAATCTTTACAGCACTGTGCAAAATAACTATGTTCGACTTCGACGCGCCTCATTGCACAACATCTTTATTACATCAGTCATAACACCCATATACAAGAAAATTAAAAAAAAAGTTCCCATTACCGGAGATGCAGCAAAATTTAAATGTGCAAAATAATAGCACTACGTAATTCTGAAGAGCGTTTTCGAAGTGTACACAAGTATTTCGATTTTTTTTGGTTTTAAAGTATATTTATGGGGGCATGGGCCTGTGCACGCAAGGTAACGTCGTTGATTGCGCTCAACGTGGCGAGCTGCCAAGGCTATCCTCGTTAGTGCACAGGTCAAGTTGACATACAGCCTCCACGCGGCGCCCCCTGGATAGCCATCACAACACCAGTAGTATGGTGAACCAATGTATGCAGAGAGCCCCTCTGCCCGAGGGTTTAAATAATGGGCCTGGCCTACCAGTCTGTGAGGGTAACTTCCTCACCACGTAAAAATCATTAATTCAGAAGCAACACCATGCCTCGGATAATGAAGGATCACCCGTTGACGACCCCAGCAAACGTTTAAAGGACAATGATTTTCGGTTTTGCACGTGGAATGTGAGGTCCCTTAACAGGCCACGTGCAGCCGAACAACTTGCGGAGGCCCTTGACTGCTATAAGACAGACATAACCGCCATCCAGGAAGTGTGATGGGATGGGCCTGGCATAAAAGCGATGAAGAACTGCGATACAGCAATCGCTATAGAGAGAGAAGACAGCGCTTATTCGGATGCGGATTTGTTGTTCGAGGCAGACTTAGGCAAAAAGTCTTGAGCTACGACCCCGTCAGCGAACGCCTCATGACGATCCGCATCAAGGCTAAATTCGGGAACGATCATTTCTGCAATTTGGAAGGATTATTTCTGCAGACTACTTAACGGCGATGACGGCCCAAATCCCGCTGTTAGGCAGAATGTTCCCCCCGAACTTAGACGAGGTGAGAATAGCAATATCCAAGCTGAAGTCGAACAAAGCTGCTGGAGCGAACGGACTGTCCGCAGAACTATTTAAAGCAGCTGGAGATGACATGGTTGGGCGCATGCATCAGTTCATCTGTAAGATGTGGTCGGAGGAGAGCATTCCCGATGAGTGGAATTTCAGCGTTGTTCACTCGGTCCACAAGAAGGGAGACTCCTTTGACTGCGCCAACTACCGAGGGATAAGTCTCCTGGACATCGCATACAAGATCCTTTCTGCCGTATTGTGTGAGCGTCTGAAGCCGTTTGTCCATGACCTGATAGGTTTCAGGCCAGGGAAGTCCACAATAGACCAGATCTTCATATTATGGCAGATCCTGGAAAAGACCCAATAAATGCAAATTGACACTCACCACCTATTCGTCGATTTCAAGGCCGCATATGACAGTGTGCATAGAGACGAGCTGTACAGTGCCATGTCTTGTTTTGGCATTCCTACCAAACTCGTCAGATTGTGTAGGATGGCGATGGAGAACTCTCGTTGCTCCGTCAAGATCGGTAACGAACTCACCGAGGCCTTCGATGTCAAAAAAGGTTTTAGACAAGGCGACGCGCTGTCATGCGACTTCTTTAACATCATCCTTGAGGGGATCGTGCGGAACTCACACGTCAACACCAGAGGCACGATCTTCCACAAGTCCGTTCAATTGCTAGCTTACGCTGACGACATTGACGTGATAGGACGAACACAACGAGCCGTCAATGAGGCGTTTGCTGGCATTGAAGCGGAAGCGGCTAAAATGGGTCTGGCGGTAAATGAGGGCAGAACGAGGTACATGCTGTCATCAAGAAAGGACACACAACATCGACGTCTCGGACGGAGCGTCACACTAGGCAGCAGAAACTTCGAGGTAGTCAAGGACTTCGTCTACCTCGGCTCCGCGGTAAACAGGGACAACAACATCAGTACCGAAATCAAGCGCAGAATCACTCTTGCCAATCGCTGTTTCTTTGGGCTCAAGAGGCAATTGAGTAATAAAGCCCTCTCTCGAATGACTAAGCTCGCCTTATATAACAGCTTGATCATCTCCGTCCTACTTTATGGCGCGGAATCTTGGACGTTAGCAAAGGCGGATGAGGAAGCCCTTAGTCTTTGGTCCTGTTTGCGTTGATGGCATCTGGAGGAGAAGATTTAATGACGAACGGATACAACGCTTAAGATGGCTAGGCCATGTAGAGCGTCTGGACACCACTGCTCCGGCCCGAAAAGTCTTTGAATCCGTGCCATTGAGACAACGCAACAGAGGACGACCTAGACTAAAGTGGCGCACACAAGCGGAGAAGGACCTCAACCAACTTGCAGTGCGCAGCTGGAGACAGCTGGCGAAAGATCGTGCTGGCTGGAGAAGCATGTTAGTTGAGGCCCAGGTCCACCCCGGACTGTAGCGCCACAAGAAGAAGAAGAAAGTATATTTATGTAGTTATAATAACAATTGTTGGCGCGACAGTCCACAGGCGGATCACGGCCTAGCTTGCCCATCAACTATTCGCGTTGCGCTCTACTATTCTCTCACGAATAGAAGGGACCTACAGTTTTTTGCCGACCGCGAGAACTGCGAAATTTGAGAAGCTTTTTCTTGCCAGCAGCTCGATAGATGTGGTGCCGTGAAAAACTCGAGGTGTTGAGCTGGGAATCGAACCAAGACCTCAACCTACATGCCTCTCCAGCCAGCACGATCTTTCGTCTTCTTTTCTGTTCGTAGAGTTCACAAACAGCTCTCGTCGTTCGATGCAGCGTCGCCTTATAGGCGTCTTGTTTGGCTGCATACGCTTGCCTGCACTCGTCGTCAAACCATGGGTTCCTTCTGGGTGGTGACGTGGCTTCTTTGATGGCTTCTTGACAACAGTTCCACTCTTCTTCTATGGTCAGTGCAGGCAGCGTCTATGGTAACTCTGAGGGAGTTTCAGGGAAACTCAGTCGGCAAAGTTTCCAGCGATCTGTTCCGATCTGTTGTCGTTAAACCGTATTGGCCTGTGTAGACTCCACTGATCTCTCCATATCCCGGTTGATGATCCGAGTTGATGTTAGCACTTCGGAAGGATCGGACATCGAGGTTACTGGAGGAGTGTCTGACGTCGATCGCAACGTGATCAATCCGGTTGACAGTAGATCGCCAGGTTCCTTTGTGAATGTTCAGGTGTGGTAACCGCGTGCTAGCTACAGAGAGGTTTCGCCCCGATTCGAAGTCTAACAGCCATAGTCCGTTTCCAGATGTGTTGTCGTGCAGATTGTGTTTACCGATGACTCCAGCAAAGATATCCTCCTTCCCCAGCTGAGTGTTGAAGTGCCCTGCGAGTAGAACGATCTTGGTGTCGTAGCTGGGGGCATCGATCGTATGTTCTTTCTAGGAAATCATAGAGGCTATTCTTGGTGTTGCCATCATTCTCCTCTTTTGGGGCGTGAGCGCAAATTAGGCTGTTGTTCACGAATTTAGCCTTGATGCTAATTGTTGCTGACGGGTTCGAACGTTTTGCCTAAGTCCGCGGAAACCTGGACCTTGCTAAGAGCGGATGAGGCAGCCCTTAGCCTTTTCGAGAGATAAGATAGACAGATTTTGGTCCCATTTTCGTTGATGGCGTTTGGAGGAGAAAATCTCTGGTCAGCGAACTCTCTGGTCAAGGTTCTTCATCCCAGTGGCTGTTGCTAGCCCTTCAGAAGACCAAGAAATTACATTAAATGCAGGTGACTACCTGGTAATGGACCAGTTTTCACGTCTGAGTGGTTCAGGGTAGTGGTTCCAAACCTCCGAAAAAACAGTCACCCATTAAGAAAAAGGAAACACACACAAACTAACTTTAAAAATAAGAATATATTCAAAAGAAGTTTCGAAACGCGAAATAATTTAACTTACAAATACGATTCCTCATAGAAATGCACATGGCTGGTTGTACTTCTATGACTTACAATGTTTTTGCGAATAAAATCTCCACAAATGGCTGATTGCAGAAATTTCCTTCCAACAAATAATATATATAAAACATCTAAAAAATTAACATTAACATTAATTAGCTAATTTGTTGATATACACACAGGGAAACGTTGTACGAGAGCATTTGTTAGCAAACTGTTTCCTTATAAAATTTAACAAAAATAATTTAACATGTAAATATAACATATGTGTGTAAGGTATACATGTATAGTAAATATATAGGCTGTAGATATTTGTTCTTGTTATAAACATACCAAATTCTAAATTAGCTACATTCATTTAGTTTACTTAGATGTCTAAAGCACTTTTTTTTAATTTTTCTTTTTCGGTAGTTTTGTACACAAATATGAATTGAATGGCGTGCGTATGTTTAGACTATTATTTAACTATATTATTTTGCTACAAATTTATTTAGTTCAATATTTTTCTAGACAATTTGTTTTTTGTATGAATATTTAGGATTATTTATTTATTTGATTTTATTTGTTAAAAAGCATCGTTACCATTAAGCAGAGTATTACTCAAGGAAGCAGACGTTGGCGTTTTGTCAGAGGAGGGAATGCGTTGAGCTAGCTATGAGGCCATTTTGAACAATTTTGTTTTCTGTTTGCACTGGGTAAAAAATTCAGTTTCCTTCAAAAGGCGCATACATTTTTTAAAAGGCAAACCTTTAGTCAGGCGACTCGGGCTTAGTAACCTAGCAACGTTGTGATGGTGAACTGTGCTCAAGAAAGATGCTCAAGAAACTTTATTTTTTCGTTGAAGGTGGAGAAACGCTGTGCTGGAGTGTACAGACTCCAAAACTGGGGTCAAAGTACGAATGAAGACTATCTTGTGACACGATATCGTTGAACCGGGAGTTTTGCATCGCGTAAGCAAACAAAAAAAAAAAACGATATCGACAAAACGATATCATTTTGGTTGCTTCATGTACTCTGCCAAATCTGCCAATCGCATTCGTCGTGACGATCGGTTTTTGACGATACCTATTTGACTATCGTTTTGCATTGCGCTGGCATACAAGTATGGAGTATGGAAGTATGGAAGTATGAAAGCATGCATGTATGGAAATTTGGAGAGAAAGTATGGAAAAAAATGAGACTGGGAATTATAAAATGATTGGATTCAATCCTCCGCTTACGGAAGTATGAATGAACATCTAGAATTATTCAAAAGAAATATTCCCTGAAATCAAACCTCAAACATTTCATGCCTTCCACTCGCACAGTCGTTCTGTGTACACTCAACAAAACAACAAAAACTATCAGACAGTTGTTATTTGTGTGTACACTTAGAACAAAAGATATGTTGCGTTCAGACCGTAGGCGAGACGTGGTAGTTGGGTTTCGTGATGGAAATTATCGAACATCGTTTTGGTGGATCGTCAGGACGAAAAGTTGCTTGAAAAATTGCGTGATTACATCCCAGGTCTATTGTTCTACCAGGCATACCTCCTACAGTGGCGCGGACATAAACGACGTTGACTCCAGTCGCTCACTCTGGCAGGGAGACTCAGCGTGATATGGCTTATCTCCTGGCTCATGGACAAGAAGCCAGTCGGAGTACCGCTTCTGATGGTATGTTTCCGAAATCCGACAAGAATGAACTTCACTCTACGATGTGCTTAGTAAGACGAGTTGGAAAAATGAAGACAGGGGCAGAGAGGCTCGGCTTGATACGCCCTATCTCCTGGCTCATGGACAAGAAGCCAGCCGGAGTACCGCTTCTGATGGTATGTTTCCGAAATCCGACAAGAATGAACTTCACTCTACGATGTGCTTAGTAAGACGAGTTGGTAAAATGAAGACAGGGGCAGAGAGGCTCGGCTTGATACGCCCTATCTCCTGGCTCATGGACAAGAAGCCAGCCGGAGTACCGCTTCTGATGGTATGTTTCGAAATCCGACAAGAATGAACTTCACTCTACGATGTGCTTAGTAAGACGAGTTGGAAAAATGAAGACAGGAGCAGAGAGGCTCGGCTTGATAGGCCTTACCTCCTACTTTGTGGACTAGAAACTTGTCGGAGGACTGTTTCTGATGTTATGTCTCGGAAATTCGACAACGATGAGTGGCCCCAAATGAAACGGTATCTGGGGGCCTCTGACATTGAGCCAAAAGAAACGGAGAAGAAGGATGGCGGCCATCGAGCGGCGCAAAGAGATTCCGAAGGCGGTTTTGGTCTTTCAGAGTAAAACCAGCAAGCGCTGTTGTGATAAGGAGCCTAACTGCCTAAGTATAGGAGCTGTGTACTCTCATACTTAGGCGCCAAATAGCTGCGAACTCACTCGAGCAAGGGAGGGACGATCATGGCAGAGGAAGGGTCTAACTGACAAAGTTTACAGCTCTCACCACGTCAGCGCCAAACAGCCGCGAACTCACTTGAGCAAGAGAGGGACGACATTGGCAGAGGAAGAGCCTAACTGTCTAAGTTTACAGTTCCCTACACGTCGGCGCCAAACAGCCGAGAACTCACTCGAGCAAGGAAGGGACGACATTGGCAGAGGAAGGGTCTAACTGACTAAGTTTACAGCTACCACCACGTCGGCGCCAAACAGCCGCGAACTCACTCGAGCAAGGAAGCGACGACATTGGCAGAGGAAGGGTCTAACTGACTAAGTTTACAGCTCCCACCACGTCGGCGCCAAACAGCCGCGAACTCACTCGAGCAAGGGAGGGACGACATTGGCAGAGGAAGAGCTTAACTTCCTAAGTTTACAGCTCCCACCACGTCGGCGGCTAACAGCCGCAAACTCACTCGAGCAAGGAAGGAACGACATTGGCAGAGGAAGATACTGACTGACTAAGTTTACATCTCTCACCACATCAGCACCGAATAGTAGCCACAAGATCCAAGCAAAGGTGGGACATTGACAGAGGAAGTACTCTGCTGTCTTTTTACCTTCTTCACATTCGTCGCAAAGGGTTAAATCATATGGAATGTGAACTGTCCAGCTTGTACGCCAAAAGGCCGTCTGCAGTCCTTACTGTTTGGAGATCATGGAGGCTATTCCGCGGGTTTTTGGCAGACGTTTAGATGCATGAGTTTGGTCAGCCTACATCCTGGAGAGTTAGCCGTTTCACGTTGTGCTGCCGGGAAACCCAACCGCTTTAACTAAGGACGCGTACAGTCCTAAGAAACTTGTCCTACCAGATTATAAACGATGAAGAGTAGACTGAAACACCTTCGCTACATCAACAACCGCGAACTCTCTAGAGAAAGGGGGGACATTGGCAAAAGAAGAGCCTAACTGTCTAAGTTTACAGTTCCTTACACGTTGGCGCCAAACAGCCGCGAACTCACTCGAGTAAGGGGGAGTGTAGTCAGAATATAAGGCTTAAGTTAGGTTAAGAACAACAAATTTAGAAATCCAAGTTTTTGGAGGAAATTAAAAATGCATATAGGTTTGAGCACTGAATTTTAAAAAATATAAGAAGCCGAAAGGCATAGAGCAAAAATTCTACATTAGCTTAGAGTACTCGTGAAGAGTCAGTAAGTTAGAATTAAGATCAGTAGATTATATTGGTAAGCTTGTTTTAAGTATTCTCGTCTAGGATGTAAGAAAATGAAAAAATAAAAATAAAAATGCACTGAAATCTAATCAACTGTCCTGCCAAACCGAAAAACCCATGAACCTTTTAACTTTCAAGAACTTTCTAACTAACTACAGTGACGGTTGGCTCCGTGTCAGTAAACTCTCTAAGTCCAGTAAAAAACCACTTCTGAAGGTTGTACGATAGGCGGCACTTTACCTCCATGTCTATGCATCAAGGCTGTAGAAAACTAAATTTCCTTGAAAACTGATGGTCGCTTTAAATTCTCTGCGACATATCCGAATAGAAGTGGACACACGAATTGAAACAGATTTTCTGCAGGACTTAGGCTTGTCGCTTGGAAATCATGTCCACTATGGAATGTAAAGGAACTTTAAAGACAGAAGAGTATAACTTTCTTAACAGTTTAGCGTAAGGCCCCCACTTTAGTTCTTTAGGGCAAGCAGCAAGTATAACCTCAAAGTTGTTATTCCTCCAGAATATTTTCGGCGAAAATCAGTTGTAGACATCATGTGAAAATATCTCGCTTTATTCGTGCAGTTCCTTCTATCACAAGACACAAGCAACACACATTAAATTTTAAGCCGAGGCTAACCGCCGATCGTGAACGTTTTTCAAACAGTTACAGTCGAAAAATATAACTTGCAAACGAGCGCATAAAATGATTGGTGCGCTGCAATTTATTAGGCAGCGGACGGCAATGACGATCAAACGCAGAGTGACTCTTGCCAATCGCTGTTTCTTTGGGCTCAAGAAGCAATTATTACTCTTTGAGTGTTGTCAGCAGCTCGAAAGAGGTGGAGCCGTGAAAAATTCGAAAAAAACTGGTCTTGAGCTGGGAATCAAACCTACACCCTTCGGCGTGTGAGCGTCGCACTCTACCCACCACGCCACGGCGGCCATGTTGCTATTTTGTGGCGCGGAAACCTGAGCGTTGCTAAAAGCGGACGGGGAAGCTTTTAGTCTTTTCGAGAGAATAGGTCTGTGTAAGATATTTGATCGTGTTTGCGTGGATGGCTTTTGGAGGAAAATATTCAAAGACGAGCTTCATTGGCGTGCGCCTTGCCAAGCGTATTCGGAAACAACGTTTAATACGTCCAAGTCATGTAGAGCGTTCTGACACCACTGCTTCGGCCTCAAATGCCAGCAAATTTGAGTCATTGTGGCAACGCAACACAGGCCGTCCTATGTTGTGATGGCACACACAAGTGGGGAAGGACTGCGAACATACTTGAGGTGCGCAACTGGAGGAAGCTGGCAAGAGATCGTGTTGGCTGAAAAAGCATGAAGAGGCAAAAAGGAGACGATCTGCCAATGACGGGCACAGTAATGCCTTCTTTAGGTCAATTCAAGGCTTCAGACTCTTCATAAACCTTGAATTAGTGTCGTAAAAGTCTTAATCAAATGTTTTGAGAAGTGATTTGGAATTGCAGGTTTACAGGAATCGTTTACCGCATCCGACTTTTTGAGGATTTGCAAGTTCTTCATCATCATAACCTTCATCGGTCTGACAACAGGGATTCAGTCCTGGGCTACAACAATACCGACTCTATCAAGAAACGTATCCAGCATCTCAAGGCTTGGGGCTGTCCTCCAGCATGTGCATAGTCTTCAACGCTGTCATTTACCTTTAAACGAGCTGCAAAGGACTTTCCTTACCAACAACAAGTCTCTCCAGCAACTCTGATTGTGCGCCGACACCAAGGCGTCGGATGTCCTCTAGCATGTGAATAGCCTTCCACGCTGTCGTTTACAATGAAACGAGCTACACAGGATTTTCCTGACCAACAACAAGTCTCTCCAACAACCGGTTGTGAGCTGACATTATCGAGCAACGTATCTAGCAACGCATCTAGAGGACGCCAAGGCGTCGGGTGTCCTCTAGCATGTGAATAGCCTTCCACGCTGTCGTTTACAATGAAACGAGCTACACAGGACTTTCCTGGCCAACAACAAGTCTCTCCAACAACCGGTTGTGAGCTGACATTATCGAGCAACGTATCTAGCAACGCATCTAGAGGACGCCAAGGCGTCGGGTGTCCTCTAGCATGTGAATAGCCTTCCACGCTGTCGTTTACAATGAAACGAGCTACACAGGACTTTTCTGGCCAACAACAAGTTCCTCCAACAACTAGCAACGTATCTAGAGGACAACAAGGCGTCGGTTGTTCTCCAACAAGTCCGGTTGTGCGCTAACACTATCCGGCAACGCATCTAGAAGACATCAAGGCGTCGGATGTCCTCTAGCATGTGGATAGCCCTCCACGTTGTCGTTTACCATGAAACGAGCTACACAGGACTTTCCTGGCCAACAACAAGTCTCTCCAACAACCGGTTGTGAGCTGACATTATCGAGCAACGTATCTAGCAACGCATCTAGAGGACGCCAAGGCGTCGGGTGTCCTCTAGCATGTGAATAGCCTTCCACGCTGTCGTTTACAATGAAATGAGCTACAAAGGACTTTTCTGGCCAACAACAAGTTCCTCCAACAACTAGCAACGTATCAAGAGGACAACAAGGCGTCGGTTGTTCTCCAACAAGTCCGGTTGTGCGCTAACACTATCCGGCAACGTATCTAGCAACGCATCTAGAAGACACCAAGGCGTCGGGTGTCCTCTAGCATGTGAATAGCCTTCCACGCTGTCGTTTACAATGAAACGAGCTACACAGGACTTTTCTGGCCAACAACAAGTTCCTCCAACAACCAGCAACGAATCTAGCAACGAGTCTAGAGGACACCAAGGCTTCGGTTGCTCTCCAACAACTCTGGTTGTGCGCTGACACTATCCAGCAACGTATCTAGCGACGCATATAGAGGACATCAAGGCATTAGTTGTTCTAGTCTAGACTAGTCTAGCATAGTCTCCCACGCTGTCGTTCACCATTAAGCGAGTTGGAAGGAACTTTTCTGGAAAACATTAATTCTCTCCAACTACTCCTGTAGCACTTCAACCAACAACGTATCCCACTCCATTGGTCGAGCTCGAATACTCCCGCAAAGGCATAGTCTTCCAAGCTGTCGTCGTATACATGAAATTAGCTACAGAAGATTTTCCGGGCCGGTTCTGATGAAAACTAGAAGTCCTGTTCACTGGAGTCTACCGATCCACAGAGCGAGCTCTACAGATTATACAAGTGAATAGACCTTTATCCGTTTAATGAAAAAAAGGAAACAGTCTTGAGGGAGAAAGAAACGTTGTTTTGAAGAAAGAAGTTCGATAGCTGAGATTGTATCAGATCAGTCATAGGTTGGCCTAAATTCAGAGGAATTTTGTAGGCACTTTGTTTATGTCCCATATTTTTTAAGGAAAGTTCTTGAAAGATGCCCGCCAAAGATATGATCGCAGCAAGCTGAATTTTGCTGATAAATCGAAAAAAAATGTCGGACCGTGTGGCACCAAATCAAATCATTTTGTTTGAAGCTGTTGAATACACCACGAGACATGTCAACTACAAGGATCCTAGAGTTTAAAATTATCAAACGCTACCTCCACAGATCACGAATTTGAATTGAAAGCTCCACTTCCACGGGTACCTCGTTTGAATTATCGCAGCGAGCAGTAGCCAAGTTCGCGATTGTTTAAAAATTCACTCTGAAGTGCAACAGCGCAACAAAGAAAACGCGTTGCACAGCTCAGATTGTTTCATTATTGAATTATTTGGAGCCTGCAGCTGACTTATCAAAGAAGAAGAATGGCTACTTAGCAGACGCAGACATTGCGGCTTTCGATAATTTTCAGGAGAATGTTGAAACAGCTTCCGCGGGAAATGAAGATCTTAAGCAAACCACCGCGACTGTCGATTGTTTGTTAACTTGTAAAGCTTTTTCACACTTTTTACCTTTCCGCCGATTTAGCTTATTAAAGCCCACGAAAGTAGAAGCTCAAAATTCCCTGTCCAGCAGTGCTAAGCTGCCGAGTAAATTAGGTTTGAATTGGGGGAATTTTACAAAATTCTAGAGCAGTGAAGACCAGACGTATCCTGCTCCAGCTTCAGTTCAATCTTTGTGGCAAATCATCGCCGTTAGTCCTTCTCGCCTCGGGTTCGCCTTCGACTTTACCCTACTTCCTGCATTGGCACCCTTATTACCTGATCAAAGAACGCATTGACAGCAAGCTCCCGAAGGAAGGGAAAATTTGAGAAAAAAAAAGCACCGAGTTATGAAAGTTTCATTTCGCATTCTTCCCTGTGCGCCACGATTGCCACTAATGGCCGTGCAAAAACCCTCTCCAATCAAACTTGATCTAACGGACATCCTGAGATTCATATGCACATGTGCCCTCATAGCGTGCATCCCTTCCCCCACAAACATTCGCTTCCGGACATTTAAAAAAGAACAAATGCTGAGCTACCACGGAATAACACTAGTTTGTACTCAAAACTAAAACGAACCGAACACAACCGTCTAAACGAGCCACTCACTGGCAAATGAAAATCTGAACGGTTTACAACTGCTGAGTATTAAATAATTATTGTCCTCAGCTCTAGCAGCAGGTCTAAACTTACTAGTGGTGTTCTGGCTTAAGTCACCACCACTACTACTACGTCTTATGAACTTAGCGTTTTCCGTACTAATACTTAGGTTAGCATAACTTAGCGAGCTACATTTAGTGTGATTAGTTGTTGCGGGTGTTGTTGGTGAAACGTATTGTTGGTGGGTGCTACGTGAAGTGTTTGAAAATTTCTCCTCGTTGTTATGTCACACTGCGGTGCCTTGCTGGCCGGGCAGAGCGGACGCAGCTCCCGTTTCTGGCTTGAATGTGGTGTGCAGTCGCTCGCGACAGTTGCCTTTGCTCTTCAGGAACTTGTAAATCATGTATATGGGAATGCATAGGACCGAGGATGCCGTCAGGGCCCAGCCGGCTGCGATGCTCCACTCTGGATACTTGTACTCCTCGCCGAGCATGTCTTCGTAGCCGAGGAAGGAGAAGACGAAAATTACCTGAAAGGGATTCGCGATGAATTTTGTGAATTTTCACATGAAGATGCGGTGTCTTACCAGAAGGAAGATTGGACTGATGTACGCCCAGCAAACGCGCCAGAAGATGCCCGGCCTCTTACCCAGCATCTGTTCCACGTCCGATGAGAAGTTATCCACGCCGTAGAACCAGAATACGCCGGCTGCTTCGACGAACACCACAAAGAGGATTGCCAGGCCTGGTCCGTAGACGTTGAGGAAGTTCACGAGGTAAACTCCGCCCTGGAAAAAAAATGGAAGTTTGTTAATGTTTGACTGCTTGATCAGCTCTGTTTTATTTTGTGGTGCAAAGAGAGAGAGAGCTGAGGAGGAAATGTTTGATGTGTTTCGAGAGGAAGGTTCTGCATGAGATTTTTGGACCTGTGTCTGTCGATGACTTTTGGGGGATGACGTTTGGTGTGGGAGCAGAAGCCTAGTGAAACAGGTTTACGACCACAACTTTGAGAATGGACAGGTCCTGTAGATCGTGTAGACTTCAAAGCGCCAGCCAGGAGAGTTTTTAATCGGAGTCTTCTTTCAAGTCAAGAGAGGGCGTGCTCGTCGCTTACCAACTTTGTGTGTGTGATTCTGGCCTAGATGTGCCATCAGACATTAGGTTCGGTCAGTGGTGGTTCTTAGAACCTTCCCTTTCGCAAGCTTCTTAATTGCTCTTCATCCATAGAAGCTTATATGCATACGAGTACTTTAAATAATAATAATTGCATGGCGCGACAGTTCACAGGGTGCCCAGTTCCTAGCTTGATCATCAACTACCACGTTTAGAGAGGTGGAAAGGTTTAGAAAGGTGATTGCTTGGGTGGAGACCAACGAGCATCTTAGTGCTTTTCAGACAGGCTTTCTGTCAGGGTTGTCAACAGTTGATCAAATTTTTCATTGACCACTATATGATGGTTGACGACTATGGAGTGGAGTAAAGGGTAGAGTGCGACGCTCACACGCCGGAAGGTCTAGGCTCGACTCCCAGCTCAACACCAGTTTTTCGAATTTTTCACGGCTCCACCTCTTTCGAGCTGCTGACAACACTCAAAGGGTAATAACTGTCTAAGATAAAGCTTCTCAAATTTTGCCGTTCAAAGTCGGCAAAAAACTGTAGGTCCCTTCTACTCGTGAGAGAACAGTAGCGCGCACAACATGAGTAGTTGATGAGCAAACTAGGCCCTGGTCCCCCTTTGGACTGTAGCGCCAACAATTATTATCATTTTTGACATGTGATGGCCCCGTTTGTCTCGGAGGTATTCTAAAATTGAGGTCCAATATTCGTTGATTTATCCAACATTTGTGATCTTATATCGACAATAACCTAGTAAATGTTATCCTTTAAGTGAATAATTATTTCAGGTTTATCGGCGTGGACTGATAACTTTACATAGACCCACAGAAAACAGGCAAGCGCGGTCTTATCGCATGGCGTTGAAGTAGAATTCATCGGTCTGTTAACTAGAAGTATGGTGTTCCCAAAGTTTCCTTTCCTTTTTCTTGTGACACAAGTTGTGGGGCATTTTGCGCCGTCTTGCCAAAACCATAGCTCTTGATCATGATTGTTTATTTAATGAACGAAAAGTTCAGAAATCTTTAGTCTTTAGTGTTCACCAATGACTGTAATGTTCTAGCCAGCATCGTTTAAAAGGAAGCACGAGCCAATTATTTAACTGACCCATAAAGCACGCCAAACAGTCAGCTTTTGTGGATGTAACGGTATTGCAACATACAAATGGGGACTAGAGTCAATGCAAATAGGGAAGTTTTGTTTATGGGCCTATCCATTCAAACAAAAGCGCACTTTATAGCGCATAGCGTATACGAAAATTGAAATAAATGTCAGTTTTGTTTTGGACCGATTCTCCAAACTTCGCCTTGCTAGGTGGTTTTTTTGGCTTCAATTCATGTAATGTCAAACCAGATTAAAAATAAACCCGTTTAGCAGCTGACAAAATGGCCACCAAGTTAAATAGAATTACCATTTTGAAGTTCTATAAGTCTAAGCAAAACATATGTTTCAAAAATACCCAACATTCTCTTTCAATTGCATTAAAGTTGCGCGGAAAGCTTACTTTCATGACTTTATACTTTCGTTGAGAAAAGGGATAAGCACGTCTGCGAAGTCCGAAATAAATCATGCTCTTTAAACTGTTTGCACAGAACTAGTTCAGGATCAGAATGCTCCTCTTAAGGCATTCGGTTGAGATCTTTGGAAGTCAGTCCTGGTGTGCCACAAGGCTGAGCACTTGTGCTTTACGTTAATTTTGTGTTAAGAAATTCAAACTTCTTTAAGAAATAGGCAGGGCATACCACGTAACAAATAGAAGACCTAAGGAACGCCGCACACGACTGCCGTTGTCGTTGAAGATCTAAAAACCTTGATCTCTAATGAAAACAGAAGCAGCATATGGACTGGGAGTCCTTTTTTATAATTGGCGCGCGTTAAAGGGATTGTTTATGCTCTTAAGTGACCAGAATTAAGTCACTGCACGAGCCGAAGGTGTAGAGGAGGAGAGGGAAAGGAGGTACCGATGCGCAATGGCTTTAAATGCCTGTGGATTGTAACGAGGGGGAAAAGTTGGGCTTGGAAGAGCATTCCATACTCGTGTGGTGCGGCTGAAGAACGAGTCTCTAAACTTAACTGTCCTATAGAAAAATTAGAAATAAAACTTGTCTCACAATAAAATTCGAACATTTCCCAATCCAACAGCCGACAAGCCGTGTTCACCTCCTTCCTCACCCACAAGTAATTCCAGTTTTCTCTCTCACTGGACAACATTATAATTTCTAATTTAATCAAATATAGTGAAAGCCCATTACGCCACCTTCACCATCACAAATCAGCACTCTGCAGGTGCGACAGGGGGGGATGCTGAAATGAATCACTGCCCTGGTCATGGTCAATTTATTGTTGAAAGCAAACATCCTCTTGGTTGACTGGGCAATGTTTTGTTTCATCGCATCCCCTCCCCTCGCCGCCAGTCACGTGTAGTGCTGCCCCCATTCGGAAAGGTTAAAAAGCTTCTTTTTCACACACACACACCCGGCAACCACCCGCTCAAAACAAACGACTCCTGTTAACACACATCCAGCGTGCCAGGATGGGGGTTATGCATAAGCGAACGACCAACCGCATGCTTAAGGATAGCAATCTCATGAATACTGCATAAGACGATAGCCACTGACAGAGTTAATGAACCATTTGATGGGGAGGCATGATCTGTCCTATTTTTCAGCACTCCACCAGCGCTCGTCGGGCGCGTCTGGCTTAATGGATTTCTAATGATTTACACAGTTGTCGGTAATTAATTGATTTCGAGATGAATTGTATTGAAACTTACGTAGGTCATCGTTGGCAGGGCGCATAGATATATGCCGGCAAGCAGGAGCAGAACGAAGACCTCGCGTCGCCGTCCAATTGCTCGGGGATACTCGTCGCAGACCGCTGTAATCATCGCTTCCAGGCCGCCGAAGGTGCTGTCCAGACCCAGGGTGATCAGCATGAGGAAGAAAATGATTGACCAAAACACCGATCCGCTCATTGTTGCTATTGCTTCTGGATACACAATGAAGACCAGGCCGGGTCCTTCAAGCCCGACTTGATCGATTGAGGTTTTCTGCACGTGAGCCATGTAGCTGTGAAGGAAAATATTTAGATTTAATCAGATTTCTGGCAAAATGTAATGTAGGGAAACAAGTATGGTATCGAGGAGGGGTACTGAATTGAAGATAGACTTTGGAGAAGGGACTGCAATCTATTTTTTTTAAGCAGTTGTTTGAACTCGTCGTTTTTCATATCAGCTCGCGTATCTGTCTACCTCTCCGATGCTGTCGAAAACGGTTCAAATTTTGATTGAAAAACTGATAGACTATAAGAAAGCTGACAAAGTTGTGCTTTTGAATGTATGTAAAAGTGTTTCACAGTCTGAGTGATAGCCATTTGGGGTTCGTCTATTACGCCTCTGTATGCACTCTTCTCTATGTAAACTTCTGCATGTACACTACTGTATGTACACTTCTGTATGTACACTTCTGTCTGAATTTGTCAGTGTCAGTAGTCTTGCTCTACTTTATCGAATACAACAGGCTTAACTGGGATGTGATACGCATTTATTTCAGTGCACAAAGGCGCTTGCTGGACGACAGACGAAATGGTTTTTCCCAAATCGATGTGGATGTATAAGGGAGAAAGACCTGCTAACGAGAAAAACCATTCTCTGCTTCTAACTGTTTGAAAATGAAAGATTCTGGAATGTTTTCTCGTTTTTGAAACGAGACAGGGAAACGAACTCATGAACCTAGCGAATCGCTGTGGATGTTGATAGACGCCATTACAAGCCTGCATGTCATCTCTACTCGCCTGTCATCGAAAATACCGGAAATTTGTTGGTAGACGCCATTACAAGCCTGCATGTCATCTCTACTCGCCTGTCATCGAAAATACAGGAAATTTGTTGGTGGACGCCATTACAAGCCTGCATGTCATCTCTACTCGCCTGTCATCGAAAATACCGGAAATTTGTTGGTAGACGCCATTACAAGCCTGCATGTCATCTCTACTCGCCTGTCATCGAAAAACCGGAAATTTGTTGGTAGACGCCATTACAAGCCTGCATGTCATCTCTACTCGCCTGTCATCGAAAATACCGGACATTTTCATAGAAATGATTTTATTTTCTTTTAATTTGGCATCACTGACAATTGTGTTTGATTTTACGTCTAAGTATTCAACATATGGGTCTTTGAGACAGACATCAAGTCTTGTTTTTTATTCAATAGGTGTGTTCCGTACCCGAAAAATCAACACAAAACAACACAACGTATTTCGAAAAACTGGATTTTACGTCAAATGAGCGCTTTTTCGGAAGAGCAAAACATTTCCCCACCCTGCGCATTTTAACACAATAAATTTTTGTGGGTAGGTTGTGGCCGCCGTGGCGTAGGGCGACGCTCACATGCCGAAGGATCTAGGTTCGAATCCCGGCTGAACACCAAGAAAAGGTATGTTTCAATTGATTTATGTACAGAAATTCGTTGTTGAGTAGTTTGGGTCAAAATCTGCCAAAACTTGTGGAACTACATTTCGTAGAAATTCGTAAACTGTTATTGGATATATGAAATGTCAGAGGTTTTTTCATTTTCGACTTGACAGCCATCTGCTGCCGTGCTGCTGCCCACAGTTTTTTCTTCGGCAGCAATTCACAGGTAGGGAAAATATTTTGC
The DNA here is from genome assembly GCA_955652365.1 of Eristalinus aeneus. Lineage (NCBI taxonomy): Eukaryota > Metazoa > Arthropoda > Insecta > Diptera > Syrphidae > Eristalinus > Eristalinus aeneus. Next base: position 93,982,615 of record OY019131.1, read on the forward strand.
TCTCTCGTGAGCTCTCTCTCTTCTATCAAAAAATCAGCTAATGGAACGCTTTTTCGTAGTTTTTCGGGCAAATTCGTAGGCAATTTTTTTTCGGGCAATTTGTAGCAATTCAAAGCAATTGGAACGGAAATACTTTTCCAAAGCACCACCTCTTTCGAGCTGTTGACAACACTCAAAGAGCAATAACTGTCTAAGAAAGCTTCTCAAAGTTCACCGTTCGGAGTCGGCAAAAAAACGGTAGGTCCCTGCTACTCGTAGGAGAACAGTAGCGCGCACAACACGCTACTGTCCCTGTGGAGTGTCGAGCCAACAATTATTATTAAAAGGTTGTTGATTTTCTGTCAAATTAATTGCTGTGCGTACAGAGATAAGTAAGCATTGACCCATTATCTCTGCGTATTTGTCTCAAATTTTGTTGTTGTTTTTGTTTTCTGTATCGAAAAAGTGAATTTGACATACTCTTCACATTTGTTTTAGATGCGTTCCCGTACTTTTCCCCGTTCTAAGAGAGATTTACCCCCACTCCTTAACAAATGACAGACTTCAAAATTTAGTACAGAAAGTACTAAAAGACACCCAAAGGTGCACAAATCTGTTTATTTTTAAGTTTCACTGTGTCAAAAGAGTGGAATGTGGCAAAAGGCTTTCGGGGATCAAACTTTATTAAAAAAAAAGAAAACAAACGAATATAAGTAGTGCAGTAGACATGGATTTAAAATATTCTTGTTTTATATACAAATTGTTGTTGTTTTTAAAATTAAATAGAACTGAAGAGCGAAAATGTAAAGGCTATAAGGAAAGATTGTCAGACGATTGTGGACAATATGAAAAAAAGAAACGATCGGGGAGACCATCTACATTATCTAAGAGTCAGCTACAAGTCAACAAGGAAGGAATTGAAGTCAAGGAATTTAAGTCAAGAAATTGATTTTCTTTGTGGTTGAAGAATCTAATTCTTCGTCGGCAGTTTTGGTCATAAGGGAGAAAATGAAACAAGTTCATGCCATTTGTGTTGTTCCGACCGTGAGGGCAGCCGTTCTAACTCTTTGTCTGCTGAAAATTTTCTAGCAAAACCCCTGATGGTGTATGTACTCTGTCTGGTCTGGAGAACCAGACTGGCGGCGTAAGTCTGATCAGTACAAGATATGTTCATATTCGGACCGTGGTGTCAACCAACGAAGAAGAAGATTTGGGCAACTGAGAATTAGAGTCTTGGTTTTTGTTTCAAACGCTCACAACTCGTGATTATTGCGCCGGAAACTCCTCACGAACCTTCTGCAGTAAATCTAGCGATTCCCGACATCGAGTCTATTCATTGCATGTTTTACTGCATTCGCAACACGTGAAGGGAGCTATTTGGTACTCAAACAACAATTTTTCATCAGATGTGGTTGGTAGGCCTACAGATTATGTGAAAGCTGTGATTTTAAGCTTTTCTTGCTTGTAAACTTAAAGTGTAATCGCATCTAACTGCGAAATGTTTCGTGCGTTAAAGAAGCTCGTGGAAATTGAGAGAACTGTCGCCACACATTGTCTTTTCTTAGATTTACTCAGTCGCAGGAGTACAACGGGGCACAAGGAAATCCATCGCCCAGCAGACAAGCATTCGATTGTACAGTACTGGCTGGCAAACAGCAAGAGAGTCTTAGGCTCGAAAGCTGATGCTGCCATTGCGAAATGTTTGCTTTCTTTCGCGGAGATTTTCAGTGAATTCGTATTCCCCTCTTTCGCGTTTTTTCTTGGAAATGCCATCGGAGCTGCTTACACAATTTTAAGGACAATGAGCTGTCTGAGAACGTGTTTAACGTTTTAAACGTTAAAACGAGTTTAGCCCCCAGACAAAATCTGCGTTTCGCCTTAACAACGTCCGTCCCTGCCTGAGACACTAACAATGCTCAAAAAGCGCCTAAACATTGTTTAAACATTTCCCTAAAAAACTGCCTCCCCGAAGATTTCGAAGAGTGCTGAAATATTGTGTGAGAAGCGTGTCTGAACATCAACGCAACGCGACGCAACCCCCAAACTCTGTCTAAACAAACGCCATTTCGCATACTTACCCCAGAACTGAAAATATAACAAAACCAGCCAAGAAGCTCGTCAAGCAATTAATGCTGCTGGTTATGAGGGCGTCACGATAGCAGTTATTATTGAACTTGTTATAGCTAGATAAAGCTAAAAGCGTCCCAAAGCCAGGTCCCAGCGAGAAGAAGATCTGCGAAGCCGCATCTATCCACACCTGTAATTGTCCAAAGAAAAACGGAAAGCCACCCATTGAGTAGTAGAGGAGAGAACACATTGACTATACTTACTTTGGAATTTTTAAGTTTGTGCCATTCAGGTGTCAAATAGTATTTAATGCCCTCGTCGGCGCCAGGCAGTGATACACCGCGCACAAGGAGTATGATGAGCACCACATAGGGAGCTAATGCGGTCACCCAAACCACTTTGCCGGCACTTCGGACGCCCTTCCACAGCGAGAAGTAGACCAAAACAAACACTCCAAACACGCACAGCGCCAGCGTCGGCTTAATAGGTCCCATATAATCCAATCCATCAGACTTATACTGTTCGAGTACCTTGCGTCTGTTTATTTTTTGGAGTTCGAGATTGCAAGGAGGCGACGCGAATGAAAAGAAGAAAAAAAGCGGAGTGGCGAGTCGGGTTGAGTGGATGAAGTAAATAGAGAACAATTAAATATGTCATCAAGGGGGTGGTGATGGACATCGTTGGGATGTCCATCACTGCGCCCTAATGTCCGTGGGGACAGTAGCATCGATTTGATTGTAAAATGAGAAAGGAGGAGGAGGACTTACTCAAAGAATTCCCGCGCTGGCGTGGTGGCGAGGTTCGTGAAGTTCTTCGAGGTAACCGGCATGCAGGACTCGGTGTTCCAGGAGTTCTCACACGATGTCCACGGCAGCTTGGAAGTGAACGACGCGAACAGGTAATAAACAGCCCACCCGATGATGGTGTTGTAGTACATGCCCATGTAGATGTCGATGAGGCAGATCGCATAGCCGACACCTGAAAATGAAATTTGTACTTTTCCAATTAAGGTTGTGCTCCGTGGGTGAGGTGGGAAAGTGAATGGATTCTCAGTTCGATTGTGGCCATGAATAGGGGACATCTCTGGTTGTCCTTTGTCAGTCTGTTGACCCGGAATTGAAGAAATCTGCAAACGGGAGGCACGGCTTTCCCTCTAAGGTCAACACATCACTTCAGCTGGAAGCATTTCCGACCCATCTGTCTGCCGTGCCCCAATCAGATTCACATTCAACAAGTTGCAGTATCCCTGCCACTGCGCGCAGCCACCCCGGTGAGAGGGTGATGATTCAATTTTTCGTAATTAAGTTGCGCAAAATTTTGGAAACCCCTCCACCATCAAGTACAAGCGACGACGTCGTCCTCCTCGTCGTCATTTACAACAAACTAACTCGATTATGCCCCGTACAAACAAACAAGCTTCTTGGTGTCAACTTTAAATGTGCGGTGATTGCTTTCAGAGGGCAGATATTATACGTGTTCGTTTGAAAAAGCCGGCTGAACGGAACCGCCTTCCGTCGATGACTATGCGGCTAATCAAATTCAATGGATGCTTGAGCCAACTTCAGGCAAATGGCAGAGAGTTTAAAACTTGTTTGGAAAATCGTCAAAGGAGTCAGACTTAATCGTCGCAAGACCCTTAAGGGGAATAGACACTAAAGGGAGAACTTGATTTGATGAGTGTTTGCATGGAAAGAATGGAGGGTGGGGGGGAGAGGTTTGATGGAATCTTTTGTGAATCTATTACTTTGACGTCGACGAAAGAAAGAAAAACACTTTTGTTGAAGGAGACTTAAGCAAATATGTTTGCCTGCTTCTTTTGTGCTTCTTTAGCAGTGAATTGGAGTGGAGTGGAGGAGCTGCTGTGGTTCATCGAAGGTTAAAGGAGAAAGTCGAACTTAAGTTCAAATATTTTAGGTTTTCTCAATTGGTCAGAAATTGAGTTGATCCAGTGCAAATTTTGTTCACAAATTTAACAGAGGTTAGGTTAGGTTGAGGCGGTTGCTAATGACCGCAAGTCATAGTACTAAAGTGCTGCCAAATTTGGCGAGAGTCTTTCAAATTAACTAACGAAATTGTTGCAAATAAGAGTTTTAGGCAGACGCTTGCTGATGGCCGGAAGTTTTACTAAAGTGCTGCCAAAATTGAAGACACTCTTGCAATTTTCAAAAAAAAAACTGTTACAGTTTTGCTATAGTATTTGTTTTAAACCAATTCTTGCAGATGTCCTCAAGCTGTCCTAAAGTGCTCTCAAATTTGGATAGATCATTGCAATTTTCAAATAAACTGTTACACAACTGCCGTAAATAAATTTTAGGGCAGATGCTTACTAATGTCCGCAAGTCGTACCAAAACTATGCCAAATTTGGCCAAAGTCTTGCAATTTTTAAATTAACCTACAAACCTGTTGAAAATAAGAGTTTCAAACCTTATTTTGCACATGTCCGCAAGCTGTAAGTGCCGAAATGGTGCCAAATTTTGGGAGAGTCTTGTAATTTTAAAATTAACTTACCAATCTGTTGAAAATAAGAGTTTAAGGCAGACGCTTGCTGATGGCCGCAAGTTTTACCAAAGTGCTGCCAAGTTTGAAAACATTTTTGCAAGTTTCAAATAAACTGTTACAAAACTGTAACAGTTTATTTGTTTTAAACTAATACTTGTAAATGGCCGAAAGTTCTACTAAAGTTCTGCCAAATTTGGATAGACTATTGGAATTTTCAAACAAACTGTTACAAACTTGCTGAAAATAAATTTTAAGACAGACGCTTGCTGATGTCCGCAAGTCGTACCAAAGCTCTGCCAAATTTGGCGAAAGTCTTGCAGTTTTCAAATTAACCTAGGAACCTGTTGAAAATAAGAGTTTCAAACCTTATTTTGCACATGTCCGCAAGTTGTAAGTGCTGCCAAATTTGGGCAGATTTTCGCAGTTTTTAATTTACTTGTTTTAGACTGGCACTCTGAAAAATTATCTGGCAGAAGAGGACAAATGAGTGACTAAACTAACAAAAACAACTCGTTTGTACCGAGACAGAGAGGAAGAAACTTTTTCTTGACATTTCTTGCTGCAACGGACTTGAAACCAAACAGAGTAAATAATTGCAAACGCAGCAGATTCAAAAGTGGAGGTTCTTTTTGTTAGTCGATATAATCCAGGGTCGACCTGCGTCCTAGCCGTCAGCACTCTCTAGCTTGCACAGCCTCTCGTCAGCTGTTTGGGGCTAAGAACACTTAAGATATTGATTGGTACCTAAGTGCAAAAGGCAAGTTGACATACAACCTCCATGTGGCATTCCTTGGAAACCTATTAGAACAAACCTCGAATGTTGAAAAATTAGATCGTGGCTACCAGTAGACGCTATGCGCGGAATGACTCCCCTCCCTGCCTGCATTCGGCATCAAATTGTGGCTAAGACCCTTTTACAACTTTAAGTTATGGTTGAAGATGGCTTAAAAGGAAAGAATATGAATGATAAGATTTTGATTTTTCTCGAATTCTCGAAGACATATTTTTCAACCAAAGTAGAACGTCCTCGGTTCCTTGTCGGATGTCTACAACTCAGCACCTCATATTGATGAATGTCCTTCCTCACTTGTGTTCCCATCTCAAATAAGAACGTTCCTTGTTGTGGCTTAAATCGAAGAAATCTTCGGATCAGAGCAGGGTTTGCCATTTACAAGGGGTAGGTGTCCTAAGTTTCCAACGTGCAAACATTGACTCGGATCATCACCTTGTTGTAGCCAAGGTAAGAAACCGGTTGTCGAGAGATCAGCGGAGTCGATACAGGTCAAAACGGTTTGACGTCGGAAAGCTACAGTCGCAACAAGTCGCCGGGAACTTTGCCAACTGAGTGTCCCTGAAACTCGCTCAGAGTTTGACGCCGCCTGCACTGACCATAGAAGAAGACTGGAACTGTTGTCAAGAAGCCATCAAAGAAGCCACCACTAAAGTGCTGGGTTTCACGTCACCACCCAGAAGGAATCCATGGTTTGACGACGAGTGCCGGTAGGCGCATGTAGCCAAACAAGACGCCTATGAGGCGACGCTGCATCGAACGACGGAGGCTGTTCGTGAACTCTACGAAAAGAGAAGAAGACTGGAAACGTTGTCAAGAAGTATCAAAAAAGCGGCCACTGTTGTGCTGGGTTTCACGTCACCACCCGGAAGGAATCCATGGTTTGACCGAGTGCAGGCAAGCGCATGTAGCCAAACAAGACGCCTATGAGGCGATGCTGCATCGAACGACGGAGGCTGTTCGTGAACTCTACGAAAAGAGAAGAAGACTGGAAACGTTGTCAAGAAGTATCAAAAAAGCGGCCACTGTTGTGCTGGGTTTCACGTCACCACCCGGAAGGAATCCATAGTTTGACGACTAGTGCAGGCAAGCGCATGTAGCCAAACAAGACGCCTATAAGGCGACGCTGCATCGAACGACGAGGGCTGTTTGTGAACTCTACGAACAGAGAAGAAGACTGGAAACGTTGTCAAGAAGTATCAAAAAAGCGGCCACTGTTGTGCTGGGTTTCACGTCACCACCCGGAAGGAATCCATAGTTTGACCACGAGTGCAGGCAAGCGCATGCAGCCAAACAAGACGCATATAAGGCAACGCTGTATCGAACAACGAGGGCTGTTCGGAGCCCTGCTAACAGAGCAGAAGGGAAGAGTACCGGCTTCTAAGAAGGAAAAAGAAGGAGCATGAGAAGCACGCAGTCGAGGAAATGAAAGGTATTATGGCAGGAATGAAGTCCGAAAGTGCTACCGAACGGTAGAACAGCTAGACGGAGGATACAAGGTTCGGACCGAAGCCTGCCGGGACCAAAATGGACAACCAACTCGTGGCAGAGTCGCAGTCTGTGCTGAGAATCTGGAAGGATCATTTCATATTAATTACTATTATTATTATTATAATTATTATTAACTGCAGAACTTCTGCAGAAAGGTATAGAACAGGAACGAGTACAAATTGATTCTCCTTACGAGATCTGTATTCCACAGATAACTCTTTGATTCGAAAGAAGGAAAGAGTGGGTAGAGTGGTTTAATATTTAATTTCGTTCCTAATTTTGTTGTCCCTTGTTGTTGCACAGCCGGTGTAGACGAAACTCTTGACAACATCAAAGACTTGACTTCTATTTGTGATGCGTTAATGATTTGCCACCTTCCGCGGCCATCGTTTATTGTCACACTTATTTTAGCCGCTTTTAGTTCAATTCAGAAAAGAGCTCATTGGCAAAAGTAAGCAATCGTCCAATCATACCGATGTCGCTTGGGTACACCAGCTGGTGAATGGTCTTCTGGTAGATGGCGCATGCTACGTTAAAGTGCGAGTTTTACTTGATCTTCTTAAGAATGATGAACCAAAAGTCACATGAAGGCTCGTTGCCTTCTTTTAAACCTCGATGAGTTCTTCACTGAACAAGACCCAAAGCGCAACACAAGCAGACGACAGCAATGCACAAACTTGACATGGCCCGTAATGATTGCAATGCATTAATAAGACGTGTTAAATGCTCCTATAATCTTTTGAGGCAAAGAGTGCTGCATTGTCCCCGGGGCATCACGTTTGATTATTCGTAGAAAACGTAAGGAATTTCGCCCCTTCTTCAATTTCAACGCTCATTTGCAAAAACTTTCAAGCTGTCAGCTCTTTGGACAAAGCAAATCTGTTAGCTGCACATTTCACAACGATTCCAGATTGTGCTTTGTTCGCGCCTGTACTCGAGAGCGAAGATTTTTCCATGGGACAGGTTCATTTTCGCACTCGTACAGTTGCAAGAGTACTCAAAGATCTAAACATGCACAAGTCCGCAGGCCCGGATGGTATCCACCTCGTTCTTCTGAAAAGGTGTTCTTTAATGCTGCCAAAACCACTGCGTAAGCTTTTCCATTTGTCCTACTCTTCAGGGCTTATTCCGAGTAAGTGGAAAACAGCATCTGTCCAGCCCGTCGCTAAAAAGGGTGAACCATCATCACCAACCTCCTAACGACCCATATAACTTACGTCCTTACTTTCCAAGGTCATGGAAAGGCTGATAAATCGTCAGCTTATGAAATATCTTGAAACCAACAAGCTTCTTAATGGCCGGCAGTTCGGCATCCGCAGCAACAGGTCCACTGGTGATTTGATGGCTTATCTCACCGAAAAATGGAACCAATCTTTGCACAATGTAGGAGAGAGCAAAATCGTTGCGCTTGGTATCAAAACCATTTGACAGAGTCTGGTATCAGGCTCTCTTGTCGGAAATGCGTGCCTTTGGCGTCGATGAATCTCTTCCTTAATGAATTAAAAATGACCTTTCGAACCGTTCATAAGGGTGTAAACAATCCCTTTAGTGTGCGCCAATTATAAAAAAAATGGCACTGCATAGCTCGTCTCTGTCCACGTCATTTAAACAACACATTCCTGATGAGTGTCGATTTGCACTACTTGGCCCTTCCCTTTTATGAAAATCTTCTTTTTATGGGCTTCCCAGACATTGAACCACACTGACAAGCAAGAATTACATTTTCTAAGAATGATTTGAGGCGTCACGAAATCAGGAAAAGGATATTGTTCGCAGAGTTCAGGTTCCACAAGACCTTGAGCAATTTAATGCGTCTCCTGTCTTGTGGACTGGACAAAAAACAGGACAAAAACACGGGAAACGCTCAAAGCATCCTTAGTGTAAATGAAAGTTGGAGCGGTCACGAAATTGTGGATAACATATTGAACGCAGTGTTCAGGAGACCCATTCCACGGTTGTTGGCGCAATTTAATGCGTCTCCTGCCTTGTGGACTGGACAAAGGGAACGGGCAAAAATACGGACAGCGCTCAAAGCGTCCTCAATAAAAAAGAAAGTTGGAGGCGTCACGGAATAGCTGAGTGCATATTGAACGCAGTGCTCAAGAGACGGATTCCACCGTAGTTTGCTCAATTTAATGCGTCTTCTGTGTTGTGAAACGGGCAAAAACACGCGGATAACACTTAAAGCATCCTCATTGTAAGCGAGAAAGCTTCATGCTTGGGGAAGCCACTGAACTTTTACAGTGCGTGGTGTAAAAGGATATACAGCAGGAGTGTGTTTTTTTTTTCTAGGTATTGCAAGATGAGTGGAATCTCAGCGTCGTTTCCCCGATTCACAAGAAAGGAGACCCCTTGGAATGCGCCAACTACTGAGGGATTAGTCTTCTGAACATCGCATACAATATCCTCTCTGCCGTATTGTGTGAGCGTCTGAAACCGTTTGTCTATGACCTGATAGGTCCCTATCAGTGTGGTTTCAGACCAGGGAAGTCCACAATAGACCAGAGCTTCTCATTACGGCAGATCCTGGAGAAGACTCAAGAAGTGCAAATCAACACTCACCACCTATTCGTCGATTTCAAGGCCGCATATGACAGTGTGCATAGAGACGAGCTGTACAGTGCCATGTCTAGTTTTGGCATTCCTACCAAACTCGTCAGATTGTGTAGGATGACGATGGAGAACTCTCGCTGCTCCGCCAAGGTCGGTACCGAACTCACCGAGACCTTCAATGTTAAAAAAGGTTTTAGACAAGGCGACGCACTGTCATGTGACTTCTTTAACATCATCCTCGAGAAGATCGAGCGTAACTCACAAGTCAACGCCAGAGTCACGATCTTTCAGACACGATCTTCCAAAAGTCAGTTCAATTGCTAGCTTACGCTGATGACATTGACGTGATTGGACGAACACAGCGAGCCGTCAATGAGGCGTTTGCTGGTATTGAAGCCGAAGCGGCTAAAATGGGTCTGGTGGTAAATGAGGGCAAAACTAAGTGAATGCTGTCATCAAGGAATGACACACAACATCGACGTATCGGACGGAGCGTCACACTATGCAGCAGAAACTTCGAGGTAGTCAAGGACTTCGTCTACCTTGGCTCCGCGGTAAACAGGGACAACAACATCAGTACCGAAATCAAACGCAGAATCACTCTTGCCAATCGCTGTTTCTTTGGGCTCAAGAGGCAATTGAGTAATAAAGCCCTCTCTCGAAGGACTAACCTCACTTTATATAACAGCTTGATCATTCCCGTCCTACTTTATGGCGCGGAATCTTGGATGTTAGCAAAGGCGGATGAGGAAGCCCTTAGAGAAAGTTTTGCGTGTGATTTTTGGTCCTGTTTGCGTTGATGGCATCTGGAGGAGAAGATTTAATGACGAACTCTATGGACTGTACAACATACAACGCTTAAGATGGCTAGGTCATGCAGAGCGTATGGACACCACTGCTCCGGCCCGAAAAGTCTTTGAATCCGTGCCATTGGGACAACGCAACAGAGGACGACCTAGACTAAAGTGGTGCACACAAGTGGAGAAGGACCTCAACCAACTTGGAGTGCGCAACTGGAGACAGCTGGCGAAAGATCGTGCTGGCTGGAGAGGCATGTTGGTTAAGGCCCAGGTCCACCCCGGACTGTAGTGCCACAAGAAGAAGAAGAAGAAGAAGAAGAAGAAGAAGAAGAAGATGAAGAAGAAGAAGAAGAAGAAGAAGAAGAAGAAGAAGAAGAAGAAGAAGAAGAAGAAGAAGAAGAAGAAGAAGAAGAAGAAGAAGAAGAAGAAGAAGAAGAAGAAGAAGAAGAAGAAGATGAAGAAGAAGAAGAATTGCAAGATAATAATAATTGTATGGCGCGACCGTCCACAATGGGGCCATGGCCTAGCTTTCTTATCAACTACTCGTGTTGTGCGCGCTACTGTTATCTCACGAGTAGAAGGGACCTACAGTTTTTTGCCGACTCCGAACGGCGAAATGTATGTCATTTGAGAAACTTTCTTAGACAGTTATTACTCTTTGAGTATTGTCAGCAGCTCGAAAGGTGCCGTGAAAAATCCAAAAATTCGTGTTGACCTGTCAGAAAAGGGCGCCGACGAAACTCCGACCATCAGCTTTCTTTAGTGCGAAATTGGGCTATAGTCCAACACGAGAACATGTGTCAATTGATAGGAATTTGGAAATTAAGCCGCTAAGCCGCCTTCTCTAGATTCCCCTTCCTTTCCCACTACATCTCCAGCAGGCTCTAAAATTTCAAAGCGAAACAATTTTCTCTCTCCAGTCCATCGCCAAAGCACTAAAATGTCAACAAAACGTTTAAAACCATCCACCCACCCAACAATTTTACATCCACCGCACACACATCCACGCACAGGTGGGCCCAGGAACCACAAAATATTATAAAATCTCAAATATACTATTTTCGTATTTATTGACATTAAATTCGCGTTCCTCCAATATTTACCCTGTGCCCCGGAGTATGATGTTTTCAATATTTTTCCTCCATTGCCTGCCGAATATTCGACATTTCCTCGGCCATTACCGCATATCGGTAATTTTTATTTGAACAAAATTTCCAGAGAGAGAGGGAGAGAGAGAGAGGAAGAGTAAACACGCATGGGAGTGAATAAAGAGATGATTGATATACCCTTTGATGTGTTCCATTAATCGGCAATTACAAGCGTATCTCGGTTTCGAGTAAAAGTCTTTATGTGACACATTCACTTCTGAGCTCTGCTGAGCAGAGTCAAATCGACCGTTCGTCGTCGTTGCCCGCATCAATTGTGCGTGCAAGTGCAAATGACATTATCTGGCCTTGTCCTTCCCAGGGGCTTGCTTTTCTTGATTCCAGCCCTTTTGTCGCTGTATCTCATCTTTTAAATCGTAAATTGTATACTTGTTGGGGTTGCAGAATGGGTGGGGGGAGGGGCCAGAAGCCGAGATATAAAAATGCCAAGCACACAGGTGGGGAGGGCGCTCTTAACGTGCCTTATTGGCATCATCATTCCAACGCATCTCATTCTTCACTTGTTGCTGAGGAATCACGTTTATTGCAGCGACTATGGCGCTGAGACGGGAGGCGGTTGCTGCTCGCAGTCAACACCTCCCCTAGGGGGTTCGACACAATCGAATGGAAATGTGAACATAATTTCTAAATTGGAAATATTTTGCGCCATCCGTCAGCTGGGGGATTAATTAACTTAATTGAAACGTTCTCTCACTCACCTTTGAGCGCCGGGCAGATACGCTTCCAAATGCTAAGGCAGCCGCACCTGTGGAATTGACCCAGTGCCAGTTCCATGTAGAAGAGCGGAAGCCCGCCGAATATCAACATCACGCAGTAGGGGATGAGGAACGCGCCGCCGCCATTTTGATAGCAGATGTACGGGAAGCGCCAGACGTTGCCTAAGTCCACGGCGAAGCCGACAACGGCCAGCAGGAATTCCGCCTTCTGACCCCAGGTCTCGCGACGCCGTTCGGTAACTGAGACGACCAACACGCGCTGGAATGGGAAATAAAACAAAATTGTTATGGAAAAAGGTGGAATCGAGGTGATGGGCGCACTTCTTGCTGGTTTTCATGCACATGCACCACTCACCTCATTGTTGACGAGTTTCGGTGCTAGTGGATCGGTTGCCTTAGCAGCGGCTGCCTCATCGTTCTCATCCTCATTTGACTCGGTATCCCGCTCGACGTTTGTGGGCGATGCGGACGAGCCCTTGCTCCATTGAGTGTTGTTCGCGACATCGTTGCTCGTTTTTTCTCTGTGTCGAATGTCACTTGTTGTTAGCTCTTCATTCGTCATTTTAACTACCGTCACTGGCGACTCGTGTCCCAGGCGAAGGAGGGGCGGGCTGTAGAATGAATCCAACACCAGCTACACGGAAAAGCGGAAATCTATGTGCAGCCTACAAGGACTGCGCTGTTGTGCTTCAGGCACTGGTCACATGCAAGCTCTGTTGCATTGCCAACCGAATGGAGGGCGCAAAAAACAACGTCCCCACTATTTATTGGTGCACCCCCTCAGGCGAACATCCTGTAAACGAAAATAGAAGCGATTAGAAGGCGCACACGACTGACGAGCGAAATTTACATTTTTTGCCGACCGCCCTAACGCTGTCGGCCGAGGTGGCCTTTCAATGTCACGGGCAATCAACAACTGCTGCGGGAGCACATACCCATGAACTAGCTGCCACCCCGTGAGATTCTTACCTGGCGCCCGCCAAGTCCCGAAAGTACAATTCGCTCCGTGATTTATCGCCACGGATTGCAAGAGTTAATTGTTTGTTGCGATAAACATTTTACCGGGGATCTCCCCGAGCGCGCCCAGTTGGACCAGGTTCTGCGTTAATTGGAAATCATGTGGATTCATAATTCGATTGCGCCGCGCCGGAGAAAAATAGCGTTCGCACACACTTCGGAGGCATACTCCGGGCTGGCGCGTGTGGGGCAATTAAAAAATCATCACAACACAACATACATACGTAGTCCGGCGTTAGATGCGCGCTGCCGCCTGTGCTCATATGAATCAGCGGTAACGCGGGTAGGTGCTGTGACGTTGTGTGGCGACCCGCACGTTGACATTCCCCGGCAGACCCTCTCCCTCAGACGGGGACAGAACTCGAGCAGGTGGGGGACTGCAAATTTAATTTGTGATTTAAGAATCGTCCCAGCCTGCATGTGCGGTGCGCTGTGATTTGATTTTAATGAGCACAGACGAATGCCATATTCAATGGGCATGGAGGCATGGAGTTCCGACATCTAGCAGGGAGACTTGTTTCTTTGGAGGAATTAGCTTCAATTGTCGAACCTAATTTGCACAAATTTTGATTATTTCTGTTTTGTGTTGGTGCTGAGATATGAACACACGAGGCTAATGAGAGGCCAAGCATTTTCTCGAGAAGCGTGAAATTATGTGTTTCAAGGGCTGCAGTTAGCCCTGGGGCTCGAAATATAGAGCGACAGATGGAGCTCGAAATATAGACCGATAGATGGGGCTTGAAATACAGAGCGACAGATGGATCTCGAAATACCACACAGAGCGACAATTGAAGCTCGAAATATAGAGCGACGGATGGAGCTCGAAATATAGAGCGACAGTTGGAGCTCGAAATATAGAGCGACAGATGGAGCTCGAAATATAGACCGATAGATGGGGCTTGAAATACAGAGCGACAGATAGAGCTCGAAATACCACACAGAGCGACAATTGAAGCTCGAAATATAGAGCGACGGATGGAGCTCGAAATATAGAGCGACAGTTGGAGCTCGAAATATAGAGCGACAGATGGAGCTCGAAATGTAGAGCCTCAGATGGAGCTCGAAATATAGAGCGACAGATGGAGCTCGAAATATAGAGAGCGACAAATGGAGCTCGAAATATAGAGCGACAAATGGAGCTCAAAATATGTCACAGAGCGACAGTTGGAGCTCGAAATATAGAGCCTCAGATGGAGCTCGAAATATAGAGCGACAGATGGAGCTCGAAATATAGACCGATAGATGGGGCTTGAAATACAGAGCGACAGATAGAGCTCGAAATACCACACAGAGCGACAATTGAAGCTCGAAATATAGAGCGACGGATGGAGCTCGAAATATAGAGCGACAGTTGGAGCTCGAAATATAGAGCGACAGATGGAGCTCGAAATATAGAGAGCGACAAATGGAGCTCGAAATATAGAGCAATAGATGGAGCTCGAAATACAGAGCGACAAATGGAGCTCAAAATACGTCACAGAGCGACAGTTGGAGCTCGAAATATAGAGCCTCAGATGGAGCTCGAAATATAGAGCGACAGATGGAGCTCGAATTATAGAGCGACAGATGGAGCTCGAAATATAGAGAGCGACAAATGGAGCTCGAAATATAGAGCAATAGATGGAGCTCGAAATACAGAGCGACAGATGGAGTTCGAAATACCATACAGAGCGACAGTTGGAGCTCGAAATATAGAGCGACAGATGGAGCTCGAAATGTAGAGCCTCAGATGGAGCTCGAAATATAGAGCGACAGATGGAGCTCGAAATATAGAGAGCGACAAATGGAGCTCGAAATATAGAGCGACAAATGGAGCTCAAAATACGTCACAGAGCGACAGTTGGAGCTCGAAATATAGAGCCTCAGATGGAGCTCGAAATATAGAGCGACAGATGGAGCTCGAATTATAGAGCGACAGATGGAGCTCGAAATATAGAGAGCGACAAATGGAGCTCGAAATATAGAGCAATAGATGGAGCTCGAAATACAGAGCGACAGATGGAGTTCGAAATACCATACAGAGCGACAGTTGGAGCTCGAAATATAGAGCGACAGATGGAGCTCGAAATATAGAGAGATACAAATGGAGCTCGAAATATAGAACAACAGATGGAGCTCTCGACAACAAAGTCTTTAGTCCGTTGCGGTTGAGATATCCAGAAGCTTCACTGTGCAGAAATCAAAAAAGAAGGAACAAACTGTACACAATTCCAACCTCAGCCCAGTGGTTCTGTCAAACTATCATACTGACACACCAAAATTAATGTCAAAGGCAGCTTGAGAACGACGATCGATGTAAAGCCAGCAATACCGCTGCTAAGAGCATCCAACAATTTAACAATTTAAGCAGAAGGTACTTAAACGGCTTACTCGAAACTACCACGAGTGAAAGAAAATATTAGCTTAGACCTTTACAGTTTGAAGATAACCACAAACTATCGTAATTTGTAGCGATGGAAACTGGAGTGTCTACTTGCTTAGAAATTAATTCTTAGACCAAAGACAACATTTTGAATTGAGATTGACAGGTTCCTTCTACTCAAAATCTAGTTCTCAAAGTAAAGTTCTTTTTGACAGTCATACCTTCAAGTAAAACTCCCATTTTTGGAGGAGACATGTTCCAGAAGACATCGATCAAGCTTGAGTGCAGTTGCAAAAAATGATTATTTGATGCGACCTTTGTATAAAGCGGCGTCCACATCGAACACCACTCTTTTGAAAGAATCTCACGATTTAATGATATTGTGAAAGGATTAATTTAAAGCGTATGTTTTTCTGACTTCTTCCGACTACAGCTGAACAAAAGCAACAAGCAGCAACGTAACATGTGCGAAACTCAACACAAGTCGCACACGATAAATTTTAAAACTTCAACATGACACACGGCAAGCGTTCATTAATCTGCGGTTCACAGTTGTTTATTCATTCCATCTGGTTTTTTGCCTGACTAAAATCAGCTTAGTGGTTGCTGAAGTTGCTGGGTGTGGCATTCATACGCTGAAGTTTCCAGGTTCGATTCCAGGACTGAACAGTTTGCATTTCCTTCGCAACACGCGCTGTTTTAAGTTGCTGTCAGCACTCAAGGAGTATTTACAGTTTATGAAAAATTGGATCAAAAACGTGTAGGTTCCCTCTAATAAAAATAATAATCCACAGAGGACTAGGGCTCAACTACTCGTGTTCAGAACTACTACTGTTCTCTCACGAGTAGAAGGGACCAACAGTTCTTTGCCGACTCTGAACGGCGAAGTTTGAGAAGCTTTCTTAGACAGTTATTACCCTTTGAGTGTCAGCAGGTTAAAAGAGGTGGCACCGTGAAAAAATTCGAGGTGTTGAGCTGGGAATCGAACCTAGATCTTTGGAGTATGAGTATCGATCTCTACCCACTACGTCAAGGCGATCACAGGTTCCTTCTACTCAGTAGAAAACATGAGTTATTTGCTGAAGAACTTATGTCCTGGTCCCCTCGTAGAACAAGGCTTAAGATATGGGTAGACATTAAGCATGGCAAGAATTAAGTTCTACTACTTGAAGTCTAGCGTGAAAGCAGAGAGGTGTTTTCAAACGTAAAGTTTGGGACGTTTGGTATTCTGTTTCACTATGAATAGGCTTTTCTGAACACTGAGAACAGTTTTCCCCTCCAATCTTAAACAAAGGTCAGTTACATACAAGTTTTCAGTATTGAGAATAGAGAAGTTAAATTTGGACAACGCGACGAAATCTCCTTTTTCTACAAAAATCGACGAGTCTGGAAGAACAAGCATATTATTTATCAGAAGACAACGCATTCGAAGAGGTTGAATGTTTGGAACAACTTGTGGAAAGCAGCTGAATATGAATAGCTTTTCATTGACGGTGACGAGTAAGTGTGGGCACAGAAATGGTTATATATATTGAAGACGTGGCTGCCGTGGCGTAGTGGTTAGTGTGCGACGATCACGCGCAGAAGGGTTAGGTTCGATTCCTGGCTTAACACCTCAAATTTCTCACGGCAACAGCACAGACAACACTCAAGGAGTAATAACTTTCTAAGAAAGCTTCTCAATCTTCGCCGTTCGGAGTCGGCAAAAAACTATAGGTCACTTCTATGGTATTCGTGAGAGCACAGTAGCGCGCACAACACAAGTAGTTGATGACCATGCTAGGCCCTGGCCTCTTGTTTAACTGTCGCGCCATACAATTAATATTTATTAAATTGAAGACATTCACCTTTGGCCCATGCGATTGACTTGTCACAATGTCAATGCCAAAATCGAACTTTCGGACCCCAAAACTCGGAATCTTGTCTTGTCAATTTGAACTGAAAGCGTTTGACAATATTTAATTTAATCGTGGAGTCATCGTGGAGGTACGAAGTTTAACGATTTAAACACTTCATCCCAAGCCACTGCATGAGCTACAGGCCGCAATATTTAACAAGCTCTTGGAAAATTCGAAGAGACAGAATACGAAGGTTTTAAACTAACCGCTGTAGCTACTTAGATGACGTTAATTTATATAGTTAATGGGATTATTTGTAGTTATAGAGTATGACGCCAGCCACGAACTAACGCATCACTCAATAAGTCCCGGGACATATAGGGGGCGCCACTAACAACAAAAAAATAATATTAAATTAATAATTTTTGTATGTGGCGCCCCCTATATTTTATTTATTGAGTTATCTGTTAGGTATTGCTTGTATTCAATTTTGTTCTAAAAAAAAAAAATACATTTTAAAGAGCAACAAGAGCGTTTGATTTAATTTTAATTTGTTTAAATAAAACGAACAGAACAGTTTAATAAACTGCATGTAAATGCAGCGACAGTGGTCGCCGTGGCGTAGTGGATAGAGTGCGACGCTCACACGCCGAAGGATCTAGGTTCGACTGCCAGCTCAACACCAATTTTTCTAATTTCTCACGGCACCACTTCTTTCGAGCTGCTGACAACACTCAAAGAGTAAAAACTGTCTAAGAAAGCTTCTCAAATTACATACATTTCGCCGTTCGGAGTCGGCAAAAAACTGCAGGTCCCTTCTACTCGTGAGAGAACAGTAGCGCGCAGTTGATGAGCAAGCTAGGCCCTGGTCCCCCTTTGGACTGTAGCGCCAAAAATTATTATTATTAGATCGAGCGGCAAACGGAGACATTTTGACATTAGATCGTTTTGAATTCAGGCCTTCAAGTTTTATTAGAGTGAAGTGCATTCCTTTAAATGTCTTATTAAAGCTGATTAAGGAATATGGGAACTAGTTAAAAAAACGCTACACGCCGGGGAAATATAACGAGCTCTATGTTGTAGTAGCCAACGAATATTTTGTATACATATATTTTTGACATAATGTGAACACTCATCCGAGTATCGTTTGAGTAATCGACTTTCTGTTAAACTGATCTTCCCGCAGCGATTGTCATCCCACTTCCCCATTTTTAAATTGTAACAAACATTTATTTAAGGGCAGTACATTTGTATTTTGGGGTAGAGTATTGCAAATAAAGTTAGTGACTTAAGCTCGTATTTTCTTTGAGTAGTCTACAATGTATGAATGTTCGGTAATTGTTTGGTCAATTTGAAACTCTGTAGAATGTCAACCCACAAAGGGACCAGAACCTTACTTCCTAGTAACAACTCGTTTTGTAGCGTTCTACTGGTCTCTGATTCGAGCAGAAGCGACATATAGTTTTTTACGACTCCGAAACAAACATTTCAGAAGCTGTTTCATAGACAGTTCTCTTTGAGTGTTGTAAGCAACGATGTACTCAAACCTGGAAGTTTCTCCATGTAAGTGTGGCACATTACACACTCCGCCACAATGGCCACTAGGGATTCCATAATCGTGAACATATTTTTGAGGTTCTGGCAACTCTGAATACCAACTATCACAAATAAACTGTAGGTTAGAGAAGAGCGTACAAATTTCTAACAAACATTTCAGACAGTCAGTACACCGAATGTATTAATTTTCTTTTCGAACTTTTGCTGTACATAAAGAGGCTTTTTGTCAACTACGTATATATGTCTCAGCAAAATTTATTTTCACAGTTTTCGCCAAACACACTGTGTGTCTCTTTGTGTGTAGCCAAGAAAGGAAACAATGTGCAACTCTAAGTTCCTACATCTTCTTATGCTCTCTTCAATCAGCAATTCAGCAATTTTTTCAACTAATGTGGCACTGACATGAGCCCTAAGCCGTTTTGTAAAACATTACATTCGTGCAGTAGACAAGTCTTCCTCTAGTCATGTACCGAAATAGACCCAAAAAGGTTCTCAGTTGCATTGACAAAATGAGAGGACTTTAAACCACCAACGCATGTCTAAATATTTTGGAGTCCTGTGGAATTAGACACCAATTTGTTCAGAATGTCTAAGGCTTTGTTTCTTTCCAAAATTAGCCGAATTCCCCTTCATATCTGTAGGAATGACCAGGAAATGCTTAATAGCGCAACCTTAGAATATTTCCCTCGGTTTTGGCCGATCATAAAGTGCTCACTTTTCTTTGTTGTCGACCTTTTGAACGGAAGAGAACCTCCCAAACCGCATTTTATCGTTGAATTTCCACATGTCTCAACTAGCTTTCCCCCTAAAGCAAAAGTAATGACGTGAATCTTAGAGCAAAATCTGTATGGACATTGAAACAACTGCGGAACTGCAGTCCCTGAAAGGCACAAACTTAATTCCTCCTCCTAAATCCCCAGCATAAAATCGAGAAGAAAAAGAGCATGAATGCTACACATCTGTGTGTGTTTTCCGTCAATTATCGCCCAACTTGTCACCCATCAATTTTAATTTGCTTCTGAATTGAAGAGAACGATCTACAGATCTGTTTCTTGATCTAAGTGAACGAATTAATTAAGATTCATCCGAAAAAATGAAACAAAACGATGAACAAATGACACAGTCATGTGAGTGGATTGTGTGACTGCCGGGGAACTCTGTTAATTTTTCTTATGTTCGGGGTTAACACTTGCTACATATTATTTTGTAATTGATGCTTGTGAAAGAAATGGATTTCTTTAGAGACGAAGCGAAATATTGGGTGTCAGTGAATATTTTTGGAACTGTCTGGTTTTACTTAAGAGAGGTCTAAGTGTGTTGACGTTTCTTTGATAAATTAGGTTTTCGATTTAGAGGTTCTGTGACTTTCGTTGTTTTACAACGAATGTAAAAAGCTCAAAAATTTTATAATAAATTGAGTGGCGTAATAGTTCATAAAAAATATGAGCTTAGCTTCTGTGGAAACCAATGACTGGTAAGTGCTGTATTTTTTAAATGGCCGATAGATGAGTGCTTTCTTCAGATGCAAGTTAGAGGAGCCTTTTTCTAGAAAACAAATTTTCGAGCATTACCAGGAACTGTAGTTATTCGGCATCGCCAAGTGTATAAAAGTGCAGTTCATGAATTGAATCTTGGACCTCGTTAAAGTGGAATCACATTTCTTGGAGACACATATTAATTCTGTTTTCAATAGATGGAGCCACCTGAAAGTTGTGGTTTATCTTGGAAGTAAATACCTACTTCATGGGAAAGGTGTCACATTTGTCGGCAATCTTTGTTTAAGACAACAGCATTGTCTTTTGTTTTTTGGAAAATGTCCGGTTTTGTCTTAAATAAGAAAAGTGCAGCTGAAGCCCATTGAACTGTTGTAGACTTTTTTACTGAGCCTGCTCCGACCGAGAAATCATATCTTGGAAGTAAATACCTAATTCATGGGAATGGTGTGACGTTTGTCGGCAATCTTTGTTTAAGACAACAGCATTGTCTTTTGTTCTTTGGAAAATGTCTGCTTTTGTCTCAAATAAGAAAAGTGCAGGTGAAGCCCATTGAGCTGTTGTAGACGTTTATGCTCCGACCGAGAAATCATTCAGAGAGTGTTTTCGACGTTCAAAATGATTAATTTTATCTCCAAAGACAAAGAGCGTTTTGCTGAGTACAGGATGTTTGAAGATGAGGAATTGGAGGCTTTACTGGATCAAGATTTGTGCCAAAAGCAAAGGGAACTCGCCGAATCACTGCCAGTTTCTCGGCAAACAGTTCTCTTTCAATTGAAAAACTTTCGGATTAATACAAAAGAAAGGAAACTAGGTTCCGTACGAGTTGAACCAAGAGATGTCGAGAGGCGATTTTTCATCTCGGAACTGCGTTTTGAAATACATCAAAGGAAGGAATTTTTGCACCAAACCCTGGCCGGAGATGAGAAGTGAATATACTAGAATAACCTCAATAGGAAAAAATACTAAGCAAAGCCTCGTGAAGCCGATCATCATCTACATCAGTGGAGAGAAAAACAGCCACGGTTCAAAGGTGATGCTCTGCATGCGTTGTGATCATACGGGTGTGGTGTACAATGAGCAGCCAAAAACCAGGCGAGGCCACTGATGGGAAACGTTATCCACTACAAATAATGCGCTTGAGTCGTGCATTGCGTAATAAACGAATGAAAGGCTTGAAAAAGTAAACGGCCCCACATGCCTGAAGCTTTCGAAAAAACCTAGAAACGCTGAAATGGGAAATTTCACTCCGTCCGCTGTATTCTCCATACCTTAATAATAGTTGTAGTCGAAAATAAAATCTTTTTTTAAGTACTATACTTGTTAGCCAGACTGTATATAGTTGCTCGCACTATCTATCTCTTCTTTGGCCATTTGATCGTACGATTCACCCGAAATGTCTCCAAATCAGCTAACAACATGAATTTTAGTACTTAGCCTAAACATATAAATACAACAGAGAATGTACAGTTCATCCCTCTTAATAAAGTCGAAACACCAACAGAGCGTTCGCCTTTTATTTTCCGTTCATTCGCTCATTCGTTTATCTCCTCCTCCGCTTGAGACCCTTACAGTTGGATGACGCGAGAGCCCACAGTGAACCATGGCCTAGCTTGCTCATCAACAACTCGTGGTATACGCGCTACTGTTCTCTCGCGAGTAGAAGGGAACTACAGGTTTTTGCCGACTCCGAACGGCAAAGTTTGAGAAGCTTCTACGCCACGGCGGCCACAAACCTTGCTCCTTTCAATTGCTGGCTTCTTCGACGGATACAAAACGATTGGGGAGTCGCCGGTTCGGACTCATGGGAAAAAGTAGTTTTATGGCGTATTTTTCACGTCGGGAGTCGCCGCTTCGGGTCTTTTGAAGAAGAATGACTCAATGATTGGATCCATGCCAGAGAGGACTCATGGGAAAAAGGTATGTATAAGTATGGCGTATTATTTACGTTGCATACTTTTTGAATGCAAAAAGGAAAAAAAAAATCGAAATATTTTGTGCTCCCAATAGTTCACATGATTTGAAAAAGATTCGTTGTGTCAGATTTATTATTATTTTTTAAGTATTATCGTTAAAACTGGTAGTTATCTACAGTCAATGTTATCTGCCCCACAAACATGAATAAAAGTCAATGTTCTAAAAATTGCAGTACACTACAACGATTCTTCAACATTGACTAGTCCTCCTGCGAAGACAGAAAAAAGCAACCTGTTGGCATATCTCCCCAGTGAAAGCACTGTAAGTCACTCACAATCTTCGCAGAAGTGATGTGTGGTTTCCGGAAGCGTTACAATGCCAACTACTTCCACAAACGTTATGACGTGGCCAGGTGTATGATTGTACATGTCTGTTCAATTTAGATTGTTCACCCAAATGTAAAGAAAACTGAAAGTCCTCGGGCTGTGAGAAAACCGTGTACATAAAGGTCAAATGAATTGCAACCAGCACTCGCTAACCATTCAAAAAGTGGATGACTCTTAAATATATGGATTCTACACGAAGTTTAACACAATGAATCAATGTTTGCTTGGCGCAGAGCATTTGTTCAATCAATTTGCTTGAAGAATGAAAGTATCATAAGTCAGATAAAAATTTATTGTTTTCTGAGTGCAATGGCTTATTCATGGGATTTTCACTTAGTTTGCTGCTTTATAGTCAACAGTACGTTTTTCAGGTGCTGTTCATTAAATTTACGGAATCCAGAACGAGCTCTATGGGCTGCACAGCGACATGCGTCTGGTCAAGCGTCTTCGGATACAATGCTTAGGATGGCTAGGCCATGTAGAGCGTATGAACACCACTGCTCCGGCCCGAAAAGTCTTCGAATCAGAGCCACAACAGAGGACGACCTAGGCCAAGAAGGCTCACACAATGGGAGAAAGACCTCAACCAACTTGGAGTGCGCAATTCGAGGCAGCTCGAGAAAGACCATGGGTCTGGTGGTAAATGAGGGCAAAGCTAAGTACATGCTGTCATCAAGGAAGGACACACAACATCGACGTCTCGGACGGAGCGTCACACTAGGCAGCAGAAACTTCGAAGCAGTCAAGGACTTCGTCTACCTCGGCTCCGCGGTAAACAGGGACAACAACATCAGTACCGAATTCAAACGCAGAATCACTCTTGCCAATCGCTGTTTCTTTGGGCTCAAGAGGCAATTGAGTAATAAGGTCCTCTCTCGAAGGACTAAGCTCGCTTTATATAACAGCTTGATCAATCCCGTCCTACTTTATGGCGCGGAATCTTGGATGTTAGCAAAGGCGGATGAGGAAGCCCTAAGACTTTTCGAGAGAAAAGTTTTGCGTGCGATTTTTGGTCCTGTTTGCGTTGATGGCATCTGAAGGAGAAGATTTAATGACGAACTCTATGGACTGTACAGCGACGTGCGCCTGGTCAAGCGTCTAAGGATACAACGCTTAAGATGGCTAGGCCATGTAGAGCGTATGAACACCACTGCTCCGGCCCGAAAAGTCTTCGAATCAGAGCCACAACAGAGGACGACCTAGGCCAATGGGAGAAAGACCTCAACCAACTTGGAGTGCGCAATTTGAGGCAGCTAGAGAAAGACCGTGCTGGCTGGAGAGGCATGTTGGTTGAGGCCCAGGTCCTCTCCGGACTGTAGCGCCATAAAAAGAAGAAGAAGAATCCAGGAAACTCAGATGGCACAGAGGCGGTACCGATTTTAATTGGTTTTAAATACACCTATCCCCCGATTTACACGGTACTTGCTTTAAACGTTTTCGCTTTTACATGGTTTTCCAAATAATTTTTTTTTGTGTTTATCGCACTCTACTAAATGCTCGCAGAGTTAATGGCCGATAAAGAACTAAGTGAGGATGATTTAGTTAACTTAGTTTGCGAAAGTGAGTCTGACAAATCTGATGAAGAGGAATTAGTACCAGTAACATTTACTGCTAAAGTCATCCGCGAAGGATTCGCATTGGAAAGAAAGCTGGGTACTCGTTTTATACAAAATGACACAAACGTTGAAAGGGCTTTACGATTCCAAACTGACATAAATCGCTGCTTGGCTCAATATGAAGAAGTTTACAAAGATCTTACAAAAAATTCGAAGCAATTGTTAATAACCGATTTTATTACCATCTCTCAGAATGAAAATATTTCTGCTTTAAACATCGAATCGGCACAAATAACTTCGAGTGATGAAAGTGAATTCCAACTTCCATTCCAATTTCTGATAGTGATGAAGGATAACAAAACACCTTTGGTTTTATTTTTTGTTCTTCTGTTTAATGTATTGTAATTAAATAAAAAAAAACAGTGTTTCCGTAATGTATTACATATTTTAACCTGTAAATGCATTTTATTTTTATTTCTGTGTACACCTAAAAATATTGAAAAAAAACACAACTGTTAAATAGCAAAATTATGCATTTTCTGCAAGCTTTTCGATTTACACGGTTTTGACTTGAAAATTTTTAATTTTCGATTTATACGTTTTTCTCAGGAACGTATCTACCGTGTAAATCGGGGGATAGGTGTACTTGTGTTTTCTTATGGCAGTTGCACATCGAGTTAGGAAGAACATTTCGTTTTCGTGGACTGTGACTGAAGAACTATTCTCAGAACTTTTCGTGTAAAATTAGGCTAAAGGTTCAATTAAAGTGCATTTTTTCAAGCATCTTTAGTTGACAAAGCGATGGAAGAGAAATATGCGAGTACACGAGGAATTTCTTTGGGGTTCAAAAGACTCTAGACTCAGTTATGTTGATCCCTCCTCTGAGTATTATCGCTCGCTTTGGGATTCTGTACAGTAAGATTTGTAGGTCGTTGAAATGCTAGTCTAAACATTGCACTCGAGCTTCGCATAAATTCAGGCGAAGTCCTGCATTTACTTTAGAATTTCGCAGCGTTTTTGGCGACCCCAATTATGAGATTGTTTAAAAAAAAACATAAATTGATACACAAAGTAGGAAAAGAAGTTCAACATAAATCCATCCGCTTGTAAAGCTTGGTTAGTTTGAGTATATTTGGATAGTAGAAGATTCATTGAGTTTTAGATGTCATAAATTTCCCATTTGATCTGCCAAAAATAGCGCGTTCTACACGGCATAGACCACCGGTGGTCCACGGGCACTGCGCTTATCTGGCGGCGTGGACCACTGGTGGTCTACAGGCATATCCATTTATCTGGCGACGTGGACTACTGGTGGTCCACAGGCAAATCCATTTATCTGGTGGCGAAGACCACCGGTATTTTATTTATTAAAATATTTTAAAATTCACGATTCAAGCAATCAAGCACTTCCTTGAGAATTCGCACAATAACTAACATTCTGCCGTCTGACAACAAAAGTGCATATAAACGTCCAACTTTTCACCTAATGTACGCAATGCATAGCCACATCGAAAAAGTGAAAAAATTAAACGGCGGGTAGAACGTGTTAAAATTGAATGTAATTAATGTATTTCATCGTTTGAATCTGCAGCTAAAGAGGAGACATGCAAAGTTACCGAAAATCTGGAAACGCCGAAGCGATTTCTGAGAAGGATTTATATAGTTCCAGTCCAGCCAGGTTTTACAAGCTGTGGCACAGTTACTTTATCCTGTTTCAGGAAACAGGATGTATATGTCCAGCAGTTGCCAAAAGCTCCTCATTAGCCTTCCAAAACAAAAGTCTTCTCACAACCCAGGCCCACGTAACAATGAATTGTCGCCTTAATAAATGCAATTATTTTGCTATAATTTCTTCTCCAACTTATACAGATTTTTGATGACAAACTGACTAGGAAGAAAATGGCTTTAGTTTGTTATAAGGTCGTGACTCAAAACTAGGTTTCGAATTGCTAGAATTCAACTTGAGCCATGTTAAGGTAAACTTCATGGAAATGAAGTTCTTAAAATTATTTGATTGAGAGTCAATAATTAAAAATAATAATTATTAGGTGGAGCGACAGTCCACAGGGGGACCAGGGCCTAACTTGCTCATTAACTACTCGTGTTGTGCACGCTACTGTTCTTTCACGAGTAGAAGGGACACAGTTTTTTGCCGACTCCGAACGGCGAAGTTTGAGAAGCTTTCTTAGACAGTTATTGCTTTTTGAGTATTGTCAGCAGCTCGATAGAGGTGGTGCCGTGATGTATTCGAGGGAATCGAACCTAGACCTTCAGCGTGAGAACGTCGCACTCTGCCCACTACGCCACGGCGGCCACAATTTGAGAGCCAATGCTTTGTTGTAAAAATAGGTGAAAATCACGTCTCAAGAATTTGTTGTATTTTTATTTATATATATTTTTAGTTATATATATTTTTAGTTATATATATTTTTAATAAGGAAAAAAAACTTAAGTCATCATCTTTAAGAGACAAAGACAAAGAATTTCACACACAAAGAATCCCATTTAAATTTTGCACTAAAAACGTGTATGGTTTTCAGTCTTGATTTTCTTAGTTTGTTCTCTTATTTAGGAAGTAAACAGTTTCCAAAAATGTGTCTTAAGGTCTTAAAAAACAACTCACGCTACACTTTCTTTTGTATTCTCATGATTTGAGAAGACTTGCAGGCTTACAGACTAACTAGGAAGAAAATGGCTTTGGTTTGTTGTTAATGTGTGTCTCTACAATAAGTACCTTATTTTAACTTGAGCAGCGTTAACGTAATTTGGCAGCTTCATAAAACTGGCGATATTCAAATTGTTTGAATATATATTCATCTGAAGACAGAAGTTGTTTGAGAGTCAATACCTTGTATAAAAATTTGTTGAAAATGACGTTTCAAGAAACTGTGAATAGTTTTAAGAAGAAAAAACAACTTAAGTCATCATCTTTATACAAAGATAGGGGTTCCACACACAAGGAATCCCATTTAAATTTTGCATTAGAATCGTGCAAAGTTTTCCGGGTTGATTTTCTTTGTTGATTGTTTTCTTATTTAGGAAGTGAATAGTTTCCAAAAATGTTTCTTAAAGTTTCAAAAAACAACTCATGCTACAGTTACTTTTGTGCTTTCACGAGCTGAGGAGAGGAGCGGAAGAAGAGCTGAGGAGGAGCTGAGGAGGAGCTGAGGAGGAGCTGAGGAGGAGCTGAGGAGGTGCTGAGGAGGACCTGAGAAGGAGCTGAGGAGGAGCTGAGAAGGAGCTGAGAAGGAGCTGAGAAGGAGCTGAGGAGGAGCTGAGGAGGTGCTGACGAGGAGCTGAGAAGGAGCTGAGAAGGAGCTGAGAAAGAGCTGAGGAGGGGCTGAGGAGGAGCTGAGGAGAAGCTGAGAAGGAGCTGAGGAGGAGCTGAAGAGGAGCTGAGAAGGAGCTAAGGAGGAGCTGAAGAGGAGCTGAGGAGGTGCTGAGGAGGAGCTGAGAAGGAGCTGAGAAGGAGCTGAGGAGGAGCTGAGAAGGAGCTGAGAAGGAGCTGAGGAGCTGAGTTGCAGGTACACTCATATTACGAAAATTTGGAAGGGTTGTTAATGGTGTAAGCAATTCAAAAAGGGCGTTGTATGCGAAAAACAAAATGAAATCATATTCAGGAATCTAATCCGGATCGCTTTCATGGGATTCAATGCACCTTTTAACTACGCCGAGATGGACACTTGCAAATTATTTTGAATATTTCGTTTTTGAGCTGAAAATTTCGACCGATTCAGCTTTTCTAGCTTCTTCTCACAGATTTGTATGTTCATTCAAATTCTCTTTTCATAAACGAACAATAATATATTCTCCTTGTTTGTAGAAAAATGTGCAGTTCTACTTTTAGAAAAAAAAATGTTAGAAATGACTTTAAAGCAATTTGCAGAAACTATAGTTTAGTTTCAAAAGATTTGTCAGGTACTTTGCTTCGCATTTTGCCTAAATGAGGAATTACACGGCTAACAGCATGTATTGGTCTATAGGTTGCCTTCCTTTATTACGCTTTGTGGAAAAAAATGAGAAAAAAAGAATGTCCATGAATGGTTGCTTTATGAAAATACCGAGCAAATTGAGGGTCGAATACGTCTTCCCAAAAGAAATATTACTTTAGAAGCGGCTTAAGAAAGTTAAATAAGTGTAAGTTTTAGCTTAAGGATTATTCTTCCTTTTTGAAAAGAACAATTTTGTGTTCTTCGTTTTTGAGAAAAATAATCTAGAAGCTTATCTTGAATATTTGTGCAGTCGTTTAATGATCTCAATAAGACCGTTTGGCTCGATACCGATGCCTTCTAAAATGACACGCCTTTTTCTTCGTAATCTATACTTGACGTCATTTTAGATGAAGTTCTGATGTACATTTTCAGACTGTTAAATTATGGAAGGCTCTATAAATTTTCCACTTATAGTCGTAAAAGATTTTCAGAAATTAATTTTCAAAAAGCGTAGGCGTG
This sequence comes from Eristalinus aeneus, assembly GCA_955652365.1. Lineage (NCBI taxonomy): Eukaryota > Metazoa > Arthropoda > Insecta > Diptera > Syrphidae > Eristalinus > Eristalinus aeneus. The sequence continues at coordinate 94,011,254 of OY019131.1, forward strand.
TCTCTTTTTGTATTTTTTTTTTTCAAATGTAAATAGTTTAACGTTAAAATTTTTTCGTTAATTCAGTCGTTTCATAAATTAAAAAAAATTCTATGCATTTATATATGAATTTTTAAAATTATCAATTTTCTTCAGAATGAATGAACTATTCAAAACCACTTGTAATAAAAAGAAAAAAAAAATATTTTCAACTTACATTTTTCCAAAATTCTTCTCTAGGATCACATTCAAATTGTCATCCCACCAAATTAATGGAAACCAAAGCCAAACTTAACTCAAATAGAACCGTAAATTTTCAAAACAAAAAAAGATAAAACTAAAAATATCTGGAACTGAAGTCACACAAAAGGAAACCTTCACTTTTCACACAAAATAATTTTTATTTCAGCACAACTCCTATTCCTAGTTTTTTTGTTATTTTCTTTTACAATTTGAAACCGATTTGAAAGAGAACGTTTGAATAACTGACCGAAATTGAAACAGATTCAGGCTTTTTATACGCAGTCATTTGCCCACAGGCCGAGGAGATCATACACTTCGCCACCGAAAAGGACTACACTGCGCAATTTCAAATATTCACCACAAGGACATCCGTAAACACGACGCGAAATAATTGCGTACAGGACACATGTTGCTGGCCTTTACTACTGCAACTGTTGCTCGTCACGCGGACGAGACAACAAGTCGAACGCCAGCAAGCTGTTGAATACTGGCACTTAGCAGACACTTTGCCTGCCGGGCGATGCCTTTGGGTGGATGATGCACCATGGCTGGGGCGGATGAGATGCGGGGCCTATCATGGTCCCAGGAGAGATGTATCCAATCGAAGGGCAGGAGAGTGCCGGCAATCAGTTCACACTGTGATTGGTTGGAGTGTATCGCATGCGTTTCTTATATCGCCAGTTTTTGTCACGTTTCTATTTTTTTTTTTTTCGTTTTTGCACAAATCGAACTAATGACAAACAAAGCACATCAAGACGGACAGCGCGGCGGCGATGTTCGGTTTTCTGTTTCGCGTAGACTTCTCGCCGATCGAACGTGTGCGTCGACTGCGAAAGCTTCGACGAGATTGTTTCCAGTCGCGTACCTGAAGTTGGCTGGTGCTGCTGCAGCCAGCCCCGAGTGTGCCTGTCAGCGAGAATCACACACACTCGTCAGGCGTCAGATATTTGCGCGGTAAAAATATGCCAGTACTCGAAATTAATTTTTGTTTGGAATCAAATCCGATTAGTGCGCCAGCCCACTCTGTGGTATGAGCAATTAATTCTTTTTTCGCTCCAGAGGGGCAGTCGGATGCGATTCGCGAATATTCAAACTAAGAAGTGCTCTCTATCATGCGCGGGCTTATATAGCGCGAGCCGCAAAGTACAAAGCAAAACGTGCGCCGTTCAATTTGAGATTATTACTTTTGTGTATTTGAGGAGGTCTGCGCGAAAAATAATCGTTCTTTGAAGTACAACAGCATGACATGCAAAAACAGGAGTTGGAGCAGTTGGGAGTTGAGGAATTCGGGTTATTTATTTGCGCTGATGAGCTAGATCAAACCATCAATCATCATCATCAGCGGATCAATTTGGAGGACCAGTTTGCTGCTCGTGGGCCTTTGTTTTGGGGAATTCAAGACTTCAAGTGTGCGAGAGCTCCATGATCTCACCGAAGATCGAAAACACTTGATGTAGCTTGAGGTAGGTTGAGGTGTTTGCTTTGAGAATGAGTCACACGAATGTTCGGCGTGCCCTAAGTGTCGAAGGTCGTGTGACTAGGTCTGTGAGGAGGCTTAATTGCATGTTTCGGCTTTGATAAAGTGCTGCTAATCTGCAGCTATTTCTGCCGGAGGTGCACGCATTTGCGCTGTTTGATCAAGCAAGCGATGAATGAGTGTCCACCGAAGTGTTTCTTGGAAATCTGTTCAAAGTGCGTAAAAACCTAATCTTATCGTTAAAATTGAAAGCATTAGATTCATATACTAATCGCGTTGATCATCACATTTGTCGCTTTGAGAGGAAGTAAGTACACTTAAGTGAGTTATCGTGGAAAATTATCCATTTTTATGATGCAGATAAAAGAGTGGAGCTATTGATTGATGTTCACGTGATTGGAAATGAAGTAGAGATTGAAATGAATGTTGGTGTGGTGCTGTGTGGACTACAAACATGCTGTGTGTTTCATGCAAAACCACGTAAACCGGCCTTAATGAAAGGGTGATGAGCTTGCAAGCGTAGTCTATGAATTAGAAGAAATAGGGGGATGCCGAGGAAGTTTGTTTTTTTCTTTGAAAAGTAAACGAGATTTTCAACATTGTACCTTCTCGTTTCCACTTCTGGCCACACTGTGTACAAGTGGGATACTCTCGTGCCGAATGTCGCAACTTCGAGTTCTCGACTGAGCCGAATTGTTGTATGGCATCACATTTTAAGAGTTGTATACAGAGTACAGCCTGGTCAAGCGTCTATGAATACAACGCTTAAGATGGCTAGGCCATGTAGAGCGTATAGACATCACTGCTCCGGCCCGAAAAGTCTTCGAATCTGAGCCGTTGGGACAACGCAACAGAGGACGAGCTAGGCTAAGGTGGCGCACATAAGTGGAGAAGGACCTTAACCAACTTGGAGTTCGCAACTGGAGGCAGCTAGCGAAAGATCGTGCTCCCTGGAGAGGCATGTTGGTTGAGGCCCAGGTCCACCCCGGATTGTAGCGCCACAAGAAGAAGAAGAAGAAGATTGAGAGTACAAATGGATTCGTTTTTGGTGTTCAAAACTTCTCTTTTTATTGAAAAAAAGTAAAAGATATATCACTCAAAGTAAGACTACCATTAATCGGAAAGGAAAAGGTCTGTAGAATACGGCGGGTTGGGTAAGACATTCCATTTTAACGTTTCGAGGTATTTTTTGACCACTACAGCCACGACGGGTCGAGTGTGAATATCTGGCGAAGTCACCTTGTCAAACCTGTCGATCGTTTCTGGCCGTTTTTCATGTTCTAATAATAATAATTGTTGGCTCTACAGTCCAAAGGGGGACCAGGGCCTAGGTTACTCATCACCTACTCGTGTTGTGCGCGCTATTGTTCTCTCACGAGTAGAAGGGACCTACAGCTTTTTGCCGACTCCGAACGGCGAAATTTGAAATGCTTTCGTAGACAGTTATTACTCTTTGAGTGTGAAAAGTGAAAAATTGGTGTTAAGCTGGGAATCGAACCTAGACCCTTCGGCGTGTGAGCGTCACACTCTACCCTCTACTCCACGGCGACCACTATGTTCTGCACTACTCAAATACTTTAATTGCAGTCGATAACGTTTCCCATCAATGTTTGGCTGGTTTTGGCAGTTCACAGTACACATCACCCATCTGGTTCCATCATATCCAGAGAATGACCCGTGGATGTTTTTCATTGGTGTCGATGTAGGCGATGATGGAACGGAGTCACTTCCATTGTCATCACAGTATATCCACTTTTCATCTCCAGCCAATATCCAATGCAACAATTCCTTTCTTAATGCATTTCAAGGAGCAAATCTGAGGTGACAAATCTCCATTCGACATCTCTTGGCTTCAACTCCAACCGAAGCCAATTTCCTTAATAATTTAGTAAATAATAATTGTATGGCGGGACAATCCACAGAGGGACCAGGGCCTATCTGGCTTATCAACTACTCGTGTTGTGCGCGCTACTGTTCATTCACGAGTAGAAGGGACCTACAGTTTTTTGCCGACTCCGAACGGCGAAATTTGAGATGCTTTCTTAGACAGTTATTACTCTTTGAGTGTTGTCAGCAGCTCGAAAGAGGCGGTGCCGTGAAATATTCGAAAAATTGGTGTTGAGCTGGGAATCGAACCTAGACCCTTAGTCGTGTGAACGTCGCACTCTACCCACTACGCCACGGCGGCCACCGAAAGAGGTGATGGCGTGAAAAATTCGAGGTCAGCCGGGAATGGAACCTAGACCCTCGCTGTGTCAGCGTCGCACTCTACTCACTACACCACGGCGGCCAATTTCCTTACTTTTCCATAAATCAAAATTTCTCTTGCCGAACGGAAATTATTTACGGAGCGACTCCCACCACATTGCATTGGATCCAACAAAGTCTCCAATTTTTTGCTTGGGCTGGTCAAGACGTTTTTTGTCTTCAACGCTAAAACCACCACTTTTAAAACATAGAAATCACTCCCTGTATGTGGACGGAGCAGATTCTCCATAAACTTCTATTAGCTTTCGATGGGCTCTAGCTGCACTTTCAATTGAAAAAGAAAATTAGAACTTCGCGGTCAAACGAAAAATACTAATTGTTTACGAAAAGGATTCCCGAAGTTTGTCGTTTGAAGTTGGCCAAAAAAGTAGGTCCCCTCTACTCGTTAAAGATCAATCCCGTGCAAGACTAGTGGGAAGAATCTATGGCCTGGTCCCTTTTCCGACTGTCGTATTACTCAAATAATTAATTATTGGCACATGAAATAAGTACGACTTGAAGTCAATGGCAGCCTTTTCCCTCTTTAATAATGTTGACGTTCGATAGATCCACCTAAATGAAGCAACCAATCTTTAGACACAATTTTAACCTTCAATCTCCATCAGCTGTAGAACTAAACTTGATTTGTGGAGTATTAGGGGATAAACAGTACGGTGATCAGCACTGTCTCTGATTGTATGCGTTTCAGTTGAAGCTGGTCCCAGTGATTAAAAACCCTTTCCTACGCTATTTCACCTCAAAAACAGTCGGCTTGTAGTTAAATCTTTACGTGCGTTATTCCTTTTAGCAACAGAACGAATGCACTTTTGCAATTTACAATTTATTGTAAATTTTAATTTCTTTTTCCAGCAATCGTGAAAAATTGCGCACTGGAATATCGGAACTTTAGGTATACTTTTAAGAGACAGACAATATTGACAGCTGCTGAACATAAGAGTGTTAAGTCTTCTTTCTCGCATAGTGAATCTGGTCTGGTTGGATTAACCAATTTCTGGAAAGATCAGCCAACAAGCCCTGCAAGCACATTTATGTCAACAATGTTTCTCCTATTGTGCTGAAATTCCAAAGTACACAAGAGAGATATTATGTGCTTCTAGCTGCTGCTGCTTTCCGCAAAAATTACAGGAGAGACATCTGTCTTCGTAATATGGACATGGATAAGGACAACAACTGCTACCTTAATGAAAGTTTAACTAGCAAGACTCGTTCCCTTCTACGATCAAACAGAAGAAGAAAAAACAGCTGTTTAATGTTTACACCAAATTTGGACATGTGTCTGTAAAGAAAGATGCTGCCAGTGAAAGCTTCCTCATCAAAAGCTTGTCCAGAATTCGAATTCTGGTATGGTTCACAGACGGATGGACAGTGGTCTCTGGATGTTATTGGATAAAGTGCTACTTGATCCAAGCCAATATCGATGGTATTGTGGAAGGCAGTAGACGCGTCGGGTGGCTGGGTGATATGGGAACAGGGTAGGCACTGGTTGGGATCAACCTGGCGATGCCCAGCTGTTGTAACTGTCTCACACACATCAATTGTGCTTATTGGCAGCCACCGGGTGCTGATTGTTGTTCATCCGAACTCTAATTGCTAAGCCTATAAGTGCGACCTCTGCTCAAGAGGTATACAAAAGGGCCTGGTCCTCCAGGTTGGGGGTGTGCGTCGGAGTAACTGCCCGGCGACATAAAAATCACCCGTTACGAATCAACCGAATGCCTCGGATACGGATGGATACACTGTTGACGAACCTCGCAAACGAAAGAAGGATAATGTTTTACGGAATGTGAGGCCCCAAACAGACCACGTGCAGTCGATGAACTTGCGGAGGCCCTGGACTGCTATAAAGCAGACATTACCGCGATTCAGGAAATCCGGTGGAATGAGCCGGACAAGGGAAGAGTGAGAAACTGCGACATATACCACGGCGACTGCTACAGGGAGAGAGGGAAACGCTTATTTGGATGCGGTTTTGTTGTTCTAGGCAGACTTAGGCAAAAAGTTTTAAGCTTCCAATACATAAGCGAACGCCTCAAAAACAATCCGCATCAACGCTAAATTTGGGAATATAAGCCTCATATGCGTCCACGCCCCGACAGATAAAAAAGAAGACAGCGCTAAAGAAGACTTCTATCACCTCCTAGAAAGGACATACAATCGATGCCCCAGCTAAGACACCAAGATCGTTCCAGGAGATTTCAACGCTCAGCTGGGAAGAGAAGAAGTCTTTGCTAAAGTCATCGGAAGACACAGCCTGCATGCCAACACCGCTAGAAACGGACTCAAGCTAGTTGACTTCGCCTCGGGGCGAAATCTCTCTGTGGCCTGCACACGGTTTCCACACCGTTCCTCTAAATGGAATCCAAAACAGTCCAATTTTGTAATGATAAATTTAATCTCTTGCCCAAGCAAAAGAAGTCAAACTAATAAAAGTTTTTGGACACCGGGGAATTGCTGTCAACGAATCCGCAAATAAACTTGTGAGTTGTGCTTGATGAACCGGTGTCCGTAGACTCTGATTCAGAGGACAGAAATTAAATTGTTTTTACACGAAACCCTTGCCTAGGGGTTGATACTATATTGGCTTGTTCAGAAAATTCATGGACCTTCTTGCTTTAATAAAAACATCAATTCGGTTGAGGCCCTAACGTAGACAAACGCACTCTTTTATGTTGCCTTCTTTTTGATACTTGTCAGTACCTTTAAACTCGGACTGTAAAACCAGTGCAGTGTAGATGTCCACTCTAGAATACATAACCTAAAACACTCTAGAATACATAACCTTAAATTTTTTAAAACTTGGCACAGTAAAATTTAAATATAATCTGGTGGACATTCTTAAACAGGAGCGTTTTGAAGTTTCTTCAATAGAAAATACATATGTTCAAGTTGAGCCTTATACAATCGCTTCATTCTACCAATTCAACATGAACAAAATACAGAAAGTTCAAGATGAATTTCATAACCTCCAATTGTGCAACAAAACAACTAAGATTCGATGTATCCCAAGATCTCTTCACAAGCCTACAAGAATTAAAATCGTAATTAAATCCTGACTGACTGGAACGATCATAAACTTCTTTAAATATCTGATCAATGGGATTATTTCCTTCTTTTCCTTTTTTTTCCACAAAATATCAAGGACTACCTGATCACATCGTAAAATGCACAAAGCATGAGAGAAACACATGGTCGCCGTGGCGTAGTGGGTAGAGTGCGACGCTCATACGCCGAAGGGTCTAGGTTCGATTCCCAGCTCCCACCTCTTTCGAGCTGCTGACAACACTCAAAGAGTAATAATGTCTAAGACAGCTTCTCAAATTTCGCCGTTTGGAGTCGGCAAAAAACTGTAGGTCCCTTCTACTCGTGAGAGAACAGTAGCGCGCACAACACGAGTAATTGATGAGCAAACTAGGCCCAGGTCCCCCTTTGGACTGTAGCGGCAACAAATTATATTAATAATTTGAGAGAAACTCACAAGAAAATCAAAACTGCACTTAAGGTCAGCATTGAAGATCAATTTTGCAAACATCTCTCAGAATAGAATGTAACACAGAATGATGAGAGCAGATGCAGCCTTACTTCCAGTTGCAACAAGTCGGGAATCAACCTACCTCACATTAGCCACACCGCAAAATGCAATGATTCAAACCGCAATCTACGTCACTTTCGCCAGGTAATGTACTGAAAGCTAAAGATCACATGTCCAGCGGTGAGGAAGACGTATATAATCAATTTGAAACATTACAATCACGAACTTAAGATGCGTAGTCTCAACCACAGAATTACAATAAATACTTCCACATGCAGATCACTCGCGCCTTTCTGATCTATGTGAAAAGCGCACTTCTGACGTTGATTAAAGGCCATGACAAAGACATCTAAAGGCAATTTTCTGTCCATATTCATCACTTTCGTTTGTTTATTCGTAAATCATTTTTCCGCAGAAACGAGACGAAGTAGTAATAACTGAAGTGTCGAATGAATTCCGCCTTAAGTGTCAGAAAATGAAATCCAAGTGATTTACAACGTGTTGCTCGAATTGCGATTGATGTTGATAGCAGACATGTGTTTCCTTTAATGTGTCAATAAACTCTTTAAGTGGGATTGCCTCTGATAGCATTTGGGAGACAAATGCTTAAAAGTTTATCAAACACCGCATGGTAGTGAAATAGTGATTTACGTTCAATATTCTCGGTATCAGGGTGAAGCTGTGGTTATATCTATAAATTAGCAAGTAATACTATTATTTTTGTGCATTCATGCAAAATTTTATATAAATGTGATTATTATTTCTTGTTTCATCTGTAGTTGAACAGAATCATAATGGCAACTGAGACGATGATGGTGAAAATTCGGCATCGCGCTGTAATTAAACTTCTCATTAAGCAGGGAAAAAGTCAATAAAGAGATGGTGGCTGCTTACCAGGGTTCCGCACCTTCATTATCAACTGTGCAAAAGTGGTCAAGTGAGTTCAAGAGAGGCAGAGAGAGCATTGAAGACGACTCCCACTTCGGCGCCCCTGCTACTGCTTGTACGGGAAAAAGCATCAAAGAAGTGGAAAAATATGTTCCTGAGGATGCCCGAATAAAGGTGAAAATGATGACAGAGATCACCAAGCTTTCAACTGGTGACATTCAAACCATTCTTTATGACCATCTTAACCTTTCAAAAGTCAGTGAAGGTGGGTGCCATGAATGCTCACAGCGCTTCAGAAAAAAGTGAAAATCGCATTCTGTAGAGAGCTTTTGCAGATGTGTAGTGAGAACGCAGACGGTGTTTTGGATCGAATTGTTACTGGGGACGAAACATGTGCTCACCACTATGACCTTAAGACCAAACAAGAGTCCATGCAGTGGCATAAAAAATGAACAGATACCCCGAAGAAGTTCAAATTCACTCCGTCTGCCGGGAAGCTCAGAGCCACAGTTTTTTGGGACACATAGAGAATCTTGCTCATTGAGTACAAAAAATAAGGTGAAACCATCAACGCCACATCCTACGCTTGTACTTTGCATAATTTGCGGTAGGAAATTAAAAAGAAAAACGGGGTAAACTCGCAGCGGATGTTTTGCTTCTTCATGAAAACGCTCCTTTTCACACGGCTCGAGTTTCCGAAGCTGCTGCGCGAGATTTTGGTTTCGAAGAAATCCAACACCCACCCTATTGTCCAGACCTTGCCCCTAGTGATTATTTCCTGTTTCCGGATTTGAAAAAAATGCCTTCATGGAAAAAGATTTTCGGATCATGAAGAACGCGAGTCTCCAATAAATGGGTGTTTTGCAGAGAAAGAAGGAATATATTTTTTTTTTTTGAAGGTTTAAAAAAGATTATCTCAAGATATATTGAAAAATAAAAAGAATTTAAATTGAATTCGCATTTTCCTTCATATCGATACCGAGAATATCGGTTCACTCACTTTCTGATTGATTAATTTTTCTGCTGTCTTTGGTGTCTTGCAGTCTCTACGACTAATTAATCGTTGCATTAAGCGCGCGTCGCTGTCAGTAAGCGTTTTTGATCGCCCCTGCTCATATTGAAAAGTTGGTAGGTATTATGCCAAAAAGAGTAAGGAGCGCAATATTTTTTCATTTTTCTTAATTTTCTTTAAGCATGTACTCATTTTTGCTCGCCACTGTATATATGAATACACCAAGCACCACGTTGAGGTCTGCGCTTTGGATGCTAACTACTTTTCTCCATGCTCATGTAAAGACACGATATTTATTGTAGGACATCTGTTGGGTATCAGTAATAAAATGGAAAAAACAAGATAAGCGAAGATGCATTTTAAGACAAGAAAATTCCCGTTATACGAAATGAAACCGAAATTTTGGTGTGCAAAATAATAGCACCACAAGTAAAACGTCGTAAATAAAATGCAAAATTTAATGGAATAGTACGGTTTTTATTTTTTTTTATACTACTGTTCTAGTACTTCGTCTTATAACCCTTACTTTTGAGCACAGAGGCACAACGTCGTGGCATAGAGTCGATTAGTGCCTGACATCGCCGAATTGGAATATCCCTCCACGCAGCCTGCACAGCTGTAGTGTATTTTTTTGGTTTCGCTTTAAAAACAGCTTATCCAAAATATAGGACCAGTACCGTTGTAGGAGAACAATCCACATATGTTAATTTTCGCGCCGCCGTGCTTAATGGTTTTTAAAGTACACTCCGGCTTAAGCTCTTGTTTTTTTTGCCTGCGAACAAATGTCCTGGTCCCAGGAGTTCCAAATAAAACAATTTTAGACTCATCTGTCCATAATATATTACGCCATTTGGTTACTTCCCAGTTCAAATGTTCTTGCGCAAATTGTTTTCTTTTATGAAGATGGACCTTTGTCAGCAAGCGTAGTTTTCTGGGACTTCTGGCAGGTAGTTCCTTCTCTACCAACTTCCTTCTTATGGTTGATGTTGATACGGGCAGATTTAGTTCCTTTTTTATTTTGTTTGATATGATGAATGGGTTTTGTTTCACTAATCTTATCGTTCTTCGCTCGTCGGTAGAGGTTAATTTCGATTTTTAATTTAATTTTTTCGATTTTAGATTTAGTAATCATTTTATTCGAACAACCAACGATTTCGCGCATAAATTTGTACGTTTTTCCGTCAGAAATTAATTTTTTACAAGTTCACGTTCCTAAGGAGTACAATGCACACCGCGACCCATTTTAATTGTTTATAACGTTGTATTTTAAATATACTAGTTTCAAAATACTTAAATATTTTTACTTAAATCTTTTGACGCACAAAAAAAAAACTAAACAGCAACAAACACTTCGAAAACACTTTTTAGAATGACATGGTGCTATTATTTTGCAAAATTTCGGTTTCATTTCGTATAACGGAAAAATTCTTGTCTGAAAATGCATCTTCCCTTATCTTGTTTTTGCATTTTATTACTGATACCCAACAGATGTCCTACAATAAATATCGTGTCTTTACATGAGCATGGAGAAAAGTAATTAGCATCCAAAGTGCAGACCTCAACGTGGTGCTATTTTTTGCACAGAACTGTATATCTCAACGAAAATAAATAAGTTTTAACAGAGGATAGTGTGTTGATCATAAAGATTACAGCAAGAGTTAACTCTTAATTCCTTGATTGCATTTTAAGTGAGCCTTTAAGGCACAGTCTTAATTTCCGCAAACATTGATGTATAATTCTGCTCCTAAGTGCCAATCTATTTCCGATTTTGGAATCAAAAACGTGCTCCTAGGCACATTACAAATACTCTTCTATAGAAGGTTCCAATTTCTCTAGACTGTAGTCTCTCATCCGACTCTTTAGACTGGAGCTTGAGCTACATATACCATAATAAGCCGCAAACGCCAACTTCTCTTTTTGTGGCGCTACAGTCCGGGGTGGACTTGGGTCTTAGACGGGCAAACGCCGACTATGCCGTAAAAAATTCACTCCTTACGTGTCGTACGCCCCAGAATTTAATAAGGGTTCATGATTGGCTTCTGACTCGCCTTCTCAAAACAACAAAGAGCTTTCTTCACTGCTTTGACTAATGCTCAAGGAAGCAGTGATTTGCTTGATTTCAGAGCCGACCTTTTACCCTGATATACTGTGGAGTTGCGTAGACGAAGAAGAAGAACAACATCAATTACTGCTTCAGTCTAAGCAATGCTGAAAGGTCTTTATAAAGCTTTTAATACTTTGTTATCTGTCAATTATGAATTCGAGAAATTTGTGGCTGCAACGTATCAGTACATGGTGGGCATGGTGGGCATGGGCCTATGCACGCGAGGTAACGTCGTTGATTGCGCTCAACATGGCGAGCTGCCAAGGCAATCCTCGTTAGTGCACAGGTCAAGTTGACATACAGCCTCCAAGTGGCGCCCCCTGGATAGCCATCACAACACCCGTTGTATGGTGAACTAATGTATGCAGCGACCTCCTCTGCCCGAGGATTTAAATAATGGGCCTGGCCTACCAGTCTGTGGGTTGTGCGTGAGGGTAACTTCCTTACCACGTAAAAATAGAATAGTTCAGAGAAACCGATATGCCTCGGATAAGGACGGATTAACTGTTGACGACCCCAGCAAACGTTTAAAGGACAACGATTTTCGGTTTTGCACTTGGAATGTGAGGTCCCTTAATAGACCACGTGCAGCCGAACAACTTGCGGAGGCCCTTGACAGCTACAAAGCTGACATAACCGCCATCCAGGAAGTGCGATGGGATGGGCCTGGCATAAAAGCGATGAAGAACTGCGATATCTACTACAGCAATTGCTATAGAGAGAGAAGGCAGCGCTTATTCGGATGCGGATTTGTTGTTCGAGGCAGACTTAGGCAAAAAGTCTTGAGCTACGACCCAGTCAGCGAGCGCCTCATGACAATCCGCATCAAGGCTAAATTCGGGAACATCAGCCTAATATGCGCTCACGCCCCGACAGAGGAGAAGGATGACAACATCAAGGATGACTTCTATGATCTCCTAGAAAGAACATACGATCGATGCCCCAGCTATGACACCAAGATCGTTCTAGGAGATTTCAACGCTCAGCTGGGAAAGGAGGACATCTTTGCTGGAGTCATCGGTAAACACAGCCTGCACGACAACACATCCGGAAACGGACTCAGGCTGTTGGACTTCGCCTCGGGGCGAAACCTCTCTGTGGCTAGCACGCGGTTCCCACACCTGAACATTCACAAAGGAACCTGGCGATCTCCTGATCAATCAACCGTCAACCAGATTGATCACGTTGCGATCGACGTCAGACACTCCTCCAGTATTCTCGATGTCCGAACCTTCCGAGGTGCAAACATTGACTCGGATCATCACCTTGTTGTAGCCAAGGTAAGAACCCGGATATCGAGAGAGCAACGGAGTCGAGAAAGGCCAAAACGGTTTGACGTCGAAAAGCTACAATCGCAGCTGATTTCTGGGAACTTTGCCGACCGAGTCTCCCGGAAACTCGCCCAGAGTTCGACGCTTCCTGCACTAAGCATAGAAGAAGAATGGAAACGTTGTCAAGAAGCCATCAAAGAAGCTGCCACTGATGTGCTGGGTTTCACGTCACCACCCAGAAGGAACCCATGGTTTGACGACGAGTGCAGGCAAGCGCATGCAGCTAAACAAGATGCCTATAAGGCGACGCTGCATCGAACAACGCGAGCTGTTCGTGAACTCTACGAACAGAGAAGAAGGGAAGAGCACCGGCTTCTCAGAAGGAAAAAGAAGGAGCATGAGAAGCGCGCGGTCGAGGAAATGGAAAGGTGCTTTGGCAGGAATGAAGTCCGAAAGTTTTACCGAAAGGTAAAACAGCTATCCGGAGGATACAAGGTTCGGACCAAGGCCTGCCGGGACCAAAATGGACAACTAGTAGTAGAGTCGCAGTCTGTGCTGAGAATCTGGAAGGATCATTTCTGCAGACTCCTAAACGGCGATGACGACCCAAATCCCGCTGTTAGGCAGAATGTTCCACTCAATTTGGACGATGATGGACAAGCATTCCGTCCCCCCGACTTAGACGAGGTGAAGATAGCAATATCCAAGCTAAAGTCGAACAAAGCTGCTGGAGCGGACGGACTGTCCGCAGAACTATTTAAAGCAGCTGGAGATGACCTGGTTGGGCGCATGCACCAGCTCATCTGTAAGATATGGTCGGAGGAAAGCATGCCCGATGAGTGGAATCTCAGCGTCGTTTGCCCGGTCCACAAAAAAGGAGACCCCTTTGACTGCGCCAACTACAGAGGGATTAGTCTCCTGAACATCGCATACAAGATCCTCTCTGCCGTATTGTGTGAGCGTCTGAAACCATTTGTCCATGACCTGATAGGTCCCTATCAGTGTGGTTTCAGACCAGGGAAGTCCACAATAGACCAGATCTTCACATTACGGCAGATCCTGGAAAAGACCCAAGAACTGCAAATTGACACCCACCACCTATTCGTCGATTTCAAGGCTGCATATGACAGTGTGCATAGAGACGAGCTATACAGTGCCATGTCTAGTTTTGGCATTCCTACCAAACTCGTCAGATTGTGTAGGATGACGATGGAGAACTCTCGCTGCTCCGTCAAGGTCGGTACCGAACTCACCGAGACCTTCAATGTCAAAAAAGGTTTTAGACAAGGCGACGCACTGTCATGTGACTTCTTTAACATCATCCTCGAGAAGATCGTGCGTAACTCACAAGTCAACACCAGAGGCACGATCTTCCAGAAGTCAGTTCAATTGTTAGCTTACGCTGATGACATTGACGTGATTGGACGAACACAGCGAGCCGTCAATGAGGCGTTTGCTGGCATTGAAGCGGAAGCGGCCAAAATGGGTCTTGCGGTAAATGAGGGCAAAACGAAGTACATGCTGTCATCAAGGAAGGACACACAACATCGACGTCTCGGACGGAGCGTCACACTAGGCAGCAGAAACTTCGAGGTAGTTAAGGACTTCGTCTACCTCGGCTCCGCGGTAAACAGGGACAACAACATCAGTACCGAAATCAAACGCAGAATCACTCTTGCCAACCGCTGTTTCTTTGGGCTCAAGAGGCAATTGAGTAATAAAGCCCTCTCTCGAAGGACTAAGCTGGCTTTATATAACAGCTTGATCATCCCCGTCCTACTATATGGCGCAGAATCTTGGACGTTAGCAAAGGCGGACGAGGAAGCCCTTAGTCTTTTTGAGAGAAAAGTTTTGCGTGCGATTTTTGGTCCTGTTTGCGTTGATGGCATCTGGAGGAGAAGATTTAATGACGAACTCTATAGGCTGTACAGCGACATGCGCCTGGTTAAGCGTCTACGGATACAACGCTTAAGATGGCTAGGCCATGTAGAGCGTATGGACACCACTGCTCCGGCCCGAAAAGTCTTTGAATCCGAGCCATTGGGACAACGCAACAGAGGACGGCCTAGACTGAAGTGGCGCACACAAGTGGAGAAGGACCTCAACCAACTTGGAGTGCGCAACTGGAGACAGCTGGCGAAAGATCGTGCTGGCTGGAGAGGCATGTTGGTTGAGGCCCAGGTCCACCCCGGACTGTAGCGCCACAAGAAGAACGTATCAGTACTTCATGAAGTTTAAAAAAAAAAAAAACGCGTCCCGTCGTCTTGGAAAATTGCGCCGATTGCAAAATATTCGCAAGAGATATATGTTTTTATTCCATCTGTCGACGGTTATATGACTTCTATACATCTTTCGAATTTCCGTAAACTATCTAGAAAAAGCCTCTCATGCTTCATAGAAATACGGAGAAAACCCCGAGTTCAATAAAACATCTACATTTAAGTGGTTTATGAAGTTTTAAGGCATTTGTATAACGACACCTTATACACTTATTTAATTTGTCGTATAAAGGCCTTCTGCTATAAAATGCTAATGCAACTTCTTTACTCCTCAAGTTCTATTCTTAGAATCCGCACTGTATCAGCATGTAAACAAAATCGAAATTCTTAAAACACAACAAGTGCGAGGAGGACAAAGCCACATTCCTCTCATCTCTGACATGTGTTCAAAACGTCAGTCTGAAAAGGAATTTAAAAGAAGATTTGCGTAACTTTTCCTTCTCCAGTTTATTTGCCTCAAAAATGTTGTCAATCAATCTAAAATCTCGCATTATTGCTCCAAATTCACGGAATTCAATTTATCTGCTATTCACTGCCACAAAATCCCTCCATACAACTCCCATTTTGTATAAAGAAAACGAGAAAAATGTTCAAATGTCCTTGGATGTGTCGGTGATTGGTGTGCCAAATGCCGGGAAGAGCACCTTTATAAACGGTCTAATTCATCACAGAGTTTGTAATCCATTGCATTGTGTTCCAAAACAGATGATTTTTATGCATTTTCCCCATCAGGTCTGCCCGACATCCACCAAAGTTCACACAACCCGACAGGCGAACAAAGCAATCTATACAACAGGAAACACTCAGCTGGTGTTCTATGACACACCTGGCTTGGTGACGCAAAAGGAAATAAATAAACACAACTTGGAACAAAGTTTTAAGAGTTCCTATCGGCATGCCATACAGAACTCGGATATCATTGCTGTTCTGCACGATGTTTCAAATTCTTGGACGCGAAACGAACTCCATCCAACGGTGCTAGATACGCTGAAAGCTTACCCGGAGGTTCCAAGTTTCATTGTGCTGAACAAAATTGACACATTGAAGTCGAAGAGAATCCTGTTGGATCTCGTCAAGAAGTTAACAAATGATACGCTGTCGAAGAAGAAGGGAGTCAAGAAGGTTGAGGAGAAAAAGGAAAGCGATCCCAGGTTAACTGACTTGAAGAAACGTCAGACGGGTTGGAGTAACTTCTCAGACATTTTCATGGTGTCGGCGGTGTTGGGTGATGGTCTCAGTGAAATTTTGGTAAGATTGCAATGTTTTCTATGTGCCCACACTCATTTCATTTCATTTTCAGACGTATCTGTTGCATCAGGCAAAGCCAAGACCATTCAAATATCCCACCAATATATTCACAGATGAGCCAGCGGTAAATCTAATTGTGAACAGTGTTCGTGCAAGACTGTTGGACTATCTTCCGCAGGAAATTCCCTACAATTTGAAGAGTCAAATGGAGTATTACAGCGAGGAGAGGAGTGAGTGCTTCTGGAAAATTCAATTTTGAGTTCTGTATACTTATCTGCTTTATATCACAGACACAATTTACGCATCAGTGCAAGTAGTCTGCCCCACGGAACGTATCGAGAGACTAATTTGCGGTGAAGGGAATGGAAAATTGAAGCAAATCACCGAACGAGTTACCTCAGATTTAGTGGAGACATTCGGAAAGCCCATTTCTCTCACGATATCCACGATAGCCAGGAGGTCAAATCAAAATAGGTCATAGATGTGCAGTAGTTTAAGAAATGTTCTTTCAAAATATAGGCGCTTCATATGTTAATCGTACAAGTTGCCTTCTTTCAATTATTTAATGAAAAGGTTTGTGCCGTCCTTTGACCACTTTCAAGTTCACGGAATTCCCCATAAATAAAACAGAAACAAATATAAAGTTAACTATGTATTTATAAACTTATCACTTAAAACACAACATTCTTACGACTAGCTATTTACAAGGACCTTACAAGAGAGCTATTAGATTCCTTAGGCTTACAATAAGTTAAAGAGAGTACAAATGGATTAGTCTTATCAATACATATGATTACACATCTACAGCAGCGACGGGAACAGGTCATTTATACTGTTATTCCACGCCATCTCGTCAAACGTCGATATCGTGCTTCCAATGTCGCTCTGTGGTGAGCCGATTGATTCATATCCCGGGTCTGAGTAGGAATGTATTGACAGAGGGCTCTTGACGCAACTCTTCCTCGTATCGGTGGGCAGGGACAAGAACTTCTCAATGGGATCAAAGTCCTCGTCATCATCACCCACGTCATCGGATGTCACGCCACACTCTATGACGCCTTCTTCGTGTCTTGGTTCCTCGCCCTCGCAGTACACCTCTTCAACCGCCTCGTTCATGGCGATAGCATCATCGCCTACTACTATCGTTATGGAATTTGTCTTCTCGTCATAGGTCCCGTAGATAGTCTCGCCCGCGTCAAGGGGCGCGTCTGTTGTGTTTCCCAGTGATGGGGCGATGGTGCTTATGCTGATATTGTTGCTGCTATGTTGGCTGGATTCCATGACTTCTGGTGTGGTCCCCACCACTGATCCAGACAGTCGCTCTGCGATGCCTGCATCTTGGGCAGCTTCTCCGTGGCTCTCTGGATGGCTTCCTTCCATGTCTGCAGTGATATCTGCGAGTAGGCTTTCGGCAAGCTCTTCCAGTTTAGTGGCGTCGAAATCTTCGAGCATGTCTTGTAGAGAAGGCAAAGCGCTACAATCTTCCAGAGCGCTGCAACTGAGCTCTCGCTGAAGGCTGACTGGCGCGTGCGCTTGTCGCTTTGTGTCAGTGATTTTGATTCCTTCATTCCCTGCGGCAGAGGGTTAAAGAGGGATACTGCAGATCCTTTGAGAATGGAATCAAAATCGACACAATTCAACGACTCTTGCTGTTGTTGTTGTGCGCTACTGCGTTGTGTGCTGCTTTGCAATTGCTGTAATTGCTGCTTGAGTTGCTCGACTTCCTTATCTAGCTTCTGGTTTTTCTCCAAGAGTGAGTCATTGATGGCTTGGAGGCTATCGCATTTGTTTTGTAAAATTTCTGTCTTTTCGGTGAGTTCAATAACGGTCTGCTCCATTTCTTCCATGCGGGCTTTTTTACGATCACGAGATGTTTGTGCTGCTACTCTGTTCTTCAATTTTCTGAGAAAATAAAAACCAATTAAAGAAGGGATTAAGAGATAGCTAGGGATTTGGTTCTTACTTTCTCTGCAGCTTTTCCTCCCATGATAGATGGTCCAAACGTCGTTTCTTTCCCCGGCATGCACTAATTTCTTCCGAAGAGGAGGTGGAACTCTCACAATTGGAGTTCACCTCCATGGCTGTGACCCTGGTCAAGGGGTTAGGTGTTATTGCAACGTACTTTGGAACGGTTATAAAAACTGGAGTATTCATTGCGTGTTAACAAATTGGCGAAATGATTTGACGATTTGTGTATGTTATCTCAATCTCTGTATCCACGACTGGATCGAATTTGTAACATCTGCTCAACACTATGGTTTCTGTAGGTTTATCCAAGATGTAAAACACTTCTTCCTCTTCATTTCCGGCAACTAATGTTGTTTTGTTATATCTCTAATCTGGAATCTACACTTAGCTTGTCGAACGATTTCTTTTTCGCTTCTTAGTTGGATCAATCTTAGCACAAATTGCGTATGATTCTCGAATGTTTGCTGGGCTCTGGTTGATTCACTGATTTGGTTAAATGTGATTGGTCGAGCGAAAATTCTAGGCTGACGTGGTCTTTTGACAACTGTCTGTGGGGCGTGTTGCCATGCGGACAAATTCTGTACTGTCATACGTGGAGAAACGTAGTGAATTTATTTTAATGAGAAGGTAGATGGGACTTTGTTTGGAATTGTACGAATCATTAATGTTTTATTTAGAACTAATTTAGACATTTGACTTAGAATAATTTGTTGGATTTTTTAAAAAAAAACGGCATCTATTGGTCGAATGTTATTGTGGACACTACCTGCATGTCGCCTGATGTGGTTGCTTCATTATAACGTTCAGATAAAGGGACCTGTGTAGAGTCATCAGTTGTCATTGCATAACCAAACATGCTCGTGGTATCTTCATTGATCTGGATTTCCTCATTTTGTGTGTAAGAGGACTCAGTTGTTCCGAATGAGTATGAATCTTGTTCTGCTTCTGTTAAGCTCTCGTTGGCTTCGTAGAAGTTCGTTATTTCCGTTCCGTAGGCGATCTGAGTTGTTCTGTACGAGCTATCGCTTGCTTCGTAGGAGTTTACGGTTGTGCCGTCAGGCAATTCAGTCACAATGAAGGAGTCGGTCTGTGCGTTCTTTACTGTCACATCAGACGCCTTTGTATCTCTATGACTGATGTCGTTTGCTTTGTAAAGATTCTCGGTTGTTGCATAATAGTTTTTGGTTTCCCCATAATTGTCGTTTCCTTTTGCATTTTGCCTTTCCGTTACAAATGAATTGGTTTCAGTGTCAGGACTACCGTTTGTCGTCCATTCGTAAGGACTTTCTGTCGCATAAAATTCTTCAGCAGACATTGGGGTCATTACAGCGACATTCTCCCTAATTGGATAGATTACATGTACATTTGTTTCCTTCAACTTGTTTTGATCTCTTATATTCTTGTTGTTGAATGTTCGACGTCCGAGTGTTGGTCTGGAAGATTGAGACATTCCAGCTTGAAAAGGATACACAAGAAACACATTCGATTGCACCACAGAAATGAAACATAATCCAAAAAGCAGCAGGATAGTAAATTCTTTCCTAAAAAACATTGTTTTTAAAATTAAGAACCACGATTTTAGAGACGAGAAATTTTACCTTAAAAACTTCTTCATGACGTGAATGCTCCAAATTTTTGTAAAAGACTAGATGTTTATTTGGACTTACTTTAGTTATATACATGGCTGCCCAACGAAACTGTTATTTAACTTGAACTTGATATTGTTTGCTGGATTTTTTGTCATTTCAGCACTCGCTACCTGTTTTCTTACTTACCGGCAACCGATTACTAATCCCCTGATATACCGGTAAGTACCCTCCGGCTTTTTTGCGCGTAACACGCAGCGGTAATTATACATGTAAACATTTACGTAAGTTATGGGGGACATTATACAAAGTTTATCGCGATTTGTTGTTTTTATTTTGATCCCTTTAAAATTATCCCTACGAAGTATTTTACAATTGCACCAATCTTTTTTAATCTTCTGAACAATCTAATTCCGAAAACTGTGTTGTCTAATTATAAAAAGAGTGTAAATATCACATTTAGCTGTTTACAAAACAACGTATTTTTTAAATGTTGGCACAGCTGTTTTTCACAGGGAGGGATGAGCCTTCTTAACAACGCCTACAAGATCCTCTTTGCCGTATTTTTGCGCAGCCTGAGAAGTCCACGATAGACCAGAACTTCGCTTTACGGCAGATCCTGGAAATGACCATCTTCGTCCATTTTAAGGCCGCATATGACAGGGTGCATAGAAACGAGCTATACAGTGCCATGTCTAGTTTTGGCATTCTTACCAAACTCGTCAGATTGTTTAGGATAACGATGGAGAACTCTCGCTACTCAGTCACGGTCCTTCAATGTCAAAGACGGCTTCAGATAAGGCGATGCACTGTCATGTGACATTTTTAACATCATTCTTGAGAATATCGTGCGTAACTCACAAGTCAACACCAGAGGCACGATCTTCCAAAAGTCAGTTCAATTGCTAGCTTACGCTGATGACATTGACGTGATTGGAGGAACACAACGAGTCGTCAATGAGGTGTTTGCTGGCATTGAAGGGGAAGCGGCTAAAATGGATTTGGCGGTAAATGCGGACAAAACTTAGTACATGCTGTCATCAACGAAGGACACACAACATCGACGTCTCGGACGGAGCGTCACACTAGGCAGCAGCTACCTCGGCTCCGCGGTAAACAGGCACAACAACACTAGTGTCCAAATCTGTTTCCTTGGGCGTAAGTGGCAATTGAGGAATAAAGCGAGTAAAAAGTCCTTCGAGAAAGGGACTTAGCTTGCTTTATATAAGAACTTGATCATTTCAGTCCTAATTCCGGAAACCTGGACGTTACTAAAAGCGGATAAGGAACTTCTTAGTCTTTTCGATAGAAATGTTGGTCCTGTTTGCGTCGATGGCATTTTTAGGAAAAGATTTAATGACGAAATTGACTGCAACATGCACCTGGTCCAGGGTCTTCGGATACAAGGCTTAAGATGCCTATGACAACACTACTCCGCCCCGAAAAGTCTTCGAATATGAGCCATTGGGACAATGCAACAGAGGACGGTCTAGGCTAAGGGGGCGCACACCAGCGGATAAGGACTTCAACCATCTTCGAGTGCGCAACCGGAGGCAGCTAGCAGAAGATTGTGCTGGCTGAAGAAGCACGTTGGTTGAGACCCAGGTCCATCCCTGACTGTAGCAGCACAAGAAGAAGAAGAAATGCAACTTAAGAAAAAAACAATGGGAACCCCAAAATTTACTTGACAAACGTTGAAGACGAGCCAAAAATTAACTAAACGGGTAGCATCTTCGATCTAGTTGGTATATGTACAAAAAGAGAGATCTACGTACCAGCATAAACGCCCACCAAAATTGATGTGTGTTTTAAACCACGAAAATTAAAGGTTTGATACTTTCTGAACAGATTATGTAGAGAGTCACCATTGTGCAGCGTACACGTTTGCACAACGTTGAAATCTTTTGTGACCGGGTCGAACTCGTAATCGATGGCAGCAGTCGGTGGAGATAAATGTCTTACATCAGAATTAGGATGTATGGAGTAAGTGGAAGAAGAAACGAGGGGATTATCTCCTGAAAACCCATCTGAAAGGAAGCAAATTAGACTATGCTTAGCAACAATATCTTATATCTATACACTGGAATTACTTGCTACAGTAAAGACTTTCTTCTTTCTCTTCCCCGAATGCTTGCAAATACTCCTTACGGACCCAACCAATTGTCAAGATATCTGGCTACATTGGAAAGCCAGCAAATGAACCAGTACATTATACATAACTCAACGTTATGTTGTGACCTTAAAGAGGATGAAAAGTGTAAAGTTATATTGGAAGTCCTTAAATGCTGGCCTGGTACTAAGAAAGTGTGCATTTTATTTCCTTCTTTTGGTTCTGTGCTAATTTTTTGTTTCCTTCTTAACTCGGGCTCTGTGTGTATCTTTATCGATTACACAAAATTTAGTAAATTGTATCCCTTCTAGATTGAGTTTAGATAGGAAAAGTTTGCTATTCCTGTGAATCCATCCGCTAGAAAAAACTCGTTCTTATCTCTTATTTAGCGATGCAACTATAATATGAATCAACATTTGGTAAATAAGCTTAGGACTAAAGTAGGTCTGCTTCTATTCAAAACAACATGGAACCAGACATCAACCAACATTCATCGTAAATTGTTAATCTTCCAGGTGAATACCAGCCGTCGCTACAAGCACATGAGACACTCGCAACATCACCTCCAATCACCTATAACCTGAAGTGATGAATGGCGAAACAGCCTCAGACATCGTCCTTCGCAATAGCAGAGGAGGTGATCTCCAGCTCAATAATGTTCTCCACAATTGATCCAATGAAATGGATAAATTCTTGCCGCCCGTATTATAGGTGTACATTGAGTTACGAAGCTTCGGGTGAAGCTTAAGACATAAAAAAAATAGGAAGTGTAACACGAAATACGTCCTCTATGCGTCGAGTAACGACAGTAAATGCATTAATAGACCGTCGACATTTGTAATTTGACATCAAACATTTTTTTTCTTCAATTTGTTGAGTAATTTAAGAAATCAAGTTCTGCAGCACATTCTGTCGTGTTTCCTTGTTTGATTTATTTAATACTTGTGTAGCATCCAAGCAGACATTTGCTTTAGGTTGAACTATAACATAAACGTAATGCATAGAAGAGGGGCATCTCGCATGTTTTTACTTTATGTTTTGCCTTGATTTGAAACTATTTTGACATACAACGCTTTTTCCCGGAATGAATTAGCTACATATGCAAGTCGACGCATTTCTGCACAGATAAAGAAATCACTTTCTCTATTTCCCTTCCCCTACAGACAGGCCAGAAAGATAAAATTTATCCCGTTCTTAACTTAAATATTTAGTATTTCAAACATTTGTTTTATTCATCATTCACTCAACATCATCTAACCCCGCTTCCTTCCCTTTCCTTTATTACTCTTATTAAACAAATCCTTTGCCAATTTTCGGATGGAGTTCTCCTGACCCTTCTTCCCCTTGTTGCTCTTGCTTGGGGTACTTGAAAAGCTGCTTACCGGACTTGCAGGTGTTGGACTAGCTGCGGTTTCAGAGGCCGATGGTGAACTTGCGTTTCCTTGGTGAATGAATGCGATCACAACACAGAGAACTGTTAGGAAAACAGTTAATTTCATATTGAAACTTGAAACTGATTTGATTGTTCTAAAGGAATTGAATGCTTAGACTTTTGTGAAGATTAGTGGTCTCTTGCTGTGTATTTATAGTTGGATTTTTGGTAAATAAATGAGATCAAATACACAAGAGGATTATTGATAGAAGGCAACTGGAATTGGATTCAGGTCATTCTGGGTCTGAGTTGAGGCAGGTGTTTCTGACTTTGTTTGTTTTGCATATTTCCTCCATTTGAAATGCTGACTCTTCTGTACAGAAAACAGTCAAGGGTGTATTGTTGGTGTGAGTTGATGGATCTGGGTGATTTTTTAGAATAAACATGACGCTTATTATTTGTTTTGATAGATGCTTTTTTTTGTCAAATGTTTTTCACATAAAATGACATATTTCTTTTACACATGGAATGATATATTCTTTTACCACTTGACTCGAAAACCAGTTAAAACCTTTGAGTGGCCTTGGAATATACTAGCCGATGTAGGTAGGTGTCGAAAATTGCTGCTACTTAATAGTTTGTTAGTTTGTTAGAGTTAGTTTGTCTTTTTGTCTTCTTATATGAGTTGTAAACAGTATGTTTGTTCATCTTGAAATTGTTGTTTTGTAATTAAAGGAATTACACACAGGCCGTTCCCTTTAGGAATGGAGGATGACTACAATCAAATTTACAAAATTTAAAAAGATTTATAAACTGATTTACTTGAAATTACACACACTTCCGCAGATGAAAAAAAAAGAGTTTAAATCTTTAAAAGGAAGCTTAGTTAGGAACGAAAGCAGAATAGACACGGGTTGTGTACAAACAAAATGAACATGCTTGTTTAAGTAATTTGTAAAGGGACTTTTTTTTCATCATCACCCCTTCTAATTATAAAAAGAGTGGAAATATCACATTTAGCTGTTTACAAAACAACGTACATTTCAAATATTGGCACAGCTGTTTTTCACAAGGAGGGATGAGCCTTCTTAACAATGCCTACAAGATCCTCTTTGCGCAGCCTGAGAAGTACACGATAGCTCAGAACTTTACTATAGAGTAGATCCTGGAAAAGACTATCTTCGTCCATTTTAAGGCCGCATATGACAGGGTGCATAGAAACGGGCTATACAGTGCTATGTCTAGTTTTGGCATTCTTACCAAACTCGTCAGATTGTTTAGGATAACGATGGAGAACTCTCTCAATCAAGGTCCTTGAATGACAAAAACGGTTTTAGATAAGGAGATGCACTGTCATGTGACTTTTTTAACATCATTCTTGAGAGGATCGTGCGTAACTCACAAGTCAACACCAGAGGCACGGTCTTCCAGAAGTCAGTCGAATTGCTAGCTTACACTGATGACATTGACGTGATTGAAGGAACATAACAAGTCGTTAATGAGGCGTTTGCTGGCATTGAAGCGGAAGCGGCTAAAATGGGTCTAGCGATAAATGAGGGCATAACGAAGCTCATGCTGTCATCAAGTAAGGGCACCCAACATCGATGCCTCGGACAGAGCGTCAAACTAGGCAGCAGAAACTTCGAGGTAGTCAAGGACTTCGTCTACCTTCGCTCCGCGGTAAACAGGGACAACAACACTAGTGTCCAAATCTGTTTCCTTGGGCGTAAGTGGCAATTGAGTACTAAACCGAGTAAAAAGTCCTTCGAGAAAGGGACTTAGCTTGCTTTATATAACAACTTGATCATTCCAGTTCTAATTTATGGCGCGGAAATCTGGACGTTACTTAAAGCGGATAAGGAAGTTCTTAGTCTTTTCGACAGAAGTTTTGGTGCTGTTTGCATCGATGGAGAAGAAGAATTAACGACGAAATCGACAACAACATGCACCTGGTCAAGCGTTTTTGGATAGGACAACATTGCTCCGCCCCGAAAAGTCTTCGAATTGGGACAACGCAACAGAGGACGGCACAGGCTACTGGAGGGGCACACAAGCGGAGAAGGACTTCAAACAACTGGGAGTGCACAACCGCGCACAAAATTGAGGTGTGCTGTAAACCACGAAAATTAAAGGCTTGCCGATTAGATTATGTAGAAGGTAACCATTGTGTAGGGTACACGTTTGCACAGCGTTTAAATCTTTTGTGATCGGGTCGAGCTCGTAATCGATGGCAGCAGTCGGTGGAGATAAATGTCTTACATCAGAATTAGGATGTATGGGGCAAGTGGAAGAAGAAACGAGTGGATTATCTCCTGAAAACCCATCTGGGAAGAAAGCAAATTGCTTAGCATGCTTAGCAACAATATCCTATTTTTGGAGCAATAACAATAATGTAGCAAAATATCTTTACACTGGAATTACTTGCTACAGTAAAGACTTTCTTCTTTCTCTTCCCCGAATGCTTGCAAATACTCTTTACGGACCCAACCAATTGTCAAGATATATGGGTACATTTGATAGCCAGTAAATGAACCAGTACATTATACATAACTCAACGTTATGTTGTGACCTTAAAGAGGATGAAAAGTGTAAAGTTATATTGGAAGTCCTTAAATGCTGGCCTGGTACTAAGAAAGTGTGAATTTTAGTTCCTTCTGTTGGTTCTGTGCTAATATTTTGTTTCCTTCTTAACTCGGGCTCTGTGTGTATCTTTATCGATTACACAATATGTAGTAAATTTTATCTCTTCTAGATTGAGTTTAGATAGGGAAAGTTTGCTTTTCCTGTGAGTCCATCCGCTAGAACAAACTCGTTCTTATCTCTTATTTAGCGATGCAACTATAATATGAATCAACATTTGGTAAATAAGCTTAGGACTAAAGTAGGTCTGCTTCTATTCAAAACAACATGGAACCAGACATGAACCAACATTCATCGTAAATTGTTAATCTTCGAGATGAATACCAGCCGAAAGGCGAAACCTATCCATTACATATTCACAAGGATAAGACAAACAACTTAAATATTTAGTATTTCAAACATTTGTTTTATTCATCATTCACTCGACATCATCTAACCCCGCTTCCTTCCCTTTCCTTTATTATTCTTATAAACCATATCCGGACCCTTCTTTCCCTTGTTGCTCTTGCTTGGGGTACTTCTTACTGGACTTGCAGATGTTGGACTAGCTGCGGTTTCAGAGGCCGATGGTGAACTTGCGTTTCCTTGGTGAATGAATGCAATCACAACGCAGAGAACTGTTAGGAAAATAGTTAATTTCATATTGAAACTTGAAATTGGTTTAATTGTTCTAAAGGAATTGAATGCTTCGACTTTTGTGAAGATAAGAGGTCTCTTGCTGTGTATTTATAGTTGGATTTTTGGTAAATAAATGAGATCAAATACAAAAGAGGATTATTGATAGAAGGCAACTGGAATTGGATTCAGGTCATTCTGGGTCTGAGTTGAGGCAGGTGTTTCTGACTTTGTTTGTTTTGCATATTTCCTCCATTTGAAATGCTGACTCTTTTGTGCAGAAAACAGTTGTGAAGTGTGTATTGTTGGTATAAGTTGTCTGTCGTTTCTGGGTTGATGGATCTGGGTGATTTTTTAGAATAAACATTGACACTTATTATTTGCTTTGATAGCAGCAATCTATAATGTGATGTTGGTTCAAGATGTATCGGGAATTTCGTATTTTTCCATAAATTATTTATGTCCGTTAATATAGTCCTTACAAAATATCGAACAACGTCTTTTACAATTCTCAACCCAACTACCTTACTAATGCGCCCCTTCTCTTTTCAAACGTAACGTATCGCCGACCTTTTGTGGGTTTATTCAGTTTCGACAGCAAATTACGAAGGCTCAGATTCTTTGGGATACGGATATACTCTCTGGCACGCGGTGGGCAGGCGCATTGATTCTTATTTCAGTCTTATACCCATTCAAATGAGTGCATTCGTTGATGTGTTTCAGCAATTTGCTCTAATGACTGCAATGTCTTCGTCTGTTGCTGGCGTGCTTTTTTTCATCAAATTTTTTCACCCTCCTGGTGGGGAACATGCTTGTTTAAGTAATTTGTAAAGGGACTTCGGACAATATAATCGTTTTCATCATCACCCCTTTACACCTCTGGTGTCTTTTTCTTTTTATGTTTTCTTGCTGCTTTTGCTCTTTTTGTTTTCGGCTTCTTGGTGTCTGCAACGGTTCCACAGTTCCTCTCATACTTTTTCACTTCTTTTGTGTATTTTTCTTTCGTCGCGCTTGCCTTTGCTTTGGATTCCTGAAAAGACAGAAAAGATTTAGTAGAACTAAAGAGCTGTTTGGCTTGTCTGTTCCTACTGATTTGTCCTCGCCACCACTTTCGGCAATGTCGGGCAATTTTCTTTCGGGGTTAACCTCCTTGATTTTTTTCTCGTGTAAACCAAGATCCTCATGCAGAATACGCCACAAGGTTGTCTGAGCGATACCCAACTCTCGAGAACGCCTTGGAATTGACCGATATCGGACGCGCTACGGACGCATGAACGGCAGCGATATTTTTGACACTTCAACCAACCCTTTGTCTCACCGGCACGGAAATATCCCGCAACGAATATGTAGACTCTAGTTTTTTCACTAAGCTCGTTATTGCCTGTCTACTAGGGCGAGAATAACGCCCGAAAATCGGTGCCAACGCTCTGTAAGTTGCGGTCACCGACTTCGAATTTTGATAGTAACTTTTTATAATTTGCAAACGTTGTTCGTTTGTGTATTTTACCATGATGAAAATGTTTACCAGAGACAGAGATAAGGGAATCAATTTCTGACCAGAGATAAGGGATGGTTTGTCGTAAACGTAAACCAGAGTCTCCGTTTTTACTATTCATGGTCTGGAAAAATCCTAAGTATAAGTTGATGAATATTTGTGTGTATTTTAGAAAGGAAGTACTGATTTTAGTTCCTTTTTCCGGAATTGGTGTGCTTTAAAATTTTATAAAAACGTATGATCAGTTGACACGAAGAGGTCTTAGGGGTATTAAATGACTTGAATTTTATCAAATTCCTTGATAAATGTTGAGTTTATTCCTAGTACCAGAGAGTGTGTTTAAGAAATATAGACAATATTTGCTTTTGCCACGTTATAGCCGGCGAGGAAGAAAATAAGAATCAAACAGAGTTTGCTGTTGCTGTTCCACGTTGTTTGAGTATGAGATAGGCGACTAACAGAAAATAAAAAGTAAAAGAACAATCCTTTTATTAGCGTCTCTTTACTTTTATGCAGTGTAATGTGTCTAACACGATTTTTAATAGAATCAGGTGATGAATGGCGGCCTATTCGCTTCTCAAACAAGTACACAGATTGTGCGCGGCACTTGCTGCTCTCGTGATATTTTTAGTGTAGTATAAGCTTTCTAAAGAAATATGATCAGCTTCAGAGCAGGTAGGTTTTTAAATCTCCTGCATAAAAAAAAACAAACAACTGCAGTCTTGTATGTTCAACAACACCAAGTTTACTACTCATTTCCATTTGTTTCAGCGATCTCTGATTTAAATATATAGGCAGCCAATGCATAAACTAAAAGTAAATAAATTCACAAATTGTACATCTTTGTAGTTTAGGTTTATTCATTTTCATTTTAAAATATCGACAGCGTTTTACATTCCATTGTAACTATAATTATTGTTTATTCCTGGTGTATATTAGTATTGTTGTAATTGATTTATGGATTAAAAGTTATGTTACATTGTTTAGTTTGTTTGTTCATTTTCTTTTCTCCTTTTTTACTCAATTACGCTAGTTTTGTTAGATTTTATTATTTTATTTTATGTTTGAAGATACTATTATTAAGGTAAAAAATATTCGAGCTGGTGTTATCGAGAGTAATTTAATCATTAGTAATAATAATAATAATAATTATAATCTATTAACTACTTAAATCAAATAGTTTTACATTTAACTAATAAGCTGTTTTCTGTATCTCTTCCAACTAAACATATATTTATTTAAACATCGAAAGAACATCTAGTATATGTATTTTTATTTTATGTATCTTTTGAGATATTTGTTTAATGTTTTATTTTGAACACAGTTTAAGTAATTTTGTTTTAATTAAATATGTCAATATCGGTAAGTTAGTTTCAGGAGTTTTTTCTATTTATATTTATATTATATATTATGTATAGAGTTTGTGCTCAGGCAATTATTATTTACTTTAAGTTAAAAGAGAACATATCAAAAACTTACAACCTAGAATGTTCAGTTTTTAGTTAAGTTTGCTTTGTTATTTAAAATAAACTTAAACTCATTGTACAACAATAATAAAAAATGGTGAAAAAAAATCAAAAATCAAGCAATATATAGATTGATTGAGTAGGCAAATACTTTGTTATGTAAATATATTGTGTATAATATAAAAAAGATCACATGTCTTTAAATTTTTTTTTCTTTTATTTATATTTCTTTTGTTTTATTTTATCAACGTTCAAGTCTAAAAGGTCATCAAGTTATATAAATTAACAGTAGACTCTTGTATCAATTTAGGGCGAACAATTATTTAAACTAATTTGTCTTTTTTCAATAATGGCACGAATTTAAAATACGGGGATAGCGGTGGGGTAAATATATATATATATATATATATATATATATATATATATATATATATATAGCTAGCAGTCGAATTTTGATTATACCGTAATAATTTCGATTACAACCGTATTGAATAGTAGTGAACTTTTTGCAGATAAGCGTGTGTCTCTCTAATTAAAACAGAAATAGGAGTTCCTCTTGTACTAAATATTGCCCATCTACGTGACAATTTCTCGTCAATGAGGTTGCATTAGGCATGATTTCGGTTGGGACTTTTTTAAGCATTATTTCTGTAGTCTGCTGCTGCTTCATCATCGACTGCAATTCGATCTCTTCATAAAAAAAAAGTTTTGCTTTCACCAAAATGGCATATAAATGAAGCATACATCTCAATTAAAGATAAATGATTTCATTTGGAGCTTGGGAAACTTTTTGAGAACCACTCTTAGTACATATTAAGCGCAAGTTTTGATAGCTCTAAAACTCGAGTTAGTAGAAACAACTAGAGAGCATGTTTAACAGTAAAAAGATTAAAATTAAGATTAAGAAGAGCATTTAAATTTCTACTTTCATTACTAGGGAATGGTTCATTATGCGCAACTCTTAAAATGGGTTAAATACATTCACTATTATGCGGAGGGGACGTACTAAGGTCGGAAACGCTCTGCTTTATGTAATTACATCAAATCTAAACGACATCTTGAAATTTGTGATGAGTTTGAACACAGTGAAAATCTTAGTAACACTTCTAAGGCACAACATATCCTCTTTTGCTGGTATAAACATTAGTAAGCAATGGCTTTAGCCATTAAGATGAACCTAGAAAATGATACTACAACAGAAATAAGTGCTTTGTTCTTCTATTGCTTTCCGTCTGACATAAACTATGTACCTCAACAGGACCGAAATTATGTTTTGTTGATGTCCTACAATATTTGTTAGAGAGGTACGCTGCTTGGGGAAATAAATGTGATAGGAATTAATAAAATGAACTACGTTTCTTATGAGATGTTACACGATATTTACATGCTCGATAGCTTTACTTGCATGTAAAATTCTTCTGAGATTTATAAAAAAAAAATTGGTAGGGCGGTGGTATCATAGCTGGACGCTTACTTTACCTACTTATTTTACAACGGTTAAAAAAAATTGTAGTGCGGTGATATCTTAGCTTAACGCTTGTTTGACCCAGTTGCTTTATAACGGTTAAAATTATGGGATAAAATTACAGGGAAAACAGTTTCGTTTATTTGTGGATAACCACTGAAAACAAGTAACAGGGAAAGCGGGAATAATCAAAAAAGGAAAAAAAGAAGAAAGCTAAATAAATTTGGAGGGTGGAATTTTTAGAGCTCACCATTGATATGATTAACCTTCTTCAGTAGCATTTTGTGATGTGCGTGTATCTACAAATTATCATTCTCAGAAAAGTTTTGGAAGCAAATGCTCGGAAGAGAATTCACTAGAGCATATCAGATAAAATAAAGTGAAGCCCATGAAAAAGAGTTGAGATAAGTAATTAAACATGTCCCATCGGAAGTAACCATTAATAGAAAATATAATAGAACAACAAGGGATCAACAAAGCAAAGCCTGGCAATTGAACAGAATGTTACGTGAAACTTTCTCATTCTAAAGTCTGCAATTGTTTCATTTTTTTAAAGCATTATATGGCCATGATTTGTAAAATAAAATTAAAGTATAAAAGATGACAACTGTTTGAAAAAAGAGTCTACTGTTATGCGTTACTAATTAACGAATAAATGGCATTTGAATGTTTATTATATTTTTGTTTGCTTCGAGTTCCACATCTATCCTTTAACTAACTACAAAAAAAACAAATTTTGATTTAAAAAAAACACGATATAATCTGTCTTCATTTTGCTAACTAACAACATGTTTTTGTAAAGTCATTTCCTCATGAATCCTTCATTTATTTGATTACTTAATATTAAGTGTTTCAGTTTTTTTACAATAATTTTGTTACCTACGCGAAAATGTTTTAAAAACTAAAATGCATTTTTTTAAGAATTCTTTTAAAGAATATATTGCAGTTAGAAAAAAACCAATGATATATTATTCAGTCAATAAAACGACAAAATAATGAAAATATAAACAATCTTTTTAACAATAATTACTGTGTTTCTCTAATTGTTTAAACATGATACTAGAACTGGTGTAAGGCTTTGGAAGCATTTTCATTGCAAAAGAAAGGCAAAACAAGAATGTTTGTGAGATTTAAAAAAAAAACGAAAAAATATATATAACAGGTACAATATCATGGTAACTCTTTTTCAAAATCCAGGTACCATTGATTTCCTTCCATGAACTTCTTCCTATGTCTGTGCTTAGCAGCAATGAGACTTTTATTCGAGATTTGTGGAGTAATAAAGTGAATTCAAGAGAGATAACAAATAGGGTGTAAGATCATTTATGTGAGATTCTTCGTAAAAAAAAGTCTGAAAAACGATACTTGCGAAGCGAATGGCTTTGCTAAAGTGGACAGAATACAACACTCCTCATACACAGGAGTTTGACAAACATAAGTAAATCTTCCGATTGATAGTAGAAATACTGATTTTTTTAATTCAAAGCGGGTTGGTGTTCACTCATTCAGTGCGATTATGATTATTGTAACTTAAGCAGTCTCTTGTTAAGTTGTCCTCCGTCCAGCGGAGGACTTAAGACACCAGTCAAAGTTCAAAGAATCATTTTGTCTGTTAAATATGGTGGGATAAATTAAGCAAAAAAAAAAAACTGATAAAAAACAACAATATACAATTTAAAAATATGAAGTTTTCTCCTTAACAAAAAAAAAATCAATTCTTAAAGTATTTTTGTTTTTCTTTTGTTTTATATATCAGGCTCCACAAAGGAAGCAGGAAACAGTCCCGACTTATTCGTTCGGGAATGCGTTCCTTTGTACCAACCGTTCTTTTGCTTTCTATGAACATAAACGATATCGCCGACGTTCAGTTCCAATTCGAATTCACTGTTTGGTGGGTACGACACAATGCATCGGAACCTGCTAAAAGAATTTCCAAAACCAAAACCAAAGCGGGTGAATAATGAAATTCACAATTAGAACTCCTCATAGAATTTCAAGGGTTTTGCTTTGTTAACTAACCTCTCTCGGACGTGCGACGAGGACGCAGACGAGCCCTTTGCAGTGCCTGGTGAGTTGTTGGTGGTGAGCTGAGTGGAAATTGTATTTGCATCAAGACTCTGAGACTTCCTATGATGAATTACAACCGGTTGCTGAGGAACTGACGTGGATACCGAGGATTGTTGGCATTTATTCAGGAGGATGTTGTTCGATGGTGTGGCCGATGCTGTGCTAATTAAAAGGGATGTGCCTCCGCCAGGTGCTGATAGTCGGAGAGAACTGTCCACTTGTTGACGCACGCTGTGAATTTCAAGATGTAACCAAATAGTGGGGAGAGTCGCAAGTCTTACCCTTGGAGTTGAGGTCTCTCTTTGCTGCCTTTGAGTCGCTGTGATCCCAAGGAGGTTTGATTTGCTTCATTTGAAATGTAGACTCCATTCAGTTCCACTGGGAGGCTCTGTAGCAGTTGACTGGGACAGGAACCGGATCTGAACAAAAAATAAGTTTGAATTTCTCAAGCAAGTCAAAATCGTTCCACGATGCCTACCTTACGTGCACGGGATGCAAAGCAGTGTTGCTGTTGACTACGCGGTCATTAGATAAGTTAAACGCCTGTTCAGTTGCATGTTGCTGGACCGTCTGATTATTTGGAGCTGCACTGTCCTCAAAGGATGGGTTGTCCATTGAGTACGTATTGACTTGGTGATTATTCGAACTTGGCGACTTTGAACGTTTGATATTCGTCAGTCGCTTCATCAGACTCACAGCTGAGGAGGATGTAGCAACGTGTTGGTCTTTTTGCTTCTCTTTCTCTGGCTTGGCATTGTGCTTCTCTTTCGCTTCCTTATTACTTAGTCGCTTGTTCGACTGAGCTGCTGAGGATGCGCTGTGCTGTTGGGGGGATTGATGCTGATGCTGCTGCGCTTGCTGTGAGCCGTTTATAGCTTTTCGTCCGAAGAACGATTCCATGTGATGGCCTAAAGGCTTCGCCCACACTGATGACGATGAGGATGCTGATGGACCACCGCCAGCACTCCTTGGCGGCAGCTCAGGAGGTTGGTGAGGCACACTGGACATCTGACATAGGCGCAAGTTAATATTTTCCAGAATGTTAGCAGGCGGAGCTGCGTTGCTATTGCTCTGATTGTTGTTGGAACTTTGCATTTGTGGCGACGTTGTTTGACTACTTTGGACATATTTCCACTGATGCATCAGTTGCTGTTGGTCACGACTCCTAAGAGGTGTAACGTAGTTCCCAGGAAACACTCCGGACATGTCCTGCCAGTTTTTCCCCTTGAACCAGCCGTCCAAACACCTCTCAGTAACTATATATACACAGCCTTTCTTCAGTTCAAGCTCGTCACTCTTACGTGGCTTATAGGGGTACAGAGCCAAGTATCCCCATGGCAACGAAGGCGGCACATTCTGCTGCACTCCAGTCTTGAGGACATTTACTCGACTCTGCGGTGGACCAACTCCCTGTTCGCGGAGTGTCGTCCCCATTTCAGTGCGCGATCTGGATGAACCGGCATTCTGAGCAATGGTATTTGACTGATGCTGGTTGTGACTGCTCTCTGGTCCGTTAGAAACGGGCACACTTAGTATTTCAGCCGAATGTCGATTTGACTGAATGATACTCAAACTCGCTCCAGAGGTAAGGGCATTCAGAGAATGTCTTTTCTCCTTGTAGTCTCGGTACTTAACCGCTGGGTTGTTTTGGGGCGATGTAGGATTCGACCCGGGACTGCTGGGAATTGAGTTCGAACTGGAATTGCTGCTGCAAGTTGAATTGGGACTGGTTGTGGTGACTGTGGACGAGCTGCTGGAAGAGTCGGCAGCGTTCAACTCAAACGGTATTGGGGGCAGATTTCGTGGTGTAGCATTGACCGCGTGTTGATGGTTTGTTGAGTGGCTTAGATTACCATCTAGCAGCTGCTCTGCCAAGGCATTCATTTCTACAAAGGCTATAGGGAAGATACCTATGCAGGAGCCAATGCGGCCCTCCGCCCAATTGTGGTCAACGCGTCGTAGGACATGTATCATTGTCCCTCGTTTGAAGGTTAGACATCCTTCTTCCTCGTTTGGTCCCATTTTAAAATCGTATAAAGCTATGCACTGGGGTACAGGAAGTGGTACTATAACCTGTACGTAGTTAATGGGGAACGTTCCCTCCCGCCCGTTGAGCTCTCCGACAAACCAATTTGCATCCACCTTCCGCTTCAATAAGATCACATCGCCTTTCTTGAAAGACAAATCGTTTGCTTCTTTTGACTGAAAGTCGTATAGGGCAAATACGCGTGGGACATATCCTCGTTCGCTTCCTGGTGTTGTAAGTTGGTGCTGTTGGTTGGATGGTTGTGCATTCTGTGGCAGATTGGGCAAACTTGAATTGTGCAACTGTTGTTGCTGCTGATAAACTTCATTGATTGTTTGGTTCTTTGCCTGTTGGTGAATTAAGGACATGTGCTCTGGTGTTGGACGTTTTAAGAACTTGTCCTTTTGGACGGTGTTGTCCGTCGGCTGGCGTTGCTCAACTACATTAGCTATTGACACACCTCCTCCTCCTCCTCCTCCGCCAATAGCTGGCTGAACATCTGGCGGTAAAAGGTGAGGATTAGCCCCCATTTTGTTGGTATTGTGTTGGTTGGCAGCGGCATTTTTCATACCTACAAAAAATTAGAATTTTAGCAACACAAGAAATTACCATTTCTTTAAATTATATGTTTTCAAACAAGATCAACCAATTTCGTGCAGTTTCTCGTGATTAACGAACGACATCTGCCACACACCGAACAACATGTATATGGGTGCAGGCAATAATTTACCTTCCAAGATTCTCATTAGTAAAACATTCGGTGGCAAGTCATCTATTTTTATATCAACTAGCACACGACATTCCGGACATCTTAGTTCCTGTCGGCTTGCGACAATCACCTAAATCACACAAATATAGAAACGGATTTATGAAAATAACTCTTCGGGCAAAAATCTTTATGACGAAATTGATCACCTCAAGGCATTTTCGACAGAATGTATGTTGACAAGGCAAGACTTTCGATGAAGTATCCAACCTCTCCAAGCACACAGAACACTCAAGCAAATCATTTAATGTCCTTTCATCCATTTTAATGAGTGATCTCCTTCCCGTACATTCACTTTTTATTACACTATTATTTTAATGTATTCATAGAATCTAAAAAAAATAGCTATATGCACATGGAAACAACAGGAATGCACTGTGTAGATGAAAAAAAAAAACGAGAGAATATGGTCAGAAAATTTCCTATATTCACTGGTCACTTGCTGCATTCAGCCAAAATTGAA
Organism: Eristalinus aeneus; assembly: GCA_955652365.1. Taxonomy (NCBI): domain Eukaryota; kingdom Metazoa; phylum Arthropoda; class Insecta; order Diptera; family Syrphidae; genus Eristalinus; species Eristalinus aeneus. The sequence goes on from OY019131.1 coordinate 94,047,591, forward strand.
GCACTAGATATTGTTTCAACAATTCGGCGGGTAGAATGTCACATTTTTTGTAAAATTTTTGTGCTTTTATTATGTGAAAAAACACAAAATACTTTTACATTGCGGAGGCTGAATAGGAAGCCATTACAGAATTTGCATCAAATTAGAAAAAAGCAAAGTGTAGCTGCTTCTATCAACTTGCTGTTGGACGGAGTGTGGGACTGCTTGTGAATTGGTCATAAATTCCTCAGAGCTGCTGTTCACAATGGATAATTTTTTGTTTTGTTTTTTTGGGATGAGCAAAATCGAAGTTTCAGATAAAAGTTCGAAACCATCAAATTTAAGATTGCATAGCATATTTTTAAGAAGCAAAGTTGTTTTTAAATGCATTAAATGCCAGAGGAAATGATAAATTGCAGTTGGGTTAAGGAACAGTCCTCCTCCTTGTACGATCAAATTTCTATTCTATATTAACGAAGAAGTAGATTTAACTGCTTTGAATAGTCCAAGAACTGTTGCAAATCGTGCGTAATGCTTAGATTATTGCTTTGACCTAATCTTTTCGTGTGGGCCAAAATATATCAAAACTCCCAATTTGTTAAATGTAATCTAGTTTCTACATTCTTAACCTTAAAATAGATTCATTGATGAACTCCTTTAAGCATGATATTCTGAAATAGAGTTTTAGGAGTAGCATCTACACTACATCGAATATATGGACATGATGGAACATAGCTATATTCAGCACACATAAAAGTCTTTTTCCCCGATCAGCGTATCCTGAAGGGGTTATTTATCCTTAACTTACCGGGATTAAGCCACAATTCAGGCTAAGGCTGAAAGGATGCAGAGGAGGAGGCGGAACCGACCAACTTAATGAAAATTACGGAATTTTACACAATTTAACATTGAAAACAAACGTTTGGGCCAATATTATTTTTCACTTGCCCAATTGTAATCAACAGTTGACCAATTTCATATATTCAGCGAATCCTTATTCTGCAAGAAACATTTGAAACGAATATGCAGAAAAGAAAAACTACTGTCAGTTACGTTGAGCACACTCATTGCAGTGTTTTCATTGATGAAATACGCCCATGAGAACGCCGGCTAAGGGAAATTTAACATAGTTCAGAACCCCACCGCAAAATTCCTCTCAACAATTCAACTTCCTTGCAAACTTTATCGAACGGGCGCAATTTTTTCAATTATATCTCGTCACTCAAGAATAAACAAGTGCTCAACTAGTTCTCTGCGTTGCCTGTCGCCCAGCATCCACTTAGCATCAACTATTTAAATTGCAGAATTTTCATTTATTAAACCAATTGCTTATCGACTTTGGACGCACCATACATCAGAACCGAGCACATTCTTCGGTGTCAAATCTCCCTCGCTTTGCCTCTGCCGTCGCTGTTGTCTGCTCTTCCCTCCCCCACACAAGCAGAGCAAGTCGCTTTAAATAGCCCGAAAAAGGTATACAAATTTTCAATTCTAATAATTCTATGGTTGTAACCTGTCAGGTTTGTCAGCACGCGGGTTTGCAGCACGTGCATTGTACAATTGATCATATAAAGTTACACAACGTGATTAACAAAAACTCTCAGAGTGAAGGAAAACATAAAAGTGGAAGTGTAACATCGTTAAAACAAAAACACACCATTTTAAAAAGTTAAATTTTGAGCGCACACTCGAGCGAACGCACGGAGAAAAGAAAAAAAAAAATCGCAATGCCGCAGACATCATCTAGTGCACCCCAACCAAATGGATACTCGAATCAGAACGATGGTAAATATGACATGGAGGATGGACAATCGTTTCTTTTCACATCGGAGTCTGTGGGCGAGGGACATCCGGATAAGATGTGTGACCAGATTAGTGACGCAATCTTGGATGCGCATTTACAACAGGACCCGAACGCCAAGGTGGCTTGCGAGACAGTAACTAAGACCGGTATGGTCTTGATTTGTGGTGAAATAACGTCGAATGCCTGTGTGGATTATCAGAAAGTTATTCGCGAAACAATAAAACACATTGGTTATGATGATTCATCCAAAGGGTTCGACTACAAGACTTGTAATGTGCTTTTGGCTTTGGCGCAACAATCACCCGATATTGCTGCTGGTGTTCACATTAATCGTTCTGAAGACGAGATCGGAGCTGGGGATCAAGGTCTGATGTTTGGTTACGCCACGGACGAGACAGACGAATGCATGCCGCTGACGGTGGTGCTGGCCCATAAATTAAATCAGAAAATAGCAGATCTACGTCGTTCGGGAGAGTTCTGGTGGGCCAGACCGGACTCAAAGACTCAAGTTACTTGCGAATACACGCTCAAGCGGGGTTCAACTGTGCCCAAGAGAGTGCACACAGTGGTGGTGTCGCTGCAGCACTCAGAGAAGATTTCAATCGAGGATCTGCGCAAGGAAGTGATGGACAAAGTCGTGAAGGAGGTGATTCCAGCCGCTTATTTCGATGCCAACACAATTGTACACATCAATCCCTGTGGACTCTTCATCATCGGTGGACCGATGGGCGATGCTGGGCTGACAGGACGAAAAATCATCGTCGACACATACGGCGGATGGGGAGCACACGGCGGTGGAGCTTTCTCTGGTAAGGATTTCACCAAAGTCGATCGTTCGGGCGCATACGCTGCGCGTTGGGTTGCTAAATCTCTAGTAAAAGCAGGCATTTGCAAGCGCTGCTTGGTACAAGTCTCATACGCTATCGGAGTGGCGGAACCGCTTTCCATAACAGTCTTCGATTACGGCACTTCACACAAATCCCAGCGTGAGTTGTTAGACATCGTCAAGAGCAACTTTGACCTACGACCAGGAAGAATCGTCAAGGATCTCAATCTCCGCCAGGCAATCTACCAACGCACGAGTACTTACGGACACTTCGGACGCGACGGCTTCCCATGGGAACAGGAAAAGCATTTGGAGTTCAATTGACTAGAGGTCAGCGAGCCTAGTGCTAAAAAATTTAAATCCGATTAATAATTATTAAACAAAAAAAAAAATCTTAAATTGACGTAGCATGAGTGAAAACATAAAATGAAAAATGTTTTAAGTAAATAGAAGAACCTAGGGAGAGTAGGAGAAAAGAAGAAAAACAAAGGGAGAGAATATTTTTTTTTCTGGAGGGCGCAGAAGGCTCATAAATGCAGTAATCTGATGCTCTCTTTTTGTTTTAAAATTTATTTTGCACTAAACATAAACAAATAAATAAAACATATGTTTAAAATATTGGAATTGATTGCGTCTTTAATTCAAGACTTGACTGTCTTGTTTTTGTGTTTTTGTTTATCCATGGCATGCGCGAACTCCAACTTCATCTGTTTAGAGTGAAGAAATTTTGTCTGAAATTGTAAACTAACAAAAATGTTACCCAGCATACGGGATCAATTCTAGTGAAATCATTGGCAGACTTTATGATAACCTAAGAGACTATAAATAGATCATTGCAGACACATAATGTGCAACGATGTCCCAAAATACGCTTACTCGGATAATTTTACACCAGACGACGCTCGCTTGTGCTTCGGCAATATCTGACACTCCGTTTATTCGGCGACTGGCGCTTTGTTCACTTTGGGATTCAATAACATTGCTGAGTCTTATGTTTATAATCCTTCAAGCAAGTTAACCAGACAAGTTTTTATATCTCAGGAATCAGATTCCTTTGAAACTCGCGTGTCACAGCTGCAATTCAATCGTCTCTTGGAATATATTAGGTCATGTTCGTGTCGACTGCATATAGTTGCCCTTAGAGAATGCATCACCAGAACGTTGCATCATTCGATTTTCTTTAATCGTATTCTTGTATAGTACAACGTAGTTGTCAAGAACTTGTTTTTGTGTTGTGAGAAACAATCTAGAGTCGTTAAATGTCCATCAGGAATATTTGCATATTTTTACTTGCCTATGTCAATTTCAGGCTGTTAGGGAGAAAGATTACAACTCACTTCTTTACAGTTCTCGTGATTTGATTGTTTTTGCTCTGCGTCAATGCTCGCATAATGTTGATCTGGAATTTCCACTAAGTAATTAATCTTTCTCGTATGGTGCTGACTAAATATCGGGCATTAACACGATCATTCTCTTCCTCATCAACCTTGAGGATCCATCTTTTCTTTTGTTAATGTTTGGTGCTTTAATTTGGCAACAAAGCTTCTTTTTTTAACCCCGCACTGGAGGAATACTCTGGTTTAGGTACTTGAAGTTTGCAATTTTATATTCCGATAAAGATTTTGCATTACTTTAAGTATTTGAATTCGGAAACCGATAAATTTGAAAAAAAAAAAAAACAATAAGAGAAAGGAAGAGCAGATACTAACCCAATGGTGGCACTTACCAGTTTATGTACCTCTTCACCTACATAATTCCAACCCCTCAACGCGTTATATCACTATTGCTTAAGTCAAAGTTTTGAACAATCTTCTTAAATGGTGTGATATCATATGTTTGCCTTGATTAATTTTTAGTTTCAGTTTGCTATGGTCATATTTCAGAATCTCGCAAATTTGGTATGGATGCCAAGTCTGTACATCGCACTAGATGTGCTGTCTCTATATGCTGCTTGCTGCAACATGAACTATTGGAATTGACGAATAGGTGGTAAGTGTCTCTTTCTGTGGCAGTGTGACGATCTGGATTATGACTGGTACCAAATTCATCAGTTGTTGACGAACGATTTTAAGCATCGGATGTATTTACCATGTTAAGCAAATTAGCACATAAATAATAATAGTTGTATGGCGCGGCAGTCCACAGGAGGACCAGGGCCTAGCTTGCTCATCAACTTACTCGTGTTGTGTGCGCTACTGTTCTTTCACGAGTAGAAGGGACCTACAGTTTTTGCTGACTCCGAACGGCGAAGTTTAGAGAAGCTTTTTCTTAGACAATTAATACTCTTTGAGTGTTGTCAGCAGTTCGAGAGAGGTGGTGCCGACAAAAACTCGAGGTGTTCAGCCGGGAATCGATCCTGGATATTCGGCGTGTGAGTTCCGCACTCTACCCACTACGCCACTAATTAGTACATTGGTACGTGTAATAAAAAGGTAAAATGTGATCAATCTTCGAAACCAGTTTTTGCATGCAGAGGACATAGTTATTTTCAAGAGTGAAAACCATTCTGCCGGCTGTCAGGCTCGATGGAACTGGGAGATGGCATTCTTCTTCATTTCATTCGATTTCCAAGCCAACTAAGCTGTTGTTTGAATATCAGGGGCTGTTGAAGTAAGATCTAACTTTTTAGTGCTTATTTCACAAGGATTCAAGTGCTGTTGAAACTTGTAAAATTTGCTCAATTACTTAGCTGGTTCAGGGTGCAATGTCCATGTTTCCACATTAACTTTACATTTATTTTACAACGTATTTAATCGATAAATAAAGATTCGAGTTCAATATGAATCTTTTTAAGGAAAAAGCAATCGTGATTGAACTGCATCTTTTTGGCTAAAGTTTACATAATTCGTCAATATTTATTTATAACCAACATTTCCGCATCAAGATATGTCCTAACACCCGACGCAGTAAAATTTGCTTGAAGGTCGGCTGCTTATCGTTCCAACTATTTTGTGTTGACCTCATAAACCTAATTTGCAACGCCTTTAACGCATGGAAATTTTAAAATAAAACATCCGGTTACATTAATTACTGGTGTCCTGATCGGTTATTCAGAGTATAAAGGGTCTAAGGGACTGTATATTCCAAGAGTACAAAGGACAAAATTCTGCCGTTTTTATGGTCAACGACGCACTTACCCTCTACACGTGATTCGTTCTTGTCCACTTCAACGACTCGATTATGGCAATCGACTCATATTATTCTTCAAGGGATCGATTTTCACACAATCAATTTAAAAAATGGTAAACATTAACAAAAGCTAAACAATTTGAAAGTATCCGTGGGTGACATACGATTTCCGCATGGTTGCAAATTGTGAATCATTAGAAGCAAAGCTTATCAGTCATTGTTTACATTTTTTTGATGAAGTTGATTCCATCGCCTCCTTCATTAGCTTAGTTTTGTGTTTATGAATAAACGCAAATTATCGACCATATACCTTGACCCCACTTGAGATTTTTGTTTACATTCACTCGGGGTTGTTTTGGGAATTTGTCTTTCCTCCGACCGCTTCCTCTTTTGTTGCTGAAACAATTGCTGGCTTTATTTAATAGCCCAACCCCATTATTAATAAATAAACATATTGATGTTATATCCACTTTTTATTTAACGCAGTCCACTAACATGTAGTATTTATTCGGATTTTTCGAATTTCGATCCATAGTATGGGACATACTGCAGAACAGTCTTCCAGTCTGTGAAGTAAAGGATGCCAAGGGAAGCTGCTGTGCCGAAGCCAAACAGGGATGGAACGCTGTAAAGATAAAATGCGAGGGTTGATAAGTATGTTTAAGTTGCTGAGTCCAGATCGGCGGAATAAAATTTTTATTTATACAAATAAGCAAGAAATGGCAATATCAGAAACCAAAAGGACCAATAACACTCCAGGGCGTAAATGACCAGAAATAAACCTGGCAGAACAAAAATCATGTTGTGCAAGATAGTTGGAAAACGACGGAGAGGTTTGTAGATTCTTTAAATATATTCAGTCCTATTCGTATCACATACAGTTCCAGTGCTTGAATTGCTATTAATTAAGTCGATTGTAACAAGCGGGCATATATAGATGCTTATGCACGGTTTCAGCTGAAATGATCAATAAATGAGACTTTGGTCGTCCAATGATTAGCATTGCGATAACCGGATCAATAACCGAAGCGAGGCACCAAGCAGCCACCAATAAGTAAGTAATTGATGCGAAGCTAGACTGGGCTAAAATGATAGAAATCAATGCCTATTTTACTTGTGAACTTCTGATGCGCTACAAGTCAAACGTTACTTATCGTCTGGTCAATTCATTCAGTAAATATTGACTCGTTTTGACCTTAAGCAAATATTTTTCAGAAAAACGTGCATAATTCAGTGGCAGAAAAATGGCATAAGACCCGACTACAATCATTTAAACACAGCCCTTCGTACTTGTTGAATGAAGCATACATGCTTACAAAATTACACACCTAGCATCCTTGCATTTGTATCTCGTTCCCAAGTCAATCTGGGTTTTAGATTCATTTAAGATATGAATGGTTTCGCATAAAAAGTGGCATTAGCTCTCTCATTAGCACTTAGTTCCATTGTAGAAACGAATAATGAATTTCAAATCAGCGGATGTCACCAGGGCATAGCATTCATTTCTCATCTCATTTCCTTTTTCCAAAAGAGCGTCCGCCAAGAATAAGTCAAGAATAATTAACAAAGAATTTATAAGAAAACAGATGATTTTAGGGTGTCTAGGTTATCACAGGGATCGGAATACAAATGTTGCATAACTTTGGTGAAATTTAATGCAGGCAACAGAAAAAGTATTTTGTGGAGATACTTACGCCAAAGGGCAATACTTACAAGGCGGCAGCGATTTCTCCGTGTTTCTTGCCGATTGGAATCCTCATGTTGCCTTACACAATATTAGAACTTTTGCAAAAGTTATGCAAAATCGTGTATTATCACTTTCCCTAAATACGGATGAATGACAATTGAACGAAGTGTCGTTATGTCAAAATGACACACTTAAGTCTCCACGATTTTGGTCTCCACGGGAACGGAAAATGAAATCATCCAGGCTGTTCACAAAATAATTACGCGTAAATTGTAGTTAATCTTGTTTCCGTTAGGGTGGGAAATTAATTTTGAATTTTTATATGGCATGTGCTAAGCAAAGACTCGCATCTTTAAACAGAACTGGTTATGCAGACAGAAAGTTGGTAAGTAGGATTCTGAATTTTATATCATGAGAGTTTACTGTATGCTAGACTGTGTTCTTTACTTAGGGTAATATATGCTGACCAAACCCGGCATATGGAGTTTTTCACACATTTTGTATGGAATACGACTCTAAATGAGCGGTTGCTTTGTGTTCGTATATTGTTTCGAGGTGACATTTTCGCAATATCTTGCCTCTAAAGAGTAAAGGATCACATAACCTTATTGTTTGAACATTAAATGGCTTCGGCAAAAAACTGATCCGTGTACACATAAGCAAGATGTTTTATCGAGTGCCGATGATAATTCCCTTTCTAGGAGCAGAATTAAAAGAATAAACAACGAAACAATACATTTCCAAATTCGTACCAATTAACATCTTCCTTTTATTTCTGTGAAAGAAAATCAGTGACAAAAGAAACACGAAAAAAATATATATAAAAAAATCTTGATTGAATTAATAAAAAAAATTGTTAATACATTAAATCACGTTCCAGACACTCATCAGAATGTCACTTTGAATATATTGCCTTTGTAACAGCACATTGCTCGACACTCGTTTACCACTCCACAGTGACTGTATCGCCCTCCTGAATGGAGTAGAAATCCAAATTTTTGGATGAGTTCTCCAGCTCCACCACCAAATCGGGGTGACTACTGTCTACGTAACAAAGTTTTGGCATTGTGTGCTCCAACTTGAAGTGCTTTATGATCAAACCCTGCAAAGTTTGAACAGAGATCTTGCGAGGGACTTTTTTCTCCCACAAATCGCCGGTAACTTTGTTTTGGATGCGTAGCTTAATTAAATTCGAGACTTTTCCTGTTGTCCGGGGTATGAAATCTGCTGGGGAACCATATTCTAGGGAAACATATGATTAAATGATATATGAGAGATGCTCTGAGATATGTTGAAGTTACTTTTGATCAGTGAGGGGTAGGAACGGTGTTTCTTGCAGAAAATTTGCTTTTCTTCCGGGTTCTTTTCACATTGTAGCCATTCTATGGCATACTTCTTCCACATGTCACACTCTGCACCACGACGGTCCTCTTTTGTTATCTCAATTTTGTTGATGATTTTCAACTGGGGAATTGATGCAACTGCCTTGTAGAACATCTCATCAAAGTCGCTCTTCATGTGTGGAGTCATGCTGAGATTTATTAAAGCTGGTAGTTTGTCCAATTCATTGAATGTTGAGATCTGTTAAAAAAAGTGGAGAAATTAAGCACGGTCAGGAAAGGTAAAGATCATGACCGACTTCATCATAAATTTGGTTGTAGTAAAGGTTCAGTTTTTCTAGGCCAACGAAGATGTTCAGCTTTTTGTTCGGTTCACAGTCCGGAAGTTTAACTTGTTCTATGCCGTTTTCCATTACATTGAGTGCGTTAAGGGTTTTTATATTCCCCAGTTTCAAGATTTGATCAAAATTCGATAGTTTTGTACGATGTAAGTCCAGTTCTCTGTAATTGAAGCAAAGGTTAATTTTCATACGCTTAGATAAGAATGAATATCACTTACCGTAAATTCCTGAAAATTTCCATACAATCCACCGGGGTCAACTCCTGAATCTCATTCTCCTGTAACCCTAGGGTTTGTATATTAGGCCAGAGTCTTGCGGTTTGCTTCACATCCTCCCAACTTACGAAGCCACAGTTCCCTAAATTAATATGCTCCAGGTTTCGAAAGGATGGTTCCAAATCCACAATTTGTTCAGTCGTAGGCACTTGCAATCGATTGCAACTGAAAATGACTCATTTGTGTCGTAATCCTCAAATTTAAAATGCGACATTTGACTTACCTTAAATTCAAGTTGACAAGCGTAGGTACTTGTGATGTTATATCCGCAACAGCCTTCCAATTCCATATCAAGGTGTGACTCAAATTGACCGTATTGAGGTGAGTGAACTCCATCAAATACCCAGCTGAACTCACATTCGAGCAGTCAACACTGATCTCCATTAACTGCTCGAATTTGCTCTGCTTCCTTGCAATTTTTTCCATGCCAACAATTTCCATAAGTGAAGCTTGTAAATGCACTTGGGTTTCACGAAGCAATTCCTTATCCAAAATAAATCCCGCTGCATTCAGGTAACGTTCTCTAGCAGCTTCCTCAAGTGATTCAAGTGCTTCAATTTTCCCCGGCCGTATAAAACTCCCAGCTGTTGGGTGGCCGGTTTGAAAGTACCTTTCTCCATTCACAATTCCGTTGTGTTTTCCTCTCTTTGGATCATCCCACTCAATACCCAGCCATATTCCATCGTAGCCTTTTACCTTAAGAAACATAATATTACTTCAGAGCAAAATCGATCGCAAATATTTTTCTGAATAATCACCTCTCCCACATATTTAACAGTGCCAGTATTATTGTTCACCCTGATTCGGGAACATATTGGAAATTTCACAAACGACTCGTCAATTATTCCAACCATAATCGATTTGTTTTTCTTTCTTTTGAGGTAATCCAAAGTTCCCTACTGCAATTGTAACTCGTGATTTGTCTCCTGACGCAGTTGATTGGAGTCAGTTCTTTCAAAAGTTCATGAATTTTCTTAACAAATAATGAAAATATTTAACCATTTGTTTTTTTTGTGCAAAAACACAATTGGCTTCAGAACTCGAAAATAATTACAGTCAACTGTCAAACGAATGACTAATTTCAGAAAGTGACAGCATCTATAGATTTGACAAGTTTCTGGGTGTATTTTAGATGGGCTGTGTGTTTGAAAGGAAAACAATTAAGGTTCTGTGAAGAGGTTTTCTAATATAGTCAGTATTCATAAAAGTCCTACGAGTACCACAAAAAATGAATTAACTATGTCTTTTGAAATGCTATCGCGTGCTCTCGCATCTTCCAAAAATATTTGAGGACAGTTTACTAAGGCACAAAATATTCCATCAACACACAAGTGATCTGTCCAGAGTGATCTGTTGCTGTAGAAAAGAGAGCCGAAGTCCCACATTTTCCTTAAAGCAAGTAATTAAACCAGTCTTTAATATTTTACTGATATCGATACAGTATTAGAGGAACGACTGAAGTTCAAGTCTTTAAATATCCCCTAGTGCAAGCGAACCCTCAATCTGAAATGCACACCTTAAACTGTCACAACCCGCAGACAACTGTCAAAGACAAGAAACACAACATAACCAAACTTTCCTTTAAGTTTGATCAGCGAGCGTGTTTACATCACTTGGTCGCTGATTAAAAGTTTTTCAGTAGTTTCCTGCAAAAACACTTAACAAATAAACATGCCGAAGGTTCGAAGTACAAGCGGGCCTCCCCGCAAACAGGGATTCAACCGTTCCAACCACTCTATGAATCCGGAGAGGCCAAAAAGTGGCCTAAAAGGAGTAGCAAACCCCCGTACACAAGCCACCATCAAGCGTCTGCAAATGTACAGAAACTTCAAGGCGAAGCGTGATAGGAATGGACAAATCATCACTCCAGCACCGTTTCAAGTGCGTGAAGCAAACCATAGATGTCGAAACAAATTAACTCCAACTTCGATTTCTTTATTTTCAGGGAAAGCTCAAATCCGGAACCATGGCTCGTGTGGAACCCACACCAAAGTGGTTTAGCAACTCGCGTGTTATATCTCAAAGTGCCTTGCAAAAATTTCAGGATGAAATCGGAAAAGCCGTAAAAGATCCCTACCAGGTGGTGATGAGACCATCGCAATTGCCCATCACCCTTCTGAATGAAGCAGCGAAGCATCAGAGAGTGCACCTGTTGGATACTGAAAGTTTTGACAGTGTATTTGGCCCCAAGAAGCAACGCAAACGACCAGCATTGAAGGTGCGTGATTTAGAGGACCTCAGCAAAACCGCCGATGAACGGGCGGAACAGTACGACCAGGAGAAGGATGTGGATCTAGTTCGTGAGGACACTGGCGTGAAAGACGCCAAAAGAGATTGGATTTTCGCTGCTGGACAGAGTAAACGTATTTGGAATGAGCTGCACAAAGTGGTGGATTCGTCCGACGTTCTGTTGCAAGTGCTTGACGCCCGTGACCCTATGGGAACCAGATCCAAGTACATTGAGGAGTTCTTGCGAAAGGAAAAACCCCATAAGCATCTGTTCTTTATCTTGAACAAAGTCGATTTGGTGCCAGTTTGGGTGACACAGCGGTGGGTTGCAATTTTGAGTGCTGAGTATCCCACAATTGCATTCCATGCGTCCCTGCAGCATCCCTTCGGCAAAGGAGCGCTGATAAATCTCTTTCGCCAGCTCGGAAAGCTACACATTGACAAGAAACAGATCAGTGTGGGCTTCATTGGATATCCGAATGTTGGAAAAAGTTCAGTCATCAATGCTCTCCGCAGTAAGAAAGTTTGTAACGTGGCTCCAATTGCTGGCGAGACCAAGGTCTGGCAGTACATTACCCTGATGAAGAGGATATTCCTTATCGATTGCCCTGGAGTTGTGTATCCTTCGGCTGAGAGCGACACTGAAAAGGTGTTGAAGGGTGTTGTGCGTGTGGAGTTGGTAACGAACCCAGAGGACTACGTGGAGGTTGTACTGCAGCGTGTGCGAAAGGAATATATCAAGAAAACATACAAAATTGATAGCTGGACATCGCCCTTAGACTTCCTAGAGCAGTTGGCAAAGAACAGTGGAAAGCTTCTAAAAGGCGGGGAACCGGACATAACAGTAACATCCAGGATGGTGCTAAATGACTGGCAGCGTGGAAAGCTTCCATTCTACGTGGCGCCTGAGGGCTACGAAATCCCAAAATCACAAACCGAAAAGAAAGATCAGGAGAATACGGAACCTGCCAAGGAAGTGCAGGATGATGACGCCAAATCGGAAAAGACTTTCGTCAGCGAGTCGGTCAAGAAGGCGAAGGAGTTCAAACAGCTGCAAGATTTCCGCAAGATTAAGGTTGGCTTGGAGTTCGAGGCTGATGATGTTAAGGAATTGGACAAAATTGACGTTGAACTGCTGGAGGCGAGAAAGGCAGAGCGGCTAGAAAGAAAGAAGAGGAAATTGCAGAATCCCGACGAGGAAGACTCTTCTGATGGGGCCAGCGATTTCTACTCAGAAGATGAGTATGATGAAGACCTGGAGCGAGTAGTGCACAAAAAGTCTCGACCAAAGGTTGTTGAAACGGCGAGTGGAGCATTTAAGGAGGAAGACGCTGATGCTGATGGCCCGACTCCTGTAAAGAAACAGAAGAAAATGACTGCCAAGCAGAAACGTGCAGCGGAAAGGTCCCTGAAGAGAAAGAAGATCGGAAGCAATTTCTATGAGGTGACGAATGTGAAGAACAGGAATCGGAATAAAGTGAAGAAGGCACAGTAAGTGCGCTGGTTTGTAGTCCCTGTGTATGTTACTACCGAAAATAAAGCGTTAAAAATAAATGAAAAACTATTTGTTGGAAGTTATGATTGACATTTATTTCATGGTATTCATTTTGTAGATTGTTCACTAAGACTACACCTACATGTGGTTTTAAAGTACACATTATACGTATATTCTCCGTCATTCTCGGATGGACGAGATCAACGAAATTCCTGCTTTTCAAAAATACTCCCCATCATATTTACGATTGTTCATTCGGGTTCCTGTTTCGAATGCATTGTTCGGCAACAAAAGTATAAAATCAACTTAACGGCATTTAAAATAAAACTTCCAAATAGGTACTTAAAATCCTCACTAACAATGCTTGCCCCCTCTTTTTCCCATAGTTAACATGTGCTCTATCCTGTACATGTCTAAAAATAGCTAATCAGATTGAGTGTTCTTCTTCTTGGACCGTTTGCGTCCCACCAGGTCGTACTGGCAGTGAGTGACCGGTTCGTCTTCGCTTCCGCTGCTTATTTCTGAGTCGCTTGTCTCATTGTATGGCCCAATTCCAGGCAGAATAGCCGTGCAAATCAGGCTGCCTTTGTCGAACTGGTCAGTGGTTATGCTTGTAGGCAGTTTGTTTGGCTCAAGGTCTTCCTTAGCGTCTCCATCTGACTGCTCTTCGGGGTTTTTGGACAATGCTTCAACTTTGGCAGCTTTCGTCGGTGCTGTTGAGCCTACTTCGCCGTTTTTGCGCTTCAACACTGTACCCATAAGGGTTTTCTGAGATTGCCGGGAGGAGTTGCCCGCTTGGGACGGCTTTGTTTTTGGTTTGGCTATCTCTGATTGGATTTTCTAAACGAAAAACTGTGTTTCTGAGGCCAAACTTTGAGTTTATCTCATAGTCTTACCTTGTCAATTGACTCTTCTTGTATGGTAGCAACACGCTCTCTGAAGTCTTGCAATTCCTTAGCCTCCTCTTGCATTTGAAGCTTCTCCGCATTCATTTTGGTTCGATCGACTAAATCAAGAAATTCAACCTCATCGTCATCTAACCCACGAATGAGGTTCTCTAAATAAACGTAATAAGTGCAATTCTAGGGCAACTTCTTATCCTATACATACTCAGCTTGTGTGCTTCCTCATATTCCATGTCTTTCTTAACTTTTTGCTCCTTGAGACGGTCATATAGCGTTCTTCCATCATATGGCTCCTCCGGACGTTCTACAATATACCACAGACAGTAAAAAAATTGAAAACAAAATATGTTGTGCCACAAACCGAGTGGTTGATCAGGCGTGCGAACTTTTTCCCATTCCTCCTGCCGGCGTTTACGCGCCTCAGCGATCTCGGTTTCAGTAACAAATCCGGAACTCATATTGTAAACTTGTTTTTTCACTTATTAAAATTGATTTTTGCGACGTACATAAGGCAAGTTTTCTACAAAAACACAATTCGGAAAAATACGGAGACAAGAAAGCCTCGTATATTTTTCGTTTGACATTTAATACGAGTGTATGCTTAAGTGATATACAGAGGTCGCTCGTACACGTAAGAAGTGATTTCCTAGATTTCTTCAAAGTTTAAATTTTTGATTTGGAAAAAATGTTCTTAATATTGAATTATTTCCTTTTAAAAATCAAATTCAGTCAAAGTTAATGCAATTTAAATCAATTTAAATGCGAAATCCATTTTAATTTATATAAATTAAACAGTGCAACAGGTTGCAATTTTTTAAACATTTTGTTAAAAGAATCCTAATTTGGCATCACTCTTACCATCTGCCAAATATGTCAATTTAAATATATGCGTTTGTCATTTATTTCATAAGAATTTTAGATCTCGATAATATTTTCCAGAAGTTGCTTTCAAGATTTTATAAACATACTAAATGGTGACAATCTTGTAAGAAATATTGAAGTAATTATCAATATGCCTCTATTCTCTTCTTTTCCTTCCAGCTGATGGCATCACACACTTTTAGTCAGAAAAAGTTTATCCCAACACCTCCAGAAAAAGGCAGTTTCCCACTCGATCACGAGAATCTATGCAAAAGATTCTACCTTAAGTATATGAGTTGCCTTCGGGTAAATGAAGACGACAATTCTAAGTGTAGGCAACAAGCTAAGGAGTATCTAGGGTGTCGCATGGAAAATAATTTAATGGAAACAGTTCAGTGGTCTAAGCTAGGTTTCGAGGACGAAAACAAGCCTAAAGCCGCCGTCAAAAGTCAATAGGATAATACTGTAGTTAAACTCAACCTCTTTCAAATGAAGAACATCCTTATTGGCTGTACTGGCAGTGTAGCCACAATCAAATTATCCGTGTTAGTGAAGCAATTGTTAAACTCTAATGAATCGTTTCAAGTAGGCCTTCTAATGATAAGTTTGAGTCAAGATAAAGTTTTATGTATTTTCCAGATCAAAGTTGTAGTAACCGAACATGCAAAGCATTTCATAGATACCAAGGATATACCGCCGGATGTCTCACTCCTCTGTGATGAAGATGAATGGACGGCGTGGAAAAAACGAGGTGACCCCGTCGTGCACATTGACTTGGGAAAATGGGCTGACATTCTTGTTATAGCTCCACTTGACGCAAATTCATTAGCCAAAATTGCAACAGTGAGTCTACACTTTTCTTCTCGCCTTCTCAATCTAATTAAAAAAAGTCATTGTCACAGGGAGTCTGCGATAATCTTCTTATGTGCACAGTGCGGGCGTGGGACTTTACAAAACCCCTTCTATTCTGTCCAGCGATGAACACTAGGATGTATGATCACCCCCTTACTGCAGAGCAGATTAACAAGCTGAAGAGCTGGGGCTATCATGAAGTTCCTACAGTATCCAAGACCTTGATGTGCGGCGATGTCGGAAATGGTGCTATGGCGGAGGTTGATACAATTGTTGAACATATTTTAAGCAAATTATCTTAAATATTTTGTACAAATAGATATAAACAATTAGTTTGTTTATTGGTTGCGTTTTTTATTAACATCACTAAATGAAAAACTCAAGGCGCGTGTCTGGCCATTTAGGAATATAAAATAGTTGCATACTTTCGGGAGAGTTGGTTGAAACTTATCTGCTCCTGTTGTTGATTGGGCTTGTTCGAACGAAGCCAAATGTGCCTATAACAAACTCGAATAGAAATGTAAGCCGTTGTTTACAGAGTGTTGGTATGAGTGGAGTGAAATTTGATTTCGTTAAAGATCAAGCAAATTATTGGGCACAAGTTTCAAAAGAATTTGTTCCTTATTTGGACGACTACTAGCTGGAGGAATCTAGGCTATGGGGTCTCCGCATTTAATAATTATTTTTATTAGCTGCAAATAATTACGAAGTCTATCAGCTGAAGCAGTCTACGACAGATACGCAGGTCATACGACATTGCAGGAATTTGAACAAACAACGTCTCAAAAAGCAAACAAGTCATCAGAAATCTTAAAAAAATTCAAATTCAAAATTGTTTTTCAATAATAGCTCTATAGGAGCAGTTTATTAAAACAGGATGAACATTTTTATGCTCATGGTTTTGACATTGATTCTGAATTCTGCCTCGTCTTTGATTTTGTCTTGCAGTCTGGTATGGTAGCTGCAAACCTTTGCTTGGACCTCAACATATTGCTTGCACACGTGTAAATTTTCAAAACGGAGTTGCGATGACCAGAGAAAACATAGGAAAGATTCTCGCTCAGACTGGAGTGTCTAGCTAACTTACTTACTTACTAACGAGTTAACATGCCTTAAACTCAGATTTATTGGGCCATAGCACTCAGCTGCTGTACAACTTCACTCTCAGCTATAAGTCCATACAACCTCCTGGTCTTAATCATAATAATAATAATAATTGTATGGCGCGACAGTCTACTCAGTGACCAGGGCCTAGCTCGCTCATCAACTACTCATGTTGTGCGCGCTACTATTCTCTCACGAGAAGAAGGGACCTACAGCCTTTTAACTACTCCGAACGGAGAAATTTGAGAAGCTTTCTTAGACAGTAACTACTCTTTGAGTGTTGTCAGCAGCTTAAATTAGGTGGTGCCGTCAAAAATTCAAGGTTCAGCCGAGAACCGAACCTAGATCTTCGGCGTGTGAGCGTCGCACTCTACCCACTACGCCACGGCGGCCACTTCATCTGTAAAGTAAGTATGACTGTCAGCATGGAGCTGTAACGTCGACTGGCCTGCGATTTTGGATAGTAACCAACACCCACGACGTTACTCTTACAACGACACCTACAGATTCAAATAAAGATTCAGGACCTGCGGTGCATCAAAATCAAACCGATGTTACAGCTGTCACTATTAGCCACCGACAATACCTGGGTCTAGTAGCCGCCATTTCTTCAAGTGGCCTTAGGTCCCATTTATTGACACTTTTTAAAGTGTAACGAAAATTACCCTAGTCACGCCTGGAAGGAATAACAACCATGGGCCCAACATCTGGGTCCATAAATCTTTCCAAGCCACCCTAAAGCTTGGGTTGTGTTCGAAGAATGATAACAAATCTCAAATTTCAAATTTTGGAACGACTTTAAGACATATGAAAAACTGTTTTTTTTTTTGTAATATTTTTTGCATTTTTTTATTGTTTTAATATCTAATCTGTCACATTAGAATATATGTTTATGTTTTAATTTATTCCTTTGTAGTTTGTAATTAAGTTCACTTTTCCTTCACATTCAAAATCGTAGCCGTATTCATCTTAATAATGCGTCGCACATTCTGAAGTTATTCTCTTACTCGGATTCACAAACCAAATAAAAAAGAAATCATTTCATATTTGCGTGTGTTTTTTAAACAAATTAAATACAAAACTAAAGAGAGAAACTCAAATGTGGAACAATGTGAAAGGAGAAACAAACTTATATCGTGTGTGCATACAAAATACAAAACTAAACCAACAATAGAATGTATAAAATTGTTATTTTTTTCATCTGTATAAAATAGTCTCCACTTTTTTTCAGGTGGAGTCCTTGTGTTCATTTCCACTTTCATTTGCCATTCTTTGCTTAGAAACGAACTTAAAATCAAACTAAACTACTTAGAAGTAGAACTTAAATTTAATGCAATACTACATATGCATGTGTATACTGTCGTATGTAGAATAATGATGTGTGTTGGTGTGTTTTAAAGGATAAGCGAATTTATGATCTTACGATATTTCATATGTATAAAGTAAACAAACAACTAACATACATGGGGGAAGGGGTGGAGAGAACACGATAAATGAACTCATAGAAGAATAGACATGTTTATAAAAATATGTGTGTAGTTTTTCTTTTTTTGTTTTTGTATGTTTTCTTTTCTCACTGTTGTGTTGCTTGCTCGCAAAGTTCTCAAAAATAATATTAATATTTACAGTTGTAACTTCAACATAACTTTACGTTAAGTATTTACGATTATCAAGAAAAGGGAAAGTGTGAGAGTGAGACTGAGAGAGAGAGAGAGAAAGAGAAAGAGAGAGAAGGATTTAAGAATTGAAATAAAAAATACAAATATTTACAAAATTTTCAGATACAACATACATTTCTTGTTGGTTTTTTGTGTTTTTTCTTTTCTTTCACAAACGTTTATATCTATGTATATAAGAAATCGACTAAGAATTATAAAATATCAAATTTTTCGGTTTCTTTTTTTGTTTTCTTAATTTTTCACTTTGTAGGCATGTAAAAAATCGCAATAATCATAATTAGTTTATAAGAATTGTTTGTTTTTCTTTTTCAAAAAATTTATACATGTGGTTTGTGTGGGTGGATGTGTGCCTCTAATTGGTATGTGCGCAAATTATATATGTATATCTCATTGTCTGGGGGAATATAGTCAAGTCATATAGTTTTGTTGGTTGTTTATACAATGCTCTCGTGGTTTGTTTAGTTGGTGTATAACATATGGATTCTTAGAGTAGATATATTTAATTATTCTGCTATAAAATATCAAGTTTTCTTTTGTGTTCTCAAAATCTTGTGTCATGATAAGCAAACAAACGACGTTGAACGATAACAAAATGTTGTGATTCGAACCATTTATTTGAAATAATGCAATCAATTTTATTGGGAACTGTTGCCTGTTTCAAAATCTCTGAAATCTCTGATAGGCTTTTGCAGCTACAGCAGGATGCGAATTGCGGTGTGCTTCGGCAGTTCTGAAAACATGAATGAGCGTTAAGCTGGTTATACCTTCAAATCATCACCACATCTAGCGCAACGTGGAATTGCTTTGGCTTTTTATCTGCTTCCTTGTTGCTACTTGAGTTCTTAAGTTATTCCTTTTTAGCAGCAAGAAGTCGCGAGTGGGGACAAGGGTCTTAAGTCCTGCAATGGCTAAGAAATAAGACTTCTTAAAAAAGAATCTTCCAAACTGTCTTTTACTTAATCATACTCAATCGCTGCCCGTATTCCCGAACCAGTGCGTCGTCGGTACTCACAAAAGTCACGAGAGATTCTTGAATAATTATTAATTTCTTGCTGCACGATATGTTTAGCATTTGGTGTGTTTTGGTGGAATTATTTTGTAGGCAAATGTGAGGATAATGAGCAAGTGTGAATTTAAACATTTCGCATCTGCTGAAGTATTTCAGAGTGTAGACAAAGGAGAGAGTTTGAAAATTACTGTCAATCTGAGCAAAACTGCAGTCCAAAAAACTGAATTCGAGTTCTTAACAGTTTCACTCCTGTTTGCTTCTCAGGTTCAAATTGTAATCAAAGTGATGAAAAACACTTTAATGAATGTGTGACTTTGCTTGTGCTCATTAAGCGTAGCAATTGCGCAAAAGTTAAGCACCACTGCAAGGAAGAAGAAAAAGCAGTTCAGTTATACAAAGTAGAGTGAGTGAGGAAAATAGAACCGATTAAGGATCAGTCATGCTAAATCATACTTCCGTACGCCCTCTTGTCCATTTTCATGATTTTTCAGTTTTCTTCGTTTGTTTGTCGTATGTTTATATTTACAATTCTTGCTTCGGATAGACTTAACTGTTGATGCTTCCTATTTTATTTATTACTTTAGTTTACTCATGCTCTTGTCAACAAGTAGTTGGTGTAAGTTTATCGTGTGCTTTGTGTTTGCTTCACTGTTAGCGGTAATAACTTTGTATGTTTATATTGCATTCTTTTTAAATATACCTACATATGTATACATATATATATATATATATTTGTTTGTTTGTTCTATGCCTCTATAGCGCCATTGTAACATAAATCGTACTCACAACATGGTTGGTATATAATATTACTGAGTTATTAATATTACAATAATTTATTATTTTTATTAGTTCACTACATACTAGTATTATGTAAAATTTTCTATTCTGTTACCTTTTGTTTATCATTTAATTTTCTGTTTTTTTTCGTATTTTCTTTTTGTTTTGTTTTGAAGGCAGAGACAAAAGACAAACGAGGATGATCATCAACTAAGGACTACTTGAGTGCCACTGGGAGTGTAGCTGTGGTTGGTGTTCTTCTCTCACCTGATTACACAGGAGACGCATAGCTTTGAGGCGCCGATGCAGTCGTCGTGGCAGAATGCCCCACATTGCTGGCAAATAACCATTGCGTTCAGTGAGCACGCACAGCTGGTTGTTGTTGGTGGGTTGTTGTTATCCGCGAGGGCACTGCCAGAGATCGCTGTGGCAGTTGCAGTCACTGCTGGCGTTGTCGTAGTCAGTGATGCTGTTGTCGGTGTTGTTGTGGCGGAAACAATGTAATTCGTTTGTTGATTGTGCTGATCGACTATATTTGCGCATGTATCGATGTAGGTTATGCCACCTGGAATTGAAGAATATTGAATTTTGGTTGCCAACCACTTACAGGTGAGGATTTGAATTTGACTGTGCAGTTAGTGCAGCATGAAATTATTTTAGAGAAGTCGTAGAGGATGTCGTACTACATACATTTTAAAGACAAATACGTGCTGAAAAGCCTAAGTTAGAGGACGCGGATTTTAGGCTGAGTAAGTAAAATAGTATACCCGTATATATCTTCTTTTGGATTGTTGGGCAGTTTTATGCATTTTGAATTTAGTGGCAAAGACGCGGAAAACTGCTGAACAGACACGGATGTTGCCTTTGGTACAACTACTACTACTGTTGGAGAAGTTTCTGCATTTGAAGGTTCAAGTCTGTCACAGAGGAGGCATATGACAAGATCTATCATTGCGACGATAATGCTACGATTATTGAAGGCACCGACACATTACAGAATCGAATTCTAATGACTGAATACACACTAAGATCAATTTCTTGCTGTTAAACGTCCAGACTCTTGCACAGAAGATGAATGCACAGTCACTGAGATTACCTGTTGTGTAAAGAAGGCTTTTACGTCTTTAACCGATAGACAGGCAGAACGGATAGATTTAAACAAAGTCTTTCTACACCGAGCATGATTCACCCCTTGATGGTATAGACATGGTTATAAAAGCCGTCGCAAAGAGACAGAATTGATGTGCATCAGTTGTAAGGATTGTTGAAGGCCAGATAAGCAAAAATAGAAATGCTTCTGCTGCAGAAGTTACAATGTGCAAATTTCTTTCAAGATTAAAATGCGCAAAGTGTTTCTTTGGCGGAATTTTTGCCGAATAAGGGATGCTTCTGACGTCGAAGACAGAAAGGTTGTCACAGAAACAGTGAAATAATGCCTTTAGGTTATTGGGTACATCGATTAGACCAAAACAAGGTTTCTTAATAGTTTATACGACCTAGAGGCGGTCTTGTCCAGACCGATTGTTGAAAAAATCTGAAGAAAATGATTCTATTTCGAGGTTCCACACATTTTCAAGGAATCTGTTGTCTCACAGTGGGGTCCAATTCAAGTAAATTCTTGACTCACCTTGATTGATAACTCGTCTAACTTGAGGCGCATTTGCTGATGCAATATTTTGATGGATATCGTGCAGAGTTTTTGTGGTATCCACATCCACTGACGCAGGGCGACCACGTCCAGTTATCGGCACTCCATTTATACCCTGTAACTACAAAATGTCAATCCCATTAGCGATTTTTTCGAGCTACAAATAGGAAGAGGAATCTTACTTGATTTTGCGAAGGTGGTGCACTTGAAGCACGCGGCGCTTGATTATCTGCTGCTCCAACATTCGCCCTGTGCACGAACACGTACTGATTGTTGCCATTCTGTTGTATTTCACTCTGATGTTGGGGCTGCATGATGCTGGCGTGTTGCACAGTCCCAGGTGGACCGTAAACATGCCGTATTAGCGTTGGAGACGGTTGCCGCTGAACAAATTTCTTTCGTGGGAATCCCATGCGCGGTCCAATAACCTGGAAACGATACACATTAAAAGAACATTCGATAGAACCGTATTTGTAGGTTACCTTGTAAACTGTTCGTCCAATTGTGGGTACAGGGGCAGTGGCGATGCTCTGGTCTTCGGTTTTGATATGAGGCGATGTTGCCGTCACGCTCGTCTGCTGGGTAGAAGTGTTCGTCGTCGCATTGGAAGTTGCAGCCAATATTGCTGAGGGTGGACGAAGCTGCGCCGTGAGGTTGTGTCGATTGGGACTATTCTGGATCACGGCTTGACATATCTGATAGCTGCGCTCCAAGTTGACTGCGCCTGGTGGGAGTTTATTGTTTGTCGGTTTGCGACCTTTGCCGCTGGGGATTTTGGGGCGCTGCTGCGCTATAGTCGATGGCACGCCTGTGTTTGAGAGAACTTTTATGGTTGTGGGATTAAGGTATGTCGTTGTGGTGGTGCCTGATGCGGAATTAGCTATTGATCGTTGCATGTTAACTGCAATTTGTTTCGGAAATACTTTTCCTGCTGATTGTTGTTGTGGCTGGGCTATTTGTTGCTGTTGCGGCTGAGGTTGGTACTGGGCAATTGTGGTAGTAGAAGATGAAGGCATCAAGGTATTGCTTTGTGGTTGCTGGTGTGAGAGGCTGAGAAATTGTCGCTGCTGCTGCTGAACTGTAGAGTATTGTAATTGTGAATTGTCTACCGACTGCTGGTGGTGTTGACCTGTGCTGTATGGATGAACACCACTGGCCGATGTGTCAAGTGCTTTCTTAGCCTGTTTCTGCTGCGAATGATTCGTCTGGAATGCAATCTGTTGCTGTTGCGGTTGCTGCTGCTGCTGGTGTTGAGGGTGGATTGTCAGCTGACGGTGAGGGTGCATGAGGAAGTTTCCTATAATGTGGCCGTTCGTGTCGAGCAGCAGCTTGCTACCTGGGATCTGTGGCATTGGTGGCGGGGCACACATATTTAGCTCCGCAGTACTGTCATTTGAGTTACTGTTTATCACTGTACTGGTGACTTCCATTTCGGCGGCGGTTATTGGAACTTCCATTTCGTCAGTTGAGATCTACGCAAAAAGATTAGAATAGCTGCAAGTATCCCACACAAGTCATGCTTACGTCTCCGATGTCGAGGCTGAAGTCCTGATGATCTTGGAACAGCTCCTGTTGCTGCTGTTGTAAGTTTTCTTCGTCTTCCTTCATCAAGGATTCGTCTTCAATCATTTCGGGGATTGCTGGTATCACATTGTTCTGCTCGTTCATAAGCGCTGGAGCTGGCGAGTTCTGTGCACGCATCTTCAGACCGAAGTTCCAGTCGTGCTGAACGTGGTGGAACATGTCTTCGCGAGTCTGTGCGTCTTCCATGGCTGAGGATTGCTGCATGTGACCCGTGCTCGCCATTATCATAAGAGGTGATGAGGAGCAACCGGGCGACGACGATGAGGATGACGCGGAAGACGCTATAGATGAACAATCATTCCCTGCCGCCGTCACCGCCGACTTTTGGTTCTGATTGTAAAGGTTTTCGCAATCCTGGGGAATTATCGCTGAAAGAGATCACAAGTTACACTAGAAGTTTATGTATTGGAGGACAGGGGGTGTACCTTGACCAAGTGAACTGAACAGATCTCCCTCACTAAGGCTCTTCGGTGTGGGGATGTCGATATTTGTGATGGTTTCTGAAAGAGAAGGCATTCAATGGGATCTGTGACGGGATACTTTTATGGTAACTCACCTCCGCTGTCATTGCTGACCTCTCCTGATTGAAGGACGTAGTTTTCCGCATCTGCGAATTTCTGCTCGATAGGATCGTCTTCATCCAGGGCAACGACAGCTGCTTGCACAATGCTGGTTTCTATCGCCTCCGCAATGTTATCACAGGTACTATTCTCGCCACTACTTGCGCCTCCATTGCAGTCCATCAGCGCCGACGTGCTGTTGCTCTCGTTCTCGTCTGAGCACGTGAGTATCGCCCCAACGCCACTGCTATTCGCTAGGTCTGAGACGATAAAGCGATCCACTACCTCCGCCGGTATTTGAAGCAGCGAGGACGAGGACGGCTCTGTGATAGAATGCTGATGAAGTTGCTGTTGTTGCTGCTGCTGTTGGATCTGTTGGCTAAACGTGCTGAACAGGCTGTCGGAAAAGTTGAATGCACTTGTCGAGACCTGTACATGGAATCCTTCGCCGTCGACAACCTCGGAGGCGATGGTTGGAACTATGTTCGAGGAGTCGGAAGCGTCCCCACTGTTCGTCGCCCCAAGATCGCAGTTGCTGAAGGGGAAATCGTCAATTGCCGATAGATCGCCGTGGGTCTCGTCGGAGTTTTGACCACCAGGGTGAGACTGGTGGTCTTCGTTAGCCGTCATTTCGAGGACATTCGAAATTAGCAGCTCCTCTTCAGTGTCTAACCGATTTGAATCAGCGCTTGATTTTGGGGAGTCCTGTGATTCATCTGTCTTTTCTTCACTCTGTGGCGGTGGCGGCGCTTGATCTGGAACATCCAATTTCTCCTCGAATTTGATTTGCTTACTTTCAGTGAACGTGGGGCTGGTTGACGAACGCTTGCGAGCTCTCTTGGGCGATGGTTGCTTTGGCACATCCTCCTGGGACGTTGCAAAGCTAGCCTCCACCTTTGAAGTAAGATCCTCTTCACTTTTGCTGCTGCTGCTCTTGGAGGCAACGTCTCTCTTCGCGGGAGATTCTTCAGTCTGTATTTTATCACTGGGTATAGTTGCGGCGGTTGCGGAAAGTGAGAATTGTACATGGGACTGTGCGCTCCTCGGCGCAGTGTCGACCTCATCCTTTGTATGAGATTCACTGTCGATTCTGCACTCAATGATGGACTTGGGTTCGGACTTGATCATTGGCGGTCGCAGGATGCTGCTCGTGGTAGATGTTGATGAGAACGTGGAAGAGGAGGATGATGATGATGAAGAACACAGGGCGTGTGGCGAGGTGGACGACGTGACATCGGCCGACGTACATGTCTCCGTCTTAACGCCCATCACACTCTTGCTCGTTGCGTTCTTGCCAAAGTTGATTGTCGTCGTCGTCGTTGATACCGAAGTGGTGTTTTCCTCCGATGATGTTGAGCTGGTTTTATATCGTCTGTTCGAAATTTTGTCGCCCCAGATCGGCTCAAAATGCTTCAGCTTCCATGGATCAAGCTTGTTCTTCTCCTTCTCCGCCTCGGTTTTCAGTTTCACTTGGTTCTCCGGAGTGAACTCTCCTTCGGACAGCCGCTCCCGCCACTCTAAACAGGCTCTGGCGAAGAATTCGTTGTTTAGGCTGGACGGGCCTAACCGAATTGCGCCCATGGGGCAATCAGACGTCTCTACCGCTGCCGTGCGGTCAACGCTCGGCAGAAGTTGGATCAGGTTGTACTGGTAGAGGGGTGGAAGGAGAGAGAACGTTTGTTTGTTCAGCAGCGCCCGAAGGTTTGTGCTCGCCAGGATTGAGTCTGGGGTTTCCAGATCGATTTTGCCATCTTTCGTTTGCTCGATTTGTGCTGCTGTTGAGATTTTCTTATTCGATCGCCGTCTCGGCTTTAAACTAAAGCCAGGAATGGATGCCAAAACTTCTCGCATTGTGGATGCTTGCATTTGAGCCGTTGTGCTGGGAATGCTGCGCAAGGATATAGTTGTTGTGGATGACGATGATGAGGATGCGGCCGTTGACATTGAAGTCGCAACGATACTGTTCTTCGTTCGACAACTCACATGGGATTGCACGCTGGTGCTGACCGAAGAGTTGGTTGCCGCCGACTTTTTTTCTGGGATTGGCTTAACTATTATGCGAGGAATATGACGCCGCAGGCTATGTGTGTGCTTCACCAGCTTTGCTGGCGCTATGTGATGATGATGATGCGACGATGGACTGCCGACGCCGCCGATCGCGGGCGGTGGCGTGTCCAGTGCAAGTGGATCACATTCACTTTCATTGCTGGCACTGGTCGCTTGAGGAGATGGCGTCACATACTTTGATGCGGTATTGTGAAGCTTGTGCTTCACTGGGGGATAAAGCAGAGATGATTGCGCGAGAAAATGCTGCTTGGCCGCAGACGCTGATGACGGATGATTCGATGTTGTTGAGTTTGTGTGGAGTTGAATTTTCTGGAATGGGTCGTTGTTGCTGGTGATTAGTTTTTCATGGTTGCGGGGAAATTGCTCTGGGGTCACATCGCATTCCATGTTTGATTAGGCAATTTATTTCCAAGGATAATGAACTTAATGGAGCTTCTGCAAAGAGAGATGTACGCAATAAGAAGCTGATGGGAATGTCTGAAAAGTTAGATTTTCAAAACACACACAATGTAAAGCGAAATTTAAAAGTACAACAGACATGTAACTTCCTAATTGTCGTTAAGAAAGTTGTTGGCCATTTAAACTAAATGATTTGAAAAAAGGGAAGATGTTCATCATCTGGCCGCCGCGTATTGGATAGAGTGTGACACTCACGCGCAGAAGGTCCACGTTCGATTTCCGGCTAAATACCTTGAGGGCACCACACCCTACGAGCTTCTGACAACACTCAAAGAGTATTAACTGTCTAAGAAAGCTTCTCAAACTTCGCCGTTTGGAGTCGGAAAAAAACTGTAGAATAGTATCAAGGCCCTGGTCCCTGTGGACTGTCGCGCCGTCGCATTATTTATTAATTAGGTGTCCATTAACTATTCCCTAAAGAATTAATCCTACGATGAGTTCAATTTTCTTGTTTATCATTTGGACGACGGTACATTTTGGGCAACGTGCAGAGGTTCTCAAAAAGAAACTTTTCTTTTAGGCGTTTTGACAACAATCTAACCTCCAACCTAGACATTAACGATCACAGAATTAATTTTCGGCGTTTACAAAGGTCTGCGCGAATGATGCTCGTTCCTTGTATATATAGCTCGGCTATTTGGTGTTAAACCATAAGGAACAGCTTCCACTATTGAGGCGTTGTTGAACTTTCGCTGCTCTATCTTAATGTCATTGAAATGCATAAGAACAGAAAATACTAAGTGTTTGGCTTTGACCTTACATTGAGCATTCCTTTAACAATCCCAAATGGAATTAAACACCAAAAGACATTTGTAACTTATTTCTCCCTGTGATTGTAAACTTTTTTTCCTCCTAACAGTGGACACTTTGAGCACATCCCGCTTTGTACAGGTCAGTTCACCCACATTGCTGTCAATTAGTGCTCTTTATGGATATTGAGGGTGCTTTGAAGAACACAGAAGAATAACTGATATTAGACATAGACAGGTTCGAAGATGCAAAATGCAGAAACAGAACAAGTTGATTGCAACGTCAAGCTTTTAAAAAATATGAAAGAACGTCCAACATAATACTCAATCACTCAGCGTACATATGAAGAAACAGAAGACTACATCCCTATCGTTTACCTAAAAGGGGATACAAAATAAAAAGGCAACAAAAAAGAAAAACACAAAATTTCTAAACCCACCTTATGCAAATTGCACATTCTTGTTTGATTGTTCCCCGACAAGATCCAAAACAATCGTTCTGCGTTCTATGTTCCACGCACACTCACGCAACACAACAAATCACACACAAACACACACGCAAATGAATCACATAAACAAATGAAAAATTCGGTCGAATTATTTTCCTTGCGATGTATGGAAATTAGGTTTTGAACAAACAAAAAACCAATAAAACTAAACGGAATACAGCAACAACTTTGGCCAACTAAAAAAAACACTACGAACTATAAGAACGATTATCCTCCGTTGGATATATGAAGCTCCTTTGTCATTGTTTATGTACAAAGGAAAATGCCTCTGAAAGGTTCTTTTGCTTCCACTTCGTGTTCGTTGCTACGTCTCTCGTCTTCTTGCTTGTCGTTCGCTCGCTCGCCCTGCAAAATATTTCAGTGGAGTACTTGTTTCGGTGGCCACATCTATATGCGCCTCTCTCTAGAATGTCATTCCGCGATACAAATTAATGTACACAAACACACAAAAGCAGAAATGAAGAAAAAATTTACCATTCACATATCATCCGCACTCATTGAATTTTGATCACAAATATTTGAGCGAATTTCACACGCCATCGCAAAATACACAAGTTAATTTTTTCTCTCAAATTTGACAGAATTCGGAGGCAAAAAAATATATGTATATTTCTTCTCTTGGGATGAAGAAAAGATTTTTTGTCTCTTTTTTTACGTCATTGCAAGCTAAAAATAATTGGAATTGTAAATTTCACGTCCAGTCGCTGTTATTTAATGTCTGCACTGCACACGCTGATGCTCACGATAGCCCGGTTGGTTTTTCAACTAATTCAGTAAATAGTTTATGAGATAAAATACATTTTTCTTGCACATTGCACAGACTTTTCTTCGCCGTACACTTTTTTAAGGTTTTTTTTTACATCCTTTCCGATTCTGCTCGTCTTTTTTTATGGTTTATTTTTTTTCGAAAACAAAAGGGAACTTCGAAAGCTGTTGCGGCAAATGGGCGACAGGGTGCGCTGGGACTCTTTGACAGGCGATTGTTTGTAATTAGGGTGGATGTGCATGCGGAATTGGCAAGTGTGCTTTTCTGCAGGTGGAATTTCATATGAGCGCTGTTCTTGTACAGAAATGGATGGTGGGGTTTTGGTAAGTTTTGCCAATAAAACTGATTGGCATGCAGGGAGTAGTGGGATTTGAAAGAACGATAATTGGAGTTTGTTGTACTCAAATGTACAAATTTATTCCTGGGCAATTGTTGATTTATTTTGCAACAGACATTGTAGCCTGTCGAATGTTTATTCTTAT
Source organism: Eristalinus aeneus (assembly GCA_955652365.1). Classification (NCBI taxonomy): domain Eukaryota; kingdom Metazoa; phylum Arthropoda; class Insecta; order Diptera; family Syrphidae; genus Eristalinus; species Eristalinus aeneus. The sequence continues at coordinate 94,076,707 of OY019131.1, forward strand.
TCCTTTTATCTTCCGCTTAAAGAAACTCCTGTGTTGCAATAAGCATTTCCTTCTTACATCAATCATATGAGGCTACCACTTGTAGCAGATTAAGCACTTGAAGCCCTTTCCTTCTTCGTAACGGACATTTGAATTTCATTCCAGTCTTGCATGGTGTCATTAAGCTACCACTTGTCGCAGATAAGGCAATTGAAGCTCTTTCCTTCTTCGTAACGGACATTTGAGGCTCACTCCTGTCTTGCATGGAGCCATTTAAGCTACCCTTGTCGTTGATTATGCACTTTAAGCTCTTTTCTTCTTCGTAACGGACATCTGAAGCTCACTCCTGTCTTACATGGAGTCATTTAAGCTTCCCTGTGTCCCCTCTCATACCGTATTTAAATCCAATCCTCATGTTCATGGCTATATCGCTTCTTTTGTTCCAGACAGTGTCCAAGAGAAACATTGAAAGAGGTTAAAATTTTACGACATTGCTGGCTTATCCGCTTCGGATATGGTTTCGAATCAAACACTTCTGCAGCTTAATCAGGGCTGGACGTTAAAAATAAAGATCACGATTGCGAATACAGGACAACTTGCTAACTTGAGTATTTTCAATTCTTGTTCACTCTTCCGTTTAAATAAGCAAATCAAACCCCTTAGTCCATCTTCATTATACTTGCCTTCATTTTATTAAATTTTTATATTTAGTCAACTTAATACTATACTTTATAAAAATACGAGAATACAATTGTAGAGTCTTAATTCTAGAGCTCCTCATGTTTGACAGCGTGCTGACGTTCCTTTTCCTTGGGGAATGCCCAGAAGTACGATGGGAAACCGCTTACATCCCGCTCTCTCTTCACAAATGCTGAAAAGGACGAGATACAGTTTCCAATGAAATGGTTTGATAATCCTAAAATTGCCAAATCCAAGTGTGGACTGTCAGTTGAGGCCTTATGCGCGGTAATGTTCATTCGGGCTAGTGCCGCGTTTAATTCCGGAATGAGATGATTGCTGTCGGACGCAACGAAAATCGATTTAACCTCATTGTTCTTGTGGAGCTGCTTTACTGCTTTAATCAGTCGCTTCAGCTGCTTGATTATCGCTTCTTTAGGAGGCATACAGAGTTCAGGATACAGCTCACCTTTTTCATTGTTGTACCCAAGGCACTGTGGTGAGGCGAACAGTTGTTGACTGTTTTTGATGTGCTCACATGCACGAACCCAATCGATTCCGTTTCTTAAATGGATACCAATGAATGCACCCTTGGGCAGCTCAGTCTTGATGAATTCTCTCGCCCTATTTTTGTATTTCTTACTCCACACCAAGTACTTCTGCAGCTCACGGTTTTCCATCTGCACTGGGAAACTCGCCGGGGCGCCGGTGAATGCTAGAACAGGCCATTCGTCTGCAGGATATTTTGTCGACCATTTTGCTGCTATGTCACTATGGTGTACATCAAAATGGAGAGGACCGAAGAACTCAGATTTTTGGAAATCAATGTTGTAGGTGTCCCAGAATGGACCAAATGGATTTCCGTCCTTTGCATGACAGTCAACTTTGGTGTTTTGTTTATTCAAACTTTGTCTTTCAATATAGCAGAACGAAGTACGCTCCTCAGCTGGCCAGATTTTATCCGCTAAACTTGCCATGAAGTCGTGCATCAGAATGACTCGATGATACTTTTGAAGCGGCTCCACTTGGAAGTACTCGTCGAAGGGAATCTGCACGGAACGAAGCTCACCTTTGCGATATTCCACCCATGGTGGTAGCACTAGAGTTCGATTGAGTGCTTTGGAAAATGCCAATGCACCCAGGAAGTGATCAGCTTGGTTTCCAAACCGGCCTAAAAGGGGGCGTCGTTAATTGAATTAGAGGAAACTAGGTCTGTAGAGAAGTTAGCTTACCCATGCAGGGGCAATACATGAGATACCCTGAAGGATCTATTTCATCTGTGTGGATGCTGTTAATGAGCAGGGCGAGAATTAGTATTCTTATGAACATTTTAAGATCATATGCTTGACCAAATAAATCGAATTTCCACTGAACCAAAGATTTGCGGAATTATTTGTTTACAACTGACACTTCGTTGTGAAAATGACATGCGACTTTTGTTTGCATGAGACTTATTCGAAGTTAAGAACTGTTTGATTTGATATCCAAGAGAGAGAAATTGCAATCTTAAGAACAGAAACCAATAAGGAATATTGGTCTCTGCTTAAGAAAACCATATATATCAGGCCTGACTGAATTGGTTTCTCATGTTACTGTATCCAATTGAAGGACAGAGTTTTATTAGTTTATGACAAATTACTGTACGAATGATGAGGAAAATACATAAAAAAAATAGAAATATTTCAATAGGTGTTTAGAAACTTCAGTAAAACTAAACAAATCTTTTCGAAACTTTCAAATCCCCCTCTTGAATGTCGAAAAATTTTAGGTTAAGCGATCTGTCAAATCAGTGAAAACAAAATATTGTACATCAAGAAGAAAATTTAATTACATTGTTGTTGAGATATTTTGCTGAAGCCAAATTAGTGCGTCATTCCTTTATCAACCGGCATGGGTGAACAATTTGCCGAGGACACACTTGCAAAAGCAATAGAAAACGTCGAACTGCAAAAAGATGCCATGAGCAGCAACAGTATATCTACCTCAATTCCAACTTCTACCTCAAAAACAAACGAAGGGTGCAAGGAATTCTATGGCAAGGCGCAAAAATACTGGTCAGGAGTTCCGGCAACAGTGAACGGTATGCTCGGTGGTCTTGGACACATAAGTGCAATCGACGTAAACAGTTCCCGTCAGTTTCTGAAGGAACTCAAACTACCCGGTCATCAACATGCTCTTGATTGCGGTGCTGGAATAGGGCGGGTTTCCAAGAATCTTCTGATGCCCCTGTTCGCGAAAGTTGACCTTGTCGAGCAGGATGAACACTTTGCAAAAACTGCCAAAGATTATTGCAAAAGTGAGCAGCTGGGGAAAATATACAATATGGGTTTGCAGAAATTCACCCCTGAGGAGGGAAAATACGACTTGATCTGGAGTCAGTGGGTCCTGGGGCATTTACCTGACGACGATTTGCTTGAGTTCTACAAACGAGTGAAGATTGGCCTCACGAAGGGAGGCTATTTTGTGATGAAAGACAACGTGACAACTTCGGGAAATGTGGAGCCAGACGACGAGGATTCTTCTGTGACACGGCCACTCAAACACTTTGAAACTATACTAAAAAAAGCTGGACTTAAAATAGTGAAAGTGACAAGACAACAGGGCTTCCCAAAGGGACTGTACCCAGTGTATATGTTAGCTTGTCGTCCTTCTAGTGATACAAAATGGTGACGAGAAATAAATAAATAAAAAAAATATTCAACGAGTTTTATTACATTTTACAACTGTGGGGGTATCGGGGATATGGAATCACATCCCTGATGTTCTTAACTCCCGTCAGCAGCTGGAGGAATCGTTCGAACCCTAGTCCAAATCCGCCTGTGGGAAATCCACCGAACTTTCGCAGTTCCAAGTACCACTGCAGGGCAGGAGGGGTCCTACTTTTAAGCCGATTGTAGTCGTTCTCCCTCAGACTGCCACCACATAGCTCTCCAACAGTGGGCATAAGTAAATCCAGAGCGCACACCTTTGATGGATCATCGGCGACTTGTCTCATATAGAAAGGTTTTTGATCTGCAGGCCAGTTAATCACAAACAGAGGGGTGTTCAGGTATTTCACGAGAAAGAGTTCTTGCTCCTTGGAAAATCCCTCATTCTCGTTGAGGGCAGTTTTAAATTTGTTTTTGTTCTCACTGAGGATGCTAAAGGCTTCATCATACGAAAGGTTAGGCCACTGCTTTTCTAACCAATCCAGGGAAACGTCTGCGTTTGCTTTTTTCTGGCAGTGCTGTAAATCCGATTCATTCTTGTTTATGATTTCTCTGGTAACTGTCTTTACCATTTTTTCTATGAAGTTCGTTAACTGGGGCACTTTGTCCACAAACGCCAACTCCACCTCGAGCATGTAAAATTCAGCCAAGTGAAGCGGAGATTTGGAGTTCTCCGCTCGGAAAGCGGGCGAGAATGTATAGGTATCGCCCATGCCATATGTTGCGGCTTCAAGGTGCAGTTGTCCAGAGACACTAAGGAACACTTTCTGGTCGAAGTAACTTTCCTCTAGAGGAATTCCTTCACGAGACATCTCTTTCAGGAGCTTCTCATTATCCGGCCTCACCACGAATGTCTATAAAGGATTGAATTCAGTAATAAACCCTCTTTGACCGGCTCCATCATACCTCACCAGCTCCCTCGCAATCGTTTGTCGTCAGAACTGGGGTGTGAATTTGCACCAGTCCATTGTCGTCCATGAAGTCGTGCAAAGCTTTAGCCGCTCTGTGCCTCACTCGGAATTGTGAAGCTATGTAGTCGATTCTCGACCGGAAATTAAGGTACTCCCTTACATATTCCGGCGGGTGTTGCTGCTTCGGCACGAACGGATAACCCTCAGATATTGAAGAATCACCTGGTAATGAGAAAAGTTTGGTTATTCCTCCTTTGATGAGTCGTGTAAATTTACCAATGACTTCAACTTCATTTGCGTGCATTTCGAAATGTCCCTTCGGTGCGGTTTGCAAGGTTCCTATGACACTAATAGAACAACCTGGAGACAAGGCTTTGGTTTTGTCATCTTTGGGCACAACAACTTGGAAGTTTGACGCCGTGGATCCATCGTTGATGTCGAGGAAGAGATTTGTTTTCATTCGACGAATGTTTTGTATCCATCCCTGAAAGGGGGGATCAATTAAGGGGGCTATTCATCGTTTATCTTCGAATATTACATACCTTCACTCCAAAGGCATCGCCGGGTTTTTTCGAGTTTACTTTGCATAACCTCGAGAACTGATTGGGATTTTCACTGAGCCGTTCACTCGATTTCGTTTCTTTGCGGATTTCTGTTGAATGATGACTGATGCTGCGATGAATCCTCGGGAATTGCATAAGTTTTTGGCGGAGAATCATTTCTCAATGTAGTTTTAGCAATTGTTTGGAGATGCAGAAGACAGTCCTGTCTTATGAAAGTTGATATTTGTGGAAGTGACATGACAGCTGAGTGTTGCAGTCAACATATGTCAGCTGATCGAAGCTTGTTGAAGAGGCATTTGCTTTGTAACTTGATGTTTCATTGAAAGGGAATTGTCGCGACACATACCGAAGGGAGATCAAATTTGTTTGATTGTATATGGATTCGAACGGAGGATGCGAAAGCAGAATATTTGAAACATTTTTTTATTCTTTAATAATAACCATGGAGAACCTACGGCCCACATTCTTATTGTTGCCAGAGACTTATGGTAGCATTTAGACTCATGAGCTTGGCGAAGAATTTTCCGCACACTGTTTTGGCTGTCCCGCAGTTGAGAAAAATGAAACAGTACCGAGAAAAGTTAACGACCTTACTTGAGGAAACATAAAATTTGAGTAGATTTTTTTTGAGTTTTGGCTTTGGACAAAACAACGCCGTTTATGAAGTGAAATGGAGGTTTGAGTGAGTTTGTATTAAATGGTCTCCGAATTAAAGATTCTTGTGTTAAGATAACACCCAAACCTTTAAAAAAGTAGCAATGAATGACGGATAAGCGACAATTGAATGTTGATGATCAGGATCAGTGTAGTGCAGTATTAATTTGGCGCTATTTGAATTGTCATTGTTTTACATTTGAACAATTATTATTGTTTGTTAGAAGAAGGAATAAGGATAATAAAAATGAAGCGCTACACGAATGAACAACGCATACTCTTGTGAACATGAAAATGCTGATTTTGCCGATAAAATCATCTTTAGTGACGAGGCCCATTTCCATCTTAATGGTTTCGTCAATAGGCAATTGTCGCATTTGCGGCGAGGAAAATCCAAAACGGATTCACGAGAAGCAAATGCATCCTCAACGTGTCACTGTGTGGTGTGGATTTTAGGCTGGAGGAATTATTGGACCTTTTTTTTATGAAAATGAGTCAATTCAAGCGCAAACAGTCAGTGTTCGGTATAGTGAAATGATAACCAAATATTTCGTGCCTAGAATTAAAGAAATGAATGTAGAGGGGATGTGGTTTCAACAAGACGGCGCCACATCTGATACAGCCAAAGAAACAATTCAATTGCAGCAGTCATTTAAATCTTGCGTTCTTGTTTGGGACACCCGGTGGAAAAGGCAGTAGGATTGGCCGCCGTGGTGTAGTGGATATAGTGCGACAACCACACGCCGAAGGTCCAGATTCGATTCCCGGTTGAAAACCTCATTTCTTTCATTTCTTTCGAGCAGCTGACAATACTCGAATAACTCTCTCAGAAAAAAGCTTCCCAATTTTGCGGTTCGGATTCGCAAAAAACTGTAGGTCCCTTCTACTCGTGAGAAAACAGTAGCGCGCACAACATGAGTAGTTAATGAGCAAGCAAGGCCCTGGTCTCACTGTAGACTGTAGCGCCATCAAATTATTATTAATTATTAGTAGGTTTTCCTCAAGTTCTTATCTTTGATCGAGAGTTTGGTCCTTGCAGATGTTTAGAAGCCTTTAAATTCCCGATTGTCCAGTCAGTATAGCCCAGCGACTTCTTCCTTACGTTCAATAGGCCGCATGAGCGATGATCTAGATTTTTGTGTCAGTTGCTGATAAGGATCTTTTCACAAGACTTATTGTTATTGATTTAGATCTTGGCAGCATGTTCTGCCTTCATCAATTATAGAATAATGAGGTCTATTCACTCATTGTTTAATAAGGCTTTAAAGTTATACACATATCCCCTTTATCGACCAAGAAAAAGCAGAATCTTATCTTATAAAGTACAAGGAAATCTAGCTCGGGATTCCTATTTACTTCTTGTTTCCTATAACTTACTCTTCTTTGAACTGGAAACTCTGTCGCGCAACCTTGGATACTGGCTAGCCCCAACAGACTTCCCTTCCGGACTGCTCAGCTTGGGGATGAGTCCCAACTTTTTCCAAACTTTTCTTTTCCTGGGAAGATGGGCCCCACGTCCTCTTTCACCGTGGACGACAAAACGCAACCAAATCACACACATTAGGGGCCTCTGGACCCCTGCCGCACTCAGGACCGTTAACGAGACCAACTTCCTGTAGAAAAGATTATGGGGATCCGATTTATTAGAAAGAAATTCCGCTCGCACGTGATCCTCACACGAATCACAGATGACGTAGCCAATGCTTAGGCTTGGTAAACAACTTCCCCGAAACACTGAAGACTCCGCGCAAAGCAACGACGAAGGAATAACAATAACGGCCCGAGGATGACTCCGAAGCCGAGCCGAACGCGTGGTAAGCTACTCGTAGAGAAGCAGAAAAACGGGCAGTCGTTTTGCTGCGACACTCCGCCCACGCGAATCCCAACACTAACGCGATCCATTCGTTAATTTTAACGGTATCGGGCCCCAGAAGGGTGTCCCACCAAACCACGCACAACAGACTTCTTATAAAAGGTGATTTTTTAGCTATTTTCTTTTTGGCAATACTGGCTTAAACAGCTTGCGCACGTTTCGTGTTTTGTTTCACTGTCAAACATCTTCAGTTTGGTCTATAATTTAACCATGAATCGTCTTACAAACGAACAACACTTGCAAATTATTGAATTTTATTATCAAAATGTGTGCTCTGGTAAGAAAGTTCATCGCGCGCTTTTTCGATCTTATGGTCAAAAATGCCGAAGCTCATTTTCGGCTCAATGGGTATGTAAATAAGCAGAATTGTCATTTTTGGAGTGAATATCAGCCAGAAGCATTGCAAGAGCTACCAATGCATCTAGAAAAAGTCACAGTTTGGTACGGTTTATGGGCTGGTGGCATCATTGGACCGTACTTCTTCAAAAATGGTGCGAATCGTAACGTAACGCTACCGAAAGATGATATCCAACTTCTTTTTGTGCCCAAAATGCAAGAACTTGAATTGCGTGAGATGTGGTTTCAACAAAATGGTGCCACATGTCACACAGCACGCGCAAAGGACTTATTGAGACGCGAGTTCAGTTTTTTTTCACGTTTAGGACCGGTTAATTGACCACCTAGATCGTTCGATTTAACGCCTTTAGACTACTTTTTGTGGGGCTATGTTAAGGTTCATGTGTATACAGACAAGCCCGCTTCAATTGGAAGACAACATTGAAGTATTTATTCGTGAGATACCGGCCGAAATGTTCGAAAGAGTATGCCAAAATTGGACTATACGGATGGACCATTTGAGGCGCAGTCAAGGTCAACATTTGCATGTAATAATCTTCAAACAGTAAATTATATGGACCGTACTATCGATTTAAATAAAGACTTCAAGATTCAAAGATTTTGAAAAAAACTTTCCTATAGCTTTTAAAAAATCACCCTTTCCGGAGTCTCCCCACCAAGTGATTAAAATGTACGCAACTATATTTAAAATATAAAAAAAACAGTTTCCTCTCGTTGTATTTGTAGTCCCCTTCCTCGTCCTTGCCAACTTCCTTCGTTGCTCTGCCTGGTTGCCTTTTTCTCTTTCCTTTTTGCTGTTTTGTTTGTTCCCGAATAATTTTATGCGTTCAATACTTCAGACAAAAGTTAAGGTAGACCATCGAATCGTGAATTAATGACTTGATTGCCTCTTGATCCTAAATAAACAGTGATTGGAAAGGGAGATTCTGTTGTTCTTGATGTTTTTGTGGCTATTAACTGCAGAACTAAGGCAAAGTCTTTGTAGACCATTACGACACAGCATCTATAATGTTGATTTCTCCTAGTTTACCCCAAATACTTTGCAACCACTTTCGCTTTGAACCAGCAAACGCAACATTGACAGCTCGTTCCATGAGTTCGTCAAGTCAATGTGGTACCCCTTAGTTAACAGTCGAACGGACTTTTGGCAGATCGTATCTCTTAGGTTGATTTACATAAGGTGCTGCGGTAGGAATCGTCCCAGACGCCCCGACAAACGCTTCTTTGATAACGCACTGGCTTGGGTGTTGGATTGACGTTTTCAAAATCATATCGTGGTATAATCTTGTTAATTTTACTTGATCTCAAGAAGACAATGAAAATACATCGTGTGGTTAAATTTTTTGAAACATGTATGTGTGGATGGTTTTGTCACCAATTTTGCCGAGCCATATAATTTGTGCATATGCTTGAATTGGTTTTGGCACCGGGTAGTTCGTCAACATGGAATGCTGTCAAGTTCAACTTAATAATAATAATTATTGGCGCTACAGTCCAAGGGTGAACCAGGGCCTAGTTTTCTCATCAACTTCTTGTGTTGTGCGCGCTACTGTTCTCTCACGAGTAGAAGGGACCTACAGTTTTTTTCCGAATCCGAACGGCGAAATTTGAGAAGCTTTCCTGGACAGTTATTATTCTTTGAGTGTTGTCAGCAGCTCGAAAGAGGTGGTGCCGTGAATAATTCGAAAAATTGGTGTTGAGCTGGGAGTTGAACCTAGACCCTTCGGCGTGTGAGCGTCGCACTCTACCCACTACGCCACGGCGACCACCAAGTTCACCACCAAGTTCGCCACGGCGACCAAAACCAAGCTCAACTTAAAACGGGTAAATAGGTGGTATCTTCTTCTTCTCCTTGTGGCGTTACATAGGGGTGGACCTACTCCTCAACCAATATGCCTCTCCAGTCAGCACGATCTTCCGCTAGCTGTCGCCAATTGGGTACTCCAAGGTGGTTGAAGTCCTTCTCCACTTGTGTGCGCCATCTTAGCCTAGGCTGTCCTCTGTTGCGTTGTCCCAATGGCTCGGATTCGAAGACTTTTCGGGCCGGAGCAGTGGCGTCCATACGCCCTTCATGACCCAGCCATCTTAAGCGTTGTATCCGAAGGTGTTTAACCAATCATCGGTCAAGCTTTTTCTCCAGATGGCTTTTGTTTACCGCGAATTGAATTCGTTTACTTTTAATTACTTGTATCTACATAGAAACTAGCGCACCCTGGTGGATTATTTTTAACGAAAATGAGGACACAACATTTGGACATTTTCAGTAGTTGTACGGAGAATTGTATGTAAACAATAGTTTTCCAAAGTTTAATTAATTAAAAACAAATCAATTCAATCCAAAATAAAAATATAACAGCACAATTGGCAAAAAAAAAGGTAGAAGTGAAGCTAGATCAATTTCTGTGAGTATGAATTCAATGCAAACATCATTTTAAGGGCATTTTAATTTGCAGTCGAGTGGACCATCTGTGTAAGACAACGCTCTGGAGATGAATCCGAGTGGAAGGAAGATTGTCATTGTGGAGTCCAACAGTGCGACTCCTATGTTACAGACACAATGCTAAAAGAGAATTGAAAAATAAAAAGGAACCTCTTAAATGGAAGCATATGCTGAAAATGGGGAAACTTTTCTCGAAACATTTCCGCATATGCAGTCTTCACGTTCAGCCACAGGCTCATTAAAACTTCTGTCGGATACTGGATAATTTTATTTACTGCCCAAAAAAGGATAAAATCGAGCAGATTAACCAAAATATTCCGCAAATTTCCAAACATGTGAGTATGAATCCAATGAATAATAGCGCTTTATGAAATTTTGGTTTGCAGGCGATTGGATTTCGTCTTCATTTGATGGACGTGGATGCGTCAAAGAATGAATACTTCTCATTGTGGAATTCATATGTATTGTATTGGGCAATCCAAGGAACGAAAAGAAAGAGTTAGAATTATGTGCTGAATATAAAACCCGACCCCTAAGGAATTTGCATAAAATATATGACGATATCTTGAGGTCCATGTTTAGAGGCATAATTGTAAGACATTAATTTTTGGCCGGACAAGTCTATTAAGGTCAACACAAAAGATGTAGAATTCCAATCCCAACACTACAACATTCGTCTCAAGGAGACCCAACTAGTCCACAAAATTTGGTAAATAGATGAAAAATGTACGAACTTTATAGCCAAATTAAGTCCTAAGTGATTCAGTAATGGCAGTTCGACTTTCTTTTCGCATACAAAGTACAAGCTTTGAAAATTATTACAGGTGGACAAAAGTTCTTTGATAAATAACGAGGAACAGCCTTTCAATGAACATCATTAAGACATCAGCTTATGTTCCCGGTTAGACCAAACAAAACGCCTACAACGATCGTTCAACGAAACCAGCTAGAGCAATAAATTTTGTACTGTTGATTAAAAACAAAAGAAAACATTAAAACGTTTAGCTTTACTCACATACATTTTATTTATAATAACAAGATCTAAACTTATCTAGCGTTTACACGTATTACCCAGTAGTTTGTTTACAGTTTTTAAACCGCTCGTATCAGCAAAATACAGCCTCCAATGATATAACAGCAATTTCATAACATAATTACTCTTTTTCCAGAGACACTCTGATATCAATTGAATATATTAAGGTTCATTAACAATTTTATTTATTTAATTTACTTTCTAACTAATTTCAAACTTCCCATACAAATTTCTTTCCGCTCGCGAACTGTCAAAATTTTGTGTACTTATTTTAGTTCCGAAAAATTCCAATAGAAAAATGCTGATGCAAGTCAACTGAAGTATAAATGAAGATATTCATAAGCTTTAACGGTGGTCCGCCTTGCACAAGCTAGTTGTCAGTGAAAAAAACAAAATTAATGACCTTTCAAATGATATGTTTTGGTAGTTGAGATTTCAATCTGTCATTTCATTCACATGACTGTCAACGTTTCTGTACACCGGTACATTGCTGTGGTCTCGCAAACTTCAATGATAACTTTCCATGTTCAAGATCGAATCTGTTAGTGAATATAAATATTTAGGTGTTCTAATCGGTTCTAACTTGAATTGGAAAGCATACACCAAATCGATTCCAACTTGAATCGGATGTGGGTAGAGTGCGACGCTCACACGCCGAAGGGTCTAGGTTCGATTCCCAGCTCAACATCAATTTTTCGAATATTTCACAACACCACCTCTTTCGAGCTGCTGACAACACTCAAAGACTAATAACTGTCTAAGAAAGCTTCTCAAATTTCGCCGTTCGGAGTCGGCAAAAAAAAAAAAAACCGTCCCTTCTACTCGTGAGAGAACAGTAGCGCGCACAACACGAGTAGTTGATGAGCAAGCTAGGCCCTGGTCCCCCTCTGGACTGTAGCGCCAACAATTATTATAACAAGTTGGGAACGAGGCAAACCTTATAAGGATAGATAATTTTATTATTAAGTTGACTCATAGTCACACTGCACGAGCCATGGCTTCAACCAACAGTCTGATCTTTGGGGCTTACTACCCAAATGAAATGTACCAGGAACGGGTGCGTCTTAACGGCTTCATTCTACCTGAAGCTTTCCTCTACTTGGACACTAAAGACCTGATTCAAGATAGGGAAGGCTACCCTATCATCTTCCATGTTGTACGCCGAACAGTGGAAAGGCGACTTCAATATTAGCCGGACGTCGCTCGCAGCCACGAGGAACTCCTACGGTTCAGTAGGGCGATTTCGGCCCGCGACAGAGCAATGTCTGCAAAGGAACGGCTTTTTTATTGGTGGCTGCACCAGAACCAGCCTTCAGTGCTGCTAACTTCTTTAGGCATATGACGGGGTAGTTGGTTAATAGGGCTAACTCACGTAAGGTGAGGTAGTTTTAAGGCATTTTATAGACAAAAAAAGAACAAAAAAATACAAAAAAGGGATTACAAAAAAAAAACAGCACGCGTCTGTATCGTTATACGGACATAGTTAAGATGACTTATAGTAGTTAGTTAAGTTAAGTTTTAGGTCTATAATTGTATATAGACATAAGTTTAAGTTTAAATACATTTTTAGGTAAGTAGCAAGGATAAATAGTTGAATAAGTTAGCTTAAGATAAAAAAAAAACATCGATATCCAAGATTTTCAATTTTCTTGGAGAAAGTCAATAGATGTATATATTTAGGTTTAAGTACTTATTTTTTAAATAATACAGGAAGCCAAAAGGCAAAAACAAAAACCGTAGATTAGCTTAGAGTACTCATGAAGAGTCAGTAAGTTAGAATTAAGGACAGTAGATTAATTTGTCCGGTCCACAAGAAAGGAGACCACTTCGACTGCGCCAACTACCGAGGGATCAGTCTTCTTAACATCGCATATAAGATTTTCTCTGCCGTACTGTGTGAGCGCCTGAAACCGTTCGTCAACAACCTGATAGGTCCTTATCAGTGTGGTTTCAGGCCAGGGAAGTCCACAATCGACCAGATCTTCACACTGCGGCAGATCCTGGAGAAGTGCCAAGAAGTACAAATCGACACCCACCATCTATTTGTCGATTTCAAGGCCGCGCATGACAGCGTGCATAGAGACGAGCTATACAGTGCCATGTCTAGTTTTGGCATCCCTACCAAACTCGTCAGATTGTGTAGGATGACGATGGAGAACTCTCGCTGCTCCGTTAAGGTCGGTAGCGAACTCACCGAGACTTTCGATGTCAAAAAAGGATTTAGACAAGGCGACGCGCTGTCATGCGACTTCTTTAACATCATCCTTGAGGGGATTGTGCGGAACTCACACGTCAACACCAGAGGCACGATCTTCCACAAGTCCGTTCAATTGCTAGCTTATGCGGATGACATTGACGTGATCGGCCGAACACAGCGAGCCGTCAGCAAACGCCTCATGCTAGCATTGAAGCGGAAGCGGCTAAAGTGTCAAAAAATGCTGTCATCGAAGAAGGACGCAGAACATCGACGTCCCGGACAGAGCGTCACTATGGGCACCAGACACTTCGAGGTAGTGAAGGACTTCCTCTATCTCGGCTCCGCGGTGAATAGGGACAACAACATCAGTACCGAAATCGAACGCAGAATCACTCTTGCCAATCGCTGTTTCTTTGGGCTCAAGAGGCAATTGAGTAATAAAGCCCTCCCCGAACGACCAAAGTGACTTTGTACAACACCTTGATCATCCCAGTCCTGCTTTACGGCGCAGAAACCTGGACACTACTAAAAGCGGATGAGGAAGCCATTCGAGAGCCTTCGAGAGAAAAGTTCTGCGTGCGATTTTTGGTCCTGTTTGCGTTGATGGCATCTGGAGGAGAAGATTCAACCACGAACTGTATGGGCTGTACGGCGGCATGAGCCTAGTCAAGCGTCTACGGATACAACGCTTAAGGTGGCTAGGCCATGTAGAGCGCATGGACAGCACTGCTCCGGCCCGAAGAGTTTTCGAATCCGAACCACAGGGACAACAGAGGACGTCCTAGACTGAGATGGCGCACACAAGTGGAAAAGGACCTCAACCAACTTGGAGTGCGCATTTGGAGACAACTGGCAAGAGATCGTGCTAGCTGAAGAGGCATGTTGGTTGAGGCCCAGGTCCACCCGGACTGTAGCGCCATCCGAATAAGAAGATTAATTTGGTAAGCTAGTTTTAAGTATCTTTGTCTAGCATGTAAGAAACTGAATTAAGATAAATAAAAATGCCACATTAAAAAAATATAACAAGTTGGGGAGGTGCTTTTGACAACATTTTTGATTCATTGTTCAAGTCCCAGAAATGTATGGTTACAATTATTTGCGGTAAAAATCGTACTGTTCACTGTTGGCCTTTAATTAAAAAGCGTCACATCCCCCCTTTAAGACATATTTAAATCTACAAAGTTCTTAAAGAATTTTACAAACGAAGTGGTAGTATTGCTAATAGGACATCAAATTATAACAACCTGCGTGTAAGCAATCAATCGCTAGTATCTGTTCCAATCGCACATAGAACTAAATTTTTTCGCTTTTTCACCATTACTGCTCCTAGATGTTTCAAAAAGTTCCATTTGATAAAGAAAAACGGCTAATTTTAATGCATTTTAGAAAAAAAATTAAAGAATTGGCTATTAAATACCAACTATACAAATATAGAGACTACATTTCGATGTGTGTATTAAAAACAAAAAACAAAACAAACCACATAATTCGACACTAACTTTATAAGTTACAGAATGATTTTATCTTTTTATTATACATTTTGTTATTAAATATATTGTAAATTAGACCTAATATAATGAATGAATAAATATATGAAAGAATGAATGTCATCAACGCAAACAGAACCAAAAATCGCATGTAAAACTTTTCTCTCGAAAAGGCTTCCTCATCAGGTGGTATACAGTATAAAAATCTGACCTCTCAGTCTATTGCAGTCCTCCATCTTTGTAAAATTGTGAGGAAACGTTAAAAACCAAATACATCTATTTTAAGCCTCTTCCTTGTATGTCCTTTCTCTCCGAACTTATCCAATCTTCTACAAAACCCGATGAAGAGGGGCATTGCACCAACACCAGGATCAGCCCATCACAGACTCGTTCCAGTTATCATTGGAAGCCAAGAATGATAAAAATACAGATTACGCATTGCGCATGTCTGTCACCTTTCGTCAATTTTTGATGACGTAGGCTGAGACAACGGATGTTTACTTTTTATATACGGATGTCAGGTTTGACTGCGATTTCCCCGCGTTTATTTGAAAAAAAAATTACAAGAAAAATATTTTGTAATTTATTAACAATCAAATAAAGAGAAATTTTTGAAAATGAGGTGTGCTATGTTTGGCTGCAATGCAAAGAACAACAAGGGATAACCGAATGTACGGTTTTATTCGGTTTCAAAACACAACATCTTGCGGAAGCAGTGAATTTACTTCTGCAGAAGAAAGGATAACTTCAATCCAAACACAACCTGGATATGTTCTGCGAATTTCACTGCGCACAGTTTTGAAAGAAACTAACAATTTGAAATGGGTAAGATGATTGATTTATCATATCGTTTGAATCAGGACGTATTACAAAAATTCTTTGACCCTGATCGTCAGGAGTTTAAGTATAGACTTCGATCTTATATGCTGGGCTACAATGAAGGCGTTCTTTCAAACAGTGAAAATGTTGCTTCGGATGACACGCCTGACTTAGTTTCCGAATGTACTCTCACAAGTAATGTTTTATCTACATAAATATCTGAAATATATAAATATATATCCGCAGAAATAATTGCGCTTTCATATTCCAGTGTTGATATAATTTCATGAACACTGTAAACACACAATTATTTGAAACAAACGTCCATAGTGTCTAGTATTCCCAATGCACCTTAAGTGGAGCGTTGCACAAACCTTAATAAATTGTGAACAAAAATACAAAATAGGCATAAATAAAAGTAAGCACAAATTAAACCTATACAAATCATATTATTACAAAAACATTTAGTACTTATTACATACGTTTTCCTGGAGCACATGTTGAGTAAGAATCACAAAACACAAATAACTGGTTAAAACAAATGACAATGCGTAAATTTTTTAAAGACTACTACTCTAAAAGGCGTCGGCAATTTGAACAAAATTACTAAATATTATATACTGGGTTGGGGGATGAAATTGTGAATGGGGATGACCTATTGTCATTTCCCCCGACTATCTCAAGACACATTTCGAATTACCAAAAAATGTGAACTGTGGGGAGAAAATAAAAAAAACTTTATTTTAGAGCACGAATGTATTTTAAAATAAGGAAACTAAACAAAGAAATTACCGAGTTTCAATTCAGAAAAAAAAGAATATATAATAAAATTGTCCACTAGTACAAAATTTAAATCTAGTCTCTTATTTCAATAACTTGGTTGTTGCATTACTCTTTTGGAAATAAAATATGCAATAATAACATTTAGTTAAACTCGTTTATTAATGGCAATTCTAAAACTTTACACAATTATGATTATTGCTTTACGAAACTCTGTGAAAGTTTTTTTTTTCCACTCTGCCTGTCAAACTCAAGACACACTGGGGGAGTTATAGTGTATGTTACTAATAAAATTAAATCTAGTGAAATAGTATCAAAATCTATTCAGTGGTGTGTACCGATCTGAGAATATGTGTGTTCCAGAATTTAATATAATGTTTAGCGAATTTCTTGAAAGTAATCTAAATTTTACCAAAAATTTCTGTATTGCTGGTGATTTCAATATAGATTATAAAAATGAAGACTCTAACAAAAAAAGATTTGACGCGGAAATAATGAAAAAGTTTGGTTTACAACAACTTGTAACAAGCGCAACTAGAAATACGTTATCTACCTCAACCTTAATTGACTATGTTTTAAGTGATAATGTATCAAGCATGAAGGTAAAAGTAATGAAAGAATGGGAAATTTCGGATCATGAATCAATAAAAATTGACTTACACTTAAACAAAACAGAAACAAAAGTCCAAAACATAACATTTGTGGATTATGACAAGGAGAAATTTAAAATTAAATTAAGAAACAATATTGCAAATATAACACCCACGAGTAATATCTCAGATATGGCCCTTGGATTAAAAAATTTGATTGAACAATGTATACAAATGTTAACTAAATCTCTTAAAACCAAAAAATATTACGTAGAGTGGTTTAACACTGAGCTAAGTCAACTTAAGCAGGAAAAAATCAAAATGAAAAAAACATGCTCTATTTTAAATACACCGGAAAGTTCGGTAAGATACAAATCTGTACGAAATAAATATAAAAACCTTTGTACAAAAAGTAAAAACAATTACATTGAGAACAAAATCAAAGGAAAAGTCGGTAACCAAAAAGCTATGTGGGCTGTCATTAAGAAATATGTTCTGTCAAAAGTGCAGTCACCAGTGTGTGAAATCGAAATAGACAATGTTAAATTAACAAACACATCTGAAATTGCAGATAGTCTAAATACATTCTTTGTTGATAGTGTCGTGGAAATAAACAAGAGCATACCAATAACCCAATATAGTGATAATATTAGAGACTCAGTACGCGTTTTTAAATTTAAAACTATAGATACTTTAGAACTAGAGCAAATAATAAAACATATGAAAAATAAAAAAGATTCAAATGGACTAAATATAAGCATGATTTTGGATTGCAAGGATGATATTTTGCCAGTGCTAGTTAAAATAATAAATTATTCCTTAACCGAAGGCATCTTTCCAAATTCATGGAAGAAATCAATTATAATCCCGGTGGCAAAAGTACATAACGCAATAAAACCAGAGCAATTCCGACCAATTAACATGATGCCCCTATATGAAAAAATTCTCGAGACGGTGGTACGCATACAACTGGAACATTTTTTAATACAATCTGGAACGCTTTCTGAAAAACAATCGGGTTTCCGGAAAAGCCATTCAACGGAGACAGCTTTAGCTTGGGTCCTAAATGAATGGAAGAGAGAACTAGATTCAGGAAAATTGGTACTAGCGCTGTTTCTTGATTTAAAAAGAGCATTTGAAACAGTAGACAGATCTATAATGTTAAATAAATTACATAAGTATGGTGTGAGGGACAAAGAACTTAGATGGTTTGAGTCTTTTCTATCCTTAAGAACACAACGAGTAAAGTTAGGAGGAGAATTTTCAACGCCTAAAGAGGTTAACCTGGGTGTCCCGCAAGGAACAATATTAGGAGTGATATTATTTTTATTATATGTGAATGGCCTAGAGGATTGTCTTAAGTTTTCAAATGTTTCATTGTTTGCCGATGATACGATAATATATATTGTTGGAGAGAATGTAAATACTTGTGAAACGAAATTAAATGTTGATGCTGAAAACTTGTATATATGGTTATGCAAAAATAGATTAATGTTAAATGTCTCAAAAACTAAATGTATGTGCATAGGTATAATAATAATAAATAAATAATAATACTATAGAGTGTGTAAGCCAAATTAAATATCTAGGAATAATTGTAGACAATAAACTTTCTTTTAACGAGCATGCTGACTACATTTGTGGAAAAATATAAAAGAAAATAAACTTCCTATTTAGAATAAGAAAAAAGATTTCAAAAGACTGTGCAATTAATATTTACAATTCTGTTATACTACCACATATTGACTATTGTTCTTCTATTTTATTTTTATGTAATGTTAATAAAATTAACAGTCTTCAAACTTTACAAAATAGAGCAATGAGATGTATACTTAAATATGGATCAAGATCTCATAGTATTGATATGCTAAACGAGTTGAAATGGTTGAGTATCGAACAAAGACTGAAAGAGAATGTACTAATTTTTATTTTTAAATTAAAAATGGACTATTTCCTGTATATTTACAACGAAATTTGCAATATGTAGGAAACTATTATAACTTAAGAAATGTAGGAGACTTCCGGTTACCCCTATATAGGAGAGATAGAACACAAAATAATGTTTTATACAAAGGTGCGCAATTGTTCAATAACTTAAATACTGATATCAAAAATCAAACCAACATTATTCGATTTAAAAAGCAAATTGTTCAACATGTTTTAAGATTTTATTAAGAATGAAATTGAATTTGTAAGAGTTTATTGTTAAACTAATAAATTACTATCTATCTATCTATCTATCTATCTATCTATCTCTGCGTGCAAAATGCTCGAATTAATAGCTCGGAAAGTAATTGGATAGTTAAATTAACTCAATTGGACATACACTTAAAATTTATTTTATGTTTAAAAGTTCTTAAAACGTGAATAATAATAGAAAAAAATCAACTAATAACTTTTCCTGCTGCAATTTGTATGAAGATATTAAACAATAACAAAGTGCTGTCAAATCAGAAGTCTCGCGTGACGTAAGCTGCGCAGAACTAAAGAAAATGAAACACTCTATTGCGCAATCTATTTTTCTATCATTCTTGATTGGAAGCGACACGGACCTATAGAAAATAAAAAACCAAAAGCTTCAGCTAGAACCTAGAAAATTCCGAAGAGGTCAAACACCCTTCCAAATTTTCCGTCATCGGGTTTAGGAGAAATCTTTCCCTATAACTTGTTTCAGTGTTTTTATCTTGCAAAAGTCCCGCGCAATCAGCATGATTCAGAGACAAAAGACAAGTTTCCTTCAGTTTGGTATGAATTTTGAACAACACTCAATGTAGACCACCAACATTCAAAGCCACTGTAAGTTTCCCACATGTTTCAAGCATCCCCAATCCAACAAAAAAAAGCAACAAATGTTCATTACCCTTTATTAATCCCATTTCATAGCTTAGCGAAGTAAGATTCATGAACAATTAAACCCCGATGCAGATCTTCCAGTGAAGTACATCCAGTCAGAGTCATCGCAACTTCAAAGTCCTTCCTCAGAATAGCCAGCATCTCCTCGACACCCTTCTGGCCACCACAGGCGAGGCCCCACAGAGCTGGCCTCCCCACGAACACTATCTTGGCACCAAGTGCAATCGCCTTCAAAATGTCGTTTCCATCTCTGATGCCGCCGTCCATCATGACCACCAAGTCATTCCCCACAGCCTTTGCGATTTCTGGCAAAGCTTCAATCGCTGCCGGCACCGAGTCCAATTGCCGGGCGCCGTGATTCGATACGATGACACCCTTGCAGCCAAACTCCTTTGCAAGCACTGCATCCTCCTTGGTGAGGACACCTTTCACAATCACCGGAAGCTGTGTGATGCTCACCAGCCACTGGAGATCCCTCCAGGTGATGGTTGCGTCGAATTGACTTGCAACATACTCATTGATCCCCGAACCCATGCCGGAACTTTTCACTCCATCCGACTGAATTCCTTGGAAGTTCGCCAATCTAAAAAAGGAATGCTCTGCCAAATGCTTTTTTAAATGATTGTGGGCAGAACTTACTGCAGATTTGAAGGAAGACTGAACTTGTTCCGGATGTCGGAGCGACGTTGTCCAAAGATTGGGGCGTCTATGGTTAGAACCAGCGCCTTGAAGTTGGCCTTCTCCACTCGTCGCACCATGCGCTCTGTGAGGGATCTGTTTTGGAAACGAAAGAATTCAGGGTGTCCGCCATCGTTAAGAAGGAACTGCTCACCTGTCCTTGTACACGTAGAGTTGAAACCATTTCTCGGTGTTCGGTGCTCCCGCAGCCAAGTCCTCAATGGATGTGGTACTCAGCGTGCTCAGAATAAAGATGCTTCCCGCTTCCCCAGCAGCTCGAGCATTGGCAATTTCCCCATCCGGATGCGCCATTCGTTGCATGGCAGTCGGCGCAATGCCCACTGGCCACTTCAGCTTGCTCCCCAGGATCGTTGTGCTGATGTCCAGTTGGGACACGTCCCGCAGGAATCGGGGTCGTATACGTAACCTATTGCAACGTTAACTCGCGTCATCACTTTGTTTCATACACAGAGAAAGTCTCACTCACTTTTTGAATGCATTTCTGTTCAAATTCAATGAAAACTCATCTCCAGCTCCGGAGCGGTAGTAGTCCCACGCGCTCTTGCTAAGGACTGTCCCCGCTTTCTTCTCGAAATCTGCCAAGCACACGAATTCCATTCTCTACGCAGACAAAATGCAGCTCTGTGAGTGAAAATCTCCAGACAACTGAGGAGTCGAACTGAAGCGCGCGGCTTGATTGTATTCTGACCATAAACGGAGATAACCTTATCGGCTTGAGTTTAGATTGTCAATATTTAAAAGGGAAACAAAAATAAATTTTCCAGCATCTCATGGCGGGTGTTATCTCCAAACAAATCGGATGACTTTTCACATCCACTCCATGGGTTTATGTAACACGCTGCGATTCCTGCAGGGCTTGGGACTTTATGACGTCTTCTCTGAATGCGCAGAGTAGGGAGAGAGTTTCCCGCTGTCACTCCTCTCTAGTTGCTTGCTGCGTCGAGCACACATTTCTTCAAGGCCTGTTTAGCAGGGACTTTGTTCGAGCGCACTGCTCAGTTGTGTCTCAATTGACAATCTTTTCGGTTTGAGTTCAAGATGAGTTTGGAATTAGGAACTGCTCTTGTTGATCGCGAGCAGCGTTTAGCGTACGTGTGAAGGGTTGCCTCTATGAAATGAAATAAACAGAAGCTGTTCTTGACAAACGGAGAAGGCGCTTTAAAAACGCTGAAATTGAAATATACACATTTTTCGGAGACCTTTGATATTTATTGGACGAATTCGCGATCCCGGGAAAATTGGTAGAGGTGTGTCGCACCACACTAACTCATACGCGAGGCACCGTGCAGGCAAGAAGATGCGTTGTCGGCTGATTCGTTCAATTTGGTAGTTCAGAAGATAGTGCGGCGGGCAAAAGTCAACAAGGAAGGCACTATCTTCTACAAGTTAGTCCAGCTGTTGGAATGCGCTGATGACATCGACATTATCGCGCGGTCCCAACGTGCCGTAGTGGAAACTTTCACGGCAATTGAGGAACAGGCAAAACGAGCTGGTCTAAAGGTCAACGAGGACAAAAAAGATATATATGCTGTCGAGCAAAAACGATCCGCCGCACACCACCTAAGCCGAAACGTTACAATCGACAGCTACAATTTCGAGGTAGTAAAGGAGCTTGTCTACCTCGGGGTAAACGTGAACACCACAATTGACATCGTAGTGGAGATCCGAAGTAGAATCACCCTTGGCAACCGATGCTACTTCGGTCTGTCAAAACAACTGGGCTCGAAACTCCTGACCCGAAGGACCAAAGACATTCTCTACAAAACCCTTATTCTGCTAGTCCTACTTTATGAAGAAGAAAGCGGCGTAAGTAAGCCTGCAGAGCTGATTCCTGGTGTCTTTGAAAGAAGAATTCTACGTCGGATATATGATCACGTCTGCAAGGAAGGCGAATGGAGGGGAAGACTCAACCGCAAACTCTACGAGCTGTACAAGGATGTCCGTCGTCTGCACTGGCTGAACAAGGATGTGGATGCAGTCCGGAAGGCAAAAATCCGTCGTCTGCAAAGGCTCGGCCACATCGAGCGAATGGACAACAACGCTCCCACAAAGAGGATCTTCAAATCCGAGCGTCCTGGTTCGAGAAGGAGAGAAAAACCGAACCTCCGGTACAGAGACCAAGTCATCGCGGATGTAAGACAGCTTGGGCTTGATGACTGGAAGTAGCGTGCCCAGGACCATCACCAAATAAAGGCAGAAATTGCTCAGGCTCAGACCCTTCATGGTTCGTCTGCCTGATAAGTAAGTACTACTACTACACTCAGGAGTCGGCAAATTCCTTTAAGAAGAATGAAGAAGAGGGGCAGCGATATACAAGAGATGCAAGGAGCTCAGTCAGCCTCCAGATTTCGATTTAAAACGTTGAAAGTTTGAACAGAGTTGTATGCGATGTCAGGAAGCTACAGCCAAGTGAAGCCTGCAACCTTGCCAGCCTAGTTTCTTTCATACCCTCTGAACGTTCTGTCTGTACAAGCAATGGAAAAAGAATAGAAACGTTATCAAGAACCAATAAAAGGACTTCTATTTGATGCGCTGGGTTTTATTGAATAAAGTATAGAAAATTATATTTGACAATGACTGCAATTGAATGCATGCAAAAAACAGGAGTCCTTCAGGGAAGAAAGGCGGGAGAAAAATGGGGGGAAGAGCCCTCACATCTCAGGGAGGGAAAGGGAAAGAAGAAGAAATTTTACGTAGAAGAAAATGAAGAAGAAGATAAAGAAGAAGATAAAGAAGAAGAAAAAGAAGAAACAGTGGTAGAAGAAGACGAAGAAGAAGATGAAGAAGGAAAAGAAGAAGAAGAAGTAGAAGAAAATGAAGAAGAAGATAAAGAAGAAGAAAAAGAAGAAACAGTGGTAGAAGAAGACGAAGAAGAAGTTAAAAATGAAGAAAAAGAAAAAGAAGAAGTAGAAGAAAACGAAGAAGAAGATGAAAAAGAAAAAGAAGAAGAAGAAGTAGAAAAAAACGAAGAAGAAGATGAAGAAGAAGAAATGGAAGAACAAGAAGAAGACGAAGAAAATGAAGAAGAAGTTAAAAATGAAGAAAAAGAAGAAGAAGAAGTAGAAGAAGACGAAGAAGAAGATGAAGAAGAAAAAGAAGAAGTAGAAGTAGAAGAAAACGAAGAAGAAGATGAAGAAGAAGAAATAGAAGAACAAGAAGAAGACGAAGAAGATGAAGAAGAAGTTAAAAATGAAGAAAAAAAAGTAGAAGAAGATGAAGAAGAAGTCGAGAGTAGGAAGAAGTATTAGAAGAAGCAAAAGCAAAAGAAGAAGCAGAAGAAGAAGAAGGTGGGATAGACATCTGTGGTATTCATAGAAGCCTCAGACCGAGGCTTCACTCGGTATTGAGAATTTAGAACAGATGTGGGATTTGGTTTTACGTGACCACCTGCCTTAACGGCTTATATCACGGGGAACCTTTTTCCCAAGAATCGTAAGTAACGCAAGACTAGACGCCTTAATTACCTAAGTACCAAACTGAGATCATGATTGGGGGGCAATCACCCCACCTTGGTTTGATGCGAAGTCTTTCTAAAACCTCTGCCGCTCTCTGGGTCGCAGCGCCCGGTTGAGAATGCAATTCCACACTGAGAACGGATAGTCCCCTAACCGTCTTGCCTAGTTGTGCTTAAATAATGAACCAGACAAGTCAGCACAGTACACTATCCTCGACTCTACCCGCGATGTTAGGTGATAAACCACAGCCACCACGATACTCCCACAAGGGGGCCTACCGCACGGTCAGACTGGAACCGAAGTTCCAGGGGCCCCTGACCTCCCGTGGCACCAGAATATAGCCTCTGGTCAAGCTGTCACTACCAGTCAGGTTTCCTCAAAGCCTGGGTCTGTTAGCCGCCATCCGTAGATGGTCTTTTCTTCATCAGCGATTCCGTTGACACTATACATAGTAATACAGATGTGATTTTGAATCATGTGAAATCCAGTCACATAATCTGGATGAGAATTTAGAATTTGGCAAAAATTTCAGCTCAATTTGGCTGACGATCGACGAGAAGTTAGAGTAGCAATGCTGGAGCCGACGTAAAACGGACGAAAAGATTCTGTTGAAGATGATGTCTGACGAAAAATTACAACAAGAAGAAAGAACTCCACACGAAGAAAGAAGATCGCTTCGATGGCGCTGCAATCGGATCAGTCTTTTTACAATTTCTTACTTGCTCTTTTTTGCTGTCTTGTGTAAATAAGTGGTTTCAGTTCAATGAAGTGCATGATACTTCAAATTTCCACACTGCAGCAAAACTAGTGCAGATCAATACTCTATTTTAAGCATCTGGAGATGAGTTGGTTGGGCGCATGCACCAGTTCATCTGTAAGATATAGTCGAAGGAAAACATGCCCGATGAGTGGAATCTCAGCGTCGTTTGCCCGGTCTACAAGAAAGGAGACTTCTTTGACTGCGCCAATTATCGAGGGATAAGCCTTTCTTCATATCGCATACAAGATCCTCTGTGCCGTATTGTGTGAGAGTTTAAAACCCTTTGTCCATAACCTGATAGGTCCCTATCAGTGTGGTTTCAGACCAGGGAAGTCCACAATAGACCACATCTTCACATTACGGCAGATTCTGGAAAAGACTCAAGAAGTGCAAGTCGACACTCACCACTTATTTGCCGATTTTAAGGCCGCATATGACAGTATGCATAGAGAAGGGCAATACAGTGCCATGTTTAGCTTTGGCTTTCCTACCAAACTCGGCAGATTGTGTAGGATGACGATGGAGAAATCTCGCTGCTCCGTCAAGGTCGGTAACAAACTCACCGAGACCTTCAACGTCAAAAAGTCAGTTCAATGGTAAGCTTACGCTAATGATATGTTGGACAAACACACCGAGCCGTCAATGAGGCGTTTGCTGGCATTGAAGCGGAAGCGGCTAAAGTGGGACTGGTGGTAAACAAGGTCATCGAAGAAGGACGCAGAACATCGACGTCTCGGACAGAGCGTCACTATGGGCAGCAGACACTTCGAGGTAATGAAGGACTCCGTCTATCCCGGCTCCGCGGTGAATAGGGACAACAACATCAGTACTGAAATCAAGCACAGAATCATTCTTGCCAATCGCTGTTTCTTTGGGCTTATGAGGTAATTGACTAATAAAGCCCTCTCCCGATCGACCAAAGTGACTTTGTACAACACCTTGATCATCCCAGTCTTGCTTTACGGCGCAGAAATCTGGACTCTACTAAAAGCGAATGAGGAAGCCATTGGTCTCTTCGAGATAAAAGTTCTGCGTGCGATTTTTGGTCATTTTGTCGTTGATGGCATCTGGAGGAGAAGATTCAACTACGAACTCTATGGGCTGTACGGTGGCATGAGCCTAGTCAAGCGTCTACGGATACAACGCTTAAGGGGGCTAGGCCATGTAGAGCGCATGGACAGCACTGCTCCGGCCCAAAGAGTTTTCGAATCCGAACCACAGGGACAACGCAACCGAGGACGTCCTAGACTGAGATGGCGCACACAAGTGGAAAAGGACCTCAACCAACTTGGAGTGCGCAATTGGAGACAGCTGGCAAGAGATCGTGCTAGCTGGAGCGGCATGTTGGTTGAGGCCCAGGACTGTAGCGCCATCCGAAGAATAAGAAGAAAGTATTGTAATGAGGAGGAAAAATCGAGCTGGGAAGAGCATTCCAGATTCCTGTAGTGCGGCTAAAGAACGAGTCTCTGAATTTATCTGTGCGTCCAAAGGAGGCCTTGAGGGTGAATTGGTGGGCATTCCTAGCGAGGCGTGTATTGCGGGTGAATTCCTGAAGGGGAGGAATGCAACTAGCTAATTCATCTGAGAATTTATTGTTAAAATAGTGAAAACGACGCGACATTACGTCGGTGTTCTAACGAGTCAATCGACTTAGCAATATTACTGTCACCCATAAGTTTTATCGCTCGCTTTTGAATTTTATCCAGCAGGTGCAGGGAGGTCTTAGAAGCACCTGACCAAATAGCAGCGTTATACTCAAGTTTTGGGCATATGTAGGCCTTGTATATTGTAGCCAGATCAGAGGGGGTGGAGTACATCTTGCATCGTTTAAGGAAGCCTAGACATTTCGCAGCATTTTTGACGACCTCAAATATGTGATCGTTCCAACTTATTGTTGGGTTGATACACATACCGAGGATGGAAAGTCTTTCGGTTTCAACAACGCAAGTGCCGTTCATGGAAAACGGCTGATTATTTTGTGATCGCTTTAACGACAGTAGACAGCACTGGGTTTTGGAAGCATTAAATTCCTCTCTGTTCTTATTTTCCCGATCGATTATGCTGTCAAGGTCGGAATTTAATGTGCTTAACATACACTGCCGTTCCGAGTCTATGGCTGAAGTGGAGGGACATGAGCCAAGGAACGAATATGAAAAGCTGAGGGTACTGTCATCAGCGAAGGAATGAATAGGGTTAGAAGTAGCAGACAAGAGATCATTTATGAAAATGAGGAAGAGTGTCGGAGACAAAACAGAGCCCTGGGGAACACCAGCATTAATATGGTGAATATCAAACTTGAATCCATCCAAAACGACTTGTATTGAACGGTTCGAAAGGTAATCCATTGAAGAAGAGACTCATCGATCCCAAAAGCACGCATTTTCGACAAGATAGCCTGATGCCAGACCCTGTCAAATGCCTTTGAAATATCAAGCGCAACAATCTTGCTTTCTCCTGCATTGTGCAAAGATTGGTTCCACTTTTCAGTGAGATATGCCATCAGATCACCAGTGGAACGGTTGCTTCGGAAGCCGCACTGGCGGTCTTTAAGAAGCTTCCGGGATTCAAGATATTTAATAAGCTGACGGTTTATCAGCGTTTCCATGACCTCGGAAAGAAGGGACGTTAATGCTATGGGTCGGTAGGAAGTGGGTGACGAACATTCGCCCTTTTTAGGGACGGGCTGGACAAATGCAGTTTTCCACTTACTCGGAAAGAGCCCTGGAGAGTAGGACAGATGGAAAAGCTTACGCAGTGGTTTTGTCAGCGTAGAAGAACAGGGGGTATACCATCCGGGCCAGCGGATTTGTGTATGTTTAGATCTTTCAGTACTCTTGCTACTGTACGAGTGCGAAAGTGGATTTGCCCCATGGAGAAATTTACGCTCTCAAGTACAGACGGGGACAAAGTGCTATCTGGCAGCATTGAGCTAGCTGCAAAGTGTGCGGCAAGCAGATTAGCTTTGTCCAAGGAGCTGATGCGCGGGCAGAGCGTAATCTGAAAGCGTTGAGCTGGCTGCTAACATCTGGAATGTCAATGCAAATGAGCGTTGAAATCGAAGACGAGGCTGAATTCCTTATGTTTTTTACGAAAGACCAAAAGCTTCTGCTACCCTTGGGGCATTGTAGAACTTTCTGCCTCAAATTTTGGTCAAAGGAGAATTTAACACGTCTTATTAATGCATTACAGTCATTACGAATCCGTTTGAACTTTTTCCGGGCTTCCTCAGAAGGGTTGGCTTTATAATCCCGGAAACTCAACGCTCTCACCCTGATAGCCTCTTTGCAGCTCAAGTCGTACCACGCGTTTGCCTTAGACTTGATGCTCTTCACTTTGTGAGGAATGAAGGACCTCATGCCCAGCGAAATAATGTTTGTGATCGCATCAGCAGCGGCATCCACGTCGCTATCGAGGAAGCATAGTGACCAGTTCAAGAGAAAAGTTTTGCGTGCGATTTTTGGTCCTGTTTGCGTTGATGTCATCTCTAGGAGAAGATTTAACAACGAACTCTATGGGCTGTACAGCGACATGCGCCCGGTCAAGCGTCTACGAGTACAACGCTTAAGATGGTTAGGCCATGTAGAGCGTATGGGCACTACTGCTCCGGCCCGAAAAGTCTTCTAATCAGAGCCATTGAGACAACGCAACAGAGGACGGCCTAGACTACGATGGCGAACTCAAGTGAAGAAGGATCTCTGCCAACTTGGAGTGCGCAACTGGAGGCAGCTAGAGAAAGACCGTGCTGGCTGGAGAGGCATGTTGGTTGAGGCCCAGGTCTACCCCGGACTGTTGAGCCGCAAGAAGAATGACAGGCAAATAATTCAATTTCTTGGGTATGCGTTTTGACAGCTCGCTTGCATTTTGACATTGCGCTTTCTATTTGCAAGTAAATGTCAAGAAGATTATATAATAATAATAATTGTTGGCGCGACAGTCCACAGGGGGACCAGGGCCTAGCTTGCTCATCAACTACTCGTGTTGTGCGCGCTACTGTTCTCCCACGAGTAGAAGGGACCTACAGTTTTTTGCCGACTCCGAACGGCGAAATTTGAGAAGCTTTCTTAGACAGAAATTACTCTTTGAGTGTTGTCAGTGGTGCCGTGAAAAATTCGAAAAATTGGTGTTGAATTGGGAATCGAAGCTAGACCCTTCGGCGTGTGAGCGTCGCACTGTACCCACTACGCCACGGCGGCCACGAAGATTATATAGAGACATGAAAAAGGAAAAGCATTTAAGTTGAAGATCGAAGGAGAGAAAATGAGGTTTTTGAAACAGAAATCTGATTAAAAAAGATTTTAAAGATTTATTGATGCATTGAAGCACAACGCATGTATGTGCATTGGGCTTCAAGACCAAGACCCATTAGCGTGCGATGCAAGTAATGCACGCTAATAGAAAGAGATATCAAATGAATATATTTTATGTGCACAATCCCGCTTCTCGGTTGAAAGCCAAATTCACTACAAATTGGAAGATGATAAATTTAGTGGTTCTCAAACTTGCATTCTGTCACAAAGTTCGCTTCGCCTTGAATAAAAAAAGGACAAACATTTTGTCGGATTTAATTTAGATTTTATTTGTTAACAGTCAACATTTACATACAACTCTATTCTTTCGTATTGATTTCTTGCGTAACTTAAGGTAGACAGAAGAAGAAAACTACAAACAAACAATTTTATGGCAAAAAACAATCATATATAAAAAAAACTTCGAAATTCAACAACATCAGCTGAGCTTATGAACAAATTATTTAACGTATAAAAAAACTGTCTTTATCACTTAATCGACCGAATTGAAACGAAAAAAGAAAAACAGAAAAACAAAAAAAGAAACTAATAAAATATACACGTACTTTAGTCACTAGTCTTATTTAAATGTCGTTCTCATGTCACATGAGACGGGTCTTTCTTAATTTTGTTTTGTTTTCATTTGTGGTTTGCGTTGAGGGTTCTGTATGGACTTGCAAGGACTATTTTTCAAATTTTTTGTGGCAGTTTTTCTCAGTGTTTGTGCGCTTGAAAGCAAAAATTAATTCAATTGTATGCTATGCCCTGGATATCCCATATTTGTTTTTCTTTCTTTTTTTCTAAAAAAGTTTTCACCTCTAGGTTTGTACAAAAATTTGTTTTTCTTTCGTTTCTCTCTAAAAACATTCATGTTTCCTTATCTTGTATAAATGTGTATAGTTACCATAAATTTATCAAAAAAATGTTTCTTTCCCTAGATTCCTTATACAATAGTATACACGCCACGGAGAAGTTAATTTACGTTTAAACTTAGTCATGCCGAACTAGAGTCTACATGAGCGGAAAGGAATATACTCGTGCTTGCTGGGCTTTGGTTTACTCTAAGATCAGGATAAGATCCTCGCCCTCGAGCTTCATGCCGTTGGTGATTTCCAGCTTCTTGACAACACCGGCCTTTGGCGCTTGGACGACCATTTCCATTTTCATGGCGGAGAGGACAATCAGGGGTTGGCCCTTTTCGACGCGTTCGCCCTCCTTTACGCGGACATCGATCACTGTACCAGGCATTGGGGCACCGACTTCGTCCTTGTTGCCCTTCGATGCCTTGGGGTGGATGTGAAGTTCCTGCAAAGACAAGGCATTTAGAGAGCTCCCACTAAAGTTTGCCACTTCTCATTGCTTACCTTTACAGCCTCCTTATCGCGGATGTGGACAGATCGCAGTTGACCGTTGAGTTCGAAGAAGACCTCGCGCTCGCCATTTGGTGTGAGATCCTCGGCCATGGCCAAGGTCTTGATGCTCAGTGTTTTGCCCTTCTCGATGTTCACCTCGATCTCCTCGCCGACCTTTGGTCCGGTCAAGAAGACGCGGGTGTTCAGCTTGTCGACGGGTCCGAAGTCCTCCCTGAAGTTGAGGTAGTCGGTTGTGACTTGTGGATAGAGGGCGGCGGACATGACATCGCGATCGGTGATCTTTGGATGAGATTCTTTCAGTTCGTTCTTCAGAGCGGCAAAGTCGAGTGGTGGCAGCTGTGCTCCTGGGCGGCCTTCAATGCGGGGCATGTCCTTGAGCACGCGTGACCGGAGGGGTTCGGGGAAGCCGCCGTACGGTGTGCCGATGGCGCCCTGCAGGAATTCTATCACGGACTTGGGGAACGAGAGCTCCTCGGCCTTTTCGAGCACCTGCTCGGCGGTCAGTTTGTTCTGTACCATGAACTGAGCCAAGTCGCCGACAACCTTTGACGAGGGGGTAACCTTGATGATGTCACCCAGGAGGAGGTTGGCCTCGCGGTAGGCCTTCTTGACGTCCTCAAAGAAGTCGCCCAATCCGAGCGAGTAGGCCTGGAATTGGAGGTTGGTGTACTGGCCACCGGGGATCTCGTTGAGGTAGACGTCGGCGTTGCCGGACTTCATGGTGGTGGTGCACTCGAATGGCGCGTAGAGGGTACGCGTCTGTTCCCAGTATGCCGAATACTCAGAGATGTCGCGCAGGTCCAAGCCTGTGTCAAGTGGGGTTCCTTGAAGCGAGGCCACGATAGCTCCCATACTTGGCTGAGAAGTCATACCAGACATCGAGTCGACAGCGACATCAACGACGTCAGCGCCGGCTTCAGCGCAAGCGAGCATCGAGGCGACTCCGGCTCCTGATGTGTCGTGAGTGTGGATGTGGATTGGGATGTCGGGGTGCTTCTCACGGATAGCGGTGATGAGCATTCTGAAAGATTGAGTAATGAATTATTTGTGTGCTTGTGGCGAGCATACGGAATTGGCTTACTTGGCAGCAGCAGGCTTTAGCAAGCCAGCCATGTCCTTGATCGAGAGCACGTGGGTTCCAGCCTTGACGAGCTCATCGGCGAGGTTTGTGTAGTACTTCAGGTCGTACTTGGTTTTATTTGGGTCGCTAACGTCTCCGCTGTAAGAGATGGCCGCCTCAACAACACCGCCGGCCTTGCCAGCTGCTTCCATGCCCAAGATCAAGTTGGGCAAGTAGTTGAGGGAGTCGAAAACGCGGAAGATATCCATACCAGTTTGAACCTGCAATCAGACACGGTGTTAGTTTTGAGAAGCATTTCCCCCTGCATGCGTTAGTACTTACAGCAAGTTCACAGAACTTGAAGACAACGTTGTCTGGATAATTTGTGTATCCCACGGCATTAGCACCTCTCAGCAGCATCTGGAAGGGAATGTTGGGGATCTGCTTGCGCATATCTTCGAGACGCTCCCATGGGCATTCGTGCAGGAAGCGGAGTGCGACATCGAATGTGGCGCCACCCCAGTTCTCGAGGGCGTACAGGTTGTTGAATTTGTGCGCTACGTAGGGGGAGATCCTAAGCAGGTCATGCGAGCGAACACGAGTCGCCAGCAGCGATTGATGTGCATCACGGAAGGTCGTGTCCATGAGGAGCAGGTTCTTGCGTGAGCGTACCTCCTTGGCGAAGGCTTCAGGTCCCTGGGACTTGAGAATATCACGGAGTCCCTTTGGTGGTTCGGTGACTGTGAATAAGTTGACAGTTTGATTAGATAATGCTCAATGAACTTGGACATTTTGTGTTGTGTCTTCCAAGCTTTGTACAAATTATTTAGCAGCTTATGATATAAAGGACATCGCGGACAACATTTTGAAGATCAGGGAAGATTGCACAAATTTCTGCAGTTACAAGCGTGTTTTGTTCATAAGTGTATAGCCAGGTAGTCTAAAGCGGTTTTCTCTTTCTTTCTATCCATGCAAAGCTGGAGCAGCGCCAATATTCGGAATGAAGTCAATTTGAGGCTTTTGCTGACTTTGAAATTATGAATAAAACACGCCCGAAGAAAACATCGAAGACCACGACAACATTGATTGCACACTTTTCCAGCAGGACTCAGCCTTTTCCTTACCTTCTTATGAAGTTCCCAGAATTTTTGATTTGCAAAGCACACTTAAGCTGCTCGTACACATCACTGTTCAGTGCATATTTATGTTTGATTGGTCAAAAGTGTGCTGTGATTTAGGAGCGACTGAGGACAATGAAACGATTTGTGCCTCCTAAAATTTGTCTGTTTTTAGCTACGTTTTTGGAAATTTGTAAACGAATCTCTGGGGCACTTTTTGAAAGGTAGAATTATCAGCTTCTTCCTTTGAACGTCACAAATCATCATAAAAATAGAGCTTTACAAACTAAATAAACTGTTCACCGTTCATTTCCGAGTCTAAACGTTGAATTTAAGGGGGTCTGCATATACAATTACTCCTATTTGAGTGCTGTCAGATTTTAGGAAGAACGTTAAGTTTCAGGAATATGATTAACGACACAAGTTAAGTGAGCGGCGGCACTTTCCTATTATGATGGGATGGCCAGTTGGTGCGAAGGCTTCTACAAATTTATCTTCAGCTAGCTTACAACGAGGGTGACTACTGTCAAAATGTTGACTAAAAGGCCCTAGTTGTCTTCTTTTTAGCAATCAGTGCGCATTAAATAAATAGAAAACGTTTAAAGGGAGCTTTTCTGTGTTTTGTTTGCTTAAATGCTGTGTACGATGACGACGAAGACTGCCGTTTAACGCCGTCGAACGACAGCTTTACATTGAAACGCCGATTTAAAGGTTCCCTATGACAGTGTGAATAGAGACGAGTTGTACAGTGCCATGTCTAGTTTTTGCACCACTTCTAAACTCGTGTGGGGCAATGATGGAAAACTCTAGGTGCTCCGTCTAGGTCGGTAACGAACTCACTGAGACCTCAAAAAGGTTTTAGAAAAGGCGATGCGCTGTCAAATGACTTCTTTAACTTTATTCTTGAGAAGACCGTGTTTAACTTACAAATCAACACCAGAGGTAAAATCTTCCAAGAGTCAGCTCGACAACTTACTCGGTAAAGTCCTCGATTTTAAGGCCGCACAGTGTGCACACCGACGAGTTGTATAGTGCCATATCCAGTTTTTGCGCTACTACTGAACTCATCAGATTGTGGAGGATGACGATGGAGAATGGCGATGTAGAATGACGATGGAGAACTCTCGCTGTTCCGTCAATGTCTGTAATGAACTAACAGAGACCTCAAAAAGGCTTTAGATAAGGCGACGCGCTGTTTTGTGACTTCTTTAACATCGTTCGTTATTCTTCCAAAAGTCAGCGTAGCTGGTGTCTGACGCGGACTTAATTGACGTCATTGGACACATATAGAGAGCCGACAATGAGGCGTTTGCTGGCATTGATGCAAAAGTGTCTAAAATGGATTTGACGATAAACAGGGGCAAAACCAAGTGTATGTTGTTAGCAAAAAAGACTGTCACATAAGGCAGCAGAAACTTCGAGGCACTCAGGGACTTCCAGTTTCTCATCTCCGTGGTCAATATGAAAAAGATCATTTTTAATATTATGTGGCGCGACAGTTCAGAAGATGACCAAGGCCAAGCTTGCTCAGCAACTACTCGTGTTGTGCGCGCTACTGTTCTTTCCTGAGTAGAAGGGACCTACAGTTTTTTGCCGACTCCGAACGGCGAAGTTTGAGAAGCTTTCTTAGACAGTTATTACTCTTTGAGAGGTGTCAGCAGCTCGAAAGAGGTGGTGCCGTGCAAAATTCGAGGTGTTGAGCCGCGAATCGAACCTAGACCTTCGGCGGTGGAGCATCGCACTTTTCTCAATACACCACGGCGGCTACAGGGAAAAGATCATTATTAGTACCGATATCAAACACAGAATCATTCTTGCCAATCACTGTGTCTTTGGGCTCAAGAGGCAATTGAGTTATAGAGTCCTACCCCGAAATACTAAGCTAGCTTCGAATGGCACCTTAATCATCCCAGTCCTGCTTTAATACGCTGAAACTTGAACGTGGATGTGGGTGAGCAGACCCTTAATTCTGGGTGTAACTTTTGATTCTGTTTGCATTGCTGGCGTTTGGGGGAAAGGATTTAAAGACAAATTTTATAGGCTGCACGACGGCATGTGCCTTGTCAAGCGTCTTCGAATACAACGCTTAAGATGACTAGACCATATAGAGCGTATGGACACCACTTTTGTGGCCAGAAAAGTGCTCAATTCTGAGCCGTTTGGACAGAGCAGCAGAGGTCGGCTGAGGTGACGCACACGAGTGAAGAAGGACCTCAACTAATTTGGAGAACGCAATTGGAGGCAGCCGGTTAGAGACGGTGATCGTTGTTGAGGCATGTTTTTCAGGTTTATACCAGATTGTAGGATCACCCAAAGAAAAAGAAGAAACCGGTGCCTTGAATGTATAAGATTGTCAAATATCTCCCTTCCGCTTTCCTGCTCTTCATTCAATGCTTCATAAAAAGGTTTTACAGTTATCGGATTTAGTTCAAATATGCGCCGTTTTGTTCTATAATAATATATAGACTGCAACTTCATAATACCCCCCTCGTAGAAGCCCCCTCCTTTTTTGCGAAGAACTCTGACAGCCACTTTTCACAAGTCTCTTTTGAGTTCGACTTCACACGACCAAGGGCGTTCGCCATGGACAGGAACAGGTGGTGATCACTTGGCGCTATGTACGGGCTATATGGTGGATGCGATAAAACCTCCCATCCGAACTTCCGTAGCTTTTGACGAGTCATCAACGAAGTGTGTGGTCTGGCGTTGTCCTGGTGGAACACTACACCCTTCCTATTGGCCAATTCTGAACGCTTATGGTCGATCGCCTGCTTCAAGTGGTTCTATACTTCGCAGTAGATGGTAGAATTAAGCGTCTGGCCATATGGGAGCAGTTCATAATGAATGATTCCCTTTCAATCCCACCAAACACACAGCAAAACCTACCTGGCCGTCAATCCCGGCTTGGCCACTGTTTGGGAGGATTCAACGGCCTTCAATCACGATTGTTTTCGCTTGATATAGTCGTATAATAATTGTTGGCGCTACAGTCCAAAGGGGGACAGGGCCTAGCTTGCTCATCAACTACTAGTGTTGTGCGCGCTACTGTTCTCTCACTAGTAGAAGGGACCTACAGTTTTTTGTAGACTCCGAACGGCGAAATTTGAGAAGCTTTCTTAGGCAGTTATTACTCTTTGAGTGTTGTCAGCAGCTCGAAAGAGGTGATGCCGTGAAATATTCGAAAAATTGGTGTTGAACTGGAAGTCGAACCTAAACCTTTCGGCGTGTGAGCGTCGCACTCTACCCACTACGCCACGACCATAGTCGTATGTGATCCATTTTTCGTCGCCATTTACCATCTGCTTCAAAAATGGATCGAGTTCGTTCCGTTTCAGCATCATATCGCAGGCGTTGATTCGGTAAAATCATGCGGAACCCAAACAGCAAACTTTATTTTTGTATCCAGTCTTCTGCAGATGTTTTAAAATGGTTTGGTGACTAACTCCCATCTCCTGGGCGATGTCACGAGATGCTACATGCCGCTCTAACCCGATGATTTCCATGATTCGATCGGTATTCGTCGTCACAGGTCTTCCGCCGGCTGGCTTATCCATTGTGTCGTTTTCAGCGGCTCTGAATCGTCGAAAAAACTCCTCCGCGGTTCGAAGTGATAGACTACCACTCCCCAAAATATCATTAATCACACGGAACGTTTCTCTAGCGTATTTGCCTTTAACGAAGGAAAACTTTAAAATAGCGCGAATTTCGGCGTTAGTGAACACCATGTTTACACGTCTATAACTGTTAAACGCAATATCCAATCATGCATAGCGTCGTTTTAGAGGTTATGTCAAGACCTTTCGAATGATGTATAGTATTGGCAGAAACGAGCTCTGTAGCTCTTTGTACATAATTCAAAAGACAAAAAGGCGGAAGGGATATTTGACAACCTTATAATAACTCTGGTTTTCTGTCCTTCTCTTAACAGAGAACGTCCAGCGGACGACCGTCGACATCTCAAAGGATCAACGGAGATGTGTCCTTGCCTAGGATATACTGCATTCATGTATTTCTGATTACATACTCTAGTTTACACTGAATTTGTTTTATATTTGAACAACCTTCTTGTTACCTCTTAAATGGAGGTGTTTTTTCCATAATTTTTCCTCCAAGGTAGATTCAACTTATCGAACTGCATAGCTTACTAGTAAAACCATTGTATTGTCAGTAATAAGGTTTTCATAAAATCGTATCTGTGTGCAAGCTAGAGCAAACTTTGTTAAAATATTGTTACACTGTGCAGCCAATAAATATCTATATATCTACCTTCTTGTTACTTGTTAACTTAAAAGTGTCTTTCAACCTAAAATGTTCGCATACCTTAAACTGGCAGACGGCGATGTCAGTTTTCTCATTTTATAAATTTTCTAGGTTATGTGGTTTCAAAAACTGCAGGAATTGACGGTATTAGGATAATCGCATTGCTGGAGAACTTGCTGAGGACAAAAACTCATTGACAGGCTCCTGCTATTCGATTTTCAACAAAATCGATTAATTTAAACCAAAAACACTTAAACAAACAGTGCTTAGATTCCTAAGGACCTGTAGGGCTCAGTCCACTCGATCACTGAAATTTGCGTTAGTGAACCCATGTGAGTTTATTCACGTTTTAAAAGCTGATGAACATCTTTAAAAAGGACGAAGCTAGACTACGAAAAACAGTCCATGTCGCAGGAGGAGCCGAAAAAGGTTAAGCGCGTTGAGGACGGGGCAGTCTTTTGTATTTAGCATCATTTGACGGCAGCAAAAATCAAACGTCGCTTTATCTGGCGGCACCTTGCACAAACCATTTTTAAATTTTGAAGAAAAACAGCAAATTAGGTTCCAATTGCTTTGAATTGCTACGAAAGTCTACGAATTTGCCCGAAAACCTACGAAAAAGCATTCCATTAGTTCATTTTTTCGTAGAAGAGAGAGGTCATGAGAGAGCAAAATTTTTCCCCTCCCTACGAATTTCTGCCGAAGAAATACCTGTGGGCAGCAGCTCGGTGGCAGATGGCTGTGAAATCGAAAACGAAAAAACCTCTGTTACTTCACATGACTGATAGCTGTTTTTATGAACTTCTACGAAAAGTCGTTTCACAATTTTCGGTAGAGTTACTCTCTGTAGCAGAGATTTTTACCCAAACTACTCAACTACGAATTTCTGTACACAAATCAATTGGAACAGACCTATTTTGCGAAATTTGCACATATCAATATCGTTCGGCTGCTGTTGTACCGTTATTTCTTCACACACGCCGCCAGATAAAACAGCCACCAGTGATACACGTTGTCCTCAGCTTGTAAAAAAATTTCCCTCTAAAGTGGTTTGAGGATTGGAAAGAAATGTCAGCGAAGTTAGTGGAGACTTCTTTGAAAACGCCAGATAAAACAGCCACCGGTGGTACACGCCGTCCTCAGCTTGTAAAAAAAATGTCTCTCTAAAGTGGTTTGAAAATTGGAAAGAAATGTCAGCGAGGTTAGTGGAGACTTCTTTGAAAACGACAAAATGGGTATTCGTGAATAAATGAGTCTTAAAAAAAAAATCAAAATTCGGAATTCCGTTTTGCACAGACTTAGTAAATGTCGTTGGAGTTATTTAGGAATCTTCATAGTAAAAGGAAAGGCGTTGATTTTGACATTCTTAAGCATATTTTGTGGGCTGCTAAGGAGGATTGTAAAAGAAGACGCTCCTGGTTATCACAGAGTTGACGTTTTCCGTTACCTCTTAAAAAGCTACCCCTACCGCATTCAAACTTATTTACAGTTCTCTTTAAAAGTATGCTTAGCTATATAACTTATGAAGTTAAATTTATTAACAGCAAGGAATACAGACTTGTTATAAGGGACTTAGAGGTTAATTGTAAATTAAAAAAAATAATATCAAAATTTAAAATCACATATATCAAAATATCCCGAGGAGGCAATAAATATGATGAACAGAAAAAAATAATAAAAAACAAAAAACAAACAAGAACCTTGCCAATTATGTACCAATCACCAATAATTTTGAACAACGTATCCACCACACAACACCAAAATACATGTATGTACAAATAATAATATTTTTATACAGAAAAAGGACCAATTAAGAACTTAGAGACAAAATAAAAACTTTAAAATAAAAATACAAAAACGAAAATGAACAAAAAACGTACCTTTAGCCTCGCCACGTTCCTCTTTTGCGAGTGCTTCTGGCGATAAGTCTGTCGCACACGTTATATATGATTGTTTTTTTTTATTTTTTTTAAGTTTGTGGAATGGTTGCGTAGCAGTGGTGTATAGCAGTGTATATGGAAGTAGTAGTCACAGGGGAATTTGTTGTGTGTATTTATTTTTTTTTTGAGAAAAAATAAACATTTTGTTACCAACAAAAACAAGAATTTATTCCACAAAAAAAAGAAGAAGAAAAAAACAGTTAACTAAGGTTCATAAGGAAACAAAACGGTTGAGGAGAGGAAGGGTTGGAGAGAGAGAGAGAACCAATTGATGCAAGCTTTAGATTTGCAGTTGAGTTGAGGCCAGCTTTGTAGTTGAAGGCGAGTGCGAATTTTGGAAAAATAGAATTTTGTACAAAAGTGCTTGAGTGCGAGGATGAGGGCATCACTCACGTCACACGTGTTAGGGAAGAGTTTGGAAAATTAGTTACAAAAGTAAAGACTGTAGTGGGGTGAAGGTTTGCACGACTTGAAGGAGGCACTTACCTAGTGGCACAGTTGGTACATGTGGGTCGACATCGGCTGGCTTCAGCTTGGTGGCGAGTGGGGTTTGTGGGCCGTTGACCAGCACTTCACCTACGTAGTTGAGGAGCTTCTGAGCACGGTTGTGAGAGACGCGGAACTTGAAGAGTTCTGGGTGCTCGTCGATGAAGTAGGTGTCGAGGACTCCGTGGAGGAACTTCTGGTTCTCCAGTACGTTCAGCAGGAAGGGAATATTTGTCTTTACGCCACGAATACGGAATTCACGGAGTGCTCGATTCATCTTTGAGGCTGAGCTCTGAAGGTCTGAGGCGTGGGAGATGACCTTCACGAGCAGGGAGTCGTAGTAGGGAGAAATGATGGCACCAGCGAAGGCTGAGGCAGAGTCCAAACGGATGCCCATACCCTCACCGGAACGGAACACTTCCAGACGGCCTGTGCTGGGCTGGAAGTCGTTGGCAGGGTCTTCGGTAGTCACACGGCACTGGATGGCATACCCACGGGGCTTAATGTTCTCCTGGGTGTAGCCGAGTTCTGGGAGTGTCATGCCCTCCGCAACGCGGATCTGCGACTGCACCAAATCGATTCCAGTGATTTCCTCTGTCACTGTGTGCTCCACCTGCAACCTGAAAACAGAAGATTTGAACTACTATCCATTTCGTGTTCTGCCAGCGGTGGGCTTACCTAGCGTTGACTTCAATGAAGTAGAAGTTTCCAGTCTCATCGCACAAGAACTCGACAGTTCCGGCGTTTGAGTATCCAACGTGTTTGGCCAACCGAACGGCCGCCTCAGTCATCCTGTCCCGGACGTCAACGGGCAGCCTTGGAGCGGGAGCGATTTCTACAACCTTCTGGTGACGACGCTGAACGGAGCAGTCACGCTCATACAGATGCACCACATTGCCAGCCTTATCACCGAGCAGCTGTACTTCAATGTGACGCGGGCGTTCGATGAACTTCTCAATGAACATGGCGCCGTTTCCAAAGGCAGCCTTCGCCTCTGAACTGGCTCGCTGGAACAGTTCCTCGACTTCCTCCATCTTTCGCACGACACGCATACCACGACCGCCACCGCCGTACGCCGCCTTGAATATCACCGGAAGTCCGTGCTTCTTGCAGAAGTCCAAGGCTTCCTCTTTGGTGGTCACGGGACCATCGGTACCCGGAACAATTGGCACGCCAGCCTCAATGGCAGCAACACGGGCCGCGACTTTGTCACCCATCTGCTGAACCACCTTCGGGGAGGGGCCAATGAAACGAAGACCAGCATCGATCACTGACTGCGCAAAATCGCTGCGCTCTGATAGGAAACCATAACCGGGATGCACTGCATCAACGTCGTTCTCCTTGCACACGCGGATAATCTCTGGAATGTTGAGGTAGGCTTCAACCGGGGGCAGACCCTTGCCGACGATGTACGACTCGTCGGCCTTCTGTCTGTGCATGTGCATTTTGTCCTGCTCGGAGTAGATGGCAACCGATTTGATGCCCAATTCTGTGCAGGCGCGGAACACGCGAATGGCGATCTCTCCACGATTGGCAACCAGCACCGAACGGATTGGTTTGTATTCAACCTAGGAAACAGTCATATTTGTGATTTTCAGTTTGGTTTACTGCGGGCCTGGTCTTACCTGACTGGAGAAGGCATTTTTGTTGATTAGAAAGACGCGGACGCGCGGGGAGGATCGTCTGAGCGACTGGAAGGCGTGTTGAGCGACGGGGATCAACATGTTTCTGAAAAAAACAAAAATTCATAATTTTGTGTGGAGGGGGATTGTCTTTCAGTTCTACTCACCTTAAGTTGTGTTTGTTTTATACAAGTCTTTAAGTTCTAGGATTCTTGGAGTGACCTGAAAGAGCAGAACAGAAAAGGAAGCACGTCATTTATTTGATTGACATTCAAGATAATTGATTGTGATTGACGGAAATATATGAGTGATGTGTTTTTGTGATCGATTTGGAATGTGCCGCTCATGCGAAGATTACGATTTCCGTCGTGTGCTGCCAACAACTGAGTCATTGATTAGATTAAATACAACACGGGTAGACTCATTCTCAGGCGATTGGACGACATTCGTGTGTCTGAAGTGTATAATTCAATCAATTTTATCGTTATTTGATTTTTAAGGCTGAATATAAGAGCGATTTGAACTGCAGGGTAGCCGCAAAAATGAATCAGTTTTAATGCGAGTTTATCAAAATGTATTGTCAGCTGACTTTTAGAACCTGTTGGATAACTAAGGTCGACTTTGATGTCAATGGATGGGGTTTTCCATTTTTATCGACATTGATACATTATTCGTGTGATCAAGTTTGCAACAACTAGAAATGTTGATCGACTGTCAAAGAATATATTTTCTGCTAAAACACCCCCCTACGAAGGCCTCAGGCTTCAACTCCCGACTAACACTTCTTAATTTTAAAGGCAAGTTGTTGTCAACACTCAAGCCGAAATTGTTGTCCCATGATGAATTAAAAAAAGGAGTTCCACCTATCGACTTGTCTCGGTTCCATTTCCTCGCTTTTGAATACGAGGGTCGTTCATTATATTCTCGGTATCGATATAAATGAAAATGTGAATTCAATTTAAATTGTTTTTATTTTTCAATATAATCTCCCCTAACCTCAATGCATTTGTTACATCGTGAGATAAGCTTGTTTTAACCCTCAAAAAAAATAAATTTCCTCTTTCTCTGCAAAATATCCATTTATTGCCGTCTTGAGTTCTTCATCATTCGAAAAACTTTTTCCACGAAGAAATTTTTTCAAATCCGGAAACAGGAAATAATCTCTAGGTGCAAGTTCTGGACTATAGGGTGCGTGTTGGATTTTTTCGAAACGACAATCGCGCGCAGCAGCCTTGGAAACTCGCGCTGTGTGAACAGGAACGTTGTCATGAAGAAGTAACACACTCGCTGCGAGTTTACCCCGTCTTTTCTTTTCAATGCAAAGTGGATACGTAGAATGTGCCGTTGATGGTTTCACCTATCTTTTTGCACTCAATGAGCAAGATTTCCTTTGAGTCCCAAAAAACTGTGGCCATGAGCTTCCCGGCAGACGGAATGACTTTGAACTTCTTTCGGGGGATCTGTTCCTCTTTTATGCCACTGCATGGACTCTTGTTTGCTTTCAGGGTCATAGTGGTAAATCCATGTTTCGTCCCCAGTAACAATTTGATCCATAACACTGTCCGCTTTCTCACTACACATCTCCAGAAGCTCCCTACAGTATGCGATTCTCACTTTTTTCTGAGGCGCTGTGAGCAATCGTGGCACCCACCTTGCACTGACCTTTGAAAGGTTAAGATGGTCATGAAGAACGGTGTGAATGGTACCAGTTGAAAGCTTGGTTATCTCTGCCATCATTTTCACCTTTATTCGGGCATCCTCAAGGAAAGGTTTTTCGACTTCTTTGATGATTTCTCCCGTATAAGCAGTAGCCTGGGTGCCGGGTCTTCAATGCTCTCTCTGCCTCTCTTTACCAATTTTGTACAGTAAGCAATGAAGGTGCGGAACCCTGGTAAACAGCCACCATCTCTTCATGGAAAGTTTTTTTAACTTTTCCTTGCGCTTTTTCCTTACAGCGGGATGCTTAATTTTTACAATCATCGTCTCAGTTGCCATTATGATTCTGTTTAACTAGAGATAAAACGCGAATTAATAATCACAAAATCACTAGATACCATAAATCGCAAAGTTCCCTAAATGACGACATGCCTAAAATCATGAAGTTTTCTCAAATAGAAAATGTAAAGACTTCTCTCCCATTTGAACTCTTAAACACTTTGTATTCTTTGTAAGACTCGACGATTGAGGGTCTTACAGATGTAAAATGTTGTTTGGCAGTACTGTTTTGTTGGCAGCACTTTGAAAGAAATTTCTTTCTACGAAGAAAAAAATTGTTTCTGGGATATTGCCTTTCAAAGTCAGCTTTAACTTGTTGATCACTTACACTCATGGAAGAACAAATGGTTGCGTCAATCGTCTAGTTATTTGGATAGCGAGAAAAAGAGTT
This sequence comes from Eristalinus aeneus, assembly GCA_955652365.1. NCBI lineage: Eukaryota > Metazoa > Arthropoda > Insecta > Diptera > Syrphidae > Eristalinus > Eristalinus aeneus. The sequence continues at coordinate 94,120,074 of OY019131.1, forward strand.
GCGCAAAACAGTTCCTTTTCCAGACCCAACATGGAATGGTTCTTTTGTGGTTTCAGGAACTATTTAGTCCAGAGCAGGGACCAATAAGGGAAAGAGACCCACAGCTTTCTCGTCTTTCGCCCTTGGATTCATTTTGACAGCGTTTTCTTTAACACTTGCCTTCTCTGAACAGCTGAATCACAGACGGAGATTTTTGATTCCAGATGAGAATAAATGTGAGCTGTTTAGATAGTGGATCTCCTCTCTGCTGAAATCACTGGAAGGAGATGGCGTATAAATTATACAATTAAAAGAGAAAAGAATTATTTTTTCCCATAACAAAGTAGTGGCCGACCTCTGTTACCTCTGATATATACTTCAAAATGGCTGCTGAATAAAGGAAATTCGTGCGTAATGGAACTATGCACTTATACGAGTAATTCCATCAGCTTGTTCAGGTTCAGTCTCCGGAACAAGGAGGAGAAAGAATATTTTGAAAGTATTAGCTTTTCTCTCTCTTCTTTTTACACCGCAGTGTACAGTGTTTGACGTAAGGTTGATTGTGTAGATCATACAAAGAGGTCAAAGAAATACACAAGAAACAACTATATTTGCGACCGATACATGTGTCTGAAATATAAGGTCTGTTCGAATTGATTTGTGTGCAGAAATTCGTAGTTGAGAAGTTTGGGTAAAAATCGTTCCTACGGAAAATTGTGAAACGACTCTTCGTAGAAGTTCATAAAAACAGTTATCAGACATGGAATGTCAGAGGTTTTTTATTTTCGATTTGAACTGCTGCCACAGTTTTTTCTTCGGCAGATATTCGTAGGGAAGGGAAATATTTTGCTCTCTCTTCTACGAAAAAATCAGCTAATGGATCGCTTTTTCGTAGTTTTTCAGGCGAATTCGTAGACATTCGAATGGCATAGCAATTCAGAACTAAGTTCTGGAACTACCCTACTGGTTTGTACCAACCTCTATAAATTTCGATTGCAATCTGTTTTTAGAAATATAATGACGAGGATCAAAGTTTTTGAAAATATCCGAGCCGTTTTTGTTGTTCTACTGATGAATGGGAAAAAAGGTAAGAGAACTTCATTTACCCTTGTCGATGTAAGTCTGATATGGACTGGTTGCTTGTAGATGGCAGAAACAATCAATTTAATAAGTACAGGTAACCCTCCTACAACGCGGTTAATTGGTTCCTGAAAAACTCCGCGTTGTAGGAAAATCGCGTTGTAGGAAACTTTTTTTTTCTCCATTTTTCCTTTTCTTATACAATATCAAGCAAGTAACATGTTAAAGTTTTCTCAGCCGAATTAATTATATAAGACCTTTCATCGAATAAAAAAACACATATACACAAGTAATTTTTGATAATTGTGTGTTTATAGCATAGTTTATAGAATATGTATTTAAAAATGCTTAAAAATCGCGTTGTAGGATTCGCGTTATAGGAAACATTCCGCAATTCGCAAACCGCGTTGTAGCGAAATCGCGCTATAGAAGTACCGCGTTATAGGAGGGTTACCTGTATATAAGTACCCTGTATATCCCGGTACTTATTGAGTGATCTGTTATACAAACTTTTCATCTTTCTTCTTTTTATGTAATTGGAGAAACAGTTCCGAAATGAAAAATTTCTTTTCAACATCTTTCGACAACTTTTGACTTCAACTCGTACGGAACCCACTTTCCTTGCTTTTGTATAAATTTAAATTCCTTCAAGTGAACAGAAACTGTTTGCTGCGTTTGGCATGGATCTTCTTCCAGTAAACAGTGCGATTCCTCATATTCCAATCTTTGGGCCTGCTCAAGGCACCTACTGTCTAAAATGCTGAAGTCACCACTTTTGAAGCATCCGAAACCATTCTATGCACGATATATCAGTCGGAGCAGGTTCATAAACTTCGAGAAACTTCACTTTTTTTCCATATAAAAAAGAAAATCAAAATTTCTCTTATTTTCTCTGTATTTGAGACAAATTCACACATTTTCAAAGAAGCAAAAAATAATGTTGTTGCCTAACCTGGCGTTAATACACACTTATTTCTGTTGACAAATGTGACACCATTCCCGTGAAGTAGGTGATCACTTCCAAGCTCAGCCACAACTTGCAGGTGGCGCCATCTTTTGAAAATATACCGAATTTCGGTCTTTGCAAAATTTCGATTTTGTTGAACCAAGACTGGTCCATTGTACTACCAGGCAGTAACCTTCATTTAATGTGTTTTCTTAGTTTTCCAACGAAAAATCAGAAGGCATTTCTTTGATAAAAAGCTTAGGCTTTCAGTTCCCACCACGTCGGCACCAAACAGCCGCCGCCTGATATGAGCAAAGCCGGGACATTGACAGAGAAAGTGTTCTGAAGGAGGTTCATTTTTTCCACAAAATTCGCAAAGGTTGGCACCACTAAGTTCAAGTCGAGTTAGGTTCTGAAGAAGAAGAAGCTAATGTTTCTCGTTAGTGTCGTCTGCACTCATTTCTGTCTAAAGGTAACAGAAAAGCCGCGGATTTTTCGCTAACGTTCGGGAGGATGCACTTGGTTATCGTTCGGGAGGATGCACTTGGTTATCGTTCGGGAGGATGCACTTGGTTATCGTGCATCCTGGAGAGTCAGAATAGCCGCGGATTTCTTGCTAACGTTCGGGAGGATTCACTTGGTTATCGTGCATTCTGAAGAGTCAAGCCATCTGTGGTTGTGCTATTGGCGACGGAGGCCTTAACCAAGGATACAAATAGTCCCAAGGTGGGTTCGGGTCCTACGTATGCCTCTTTTGAATCTTGCCTCACTAGTTCATTTACAATTTCGTTTCCCATGATCCCGTGATGACCCGGGACCCAGACAAGTCTTAGCGAATTCAGTCTGCCGGCCAAATTGAGGGAAAACTAAAAGCTTTTACACTTAGCCAACCTAACATAGAGTGTCGTTAATGTGACTCAAAACTCCGATTAGTTCCAAGTAAAACACGACTTCAACTCGGAAAGTGTTGCAAGTCGGTAATTGCTGTAATTGTTTCTTTGATAAGCAATACGAAACCGACTCTTCTCACTTTAGTTAAACACGTTTCAATGAACATCAGCTGTTAGTTTAATGAACCGGTTTTATTTTCATGCCACGGCCATGTGTGTGAACTCCATCTGACCGCCTCATTCGGCAGACATTGCGTTTGTAATTAAACTGCACGAGCCAATAAGCATGTCGAACCGCACAGATAACCACCCAAGCACACAAGACTGAAATCCCAGCTAATTAACACATTTAGCAGACATTGGTCAAATAAAACTTTTCATTTCATAGTTCACTCCGTGCCGACTAAACCTCTAGGCAGCCCCACCAGCCACAAGCCGCATATCTTTGCGACGCCGCAGTAAATCGCGCATTCCTCCAAAATCGCCAATTCGCACTTTGTGCGTCGTGCAAAAAAACGAACCACTTCGCTTATCGGTCAGGAACGATTATCTCAAGTTTGTGCTTCAGTTTGGCACATTTAATTTCGCAGGCAGAATTCCCGCTAATGAATTCCGTCAGAACTCGCATGCGTTTAGCCGGGCGAGCGGTAATGGAATGAAGAATTTTTAATCAACAGATTCCACGAAGTCAAAAAGAACAACAAAAAATTCCGAGACAGTTTGAGATGTGGGATAAGATATGGATACGCCGCGAAATAGCAAAGTCACTGCTCACTCGTTTGTTGGTCGTTGTCCGTCTGGTGTGGCCGCAATCGGTAGAAGCTTGAAAATTGTACAACCACTCGACCTTGGATGGGCGTATGGGAGTATGCGTCATTTCGAACAGGTGCTACGCCGCTAACTACGTTCGGCAGTAAATGGAAATTAGTTTTACCGCACTAAGGGGGTTGATCCTGTACTGCGGAACGTCGGTGGAGAATTGAAAAGGAAATGGAGAATACACTCGTAAAAAACTCAATCAGTCTTATAATGGCAAGCTGAACTTTCTGCCAATTCAAAGGGTCATACATCGAATCCCAATTCAATCCAAAACGTCTTAAGAAGTAAACCCCGGGTGCAGCTTCCGACTGAATTTGTGACAATTCTCCAACACTGTGTAGGAGGTTTCGGTAGCAAACAAATAAAAGACGCGGCTAAAGCGAGGGCTGTTTATTGACTCAATCATGTTTTACATTTTCGTTGCCATGAAACTTAAAGAAGCGGTGTGAGTGCACAGAAAAAAATATGGATGGCTTAATCGATCATTTAGGCCAATGACAAGTCTCTTTAACGGGTTCTATTTATTAAATGAACTACTCTTTGGAGTAAATAGATTATTAATACAGTCTACATTAGAAGTGAACGTACCAATTTGACGAAAATGACTACAACTGCGTTCACACCGTCAAGTATTGTCACCGCGTCTGACAATGAAATTCAAACGACTTCGTTGCACAATCGATTGCGGAGAACTGTGTTGAGGTTACACTAGAACCGAACGTGAATAATGTTTTCATAATGCAATCACGTGAGATCAAAGCTTTGTGTGTACGAGTCTAACGCTATGGTTAGCAAAATAGAAACAAACTGGTGAGGGCTGGAAATGATAGCAGACTTGTTGACATGCGGTGCGCCTCGAATAAATAATTTACTCGAAAGTCTGACAAGCGACAGGTCTGGTGAAAAGCAACCTACAAGGATTTGGAACAGATGTTGGCGAGGGAAGAAAATAAATGACGTTCATGCGTGTTTCGGAAAGGTTTCAATGAACGTGGTTTCCTTTACTTTTGCCGCAATTTGACTGTTGCTTAGCACGAGTGTTGCTTAGCATGGAGCATTTGCAATTTTTAGGCAACAAATAACACATCACTCATTACGTCGCAGGACTTATATATGGGGGGCGCCACAAACAAAAGATTTAAGGAAGTACAAACATTCTAATGATGCCTGTCAAGGTTTCTTTGCAATCTGATTACCAGGTATAACGGTATGAAGTGAGTGTGAAGATACAAATATCTCAATGGGGAACATTTGTTGTGAACGAGCCCTTATGTTTTTTTTGTTTGTTTGCTATGACATCTGTGAAAAATATTTAGTATACAACAAGTCATTGAACAGAGAACATCATATTTTTTCTTCGTGTTAAAAATGTCGAATTTTGTACCAGAAAGTGATGATTTGCGGAAAGCTTTAATTTTTTGTTTTCATTTGAAGAAAAGTGCTGCAGAGTCGCATCGAATGCTTGTCGAGGCATGTGGTGATCATGCTCTATCAGAAGCAACATGCAAAAGATGGTTTCAAGGGTTCAGAAATAATGATTTTGATGTGAGAAATGAAGAACGTGGAAGACCACCAGAAAAGTTTGAAGACGCCGAATTGCAAACGATATTGGATGGAGATGACACTTTGAGTCAAAAGCAAATGGCAGCAATGTTAAATGTTGCACAACAAACAATTTCTGACCGTTTAAAAGCTATGGGAAAGATCCAAAAGTGTGGAAAATGGGCGCCACATGATTTGAAAGAAAGACAGATGGAAAACCGAGAAAACACTTGTGAAATTTTGCTTCAAAGACACAAAAGAAAATCGGTTTTGCATCGGATTGTTACTGGCGATGAAAAATGGATTTATTTTAAGATTCCTAAACGGAAAAAATTATGGGTTAGTCTGGGACAACCATCAACATCGACTGAAAAACCAGATCGATTCAGCAAGAAGACAATGCTGTGTGTTTGGTGGGACCAGAAAGGTGTGCTGTACCACGAGCTCCTAAAACCTGGTGAAACCGTTAATACTGATAGCTACCGACAACAAATGATCAATTTGAACCATGCATTGATCGAGAAACGACCAGAATGGGCCAGAAGACACGGCAACGTAATTTTGCTCCATGACAATGCACCTGCACACAAAGCAAAACCGGTTCAGGAAACAGTCAAAACACTTGGCTGGGAGCAGCTACCCCACCCGCCGTATTCACCAGACTTGGCTCCTTCCGACTACCATTTGTTTTCATTGATGCGACACGCATTGGCTGAGCAGCACTTTGATTCCTACGAGGAGGTCGAAGACAGGGTGTCTGATTGGTTTGGTTTAAAAGACGAACAATTTCATTGGGTATTCATGGGTATTCACAAATTGTCAGAAAGGTGGTCAAAATGTGTAGAAAATAATGGCCAATACTTTGAATAAAATGTTTTTACTTTCCCATTAATATTTAATGTTTTATTTAAAAAAAAACCCTCATTTCATACCGGTATACCTGGTATAATGAACCGAATTTTCAAAACAACACCTGAAATGGGAATCCTCTAAATGGCCAATATATTATGGACGGACGAATCCAAAATAGTCTTATTTGGCACTTCTGGGCCCAGGACATTTGTCGCAGCCGAAAAACCAAGAGCATTGATTGGAGTGTACGAGTAGTATTAAGACTGTAAAGCATGGCGGAAAAAAATTAACGTTTGGGGAGGCTTTTCCTATTATGGTACTGGTGCAATTTTTTTTTAGTAAAACCGATGATGATTACCAGAGTTTATGGCAGCATAATGAGAGAAACCATGCTACCTTACGCAGAGTGAATATGCGGCTCAGATGGATTCTACAGCAAGGCAATGGCCCCAAGCATACGAGCAAACTATAATTATAATTGTTGGCGCGACAGTCCAAAGGGGGACCAGGGCCTAGCTTGCTCATCAACTATTCGTGTTGTGCGTGCTACTGTTCTCTCATGCGTAGAAGGACCCTACAGTTTTTTGCCGACTCCGAACGCCGAAGTTTGAGAAGCTTTTTCTTATGCAGTTATAGCGCTTTGAGTGTTGCCAGCAGGATGAAAGAGGTTGTGCCGTGAAAAATTCAAGGTGCTGAACTACGAATCGAACCTCGACATTCGGCGTATGAGCGTCGCACTCTATCCACTACGCCGCATCCGGCACTTACAAAATGTAGAAACAAAAGAAAAACATTCCAGAACAATTTGAAAAGGCCTAACCTTGTACCCTCATGTCCTAAGACCCAGTGTGCTTGATTTAACAGGGAAAATCAAGTGTGTAGAGTGCGACGCTTACACGCCGAAGGTCTAGGTTCGATTCCCAACTGAACACCTCGAATTTTTCACGGTACCACTTCTTTCGAGTGTCTTTCGACACTCACCGAGTAATACAGTCTGGCATGTCCTTTGACATGCGCATTTTGTGAGCTTATAAAATAGTCACGGCTTGTATTTAGCTAGGTTTTCGAAAGGCGGTTGCGACTTATTTGCTTAATTCGTATCGGGACAGAGATATACGATTCTAACATATCACACAAATTTATCTTAAATTTATAATGTTTGTTAGGGGCGCCCTCTATACATTTCGGAACTTACTAAGCGATATGTTATATCGATTCCACCCTTGTTGACTGCAGCATCACACTGACTGTGACTGTGACTGTGTGGTTTTTGAGGAATGCAAAAACCAAAACAAATTTGATTCACGGGTGCCTATAATTTGCACATTCAAGACAAAGAAGTGGTTTGAGAATTTCAAAAAACGAAGAGGAAATAGACAAAAGAGTCACAATTAACAGCATGGTGCCGATAATCGTGACATTGAGGTCATTGCCTATCAGCTGAAACCTTCCCCAGGTGGCTGGAGATGTTAGCGCAATCAATGCGCTGAAGTATTTATTTTCTGATTATTACCATTAAAAAATCGCACGTCCACTGTCCATGCGTCTGGTTTATTGTGAAATGTGGTCTCAAGGCGTTATCGGGTGTCAGCTCGTTGGACGACGTACATTAAAATCAATATTTTATATTTACTATCAGTTTAAATGACAAATGATGTGAAACGCTGCACGGGCGAGCACTTAATTGGGCACAATTTTCATTTTAGCAAATAGGTGCTACTTGTCACACAGAGGGTGTTCTATTGGAATTACTGTGTTGGTCGTTGAGACATTATAATAATTGTTGGCGCGACAGTCCACAGGGGGATTAGGGCCTAGCTTGCTCATCAACTACTCGTGTTGTGCGCGCTACTACAGGGGGACCAGGGCCTAGCTTGCTCATCAACTACTCGTGTTAAGCGCGCTACTGTTATTTCACGAGTAGAAGGGACCTACAGTTTTTTGCCGACTCCGCGTGGTGAAGTTTGAGAAGCTTTTTCTTAGACTGTATTACTCATTGAGTGTTGTCAACAGCTCGAAAGAGGTGGTGCCGTGAAAAATGCGAGGTGTTCAGTTGGGAAGCGAACCTAGACCTTCGGCGTGTGAGCGTCGCACTCTACCCACTACGCCACGGCGACCACACTTCCTTACAGTCGGGTCTTTCAATTCAAGTCATGATGATAAACCTTAATCAGAAATTTCACATGTGTCTAAGACCTTAATTAGCAAGTGAAAAGGGATCTATACAACTTAAAGCAGGTTGCGACCGAAATCCCGAATCCCAAAATTTCGAAATGCTTTAAGTCCCGAAATGGTAGATTTTGTAAATCGCAATCAAAATCCTGAAAAGAAAGTCGGAATGGGAAGATTAAGGGATCTGTTGCCATTCTGATATTTGTTCCTTTGCAAACAAGTAACAAAGGACTCACGCAATTTCCAAAATGCTTAAGATTTCGAAAGGGCAAGTCCTTAAAATGGTTGCTTTTGCGAAAATCCGAAATCTTGAAAGCAAAATCCTGGAAGGAAAGTCGGAATGGTACGTTTGTGGGATCTGTGGTCATATCGGCATGTGTCCAAGACCTTTACCAGCTAATGGGAAAGGATATTCACAACTTAAAGGGGGTTGGGGCCAAAATTGCGAGGTAAAAAATTTTGAAATCCTCAAAGTTTTAGAAGAGCAAGTTCCTTTAACGCCTGATGTTGTGAAAAATTGAAATGAGGTGTACGTTTGAGGGATCCATTGTCCTTCCGTCCTTTTATGCTCTATCATAGACTTCAGCTTTAGAAGCAAGGGTTAAATTTCGACAATTTTAAATACCAGTAGATTCCCAAAATTTTGAAATGTCTGAAACATGGGTTTTTTGAATTTGTGTCGTTGTTTTTTTTCAGGATTTTTATTTCTGAGCCGAAGGCAACTGAACAAGGATTGCATTGGATAATAATAATTGCTGGCGCTACAGTCCAAAGGGGGACCAGGGCCTAGCTTGCTCATCAACTACTCATGTTGTGCGCGCTACTATTCTCTCCTGAGTAGAAGGGACCTACTGTTTTTTGCCCACTCCGAACGGCGAATTTTGAGAAGCTTTCTTAGACAGTGTGTTGTCAGCAGCTCGAAAAAGGTGGTGCCATGTAAAATTCGAAAAATTAATGTTGAACTGGGAATCGAACCTACAACCTTCGGCGTGTGAGCGTCGCACTCTACCCACTACGCCACGGCGTATACGGTTGTCAAATATCTCCCTTCCGCTTTTTTGCTTTTCAATCAATGCTTCATAAAAAGTGCTACAGAGATCGGATTAAAGTTCAAATATGCGCCGTTTTGTTCGATAATCTGTTTCCATCTAGACGACAACTTCATAATACCCCCCTAGTAGAAGCCCCCTCCCTATTCGCGAAGAACTCGGACAGCCACTTTTTACAAGCCTCTTTTGAGTTCAACTTCACACCACCAAGGGCGTTTGCTATGGACAGGAACAGGTGGTAATCACTTGGCGCCATGTCCGGGCTATACGGTGGATGTGATAAAACCTCCCATCCGAGCTCCCGTATCTCCTGACGAGTCATCAACGAAGTGTGTGGTCTGGTGTTGTCCTGGTGAACCACCAGCAACCTTCCTGTTTGCCAATTCTGGACGCTTCTGGTCAATCGTCTGCTTGAAGCGGTCCAGTTCTCCGCAGTTGATGGTGGATGGAATTAAGCATCTGGCCATATGGGAGCAGCTTATAGTGGATGATTCCTTTCCAATCCCACCAAATACACAGCAAAAGCTTCCTGGCCGTCAGTCCCGGCTTGGCCACTGGTTGGGACGATTCACCGGCCTTCAACCACGACGAACGACGGACGAGATCGTTCCGTTTCAGTAACATATTGCAGGCGTTGATTTGGTCCAGAAGGTTTTTTGCGTCAAATCATGCGGCACCCAAACATGAAGCTTTCTTTTACATCCAGTCTTCTGCAGATGGTTTAAGATGGTTTGGTGACTAACTCCCATCTCCTGGGCGATGTCACGAGTTGCCACACGCCGGTCTAACTCGATGATTTCTATGATTCGATCGGTATTCGTCGTCACAGGTCTTCCGCCGGCTGGCTTTTCCATGGTGTCGTTTTCACCGGCTCTGAATCGTCGAAACCATTCCTCCGCGGTTCGAAGTGATAGAGTACCATCCCCCCAAACCATTATTAAAATCACGGAACGTTTCTCTAGCGGATTTGCCTTTAGCGAAGGAAAACTTTAAAATAGCGCGAATTTCGGCGTTAGTGAACTGCATGTTTACACGTCTGTAACTGTTGAACGCAATATCCAAACTAATCATGCATTTCGTCGTTTTGTAGGTTATGTCAAGACCTTTCAAGTGATGTTTAGTATTCATTTGAGCTATGTAGCTTTTTGTAGTTAGCCGGAAAATTCAAAAGATATAAAGGCAAAAAGGGAAAGGGAGATATTAGACAACCTTATGTACAAGCATGATTCAAAGTATTGCCCATCTGAAGCTGTGACGTTTTCGCATCTTCCTGTCAATTTGTGGATCCCATCCAAAAGAACATCCCAAAGGAACAGTCAAGAAGGAATCAAGCCAATTTTTGATATTCTGCTCTGATGTGAACTGTACCATATCGCGAGACTTATGGAGTAATGTCTTATGTTCCAAATTTCATCAAGATCGGTCAATGGCTTAAAATATTACAGATTTCTTTTAGCATTCCTAATACAAAGGCACCGCAGCGCACCTTCTGTAAACTGCACAACAGTCCTCAACCAAAGATTTAGAAGGCACAAGTCTGCAAAGAGTGAAGACACCTCGGACGAAGAAATCCGATCAAGATGTGGATCTTCTCAGACACAAGAAGGTCCATTGATATTTCCAAATTTATAGAGCGTCATGAAGTTGCACAATATGTCAAGGATGCGCACCATATGTTCCTCTAACAGCACGAACGACGCTTCCGACAGATCGCTAATTTTGTTGTAAGACAGCTGAGCAATTTGTAGACGCTGTTGCTATTGCGAAACGTCTTCGATTATTTGCCAAAGGATATTGAATAACAGTGAGTGAGCAGTTTGATGGGATCTGTTAGGAATAACCTTTTGAAAAGCAAACATCACGATGAATCATTTCTAAAATTGTGAGTCAAAGTCGGGGGAAGTGTCCAAAGACTGGCCTTAGAACATTCAGTAAATGCTAACGTTGATCTCAAGACTAAAGAAATCAATTCAAGAAAGGGACAGATGTTCTTGTCCTTGAATGGAATGTGTGCGCTTTTCAAGTTCACCTGACAGTCTTGACAACGCTCCATTGAGTTGCCATTAGAAGTCGTAAGCTGTCGAGTTTTTGGAACATCCGGCATGCTATTATTAAGGGCTATCACCTTGAGGTGAATTCCAAAAATTTGCCTACAGGATTATTCCACATTTCGCTTTGTGAATGGTCTAACTCTGGCCTTAGGATCAACAATTGAGTGTTGTCAGCAGCTCGAAAGAGGTTGTGCCGTGAAAAATTCGAAAAATTGGTGTTTAGCTGGGAATCAAACCTACACCCTTTGGCGTGTGAGCGTCGCACTCTACCCACTACGCCACGGCGGCCACTAGAAATTGCATTGGATAGAAATTTATTTTTCAAGTTCCAAGTTAACACATCACTGAAGCGGATTCTAATAAACCAGAAAAAGCTTTGCTGGTTGCCAAGATTTTCATTTGAAAAACGCTGCAGAAATGGAAAAGTTTCTCTGAACTTAGACTGCACCCAGAATAGGCTAAATCATATTTTAGCCAGTCAATGGAGAAAAGAGCTATCGCTCATTCCTGATTTTAAGGTCAGTTGGGTACAAATTAAGTGCTTCCCTGAGGAAAGGAGGAATTCAACCAGCGAATGGCTTCCTTTTAGGTTTTGTACTGGCAAGAGTTAGAATCTTTTCAAGCAGTCTTAAACACAATTCGTTCTATTTTTGTTTGTCAGTTACATACATGTAAAACACTAATCGTGTTCTAAATTTAGTGCACAGAAAGGAAACTGTTTTCATACGTCGTCAATCAATGTCCACAATCTTTGACTTAACATGATAGTCGTCGAGGCAATGAAGAAAATACAGATAACACTCATCGTTCTTTGTGACAGTTTCAAGGTCAAAGTAAAGAAACAAATGTTGCCAAGGCTAAGACAGTTTCTTTTAACATTGATTGACTCTGAGGACGTCCTAGTAAAACGCGGATCCTTTTACAAAGAGGATCTCATTACACATTCACGTCAAATCAACCAATTAATTTTTTTCCACTTACAATAGGTAGGCCTCCGAACGACACTCAACGTGTTAATTTAAATCAATTCGCCGAAGCCAAGCAATTGTGAAATGCATTTTTTTTTTCACTTTCAACAAAAATATTTCATCACTCACGACGCAAAAAATACAAAAAAACAAACGAGGTTAGCGTTCGCTCACTCAGACTTAATAGCTTCTAACCAGATGGTCAATTACGGAAATTAAAGTGTATTTTCATCGACTTGTGAAATGTGATGTATCCAAGTCGTTCTAACAATTATAAATTAATTCACTTCGCTCAAAGTCACCTTTTAGAAAGTAGATACCTCCTGCGACTGTTTTCTGCTTCTCCTGCTCGTCCGACTGTTACAAAATTGTGCTGTTGTGACACTCTCGGTTCCTCGACGAGGCACATATTTCTCAGTTATGCAACACTATCAGTCGTCACATAATTCGCCTTATCGCCCGAGTTCACGTCGACGATTAAGACTGACAAAAATATAATCGAAATATTCTAACAGACAGCAACGAAATTATGTAAATCAGAAGGAGAACACTTCAATAAATTATCTTCCGACATACAAATTGTGGCGCTCAACGTCCAAAGTTCACTGATTTTGCGGGCCAATCATAGCCGTCGGCAGCAGAAACAGCAACAGCCGCGCCACTAGAATGTCCTGACAAACAAAAAAACAATGGCATTCACTTAAACATCTATTGCGTCATATCGAAACCAAATAAGTTCAAATTAAATTAAATCAATTAATTTGTTTGTTTTTGTTTGTTTTTACATCATTCCTCGCCCGACCATCATTTTGGTTGAATCTGAGACAGAAGAAGAGGTGGTTGTGAAGGGCACGCAAGCGACTGGATTTCATTGCAAATTACCGCTGCATAAACGGGGCAGATACTCTGCAGGAAGTTAATTGGCATGTGTTGTCTTGGCATCGCCAACATCAAATGAATGTACGTAGCAATGGACTATTAATTCGAGTCGAAGAATGTCATTAGGTTAACGTGCGTTGATCAAGTGAAATTGGATTGAGTTAATGGCGAACGATAAAGGAAAGCAATTCCTCCCCGCTCTAATTTGATGGGAACTATTTTTAGGTACAAGACACTCGCCAAGGGCTTTCAATTAAACAAATTTCGTAAGTAAACTGAGCTGCTGTAGGTCAGTGAAATGAGTCTCAGTCAGGCAGATAGCTGTCGTGAGCACCGCTGTAAACACCAATGAATGCGTTGAATTATGATGACCCGGGAACCGCTGTAAACACTAACGAATGCGTTGAATGATGATGACACCGGACAGTCGTCATTCACCGGTGAAGTGGTGGCTTTAGATTGCGAAAGCTTTGGAATAAGCACTTGTGCGTGTTTTGTTGTTCTTTATACATTTTTTGACAGATTGGACATTTACTACCTGTTGCCAATGTGTCACTGGGCTTAGTCAAACCATCATAAGATGTGGAGAAAAATATTCTGGTGTCCAGAACTGGTGTTCCCTGGTTCATTTAGTGTGCTTTATAGGGGAAAAAGAAGAAGAAGAAATAAACAGTTGTTGAAAGCAAATCCATCGAATGAGCCGCAACGCAACATTGTGAAACAAGCGTCAGAAGACCTCGCCCAAATTTGTACATTTTTCACACATGCCAAGGACGAAGCACTTGTAATAAACCTTTAGCTGTATTTCCAAGAAACTGTAAGGGACCTATTTCTCACATCTCATCCTGAGTTGACATACTGTCGCCTCTAGGCTCGTCAGACCACTGTCGTATCAGTCAATTTTCCGTACTCGTCCCAACCAGTTAGAGAGCAAATCCCCAAAAGAACAGTTTGGCTCTACGAGAAAGCCAACTGGAGCAGCCTAAACAACTGTTTTAGGGATTTTAACTGGTCACTATGCTCGATGGTGACGTGAAAGCCGCAGCTGATATGATTATAAAAAAAAAAATTTGTCAGGCATGGAGTCCTTCATTTCTCACAGAGTGAAGAGTACGAGGGTTGCCTTTTATATTTCGGGATTAGAGAACAAAAACAAACACACAAGTAGCTTTATTGTTTTTCAAAATATTCCCCACTAAGATCTATACACTTTTGTATGCGTTTGAACCAATTGTCGGAGCACTTTTGCCACACTCTGATTGAGGTATCTCCAAAACATGCATTCGGAACGTATCAACCGCTTCTTTAAGGGCTGATTTTTCTATAGTCAGATAAACAATCAGATAGGAGTTAACTGACAGTTAAGGCATAAATGCATTTTTCAATAGTTGTTTAGCAGCTATCTGAGGAATATACCATCTAACTGTCTGTTAAAGTTATCTCTCCGTTTCTGTGTCAGATAAAATGTAATCCCCTAGTTAAAGTAAATGGGCTGTCAAATTCAAACATATAAATAATTACAAATTGTTTTTTTTTTAAATGGATTTTTTGGACAATGTCGACGATTTACTTATTGAGGAAGAAGAAATAATATATAATCGCTTCAATTCAACTTCAAGAAAGAAAAGAGTAATGAGGAAGCGACCTGATCATTATAAGGAATGGGAAGAGGAAGATTTCAAAGTAAGATTCATGTTGCAGAAAGATACTGTCGAATACCTACTTTCATTAATAAAGGATAAAATTGTGCATAAAACAGAAAGGTTAGGTTTTGAAAAATTTCATTTTAGGAGGAGATATTGCTGAAAATTTCAGAAATCGAAAAGGCTATTTTTCCATCAATGTACAAGCTATGTGCACATCAAACTTTTTTGTCTGTAGGTCAACGTTTTCCATTTTAACTAATTATTACTTGAAACTTCGAAAATACTCGGGAAATTATTTAAAATATACGGAGATCTCAAGATAGACGTTTATCTGAGAGCATAACCAGCTCATTTGCTCTAACACAAACAATTACCAATTAATCTGTTTCATTCACACAAATACCATGTGAAGTTAGGCACAATTGATATTTGCCGCTCTGCAAAATACGGTCAAATAATTATCCAGCTGTTAGTTTTCGATTGAAAAACTGAAACTACTTATCTAGCAGATAAAGAGTCGAATAAGTTTATTCTCTCGTTAGCAATCAGTCTGTTTATCTGACTATTGAAAAATCGGCCCTAAATGTCCATAAACGTTGACCTCTCATTTAATATTATACGTACGGGAATAAAAATAAGTTATTCGGTCTCTCATCAGGCCCATACGGCGGATGACTCATTAAATAGATGTTTTGACTGCTCTGAAATGCAGTTGCTTCAGCCGATGTGTGAGAGCTCGCTTTGTCGTGGTGAAGAGTGATCCGTCTTCGGCGGTTGGTTTTCCTGATTTCTTGGAAGACAATTGACAAACAAATGGTTGTGTACCACTCAGAATTGACTGTTCTGCGTTATTCTAGTGGTACGGTTGCGACATGTCCAGCTTTTTCGAAAAAACAGGAGACCATTTGCTTGGAAAAGCTTCGTGCGCGAGCAACTTTTGTTGGATTTGGCTCAATTCGAAGCACCCATACAGTCGACTGCTGTATACTTTCGTGCTCATACGAGTAAATCCACGATTTATTACCTGTCGCGATGTCATAGACGTGTTTCGAAGCACCGCGATCGTATTTTTGGAGCATTTCTTTCGACCAATCGACACGAGCCTTTGAGCGATTGACAAATTGTGTGGGATTCAACGCGAACAAATTCTTTTGACGGTCATATGTTCATGCAGTATTGAATGTATGCTGGTGCCACTAATGCCTAAGTTTGTCGCAATCTCACGATAGGTCACACGACGATCTTGCAATGTCAGTTAGCGCACAGCATCAATGGTTTCCGGAGCAACAACTGATTTTGGACGACCTTCACGAAATTCGTCTTGAAGTGAACTACGACCTCGGTTGAATTCACCATACCATCGATAAACACTGGTCCGTGATGGAGCTTCATCGCCAAAAATTGAATTAAGTTCAACAATGCACTGTTGTTTGTCGCAATCTCACGATAGGTCACACGACGATCTTGCAATGTCAGTTAGCGCACAGCATCAATGGTTTCCGGAGCAACAACTGATTTTGGACGACCTTCACGAAATTCGTCTTGAAGTGAACTACGACCTCGGTTGAATTCACCATACCATCGATAAACACTGGTCCGTGATGGAGCTTCATCGCCAAAAATTGAATTAAGTTCAACAATGCACTGTTGTTGAGTTACTCCACGTCGAAAGTTGTAAAAAAAAATTGTTCACGATTTAAATGAATTTTTTGATCGAGATGAATCTTACTGTAAACAACACAAATAGCGCTCGTATGTCAAAACGTTCTGAGTACGTATTACCTCAAAAATGTGAAATGAGTTCGGCAGTTGCCAAATGTCAAATGAGTTCGGCAATTGCCAAATTGCAACACACAAGGCGACGCACTGTCATGTGACTTCTTTAACATCATCCTCGAGAAAATCGTGCTTAACTCACAAGTCAACACCAGAGGCACGATCTTCCAGACCTCAGTTCAATTGCTAGCTTAGGCTGACGACGTTGACGTAACTGGACGAACACAGCGAGCCGTCAAAGAGGCGGCTGGTAGCATTGAAGCCGAAGCGCCTAAAATGGATCTGGCGGTAAAAGAGGGCAAAACTAAGTACATGCCGTCATCAAGGAAGGACAAACAACGTCGACGTCTCGGATAGAGCGTCACACTATTTTTGGTCCTGTTTGCGTTGATGGCATTTGGAGGAGAAAATTTAAGGACGAACACTATGGGCTGTACACCGACATGCGCCTTTTCAAGCGTCTACGGATAAAACGCTTAAGATGGCTAAGGCATGTGGAGCATATGGACACCACTGCTCCGGCCCGAAAAGTCTTTGAATCCGAGCCATTGGGACAGCGCAACAAAGGACGACCTAGACTGAAGTGGCGCACACAAGTGGAGAAGGACCTCAACCAACTTGCAGTGCGCAACTGGAGACAGCTTGCGAAAGATCGTGCTGGTTGAAGAAGCATATTGTTTGAGGCCCAGGTTCACCCTGGACTGTAGTGCCACAAGAATAAGAAGAAGAAGAAGAAGAAGAAGAAGTAGAAGAAGAAGAAGAAGAAGAAGAAGAAGAAGAAGAAGAAGAAGAAGAAGAAGAAGAAGAAGAAGAAGAAGAAGAAGAAGAAGAAGAGGAAGAAGAAGAAGAAGAAGAAGAAGAAGAAGAAGAAGAGGAAGAAGAAGAAGAAGAAGAAGAAGAAGAAGAAGAAGAAGAAGAAGAAGAAGAAGAAGAATAAAAAATTGCAACACTAGAGTTGCCCAATCCCGGAATATAAAAGGCAACCTCCGGTTTAGAATAATTTTATAGATTGTAGATATAAGTGTAAGTCTAGGTTTAGGTATTTTAAGTTGAATGTTGTCAGTAGTTGTTGTCAATAAAACTTACCTAGTTTTATTGACAACAACTACTGACAACATTCAACTGTCTAAGGAAAAGCTGCTCAAACTGTAGGTCTCTTCTACTCTTGAGAAAACATAAGCGCGCACAACATGAGACTTTGATGAGCAAGCAAGCTTCCGGCCCTGTCGCATCATCCCATGTATATACATATATGTATATAATCTCTGCCTGGAAAACGCCACAGTGTTGGGGAGCAGCTCGACTTTGGTCTTAAGAAAGATTAACTAGTTAACTTGAATCTATGACGTAGCAACAGCGCCCTGTCCAACCTTAGTTGCATATGCTTTGATCCTTTAAAAACTTAAAATCTCGTATTCGATTCGTATTTATTGCTAGTCGGTTTGCTAGTTTTTTGGCATATTTGCAAAATAGTGACAAAGTGAGTGTGACAAAGTGAGTGAGACAAAGTTTGTCTCTCTTCAACAAAGCTTCTCAGTCTGTCCGTTCGAGAAGTGTGGAACGTTTTTTTTTTATGCAAGCCTAATGTAACAGAAGCTACAATTTCGCATAAGTTCAGCTTACCCAAATGGTTCGCTTGATAAGAGACACATATTTTAGTCACTGTATGAAAAAATGAATTTCAATCCGCAAAAGACAACCTTGAGACTGAAAGTCGCTTCACCACCACCGAACTTATGTAACACCCACAATCTTTTCGCGACCACATCCGCCAAAGTCCACAAGGCTAAGATGTTTGTCAGAACTTTCAGCAGCTCAAGACGTTTGCGAATTCTATCACAGCAATAATCGCAACTACAATCACTCCCAATCATCCACAAATTAATCGCCTTAAAGTGCTAATGCAGAAAAGATCTCAAAATTAATGCAAATAACTTGTTTTTCGTGCGCAAAAATCCTTTATGCACTTCACCTCAACAAAGCTACCCTCCATTCGCACACTATCGACTTGACAAAACAAGTTTTCAAGTGCTTACTGCGCAGTTAGACCGTCTCGAATAAATACAGTGATTAATAGGGTACACACTAAAATTTGCTCATGTATTCAAACGAATATGGATAGCTACTTAGTGAATTTACGCTTCACAGAACCAAACCAAATTGTTTTCAAATTCAAATAAACCCTTCCTGACACAATTGCCACAATTCATCAGATCACGAGATCCATCTGGCTGCCGGCAGCCACAGCAGCGGCCTCGGCCAACACGAGACCACAAAAATTTTGCGTGAAAGTGAAGAAAAAAATAACCCCGCACACGAGACTCTGATTTCAATTAAAAGCGCAAAAAGTAAAGCAACAGCAACAGCAGCAGATACTTGGATACACAGCTAAACGTATACACATATGACTGCACGCTCCGTTTGTTGACTTTGAAGAATTCTCGTATACACACGTTCAGTTGATTGTGTCTTGCGACTAATTAAAATGTCTTGGCGATCACAAGATACGAGACGCTTTTGTCATCACATGGAGAATACTACACTCTGCATCCATGTGCGACTAGAAGATATATTGCTTTCTTTTTTCCTCAATGGGAATCATTTATCATGTCGCCAGTCGAGCGAAAAAATACAATTTTATTTGCGCGGTGGATTATCAATTGTTTTGTTTTAATTCTCGCAGGGAGGAGCGCTTGCGCCTGTACTGTGGTATGCAAATGATCAAAGAACCAGTCTTGTGTGAAACCGATCGTGCAACATTGCCCGCGGGTCAGTCAACTTTGGGCGTTGAATGGAGTCGGGCAATACAGTTTTTGCAGGACAGATATGCATGCTTGCGGGCTGCAATGAGTTGTCTGATGAGTCAGTGATCGTGAGTGATTTATCTGAAATTGTGTAAGTGACATCACTTACTTGAATTTGTTCAGTTTTTAGCAGAAACTTGATCCAGAAAATTTTGTTTTTTTTTGTGAAACATCGAACTCTTGCCTGGACAACCGAAGAACACAGCTATTGAGTCTGGTGGTGGGTAGTTTCAAATTTCTTAAGGGCAATAACCAGCTGAGATGCCCTTATAAGGTCAGATAAGAAGAAGGGTTATTTCATACAATCATGACTCTTGATCCTAAAAAAGGCTAAAATTGCTATTTAGGCTTAAGAGTTTTAGGCCACAGTGTTTAAAAGCAATATTGAACTGTGAACAACTGTGAATTTGTTTGAATATAAGTGGAAAGTTGACAAATCTTTAAAACAAAAGGATAATGTTCCTTTTCGTCTCAAATTCGGAAATAGCTACTATTTCGAACGTCAAAATTCATTTAGTCTGATCTTTTGTCAAAAATTAAGTGTTTCCTCAGATAATGTCTATTATTATAAAGGGTGTCCCAACAAGATTACAAGAGGAAAGAAAGAGGTGGTGCCGTGAAAAATTCGAAGTGTTCAGCCGGGTATCGAACCTAGACCCTTCCGCGTGTGAGCGTCGCACTCTACCCACTACGCCACGGCGGCCACAGTAGAAGGTATAAGGTTAATAGAAATGGAGCGCTACACAAATGAACAATGCATTCTCATTGTGAAATTGTTTTACCAAAATGGCGAAAGTTTTGCGGCTATGTTTTGCGGATTGCGATCAATTTGGGGTTACAACAATGCTCCAAAAGAGTTAACTGTAAATCGATTAATAGAAAAATTTGCTGAAACTGGGTCTGTAACTGATGTAAAGACAACAACGCGCCTTCGACCAGGTCGATCGACCGAACATATCGCAGCAGTACGTGATGATGTCGCTCAAACTTCATCTACCTCAATTCGACACCGAGCTCAGCAAATTAATAATAACAATAATTGTTGGCGCATCAGTCCACAGGGGGACCAGGGTCTGGCTTGCTCATCAACAGGTCACGAGTAGGAAGACCTACAGTATTTTGCCGACTCCGAACGGCGAGATTTGAGAAGCTTTCTTAGACAGTTATTACTCATTGAGTGTTGTCAGCAGCTCGAAAGAGGTTGTGCCGCGAAAAATTCGAAAAATTGGTGTTTAGCTGGGAATCAAACCTACACCCTTCGGCGTGTGAGCGTCGCACTCTACCCACCACGCCACGGCGACCACAGAGTGCCGTTTGGCAAAAAATTGTAGGGCCCTTCTACTCGTGAGAAAACAGTAGCGCGCACAACACGAGTAGTTGATAAGCAAGCTAGGCCCTGGTCCCCCTGTGGACTGTCGCGCCAACAATTATTATTATTAACTCCATCGAAACTTGTGAAACGACTTTTCATAAAAAATCGTAAACAGCTATCAGATACATTAAATGTCAGAGGTTTTTTTACTTTCACTTTGACAGCCATCTACTGCCCACAGAAATTCATAGGGAGGGTAAATAGTTTGCTCTCTCACGAGATCTCTCTTATACGAAAAAATCAGTAAATGGAACGGCTATTGGGAGGTTTTCGGGAAATTCGTAGACTTTCGTAGCAATTCAGAGCAATTGAAACAGATCTAATGCAAAACAAAACAAGGGCCGAAAAGGAAAAGACCGCTAAGCAAGTTTACTTATCGGCCCTTTTCTTTTGTATATCAACAATAATTCCAAAACATATTATTTTTTAAAGCCTTCACAATGCGCACTTTTACTGTACTTTAAAAATTAAAACTTAGTACACAGCATAAAGAATCCAGGTTTTAACAGAAACACATACATTACATATCTGTGGCAACCCATCACAATTAATTTACGTTTGTATCTTAAAACTTGGCATCACTTACTGAAATGCAGTGGAAGAAAGTGTGGAAAAAGGACCTCTGCAAGCTTAAAAAGTCAAAAAGCCAAAAAGATATTTGGCCAGTATTCAATGCGATTTCTCTGAGGTCGTCTGGGAAAATTATATTCATCTATTTGGCAACCATCCTGCTGACACAGAATTTGGCAAACTTGGGCATTGAACGTTTTCTTCGTAACTGCAGTCAATTGGTTTTTCTCAAATCCCGTGTATTAAGTGTAATTCTTTCCTATACCACAAGATCAAATGTCCCATTTTGGATATTGATGACTTTAAAGCAGTCTTTAATAATCTTAATTTATTAAACAGTGACTTGGGCATCACTTTGAGCGTCTGTACAACTTTGATTGCATGCGAACCTAATCGGAAATTCTCTCTCCGTATTTTGTCTCTTCGAAATTTTCAAGATTTTGAATACAAAAGTCTCTGACAAGGGGGCCCCCCCCAGTTATAAATAGTTCCACTGCCCTTTCGTATCTCCATTCGTGACTATTTTCACAGCTAAGCCCTGGACAGCGGGCCCATTTAGTGGCTCTCATTTAGTGGCATGTTTGCCATGTTCAGCGGAACGGGGGAAAATGATACGATTTGTGTGATTCACTAATGAGGATAGTCAGTTCCATGTAAAAAATAAAATCTATCATTGTGACCGGCTCAGTAAACGTTGCCAACAAATGTGTGACATGCGATGGCGTTCTCGTGCCCCTTAACTCATAAATACTCGACTTTCTTGCAATCACAATTGAAAACAGATCAGCAGATAATTGGTGACATAATCAAGACAACGCTGCAAAAGACAACCCATTCAGCTGGCAAATGAATCATCGGAGTCAGTTATTCACATGTCATCACACTTTTCGCCTGCCAAAGGTATACGCTCCACTTTTTTGTTCGGGCCGGTTTCACATTCCACAACAAATAAATTTAATTCACAACAGACGTGCGGAATTAAAGCGAGCTAGAAATGTGAGATTAGGACTGACCTTTGTTAACAATACATTGAAACATATTTTCGCTTCGTCAGATTCGGGAAGGCGAGTGCAGGGGAGTATTGGTGCATGTACAACTGCATGATGGATTGTTTTTCGTAATTGATCCGCGATAACCTCAAAGAGTAGACCTTGTCTGACTGATAATGCGACGAGGGCTGCAAGCAATGCAACTGAAGTGGAGAACCAAGTCAACAAATCGATTGCGGCCTAGGACTTTGATTGCAAAGTGTGCACTTTAAACCACCTGGCAAAATGTTGGATAAGATTGTACGACAGTACTTTCCGACAGTCTCAAGATTTAAAGGTTCTTTTGAGAAATTTTGATCGCGCTAGGAGACTTAGGATTTTTCTTGAACCTGCGACAAAAAGAATTACAATACTTGGAAAGTTGCTTCAATTTAGTTCGGCAAGGGTGCATATTTGTGAATCGAATAGTAGACGATATGCGTGTCATCTGGTACCATGTGGAGGCAATTGCAAATGTTTTTCTCCTTTTTTTAGTACCGCATGTTTAACCGCGGCGTCGTAGTGGGTAGAGCGCAACGCTCACACGCTAAAGGGTCTAGGTTCGGTTCCCAGTTGAACACCTCGAATTTTTCACGGCATCACCTCTTTCGAGCTGCTGACAACACTCAAAGAGTAATTACTGTCTAAGATAGCTTCTCAAACATCGCCGTTCGGAGTTGGCAAAAAACTGTAGGTCCCTTCTACTCGTGAGAGAACAGTAGCGCGCACAACACGAGTAATTGATGAGCAAGCTAGGCTCTGGTCCCCCTGTGGACTGTCGCGTCAACAATTATTATTAAACGGCACTCTACCCACTTCGATGGAGTTACTCTCTGCAAAAGAGATTTTTACCAAAACTACTCAACTACGAATTTCTGTACACAAATGAATTGGAACAGACCTGTTATCTTGTTTTAAAGAAATTGAATTCATAAAACCATTCTCATTGCACAATAAAAGCCTTTACGTACACCTTCGCACGACGTAGACTCTCAGAGGCCGCTTTGTACACGACGGCAGTTAGTGGATGGAATCCCGAAATTCAAAATGTCAAAAATTCTGATCCTACATACAAGTTTTCAACAGTAAGGTGTGTCCTGAAAGGAAAGGAGAAATCTTTTATTCAGACATGAATCTTGAACCTGAAAAAAGTCTAAAATTGTTCTTTGAGCCCTCGAATCTTAGGTTCTAGTGTTTAAAAGCAATATTTTTGCAATTTTTGTTATGGAAGTGGAAAATTGGAAAACCTTTAAAATAGAAGGAGAATGTTCCTTTTTGTCTCAAATTTGGGAATAGGCATTAAGTATGAAGGTTACTGCCTGGTTGTACAATGGACCAGTATTTGAGGCTGAGTGCTCCAGTGTAGTTGATCCCAACCTCCAACAAAAAAAGTATGTTCCAGTACTTTCTGTACCAAACTCTGAAATCTGTCATTTGCTAGAGTTGGATAAATATTTTTCAGAAAAAGAAAAAGTACGGGAACACATCTTAACCAAATTTGTAATATATGTCATTAAAAAATGTCATATTCACTTTTTTGCTATAGAAAACAAAAACAGCAACAAAATTTGGGACACATACACAGAGATAATGGCTCAGTGCTTACTTATCTCTGTACGCACACCAATAAATTTGACAGAAAACCAACAACCTACCCACAAAATTTTCTTGTGTTAAAATGGCCAGGATGAGGAAATATTTTACTCTCGAGGGAGGGCGCTCATTTGACGTGAAACCCATACTATCGGTATCCAGGAACGGACTTTGTGTTAGTATGTGTAGTATGTGTATGTGTGTACTGTTTTGTGTTGTTTGTCGAGTACGGGAACACCCGTATTGTTTCCAACGTCAAAATTCAATTAGTCTAATCTTTTGACAAAAAGGAGGTGTTTCCTTAGATCATGTCTAATAGTAAAACGTTTTTAACTATCGACTTTTTTTATTGGGAAATTTAAATTAAATTTGCGAGTCTTACTTTGTCTATTTCAAAGGCACTGTAGTCATATATTTTTTTAAAGCTTGATAACAACAATTTCATCAAATTTTGTAGAAATAAGTGACAAATTACAAAAACTTTCACCGCTTTTCACAATTTTGGACACATACGGAACAGATATGGAGTAGCTTTTTTGATATGCACTTAATTTGACTGGATGTCAGAAAAGAATTTCTGATCCTACTTAACAGATATGCAACTTCTATAAGCATTGGTTTTTAAGTGCACTCCACAAGGAACAGGAGGAAACCTAGAGTTTTATGACGATATCGAAAAGTGAATTGTGGAGTATTCTCTGAAAAGTATAAAGAGGAGGTTTTTCCTCGATTCAAGGGGTTCGAATCTATGCTTTAAACATGATAAGTTACAATAGTAGTTGTGTTAAAGAATACACTTAATGGTCATCCCTAATTGCAAAGGATTTACAATTTGACGTGCTAATCGATGTACCAGTGTTCATTACTATTGCCTGCTCAAAAGATCCAAAAGGAAGAAGAACAGAATCAAATTCGCTGGAGACTGAATTTAAGACTTTTTGCGTATTTATCTAATAAGAGTTTCCATCACTCCTTGCCTTCTTGGAAAGATTCGGAGTGAATGAAAGAGTTTAAAGAAAATTCGCCGAAAATATGTTCTCCTCAATTTTCATCTCAAACTGGAAATTATATCAACTTCGGGATGTACTAACATTTGAAGAGTTCAGTTGTGCAACTGGAGCCTCATCTCGTACCATGACCTAGCTTGCTCATCAACTGCTCGTGTTGTGCGCTCTGTTGTTCTTTCACAAGCAGAAGGGACCCACAGCCGATTTCGACGAAGTTTAATAAACTTTTTCTTTGTCAGTTATTACCCTTTGATTGTTGTCAGCAACTCGAAAGAGTTGGTGCCGTGAAAAATTCGAGATGTTTAGCCGGGAATAGAACCTAGACCTTCAGCGTGTGAGTTTCGTACTTAACCCAATACGCTTCCACGTAAAAAATTCGAGATGTTCAGCTGCGAATCGAACCTAGAACTTCAGTGTGTAAGTGTTGCACTGAGAATCGAACCTAAGCCTTCAGCGTGTGAGTGTCGCACTTAGCCCAATACGCGGCCACGTTCTTTTTTTAAATCAGCTTTCAAACTATGAAACAGCCATAATCACTTCGTTCGCGCCGGCATGGGATCGACTCGATTCCCAATCCATCACCCGACAACCCAACGTTCAAGTGCAGTCAAGCAATATGGCAGCCAGCCATTGGCGCATGCAGTAAGCTTTATAATCAGTCAATCTGTCTGGGAGTCAGATCGGAAGCCAACTTCGAGTGCGTGCCACAGTATATGCATGGGGAAGAATTATCTCGCAGTGCAAAGGGTTGTTATTGTGAATATGTGAGGAAGGAATAGAAAGCTCTAACTCTGGAAAATAAACATACAGAGATTCATGGGTACATCAAAATGTTTGTCAAAGGAGCAGGATAAGGAAGATCTCAGCTTACGCCATACTTCTCTTGAACACTTCCCCCGCTTGTAGTTTAAAATGTAAATGTCTTCTGTCCTGTTGGTCACAATGGTCAACCAACCGCAACTGAAGTCGGGTTCCGAGAGAGACTTTAGGGACGTACGTTCCAACAAGGAAAAAAACTTTGCTTCGGTTCCGACGTCTCCCATTTTCAACCCAATCCAACCGCGACAGCCAAGGCACAAAGCAACACACAAGGCACGTGGTGCCCAAAATAAAGATTTTCTTAGACACGGCTGCATTCCAGTAAATTCAGTCCACTTTTACATCAACAAATCCCTGTGCAAGTATTAAAATAACTCACATTCCACAAATTGACACGGAAGATGCACTACGCGGTGAAAATCGCATTCGAGCATCGATTATTCAAATCCCATTCCCGCCTGACTGTGATTTACTCCCTCCTTGAGCATATAAACAAACAATTTTCAAGAAATCTGAAAAAAAAAATCTCGTAAATCGCGGCGAAGACAAAACCGGAAACTATCAAAAACAATCCGGCACGTAAAACGATGACAGCGCACAAAGTCCACCACACAAGAGGCAGGCTTTCTCCGGTCAGTAGTACGTATTCTGTTCAGTCTCATCAACGCTGTAAGCAATTTAATTCATTCTCAATAGGTCTCATCCCAAAATACCCCCGAAAGTTGGACAAATTTTGCGAAAAATAGAAGAAATTCAAAGAGAGAATAAATTCATGCGAAAGTTCCCCCGTCCACATGGCGCGATATATCTGAATGAGTGCGAAACTATAAATTAACACACAACACCACATACAGCTACACGGCAGGCACGACAGACAGATGGTTTTATTAATAGTTATTCCTCGTTGAAACGTGCTTGCAAGGTTCACGGCGGACGAGGCACTTGTGTAAGAGGCGAACAAAAAGCACAAGGCTCCATCCGTGCACTGGACAGGCCCACAGACCTCCAGTCGGCAATTTGAAAACTTGTCACAGAACCCAACAAAAAGTAAATTATATAACTCATCGAACAGAACTCGAGAATGTGCACACCGCACAGAACTGCCAGATAGCTTTTTAAGGTCAAAGATGAGAGGGGGTGAGTGCCACTGCCAAAGTGGGAATGGCGTTGAACATCCCAACCTCGACCAATGTCAACCAAAATTCAACTTATGCAACCAAATTACATGACACTCCGCCCCGACCATCTTCGACGATCGCCGAAAAGAAAACGTTAGAGTCACTTACTGCTTCGACTCTTCTCTCAAGCGGTATTGTCTCTGCTGAGGGGAGAGTTGGGACGGGGCTAGACGGCGCGGCTTTCCAAAATGAAAATGAATGCAATTACATAAAGCACCACGAACAACTAAATCGTTAACACTATTCTAAGTCTGTGTCGTGCTTGCAACAGGAACAATCCACCAAAGGAGAGGCAAAAAAAAAAAAAAAAAATAACCACGGTGATTCCAGAAATACGTACAAGACTCTTTCGCTTCACTCGCTCGCTTTCAATCGATTCGTATCGTAATCAGGAGGCAAATTCAATTGTTATGCATTCACGTTGCACTGGGGGTTTGCACACTATTCGTCGATTTGGATTCTTTAGCACACTGACTGACAAAAAAAAATATGAGAAAAAGAAAGACGCACACAACTTTATTGTTTTCTGAACCCGCTCGCACCGAAGTTTCACATCCGACTGAGGAGGTTGTGCGCTGAAGTACGAAACGAAACTGAATCGTAAGACTGTGAGGGTACGAGACAAGCTTTCAAGAGGAGCCCCATGTCACCGCCACTGTCTCCATCGCCAGTGTGAGGAGAGCTTTGAAAAGTGCGTGTGTCGATTGCTGCCGGTCAGACAGTTGTAGACGGTTATCAAGACCGGTATGAGGTGTGCGCGGGTGTCGCGCGGGAGAGAATGTAAAGAGGGCATATGAGGTGTGCGCAAGTTTTTTTTTTTTTCGTTGGTTGCGAATGTGTATGTACTTAGAGTATAGGGTACTCTATTCCATGTTTTGCCAGGAATTGATTTTGCATCCGTCACTTGTCAGGGAATGCTTGACATGACCTTATTCACAATTGTTGTGTTGTGAGGGGCAGGGTGAACTTTTTTCAGAAAAAACTTGTGTTTTTCATCAAGTTTTAAGGGTTGCATGGACAGTGCTGATGGACGATTTTGCCAAAAGATGTCTGTGCAATTTAGGGTACTGCTTGAAAAGAGTTCACTTTGGCAACCAGTGTAAGCAGCTGATAATAAATTTAATTGTTCGGCGCGACAGTGCACAGGGCCTAGCTTGCTCTTCAACTACTCGTGTTGTGCGCGCTACTGTTCTCTCACGAGCACAAAGGACCTGCAGTTTTTTGCCGACTCCGAATGGCGAAGTTTGAGAAGCTTTCTTAGACAGTTATTACTCTTTGAGTCTTGTCAGCAGCTCGAAAGAGGTGGTGCCGTGAAAAATTCGATGGGTTCAGCCGGAAATTGAAAGTAGACCCTTCGGTAGTGAGCGTCGCACTCTACCCACTCTGCCACGGCGGCCACATTTAAAATTGTCCCACAAAAAAATAGTCCAAAAGCGTTAAGTCGCATGATCTAGGTGGCTAATTGACCGGTCCCGAACGTGAAATAAAATGTTCGCCTCTCAATAAGTGCTGTGTGGCATGTGGCACCGTCTTGTTGAAACCACATGCCATGCAAGTCAAGCTTTTGCATTTCGGCCAAAAAAAAGTTGGATATCAATCTCACTGTAGCGCTCACCATTCACAGATACGTTACGATTCGCATCATCTTTGAAGAGGTACGATCAAATGATGCCACCAGCCCATAAACCACACCAAAGTGTGACTTTTTCTGGATGCATTGGTAGCTCTTGCAATGCTTCTGGCTGATATTCGCTCCAAAATCGACAATACTGTTTATTTACCAGGTATACCTGTATGAAGTGAGCGTCAAGATAGAAATGTCTCGAAAGGGAACATTTGTTCTGAACGAGCCCTTATTTTTTTTTGTTTGTTCGCTATGACATCTGTGAAAAATATTTAGTGTACATCAAGTCATTGAACAGAGAACATCATATTTTTTCATCGTGTTGAAAATGTCGAATTTTGTATCAGAAAATGATGATTTGCGGAAAGCATTAATTTTTTATTTTCATTTGAAGAAAAGTGCTGCAGAGTCGCATCGAATGCTTGTCGAGGCATGTGGTGATCATGCTCTATCAGAAGCAACATGCAAAAGATGGTTTTAACGGTTCAGAAATAGTGATTTCGATGTGAGAAATGAAGAATGTGGAAGACCACCAAAAAAGTTTGAAGACGCCGAATTGCAAACGATATTGGATGGAGATGACACTTTGAGTCAAAAGCAAATGGCAGGAATGTTAATTGTTGCACAACAAACAATTTCTGACCATTTAAAAGCTATGGGAAAGATCCAAAAGTGTGGAAAATGGGTGCCACATGAATTGAATGAAAGACAGATGGAAAACCGAAAAGACACTTGTGAAATTTTGCTTCAAAGACACGAAAGAAAATCGGATTTTCATCGGATTGTTACTGGCGATGAAAAATAGATTTATTTTAAGAATCCTAAACGGAAAAAATTATGGGTTAGTCTGGGACAACCATCAACATCGACTGAAAAACCAGATCGATTCAGCAAGAAGACAATGCTGTGTGTTTGGTGGGACCAGAAAGGTGTGCTGTACCACGAGCTCCTAAAACCTGGTGAAACCGTTAATACTGATAGCTACCGACAACAAATGATCAATTTGAACCATGCATTGATCGAGAAACGACCAGAATGGGCCAGAAGACACGGCAACGTAATTTTGCTCCATGACAATGCACCTGCACACAAAGCAAAACCGGTTCAGGAAACAGTCAAAACACTTGGCTGGGAGCAGCTACCCCACCCGCCGTATTCACCAGACTTGGCCCCTTCCGAATACCATTTGTTTTCATCGATGGGACACGCATTGGCTGATCAGCACTTTCATTTCAACGAGAAGGTCGAAGACAGGGTGTCTGATTGGTTTGGTTTAAAAGACGAACAATTTCATTGGGTATTCATGGGTATTCACAAATTGTCAGAAAGGTGGTCAAAATGTGTAGAAAATAATGGCCAATACTTTGAATAAAATGTTTTTACTTTCCCATTAATATTTAATGTTTTATTTAAAAAAAACCCTCATTTCATACCGGTATACCTGGTATAATGAACCGAATTTTCAAAACAACACCCGAAATGGGAATCCTCTAAATGGCCAATATATTATGGACGGACGAATCCAAAATAGTCTTATTTGGCACTTCTGGGCCCAGGACATTTGTCGCAGCCGAAAAACCAAGAGCATTGATTGGAGTGTACGAGTAGTATTAAGACTGTAAAGCATGGCGGAAAAAAATTAACGTTTGGGGAGGCTTTTCCTATTATGGTACTGGTGCAATTTTTTTAGTAAAACCGATGATGATTACCAGAGTTTATGGCAGCATAATGAGAGAAACCATGCTACCTTACGCAGAGTGAATATGCGGCTCAGATGGATTCTACAGCAAGGCAATGGCCCCAAGCATACGAGCAAACTATAATTATAATTGTTGGCGCGACAGTCCAAAGGGGGACCAGGGCCTAGCTTGCTCATCAACTATTCGTGTTGTGCGTGCTACTGTTCTCTCATGCGTAGAAGGGCCCTACAGTTTTTTGCCGACTCCGAACGCCGAAGTTTGAGAAGCTTTTTCTTATCCAGTTATAGCGCTTTGAGTGTTGCCGGCAGGATGAAAGAGGTTGTGCCGTGAAAAATTCAAG
Source organism: Eristalinus aeneus (assembly GCA_955652365.1). Lineage (NCBI taxonomy): Eukaryota > Metazoa > Arthropoda > Insecta > Diptera > Syrphidae > Eristalinus > Eristalinus aeneus. The sequence continues at coordinate 94,150,758 of OY019131.1, forward strand.
GTGCTGAACTACGAATCGAACCTCGACATTCGGCGTATGAGCGTCGCACTCTATCCACTACGCCGCATCCGGCACTTACAAAATGTAGAAACAAAAGAAAAACATTCCAGAACAATTTGAAAAGGCCTAACCTTGTCCCCTCATGTCCTAGGACCCAGTGTGCTTGATTTTACAGGGAAAATCAAGTGGGTAGAGTGCGACGCTTACACGCCGAAGGTCTAGGTTCAATTCCCAACTGAACACCTCGAATTTTTCACGGCACCACTTCTCTCGACACTCACCGAGTAATACAGTCTGGCATGTCCTTTGACAGGCGCATTCTGTGAGCTTATAAAATAGTCACGGCTTGTATTTATCTAGGTTTTCGAAAGGCGGTTGCGACTTATTTGCTTAATTCGTATCGGGACAGAGATATACGATTCTAACATCTATCACACAAATTTATCTTAAATTTATAATGTTTGTTAGTGGCGCCCTCTACACATTTCGGAACTTACTAAGCGATATGTTATATCAATTCAACCCTTGTTGACTGCAGCATCACACTGACTGTGACTGTGTGGTTTTTGAGGAATGCAAAAACCAAAACAAATTTGATTCACGGGTGCCTATAATTTGCACATTCAAGACAAAGAAGTGGTTTGAGAATTTCGAAAAACGAAGAGGAAATAGACAAAAGAGTCACAATTAACAGCATGGCGCCGATAATCGCGACATTGAGGTCATTGCCTATCAGCTGAAACCTTCCCCAGGTGGCTGGAGATGTTAGCGCAATCAATGCGCTGAAGAATTTATTTTCTGATTATTACCATTAAAATATCGCACATCCACTGTCCATGCGTCTGGTTTATTGTGAAATGTCGTCTCAAGGCGTTATCGGGTGTCAGCTCGTTGGAAGACGTACATTAAAATCAATATTTTATATTTACTATCAGTTTAAATGACAAATGATGTGAAACGCTGCACGGGCGAGCACTTAATTGGGCACAGATTTCATTTTAGCGAATAGGTGCGACTTGTCACACAGAGGGTGTTCTATTGGAATTACTGTGTTGGTCGTTGAGACATAATAATTATAATTGTTGGCGCGACAGTCCACAGGGGGACTAGGGCCTAGCTTGCTCATCAACTACTCGTGTTAAGCGCGCTACTGTTCTCTCACGAGTAGAAGCGACCTACAGTTTTTTGCCGACTCCGAGTGGTGATGTTTGAGAAGCTTTTTCTGTATTACTCATTGAGTGTCGAAAGACACTCGAAAGAGGTGGCACCGTGAAAATTTCAAGGTGTTCAGTTGGGAATCGAATCTAGACCTTCGGCGTGTGAGTGTCGCACTCTACCCACTACGCCACGACGACCATACTTCCTTACAGTCGGGTCTTTCAATTCAAGTCATGATGATAAACCTTAATCAGAAATTTCACATGTGTCCAAGACCTTAATTAGCAAGTGAAAAGGGATCTATACAACTTAAAGCAGGTTGCGACCGAAATCCCGAATCCCAAAATTTCGAAATGCTTTAAGTCCCGAAATGGTAGATTTTGTAAATCGCAATCAAAATCCTGAAAAGAAAGTCGGAATGGGAAGATTAAGGGATCTGTTGCCATTCTGATATTTGTTCCTTTGCAAACAAGTAACAAAGGACTCACGCAATTTCCAAAATGCTTAAGATTTCGAAAGGGCAAGTCCTTAAAATGGTTGCTTTTGCGAAAATCCGAAATCTTGAAAGCAAAATCCTGGAAGGAAAGTCGGAATGGTACGTTTGTGGGATCTGTGGTCATATCGGCATGTGTCCAAGACCTTTACCAGCTAATGGGAAAGGATATTCACAACTTAAAGGGGGTTGGGGCCAAAATTGCGAGGCCAAAAATTTTGAAATCCTCAAAGTCTTAAAAGAGCAAAGCTCCTTTAACGCCTGATGTTGTGAAAAATTGAAATGAGGTGTACGTTTGAGGGTCCTTCCGTCCTTTTATGCTCTATCATAGACTTCAGCGTTAGAAGCAAACGTTAAATTTCGACAATTTTAAATACCAGTAGATTCCCAAAATTTTAAAATGTCACAAACTTGGGTTTTCTGAATTTGTGTCGTTGTTTTTTTTTTCAGGATTTTTATTTCTGAGCCGAGTGCAACTAAACAAGGATTGCATTGAATAATAATAACTGTTGGCGCTACAGTCAGAAGGGGGACCAGGGCCTAGCTTGCTCATCAACTACTCGTGTTAAGCGCGCTACTGTTCTCTCACGAGTAGAAGGGCCCTACAGCTTTTTGCCGACTCCGAACGGCGAAATTTGAGAAGTTTTCTTAGACAGTTATTACTCTTTGAGTGTTGTCAGCAGCTCGAAAGAGGTGGTGCCGTGAAAAATTCGAAAAATTGGTGTTGAGCTGGGAATCGAACTGACACCCTTCGGCGTGTGAGCGTCGCATTCTGCCCAGTACACCAAGGTGACCACGAAGGGGAGCAATGCAACTGGCTAATTCATCTGAGCATTTATTGTTAAAATAGTGACAACGACGCGACATTACGTCGGTGTTCTAACGAGTCAATCGACTTCGCAATATTACTGTCACCTACAAGTTTTATCGGTCGCTTTTGAATTCTATCCAGAGGGTGCAGGGAGGTCTTAGAAGCATCTGACCAAATAGGAGCGTTATACTCGAGTTTTGGGCCTTACCCAAAACGTCTAACAATTAGCACAGATCAACGATTTGTAACTATTTTGGTTTCGATGCTATTTTTGATTCTCCCACTTCCAACTTTTTTTTATCCAGCAACGTAAAATATGCTCGAGATCTGCCCACACGTCGCATGACTGAAAGACTTCAGCGTGCCGAGCACATGTTTGACACAGAACACAAAAAAAAACACCTATAAATAATTTCCCACAAACTTATAATCAAATTGAGTGAAATATCTTATGAAGTCAAAGTGGACGATTACATCAGAAATCGGGCCTACAACGTAAATAAATTGTTGTCTCCCTGCCAAATTTTCCCAACGCCCAGTTCTCCATTTACATCAACAACCTACGTGAAAGAGTAGCAAACAAGTTGCACTGACTAGGAGCGCACCAGAAGCCAAATTGACGCAATCACATGCTTATCCGAATCGTGCACACTACAGGTGTAAGGGTTCGCACGTGTCCTTTTCTCTTTGAAAAGCAATTTCAATTCAGCTCATCGCCGAACTAGTCAAATAAACACAACGCTTTTGCACACAATCAGATAGTGCAGATAAAATACGTCAACACAACGCAGGAGGCAAACAAATTTACAATTTTACTCTGCTTAAGTGCTGTCGTCGTCCACATCGCCTTCGCCGTCCACACGTGAGTATCAGCTGTTGAATTCACTTCCAATTGCCGTAGAGTGCCACACCCCCTCGGTTGGAAACAAACAAATTTGGATAATTTGCAGCCACAATCAGACGAGTCGGTAGTCAGCCTATCCATGTGCGGTTCTGCCGACACGAGTTTTTTATTTTTCATTGCGTCTTTTGTTGTGTGGCTTTGGGGTACATACAGTGCGCGAATAAAATATAGCACATTTCGTTTTTTTAACATTTTTTTTTATTTTTGTACACAAAACAAACACAGTGAATTTAATTTTGAGCACAAATTGGAATACTTCTTATTCATGTATAGAGGTTGGAAGATGGTTTTAAAAATTAATAATTTGTTTTCAATACTAAGCGTTGACTTTCGATTGATAAAGGGGTAGAGTATCTTAACCATGAGGTTTACTTTGTGTACTGTGTTTGAAATATGTTTTTCAAAAGTAAGTTTTCTGTCAAAAGTTACTCCTAAGTACTTGCAGTTTTCAGACCATTCAATACTGATAGAGTTCAATTGTAGTTTTGATTGGGGTAGAAACTGATGTTTTCTGCGTCTAGTGAACCACATAGCCTGAGACTTGTCAGCATTTAGCTTTATTTTCCATTTACTACAAAAGATTTGAAAAATGTCAAGTGAATTCTGTAACGAAATTATAGTGTCCTGAGCTAAGATGTTGGATGAGAACAGGGCTGTATCATCAGCAAACAAAGCAAGAAAAGTGTTTCCAGTAGGTACTGGTATATCGGACATAAAGATATTGAACAGAATAGGACCGAGAACGGAACCTTGGGGTACTCCGAATTCAGTTATATATAATGACGATTTTCAATTCATGATTTCGCTTTGGAATTACGATTTCAACAAACACATTCGCACTCATTTCTGAAGTCTTGACTGGACAATTCCTTCCGAGCAATCTTATGACCGAAATCAATTGAAAGCAAGTTTTTAGAATTACCTTGCAGTCACTGAAGTCACTGTGAAGTCTTCAGCATTCAATTGAATTCCTTGAGACTTGAAAAAATTGCGGTGCACTCCTTGGAATTTCAAAAATATTGGTTGAAGTCTTTGGGACTTCAAGCGATTTTGTTGAAGTCTTTCAAGTTTGAACATGCCTGAAAGGCTGATGCCTTGCTTTATTATTTTAAAAAATTTATTGGATAAAAGAAATTTATTCCCAATGACATGATCCACTGATTCTTCCGATTGTTGTGAAGATTTTGCTTTTGTTTCGCTACCACTGATTTTGATGACCGTGGGTGTTTTTTCGGTTCTGCGCCTTTTAAAGCTAACAGAAAATGTATAGACTGAGAAGGATCTCTTACGATTTGAACTTTCGGTTTCAATGCAGAAATTGGGTAGTCATCTGATGAAAAGTCACCTTCCACTTCCATTCTTGTTTACCACAAATTGAGTTGAATTAAATAATACACAACACTTTCGCTCCACAAAATCCAAGCAACTGATAATGACCCAACTGGTAAGAGAATTGCATCTGTTGTTTGTTCTCGAAAGAAGAAAACAATGATTTATGATGTTTTCGTTTTTGATGCACCATGCTTGAGCATAACTTCATCTCTTTTCCTTTGTTTGCATTAGTATGGCTGCTATCATTTGTATTTTTTCATTCATTCATTCATTCATTTTCAACTGCCAGCATGTTACAGTACTGGGATCGCGAAGGCAACGCACGCATTAGAGATCTCCAGGCCGCTCGATCCTCCGCCATTGACTCTATCTCGTCAGAAGCAAGACTCAGGCGTAACCAGACGAGTTTATGGACTTGGTCCAACCACCTCGGTCTGAGTCTGCCAAGAAGTCGCCTACACGAACTGGAACTGCATCTAAGGCACGCCTCAGAAGTCGTGATGAAGGGGACATTCGCACCACATGGCCAAACCATTAAAGTATAGTCCTTTCCGCTCGGAGAAGTAGCTGCTCAGCATTAAGTTTCCCCCGCACCGCTGTGTTTCGCACCCTATCCCGGCGAGAAACTCCAGCAGCAGCACGAAGAAATCTCATCGCGGCGGCTTTTATTCGCGATCTTATTCTTTCTGTCATTACCCACGATACTTAGTAGCCTATGTACACTCAAATATATATAAAGGGACTAAAACAAAAGTACCCCCCTTCCCACCCCTTTCCAACATCATGACATTCGAGCACTCCCCTCCGACACGACACAGTGGTCGGACGAGCCTAGAGGCGACAATATATCAATTGAATATTTTTCCGGATGAGAGGTGAGAAACAGATCCAAGGTGTTAGCGGTATGATCTGCAATGTCAGGTGTTCGTGTTGGCTCATTCACAAGCTGGGTTAAATTATTTACCTCAGCGAAGATTTCAACATACCTTCCTTCGGGTGTTGTCTGGCCTGAATGTCGAAGGCAAGTACAATTGTGTACATTGAAATCGCCCGCAATAGCGATTTCAGTGCGAGGATACAGGGATACAATTCTTGTGATGGAGTCGGACAGCGCATCAAGCTCGTTATAAGTTGAGTTGCTGTCCATGTTTGGACTTCTATAAACAAAGCAGTAGTGGATTAAATGCTTACGGACAAAGAGTTTTAACCACAGAAAATTAAATTCCGGATTGGAACAGTGGCCATACTGTGGTTGAATTTGGTAAGCAACATCACTACGCACATAAATGGCGAGACCGCGATGTACGCGGACGAGCCTAGAGGCGACAATATATCAATTGAATATTTTTCCGGATGAGAGGTGAGAAACAGATCCAAGGTGTTAGCGGTATGATCTGCAATGTCAGGTGTTCGTGTTGGCTCATTCACAAGCTGGGTTAAATTATTTACCTCAGCGAAGATTTCAACATACCTTCCTTCGGGTGTTGTCTGGCCTGAATGTCGAAGGCAAGTACATTGAAATCGCCCGCAATAGCGATTTCAGTGCGAGGATACAGGGATACAATTCTTGTGATGGAGTCGGACAGCGCATCAAGCTCGTTATAAGTTGAGTTGCTGTCCATGTTTGGACTTCTATAAACAAAGCAGTAGTGGATTAAATGCTTACGGACAAAGAGTTTTAACCACAGAAAATTAAATTCCGGATTGGAACAGTGGCCATACTGTGGTTGAATTTGGTAAGCAACATCACTACGCACATAAATGGCGAGACCGCGATGTAAAAAGACAGCTGGTTTATGGCGGGAGAGGTGGACGTAAACGGCAAAGATATTAGTTCTCAGTCCGCGAATGTTGCTCACGTCAACACGAAATTGCCCCCTCATATCACTCTTAGGCATCCGAAAACCTACTCCGACAATGCAGTTGGTGAAAGTGAGCAGAGTTCAGAAGTGTAAATTCTGCGTTTAGCTTCGCAAAACAAATCAATGTAGGTGTTATGCCCGTACATTGACTTGAATTGGTCCACTAACAAATATTTACACTTCCGAATCCGCTATGTCAGATGTTATGCAGACTCGGACATCGCCCCAGCCCGTCTGATAGATCAAACGGGAGTTGCGACCGAGAATGCCCAACAGTGTTTTGTGAAGGAGTGGGAGAGGGGGGAGCGGACCGCGTGTGCTCTACCAATACACTTCACTGCACTACACTGCACTTTATGTTAGATTTTCGTTTTTTTTTTTCGTTTCACTCGCGGAGGTGTTGGGCGGACCGCGTTAATTGTTGTTTGTGTTTTTCGGCGCGAGGAATAAAATTAACTTTTTTGATTGAGTGCATGCAGCGACGACACGTCTGCATGCGTCGGAGGATGACACAGTTCAAACTTGAAAGACTTCAACGAAATCGTTTGAAGTCCCAAGGACTTCAACCAATATTTTTGAAATCCCAAGGAATGCACCGCAAGTTTTTGAAGTCTCAAGGAATTCAATTGAATGCAGATGACTTCAAGTGAATGCTGAAGACTTCAAACTGACTTCAGTGACTGCAAGGTAATTCTAAAGACTTGCATTCAATTGATTTCAGTCATAAGATTGCTCGGAAGGAATTATCCAGTCAAGACTTCAAAAATGAATACTGATTTTAATTCCGAAGTCAGGATCATCAAGTGAAGTCAATTGATCGAATCACAAATCATGAAATCCTTTTGTATAATTCAGGGATCGCAATACAATAGATTGCAGTCTTTTAGAACTCTGATTTGCAGCGTGTAGCTAAAAAAAAAAAATATCATATGCATTACTATTTCATTTTCTTTTAACTCTTATAATGAGTAGTTCCCCACCTTTTTTTTATTATTTCTGCCATTCTGTTTGGTTAAGATTTAAACAATTTTCCAATGTTTTTTGTGGTAATTTGCGCCAATTTGACACAATGCATTGTTTAAGCTTACTAACACTTTCGTAGTATTGCCTGTTTTCAGCATAAACAGCCCTGGAAAGAAGACCCCAACAGTTTTCAATAATATTTATGTCGGGCGATCGTGCTGGCCAATCTAAAACATCAACGTTGTTATCTGAAAAATATTTTTTAACAATTTTCGCCGTATGCACTGCACAATTGTCTTGCTGAAAAATAAGCGGCAAGTCCGCAATTTTACCAGTTGATTCTGTTGTTTCATCGGCAATCAAATCCAGGTAGTTTTTGCTATCTATTCATTGTGGTACGAACTTTATATCAGTTTTACCATGGTATCCGATGCCAGCCCATATCATAACAGTTCCTCCACCATGTTGCCGATGACCCAATATTGTCTCCTTTTTTTCTTAAGTCGTGATAGTAATATGCAAGGCCATCGGGACCGTCGAGATTAAACTTCTTCTCGTCCGTGAATATTACCCGACGCCATCGTTTTTTCCAACGAATACGCTCCATGGCGAGATTACCGTCGAGATTAACCTTTTTCTCATCCGTGAATATTACCCGACGCCATCGTTTTTTCCAACGAATACGCTCCATGGCGAGTTTTACCCTGTCATCCTTGCGTTTTGCCGGAAGTGCTGGTTTCTTCTTAATTTTTTTGTGCTGAACTGGAGACTCCTTCAATAGGATTTGGACGTTTCTTACATTTGTCGTGACACCTGCTTGTTCAGCGATTTTGCGAGCCATTAAGCTCGAATTCGATGCAACTCTTAGAATTGCGCGCCTATCTCTGTCACTGATAGCCCTTGGACTACACTTCTTTCCGTAATTTTCAGGCTCTTTGAGGAAATTTGAAATCACTTTTCGGCTTCTTTCCAGTTTTTCGGCAATATACGCAATTTTGAAATTTTCTTGGTGCAGTTTTGTAATTTTTTATTTCGGCACTAGTTAATTTTTTTTCCTCTACCCATTTTACAACGTTTGGCACTCTCAAAACAATAATATCACAGAATGGGCCTTTTTCTTTGATTTCCTTCACAGTTGTTTACGCAAAGATCACCAAAAACGCGACTAAAATTCCTTTTTTGTGACAATGTGCTCTCTTTTTTCGGGGTGTTATCTACAGTTTTTTCTTATAATTATGGATTTTCTAGAAACGTCTTCAGGCACCCAGTGTAAAACCACTGTGGCTTTATTGGGGCGCAGAGAGGTATAAAAAATGGTCATTAAACATTATCCTATTAAAACTAATTGTGAAATTACATATTGTGCTATATCTTTTTCGCGGACTGTAGATGTACTTTACTTCCCCAGAGGTTGTGTCGCGACTTGCGACACTTTGCGTGTGGAACGAATAAGTGGTGCCCGCTGAATGAAATACGAATTTGTTTGCACGGCTGCTTGTGTATAGTTGCTGAGGGAAACCAATATCGTACAGCTGTTATGTACTTTGTAGGGGTTAGTGGATGGCGAATTTGTGAAGGTTCTTGCAAGGAAAAATTTGAATCAGTAAACAAAACTTTAGGAATGATTGCGCGTCTTTAACGTCACTTCAGCGCGTGCTCCCAACGATGTTTCTTAAATTTTTTCGGTAAAGGGACTGGTTTCCATTGTAATCACTCTACTTTTCAGTTGAGGATGTATGTGTGTCATACATATGTTGCAGTGTTCCAAATTGAGGGATTCCGCTTTTCACAAAAGCATGAATCTTAATTCGATTGGCTCCTTATTCAATTTCGCCTCTTCAAACGTGTCGTTCCCTCGCCAGTTGTCTGAAATATGGCACTCAAATTCGATTGTGATCCATGCCCTCCCTACAACCAGATGTCAGATTCCCTCCCTAAAACCAGATGTCAGAATGTTAACGAACGCTTCAGGCGTTGGGACAAAACAACAGAGACCGTCTTGTGCAAAATGCAGAAAATGCGGATACTTCGGTAATTAGCGCAGTCGTAGGATTATCCTTTTCTGTAAAAATCAATCAGACATTTTTTCATTGGACATTCATTGTCAGTGGTCGCCGTGGCGTAGTGGGTAGAGTGCGACACTCACACGCCGGAGGGTCTAGGTTCGACTCCCAGTTCAACACCAATTTTTCTAATATTTCACGGCACCACCTCTTTCGAGCTGCTGACAACACTCAAAGAGTAATAACTGTCTAAGAAAGCTTCTCAAATTTCGCCGTTCGGAGTCGGCAAAAAACTGAAGGTTCCTTCTACTCGTGAGAGAACAGTAGCGCGCACAACACGAGTAGTTGATGAGCAAGCTAGGCCCTGGTCCCCCTTTGGACTGTAGCGCCAACAATTATTATTTATTATTATTATTCATTGTCACCTACCCAGATCAACTAATAAGACATCCTTCCGAAAGATTAAGCTTGCTCTTTATAACAGCTTGATAATCCCGGTCCTACTACAGGACGCCGAAACTTGGACGTTACTAAAAGCGGATGAGGAAGCCCTAAATAGTCCTTCCGCTTTTTCGCTCTTCATTCAATGCTTCATAAAAAGTGCTACAGAGATCGGATTTAGTTAAAATATGCGCCGTTTTGTTCGATAAACTGTTTCCAACTAGACGGCAACTTCATAATAACCCTCTCTTTACTTGCTGTTGTTGTTTGGACAAAGCAGCAGAGGTCGGTTGAGGTGACGCACACAAGTGAAGAAGAACTTCAGATGACGCACACAAGTGAAGAAGGACCTCAATTAACTTGGAGAACGCAATTAAAGGCAGCTGGTGAGAGACGGTGATCGTTGGTGACGCATGTTTTTCAGGTTTATACCAGACTGTAGAGTCACACAAAGAAAAAGAAGAAACAGGTGCCTTGAATGTATAAGATTGTCAAATATCTCCTTTCCGCTTTTTTGCTCTTCATTCAATGCTTCATAAAAAGTGCTACAGAGATCGGATTAAAGTTCTATATGCGCCCCTTTGTTCAATAATCTGTTTCTATTTAGACGGTAACTTCATAATACCTCCTTCGTAGAATGCCCCCTCCTTATTTGCGAAGAACTCGGACAGCCACTTTTCACAAGTCTCTTTTGAGATCAACTTCACACCACCAAGGGCGTTCGCCATGGACAGGAACAGGTGGTGATCACTTGGCGCTATGTCCGAACTATATGGTTGATGCGATAAAACCTTCCATCCGAGCTCCTGTAGCTTTTGACGAGTCATCAACGAAGTGTGCGATCTGGCGCTGTCCTGATGGAACACCAGCACCCCTCCTCTTGGCCAATTCTGGTCGATCGTCTGCTTCAAGCGGTCCAGTAGTTGTTCGCAGTAGATGTTAGAATTAAACGTCTGGCCATATGGGAGCAGTTCATAGTGGATGATTCCCCTCCAATCCCATCAAACAGGATTAATGTCAATTTGATCTAAGTTATTACGTAGAATCATTACAGTTAATTGCTCGATTGATTTTTATTCAGATTAAATATATCTTCAAATGATCTAATTACAATAATCCTGCCTTTATCCACTTTTCTTAATAAGATACGACCGTTCTTTATCCAAAGATATTTAAAGTTCTGTTCCCATTTTAATTTTTTTGCTGCTACATATAGTGCTCTATTCTGTTTAGTAAGACTATCATTAATATATATATTATCTGTTTGGCTTACATTAAAGAGAGTGTTTTTAAGATTATATCTCTTTGCCCTTTTACTACTCATAATTTTCTCTTTTCAAATGTTAGAAGAAAGGTGAACGCAGATGATGGTCTTAGGATTGCTATTACTCCCATTGCTACTAGCTTCCCCAGATGGTCTTCGGTGTTTTTTCACGTAGCATTTCACCGTCGCCGTGGCGTAGTGGGTAGAGTGCGACGCTCACACGCCGAAGGGTCTAGGTTCGACTCCCAGTTCAACACCTATTTTTCTAATATTTCACGGCACCACCTCTTTCGAGCTGCTGACAACACTCAAAGAGTAATAACTGTCTAAGAAAGCTTCTTAAATTTCGCCGTTTGGAGTCGGCAAAAAACTGTAGGTCCCTTCTACTCGTGAGAGAACAGTAGCGCGCACAAGTAGTTGATGAGCAAGCTAGGCCCTGGTCCCCCTGCGGACTGTAGCGTCAACAATTATTATAATTATTATTTCACCACATCGTTCTCCGGAATGTTGACATCAAGAGCATCGCTGAATATTTTGCGAGCGACCTCACGCACATTGCGCTCATTGACGTGCGAAACACCCACAATATCAACACTATATTATATTTTTAAGTACATGATTTGATATACTATCAGAACCATGCGATTTTGAGTTGTTGTTACCTCGAAGGAAGAAATTTCATCAAAATAAAAACTATTGAAGCAGGTTTTATCACCTTGAAATCTAGAGTTCGAATCACAGTCGCAAGTATGAATTGTGTTATCTGGAATAGAGGATGCAATCGAAGGGAAGTAGCTATTAAATTCGTTAGCAATCTTGGTTTTATCAGTAATTTCTTTAGGGCCGTTTTTCAAAACTAATACCCTATCCCATTTGGGAAGTTGATGAGTTATTCTATTAATTACATCCCATTCCCTTTTTAAATTCCCACTACATCTTTCGAAGTCCCTACGATAAAATCTGTTACGACATTCTTGCACTTCTACTTTCAATTTCTTACATAGGTTACTGTAGCGGTTTCTTGAAGATATATTCTGTTGATTTTTTTTTACATTTAACTCCAAGCTTATTCTTTACTCTAATTTTATTTAAAATATATTTATTAATCCAAGGTTTAAGTTTGTTTGTCTTTGGATTTTGAGGGTCTGATTAAGTGACTCGATTCCTCGATATTTTGATTTAATATTTTTAAAAATGTCTTATAAGCCTTATTCACATCTTTCTCAGCGTATACCTCTTCCCAACTTTCAAAGCGAAGTTTATCATTAAGAACATTGAATTGAATGATAGAAATGTCCAAAATGCGGTTATTGAAGTTATTGTGATTGTCAGCTATACTTTTAGAGGTGTCTATTAAAATACATGTCATGCAATGATCCGTAATCTGTAAATCGAGGTTTGATTCTGAACATTTCTCTAGAGGTATATTGCCAAGACGAGCTAGTACGTGGTCTATGTAAGTACCGGAGGACGGCCGTGTAGGCTGATTAATCAATGAAACTAAGTCAAATACATTTCATCCATCATGTTGGCAATAACTCAGCGAAACTTGTCTTCCAAGTGGTCAATCATTTTAGGCTTCTCGGTGTGGACAAGCGACTGTACATATTTCCACAGAAAATAATCGAGCAACGTAAGATCGCAGAAAAAGGCCAATTCACGGGTCAACTACTTTTAATTTTGTTTTAACAAACGTCTTCATCAATCCATTAATTATGGCAGGAGCTGTGTGACATATTGCATCGTCTTGCTGAAGCAGTATGTCTTGCACATAATAGTTCAATTGATGAACGAAAAAGTCTTCTTCAGCGCGTTCCATTCACTATAACCTTCTGGTCAGCATTATTTTCTAGAAAGCACGGACCACTGATTCCACAAATTCATAATGCACACCAAGCGGTCAAGCTTTGTGGATGTAACGGTGTCTTAAAACACAGTCATCTGTCACAGACTGTCATCACTCAAAATAAGGCATTTTGGTTTATTGACATCTCCTTTTATTTAATTTAAAAGTTTTATACCTGTAAATGAAACACCTTCTATTTTCGACTATAAAAAAAGAGCTTTATTGCTAAGCAGAACTAGAAACAAAAACAAACTTGTTCTGGAACCATTCAGTGAATCATTGCCTTCAATTCTTGAAACGCCAAACTAAACTGAAAACAAATTCACTTGACAGCCGATAAAATGGCCGTCAGTCAAAATGTTATTTCCAACATAAAGTTATATATCTCTAAACAAAACAGCCTTTACATGTTTGATGGTGGACGGCGTTCGCTAGTCTTTGCTCTGGGTACTTAATGATTGTGTTAATTATTTCCTCACTTAGTCAGTCTCATAAAGAACTTTTGAAGTTCTGTGTTTGGCGAGCTGACCCGTGTGTGTTTCGATTGTCTCCACTCTCAGTCGGTTGCAATGTTTTTTGCAAGACCCTTTTCCATTCCTTCCTAGTTCTCTATTCCGCCTCAATTCCTTTGAAATATTCTCGAATTCGAAATTCTTTTGAACAAATTTCAAAGTCAACAAATCGAGCCTTATCGGTTTTTGCATTTGCTCTTATCAGAAACTCACTGCGAGCTTGACTATTCAAATGTGGCGACCTTTAAACCTCGTCGGACTATAGTTCAGTGAGAGCTTTTCTACTGAGCGCCTCGTTTCCCCCGCACACTACCCTCCCCCGCTCGCTCTATCAAACGAGGCAATCTAAGTTCAAGTTCAGTAGTCAGAAGTTTGATGAGTTGTTGAGCAACCAAAAAGAGGTCAAATCAATTCCAATCTCGTGTGTATGCTTCGCCAATGTCGTGCGTCCGCCCGTCCACCAAATCAAAATTATGGCTCTGCTTATCAGTGCTTCCCATTTATTGAGGAAAAGTATACGTACGAAGTGTAATCATTTGCGTTCGCATTTTGCTTTCGAAAACGTTTGATGTGTGTTGGCGCTAATCAGCTGAAATTGTGGTGCCTGTGTGCATGTTCATCTCGAAGAGCCGGTCTCTTCGACGGTGGCGATGAGGTGACAATCGAGCGGCGTGACATAATGCCTGATAAGTGAGGGCAAGGTATTGATCGGCTGGCGCGCAAACACATCTGCAAAGTGGTGCACTTTGCCCTCGTTAAAGGCGATTGCACTTTGCCAAGGTAAATGGCGACAAGTGCTGCTCGGTTAGCAGGTGGTTGACTTGACAATAGGCGTAGGTTCCAGACCTTCAGCAGGTAATTCGTTATCTGGTTGAAAGTATGTATCGCACGTCCGGGAATTTTTAATTGCCCTCATTTGTGCTGTGAGCTGTTAATTGGGGTCTGAAATCTGCTCTGAATATGTGTGGGTCTTGGTTATTACTCGAAGGAAAGCGGATTTTTTCGTTATCTGTTTTTTTTTTTTCAGATTTGTCGGTTGATTATAACTTCTCCGGTTATGAATTGTGTAGGCAGAGACAAAATCGTTCGACGGGAATGTAGAGAAGTCGATCAAGTCAGATCAAGAATTAAAGCAGATTGTGCCTTTTGCAACACTGTACGTCTCTCCAATCAAACCAACTGAACATGTGTGCTGTTAAGGCTTAATACCACGGGGTCCATACACCCATAGTCAGGAGAATGCTCGCTAACGCCTTGGGCGCCATCCCAAGTACCAATCTGAATTCTTGTCTTAAGGGGCAGTCATTCCTCCCTGGTAAGGAGCGAGGCCTTTCTAACAACTCTGATGTTCTGTGGGTCGCAGCACCCGGTTGAATGCAACTCCACACCACAATCGGAAGTAAATTAAATAACCATATGACCTCATCCGACCCAGGTGATTACTTCCAATTCTCCCCGCGTTTTGAGTATGAACCACAGCCACCAATAGGGGGCGAACCGTACTGTCAGGCTGAAACTAAGTTTCAGGGCTCCTGATCTCCCGTGGTACAAGAATATAGCTTCCGGTCGAGCTTCGCAACTGTGTTACACTCGGTAGGATTCCTTAACAATCAGGACCGATGGCCTGAGCGATGACTCTAACCGAACTACCAGTTATATCAGTATGAAGTGAGCGTCAAGATAGAAATGTCTCGATAGGGAACATTTGTTGTGAACGAGCCCTTATTTTATTTTTTTTTGTTTGTTCGCTATGACATCTGTGAAAAATATTTAGTATACATCAAGTCATTGAACAACACATATTTTTTCATCGTGTTAACAATTTCGAATTTTGTACCAGAAAATGATGATTTACGGAAAGCATTAATTTTTTGTTTTCATTTGAAGGAAAGTGCTGCAGAGTCGCATCGAATGCTTGTCGAGGCATATGGTGATCATGCTCTATCAGAAGCAACATGCAAAAGATGGTTTCAACGGTTAAGAAATAATGATTTTGATGTGAGAAATGAAGAACGTGGAAGACCACCAAAAAAGTTTGAAGACCCCGAATTGCAAACGATATTGGATGGAGATGACACTTTGAGTCAAAAGCAAATGGCAGCAATGTTAAATGTTGCACAACAAACAACTTCTGACCGTTTAAAAGCTATGGGGAAGATCCAAAAGTGTGGAAAATGGGTGTCACATGAATTGAATGAAAGACAGATGGAAAACCAAAGAAACACTTGTGAAATTTTGCTTCAAAGACACAAAAGAAAACCGGTTTTGCATCGGATTGTTACTGGCGATAAAAAATGGATTTAATTTAAGAATCCTAAAGGGCCACGGTCGCCGTGGCCGAGTGGATAGCTTCGAATGCTTTCGGTTCCAAAGAGCCCCAAGTGACTTTTTTCTTCAGGGCTGCTTGGAATTTTTAATGATTTTGGAGAGGTTTGTTAGCAAATCAGTTCCTGTGCATCCTTAACATTAGTTTACCTCTTTACGGCTATTTCCTGGTTGTTGGTAGACCTCATAGACGGCCCAAATATGGAGTTGAGTAACTCCTATGGCCCAAATGACCCATGCCATTTGGTAAATCGCGGCGGGATACGTCACACTCTTGTACTCTATCGGCTTGTACGTGGCTATTGTGTAGATGAGGACAAGGAACATTAGGCCTGGGGTAAGCACAACCCAACAAATCATCCAGTAAAATCCGGTCCTGATGTTGAACAAAAATTCAATGTCCTGACAGAGACGCTTCAAGAGGAAGCGACATCAAATTCAGTCAGATTTAACCGTAATGGCCTGAGCAGCGATTCATTCGGCAGACAAGTTGTTTAAATTAATCGACACCTGATCATGAGGCTAATAAAGGTGACTGGTTTTCCTGACTGAAGACTACGCCTTATGAACAAAATGTCAAAAAAAAAAAAATCCAAAGTCTACACAGGATATGTAAATGTGTGAAAGACACGGGCATAGTTATGTTGAGACTCTGAATATAACACTTGCAATAACTGCTGCTACTAGTGCTCTTTAACAGTTTTTAGAAGAGCCTGAAGAAGGTAAAAAACGCTTGAAACACTCGAATTTGACATACTCATCCAAAAGAGAACGAAACTGGACTCCTCAACTCTACGACTTTGCCAAAAGCACGTAGTTTGGCTGAGGATAGCACCGCCACTAATTTACTGACAAATCAAGGCCACAATTAACACAAAAAAGAAAATAAGAGAAGAAGCTTTTGATATAGCTTGAAAGAGAACCTTATGGGTCCTTTGCGTTGCCGCACCTTGCTCCTTTGGGATTAAAAAGAAAACCTTTCACTGATGTTATGAAAAAGAAAGCGGTGCAGTTTTAGAAGTGCTTGGGTTGTAGTTAAATTGAGTAAGGCGTAGTGGGTAGAGTGCAATGCTCATACGCCGAAGGTCCACGTTCGATTCCTGGCTGAATAACTTGCATTTTTAACGGCACCACCTCTTTCGAGCTGCTGACAAAACTCAAAGAGTAAACTCAAAAGTAAAGCTTCTCAAACATAGTCGTCTGGAGTCGACAAAAACTGTAGGCCTTTTTTTTACTTGTGAGACAGCAGTAGCGCGCACAACACGAGCAGTTGATGAGCAAGCTAGACCATGGTCCCCCTGTGGACTGTCGCGCCATACAACTTCCTGCTAAAATCTGACCGATTCAGCAACCCAATAATTTAAATCAACACTTGTCATGGGCACAAATGTTTCTTTTTCCCGTTTTTAACAAATGTCCAACCACTTTTTTAAGCATAAACCAAAGCACTTCGTAGGCTAGCAATAAATTTAATAACATTTCACCTTAATTGACTTGACAAAAATTAACAAAACTAAACATACTCGACGCGACGGACTATTTAAGAAACTCCTCTAAAATTTGTTTAACCGCTGTCTCTATGAAAACATAGGTCCAGATGGCGTATTTGATCAGAAGCATAATGATGAAGGCAATGATAACTCTGCTCGGACTCAGGTCGTATAGTCATGCTTTATCCACATTTTTTTCAGGACCCACTCGCACTGGGATAATGGAAAACTTGATAAAGCTGTCTTTTGAACGTTTCTGAGTTATTTTTCCGTTTCCGTGCTCCTTGACGAACGACTCGATCTTTTCGGAGATCTTCTCCGCCGCTGTGTCTTCACTGTTTGTGCCCTGAATCAGTATTCGAACGTCGTGCCCTTTGGTAAGCCACTTTTTGATGTTTTTCAGTCTTGAGGCTAAATCGTTATCATTAATTCGACTGCCGATTGTGAGGGACTTATCGGACTTCTTATTTGCGGAGGCATTTGTGGAACTGCGAATCGGGGAGAAATTATGAGGTTTCCCGGGAACGTTCTAGACATACGTACGCTTTTTTGGACATGGAATCTGCAGCAGCATCTTCAGAAAGTAGTTCAGCAGTCGTGGCTAGTCTGTGTGAGAGGGAGGGTCCTCATGAGTTTGGGTATAAGTTTGGTGACAAATGTGCCCTTACCTGTACACTGGTCTGTGGGATTTGGGATCGATGTCTTGGACTTTTATCAAGCGCAAGTCTCTGCGTTTTGCTAGCTTCTGCGCCTCTTCGATTGTTGTGACAGTCAATTGGTTTTGTTGAATAAGCGTAATCTTTATGATTTCTTTGGACTTTTTCTGACTAGGTGGCTTACTTTCTGTGGTATTTGTGGCCTTGACACACAACCTTGGCGCAGTACTAAGCGGCCTTATTTGCGTGCTCTTGACAGCCCATCTTAGCGCTTCATTGTGCAACGAATTTCGCGAGGAGCATCGCAGTAAATTGAATAGAATGTTACTCATCTCATTAAAACAAAAATAAATTAAGGATTTTCAGAAAGGAAACACAATTTCAAACGAGATGAATATTTATTTTTTCTACTTTTTTACCAGTTAACTCGCACTCAGCTGATAATATTTTTGACAGATGGATGGAGGCTAGGTTACGGTGGTGATTCAATGAGAAACTCGGTTAGCCATCTAGTGGTGAGTGGCATGAGTCTCATTTGCCTTTTGTTTTCTTATTTCCCTGGGTGCTAGAGCCACCCGCCTTTGGTAAACGCTGCACTTGTTTGTCCTTTAGCTTCGCCGAGAGCTTGATTTTTGCCTTCGCCAGGTCCTGCTCTTGTTGGATTGTCTTCATGGGCTTTGGTTTGAGGAAATTCTTTCGCTCCTCCTGCTTTGCTGCGTCTCCACAGCCGTGGACTTCGGGGAGTCCGTGCTTGAAGCAGAATCGCTTCCGACACAGATGACAATCCTGACCCATTAAGCTGGTTTTCGCCTTGCACCGATCGAAATCGCACAGATTGTCCACTTCCCTCACCGCTGTGAGGACGTCGTCCAGTTTCATTTCGACCATCTGACTGGGAATCTGCTCCAGAAGCTTTCTGGTGTCGTTCGTTCCATAGTTTGGCTTCGTCTTTCCGTTCTCGATGGGAAAGATTGCTGATTTTGAGGCGTTTGGAGTTTGTTTCTTTTCTTTTGAGTCAGTTGCTGGTTTTTTGCTAGCCATCACTGAAATTTGTGTTTATGTCGCTGAAAGAGAAAACAAAATAGACTGATGCTTTTGACAGCTATCAGCTGTTCTCTGTGTTTGGATGTGGGGTGCGTTCACGGTGCTAAAGTGTCAGTGTTTTGCTAATTTCTTTATTTTTTTCTTAATCATAAATTTAACTACATAGCTAAACATGCAGAATGAAAGGAATGTTTGGAATCAAACTGTGCTCAGCCAAAAACATTGTCATAGAACTGTTCCCACAGGCCAAGAGGGCGTTCGTCGCCGAGTTTCGCTCGTTGTATTCTATAAGCTTCGAATGCTTTCGGCTCCAGAGGGCCCCAAGTGACTTTTGGCTTCAGGGCTGCTTGGAATTTCTAATGAATTTGGAGAGGTTTGTTAGCAAATCAGTTCCTGTGCATCCTAAATATTAGTTTACCTCTGTAAGGCTATTTCCTGGTTGTTGGCAGACTTCATAGACGGCCCAAATAGGTAGTTGAGCAACTCCTATGGCCCAGATGACCCATGCCAGTTGGTAAATCGCAGTGGGATACGTCACACCCTTGTACTCTATCGGCTTGTACGTGGCTATTGTGTAGATGAGGACAAGGAACATCAGCCCAGGGGTAAGCACACTCCAACAAATCCTCCAGTAAAATCCGGTTTTGATGTTGAACATAAATTCAATGTCCTGACAGAGACGCTTCACTCCTAAAATCGAAGAGAACTCATAAACCAGTTTCAAGGTGTCTCTAGTCGCCTACCATAAATCCACGCCACAGCGAATAGCTCAGCAATGGCCAGGAAAAGTGCTATGAATGAGCAGCCGAAGAAGTCAACTAGATTTAAAATGAACTGACCACCAGGAGTCAGGTAGATAATGCCACAGAAAAATCCCACAACCGAAATAGATGAAGCCAGCAGCCAGTGTGGCAAGTGTTTAAAACGATCCTTGATGACTGTGATGATGCAGGATGCCATTCCGATGTTACTACCGATTCCAAGGGCGAGCAACATGAAGAAGAACAGAACGGCAAATACCTAAACAAGACAAGATTGAGTTTAAACGAGACAGAGAGTAAAGGTGAGCGCCAACCTGGGGAAGGTAACTGAATTTAGCAATGGCCTCTGGGTAGGATATGAATGCCAACCCAGCACCTCCCTGGACAACTTTTGATATATGGACGGCTTTCGTTTCGTATGCAAGATTTCCCAGGATTCCAAAGATGATGCATCCAGCGAGGATTGATGTGAAGCTGTCCACTGTGGTTATGATGATGACATCTCTGAAAAGAACACGGTTTGAACTTGTGACAAACGTAGACAAAGCCGCACTCACTTGTAGACATTCTTTCTGAAGTTGTTGTATGATGCATACATCACTAGGGTTCCAAAGCAGATAGCCAACGAGAAGAACATCTGCGTGATGGCTGCATACCAGACCTGTCAGAGAGGAATATGAGTCTTAAAGCGTTTCTTCCAGGGGACCTACCTTCGCATTCAACAACTGATCCCATTGTGGCTTGAGGAAATAGACTATGCCGTCGATGGCTCCCGGCAACGTCAGTGCTCTCGTGAGCAGAATTGTCATCACAACGTATGGGAAGATGGCCAGGAAGTATGCTGCTTTCCCGGAGCTTTGAATGCCTTAAAAAGACGAATTCGGTGAGATGATTCAAAGTACAGACGGAATGCTACCTTTCACGAGAATTGTCCCAATAATAAGCCAGGCTGCCGCCAGACACAGCACCAAGTCCCAGTTGGGAGATCCAATCCCATCATCAATGTTGTCCTTCTCTCTAAGGACTGACTTCCTGCAGAATGGAGTAGATCAAAATTTGTTAAGACCAAAAAAAACCCAAAACTACCGCCTTACGTGAAATACATTTCCGCCGATGAAGTGATGTTCCCTGGCATACTCTGATTGTTGCACATGTCCTTCGAATCAACGCAACCAGGACCCCATTCCGGGCGGCAGTACGTCCACGGGAGCACCTCAGAAAACGAAGCAATCAAGAACTTGATAGTCAGCGCCATGACGCACGCGTAGTAAGTGGTCGCCATAACCGTTGCATAAACCTGACCATATGCGATGCCTAGGCACAATAAAAGTAGACTAACTTACGGCAATCGATTTTCAGAAACTTGCCTCTCATCAGCGGCACCATGTCAAAGGCCTTTATGCAACTGCGGCTCGAGAACTGGCCAATGATGACTTCCATGTAGTAGACGGGTCTTCCGATGAGGAGCAGGACAATGATGTATGGAATGACGAAGGCGCCACCGCCATTCTCTAGCGCTATGAACGGGAATCTCCACACGTTGCCCAGTCCGACGGAGAGGGCTATGCAGGACAGCAGGAATTCAATCTCGCGACCCCACTTTTGGCGACTGCTTCCAGAGCTGGAGGTGCAGGTTGTTGATTCCTGGCGAAAATTTGACTTTATAATTCAGGACACACCGGCGGCGGGAGGTAGCTTACCAAATCATGTTCCTTGCTGTATGAGGTCTCCTGTAGGATAAGTTTGCCACTCGGAAAAATGTTCTTTTCTTTGTGGGAGAGGGCGTCATAGTCGAGTTTCATGCTAATGGAATCCTCTGTGGGAATGAAAGAGCTTGTGGTTTAGTGGGGCAGTGGGGGAGATTGAGAAAGTGGGAAGTACGCCTAGCTTGGAGGAGGTAATTGATGCATGCAACAAATAGGAAGCAACTACGGATTTGGGTGTATTTTTGAAGGAATCAGGACTGAGAAGTGTCGGCCTGTTGAGGGTATCGGCCGTGCTGTTTCCAGTCGTGAAGAGCAAGTTTTATAGTGTTGCTGCTGAGGTGATTCAGGTGTCGTAGTGAAGTTAACGATCATTACCCGGCGGCGTAGCATTTTCACATATTGGTGAAGTTGGAAGGGTTGGCGGTTCTGTAGTCTTGTAGCTTTCAGAAGTGACATTTTATCCAATCCCCATGTAGGACCGCCAGATTTTTTATTTCTACTCCGCCGTTAATTTACAACGACCTACACATGTGGTTCAGCGGTTGCATAGATTTTAAGAAGATGGAGTCAACCGTGCTCTCGTTTCCAGTAACAAATTGAGGAAAATACAGTGCATATACCTTATTTTGAGATATGGTGGAGGTTTTAGATGTTTCTGAGGCTCTCGAGACGAAAGACAACGTAAATTTGTAACAGTTCCATAAAATCTTCAGAGATCCCGAATTTGCCAAGGACTTTGTTTTATACGGCTTTTTGTTCGATGATTAAGTGGTGTGCATGACTGCTGCTTTCACCAAGCTTCAAACAACAGTTTGTCTCGACTGCACAAGGGTCTTACCCAGAAAACCTGGCCCTGCTCTTGATGGACTGATCAATCTCCCTCCCCTTGACATGGGAAGCACATCTCTCGATTAAAAAGGAATAGTCTTTGGTTCAACCCGCACTGGAGCTTTGATGGCCTCGCACACAGCACCTCCTACGACACTAGCCTCATGAACATGTCGTCTGATGCGAGGTCATCAATAATACAGCTGCGTCGCTTATTCAAAGTCGACTTTGCCTATGTCCTGGACTGGATCAGGCCAGAAATTGAAACGGGAAAGGAATGTAGTCGGATTTTCACGCACGGCTCTAAAAAGACAGAGGGTTCTGGAGCTGCTGGTGCCTTCGTGGAATATGACACCATCAGACTTCACACATCCTTAGGTAGCTGCGCGTTGGTCTTCCAGGCGGAAGCTTTCTCGATCCTCATGGCCACCAACTATATTGCGAAGAATTGGTTGTGTCTGTAGCGACAGCCAAGCTGTGCTTTAGGCATTACTCTTAAAGAATTGAGTAAGGCCTTAAGCACTTCCAAGATAGACCAAGAGTGCAAGTCCTCCCTTAATTTGGTCGGCAGGCTGAATTCGCTATGACTTGTCTGAATCCCGGGAAATGAGATTGCCGATGAACTAGTCAGGCAAGGTTTGAAAGAGGCATTCGTAGGGCCCGAACCCACCTTGGGACTACCTGTATCCTTGGTCAGGGCGTCCGTCCACGGTTGAGTCTCCCTACAACACAACCAGAGATGGTGTGGCTAGCCAGGATGCAGGATGGCCAAGTGTATGCTTTCGAACGTTAGCGAGAAACCCGCGTCTTTTCTGCTATCTCTAGACAGAAACGACTCTAGACAATTTGTCGGCGTAATATAACGAGACACTTCACCTTCGCTAAGCACCTTAGTCGGCTTGGGCTTAGGGATGTCACTCTTTGCGACATCTATTGAAAAGGTGAAGACACTTCAGAGCACTTTCTCTGTCAGCCTTTGCTCGCATCAGGTGGCGGCTGTTTGACACTGATTTGGTGGGAACTGAAAGCCACAGAAGCACCTCCTTGGTCTCTCTTTCGAAAACCAAGAAATTACATTAGATGAAGGTCACTGCTTAGTAGTACCATGGACTAGTATTTGAGTCTGAGCTCTCCAGTGCAGTATATGCTAACCTCCAAAAAAAAAGGATTACGCTAACTTTTGATCCTCCCCAGAATCTGTCTCGGTTTTAAGATGCAATCTTTTCTCCATATGCCCTGCCAGAACCTGCGCTAAATGGTGATTACAAACTCACCAAACGCCGGAGTATACAACGGGTAAATGCGGACAACCATCGCGACGCTTGTAAAGAGTTTGAAAGCACGTTATTCGCCATTGTTCGGTCACTGACTGTACCGCGGTCATAATCTTAACAGTGACGTGTCGAGAGTAAATTGTGTAGGTTCCCTGTCATAAAAGTTGTCACACGCCTAAGTGTGGAGAAGGTTTCCCGAGTTTCTTTCTGTTGTAGCGACGCCAAGGAAAGCAGAAATAGAAAAGAAAATCCGCCGGAATTCGAACTCACATTTTTGAATGCAGTATTGAAAGAACCCACTTGAAGAAACCCATTTGAAGCACTTGTTTCGAGACGATATATACAGTTACTCACAAAATTGATCGTACGCTTCGTACTGAAACATCAAAATGTTGGTTTTAAAAAAATAAGGATCAAAATACTTGGGGTACTTTTTGTTTTAATATTTACCTCAACAATTCTAATTTATAATATAAAAGTAAATAACATTTGGCGCCGATGTAATAATAATAATTGTTGCCGCTACAGTCCGCAGGGGGACCAGGGCCTAGCTTGCTCATCAGCTACTCGTGTTGTGCGCGCTTCTGTTCTCTCACGAGTAGAAGGGACCTACAGTTTTTGCCGACTCCGAACGGCGAAATTTGAGAAGCTTTCTTAGACAGTTATTACTCTTTGAGTGTTGTCAGCAGCCTGAAAGAGGTGGTGCCGCAAAAAATTCGAAAAATTGGTGTTGAGCTGGGAATCGAACCTAGACCGTGTGAGCGTCGCACTCTGCCCACTACGCCACGGCGCCGATATAAAAAACTAAAAAATCCAAAACAATATTCATCGTGCTTGATCAATTTTGTGACTTTAAGAAAAAACAAAGTTCTATAGGACTTAATACTTGATGTATCCACCACGAGCGTCAATAACCGCTTGTATTCGATTGAGCATGCGATCGACTAAATTTTTACACGCCTCGGGCTTAATGTTTTCCACGCAGTCCTCTCTTTGTCCCAGAGTTGGTCTAAATTCCCGATTTCGCCTGAAATGGATCTTATAAAAACCGCCCATAGGTGCTCAATGGGGTTTAGATCCGGAGACTGCGGTGGCCATGACATCACTGTAAAATTGCTATCTTTTAACCATTTTTGAGTTATTTGAGCTGTGTGCGTCGGGTCATTGTCTTGCTGGAAGACAATGTCTGAAGCTTCAACAGCGAATTTGGCTAGTGTTTCCATTAAATGATTATTCAAAATCTCTATATAAGATGATGAGGTCATACGTTCTTGGATCCTGTGAATGTTTCCAGCTCCTTATGACAACCCATAATAGATCCTCCTCCAAACTTCAAAATGGGTTTAACGAGACGAGGTTGTAATTTTTCTCCAGGAGTTTTCCAAACCCACTCTCGTCCATCTGAGCCCAAACGGTTAATTTCGCTTTCATCTGACCAGATGACTTTCTCCCAACCTTCAGACAACCAATTTGAGTGTTTTCTAGTGAATTTCAGCCTTAAGTCTCTATGACGTTTTGTTAATAAGGGCCTTTTTACTTTGGCTCTTCCTCTTACCACAAACCAGCTTCCCTTAGAGTCCTGCTAATGGTTTCCGCAAAAACGGTCATATTTTGGTCGACTTCTAGTGCTTGCTTGACTTAAACCGCATTTTCAAATTTTTGCATCCTCAAGCCACGAACAATCTTGCGATCTTAAATATCAGATAAGATCCTTTTGAGTCCGGCACGGTTTGTACAAGGCAAATTTTTGAGAGTTTGCTTATGGCACCAATGCATGTTCCCGTGGTCTCCGAAATTTTTCGATGGGTCGAAACCTTCCTTAAAAGGTCCTCAATTTGGTCCTTTTCTGTTGTTTTCAGAGATTTGTTATTCGGACCCATTTTTCAAAACTTTAATTGAAACTAACAAAATGTTAATATTTCACTAAACTAGACAACAGAACTGGTAATGTTGCAAATTAGTTTACCTTGCACTTTTCTTTTGTTTGTAATACAAAAATTGTTTTTCTTTTACTTCTGTTTCAAACTCACAAAATTGATCACGATACCACTGCAAGTGCATTCGTCATAAAAATCGTTTGTTTGAGTGGGAATAGATACAAATCAGAGACCAATAGGGAGACAGTCAACTCCCTCGTCTCCCGCCCTTGAATTCATTTTGACAGCGTTTTTTATAACATTTCCCCTCCTGAACAGCTGATGCACAAAAAGGATTTTGTTTGTTTTCAAATGAGAATACGTGTGAACTGTCTATACGGTGGATCTCCTCACTCTTCACACTGTTAGAAGGAGAGGGCATATAAATCAAAACGTAAACATGTGTGAGTAAAGTGAGACAATGTTCGATGATACGTAAATAACTTTCAGAATTTGAGGTTATGTCTACTAAAACACGTTAATAACAGTCAAACGGTCGATGGACAAAGGGGAAATCAGCTGTTTGATCAGATGTTCAGTTGACCATCTCCTTCCTTATTGGTTTCTGATAAAAACCTTCAGGAACCGTTACAGAGAACTTTGAGTGTTACCAAATCATAACATAATAGTCAAACGCATCCAACTTCAGCCCTCTGTAGATCATAATGCCTTTTTAAAGGAAAAACGTGAACCTTTTTGGAGAGTAAGTCTACCTTAGTTTATGGAATTTTTGTTTTCCTAAGAAAATTTTTTGAGCTAGGGACACGTGGCCACTGAGTTCACCGATGAAGTTGGTTCCACATGCCTTTTGGGACCTTTTAATTTGTTGGTCACTTGGTGCGGTCAAAGCTGAATAAGCCAGCCAACGGCAGGAATACCCAAAAGTTTTAAAGTAAAAACTGAAAACTCAACCCAGGGAACTTCTACTTTCTTTGAACCTTTGTTTTTACATTTTTTGCACTACTGAATCTAGGCTCTGCTTACCAAACTCTACCTAAATACCAATCTCATGGCTTACTGTCCTCGCGATTGCTGACATGCGTCATCCTCTTGCGCCATCCTTTCGATCAGAAAATTTCATGCGTCAAGGAGGCACTCTTTAGGGTCGCCGATGAAGTTGCTTCCGCATGCCTTTTGGGACCTTTTAATTTGTTGGTCACTTGGTGCGGTCAAAGCTGAATAAGCTAGCCAACGGCAGGAATACCCAGAAGTTCCAAAGTAAAAATTGGAAACTCAACCCAGGGAACTTGAACTTTTTTTGAACCTTTCTTTGGTTTTTGTTTTTACATTTTTTGCATTACTGAATCTAGACTCTGCCTACCAAACTCTACCTAAATACCAATCTCATGGCTTACTGTCCTTTGTCTGTCTTCGTGCGCCGGCTAGCGGAGCTTCGTGGCCCTGCATTTGTGGGACTCGATTTTCCCGTTGATCCAAGTGAGAGACTGTTACGGTTTTAGACCAGCAAATAGAACACAAAGAAGGAAAAGATAACTTTCTTTTCTGACTGGTCTCAAATCCTACATGGAGAGATGAATTCATGATCATCGAATCGGATGGCAATAGCCATCCCCTTGCGCCATCCTTTTGATCAGAAAATTTCACGCGTTAAGGAGGCACTCTTTAGGGTCTCGATTTCTGACATCTTATATGTAGGCGAAAACCTTTAAGTAGAAAACATGACTGGAATGAGAATCTCTGCGACGCGTCTGAGGAAAACCTTTGTAGCGCCTTTGGAGAGAGTCTGTAGACTGCGTCCTTTACCCCTGTCCCCACCCTGATTGTTTCTAGTGTCAGATCATTGACGCTAAAGATTTAGGCTCCTTTTCAAAGATGCGCCTACTAGAGATCCATAGACAGACTGTTCTTTGGACTGTTGGTTACGGCTTGCCAGTACGGTGGACTTAGTTTTGAGTTCTAATCCATTTCCTTTCTTACATTCCAGTCCTGCTTCAAAGAAGATGACGAGATTCAAAGAAACAATGTTACGTAATGTAATGCTTGTAGCGTTGGTTGATATCCGTTTCCAGCAGTCACCTATCATCACGGCGCGTCTCGCTGTCATACTCCAACCACCAAACCTACAGTCCCATTCCTTTCGTATAAAAACAGAGTCCTTAAGACACTTGACCAAGCACATGCCGCTGCGCCGTACAACCCAAAAAATTGATCGTGAAATCTTCTCCGCCAGATGTCATCAACGCAAAAAGAACTGAAAGTCTCACGCAGAATTTTTTCTTTCGAAAATAGATGATGGCAGAGGGAAAAAGGAACCCATGGTTTGACGACAATTGCAGGCAAGCACATGCAGTCAGACAAGACGCCTATAAGGCAACGCTGCATCGAACAAAAAGGGTTGCTCATGAGCTCTACGAACAGAGAAGAAGGGAAGAGCACCGACTTCTCAGAAAGAAAAAGAAGGATCACGAGAAGCGCGCGGTCGGGAAAATGAAAAGGTGTTATGGCTGGAATAAAGTGCAGATTCATTAACGACGATGACGGCCCTAATCCCGCTGTTAGGCAGAATAATAATTGTTGGCGCGACAGTCCACAGGAGACCAGGGCCTAGCTTGCTCATCAACTACCCGTGTTGTGCGCGCTACTGTTCTCTCACAAGTAGAAGGGACCTACAGTTTTTTGCCGACTCCGAACGGCGAAATTTGAGAAGCTTTCTTAGGCAGTTATTACTCTTTGAGTGTTGTCAGCAGCTCGAAAGAGGTGGTGCCGTAAAAAATTCGAGGAGTTTGAACCTGGACCCTTCGGCGTGTGAGCGTCGCACTCTACCCACTACGCCATGGTGGCTAGAATGCTCTTCTCGATTTGGACGATAATAGACAAGAATTCCGTGCCCCCGACTTAGACGAAGTGAAGATAGCAATATCGAAGCTAAAGTCGATCAAAGCTGCTGGAGCGGTCGGACTGTCCGCAGAACTATTTAAAGCAGCTGAAGGTGAGTCGGTTGTGCGCGTGCACCAGCTCATCTGTATCTTGTAAAGGAGGAAAGCATGCTCGCTGAGTGGAATTTCAGCGTCGTTTACCTGGTCCACAAGAAGGGAGACCACTTTGACTTTCCCAACTCAGCCTTCTTAACATCGCCTACAAGATCCACTCTGCCGTATTGTGTGTGTCTTAAACCCTTTGTCCCTATCCGTATGGTTTCAGACCAGGGAAGTCCACAATAGACTAGATCTTTACATAACAGCAGATACTGGAGAAGACCTAAGAAATGCAAATTGGCACTCACCACATATTCGTTAATTTTAAGGATGCTTATGACAGTGTGCATAGAGACGAGCTGTACAGTGCCATGTCTAGTTTTGGCATTTCTATCAAACTCGTCAGATTGTGTAGGATGACGATGGAGAACTCTCGCTGCTCCGCCAAGGTCGGTAATAAACTCACCGAGACCTTCAACATTAAAAAAGTCTTAAGACAAGGCGACGCACTGTCATGTGACTTCTTCAATATCATCCTCGAGACCGTGAGTAACTCACAAGTCAACACAAGAGGCACGATCTTTTAAAAGTCAGTTCAGTTGCTAGCTTACGCTGATAACATTGACGTGATTGGACGAACACAGCGAGCCGTGAATGAGGCGTTTGCTGGCACTGAAGCGGAAGCGGCTAAAATGGGTCTGCCGGTAAATGAGGGCAAAACTAAATGCATGTTGTCATCAAGTAAGGACCCACAACATCGACGTCTCGGACAGAGCGTCACTATGGGCAGCAGAAACTTCGAGGTAGTCAAGGACTTCGTCTACCTCGGCTCCGCGGTAAATAGGGGCAACAACTTCGGCGTGTGAGCGTTGCACTCTACCCACTACATCACAGTGGCCACTGGGCCAAAAACAACAGTACCTCATTAAAACGCAGAATCACTCTTCCCAATCGCTCTTTTTTTGGGCTCAAGAGGCAGTTGAGTAATAAAGCCCTCTCTCGAAGGACTAAGCAACTTGGTCGCCCCAGTCTCACCCTGGAAGCGGAAACTTAAACGTTACTAAAAGCGGATGAGGAAGCCGTTAGTCTTTTCGAGAGAAATGATTTGCGTGCGATTTTTGGTCCTGTTTGCGCTGATGGCATTGGAGGAAAAGATTTAACAACGAACTCTATGGGCTGTAAAGCGAAATGCGCCTGGTCAAGCGTCTTCGGATACAACACTTAAGATGGCTAGGCCATGTAGAGCGTATGGACACCACAGCTCTGGCCCGAAAAGTCTTCGAATCAGAGTCATTGGGACAACGCAACAGAGGACGACCTAGGCTAAGTTGGTGCACACAAGTGGAGAAGGAACTCAATTAACTTGGACTGCGCAACTGGAGACAATTGGCGAAAGATCGTGCTGGCTGGAGATACATGTTGGTTGAGGCTCAGGTCCACTTGGACTGTAGAAAGAAGAAGAGGAAAAAAGAAAGGACAAAAGAAGCGTGCCGTCGAGAAGGTAATAATAATAATTGTTGGCGCTACAGTCCAAAGGGGGACCAGGGCCTAGCTTGCTCATCAACTACTCGTGTTGAGCGCGCTACTGTTCTCCCACGAGTAGAAGGGACCTACAGTTTTTTGCCGACTCCGAACGGCGAAATTTGAGAAGCTTTCTTAGACAGAAATTACTCTTTGAGTGTTGTCAGCAGCTCGAAAGAGGTGGTGCCGTGAAAAATTCGAAAAATTGGTGTTGAGCTGGGAATCGAACCTAGACCCTTAGGCGTGTGAGCGTCGCACTCTACCCACTACGCCACGGCGACCACCCGTCGATAAGGTGGAGACTTTCTATTTCATGTCTTGAATGGATAAAAACTTTTAAAGCAAGTCTGCTGGTACGAAAACGAACAACTTCTCGCAAATCACTTCTGCAGAAACACCGCTGTCAGGCGAAACGAGAACGAAACTCAACTTGGGTGAAGTGAAACAAAACCTTCGACCCCCCGACGAGTTCAATTAAGTTGCTGCTCTCAACTGACCATCTGTAGAGCCAAAAAACAACGCGCACTTCTCCCTAAAAAGCAGATAAGAACTCATCGTGACCACTGTCGAATTGTAAAAAATATATCGAGGCAAGCTGGAGCCTTGTCTTTTTCAACATAAATCCTGAGAACAAAAGATCGGAACTCAGCAGACAACAGCATAGGCACAAGCTTTTGTTTGCTTAAGTGGATTACATATGGAACACAACGAACATTAAAAGAAGCGTTTGCTGGCAGTAAAGCTGGAAGACAATTCAAACAACATTGATATCTGGTACAACAGTCGATCAACTCAGCCTGCTCCATGACACAGAAAGGAGGCTTGCTACTCTCTCTGGAACACGAGTGAAGAAGGAAGTCAAACAGTCGTGTGAAATTTGAAACAGCTTCAGAGAGAACAGTCCTGCAGCAGACCAAACTTGGACTGTAGCCACAACCAAGAGGAAGGAAGTAAATATGAAGATATCTCGCCCCAAACAAAACAATCAAAGGGGGTATTTTAATTAATATAAAATTGCAATAATTGCGTACTTCTCGTGCGTTATTGGCACTCTGGTGATGATTTTTCGAGCAATAATTCATCGCGTAATCGCCGAGTGCCACACATCCCATTCATCGCTCATGACTGGCAGGGGGCACGAAGCAAACAGCATCTCTCCGGCTTATCGCGCTGCACTGTCGAATGCTTAACTCGATGCTCAGTAATCTCTAATCTGTCTTTAGCCTCTTCTCAAGCACGTGTTACATGAAACAATGGGCGCCTGTGTAAGCCCGGAAAATCGCCGTCAGCAACAGTTTTGTACGAAGCACAGCGAGCAAGACGACCGAGTACCTTTCTTTTTTATCTGCTGTACCTCCTCAGATATTTGTCCAGCAAATTACCATCAATGGAGAAAGCACAACGCCCGTCGGCTCCAAGGAATGTAAACAGCACCAGTTTTTGTTTAGTTTATCTTGTGTTTGCCCACGCATGCAGAGAGAATGAAACGCTGAGTGTAGTTCCACTATCTTGTCACAAATTTGGAGGATGGCGGATTGAGGGTCTAAATATGTCTTCACTAAATCTATGATAAGGAAGATTATATTCGGCGTTTGTTTGCCTCAGGTTCCTTACAAATCTGTGTGGCTTGGATGTGATGGGTGGGTTTTATCTTCACTCATCTTTATAACTATTTTCTGATTGTCGGAAATTTGCGTTTCTCAGTAAATCCAATAAACGGAGCTGGTGTACTTTGGTGCCATCCCGTTCCTCCACCCGTTCCTCCTTAAGCCCTAATTCAGACGTACAGTTAAGTTGAGAGACTTGTTGCTTGATGCGCCACACGAATGTGGAATGTCTTTGCTAGCTCAATCTTCACCCCCCGTTTCAATCCACAGGTATTTTAAAACCATTGTACACCGGTAACTCGTTTCACCCTCTTCCTTTATACCTTTGAGTCGTGCTGTGACTTAATCCCGATCACTAAAGGGTACCAAATAATTCCTTTTGGGAGTGCCAATAATAAAAAATAAGTTCGGGAAGGTACCCTTAATGTTGAGAAAGGTTTCGGGCAAGGAGACGCGTATTTATCTGTATTTTGAAACACTGAAGGCAACTGTGGACAAACTGGAGGCTAACACTCAAGAGGCGGGCTTCTAGTGGTCTTTTCATTTGCTGACAAAAGCGATTGAAGCATTTGTTTCTTACCAAAACACATACACTATCACCAAGAAGAAAATGTAGGCAATCAGCCCATCGAGCAGGGACGCACGACATCGTCAATTCCACCTGATGGCAGCAACTTCATGGTGATTAAGGACTGTATCTGCTTTGCTTCGTAAACAAATTGCATAAACAACATCAGCCCAAGGATTGTCATGCGATGCTTGCTAAAAGGGACCTGTCGACAGATCTGAACTTGTACATAACTTCTTGTTGTATTCTGTATCTCTGTGGCCTCGACTTTCATCAGAGTCCATGAAGAAACTTTTGATTTCTGTGTTCCTACTTTAACCCGGCGCTAATGACAACGACGACTTGCGTCTGGTTAGGGGTACACGGAAACAAGGCTTAATGTGGTTACAGCATGTAGAGGGCATGGAAACAGGTCCCCAGAGCGAAGAAGCCTTACCCTCAACCAGCAGAAGAACACGGCAAATAAACCCATGACTCATCCGGCGTTAATGACAACGACGACTTGCGTCTGGTTAGGGGTACTCGGAAACAAGGCTTAATGTGGTTACAGCATGTAGAGGGCTTGGAAACAGGTCCACAGAGCGAAGAAGCCTTAACCTCAAACAGCAGAAGAACACGGCAACTAAACCCATGGCGCACACCAGTGGAAAAGATAAGGTAGAGGTTGTCTGTGGACGATCATGTCTTGGTAGAGGCCCAGATTCACCTCGGATCTGGGCCTCGATATCGTATAGACTGGGCCAGAATTAGAAGTAGTCACCGGTAGAAGAAGAAGAATGTGTGTACCAACACCTCTTTAGTTCGCGCCAATTATAAAACAAACCAACACTTTTTTTAACTTGTTTCGATTGCCAAAGTTGATCTCCTAGTAGTTCACCCTTTGCAGACTGAAAGCTATGAGTTGCCAACTTGCGAATGAATGCATTCGCCGAACGTCCTTACAACGGTGATCGGCTGATCTGGATAAAGGCGCGGATTGTTGTTTCATCCTGGATAAGCTTCCAAAGGCTAGCGTGGATCGGTGTCAGTGCTATTCTGAAAATTTCAGTGCGACTTAGGAGCCAATTTCCTTGCCCCTTGAGAAAACTTCATTTGAAGATTCCGTTTAGTTGATTGACTCTTGATGGACAAAACAACAGTTTTATCAACCGTTCAAAGTCACTTGAGGGGTGAACAGTTGTCAAATATTCCACAAGAGGCAAGACAAACTTTCTTGGCCTGCCTTCTAGTAGCTGATTTGTGGTGACTTCTGACTTGAATTGCTTTCTTCTGCCTGACTTGTGGTGTTTTCTGACTTGGCTTGCTTTCTTTTGCCTGACTTGTGGTGTTTTCTGACTTGGCTTGCTTTCTTCTGCCTGACTTGTGTTGATTTCTGACCTTACTTACCTTCTTCTGGCTAATTTATGCCGCAGGATTTTTGTTTAATAACCCCCAAGCGAGCACCGTTTAACTCGCTGGTATGCAGAAAACAAAAATCATGATCATCGTCATTACTATCACCACAGCTGCTAACTAAATGTTTACAACGGTCTTTATGATTTGTTTATGTCCTTAGTGATGTTTGTCTTGTATTATCTTTCATCCCGGCCCCTAGCGAAGATTTTTTTGAAGTAATTCCTTTGCACACATGGCCACGATATAATTAAGATAAAACTGTTTTGACTTTAAATCAACGTTCCTTGTGTCCTATATTTGGCGTGGTAACTTTGGATTTTTAAGTTACCAAGGAGAGATAAGATTTTTTTAAGGCGCCTTTCATAAATCGAGAGATTAGTTGAAAGAGGTTACTGTATAAGAAAAACCGTGGTAAATTGAGAGAATATTATTTTACACGTGTATGTTGAAACCTAGCCACCACTGTGACGGTGGCTGAGAATTTTTGAAAGTCTCTCAAAATCGTCAAACAATCTGCAAACATAAATGTTAATTGACAATTTTAATTCTTGTAATCTTGCTTCACTGAAGTGAAGATAAATTCAAATTTGTCAATGGGAACATACAGTCGCCACCAAAAAAGAGGAATCTCTTAGCTAATTTCGCAAAAACATAAAAAACTGTCAAACTTAAGGTAATAGGTGTAGAGCATTGAGTTGTCACCACTTTTCTAACTGGCGGCCATTTTGTCAGCTGTCAAGTTATTTTGATTGGTTTGGCATTGCAAGCTACAAGATCACATAGCAAAGTGAAGATTCAGTGAATGGGCCCCAAACAAACTGCTGTTGATCCAAATTTTCATAAATTCGAAATTATTTAAGCGATGAAAGATATGTCAATAACATCAATTGCCATGCTTGGAGTGAAGATATCTACAAGTTTATGTTTAAGCACCGATACATTCACAAAAACTGACTGTTTGGTGCTACTTGACTTGCTACTTGTGTTGGTGGAATCATTGGTCCGTACTTTTTTATGGACGATGTTGAACAGAGTGAAAAATTTTATGGTGATCTCTACGGAGCCATGATGGCTGGCTTTTAAGCTATGGCTTCAACGAGAAGACGCAACAAAACACACAGCTCATGCCACAATTGATTGACCGAAAAAGCAAAAACACTTGGTAATCGCATAGTTTCACATTAAGGACTCGTGTCCAAGATCATACAATCTAACGTAACTTCATTGGTTTCCGTGGAGATTCTCTGTACCGAGAAACGCGAAAGGATTGACTACTTGAAGGACAACATTCGCTGCTTTATTGCCGATATCGGCTAGAAATGATGTGACTGAAGGTGGATCTTTAGATGAGACTTTGTCAAACCAGCTGTGGTCTTCACATACCAAAGTTTATAATTAAATTAAAATGCCCGAAGTTCGGCTTTCGAATTCTGCAAATTTTAAGTCAATTTGCAAAACTATCTTTGTTTTATTTGATTTCAAAGTTTAATACCTCTAAAAAAACACAAAAGTAAAGGGTTCTTGACTTTGAAAAGTTCTTAAAATGGATTAAAGTATGTGGTAACGAGCTTAACTTTCTGAACCAAACAGATTTGTGCTCGTTATAGACATAACCTCTGCCAGAGGGGTTCACTGCATTCATTGGTATACCGCCCAACGAGTGCTACAGTACGAAGATTGCCTTTTATATTTCGGGATTAGGCAACCATAGTGTAGCAATCTGGCAACTGCCAGCTCTATCGTAAAGTCTGACATTTTTGAGGTTATACGTACTCAGAACGTTTTGACATACGGGCGCTATTTGTGTTGTTTACAGTAACTTAAAAGATTCATCTCGCCCAAAAAATGGAAGTAAATCGTGAAAATTTTCATGCGTTTATTTTTTACCACTTTCGACGTGGTTTAACTCAACAACAGTGCATTGTTGAACTTAATTAAATCTTTGGCGATGAAACTCCATCAAAAACCAGTGTTTATCGATGGTATAGTGAATTCAACCGAGGTCGCAGTTCACTTCAAGACGAATTTCGTGAAGGTCGTCCAAAATCAGTTGTTGTTCCGTCAACCATTGATGCTGTGCGCCAACTGATATTGCAAGATCGTCATGTGACCTATCGTGAGATTGAGACAAACTTAGGCATTAGTGGCACCAGCATACATTCAATATTGCATTAACATTTGACCGGCAAAACATTTCGCGTTGGATCCCACACAACTTGTCAATCGCTCAAAACAAAGGCTCGTGTCGATTGGTCGAATGAAATGCTCCAAAAATACGATCGCGGTGCTTCGAAACACGTCTATGACATCGTGACAGGTAATAAATCGTTTATTTACTCGTATGAGCACGAAAGTAAGCAGCAGTCGACTATATGGGTGTTTCAAATTGAGCCAAATCTAAGAAAAGTTGCTCGCACACGAAGCACTTCCAAGTAAATGGTCGCCTGTTTTTTCGGAAAAACTAGACATGTCTCAACCGTACCACTAGAACAACGCAGAATTGTCAATTCTGAGTGGTACACAACCATTCGTTTGGCAGTTGTCTTTCAAGAAATCAGGAAAACCAACCGCCGAAGACGGACCACTCTTCACCGCGACAATGCGAGCTCTCACACTTCGGCTCAAACAATTGCATTTTTGAGCTCTCAAACCATCGATTTGATGAGTCATCCCCCGTATAGTCCTGACTTGACACCGAACGACTTCTTTTTATTCCCGTACGTAAAAAATAAAATGAGAGGTCAACGTTTTTCGACACCTGAAGAAGTGGTTGATGCGTTCAAAATGCATGTTTTGGAGATACCTCAATCAGAGTGGCAAGAGTGCTTCGACAATTGGTTCAAACGCATGCAAAAGTGTATCGATCTTAATGAGGAATATTTTCAAAATTAATAAAGCTGTTTTCGATAATTAATATTTGTTTTTGTTCTCTAATCCCGAAATATTGAAGGCAACCCTCGTATACATCAATTTGATTTGTGCATTAGCAAGGAAAGTGTTGGCAACTCGCGTTTTCGACATTGGCTAATATGAACAGGCCCACGCCTTGACAACTTCGAGGTAGTCAGACACTTCCTCTGCCTCAAAATATTATTTTTTTTTGCGATTCTGTTTCGCTCGTGTGAGAAAGAATTAAGACTGTACGACTGTTGTAAGCGTTACGTCAAAAACGGTGTTCAGAAGTAAACTTGCACTCTTTGGTTTCTCTTAAACTTTCTCTTAAACTTACGTAAACTTAGTAAATTCCCTTGAGTATCATAAAAAAATGTAAGTGGTACTTAAGATCATAAGGAACAAGGTCCAATGGAAACTAGGTCCAAGCTGGAAAATCATTGCTGACTCCGAAAATCTGAAAAGTGGTTTTGACAGACGCAAGACAATACAGAATTTCCAGAAGGCTTGTGGTATTAAAAATTAAAAACTAATCAATGTCCTCATTGGGATGGAATCAAGGCGACTAATGAGACGACACACCTATGAACCACGCACAAAACAAAATATTTTGAACATTCCAGCCAACGACTGTCAAAAGTATGACTTTGGCGCACTGCTTAAATAGTATGAAAACAGTGAATCATTTGGAGGACACTTCTGCCGCAATCATCTTTTTCAATTCAACACTAAGGGCCCTTACAATGTGCTCAACAACAATAGGATTTCTTTCGGGTTTTCAGTATTCTTCCTAGTTTCTAATTAGTACGCAAACTTGCTGTTAGAAGGCACACAATATTTCAGCATGCTTGAAAAAAGGAACAAATAGATAACGAACCGCTTGCGTCTGTAAATTTGGTTCAGAATCAACAAACGTCCTACGAGAATAAAACACAGGCTTCTAAGAAATTCTTCATAGACTGGACCCTGCCTGTAATGAAAGACAGCACATCGGTGTGGACACTTTTCTTTTTCCTGCTTCTTTCGAACATTTAACCGTGGGGAAGGAGTTTGAAAGAAAATCGTTCAAAGTCTACTGTTCTCCTCATTTGTCTAACAAGTTTTAATTGTTTATATCAATTTTGAGTAACAACTTTTGAACCGAACATCACAATGTCAACAAATGTTGTCACCTGCGTGTCACATCGGATCAACTTTTCAGACGATATGTTTATAGACTTCAATTTCAAAATTCCATCTTCGATCAACTTCAAGGCAGTTCGCTGAGCACGATCAAGATTGCTACTATGTGCAGTCAAAGCTCCGCTTGGCAGAACAAATCGTATGCAACATCAAGGGAAACTAAATAACTTGGCGGCAAGTTTAGTTTGATCGAGTATGTAATCGTTCCTCTGAAGATCGATAGTGATGCGATGAGAATGAAATAGTATTCAGTTTCTCTGGTGCATGTGGCATTGACAGAGGCAGTGAGATATGACAAATGAACAGCTTGAAGGATTGAATAATAAATGAGTTTCTTTGAAAAGAAACTGATGCAAAGGAGCTCGTTTTCAAATCGAAACTAATATCAAACTTAGTTTCGTTTGTTTGAAATTGATCAGGAGAATACTGTGATATTTAAGGCTTACCCTCCTGTTGCATTAAATTCTTAATTTAAGGACATCCAAAGGTCCAGGAAGAGGAGGAGGCGGAGCACGACGACTAGTATGCGATCGTTTACAGTAGAATCAGCAAAAAAAAAAAAAAAATAAACAGAGGATGATTGACACAAGATCACTGCTACATTTAGAAACCTTTTAAATGGACATTAGTTGAAGAGAATAGAAAGAACACAAGGTCACTTATAAACTACAACCAGAAATCTTACAGAGGACGTCATTCGAAAGGAATTGATGGACATTAGATCACTGATAAGATTCATTTAGAGATCTTCTAACAGGACATCAATCAAAACGACTTCATAGATCACTGATCAGCTTCAACCAGAAATTTTTTCAGAGGACAGAAGGACACTGATCGGCTTCATTTAGAAATTTTCCTTAAGAACATCAGTCGAATTGAATTGAAAAGATCACTGATCAGCTTTAACTAAAAATCTTTTAGAAGACATCAGTCGGAAGGAATTGATAGACACAAGATCACTGATCAGCTTCAACCAGAAATCTTTCAGAAGACGTCAGTCGAAAAGAATTGATAGACACAAGATCACTGATAAGCTCCAAGAAGAAATATTTTAGAGGAAATCCGTCGAAAGAGAAAACACAAGATCACTGATCAGCTTCAATAAGAAATCTGCTTAAAGATCATCAGTTGGAAGGAATTGTTTGACACAAGATCACTAAACCGCTTCAACTATAAATTTTTCATAGGACATCCGTCGAAAGAGAAAACACAAGATCACTGATCAGCTTCATTTAGAAAACTTCAGGAAAACTGAGTCCAAAAGAATTGATAGACCATTGATCAGCTTCAACTAAAGATCTTCTTAAAGAACATTAGTCGGAAGGAGTTGCTTGACACAAGATCACTGATCAGCTTCCATGAGAAATCTTTTAGAAGACGTCAGTCGAAAAGCATTTATAGACACAAGAGCAGTCTCATTTAGAAATCCTTTTAAAGGACATCAAACGAAACGACTTTATAAACTTAAGATCACTGATCACCTTCAACTGGAAATTTATCTGAGGGCATCAGTCGAAAGAAAAAAACACAAGATCACTTATCAACTTTATTCAGAAAACTTATTAAAGGCCATCACAAGATCACTGATCAGCTGTAACTAGAAATTTTTCAGAGGACATCAGCTAAAAGAAAAACACAAGATCACTGATCAGCTGCAACTAGAAATTTTGCAGAAGACATCAGTTGAAAGAAAAACACAAGATCACTGATCAGCTGCAACTAGAAATTTTTCAGAGGACATCAGTTGAATGAAACACAATATCACTGATCAGCCCAAACAAGAAATCTTTTAACACATAAACGCAAAAGATCAGCGTTACAAAAACTCAGAAAGATCACTTAAATTAACTAAAAAACTGCCATAACTATTTGCTGATCATTTAGAGAAATTTTAAGAATCCCACCACGAGGGGCCTCCAACATATCGATGCATTTCGTTCATTTCTGTTTCTTCCAACACAACGTCACTTTGCGGTTAACACGGATCACAAGCATAAATAAATTTAATAACTTAATTAGATTGAAACTAACTGAATAAAGGAGGCGAGTACACAGCATGCCAAATTATCCGATACAACAAGACTTCAGAGAGACATGCTTCGCTATTTGCACTGCTATACATGCAAAAAATTACCGCCTTCCGTTGCAGCCATCTTCACACGAATCCTGTAGATTTTTAGAGATATTCTGCACCTTTTCTGTATCCTTTAAATCCTTGCGATGAAATGAATTAATTTTGAATTTTGCTTTCAGCCGTCAGCACCGCGCAACGTACAAACTGTCAACCTGACCGATCACTGTTGCAGTCTTCAACTGAACACGAATATTTACAGGCAGTGAATTTTAATCCACGCACGCTCCCGGCCTGGAGGTCTACACAGATCTGAAGAATTCGCTCAAAAGCTACGCTGCGATGAGCTGCTGAAGTATCTGTTATCTCAGGCAGAGATTAATTACATCACTCACCGGTTGCTCGCTGTGATCGCCACTCAAAACTTGAGACAATCTGCATGCGATCTACACACGATTTGCAGACGATTTGCAGTCGATTTGAGTGATTTTGCTTAATCCGGTGAACTTCCTCAAATTGGATCAAATCATGACAGACATTAATTGCTCCAGATTTTCAGTGGAACAGATGCAGCAATGAGTGATGTGCGAGGAAGGCACTCGTTGGACGCCTAGCTACCGGCAATGCAACTGATTGATTCGGTGCGTGTGATAGAATTGACGAAATTGACACAGTAAATATTTGCTTTTTCCGTGGTTTTCACTTGTCCGATGTTTTGTGCAGTTTAGGGTCGATGCCAGTGATTTGCTGATGACTTAAGGAAGATGATGGCGCGAGGCGCGAAGAAGACATTTTTCTCCGACGACCTTAACCTCATAGCCAAAAACAGCAAACCCAGATTAAAGTTGTCACGCCAACAAGTTTAGACTGTTATTAACTAAGTAACGACTAGTAGCGAAGACTAAAGACTAAAGACTAAAGACTAAAGACTAAAGACTAAAGACTAAAGACTAAAGACTAAAGACTAAAGACTAAAGACTAAAGACTAAAGACTAAAGACTAAAGACTAAAGACTAAAGACTAAAGACTAAAGACTAAAGACTAAAGACTAGTAACAAGCACCCGGTTCAACGCCCATAAGTTCTCACTTTGCATGCGTTCGAAGAACTTATGATACAATGAAAAAATCGATCTACGTCGCCATCATATACAAAGGTTGCATAAAGTCCAGCTGAACACTGAAGTTGTGCATACTTCAGAGATGTCTGGAGTTTGCCATCGGCATATGTATGTCTGGAAGGGTACTAAACACAATTGAACTCAGATTGATCCTGATGCAATTCAATTGAGGACAGCTTTCAATTTAATCTGATTTATTGTTCTAGTTTTTCAAATAGAACTTGAGCCGGAGAACGGTTAAAGAGCAGGTCTTGAGGATGCGTCTTTGACGAAACAGGAAATAGGAAAAAGAATTTACTCATTTTATTTATTCAACCCATTAAACACTCTATATGCTAAAAGATTAAATTGCTATTTTATAAGCACTCCTATTATAAAATTATAATAATTACCAAAGTGCAACCAAACTGTATGTGCTTCCCTGATGTAAGGTGTAATCGATGTTTTGTGATTGCAATTAGTTGTATTAAGGTTCGCGTGGAAGGAGTATAGAGCACGCAAGTTGTTTTTTAGGGGGTATTGCGATGAGCTTCCACGAGAAAAGGTGAAAGTTTTATAAGTTCAAAACAAACCTCACAGCGTTGAAAGTGTTGTTTTCTTCTTTTCCACGGGCCTGAAACAGATGTCGAAAAAAATTTTTCAAGTGATGGTGATTTGTCATGGGCAGAGGGGGCCTACAGTTTATTGCCCACTTCGAACTGCGGAATTCGAGAAGTTTTTCTTTGGAAATCATGATCTTTGGAAGTGGCGGTGGCGTGACAAAATGAGAGTTTTTCTATCTAGGAATCAAATCTGAGATCTTGAAAGTGGGGAAAGACGTAACCTTTACACACCGTGCTGTCATATCGTAGACCTTATACGCGAGATTTATTTAGTTTTGAAAACCAAAATTGAACTTGTCATATTTGCTTTCGATTACATATATTACCAGCGGCTAGTGGGATGGCTTGAGGAGGAGGGGAACGAAAGTTTCGTTGATGGTTGTGTTTTTATTTGTTGTTTTTTTAGAGGTATACAATTTTAACAAAAGCTCACACGCCGAAGGGTCTAGGTTTGACTCCCAGCTCAACACCATTTTTTCGAATTTTTCACAGCACCACCTCTTTCGAGCTGCTGACAACACTCAAAGAGTAATAACTGCCTGAGAAAGCTTCTCAAATTTCGCCGTTCGGAGTCGGCAAAAAACTGTAGGTCCCTTCTACTCGTGAGAGAACAGAAGCGCGTATAACACGAGTAGTTGATGAGCAAGCTAGGCCCTGGTCCCCCTTTGGTCTGTAGCGCCAACAATTAGTATACATTTTAACAAACAGCACTCAGCCAGAGTAGTTGCCGCTTAAGCTATACTCTAGACCCCCTGTAGACTGTTCGTCATTTTATGGGTTCATCACCTCAAACGATTCACCCACCCACTACCGGCACTGATCGAAACTGTCTCAAAATAAATCTCCTACTCATTTTGAACTAAATGTCATTCATACAATTAGGAAAATTTAAATAAGACGCAATATTTTATTCGCCAGCGGAATATTTTCGATTCGCCCATTTTTAATTATTTTCAAACATCTTCCTTGTGAATTCAAATTGTGTGACTGTTTAAATGGAACTGGCCAAAAGCGAAGTAAACAAAATTGGTGAGTTAATTGATCTTGAAAATCCCCTTCAGTCTGAAAGTTTGGAACTAAATTGCAGAAGAAAAGAAAAGTTCATCGAAAATTCCTTCGCCCGCATTTAAAGATGTGAAGGGGATCAAACCAGTGGCCTCTGTGGCCAACAAAACGGTAAGAATTGTAAATTTTTTGAGGTTATGTGCGATTCACTTTGCGATTTGATTTCTTTTTTTGTTTATAGGCATCCTCCCAATCTAAAATTCCAAAAAGAGATGTAAGTGAAGGAGGGGGTTTGGGACTTGTGCACAGGTTTTGTTTTTTTTTTCTTGTTAAGATGCTGAACTGCTTAGACTCGTACTGATTTCATTGACGGAGAGTTGAGAGTGACATGAAAAAAAAGAGCGAATGAAGGCTCAAAATAAGTTGCGACTCTAAAAGAAATTGAAACCGGTCTTATGAAGCCAACGCTGCTCTTTTTAGAACTGAGGCACAGTATGCTGTGGAGGACAGCGCAAGCTTCTTCTTCTTCTTATGGTGATACAGTCAGGGTGAATCTGGTGCCTCTCTAGCCAGCACGGTCTTTGGCTAGCTGCCTCCAGTTGCGCACTCCAAGTTGGTTGAGGTCCTTCTCCACTTGTGTGCGTCACCTTAGTCTAGGTCGTCCTTTATTGCGTTGTCGAAATGGCTCGAATTTTAAGAGTCATTTCAGGACATTAACGTAATTTCCTCCGTTCATTTGTCAGCTAAAACGTCCACGCCAAGAGGCCAATGTCACAAAGGAAAGTTCGTCAGCTTGTGATCCACAAAGGGCTGAAATGCCACAAAATCATCTGAATTTGCAGATTTCAAATTTCATTTGAAATCTACTGAATACTGAATCAGTTGGTTGAGGTCCTCCACCACCACACCGCAAGACACAGATGAGGGATTTGGTTTTACGTGATCACCTGCCTTAACGGCTTATATCGCCTTTTTCCCGAGAATCGTAAGTAACGCAAGACTAAACGCCTTAGTTACCCAAGTACCAAACTGCGATCATGCTTGAGGGGCAGTCACCCCACCTTGGTTTGATGCGAAGCCTTTCTAAAACCTCTTCCGCTCTTTGGGTCGCAGCGC
This sequence comes from Eristalinus aeneus, assembly GCA_955652365.1. NCBI lineage: Eukaryota > Metazoa > Arthropoda > Insecta > Diptera > Syrphidae > Eristalinus > Eristalinus aeneus. The sequence goes on from OY019131.1 coordinate 94,194,361, forward strand.
CCGGTTGAGAATGCAACTCCACACTGAGAAGGGATAGTCCCCTAACCGACTTGCCTAGTTTTGCTTAAACAATGGGCTAGACAAGTCAGCACAGTACACTATCCTCGTTAGGTGGTAAACCACAGCCACCACGAAACTCCCACAAGGGGGCCTACCACACGGTCAGGCTGGAACCGAAGTTCCAGGGGCCCCTGACCTCCCGTGGCACCAGAATATAGCCTCTGGTTGAGCCGTAACTACCAGACAGGTTCCCTCAAAGCCTGGGCCCGTTAGCCGCCATCCCACCACAAATGGTCTTTTCTCCATCAGTGTTTCCGTTGTCACTATAAATAGTGATACGGATGTGATTTTGAATCATGTGATTCATAAATCCAGTCACATCATCTGGACCGCAAGACACAGCAAGCACTTTATGGGAAATGAGAAATATAAAGAAGCTATACAGGGCACTCAGCACATCAAATAAGAAACTGAACAGGAGACGCAGCACCAAAAATATGCCAAGAATAACGGAAAAGGCACAAAAAATGTAAAAAGTAGACAATGTAGGTCAGAATAGTGAGAAAAATCGCCTCGAACAGGATTAACAAACACATTTAAACCTGTTCGAGGCGATTTTTCCTCACTATTTTGTCCTACATTGTCTACTTTTTAAATTTTTGCGCCTTTTCCGTTCTTCTTGGCATAGTTTGGGTGCTGTGTGTCCTCTGTAGTTTCTTAGGGTTAAAAAAAACACATTAAGACCTGTTCGAGGCGTTTTTTCTCACTAGTCTGTCCTACATTGTCTACTTTTTACATTTTTTGCGCCTTTTCCGTTCTTCTTGGCATATTTTTGGTGTAGTTTCTTAGGATTAACAAAAAGCACATTAAAACCCCATCAAACTAATAAAACAAAAACCTGTGCATCAACTTCACCCATCCATATCGTAGTTTTCTTCCTAATCAAATATCTTCAATTCCCAGGTTACTACCTTCTCTATAAGTCGACGCAGTTCGGCCATCGTAAATAAACCACTTCCCAAACTCATGCCAATTAACCACAAAAACTCCTCCAAATCTCTCGTGAATTTGAACCCACTCAGGCTTGCAAGAGCCCCGTCTCAAGCCTCAACCAGAAGCAATTTAAATGCCCCTCGAGGAACTGGTAACAAAACAAAGATCACTCGCCCACTTAATCTACTGTGTTAGTCTTTCCAGTGAAAAGCCGCGAGATAACGCCCAGATCTCAAGGATCCACACTGTCCAGGGAGAAGACCCAGAGAGCAGCAGATCGCGTGTGCGCCAAGAAGAACATGCTGGCCTTCGTGAACGTGAAGGAAAAGGTCCAGAGTTATCAGGTAACCCTTTCGACGCATTCCATGGTTAGGGATAACAAGCTTTCGATTTGTTTAGACTGATTTCATGCGAAAGTTGGAGCTGGTGAAGGATGACTTGCCGCACGATGAGGGGGAATTCAAACTCATCGGTGTGGTGAGAGATAATGGAGGACATCTGTTGGTGGAGAATGGAACCAAAACTAAAATTAAAATTGGTAAGCTACTGTTTTTTTGTTCACCGTATGAAGGAATTGTTTGAGAGTCTGCAGAATATCGATGTACAAGGCGCCTACAGGACATCGATGTACAAGGCGTCTACAGGACATGGATGTAAAAGGCGTCTGCAGGACATCGATGTACAAGGCGTCTGCAGGACATCGATGTACAAGGCGTCTGCAGGACATCGATGTACAAGGCGTCTGCAGGACATCGATGTAAAAGGCGTCTGCATGACATCGATGTACAAGGCGTCTGCAGGACATCGATGTACAAGGCGTCTACAGGACATCGATGTAAAAGGCGTCTGCAGGACATCGATGTAAAAGACGTCTGCAGGACATCGATGTAAAAGGCGTCTGCAGGACATCGATGTACAAGGCGTCTGCAGGACATCGATGTACAAGGCGTCTACAGGACATCGATGTAAAAGGCGTCTGCAGGACATCGATGTACAAGGCGTCTACAGGACATCGATGTAAAAGGCGTCTGCAGGACATCGATGTACAAGGCGTCTGCAGGACATCGATGTACAAGGCGTCTACAGGACATGGATGTAAAAGGCGTCTGCAGGACATCGATGTAAAAGGCGTCTGCAGGACATCGATGTAAAAGGCGTCTGCAGGACATCGATGTACAAGGCGTCTGCAGGACATCGATGTTAAAGGCGTCTGCAGGATATCGATGTACAAGGCGTCTGCAGGACATCGATGTACAAGGCGTCTGCAGGACATCGATATGCAATCAATTGGGTTAATTTTAAATGGAAAATGGAACAAAAGGAAAATAGCTTAAAGACAATAGGGAATTAACATTTAACAATTTGAGTTGAAAACGAATGAAATCCACGTAATGAAAGCAGTTTGCAGTCTTAAGCGAAAGCGTGGCTCCTGATCTTTTGACCTCATTATAGCTGGTCTTGTTATATTATTGAGATGCACTACGCTCTGCAGAAGCAAGTCGTCCACAGTTTCCTTGACAGTTTAAGTGCTTAGCAATTTTTGTAAATATGTATGAGAATTGCTATGTCTATTTGGATTATTTCAAGGAAAAAATAATGGTGCCAAATAAAACACTCTGAAAAGGGTTAGAATATGCTTACTCCTGCAGATCACCAAAAACAACAGCAGATGAAGAGCACATGCACAGCAGTTTTACGTCGCGCCGCATTAAACTATCGGATCAGTTTTGCGCTTCGTAGCATTCTAACGGTTAACATGTGACTTCATATTTCATATTAAATAAGTAATGAGTTGAAGTTAAGCTCAGTCTCCGCAGCTAGCCCCAGTTCTAGAAGATTGAACGTAAACTGCCGCGGTAAATGCGCAGAAACCTTGTGGGCTTAGTTTTCTTAAGGATCTTGTCCTTTTAGCGTGCCACAGAGCCAGTCTATCGGTATTTAGCAGAATTGTATATTTCAGCTGCTACTTCAAAGACCGAAATAACTACGTGGAACTAAAGTGTATGAAATAATTATTTTGTTTTTGTTAGTGGCGCCTAGGACTTATTGAGTGATGTGTGATTAGGTGTGTTCAAGTAAGAAACCATTAGAAGGAAAAATACCCACAGCTTCCTATTCTCCTACTCTTGACTTAATTTGACAGCGTCTTTTACATCATATGGTTCGTCCATGACTTTCAAAAATAAGTCTTTATCCAACAACAATTCGGAAATGATTGTTCTTTTTCCTTTTGTGGCGCTACAGTTGGTGGGGGTGGGAGGGGGCCTGGACCCTAACTAACATGCCTCTCCAGCCAGAATGATCTTTCGTTAGCTGCCTCCAATTGCATCCCAAGTTGGTAAAGGTCCTTCTGTGTGCGCCACCTTAGCCTAGTCCGTACTCTGTTGCGTTGTCCCAATGGCTCTGATTCGAAGACTTTTCGGGCCGGACCAGTGGTGTCCATACGCTCTATATGGCCAAGCCATCTTAAGCGTTGTATCCGTGGACGCTTGACCAGGCGCATGTCGCTGTACAGCCCATAGAGTTAGTCGTTAAATTTTTACCTCCAGATGCCATCAACGCAAACAGGACCCAAAATCGCACGCAAAACTTTTCTCTCGAAAAGATTAAGGGCTTCCTCATACGCCTTTGCTAACCTACCATAGAAGTTTCCGCGACATAAAGTAGGATTGGGATGATCAAGCTGTTACATAAAGCGAGCTTAGTCCGTCGAGAGAAGGCTTTATTACTCAATTCCCTCTTGAACCCAAAGGAACAAGGATTGGCAAGAGGGATACTACTTTTGATTTCGGTACTGGTGTTGTTGTCCCTGTTTACCGCGGAGTCGAGTGGACAAAGTCCTTGACTGCATCGAAGTTTCTGCTGCCTAGTGTGACGCACTGTCCGAGACGTCGATGTTCTGTGTTGCCTTCCTTGATGACAGCATGTACATAGTTTTGCCCTCATTTACCGCCAGACCCATTTTAGTCGCTTCCGCTTCAGTGCCAGCAAACGCCTCATTGACGGCTCGCTGTGTTCGTCCAATCACGTCAATGTCAACAGTGTAGGCTAGCAACTGAACTGACTTTTGGAACATCGTACCTCTTGTGTTGACTTGTGAGCCACGCACGATCTTCTCGAGGATGATGTTAAAGAAGTCACATGACAGTGCGTCGCTCTGTGTAAAAGATAAAGGGAGATCACCAATTTGAAAAAAGAAAGTGATGGACTTTGAAAATCTTTTGAATGTTTTTCGATCATCTTTCAAGGTGGCTTAACAAATTTATTTAGTTCAAAGCTTGTAAAATGCAACTTTCCCTCCTTCAGCTAAAATTAGTTTTAAAAAAGTCGCCAAAAGAGTTTTTTTGAGGGTACATACTCCTGAAAGTGACGTAGTAGGTAGAGTGAGACGCTCACACGCCGAAGGGTGTTGGTTCGATTCCAAGATCAACACCAATTTTTCGAATTTTTCACGGCACCACCTCTTTCGAGCTGCTGACAACACTCAAAGAGTAATAACTGTCGAAGTAAAAGCTTCTTAAATTTCGTCGAGTTGGCAAAAAACTATAGGTCTCTTCTACTCATGAGAGAACAGTAGCTCGTACAGCACGAGTAGTTGATGAGCAATCTAGGCCCTGGTCCCCTTGTGGACTGTCGCGCCAAACAACTATTATTATTACTTCTGAAAGTTCAAACTCAATTAGTATTGGCGAAATTAAAGACATAGTTCTTAAACATAGTTCATAGGAGATGTCAATATATGTCAATATGTGTTCAAAATGTGCAAAGCCAAGCAGCACTTCTGACACTATTGGCCAGATATGTCAACAGTGCAATCTCTCGTAAGATTCATCAAAAATTTACACTGCTGGCTGTGCTTTGGAGGCAACTAGCGGTCCAGCTGGTAGAGCTGGCCTAAGTTTACTTCTCTAAGAAGGGACCTCAGGCACAGGAGGACTGGCTAAAAAAGAAACGATCTTGAAACAGGCTCATCATCTTCAAGTTGACTGGTTCTGGCTTCAGTTGCCGGATGCGAACTTCAACGATGTGCTGTGTGACAACAAAGTGGCTTAATGTGGCAAAATCCTCATCGAACTGTCAGCATTCCCAGCCAAGTGTTTTAATTGTATCCTGAACCGGGTTTGCTTTGTGTGCAGGTGCATTGTCATGGAGCAAAATTACCTTGCCGTGTCTTCTGGCCCATTCTGGTCGTTTCTCGATCAATGCATGGTTCAAATTGATCATTTGTTGTCGGTAGCGATCAGTATGAACGGTTTCGCCAGGTTTTAGGAGCTCGTGGTACAGCACACCTTTCTGGTCCCACCAAACACACAGCATTGTCTTCTTGCTGAATCGATCTGGTTTTTCAGTCGATGTTGATGGTTGTCCCAGATTAACCCTTGACTTTTCCCGTTTAATAATAATAATAATAATTGTTGGGGCTACAGTCCAAAGGGGGGCCAGGGCCTAGCTTGCTCAACAGCTACTCGTGTTGTGCGCGCTACTGCTCTGTCACGAGTAGAAGGGACCTACAGTTTTTTGCCAACTCCGAACGGCGAAGTTTGAGAAGCTTTCTTAGACAGTTAATACTCTTTGAGTGTTGTCAGCAGCTCGAAAGAGGTGGTGCCGTGAAAAATTCGAAAGATTGGTGTTGAGCTGGGGGTCGAACGTAGACCCTTCGACGTGTGAGTGTCGCACTCTACTCACTACGCCACGGCGACCACAGAATATTACGTTTGCTCTTGGCTAATTGTATACATGAATACTTGTTGACATATTGAGATCCGTCCCCTGACAAAATAGCAATTTCAAGACTGAATTCGAACAAAGCTGCTAGAAGGAACGAACTTTCCGTGGAGGTTTGTTTTTTAAGCAGCTGGAGATGATCTTGTTTGACGCATGCACCAGCTTATCTGTAATAAGAGGAAAGTGTAACCAATAAGCGGCATCAAAGTGTTGTTTGTCCATACCACAAGAAAGGAGTACGCCAACAATGGAGGAATCAGCCTCCTCAACATCGCCTCCTCAACATCGCCTCCTCAACATCGCCTCCTCAACATCGCCTCCTCAACATCGCCTCCTCAACATCGCCTCCTCAACATCGCCTCCTCAACATCGCCTCCTCAACATCGCCTCCTCAACATCGCCGCCTCAACATCGCCGCCTCAACATTGCCTCCTCAACATCGCCTCCTCAACATCGCCTCCTCAACATCGCCTCCTCAACATCGCCTCCTCAACATCGCCTCCTCAACATCGCCTACAATGTCCTCTCTCCCGTATTACTTAAGCTTTTGTCCACAACCTCAAAGGTTCATGGTCCTTAATAGACCAGATCCACACTTTACGATAGATTCTGGAAAAGATCCTAAAAGTACCAAACACCAAACACCAATCGCCAATCGCCAATCGCCAATCGCCAATCGCCAATCGCCAATCGCCAATCGCCAATGGCCAAACGCCAATCGCCAATCGCCAATCGCCAATCGCCAATCGCCAATCGCCAATCGCCAATCGCCAATCGCCAATCGCCAATCGCCAATCGCCAATCGCCAATCGCCAATCGCCAATCGCCAATCGCCAATCGCCAATCGCCAATCGCCAATCGCCAATCGCCAATCGCCAATCGCCAATCGCCAATCGCCAATCGCCAATCGCCAATCGCCAATCGCCAATCGCCAATCGCCAATCGCCAATCGCCAATCGCCAATCGCCAATCGCCAATCGCCAATCGCCAATCGTCAATCGTCAATCGCCAATCGTCAATCGTCAATCGCCAATCGTCAATCGTCAATCGCCAATCGCCAATCGCCAATCGCCAATCGCCAATCGCCAATAGCCAATAGCCAATAGCCAATAGCCAATAGCCAATAGCCAATCGCCAATCGCCACTCACCACTCACCACCCATTCACCGATTTTAAAGCCGCATATGACACAGTGCATAGGGACGGCGTAGTGTCACGTCTAGCTTTGACATTCCTTGCAAACTCGTAGGATGACAATGGAAAACTCTCGCTGCTCTGTTAAGATCGGTAACGAACTCTCAGGGGCCTCAAAAAAGGCTTTTGATGTGAATTCTAACACTTTGCTCGAAAAGATCGTGCATAACTCGCAATTCAACACAAGGCAAGATCTTCCAAACGCACCTTCAGCACATTGGCAAAACAATTCTTTCTTTTAATACACTTTTGAATGGAGAAAAGAAAATAGTTTCACCATTCAGCTCATTTAATTTTCCTCCACTTTCTCCAGGTCAAAAAAATTTGGACGACTTTAAGAAGGAACTGCAAACCTGTTGGCAAAACAACCTCAACCGGGTTGTTGACTCCTTAGACCAAGCCGTTAAGACAGTATCTGCTGGCAAGGTAAGTGGCGGAAAACAAAAACTGAAAACATCTCAAAAGAAAAATACCACCCCACTTTAGATTGGAGACAATTCCCAAAAGGATTCTGAATGCCTCAACAATTTCGAAGAACTGAAGAACAAAATAAGAGTAAGGAAGTTGAGCTCCTTCCACTGCTCATCCTCCTGATTGACTTTTGTTTCAGTGTAATGCCTTAGAGGACGTATGTAAAATCCTAAACAGTCTTGAAGCCATTGATCCAGTGAAGGATCCAGACCAAGAGGCAAAGGTGATCCAGCTGATGAAGGAAATTGATGTGAGTTTGGAATTTTCTAAGATTTTGACTGTTTAACGTGATTTTTGAAGGAATACCGCAAAAATCTTGATCAAAGTCAGAAGGAGTTGTTGAGGATCAAGAACATTGAAGAGAACAAGGAGGCGATTCACAAGAAGGAGTTGAGGGAACGAGACAAGAAGATGGAGGGAAAATTGAAGGAAATCGACGAGGTACTAGGATTGACTTCTGCCTTCTTCACACAAACAGCGGATGTCTTCTTGTTTATCTCCATAGTTGAGGAAAAAACTTGAAAGCCTGGAGAAAGATAATTTTAAGGAGAAGTCCAATTGCCGAGACCTTCAAGAGAAGTTTAGCAACAAACAGAAAGAAATAGAAGACCTCGAGAAGAAGTTTGTTCTCACATTGAGAGGCATAGCCTCATCTAAATATGCCTATTTCCCAGATTCAAAACTTCTTCCCAAGCAAATTCAGTACACCAAGTGAGAAACCAGGATCTTGAGAGGATGGTGAAGAAATTGGAAACTGAACTAAAAGAAGCCCACGGGGACGTCGAAAAACAAAACAAAATTCACTGTGCTTTCAGGAGTGAGTTCGAGCCAGTCCAACTCTCCTTGTGTGACATTCTCCTTCTAGGTCAAGTCCATGAACAAGCAGAGGAAATCAAGACTCTAAAGAGCGATCTAGGGAACACAAAGAAGCAGAAGGAGGATCTTGAGAAAGAGATTCATACTTTAAGACAGGTGTGCGTTTATATTTGCTTTCAAAAAGAGACTACGAATTCGCGAGGTTGTGCCGTTTTTTTGGTTTCACTTCTCCGCATCTCCCTCAATTTAAAAGGAATTGCGAGAAATTGATATAATTTGGCCCTGAAAGGGGAACTTTCTTTTTTTTTTGTACTTTTTTCTTCTTCTTCTAGTGGCGCTACAGTCCGGGGTGGACATGGGCCTCAACCAACATGCTTCTCCAGCTAGCACGATCTTTTGCCAGCTGCCTCCAGTTGTGCACTCCAAATTGGTTGAGGTTCTTCTCCAGTTGCGTGCGCCGTCTTAGCCTAGGCGGTCCTCTGTTGCACACACAATGGGTCAGATTCGAAGACATTTTGGGCCGGTGCAGTGGTGCCCATACGCTCTACATGACGTATCTTTCGACATCATCAAGTGCTGTATCCGAAGACGCTTGACCAGGCCCATGTCGCTGTACAGTCTCTAGAATTCGTCGTTAAATCTTCACCTCCAGATACCATCAACGCAAACAGGACCAAAAATTGCACGCAAAACTTTTTTCTCTAAAAAACTGAAGAGCTTATCAGGATGTCGGCAAACAATACGGCAGAAAACATCTTTTGGGCGATGTTAAGAAGACTGATCTCTCGATAATTGGCGCAGTCAAAGGGGTCTCCTTTCTTGTGGACCGGGCAAAGGACGCTAAGATTCCACTCATGGGGCATGCTTTCCTCCTCTATAAGATACAGATGAGCTGGTGCATGCGCCCAGCCAACTCATCTTCTTCTTCTTGTGGCGCTACAGTCCGGGGTGGACCTGGGCTTCAACCAACATGCCTCTCCAGCCAGCACGATCTTTCGCCAGCTGTCTCCAGTTGCGCACTCCAAGTTGGTTGAGGTCCTTCTCCACTTGTGTGCGTCACTTCAGTCTAGGTCGTCTGTTGCGTTGTCCCAATGCCTCGGATTCAAAGACTTTTCGGGCCGGAGCAGTGGTGTCCATACGCTCTACATGGCTTAGCCATCTTAAGCGTTGTATCCGTAGACGCTTAACCAGGCGCATGTCGCTGTACAGCCTATAGAGTTCGTCATTAAATCTTCTCCTCCAGATGCCATCAACGCAAACAGGACCAAAAATCGCACGCAAAACTTTCTCTAAAGCAGCATCTTCGGCTGCTTTAAATAGTTCTGCTGGCAGTTCGTCCGTTCCAGCAGCTTTGTTCGACTTCAGCTTGGATATTGTTATCTTCACCACGTCTAAGTCGGGGGAACGGAATTCTTGTTTATCACCATCTACATCGAATGGTACATTCTACCTAACAGCGGAAATGGGGCCGTCATCGCCCTTAAGGAGTCTGCAGAAATGATCCTTCCAGATTCTCAGCACGGACTGCGACTCTACCACGAGTTGTCCATTTTGATCCCGACAGGCTTCGGTCCGAAACTTGTGTCCACCGGATAACTGTTTTACCTTTGGTAAAAATTTCGGTGTTCATTCCTGCCACAACACCTTTCCATTTCCTCGACCGCTCGCTTCTCATGTTCCTTTTCCCTTTTGAGAAGGCGGTGCTCTTCCCTTCTTCTCTGTTCGTAGAACTCACGGACAGCCCTCGTCGTTCGATGCAGCGTCACCTTTTAGGCGTCTTATTTAGCTGCGTGCGCTTGCCTGCCCTCGTCGTCAAACCATGGGTTCCTTCTGGGTGGTGATGTGAACCCAGCACATCAGTGGCAGCTTCTTTGATGGCTTCTTAACAACGTTTCCAGTCTTCTTCTATGGTCAGTGAAGGCAGCGTCGAACTCTCAGCGAGTTCCAGGGAAAATCGGTCGGCAAAGTTCCCAAGGATCAGTTGCGATTGTAACTTTCCGACGTCAAACCGTTTTGGCCTGTCTCGACTCCGTTGCTCTCTCGATATCCAGGTTCTTACCTTGGCTACAACAAGGTGATGATCTGAGTCGATGTTTGCACCTCGAAAGGTTCGGACATCGAGAATACTGGAGCAGTGTCCAGGTGGCTGGATGTTCATGTGTGGGAACCGCGTGCTAGCCACAGAGAGATTTCGCTCCGAGGCGAAGTCTAACAGCCTGAGTCCGTTTCCGGATGTGTTGTCGTGCAGGCTGTGTTTACCGATGACTCCAGCAAAGATGTCCTCCTTTCCCAGCTGAGCGTTGAAATCTCCTAGAACGATCTTGGTCTCGTAGCTGGGGCATCGTTTGGCCCTGAAAGGGAAACTTTCTTTTTTTTGTACTTTTTTCTTCTTCGTTTAGTGGCGCTACAGTCCGGGGTGGACCTGGGCCTCAACCAACATGCCTCTCCAGCCAGCACGATCTTTCGTCAGCTGTCTCCAGTTGCGCACTCCAAGTTCGTTGAGGTCCTTCTCCACTTGTGCGCGCCACCTTAGTCTAGGTCATCCTTTGTTGCGTTGTCCCAATGGCTCGGATGTTAAGAGTCATTTCAGGACATTAACGTAATTTCCTCCGTTCGTTTGTCAGCTAAACCTTCCACGGCAAGAGGCCAATGTCACAAAGGAAAGTTCGTCAGCTTGTGATCCACAAAGAGCTGAAATGCCACAAAATCAGCTGAATTCGCAGATTTCAAATTTCATTTGTGCTAAATTTTAACTGAATCGGTAGACCTAAACCATTGCACTTCCATTTCAGGACGTCGAGAGGCATAGAGAAGTAAACAACGAGCTCATAGCGTGCAAAGACAACGCGAAGGGTGCTGAGACGGAAATTCACAATCTGCGCCAGACTATCAAGTAAGTTCGACCAAATTTCGTTAAGTTTCGTTCACTTTTACCATATGCGTACATTGCCTAGAGAATTGGAGAACAAACTTGAAAGCCTTCAAACCGAAGCCTGTCTCTCCAAAGACACCCAAGATGAGGTTTGTTTTTCTCTGCCCCCACAGCCTCAGTCTAAAGTTGCTAAAATTCCAGCTCAATAAACTTAGGAGCAGCAACACAGAAAAAGACCAAGCGATCAAGCTGCTCGACATGGAACTGACCAAGGCACAATTTCAGAACAAGAAACTCGAGGAGAAGATCGCTATGGACCGAAACTTGCTCAGAGTTCGCTGCAACCTGATAGAGTCCCTTCAGGCCAAGGAAAAAACGCAAAAGATTCACCTGCAAGATCTCTTCACCGAAGTTGGCGACCGGAATAACGACATTCAAATGGTGAGGGCGTGGGAAAACACCATCAACCACCGGTAGAGAGAGTAAATTTGCAGACTTTACCTCCTTTGCAGTTGAAAACTGAACTCTTGACGAAAACCGAGGAGTTTCAGAATCTTTTCTCGACACTGAGCGCCAAGCAAATTGAGCTCACTCGCCAAGAGCACATGATCAAATTGTTGCGGGAGAACAACGAGCGAGCACAGACGTTACGTACCAAGCAGGAGGCGAAGATTGGACGGCTGGAAGAGGAAGTTGCCCATCTCAAGCAAACTGTGTAAGGATGGTGTGAATTTAGCTCATTTATTTTTTCTCAATTTTTTCTTGGCAGAGGTTTGTATCAGAATGCGATACTGACGAATGAGACCCTGAGGAGGAATCTTATGAAGGCCGAGGCGAACTGGGAGAACGAAATGAAGGACAATGCGGTTTATTACATCGAGGAGAGGCGCAGGAAGAGACACATTGACATAAATGTGAAGAAGTATGAGAAATAGAAGATTGACTCGACCGAATAAAAAATTGATTTGTTAGAGAAATTTGAGAATGTTTGTAGAATGGAAATATATGTCATGTAGTGTCATTTGCTCTTGAACTTTTGAGTGATGAGTTTTGGAATGAAGTGAAGCGGGACAAGCAGGGCTTGATTAAATTTGTTTTCAAAGAGGCTTATGCTTGCCCCTCGAGCCAACTGCATCGCTTGAATGTGTTAAATGTTGTATGGCGCGACAGTCACAGGGGACCAGGGCCTAGGTTGCTCATCAACTACTCGTGTTGTACGCGCTACTGTTCTGTCACGAGTAGAAGGGACGTTTTTTGCGGACTCCGAACGGCGAAGTTTGAGAAACTTTCTTAGATAGCAGCTCTTTGAGTATTGTCAGCTACTCGAAAAAGGTGGTGCCGTGAAAAATTCGAGATGTTCAGCGGGGAATCGAACCCGGACCTTCGGCGTCTGAGTGTCACTAAGTCCCGGCGGCCACATTTGAATGTGTCCACGTGTCATTTTTATGAAAGGAAGCCATTTTTTTGACAATAAAACTTCAGGATGTTTATTCTAAGGCTCGTCAGTCGGAGTCGTTTGATTTGGTCGTCAACAGGTGTTCAGTCCATATCCGAGGCGTGTTCTAGGTTTTGGACCGTTTTGATTTATGTGGTGAGGGAGTTAACCTCAGGCACAATTCACAGACTTGTAGGCTAGGCCCCTTTTTTAAACTTTGGGCGAAGAGATTCCCTGCAGAAATCGGTTCATTATGCAACGGTTGATGTGTTGGCTATACACGGGCTTCCGCAAGAAGGCTATATGTCAACTTAATCTATGAACTAGCGGGGATAGTTCTGCAAGCGATTATTTATCTTTTTTGTGTTGATGGTATTGGAAAGAGAAGTTTCAACGATGGAGTTTATGGGCTGTTCGACGGCATGTGCTTGGGCAAGCAGAACGCGATTAGACGAACACAGCGAGCCGTCGAAGAGGCGTTTGTTGACGTTGACGCGTAAGTTTCTGAAATGAGTCTGGCGGTATACGAGGGCCTTGTCGTTGCTGTCGATACACAACATCGATGTCTTGGTTAGAACTTCGAGTTAGTCACAGACTTCGTGGTGAATAGGACCAGCATAAGAATCGAAATAAAACGCAGAACCACTATTGATAATCGTGGTTTTCTTGGACTCAAGAGGCAATTAAGTAAAAGATTCCTCTGTCGAAAGACAAAGCTAACTTTGTTTGACACTTTGATCATACCAGTCCTGTTTTTCGGTGCGGAAACTTGGACGTAATTGGAAGGGAATGAGAAAGCCCCTAGTTCTGCTAGCAATTTTAAGTCTTTTTTGTGTCAATGGCATTTGGAGGAGATGATTCACCGACGAGTCCCAAGTAAATAATGTTGTCAATTATTTGTATCAGGAAACCTTTATAGCTACAGTTTAGACAGCTATAAAAAGGAGCTGAGATAGACGAACAGTAACAGTTAGAGAGCTTGAATTTGTTACACTCAGGTGCATAGTACATATTTGACTCCATTTTATGCCCGAAGTTCAAAAACATTAATTGAGGTTTGGAGCTTATATCAAAATTTAGCGTTGCAAGCCAGTGTCGCAACAGAGTCATGTCCCAATTGTTGACGACTGTCGGAATTCAGAATTGAAATGTAAAATACAAAAGACAACCAAGTCCTTTAATGGCTACCATCTCCCATCTCGTCTACAAACGTTAACAATCACCAGTAAACGAGTCAAAGTCATTTAGCGTTGCAAACCAGTGTCGCAACAGATTCATGTCCCAATTGATAGCAGACACCAGGTCCAAAGGACTGTTTAGGTCATAAGGTAAACTTATGTCATCGGCACAAGTAAATGGGAAAAACTCAGCAGAGGATGGCCAAGGTTGACGTGGCGCACACGAGTGGAGAGGACCTTTAACCAAATTCGAGGGCGCTGTTCCCCAACATTTAAAAAATCATTGTAATTAAACTGATTTATAAAGGAAGTACGAGAAATGAACTTAAAAACTTTCGTCCAAAATCAATATTGCCGGTAGTAGAAATGTGTATGGAAGAGGTGATAACCAACTGAATACAAGATTTTGTAGCTAAATAATTCACTGATAAATACCAGGTATGCCGGTATGAAAAGAGCGCCAAGATACAAATGTCTCGATAGGGAACATTTGTTGTGAACGAGCCCTTATTTGATTTTTGTTTGTTTGCTATGACATCTGTGAAAAATATTTAGTATACATCAAGTCATTGAACAGACAACATCATATTTTTTCATCGTGTTAAAAATGTCGAATTTTGTACCAGAAAGTGATGATTTGAGCAAAGCATTAATTTTTTGTTTTCATTTGAAGAAAAATGCTGCAGAGTCGCATCGAATGCTTGTCGAGGCATATGGTGATCATGCTCTATCAGAAGCAACATGCAAAAGATGGTTTCAAGGGTTCAGAAATAATGATTTTGATGTGAGAAATGTAGAACGTGGAAGACCACCAAAAAAGTTTGAAGACGCCGAACTGCAAACGATATTGGATAGAGATGACACTTTGAGTCAAAAGCAAATGGCAGCAATGTTAAATGTTGCACAACAAACAATTTGTGTCCGTTTAAAAGCTATGGGAAAGATCCAAAAGTGTGGACAATGGGTGCCACATGAATTGAATGAAAGACAGATGGAAAACCGGAAAAACACTTGTGAAATTTTGCTTCAAAGACACAAAAGAAAACCGGTTTTGCATCGGATTGTTACTGGCGATGAAAAATGGATTTATTTTAAGAATCCTAAACGGCCACGGTCGCCGTGGACGAGTGGGTAGAATGCGACGCTCACACGCCGAAGGGTCTAGATTCGACTCCCAGCTCAACACCAATTTTTCGAATTTAACAGCACCACCTCTTTCTAGCTGCTGACAACACTCAAAGAGTAATAACTGTCTAAGAAAGCTTCTTAAATCTCGCAGTTCGGAGTCGGCAAAAAACTGTAGGTCCCTTCTACTCGTGAGAGAACAGTAGCGCGCACAACACGAGTAGTTGGTGAGCAAGCTAGGCCCCGGTCCCCCTTTGGACTGTGGCGCCAACAATTATTATTATTATTATTAAACGGGAAAAATCATGGGTTAATCTGGGACAACATCGACTGAAAAAGCAGATCGATTCGGCAATAACCGAACCGGTGGGACCAGAAACGTGTGCTGTACCACGAGCTCCTAGAGCCTGATAAAACCGTTAATACTGATCGCTACCGACAACAAATGATCAATTTGAACCATGCATTGATCGAGAAACGACCAGAATGGGCCAGAAGGCACGGCAAGGTAATTTTGCTCCATGACAATGTACCTCCACGCAAAGCAAAACCGGTTCAGGATACAATCGAAACACTTGGCTGGGAGCAGCTACCCGCTGTATTCACCAAACTTGGCTCCTTCCGACTAACATTTGTTTTCATCGATGGGACACGCATTGGCTGAGCAGCACTTTGATTCCTACGAGGAGGTCGAAAGTTGGGTGTTTGATTGGTTTGGTTTAAAACACGAACAATTTTGTTGGCATGGTATTCCCAAATCGCCAGAAAGATGGTCAAAATGTGTAGAAAACAATGGCCAATACTTTGAATAAAATGTTTTTACTTTCCCATTAATAATGGTATTTTATTTAAAAAAAAAAACGCTCATTGCATACCGGTATACCTGGTACTAGTTATTACAGTTTCCAGAAACATAAAAGTACTGGTAAACTGTCAACTGCGTTCGTGAATTGTGTTGATGAAAGCCTGAATAAAAGCTTTCATCGCTTGGTGTTACTCGTTGACTTCAGCAAAGCTTTCGACACCCTCAATCATAGTACACTAGATTTCATTGCTATAAGCTTATGTTAAATTGAAAACACCTACAGCCAAAACGAGGATGTGCAATATGGGGTTCCGCAAGGTTCAAAATTGGGTCCACTCCTATTTATATTATATCCCAATGATTTATTACTAATTTTTAAAAATTCCCATAGCCATTCGCATATGCGTATGCTACGGCTATTGTGGTGCGTCACAGATCATTGCACAAGAACCCTCGACGTTCATAAATTAACACAAGAGCGCGGCAAGATATACAAATAAAATTTAAATTGACAATGTTCGTGAATGACGACTGTCGGAATTCAGACTTGAAATGTAAAATACAAAAGACAACCAAGTCCTTTGATGGCTACCTATCTCCTATCTCGTCCACAAACGTTAACAATCACCAGTAAAGGAGTCAAATGTTTGAAAGGGCTACACAAAATCAACCCAAAGCTTAATAAAAATAAGAACATTGCAGATGGCTCTTGAAGATAAGCAGGAAGAGTTCCACAATGCGGTGAAGTGGTGTCACGACTACGGCTTATCGATCAATGCATCTTAAACTAAAATGATGCATATACGAAATCCTCAATTTATCGCTTCACAATCACAAGTCTGCGTCAGAAATAAACTATGTACAAAGTCCACGTGTAGTTCTATCGAAACAGTAGAAAATTATAGATACTTGGGAGTTACAATCGACAGTAACTTTCTGTGGGATGTACACATAAATGAACTACGAGTGAGCCTAAGATGATCATTATAATGCACTAAATCATCCACGGTATCATGCCACAACAGACGTCCTAAAACAAGTATACTTTGTTGATGTATGGTGTAATGCATCAGTGACACATGTCCAAAAGCTCCAACAACTCCAAAACTAAGCACTAAAGAAAATTGGTGTACGCAACCAGCACAACATTCAGAAGCAACGACGTCTCAAAGTGCTTTCAGCAAAGGATATCTTCAAGATGACCCTTATACTGGAGTGTTGCAATGACAATCGATTTGCAAAACCGATTCAATATGAAGTCAACAGAGAAAGGCGGACGCAAGGCATGCTTCATAAGCGCCGTTTCAATAACATTTATGGAGGACGACAGATAAGATTCAGTGTACCTGAAACCCTTAATACAATACCACAAGCTCTCAAAAATATATAAAAATTTGAAAACAGGGAAAAAAATAATAAAAAAAATAAGTTATCAAAAATCACCATTCCAATTTGGTGGTTGTGGCCGGCGTGGCGTAGTGGGTAGAGTGCGACGCTCACACGCCGAAGAGTGTAGGTTCGATTCCCGGCTAAACACCTCGAATTTTTCACGGCACCACCTCTTTCGAGCTGCCGTCAACACTCAAAGAGTAATAATTGTCTAAGAAAGCTTCTCAAACTTCGCCGTTCGGATTCGGCAAAAAACTGTAGGTCCCTTCTACTCGTGAGAGAGTAGTAGCGCGCACAACACGAGTAGTTGATCAGCAAGCTAGGCCCTGATCCTCCTGTGGACTGCCGCACCCATAATTATTTATATCAAGTGGCACCAGCTTTCGACCTTATGTATTCCTTTGAATGTTGCATTCACATCATTGTGTGACTCATTTTTGACGTTTGAGCTGTTTATCAAAAAGAAGAAAGTTCGCCCCACACCACTGTACAAAATCGTCTCATTTTCCAGCTCAAAATCCCAGTTACAACTTCTGCCAGTAAACGAGTGACTTCAATACGTAACACTGCTCCAGATTCGAAGCAGCACTCGACTTCCGCTGTCGAAGTGCTAACGTTCTCCTCCCCTGGTGATGCCCTAAAAGGAAAGGCAGGAAAAGCAAACCAGCTAGTGTGCCTCCAACCTCGACTTCGCCAGCATAATCGGCGTCATGTGGTGTTCAGTCCAAAATGGGGTTTCGGAATATGTTTGAACCATTTATATGGTCAACAGATGGTGCCTTGAAACAGTTCCTAATGTAAACGGTCGACATGTGTGTTTGACCTGGTGTCGTGAGCGAGATACATACATTATGTTATTCACAGCTCTGGGAAATTGAAACTTGCTTACTTTGACTATTCGAATAATAAAAGTTTGTCGACGTGACACCTCGTCTTACAATGAAGTTCCGGCAAAACCAAAAGTCAAATAAAATTAAGAATTAAGAACCTGTTGTTGTTGGCCCCGAAGGCCAAGGGCCCCGACTTTCACGGTCTTCTGTTAAGCGCTTTCACAAGAGATGTCAGAAAGAGATGTCAGCAAGAGATGTCAGCAAGAGATGTCATCGCTTGACCTTTATAAAAAGATTACAAGAATCAAACAACATTTCTGGACAAGGTGATCTAAGGAATACACACAACGACAAACCAAATGACAGACTGCAGTTGCGTCGGAGGTTTCGTCTTGAGTGCTGACTATAAGAGGCCACTGCAGCAATCGATGTTGGAGCGTGTACAACGAGTTATACCGGATGCTGATAAAAATTAACGTCCGTGCGAAGGGAACAATTCTAAGGCGACCTTTTCTTTGTTTAACTCTGCTATCAATCTGACGAGTTTGGTCTTCTTCTTCTTCTTGTGGCGCTACAGTCAAGGACGGACCTGGGCTTCAACCAATATGCCTCTCCAGCAAGCACGATCTTTCGCCAGCTGTCTCCAGTTGTGCACTTCAAGTTGGTTGAGGTCCTTCTCCACTTGTCTTAGTCTAGGTCGCCCTCTATTGCGTTGTCTCAATGGCTCGGATTCAATGACTTTTCGGGCCGAAGCAGTGGTGTCCATACGCTCTACATGGCCTAGCTAAGTTAAGTGTTGTATTAGTGGACGCGTGACCAGGCGCATGTCGCTGTACAGCCCGCAGAGTTCATCATTAAATCTTCTCCTCCAAATGCCATCAACGCAAACATCACCAAAAATCGCACGCAAAACTTTTTTCTCGAAGACACTAAGGGCTTTCTCATCCGCCTTTGCTAACGTCCAAGATTCCGCGCCATAAAGTAGAACGGGGATGATCAAGCTGTTATATAAAGCGAGCTTAGTCCTTCGAGAGAGGGCTTTATTAATCAATTGCCACTTGAGCCCAAAGAAACATCGATTGGCAAGAGTGATTCTGCGTTTGATTTTGGTTCTGATGTTGTTGTCCCTGTTTACTACGGAGCCGAGGTAGACGAAGTCCTTGACTACCTCGAAGTTTCTGCTGCCTAGTGTGACGCTCTGGGCATGGGCCTATGCACGCGAGGTAACGTCGTTGATTGCGCTCAACATGGCGAGCTGCCAAGGCAATCCTCGTTAGTGCACAGGTCAAGTTGACATACAGCCTCCAAGTGGCGCCCCCTGGATAGCCATCACAACACCCGTTGTATGGTGAACTAATGTATGCAGCGACCCCCTCTGCCCGAGGATTTAAATAATGGGCCTGGCCTACCAGTCTGTGGGTTGTGCGTGAGGGTAACTTCCTTACCACGTAAAAAAGAAAAATAGTTCAGAAAAACCGATATGCCTCGGATAAGGACGGATTAACTGTTGACGACCCCAGCAAACGTTTAAAGGACAACGATTTTCGGTTTTGCACGTGGAATGTGAGGTCCCTTAATAGGCCACGTGCAGCCGAACAACTTGCGGAGGCCCTTGACAGCTACAAAGCTGACATAACCGCCATCCAGGAAGTGCGATGGGATGGGCCTGGCATAAAAGCGATGAAGAACTGCGATATCTACTACAGCAATTGCTATAGAGAGAGAAGGCAGCGCTTATTCGGATGCGGATTTGTTGTTCGAGGCAGACTTAGGCAAAAAGTCTTGAGTTACGACCCAGTCAGCGAGCGCCTCATGACAATCCGCATCAAGGCTAAATTCGGGAACATCAGCCTAATATGCGCTCACGCCCCGACAGAGGAGAAGGATGACAACATCAAGGATGACTTCTATGATCTCCTAGAAAGAACATACGATCGATGCCCCAGCTATGACACCAAGATCGTTCTAGGAGATTTCAACGCTCAGCTGGGAAAGGAGGACATCTTTGCTGGAGTCATCGGTAAACACAGCCTGCACGACAACACATCCGGAAACGGACTCAGGCTGTTGGACTTCGCCTCGGGGCGAAACCTCTCTGTGGCTAGCACGCGGTTCCCACACCTGAACATTCACAAAGGAACCTGGCGATCTCCTGATCAATCAACCGTCAACCAGATTGATCACGTTGCGATCGACGTCAGACACTCCTCCAGTATTCTCGATGTCCGAACCTTCCGAGGTGCAAACATTGACTCGGATCATCACCTTGTTGTAGCCAAGGTAAGAACCCGGATATCGAGAGAGCAACGGAGTCGAGAAAGGCCAAAACGGTTTGACGTCGAAAAGCTACAATCGCAGCTGATTGCTGGGAACTTTGCCGACCGAGTCTCCCGGAAACTCGCCCAGAGTTCGACGCTTCCTGCACTAAGCATAGAGGAAGAATGGAAACGTTGTCAAGAAGCCATCAAAGAAGCTGCCACTGATGTGCTGGGTTTCACGTCACCACCCAGAAGGAACCCATGGTTTGACGACGAGTGCAGGCAAGCGCA
Organism: Eristalinus aeneus; assembly: GCA_955652365.1. Taxonomy (NCBI): domain Eukaryota; kingdom Metazoa; phylum Arthropoda; class Insecta; order Diptera; family Syrphidae; genus Eristalinus; species Eristalinus aeneus. The sequence continues at coordinate 94,214,743 of OY019131.1, forward strand.
CGCAGCTAAACAAGACGCCTATAAGGCGACGCTGCATCGAACAACGCGAGCTGTTCGTGAACTCTACGAACAGAGAAGAAGGGAAGAGCACCGGCTTCTCAGAAGGAAAAAAAAGGAGCATGAGAAGCGCGCGGTCGAGGAAATGGAAAGGTGCTTTGGCAGGAATGAAGTCCGAAGGTTTTACCGAAAGGTAAAACAGCTATCCGGAGGATACAAGGTTCGGACCAAGGCCTGCCGGGACCAAAATGGACAACTAGTAGTAGAGTCGCAGTCTGTGCTGAGAATCTGGAAGGATCACTTCTGCAGACTCCTAAACGGCGATGACGACCCAAATCCCGCTGTTAGGCAGAATGTTCCACTCAATTTGGACGATGATAGACAAGCATTCCGTCCCCCCGACTTAGACGAGGTGAAGATAGCAATATCCAAGCTAAAGTCGAACAAAGCTGCTGGAGCGGACGGACTGTCCGCAGAACTATTTAAAGCAGCTGGAAATGACCTGGTTGGGTGCATGCACCAGCTCATCTGTAAGATATGGTCGGAGGAAAGCATGCCCGATGAGTGGAATCTCAGCGTCGTTTGCCCGGTCCACAAAAAAGGAGACCCCTTTGCCTGCGCCAACTACAGAGGGATTAGTCTCCTGAACATCGCATACAAGATCCTCTCTGCCGTATTGTGTGAGCGTCTGAAACCATTTGTCCATGACCTGATAGGTCCCTATCAGTGTGGTTTCAGACCAGGGAAGTCCACAATAGACCAGATCTTCACATTACGGCAGATCCTGGAAAAGACCCAAGAAATGCAAATTGACACCCACCACCTATTCGTCGATTTTAAGGCTGCATATGTGCATAGTGTGCATAGAGACGAGCTGTACAGTGCCATGTCTAGTTTTGGCATTTCTACCAAACTCGTCAGATTGTGTAGGATGACGATGGAGAACTCTCGCTGCTCCGTCGAGATCGGTAACGAACTCACCAAGACCTTCAATGTCAAAAAAGGTTTTAGACAATGCGACGCACTATCATGTGACTTCTTTAACATCATCCTCCACAAGATCGTGCGATATGCGGCCTTGAAATCGACGAGTAGGTGGTGAGTGTCGATTTGCACTTCCTGAGTCATTCCCAGGATCTGCCGTAAAGTGAAGATCTGGTCTATCGCGCCGTTCAGTTCATTCTTACATTTTCTCCTCCGATTGCGATAGAATACACGGATGTCCAAAATGAGCTAAATGGTGCGGAGGGGCAAACAAGAAATGACGCACATCATTGACGTCTCGGCCAGAACCTTAGCACAGGCAACTATAAAATAGAGGTAGTGAAGCACTGCGTCTGTCTCGGCTCACAACAACTCTTGGTCATCCTCACTTCTTTGGGATCCCAAGGATCAAGGAGCAATTGAGTGATCGAGTCGCTTCTCAATGGAGCTACCTACAACACTAAAATCATCCCTCACCTGCTCTATATCGCAAAAGCTTGGACATTCTTAAGAGCGGTGCCTTGAAGAGTCTTCGGTACAGCATGCGTTGATGGTGTCTGGAGAAGATTCAACCATGAGCTGTTTGACTAAGGAGGGGCATGAGCAAGTCGTCAACAGATTCGGCGTCTGCGATGATTAGGCCATGCATCGTCCGTGGAAAGGCTCCTGCAGTCCGAAGAATTTTCAACTTAGAAGCAGTGGGACACTGCACTGTCCACAGACCCGATGGCGCACATAAGGACTACAACCAGCTTTTTCTTCTGACCCGATGGCGCACATAAGTACTACAACCAACTTTTTCTTCTTTTTTTTGGAGGTTGGAAAATATTGCACAGACTCGAAAATTGTTTCATTGCGCTACCAATTGATCTTCCGGAGGAACACCAGCAAGCTTCAGCTCTCACCACATCAGCGCCAAACAGCCGCCACTTGATTCCATCAAAGGAGGAACAAAAGAAGTGCTGTACAGTGTCTTCATCTCCTCTTCAGGCGCGCAGAGGACTTCATCACTAATCCGAAGCCCACTTAAGAGCTTAGCGAAGGTAAAGGATCGCGTTACAACATCAACAAGCCATCTGCAGTGTCTCCTGTCTAGAGACAGCAGAAATCACGCTGATTTCTTGCTGACGTTTGGGCGCCTGGACTTGGTCAACCTGCATCCTGGAGAGTCATGCAATCTCTGGTTGTGCTGTCGAGAGACCCAACCGTTGACAGAAGCCTTAAACAAGAACGCGGGCAATCCCAAGGTGGGTATCAGCTTGACCTGCGAAATTGTAAGCAGCTGGCCAAGGATCGTGCCAGCTGGAGAGGCTTGTTTGTTGAAGTCCAGTGCTACCCAGACTGTTGCATAGAACCAAAAGTTGATCGTAACATCTTCCTCTCCGCTCAAACCACGTTTCCGTGGCACTGTGCCCTGTGTTTATTGAAATATCCAAAACCCGACTGTCCCTGAGGGAGAGAGCTTCATTGTCTCTTAAACCCACAGAAACAGCTGTTGACATGAGGGCTTGCTTTCGAGACCAATGCCTTCATCTCTATGTGCTGCGGAGCTGAAGAAGATAAAGCGCATGATACGAAGTTGAGGAAGATAAAGCGCATGATGCGGAGCTGAGAAAGATAAAGCGCTTAATGTGGAGTTGAAGAAGATAAAACGCTTGATGCGGAGCTGAGAAAGATAAAGCGCTTAATGTGGAGTTGAAGAAGATAAAACGCTTGATGCGGAGTTGAAGAAGATAAAGCGCTGGATGTCGAGTTGAAGACGATAAAGCCCTTGGTGCGGAGTTGAGGAAGGCGCTTGACAACCTTAAATTTTTGCTGACCTCAGTCCGAGACGTACTTTTTCTGCGTCTTTCACAAGCAACAGTTCCTTCCGTCAACGCCAAAGGTCTGATTTCGGGACAAATGTATGTGTCCCTATTTTCTGCGCAGCTTCAATGTTTCTCCTGTCCAATGTGTCGCTCAGTCAGAAACGTGCGTCCTTCATAGACACGAGCTCTTCCGTTAAGGCTATCGATGTACACAACACTTCCGGTCTGCATTGAATGTCTAAAGACATCTGAAAGATCCTAGAAACCTTGTCCCTAGGGCCTAATCCCATCTATCTTCCCAAACGGAATGTTTGCAGTGTCAAATCGTCACAGTTCCGGCTTCACAACAATCCGCCAAGCGGAAAGTATTTCCAGGCATTGAAACCGCAATCAAACGAATGACCCACGCCGTTTCACTACATTCCACAAAGCCGTGCCCAAGACAATTACACTCGCCGTTCTAGTTCATAATCAGCTGCAGTAACCGTCGGCGTCGCGGTCGCCGTCTGATTAAAACTTGAACTTGAATCAAATGCCTTATCGAGCAGCGCTTGCGTTACTAAATGCAAATGCACGCTCATTAGCGAAGGCCGCGCAAAAGAATCACCCCCGATAACGAGTTGTAGTTTCAGTCGGTCACCGATGTGAGATTCCCCAACGTAATGTGCCCCCCACTCTCACAGAACATCCCCATTCACAAGAAAGACAGGGAGAGAAAGAGAGAGAAGGAGGCAACAGCAGCACGGCGCAAATAATCAATTCAAACTCATTTGTATATCAGCGACGTAATTGATCTCAATTAACGCCGACGCACATGTACGGTCGGCGGTGTTGGTGTGTGCGCGACGAATCGTCATCTATTCCAGCCGCACTTCGGCGAACGCCAAGCGCCTCAACTGGACGCGGTCAGCCTTTAGTTCCGCAGTAACAATCGAGCAGTTAAGTCGTGGCATCTTTCATTCCTCTCCCAAGTTGGTGTTGTGGGGGTGAATTCCAGTCCGTTGGAACGTTTTTTTCTTTTTTTTTGCGATTTTCGCGTTTGAAACCATAAAAGTGTCCTCGCAGCATAAAGCAGATTCGTGGCGCTTCTGAAGTGTGAGACCAGATAAAGGTACGACGGCTCTCGGTATTGGTTTCAAGGAAAACGAAAGCTTGACCTCTTGCGGGGTGCGTTGTGCTGTGTTGTGCTTCCTGATAAGGCAGTGAAAAGTGTCGCAGTCAAAATATTCAAAAACAATTCGAATATTCTAGGAAATTCGAGGTTCATTCATGGTGTGGGGTCGGCTGCGCGGCGATTAATTTCAATTCAAGCGGTGGGATGCAACTGCTTCGGAAGGGACTGTGCAATTGAATGATTCCGATGCGACTTACGTTGCGCGACGGAACTAATTCGATGCTGTGTGTGTTTTGATGAGTGTTTGTCCCAATGAAAAAAATGAACTCTGTAAACAGATTAAGTAAGAGTCTGATTCATCGTGGGGAGGGTGATGGCTCTGAGAGGAGTTCCTGACGCACTTGGAAACCCTAGGAATTTTTGAGCGCCTCCACGCAACATTTGCACTTTTTCTTAAGTTGTCTGTGACGAATGCGGCGACATGTGGGTCAGAGGGGAGAGTTCTGATGAGGACTAGGACTTGGCTTCTTTAACGTGTTATTGCTCTTTTGCGAGGGGAGGTGACCTAAACTTTAATGCGGCAATGTTTGAGAAGTGGTTACCTCCTGCATGTGCAAGAATTGTGTCGCCTTGGATTGGAACTGCGGCTCATCCTCAGAAGAGTTGACTCAGTTTTTGTGCTTTGTAATGGCGGTGAGGATGGAGCTGGAGTGAATAAGCTCATCGGGGTAACACTAACTGCAGCTGAACTGAGCCACGGCGCAGAGTGATGCCCTTGTATGAGGAACGCGGAAATAAATCTGTAACTTTTGCACCCGTTGACCGATCTTGATGAAATTCGGAAGAAAGTATCAGTGCCGTAAAATCCTCTTGCTGTCAAAAACTGTCTGAAACAGCATAAGGGATAACAGAGTACTATTAAGTTAAAAAATTGAAAAACGAACTTTTTTTGTTTAATTGCATGGAAAAACTATTTAATAATAATTTACGACAGTAAATTTAGCCTTCAAACAAAGCTGGAATTCATACCTTTATAGAAAATTACGTTCAATACTATAAACTGACACACTTTCGTTGTAAAAATTACTAAAGTCGGAATTTAGTCTGATAAGGCTTGTGCATCACTACTTAGTGGTTCATGTCCACGATATATGCGCTATACAAGCATTAGTAGGGACATCGTAGAAAAATTAAAAAAAAGTTCTCGAGATTGCTCCACTTGAACGACTCGTTCTCCCAAAGTGCCAAAATGTGCAGCTTGATGTTTACACATACACATACATTGATAAAGAATATTTCAAGCTTTCAGAAAAATATGGCATCCCCCTTGGAGCCTCCTGGAGCACTTTTATTATGCTGCATCAAACATGAAAGTACTTCCCTCAAAAGATGGCCATAACCAAAAGCCTGGTTTAGAAAATTGGTGGTCAAACTGAAAAAACTGTTGATGTAACTTGAAGGTTAAATGTACGCCCTTTCAAACAAATGTAACATCATATTCCAAAATGAATTATTTTAGAAAATATTCTACATTGAATTTTCTTGAAAGGGTCACAACTTTAATATAATTGTACACCGAAATGGCTCATAAGGATTCAACAAAACTTTTGGTTTTCTAGGTTCTCAAAAACGTAGAATCAAAAAACAAATGCTGCTTGCAGAGAGAAAATTATGTTGTTTTGTTTCTTGCAATATCCAAATTAGGGACGAATTTCCAAAAATGACGAAAATTCCTACGACGCCTATAATTCATGCCGAGAATCTCGAAAAAAGCCGATATTCAAAAAACTGTGACTAGGGACGATTGTGCCGTTGAATGGCTGTGACTTGGAACGGCTGCGACTAAAAAAGGCTGCGACTTGGGCAGGGTGCGACTTAGGAAGGCTACGACTTGAAAAGGCTACAACCTGAGGAGGCTGCGACTAGAAACGGCTGCGACTGAGAAAGGCTGCAACTTGGGCAGGTTTCGACTTGGGCAGGCTGCGACTAAGGAAGGCTGCGACTTGAAAAGGCTACAACTTGAGGAGGCTGCGACTAGGAACGGCTGCGACTGAGAAAGGCTGCAACTTGGGCAGGTTGCGACTTGGGCAGGCTGCGACTAAGGAAGGCTGCGACTTGAAAAGGCTACAACTTGAGGAGGCTGCGACTAGGAACGGCTGCGACTGAGAAAGGCTGCGACTTGGGCAGGGTGCGACTTAGGAAGCCTGCGACTTGGGCAGGCTGTGTCTTGGGAAGGCTTCAACTTGGGCAGGTGGTGACTTGGGCAGGCAGCGACTTAGGAAGACTGCGACTTGAAAAGGCTGCGACTAGAAACGGCTGCGACTGAGAAAGGCTGCTACTTGGGCAGGCTGCGACTTAGGGAGCCTGCGACTTGGGCAAGCTGCGACTTGGGCAGGCTGCGACTTAGGAAGGCTGCGACTTAGGAAGACTGTGACTTGAAAAGGCTGCGACTAGAAACGACTGTGGCTGAGAAAGGCTGCTACTTGGGCAGGCTGCTACTTAGGGAACCTGCGACTTGGGCAGGCTGTGAGTTGGGAAGGCTTCGACTTGGGCAAGCGGCGACTTGGGCAGGCTGCGACTTAGGAAGACTGCGACTTGAAAAGGCTGCGACTTGAAACGGCTGCGCCTGAGAAAGGCTGCAACTTGGAACGGCAGCGACTTGGGCAGGCTGCGACTTAGGAAGACTGCGACTTGAAATGGCTGCGCCTGAGAAAGGCTGCGACGAGCCTATAACAACTGCGACTTGCAAATTGCAAAACGGAATCCAAAAGGACACAATTCAGAGGTCTCAGGGAACCTGTGGAACTTTTGCAACCCTCCTGGCATTTGACAAGGAAACGCTCTATTCCAACAAATTCATGGCGAGAACTGAGACGTTTTATGCTTTCTCATGTCCAACAGGGAGATCGTTGTTTCCAATTAAATTCAAATTTCCCGGCATCTCCTTTTGATTGTGCAGACATTTCAATCATTTCCCAAACCTTCCTGTTCCATCCACCTTTCTTCAGTCTCGCAAATTGACTGACAACTTCTGATGTTCTAGAATAATAATAGTTGTTGGCGCTACAGTCCAAAGGGGGATCAGGGCCTAGCTTGCTCATCAACTACTCGTGTTGTGCGCGCTTCTGTTCTCTCACGAGTAGAAGGGACCTACAGTTTTTTGCCGACTCCGAACGGCGAAATTTGAGAAGCTTTCTTAGGCAGTTATTACTCCTTGAGTGTTGTCAGCAGCTCGAAAGAGGTGGTGCCGTGAAATATTAGAAAAATTGGTGTTGAACTAAGAGTCGAACCTAGACCCTTCGGCGTGTGAGCGTCGCACTCTACCCACTACGCCACGGCCACCACAACCGAGGTCAAATTATATGAAAGCGCCCTTTCGACGAAAGCATGTCTTTTAGATCACAGTCTTCACTCGTGAAGCATGGTTGGTTGTTACCAAGCAACTTCTGTCGAATATCACGCCAAGCGCTGTTCCGATAAGAATAAGCTTAATGTTTACTATGCATTCCGACCTTTATCAGCCATCAAAACAGTTGCGACGCCACTATACGTAAATGAATGGAAAAATCTCGACATGAGACAAAAAGAAAGAAAACATTGCCAAAAATGTAGAAACGTGTGACGTCTTCTAATTTGCTGTTGTTTCCAATCGCCGCTTTTGGAATTGAGGGCAGTTTGTGATTACAATTGAAGGTCACAATCACAAACTGGGGATTCCTCAGTATTTTGAATGCCCCACCCGATGCTTCTTCACTTTTGTTTGATCTTGGGATTGGAAAAACTGCTCCTAAAATAACTTTGTCGTGCAGAGAGTATACATGATGAAGTTTCATGTTCTGGAGGAATACTTAAAGTTCTTCACAGTTCGATAATATTGTCTGAAAATGGGAACGAAGCCTTTGCATGTTTTCTAAAACATTGATAATCTTTAGAGCGAGTGTATTCGTTTCAGAAATCGGTGGAAACAATTCAATACGCCAACGCCTTTAAGTCTGGGGAGAAGATGGCATAGCATCTAACTTTTCCACATTGCCAACTTCACTATTGCAACATTTAACTTCATATAGTCTTGGCAACTCGTTTAGATCTAAGCAATTGGCAAGGCAACACCTTTCCTTCGGTGTCGGTGAAGTTTTGTCCCAAATGGGTTTTATCGTTCACTTTTCGATTCTATTCAGCAGCGGAAAAGACTTTCCTTAAGCACCAGACCAAAAAGGAGCATTGAACACACGCCTTTGGCATGAAAGAGTGAATAAGTCGTATTGTTTCGCAGGTTTATTAACGACTTTAACCTAGTGCTATGTTTATGAGAATACCGGAAATAGATAGTCTTTTGGTTGCTCATCCAAATCGTTACCTTCCTCAGTCTCAGACTTCTCATGTCGTAGCCTTTACAAGTGGACGTATTTCCAAGCCGCGACCCTTATATGTCACATCCTGTCCCACTCGCAGACTTTCTTAGTTGTACGCTTTCTAACATGCAGCCTCCCCAAGTCGCTGTCTTCCCAAGTCGCAGCCTCCTCAAGTCGTAGCCTTCCTAAGTCGCGAATTCGCAGCCTTTCTAAGTCCCAACCTGCCCAAGTCGCCGCCTTCCTAAGTCGCAAAGTCGCAGACTTCTTGCAGCCTGCCCAAGTCGCCGTCTTCCTAAGTCGCAGACTTTCCAAGTCGAAGCCTCCTCAAGTCGTAGCCTTTCCAAGTCGCCGCCTTCCTAAATCGCCGCCTTCCTAAGTCGCAAAATCGCAGCCTTCTCAAGTCGTAGCCTTTCCAAGTCGCAGCCTTCCTAAGTCGCAAAGTCGCAGCCTGCCCAAGTCGCCGCCTTCCTAAGTTGCAGCATTCCTAAGTCGCAGCCTTCCTAAGTCGCAGCCTCCTCAAGTCGAAGCCTTCCTAAGTTGCAGCCTGCCCAAGTCGCCGCCTTCCTAAGTCGCAGCCTTCCTATGTCGTAGCCTGCCCAAGTCGCCGCCTTCCAAAGTCGCAGCCTTCCTAAGTCGCAACCTGCCCAAGTCGCCGCCTTCCTAAGTCGCAGACTTTCCAAGTCGCAGCCTCCTCAAGTCGTAGCCTTTCCAAGTCGCAGCCTTCCTAAGTCGCAAAGTCGCAGCCTGCCCAAGTCGCCGCCTTCCTAAGTCACAGCATTCCTATGTCGCAGCCTTCCTAAGTCGCAGCCTCCTCAAGTCGAAGCCTTCCTAAAATGCAGCCTGTCCAAGTCGCCGCCTTCCTAAGTCGCAGCCTTCCTATGTCGTAGCCTGCCCAAGTCGCCGCCTTCCAAAGTCGCAGCCTTCCTAAGTCGCAACCTGCCCAAGTCGCCGCCTTCCTAAGTCGCAGACTTTCCAAGTCGCAGCCTCCTCAAGTCGTAGCCTTTCCAAGTCGCCGCCTTCCTAAATCGCAGCATTCCTAAGTCGCAGCCTTCCTAAGTGGCAGCCTCCTCAAGTCGTAGCCTTTCTAAGTCGAAGCCTTCCTAAGTTGCAGCCTGCCCAAGTCGCCGCCTTCCAAAGTCGCAGCCTTCCTAAGTCGCAACCTGCCCAAGTCGCCGCCTTCCTAAGTCGCAGCATTCCTAAGTCGCAGCCTTCCTAAGTCGCAGCCTCCTCAAGTCGTAGCCTTTCCAAGTCGCAGCCCTCCTAAGTCGCAGCCTGCCCAAGTCGCCGCCTTCCTAAGTCGCAGCATTCCTAAGTCGCAGCCTTCCTAAGTCGCAGCCTCCTCAAGTCGTAGCCTTTCTAAGTCGAAGCCTTCCTAAGTTGCAGCCTGCCCAAGTCCCCGCCTTCCTAAGTCGCAGCCTTCCTATGTCGTAGCCTGCCCAAGTCGCCGCCTTCCAAAGTCGCAGCCTTCCTAAGTCGCAACCTGCCCAAGTCGCCGCCTTCCTTAGTCGCAGACTTTCCAAGTCGCAGCCTCCTCAAGTCGTAGCCTTTCCAAGTCGCAGCCTTCCTAAGTCGCAAAGTCGCAGCCTGCCCAAGTCGCCGCCTTCCTAAGTCGCAGCATTCCTAAGTCGCAGCTTTCCTAAGTCGCAGCCTCCTCAAGTCGTAGCCTTTCTAAGTCGAAGCCTTCCTAAGTTGCAGCCTGCCCAAGTCCCCGCCTTCCTAAGTCGCAGCCTTCCTATGTCGTAGCCTGCCCAAGTCGCCGCCTTCCAAAGTCGCAGCCTTCCTAAGTCGCAACCTGCCCAAGTCGCCGCCTTCCTTAGTCGCAGACTTTCCAAGTCGCAGCCTCCTCAAGTCGTAGCCTTTCCAAGTCGCAGCCTTCCTAAGTCGCAAAGTCGCAGCCTGCCCAAGTCGCCGCCTTCCTAAGTCGCAGCATTCCTAAGTCGCAGCTTTCCTAAGTCGCAGCCTCCTCAAGTCGTAGCCTTTCTAAGTCGAAGCCTTCCTAAGTTGCAGCCTGCCCAAGTCCCCGCCTTCCTAAGTCGCAGCCTTCCTATGTCGTAGCCTGCCCAAGTCGCCGCCTTCCAAAGTCGCAGCCTTCCTAAGTCGCAACCTGCCCAAGTCGCCGCCTTCCTAAGTCGCAGACTTTTCAAGTCGCAGCCTCCTCAAGTCGTAGCCTTTCCAAGTCGCCGCCTTCCTAAATCGCCGCCTTCCTAAGTCGCAAAATCGCAGCCTTCTCAAGTCGTAGCCTTTCTAAGTCGAAGCCTGAGTTATAGCCTCTCCAAGTCTACGACTGAACAGGAGGACGTGCGCCAAGGAGCACTTAAGTTCTACTGGCTACTGAAGAATAAGGGGCAGAAAAAGTCTCAGGGTCAAAACAGAACAGAGGTACACCAGCAAAACTGTTTTAATCCATCCTACGCTACTTTTATTCAACGGTTCTATAGGCAACTTCCAATCTGTAGAAGAAGAGTCTCCGATACCAGTCCTTTCTAAAAGCCTTGCTCTCTCCTTCGTGGTGCGAGGACTGCTTCCACATTTTTGTGAGCTTTCGTCTGCCCAAACAGACGCCTCAGTCCTCATCTACGACGTTGTTTCACTGGCATTCACCGAACCAAGCATGTGTTCCCCAGAGCACACTCGTGACTTCCTAGGTTGTTCCCTTCAGCAATTAATCACCACTGGAAACCGCCCCGCAAGGTCGACTGTCTCTCTGAGTGACGCAACTCAGACGCCGAGCTGCCCGCCCTCGCATGGACCCAGCCCGACATTGACATTCGATACAATAATTAGCCGACTGGGGTCGACATTAATTACAGACTGTGTCCTTCTCTTTTTAGCGGTGACTTCCTGATCGGCGCGGCGCGCACAGAGCAAATCACAATGAACTGGCTTGTGCGAATCATCTCTATTTCAGCGACAATCAATTTGGCGCTGGCCTGCAGTCGCATACCAGTCGGCACAATGGCCGGCAAGTCGCCGGCAGACGATCGCTACGTGGTCACAATTGGCGGCAACCCACAGAACTTCGAGCCTGGACAGAAGTACAACAGTGAGTGCAAATTTGTTTCGCTCTCTTGCGGTGGTCTTAAGTTCTCTTTGGTCGGCAGTTTCCCTGACGGCAGTACAGGGGTACACATTCATCGGCTTCATGCTGGCGGTTGAGGTCGACGGGCAGAACGGCAACAACGTGGCCGACCCTATGCGGCTGGGGTACTTTGAAATTGTCGACTTCTCGGAGACGCGGTTCAGCGACAAATGCAACAATCTGGTGATGCAGACGAACATGCTGCCCAAGTCCAAGGTGAACGTGGTGTGGACCGCGCCGCCGCCGGGGAGTGGCTGTGTCCTGATCCGGGCCACGGTCATCGAGCACAGGGAGGTGTGGTACATGGACGATGGTTTCCTGACCAAGCAGTTCTGCGAGGAGCAGCAGGACGACATCGACAACCAGCCACCGGTGATGGATCCCTGCTGTGCCTGCGAGGAGGCCAAGTACGAGGTAAGTGGGCCCGAGCTCCTGGGGATCCAGCTTCTAAGCTTCTCTTGGTTTAGTTGACTTTTGAGGGAAAGTGGTCGCGGCACACGCATCCGAAGGACTTCCCTGCGAACAGTTGGCGCACGAAGTTCAGCGACATCATCGGCGCCTCGCACACGATCGATTACAGATTCTGGCAGTACGGTGAGGCTGCCAGCGAGGGGCTGCGAGAAGTGGCGGAGCACGGTTCAACGAGAACCCTGGAGAGTGAGCTTAAGGAGCAGGTAGGCGCCCGTAACTCACGTCTTAAGTGCAACTGACGCACTCTTCTCCTCTAGAGCGACCAGATCCGAACAATCATCAAGGCCCGAGGCATCTCCTATCCGAACGTCACGGGCAAGACCTTCGCCGTGTTCAGAGTTGACTCCAAGCACCACCTGATATCCTTGGTTTCCATGATCGACCCGTCGCCGGACTGGATCGTCGGAGTCTCCGGCCTTGAGCTATGCCTCCCCAACTGCACGTGGGTGGAGCACAAGGTGCACAACCTCTACCCGTGGGATGCTGGAACCGACAGTGGACCGTCCTACATGGTAAGTCGCCACGTTTTCCCCTCAAGATCCATCAGACTTGACTCTGATCCCTACTTCAGTCTGCGGATCAGCCCCAGGTCCCGCCAGACGTTATTCGCCGCATCAAATCCAACTTCCCCAATGACCCCCGGTCTCCGTTCTACGACCCCACGGGTGCCCCAATGAAGCCCCTGGCCCGCCTCCACATCTCCCGGCGCAGGCTCTACGAGAAGAACTGCGCAAGCAATGAAAGTAAGTTTGAACGCATCGCATCCTTCACCAAATTCACACGCGATCGCCTTTCTTTTGCAGAGGAGGACGATCCCATTGAGTGTCTAACGCACCCCTGGGGCCGGTGGAGTGAGTGCAGCACCAAGTGCGGTCCCGGCAAGCAGTACAGGACGCGCGAGTTCAAGAACCCAAACGTGGCGCGTCGCTTTAACTGCAGGAACGCCCTTCGGGAGGAGCAGAATTGCCAGGGCAGGAAGTGCGGCGAATTCGATGAGGACGCCACTGGCGGTGGCGGAGGAGGATTCAGCCCAGGCAGCCCCGAAAATCCGGAGTGCGCGCTCTCCGAGTGGTCAGATTGGTCGAGTTGCAGTGCTTCCTGCGGCAAAGGCACGCGCACGCAGTCGCGGCATTACCTCAAGCGGTCCGCCAGGAAGAAGTGTCAGGTAAGCCAGTATCCCGAATTCCTCCGGTTTTGGAAAACTCACAGATGTCCTTTTAGAGTGTCAGCAGGGCCATTCTGGAACGAAACGAGGAGTGCGAGGGCGTCGACTGTGGCGGAGAGATCAACGGCCACCGAGGAAATGGTGGAATGGGTGGCGAATACGAGAACGAGAACCGCAATCGAAACCTGAAGTCCTTCAGCCCCTCGATCAACGACGACGACGACATCCCGCCCATGTGCTTCGTCTCGCCCTGGTCGGACTGGACGCCGTGCAGTGAGACCTGCGGCGACGGGTACAAGTCACGGGAGCGGGAGGTGCAGAACTACGACGTGATCTACGGCAACCAGAACGTCGACTATAGCGGCGACCCTTGCGCCAACGTAAAGAAGCAAGAGATCGTCAACTGCACCGTCACCAACTGTGACATGGTCGAGCGGCGGTTCTGCTACGAGGAGCCGGTTCCGACGCACTGCCGCGACAGCGATGTCATCACGTACTGGTACTACGACTACAAGAGTGACAACTGCGCGCTCTTCTTCACCGGCAACTGCGACAAAAGCAAAAACCGCTTCAACTCGATGGAGCAGTGCGAGCGGACGTGCAAGCAGCGCGAGCGGCCGATGGGTCTGTCCATCGAGAACCTCCGGCTGGAGCGTGTGGACTGCGTCGTCTCCGATTGGGTTTCGCACGCCTGCAACGCGACCTGCGGCGAGGGCTTCGAGGTGAAGACCCGCGAGGTCCTGAGAATGCCCAAGAACGGAGGCAAGCCCTGCCCCAAGAAGCTGGTGCGCTGGGACAAGTGCTACAAAAGATGCGCGGACGAGTCCTTTTACCAGCAGCGTCTGCAGCAGTTCCAGACATCACCGCCTCCGCCGGCGAGTGAGTGCCGGTACTCCGAATGGTCGGCGTGGTCGCCGTGCACGGCCACCTGCGGTGAGAACTCCGTGCGGCAGCAGACGCGAATCCTGCTCAACCCCAGTCCGGAGTTGAGTCACAAGTGCAGAGACAGGGTGCGCCGCGAGCGGTGCATCGTGATGCCGTGCCTCATGAGCGGCGACTGTCGCGGACCATACTGCTAGGGCGTTAGGATGGTGTTAAGTTAAGCTAGGCAATTCATAAGACGTGTGGAAAGTAAGATTTAAGTTGTAAGCAGGATCTAAATAAAACAAATTTTAAGTGGAACCAGGAATGTGCATTCAAAGTCAACAAATATCACAACCTTTGTAAAATTCCCTGCAGAGCACCAGACGAGGAGCAATTTAGGAAGTTCAGCAGTGTTACAAATTAGCTTGCGCCGATGGCATATGCAATGAAAACAATTAGTTTATTTGTTAGCAAAGACAAGCATGCGTGTTTGGAAATCACAATTTTACTGTCGATATGGCAGGCGGACGAGCAACACAGCTAAGACAACTGCCATCGTTGATAATGAGCGCCTATATAGGGGGCGCACGAATGAAATAACAAAGATTTCATTAGTGCGCCCTCTGTTTGGGCACTCACCAACCATCTATGAGGTGATTGCCTATATGGCAGGCGGACGAGGAGAGAAGTTGAGAGTCATACCATCTGTTAAGAAGAGTGCCTATATAGAAGGTGTATGGATAAAATAGCATAGACACCTACCATCTTTGAGACTAGTGCCTGTATGGCAGGCGCACGAGTAGAGAAGCTCAGAGACATATGTACCATCCTCTAAAATGAGTACCTGTATAGTAGGCGTACGAAGGAAATACATGGGACACTTACCATCGTTGATGCTCAGTGCCTATTTCGTTGAACACGAGGGAAATAGCTCAGACACTTATCATAGTTGATGCTCCGTGCCTATTTCTTTGGAGCACAAGGGAAATAGTTCAGCCACCTACCATATCTGATGATGGGTGAGTGTTTTTCTATTGCAGACAAGCTATTTTGGAAGGACATTTTCGATGACTTTCAAGAGCAAATTGGACCACAACTTGGCCAAATTTTAGTGGAATTTTGATTCAAGAGTATCGACATACGCGCAAGGAAAACACCTTCCATAATGAAATGGAAGAGGTAAGGGAATTCTGAGGACGTTGGTGTAGAACGACTGATTCCGAAGAGGATGCGATGCATTAGAAGCAAGAAGACTCATATGTCACTCGATTTAATTCTGAAATGACGACTTTCCAAGGTTGCTTTTGAAGGTAGCAACTCCGTGTGACTTTTATAAACTCAGCTATGGCCGAAATAGTAAGAATTTCTTTCAGTGTAGCAGCTGCTGTGTAAGGAGCTAAATTCAAGTTTTTTTTCAAAATGCAATAAAATGAGTATAGTACTTCTGTCATGTACTTTGACTACTTTAGTAAGAACGAGCCGTGGCCACCACTCATTTTGAAAGAAGACGTTCTGTCACCTCACATTTCAGGACCCTGTCTATGGTTTCAAGGTGTCAGTTGGGCTGAAGAAATCATTCTCAGATTGTCGACAATACTCCAAG
Source organism: Eristalinus aeneus (assembly GCA_955652365.1). Classification (NCBI taxonomy): domain Eukaryota; kingdom Metazoa; phylum Arthropoda; class Insecta; order Diptera; family Syrphidae; genus Eristalinus; species Eristalinus aeneus. The sequence goes on from OY019131.1 coordinate 94,230,180, forward strand.
CCGCACAAGTCCAACGCGGTCGATTTGTAATCATGCGACGAAAGCTTCAATAAGGCAGCACGACGTTGGAACTTTGTATGGAAAATTTTTGACTGTGGCTTCGGCTGTCATTCCATCCTGAATGAACCAAAGGTAGTTGAAATAAAAATAAAATAGTCGGTTCCCATCGTCAACCGAAACGTTGTAGCAAGGCTTTCTTGTAAATGAAAATATTTCACTAATGCCAAATTTCCACAAGTTGCAGCAAACTGTCACTCTCTGTGGACACATTGGATGAATGTTTCGAGCTCCAAACGACAGAAAAAAGTAGCACTCGTCAGGAAAGAACATTTTTCACCCGCAATCATTGTCCAATCGAGGCGCTAACTGCAAGGCAGAAAGTAATGTGTCTTAGACAGTTTAGTGGACACTTGAGGATACAAGATCGCATACAAGACCCTCTCTGCCGTTTTGTGTGAGCGTCTGAAACCGTTTGTCCATGACCTGATAGGTCCCTATCTGTGTGGTTTCAGGCCAGGGAAGTCCACAATAGACCAGATCTTCACATTACGGCAGATTCTGGAAAAAACCCAAGAAATACAAATTGACACTCACCAGCTATTCGTCGATTTTAAGGCCGCATATGACAGTGTGCATAGAGACGAGCTATACAGTGCCATGTCTAGTTTTGGCATTTCTACCAAACTCGTCAGATTGTGTAGGATGACGATGGAGAACTCTCGCTGCTCCGTCAAGTTACCGACTTTAACTCACCGAGACCTTCAACGTCAAAAAAGGCTTAAGACAAGACGATGCACTGTCATAAGACTTCTTCAACATCATCCTCGAGAAGATCGTGCATAACTCACGAGTCAGCACCAGAGGCACGATCGTCCAGAAGTCAGTTCAATTGTTAGCTGACACTGATGACATTGACGGGATGGGACGAACACAGCGAGCCGTCAATGAGGCGTTTGCTGGCATTGGAGTGGAAGCGGCTAAAATGGGTCTGGGGTCAAAACTAAGTACGTGCTGTCATCAAAAAAGGACACACAACCTCGACGTCTCGGACGGAGCGTCACACTAGGCAGCAGAAACTTCGAGGTAGTCAAGGACTTCGTCTACCTCGGCTCCGCGGTAAACAGGGACAACAACACCAGTACCGAAATCAAACGCAATCTTGCCAATCGCTGTTTCTTTGGGCTCAAGAGGCGATTGAGTGTCAAAGCCCTCCCTCGAAGGACCAAGCTCACTTTTTATGAAGCAGCTTGATCATCCCATTTCTTCTTTATGGCGCGGAAACCTGGACGCTACCAAAAGCGGATGAGGAATCCATAAGTTTTTTCGAGAAAGTTTGCGTGCGATTTTCTTGTCCTGTTGGCGTTGGTGGCATCTGGAGGAGAAGATTTAATGACGAACTCTATGGGCTGTAAAGCGAAATGCGCCTGGTCAAGCGTCTTTGAATGCAAGTATTAAGATGGCTAGGCCATGTAGAGCGTATGGACACCACAGCTCCGGCCCGAAAAGTCTTCGAATCAGAGCCATTGGGACAACGCAACAGAGTACGGCCTAGGCTAAGGTGGCGCACACAAGTGGAGAAGGAAATCAATTAACTTGGACTGCGCAACTGGGAGCAACTGGCTAGAGGGGCATGTTGGTTAAGGCCCAGGTCCACCCGGACCGTAGCGCCGTAACAAAAAGAAAAAGAAGAGGAAAAAAGAAAAAAAAAGCGTGCCGTCGAGAAGGTTGAGACTTTGTATTTCATGTCTTGAATGGATAAAAACTTTAAACGCAAGTCTGCTGGTACGAAAACGAACAACATCTCGCAAATCACTTCTGCAGAAACACCACTGGCAGACGAAACGAAAACGAAACTCAACTTGGGTGAAGAGAAGCACAACCTTCTACCCCCTGACGAGTTCAATTAGGTTGCTGCTCTCGACTGACCATCTGCAGAGCCAAAAAAAAAACACGCACTGCTCCCTAAAAAGCAGGTAAGGACTCATCGAGAGCACTGTCGAAGTGCTAAAAATATATCCAGGCAAGCTGGAGCGCCATCACTTGTCTTTTTCAACATAAATCCTGAGAACAAAAGATCGGAACTCAGCAGACAACAGCATAGGCATGATCTTTTGTTTGCTTAAGTGGATGACAATGCACCTGCACACAAAACAAGACCGGTTCAGGATACAATCAAAACACTTGGCTGGGAGCAGCTACACCAACCGCCGTATTCACCAGATTTGGCTCCTTCCGACTACCATATGGTTTCATCGATGGGACACGCATTGGCTGAGCAGCACTTTGATTCCTGCGAGGAGGTCGAATGTTGGGTGTCTGATTGGTTTGGTTTAAAAGACGAACAATTTTATTGGCGTGGTATTCACAAACTGCCAGAAAGGTAGTCCAAATGTGTAGAAAACAATGGCCAATACTTTGAATAAAATGTTTTTACTCTCCCATTAATAATTAATGTTTTATTTTCAAAAAAAAGAAACGTTCATTTCATACTCGTACACCTGGTAGCTGCCGTTCCAAGTCAATGGCCGAAAAGGAAGGACGAGAACCTGAAAAAGCTGAGGGTACTGTCATCAGCGAAGGAATGAATAGGATTAGAAGGAGCAGACCAGAGATTATTTTTAAAAATGAGGAAGAGTGTCGGCGACAAAACAGAGCCCTGGGGAACACCAGCATTAATATGGTGAATATCAGACCTGAATCCATCCAAAATGACTTGTATTGAACGATTCGAAAGGTAATTTCTAATCCATTGAGGAAGAGACTCATCGATTCCAAAAGCACGCATTTTCGACAGGACAATAGTGCTGTGGGTCGGTAGGAGGTGGGTGACAAAGTTTCGCCATTTTTAGGGACGTGGTGGACAAATGCAGTTTTCCACTTACTCGGAAAGAGCCCTAAAGAGTGGGACAGATGGAAAAGCTTACGCAGTGGTTTTGCCAGCGAAGAAGAACACCTCTTCAGAAGAACAGGGGGTATACCATCCGGGCCAGCGGGTTTGTGTACGTTTAGATCTTTAAGTACTCTTGCTACTGCATGAGTGCAAATGTGGATTTGCCCCATCAAGAAATTTACGCTCTCAAGTACAGGCTGGGACAAAGTGCTATCTGGCAGCGTTGAGCTAGCTGTGTGCGGCAAGCAGATTAGCTTTGTCCAAAGAGCTGAGTATCCTCGGTATCATCAGTACACCATTCGCCCTTTGCCTAGTGTTGACTCCCTGATCAGTTCTTGTGTCTAAAACATTGTTCGTCATAGGTTTCATTTATTAAATTGAAAAGAAAAAGTTTACGGATTGTTTAAATCGCAAGTTTAAGTCGTCGCTGATATAACTATAGTTTCCTACATAATGACTACAAAACTTAGCCCGCAGGAGGATTTTGAGCATCCTGTGTTGAACTCGCTGAAGTTACATTATTCTGTATTACGCTGCATTTCCACAAACCGTAATTCCGTATTGCAGCATTGACGACACTAGGGAAAGGTATAATTGATTCAGAACCTCAAATGGCGTGTAATTGCTCTAATAAAGAGCAACGTCGACTGTCGGAGGGTCTTGCAAAGAAACTTTATGTGAAAGTCCCACTTGAAGTTGAAGTCTACTTCTACTCCAAGTTATCGACACACGTTGACCGAATCGATGTATTCTGCACACTCATCTGCCTCAGGCATTTGGTGAGAATTGTGCAGGTATTCAAAATTACGGAACCGTAGTTTAATAGAGGATCTTATTCTATGGCTAGGTAGTATGTGCATTATCTTCGTTTTTTTTCGAGTTAATGATGTGGCCGTCGGAACGTATTGGGTGCAGTGCGACACTCACGCGCAGGAGGTCTAGGTTCGATTCCAACACGAACAGGTCCACTGGTGATTTGATGACTTAACTTACCGAAAAATAGAACCAAGCTTTGCACAATGTAGGAGAAAGCAAGATCGTTGCACTTGATATTTCCATGACAGAGTCTGGCGTCAGGCTCTCTCGTCGAAAATGCGTGCTTTTGGCGTCGACGAGTCTCTTCTTCAATGGATACATAAATCAAAAGTGCCAACAACAAATATTACGCGAGTGGGAGAATTATAAACATCACTACCAAATAATTAACGCCAATAAAACTCGGCCGAAATTCCCAACCGATATACCTAAATCGGATATAAGGATGTATATCCGGCTCCGTCTTGGACACACCGCAATTCACTCACCAGCACCTGCTCAAAAGGGAGTCTCCTCCAAACTGCCTCACCTGCCGTAGACCAGTAACCATCACCCACCTCCTAAGTCAATGCTTTTTGTCAACGCAACCTGCAACACCGCAAAACAACCTCAACCACAACGTAGACATACTATATCTCCTCAAGAAACCAAACCAATCAAATATTAATACTTTGAAAAGTATCCTAGGAAAATTTAGCATTACAATATAATAATAATAATTGTTGGCGCTACAGTCCAAAATGAACCTACAGTTTTTTGCCGACTCCGAACGGCGAAATTTGAGAAGCTTTCTTAGACAGTTATTACTCTTTGAGTGTTGTCAGCAGCTCGAAAGAGGTGGTGCCGTGAAAAATTCGAAAAATTGGTGTTGAACTGGAAGTCGAACCTAGACCCTTCGGCGTGTGAGCGTCGCACTCTACCCACTACGCCACGGCGACCACAGCATTACAATATAGACGTAAGTTTTTCGAGGGCCGTAAGTCATCGTAACTATTTGGCCCCTATAGTTCATATTGATTACAATTTTAATTGTACATTAATATTATAATAAATAAATAACTAAATAAATTATTGGCGTGGTATTCATAAATTCCCAGAAAGGTGGTCAAAATGTGTAGAAAACAATGTAGAATACTTTACTTTCCCATTAATAATTAGTGTTTTCATTTCATACTGGTATACCTGGTATTTCTTATTAACGTAAACGTTTTGGGTCCGAATTGAACATATTGTGATGGGCTTGTCCCCCAGCATAGCAGTTCCACGAACGTTTTGCAATAATATGTTTGTATAAATTGCATTCATATTCCCCAGAGATGTTTATTGAAGAATTTTCTAGTTTGTTGAGTAATGAGAAGGCAAGGGATCTTATACTTCTAGGTGATTTTAATCTCGATCTGCTAGCTCAAACCGATCTAATTGATTCCTACCAAACAGTCTTGTCACAGTATGGTATGAACTCAATCATTAATGATATAACGCGTCCTTTGACTGAATCTTGTTTAGACCATTTATTTGTCCCATTTGGGGGGATTTCACCCAATGATTGCGTCGGAATCAATCTTGATATACGAATCACTGACCATTGCATGACTGGAGTTTTGTTAAATAATTTAATGACTAAGTCACATAAAAAAGTTAATGCAATTACTATCAAACCTAAAAGTAAGATCAATTTTAATCTTCTTAACCAAAAACTGGTGTTAGAAAGTTGGGAGCATGTATATACTGAAGATGATGTTAATAGAGCATATGATCTCTTTTTGCTCACATTAAGCAAGCATTTAAAAGAATCCAGTATCCTTGCGAAAAGTAAGCGTTTTTCCGCAAGACTTAAGCCGTGGATGAATAGACATATTCTAATGAAAATTAGGTTAAAAAATAAACTTGGCATTAAACTTTCCAAGCGTCCGCAAAACGTCAGTCTTAAAAATCGTTATAGGAATATGTGCTACAAACTCAAAAAAGATATAAAAAGTCGTCGCGATGAGTATTATCGGAATGAATTTGATAAATGTAAGGGAAATTTAAGGAAGGAGTGGCAGCTAATAAACACTATGTTTAGTCGTCGTTCAAAGGACCAAAAACGGATGTGTTTAGATAGCGGTTCTTCTGAGATATCTGATCCGTTCAGATTAGCTAATGAATTCAACAATTATTTTGCTACAATTGCTTTGGAGTCTGTCCCTTCAATTACTAGCTCATGTAAATGCTGCCAAAATTCTTACATAATTCAAGATGTCGGTACATCCATAAACAGTTTTTGCTTTGAACTTATATCTTCCTTTGAAACCTGGAAAACCGTATGTTCCTTGAATAATTCGCAATCTCGTGATGTGGATGGATTATCCAACCAGATATTAAAAAATATCAGTTTGAATATTGCCGATGTGCTAGCGTACATATTTAATAAAAGCGTGCTATCAGGAGTTTTTCCTGATAAATTGATATGTGCGATTGTAATTCCGCTTCATAAGAAAAATAATCCTAAAGATATACGGAATTATAGACCGATATCTCTGCTACCAAGTATTTTCAAGGCATTTGAAAAAATTATGAAAAGCCGAATTCTCTTATTTTTAGAAAAATGTAATTTTCTAAGTTCAAAACAGTATGGTTTTAGGCAGGGGCTATCTACTGAAGATGCTCTATTCGACTTTTGCTCCTCTATTTTCAAAGGTTTGGATGATCATAGACATTGCGCTAGCCTCTTTGCCGATATAACCAAAGCTTTTGATATGGTGGACCATAATACTTTACTTAGAAAACTGTACAAAATTGGTTTTAGAAGTTTTGTTTTTAATTGGCTCGAGTCCTATTTACGAAACAGAACTCAAATAGTAAAAATTTCAGAAGCTTACAGCAACAAAATTGATTTAAAGATAGGTGTACCCCAAGGCTCTGTTCTTGGCCCTATTCTTTTCTTAATTTATATTAACTCTATTTTTTACCAAAACATGAAAGGAAACATTACTGCCTTTGCTGACGATTTGGGAATAACCTATATCACAAAGAGTAAACTTGATCTGATCGCGGACATTAACCATGATGTTGACATCTTACGGAGGTGGTTTCATGAGCACAAAATGCTTGTCAGCAATAAAACAAAACTGATGTTTCTTAGTCTAACACACACTGCTTTACCTGATATTGATATTGTCTTTCATTCTTCGAAATGTCTGCAGTAATAAGGATAATTTAACGTCCTCTACTCAAATACTATGTGACCCTGATTGTTTTAGGATTGAAGTTGTTACTCATTTAAAGTACCTAGGAATAATTATTGATAATAAATTGAATTGGAATGAGCATATCCTGGCGATGAAGAAATACTTTAACTCAACATTGCGTATTTTTTATTATCTCAAGAATACATGTTCCACCAAGGTGTTAAAAATGATTTACTATGGTATTTTCCATTCCAAATTGCAGTATGGTATTTGCTGCTGGGGTGGTGCTCCTCAATGCAAAATGGCCAATATTCTGGTAATCCAAAAATGTTTAATAAGAAAAATATGTAATGAAAACAAATTTTATCATTCCATGCCATTGTTTAACAGCTTGAAAATTCTTCCTCTAAGACATTTGTTTTATTATAAAGTGTTGAAAATTTTCTTCGTGAGATGTGGTTATTTCAATAGCAGACATTCTGATCGCTACAGTCTACGAAGCAATCAAAGCCTAAATGTCAATGTTCCAACTTTTCATACTACGTTTTTCAGAAATACATGTTGCATAGTACCATTTAGATTATTTAATAAAGTGCCTATTGAATTAAAGTCATTACACTCATTTAAATTATTTAATATTAAAATTAAAACATGGCTTTTTGAATTTGATCACAATCAAATAGAAGATCTTCTTCTTCGGATGGCGCTACAGTCCGGGGTGGACCTGGGCCTCAACCAACATGCCTCTCCAGCTAGCACGATCTCTTGCCAGCTGTCTCCAATTGCGCACTCCAAGATGGTTGAGGTCCTTTTCCACTTGTGTGCGCCATCTCAGTCTAGGACGTCCTCTGTTGCGTTGTCCCTGTGGTTCGGATTCGAAGACTCTTCGGGCCGGAGTAGTGCTGTCCATGCGCTCTACATGGCCTAGCCACCTTAAGCGTTGTATCCGTAGACGCTTGACTAGGCTCATGCCGCCGTACAGCCCATACAGTTCGTGGTTGAATCTTCTCCTCCAGATGCCATCAACGCAAACAGGACCAAAAATCGCACGCAGAACTTTTCTCTCGAAGAGACCAATGGCTTCCTCATCCGCTTTTAGTAGCGTCCAGGTTTCTGCGCCGTAGAGGAGGACTGGGATGATCGAGGTGTTGTACAAAGTCACTTTGGTCGTTCGGGAGAGGGCTTTATTACTCAATTGCCTCTTGAGCCCAAAGAAACAGCGATTGGCAAGAGTGATTCTGCGCTTGATTTCGCTACTGATGTTGTTGTCCCTATTCACCGCGGAGCCGAGGTAGACGAAGTCCTTCACTACCTCGAAGTGTCTGCTGCCCATAGTGACGCTCTGTCCGAGACGTCGATGTTCTGCGTCCTTCTTCGATGACAGCATATACTTCGTTTTGCCCTCGTTTACCACCAGTCCCACTTTAGCCGCTTCCGTTTCAATGCTAGCAAACGCCTCATTGACGGCTCGCTGAGTTCGGCCGATCACGTCAATGTCATCCGCATAAGCTAGCAATTGAACGGACTTGTGGAAGATCGTGCCTCTGGTGTTGACGTGTGAGTTCCGCACGATCCCCCCAAGGATGATGTTAAAGAAGTCGCATGACAGCGCGTCGCCTTGTCTAAATCCTTTTTTGACATCGAAGGTCTCGGCGAGTTCGCTACCGACCTTGACGGCTACAACAAGGTGATGATCCGAGTCGATGTTTGCACCTCGGAAGGTTCGGACATCGAGGATATTGGAGGAGTGTCTGACGTCGATCGCAACGTGATCAATCTGGTTGACGGTTGATTGATCAGGTGATCGCCAGGTACCTTTATGAATGTTGAGGTGTGGGAACCGCGTGCTGACCACAGAGAGATTTCGCCCCGAGGCGAAGTCAACTAGCCTGAGTCCGTTTCCGGAGGTATTGGCGTGCAGGCTGTGTCTTCCGATGACTTTAGCAAAGACTTCTTCTCTTCCCAGCTGAGCGTTGAAATCTCCTAGAACTATCTTGGTGTCGTAGTTGGGGCATCGATCATATGTCCTTTCTAGGAGATGATAGAAGTCCTCTTTACTGCTGTCATCTTTTTCCTCTGTCGGGGCGTGGGCGCATATGAGGCTTATATTCCCGAATTTAGCCTTGATGCGGATTGTTATGAGGCGTTCGCTTATGTATTGGAAGCTTAAGACTTTTTGCCTAAGTCTACCTCGAACAACAAAACCGCATCCAAATAAGCGTTTCCCTCTCTCCCTGTAACACTCGCCGTGGTATATGTCGCAGTTTCTCACTCTTCTCTTGCCCGGCCCATCCCACCGCATTTCCTGAATTGCGGTAATGTCTGCTTTATAGCAGTCCAGGGCCTCCGCAAGTTCATCGGCTGCACGTGGTCTGTTTAGGGACCTCACATTCCACGTGCATATCCGTAGAGCATTATCCTTTTTTCGTTTGCGTGGGTCGTCAACAGTGAATCCATCCATATCCGAGGCATTCGGTTGATTCGCAACTGTTTATTTTTTTAATGTGGCCGGGCAGTTACCCCGACGCACACCCCCAACCTGGAGGACCAGGCCCTTTTTTATACCTCTTGGGCGGAGGTCGCACTTATAGGTTTGGCAGGTTGAGTTCGGGTGAACAACAACCAGTACTCGATGGCTACCAACGTGGAGGTAGAATAAGCACAATTGGTGTGTGGAAGACAGTTACAGCAGCTGGGCATCGCCAGGTTGATACCAATCAGTGCCTACCCTGTTCCCACATCACCCAGCCATCATTAATAGAAGATCTACTAGACCCAATTATATAAAATTAGTTTTTAACTTTTTTTCGATGATTACTCCTAGATGCTGTTCTTCTGTTCTCTTTTCTTTCAATGTAAATCTTTAGTTCACCCCTTAAAAATGTTTTTGTATTTTTTGAAAGTAGCATATATCACTATTATTGTTAAAATTTTACAAAATGCTACCCCTATTCTCTACGAACTAAATTATCATTGAATGAAGTACTATTAATGTATAATAACAACTGTAATCAACTAGAGAATATGAATAAATAAATGAAAAATGAAAATGAAATGAAAAGCTTTCGTAAAGCATTCGCTTGGATGCTCCACTTCTGACATACCTTCTTTCCAAAAACTTACCGCGTGTGTTGCACACTCTGTTTAGGTGAGTAAACGTTCCTTACCCTGTTCCCGGAAGAAAAACAATTTCCAACAAAATTCTATTCAGCGAGAAAAAAAAACTGTTTTCTTTATTCATAATAACGCATTCGTCTGTTTGGTTTACAGTTTACTATTACAACGATTATCTCTACTCCTTAGCATTGTACTTAGTGTCTATTCCTGCAAAGCAATAGGAAAATAAAATCAAAAATCTAGTATGTCGTGGTCGATGGAGAAACGCATGTTGCATCTTGGACTACCCCGCTTCGCGATATTCCCGGCTGATTCTCCTTGCGGGCGGTGAAAAACTGCATCCACCACCGCCATGTTGGGATAAATTATTTAATCAAAAATTATTTATTTATCACAGCTCTTTATGTATTAATTTTCTTTGTTTTTCATTTCGTTTAGTGGCGTTAAGTGTTTGTTTACTTTGTGGTGCAAATGTACAATAAATTGTTTTTGTTTTTAGTTAACAAATTTAAAGCAATCTTCTTTTCTTTTTAATGCACTATTCGTTAAGCTTATTTGATATCTTGTTGTTGACTTAAAATTATTGTTTATAATTTTGGGCTTATTTTAGTGAACAAAGAAAGTGAGGTACTTGAGAGAGAGAAAGAGAGTTAGAGAAGAGAACAACTAGTGGATCGATGTTTTGTTTTGCTTTTCTTTTGGCTCTGTACTTGAATTCGTTTATAATGTCTAGCTAGAGTGTAGTTTTTTGTGAAATTGCAATATCTACCGAGGAAGGCCACTAATGATTTCTAGTTCGCGTTTGTTTGTCTGTTTCTGTTTTTCTTCTTTTGCTTGAACCTCCGACGTTCATAAATTGGCACAAGAGTGCGGCAAGATTTTGACTTTCGAAAATCAGACTTGAAAAATACGAAAGACAACCAAGTCCTTTCATGGCTACCATCTCCTATCTCGTCCGCAAACGTTAACACTTGCCAGTGAATGACTCAAATGTTTGAAGGGGCAACCCAAAATCCAGACAAAATCCACCCAAAGCCTGCTCAAAACCGCAGACAACAACAACACAGACGAAAAGGAAAGAGATGTCAAACTTGCTGTTGCATTGAGTATGCCTTTCGAATTTGGGAACAATTTTTTACTACTCTATAGAGTGCCTGTCGATGGCGCAACATTCGACAAGAAATGTCCTGATTAGCAGACATTCGAGTTGTGGGACAGCTCCCATATTGCGTTTCTTGATGAAAAGGGAGCACTGTGACGCCGATCGAAAGACGAAATTCGAAATGATTTTCATATAAATCTAGTTCTCAAATATTCAGCAGACAGGACCCTTAAAAAAATCATCAAAGAGGCCACTTCATGAATCTATTGAGGTGCTGCTCACTTTCTGATTAAAGATTAAAACATAATATACAATTATGAAGCTCAATCATCTGCAGAGGAGCCTTTAAGGCTTCACGGAAAATCAAATTCATTATCGACAGATAATGAAATAATTAAAATAAATTGAATTGATAAGTTTCTGTCCATTGGGCTCAACTGAGCAGCTGTAGACAAGAAAGAGGCTCCGCTTAGTTTCGATTCCGCAATTGTTCTCCCTCGTGGCAGAAGTCCCTGCCAACATCAAAGCTATTGTCGTTCACTTTGGCACACTGTCCAAGACGATGATTTGTGGTTTACATCGCTGGAGTCCCATTGACTGCAGAATTCGCTCTGTAGGCCTTAAGCTCTGCAATTTTCTGAGTTGTAGGACAGGGGAAGGATCGTTTCCTTAGAAATCTACAGGGATAGCTAGTTATGTAAATCAGTTCCCGATATTTCTCCTTCAATACGAATGTAGTCGTTGTCAGGAAGATTCGAAATCCATAAAGACAGCCATGTCCAGAGGAGGCCGCAGCTTGAGCTGCTCCAGACTGGAGGCAGCCATGACTGAAGTTGAATGAGACAGTGGCGGTACCGACCTGAAGCAGCCCTCTCTAGAGAAAGATGAAACTTGAGTCAGCTCCGATTAAAAGCAGTCTCTATATATGCAGCCCCGACAGAGGCAGCCCCGACAGAGGCAGCCCCGACAGAGGCAGCCCCGACAAAGGCAGCCCCGACAGAGGCTGCCCCGACAGAGGCAGCCCCGACAGAGGCAGCCCCGACAGAGGCAGCCCCGACAGAGGCAGCCCCGACAGAGGCAGCCCCGACAGAGGTAGCCCCGACAGAGGCAGCCCCGACAGAGGCAGCCCCGACAGAGGCAGCCCCGACAGAGGCAGCCCCGACAGAGGCAGCCCCGACAGAGGCAGCCCCGACAGAGGCAGCCCCGACAGAGGCAGCCCCGACAGAGGCAGCCCCGACCGACCAAGCCCCGACAGAGGCAGCCCCGACAGAGGCAGCCCCGACAGAGGCAGCCCCAACAGAGGCAGCCCCGACAGAGGCAGCCCCGGCAGAGGCAGCTACGATAGAGGCAGCTACGATAGAGGCAGCCCCGACAGAGGCAGCCCCGACAGAGGCAGCCCCGGCAGAGGCAGCTCCGATAGAGGCAGCCCCGACAGAGGCAGCCCCGACAGAGGAAGCCCCGACAGAGGCAGCCCCGGCAGAGGCAGCCCCGATAGACGCAGCCCCGATAGAGGCAGTCCCGGTAGATGCAAGCCCCAGCAGATGCAAGCCCCAGCAATTGCAGCCATCAATATTAAGGTCAGCCCCTCCTTGAGAAAGTCCCAATCTGTAGCAGCGCCGACCAGAGGCAGCCTCGACAGAGGCACCCCAACAGGGGAAGCCCCAACAGAGGCAGTCCCGAATAGAGACCGCTACTGTAATCTAACAGGACTAAAGGCAGCCCCGACAGAGGAAGGCGCAACTCCCGGCAGACCCGCGAAGAGGCAGCTCCAGACAGAGGCAGCCCGATAAGAGGCAATCCGACAAGAGGCAATCTGACAAGAGGCAATCTGACAAGATGGAGTGCCGATAACGACAGCCCCCATAAGAGGCAGCCCGGTAGATGCAGCCGTCATTAGAGGCAGACAAGATTAGAGTCAGCGTCGGGTAAAGGTAGCCCCGATTTACAGCAGTGCCGACCAGAGTCTGCCTCGACAGAAACAGCCCAACAGGGGCAGCTCCGACAGAGGCAGCCCCTGTTGAGGCAGGGTGGACCTGAGCCTCAACCAATGTGGGTCTCCAGCTAGCACAATCTTTCGCCAGCTGTCTTCAGTTCCACACTCCAAGTTAGTTGAGATCCTATTCCACTTGTGTGCGCCACCTTAGCTTAGGCCGTTCTCTGTTGCGTTGTCCCAATGATTCGGATTCAAAGATTTTCGGGTTGGAGCAGTGGTGTCCATACGCTCTACATGGACTAGCCATCTTAAGCGTTGTATCCGTAGACGCTTGACCAGGCACATGTCGCTGTACAGCCCATAGAGTTCGATGTCAAATCTTCTTCTCCAGATGTCATCAATGCAAACAGTAACAAAAATCGCACGCAAAACTTTTCTCTCGAAAAGACTAAGGGCTTCTTCATCCGTCTTTGGTAATGTCTAAGTTTCTGTTCTATTTGTTCACATAATTAGACGCCTTAGAACTTTTTCTTCTTAAGCCATTGGTCTATACTAAGCTGGCTAAGGAGCATAAGCTTAGAGCTTATAATGACCTGAAATAGTTGGAATCAGGAAACTCATCAAAAATTTAATTAAAAGACTGGACTGCTTCCCCTAGCGGTCATACGAAGGAAATTGAAGTTCCCATATAATTGCCACTACGGTTCTTGAGAACATAATAATAATTGTTTGATGTTTGCTAAAGTGTCCTTTATGAGAAACCACTAAGAAGCGATTGATACTGAAATTTCGATAAAAAGTTACTGGCGGCCTCTGAAAACATGCGAAACAGTATTTATAGTCTATTCTGATGTCCAGTCTGCCAGTAGTCGCGGAAAGACTTCGGGCCAATAGTTAAAGTCCATGAACCCCAAATCCGGCAAAAATCATTAAATTTTCATAAAATTTCTACAAAAAGTGACTGGCTGTACTCGGCGGCCTCTGAAAACAGGCGAAACAGTGTTTATAGTTCATTCTGATGTCCAGGAGGCCACCAGTGGTCGCGGGAAGACTTAGGGCCAATAATCAAAGTCCGTGAACCCCAAATCCGGTAAAAATTATTAAATTTTTATGAAATTTTTACAAAAAGTGACTGGTTGTATTCTGCCGGCTCTAAAAACAGGCGAAACAGTGTTTATAGTTCTTTCTGATGTCCAGGAGGCCACTAGTGTTCGCGGAAGGACTTCGGGTCAATAATCAAAGTCCTTGAACCCCAAATCCGGCAAACCTCCCATGCAAGTGCACCCTAATGCAAAGTACACTCTCGGGAATTAACGAAATATCAAATACTCGCACGTTAACGTTCAAAAATTTCCCCGAAAATAAATACAAATAAATGTCAATTCCCCTGACAAAGGATTGCAAACAGAAACAAAGCAGAAAAGAATGAACGAGATATGCTGTCGCATTCGCGTCAAATTAAGCACGTAAACTGATTGTTAATCGATGTGCAGTTTCCTGCGTCTACTTGTACGTTGCCGCCGTCCCACCGTTGAGTGGAATCATGCAATTTTCAAAAAATTTCGATTAAAATTGACTGGCTATAATCGGCGGCTTTCGAAAATCATGAAATTTTCAAATAAACTCGCCCAGACTCATTCGCAAGTTGCTTCGCTTCCCGGAATGCTAACCTATTCAACTCTCTTTAAATTGCAAACCCCTTGTGGTTGCTTAAGAAATTGTGCGAATTTTCGATTTTTAATTTTGGTGCTGATGGTCCACGCGAATCATTATTAAGCAAAATCCAACATCGTCTCCTACGAAAACCAAAAGTCCAAGTACTTTGTTCTCAAGGGAATTCTCTTTTCAAACAACATCCTGCAATGTTTGTTTGTTTCGTTTGTTTCTTACATTTATACAATGTCTTATGGTCTTTATAAAAATATGGTCCTATGAAGTTGCTTCACCTTACTCTAGGCTATCGTTAATTAGAGATAAAATTTAAACGGTCTACAAATTGAGTTTTTGTTTTTTCGTTTTCTTCTTCAAAGAGTTCATTAGTAAAATTTGAAAAATATCTAGGCCTAAGTCTGCGATATGATTTACCTGGATCTATTGTCACTAATTTATTATTATATATGCATCTAGTTATCGAGATATATATATTTTTGAGTATGTTTTGCTCTTCAAAAGGAGTTTTAAATTTAAGTACAAAAATTAAATTTTAAAAATAAAGTTACCCAAAAATAAAAAATGTTGTGCAACTAAATAATTAAATTCTTCTACTTTTTGTTTAATTTTTTAACCTTAAAATAACTTGCTTTAGAAGGGATTTTTTTTTTCAATTTCGGGTTCGAAAAGTCTTCAAATTGAGTCCAAAAGCCAGACGCTGTCCGACCAAACTAAGCCAACACACTGTCAAAGCCAAGTAATGAACCAAAGAGTCGACACAAGGCTGGCAGTTTAAGTTCTGTTTAATCTCTTAATCGACTTACTCTACTTTGTCAACAATAAAAGCAACGAATAACAAACAAAATTAAAAACTGAAAAAATGAAAGAAACAAAAACCCTTCGCTCTATTTACAGATTCGCATCATTCTTGACACCCTAGGCTGCTGCAGCTCACACTCTCCGACACACCTTCAACTTGTGACTTCGACTAGAAGGCCTGTATCGGCCGATACAGTCCCGTGTAGCCACAGAGTCTAGCACGCAGGGCTGGTATGAGGACCGCCGCCGACGAGATGTCCTTCAGCAGATCCGCACACTCGCAAATCAGCAGGTACATCTTATCGCCCTTCTGCGAGGTGCTCTTGTGCAATGCAATGCGTCTGAGGCCGGCCGCGCGGGGGAGATACCTGCGGATAATTGAATTTTTCATTTCATTAATGTGACTCGGTTTTGGTCGTGTGCCTCACCTGTACAGCATCCTTGCTCCGGTCCAGTAAAGCCAATTCTTCTCGAAGCGCTCACCGTCGTCTCCTTCGAACACCTGTGGGTCGACGGGCAGGCACATCGAACCGAACGACCATTGTGGAGGATGAAAATAAATGAAATTGTGGAATTTTTCATGAATCACCCAGCACGGTGCATGCCTGGAGGACACTCACCTTGTAAACGCTGATTATGTAGCCGGTCGTGGGGGTTTGGGTTTTCTTGAAACTGCCACTCTCGTTGGGCGCTAGAACGAGCGGAGGACGACATATCGCTGCCACCTCACTGTATAAATCTAATGTATGGGCGGCAGTGTATCTGGAGGAGAAAAGAGGAAATATGCATTCAGTCGGCCGTTAATTAAATGGCGTCGAAAGGAATTGAAAAGACCCCCGTCGCCAGTCCAACGAACTGCCAGATGTTCATTTGGTTGCAGGATGGAATTGGGAGCCTTGCACAATGAGGATATTCATTTGTAGCTTAAATGATTCAATTGTTTTGAGGCGTCGGGCGCTTTTGTTCACCGTGATTGCTTTCGTGTCATCAGTCCCGTCTGGTGGTGGGCTTTTAATTGTTCGAATGGTTTCAATGAAGAATGCAAGCAACTTCTGATTGAGAGTGAGGCGAATGAGGCCACAACTTTGCACGACGCTAAGTTCGTTATGTTAGGTATTCGACATCATCTGTCGAGAATTTGTTTGGGAACCAATGCATTTTTACCTAACGAGAATTTTTTCTCATTAGCAGGAGTAATTGTCAGCGCTGGTGACACGAACTGGCATAGTTTTAGAATTAAAAGTTTGGATAGAAAGAATTCCCTTGGACATGACTGACTTTTAGCTCTTTGTCATCACTGGAGCCACGACAATTCACAGGTGTTCCATGGGATAATGAAGGGACTCTGGGTTGAGCTCTGAAACCAAAAGCGTTGTTTACGTACTTTCCAAGTTCGGGGAAAGTTACTGTACCCAAGCTATGGACTTAACAAGACACGCTGTATGTCGAACAATCAACGAAAGTTGCAGCCTGTGCCTTCTGCCTGTGCCTAAAGTCAGTGAGTCAGGTCTGTGCGTTAAGTCGGTACGTGATGGTACGTGACGTGTCTATCTCTTCGTCGAGTCTGTGCGTCAAGTCTGTGCCTCAAGTCTGTGTGTCAAGTCTGTGCGCCAAGTCCGAGCGTTAGGTTTGTGTGTCATGTCTTTTCGTCAAGTCTGTGCGTCAAGTCCGTGCACCAAGTCTGTGTGAAATCTGTTCGTCAAGTCTGTGCGCCCAGTTTGAGCGGCAAGTCTGTGCTTCAAGTCTGTGCGTCAAGTCTGTGCGTCAAGTCTGTGCAGCCTTCTCCACTTGTGTGCACCTCTTAGGGCCTAGTTTTTAATCTGTTAATTCCAAGAATTTTTGTGGTGTCCACATGCTCTACACGGTCTAGCCATCTTTAGCGTTGTATTCGAAGGCGCTTGCCCAGGCGCATGTCCATAGAGCTCGTCGTTAAATCTTCTCCTTCAGATGCCATCAACGCAAAGAGGACCAAAAATCACTACACTACATCCTTTCATCGGGACATTGGATAGGCACCACATTTCACAGTGAACACCTTCAAATTGCAGAAAAAATTCTCTCTTAACTTAACTTAACTTACTTTAAAGTTTTCGGTTCGAATTTCGAAAGCGATGAAATCCGCATGCCGGTGTAAAAATTCGAGGGATCCGTTTGTGTTGTATTTATCAAATAGTACGCTATGAAAGGGAACTCCGCTGCAAGCAATCAAAATCAATCATCAATTCAAATCAAACTGCACACATTCACTCCAACTCCAACATACCACTCTTCTCCATATTCGCCAGCAACATCCCACCCACAGCAGTGTTCGCCTGCTGCACCTCGTTGAGCAGTTCTGCCGCCACCGAGCGCTGCTTAAGTAATGGATGTGACAGCGGTGATTCCATTACTGGATCTATCGGCTCCAGGGGACTCATTAAATGCACCAAAATGCACAACTTCGGATCGGACACCTCCAGAACACTTAAGGGACTCGTCGGTTTCGCTCCGTCAGCCGATGGGGGTGGTAACTGCATGGGACATCAACAAAAACAATTCATACATAAGTCAACTAATTAGCACTAATTGATTAAATTCAAACTATTTACCGGTATACCTGCGGGCAGAAACCTATCTACACTCTGGACCGGAATAATGAAGCAGTCGCGGTCCAATGTGGCCAAAGAGATGGGCTCCGTCCGCGCCGAACCGCCTCCGAAGCTGACTGCAAAAAAATAGGTTATGGGAGTTTTTTTTCAATTAGTATGCGCGTAAGGATGGGCTCAAATATTGTTATTGTTTTTTAGCGATTAAAGAAAAAAAGAAAATTATGTAAGATCGATTAAGGTGTTTCTAGGTAAAAAGAAATAAAACTAAAAATCGAATTCATTGTCCTTGCGTGGATATTTCTTGGTGTAATTGACCATTTTTCTCTCGTTTACTCACACGAAACAAAGCGAATTCTTCAACACAATCGATAAGAGAATTGCATTAGACTCTGACAAACGATAAACTAAACATTCAGTGTACAGTGTCGTCAGGAAAAGATTTTAATTTCAACTCTGGAGGCTCTGAATGGATTTTCTTACGGAAATTTCGTTGAGGACAAATGCTCAGTGTGTGCAGGGTTATTTATTTCGTAGTTTCGTGGTTGGTACCACTGGGATTTGACAGTTGCCAACTATATTTGTCGCTTGAAGTGGCACGATACTAGCTTAATGTTCACCTTTAGGATAAAGGACAGCTTAGCAATCGAACTAAGCGCTAAAATGGTCTTTTCATTATCGATGGGCCTGTGGATCAGATCATCGTCAGGCCTATGGATCATCCTAAGGCCTATGAATCATCGTCAGGCCTATGGATCATCGTAGGCCCTGTGGTTAATCGCCAGGCCCATGAACCATCGTCAGGCCTATGGATCATCGTGAGGCCTATGGAAAATCGTGCGGCCTGTGGATCTTCGCCAGGCTTATAGATCATCGTAAGGCCTATGGATCAGCGTAAGGCCTATGAACCATCGCCAGGCCTATGGATCATCGTCAGGCCTATGAATTATCATCAGGCCTATGGATCATCCTAAGGCCTATGAATCATCGTCAGGCCTATGGATCATCGTAGGCCCTGTGGTTAATCGCCAGGCCCATGAACCATCGTCAGGCCTATGGATCATCGTGAGGCCTATGCATCATCGTGAGGCCTATGGATCATCGTGCGGCCTGTGGATCTTCGCCAGGCTTATAGATCATCGTAAGGCCTATGGATCAGCGTAAGGCCTATGAACCATCGCCAGGCCTATGCATCATCGTCAGGTCATGAATCATCGTCAGGCCTATGGATCATCGTGAGGCCTATGGATCATCGTGCGGCCTGTGGATATTCGCCAGACCTAAAGATCATCGTAAGGCCTATGGATCATCGTAGGGCCTGTTGTTAATCGCCAGGCCTATGAACCATCACCAGGCCTATGAATCATCGTCATGCCTTTGGATCATCGTTGGGGGTGTGATTTATTGCCAGTTCTATGGATCATCGTAAGGCCTATGGATCATCTCCAGGCCTATGAATCATCAGGCCTGTGGATCATTGTAGGGCCTGTGGTTAATCGCCAGACCCATGAATCATCGTCAGGGCTATGGATCATCATCAGGCCTATGGATCATCCTAAGGCCTATGAATCATCATCAGGCCTATGAATCCACGTCAGGCCTATGGATCATCATCAGGTCTATGGATCATCCTAAGGCCTATGAATCATCGTAAGGCCTATGGATCATAACCAGGCCTATGGATCATCGTATGTCCTGTGGTTAATCGCCAGGCCTATTGATTATCGTAAGGCCTTTGGATCATCGTAGCGCCTATGGATCATCGTAGGGCCTGTGGTTTATTGCCAGGCCTAGGGATCATCTTAAGGCCTATGGATCATTGTATAATCTGTTGATAATCGCCAGGGCTATGGATCACCGTAGGGCCTATAGACCATCGCCAGGCCTGTGGATCATCGCAAAGCCTATGGATCATCGTAACGCCAAACATTTGCTCTTGAACAATCAGACAATGAACACCCGATTTTCGAACAAGATTTTCTTAAACAGTGACACACACTGCTCACTCAGGGGGCATAGATAGCTCACAAGTGATACAAGAGGTGCTGTTGCATCTAGACAAAGTGACTGTTAGAAGTGTTCTATGGTCGAAAGATGGTCTCTGCCCGTATTTCTTCAAATATACCAACGGGTAAACGATTGCTGTTGAGTCGGATCGAATTGATTGAATGGCTTGATCCCATCAAAACGTGGAAACAAGCCGCACACTACGATCAATAATGGTGCTGTTTTGTCAGAAATGTTCCTGGTCGAGTGTTTTCAGGTTTTTGCGAAATCAAAAACCGTGCAATTTGACACCCTCCAACTCTGGAGCTACACATAAGACAGTGTTCAGACACAAGAATAATAAACATTACTCAAAATACGACCGAGATATGGTTACACGTTACCATCACAACAAAGGAATGCATTCTTCGGATCCTACCGACTTAGCCAATCAATTATACTGCTCTTTACACTTACTTTCAGCATCCAAATTGCACAAAGAAGGGAAATGCTAATCAATAAGGTATCACTTTGGATATATTCTTTAGCTTTGCACGCAAACTAAAGAAGGAACATTGTTTTTGATACCACGGTGGAGATGATTATTTTTCAGATTCCTGACATATTTCCACGTTGAGAAGCTCATCAAAATTGTATTTTCCTCAAATTGAGCCAATAATAAGCGACCATGTTGGATCTACCGAAAATGTGCACCTTTACAACTATAAGTGGCACAGAATGATTGAGTGAAATAAATTAAACGAAAGGGAAAAAACCTTTGAAAGGAATTTCATCTTGATGTTCCAGGCAGTGTATCAACAAGCGTTGTTAAGTGGCATAAGCTGCCGAGCGTACGCACAGAAATGCACTCCGAATCCTTCAAATAAAAGTGCCTAGAATCACGTTCAGTGCTTTTCAAAAGGCATGATTTGAGTGGTCACAACGGTTTTGGGGGAGTACTCATAAGTTGAGGGCATGTGAAAGCGACACTTCTCTCGGTTCTTGACTAAGGTGGCATTATAACACGTCACCGAAGAAATAGCCCATTGAACGTTGTCGTTGCCGTGTTACTTCGTGTGAAGTCAGTTGAGAAAATTGAGTACCTTCTGGAATGGAACTGTAGCTTGGGCGGTCAAGTAAATTTCTGTTACAAAAAAATATTGCCGGTAGTATGTCTCTAAGCTTATGCAAGTGACAACATTTCAGAAGTGCTGAAACTCTTTTACAATCCTGACTTAGGACCCCCTGAGTCAAATCGGGACCATCGAGTGCTACGAGTTGCGTGCCATCTTTGAATGCTCAAAGAGATCGCCTTTTGAAATATTTGTAACATCGTACAGTGACGATATGTTTCATAGGCTTAAAGATTGAATCGGTTCAGCGAACCAAAAGCAGAGGCAATCGAAAGTGATAGAAAACAAAATGCAAGGACTGGTGGGGAAAGCAATTCTATTTTTAATTTAGTCTTTAATATACTACACAACTTATGGTTCATGATCCTACATTTCAGCTCCCAAAAATGTAAGAGAGATGGATACTTCATCGCGTTGTGGGTTATTGTATTTCTCACACGTCATTGTTTACAGATTCAATTTTAGGCCTGAATACCACCCATCTTTTCAAAACACAATCTCTGTCGAGTAGCTCTGGACAACACTCGAAAGGGACTAATAATTGTTGGCGCTACAGTCCAAAGGGGGACCAGGGCCTAGCTTGCTCATCAACTACTCGTGTTGTGCGCGCTACTGTTCTCTCACGAGTAGAAGGGACCTACAGTTTTTTGCCGACTCCGAACGGCGAAATTTGAGAAGCTTTCTTAGACAGTTATTACTCTTTGAGTGTCGTCAGCAGCTCGAAAGAGGTGGTGCCGTAAAATATTAGAAAAATTGGTGTTGAACTGGGAGTCGAGCCTAAACCCTTCGGCGTGTGAGCGTCGCACTCTACCCACTACGCCACGGCGACCACCTCGAAAGGGACTACTTGTCTAAATAAACGCTTTCAAATTTCTCCATTTGAGGTGGGCAATGAACTGCGGGCTCTCTCCACTAGTTAAGAAGCAATAGCACAGCACAACGTAAGTAGATGTCGAGGAATTCGTCCCTCAACTTTGTGAGCTGTAGCGCTACGCATTAAATCTTGTCACATTAGTTTGTTGACAAAACGAAAGCAGAGTTGTAAAGTTCTTAGATCTAGTTGTGCTGTCGGAACTATTTTCAGTCGTTCCACATACGAAGGTTGCCTTTTATATTTCGGGATTGAGCAGTGTTTCAATCTGGCAACTGCTAGATCTATCGTAAAGTTTGACATTTTTGAGGTTATACTTACTCAGAACGTTTTGAACGAGCGCTATTTCTGTTGTTTACAGAAACTTAAAAGATTCATCTCGCCCAAAAAATGGAATGAAATCGTGAACATTTTCGTGCGATTGATTTTTCCAACGACGTGGATTAACTTAACAACAGTGCATTGTTGAACGTAATTCAATTTTTGGCGATGAAGCTCCATCAAGGACCAGTGTTTATCGATGGTATGGTGAATTCAACCGAGGTCGTGGTTCACTCCAAGGCGAATTTCGTGAAGGTCGTCCAAAATCGGTTGTTGTTCCGGAAACCATTGATGCTGTGCGCCAATTGACATTGCAAGATCGTCGTGTGACCCATCGTGAGATTGAGACAACCTTAGCCATTAGTGGGATCAGCATATATTCAGTACTGCATGAACATTTGACCGTCAAAAAATTTGTTCGCGTTGGATCCCACACAATTTGTCAATCGCTCAAAAAACGGGTTGTGTCGATTGGTCGAAAGAAATGCCCCAAAAATACGATTGCGGTGCTTCGAAACACGTCTATGACATCGTGACAGGTGATGAATCGTGGATTAATGCGTACGAGTCCGAAAGTAAACAACAGTCGACTGTAGGGTGTTTCAAATTAAGCCAAATCCAAGAAAAGTTGCTCGTGCACGAAGCACTTCCAAGCAAATGGTCGTCTGTTTTTCGGAAAAACTGGACATGTCGCAACCGTACCACTAGAATAACGCAGAACAGTCAATTCTGAGTGGTACACAACCATTTGTTTGCCAGTTGTCTTCCAAGAAATCAGGAAAACCAACTGCCGAAGACGGAGCTCTCACACATCGGAGCGAGCTCTCACACATCGGCTCAAACAATCCATTTTTGAGCACTCAAAACATCGATTTGATGAGTCTTCCACCGTATAGTCCTGACTTGGCACCGAATGACTTCTTTTTATTCCCGTATGTAAAAATAAAATGAGAGGTCAACGTTTTTCGACACCTGAAGAAGCGGTTGATGCGTTCAGAATGCATGCTTTGGAGATACCTCAATCAGAGTGGCAAAAGTGCTTCGGCAATTGGTTCAAACGCATGCAAAAGTGTATAGATCTTAGTGGGGACTATTTGGAAAAACAAAAAAGCTATTTGCCATGATTTGTTTTTGTTCTCTATTCCCGAAATATAAAAGGGCAACCCTCGTACAACATTTCCGATGTCTCCTACACTTCCGACATGTGCGGTAGATTACACATGAAAAAGGAGTTTTTTTTTTTACAAATTATGTTAGATAGACAGATTCTTATACTGGGGGTTCGTAAACTTCAGGTCTGTCAATAATTGCACCCTCGGAAACAACGCCTTCTGTTCGGTTGCCGCCGCTATCGCCGTGCAGCTCAAGTAGTCTTGACGGATCAAAACGTGGTTTCTTGAGGACATTCACTTTACGAATATAAAGCATCCTGCAAGGGATAAATAACTTGGCACATTTTTTCCAATGTCTTTTGCAATGGAATCCGGAGCAAGTTTGCTTACAACTGACTTCAAATCCGAGTTTCCGACATCACGTGCTATAATCTCGGTCATTTTAGCACGGATCTTCCTGACTTGCGATTGTTGGGCGTAACATGTCTCTCGCTGCGACATTTGGTCCTTAGCTGTGAAACCAATGCAGAAACATGCAACAAATAGCCATCTGTTGTTTTAACATCAACATTGGCTTCAATCAGTGTCTGCCACTTCTTGACCATCGAACGGAATTTTTCGGTAGTCAAATCCATTCCATGGAAATTTCAAAGAATATTACGTTCTTGAACATCCTCAGCGATTAACCGGAATTTGCGGAAAGAGCGCTCGGCATCGGTGTCTTTCTGCAAATCTGCCAAAGGTACTTCAAATACACGTCCCTTTAAGCCTTCCAACGCAATTTTGGTTTCCTGGGTACGGTTTACCAAGGTTTTGCTAATTTGGCGAGTGGTCAACATATTTCAAAATAGAACGAAATTTTGGAAGTATTTAACAGAAATGTATAGTTAACATTGCTGAAAGCTGCCACTATACAGTGCCTAACAAAATTGAGCATACACTCATAGCTTAAACATGCTTTTATTTTTTTCGCCTAAGAAAAAGTAGTTAATTAATAAAACTTAAATGCAGTTCGAATTGACATATTTCAGTTGCTAAGAACCATAAACAAAAATAAAAAAAAAATTTGCTATTTCTAAGCAAAATAAAAAAATTAAATGCCTTTTTTAATTTTGCTTAGAAATAGCAAGTCTTTTTTTTAACACACAAAATTGAGCATACACTTAAAGTAAATTCGAGTAACGACTAAAACACAAAACAAAAACAGTTGCAAATAAAATTTCAGTAACGCGTGGTACCTCCTTCAGCATCTATGACAGCTTGTAACCGCCGTTGCATGGATTTTACCAGTTTTTCAGTAAAAGATGGCTGAATCCCTTCCCAAGCTGCCTGAATTTTAGCTTTTAGTTTTGCCTATTGGAGCAGGTACTTTCTTTAACCTGCACTTTTATTTCGTGCCACAGATGTTCAATAGGGTTAGGATCCGGCGATTGTGGATTGTTTTCTGCTGCTTTGGAGCGTTATAAAGCAACCATTCGCGTACTAAATAGGAGATGTTCTTCGGATCATTATCTTGTTGGAAGTAGAAAACCGAAGATAGACCTAATTTTACTGCGGAGCTTCAGAACTTCGGACTCTTCGGAAACAAATACTCAATTTTGTCCATAGTATTTTCTTTTCCAGTGGTCGCCGTGGCGTATTGGGTAGAGTGCGACGCTCACACGCCGAAGGGTCTAGGTTTGACTCCCAGCTCAACACCAATTTTTCGAATTTTTCACGGCACCACCTCTTTCGAGCTGCTGACAACACTCAAAGAGTAATAACTGTCTAAGAAAGCTTCTCAAATCTCGCCGTTCAGAGTCGACAAAAAACTGTAGGTCCTTTCTACTCGTGAGAGAACAGTAGCGCGCACAACACGAGTAGTTGATGAGCAAGCTAGGCCCTTGTCCCCCTTTGGACTGTAGCGCCAACAATTATTATTTTTATTATTTTCTATAAATTCGAACTTTCCACAGCCATTTGAAGCCAGACAACCACAACCACAACAGCACTGATCCTCCCCCGTGTTTTATGCTTGACTTTATATTTTTAGCTTTGAAAGCTGTATTTGGTTCCCTCCAAACAATTTGTTTGCCATCAGACCCAAATAAATTTATTTTTGTTTCATATGAAAGCAAAACACCTTCCCAAAAGCTTTCCGAGTGGTTTACATATTGTTTAGCAAACTCCAATCTTTTCTTTTTATTAACTATGATAGGGAAATGTACGGCTTTCTTCGGGCGATCCTATCACTAAAATTATTTTTTCTCAAGACTCTGCTAACGGTTTCCACTGAAAGAGGCTTATTAATTACGAATGACACCTCAGCCGTCAACTTTGGAACACTAGATTTTGGAGTGGACTTGATTGACCGAACAATATACCGCTCGTTTTGTCCTGAGAGCAATTTTTTTCTCCCCCTTCCAGGTCTGTTTTTTAGTGTCCCTTCATATCTATAATTGTTTATTATTTTTTGTACCGTTGCATGCGATCGCCCTACAGTTTTTCCTATTTTTCGCATCGACTTCCCCTTTGCAAAATAGCTTAATTATGAGTATTCTCATTGACAAAGTAGTCTGTTTTCGCATGCTTTCCATATTTTCGCACAAAGAAGAGAATATCGGTCTTTTCAGTTCCAAAGCGTGTGCAGAAATGATCATCAGGGACATTTGTTGCTTCATTCCTGAACAAATTTGCATGTATCAATTCTGCGAAGCTTGTGCATAACGCGCACATGACATCTGTATGCTCATGAAGCCGAAAGGCAAAAAACAAAAACCCAAGATTAGCTTAGAGTACTCATGAAGAGTCAGTAAGTTAGAATTAAGATCAGTAGATTACTTTGGTAAGCTAGTTGCAAGTATTTTTGTCTAGCATGTAAGAAACTGAATTGAGACAAATCAAAATGCATTATAAACTAAAAAACTAAAAACATCTGTATGCTGAATTTTGTGTGTCGATTTCAGGGGTTGTTTTCTTTTTCATGCGAAAAGTACCGGTAGGAAGTTGCCTGTCTGCAAATTTGGCATATACTCTTGTTTAAGATATGTATTCAGTTATGATTGCATACCAAAAAAAAATTAAACCAAAAAAGTTTTCGGCCTTAAAACAGCACGAATATGAAGTAATGATAGGTGTATGCTCAATTTTGTGAGGTACTGTATATCGACATCTCCACATGCCTTGGAGACATATTTTTCTTGCCATACAGTAACTGAATGGACACAAAGCGTCCAAAAGTTAAATTTTCTTGCATTGGAGAACTCTTATTCCTTCTTGACTCATTGAACCTTCAGTCTTTTCTAATTTATCTCAATTAAAAGCAATCCTCTGAAATCTGAAAATATGATATTTTGAACAAGATTAAGAACTGAATTAAATATAAAATATAAACGACGACACTGTACACTTAGAGAAAAATGAGTAAACCACTCCAACTTCACACTGAGAAAATACTGAAAGCTATAAAGCCTTCAACTCAAAAGCACTCTACATATGTATTTATATACAAATCAAAATAATACACAACAAGTACACAAGAAACGAAAAAAAAAAAAAAGAAAACTTAAATCAAAATGTAAAATTGAAAACTATCAATAAAAAGCTCTTGCCAACATTGAAAGAATGTAAATCGAAAAATAAAAAATCCAAATGTAAACATGTCTGTCATTCTGTATTAATTCATTAACAACCGACACCTGACAGGCAGATAATCCGTCAGTGTCACATCAAAAATATGTCTAGCTTTCAGTATTCGCATGTGAAGGATGATGACACATCTATTCATTGAAAATCAGAGAAAAATAAAAATTGCTTGTTTTCATTGAAAATAAAAAAAAAAAAAAAATAAAAAATAAATTTAAAGTGGGATTAGTAAAAATCGAAAATAACTACGATTTAGTGAAAAAGAAACAAGATAAAATATAAATGTATAAAAGAAACGAAAAACTACAATAAATAAATTATAAATAAACGAAATTTGCAACTCAAACCTTGCCTGGCAGCGGTAGGTGTGGGCGCATCATTCCTCTTGCCAGAGTTCCATTTTAACAATGACACAGATGGCTTACGATCGACTAAGGGTTGAGGTGCATCCACATCATAGGACAAGGGTGGTAATGGAAGGGTGTTGCCAGCACCCGATAACACGGGACTGCAACGTTCTGTAAATGTTTGTTTTTGTGTTTATGATGGAATTTTGATTTTTTTGTTTTTTTGTTTTTTTGTCTTTTTCTTTTTCATATTTTTTTCTCAATTAAAATTAAATTCTTTGTTTAAATTAAAGTGTGTTTTTGCAAGGTTGTTTTTGGTTTTTAATTTTGCTACAGAAAACTAGACACATTTCTTTAAAGTTTTATATATTTTTTTTTGGGGCGGGAAAATGTTCGATCTGTTCGCAGGGTGGTAAACCTAATTGAATTCAAAAAAAAAAAACAACAATAGCAGTAAAAAACATTCCACACGGCTGAAAATATACGCCTTGCATGCAGGTGGGGAGGGGGGAGATTAAAGGTTTTAAAATCGAAATCCATGTTGTGAGCGTGGAAAGCTTGTAATTTAATTTCATGTGACATATTTGGTTTCCGTGTAACGGTATTCCTTTGACATTTTGTGGTATTTTTTAATCGGGAATCGGTTTATCGGCGGATAGAGGTTAAGGGGGTTGGTGGAGCCTTTAAACTGTAAAAGTTGCAGGAAAACACATGTCCCCGCTGGTGGGAGGACGCGGATGTATGACGCATTTTAATAAACGAAAGGAAATCAATTTACAGGAGGAAATCTGGTGGGAAATTAATTTAAAAGCCAAAAGTCGATAAGGCAGCCTTTGCTACAGTTTGTTGAATATTTCCACAGAAAATCAGAACACATGTGCGTAAGAATACTGCTTAGGCATCATTTGCTCGCCGGAAAGACACTTGAAATGACTTCGTTGCAGTTTGTGTTTATCAATTGGATGACCAGACAGAAATGCTCCAGGGTTGCAAAGGTAACGTTTTTTTTTTTCACTGAATTTGTTGAAAGCGATCGAAGGATTGTTTGGTGCCCTGTGCAACCGGGCATTTGACTTCCATGCTTGACTTTCACTTTTCAAATTACACAGTGGATATGCAAAGAACCTAAGAGCAGAAACATAAGCAAACGCTTAATAACACTTTTTCCTTCTCCTTCTCTGTTGCTTCAGTCCTGTGCTGTGACTAATTCTCAGTGATTTAAGGGTACCAAACAATTTCTTTAGGGCGCGCCATTTATAAACAAAAAACTGTTGAATAGTTGAAAATGTTGAAAAAAAGTTGAATTTCAGGCAAAACTATAACCACTAACTAAAAAATTATCGTGCGCCCGTGACAGTGCTTGAAATTTGCTTTTCTTGACATCAAACTCTGGGTTTTCTCCACTCCTAGAGAATATGCTCGTTTTCCTCTGTAGTCCAAGGCTCTCCTTATAATAATTGTATGGCGTGACAGCCAACGGAGGACCAGGGCCTGGCTTGCTTATCACATCAACTACTCGTGTTGTGCGCGCTGCTGTTGACCCACGAGTAAAAGGAACCACCGTTTTTTGCCGCCTTCAAATGTCGAAGTTTAAGAAGCTTTCTTAGACAGTTATTACTCTTTGAGTTTTGTCAGCAGCTCGAAAGAGGTGGTGAAAAATTCGATGTGTTCAGCCTTGAATCGAACCTTCGACCTTCGGCGTGTGAGTGTCGCACTCTACCCTCTACGCCACGGCGGCCACCCAAGGTTTATTTATTTATTTTTTTTGTATATTTATGTTATATCCATCACAGAGTAACATAAAACACTACGTTCTCTAAGTGTTAACTCTCAGTATCGCTTTATATAGCAGATGTTTGCTGAGCGACTAAGAATCATCTACCGACTCTTATCGTCTTACAGATTACTACAATAAATAATATTAATTCAAATACGATGCAAAAATCATGTTTTTAAATTCTAATCGTGCCAAGCTAAAATCAAATTCGTTGCAAAGATCATTAAATGTATTTATACACCTTGTAATAGGTTTATTGCGACCATAATTGGTTCTATGTCTTTTGTCAAAAAGTAAGTTTCTCACCCGAAGAGATCTGTGGGGAGCATATATATTTATGAGAAAAAGTAATTCTGGTGAATTTAACTGATAATTAATAATATCACGAATAAACATGGCTGACGTTGCCTTACGCCTGAAACTTGCATCTTTCAACATAATTAAGAAGATCTTCAAAGGAATACAACTTTCGAAAAGCATATCTCGTGAAATTCTTTTGAATGAATGTAATTGCCGAAAATGATGCTGATTCTCTATATGGAAAACTCGTAAAAAAAATGAAAAACATCTACGATGAGTCAACATGTGTTAAAACAGTAATTAACAAAAGAAAAAACAACCCTTGGATGACTACAGAGTTAAAAGTCAAATGCAAAAGAAGAGATGAACTGTATAAAAAATGGAAGAACAACAGATTGAATAGGCGTTATGAGTTGGACTACAAGACGTTTCGTAACAAACTTAATAAAGAGATTATAGTACAAAAATCTGCTTATTACAAAAACAAGTTCAACGAAGCTAGACTAGACCCACGCAAGACATGGAGTTTAGTTAATGAAATTCTGGGGAGAAAAAAGCCTAGTTTAGATGATACAATCATTAAGAACTTCAATGGTCAAATGTGTTTGAGCAATCTTACCAATGAATTTGCAAAAAATTTCAAAGAGCAAATTGTAAACATCACACATCATTGCGACGCGATTACCTCCATACACTCAAACAGAAGAATAGATAATTCCTTTTTTTTTCAAGAAAGCGATATATCGGAAATAATAAATGCAATTAATCTGCTTGGCGAAACCAAGTCACCTGGTATCGATGGAATTAGGGCAATTGATATAAAAAAACATGTTACAACCTTTGCTCCAATCTTGTGCAAACTAGTTAATTTAAGTATAACACAAGCAAAAGTACCAGAAACTTTAAAAACAGCCGTTGTCAGACCAATATATAAAGGAGGACACAAGAGCCAACTGAATAATTACAGACCGATTTCAATACTATCTGTTGTAGAAAAGTGTCTGGAAGAAGTTGTAGTTAAAAGATTGCAAAACTTCATGGAAAAACATTCCCTCATACACGAAAGTCAGTATGGCTTTCAAAAAGCGAAGAGCACAGGTAAACTACTTGCCGAATTTGCTAACTATATTAACGAAAACCTGGACAAGAGCTATCACGTACTGATAGTTTTTATGGACTTCAGTAAAGCTTTTGATACGCTTAATCATACTAAGCTAAATGAAACTCTTGAACGTATTGGAATACGAGGACTGATGGCAGACTGGCTAAAGGACTACCTGCACAATCGGTTTTACTGTATAAAGATCAGTGAAACCTATAGTGATAAAGAAGACGCACCCTACGGAGTTCCACAAGGATCGAAATTGGGGCCAATTCTTTTCATCCTATATGCCAATGAGCTTCTTCGCACCTTTAAGAGAGCCAAACCTTTTGCATATGCGGACGATACAGCAATTGTAGTGTGCCATAGATCCCTGGAGGCAGCATCAACAATAATGCAAGAAGAATTTGACAATGCAGCTAAATGGTGTCATGATCAGGGCCTATCTATTAATGCATCAAAGACCAAAATGATGCATATTAGAAACCCGCAGTTTGCAGTAACACAGCAACAAATCTACTTCAGGAATAATTCCTGCAGTTCTTCAGCTAGCTGCCCTATAGCGATAGTGGAAAGCTACAGGTACCTAGGAGTCATAATAGACAGCAATTTTATATGGAATCTGCATACTGAGGAGTTACGCATTACCTTGAGAAAGACACTTTACGCGCTGACCCACTTAAAGTACCATGCCACAAGCGATGTATTAAAACAAGTGTACTATGCATTAGTGGAATCCAAACTGAGGTATGGAATACTCGCATGAGGCAACGCTTCGGCAACGCATTTAAAAAAACTTCAAAAATTACAAAACGCAGCACTCAAACGGATAAATACATCTACTCGAGCAAAC
This sequence comes from Eristalinus aeneus, assembly GCA_955652365.1. Classification (NCBI taxonomy): domain Eukaryota; kingdom Metazoa; phylum Arthropoda; class Insecta; order Diptera; family Syrphidae; genus Eristalinus; species Eristalinus aeneus. The sequence goes on from OY019131.1 coordinate 94,261,688, forward strand.
AGTGAACATGACAACTTCAGAGCCCTTCAAATTAAAGACATCTTTAAGATGACTCTTATATTGGAGTACTACGACGATAGACGATTTATAAGCCCAATTGACCATGGAATTCATACAAGAAGACGTGCCCAAAATATGCTTAATGAACCTCGTTTTCACAATAATTACGGCAGAAGACAATTAAAATGCAGTGTGCCTGAGATACTTAACGCGCTTCCTCATGAAATAAGAAATATACAAAATCTCAAAACTAGAAAGAATTGTATAAAAAATTATTTTCTGAATGCAAGAACTGAAGTATAACTTGAATGTGAAAATGTTTAATTGTTACTGTAATCTTAAATTTTTGAATTGAACTGATATATTTTAAACACAATTAACTTTTCATAAGAACTATTAATTTGTCTTTCATCTGTTAAAATATAAATTTATAATTTATCTTAGTCTAAGCTAACAAAACTGTCAACAATTGAAACATAACCTTCTGCAGAAAAGCCTTTCGGGTTCGCAGAAACATATAATCATTGTAAACTATTGTATTATGAATAATAAAATTGAAATTGAATTGAAATTGAAATTGAACTCGTTGGAGTCTAAGTTCTTGATTATCGTAAGGTGAGTCCCAGACAATGGTTGCATATTCCAAATAGGGTCTTACTAACGAAACAAAGATGGTCTTTAAACTGAATATGTCGCGAAAATCTTTACTATTTCTTTTTGAAAATCCTAACATAGAATTAAACTTCCCAATGGTGTAATCATAATGTAGTGAGAAATCCAACTTGGGGTCGAAAATTACTCCAAGGTCTTTAACTTCTTCTAGGCGATCAAGTGTATGATTATTGATAAAATAATCGTAAACAATTGGAGATGTTATTCTATATGTCGAAAAATGTTTACATTTTGAAATGTTTAGATCTAGAGCATTATGTTTACACCATTCTGCTAGGTTATGTATATCCGACTGAAACTTAATGCAATCGGCTATACTATTAATCGACAAAATGAATTTAAAGTCATCCACGAATGTTACAATTTCGCGTTCGTTTCGTGAACATCGTTTATTCTTCTTCTTCTTCTTGTGGCGCTACAGTCCGGGGTGGACCTGGGCCTCAACCAACATGCCTCTCCAGCCAGCACGATCTTTTGCCAGCTGTCTCCAGTAGCGCACTCCAAGTTGGTTGAGGTCCTTCTCCATTTGTGTGCGCCACTTTAGTCTAGGTCGTCCTCTGTTGCGTTGTCCCAATGGCTCGGATTCAAAGACTTTTCGGACCGGGGCAGTGGTGTCCATACGCTCTACATGGCCTAGCCATCTTAAGCGTTGTATCCGTAGACGCTTGACCAGGCGCATGTCGCTGTACAGCCTATAGAGTTCGTCATTAAATTTTCTCCTCCAGATGCCATCAACGCAAACAGGACCAAAAATCGCACGCAAAACTCGTGCGTCGTACATCGTTTATAAATAAAAGAAATAGTAATGGGCCCAAGTGGCTGCCCTATGGCACGCCCGATGTTATCTTTATTACGCGAGAGATATAACTATCGACCTTAACCATTTGCTTCCTCTCCTTTTAATAATTGGAAAACCATTCTAGCATTGCTGAATCAATTCCCACGGATTTAAGTTTGTTTAAAAGCAAAGTGTGATGCACTTTATCAAAAGCTTTCGAAAAGTCAGCATAAAGTACATCAACTTGTAGGCGATGTTCTAAATTTGTAAGTATATAATTTGTAAATAAAGATAAGTTAGTAGAACATGAACATGTGGTTGCCGTGGCGTAGTGGGTAGAAAGCGACGCTCACACGCCGAAGGGTCTAGGTTCGACTCCCAGTTCAACACCAATTTTTCTAATATTTCACGGCACCACCTCTTTCGAGCTGCTGACGACACTCAAAGAGTAATAACTGTCTAAGAAAGCTTCTCAAATTTCGCCGTTCGGAGTCGGCAAAAAACTGTAGGTCCTTTCTACTCGTGAGAGAACAGTAGCGCGCACAACACGAGTAGTTGATGAGCAAGCTAGGCCCTGGTCCCCCTTTGGACTGTAGCGTGAGAACATGACCTACCTCGCATGAAGCCATGTTGCCTATTTGAAATAAGCTCTTTTACTAGAAAATACATTTTTCCTTTTACGAGGCTTTCAAGCAATTTTGGAATGGAAGAAAGCTTTGATATAGGCCGATAATTTTCTACTTTTTGTTTCAATCCGCTTTTACAAATTGGTGTTAAATAGGAATACTTCCATTTATCTAGGAATTTACCCTTTTTCAGCCATTAATTAAATATAACTCTAAGAGGTCGATACAATGAACTCCAACAATTTTTTAAAATTGCTGCCGGGATCCCATGGGCTGTAATTAAGTTTAAAATGTTTCCATTTGTTAATTAGATCGTCATTCGATAGTTGCAACGTACCTATGTGCAGAATTACAGGTATATTTGAGTAATAGTTCGACGTTAAATGGTCCTCAGTTTCATTATAAACAGACTCAAAAAAATCCGCAAATAAATCACAAGTTCCATTTAAGTCATTTGAAATTATGTTTCCGAGTTCCACGGATTTAGGCAAGTCTAAAGAATTTCTCTTAGAATTCACGTACTTCCAAAATGCTGAACTATCGCTCTTCACCGAAGATTCTACGGACAAGATATATTGCCTGTATAGATATCTATTCAAGAACTCATACTCTTTCCTAAGTCTCAAAAATCTTTCACGGTTTGATGTCGATTTGTTTGAAACAAAGATAGAATATACTTTCCTTTTGACATTTCTTAAATTAACCAACTGTTTATTTGCCCATGGAGTTTTGAACCGATAATTCCGACGCGTTTTTGGAACAAATACCTCTATACCAGAATTCGATTTATTCTCCTTTTTTATTTTTTATATTATATATGAGTTTTTTTATTATTATATTATATATGAGTAATTTTATTAATTATATATGAGTTGGCAAATGGTGTAGAGAGGTGTTGGTAGTGGCCGCCGTGATGTAGAGTGCGAAACTTACACGCCACATGGTGCCATGTTCAATTGTTCATAATTTGAACTGAAAACTAGGTAGTTTCATGGCACAACCACAAGGCTATTAAAAAAGTTTCTTACACTAGACAGGTTAGAGTCGGGAAAAATATGTAAATCCCCTCTATTTGCGAAAGAAAAATAGCATTCACAAAAGGCCTTGGCCTTGCAGACTGTTTATAATATAAATGCTGTGGGTCCTGTCATTTCTGTTATTTCCAATGTTTTAAAATTCGCAAAAGTAGCGTAACATAAAGCACTGTCACTTGACACTTAATAATCAGATTGTCGTGAATTTGACAGGTGTCATTTGAATGTTTGTACTTCCTAAATTATATAGACTTTGTAGCTCGTTGCCATAAGTATGTCCTACTTGGAGTTAATTAAAAGGCGAGGAGTTGATTTATGTATACAATATTTTATTTAGATAAGTTATCATCGGCGATTTCGATGTAAGTATTGATCAGTGTCACTATCCCACTGCGAGTTATGATCCGTGTGACTTTCTAATTGCGAGTGTCTTTTGTGTGACCCAACCCATTCCTTTTATTGCTCCGTAGGCACATGCCCACGTTGCATCCCTCGGCGTTGGTGGGATGCGGAGGATATCCTCTTGTGCGTCGCGGGCACCGTTGGGTTCGTTGGGTTGTTTACCCAACGACGTACGGACCGCGATCGCAGATGTTATTTTGCGTGGAAGGATATCCTCGCGTGGGTTATGTGCCGTTGGGTCAGGTCACGCACCGCGATGTGCCGCTAAGTGTGCCGTTGCGTAGTCCGTTCAGTATGCTCAGCTGCACCGGCTGGCCGGACCGTTGGTGTGGTTGTCCGCCACAACTTTTTTCTTAGTGGCGCCCTCTATATATCAGCATTGGAACTTATTAAGTGAAGTGTTTCTGAAAGAAGCGCATTCAAGATAATGCAGTTGCAATGAAATTTGCTTTTCTTTGGAGACTACTCTGGCGTCTAATGCATTGCTTAACATTCTGAGCGCCATCTGTATGGTTACCCCGAAACCCTTGACGTAAGTGCTTCACACCAAAACTATGAGGAAAGAGCGTTCTAAAGTTGTGAACTAAATTTTGGTAATCTTTCAGTGATTTCTCCTTAACTAGTGACTTGCTATTTGTTAGCAAGTCACTAGTTAACGCTTCAGAAAAGTCATACATGTCTCTTCCAAAAATTGACTACGTCTGTGGTATGGCTTCTGTTCAAATTGAGCTTTTCGACATTTTTGTGAAAATAAATGCGAAACTAAGAGTAAGTGCAAGTACCAGTGACACACCAGATGAACTTTCCTGCTCTTTATTTGTGACAAAATAATTGATCACAGTCAAATTGGTGTTGCATTAGTAATTTAACCATTTGCTCGCTGTCATATTGCTCACCTTTTAAGATGATTTGAAACCTTAAACAACAACGACATGAATTTAAACCCTACATACGTCAAAGCATTCTTTCTCTTCTCCGTCTTTTCTGTCTGGTCAACCATCGGCGAGTGGAAGTTTTTTGTGTTTCAACATGTAGATGTTCCTTTCAAGAGTTTAAGTTGTCACAGGAGCAAAGGAAATTAGATCCTAGAACGTTACCTTTAACCATCAAACATCACACCACGATACAACATAAAAACCAAACAAACATGCAGTTAGTACCAAAACAAAACTTGAACTCATCTCCGCGACACATATACAAACAGAACTTCGGCAAAATGTATACTCCAAGTACAAATAATTCAGTTTCACGTTCGCATCCCCACCACTTTCTCAAGGTTAACTCGGGACTCGGAATGCATGGGCACGAGGCAGGCAGTTTCACAGCGCAACGGGCGCCAATAGACAACCAACCATTTTGCACATGGTCTCACCACAAAAGCATCCAACTTACACATCTTCCTGCCAAGCCAACTGGAAACTAAGATTAAAATGCACCTAATCCGAGAAACGGTAAATTCCATTTTATTCACAGGCCACAAAACAAAAAAAAGAAACTAAAAACGAAGTTACTGTCCGTGACACTTTTGGTTTTCGTTTTGTGTTTTTTTTTTTTGGATTTATGTTTCGATAGTGTGTAGATTTTGTGCGAAGGGGGTTAGTTGTGCTAGCGCCCGCAGTTTGTGTAAATATGTGTGTGTAGAGAATTTTGAAACCAATTTGACAGGCGCACGTCTCTAAAGTCTTAATGTACCTTCGTTGTTGTAGTCGAACCCGCCCCGGTTTGGCTGAAAGAACAAGTGCGTTCGATAGTGGATGTCATCTGGTGACGAGAGACCCATGTCTCGGGACCGCTTCGTTCGGTTGGCCTTGCTGGTGAGCTTACCGCCACCACCTCCAGACTTACCAGCTCCCTCGCGGAAGTTCTTGCGAAACATCAAGTTCATCCTGCTCTCAATTGGGGGCGCTTCTAAGTGTACAAAGAGAATACCGTTCGTTAACAGATTGTCTCACATCGGAGGGCACATCGATTTTCCAAGGTCACTTGCGTCTATTTTCAGACAGCCACGAACTTAAAAACAAGCACACTTCCTGCCTGCAATTAAATGCACTCACTACTGCCGATATGTCGTTAAACAATCAACACACACACCACGCCGCACACGCCCGTGGCCCAGAATCGATGAAATACTTTTGAATTATTTACCGCACTTCACTTCACATGTGGTAGCCCTAATAGCGCGAGACCATTACAAAAAAAAAAAAAAAAAAACAAAACACGAGCAGGCACAGTGACATTGGGTGTCCTTCTGGCAGGCGATCACGGCGGCAACTGTTTCATGCAGTTGACTGGCGGGCTTTCTTTTCCCTTCTAACAATCAGTGCGTGACTGTACAAATTGAGCGGCTGGCGGGAGGGCGCGGGCAAGGTGTGAAAATCCGCCTAGGAAATGCCTCATATCCGCACACCGACCGGGGCAATCAAAGTCTTATCAGATGGCTCACGAAATTTTTTCGCGTACATGCAATGCAGTGAGTAAGACGTTCGTCGTCTGTGTGCGGGGCATTGCCGAGGGACAGAGTTCTTCAAGTGTTGCAAATTCCAATGGCAGACAGAGGGATTTGGGGGGACGGGGTCTGTGAACTTTTGGAATGCAGCGACTGCCCATGAACTTGAGAAGAATCAGAAATTTGCCAAATTATTGTGGTTGGCAGCGAAGTTCGAGTGAAATTACGAAAATCTGACGACAGTCTGGTCAGTAATCAAGTTCGACTGTAGTAGGGTCTAATACAGTCCAAACTGGTCAGATCTGGACACTACCAATAGAAATTTCTGTTTGAATAGAGGTTTCCCAGAGAGATTCATTCCAATGCAGCCGTAGCTTAGAGTCGACTTAGATTACATGCGCTTTCGAGTCACATTGTGATGTAGTCCTTCTGAAATTCAACCACTGTCGGAACTGAATGTTGATTCTGGCTTTAATCAAGTTGGCCGCTAGTCGTTTATTGCTTTTCAATAGGGTCGTTTAAACTTTCTTTCAACAGAATCGGAAAACGACGAAAATCCCACATTTTTTAGTTTTTCGACATTTTGTCTGATATTTGGAGGGCAAATCGCCACGGAAGAGTACTTCTTTGAACATCGTTTGGAAACGTATAACGTTTGTTGGCGCGACAGTCCACAGGGGGACCAGGACCTGGCTTGCTCATCAACTACTCGTATTGTGCGCGCTACTGTTCTCTCACGAGTAGAAGGGACCTACAGTTTTTTGCCGACTCCGAACGGCGAATTTTTGAGAAGCTTTCCTAGGCAGTTATTACTCCTTGAGTGTTGTCAGCAGCTCGAAAGAAGTGGTACCGTGAAAAATTCGAGTCGTTCAGACGGGAATCGAACCCAAACCCTTCGGAGCGTGATCGTCGCACTCTACTCACTACTCCAAGGCGGCCACCGTTTGGAAACTATTCAGATTTATAAACAAAAAACCAACTTTGAGAAAATATAGACCACTTTTTGGACACCAACAGCTGCCTGTCACATAAACAACTGAATCCACACAACGTTCCAATGCCAGTGTAGCCAAAGAGTGTGCGCATTGAAAAAAATACCCCCGCCGTTCAAGAGAATACAAAGCAGGCTTATATTATAGAAAGCGTTCCCTAATGAATAGTGGCCAAAGTTTGCAAAGAACTCGTGTGTGTCGTTAAAAAATTAACGAAACGTCCAGTTTAAGAATCAATCAAGGTACTGCTCACTTTATGTCCCTTAGTCTCAAAGTGACAGCTGTAAACTTGGTTTCCTTTCTGTTGATGTTCTCCCTAGTGTCCAAAGTCCCGGGCCCGGTTGTCAAAGCTGTTGCCGCCAACTGTGACTTTCTGTCCAAGACGATTACTTGTGTCTTACCGCCAGAATCACATTGACTGCCGGATTCCCTCTGTAGTATTCGGACTCTGAAATGTTCTGGGTCATAGGACACAGAACAGACTGATTCCCCAGAAATCTACAGGAATGGCTACAAAGCGGATGAAGCAACGAGCTGAAGAACCTGCTTTTAATAAAAATGTAGCATTTGCCAGAAAGATTCGAACTCGGTAGACGCAGGCACGACTAGGAGAAGTCGCGACTGGAGGCAGACGAGACTACAGAGGCCCACTAAAGGCAGACCCCACTTGAGGCAGCTTCGACAAGAGGTAGCTGCGATTGGAAGAAGACAAGACTAGAATCGGCCACCATTAGAGGCAACTTCGACAGAGAAATCGCCGACTAGAGGCAGCCCCAACAGAGGAAGCCCCGTCTGGGGGCTGCTCCAACAAGAGGCCGCTCTGAAAGGAGACAAAGACTGGAATCAGCCCCGTCCTGAAGCAGCATCGACAAGAAGCAGCCCCGACTACAGGCAGCCTCGACAGAGTAAGCCCCGTCTAGAGGCCGCTCTGAGAAGAGGCAGCTCCGACAAGAAACAATTCCGACAAGAGGTAGCTCTGACAAGAAGCAGCCCCGACTACAGGCAGCTCCGACTACATGCAGCTTCCACAGAGGAAGCTCTGTCTAGAGGTTGCTCCGACAAGAGGCAGCCGCGACTGAAAGGAGACACGACTAGAGTCAGCCCCGACCTGAAGGAGCGCCGATAAGAGGCAGCTCCGGCAGAAGAAGCCCCGACTGAGGAAGCCCCGTCTAGAGGCCGCTCTGAGAAGAGGCAGCCCCGACTGCAGGCAGCTCCGATTAGAGGCAGCCTCGAGAGGGGAAGCTCTGTCTAGAGGTTGCTCCGACAAGAGGCAGCCGCGACTGAAAGGAGACAAGACTAGAGTCAGCCCTGACCTTAAGGAGCGCCGACAACAGGCAGCTCCGGCAGAAGAAGCCCCGACTGAGGAAGCCCCGTCTAGAGGTCGCTCCGATAAGAAGCAGCCCCGACTACAGGCAGCACCGATTACAGGCAGCCTCGACAGAGTAAGCCCCGTCTAGAGGCCGCTTTAAGAAGAGGCAGCCCCAACTTCAGGCAGCTCCGATTAGAGGCAGCCTCGACAGAGGAAGCTCTGTCTAGAGGTTGCTCCGACAAGAGGCAGCCGCGACTGAAAGGAGACACGACTAGAGTCAGCCCTGACCTGAAGGAGCGCCGACAACAGGCAGCTCCGGCAGAAGAAGCCCCGACTGAGGAAGCCCCGTCTAGAGGCCGCTCTAAGAAGAGGCAGCCCCGACTGCAGGCAGCTCCGATTAGAGGCAGCCTCGACAGAGGAAGCTCTGTCTAGAGGTTGCTCCGACAAGAGGCAGCCGCGACTGAAAGGAGACACGACTAGAGTCAGCCCTGACCTGAAGGAGCGCCGACAACAGGCAGCTCCGGCAGAAGAAGCCCCGACTGAGGAAGCCCCGTCTAGAGGCCGCTCTAAGAAGAGGCAGCCCCGACTGCAGGCAGCTCCGATTAGAGGCAGCCTCGACAGAGGAAGCTCTGTCTAGAGGTTGCTCCGACAAGAGGCAGCCGCGACTGAAAGGAGACAAGACTAGAGTCATCCCTGACTTTAAGCAGCGCCGACAAGAGGCAGCTCCTGCAGAAGAAGCCCCGACTGAGGAAGCCCCGTCTAGAGGCCGCTCTGAGAAGAGGCAGCCCCGACTGCAGGCAGCTCCGATTAGAGGCAGCCTCGACAGAGGAAGCTCTGTCTAGAGGTTGCTCCGACAAGAGGCAGCCGCGACTGAAAGGAGACACGACTAGAGTCAGCCCTGACCTTAAGGAGCGCCGACAACAGGCAGCTCCGGCAGAAGAAGCCCCGACTGAGGAAGCCCCGACTAGAGGCTGCTCCGACTAGAGGCCGCTCCGACAAAAAGGCAGCCACCATAAGAGGCAGACAAGACTAGAGACAGCCCCGATTGTAGGCAATCCCTACTAAAGGCCGTATTTGGTAGGTCAGCTCAGGTAAAATAAATCGACTGTCTGACAAAAGTATTGGGCTCTCGATTTGTGAGACTGTTCTTGGACGTCAAACTGAACACAAGCGATGAACTCAGGGACCCTAACCATCTCTTAGAGCTAAGATTTGAACGATGCCTTGAAAAATGAATCAATTTGAGAAGAGAAAGAACAAAGAACATCCCCCCTTTGACAAAAATTAAGTCGAGTACAAGTTGTTGGCCAAGATCATGGACAAGGTCTTGAGCAATATCTTAGACAAAGAATTGAATTTGGGAAAGAACTTGGAACACAAATTGGGTAACATAAAGTTCAACAGAGGGACACATGCGTCGACGACAGTAAGCAGACAAACACTCACAGCCAGTAACGGAAATACGAAAATAAAACTGCTTTTCCTTCAAGAAAGATTCGTATGTTGTTCGTTCTGTGTTCGAAAAACATTCACTTTTTTAAAGAAAATTCAAACTTCAAGTCGATAGTAATGGACTTTCTTCCTTAAGGCTTTTTTGAGTTTCATATTTAAACTCATATTTAGACAAGTCATCATGGAGCAGATCAGACTTGAACATCGTTTGCAATTTATTTAAATAAAAAAAACCGCAACTTAAAAAGGATTCTAATCCTTTTGTCGACGCCAACAATTGCCTGCCCCATGGACCATTCAACGACTGGTTAAAAATTGAATCCAAATAATGTTCCAATGCCAGTGAGGCAATGAAGTGCGAGCCTTGAAGGAAATACCGCCGCCGTTCAAGAGCATCCAAATCAATCCAATCCAAGCCGCCGTTTTCAACTTTTGCGTTCTGTGTTTCGTCATTTTGCAAAAAGATCTCGGACTACATCTCTAAAAGATCAAGTTGACACGAGACCATTTCTAGAGTGGTCAATAGGCTGAAAAACTTCTTGAAATCAGGAAGATTTTCATCAAAAAACCATCTTTAACTTAACCATCTTTAACATGAAGCTTATTTCTGGGTGAATATGTAGATGAGCAGAATATGCGCTATAGGGAAGGCAGCAAGCCACACGGGCTTCACGAGGCAGCATTCCATTCAAATTCACTCCCTGGTGTGGCCCGACCTCCGCGAAGGTGTCAGTGGACTTGTAGTGCACAGTAGACATTATTTTATTGTCGATGTTGCTTATGGCGACTTTGCTGTGATTGGATATCCCCATCGCGCCATGGTAAGTGACGTTTTTAGGCTTCAATTGCAAAGTAGGGACGCAGCACAGCTCACGCAGCATATGCTTTCATCGACATACTGAAGTGAAAGTTAATTGTTGGCGCTACAGCCCACAGGGGGACCAGGGCCTAGCTTGCTCATCAACGGCTCGTGTTGTGCGCGCTACTGCTCTCTCATGAATAGAAGGGACCTACAGTTTTTTGCCGACTCCGAACGGCGAAATTTGAGAAGCTTTCTTAGACAGTTATTACTCTTTGAGTGTTGTCAGCAGCTCGAAAGAGGTGGTGCCGTGAAAAATTCGAAAAATTCGTGTTGAACTGAGAATCGAACCTACACCTTCGGCGTGTGAGCGCCGCACTCTACCCACTACGCCACGGCGGCCACGCGAATGACGCAACGCCATTGGTCTATACCAAAAAGTCGGCCACCAAGAATGAGCAGAGAGATGATATTGACATGAAATAGGTGGAATTTCTGGCGATTTGTGAGACAAAAACTGATCGAAAATCGGACTCAACGACTAGACGTCTAAAAACGTGCCTCGGTGGCTATGCAAAGGAATTTGAAATTCACCACTGCTCTTAAAGATTCTTGTTAACATTTCACTTTCTGTTGGGATATCTTAGGCCGTTCTGATTTGAATAAAAGGAAACTTGATGGTATTTAAGAACACTGTCTGCCTTGTTGGCTTATACCAAGGGATTCATAGACAGTGCCAGACTAGAGATCTTGGTGGCATAGGGACCAAACTGAGATCATACTTGAGGAACAGTATCTCGGTCTTTGAAGAGGGCGAGCGTTTTCTACAACAACTGTCGTTCTCTGAGTCGCAGCACCCTGTTGAGAATCTAAGTCCACACTGAAACTGGAATGTCCCCCTACCACCTGGTCTAGATTTTGTCTTAAACAACTCGGCTATACCAGTCATAACCGTGTTCTTGCTCCGTTTTCTTCTTCTTGTGGCGTTACAGTCCGGGGTGGACCTGGGCCTCAACCAACATGCCTCTCCAGCCAGCCGTGCTCTTGCTTATGCCTTCGATACTTGGGATTAAACCACAACTAGCATGATGCTGGCCGCCGTGTCGTAGTGGGTAGAGTGCGACGCTCACACGCCGAAGGGTGTAAATTCTATTCCCAGCTCAACACAAATTTTTCGAATTTTTCACGGCACCACCTCTTTCGAGCTGCTGACAACACTCAAAGAGTCATAATTGTAGAAGTAAAAGCTTCTTAAATTTCGCCGTTCGGAGTCGGCAAAAAACTGTAGGTCCTTTCCACTCGTGAGAGAACAGTAGAGAGCACAACACGAGCCGTTGATGAGCAAGCTAGGCCCTGGTCCCCCGACGTGGTTAGGGGACCACTAGGAGGCTTTCCGTGGGTTTAAAGTTTGACCGTGAGGTCAGATAATAAAAATATCGTCTTGGTTGCGGTTTAAGTACAGTAAAACAGTAGAGTAGAACAGAATAACTAACAGCCGGGTTCGTCAACACCTGGTTCAGCAGTCGCCATCGCACCAAATTGTCGTTTTTTCCAACAATGTTTCCGTTGACCCTAATGATTTATGAAGTCAGTCGGAATTCAGGCACATGCAACAACTCGAATCGATTACAGGCACATGCAACAACTCGAATCGATTACAGGCACATGCGAAAGTGGACCCACCTACGTTGCAACCACATAACGCAGCACATTCGCCGAAAGTTCCCAGTTTAATGAACAGGCAGAGTCTGACGCAAAGGCTTGGGATACGTAAACGTAACCGCATCCAATCCAGCACAAACCAATCAGTGTTTGCCTATGAAGAGGCTTCTCGAATTTCCCCTTTTGGAGTTGGTATAGAACTGTAGGTCCCTTCTACTCGTGAGAAAACAGTAACACGCACAAAACGGAGAAGCAATATCCTGTTTGTGTCCTGTGGCGCTGTCCAATATTTATTTTCTCGTCAACCACGCGCCTGTCGAGGTAACCCTCATAAAACAAAGCAATCGCTGTGCTTTTTCATTTCAAATTCACATCTTGGAGTAATTTGAGTTCAACCGTGAGATCCCGGAATCTTTCTTTGTTGCCTTCTGCAGTCCTCCATCCATCCTCATTTCAGTTAAAAACTCAGTTTAACAATGCAACTCTTATTATTAAAATCACGCACGAAGTCACAACTCCTGAGGGTTTCGCTACAATCTGATGCACTTTGTCTGTCAAATTAAATCAGAACTCCGGCTTTTTCGACGCACATAAAGATGTCCTGCAGAGTCGTAAACGTTTTACGACGCAGTTCGTAAAAAAATGCAATAAAACCTTATTACGGATGACATATCCCGGCAAAGAATTTGTCCTGTGAATGATGCAACTTCAGGACGTCTGCGTGGAGTTGCAGACTTTGGGGGGATTCGTGAGATTTGAGGAGGCAGTTGTGTGACAAATTGCAGTTTAAACACCCAATTTTGAGGAAAGGAAACGTTGGTTAATTGGGAAAGTTGGATATGTCCATATTTGTTGTCGAAAGGACACTAAGTCTCCTAGTCCTATGAATTTTTTTACCAGACCTTAAAGAGGTTGTTTAATGACCACAAAGATGTTCCAAATCTTGCGGAATTTTAGGCCTTTCGGAAATGTATCCTTTTTTGAAAGTTTGAGCAAATGGATATGTATCGGATATGTATCCTTGTTTGAAAGTTTGAGCAAATTGGGAGCTCCTGGGATCTTAAATATTGAATTTCCAGCATTATAGAGTTTTTCGAATTGTGGACACTTTCTGATTTCTCAACTTTCGAGATTTGGAAGCGTTTAGCTGATTGGTAGTAATTCATGACAATGTCTTGCATTCATGCGAAGTGAAGTTTACGGTTGTTCTGCGGCATCTCTAGACCGGTCAATCAGTCATTTTAGATTGAAAATAAGCTATTTGCATGACACAACCCGATTACATCCCCGAATGTCACAACAGAAGATTAACGCCCCAGAGGGGATCATGTCAGACTCAACCCAAACAAACTCGCTGCCGCCCTTGCCGCGCCGTCTTCGGCTGGGAAGTCGTCGACCCGGCGACAGTAAAATCAATCAATTCACCTCCATTCCATCTGTCACTGAAATCTGAAAATAAACTCCTCTCACGCATATGTGCATGTGGCTCACAGAAACTTGGCGAAGTGCCCATTAAGCGTTTATGTTCGTTTGCATAATGGAACTGCCACCTCATCTGCGCCCTTCGCAGTCTCATCTCCTCAGCTTCTACTTCACTTAATTGAACAAAAACAATTGAAAGAAGTCCTCGCGACTCCGACAACACATCGTGACAATGATTGCACTGACAACAGGGCCTTGCGGCGAAATTTATTTCCCCCCTACGACTGCATACGACTCTGTCGCCGTTCTCGATAAATATTCATGGGATCGGGTATATCCTTGGCAGTCCTCGCACGGCAACGAGCGCTCATAATTCGAATGTCTGCTGATTGTGCATAAAATTAATTTCATAAGTTTACACAAAAAGCACACAAATTAAAGGTAATTGCCAAAGCAGCCATCCTCGCCGTCCCCAACTTCCCCAGCCATCTCTCAAAACCCATTTCTCCGGCTCGCAATTTGTTTCAGTTGCGTGTCGAAGAGGCGTTACTAGAAATGACATGGCCAGGGGTTGATACTGTGTCTTCACCCTTGCGCTTGGCGGGACATCGAAAACGCAAAAGGGTTGCGGACCCAAGCAACCGACCGGAAGTCGTAAACTCTGAACCTGACCAAGTGCGTGTGAGCCACATTAATCGATTTCGATTATCGACGGGCGATTGTTTGGAGCCAATGTACACGGCATTAATAGATTGCCTGGTTTCCTATCGTGGCCAAGGGATGTGAGGCCATGGGGCGCTCTAATTGAGTCCGGAGCGGATAGTGTTTGGATAGTGACAGATGCTTCGTGTTGCCGCAAATTAATGTACAGTGTGGCGCTTTTGATAGAGTTGCGCTGCTAGAGGCGATCGAGTTGAGATTCAATCATGTGAGAGGAGTGAAGAGTTTCGACAAAAATTTAAGGGGATTTATGGCGAAAGTTTTGGAAATACAGCAGCACTTGGGACACGAACAACCTTCCAAGGAAATGCTCTAAGTCCGCCCCAAGTGTAAAAGATGTTGTGAGTACACCTAGATAGGGTGTCGTATGAGTTGATGACAAGAAACCTCGAAAGGCAGCTTAGCATTCTAAAATACTGCTGCCTGGATTTTGACTGGTGATGAAGAGTGGAGTCTCTTTGATAACAGGCAGCGCCATTTAATGCCATTCTTGAGAGGATCATCCAAACCTCACCCGCCTGCACCCTAGAAACAGGATCTTCTAAGTCCTTTCAGTTACAGTCTTACATTTAATACTTTGACTTGATTCGGCAAAGATTGCAGGGCGTCAATGTCGGCAAAGTGACCACGAAATCGGAAGCAAAACTGGTTTGGTTGTAAAAGAGAACTCAATAAGGTTAAGCTGTCATCAGCAAGTGAGAATGCAGCACATTGACGTTTTGAACAGAGTGCCACTAAGTGCAGGATGGATTTTGAGGACAATGGACATCGACTCCGTAGTGAATAGGAGGAGCAGTCAATAAACTGGGCTCAATAAACTAACGTGCCTCCTGCCCAGATCCATGACGCAGAAATAGGGAAACTCATGGGAAGCTTACGGGCTTAAGCTCATAGTCTCTGGGGAAGCTTATGGTCTCTTAGGAAGTTCATGGCCTCTAAGGAAGTTTCTGGCTTCTAAGCTCATGGCCTCTAGGGAAGTTTCTGGCTTTTAAGCTTATGGCCTCTAGGGAAGCTCATGGTCTCAAAGGAAGCTCATGGTCTCTAAGAAAGTTTATGCCCCATAGGGAAGCTTATGATCTCTAAGGAAGCTCATGGTCTCTAAGGAAGTTTAAGGCCTCTAGCGAAGCTCATGGTCTCTAAGGAAGTGCGTGGCCCCTAGGGAAGCTAACGGTCTCTAAGGAAGTTCATGACCTCTAGGGAAGCTTATGGTCTCTAAGAAAGATTATGGCCTCTAGGAAGCTCATGGCCTCGAGGGAAGTTTCTGGCTTCTAAGCTCATGGCATCTAGGTAAGCTCATGGTCTCTAAGGAAGCTTGTAGTCTCTGAGAAAGTTTATGGCCTCTAGGGAAGCTCATGATCTCTAAGGAAGTTTATGGTCTCTAAGGAAGTTCGTGGCCCCTAGGGAAGCTAACGGTCTCTAAGGAAGTTCATGACCTCTAGGGAAGCTTATGGTCTCTAAGGAAGCTTATGGCCTCTAGCAAAGCTCATGATCTCTAAGGGATCTCGTGAGCTCCAGGTAGGGTCATGGTCCTTAAGAAAGTTCATGGCCTCTAGGGAAGATCATGGTCTCAAAGGAAGCTCATGATCTCTAAGGAAGTTCATGGCCTCTAGGGAAGCTCATGGTCTCTAAGGAAGTGCGTGGCCCCTAGGGAAGCAACTGTCTCTAAGGAAGTTCATGACCTCTAGGAAAACTTATGGTCTTTAAGAAAGATTATGGCCTCTAGGAAGCTCATGGTCTCTAAGGAAGCTTATGGTCTCTGAGAAAGTTTATGGCCTGTAGTGAAGCTCACTGTCTCTTTGAAAAGAAAGTTCTACTTGTGAAGTTTGGTCTTTTGATTTTAGGGGGCAACTCTAAAGGTTGCTGATGGCTTCCGTCAGTTTTTACAACTCTAGAGAAGAGTCGCCCAGTCAGAACAAGCGGTAAACGCAGTTCCAGTCCAAAGAATTGGACACACTGAATTAATAGGCATTCCCACAAGTAAAGAACGACCAGATGGCTTTGTAAGAACTTCGAACTACCCAGGCAGTAACCAAGGAAGGATTCTTGTATAGATGTGAAATGGACATCCATGACAACGAATAATCTGTGACTGCATTTTCAATGTTTATAAAAGTGATCAGTAGTTCTTTGGGGAAAGAAAGGTAGAACCTTAAAATGTCACCTATTCTTGGCATGCCTGAAAGCATCTGAATGAACGACGTTCACAGCGGACCAACGTCTATAACAAAACATGAGAAACTAGGGCAATGGTCAAGGGGTATTTCAGCACCAAGAGCAGAAGCCGAAAAGGAGGCATGAAGCGTTAGTTTTTGCCTTTCTACAGAGATGAAGCAGTTAAATATGACAGATGACTAGGCATCGAATTGCGTCCTCACGTAAGTGGGTCCGGAATTAGTTTTTAAACTCTCGAAATCCCAGGCTGTTGGTTGGCTTGTGATCGAACGTTCTCTTTGATGACGCGAGAGTCCGCAGAGGGACCAGGGTCTTGCCTGCTCATCAACTACTCGTATTGTGCGCGCTACTGTTCTCTCACGAGTAGAAGGGACCTACAGTTTTTTGTCGACTCGCGAACCGCGAAGTTTGAGAAGCTTTTTCTGAGACAGTTAATAATCTTTGAGTGTTGTCAGCAGCTCGAAAGACGTAGTGCCGTGGAAAATGCGACGTGTTCAGCCAGGAATCGGACCTAGACCTTCGGCGTATGAGTATCGCACTGTACCCACTACACCACGGCGACCACGTCCGTGATGCGTTAAAAAAATTGAAAATCGTTCAGAAAAGGCGTCAGTGTCGGATTATTCCACTTTTGACATCCTGCTGTAGGGCTTATACTATGGCAGGGTGGCATATTGCTTCCTTCGCGATGTGTCACTCGTTAAGTCAATTTGGGGTCTTAATTTAAGCATGCATCTGAGCTACTTGCTTACTGGACATCTTTCCCTGAGCTCGTTCTTGTTCAAGCGGTCCATAAGCGACTCAGAGACTTGCTTGTACGGATATAGCTCTGAGGATTGGTTGCACGTGTTGTGTCAATGTCCTCTTTATGATGACATTCGGGACCTTGGAGCTATGAACATATCTTGCACTGATGGGACTTACGATGTCAGCCTGTTTCTCCAGACTAGACAGAGTACAGACACCATCAGAGGTTTTGCTAGGGAAGTTTTCAGCAGACGAAGAGCTAGAATGGCTGCCCTCATGGCAGCTCATAGTTAGGTTAGAGTAGGAATATAAGGTCATCGGTCCTGGATGTTAAGGAATCCTACCGAGAGCAACATAGTTGCGAAGCTTGACCGGAAGCTATATTCTGATACCACTGGAGGTCAGAAATGCCTGAAACTTAGTTTCAGCCTGACCGTGCGGTTGGCCCCCTTGTGGGAGTATCGTGGTGGCTGTGGTTTGTTCCCAAATCGCGGGGAGAATTGGAAGTAGTTAACCGTGCTATATGATCTGATCTGCCCCTGTCACCTGGGTCGGATACGGTCAGATGATTATGGGAATATACTTCTGATTCGATGTGGAGTTGCATCCAACCGGGTGCTGTGACAAAAAGAACAGCAGAGGCGTTAGAAAGGCCTCGCTTCCTACCAAGGAGGAGAGACTGTCCCTTAAGACAAGAACTCAGATTGGTACTTGGGATCCCCAAGTCAGCGTTCTCCTGACTATGGGTGTATGGACCCCGTGGTATTAAGCCTTAACGGCAGGTGATCACGTAAATCCAAATACACACATGTAGCGCTTATACAAAGAAGACAACTTGTAAACGGGGGCAGGCACAGGCTGGTTACCTCATGGTATGATATGGCAAAGACTGTCAAGCGGTTCTCAGTTCAGCCAAAGCTTTAGTCCAGACAGTGACACTACGGAAGGCAGAAAGTAAGCTTCTTTTCTTAAGACTCTGCTCTGCCATGCTGCCGTCAGGGCGTATGGAGGTCTTAGTTCCTCCTCTGGACTGTCTGTTGGACCACTTTTTTATCAACGCGAAAGATAGAGACCTTCAGCATCAAGCAATGGTCTAAACTTATTGTTTGAACTCTTTGTGTGGTACATTCAAGCAGTTAGTCCGTTGAAGTCATTAGATGAAGAAACAAGATGGTATCGTGAAGAAGCGAAATGGCGTCAGGCAGACAATACACGAGTTACTCCTGAAGAAACAAAATGTTGTATGACACACAAGACACCAGTGACTTCTGAAGAAGCAAGATGTCATTAGGCGCACAAGACATCAGGGGCTCTTGAAGAAGAAAGATGGCGTCAGGCACACAAGACACGAGTGGCTTCTAAAGAAGCACGAGTAACTTCTGAAGAAATAGGATGGCGTCAGGCACACAAAACATCAATGACTCCTAAAGAAGCAAGATGGCGCCAGGCACACAAGACACCAGTGACTTCTGAAGAAGCAAGATGTGATTAGACGCACAAGACATCAGGGGCTCTTGA
Source organism: Eristalinus aeneus (assembly GCA_955652365.1). Lineage (NCBI taxonomy): Eukaryota > Metazoa > Arthropoda > Insecta > Diptera > Syrphidae > Eristalinus > Eristalinus aeneus. Next base: position 94,280,439 of record OY019131.1, read on the forward strand.
AGAAGAAAGATGGCGTCAGGCACACAAGACACGAGTAGCTTCTAAAGAAGCACGAGTAGCTTCTGAAGAAATAGGATGGCGTCAGGCACACAAGACATCAATGACTCCTAAAGAAGCAAGATGGCGCCAGGCACACAAGACACGAGTGGCTCCTGAAGAAGCAAGATGGCGTCAGGCACACAAGACACGAGTGGCTCCTGAAGAAGCAAGATGGCGTCAGGCACACAAGACACGAGTGGCTTCTGAAGAAGCAAGATGGCCTCAGGCACACATGACACGAGTAGCTTCTGAAAAAATAGGATGGCGTCAGGCACACAAGACATCAATGACTCCTGAAGAAGCAAGATGGCGCCAGGCACACAAGACACGAGTGGCTTCTGAAGAAGCAAGATGGCCTCAGGCACACATGACACGAGTAGCTTCTGAAGAAATAGGATGGCGTCAGGCACACAAGACATTAGTGACTCCTGAAGAAGCAAAATGGCGTCAGGCACACACGACACGAGTGGCTTCTGTAGAAGCAAGATGGCGCCAGGCACACAAGACACGAGTGGCTTCTGAAGAAGCAAGATGGCGCCAGACACACAAGACACGAGTGGGTCCTGGGGAAGCAAGATGGCGTCAGGCAGACAAGACAACAGTGACTTCTGAAGGAGCAAGGTGCAGTCAAGCACACAAGACATGAGTGGCTCCGAAAAAAGCAAGATGGTGTTAGGCACATAATCCTCGCCAGACTCCTGAAGAAGCAAGATGGCGTTAGGGTTACGAAACAGGAGTGACTACTAAAGTAGCAAATTGGGGTCAGGAACACACATAGCTTATGATTCCAGAAGAAACCAGATATCACCTCTTTGAAGACCGTGGCGCCGCCTGATTTTTTTTTAATTTCCCGAAACTTTCATGATCCGCAAAAAAGGTCCAGAATTGAGGTCAAAGTTTCGAAATTCAAAATCTAAAAATAATTTCTAACACGAGCAGTTTCGGGTATTTGACCGTGATTCAGTAGTCTTTCGATTACAGTAAGATTTGTTATAAGTGCGCTATTCACTCAAAGAGGATTATGACTTTGCCAATTTTGCTGATGACCGAAATTTGAATTTCGGTACTGCCCTCATGTTCGAATTCAAAAGAAAGTCAGTGTCGGCATAGCGGTCTGTTACAAGCCCAAATTACAGCTGAAACGGACCTCAATTAGTTAAGCTTTGGTAGCTGAAAGTATTATTCTGTAGACCGCGCTAGGTGGAGATGCATATTATCTTGGATCCACGTTCATTCCCAACTGCAGTGCCAGTCAGTTAGGAAAAGCACTCTGTGTGGAAAGAAAGATATTTTTGATTTGCTTTTGATTCAAATGTGTTTTTTCGTTCAAACTCTTAAATGTAGCAGCGACCCTTTCCCCACACAATGTGCCCCCCACACCCAAACCAACAACGGCTCCAAATTCGCACGCCATCTTCTCCCTAATTAAAAGTTTCCATTGTGGAGAGCCCGTGAATGCATAATTTTCAAAGTGTACCACATGCATAAATCACACAACCCATCCCGCCGCTTATCCTAGATGCATAATTACACCCGAGAAAGAAAGCCCGACACCAACAAACGCCAGCACACCATCAATTGCCATTGTGTCCTGAGTAGAATCCCTCCCTCTCCTTGTAATAAATTCAAATCCACCACAGGTCTGGCGAAATAGGACAATACACGCCACTCAGGCATGCCCTCACGGAGCGCAATAGGTCCCAAAATGAAACAAAAAATCGGGTCACGCGAAACGTTATTAGCCATAGACTGATGATTGCGCCACACCACGGTGATGCTTGGCCTTTCATTCCGCGCAGTTCCGCTCGTTTCACTCCTCGGTGGTGGATGCATTGGCCACTTGTTAAGAGACACTTTGCACAGATCGAAACAGCGTCTCTTTCGAAAACACGTACTCTCTCTTACACTCTGCAGTGCACCTCTAAATTGCACTCGCGATTCGATGGGGACAAGGGGTTTCTCGGCAACCTCCTTCACTTCCGAAAAGACGCACTTGGAAAATCGATGTTTTGCGACCACACGCACCTCACCAACTCAAGAGAACCAACAAAAAGGTTAAATTTAAAAAAAATTTCCTTCCGTCAAGTACGGCACGCAATCCAACAACGATCAGCTGAAAAAATCGCGAACGACTAAAATCGAGCTAATTTTCCCAAGATCGAATTTGCAGACGCAGACAGACATGTCGGAGGATGGCTTCTGTTTCTGCTAGATTTTGTTGTCACACTCTCGCCTCGGTGTATACGGTATTTATTTATACTTTAATAGATTTTATTCGAGACAAAATACGTGGTTGGTGATGTCGTAAAACTGTCACAAAAAATTCGCTACTTTACGAGTGTCCAACACATGCACACAAGTCGCGGTCGCGGCGGTTTGCTGATGTGTGGTCGGATGCGATGTGAACGGAGAACAACGAAGACGACGTAACGGTGGTGCGACGAGGTGCGACGAGGTGGCGGCGTGTTGTAAAGGTCGTGTATTGAACTTAGAAATGAGATGGGAAATGAGTTTTTTTTTCTGCTGTGCGGTTAGTTTTAGTGATTCTGAGGGTCACCAGAGACGTAAGCACTCGGAAAGTGTGTCAATTATTGTTGGTGTGAAGCAAACTCTCGTAAAAGCAATACTTTCAGGCATATAGTTTTGGGAGCGACGGCAGCGCGGCAGAAATCGGGGATGTTTTGATGAATATTGTTTGCAATGCACTTAGGGCACCCGTCAGACTCCAAGGAGCCGTATTTCGCGTCGAGGCGCACAAATGGATTGCTCGGCAGAAGCGGGGGTTTAGGACATTGGATTGGCAGAGGACGATGGACATGAAAATCTATTTTTATTATGATTCGTGCAGAAAGGTCTGAAAAAAAAAACGAAAAACCCCGATAAGTGTTATCTCGGAAATGAGGTCTTAAAATATGTATTTGAAGGCCTGATGTGTTGTGGAACTTGCTCATCTTGGAAGCCGTAGAATTAAAAATATTTGCGGGACTCGGGAAGCCACATTTGCCTCTATTTACGTTTCACAAACTTCCCAGAATTTGCCGAAATATCGCGCTTTTGTGCAATTCTTCTCTCATTCACGAACATCTCAGAATTTGCCAAAATATCTCGATTTTGTGCAAATCTTCTTTAATTCTGAAACGGAAGGTTTGTTGTTCATTTAGTTTTTCTAGAGACGATTTGTGCTTTGTTTACAAATTCAGCAATTCTTGGACACTAAAACTTCGCTAACATTGCAATTGCATACTGCAGCCGCATTTATCGCAGCGCTCCTGTCACGTAAGCTGGGACAAGCCTTCAGACGGCACACGATTCAATGGATTGTGTCAATGAAAAAAAGAAAATTTGGTACAACCATGAAAGTTCGAGTTTGACTGCTCCAAATCGTTCAGGGGAATAATACTTAAAGTTACTGACTTACTTATCAGGCAGACGAACCATGAAGGGTCTGAGCCTGATCAATTGCTGCCTTCCATCGGTGACGGTCCTGGGCACGCTCCTTCCAGTCATCAAGGCCAAGTAGTCTTACATCCGCGATGACTTGGTTTTTGTACCGGAAATTCGGTCTTACTACTCGAACCAGGAGGCTCGGATTCGAAAACTCTCTTTGCTGGAGCGTTCTTGTCCATTCGCTCGATGTGGCCGACCCAGTGTAGTCGACGGAATTTTGCCTTTCGGACTACATCTACATCCTTATGCAGCTCGTAGAGTTCGCGTTTGTGCCTTCTCCTCCTTTCACCTTCATTCGCTGTTTCTTTGGGCTCAAGAGGCAATTGAGTAACAAAGCCCTCTCTCGAAGGACTAAGCTCGCTTTTTATAATAGCTTAACTATGCCAGCCTTACTTTATGGCGTGGAAACCTGGACGTTACCAAAGGCGGATGAGGAAGCCCAGAGAGAAAAGTTTTGCGTGCGATTTTTGGTTCTGTTTGCGTTGATGGCAACCGGAGGAGAAGACCAAACGACGAACTCTATGGGCTGTACAGCGACATGCGCCTGGTCAAGCGTCTACAAATACAACACTTAAGATATCTAGGTCATATAGAGCGTATGGACACTACTGCTCCGGCCTGACAAGTCTTCGAATCAGATGCATTGAGACAACGCAACAGAGGACGGCCTATGCTTAGGTGGCGCACACAAGTGGAGAATGACCTCAACCAAGTTGAAGTGCGCAAGTGGAGGCAGCTTGCGAAAGATTGTGCTGGCCGGAGAGGCACGTTGGTTGAGGCGCCGGTTCACCCCGGACTGTAGCGCCACAAGAAGAAGAAGAGGCAAGGGAAAAATGCGTTTAAAGAGGAATTCAAATGAAAAAGTAGCCAAAAGCAACTCAAAAATACATCCAAAGAGAAAGAAAATATGGCGACAAGTGCAGCAAATTAAGAATGGTGGCATTTTGCCTCCTTGAATGGCAGCCATCTAAGTGAACAAAATTAAATTCAATGTTGCCGACACTATAAAGACAGTTCAAGGCGTCACTTCTTCTTTGAGTATGTTCGAAAACCCTCTAAAAACTGAGGCTGTTCTCTTCCCGAGCAGGAGGAATATGACTGGTTTGTCTCAACTGGTACTTAAAGGCGTCAATATCCCAATTTCCAATGAAGCCAAGTATAAAGGTGTTTTCCTGGACAGAAAACTTCTCAGGAAAAGACACATTGAGACAAAAGCCTCAAAGGCTTTGCTAGTCTTCTGATAGTTTTTGGTTAAACCTGGGGTCTGTCACCCAAAGGATCCGTTTCAATCCACACGGTTATGATGTGACCACTTCTCTCTTATGCGTCAGTCGTTTGGTGGAACAAGTTTTCTCACAAATGCGTGACTACTGCTTTCACCAAGCTTCAAAGAACAGTTTGTCTCGGCTGCACAGGGGCTTTCCCCAACACGTCTGGCTCTGCTCGTGATGCACTGACTAATCTTCCTCCCTTTGACCACCACATCATACGATGTACACTAAAGGCCATCCCTCGATTAAAAGGGAATGGTCTTAGGTTCCACTCGCACTGGAGCTCTGATGACCTCGCACACCGCGTTCTCTCATGGACATGCCGACTGATGCGAGGTCGCCAATAATAAAGTTGCGACGCTTATACAAAGTCGTCTTTAACCATGTCCTGGACTAGCTCTGGCCATAAGCTAAACCGGCAAAGGAATGTAGTCGGGTTTTCACGGACGGCTCCAAGACGACGGAGGGTTCTGGAGCTGGGGCCTTTGTGGAAGACGACAACTTCGGACTTCACGCCTCCTTAGGTAATTTCGCTTTGGTCTTCCAAGCGGAAGCCCCCGCGATCCTAATGGCCATCAACTATATTGTGAGGAATAGGTGGACGGGGCGAAGTAAATGCATCTGCAGCGATAGCAAAGCTGTGCTCAAGGCCTTACTCAACCCTTTAACCACTTCCAAAATAGTTCAGGAAGGCAAGTCTTCCTTTAATTTAGTCGGCAGGCTGAATTCGCTAAGAGTTGTCTGGGTCCCGAGTCATCTCGGGATCCCGGGAGAGAGACTGCCCATGAACTAGCTAGGCTAGGTTCAGCAGAGGCATTCGTAGGTCCCGAACCCACCTTGGGACTACCCGCGTCCCTGGTCAGGGCCTCCGTCGATGGTTGGGTCTCCTCACAGCACAACCAGAGATGACGTGACTCCTCAGGATGCAAAGTGACCAAGAGTGTGCTACCAAGCGTCTGCAAGAAATCCACGTTTTTTCTGCTATCTCTAGACAGAAACAAATGCAGACGACCAGTCGGCGTACTAACACTTTACCTTCGCTATGCACCTGAGTCGGCTTGGGCTAAGGGATGTCACACTTTGCAACGCCTGTGGAGAAGGTGAAGACACTTCAGAGCACTTTCTCTGTCAGTGTCCCGCTTTCGCTCGTATCAGGTGGCGGTTATTTGGTGCAGATGTGGTGGAAACTGAAAACCTAAGTTTTATATCACAGAAGCGCATATTGCTTTTTCTTCGGAAAACCAAGAAATTACATTAAATGAAGGTTACTCCCTGGTAGTACAATGGACCGGTGTTTGAGTCTGAGCGCCCCAGTGTTATTTATCCCACCCTCCAACAAAAAAATAAAAAAGAAATTTCGAATACGAGGGGCGTTCAATATATTCTCGGTATCGATATGAAGGGAAATGCGAATTAAATTTAAATTGTTTTTACTTTTCAATATAATCTGCCCCAACATCAGTGCATTTGAAACATCTTGAGGTGAGCTGTTTTTAAGCCTCAAAAAAAAATTCCTCTTTTTCTGCAAAATACCCATTTATTGCCGACTTGAGTTCTCCATCATCCGCAAATCTTTTTCCACAAAGACATTTTTTCAAATCCGGAAACAGGAAATAATCACTGGAGGCAAGGTCTGGACTATAGGGTGGGTGTTGAATTTCTTCGAAACCACAATCTCTTTCAGCAGCCTTGGATACTCGCGCCTTGTGAACAAGACCGTTGTCATGGAGAAGCAAAGCACCCGCAGCGATTTTATCCCGTGCTTTCGTTTTAATTTATAATAATTGTTGGCGCGACAGTCCACAGGGGGATCAGGGCCTAGCTTGCTCATCAATTGCGCACGCTACAGTTTAACCAAGAGTTGAAGGGCCTACAGTTTTTTGCCGACGCCGAACGGCGAGATTTGAGAAGCTTTCTTAGACAGTTATTACTCTTTGAGTGTTGTCCGCAACTCAAAAGAGGTGGTGCCAAGAAAAATTCGAAAAATTGGTGTTGAGCTGGGAATCACACCTAGACTCTTCGGCGTGTGAGCGTCGCACTCTACCCACTACGCCACGGCGGCCACTTCTATTTAATTTCCTCCCACAAATTCTGCAAAGTGAAAGCGTAGGATGTGGCGATGATGGTTTCATCCTTTTTTTGCACTCAACGAGCAAGATTCCTCTTGAGTGCCGAAAAACTGTGGCCATGAGCTCTCCGGCAGACGGAGTGACTTTGAACTTCTCCGGCTGTTCTGTTCCGTTTATATGCTACTGCATGGACCCTTGTTTGCTTTCAGGGTCATAGTGGTGAACCCATGTTTGGTTCCCAGTAACAATTCGATCCATAACACTGTCCGCGCTCGCACTAAACATCTCCAGAAGCTTTCTATAGCATGCGATTCTCACTTTTTTCTGAGGCATCGTGGCACCCACCTTACACTGAGCTTGAACGGTTAAGATGGTCATGAAGAATGGTGTGAATGGTACCAGTTGAAAGCTTGATGATCTCTGCCATCATTTGCATCTTCGTTCGGGCATCCTCAAGAACAAGTTTTTCGACTTCTTTGATGCTTTCTCCCGCACAAGCAGTAGCCGGGGTGCCGGAGCGGGGGTCGTCTTCAATGCTCTCTCCGCCTCTCTTGAACTCACTTGACCACTTTTGCACAGTTGATAACGAAGGTGCGGAACCCTGGAGAGCACCTACCATCTCTTCATGAATAGTTTTTTCACCTTTTCCTTGCTTAGTGGGAAATTTAATTACAGCGCGATGCTCAATTTTCACCAACATCGTCTCAGTTGTCATTATGATTCTGTCTAACAAGAGATAAAACGCGAATTAATAATCACATTTGCATGAATGCACTACTATATGAGTGCATTCAGGAATGCACTAAAATAATAGTATTACTTGATAAATAAGTCAATTTTTATATAGAACCACAGCTTCACCCTGTCCCTCGTAGTTCTTTAAAAACTGCCAAACTGCCACTACATGCTCCAACGTGTGCAAAACGTGCCTCAAATGTCCTTACCCTTGATGCTAAATTGGAGAAGGAATACACCAGTTTTCTATCAGAGGATCCATTTCCTCAGATTTGGTCCTCTGCTATTTTGACTGCCTCAAGCGCAAAAGAAAAATACGAATTTGCCACAAATTGAACCGTGTGCTTCCTCCTCAGTTAGCGTTGTGTTATGCATCAAAGCTCATCCACTGAACACCTCCTTTATTGAGATCCCATGTGAGAGAAAAACATTTCACCCTGTGAACATAATTCCTGATGTCAAGCTCTGCATGAGTACGCAAACAATTCACTCATCAATATTGAAAGTGTACCATCCCGGTTTGCCGGGTGAATTTGAATTTAGAAAAATTACAGTTTCCTCTTGAATTGAATTTTGAACTTTTCACACAGCCATTCAGACACCATTCACTGATGTAACTTCGATTGCTCTGAGCCGAGAGATTTATCGACGTCCACGCAGTGCCGGAGAAGGAGGCGTAACAAATTGCTTCAGCTTTTGTTCCCGGCCCGTATTTTGATACTGTTCGGGATCCCTTTTTAATTTCTGTTTTATTTACATTTCAGAACAATAAATCGAATGAATGGCGCAAGAAGTTGTTTTTCTTTCTGTTTTGGTTCATAAATTTAAATTGAGGTTATGTCACCAAGAGTGGAGGCGATTTCGTGATGAGTTGATTATCTGTCGGTGACATCACCAAATGAATTGTTTCCTAACCGTAAATGAATGACTGTCCCATAAATTGTTCATCCATGCAGAAAAGAGTGCGAACAAAAACTGTTAAAAAGTTATTCCGCAAACTTGGCAATGCTGCTGGCTGCTGCTTTTTGTCTGTCTCTTTTCAATTTTGAGGTGAAAAAGAAGAACAATTTTCAAGATCTCTCTAGCAGTTATTTCGGTTCTTTCCGCTGACCGGTACTCGAGTGTTTTCCTTTTCTTCCTCAACTTCGAGTGGGGGTTTATAAATAAACACCAAGCGCACAATATCGGCGCGCCGCAATTTAGCGCGTTTATTTTCGGTCCAAAGTATTTGTCACTAAATATATGTCACTTGTACGTTGGTTTTGTAGTTTCTTCTTTGTTTTGTTTCGTTTTTACGAAAATAAATCGCAAGTGCGAGTCGCCGACAATGATGCCGTTGACAGTGGTCTTCTTGATCGTTGCCTTTTGTTTGTGGTTTTGTTTGGAGGAATGAGAGAAATGATGTCTGCCACATTGATGTGAAATGGATATGAGACTGATTAGCGCTATATGTTTTCGGGAGAAAAATTTGGGGGATGGGTGACGTAGTTTTGAGTTCGTGACAGCTGAAAGACGATGCCGTCAATGAAGGTTACCCAAAGGTGGGAAATTTCGACGTAAGCCTGATGTAAATGTTTTTTGACTTCACTCAGTGTTCATTAAATCTAAATATTAGCATTTGACAGGTCTCTTAACAATAATTAGAAATTTAGGTTAAATTATAGAGCACGCCAAGTTGTCAAGCTGTCAACCGGCATTCTTATTTGCCTTGCCTTACAAGTGATATGGCCAGTCTTACCGATCAAAAGCAACATATCTACGGTTGACTGCGAATGAAAGTATGCCCGATGAGGGAAATCACAAGACTGCAAGGAAGAGGAAGAAACCCCCTTGACTGCGTATTCACCAAGGACTGAACCTACATCGTCTAAATCCAATTTTGAAAAAATGCACGGGTACACGTCTTGTCGCTACGACAACCCATTTTAAATCAAATTTTCTCCACTATGGTGGAGCCTTTAGAAAAATCAAGAAGTAAAGATCGACATCCAACATCAATTTCAAAACACAAACATGGTGCGACGACAAAACTGTGAAGACATGTCAGCTAGCTTCCTCATCAACTACCCGTGTTGAGCGCGCTACTGTTCTCTCACAAGTAGAAGGGACCTACAGTTTTCTGCAGACTCCGAACCGCGAAGGACCTTTTTCTTAGACAGTATTTCTCTTTGGTGGTGCCGTGAAAAATTCAAGGTGTTCAGTCCAGAACTGAAACTTGACTTTCGGCGAGTGAGCGTCACACACTACCCACTACGTTTCGGCGGCCACGTCATGTTAGCTAGCTTATTCGAATTTTATGTTAAAATAGTTTTAACAAAAGGTTAAAAATCGAGGTCCAATTAAGTTTATTGTTTTCGAGGCACTACGTACAGATTCAAAGACACGACAGCTTCCGAGATTTGATAGAGAGTTTCAGTGTTACGGCTTACAGCCTTCGAGACACGACAGGCCATTTCCGAGACACGACAAGCTGTTTCCGTGATACGACCGACAGACAGTTTTCGAGCTACGGCCTGCAGTTTTCGATACACGTCTGACGATTTCCGAGAGAAGACAGACAGTTTGCGAGCTACGCCCTACAGTTTCCGAGCTGGGGCCTACAGTTTCCGAGCTACGGACTACAGTTTCCGAGGTACGACAGACAGTCTCCGAACTACAGCCTTCAGTTTTCGAAACACGACAGACAGTTTCCGAGACAAGACAGACAGTTTCAGAGCTACGGCCTACAATTTCCGAGATACGACAGACAGTTTCTGAACTGCGGCCTTCAGTTTTCGAGACACGATAGACAGTTTCTGAACTACGGCCTTCAGTTTTCGAGACACGACAGACAGTTTCTGAAATACGGCCTACAGTTTTCGAGAAACAAAACGAGACGGTTTCCGAGACAAGACAGACAGTTTCTGAACTACGGCCTTCAGTTTTCGAGACACAACAGACGATTTCCGAGACAAAACAGACAGTTTCAGAGCTATGGCCTACAGTTTCCAAAATACGAGAGACAGTTTCCGAGCTGCGGCCTACAGTTTTTGAGACACGACAGACAGTTTCCGAGACACAACAGACAGTTTCCGAGATACGACCGACAGTTTCCAAGACAAGGCAGACAGTTTCCGAACTACGGCCTACAGTTTTCGAGATACGATAGGCGACTTCCGAGGCAAGACAGACAGTTTCAGGGCTACGGCCTACAGTTTTCGAGACACGTCAGATGATTTCCGAGGAAAGCCAGACATTTTCCGAGCTGCGGCCTACAATTTCCGAGCTACGGACTATAGTTTCCGAGATACGACAGACAGTTTCTGAACTGCGGCCTTCAGTTTTCGAGACACGACAGACAGTTTCTGAACTACGGCCTTCAGTTTTCGAGACACAACAGACGATTTCCGAAACGAAACAGACAGTTTCAGAGCTATTGCCTACAGTTTCCAAAATACTAGAGAAAGTTTCCGAGCTGCGGCCTACAGTTTTTGAGACACGACAGACAGTTTCCGAGACACAACAGACAATTTCCGAGATACGACCGACAGTTTCCAATACAAGGCAGACAGTTTCCGAACTACGGCCTACAGTTTTCGAGAAACGACGACTTCCGAGGCAAGACAGACAGTTTCAGGGCTACGGCCTACAGTTTTCGAGACACGTCAGACGATTTCCGAGACAAAACAGACAGTTTCAGAGCTATGGCCTACAGTTTCCAAAATACGAGAGACAGTTTCCGAGCTGCGGCCTACAGTTTCCGAGACACGACAGACAGTTTCCGAGACACAACAGACAGTTTTCGAGCTACGGCCTACAGTTTTCGAGACACACCGTTTCCGGCATATGACAGCCAGTTTTCGAGATACGACAAACTGTTTCCGAAACACGACGGACATTTCAGCGATATTTCATGGCCACTAGAGTGCTGTTCGGTGCTGTTACTTTCCTTAATGCAGTCTCCAGTATGCTTAAAATATTACTTCACTTTCAACGATTTCAGATACCAAACTTTTAAGAAATGGTTTAAAACTAGACAAACCCTGAAAACCCGATTTCAAAATATAAACGGTCCTTTTTGAAAAAAGTATTCATTGCTACTCACTTTTGCATTTTCACTTCAATTTGGAAAGATTTCGAATTAAGTTATATATCCTCCGTTCTTAAACAGGAGAGGAAGTCATGCAGTTGACCGAAGAGGCAAAGGCGTCATGCCTCTTATGTAAATTAATTTCAAATGCAAATCCCGACGTTAAACCATTTGAAACCGCTTTCAATCCTTACTCACAGTATTCGCTTCCCCAAATCATCACACTCATCTCTGACGCAACTCAGGCACACACTCGCCACACGGTCCCACACACTCTCGTTGAGAGGGTGCGTTAAATCGCCTGAAAGAATAGTAAACGTGCTCTATTCATTGTTCACACAGAAAGGATCTTCGTATCCTTGGATGCGGAGGAAGTGGTTGAGGGTGTGTTGGGCGACGTGCGTCACGAGAGCAATTTGTCATGAATGCATACATAGTTGTGGCGAGGAGCAATTCATGTGAATTCATGTCATTCCTTCTGTGTCCCCACACGGAAGCCGTTGACTTCAGAGCGGCGGAAAGCGCGAATTTTCTTCTATTGTATCAACCTGCTACTTAATCTTGACTGCATTTATCTTCATTTTAAGACATCCCCCATCCCCCAATCGGCAAAAAATTAAAACCAACTTTTTGCTGGCAATCACAATTCCCTCCTGGAGCGGTGCCAAACTTTCAATTGCAGCAGATCTCTGGAGAGGACTTCGAACATTTTCACCCTCGTGTTCGTTTAGCCCTCCCAGCATCACACCCATCCGAGCGCTATCGCCGGGTGTCGTCGTTGTCGTCGTTGCAAGCCAAAAATGATTTACTGCCCTTTCGGGTTACATAAACACGCTGCGGTATTTGTTGTGTGATGTATTCCTGCTCAAAGGACCTCGTGATTTAGTGAATGGAACACGAATGTTCAAAAGAGTCTAGACGGGATTTTATATCAACCACAGGACTACGAGTAAGTGGGTTTATGAAATGTGGTGCGTTGGCTGTGGTGCAAGGGCCAGGAGTAGGTAGGTGACAAGTCCGCCGCACAAAGCGGATCTGGAAGCGTTGGAACGTGACTTTCTCTTTGTGCGGAACACACTGCCCGCCTGCGGCGCTACAATGGGGATGAATGTGGAACACAAGTGAACTTCACTGTGTGTGCTGCTTTCTTGCTCGCAGCCCCCCCGAGAGTTTATTGAATTTTTGTGTGTGAAATTAAGAGGTGACCCAAATTCGAGTTGTCCTTGCGGTAATTGGAGTGTTGATGGAATGACTGCGATGTAAGGGGGGGAGGGGCTGTGGTGTTGTGTAGGACCAGAGGCGAGCGAGATACTTGTGCATGCAGCTGGGCTCTGTAATGTGTAACAGATGTCAGAATCCTTGTACTAGGTGGCAGAGTGAAGGATTGAGGTCGATAGAGGAGATTCGAGGAAGAGCTGTTGCGAATAAGTCACTGGAGAACTGTCCTCTTTTCTAGAAAAAATTGCGAAGCGAGAGGATCTTTGGAGGGTGTCAAGAAGGATTTGGAAGGAAATGATCTGGAATTGATGCAGTTGGATTAAAGATTCCCATTTGTCTGGGAGTTAGAAGGGAAGTTCTAAAGGAAAGAGAACAGGAAGTCAATAGGCTGTATATATGAATGATCCAATATCACAATCTGCGCGTAATTGATTGCAAGACAACAGTCTCTATTCGGAGCAGCTCCTGCATCAGGGTGGAGAGGGTTGAAGACCCTAAAAGTGTCATACAGAAGCGGGCTAGCTACCCTCAGCGCTGTGTTTAGAGAACCTGAAACAGCCGCATGCCTACAGTCAGCGTCTAAAGTGGGAAATCGGGAAACGCCTGTTTTTTCCATTTTTCTTTTTTCCAGTTTACAGTTTTTTAAATGAAACACGAAGGTTGCGATTTATATCTCGGGATTGGGCAACCCTAGTGTTGTAATCTGGCAACTGCCAGCTCTATCGTAAGGTTTGACATTTTTGAGGTTATACGTACCCAGAACGTTTTGATATACGAGCGCTATTTGTGTTGTTTACAGAAACTTAAAAGATTCATCTCGCCCACAAAGCGGAATTAAATCGTGAACATTTTCGTGCGATTATACTTTACAACTTTCGACGTGGATTAACTCAACAAAAGTGCATCGATGAACTTAATTCAATTTTTGGCAATGAAGCTCCATCAAGGACCAGTGTTTATCGCTGATATGGTGAATTAAACCGAGGTTGTAGTTCACTCCAAAACGAATTTCGTGAAGGTCGTCCAAAATCAGTTGTTGTTCCGGAAACCATTGATGCTGTGCGCCAACTGATATTGCAAGATCGTCATGTAACCTATCGTGGGATTGAGACAACCTTAGGCATTAGTGGGACCAGCATACATTCAATACTGCGCGAACATTTGACCGTCAAAAAAATTTGTTTGCGTTGGATCCCCCACTATTTGTCAATCGCTCAAAAGAAAGCTCGTATCGATTGGTCGAAAGAAATGCTCCAAAAATACGATCTCGGGGGGCTTCGAAACACGTCTATGACATCGTGACAGGTGATGAATCGTAGACTTACACATATGAGACTGAAAGTAAACAGCAGTCGACTGTATGTGTGTTTCAAATTGAGCCAAATCCAACAAAAGTTGCTCGCGCACGAAGCACTTCCAAGCAAATAGTCGCCTGTTTTTCGGAAACACTGGACATGTCGCAACCGTACCACTAGAACAACGCAGAACTGTCAATTCTGAGTGGTACACAACCATTCGTTTGGCAATTCTTCTTTTTCTTCGGATGGCGCTACAGTCCGGGGTGGACCTGGGCCTCAACCAACATGCCTCTCCAGCTAGCACGATCTCTTGCCAGCTGCCTCCAATTGCGCAAGTTGGTTGAGGTCCTTTTCCACTTGTGTGCGCCATCTCAGTCTAGGACCTCCTCTGTTGCGTTGCCCCTGTGGTTCGGATTCGAAAACTCTTCGGGCCGGAGCAGTGCTGTCCATGCGCTCTACATGGCCTAGCCACCTTAAGCGTTGTATCCGTAGACGCTTGACTAGACTCATGCCGCCGTACAGCCCATACAGTTTGTGGTTGAATCTTCTCCTCCAGATGCCATCAACGCAATCAGGACCAAAAATCGCACGCAAAACTTTTCTCTCGAAGAGACCAATGGCTTTCTCATCCGGGTGGAGAGAGTTGAAGACTCTAAAAGTGTCATACAGAAGCGTGCTAGCTTCCATCAGCGCTGTGTTTAAAGAAACTGAAACAACCGCGTGCCCACAGTCAGCGTCTAAAGTGAAAAATCATCCGCTCAACGCCTCATTGACAGATCGCTGAGTTCGAGACTGATCCCTCGGTAGTTGGCGCAGTCGAATGGGTCTCCTTTCTTATGGACCGGACAAACAATGCTGAGATTCCACTCGTCGGGCATGCTTTCCTCCGACCATATCTCACAGATGACCTGATGCATGCACCCAACCAGCTCACCCCCAGCCGCTTTGAACAGCTCTGCAGATAGCCCGTCCGCGCCAGCAGGTTTGTTCGACTTTAGTCTCGATATTGGTGTCTTGACCTCGTCGAAGTCGGGGGGATGGAATTCTTGTCCATCGTCGTCCAAATTAAGTGGGACATTCTGCCTAACAGCGGGATTTGCGTCGTCATCGCCGTTTAGGAGTCTGCAGAAATGATCCTTCCAGATTTTCAATTGTTTGTCAATTGTCTTCCAAGAAATCAGGAAAACCAACCGTCGAAGAGGGATCACTCTTCACCACGACAATGCGAGCTCTCACACATCGGTTCAAACAGCTGCATTTTTGAGCACTCAAAACATCGATTTGATGAGTCTTCCGCCGTGTAATTCTGACTTGGCACCAACCGACTTCTTATTATTCCCGTATGTAAGAAAGTGTCAACATTTTTCGACACCTGAAGAAGCGGTTGATGCGTTCATAATGCAAGTTTTGGAGAGACCTCAATCAGAGCGGCAAAAGTGCTTCGACAATTGGTTCAAAAGCATGCAAAAGTGTAAAGATCTTAGTGGGGAATATTCTGAAAAACAATAATGCTATTTTCGATGACTAATGTTTGTTTTTGTTCTCTTATTCCGAAATACAAAAGGCAACCCTCGTATAGTTTTTATTGAAGAATATGTTACAAACCTTAACTAGATGTGCCCACGTTCACCGTAGGTCCAGCTGGTATATTTTATTTCTGAGGATGAACTTTGTCCCGGTGACTGTACACTCTCTTTTGACAGTGACTGTATATAATAATAATAATAATTGTTGGCGCTACAGTCCAAAGGGGAACCAGGGCCTAGCTTGCTCATAAAACGCACTACCAAGTTTTTGTCTTCTAATAGTTTTCTTGGAACAAATTAAAACATTTCTGTATAACAATAATTTCACGCCAATTATGTCCAAAGGCAATTCAATAAGATCAGCTATAGATTAACTTAGAGCTCCTGCTTAGGGTCAGTATGTTAGATGTTAAACCATTCTTAGATTACGTCACCTAGTTTTAAGTATTTTCCTAGGATTTATTTACCAATTATATTCAGTTAAATAAAAATGCAAAAAAACAAAAAAGAATAGCTTGCTCATCAACTACTTGTGGTGTGCGCGCTACTGTTCTCTCACGAGTAGAAGGGACCTACTGCCGACTCCGAATGGCGAAGTTTGAGAAGCTTTCTTAGACAGTTATTACTCTTTGAGTGTCGTCAGCAGCTCGAAAGAGGTGGTGCCGTGAAATATTAGAAAAATTGGTGTTTAACTGGGAATCGAACCTAGACCCTTCGGCGTGTGAGCGTCGCACTCTACTCACTACGCCATGGCGACCACGAAATACGAAGTTAGCCAGAACTTTACAATGATTATCACTTTAAAGCCATCATTTATGACTTTTCCGGCAATCAATTGAACGACCATGATGTACAGGAGCTGTAGTTTCAATGAGACGGTTTCAGTGGTTTCAATGAGCAATATGTCACACAGCTCGTCCAACAAATGATTTTTTGAAGGAAACATTCGTTCAACAATTCAACATCGTAGGACTTAATGCAATCCGACTATTTTCTGTAGAGATATGTGAAGTTTGAAGTCTCTTCCAATAACTCTGAAAGAATTGCCAATTTGGTGGACAAATTTTGCTAATTTATTGACGATGTAAGGACATAAACGTTAGAAAATGTAACAGAAAATTAAGCGACCAAATGAGACTTCATCCGCGCCAACCCTAGCGGTTGAATGCCCAAAATTATATTCAGTTTGTAATGCCAATGACTTGTCTTTTGAATAACGCAAATCTCATGGCAATTAAATTAAAATAACTCTATTTTATTTTATTTCAAACTTCTACCAGGTACACCCGTATGAAGTGAGTGTCAAGATACAAATGTCTTAATAGGGAACATTTGTTGTGAACGAGCCTTTACTTTTTTTGTTTGTTTGTTTGCTATGATATCTGTTAAAAAGTTTAAGAATACATCAAGTCATTGAACAGAGAGCATCATATTTTTTCATCGTACCAGAAAGGGTTGATTTGCGGAAAGCATTAATATTTTGTTTTCATTTGAAGAAAAGTGCTGCAGAATCGCATCGAATGCTTGTCGAGGCATACGGTGATCATACTCTATCAGAAGCAACATGCAAAAGATGGTTTCAACGTTTCAGAAATAATGATTTTGATGTGAGAAATGAAGAACGTGGAAGACCACAAAAAAAGTTTGAAGACGCCAAATTGCAAACGATATTGGATGGAGATGACACTTTGAGTCAAAAGCAAATGGCAGCAATGTCAAATGTTGCACAACAAACAATCTCTGACCGTTTAAAAGCTATGGGAAAGATCCAAAAGTGTGGAAAATAGGTGCCACATGAATTGAATGAAAGACAGATGGAAAACCGAAAAGACACATGTGAAATTTTGCTTCAAAGACACGAAAGAAAATCGGTTTTGCATCGGATTGTTACTGGCGATGAAAAATGGATTTATTTTAAGAATCCTAAACGGAACAAATCATGGGTTAATATGGGACAACCATCAACATCGACTGCAAAACCAGATTGATTCGGCAAGAAGACAATGCTGTGTGTTTGGTGGGACCAGAAAGGTGTGGTGTACCACGAGCTCCTAAAACTTGGTGAAACCGTTAATACTGATCACTACTGACAACAAATGATCAATTTGAGCCATGCATTGATCGAGAAACGACTAGAATGGGGCAGAAGACACGGCAAGGTAATTTTGCTCCATGACAATGCACCTGCGCACAAAGCAAAACCGGTTCAGGATACAATCAAACCACTTGGTTGGGAGCAGCTACCCCAACCGCCGTTTTCACCAGACTTGGCTCCTTCCGACTACCACTTGTTTTCATCGATGAGACACGCATTGGCTAAGCAGCACTTTGATTCCTACGAGGAGGTCGAAAATTGAGTGTCTGATTGGTTTGGTTTAAAAGACGACAAATTTTATTGGCGTGGTATTCACAAATTGCCAGAAAGGTGGTCAAAATGTGTAGAAAACAATGGCCAATACTTTTAATAAAATGTTTTAACTTTCCCATTAATAATTAGTGTTTTATTTTCAAAAAAATTTTATGCCGGTTTACCTCGTATATATGACTGAAAAAAAACATCCTCTAAATTTCCCTTCGTCTTCCTCTTCTTGAGGCGCTACAGTCTGGGGTACACTTGGGCCTCAAACAACATGACTCTCTAGCCAGCACGAACGTTCGCCAGCTGTCTCCAGTTGCGCACTCCAAGTTGGTTGAGGTCCTTCTCCACTTGCGTGCGCCACTTTAGTCTAGGTCGTCCTCTGTTGCGTTGTCCCAATAGCACGGATTCAAAGACTACATTTCCCTGTTGTATACTCCCAACCGCTCTAAGATTATTTTCTGCCTCATGAGGAAAGTGGACTAATGTTTCCCTTGTTGTTTGGTTTAACTTTTTGTTATCCTCGCTACATCTTCATCATCCCGGGTTTGCGATGTACACTTTGTCATAAAGCCTCCCAAGTGTCTGATCGGCGTATATAGTCATCTGTTTCCTTCGAACTTCCGAGAAGCATTTGTCGTTTGTCCGAAACAACCGAGTAGATTCCTCTAGCTTAGAATCCTCTACGACTTTGTGTAGAACACCTGGAAGTATAAGAATGCCCGCGACCTTTCGCCTAAAAGGTATTGTCCCTTGAAGAGACTATTGAGCAATGTCTTGCATGCTAGCTGCCACGTCTTTCCACAGAATCGCGTTTTAAAATTCAACAAATTTTGCATCGTCAAGTGCATTATAATTTACACTTCGTTTCGTTTCCTGAAATCACCCCAGCAACAGGCAATAAGTCACCAAGTTTCAATTCAGCCACATTTCAATGAAATTTCAACGCGAGCCAATTCACTGAGGCCAGAGGCAAATAATCACAATACTACCCAACCCCAAACAGCTATCTATTCACTCAAATTGGCTATCCAATTATGGGGTCCTTGCAAGGCACCTGCTTTCCCCCTTCACAGTTCACATTTTCCAGTGTCCCCCAGGCAACTAGCTTCTGCGTTATTACACCCACAAAAAGGAAAACGTCTTTTCCATCCAACCCTTCGCTCGTATCTCAATTCTTGTCGTTCATCCATTCAAAAACCGTCTTCCGTGGCATTCCGCTGCAGGCTTTCCTTCGCATCCATTCACACACAAATCGCCCTCCTCAGCGCCCGTTTCCCCACTGACCCAAAAAAAGGGACATTTCATTCGATCCCAGAATGAATTAAGAGAAACTAGTCCGTTTTTCTAAATCGATATCGGTGTCCTTAGAATTTCAGGCGACCGCATAAAAATTCGCCACTCGCTCTGTTAAATGGGAAATTATTCATCGGCAGCCATCTGCCGCTCCGTACTTGCACTTGCCATGCTTGCAATTATCAACTGTAATAACATCGCGTGCGGTAGAGGGCACCTGCCGACCTACCTCATGCCTCACAAAGGACAGCCGAGCAGCGCACTGCGCCGAGCCTAAAATAACAAGCATCGATGAAGAAGTAATTTGCAGCGGGAGCGTATGCTGGAAAATCGAAGCGAAGCGAGGCTCGCTCGAGGGGCAGCATATTGCAAAATTTGTATTGCGAGCTTATTTAGCGGTGACAGCCACGTGATAGTCGCAGTACTCATGGTCGGGGCGAGTGAAGGCATGGCTTTCAAGGTGCCTCATCGAATAATAATGGTGGGTGTGCTGTGCATGCGTGCGGATGCAGGTGGCAACAGGAGAAATAATTTGACAATGTTTTTGCATTATTGACATTGGACTACCGGTGGCAGGGAATGGCCGTGAGAGGAGTCTGCTTGCACTGTGAAAGTACTGCCGGTGACCGCAGTGAGCAAGGTCATCGGATAAATGGATTAAGTTTGTAGCTCCTCGAATGGGTGCAGCCAAAATTAAAAAAAAATAAATTTGAAAAAAAAAAAAAATTGGAGATGCGGGGCATCGATCCCCGTACCTCTCACATGCTAAGCGAGCGCTCTACCATCTGAGCTACATCCCCTGGTTGCTGTCTCTGGTCTAACGCAATACCTGAGGTGAGTGAGAGTTTTCAATGTAGTGATTTCTCGTTATCAGTAAATGTCCCATAAACTCGTGTCAGGTTTTGTTTTCATCTCAAACTTGCTCACGATTTTAATTGTGTCAAAAATTAAGCAAAAATCAAAGTATAAATGTTGCAATGTATAAAAAAAGATGTTTACTAAAACCTTTCTTTCAATTATATGACATTGTTCCGGGTGAAGGCCTCGAAACTGTACCAGATAGTCCTGTCCATGTCCCAACACCTAAAACCATTGAGGCCCTAAAAGTTATCTCCTAACACGAGGTGCTGGTGTCCGAAGCACATTGCTTTTTTTGAACTTCTATGGATCGTTTTCAGTAAAATGGTTACTGTGAGTCAGCAAAATCTTGAACGGAAACGTCTGCTACCCCTACTTTTGACTTCAGAAACGATCGCTCAGGACCAAGATCGATCAGGACCGAGGTTGACAAGCAACAAGACCGTCCAAGACTAAGATCGCTCAGTACTGAAATCTGCCAGGGTCAAAATCGTTCAGAACTGCGAAAGTACGGAGCCGATCATCTAGAGCCGCGATCACTTAGAACCATGATCATTTAGAGCCGCGATTAGTTCGAGCCACGAACGCCTAGATTCGCGATTACCTAGGTCCGCGGACACCTAGTCTCGCGACACAAATGTTCACGATCACCTAACGCCGCGATCACCTAGTGCCGCAATCATTAAGAACAGCGATTATGTACATCTGCGTTCACCTAGAGCCACAATCACTTAAAGCAGCGATCACCTGGAGTTGCGATTACTTAGAGCAGTGTTAATCTAGAGTCGCGATCATCTCGAACCACGAAAGCCTATATTCGCGATCACCTAGATCCGCGACATCAATGGCCACGACCACCTAGTGGAGCAATAACCTAGAGCCGCGATCATCTACAGCTGCGATCACTTAGAGCTGGGATCACTTAGAATCAAGAACGCCTAGATTCGCGATGACCTAGGGTTGGGGCCACCTAGTCTCACGATACCAAGGGTCACGCCGCGATCACCTAGAGCCACGATTACCTAGAGCCACAATTACTGCGATAACCAAGTGCCGATCACCAAAAGCCGCGGCACCTAAAGGGGCGATTACCTACAACAACGAAAGCCTAAGTTTGCAATTACGCAGAGCCTCGAGACCAAGGGCCACGATCAAATAGAGGCACGATCACCTAACACCGCGGTCACCTAGGGCCTCGAGACCAAGAGCCACGATCACCTAGAGCCGCGATCAACTAGAGCTGTTATCACTCAAAACCAAGATTGCCAAGATTCGCGAATTCTTAAAACCAAGACAATCTACATCTGCTATCACCCAAAGCTATGGTCACCTAGAGCGGCGTACACCTAGACCTCCGATCATCTAAAGCTGTGATCACTTAGACCTGTAATTAATTAGAACCACGAACACCTAGAATTGCGAACACATAGAGCCACAATTACCTCGACCCGCAATCACCAAGAGCCACGATTACCTACTGCGTCGAGACCAAGTGCCACGATCCATTTAAAGACGCAATCATCTAGAGTCGCGATCATATACAGCTGCGATCACCTAAAGCCGTGTTCAACTAGAACTCCGATCACCTAAAGCCGCGATCACTTAGACTTGCAATCATATAGAATCGCGAACACCTAAAGCCTTGGTCACCTAGAACCACGATCACGTAGATTCCCGATCACCTAGAGTCTCTAGAGCAAAGACCACGATCTTCTAAAGCCGCGATCACTTAGAGTTGCAATCATATAGAATCGCGAACACCTAAAGCCTTGGTCACCTAGAACCATGGTCACGTAGATTCGCAACCACGATAGAGTGAGACCAAAGGCTACGATCTCCTAAAGCCGCGACCATCTAGAGCCGCAATCACCAAGAGCCGCGATCAACTAGGGCCGCGACAACCTAGAGCCCTTGATCACTTAGAGCCATGGTCACCTAGAGCTACGATAAACTACGGCCGTGGTCGTCTAGAGTTGCCATCACCTAAAGTTGCGATCACTTAAAGCCGCGTTAGCCTAGAGCGTAAGTCACATAGAGCCGGAATCACTTATAGCAGCGGTCGTCTAGAGCCGCGATCAACTAGGACCGCTACCACCTACAGCCGCATTCACTTAGAGCCGAGAACACTTAGAGTAGCGGTCATCTAGGGCCACGATCACCTAGACCCGCGATCACTTAGAGCCGTGGTCACCCAGATCTACGATCAACTAGGACCGTGGTAACCTAGTGCTGTGATCACCTAAGGCTGTGATCACTTAGAGCCGCGATCACGTAAATCTGTGGTCACCTAGAACTGCGATCACCTTAAGCTTAGAGTTTCGATCACCTAGAGCGGCGATCATCTAGAACCACGATCACGTAGATTGCGATCACCTAGAGCCTCGAGACCAAAGCTCTAGAGCTCCGATCACTTAGAGCAGCGATGACCTAGGGTCTCGATCACTTATAGGTGTGTACACATAGATCCACGATAACCTCCCGCGGGCACCTAGCGTTTCGTTTCCGTTTATGAAGGGCGCTTCAATAAAAACCAAGATTTCGTTGTCGTACGCTACTAGATCCTCCATTAGACCGCGTCGCTATAACGATCAGGTCTTCAAAATTAACAGATCCTCGCAGACCCGATCAGCTTCGTATTCTTTCTAAATGGGCTCTCCATCTCATTCTACACCAAGAGTAGGCCAGAAGAAATCCTGGCCGAGGATTAAGTTCTAAAATACGATTCGATTTTTGAAGGAAGAAGACGCGATCGAAAAGACAATCAACGGCGATTATTGTTCGCAATCAAGCAGTCGACTTTAAACGGATCACGAATGCCTTCGTCTCCAAAGCCGCACCTTTGTTCCTACACTTTGTCACACCTCAACCTAGCAGCTCTGAATATGATCACCTCCTTGGCCGGGACCGCATCAACCAACATGCACGATCCACTGTCTTTTGAAATATTTTTGTTAGAACTTCGGAAAGAGGCAAAACACCACCTTCAGCTTATTTTGAACCTAACCAGCTACGATCCTGTTCAAAGACTCGTTCGTTTTCGGGGATACCATAATATTTAGAATCGAAATCACATCTAAAATCATGATTGATTTTAGAGCCACGAACCACCGTCTACATAACCATGTCCAAAGCCACAACTGCGTCCATAGCATTCACAGCTTTCAGAGCCATTGAGCTCGACCTGTCAACTATCGTCCACCCACAGGTCATGCCTGAGAGGTCCTTCCACCGTGCCAATGCCACAGACGTGCACACACACGACATTACTGCTTTCAGAGCCAATACCGTTTTCAGAGCCATTACCGTTTTCAGAGCCACGCTCGCGTCCAAACCAAGATCTGAGGCCATTGAGGTGTCCAGAGAGTCCAAGGGCACGATCTTAACCAAAACGTCTGAAACACGGATACCGCCCGAAATCAGGGCTAGGAGTCATGGCCACTTACGTTAGAGCTGCAAGAGCCTTCTCAAATGCTGACACAATGTCAAGGAAACGGCTTTTCGAACCTTCACGTTCCATAAAATCAAATCCAACCGATTTCCAATTCATTGCCGCCGTCCACGTCCATTACGAGTTCAAGAAGAAAAACAAAACTTCCCATTGGCCCCAGCCGTCGACGGCCGCATTAATTATTTATTGACTTTGTCAGCAAATCCTTTCGCCAAACATCGATAAAGCGCAATCAGTGTCTGTATCGATTCCCCGTCAACGGACAAACAACGGCAGAACTCGCATTAAACTTAACTACATCCCGAGGGGCTTCATCGTCGGAGGCAAGTTGCGCCAATTACTCCGCACTTTCACCGAGAAAACCTCCCCCGACCAGCCGTCGAAAGTCAACAAATACCCAATCAACCAGCGAGTTTATGCCCCTTTGTATTCTAATTACCCGTACCTGCCGCAGAATCAGCTCACGACCTTCTCGTTTTAACGATCAAGTTCAACGACAAAGAGGATATCGAGCATTGCGCTGCGAATTCGAATCGAATAAGGTCAAATCCATTAGGTTAACTCAACAAGCTGCACCGGCCACCGCCTCTTCCTCCTCCATCACCAGCAGATCGATACATTTATGCTTAACTCATGATGAGGGAAAAATGTGAATTGGGAGGAGGAGAAATAATGAAGGACTCTCGAGCGAGAGGATAATTGCGAGCCATTGAGCTCGACCTGTCAACTATCGCCCACCCACAGGTCATGCAGGAGAGGTCCTTGCACCATGCCAATGCCACAGACGTGCACACACACGACAGCTGGGGCGCGGGGAGAGGACGAAGGATATCACCTCTCAAACGACACTTGAGAGTAGATAAACGTGGATACATCGGTGGAGGATATGAAAATTGATTTATGGGACTTCAGCGTTCCTATCTTGAGGCGACTTGCTGCTGCACTCCACACACTCCCGTGGCGCATCCACCACATCCTGAATCCTCCGCACAATGGGGTGTTATTTTTAACGTGTGGCTGAAGGATGATAATATTTTTGTGGTGGACCTCTGTGGGGCTGGCGGAGTCCGCGGCATGCGGGCTATTTTGCATACATTCCCCGTGCTTGGTGCTCGTAAATAACTGGTGAAGGGGGATGGGAGTGGGGGTTGCGGTAATTTATTCGAGACAGAATAAAATGTGGCTGGAGTGGGTCATCCGGACATCTATTATGAATTTATCAATTGAAACGAGGCGGCCAAAGTTAATCGATTAAAGCGCGGAGTTGGGCTGTGGGATGGTCTGATTGAATGGCTTAAATAAATCATAGCCACTGCACGATGAAGATGTCAAATGTTTGATTTGTAGGCTGCGGGCGAGTGATAAATTGCAACGACGTGGAGACAGTTTTGAGGCCGTAGAGTTTTCATATATCCAAATGTGGCACAGGGCGCTTGAGAGAGAGAGAGAGACAATTGGAGAAAGTCCTATTCACAGTGAACAGAGGGAACAGGAATGACTTACTTAAACCGAAGGGTTTGTACTATTTGCTTCATTTGGAGTATACGAGGGTTGTCTTTTATATTTCGGGAAAAGAGAACAAAAATAAACATTAGTCATCGAAAATAGCTTTATTGTTTTTCAAAATATTCCCCATTAAGATCTGTACACTTTTGCATGCGTTTGAACCAATTGTCGAAGCACTTTTGCCACTCTGATTGAGGTCTCTCCAAAGCATGCATTCTGAACGCATCAACCGCTTCTTCAGGTGTCGAAAAACGTTGACCTCTCATTTTCCAAGTCAGGACTATACGGGGGATGACTCATCAAATCGATGTTTTGAGTGCTCAAAAATGCAGCTGTTTGAGCCGATGTGTGAGAGCTCGTATTGTCGTGGTGAAGAGTGATCCGTCTTCGACGGTTGGTTTTCCTAATTTCTTGGAAGACAATTGGCAAACAAATGGTTGTGTACCACTGAGAATTGACTGTTCTGCGTTGTTCTAGTGGCACGGTTGCGACATATCGAGTTTTTTCCGAACAGGAGACCATTTGCTTGAAAGTGCTTCGTGCACGAGCAACTTTTGTTGGATTTGGCTCAATGTGAAACACCCATACAGTCGACTGCTGTTTACTTTCGGTCTCATACGAGTAAGTCTACGATTGATCACCTGTAACGATGTCATAGACGTGTTTTGAAGCACCGCGATCGTATTTTTGGTGCATTTCTTTCGACCAATCGACACGAGCCTTTGTTTTGAGCGATTGACGACCTTCACGAAATTCGTCTTGGAGTGAGCTACAATCTTGGTTGAATTCGCCATACAATCGATAAACACTGGTCCTTGATGGTGCTTCATCGCCAAAAATTGGATTGAGTTCATCGATGCACTGTTGTTGAGTAAATCCACGTCGAAAGTTGCAAAAACTAATCGCACGAAAATTTGTATGATTTAATTCCATATTTTGGGCGAGATGAATCTTTTTAGTTACTCTAAACAACACAAATAGCGCTCGTATGTCAAAACGTTCTGAGTACGTATAGCCTCGAAAATGTCAAACTTTACGAAAGACCTGGCAGTTGCCAGATGGCAACACTAGGGTTGCCCAATCCCGAAATATAAAAGGCAACCCTCGTACAAGAGACCAGTTTTTGAGTCTGAGCATTCCAGTGCAGTGTTTCCCAAGCTCCAACAGAATAAGTCTTCGGTCAGCTCTGCGATGGCCTTGATGAAGTAAAAGTTGTCCAACGCCATTCTGCACCAAGTGACAAGTTCCGTTGGACTGCCACAAGCGAACTTGACGATATATCTCTATGCACGCTGTTGTATACGAATTTACTTATTTTTGATCATTTCCAGTTTATTGAGTTTATTTAGTCTATTGTCCCTGGTATACAACAAACTTAGCGATACAAAATTAATATCCAAAATGCCTACCAAAATCCCCATTGAGTTATCCCTTCCATTCTTGTTACTAGCTTCAAGCGATAGAAGAGAACCCATGTAAGTTGTAGGTTGGCTTCACAATATTAACCTACATTACATTAATTTACATTAAGACAATTTCCCTTCCCTTTCAGGATGCCTTGTCGCATGGGAAGGGCTTAAGAGTCAATTAACCTCGGCTCGACAGATTCCAGGTGAGACGTCGAACTAAAGTCCAGAAACGTCTCGTCTTTGGACGTCCTAAATAAAGACTGTATGGAGGCAAACCCAAAGGATTTAACTACTACAGGTGGTACTCGCGACTGCGATAATCCCATCGGCCGGGGCAAGGATTCTGGAGGCCCCAACCACCATAACTAAAACACCCTCCGCCCGCTGTGGTGCTGAAAGTAATGACTCTTGCCACTTACTCTACGATGCCCTCAGTAGAATGAGTTGGAAAACCGGAGAAGCGGCGGAGAGGCTCAGCCTGATACGCCTTATCTTCCGGCACAGTGTCAGAAAGCTTGCCAGAGTGCCACCTCTAATGGCGGGCCTCAGGAATCCGAAAAGAAGGAACGAGCCCCACCTGGGGGGCCCCTGACTAAGAGCCAAGGGAATAGGAGGAGAAGGAAGGTTGCCACCGAGCGGCGCAAAGAGATCACGGAAGTGGTTGAAGGCGCAAGCGTCGAAGGCAGTACCCCTTCAATGGCGAAGACAAAGAGGATCAGGTCAGTAGAAGTATCACCAACCGAAACTGTCCAATCCTCCGAAATCAACGCCGCCCCCTCTTCCTCTGGCTCTCAAAGAAAAAAGCGAAAAACGTCTTCGCACGCCCTCGTTGGCAGCACTCCCCGCACGCAAGGTCCGCAAGACACCGGTAATATTGGCTGCGGCTCGGATAAGCGGAAATTGACTGCTGCGACGACAGCATGACCGACGCAGAATTCAAATACTGCGAAGATCAGCTATGGGAGCTGGCTGAGGCAGAGAATGCTTGCTTCCAAGTAGAGGGCTGTGCTCTGGAAAACGGAACCTTTCTGGTGAAGTGCTCCACACAGCAATCTCTTGAGTGGGTGAGCACTTCCGTGCCGAAAATTCCCCCACTGGGAACAACAAGATTTGAGGTTCTCAGGCTCTTAAGAATCACGCGCGCCATCTGCCGGATCCCGGGGCCACTCAGAAACGCTTCTCCGCATCCAGAACCCTGGTATCGAAACCAGAAGGTGGAAGGTTTTCTCCCACAGAAAGAGCAAGAACCGGGAAAGCAAAGACGGTTCTACTCTCGTTGTGGGCCTGGACCGACCTCGTATTAATAATTGTTTGGTGCGACAGCCTACAGGCGGACCAGGACCTAGCTTGCTCATCAGCTGCTCGTGTTGTGCACTCTATTGTTCTCTCACGAGTAGAAGGTACCTACAGTTTTTGCCTACTCCGGACGGCGAGATTTGAGAAGCTTTTCCTTGGACAGTTATAACTCTTCAAATGTTGTCAGCAGCTTAAAAGAGGTGGTGCCGCGAAAAATTCAAAAAATTTGTGTTGAGCTGGGAATCGAACCTCGACCCTTCGGCGTGTTAGCGTCGCACTCCAATACGTCACGGCAGCCACCTTTTAGGAACACAGATTACATAATAATGCTGTTTCTTTAGTAATCGTTTTCTGCTGTGAACTGGCCGAATATTCAACAAGGAGCGCGAGAGTTTTTTGAAAACTGTTGATACCATAGACGACAGTTGTTGCCCAAGGAATTGTGTTCTTTTTTTATAATTGACGCTTGCAAAAAGGATTGCGAGTACCCTTAAGTGACCGGATCAAGTCACAGCAAGGGCCGAAGGTATAGAGGAAGAGACGGAGAGGAGGTACCGATGCACATTGGTTTTAAATGCCTGTGGATTGTAATGAGGAGAAAAATCGAGCTGGGAAAAGCATTCCAGATTCGTGTAGTGTGGCTAAAGAACGAGTCTCTGAATTTGACTGTACGTCCGAAAGAGGGCTTGAGGGTGAATTGGTGGGCATTCCTAGCGAGGCGTGTACTGCGGGTGAATTCTTGAAGGGGAGGAATGCAACTGGCTAATTCATCCGAGCATTTCTTGTTAAAATAGCGATAAAAGAGTGACAACGACGCGACATTACGTCAGAGTTCTAACGCGTCAATCGACTTAGCAATATTACTGTCACCTATAAGTTTTATTGCTCGCTTTTTAATTCTATCCCTCAGGTGCAGGGAGGTCTTAGAAGCACCTGACCAAATAGCAGCGTTATACTCAAGTTTTGGGCGTATGTAGGCCTTGTATATTGTAGCTAGATCAGAGAGGGTGAAGTCTTGGTCTTCTTGCATCGTTTAAGGAAGCCTAGACATTTCGCAACATTTTTGACGACCTCAAATATGAGATCGTCCCAACTAATTGTTGGGTTGATACACGTACCGAGGATGAAAAGTCGTTCGGTTTCAACAACGCAATATAACGGCTGATTATTTTGTGATCGCTTTAACGACGGTAGACAGCACTGAGTTTTGGAAGCATTAAATTCCACTCTATTCTTATTTCCCCAATCGATTATGCTGTCAAGGGCGGAATTTAATGTGCTTAACATACGCTGCCATTCCGAGTCTATATACGAAGTGGAGGGACGTGAGCCAAGGAACGAATATGAAAAGCTGAGGGTACTGTCATCAGCGAAGGAATAGGATTAGAAGTAACAGACAAGAGATCATTTATAAAAATGAGGAAGAGTGTCGGAGACAAAACGGAGCCCTGGGGAACACCAGCATTAATATGGTGAATATCAGACTTGAATCCATCCAAAACGACTTTTATTGAACGGTTCGAAAGGTAATTTCTAATCCATTGAAAAAGAGACTCATCGACGCCAAAAGCACGCATTTTCGACAAGAGAGCCTGATGCCAGACCCTGTCAAATGCCTTTGAAATATCAAGCGCAACAATCTTGCCTTCTCCTACATTGTGCAAAGATTGGTTCCACGTTTCAGTGAGATATGCCATCAGATCACCAGTGGAACGGTTGCTTCGGAAGCCGTACTGCCGGTCATTAAGGAGCTTCCGGGACTCAAGATATTTCATAAGCTGACGGTTTATCAGCGTTTCCATGACCTTGGAGAGAAGGGACGTTAGTGCTATGGGTCGGTAGGAGGTGGGTGACAAAGTTTCGCCCTTTTTAGGGACGGGCTGGACAAATGCAGTTTTCCACTTACTCGGAAAGAGCCCTGAAGAGTAGAACAGTTGCAAAAGCTTACGCAGTGGTTTTGCCAGCGTAGAGGAACACCTCTTCAGAAGAACCGGGGGTATACCATCTGGGTCAGCGGATTTGTGTATACTCTTGCTACTGTATGAGTGCAAAAGTGGATTTGCCCCATGGAGAAATTTACGCTCTCAAGTACAGGCTGGGACAAAGTGCTATCTTGAGCTAGCTGCAAAGTGTGCAGCAAGCAGATTAGCTTTGTCCAAAGAGCTGAGTATCCTCGGTATCATCAGTACACCATTTGCCCTTTGCCTAGTGTTGACTCCCTGATCAGTTGGGTGTCTAAAACATTGTTCGTCATATGTTTCATTTATTAAAATGAAAAGTTTACGGAATGTTTAAGTTGTAAGTTTAAGTCGTTGCTGATATAACTATAGTTTCCTACATAATGACTACAATACTTAGCCCGCAAGAGGATTTTGAGTATCCTGTTTTGGATTCGTTGGAGTTCCATTATTCTGTATTGCGCTGCATTTCCACTCGCCGTAATTCCGTATTGCAGCATTGACGCCACTAGGGAGAGGTATAACTGATTCAGAACCTCAAATGGGGTGTAATTGCTCTAATAAAGAGCAACGTTTACTGCCGGAAGGTCTTGCAAAGTAACTTTATGTGAAAGTCCCACTTGAAGTTGAAGTCTACTTCTACTCCAAGGTATCGACACACGTTGACCGTATCGATGTATTCTGCGCACTCATCTGTCTCAGGCATTTGGTGAGAATCATGCAGGCATTCAAAATTATGGAACCGTAGTTTAATAGACGATCTTATTCTATGGCTATGTCGTATGTGCATTATCTTCGTTTTTTTTCGAGTTAATGATGTGGCCGTCGGAACGTAGTGGGTGCAGTGCGACACTCACGTGCAGGAGGTCTAGGTTCGATTCCCGGCTGAACACCAACAGCTCCACTGGTGATCTGATGGCTTAACTCACCGAAAAATGGAACCCATCTTTGCACAATGTAGGAGAAAGCAAGAAAGCAAGTCTGGCATCAGGCTGTCTTATCGAAAATACGTGCTTTTGGCGTCGATGAGTCTCTTCTTCAATGGATTAGAAATTACCTTTCGAATCGTTCAATAAAAGTCATTTTGGATGGATTCAAGTCTGATATTCACCATATTGATGCTGGTGTTCCCCAGGGCTCTGTTTTGTCTCCGACACTCTTCCTCATTTTTATAAATGATATCCTGTCTGTCACTTCTAATCCAATTCACTCCCTCGCTGATGACAATAATCTGAGCTTTTCATATTCATTCCTCAGCTCTCGTCCTTCCTTTTCGGCAATTGAATTGAAACAGCAGCTATGTTAAGCCCATTTAATTCCGATCTTGACAGCCTAATTGATTGATCTAAAAAAATAGAGTGGAATTTAATGCTTCCAAAACTCAGTGCTGTCTACTGTCATTCAAGCGTTCTCAAAACAACCTGCCATTATCTATGGCTCCTGCATTGTTGAAACTGAACGACTTTCTATCCTCGGTACGTGTATCAACTCAACACTAAGTTGGAACGATCATATATTCGAGATCGCCAAAAATGCAGCGAAATGTCTAGGCTTCCTTAAACGATGCAAGAAATACGTCACCCTTTCTGACCTGGCAACAATATATAAGGCGCACATCCGCCCAGAGCTTGAGTACAACGCTCCTATCTGGTCCGGTGCTCGTAAGACCTCTTTGCACCTATTAGATAGAATCCAGCAGCGAGCGATAAAACTAACTGGCAAATTCTCCCGGAGGTTGATTTACGTTAACGTCTCTTCCGATCCATAGTTGACTTCACTGACTCGAAACCAGAAAAATATGGGCTCTGGTTTCAGGCGTTCACACAAAGCGTTCGAAAGGGTCTTAGGCAAGCGTGATGTTAGGGAGACTGAACTTTTCCTGATTGCTGTCGCTAGGGTTCTTTAAAAGTCCCATGTGCCTTTTTGAAGCCTTCAGCATATTATTGGAGTTCTTTTGGAGCCGGTGGAGATCTCTTTTCGAGACACCGGATCATTTTGTGTGTGCAAGCTGTCGGGATGGAATTTCGTTCGAGCCACTGGATTAATTTTGAAACAGGTAGGAACCTTGAGCCAATTGAGAATTCAATTCTTCTCGAACCAATGAACTTCAAAGTTGGGTAGAGGGCAAAAGAACTATGCGTTCAAGCTGTCAGAATGGGATTTCGTCTTGTGAGACTTGCTCGCCCCGAAAGAATGATTACCACAGCGAGAGAACAGTCGTTCAGGAGCTTCTTCTTCTTCTTGTGGTGCTACAGTCTGGTGTGGACCTGGGCCTCAACAGCCTCAGCAGCTGGAGAAAGATTATGCTGCGTAGGGGTGGGTCCGAAATCCGGTTTTCGAGATGTGCCTTGGGTGCAGTTCCACTGGATATATGACCACTTGGCAGACCCAGGGAAAAGTATGCCTTTAGGGCTCTCGATGCAGTGGAATGTGCCTTGCTTTGATTTTCTTTAGGAAGACGGTTGCGTGGCAGAATCAGAAAGAAGACGGAAATTATAAGACCTTCGATGCAGTTCAAACACATAAGCGACCACCTGACAGGGATTCAACCCCTTCGCAGGTCTAGAACGAAGAGAGTAATAGGCCTTTGGTGGAATTCCAAGAAATAAGCGACTACTTGACTGGTTTTCGACCACTTCGCAGGTCCAGAACAAAGAGAGGTAATAGGCCTTCGGTGGAAAGAGAATTGCTAATCCTTCGGTGGAATTCCCAGAAATAAGCGACAACTTGGCTGGTTTTCGACCACTTCGCAGGTCCAGAACGAAGAGAGTAATAGGCCTTCGGTGGAATTTCAAGAAATAAGCGACAACTTGGCTGGTTTTCGACCACTTCGCAGGTCCAGAACGAAGAGAGTAATAGGCCTTCGGTGGAATTTCAAGAAATAAGCGACAACTTGGCTGGTTTTCGACCACTTCGCAGGTCCAGAACGAAGAGAGTAATAGGCCTTCGTTGGAATTCCAAGAAAAAAACGACAAATCGACTGGTTTTCAACCATTTCGCAAATTCAGCGCAAAGCGGGTTATCGCAGTCTGCTGTGCCTCGTTTGCATTTTCCTTGGATAGGCTGCTACTTCGTCATCACCCAGAATGAAGAATGTTTTCGCCACTTTCATCCATTCTCTGCATTCTTTTTAAAATCTGGTCGAATAAGACTGATGGCGAAGAAGCGAAAGGCAAACACTCACTTTACACAGACGGTCCCAATCAGTTGCAGGATCGAATGGCTTCGGAACTCCCAAAAGTGAATTTTCCTTCTATAGCCGCTCAACATTGTGACAGTTCAATGGACAATTGCCAAAGCATCACACTCGTGCAGTTTTCAAACATCGATCACTTCTCAAGATACTCCGGTTAACTGACAGTCGTCGACAGTCGGTTTGGAATTCGCTTCAATCTTGTAGCTCCAAGTTGTCCCGACTATTTTCAAATCAGTCTACATTTCCGTTTCACTTCAAGACCCAATCGACTCCTACATTCAACCTCATGGTACCCTTATCTTGACCTTCATAAGAAGCTAATTTGCGAAAGCAATCAAAACATGCAAAGGCCTCTGTTCCTCATCACGAAACATGTTGCTTCGCTTGTTGACTCTTGTGACTCGCGATAAAGGCTTGTTCGACTTGTTAACACAAGGAGCGCGCTTATCAGTCACCACATATAAGAACCTCCCCGATTTGCCGAAACTTCACAGTCCCCTACGGTCGCTCCTCCTCAAAATGTATTTTTTCATACTGTTCGTGCTGGTCGCTTCATCAGAAGCAGCAAGAACCCGTCCGCAAGCGAGGCTCATTGGCGGAGAAGAGCCAGAGACCCTCGGTCTGTTCCCCCATCACGTCGTCATCTCGTCACTGCTCCCTGGTCACAAGTGCGGTGGTTGCATTCTGAACGCCAACTGGGTCTTAACCGCTGCTTCGTGTGTCAAGCAACGATCGGTGCTCAATCTCTACTTCGGCAAAACCCACATCAAGCCGACCATCGGCAAGTTCCTCGACATGACCGTAACGGAAGATCAGGTTGAAGTATACGACAGTTTGGCCCTGATCAGGCTCACAAAGCCCATTCCATTCTCCGAATCAATTGCTCCCGTGTCGGTGTCACGGGCGTCAGTGGATGCCTTGAGCGGTAGATTTGCTGTCATGCCAGGCTTCAACGAGGGACACCTGTCTTCGGTGTCGAGCGGAAACCTGCGGTACGGCACATTCGCGATCCAGGAACTGGACGAATGCAAGCGGGCAGTCGACGAAGAAACCGAATTGAGGGAAGAGACTCGACTCTGCACTAAGGGTTGGGGTGAAAACGGAGATGTGCCATGCCAGTCGGACGTTGGTAGTGGACTGATTGTTGGATGGCCCATCAGGAGTGAAGTTGTTGGGATCTTCGAGGAGTCCAAATGCTCTCCGTCCTTACCAGCGGTCTTCATTAGCTTGACAAAGTATGTGTCATGGATTGAGTCTACAATTGCCCATTGAAAAATAAAGGAACAACTTTGATGGGGGATGTGTGTTTTGTTCACTTTTTTAGGGTTTCGTTCATATAACCTCTTCAACAACTATGCATTGCACCATTGCATGGAGAGTCCTTGCAAGTGGGGGCGCATAAGCGCCGCAAACCATCGGATTATCATAATTCCATGCCCCGCTTCCGCTTAAATAACGCGATAAACGCTGCACAAGTGTAGTTTTACAATTTTAACCTCCTCCAACGGCACCCTCGCCCCTCTGGCAATTAGCGGATAACGAGTGAATTGTGACTGAGGGCGAAACTGTGAAAAGTTTTCAAAGAATATTTACAAAAGCAAGGAAAAATGCCTTCCGTAGGTTCTCTGCTCTGCCTTGCGTTGTTGACCATTCGTCGCCGGCCGTTCGTGTCGTTCTGCACTCTGTACTGGGGTGCTGCAAGATTAATTTTACAAGGAATTTCCTCATTCCCCATCCACCCTGCCGGTCATACAGCACCGTTCACCAGCACCAGCACCAGCACCGGCCCCGAACAGGGTGAGAAGTTTAATTAGAAAACTTGTGTGTTTGTCTCGAAGTTATAGGCGGAACTTGAAATAATTACAAACAAGCAGGGGTTGTGCAACTGATGAGTTGATGACTTCTCCGCGTTCGGTTGACAACTGCGATATGTTGCCGCTGTCCCCAGTGTGTGCTGGCCGCAATTACAAATCAAATTGCCACTTGATTCGGTTTCCCTCGAATTAATTAAGTCAGCCGCCGTTTCTGTCATTTGAAAACCAATTAATTGGTTTCTCTCCTCCCACCGATAGATTCTTTCCAGAAATACGGACGCCAAACGCAGGAGAATCGGGCCCTCGGGGAGGAGTGTGTTTATCAATTAGGCTGAGAGGGACTAAAATTGACAAAATCTATTGACACATATCGATCAAGTCAAGTCAGCGCCAGTGCGACCTCCCTCGCCCCGTTTGTCGGCATCCTTGTTCATGATTCACGAACGCCAACCACAACGCCAGTCACAGAAGCAATTAATCACAGACTTAGGCAGACGCTCACGGAACTGCGGAAAGACGCTGACGATGAATACGCAAAACGGAAAGTAAACTGGAAAAGATTCCGAGGAGATGAATACAATTATCCTGGCGAAACAGTAAATGCCACTGTCAATAGGCAAAGCAAACGAATTCTGAAGGAGAGAGACATTTTATTCTTGTTTAGACTGAAGACCTCCATTGTGCGTTAGGGGAGCCCTGAGCCCACCGACATCTCGTTTCTGTGCAAGTGTACATTGCACGATGTAAACAACACGGGATTATACGCAGCAAATGAGTTGAGGAGGCTGCGGATGCGGATACATGTCGCAGTGCGACAAGAAATTGACGGTCTACCACAAGGGATGTGCTCGCCGTCACTGTTTGATGATTTATCCTGGTAGCATGCAGCACAACACACTGTGGAACGGTCTTCTTCTCTCGATGAGATCTTTTATGCGCCCCTTGAATGGGGTTGTCAGAGTTTCACAAATGTCAAGGCAAACTTCACAACTCTGAAGAAAGGTGATGCGGACGGGTTTGATGGGGGTTGCCCAACAGTGCAGTGTCAAGGATGAGGGTTGACGGAGAGCTTGTAAGTCTGTGACGATAGTTTTTGAAATGCAAACAAAGGCGCGGGTGAGAGTTTTGCCACGTGCCACGATGTGCTGTGAAAGCACCGGGTGGTGGTTATAAAAAGCGCTTTCTGTGCAATCTATGCGAAGACTGAATTTGAAGATGTTCCGTAGGAAAAAAGACGTGTGAAGCAGCTGGATATATTCTCTGCACTTTCAATTGTTCGTTTAGTTGGTTCAATTCGTTGAGTTCATTCAGTTCAGTCGATCATTTAGCTCGTTCAGTATGCTCAGTGTGTTGGGTTCGCTCAGTTAGTTTAGTGCTTTAAATGCTTTAAATACGTTCAGTTCATTTAGTTTGTTCGGATCATTCAGATCATACAGCTCGTAAAATATTTTCAGTTCGTCCATATCGCTCAGTTCTTTGAGTTCTGTTTGTTCTTTTAGTTCTGTCAGTTTTTTAAATTCTTTCAGTTCTGTTAGTTCTGTCAGTTCTTCCAGTTCTTTCAGTTCTGTCAGTTCTTTCATTTCTTTCAGTTCCTCCAGTTCATTCAGTTCATTCAGTTCGTTCAGTTCGTTTGCTCCGTCCTATTCGGCTATTCCGTACAGTTCGCTCAGTTCTTTCACTTTGTTCAGTTTTTCTATTTCGTTCAGTTAATTCAGTTAATTTATTTCGAAGGTTAGTCGACGTATTGTACAGCACGTTCAATATTTACGCTTTGTCCACATCGATCAGTTCGTTCAGTTCTTTTAGTTCTGTCAGTTCTTTCACTTCTTTCAGTTCTTTCACTTCTTTCAGTTCTTTTAGTTCTTTTAGTTTTTTCAGTTCTTTCAGTTCTGTCAGTTCTTTTAGTTCTTTCAGTTCTGTCAGTTCTTTCAGTTCTTTAAGTTCTTTCACTTCTTTCAGTTCTTTAAGTTCTTTCAGTTCTTTCACTTCTTTTAGTTCTTTCACTTCTTTCAGTTCTTTTAGTTCTGTCAGTTCTTTCACTTCTTTCAGTTCTTTCACTTCTTTCAGTTCTTTCAGTTCTTTTAGTTTTTTCAGTTCTTTCAGTTCTGTCAGTTCTTTCAGTTCTTTTAGTTTTTTCAGTTCTTTCAGTTCTGTCAGTTCTTTCACTTCTTTCAGTTCTTTCAGTTCTTGTAGTTCTTTTTGTTCTTTTAGTTCTGTCAGTTTTTTCAATTCTTTCAGTTCTTTCAGTTCATTCAGTTGATTCAGTTTGTTTGTTCCGTCTTGTTCGTTCAGTTCATTTGGGAAACACATTCAAAGAGACGCGGATTTATGGAGTTGTTCCAAAAAATTTAAACTTAAACAGAGGTCTCCCGAACTGAGTCCCTGAGGATGAAACTGAATTCCCTTCCCTTTAAGTTTCCGCCTCTTTGAGACAGGAGACGATGTGAATGTTTCTACGGGAAGCCGACAAACCGCAAGAATCACCCAAGGCGAGCTTTAAAGCCTTCCATTCCATTTGATCCATTTCACAGCAAACTACACGCACCCACTTCTCTCACCCCACAGACCGTCCTTCAATCAGTTCGTGCACAACAAATGTCCCATCAAGTCACGGATCTCGTGTCTCAATCTCAAAATCCCATGGATTTGCATAGACAAGCTCCGGCCATCTTTTGTTCAATCATCCTTCACTTGACAACATTTCCAAAGCGTCGGCATTTCAAATTGAATTTCAATGCATCCCGGATATCTGTCCGCTCGTCCTCGCATTTGCATGCGATGCCAAAAATGAGCTCTGCAAATATACTCGTACACCATCAGGCGTATGGCAAATTCGAATTTTTCCCATTCACGGCACTATCCTTCGGCGCGCTTATGTTCGTTCTCTGCACAAAAGTGCTGCCTGCAAGTGTCCTTGAAACAACAACGTAGCACTAAGCGATCGAGGGAGGGGGGAACGGTAATGTACGCAAGGAGGACGCTTAATGTGAGCAATACTTCTTAAAAATGCAATGCGCTCCGCACAAAGGAAACCGAATAATCCTGTTTTTATCGGGCCGTCATACAGCACATTAACTAGTGGGGATGGGGAGCCAAGATTACTCCTCGTAAACCGGCTTTATGTATGCGCGCGAGAGTGTGCTCTCATCATGGTGTTGTGCTTCTGGGGTGATGGTTGAGAATGAGAGTGATTATGTGTGCGGGACTTAAATTAAATTTTGCGTCCTATTTTGCCAGGGGTTACTGTTGGTTTGCATTGCATCTGTATCGGAAGTGGGATTGTGTATTCTATAAATAAGAGATTTAGGTTGTTTTCTAAGGGTTTATGGGGGCGCCTTACTGACAGGGGGTGGGCGTTTTGCAGTGTATACGGATGGATGGAAGTAAACGAGACTTGTCATGGAAGTGTGTCTTCTGAAATGTACACGTAGATATGATTTACAATTTTCGAGCCATGCTTAGAGAGCTGTTGCAGGAGAGACAATGCGAGTGAGCTTTTGCTGAACGTTGAATGTGGTTTATGTCCGCACGTGGTGGAGGTAGTCATGGTGATATAAAACAGCTTCTGTCCCGCAATCGTTTCCTGGATAATCAATAATTGTAAATATTGAACAGAGGGATGCCCCTTCCTTTTTGAACCTATTTTACGTTGAGTTCTCCATCATCCGCAAATCTTTTTACACAAAGACATTTTGTCAAATCCGGAAACCGGAAATAATCACTGGAGGCAAGGTCTGGACTAAAGGGTGGGTGTTGAATTTCTTCGAAACCACAATCTCTCTCAGCAGCCTTGGAAACTCGCGCCTTGTGAACAAGAGCGTTGTCATGAAGAAGCAACACACCTGCTACTTACCCCGTCTTGTCGTTTTAATTTATAATAATTGTTGGCGCTACAGTCCAAAGGGGGACCAGGGCCTAGATTGCTCATCAATTGCGCACGCTACAGTTTAACCAAGAGTTGAAGGGACCTACAGTTTTTTGCCGACTCCGAACGGCGAAATTTGAGAAGCTTTCTTAGACAGTTATTAATCTTTGAGTGTTGTCAGCAGCTCAAAAGTGGTGGTGCCAAGAAAAATTCGAAAAATTGGTGTTGAGCTGGGAATCGAACCCAGACTCTTCGGCGTGTGAGCGTCGCATTCTACCCACTACGCCACGGCGGCCACTTCTTTTTAGTTTCCTCCCGCAAATTATGCAAAGTGGAAGCGTAGGATGTGGCGATGATGGTTTCGTCTTTTTTTTTTGCACTCAATGGGCAAGATTCCTCTTGAGTGCCGAAAAACTATGGCCATGAGCTCCCCAGCAGACGGAGTGACTTTGAACTTCTCCGGCTGTTCTGTTCCGTTTTTATGCCACTGCATGGACTCTTGTTTGCTTTCAGGGTCATAGTGGTGAGCCCATGTTTCGTTCCCAGTAACAATTCGATCCATAACACTGTCCGCACTCTCACTACACATCTCCAGAAGCTCTATACAGCATGCGATGCTCACTTTTTTCTGAATCGCTATGAGCATTCATGGCAACCACCTTGCACTGAGCTTGAAAGGTTAAGATGGTCATGAAGAATGGTGTGAATGGTACCAGTTGAGAGCTTTGCCATCATTTTCACCTTCATTCGGGCATCCTCAAGAACAAGTTTTTCGACTTCTTCGATGCTTTCTGCCGTACA
This sequence comes from Eristalinus aeneus, assembly GCA_955652365.1. Lineage (NCBI taxonomy): Eukaryota > Metazoa > Arthropoda > Insecta > Diptera > Syrphidae > Eristalinus > Eristalinus aeneus. The sequence goes on from OY019131.1 coordinate 94,319,914, forward strand.
AGCAGTAGCCGGGACGCCGGAGTGGGAGTCGTCTTCAATGCTCTCCCTGCCTCTCTTGAACACACTTGACCACTTTTGCACAGTTGATAACGAAGGTGCAGAACCCTGGTCCAGTTGTTCACAGTAGATGGTAGAAATAAGCGTCTGGCCATATGGGAGCAGTTCATGCCTCAAGCGATCCAGTTCTTCGCAGTTGATGGTAGAACTAAGCGTCGGGCCATAAGGGTGCAGCTCATGCACCGTCTAGTGATATGGGAACAGTTCATGCCTCAAGCGGTCCAGTTGTTCGCAGTTGGTGGTAGAATTAAGCATCTGGCCATATGGGAGCAGTTCATGCCTCAAGCGGTCCAGTTGTTCGCAGTAGATGGTAGAATTAAGCGTCTGGCCATATGGGAGCAGCTTATAGTGGATGATTCCCTTCCAATCCCACCAAACACACTATTTGGGACGGTTCAGCGGCCTTCAGCCACGACCGTTTTCGCTTGACATTGTCGTATGTGATCCATTTTTCGTCTCTAGTCACCATCCGATGGGTCGAGATCGTTCCGTTTCAGCAGCATATCGCAGGCCTTGAATCGGTCAAGAAGTTTTTTTTGCGTCAAATCATGCGGCACCCAAACATCAAGCTTTCTTTTGTATCCAAGCTTCTGGAGATGGCTTAAAATGGTTTGGTGACTAACTCCCATCCCCTGGGCGATGTCACGAGATGCCACATGCCGGTCTAACTCGATGATTTCCATGATTCGATCGGTATTCTTCCTCACAGGTCTTCCGCCGGCTGGCTTTTTCATGGTGTCGTTTTCACCGGCTCTGAATCGTCGAAAACATTCCTCCGCGGTTCGAAGTGATAGAGTACCATCCCCCCAAAACATTATTAAAATTACGGAACGTTTCTTTAGCGGATTTGCCTTAAGCGAAGGAAAACTTTAAATTAGCGCGAATTTCGGCGTTAGTGAACTGCATGTTTACACGTCTATAACTGTTGAACGCAATATCCAAACTATCCGTGCATACCGTCGTTTTGTAGGTTATGTCAAGACCTTTCAAATGATGTAGAGTATTGCCAGATACGTAGTCAATTTGTGTAGGAAAAATCAAAAGATAAAAGGAGGCGGAGAGGACAGGAGAAGGAGAGCAGGAGGAGAGGAGGAGGAGAGGAGGAGGAGAGGAGGAGGAGAGGAGGAGGAGAGGAGGAGGAGAGGAGAGGCGGGAGATATAATTTATATTTTATTATATTTCGAAAAAAATATTTTTTCTTTATTCTTTCACTTCCACCTTTAAACTGAATTCACAAATATTTCTCTACCTATAACGATAGCTATGCCCTAGTGCCAGCTAGACTACTGCATCGGTTCATGTGGCATCCCGTGGGTGACTGAAATGTCGCAGTGTCAAGTTCATTTCGTCTCCTCCTATGAATTCACACGTTGTCAACAGCAAGTGTTCCTTATCTGGGCGATGGGATGTGCTTGCTCGGGTTGCTTCGTCTGTCTTGCATCTTTGTCGTTAGCTTATATCAAGTGTAGTCCCAAGGTCGTCTCCACTCCTTCCACAACTTCAATGTTGTTGCTTCCCCAACCTCCCTTTCTGCTTATTTAAATGTAAAAATTTAAAAAATTCTTCCCCTCACATTTATTGTTGAAAACTTTGCATCACCCTGTTTCCCCAAAACAAAAGAGACCCAGACAAAACAAATAAAAAGAATTCTCTCCCCTCCTGGGCAACACCTCAGACAAATGTCGCTTTCCTCTACGATTTCCCCTCGTTTTAATTGGGTCTTTGTATTGTCGCGGCAACTCTTCGCTGCAATCAGTGAATTTTTAAGAAAACAAAAGCAGCTGGCACCACGTTGCACGAAATTCAGCACAAATTGCACTCTTCATCGCATTTGTATCTGGCGTGTCCACCCCAAATCAAGGCGATTTAATAAATTGATAACGCCTAATGGACGTGCCTAATTGAATCATGTGCTCGTCCTCCTCACAGCCAGCAGCAGCGGCGTCTGTCGTCCGATCTGACAATTTGACACCCCGGGAGGGAATCTGTTTTTTGATTCGTTTTGCCTTCTATTTGCCGCGACACGGGGAATAATAGAGAGAGTCGCTGCCAAGTTATTTGAATTCATTCAGCGGACTGTCAATTTCTTCTTGAATGTCTCCTCTTACTCGGTTCATAAATCTTCTGTCTTGAATCATTTCGCGGAGTGTTGTGTGTGTTTAGTTGTGGCCACGATGAAGAATATTTACACTCTGATTGCCTTGCAGAATGCTTTTAATTGTCTAGACTCGGCTTCTGGCACTTGTAACGAGAAAATTCTTTGTTTTATGCTTGGAGTCTCATTCTTAGGGCGTTTGGTAACAAATTGCCGTCAGAAATTCTGAAATAAAGTAATATTCTGTTTTGACTGTTTGTTTGCTGGCTGTTGTCCACTTTTAGTTGGAAACTTTATTCATTATTCGAAACGATTTTTAGTCTTTTCTACTTTCATGTGGACAATTCCCTCCCAACCTCGTCAAACGATTCACATAAGTGTGTCTGTTTCAGTACAGTCGTTGCCTTTGGCCATAAGCGCTTGCCTTAGAAATTCACGTGTTTCTTTCGGTTTTCATCACCCGTAAGGAATCACTTCATTTGGTAGCTGTTCGCTGTTCATTATTCACTCAAATCAACTTCTTCCCATTTGTCCTTGTGACATCCAGAGATCGAGATCCTTAGAACAAACTTTCCAAACTCTACCTTAGTTGATGGCAAGTCCTTCTGAAGACTTTTACATTGTCTACTTTTCCGGTGATCAGTGATCAGTGCTAGCCGCATATGACAGCACGCAAAGAGGTTAAACAGTGCCACGTCCCGTTTCTCATTCTTATCGCAGGTGAGTTCGATAGGAATGAGAAACGACACGTGGCAGTGCCGTGTAAGAAAAAGACGAAGTTCTCAGTACTCCACCAAGGCCTTTCATTAACCGAAACTTGAGCTAAAGCCTTGTGATGAGACTTGAGGTTGAGACTTCTTTATTGGCATTATTCTTGGGGAGCTCATGTAAGACTCAGAAATACTGACATCCTCCTTAAGGAGATTTTGTGAGACTTAGAAAATTGCACCAGAGTTTGTTCAGCTGTTGACTTAAGCGGGCATAATTGGCCTGTTTGAGCGAACACAGCAAGCCTTCAATGTGGCATTAATAGAAAGCGGTCCAAACAAAACTGCCGTCATGCAAGGTGCTGAGCTCGCACGGTATTTTTTCCCATCAAAAGCAGAATTTAGTCAACACACGAAATTCGGTTTCTTTCATTGCTGTAAAAATCGCAAAGGTGTCGTCACTTGAGGCACTGTAGCTTGTGACCTAAGTATCAGATTGTCAAGAAAATTTAACAGATATCATTTGAATGTTTGTACTTCTTATGCTTAATATGGAGTTCTGTTAGTGGCGCCCCTATATGTCTGTCCTGGGACTTATTGAGTGGTGTGTGAAGTTAGTCGCGGGACTTATGTGATGTGTTAGTAGAAAAACCTTAAGGCAGCCAGGTCTATCGAATACAAGGCACGTTAAGGGAATATCTGAGACTTTCGCCAAAATATCTATTTGGATCTTCGATGAAGCCTCCTCTCACCTCTGTGGTTTGGAGGAATAAGCTCAGGCTTAGAAATGTAGCCTTTACATTCATACGCCTTCAAAGAACGTTTGTCTCAGTGAGGCACGTGGCCTCTTGGTTCCCTCTACTGTCCAAATCACGCCAACGCCAGTTTTTGATTCCAACGAAGTTGTTTTGGATAAAACACATTATTTTCAGAGACTCCATATCCACGACTATGATGTCTGACGAGTGGGTCGCTTCCTGTTTTCTCAAATAGTCTCTAATGCTTTTCAGTCACAAAGTCAGTGGCATACCTTCTCGAAACGGAATGTGTCGCTTGAAGCTTGAAGAACGTGCAGAGCTAAATTCCAAAGATAATTGTCCCATCGACAATGAGGCTTGGAGCAAGGATAGGTGCTACAAAGCCATGTTTATCGACTTATTTTCTAGAAATTCAAAACATGGTCGGTGGGGACCTCATGCCGTACAGTCCATGCCGCACAGTCCATGCCGCACAGTCCCTACCGCACAGTCCATGCCGCACAGTCCATGCCGTACAGTCCATGCCGCACAGTCCCTACCGCACAGTCCATGCCGCACAGTCCCTACCGCACAGTCCATGCCACACAGTCCGTACCACACAGTCCATGCCGCACAGTCCCTACCGCACAGTCCATGCCGCACAGTCCATGCCGCACAGTCCATGCCGTACAGTCCATGCCGCACAGTCCCTACCGCACAGTCCATGCCGCACAGTCCCTACCGCACAGTCCATGCCACACAGTCCCTACCGCACAGTCCATGCCACACAGTCCAAGTCGCACAGTCCATGCCGCACAGTCCATGCCGCACAGTCCATGCCGCACAGTCCATGCCGCACAGTCCGTACCACACAGTCCATGCCGCAGTGTCCATGCCGCACAGTCCATGCCACACAGTCCCTACCGCACAGTCCATGCCACACAGTCCGTACCACACAGTCCATGCCGCACAGTCCCTACCGCACAGTCCATGCCGCACAGTCCATGCCGCACAGTCCATGCCGTACAGTCCATGCCGCACAGTCCCTACCGCACAGTCCATGCCGCACAGTCCCTACCGCACAGTCCATGCCACACAGTCCGTACCACACAGTCCATGCCGCACAGTCCCTACCGCACAGTCCATGCCGCACAGTCCATGCCGCACAGTCCATGCCGTACAGTCCATGCCGCACAGTCCCTACCGCACAGTCCATGCCGCACAGTCCCTACCGCACAGTCCATGCCACACAGTCCCTACCGCACAGTCCATGCCGCGGAGTCCAGGCCGCACGGTTCATGCCAAGCAATCCATGCCACAGAGTCACTACCGCACAGTCCATGCTGAACAGTCCCTACCACACAGTCCATGCCGCACAGCCCATGCCGCACAGTCTAGGCCACACAGTCCCTACAGCACAGTCCATGCCGCGGAGTCCAGGCCGCACGGTTCATGCCAAGCAATCCATGCCACAGAGTCACTACCGCACAGTCCATGCTGAACAGTCCCTACCACACAGTCCATGCCGCACAGTCCATCCCGCACAGTCTATGCCGCACAGTCTATGCCGCACAGTCCATGCCGCACAATCCATGCCGCACAGTCCATGCCGCACAGTCCAGGCCGCACAGTCCATGCCGCACAGTCCATGCCGCACAATCCATGCCGCACAGTCCATGCCGCACAGTCCATGCCGCACAGTCCAGCCCGCACAGTCCATGCCGCACAGTCCATGCCGCACAATCCATGCCGCACAGTCCATCCCGCACAGTCTATGCCGCACAGTCATTGCCGCACAGTCCCTACCGCACAGTCCATGCCGCACAGTCCAGGCCGCACAGTTCAGGCCGCACAGTCCCTACTGCACAGTCCATGCCGCACAGACCCTACCGCACAGTCCATGCCGCACAGTGAATGCCGCACAGTCGATGCCGCACAGTTCATGCCAAGCAATCCATGCCGCACAGTCCACGCCACACAGTCCTTGCCAGAATTAATTTTTGCATACATATTTCCCAAATCACAACATGCAAAGTCCGTTGATCGTTAATTGACCGGCTTAAACGACGTGTTCTTGGTCTGCAATATATATAAAGTCAGAATCCTGCAGGTGCAGGTGGGACAGAGCGAGAGCTGAAGATGTACGATTAAAGCCACGGAAACTGCTTCTGAATACAGATGGGTTAATTTTTGAGCTTTTACGCTCAAGGCGAGACAGTCCACTGGGGAACCAGGGCCTACTTTGCCCATGAACTCCTCTTATTGTGTATATTACTCTTCTCTCAGGAGTAAGAGGGACCTGCAGTTTATTGCCGACTCCCAACGGCGAAGATACTCCGTTTTGATTGCTGTCAGCGGCTCGAAAGCGATGGTGCCTTAAAGAATAGGAGCTGTTCAGGCGAGAATCGAATTTTGACCTTCTGCTTGTGAGTGTCAGAGTCTACCCATTACGCCACGACGACCACAAAAACAATCCGAAAAATAATCCAGTGTAGCGTTTGGAAAACCTCCGACAAAGAAACCAAGTCAACCACTGTACTTTCTTCTCCTTCATAGCGTGGCGCTACAGTCCGAGCCTCAACCAACATGCACGATCTTTCACCAGCTGTCTTCAGTTGCACACACACGCACACCATGTCCTTCTACACTTGTGTGCGCCATCTCCGCCTAGGTCATCCTTCGTTCCGTTGTCGCAAGGGCTCAGATTTGAAGACTTTTCGGGCCAGAGCAGTGATGCTCCTCTTGGCCTAGCCATCTTACGCGTTGTATTTGGGGACGCTTGAGCAAGCGCATCTTACCGCACGGCGGATAGAGTTCGTCGTTGAATCCCCTTCTTCAAATGCCATCAACGCAAGTATGACCAAAACATTCTGTTAATGAACTTTGTCGAATTTTGAATCACCCTGAAACCATTAGCATCAAATAATGCGTCGCCGAAGACTAAGGAAGTTTTACACATATATGAGACACAGTTCCAAGTGGCCGCCGTGGCGTAGTGCGACGCTCGCACGCATTCGATTCCCGGCTCGATTTTTTTCACGGCACCACCCCTTTCGAGCTGCTGACAGCACTCAAAGAGTAACAACTGTATAAGAAAGCTTCTCAGACTTCGCCGTTCAGAGTCGGCAGAAAACTGTGGGTCCCCTCCACTCGTGAGAGAACAGTAGCGCGCACAGTGAGTAGTCGATGAGGAAGCTAGACCCTGGTCCCACTGTAGACTGTCGCGCCATACAATTATTAGTTGCAATTGTCAACTTCCCAGACTGGGTACCGCACACGCGTCTCCAGAAGACAGACACAGGTGGCTTAAAAGTGCGACCTGGCGTCGATTTCAAGGTCCTTTACCTTCATCTCCACATCAAAAGTCTTCATACCATGACAAGCCAAGGCCAGGGCAAAGATTCAGACAAGCCGTTGTGCCGTTGTGGCCAGCCTTCAAAAGGAAGCTAAAAACAAATCCTTTGGAAGCCACCACTTCCACTCCTATCCCTGGGATGGGTGGCTGTTGCAGTTACCAAACACTTGTTTGAGGTAACCCCACGGAACGAAGAGTACGAACCTCCATCAGCAACCAAAGCATGCCTTGATCCTTCAAACACTTTCCCATCCTCTGGCACTCACACAAGCATCAGTCGCCATCAATTTCCACGTCCAGCCACAACTCAGCCACAAATCACTTCTAAGTCAATATCTCTGCACTTGTGCCCACTCCACCAAGCTGACCAGAAAATTCAAACTAAACGACGGCCAAGGTCGGCCAATTGCGACCCCCAACCCCGTACAAATTTTTAAAATAAACATTAGGCTGCCCTCCTGCCTCTCGATGATTTGTCGGCTCACAAAGTGAGTCGTCCTGCTGCTTGTCGCCATCATTCAATTCTCGATGGTGCGCTTGTTAAGAATTTACTGCCGCAGGACATATTGACATGGTGTGCTCCCGGCTGCGTACCGCTGACTTCCGCCTCGCACTCCAAGGATATCCTCGTGTGCCTGCGAGGCCGGCCGAGTGCATGAATTATTCTGCAGTGTAATGCAGATGCCTGTTTGTTCCGTGTATTCTTTTTCTTTTTGCCACTTTTGGCAGTACCCGCCCCTACGCCCCATCGCCGCATCGGCTCAACGGCCCACACCACTGCACACGAGGTTCTTTTGTCATGTTTAGCAGTCCTTTGGAGTGTTTGAATGTGACGTGCAGCGAGTGGGGAAGTTCAAGGATCGTTACCTATGTCAAGTCAGGAGACATGACAACGTATGAAGTGTGCCAACAAGTTTTTCCCTCTGCTTTGTTCTTCATTTAACTTCTATTCGGGGAATCGATAAATAATTTACGGGAGCCTGGATTTGGTAGTCACCGGGGTGTGGGAACGGAGAAGGAGATGGAGACGGAGCCGAAACCCAAAGGGGCGCATTACCTTAAGTGTCATTTGATTATTGAGTCTGCTAACTCGGGTTGAGGGCTGTGTGTGTTGATTGAGTGGCGGACGGTTGGCGGGGAGCAACCCTTTGCTTGCGGAGTGATTCATTTGTGGAGAAGGAAGCCCGGAAACCCAATTCTGTGCTGAATAGACCAGTGATTGGGAGTTACCTTCGTTTTGTTGGATTAGGATGCAATTTACTCGAGCACTCTTGTTAGTGGAATGTGTTCAGAGAGGGACTTGAGGCGATTTGAAAGATTGTGACTAAGAGGCAGCAAGTGGTCAGGATTAAAGTTGTCACTTAGCCCCTTCTTAAACCGAGGGAGGAAACCAGTCAACATCTCCAGTACATGGTTCATGGACCTGTGCACACGAGGCAATGTCGTTGATCGCGCTTACCAAGGCGAGCTGCTAACACAATCCCCGCTAGTGCACTGCTCAAGTTGGCCTACGACTCGTACCGACAATCAGATATTCAGACTCGTGGTGGCTCTGGATAGCCATCACAACACCCGATGTGAATACAGGGACCCGTCAGTGAGGCGTTTGCTCGCATTGAGGCGGAAGCGGCGAAAATGGGTCTGGTGGTGTTTAAAGGTAAAACGGAGTGCAGGGAAGGACACTCCGAGAAGTTTCTTTCTCCTAAGGTAACGCTTGGTCCGACGTCTCGGACAACAGAGACCCGTACGTGAGGCGTTTGCTGGCATTGAGGCAGAAGCGGCGAAAATGGTTCTGGTGGTACTTAAAGGCAAAACGGAGTGCAAGGAAGGACACTCCAAGAAGTTCCTTTCTCCTAAGGTAACGCTTAGTCCGAGGTCTCGGACAAAGCGTTACCTTATGAGACAGAAACTTCGAGGTAGTCAGAAACTTTATCTACCACCATCAGTATCGAAATCAAACGCAGAACCATTTTGTCAATCTCTGTTTCATCTTAAAAGGCAATTGAGTAATAGAGCCCTCTGGTAAAATACTTAGCTGGCATTGTATAGCAGATAGATAATTTCAGTCCTGCTTTACGGCGCAAAAGCTCGAACGCTACTGAAAGCGGATGAGAAAGCCCTTAGCACTGCCTGCGATTTTTTATCCTGTTTGCATTTATGGCAGGATTCAACGACGAACTCTATGCGCTGTACGACGATATGTGTCTTCTTCTTCGGATGGCGCTACAGTCCGGGGTGGACCTGGTCCTCAACCAACATGCCTCTCCAGCTAACACGATCTCTTGCCAACTGTCTCCTATTGCGCACTTTAAGTTGGTTGAGGTCCTTTTCCACTTGTGTGCGCCATCTCAGTCTAGGACGTCCTCTGTTGCGTTGTCCCTGTGGTTCGGATTCGAAAACTCTTCGGGCCGGAGCAGTGCTGTCCATGCGCTCTACATGGCCTAGCCACCTTAAGCGTTGTATCCGTAGACGCTTGACTAGGCTCATGCCGCCGTACAGCCCATACAGTTCGTGGTTGAATCCTCTCCTCCAGATGCCATCAACGCAAAAAGGACCAAAAATCGCACGCAGAACTTTTCTCTCGAAGAGACCAATGACTTCCTCATCCGCTTTTAATAGCGTCCAGGTTTCTGCGCCGCAAAGCAGGACTGAGATGATCAAGGTGTTGTACAAAGTAACTTTGGTTGTTCGGAAGAGGGCTTTAATACTAAATTGCCTCCTAAGCCCAAAGAAACAGCGATTGGTAGGAGTGATTCTGCGCTTGATATCGGTACTGATGTTGTTGTCCCTATTCACCGCGGAGCCGAGATAGACGAAGTCCTTCACTACCTCGAAGTGCCTGCTGCCCATAGTGACGCTCTGTCCGAGACGTCGATGTTCTTCGTCCTTCTTCGAAGACAGCATATACTTCGTTTTGCCCTCGTTTACCACCAGTCCCACTTTAGCCGCTTCCGCTTCAATGCCAGCAAACGCCTCATTGACGGCTCGATGAGTTCGGCCGATCACGTCAATGTCATCCACATAAGCTAACAATTGAACGGTCTTGTGAAACATCGTGCCTCTGGTGTTGACTTGTGAGTTCCGCACGATCCCCTCAAGAATGATGTTAAAGAAGTCGCATGACAGCGCGTCGCCTTGTCTAAATCCTTTTTTGACATCGAAGGTCTCGGTGAGTTCGCTACCGACCTTGACGGAGCAGCGAGAGTTCTCCATCGTCATCCTACACAATCTGACGAGTTTGGTAGGGATGCCAAAACTAGACATGGCACTGTATAGCTCGTCTCTATGCACGCTGTCATACGCGGCCTTGAAATCGACAAATAGATGGTGGGTGTCGATTTGTACTTCTTGGGACTTCTCCAGGATCTGCCGCAGTGTGAAGATCTGGTCGATTGTGGACTTCCCTGGCCTGAAACCACACTGATAAGGACCTGTCAGGTTGTTGACGAACGGTTTCAGACGCTCACACAGTACGGCAGAAAGAATCTTATATGCGATGTTAAGGAGACTGATCCCTCGGTAGTTGGCGCAGTCAAAGGAGTCTTCTTTCTTGTGGACCGCTCATCGGGCATGGTTTCCTCCAACCATATCTCACAAAGAAGCCGGTGTATGCACCCAACCAGCTTATCCCCAGCCGCTTTGAACAGCTCTGCCGATAGTCCGTCCGCACCAGCAGCTTTGTTCGGTTTCAGTCTAGATATTGCTATCTTGACCTCGTCGAAGTCGGGGGGCCGGAATTCTCGTCCATCGACGTCCAAATTGAGTGGGACATTCTGCCTAACAGCGGAATTTGCGTCGTCATCGCCGTTTAGGAGTCTGCAGAAATGATCCTTCCAGATTCTGGCGACATGTGTCTGACCAAACCTTAAGGCTTAAGATGGCTAGGCCGTTGAGCGTATGGGCATCACTGCTCCAACCCGAAAAGTCTTTGAATTCGAGTCATTGATATCAGCCAAATTTTCGAACTGCCCCCACACAGTAAGAGAACTAATTCCGAAAAGAGCAATATGACTCTACAAGAAAGCGAACTGGAGCGGACTTAACTTCTTTAGGAATTTAAACTGGTCACTATGCTTCCTGGATAGTGACGTGTTAGATGCCGCTGCTGATGCGATCTCAAACATTATTTCGCTGGGCATGAGGTCCTTCATTCCCCACAGAGTGTAGAGCATCAAGCCTAAAGCAAACGCGTGGTACGACTCGAGCTGCAAAGAGGATATCAGGGTGAGAGCGTTGAGTTTCCGGGATTATAAAGTCAACCCTTCTGAGGATGCCCGGAATAAGTTCAAACGGATCCGAAATGACTATAATGTATTAATAAGACCTGTTTCTCCTTTGACCAAAAGTTGAGGCAAAAAATTTTACAATGCCCCAAGGGTAGCACAAGCTTTTGGTCTTTCGTAAAAAACATAAGGAATTCAGCCTCGTCTTCGATTCCAACGCTCATTTGCAATGACATTCCAGCTGTTAGCTGCACATTTTGCAGCCAGCTCAACGCTTCCAGATTACGCTCTGCCCGCGCATCAGCTCCTTGGACAAACCTAATCTGCTTGCCGCACACTTTGCAGCTAGCTCAACGCTGCCAGATAGTATTTTGTCCCAGCCTGTACTTGAGAGCGTAAATTTCTCCATGGGGCAAATCCATTTTCGCACTCGTACAGTAGCAAGAGTACTTAAAGATCTAATCATACACAAATCCGCTGGCCCGGATGGTATAGCCCCTGTTCTTCTGAAGAGGTGTTCTTCTTCGCTGGCAAAACCACTGCGTAAGCTTTTCCATCTGTCCTACTCTTCAGGGCTCTTTCCGGGTAAGTGGAAAACTGCATTTGTCCAGCCCGTCCCTAAAAAGGGCGAATGTTCGTCACCCACCTCCTACCGACCCATAGCACTAACGTCCCTTCTCTCCAAGGTCATGGAAACGCTGATAAACCGTCAGCTTATGAAATCTCTTGAGTCCCGGAAGCTTCTTAATGACCGGTAGTACGGCTTCCGAAGCAACCGTTCCACTGGTGATCTGATGGCATATCTCACTGAAAAGTGGAACCAATCTTTGCACAATGCAGGAGAAAGCAAGATTATTGCGCTTGATATTTCAAAGGCATTTGACAGGGTCTGGCATCAGGCTATTTTGTAGAAAATGCGTGCTTTTTGGATCGATGAGTCTCTTCTTCAGTGGATTAGAAATTACCTTTCGAATCGTTCAATACAAGTCGTTTTTGATGGATTCAAGTCTGATATTCACCATATTAATGCTGGTGTTCCCCAGGGCTCCGTTTTGTCTCCGACACTCTTTCTCATTTTCATAAATGTCTGCTACTTCTAATCCTATTCATTCCTTCGCTGATGACAGTACCCTCAGCTTTTCATATTCGTTCCTTGGCTCACGTCCCTCCACTTCGGCCTTAGACTCGGAACGCCAGCGTATGTTAAGACCATTAAATTCCGACCTTGATAGCATAATCGATTGGGGAAATAAGAATAGAGTGGAATTTAATGCTTCCAAAACTCAGTGCTGTCTACTGTCGTTAAAGCGATCACAAAATAATCAGCCGTTATCCATGAATGGCACTAGCGTTGTTGAAACCGAAAGACTTTCCATCCTCGGTATGTGTATCAACCCAACAATTAGTTGGAAGGATCACATATTTGAGGTCGCCAAAAATGCTGCGAAATGTCTGATCCTTCTGATCTGGCTACAATATACAAGGCCTACATACGCCCAAAACTTGAGTATAACGCTGCTATTTGGTCAGGTGCTTCTAGGACCTCCCTGCACCTGAGGGATAGAATTCAAAAGCGAGCGATAAAACTTATAGGTGACAGTAATATTGCGAAGTCGATTGACTCGTTAGAACACCGACCGTCGCGTCGTTTTCACTCGTTTTCACTCTTTTATCGCTATTTTAACAAGAAATGCTCGGATGAATTAGCCAGCTGCATTCCTCCCCTTCAAGAATTCACCCGCAATACACGCCACGCGAAGAACGCCCACCAATCCACCCTCAAGCCCTCTTTCGGACGTACAGTCAAATTCAGAGTCTCGTTCTTTAGCGGCACTACACGAATCTGGAATGCTCTTCCCAGCTCGATTTTTCTCCTCATTACAATCCACAGGCATTTAAAACCAATGTGCATCGGTACCTCCTCTCCGTCTCTTCCTCTATACCTTCGGCCCGTGCTGTGACTTGATCCGGTCACTTAAGGGCACTCGCAACCCCTTTTGCACGCGTCCATTATAAAAAAAAACAGAGGACGGCTGAGGCTTAGATGGCGCACACAAGTGGAGAAGGACCTTAGCCAACTTGGAGTGCTCTTGCATTTTGGGCAAACAAATTGAATATCATCTCACGGTAGCGTTCACCATTCACAGTTACGTTACGACCCGCATCATCTTTGAAGAAATGCGATCCAATGATGCCACCAGCCCATAAACCGCACCAAACTGTGACTATTTCTGGATGCATTGGTAGCTCTTGCAAGGCTTCTGGCTGATATTCACTCTAAAATCGACAATTCTGCTTATTTACGTACCCAGTGAGCAGAAAACGAGCTTCGTCCAATTTTTACCATAAAACAGAAGAAGAAGCGCGCGATGAACTTTCTTAACAGAGCACGCATTTTGATATTAAATTCAATAATTTGCAAGCGTTGTTCGTTTGTAAGACGATTTATGGTCAAATTATAGACCAAGCTGAAGAAGTTGGACAGTGAAACGAAACACGAAACGTGCGTCGGTTGCTTAAACCAGTGTTGCCAAAAAGATAATAGTCAAAAAATCAGTCTTTATAAGTCCAAGACTATCCCGTGGAAAGGTTCCGATCAACGTTTTCAGTAAAGGGCTTTACTGTGTCAACTTCTAAGGAGTTGCTGCTGAGAAACGTGCACATTTTGCATGGCTCCGGAACATCCAAATTAGTCCAAATTAGTCCAAATCGGTTTAAAATCGTTTCCCTCTCCGTCATATTCTTTAGATTAAGTTCATAACAACGATGGACAGAAGTCCAATGAAGAGGATGCCAACGCAATGTACCCTTGGTTGCAGTCCTCTAGAAAACAAATATGTCAGACGGAAAATAGAGCTTCGATCATCACTGAGTCTAGTATGGAGAAATAAATCCTCCACCAAATTTTAATGTTTCCTTGCAACCTACATAACACATCACTCAATAAGTCCGGAAAATATTGGGTGCGCCACTAACAAAAAAAAATTTTAAATTGATAATTTTTGTTAATTGCGCCCCCTACATATAGCGACATATAGAGGGCGCCACTGACAACAAAAAAATTTATTTTAAATTAATAATTTTTGTTAGTGGCGCCACTACATATAGCGACATATAGAGGGCGCCACTGACAACAAAAAAAAATATTTTAAATTAATTATATTTGTTAGTGGCGCCCCCTATATGTGGTGAGATACCCCTGTGTATCCCAGAACTACTTAAGTTTTTTTTCACCGGACCATCGGCGTATGTTTGAAAAAATTGAAGCCTGAGAATTGGAGTAAGACTTAGCGTTACAAGGGTCTGAGATACATGCATATCAAGCACATATGTCATGTTTCCCATTTGGAAACTGGAATATGTTCTATTTTAGGCTCTTTTTTAATAATTGACGCGCGCTAAAGGGATTGTTTGTACCCTAAAGTGACCGGAATTAAGTCCTTGTGTAATACAAACGAAACCATGTCTGCGTGACTGTGCAGCTATTCCTCTGTGCCTCGTTTTTAATAAATTCGTAATACGCTTCTATATGTATCCTTCTCAAGCCCTTCTTCTCCTATCACTGCTTCCAATTATGTTCTACATCTGGTCCTTATCCAAAAATTCAGTTTGAAGCACAAATCAAATGCTGAGAGTGCCTGATTTGCTTCTTAAAGACATTTGTGGCGAATTGTCCTACAATGATAAATGATCCCGATTGGATTCATCCTCATTCAACATCCTCGATAACAGAAAAAGGACAGGCCGCCTGCCTGCTGATGGCCTCCATACACTTCACTTTAGAAACTGATACGTCATATCCCTTCCCCAATCAGCGTGCATGACTTTCAATTCTGAGCACTCAAGGAGCGTCTCTGGAAGCCAAATTGACGTGGGAAAAAACACATATCAGATTCACAACCACCGGTCGGAGTCCTCCAAGGATTCCTTAATTTCAGCAGTGGATGCCCTTCAAACGGGTGTTCGCTGGAGGAGCCATGGGATAGCAGCCCACATCCTTCGCTCTACGATTTCATTTGATTACAAGAAACTCGTTGTTGTCGGGCACAGCAAACAGAAGCAGAAGCAGCAGCAGCTCTCCAGCACTCCTCCTCACAGACGATCCCACGAAACCGAAAAGTGCTCGGCGTGTACGAGAGAGTGTGTGTTGTTTTTTCAACATGAGGACACTTTCGTGCTTTTTTCTGGTGCTTACGCCCGGCCTCGTCCTGCTGCTGCAAGAGACACACTGCCATGCCACCTCGGCCATTGTTTTGTTGCACTTTCGCAAGGAGCGCGGGGACTGAAATATGTATTTGGCTCCTCGAGAGAGCGCACATCCGAGGCACAAACTCTGAGTATGTACACGTGGAGCATCTGGGCAGGTGGGAGGCGCCCAGTTAGTGAGGGTTTTTGGCGCGGCCAGGCCGAGAGGGCAAATCAGATTTACCGAGGATAAGTGCTTAAGTGAACTGGGAACTAAACCTAAGTGTCCATTACTGGAAGCGAAGCACGTGACATATGCATACAGCAGCAGACAGAAGTGGAACATAATCTTGCAATCTCCGAGTCAGATAGTCGACTGTGCTCCTCATGAGTGGAAGCTGAAGATATTTCAAAAATTAATTGGACTCCCTGCATTACTTAGGATTTGTCTCCTGGAATTACCAGTGCGATGCGATTCCGAAATGAGACTGACGTTTGTGATGAATTGATGCAGGTGATGCTGCTTGAGTGTGATTGATGCTGTGAGGACTGTTGGCAAGTGGGTTCCTATAAGGGGGAAGAGGAGCTTGACGGTTCCAATGAATGTCATCTTAGCGTTGTCTGTCGTGTGTGTTATCATGCATCTGCGTCAGCTGTGCTGCAAACCAGGACAATCTGCATTTCAACAGCATTTCATACCGCGACAGGTTCCGGAAATACAAACCATCTTAGAGAATCGGTTTCTATACATTTCTGGGTTCCGTGAAGGACTGGTTTCTAGTTTTGACACGTTCAACAGAGTGGCTAAATTTTGGGAGACAAGAAAAGCGTTAGAACGAACGAAGCCGTGTGCAGTGAATTGAACAACACCTTCTATGTTCCTCAAACCAATGTCACTTACGAGCATTACGATCAAGAGGATGTGCGCGATGTTTTAAATGTTTCTTCTCTTAGGAGGGGGCTAGGAACATGGTCGTTTGAAGGCAGCGCAAATTCATTTGAGGATTGAAACAACAGAGGATTATAAGAACAAAAGGAAAACTTATTGGTTATATAAATTCATTCATGCGGTTTTTTAAGATAAACATGTATAATAAAAAAGTCTTTGAATCCGAGCCATTGGGACAACGCAACAGAGGACGACCTAGACTAAAGTGGCGCACACAAGTGGAAAAGGACCTCAACCAACTTGGAGTGCGCAACTGGAGACAGCTGGCGAAAGATCGTGCTGGCTGGAGAGGCATGTTGGTTGAGGCCCAGGTCCAACCCGGACTGTAGCGCCACAAGAAGAAGGAGAAGAATGTATAATAAATAATAATTGTTGGCACTACCCCCCAAAGGGGACAAGGGCCTAGCTTGCTCATCAATTACTCGTGTTGTGCGCGCTACTGTTCTCTCGCGAGTAGAAGGGACCTACAGTTTTTTGCCGACTCCGAACGGCGAAGTTTGAGAAGCTTTCTTAGACAGTTATTACTCTTTGAGTGTTGCCAGCAGCTCGAAAGAGGTGGTGCCGTGAAGAATTCGAAAAATTAGTGTTGAGCCGGGAATCGAACCTACAACCTTTGGCGTTTCAGCGTCGCACTCTACCCACTACGCCACGGCGTATACGGTTGTCAAATATCTCCCTTCCGCTTTTTTGCTTTTCAGTCAATGCTTCATAAAATCTGTTACAGTGATCGGATTTAGTTTAAATATGCACCGTTTTGTTCGACAATCTGTTTCCATCTAAACGGCAACTTCATAATACCCCCCTCGTAGAAGCCCCCCTCCCTATTTGCGAAGAACTCGGACAACCACTTTTCACAAGCCTCTTTTGAGTTCAACTTCACACCAATAAGGGCGTTTGCCATGGACAGGAACAGGTGGTAATCACTTGTCACTATATACGGGCTATATGGTGGATGCGATAAAACCTCCCATCCAAGCTCCCGTAGCTTCTGACGAGTCATCAACGAAGTATGTGGTCTGGCGTTGTCCTGGTGGAACACCAGCAACCTTCCTATTTGCCAATTCTGGACGCTTCTGGTCAATCGCCTGCTTCAAGCGGTCCAGTTCTTCACAGTTGATGGTAAAATTAAGCGTCTGGCCATAAGGGAGCAGTTCATGCCTCAGGCGGTCCAGTTCTTCGCAGTTGATGGTAGATTTAAGCGTCTGTCCATAAGGGTGCAGTTCATGCCTCAAGCGGTCCAGTTGTTCGAAGTAGATGGTAGAAATAAGCGTCTGGCCATATGGGAGCAGTTCATGCCTCAAGCGGTCCAGTTGTTCGCAGTAGATGGTAGAATTAAGCATCTGGACATATGGGAGCAGCTTATAGTGGATGATTCCCTTCCAATCCCACCAAACACACAGCAAAACCTTCCTGGCGGTCAATCCCGGCTTGGCCACTATTTGGGACGGTTCAGCGGCCTTCAACCACGACAGTTTTCGCTTGACATTGTCGTATGTGATCAATTTTTCGTCTCTAGTCACCATTCGAGGGGTCGAGATCGTTCCGTTTCAGTAGCATATTGCAGGCGGTGAAACGGTCCAGAAGGTTTTTTTGCGTCAAATCATGCGGCACCCAAACATCAAGCTTTCTTTCCAATCTTCTGGAAATGCCTTAAAATGGTTTAGTGACTAACTCCCATCTCCTGGGCGATGTCACGAGATGCTGCATGCCGGTCTAACTCGATGATTTCTATGATTCAATCGGTATTTGTCGTCACAGGTCTTCCGCCGGCTGGCTTTTCCATGGTGTCGTTTTCACCGGCTATGAATAGTCGAAGCCATTCCTCCGGGGTTCTAAGTGATAGAGTACCATCCCCCCCAAACCTTTTTAAAATCACGGAACGTTTCTCTAGCGGATTTGCCTTTAGCGAAGGAAAACTTTAAAATAGCGCGAATTTCGGCGTTAGTGTACTCCATGTTTACACGTCTATAACTGTTGAACGCAATATCCAAACTAATCATGCATTTCGTCGTTTTGTAGGTTATGTCAAGACTTTTCAAGTGATGTTTAGTATTCATTTGAGCTCTGTAGCTCTTTGTACTTAGCCGGAAAATTCAAAAGATATAAAGGCAAAAAGGGAAAGGGAGATATTCGACAACCTTATGTACAAGTATGATTCAAAGTATTGCCCATCTGAAGCTGTGACGTTTTCGCATCTTCCTGTCAATTTATGGATCACATCCCAAAAGAAGATCCCAAAAGAACATTTAAGAAGGAATCAAGCCAATTTTTGTTATTCTACTCTGATGTGAGCTGTACCATATCCCGAGACTTATGGAGTAATGTCTTATGTTCCAAATTTCATCGAGATTGGTCAATGGGTTAAAATATTACAGATTTCTTTAAGCGTTCCTTATACAAGGGCACCGCCTTGCACCTTCGTTAACTGCACAACAGTCCTGGATGTGGATGTTCTCAGACACAAGACACAAGAAGGTCCATTGATCTTTCCGAATTTGTAGAGGGTCATGAAGTTTCACAATATGTCAAGGATGCGCACCATATGTTCCTCTAACAGCACGAACGACGCTTCTGACAGATCGCTAATTTTATTATAAGACAGGTGAGCAATTTGCAGACGCTGTTGCTATTGTGAAACGTCTTCGATTATTTCTTCTTCTTGTGGCGCTACAGTCCGGGGTGGACCTGGGCCTCAACCAACATGCCTCTCCAGCCAGCACGATCTTTCGCCAGCTGTCTCCAGTTGCGCACTCCAAGTTAGTTGAGGTCCTTCTCCACTTGTGTGCGCCACTTCAGTCTAGGCCGTCCTCTGTTGCGTTGTCCCAATGGCTCGGATTCAAAGATCTTTCGGGCCGGAGCAGTGGTGTCCATACGCTCTACATGGCCTAGCCATCTTAAGCGTTGTAGTCTTCGATTATTTGCCAAAGGATACTGAATAACAGTGAGTGAGCAGTTTGATGGGAGGAGATAGGGGATCTTTTAGGAAAAGCCTTTTGAAAGCAAACATCACGATGAATCATTTCTTAAATTGTGAGTCAAAGTCGGGGGAAGTGTCCAAAGACTGGCGTAAGAACATTCAGTAAATGCTAACTTTGATCTCAAGACTAAGGAAATCAATTCAAGATGGGGGCAAGAATATTCAGTAAATGCCAGCGTTGATTTCAAGACTAAGGAAATAAATTCAAGATGGGGGCAAGAATATTCAGTAAATGCCAGCGTTGATTTCAAGACTAAGGAAATAAATTCAAGATGGAGGCAAGAATATTCAGTAAATGCCAGCGTTGATCTCAAGACTAAGGAAATCAATTCAAGATGGAGGCAAGAATATTCAGTAAATGCCAGCGTTCATCTCAAGACTAAAGAAATAAATTCAAGAAGGGGACAGATGTTCTTGTCCTTGAATGGAATGTGTACGCTTTTCAAGTTCACCTGACAATCTTGACAACGCTCCATTGAGTTGCCATTAGAAGTCGTAAGCTGTCGAGTTTTTGGAACATCGGGCATGCTATTATTAAAGACTATCACCTTGAGGTGAATTCCAAAAATTTGGCTACAGGATTATTCCACATTTCGCTTTGCGAATGGTCAAACCCTGGCCTTAGGATCAACAATTTTTAGAGGAATAGGCTGTACGAATGCGATTTGATGCGAGCCTGACTGACAGGTCGTCAAAATGCTTCACTGCCAAGTCAGTAATGAATAAAACAGAAATCTAAAGAACACCGCTAACCCAGAGCGTTAAAGGATGAATTGAATTAAAAACAAACTTTTGAGGTTATGTAAGTGAAAAGCACGCGAAAGGATCTCTTCGAATTAAAAAACAAACTTAAATGCAGCAATATCTGGAAGAAAAGGGACGAAGGAAGAGTGCGTCACAGACTTTCCCACCACAAAATGTCAATCTCACCGTCAAAATAAATTTCAAATAAATTTCCTTAACTATAAACAAGTTACTCTCTTAAATCTGAAATTTGAAAGCCATGCAAAATGATTACAACCAAAAACGAAAAATGCATACACATACGAGTACAGTAACAAATCTCAACTACCCTCTAATGGTTGATAACCTTTTGAGTTTCCATTTGTCTGAATTGCAGACATCGGTATGGCCAGGCAGTTGCCAGCCATTTCGATCTCCTGTGGATCCGATCGAGGACATGGTGTGTAGGCGATTTTGCTGCCCCTGCCCGGTGATGGGCTGACACGTGAGTGTCTGCCATTTGCGGTGCGTTCGCTCATGATCCGACTTTTGTTGTCTGCTTCGATTTCACTTCATTCAGTGCTCCTTTGTATCCTTTGCTGCACGCTGCACCACACAACTCTTCTTCTTTTTGCTTTCTTTCACTCTCGAGCACAACACATATTCGGTGACAGGCGGAAACAGGAAGCACCGTTCACCTCCTCTTTTGCAATTTTCGCCTGAAATTATTCAATACTCTCCAGTGCACATTTATGCGGAACGCGGACGCGAATGCGAATGCGATTGCGAGTGTAAATGGGAGAAAGAGGATTCCGATGGCATTTTTCACCTAAATACCACAGTGACACAGAAATGCTGAATTTTTTTGTGTGTTCCGCATTATGCACCCGCTGCTCAGGATGAGAAAGGATTTTGCTCGCATACTACGACGACAGCATGGCACACGACAACGACGGGGAAGTACGCTGCACTGAGAGAGTGGAAGTGGGATGGAGATAGACAAACACAAAAGGATGAAAACGGAGATACGGAGGTGAACTTAAAAAATGGTTTCTTTCAAATTGCAGCCACTTAACATTGCACCTCTGCGACACGAACCACACAAACACACACACACGCAGGGACTGCGAAACACAGAGACAGCGACGTTGCTGATGGCGGCTAAGTACAAAAGTTTCAACAAAACAAGACTCCCTTCGACCCAGTTAAATCAAAGTAAAACCTCACCGCGCCGACTTTAAAAAAACAACCGAACGGATTAAAGTTTTCGTTGAGACAGGACATTCAGCACCACTATCAGAGTTCCTTCTCCGTCCCGCAGACTCTTTGACCATCGAGACGAAATTCAAAACAAAAAACAGAAAAATATCCCCGAGCGCGCGTGACTTGAACCAGATTTTCCAAATTTCCTCCGCCGATGTCCTGCTAGCGACTGACTGCGAAAGTGCATGCATGTGGCGCGTTATGCTCAGCGCAAATGAAACCGCAGCGAACTTGGCGAACATCTCGTGGAGCTTTTCGCTCAGTTATGCTGTCCGGTGGGGTGAGGAAAGTTCCGTTTGTTGACATTTGTACGCGACTGCGACATGTGGCCAGGCGCTCGAAGGCGCAATGGTGCGCATTGGCTTGGGATAGGTTGTTGAATAGTGGTGCGGCCGTCATATGGTCGTTTGTAAACGTGGTTTTTTGGTGACTTTTTTCATAGCTTTGTGTGTAGTAAAAGCTCTAAGTGCGCAGGGATGGTGTTGATGAGTTGAGGGACGTGAACTTTGCAAACTGACACCATTCAAAGACCTTTTTCTACAGGAATTGGATGGAGTCCTATGGCAATTTTCACAGGAAATGATGCACCTACAGTTCACGGAATTTTAATTCGATTTCCTCAGCGCGTGCCAATGCAGCCGTTCCCACCCGATGCTTTTGCTGCATTAAAGTTTTCTTTTCGACTCTATCAAGACCACAACCTCCTAGGAGAGGTTTGTGTCTAGAAAGTGTATCGCCGCAGACATCGATTTGGAGTGCAGAGGGAGACTGAAAAGCCTTGAATTGTTGAACGTTACAACTTGGAGCTACTTCCTATGCAATCCCTTGTTCATCAACTTGAGGTACATTGGCAGAACTGAATGTATGTCTCACTCCAAGGGCCAATTGAATTCCTGAAATCAACTGTCCCTTTTGTGGGGTAAAGCGAAGAGGATGGACATGACTTCAGCAAAGAAGCGATAATCAGTCGTTACCGAACCGTCGCAGTGATCGCATCCCACCCACGCATATACCAAAGCACACGAAGTCAAATAAACAGAAAAGAAATAAAGCGGTACGGTTGCTTGTTTTCCTTATTGGTTTTTGGTTCGATTTCACACTTGTGACCTCTGCCGCTGAATCTTGGACGTTAGCAAAGGCGGATGAGGAAGCCCTTTCGAGAGAAAAGCTTTGCGTGCGATTTTTGGTCCTGTTTGCGTTGATGGCATCTGGAGGAGAAGATTTAATGACGAAACCTATAGGCTGTGCAGCGACATGCGCCTGGTCAAGCGTCTACGAATACAACGCTTAATATGGCTAGGCCATGTGGAGTGTATGGACACCACTGCTCCAGCCCGAAAAGTCTTTGAATCCCAGCCATTGCGACAACGCAACAGAGGACGACCTAGACTAAAGTGGCGCACACAAGTGGGGAAGGACCTCAACCAACTTGGAGTTCGCAACTGGAGACAGCTGGCGAAAGATCGTGCTGGCTGGAGAGGCATGTTGGGTGAGGCCCAGGTCCACCCCGGACTGTAGCGCCACAAGAAGAAGAAGAAGAAGACTTCTGCCGCTAAGAAAAGCCCCGAAAAATATGGTTTGTCAGTGGAAAAAATGGCTCAGTGATTTTAACTGATCTTTGGTCTGCCAGCTTTTTACCCTCAGGAGGCGAAGAGAAATCGTAATCAGTGCGAGGTTCGGTTTATAGTGTACCAAGTACACCCGTATGAAGTGAGCGTCAAGATACAAATGTCTCGATAGGGAACATTTATTGTGAACGAGTCTTTATTTTTTTTTTTTCATTTGCTATGACATCTGTGGAAAATTTTTAGTATACATCAACGGAGTCGGTAAAGGCCAAAACGGTCTGATGTCGAAAAGCTACAATCGCAACCGATTGCTGGGAACTTTGCCGACCGAGTCTCCCTGAAACTCGCTCAGAGTTCGACGCTTCCTGCACTAAGCATAGAAGAAGAATGGAAACGTTGTCAAGAAGCCATCAAAGAAGCTGCCACTGATGAGCTGGGTTTTACGTCACCACCCAGAAGGAACCCACGGTTTGACGAAGAGTGCAGGCAAGCGCACGCAGCTACGCAGGACGAATATAAGGCGACGCTGCATCGAACAACGCGGGCTGTTCATTTGCTCTACGAACAGAGAAGAAGGGAAGAGCACCGGCTTCTAAGAAGGAAAAAGAAGGAGCATGAGAAGTGCGCGGTCGAGGAAATGGAAAGGTGTTATGGCAGGAATGAGGTGCAAAAGTTTTATCATAAGGTAAAACAGCTATCCGGAGGATACAAGGTTCGGACCAAAGCCTGCCGGGACCAAAACGGACAACTCGTAGTAGAGTCGCAGTCTGTGCTGAGAATCTGGAAGGATCATTTCTGCAGACTAGTTAACGGCGATGACGACCCACATCCCGCTGTTAGGCAGAATGTTCCACTCAATTTGGACGATGATAGACAAGCATTCCGTCCCCCGACTTAGACGAAGTGAAGATAGCAATATCCAAGCTGAATTCGAAAAAAGCTGCTGGAGAGGACGGACTGTCCGCAGACCTATTTAAAGCAGCTGAAGATGACCTGGTTGGGCGCATGCAACAGCTCATCTGTATAATATGGTCGAAGGAAAGCATGCCCGATGAGCGGAATCTCAGCGTCGTTTGCCCAGTTCACAAAAAAGGAGACCCTTTTGACTGCGCCAACTACCGAGGGGTTAGTCTCATCAACATTGCATACAAGATCCTCTCTGACGCATCTTGTGAGCATCTGCAACCATTTGTTCATGACCTGATAGGTCCCTATCAGTGTGGTTTTAAGCCAGGGAAGTCGACAATGGACCAGATCTTCACATTATGGCAGATCCTTGAAAAGACCCAAGAAATGCAAATTGACACTCACCACCCATTCGTCAATTTCAAGGCCGCATATGGCAGTGTGCATAGAGACGAGCTATACAGTACCATGTCTAGTTCAGACAGTCCTACCAAACTCGTCAGATTGTGTAGGATGACGCTGCTCCGTCAAGATCGCTAACGAACTCACCGAGACCTTCAATGTCAAAAAGGGTTTAGGACAAGACGACTAAATTCTCCCGATCGGGGATGGGAAAGGATGGGAAATGAGCGACTGGTTTGGCTCCCCATGCAGACGGAGCAAAACTCTAAATGGCTGCATTTGATTGATTTATTTCACGAACTTTAGGGATATCCTGGAATTCGGAAGGGGGCGCTCTGCTGCCAATGATGGCTGCGCTGGTCTGGAGTGGTAATTTGTGAGAAGTTACCATAAAGTAGGACGGGGATGATCAAGCTGTTATATTAAGCGAGCTTAGTCCTTCCTTTGCAGAGACTGCTCTGTCGCGGGCAGAAATCGCTCTACTGAACCGTAGGAGTTCCTCGTGGCTGCGAGCGACGTCCAGCTCGTATTGAAGTCGTCTTTCCATTGTTCGGCGTACGGCATGGAAGATGATAGGGCAGCCTTCCCTATCTTGAATCAGGCCTTTAGTTTCCAAGTAGGGGAAAGCTTCAGGTGGAATGAAGCCGTTAAGACGCACCCGTTCATGATACATATCATTTGGGTAGTAAGCCCTAAAGATCAGACTGTTGGTTGAAGTCATGGCTCGAGCAGTGTGACTACGAATCAACTTAATAATAAAACTATCTATCTTTATAAGGTTTGCCTCGCTATACAGAACCTCGTTGGGGTAGAATTTTTCGTACTGCGATTCTGGTTTTCGATATAAACGAAGACAGGCCCGAAGCACCGCCTCTCGAATACCCTCATCTTTTCTCTTTGGGAAGGACTCACGTTGAACCACACAGGACAACCGTATACCATGATCGGCCGGATAAGGGCCATGTAGCAGATTACCTTCACTCTGGTGTCAAGTTGGCTGCTGTAAAACAGCCCTCTTGCCATAGCGAAGGCATTCTTAGCTCTGGTCAGAGCTGTATTCACATGGATACCACCATATAGATACTGGTCCAACCAGATGCCTAGGTACCTTACTACATTCTTCACGGTCAATGGCTGTCCCAGTGGGTCAACTATGCCGAACTTGCGCCAGTTGATTTTCGTGGCCCTGAGGCTCTGGACAGCGGGGTTCTGAAAAGAATAGTTTCACACTTCTGGTAGTTGATTTTCAACTTGAATTGCATCGAAGTCACTCTGCAACAAACCATTTATTTCTTCTACCTTTGGCCCTGATCTATACGCGATTTGATCATCGGCAAACGCTATTAAGTTGGGCATTGAACCTATAAGAATTAATACTGATCGCTATCGACAACAAATGATCAATCTAAACCATGCATTGACCGAGAAACGACCAGAGTGGCCCGAAAGACACGGCAAGGTAATTTTGCTCCATGACAATGCACCTGCACACAAAGCAAAACCGGTTCAGGATACAATCAAAACACTTGGCTGGGAGCAGCTACCCCACCCGGCGTATTCACCAGACTTGGCCTCTTCCGACTTCCATTTGTTTTCATCGATGGGACACGCATTGGCTGAGCAGCACTTTGATTCCTACGAGGAAGTCGAAAATTGGGTGTCTGATTGGTTAGGTTTAAAAGACGAACAATTTTTTTGGCGTGGTATTCACAAATTGCCAGAAAGATGGTCAAAATGTGTAGAAAACAATGGCCAATACTTTGAATAAAATGTTTTTACTTTCCCATTAATAATTAGTGTTTTATTTTCAAAAAAAAAAAAAAATTCATCATTTCATACCTGGTAAAAGTTTGCCGTGTGACACTTTCGGCGACTGTGCTTCGGTTTGTGGTTAACTGTATGCAGAAGCTCTTTCATAAAGAATCATGACTTTCGCATTTGGCGTTCAGCGGACAGCTTAGTTGCAAATACGAATTTAGGGAACTCGTTGTGTAAGTGGTGAATGAAATTAGGAAGTGTAATAAAGGAATAGGAAGAGAATCAGAGACGTGGGTCGCTGACTGAAATGTTCCTATTTCTTCTAAAATTCACAGTAACTTCCTTACTATCGTTCTCTCCGGTCATTTGCGAATCTAAAAAGTCACAGAAATCTATTGTGTTCGATTGTGTACAGTTCACTGTGCTCGTTGCGTTCACAGAAAAGCTGTTTGCTTTAGAGGTATATAACTTTGAAATGAAATTAAATAGATGTGTTTTCCTTCAATTGGTATGAAAATTACTTTATACGCAAGATAATTTTCTGGCATTACAAATTAAACATGAAAACATTCCTGTAAATTAACTTTCCAATATTGGAGTTCAATTTTTGATTACTTTTATCCAGCCGTGCATTTTTAATAAACCGACGAATATTGTACTCCAAGTGGTCAATACTTTCGGACTCATCGGCTTAGACTAGCGACTTCACATATCCCCGCAGATAAAGCTCAAGCGGGAGAGGCCAATTCCTATGCCAATTACGTGAAACAATGCGTTTACCAATTGTTTCGTTTAAAAAATCAATTGCCGCGCGAGCTGTTTGACAGGATCCGCCATATTGTTGACATTACATCTAACCCACATCGCGGTTGTTCAACTAATGCTCGGAAAGTTCGATATAGTCATAGCTCTATTGCGGTCTTCGAAGACTATAACGTTCAGGCCAGCACTGTTTTTAAAGAGACAGAAACCAAATATTACGAAAACCCCATAAATACACCAAAACGTCAGTTTTTGTGGATTTATCGGTGTCTCTGAATAAGGTCGAGCATTTTCTTCACTTCAAATGCGGCAGTTTGGTTTATTGACGTTTACATTAAATCAAAACTAAGTCTTGTTATAGGGCACGATACGTGTTCTGTTGGAGACATAAATTTACACAATTTGGAAGCGTTGTTCAAGCGTCAGTTTGTTTCTGTTGAAGTGCCACATCAAACTCCCCAAACAGCTTACAAAACAGCCGTAGACTTAAGTTGGATGAGGTTCTTTCTCTTTCATTGAGTTCGTGAGCGCCCTTTACTGCATTGTCCCGCTGATTCAGTGTTGAAGGAGTTCTACATGGTCTATTTATCTAAGGCGCTAAATCCGCAGACGCCACACTTAGTGGTTGCACCTTTTTCTTTTAAAACCAAAAACGCCATCAAACAGGGCTTCTTCATCTGCTCTGAAGAATGGTCAAAGTTCTTCCCCAAAGAACAAGACTAGGATGAATAATTTGTTTTAGGCTGGCCGGCCGGAAAATGGCTTCACTACTCAGCTTCCTCTTACGCCCGCTAAAAACAGCGATTGCCAAGAGTTATCCTGCGTTTGATCTCACAATTGACTTTTGTTCATACTATGAGCATGTTTTATTAATCTGACATTTTTCAAATTACAACGGCTGTCCAAAAAAATTTCCAAACGTACTTCCAGGCTCCTAATAAACTCTTTAATGACTTTAAATTCAATTGAACGTGTTTTGGAACTTGTACTCAGCTTTCTCTCATTTTTGTGGGTGAAATGGAGTTCACCTTGCTTCGGAGGCGAAGAAGATTAAGGCGCTTTAGGACCCTCTCATGTATTTATAAATGCAAGAAAAGCTTTTAGCACAAGCCTCAAATTTTGGGGCAAGGACTGCAAATTCTACAAGCCTCGCCGGGGGGACCTCACATGTATTCAGGGGGGCTATAAATTCAGTGTTTAAGATGTCTTACGAAATAAACCTGGCTGCAGAGACCTCATATATATTCAGGAGGGCTACAAATTCATTGGCAAAGATGGCTAATGACCCAAGCCTCGCTCGAGGGACTACAAATTCTGAGGCAAAGATGGCTAATGACAGAAGCCTCGCTCAAGGGACCTCACATGTATTCAGGAGGGCTACAAATTCAGGGTTAAAGCTGTCTAATGACAGAAACCTGGCTCCAGGGACCTCACTTGTATTCAGGAGGGCTACATATTCAAGGGCAAAGATGGATAATGACCCAAACCTCGATCGAGGGACCACGAATTCTGGGGCAAAGATGGCTAATCACAGAAGCCTCGCTTCAGGAATATCACATGTATTCAGGAGGGCTACATATTCAAGGGCAAAGATGGATAATGACCCAACCCTCGCTCGAGGGACCACAAATTCTTGGGCAAAGATGGCTCATGACAGAAGCCTCGTATCAAGGACCCCACAGGTATTCAGGAGGGCTACAAATTCAGGGTTAAAGATGTCTAATTACAGAAACCTGGCTCCAGGGACCTCACTTGTATTCAGGAGGGCTACATATTCAAGGGCATAGATGGGTAATGAACCAAGCCTCACTCGAGGGACCACAAATTCTGGCTCCATATGCATTAAAAAAGTCGAAAAATTCGGTTCAAAGATTGACAATAAAACAAGCCTCGCTCGCGGGACGTTCGCTCAGAAATCCTACAAATGTAGGAACAAAAAAATAACACACAATCCTTTCAGTGCTCATTCGCGATGACTGACGAACCTCCCACAGCTCCTTGGCAAACCCCTTAAATGTTCGAAATAAAACAAGAATCATATTTTTATTTTTGTTGTTTTTATATATATTTATTTTTATTTTATATTAATTAAATTTAAATAACTAATAATTAAAAAGAGACATATTTCTTGTTGTTTTAATTCTTTTTTGTTCATCTTATTTTCATTATATTTACTTTTATTTCATATCTTATATAATTTATACATAAGTTTTTTTTTTCATTTTGTTTTTTTGTCAAATCTTTATATATATAATTCTTCTTGTTGTTTTTTTTTTGTTGTGGTTTGTTTTGTTAAATTTCCCATAAGTGTTGTTGTTTTCATATATATTTATTTTTTTGTTTTGTTTTTAATCAGTGTTTGAGGAAAAAAATGGAGAGAAAAAGGACATTTGGTTAACGAGGGAATTGTGGAGAGGTGGTTGGGGTGGAGGGGATATATGTATTTTATTTCTTTAGATATATATGTATGTTTTAGTGTATATATATACATATATATATATACTAATGCACCTTCATTATCTTTCGTTAAGTGTTGTATTCTGGTTTTGCTGAAGTTGGTTTTGAAAGGAAAGATTTACATTGATCTATATATATATATATATTTAGAAATATATGTGTGTGTGTATATAAAAAGAAACAATAAATCACCGGACCGAAGTTGATCCGATGTTACTTCTATGCTGTTTTTTTTTCGGTTTTTTTGAAGGGGGAGGGAGTTAAAAACTACTTTTTTCCTTCCACTATTACACATTAAGTACTTGTTCTTTTCTTTTAATTTTATTTAAGTTTGTTGTTATATTACTTAAGTTTTTGTATGTGTTTTTTTTTTGCAAGATTTCAATTTGTTTATGTTGTTGACGTAAGAATGTTTGTTTGTTTATATCATTTTTTTTTATTAACTAGTTTTTTTTTCATTAATTTTTTTTTTACTTTGCGATAGATTTTTGTTTTTTTTTTTTTCATTTCGTAGTAGTACAAAAAACACAACAGAAAGTGTATCAAATAGAAAAATTACACGTATTAGTATTCTTTTGTTTTTTTATTTAAATTTATTAATTTCATATAAAGGCAACAGAATTTCATACACGAAAAATGTTTTCAACAAAGAGAAACTCGATAGATTTATTACATATTACAATACGTTCTTGTTTGTTTATAGTTTCAGTTTATGTTGTTTTTCCTTTTTTGGTGTTTTGCTTGTATTTGGGGGATCAATATATGTGTGTGGTCTTTTTTTGTCCGAACTTCTGTTCTTTTTCCTTTTATTTCACAAGGAGTGTGTTCCTCTTAATTGATTGAACTATTTAAGATTTTACGTAATATGTTTAATAGTTTTTTTAGTAAGAAAGTTGTTATTTTTCTCAACGTAGTTTTTTTTAAATTGTAAAGCTTTAATGAAGCAACGTTGAATATATTTTGTTATATCTCAAAATTCATTGAAAGGTGGAGATGACGAACTCTGTGTGAAGTGTGTTTTAATTTATACGAAATTTCAGTAGATCAGGCATAGGCATTCAAAAAGCGTTATTCGGACCAAAATGCCGGCGAATTGACAGTCTAGACAAACTTGGAAAGCAACTAGTCTTTGAGATGTCACATACTACACACTATGCATTGATGCATAAAATAGACTAGCGGCAGTCATTGAAATCGACAGGCAAGACTGCTCTGGAAACTGACCAATTTATGAGTCAAGCTTCCAGTGGCTCGGCATCCACAAAGTCACTTAACTAATCTCAATCTCCGAATACGTCTAACCCCTCAATAAGAACTGAAATGTCACCAAAGCCGTCCTCAGCTAAGCACATTTCTTCTCGGTGGAACATGTCACACGAGCTCCAAAAAGGCGAGTAAAGAGTGACCCGAAGAGGCACAGGTTTTATGTAATTTTCAAATCTGGAATATTCACAAGCAGCGAAAAACAAAAATGAATGCAGGCGCCACCGTCAAGTGCGAGTGTAAACCAGTCAAAGCAAATTGTAAGTCGGTTTACCTACGACCGCCTTCACTTTTGCCACAAATTCGTACTGTTCTTATACAATCTGTACACACGAACGGGATTTGTAAGGAAATTTACCAAGTCTGGGTCATGTGACAACATACGTTGTGCTTCAAATTCGTGTAGCGGAATATAAAAAAGAAAAGACTGGAAGGGGGAGAGACTTAGACAAATAGGGCGTCTTCGTTAACGAAGCGCGTCCGCGTAATAGTTGTCTAGGCGCCATTTGTATTGCAAGCTGTGTGACGAACTGAACTAGTCGACAAGCAAGATTAGTCGACGAGCTAGATTAGTGGACGAGCTAGATTAGTCGACGAGCTAGATTAGTCGACGAGCTAGATTAGTCGACGAGCTAGATTAGTCGACGAGCTAGATTAGTCGACGAGCTAGATTAGTCGACGAGCTTGACTCTTAAGATCGGAGAAGAGCTGGCCAAGACCATGAAACGATGTCTTAAGAAATCAACAAATTAGTCGAAAAGAACTTGTCACATGATCAGTCGATTTTTTAAAAGTCTGACTAGGAAGACTGCGCCAGAAGATCGACAAACTAATCGATGAGATCGGCCCGACAAGCTAGTAAATCCATACGCCGGACTTGTTAATGGAATTATGTCTCAGATAGTCGGTTATGTTCGTGTTTCTGCACTGTTTTGAGTCATATTGGATGACAATTGACAAGCTGTGCGATAAACTGAACTAGTCGACGAGCTAGACTAGTCGACGAGCAAGATTAGTCGACGAATTAGACTAGTCGACGAGCAAGATTAGTCGACGAGTTAGACTAGTCGACGAGCAAGATTAGTCGACGAGCAAGATTAGTCGACGAGCAAGATTAGTCGACGAGCAAGATTAGTCGACGAGTTAGACTAGTCGACGAGCAAGATTAGTCGACGAGTTAGACTAGTCGACGAGCAAGATTAGTCGACGAGTTAGACTAGTCGACGAGCAAGATTAGTCGACGAGTTAGACTAGTCGACGAGCAAGATTAGTCGACGAGTTAGACTAGTCGACGAGCAAGATTAGTCGACGAGTTAGACTAGTCGACGAGCAAGATTAGTCGACGAGCTAGATTAGTCGATGACCTTGACTCTAAAGATTGGCGAAGAGCTGGACAAGACATTAAACGGTGCCCTAGGAAATCATCAGATAAGTCGAAAAGAACATGCCTCATGATCAGTCGATTAGCCAATTTTTAAGTCTGACTAGGAAGACTGCATCAAAAGATCGACAAACTAGTCGATGAGATCGGCTCGGTAAGCTAGCAAATCCATACGCCGGACTTGTAAATGTAATTGTGTCTCAGATAATCTTTAATGTTCGTGTTTCTGTACACTTTGGAGCCATACTGGATGACAGTTGTTGCGACAGCAAAACCCTTTTTTTTTGGAAGTGGATTCCAAGTACAGAAACAAATTTCCAGATTAGCCAAGCCAAACGAAAGACTGAGTTTGATGACGACGATCAAAAAATTCAGCAGTCAGATCTTTGTTAAGACTCAGAGGCTAAGACATGCAAGACACAAAAACGCTGTGTTGTTAACTTGACGCATTGCCCTGCGCCAGTCTGAATAGAAAATCTGCGACACAAATGAGACACGATTTTCGCAACGTGTACTAAGACGCCCCTACTTCCCTCTGCCCCTAACAATCTAAATAATACAAAACATTTTGTTTTTTTTTTCTAATTAAGTCTCTCTCCACTGTGTTTCACACCCCTGTGTAATGCCATAGTAGGTTAAGAGATATTCATTATTTATTCATGTTTGTTTAGTTTTGTTTTTTTTTTTTTTCAATTTATTTCTATATAGTTGCTTTATGTTAAATAATTTTTTTGAATAGATCTATAAATATATATATTTATGTATATATAGAAAAGGAAATTATAAACGATTTTTTGTTTGCTTTCTGTCGCAATTGATAGGTTATAATTATAAATAAATTGTTTTCTCTTGTAATCATCATCGTTTTTGTTTTGTTTATATAGCAAATATTCAAAATGTTTATTTTTATATTCTTTTTTGCTTATTTTGTCTTTTCATTTTGCCAGTGTGTT
Source organism: Eristalinus aeneus (assembly GCA_955652365.1). Classification (NCBI taxonomy): domain Eukaryota; kingdom Metazoa; phylum Arthropoda; class Insecta; order Diptera; family Syrphidae; genus Eristalinus; species Eristalinus aeneus. Next base: position 94,352,635 of record OY019131.1, read on the forward strand.
GATTTTCTTTGTTATTTTATTTCTCTACACTAAAACATTTAAGTAGTGAGTAATAGTCATATAGTATAGCTATATAAAGGCCCAAAATTGTTGTTTAAATATGTTTCTTTTTTTTGTTTTATTTATTTTGTTTAACAGTTCCTTCTTGTTGTTCTTTCATTGTTGTTGAGATTTTCTGTTTTGTTTGTATTTGTGGAGGTGGAGAAAAAGTGAATTTGTTTTACAAACACAATTTGGAAGCAATTGTTTTTTTGTTTCTCTGTATATGTTCTTATCGGCGAATAAAAAACTAAACCGCACAGTCAAGAAAGCACCTTGAAGGGACCTTCCTCATTTGTCGTCGTCGTCGTCGGGATGTGCAAGAATGTTAGCAAACTCCATCGAACGGTTATGAACCAGATTTCAGCCTGCGTACAAAAGCTTCGAACCCCTTTAGCATACACCGAGGGCGGTAGAACGACAGCGACAACAAAACAAGACAAAGATCCAGTGGAAGCTATTTGCTTTTGATCCCCACGAAAATAGAAATCATTCTTCCTACAGTGCCTACATGCTTATGACGTATGTAAACGCTTGCCAGTCTCCTTGGCCACATCAGCTGGATGCAAACAATTTGTTGTATTCTATCCGCTGCACACAGAGAGTTTCTTCAACTGCTGGATGTTTGGGAGTGTTTTTCTTTTTGCTGTCTAAGAGAAGAAACGAACGCAAAGTTGACCCACGTTAAATAAATACAAAAAAAAATCGAAATCAGTTCAAAGAATGCGAAAAAAAGTCGACAAAAATTCAGTTTTTTTGTTTTTTTTTTGTAATCTATTTATTTGTTTTGCATTGAAGCTGTATCTAGAAAAAGTTGGAAGAGATAGATAAATACTTTGCGAATGAAAAAACAAAACATCAGACGAAACACTTGTAAGTAAAACCAAGAAATAAATAAATGAAAGACAAACAACATAGAAGTGAAATAAAACAAAAAACAAAAATTTCGCAAATTCTTACATAAAATGGAAAAAAAAATCTTATTTTTGCTTTTTCTCTTTATCAAAAAGGGGTGTGAACCATTTGGAGAGTGACTTCTCAATTTTTCTGTTACGAAAACCAAAAGAAATAAATTTAAATTAAACTCAATAGGATATTCCAGGAATGAAATAGAGTACAATACAGAGAGAAGTTAAAGTACAAGAGAAAGAGATAAGAAAAAAATGTTTTATAATAATATTATGTATGTTCAGTTTTCTTTGTATTGGAATTCAAGAAGGAAGTTATTTTGTTGTTGTTTAGAATTACACAAATTGATTAGACAAAAATTGCTTTAGTTAGATTCTCTCAAAACCGAACAGATTAAATCAAAAGGACTTTTAAATTTCAAAAGAAGAAAATCTGTGTGTGTGTGTGTGGTTTTGTTGTGTTTCTTGTATATATAGATGTGTGTTGTTTTTGTTGTTGTTGTTGTGTTAGCGATTATATACTAAGAATTGTATTTTTTCTTCATATTTCCTTCATTCTCAATTTAATAATATATTCTTTTCATTTTGTTGTTTTTTTTTGTTATTTTTCTTAATTAAAATTGTGTTACATCATCTTTTGTTTTTGTTTTGTTTATATACGTCTGTTTTGTTTTTTGTTTTAATTCAATTATATCGAAAGTGTTGTTTTTTTTTGTATTTTTTATTTTGTTAAAATTTGTTTATCATTAATTTTAAAATTGAATTATACAATAAGATTTGTTTGTTTGTTGTTGGGTTTTCATTTTTGTTTTCCTCTTTCATTTAATATAGACTTGTTTTTGTTTGTTGGTTTTTAAATGTTTCATTTTATTTAAATTTAATTAATAACTTTTGTTTTTATATATAATCATGTTTTTTTTTTTCAATTATGTATGTTATCCAAAGCAACAGCGTCGCGCGATGTTGTTGCGCACAGCTACAGTCTTCATCAACATCTTAAACAAATAGAAAGGCTTAAAAAGAAGTAATTTAGCAGCTCACTTCGATGTCATCATAGTCACGAATTCTGAAAGAGAATGTGATAAAGAATTAATTATAAGTGTGTCTTTATTTGATAAGTGTATATTTGTTTGATTTATACTTTTTTTGAAACTCTCAATTTGTTATGATTTGTCATTTCCCCCCTTTAAAATTTGCGAGTACTAATTTCTTACAAGCCCCGCCTATTATGTCAGTTTCGTACACATTCCACTGTCTTAGAACAACAAACCCTAAAGTGGTAGACTAACATGAAGTTTATCGTGTCGATTACTTCTACAAAGGAGTTTGATTGCGTGGCAAAGGCGACATCCTACTCTTATGTTACAAAGTCCTCTGATATTTCTAATAAAAATTGCAGAACAAATGTCAGCGATTTTCTTTTTCAGTAGTAAAATTGTAATTTATCATATATCGGTGCAAGCTGTGCTTTATAATTGTAAACGCTGTATTGTACTATGAAGTCCGAAGGGTGTACCGAAAGGTAAAACAGCTATCCGGAGGATACAAGGTTCAGACGAAGGCCTGAAGGGACCAATACGGACAACTCGTAGTAGAGTCGCAGTCGGTGCTGAGAATCTGGAAGTATCATTTCTGCAGAATCCTTAACGGCGATGACGACCCAAATCCCGCTGTTAGGCAGAATGTTCCACTCGATTTGGACGATGATAGACAAGCATTCCGTCTCCCCGACTTAGACGAGGTGAAAAAAGCAATATCCAAGCTAAAGTCGAACAAAGCTGCTGGAGCGGACGGACTGTCCGCACAACTATTTTAAGCAGCTGGAGATGACCTGGTTGGGCGCATGCACCAGCTCATCTGTAAGATATGGTCGGAGGAAAGCATGCCCGATGAGTGGAACATCAATGTCGTTTGCCCGTTTCACAAGAAAGGAGACCCCTTTAACTGCGCCAACTACCGAGCGATTATTCTTCTGAACATCGCATACAAGATCCTTTTTGCCGTATTGTGTAAGCGTCTAAAACCGTTTGTCCATGACCTGATAGGTCCCTATCAGTGTGGTTTCCGACCAGGGAAGTCCATTATAGACCAGATCTTCACATTACGGCAGATCTTGGAAAAGACCCAAGAAATGCAAATTGACACTCACCACCTATTCCTCTATTTCAAGGCCGCATATGACAGTGTGCATAGAGACGAGCTATACAGAGTATGTTTAGTTTTGGCATTCCTACCAAACTCGTTAGATTGTGTAGGATGACTATGGAGAACTCTAGCTGCTCCGTAAGGGCGGTGAGGAACTCACCGAGACCTTCAATGTCAAAAAAGGTCTTAGATACGTACTGTCATGTGACTTCTTTAACATCATCCTCGAGAAGATCGTGAGTAACTCACAAGTCAACACCAGAGACACGATCTTCTAGAAGTCAGTTCAATTGCTAGCTTACGGTGATGACATTGACGTGATTGGACGACACAGCGAGCCGTCAATGAGGCATTTGATGGCATTGCAGCGGAAGCGGCGAAAATGGGTCTGGCGTTAAGTGAAGGCAAAACTAAGTACATGCTGTCATCAAGGAAGGACACACAACATCGACGTCTCGGACAGAGTGTCACACTAGGCAGCAGAAACTTCGAGGTAGTCAAGGACTTCGTCTACCTCGGCCCCGCGGTAAACAGGGACAACAACATCAGTACCGAATTCAAACGCAGAATCACTCTTGTCAATCACTGTTTCATTGGACTCAAGAGGCAATTGAGTAAGGACTAAGGTAAGTAAGGACTCTAGAAGGACTAAGTTCGCTTTATATAACAGCCTGATAATCCCAGTCCTACTTTATGGCAGGGAATCTTGGACGTTAGCAAAGGTGTCCAACTTGGTGTGCGCGACTGGAGACAGCTGGCGAAAGATCGTGCTGGCTGGAGGCATGTTGGTTGAGGCCCAGGTCCACCCCGAACTGTAGCGCCACAAGAAGGGGAAGTATTGTACTATCTACAATAAAGTATCTGTCTATCTATCTGTTACAATGTCCTACTTTTTTCTCTTTATTTTGACCTGAAATTCGCAAAAAAGTGAATTCGACTTCCTCGTTGTCTTACAGTCTTAGTTTAACAAAAGTCGTTTAGGCAGACGGTCAATATCTGCATGGATGAGCCTCTAAGAAGCATACTGCAGATAGAAGCCTGGCAGTTCATGCTTATTCCTTATTTTGTACACTGCCCTATAATTATTGAGTTTAAGAAACTGGCCCTTAAGTGTCTTACAACATCAGTCTGCAAAACACCTGCAAAATCCACTCTGCATACGTTCAACCGATTTCTCAGCATGCTATCGTTCCCTGGATGATGATGTAGTGCAACTTAATGTATCTAATCAACCCACGACGACAAATTTGTAAAACAAATAATCCTTTCTAACAGATCTTTCCGGAAGACGATTAAATGTCTGGAAATCTGAAGGTCTTTACAGAGAAAATCCAAAGAAAACTTTGCTGTATAGAAACATTATTGAAAATCTCTTGTTTCATAAGGATGTCATCTGAAACATATTCTATTCCCGCCGCCATAATCCACCAAAATATGACTGAATCCGAAATCTTGTTAATTCATTCATTCGCAATTCATTGCACAATTGCCAGCCCAATACGCAGACTTACGAACCATTCACACTAAAGTGGAGGAATTCATGACGTCGAAGTAATCTTCGATCGAAGAAATGAATGCCTTAACTAGGTTCAATATTGCTGCGTCCACGTTTATTTTGGAATATATTCAGATTTGGATGTCAAACTTAAAAACGAACATTGTAGGTGAGACGGAGCGCAAAAAAGGACATTTTCAAAACCAAATGTCTGGTCATATAGTAATAACTAATCCTATGCTTGGTGCATTTTGGATTTTTTCAAAAAGAAATTAGTTAAACTTTTGAAATTCGACTTCTAAAAGTCTTGCTTATGTACGCTCATCAGCGATTATATGTGAGGAAACTGGCTGCGTGGAGCTTGCCGTCGACGAAAATCATCACACTTCTGGTTAGTGCCCTCTCTGTGTGTATTTCACCCAACAAAATGAACAAAATACAAAATATTTGAACGGAAACGTTGCATGTGGACATGCGATACTGTTTGCGAAGAAGACGAGGCATTACTTCCAGGGGAAGAGGCTCCACTCATTGTTGTAGTTCAGAGTGTTCAGATTTGTCGACACTTGTAAATGGAACCCATGGACAATAGCGATGTACCTAAAAAGATTACTTCAATCTCAGATTCTTCGAGAGGAAAAGGCCATTTGTTTGCAATTTGTTCTGCAGCAACGTGTGCTTTGTATAGACAACGTTTTGGAGAAGCGTGCACCTCATTTAAACAAAATTTTGCATTTCCTGCATTTGTTCCGTTGCAGTCCAGGGCTTTTTGAAATCGTCAGTTGTATCCTATATATTTTAGTTGACTGATGCCATACTGAGATGAAGACAAATCGCCAAGGAAACCTGTGAGACTTGGATGCCCTTAGTTTGGTGTGAAACGATGACGGAAAGCAAAATGCTTAACAGCGTCAAAATTTAAAGCCAACCATCAAAATCGGATGCTGCGACCGTCCAGATCACTTGTACTGTGTCTGCTATTATTCCCATCCTAGAAAAAATCCCAGACTTATGCCGACTGCGAGTTTCTATCAGTACGATATAAATCTTGTCGATGAATGTCAGCCACAGTCCAACTGAATTTAGATGATTTTCTAAATCAAACAGGGATGTGATCGCTGATCGCCTGATAAAAGGTTTGGCAATATTTGCGGAGAAGATATTAATTCTCTGAAATGTGCCCCGCTTGACAATGTCATTTCAACAGACCAATAAAAGCTGTCTAACGTATTAAAAACTGCGCGTCTGCACAATACTTCCGACACCAATTGTCCGCGTAATTAGCAGAACAAAACGAAAACATTTTTCTGAGGATAGACAATTACGCGAAGTCTCTAAGTGCTTACGGAGCTATTAAAAAAATCAATTAGCTGTTCAAGCACAACAGTCACCACAGCAGGGCAGTAACACTCCAATGTGTGTTCATGTCGTCATCGAAATGAAAGAAAATTGAAGTGTTCTCACATGAATTTTATGACAGTTGCGCCGTAACTTGTTGTTCAATGCGTTTACCAGAGCTGACCTAGACTGAAAAAAGAAGCGAGGAACTAGCAAAGCATTGAAAACCGCTTTAGACGTAGGAGTGTAAGCAGAGTTAAAGTGTAGGATATCGTTTTCGTGTCGAACATTTGTTCATACTCAATTTGAAGTGGGCAAGGGGTTAAGAATGGTTAGACCAAACGCTTAAACTGATCCCCTAGTTTGAAACAGAGGCAGAGATGGTGCCAAAACGTGAAAAAGTTCCTCATACCCATTAAAAACGAGGCAGCTGGTAAAGAAAAACTGCTTCTTTGTGCCACATATTGGCTGTGGAAACACAAACAAAGCAACTATGCACTTTGACACAAAACGATCGGTATATAACTTCGAATTGAACCCGAAATGCCACATATTTGATGACAAATTGCGTTCAATAAAAGCACGCTTTTGGATGAACCAAAGGGTGGACTGCCCCTGAATCACGTTTCGCTTCTTCATATCAATAAACTTACAAACTGGAATCCTAACTAATTAGAGACCGAAAAAAAGAACTCGTTTAATATTTACTTTGCCACCAGAACAATAAACTGCCGAGTGTATGCGCAGAATAACAAAAAAAAAATCTTGTTTACCAAATAAAGATTCAACACTTTATCATTCCCCGCAAATTCTTCGCCCGGTTGCCTCACGATCGACGTGTCACCCAGCGAAGTGTTTATTTTTAACGCGAATATCCTCTTCGTCAACCACCTGACCGCTCACAGCTTTGAAATAAAAATCACGTGCGAACAGTGAAAATATTTCGAACGACATGCAGTACTGAAAATATGACCGCGGTTCAACCGCGTAGAAAACACGCCCCCCTTTTGGGGACACAACATAGAACACGAATTTCACGAATTCACCTTGACACCATGTACTCAACCCTTTTTGGCAAACGCTTGCGGAATACCACAGCGAACGAAGCAGAGGAAAAAAAAATCGCCGACAACAAGATCATTACTCACACGCTAATTTATTTGCTGTGTGCTAGCCAGGGAGCGAGGGAACGATCTAAATTCGACACACAAAAAGAGAAACGCTGCCGACACAACTAGGCAATTGCCTGCTTTTTGTTGAACTGTCCACTCATGCCTTGGCCGGGGGCCAAGCAAACCGACAATCAAATTTAATCGAACAGCCAATAAGCACTGGGAGGGGTGCACTTTAAATGAAAATTTGCAAAGAATTCTCCGCAAAAGTAAGATCAGAGGGCACACGGAGAACACGATTTGGAAGTCGAGAAAACACAGCCAGGCGCCGCCTTGAAATGGTGTTACATGGCTCGCCCAGCGGAAATGTTTCAAATATTTTCAGAGCCATTTCGATTCTTTCGAATAAATTTTCACTGCCCACGTGTTTACACGTTTAGTGATAAATTGCCGATAGTCTTGCGTTTTGCAACACCGCGCGGCCGCTGGTTCGCACGGGGATGTATTTCACTAAATTCGTCTCCTCTCTCTCTCTCTCGGTTCACTGATTGAGTGCCAACATTTTTATTGTCTTTTATTTATACGCGTTCGTTTCTCGTCCGAGTCGCCTCTTTGATGACCCCGAAAATGCAATGAAATCAGAGCACGAATGTTCCTGCGTCGCGGTGGCGCACGGGGCGTTCACCAAAGAGGTTACGCTGCATCACACCAAATCGATTTGTGCTTCTTTCGGGAGCACTAGAGAACATTTCAATTTGATAGGCTTCCCCGACCACACACCACACACCACCCTCAGAAACTGAGGAGAATTTATGATGTTGTCACGAATTGAATTATTATTGCAATGAAATGAACCTAGATACATTTATTGCCGATCTCACACAACGCCCTCCACGCAGCGGCACCACCGTTCGCGTGTTAGGGGATGACGGAGGTGTGAACTGTGCGCTTGTCGCGGGTGTGAACTTGTTTATTGAGTGTGTGAGGCAAACAAGGCAGCAAACTTACTAATTGCGGCTTGTTTTGTTCATCTCTCTGGATTGGTGATGGTGGTGTACAGCGCAATTCATTGAGTAATGTTTTCAATAGTTTTATGGTCTCACAGAGAAGCCAACCGCGCGCACAGTCAGTGTGCTAAAAATAATTTGAAAATCAATCGATTTGGTATTGAAATGTACACGAGGCCAGCGCAGCCATCACAGACACGTTAATTGATATTTAACAGAGGTTCCCAGTGACCGACCACCTATTCTCGGTGAGTAATCGAGTGAAAAATATTGTGTGAGATTGTCATTGTGATAAGAATAGAGATGAACATTGGATGAGGAGGAAACGGGTCAAACTAGACCCGAGACTCATTCCTCAAGACCTGTCAGCGGTCGTTGAAATGTGGTGAAAACCTCACTAATTAGTGACTACTCAGAAGCAGACTTGTAAGGGTTTACCTAAAGCAATGAATAAGGGAAAGAGGTTACAGATGTCTCTGTGGGAATGTGTCGGACAGGAGTTGCCAGTTTGACTTGAAATACAACACCGCCGAGGCTTCTGAACAAAAAAAAAAAAAAATATATTTATGAACCTGACTGGAAACAGACGAATTCGTGGTTCTTCGCATTGAAGGCACAATTCTGCCTGTGGAAGCACAGTTTTCTGTGAATGAAGGGTAATTGAGTAATGACCAGTTGGTTGCCTTAATGGCAAAAGTTTCATTTCCTTCGCCACTATTTTGAGATCAAGTCCAGAAAGGATTTGAAAATCCACGTCACTGGAATTCGTTCTATCTTGGGATAGGTACCTCCAAAGTATCAAAGTCTCCTTAAGAGAGGGAGACTAAAAGTAAGGACCTGAGTGTCAACACTTTTTTTAATTCTGAATTTTAATGGGTGAATCAAATAACCACGGGGATAGGTGTCTACAGTTCAGTACGGGCAACTGATTGTGAACATTTTCTAGCCGTGTAAGTTTTACAGAAGTGAAGTCGTCTTTGTTTACATAGTTCTCGTCTGCGTTCGGACTTGACGTCTTTAAGTGCTGAAGTTCGTTTAACTTCAATTCCAGGTTGAAGAAGACGGACCTCGGAACCCTGAGACGACCAAGAACACTGCCGCTGAGAGAAGCCATCTACTTCTTTCTTAGTTTAAACGAAATTAAGTTTTTATTGCTCCTAAATTCCCAAGTTTGCTTAACCACTGTGCTTCTGACTCCGTTCTACTGTCTGTGCCTGAACTCAAACTTAACATTTCTCACCAAGTTAAGCAAAAGAAGGGCGTGAATGACAGAATGGAGCAACTTATCGTGCTGTCGGTGCCATTGTTCTGTGACTTCTAAAAGCGATCTTCTTTTGACTGTCAAACCAAAGCGGCGAAGTTGGCGTAGAGAATCCCGCCAACAAGATTGTGGTGAAGACAATGAACGTTCAGTTCAGGTCCCAAAATCAGTTATGTACGACAGCACAATCAAATTCGCACTCTAACCCTTTGCCAGATAGGCGAATAGCATCCGAGCACAATCCACGAATAGATTTGTGAGCAAAAAATTAATGGGCACTCAAATGAAGGTAACTAAAATCAACGTTGCCATAAATCAATGAGAAAAGCAATTCGCGTACAAGAGATCAATGTGTATCCTCATTGTTGACAACGTCAAATCAAGAATCTGATGTCAACGCATCGCTTGAATGATTCATACAGTCCCACTGGCGCTGCACACAAACGATTATGCGATCTTGAGAAAATGAATTCAATCATTTTGCAAGCAAACATCTGGTCAACGACAACGACATGCGTCAGAATGCGATAATTCCAGTATAAAATTCAATTCTGTTCCTGACGAGCGACCCCCACCATGCAGCGCATCACCGGCTAGAGGTGGCAAACCAGCAGCTTAGCGGTGACTGTGTTAATGTTATGCAAGAGCTGAAGTGGCGTAAGTGTGAATCGAATTGCCGTCGCACTACGAAGTCGAAGAGTTCCCCTCGCCTGCATGTGGCACCCATCAGGGAACCGTGTCAATTGAATGTTTTCATGGAGCCGCCGGCCTTAGATGGTGGCGAAAAACAACGCAAACACCTATCGCGGCATTTCACTGGATTCTGGGTCAAACTCTGAATCGGTTTAATTTTTGGTTTTGCTGGCTTTCTAGAATTGTCGTCGAAACCTCAATCACGTAGATTAATTAAAAAGACACAATGTAGTCGTCGCCTGTGGCAAAGATTGTCTGCAAAGAAAATTCAATTAACAAGGAAAGAGAGACGGTTTCCCTCCTTTTTTAGGGGCATGCGACAAGTCAATAATTGAGAGCTTCTTCAAAAAGAACAGAAGAAGATACATACCTTCGTAATTAACCTGACCATCACCATCGATATCAGCTTCCCGGATCATTTCGTCTACCTCCTCATCCGTTAGTTTTTCGCCAAGGTTTGTCATCACATGGCGTAACTCAGCCGCCGAAATGAAGCCGTTGCCGTCCTTATCGAACACTCTGAATGCTTCTCTAATTTCTTCTTCGCTATCGGTGTCCTTCATTTTGCGTGCCATCATTGTTAAGAATTCGGGGAAATCAATTGTTCCATTGCCTGAAAGAAGAAATCAAATGTGAGTGTTTTCGTCTCTTGTGTGTGTCGCATCACTTTCAATCATTCCATTCATCCCCAAAGCATATGTTTTCCTCCAGTCAATTTAGCTAAGTGAACAGTGAACAGAATAAGAGGAAGCCGAATGGCATGTGTCCCTGAATTGAAAAGTATGTTCCTAAAACGAGTGCGAGGGAAAAGGGTTTTAATTAAAAGTCGTCACAAATCTGTCAAAAAAGGATTCTGGGTTTACTGTGCGCACACTTTGTCATCTGCACGGGAGGGCGGGGCTCTGATATTGTTTTGTCACTTGATAGAATGAAAATTTCATGAGTTTCTGCTCCTTAAGTAACTTTGTTATTTAGCGGGGATCTAGAGGGTAATGCCAATGGCAGAGGGACAATTTTGAGACTTGATTAGAGTGTTCATGAGTTGAGAAGTTTTGATATGACATCTCTTAACTTTGGAGTGGCACAGGGTGTGTTTTATTTTTGTGGTGACTCTTGTGCATTGTGTGCTATTTTTTCTTGGTTTTCATTTTTTATTTGTTTAACGAGGACTACAACTCGTTGAAGATGTGACAGAGAGGAGGATACAACAGCAGCAGAGTGTGTGCACCTTGGAGGTCCAAAGATCTAATAAAAAAGGAGAAACATATGAAGGCTTTGTTAACTCCAATGACGGTGAAGTCCTCATACCAGCATTCAGAACGCAAATAAGGCATTCCGCAAGACCATAAGCGGAAGGTCGAACGCTTTGCTGAGACTTTGTTGCCAAGGACAAGAGACACTGCAACAAATAAAGAACGGTCGCAGTTGAAAAACAGCGAATGTCAAAAGTCCATTTGATCCTTTCAAGAAATTCCAGAAACTGAACGTTTTTTTTTGTTTGACGCGCGCTAAAGGGATTGTTAGGTGACCAGAATAAACTCAGAGCACAGGTCGAAAGTCTACAGGAATAGCGTATTCCACTTTGACAGCATCAACTTAAATGGTCTTCCAGAGCAACACATCGTTCCCTGTCAACGCAAAGATAAGGGCTTTAGGACAAGTTAAAGAATACAGGAACGGCATACGCACAGTGGTCTCCTTGTATGAACAAATCTTCAAAGCCGAATGCCAAATCCATGCACATCTATGTATTATAGAAGTTCATGCCGTTTTTGTCTGGTAAGAGTCGAACTTTAGATCTCTGCTCTATAGCGGCTACATCAGTAAACTCTCAAGCAAGCGAAGGATGCTACTCTCGGCTTCGTTTGAGGTACTGTTCGTTCCGTTTCATATTTGCTCTGTCCTTGTCCACTTTTGGACCAGTTTCATTCGCCTTTTGCTCAATCGCTAATGATGTTTACACAAGTTTCTGGAAATAAATGGCGATTTCGATGTGATTTGCGTAACCCAGCAGTTAAACAAACTTGTAGGAGACAATGAATTCTGTGTTAACACGGTCAAAGGGTCCGGTGTCCTCCACCTGCATATTGTGTCTTACTTTTATCCTAAAACGAGCGTGACTGAACCGGAACCGATATTAGTGGAACTCAGAGTTCACTTCGAAGAATGGTGTCGGGTGCGGCTTTCAAATCGATAAGCGGTGTTAACCGACTTCCAGTTTGTCTTTTTCAGGATTTGCGAGAGTTGATCCATCGGTCCATCATCGATATGCCGTGACAGAAGCCACACGATAATTGGAAATAAGAAGACATTTACACAATAGGGTTGTAAAAATCGTGTAGTCAACGCTTAGCAGTGATATACTAGCACTTTAAAAGTCCCTACAGGATGTTGTATGGCCTGTGCACTGCTTTACAGATTTGATGACCTGCATGTGTCGTAGAGGCAGTGATTTCCTGAAGATTTATTTACCATGAATGAGAAGTCCGTGAAAGGTTCCCGAATAGATCTTCCCAATCTACAAATGTTTGAGAGTTATGGTCGGAAGATGTTCAAAGGCTGATGAAGGAGAAGCTTTGCTACTGATCAAGTGCCATAAACCATCTTGAATTTGACAAAATTAAATTTGGAGTGTCCCCTCCGTCTATTTGAAAATATGGCAAACAAAAGGAAGACCGCTTTAAGGACCCATTAAAAGTACTTATGGCCTCCTCAGACATCAGACCGTTCTACTGAGTCTGTGCCTGTACTCAAACTTAACATTGCTCACCAAGTTAAGCAGAAGAAGGGCGTGAATGACGGAATGGAGCAACTTATCGTGCTGACCATGCCATTGTTCTGTGACTCCTGAAAAGGATCTTCTTTTGACTGCCAAACTAAAGTGGCAAAGTTGACGTAGGGAATCCCGCCAACAAGATTGTGGTGAGGACAATGAACGTTCAGTTCAGGTCCAAAAATCAATTACGAGCGACAGCACATCAAATTCGCATTCTAATCCTTTGTCAGATAGTCGAATGTCGCTTTAAATTGAAGGCCGACCTAACAATTAGAGATTTGAAAACATTTACCCAATAAGCTTGACATTCAACGTTTAAAAGTTTGGAAGGGTCTATGCTCTGTTACCCAAATAGGATGCTCTATGCCGTTGAGGGGGTGATTTCCTGAAGATTCATTTACCATGAAAGAGAAGTCCGGGAAAGGTTCCCGAATAAATTTTCCAATTGAACTAATCTTTTAAAGCTGCGGTCGAAAGATGTTCAAAAGCTGATGTAGGAGAAGTTTTGCAACTGATGAATTGCCACAAACCATCTTGAATTTAACAAAATTAAACTTGGAGATTCCACCGTCTAGTTGAAATGATGGCAAACAAAAGGAAGATCGCTTACAGGACCCATTAAAAGTACTTAAGACCTCCTCAGACATCAAATTGAGCTTTTCGTGGATGAATTAGATTTGCCATGTTACTCGGATAAGTTGCTTTTCCTTTCTTACTCCTCAAACTGATGTAAAGTCATTGTGATCGCACTTCCATCCTCCTCCATCGCATGCCCTTCGATCTGTGCAATCAAGGTTAATCATAACTTCTCTATCCACTGCTAAACATTTGAGTCAACAAATACACGGATAATCCCCACAATTCAAAATCTTTCCCAACGTGATCATCACTGATATCGTTAAGTGGGTGGAAATAATTCGCGTTGTCGGCTCCCATTATTATCTTGTCTTTTAAATTTCAACGCATGCGACTGCTCAATCACAAGATTTGTTATCTGCCTTAATTAGACAAGCGATAAATCATGACTGTACCTATCGGCAGTCACATCATCGGAGGTGCGAGCGCAGAATGATGATATACGAGTGTGACTAAGCCCCGCATGGAATGTCGTTAAAAATTATTACTCATCCCCTCCCCAGCGGGCGACTCTCCTCGCATATAATCGACGTGTGACTTCATTTCCTTTGAACTAGCGGCGTATCGAAAACGAGTTGTTTTGAAGGGGAGACGATACGTTTTCAAATCTCTTCATTGTCAGTTTTGTGGAGGATGATCGTTTATTTTGTTTCAACATTCATTTCGAATCTTGAGTTTGCGTGTCTGTTACACACAATCGCACATCGTAAAGTATTCCTTTTATCACGACATAAAATGCACACGCAGCAGCAGCCTGCTTTTCTCAATCCGTGAAAGGACAGTCCGCACTCAAAGGGAAATAATTACTGTCCTTCATTCTAGTCACAGTGGCATGTCTTTACCTCCGTCTGCGCGAAGAAAATGAAAAACCACTGCCACGGAAAAGCAGACAAAAAAAGAGGAACAAACACAAAAAATACAAGGAAAGGTACACAATGAATCCCTAAATGAAAATGAAGTAAATTTTTCGCAAAGATAACCGCCAGCAGCGGCAGCAAAAAGTAAAACAAACGATAACAATAAAAGAGAGAGAGAGAGAAATGATATTAGAAACTCGGGAATTACCGCGCGCTGCCCACTGCCGGGGGAGAACGCGAATTGAAAGCGGTGGGTGGGGTGTGTGTCGGATGGTGGTTTGGGGGCAGCTGGTCGGAGAGTAGTTCCCTCTTCCTTTTGTTTAAAAAACAATGAAAGAAAACATTTATGAGGGTGTAAAATAAAAACATAAACCAGGGAGGAACTGGCCCGCGGGGCGGATGGGGAGTCCAGTCGAATTAAACCGTAAAAGAAATGCGCTCGCATAAAAGGCGGAGATGGTCTTTTCGTCCGCATTTTAAATTACATCCCTCTTAGAGAACCGCGCCCCTTCTCGAGATGTTTTACCGTGGTCCTTGTACACCTGTGTGTGTGGTTGAATGGTAGGACGCAACAAAAGATAAGGATCCCCATTTGCTCGATTTAATTTTGGCTAATAGACTCGAGGAGGGAATACAACTGCGGGTACGTATGGCGGTATGCGGGGAAGTGAGGCAATTTTCCGAGGGGTGAGGTGGGTTCTGCGAAGATGTGAAAATTCTCAGCCACGGCCCCGGGAAGGAGGTTACAAGTAGGACGAGCCACTTAAATATGCCAAAAATTGTAGAGGGCGGCACTGTATGGAATAATACTGTCTTTTGTACCTGGTTTATATGTACCTGGTATATATGTACCGAAGGAACAACCTGATATCGACGAAACGGAAACAATTAAGAAATGAGCAGGAGGCATCAGTCATCGGCTCAACAAGCCTTCATTTCCAAGAGCTAAAATGTAAGAACAAAGTCCAAACCGAGAAATGACCCCAAGGACTTTAAAGTTCAAAAAACCCTTAATTCAAAATATATAAGAGTCTAAGGGCCTGAGGAGTTGATGAGTAAGCTATGTTCTGGTCCCCCTGTAGACTGTCGCGCAATTAAATTATTATTACTTTTAAAGGCCGATTTAATTCTGGCTAACAGAGGAATGAAAAGCAAACTCAATTCAATAGACCTAAAAGTTCAAAAAACTTTAACTCAAATAAACTGAATTCCAAAGAGCTCAAAATTCCTTAAGTCCCAAAGACTTAAACTCCTACTGGACTTCACGTCCCGAAGGGACTAGTCATAAATTCGGGAAGGCTAGGAATTTTTGATTTCGGTAAAGCCTAAATTCGGAAAAGTCAAAAATTCATCCATTCCAAAGTCAGACAGCCGAAAAATAAAAACTAATCACAAAAAGGCCTGAAGTTCCAAAAAGTCGAAAACTCTCAAAAAAGGTCAAAATTCCTTAAGTCCAAAAGACTAAATCTCTTACTGGACTTGACGTCCCGATGGGACTAGTCATAAATTCGGGAAAGCTAGGAATTTCTATTTTCGGTAAAGCCTAAATTCGGAAAAGTCAAAAATTCGTCCATTCTAAAGTCAGACAGCCGAAAAATAAAAACTAATCACAAAAAGGCCTGAAGTTCCAAAAAGTCGAAAACTCTTAAATTTGCTGAGCCTGAGATTCCGAAAAGTCGAAAACTCTCAAATTTGCTGAGTCTGAAATTACAAAATGCCGAAAACTCTGAAACTAAGTCCAATGTGCTAGCACTTTTTATAATTGGCGGTCGGAATTTTTTGGTACCCATAAGTGACTGGAAATAAGTCACATCACGGACCTGCACTGAAATGAAAGTTTGAAGTTATGTATACCCCAATGCTTCCTAGGCAATTATATGTCAGAACTCACGATTGGATCTGTATCGGTGTATCCAAATCGGAAAGATTTGGCCGAAAGACATTAAAGTTCCAAATTGTGGATTTGGCTGTTGCCTGGTCGCGTTAAACAGGAGACGCGAAAGATCTAAATTCGAAAAAGTATTATAAACTCGAAAGTGTAAGTGTATGCAGATATCCCTGTAAGGATTTACAGTCTAACTAGAAACATTTTTCAGACAGTTTTTCAAAGTTTTTCATCTCTTTCGATTTTGGAACCTTTTCTGACTTTGTCCTTTTTCAGCAAAAAAAAAAAACTCTTCCTGGGTGTACGTCGAACTGCAAGTCTAATGTTACACAACAATCAGCTTCAAAATTGGAAGATTTTCAAAGTCTTGAAAATTTAAAGCCTTGGCTGTGAAATTGAAGTTCCATTCCGATCAGAATATCGTGCTCGCTCATATCGAAACCGCAGGAGTTCTTACTTTCAGCATAGATGCGACGAATTCTAAGAATCCTACTGATTTCCATCCGACACCAAGACTAGGAGGAGGAAATGCGAGTTCCCTCAGGCCCAAAGAAAAAATTTGGCACCAATTTTGAAAAACAGCTATTTCAGAGGTTTTACTTCTTCATCCCGGCTGACAAGTTCAAATTTGTTCCCCGACTGTAACAAGATCTCAAACGTTATCACTTCGAGGCGAAAAGAAGTCTCGAAAAGCGAGTATGTAAATATAATTAGAAATGAGGAACGCCATGATCTCTACGATAATCTCTCCCCCATCTAATGTAGCCACAAAGATATTTATTGCGTAGGAATGCCGCAATTTTATGTTCGCAGGGGTTCACCAGACTCCTTTGAAATCAATCTAGGCAACAAATTTAATTCTCCCGACTTTGTTGTCCCCTAGGGACAGGCGATCTCCTAACGATCGAGAATTCGAATTTCCCTCCACCAAACTAGAGCGCGCTTTTAAATGTTTATTGAGGAAATTCCGTAGTTTTTGCATCACGAAAACTTTTCGCAAATACAAAGCGATTACAAAGAAAACAAAAAATTTGGCAAGTAGCGGCGGGGTGTCAATAGGAAACGTTGCCAAAAGAAAATTGTAATTTTCGTACGAAATTAGGATTTCCCCAAAGACCGCAAATAACCGGCCAAACCACCGCCACCCGCTGATCTGACAAAGTCGCAGACATCTAGAGTCCATCCATGCCAGACGACGACAAGTAAGGCGTTAAATATAATTCTCGTCTAAGTACTCGGGGAGTCCTCTCCCTCCTTCCACTCGGCAGAAGACAATTCGAATTTTTGTCGTTCGGTGATCATGTCGATTTTTACTCTTGCACAGCCCGGCAGAGAACTCTAGACAGAAACTCTAGCGCGACCGCGGCTAGGGAGAGAGATCCCCAAACACCTCCTGCACCAGTCACACGCGAAACGGCGATGATTTGTGTTTATGCCGAAAGCGAAATCCTTTCCTCGCCGAAGCGGGACGAGAGAGAGGAAGAGCATGCGCGAGCGAGCCTACCGAGCACAGGCGGTGCTATAAAACAATTGTGTTCCTATAAAAGTGGAACCGTTCTAATTTGTGAAAAAGTGGTATTTTTGACGTGTTTCTTTTTTGTTTGCTTTTGAAAAACGTTCGTATTTTTAGATCAAAGTGAACGAGAGATGACGAACCACCGGTGGAGGGGCCGCCTTACATTTTAGCCGGTTGTGCGCTGCCGCTGCTACAGTGCGCGTAATGACTACTGCTAGGCATGTGCTGGTTGACAACACTTTTGTGGTTTGCTCTTCTATTGCGACGTGTGAGAAAAATGCGAGGAGAGTGTTTTTGTTGCAGTTTTCTTCGCTGCGTCTTCATTTTTGTCACGCATTATATCCACGTCCCACGTCGGCAGCACACAATATACTTCCTCGTCATGTGACTTGTGGGCTATTTTTAGAAATTAAATTGAATATTTCGTTCTCTTGTCGTAATTGTACACGTCGCTTCGAAGAATTCTGACAGTTCTGACAGAAGGTCGGATAAAAGGGAAACATTTTCTTGTGATGGAGACTTTCCCTTAAAAATTCCTTTCTCTTCTCTTTCCGTTTAATTCATTCCCCCCGTGGGCGATGCTGTTTGATTTTCTTTTTCTTTTGTGACGACTATGTTTACCAGAATTGAAATGTATTTTTCTTCTTAAGAAAACAATCAAATGCGATGGGAAAGGAGTTAAATTGTCTTGAAGATGGTTGTTGTGAGGCTTGAGGAGAATTTCCGCACGTTTCTAGGCGATGATTTATTCCTATTAACAGACCTTCGTGGCCGCCGTGGCGTAGTAGGTAGAGTGCGACGCTCACACACCGAAGGGTCTAGGTTCGATTGCCGGCTGAACACCTCGAATTTTTCACGGCACCACCCCTTTCGAGCTGCTGATAACACTCAAAGAGTAATAATTGTCTAAGAAAGCTTCTCAAAACTTCGCCGTTCGGAGTTGATAAAAAAAAAAAATGTAGGTTCCTTCTACTTGTGAGAGAACAGTAGCGCGCACAACACTAGTAGTTGCTGAGCAAGCTAGGCCCTGGTCCCCCTGTGGACTGTCGCGCCAACAATTATTAATTATGGTGTCAGAAGCGACGTCCTTGAGGAGGTTTTGATGAAATGAAAATAAAACACTGTCAGCCGGCGAATCAGAAACTTGGACATCAGAAGTGAATCAGAAGCCAGACGTTAATTTATTGCGTGGCCGCCGTGACGTAGTGGGTAAAATACGACGCTCACACACCGAAGATCCAGTTTCGATTCCCGGCTGAACACCTGGAATTTTTCACAGCACCACCACTTTCGAACTGCTGACAACACTTAAAGAGTAAAATCTGTCTAAGTAAAAGCTTCTCAAACTTCGCCGTTCGCAGTTGGTAAAAACAAATTTGGTTCTTTTTACTCGTGAGAGAACAGTAGCCCGCACAACACAAGTAGTTGATGAGCAAGCTAGGCCTTGGTCCCCCTGCGGATTGGCGCGCCATACAGTTTATATTACTGAACGTCCAAGTAGGGTAATGTTTCCCCTTCGACAGTCGAAAATTGCTTTGACACGGTTTAACGTTGTTGTTTGGGGATTTCTTATCTTTTGTTCAAAATTTTGTTGGCCCATCCCATTTGTGTTTGTTCAAGTTTGAAAAACACGAGGGGTGCGCGCAGCGGCAGCAGGAGGAACAAAAACGAGATTTTAGAGGGAAACGTTCAGGGTTCTCTCAAACGGATGTCATAGCAGAAAATATGGCAAGAATATGAAAAGACGTATAGGGACGAGGTACCTGAGACAGTGGGCATTTTCAAAGAAGTGCCTGTGTTCGCGTGATCGACGGCGCCCCTACAAGGCAAATTTGACTCCTTCCAAAGAGCGATAAGAGCCTGCTTCTGCAAATTGCCAATGAAACATGACTTCATGGTTACACACCAAATACGAAGCAAGAGTCAAATCAGATGATTTCATCCGACAAACGTTCTTCAAGAAGGCCTATCGACCAGAAATCTTATGATCACTCTCCTCTGTCGTACTATCATGACGATTTGATGCCTTACAGGACAACTGGTGAGGAAACTGTTCTTTTGTGAAGAAAACAAAGTGACTCTTCACCTCTCGAGGCCGAATTGATCTCTAAATAGGCGACGAATTGTTATTGTTGCCTTTATTCTGCAGATTTAATCCTGTGCACCTTCCTTTAGCTTCCAACGAGCTTCATGGTAGACAGAATCTTGAGTTAAATAAACGGAACTACCTGCCAGAAGTCCCAGAAAAGTACTCTTGCTGACAAAGGTCCATCTTCATAAAAGAAAACAATTTGCGCAAGAACATTTGAACTGGGAAGTAATCAAATGGCGTAATATATTATGGACAGATGAGTCTAAAATTGTTTTATTTGCAACTCCTGGGACCAGGACATTTGTTCGCAGGCAAAAAAACAAGAGTTTAAACCGGAGTGTACTTTAAAAACCATTAAGCACGGCGGCGCGAAAATTAACATATGGGGATGCTTCTCCTACAACGGTACTGGTCCTATATTTTGGATAAAAGCAATGATGACCGCCGAAGTTTATGTTGGCATAATGAGGGAAACCATGTTGCCCTACGCCGAGTGGAATATGCCTCTCAGATGGGTCCTGCAGCAAGATAATGACCCGAAACATACGAGCAAATTGGCCAAGGAATTTTTTGCGAGGAATGGGGTTCAAGTTATGGAATGGCCGCCGCAATCTTCAGACCTAAACCCCATTTAAAATCTTTGGACAGATGTTAAGAAAGTTGTTTTTAAAGCGAAACCAAAAAATACACTACAGCTATGGGAAGCTGTGCAGGCTGCGTGGAGGGATATTCCAATTCGGCGATGTCAGGCACTAATCGACTCTATGCCACGATGTTGTGCCGCTGTGCTCAAAAATAAGGGTTATAAGACTAAGTACTAGAACAGTAGTATAAATAAAAAGAATAAAAACCGTACTATTCCACTAAATTTTGCATTTTATTTACGACGTTTTACTTGTGGTGCTATTATTTTGCACACCAATATTTCGGTTTCATTTCGTATAACGGGAATTTTCTTGTCTTAAAATGCATATTTGCTTATCTGTTTGTTTTTTGCATTTTTTTACTGATACCCAACAGATGTCCTACAATAAATATCGTGTCATTACATGAGCATGGAGAAAAGTAGTTAGCATCCAAAGTGCAAACCTCAACGTGGTGCTATTTTTTTTGCACAGAGCTGTACGTCACGGGAATGACTGAAGTCGGTTGTGTTGAAGGAACCCACACCCGTAATGGTTACTTCACTACAAACGTCTTCAGTCATTCCTGTGACGGATGTATCAGAAACCACCGAAATACACTGATGGGATCAACGCTTAAAACAGGATTTCAATCAAAGAATACACCTTTTTAGGCACGACATCGACAGCAAGAACACATGTGAATCCTTCTTCATGCTTTGATTGATCCAAAAAGTGTTCAATTTGATTGAGCGTCTCTCTTAAACAGATCAAGTGACTACATCAATCGAAGGTAGACGAAAATAAAAGGAAGAGCCCCAAGAGAAAACTTGCCTAGGTTCAATCCTGTTGAATAACAAGTAATTGTATTGAAGTATTAAAAGGCAAGTTATTGTTCTAGGAAGCACGGCAAACTTTAGATTCCAACGTTCGTATGCACATTTGACTCTTTCCGAACTTAGCGCTCTAACTTTTTTTTGTAAAGAATGATGATTCTCAAAAACCCCCAGTCTTAATGGCGTTCAAAACTAGTTTTCATTCAGTTGAGGGGGAAAAGTCAAAACCCTTTCAATTTCATATCTGCAAAAATTCACCCGTGAGTCGTGGAAATAAGTGTCAAAACGGTCCCATTCTTTACGACAGTTATGATAATTTATCATTTCATCCCTCCAGCCATTGTCCGACACACATCACATC
Organism: Eristalinus aeneus; assembly: GCA_955652365.1. Lineage (NCBI taxonomy): Eukaryota > Metazoa > Arthropoda > Insecta > Diptera > Syrphidae > Eristalinus > Eristalinus aeneus. The sequence continues at coordinate 94,374,215 of OY019131.1, forward strand.
CAAAGGTGACCCACCTCCTCGACATCTACTCTCCGGGGAGGATTATGTGATCAAATTAAATTGAGTGAAACTGCCCGCACCTATTAACGTATGCAACCAAAATGTTTGTCAATCAAAGTGATCTCGTCGCAGCAATAAACTTCACGCCGATTAAGCGTGGCACGTGGGGTGGGAATGTGTGCTGCGCTTTATTGCGGACATTTGCTTTGAGTTCTAAGTGAAAACGCTGCCTACACAGAAGTTGCTCGGGTGTGTCATGGTTCAAGAAGCAATCTCGTTGAGATTTGTCAGTTAATGTGCGACGGCGGCGGTGACTCAAAACCTTTTAAAATCCCATTTCATTTGATGACTCTCTAAACATCACCGGAGAAGCAAGACAAGGCAACAGCGCCGCCCCCGAATATCCCCAATCCAATTTTGAAGTTTTATTACAACGTCACTGCCACTCCCATAGCGGCCTTCACGTCTCTCATCTTTAATATTTTAATGCCGGCCCGCACAGATCTCCCCAGAGGATGGCACGTCATCTCCGGCGTACAAAATTTTAATCCCCATCCCAGGAATTCCCAACGGTTTGTCCGATATTCCAAGAAATCCCTTTCACAGAGTGGTTTGGATGGTGAGCCAGAAATTTTAAGCTTGTTCGGATGGTGTCCGTACGGAAAAGTTTCCCCAATTTATCCTTTTGCTAAATATTCAGGTCCCCACCCCCACCTCCAAATCCTGGCAAAAGTTAAGCTGACAAATATTTGTCTGCTCTAGTTTCACTTTATCTGCGCTGAGCTCCAAGTTCCGACCAGGAATACACACAAACGACGGAGGGAGGAAGTATGTAGAGAGGGAAAAAACTAGAATGTAGTTTGATATTAATCCTTTGAGGAAATGTTTGGCGTGCGAGCGAGTTTGCCTGACTCCCTGAATGCACAAAAAATGACTCAAATGTTGAATAAATAAATTTTAATCAAAAAAAATCTCGTTTTTCCCGCTGCCACTCCGCGCACCCCCTGTGCTTTTCAAACTTGAACAAACACAAATGGGATGGGCCAACAAAATTTTGAACAAAAGATAAGGAATCACGAACAAACGAAGCTACGACGAATGGCGTTTTTTTTCTTTCTGCTGCCAAGGGAAACCAACCCGACGAGTATTTGAGTAAATATTTAATAAGCTTTTATGTACACGTACGGCGCGGGGGAGTGTCGGTGGCGGATGGTGTGCATGTACGGGGAGATAGTCAGAGTTGTTTTGTAATAATGACTTATGAAGGACGACGAGCAAAGGGAATGGAATTATATTTTCCTGGGGTCACGCGACATGTTCCCGAAAAAGAGGAAAAACGGGGAGTCTCTGGGTGCAGAGTGGGGATAGGACGACGCCTGCGCATAGACTCAACTTTCCTGGGTCACAGATACAAAATTGGATTAGGGGAGAATTGCACTAAAACTGTGGCGGGGAAAAAACTTGACGAAGCTGCACAAACTGTAAGAGAGAGAGAGAGAGAGAGAGAGAGAGAGAGAGAGAGAGAGAACGATAATAAACTCTATCCAGGGACGTGATGTGTGCCTGGATTTTGTGTTTGCTCTTCCAGAAACTGCGCGATGGGACGATGACTGGTTTTTTTGCCGCTCGAAAAAAAAACTGGGTCGACACCATTGCCGTGCAGGAGGGTTGCTCGTGCAAAAGGAGTGTTTTTCTTCGTCACTCCTTCCACTCCACCTGGCCACTGACTGACTCATTTTTCTTTTGTTTCGTTTTCATGAAGCTTTCTCTGTTTCTCGAATTTTTAAAGAATGAATAGTAATTTGTTAGGGGGCGATGTGATAGGGTTCCGGACAGGATGAGAATGAAATTTTCTGAATGCGGCAGAGTGTTGCTTGTGTGCAAGGACCTGGGACAGCAACACTCATGCCCTCCAAGGCATAAGTCCAATCCTAAAACGAGTTCAACTGCTTTTGACTGAAACTGTTTTCAGTAATGTAAAGTAATGTAGTCTAAGTCGCATGGTTTTTTTCTACTGAAGAGTGCGGTCTGTGAAAATTCAAAAACAAAATTGTCGGTAGTAGAGGGTGAAATGTAAGAACACCAATTGTGGTGGCGCTACAGTTGAAAGGCAGCAACCCCAAAGCATTGAGTCAACGACTTTTGTCAGAGGAGAAGTAATCAGCAGTTTAATGTCGCCCCGAAATGTGAATTTTGACTTTTTTTTTCAAGTGTTGTGAGGAAGACTTCTCCTTTCTCTTTTTTTTTTTGTGGCGCTACAGTCCGGGGTGGACCTGGCCCTCAACCAACATGCCTCTCCAGCCAGCACGATCTTTCGCTAGCTGCCTCCAATTGTGCCAAGGAGATACCGAATCAAAATCTGAACTTTCGGTTAATAGCGAAACTTATTCCGAGAACGTTTTCCATTTCCCAAAACTTTGGAAATGCCTAAAATGTTAACCAAGTCACTTCCTACAAGTCTTTAAGTTAAAGTCCACTTTCAGGCAAGATATCGTTTTGATGCCAAAAGCTTCGAAGACTTAAGGAAAGGCCAAAAACTTTGGAAAGGGGTAGAATACCCAAAACCAAATTTTAGACATTCCATATCTTAGATCTTAGATGCGCCAAGAAAGCGCATTGAAGGCGAATTTTGAACTCCCCATATTTTTTCTTTGTAAATTGATGTTTCAAGATTTTGGACATGTGTTATTTTTAAGTCATTTTTGAATGTTGGGCATTTTAAAATTGTCACGCTTGCGGAACTCCAAAAAAAAGTCATGAGATCAACTCCAAAACGGCACATTGTAAGGGAATTTTAGACTTCTTGTAAGTTCTTCTCAAGTTTTTGCTGTTTCGATTTGATCTTTAGAAATTTGGAGATTTTGGGCATCTCTTAGTTGTATAAGGCCATCAAATTCCGAGAACGTCTTTCATTTTTCAGAATTTTAGAAACTCAGTGTTAGTTACTTCCTTCTAGTCTTTAAATTAAAATCCGGTTTTAACCAAAATATCGTTTTGACACCAAGAACCGTCAAAGACATTAAGAAAGAACAGAAAAAGAAGAAATTTGGAGATTTTGGGCATCTTTTAGTTGTATAAGGCCATCAAATTCCGAGAACGTCTTTCATTTTTCAGAATTTTTGAAATTCAGTGTCAGTTACTTCCTCTTAGTCCTTAAATTGAAATCCACTTTAAGCCAAAATATCGTTTTGATATTACGAAACTTCAAAGACAAAAGGAAAGATCAACAAATTTGGAAAAAGGCAGAATACCAAAAATCAAATTTAAGGTATTCGACATCTTGGGGCGGCTCCAATTTTTGACTCCCCGTAGTTAATTTTTTCTTATTTGTTTGATTTTCGAAACTTTAGGGGTTTCCAAATCTTGAACATCAGTTTTTTCAAGGCATATTCGAATGGTGGGTCTTTTAAGATTGTGACAGTTCTGGAATCTAAAAAAAGTCGTGAAATCAATTGCAAAAGGGAGCATTGTGGGGCAATTTTAGACCCCTCAGAAGTTCTACTCATTTTCCTTTGCTGTTTTGATTTTCAAAGCTTTAGAAATTTGGGGAAATTGGATATTCGTTTGATTCAAAATTTTCAAACAGTGAGTGTTTCAGGACCTTAATACGTTCGGAATATCGAAAAGTCGCAAGCTTCTGCAAGTTAACACTTCGATCCAATCGTAAGTAACACTGGACAAACAATACAGTCTGGAATTCATAAACATTATGGTTTATGATCCAAGCGATCCCAAAATCCAAGAAACCACTTGAATATCGGAATGCTTTTCAAACATGTGCATCCGCTCGCATTTCAACCACCATCCACAACACATCAGTTTAAGAATACCGAGGTGACTTACTCCGAGCAGCATCCTACAAAAAGTAAACGAGATCCAGTCGTCGGACGATCCAGTCTTCGGACGACCTAGTCGTGTTCGTAATTTTATAATTATAATATATAACCGTACTGTTTGGTATTTTGTAATCTTAGACCTAAGAGTCACCAAGTCGTAGAGGGGGCAGTGTTGCACGAATTTCGTCTTCCACAGCATTACTTGATGTTTTTCATTTAACGATATTGTACGGTTTCGAATCAAGACATTTAAAGATTCTAAGCACATTGAAAACATTTAATTCTAGCTCTATCCAGAGATTTTCGAGAACATCCCAAAATCTCGGTTCACCATTTTAGAGGGAACGAGAAACAATTCGTCTTCGAAATGAAGTTTTAATGAAGGTTTTTGTTTCCTTCAATGATCTGCTTCATACACAAAATTGCGTCTTTGAGAAATACGCGTCTGTTCTAATTTTTCCAACCCAAACAAAGGAAACAATCGATTCGTCAAAATTGTTCGTAAGTTCACATTTTGATATCTATGTTCATCTTTAGTACCAACATCCTCAGAGGGCATGTTCCAGTCAAAGGGACAGACGCAACTCCCACGATTGAACTTTTGGCATGCAATGCAATGCAAATTTCAAGTCATGTCTGGCTATGCAAACGCTTCAAGCTGTAGTTCACCACAAACCGCAGCACATACGGACGAAGTTTAATTACAAACGTTTGCAGTACGTGAAACCGCAATACATCAAAGTTTTTTGCATACAAGTTCAGAAGAGAATGTCTTCACTTAGCACACCAAGTTGGTTGAAGTTCTTCTCCATTTGTGTGCATCATATCTCAGCCTGGACCGAGCTTTGTTGCGTTGTCCCATTAACTCGAATTCAAACACTTTTAGGGCAAGAACAGGGCTTTCCATACGATGTACATAGCCTCGACATCGTAATCGTTGAGTCCGAAGACGCTTGACCAGGCGCATTCCGCCGTACAGTCACTATCCAAACGTAAGATGAGTTTTGCGCGTCTTTGTCTAACCATATCCCTCCGGCTGAATGTGAGAAATGGTTTCCCGCCAAGTGGAATCGCATTCAAGGCACGCGAATGAGGGTACAGCTTCCCTCCACTCTCTCACTGATAGAAAATTAATTTTCGAACATCATTCTTCAGAGCCAGCATAAACGGACGGCAATCCTTGGCTCTGAAAGACTTAGAAGAATCCTCTGAGAGCCCATCTGATTTCAACACAAAGCTTGTTTTCTTAACCCCGTTTCACATCATCAATCCCCTCCTCCAACGTTGGATGCATGCATTTATGACGAGGGGATCGTTTCATCATGCTCATCCTTCCAACAATCTTTTTTCTTAATTCAATTGTGGATGTACCCTTGTCAGAGAAAAAATCCTAACCCTCCAACCATCCATTTTGCGGGAATCCTTTCACATAAGAACCTTATCAAATCCAGTCTGTTTGATCTTCTGAAAAGGTAGAATTTTCATTAATTTTCCTCAAAAAACATCGAAAAACCTTCAGGTTCATCTACAGGATACATAAATCATACGATGGGAATTTCAGCAGGCCTCACCTTCTTGCTGTGCCTCATTTGCATACGCGATGGATATCGATTTATTGGCGGAGGTTTACGGAAGAGAAGAAAAGCGAACGAGACTGAGGAAGAAAATGCGACGAAAACTTGTCGCGTGCTTAGGATCAATAATCGAAAGGACCAACAAACAAAAACTTCTTTTGTGTGCCATCGTTCTCGTTAATTTAGTCCACTCCCTTCGCTTCGGAGTGGAAATGGAAAGTCTACTTCTACTGAAAATTCAAATTAAGGATTCAGGAAACAAAAATTTGAAAGGAAAGGAAATCCGCACTGAAATGGAAAATTCTAGGTCCATGACCAACTAAATTAAAGCAACATAAATGTAAATTTAAATAAACGAGAGAGTTGGCTGTATGCCTAGGTGGCAGGCTCTTCTAAGCCACGACAGTGGCCAAAAATGGCAGGCAAGCAATTAAATTCTCTGTGTCTTTGTACTGATAAAACTTAATTGTCTGCGAAGCCCTTTGAAATATTCGTCGAGCCTTCGAAGTGTGCAATGTGGCAATGGGTTGTAAGTAAATTTTTGCCCCACACAAGCTTACAGTTGCTTACTTACACGATGCTGTGGCGCACCCTTTACGGGATGGAAAAAATTCTCAGCATCAACTGAAATCGCAGCCAAAGGGAGGAAGGGACTATGTTTTCTAATTGCAGAGAAACCTCCTACCATCCTATGTGACGGCAGCAAAATACTAGCAAAACACATGGGGAGAGGGTAAACTTTTTGATTTAAAAACGATGTGAACCAGATATGAATCAAAAGGGAGCTCCTTTGATGTGCACAAAAATAGGGAAAACTTTTAATGAACAACTGACGACTGTGTGGGAGAATAAGTTTCATCCGAAAATTGTTTTCGCTTAGTTTCGCAACGTCAAATTAAACTGCTTCCATGAATGGGGCACAAAAGTTTACTGAGAGTTGCCTGCCCCCCGCCGTCGTTATGAAACTATAATAAATTTGTGCTCGCGAAGCACACTCTGGGGAGAAGGAGAGGAACGAGATAATTCGCATTAGGTTCGTTGAATAAATAAATCATTCGCGTGAAACTTTGCAAATAAATCTTTAGACACGTCCGAGAAACAGTCAAACTGACAGACATTTGTGGCGCAGGTTGCTGCAGTGCACAGCAACTAATGCGATGTGATGAATGTAATTAGAGATTTAATGGAACTGAAACACAGAAGTGAGGTTAAGATCAGGTACGGGAAAAGTGTGCCCATGACTGAATGCAGGAGGAATAGAATTTTAGGTCAAAACCTAAAATGTTGATCCAAAAAATATGAAAAGTTAGCCAAAATATTATAATATCTGACGAAACTAAGGTTAAGTGGCAGAAGTTTGTGTATGAGATGAAATTTGGACCACAAAAAAAATTAGAGCTGTCAAAACTAGAACTAAAGATCAGCAAATAGTGTGCAAGGTTTTTACCCCAGAAAGAATTTGAACAACAGGCGGAAGAAGTATTAAAGTAAAGCCCAAAAAACTAAACATTTGACTTGGGAAACAAGGAAGTGAAATCAGAATTTGGACCCAAAAAATTAGAAGGAATACCCCCTAACTAAAATTTGGCCGAAAGAGATTAAGCCAAAGACTGGAACAGGGACTTAAGAGCATAAGATTAAAACTAAGAAACTAGAAGCTGATGACAGAAACTCTGATTTTGACTTCAGAAACCAGAAGATGGAGTCAGAAATTAAGGCTTTGATACCAAAGAAATCTGGTATCAAAATTTTGACTAAAGAACCTAGGCATAAAAGGTAAGGAATTAATAATTTAAAAGTTAAGGCAGGGGACTTAACATTTTACTTTAGAAACGAAACTTTTAGGCATACGGTTTGAGGGCAGAAATTAAAGCTTTGATTAGGTCTTATAACCAAAAACTTAAATGTTTACAAATTTGGCTCCAAAACCAGTATTCGCACTCAGAACTTCGAACTTTGACCTGAAATTGCATCGTAGGTAGATACTTCACGCAGAAACTTAAATATTTATAAATTTGACCGCAATATCTGTAATTGCATTCAGAGTTCAGAGCTTTGACTCGAAACATTGGGCGTCGTAGACAGACACTTCACAACAGAAACATAAAAATTGAAATTAGAAACGAGGACTTAAAGACGAGGAAACAGATGTCAAAGCCAATCACTGAAATCACTCGTGGAGGGATGGTTGAAGGCAAAAAATGTAAGGCCCGAGAAACTCAAGTTGAAAGAAGAAATTGAAGTTTTAACTCGAAACATTTGGCGCCGGGAAATAAAACTTAACGAAAAAAATAAAGTGAGGTTATAAACGAATACTTTAAGGCGAGAAAACAAATGTCAACTAAAATTGCTCGGGGATGAAAGCCTGAAGGCAAGAGCTTTGACTTTTGGTGCAAAAGACTGAAAGCAGAAACTGCAGGTTTAGCGTACTTTATGTCAGAAACTAGAAAGTTTTTCAAAAGAAGGTACGAGATGGTCTCCTAGATCAAAATTTTGTCTCAAGACAAAGTGGATTAAAGTGAAATTTATGGAAAAAATTAAAAGCTTAGGCTTCAGCCAGAAAACATGACTCGTGGAATTTAGTGGCAGAATTTTAAACCTCAGCTCCGCAAGCCAAAAACTTCAAATGTGATTTCAAAAAATCAAAAAGAAAAATTGAAAGTTAATGCAAGACAAAATTTCCTGATGGAAGAGGAGAATTTTCGTTTGAAAAAGCAGTTTGCATATAAAAAGAGTAAATTGAACTCGAGGCGGTTAAGCGATAAACTAGAAGGGGTTGACTGGTGAAGTTAAACTCAAATTGCATCTATTATTCGAAAAAATATTTCGATGACGAAAATAAGGGTAAATTGGTGAGGTATTTTAAAAGGACATAGAGAATAATGTTAGGCAACTAACGTCGGAATATAGTAGTTTCTGCTACAAATCGAACTTCATTGGGAGCAGTAAAGAAATGGAATCTGTACTAAAGGAAATTGAGAACAACGCAATGGAGAAATTAGAATTAAAATCTTAGATGACAAAAGAGAGTTAATCAAAACCCCCATAGAGACCGGCAGTGATTACACTTTAACTGCTCATATCAGCCTGGAGCTAGATAAACTAGTTTGCAGAAAATGTGTGCGCTCCAGGATCCATCAACCCCACTGCATGCCACCATAAATCAAAGACAAACGCCATCAAAAAGCGATACGATATCTAAGACAGACCACAGAAAAAATGAATAGCAAACAAAATGCCTCCTCTATGATGCACAGTATTTACTGCTTGCTAGCCCACCGCCATCGTCGTCGCTGCCGCCATGCACAGCATTCCATTCTAATGAGTATTTTAAAAGAAAATTCATTCATCCATCCCTCTACCAATCCTCCTCGGTGTCACCATCAACTTGAAGGAGGAACAGCTTGTGTATCTTTTTCGTCGTCAGACAAAACAACCAGCCGACGCCGTCGTCGTTGTGTCCGTGTCGTGGCAGCAGAGAAAATGATAGCATTTGCTATTTTTAAAAAAGAAGACACACACACCTCGTGAATGTGTGTGCGAGTGTGGAATGTGTAGAGCTCATATAAGCTTTTTTCCACCCACCCATCAGTGATTTCGGGAGAATATTTTTTGAGCCGTCCATTCACTGTGCACACCCTCCTCTCCTTCCATTGAAATTTTAAGAGGTCCAGAAAGTTGTTTCCCTGTGAAATCTGCAAAACTTCTGATCCTTCTTCACAGGGATTAGGGTTTTTTTTTTTAATATTTTCGTTAATTTCTTGCCCGTGCGCCGACGATTCTAGTTTTTCTCTCGTCTTTCGCTCTGGCTAGGAGCCAACTAAACACAAGCACAGATGCTTTTTGCTTTCGTTTTTCTGCTGCTTTTACAACTTTTCATTTCCTTATGAGTTGAAAACGACGACAATGTGACGAGAATTTCGAGACGTTAGTTCTTTTTTCCTTCTCGTTTCATTTTGAAAATTAATAATTTTTATGAATGAATCAGACGAAAAAAGATCTTCACTCGGCAGCAGCGACTGTGGCGGTGACCGGCCAATAACCAGTGGCTGGTGCACACACACCATTGCATTTTCCCCCCGAGAAAAGAACAAAAATCTGTTGGGGACATACACACACAAGCATTATTCGAATTTAGAGAGAGTTTGTTGAACTTACCATCGGCATCGACTTCATTTATCATATCCTGAAGTTCGGCCTCTGTTGGATTTTGTCCTAACGATCGCATAACTGTTCCCAATTCCTTTGTTGTGATGGTGCCATCGCCGTCTTTGTCGAATAGCGAGAATGCCTCTTTGAATTCGGCGATTTGTTCCTCTGTCAGTTGATCGGCCTGGAAAATTGCAAAAAAGAGAAGATGTTTGTCATTAGTCAGTGTCTCCAGATGAACTCTGTTAAATTGAAAGGGGGGACACACACAAGAATTTCAGACATTTTGTCTGCAAGTAATTAAATGTCATTAAGTTTAACGACACAACACACGACTTGATTGCCATACATATCTCCCTTCCCAACCTTGTCTGGATGTGTTCCAAAACAGAATTTTATTAATTCATTTGAATGGAAAGCAACTCCTCCTCGGACATAAAATCAAATACTCCTCTGGGTGGTCTTAAATCATCTGGTGACGGTTGACGGATAATTGTGCGTTCGCTCGTAAGTGGATTTGATGATGTAAGAAATGTCAACAGAGTGTGGTGGGGTGACATTGAAAACTGAGTGAACTTGAGGTCTATCTGGTGTCGCACGAGGGACCGTCTTTCATCAGAGGTTTGAACAGACTCTCGCTTCTGCTTAAGACCTTGTTATGTGTTCAAACAACACATCCCCTTCTTCAGTCTTCCAACTGCTGATGAAGATCTTGATTGGCTTGATTGTACTAAACTTTGATTAGAATCTCTTCACCGTACATCAATTCAGGCTTCACGGCAGAGGCTTTGACTTTGAATCATTTCCGAAGTTGGTTTTCATCCGGTAAGAGACCACTCTATAGTTGAAATCCCCCAAGGGGATGTACCCCTTCCCATTTTCTCAGTGTTTGCACTCGTACAACAATTTGTCAAAAGTCCGTCAGTCTTTCTGCTCATTCTCTCAACTCCTTCACAAGATGCGCCAACTTCTATGTCGATGTGTGAACATTTCTTATCTCCAATATTTGTCAACCGCCAATCGAACTGTCAACTTGTTCCAATCATATCCGAAACGACGATAAAGCGAGGCTGTGGATTACCAGGTTGTCAATCGATTCTGTTCAATTCGAAAGCACTTCGATTTGAAACATGAGACGACAGCGGACATGACATGTAATCGAATCGATTTGATAAAATTGATGCAGCTAAAGTGTCTATGCGAACAGGACATGGTTTGACGGACAATTCAGAATATTTTTCAATGGATTCCTTCAAATGAATCCGCAGTCACATGCCGACACAAAAGTTGGCGCGCCGTTTGAATACAAATTAAATTTAAACGAAATTTGATATTCTTGGACTTCTGAGAATAACACACACAATGTATCGAAACATTTCCCACAAATCCTGAATCAGAATTAAGCCAACCGAGGGGGGAAGTCACACGCACAACGCGAGTATTTGGTTTGGAATTCGAGGTCCACTGGGACTGCCCTATTCCGCGGCTCTCAAAATCGAACTAATCCAATTAGGTGGTGCTTTCAGGGCGTCAAGAAAGCCAGAGGAATGTGGAATAATTTCAATTAGTTGAGATTATGACTCAATCTCTCCTCAAATCACTGTTTGAACTTTGATGGTCATCGTCAGAAGAGCCCTGAATTGTGTACCGGTATTAATTACATCAAGAGACAGGACATTCATAATTGGATGGCGCGACAGTGTACAGACCAGCAACTAGCTTGTTGTGTTGCTTCTCGTGTTGTGCGCGCTACTCACATCTGACGAGTAGAAGGGACCTTCAATTCTTTGACAACTCCGAAGGCGAAGTTTGAAAAACGCAGGACTTTCATTTTCAATTAAGTTGAGAGTCAGCTTTGAGATGTAGACACTCTGCCAGCGTTTCACAAAAAACAATGAAATCACCACAAAGCGCCGCCCCTCGAGGGAAAGAAAACCGTCTTCAACAAACAGAGCACTGTCGTCATCTGTCTTTGAATTTGTAGGCAGTGGAAAGGAAACTGAAGATAAAGTTTGGATTGTTCATAGCTTCACTCAGGACCTCTTTGAAATAGGAAGGAAACGACTGATTGGGGTTTTTGCCTTGTAGGAGACATTTTCCTTCAAGTTGTCTAAAAATTTGTTGTCAGGTCTGTTTAGTTACATTTTCAAGCGATAACTACGTTCCACAGACGAATTTGAGCTGTCCAGCAGCATGAAAGGTATCTGTCTAGCAATAAAGTGTTTGACAAAGCTTTTTGCAGACTCCAGATAACATTGAAGGAGTTCAACCGCATGTTTATTCCTTCAATACGAGAGGAATTAGACCCCGGAGAGTCATCCCAGACGAAGCTGGTCTCACTGAACTTTGTGGGCATATGCCTGGTTGTTGAGTTAAGCATTCCTCACTGTTTTTTCAGGAAACAAACACAAGTTTGGAAGTTCAAAGGAAGTTCCTTTTCAGGGAGTTTTGAGGCAGAGAAACTAAGAAAAGGAATACCCAGGATGTTTTTTTTTTTTTACATTAGAGTCGAATTTCTGATTTGATCTCTCGTTGTACAGCGAGTAAAGATTTCTTACTCTTTCTGACAGTTTCCTTGTAATTGGAAAGGGTAACCGGTTGTTCCTTTTTGACCACTTTTGATCACAGAACCACAAAGAGACCACGTTTGATCCCAAAACCACAGTGATCACTCCTTCACCACACAATAACCACTCTTTGACCACTAAGTGGTGAGTTTTAAGGAAAGAAAAGAGGAAACAAAACACGATTGGGAATTGAGAAGATCATAAAGCATTGATCTGCATTGGACCTCGTGGTGTCGACTCACAAATCAAAGGCTTCACATTTGTAAGGTTCACATTTGTAAGGTTTACATTTGTAAGGTTAATATTTGTAAGGTTCACGTTTGTAAGGTTTACATTTGTAAGGTTTACATTTGTAAGGTTCACATTTGTAAGGTTCACGTTTGGAAGATTCACATTTGTAAGGTTTACATTTGTAAGGTTAATATTTGTAAGGTTCACGTTTGTAAGGTTTACATTTGTAAGGTTTACATTTGTAAGGTTTACATTTGTAAGGTTTACATTTGTAAGGTTCATATTTTTAATGTGTGAATCTCGCCTCTTTTGATGCATTGACCTGCGACGTCTAAAGGAAGAGGTCTTTCTGTATCTCCCTCAGCGTATGGCGTGGTATGGCAACACAGAGACTTACTCTGACGTAAGAGACATCTATCCTCCTATCTCATCTACAAGGTCTAGAGGACCTACAAAATTTCTTGCCGCTAAAGTCCTGTGCAGGCAGACGAAACCAAAGAAAGAAGAATCAAAAAGGACCTTAATTAATTTTCTTTCTTTCTTTCTATAGTTTCATGCCAAGAAGATTGAACCGATGGAGCATAAGGAACAGGAACGCTCGCTTTTAAGCACAAAACGGGTTATAGCTCCAGCATTGATTTCCAGCTTCTCAAGCCGACTTTCAGCTTTAAGCCATTATCATGCATGTCACACCCCAGACGATTGCAATCAGACCCCTCTTGAAGCTGGAGACTAGGCTGTTGATTGGTGTGGTTTAAGTCCTGTGTAAGGCTGTTTGGTAATTGTTTTCTATTTGAAGAATGCCCCCCATCGACCTATGTAAACCAATAACATCGTCAATCAGTTGCAACTCAATGCCCGGGAAGGTTTAGCTTCTGAAATGAGGAGAGAATTTTGCCTTTTTTAGAGAATCCTCTCGACATTTGCAATTCTTCTTTTTCTTGTGGCGCTTCGGTCCAGGGTGAACCTGGGTGCCAACCAACGTACCTCTCCAGCCAGCTAGATCTTTCGCCAGCTGCCTCTAGATGAGCACTCGCCTGTTTTGATGCATTGACTGCATTGAAACTACAAGTTGGTTGAGGTCCTTCTCCACTTGGGTGCGCCACCTTAGCCTAGGCCGTTTTTTGTTGCGTTGTCCCGATGGCCCAGATTCTAAGACTTTCCGTGTCGGGGCAGTGATGTCCATACACTCTACATGGTCTAGCCGTCTTAAGCATTGTATTCGAAGACGCTTGACCAGGCGCATGTTGCTGTACAGCCCATAAAGTCGGTCGTTGAATCTTCTCCTCCAGATGCCATCAACGCACACAGGACCAAAAGTCTCACGCAGAACCTACGAAATTCGCGGTAGCACTTCATTGATACCTGATTTTAAGGGCATTTCAGGCACATGGCATATCATTTAGTTAGTCAGCGCCAACATCGACTTCCAAATGTCATGAAAATTACACATCCCGCCATCTCCTCATGATTTCTTCAACTTCTCTTCCGGTTGCCATTACCAACGTCGAACTCAGAGCCCACTTCTAGCAAATTTCGAGTCACATGCCCCCCGCACACGAGTCACCGCCAGAAACAATACCAAATTTGTACACAAGAACAGAGACTCAATCCCGATTTCACATTTCTCTGCGTCTCCAGCTCCCCTTCGCCTCAAGTCAACAGCGTTGACGATGAATCATGCACAGCAATCAAAGCCAACACGCCATGAGCTAAGCATCCAAAATAAGCACCAGATACCGAGAGGGAGTCATCGCGTCAGCGCTGAAACCGCACGCAGTGGGGGGAAAATATGAATGGAGACACGTACAGTCAAAGTTGGAGTCAGAGGAGATAACCAAAAACCCCACGAAACCCACGCGTCGCATGTCATTTGCGCGAACTTTTGCCTCGCTGTGACCTTTTTTCAATTGAAAACCAACCACAACCACAAGCCATCTCAATCGCTGAACAATTAAGGGAACGATGTCTTTTTCTTGTGCGAATGGCAGGCGGCGCAACCGGTTTGGTGCAGTTCGCTAAAATGTGGGGGCGACGGGTGACTGTGCTCGGTGTGGATGGAAGGTGAAGGAGAGATCTGTGGATGTGCCGGCCGGCAAATTGGCCTACGACGACGCATATGCATGCCAAGCCCTCGCTTGTGCATGACACTAGGTGGAGCGGTGGCTTGGTATTTCACGCTGCGCGTGTATGCTGCGAATGGACATCAAGCGCTATTCCAAGAACTATATTCCGTCCATCACACACGCGGATATTTAAATTCCGCGATGCCTGTGTTGGTTAGCCGGCACCGCCGTCGCCCAACTAAACAGACACAGGTACACACTTTTTGTTGTGGCGTAGTATGTTCCACAGCAATTTTGTCGCATTTCTTTCTCTCATCCGACACTCGTGCGCTGCGATATTATTTTATCTTTCCTCAGCGCCGTCGCCTTCTCCTGCTTTTCTTGTTATAATAAATTACAGAGCTTTGCAGTCGTTGCCGTGCCGCACAAACACACTAAATAAATATCTCGATCGCGTTGGCAACGACAGCGACGAACGAGCTGACGAACAAGCGAACGCGACACAAGTCGTAACCGGCTTCGGAATCGGCCGGCAGCACACCTAGGCGAGATGAGAGAAACACACCAATCCCGCGTGTGGGGGGAAGGGAGGCGTTGTAGAAATATGATGAGATGTAGCCGCACCACATGATGTGGAAGACAAAAACGCAGCGCGAGACATTCCTGTTGTTGGTTTGCAAGTGACGACGCGGACGACGCTTGTTCGTGCGATTCGTGGCAACGGTGTGCGCGTATGTGTGTAGACAATAAATTAGTGTTTAGTGTGTTCTCACCTATGGGCGCTGCTCTAATTTATTTATGGCGTAAATTACTGAAGCTCCCGCGAGTTTTTCTTGATTTTTATATTCCTGCCGCGCCGGTGAACCCTGGCGAACGATATTTGAGAAATTCATAGCAGTGTATGCTCTCCCTGCCCCTTCTTCAAGTTCAATGAACACAGAGAGACGAGTTGTGGCGGTCGTCTCATGTATGATTTCATTCCTCCCCAGAGATTCTTATCAAAATCGAATTAAATTCCGTTCCGCTGAACTGGACGCACTTGAACTCTCAAGAACTAAAAAGCTCCGCACCAGTCAGTTGTCTATTTTCGAACAATGCCGCTGATAATGTTCACTTTTGTTTACGCGTTCAACATTGTCCCGAAGAAAGAGGACCAACAGAATTCAGTTTTCTGCTGTCAGTTTGAGGGAACGGAAAGATAAACAAAATCACACTGAAATGGAATGACAACGGCAAACACACACGAAACCTTGTGACACATGGAAAATTTGCAAAATCTTCGGGAGCAGTGTGCTTCTGTCGGTGACAAGCGGATGAAGAGGGAACCGGACCAGATTACAGATCGTTGGCAGTGAAGCGGAAGCTGCTTAGGGGGGAAGGACTGACGCCCACAATGGGGAGCAGCAGAAAAGAGGAGGTACACAGATAGACAGGAGGACCAAGGAACAGAGTTTCGTTTTAAAAGAACAACCAGTTCTTCCGAAGCCATCAACCATGTAACAGACCGCTTAATAAGTCCTGGGACATAAAAGGGGCTCCCGGGACGTATAGGGGGCGCCACTTACAAAAATAATTTAATTTTTTTTTTGTTAGTGGCGCCCCCTATATGCTCCGGGACTTATGGAGCGATGTGTTGTCCTACAAGCGGGAGAGTAAATCCTTGGTCTTTTTTAGAGGAATGTCTTCCTTGCGACTATTGACCCTGTTTGTGTTTATGGCGTCTGGAGAAGAGGATTCAACGAGGAGCTGTACAACGACATGGTGCTGGAAACTAAGCTTAGGACAGCAAAGCCTTGTGGATTGTCTAGACGACATGTTCGGGGAATCTTTAAGCCAGAAAAGAAGTTTGGCAGTCGACTGGAATATCATCACAACCAAATTTATATGCGGACCTGACGCCACCTAGTGTTGGACCGCACCAATTGCAGATGTTTGTTGATTGAGTTACACCTCAATTAACAAGCATTTCCATCTGGTTCGCTCTATAGCTTAAGCGACAGTCTTAGAATTTGAAGGCGCTTTTAATCAAGTGGTGGAACGGCCAACACTGTGCAGGAGACTTAAAGACGACGAGAAGCTTGTACCTCTAGCGATATACTTAAGAGAGGTTTCAGTGTTGTCCAGAACTCTACGCAACCGTCTTGAAGGCATAACCACAAGCCAAGGTTTTGGCGGTGAGGAGGTGGCGGAAAATATGATTGGTTAAGCTCGTTGGATCGGTTTATTCACTCTATGACTGGGAAAACTCATTGAACCCGTCTTTTCACTGTCAGTCTCTCAAACTTCATACATTTCCACCTTTTTGGTTTACTGTAAGAGAATCAACGGAAGAAGGATCGACTGATCATCAGTTACCTATTGCAGATAGGACGCATGAGGGGAAGAGAACATTAGAAAGAAGAAAAAGCAATGCCCAGGCCGTCAGGCAGCACAAGAACGTTACTCCTCACGAGGGGAAGAGAACATTAAAAAGAAGAAAAAGGAATGCCCAGACAGTCAGGCGGAACTAGAAAGTTATTCCCCACGAGGGGAAGAGAACATTAGAAAGAAGAAAAAGGAATGCTGCGTCGTCAGGCGGAACTAAAAGGTTACTCCACATGAGGGGCAGAGACCAATAAAATGAAGAAAAAGGAATGCCGAACTAGAAGTTTACTCCCTGTTGGCGGCAATTTCTTATTTTTCAGTGATTTCCTCCTTACCACCTTTCTGATGGAGAAAAAAAAAGCTGACAGAATTGACCAGATAACAATCGTTGAGTGAATGGCTGGGAAAGTCTCCGGTTCGGGTTCAAAAATGCAAGGGACACAAAATGCCTAATGTTGGCCTTTTTTTTTGTTGTTGGTGTTTGGGAAACTATGCGATGAAGAACTGAGGCTCAAAACTGGTCCTTTGTACTGATGTAGGCAAGAGGGGCGTTAGCAATAATAATAATACTTGGATGGCGCGACAGCCAACTTGGGACCAGGGCCTAGCTTGCTTATCAACTACTCGTCTTGTGCGCGCTACTGGTCTCTCACCAGTAGAAGGGACCTACAGTTTTTTGACGACTCCGAACGGCGAACTTTGAGAATCGTTTTCTTAAAAAATTAATACTCTGAGTGTTGTCATCAGCTCGAAAGAGATGGGTCGTGAAAAATACGAGGCGTTCAGCCAGGAGTCGAACCTAAATTTCGGCGTGAGTGTCGCCATACCCATTACACCATGGTGGGTAGAAAAGAGAGACTTTGAAAGTCCCTAATAGCACTCTTGAAATCAAGAAAACAAGAAAGCTGTTCAATTCTTGTGCTTTTGAGGGAAAATCAAAACAAGCTTGGAGGTTGAATCTAATCCTGCGAGGATCGAAAATTGGATAAACGAGTTTCAAAGCGGTCGGGCGTTGGCATTAGAGACTCTGAAAGGTGTCCAAAGACGACGAGGTCACAAAAATGTCACCACGAACCGGAAATTACAGATTACTGATTAAAGTTTTGGATGATCGGAAGAGGTTGACGCTCCCTTAGAAGCAGCGCTTTAAAGCAGGTGAACCCCTTTGAGATAAGACAGAAGACACCTCTTTGCCTTCATAAAATATTCGAGATGACATCGCCACATGGGTGATCACCTTTGCTTAGTCCAGACAACATGGAAAGCGTGAGTCCACTTCAAAGCTGTGTCTGACGCTGTGTAAGTGAAATTCCATGCCGTTTCACCACAGTCAAGGAAACATTCATCTGCCGGTACGTGCCGAGGACTTAGGAACAGTCGACACAGTGGACCTAGCGCAGGAAGAACTATTTCATCGGCCTATAAGGCAATGACCACACATTTTTTTCCCACTCGGCACCTCATTCCCGAGGAGGCCAAAATGGTCACAGTGCTGTAACACATCCAATTTGTCGATCAAATCTACGTCGAATTGCAGAGGAACCAAGCACAATTGGCTAAGAAAAGTGTGTTCCACTGTCACCGTGAATCTTTGGACATCTGTCTATCTGCCGGATTGTCCACTGCTGTACTCTCCAGCACTGAGATTCCTTTTCCTGGTCAGAAAATTGAATAAGAGACTCGTCGAGCAAATCCAGTCCAATCCTGAAACATCCTTTTTGTTTAGAGATTTGGAAAAGTAACCGTCCTGGAACTTCTTCCTCGTTTACAAACTTGAAAGGGCCACTCGTCGAGTTTCTATACTGAAATCCAGCTCAATCCTGAAACGTCCTTTTTGTTTAGAGATTTAGAAAAGTAACAGTCTCGAAACTTCTTTCTCGTTTACAAACTTGAAAGAGCAACTCGTCGATCTAAGATTCGGAGCGCAACAAAGGCGAACTCGGCAGGTTGTCAGGTTGATTGCAGACCAGGCAGCATCACTCGAGCAGAATGCTAGGGCAGAAGAAGACTTTTCTCAGACAGGCGTCGCTTGCCTTCAATTTTCAAGAATTATTGGCTAACTTAGCTCCTTTCCTCTCACACACATATCACAACTCTTTCTCTCCGCGTTTCAGATTTACCATCGTCGCTTCCAAGAGTTCATTAATCAAAAACTCGCTCCACGCATTATTCGAGCATTCCCCTGCCAATCACTTCTAATCTTTACGACTCAGATAAGACCGAGCCATTGCGGGGGAATAAAATGGCTCCTACCCTATCTGCAAGCACTCCACACATATCTGCACACTAATTCCATCAGATTAGGGCCCCTCACAAAAAGATTTGGGGGCTGACTTCCTTGGAAGTCTCTCTCCCTCCAATAGGATCTTCCCCCAGTTATGCAACACTTATCAGCAAATTGTTGACCTCTAGACACACTCCCTTCGAAATGGGTTTTTGCATTTAATTGAGTCGGGGAGGTAGAACGACTTTCGACAATCCTCGTTGATTGCTTGGCGCTGTGTGTCGCGTATGGAGGACTGTTTGGATGTGATGGTGGTTTTTATGCCCTTGTGTGTTGCGCGCTTTTGTCGTTAAAATAATGAATTGTTGTTGTTGAGACTGACATCCCTCTCCACCAAGGAAAATCAATTATGAAAAGTGCTCAGTGCGCAACATATGCGCGTGGGGTCTTCTCGCGCCCTCTCCACCCCCTCAACTCGCATCAAAATGAATATATCAGTCACTACTTTAATTAAGTGATTAAAAACGTGGCAAAGCCTCCCAGCAGGTCAATTATTTAAATTTCCTCGCTTTCCAGTCAAACGATGAGCGACCGGAGACTGGGTCAGAGTTCCTTGAATTCGAGAACATCTGCCGTAATGAGCGGGGGCATCTCCATTTGACATCAATTGGAATTTAAGCCGATTACCGGGTGGATTTTCGGTGTGTTGTCCGCACAAATTTCCCTGTAAAGCCACAAATTAATTGAGGACGAGAGCGCACAGCGCACTTTTGTATCGCCGTTCTGTGGCTCCCGGATTGACGCAATTCCAGCCAAGCGGAAATGTTGTTACTTTTCATTTTTATTTTTTCATTATTTTCTTCTGTTTCCTCTTCGAACGATTGTTTCTTGTTAATATTGGCGTTCTTCTTTGTTGTTTGTGGTTTGATTGGAATTGTGAAATTCTCTGGCTTCTCATGTATTCCCTCTGCTCATGGACATAAGTGGGAAATAAAAGGTCAAACGATGCTGAAATTGAACTTTAACTGACAATGAGCGGTGATAGAGTGACCAGAAGCAATCGCTTATTTGTTAAAGCCTGCAAGAAATTGGTATGAAATGGGAGAAGTGAGAGTTTCTCCCAAAAGAAGTTTTCTAAAAACATTGCCAACATGAATTGACGTACGGCAACTTAAAGAAGGTGCATCTGCCGTGGTGTATGCGTCTCGATAAGCACCGGGTCTTCTTTTGACAAAACTACAAATACATATCGGCAATCAAAACAGTTTCAAATTTCGCTTTTCGATGTGGGCAGTAAACAGGAGATGCCTTCTACACATGAAAGAAAAGCAGACAAAACAAGAATATTGACTGAAAGGAACTAGGTTCTGTAGTCATTTTCGTCAAATTGGTACGTTCACTTCTAATGTAGACTGTAGAAATAATCTATGTATTTACTCTGTCCAAAAACTCCAAAGAGTAGTTCATTTTATAAATAGAACATGTTAAAGAGGCTTCTCATTGTCATTGATTGCACTCGCACCGCTTCTTTAAGTTCATGGCAACGAAAATGTAAAACATGATTGAGTCAATAAACAGTCCTCGCTTTAGCCGCGTCTTTTATTTGTTTGCTCCCGAAACCTCCTACAGTTCTAGCCTCCAAGAAATTTTATTTAGCATTGTTTTGTGGGTCAGTTTGAAGTATGTACAAATGTAAAAATTTTTAATCCACGAAACCAGTTTGAAATGAATTCAAATATTGGAAAAAAAACAATTAATCCAGGACTGGAACAATTGTGTTGTCGAATGACTGAAGAATTTACATCTTTCTGCTCCCCTAAATCAGACAGAGCTCTGTTCTGTAACATTAACTTCATTTGGATGATTTTTGTCAAACGGAGTTTCGTTGAAACCAATAAATTGCCTCTTATTCAAATAAAAAAACTTTTGGCGAAGCAGTTTAGAGCAACAGGGAAGAATGATGGCATTGCCCAATATCAATCCGGAATCAGTTCGTCGCCGAAACAGTCTGAATTTTGCTACTCTGATCAACTAGATCGTTTTCACTTTTGAAGAAGTTATCCCTCCTCACAACTGCAGAACGAGACGGGTAAACTGTAAGGTAGTGAGAACGAGCTCCCTCCGGACGAAATGTTAACTCTACTGAGGAACACTCTCCTTCTTAGATAGATTTTCTTCTTTAACTTTGACATGACCCTTGATTTCTTAAAACTTCTCGCATTTAGTTAAGTGTTCATTTAGTTTATTGTCCTTTTGTCACCTTAACTAACGAAAGAGCGAAGCGCCACAGCATCTGATAACTTTTAATAATAGAACATGCTTCCTCTGCTAAATGGGACAGACCAGCAGTTTAGCAGTCCAATCAGAAGTTTTCACATTCTCTGTCCGGACAGAACATTTATTCGAATTTATAGATCCAGGACAGGATTGTAGACATGACAGGATTTTGTAGACATTTCTGGAATAGTTTAATTTAAGTGATTTTTAGTACTTTCTGTACCAAGTAAGTTAAGTTAGGTGTGTTACAGTACTTTCTGCACCAAGATGGTTAAGTTAGGTTATTTCCTGTACTTTCTGTACCAAGTTAGTTAAGTTAGGTAAGTTCCAGTACTCTCTGTACCAAGTTAGTTAAGTTAGGTGAGTTCCAGTACTTTCTGTACCAAGGTCTGTCATTTGTTATGAAGTTTGGGTAAATCTCTCTCAGAAAGAGGCAAAGTACGGGAACGCATCTAAACCAAATGTGTAAAGTATGTCATTAAGAAATGTCATATTCACTTTTTCGATACAGAAAACAAAAACAACAACAAATTTGAGACACATACACAGAGATAATGGGTATATGCTCACTTATCTCAGTACGCACACGAAATAAATTGGACAGAAAACCAACAACCTACCCACAAATATTTCTTGTGTTAAAATTGGCAGGGTGGGGAAATATTTTGCTCTCTAGAGAGAGCCTTCTTTTGACGTTATAATAATAATTGTTGGCGCTACAGTCCAAAGGGGAACCAGGGCCTAGCTTGCTCATCAACTACTCGTGTTGTGCGCGCTACTGTTCTCTCACGAGTAAAAGGGACCTACATTTCTTTACCGACTCCGAACGGCGAAATTTGAGAGGCTTTCTTAGACAGTTATTACTCCTTGAGTGTTGTCAGCAGCTCGAAAGAGGTGGTGCCGTAAAAAATTCGAAAAATTGGTGTTGAGCTGGGAAGTTAAACCCATTTTTTCGGTAAACGGGGACGGACTTGTTAGTTTGTGTTGTTTTGTACTGTTTTGTGTTATTTGTTCGAGTACGGAAACACACCTTTTATGAACTAGATTCTTTCACTCATCGACCTGTCACTATAAGAAAAATTCAGACAAATGTCATTGAATTCTGTCCCAAATTTCACGTCGAAATATTTTTTTTTTTTAATTTGAAATTTGAGTCTTTCATAAGCAAATGCCTTCAATTCCTTTTCATATCTTCAATCTCTACCGGTGTTTCGAAAGAAGATTAGAGGAACCGTCAGAAGTGACTTGGTCTCAAGTTTTTGGTGAAATTTGATCACAATTTATGAGCGCATGCAAAGAAATGTTTTATTCACCACACCACCCAGCGGGGAATTTTCTTTTTCTTCTCAGATCGCCACCACTGACTCGGTGTTCACCTCATTCATCGACTGTTTCAGGGTCGTCTGCATAAATTCAAGTCCTACTTCCCTTTATGATGGGTTTCTTTTTGGTATTGTTACCAGAAAAGCAGTATTTTGCCCTTTTTGACACAAATTCCGAGTAAAATTTTTGAGAGCCAAAATGTCACTCACATGGTCTTCACTTATCCATTCGACAGGCTTGAAACCACCAGTCAACGACACCGGCGCTTCACTGATTTGTTGATTGCCGTCTTGAGTGTACCTTGTCTTGACCGTCTTTGGACAGTTGGTTTTCAAAACAGATTTCTCACAGAAGGTCTTCTGCAAACTTTCAAACTTTCGAAAGTGCAATCGGGGAACCCGTTTTGAAACTGAAACAATAAAAATTCAAACACTGGTGCCAACTTAAAAAAAAAAATATTTGCCCTCCTCGGTGTTCCCAAAAAAGTTGTTTCCCACTGTAGTACACTTCGCTTGCATATGTGCCTGCTGGTCAACTTTACGACGTATGAAGTCCATCTTCTTGACTTATAACTGCAATTTTTCCATAAAACAATCAATTTGGTTATCTTTGATGAGGGGAGAAAACCACGCACAGCGCGAGTGCCAGCCATAAAGCTCGATAATCCCCGCGATGCAGTGTGTTGGGCTTCACAAAGATTGCACTAATCTAATCAAATATTGAGCCCACTGATGTAGCAATGGAAATGTGCCCCAGATTAGAAAACAATTCCAAATTAGATTACTGGAATTCCACTTAAAACTCTGACACACATTCAATTTTCGACCGGAGATGTGGATAGATAGGTGTGGAATCTGATTTCTAAGGAGGACAACTGCCCGTAAGGCCTTCAATAACGGCGTTACTCTAAAGGGAGGCAGAAGAAAAATCAACTTCAATGTACAAGTTTTGTCTAGAAGTGGAGATTTTCATAATTAACCTCGAAATGAACACGAGAATGTCGCAAACTTTGGTTTAATATGAAGTTCCCCCTTAAATCAAAGGACTTTCGCTTAAAATTGGTGGAAACCTACAACTCAAGCTCAGAAAGGAAGAAATGTGTTTCACAATGGAACTGAGTTGTAAGACAAAAAAAACATTACTCCAGTTGAAGCTCCAGAAAATGGGAATTGACCTTCTGTGAGGCTGCAAAAGAACTTGCAAAATTAGAAGTTCGAGCCTCAGTTTAGTTTTCTATGTCGATACTGACCTGTGACTTGTGACAGTCACTGTAATGTTGTCGGTAAGGGAATCAACTCCAATGCGAAATTCGGTCTAGATTGGACTTCAGAACTTAACAGCTTCCATTTCGGCACACTTTTCCATGGTTCTAACTCTTTTGTGGCATTTTTCTCTTGCCTCTCGGTCATTTAAATGTGTCCATTGCGTAATACACAAACCTACTCATTGATATTACACACACTTAACTAGCAACTAACTTCTATTTTCACAGCTTGCGAAAGCGTGTGTTGACGTCTCAAAAAATTGCCACACACTTAGTCCATCAGACTTCTTTTTAGAGAGAAGGAAACGGCCAGATAACGAAAAATTAACCTAATTGAGCCTCTTCGGTTCCCTTTCACATCATTACACAATTAAAATAACTTCTAACAAACTCGTTTCCGTTTCCGTTTCCGTCACTCCGCCCATGACAAAACATTTGAATTTGCGCAAAGATAACGATTCAAAAAAGCTCCATTGTCGCAGAGATGAGGATTGTGTTTGCAGGTGCAAAGCCGCACATGTGATGTCTGCAGTTCAGGGGATAACCGATAAGGGAGAATTTGTGACGTATTTCAATTATAAGACATCTGTCGCTTGAGTCTACAAGATTTCAAATTCCAGGGTTTATTTGATGAAAGAATTCTGTGAAAATGTGCGCTGTTGTGACCTTCAAGAGATCGTACTTACAGTGACGTCAAGTTTACATGTGGGGACGTGTTGATGCTGGTTCTCAAGGTTGTAAATCTGACTAGTTTTTGACTAGAAAGAAAATTTCCACTGTACGTCAATCGAAGGCTTTATTGGTTTTCTAATTCTTTCAAATCAGAAATCGGAGAAATTTGCCGGCTTTGGGTCTAAAAATCGGGAAAAACGTTTAAATTTAAGACTTCTCTCATCACAAACTTTAAATTCTGACTGCCAGCAGATGTCTGAATCTCCGTGTCGTCACACAGATTGTTCAAATTTTGCTTCGAATCCAGGGAGTCTGTAAAGCCAGTCTATAGGCAAAACTACCACGTCAAACAGCCACGTTTTATCAGTTGAAAAATTTGATGCGGCCACAGCTAACAAGAGACCAAAAGTGTTTTGTTTTGTAACGAACGGAAAAAAACCCACAGTCTAATCACGACCCTTAACAAACAAATTTTAAAGTTTAAAGCAGACAGTCAACATTCTTCTAGTCTTGTCAAAAACAAAAAAAGGTAGATGCCTTCGGCCGGGGAAATGAAACTGAAAACTTCTCATGATTCTACACCTCGACGAACATAAATGAAAAACTTCTCAAAATGTTTATCAGGCAGTTTATACATTAAGAGCAAACAGAACATCGTATTTTATAGAGATTTTGAGAAATTTGACACATGGGTCCTATTCTGGGACACCTCCAACATAAAAGAACTTACAACAATAGTTAAGGAATGGGTATCAAGCATGAAATTGTGACCTTCACAAAATATTGTAAAAGTCTTAGTTTTTCCTTTTTGAATTGTCATTACCACAGAATAGAGACAAATGCCTCTGCCGATGAAAAAATGGAAAGGAGCATCTAAATATGGCTCGATGGCATCATCACAAGAATTAAAATGGTTAACACTATGCGAAACACACTCCCAGGCTTAATGCTCTCTTGAGAACATATAAAACAAAGCCCGCATCTCATTCCAGTAGTCTATACTTTTCTCTTCTGCTCCCCTTCCTCCTCCAAAAACTTTACTCTAAAACTGTGGTCTCTCCCCTGAGAGTCCTCCTCCAAATGAACTTGAACCTTTCCGCTTGCTCCCCTAAACTGTGAAATTCACAATAAATATTTGCGAAAAAAATTCTAACAATTCTCTTGCACAACAATGGAAAAGAATATCCATTGATGTGTAAATTATGCTGATTTTTAGTGACGTACTTGGAACGCTTTGTCGTTCCAAATATGGAGCACATTTGACGTCGTCACATATGGAAGCTCAGAGTGAGAGGTTCATGAGGATTATTTATGTTAAGAGACATGCAATGAATTTCAATTGTGTCTTGAATATGTCTTGGGTTTGGAAGGAATTCCAGAATCTTCTGTTCGTTTGGCTTGTAGGCTCACGTAGGCAAAGGCGACGTGATCATTCGCCACGGGAACATGCCAGAGTTAGGTCTGCTCGAAGCAAACATTATCCGAAGAGAATTAACTGAAAATCGTCATTTACAAGAAGGGAATTCTCAACGATGTTCCACATGGGACGACCTTTTTCTAAATAGAGCTATCGCTGATGACAAGAATTTTGGTTTTGACAACTGAAAACAGCTTTTTCCAAAGCCCATCGACAAGGAAAGACACGAATGCCCTCAGCATAACGCCTGAACTTTGTTGAAGATGTGCGTCTAGACGACTCAAGAGTTTATAAAACCTTCCCGGCATCTAGCTCCTCTGAAGGACTCCGAGACAAGAATACTTTGAATTCAGTGTGCAAAGCAATACGTTTTTGTTTAAACAAAATATTGCAAATCTTAAATCAGGCACTTTTAGTACTGGCGTTTATGGAAATCATTTAAAGTAAGAATTCATGTGAAAGTTGAACGAATTTCTGTCACACCACGAGAATTCATCACGAAATCTATAGGAACAAAGGTGAGCACTTTGTGAGTGTTGCCTATGAGACTCTGAATGAATTTGAGGAGTGCCGGACAAAGCAGCACATGGATACTACAGTTCCGAGGTAAGATTTATTCGGGGAGCGATGATGTTGGCGTTTCTCTAGACACCAAAAGTCTAAAGATCCTAACACTTCTTGAAAAGGGGTCAGTCCACGTTAATAAAAATGCTCCACATTCTCCACAAACTTCTCCCTCGAATCAATTCACTGAGGCAAGTTGCCTAATTAATTTCTGAAACAAAATTTGACCCGCAAACAATCTGACCTCTGTAAATTTAGTTAATTTCTGTTTATCCTGTTTTCAGTCGACTCTGCGCAAATGCTTGAGAAACAAGTTCATTGATCAAATTTCAAACTTGTCCTGGAAGACAATTCCGAGATCAAGAACTTCGAATAACATTTCAAGCTCTTAATCTTTTCTTTTTGTTGAACGTTTGCTTGTTTCCCTTCACAACTGAGTCGGAATTCAAATGAACTTTGAATGCTTTCTTGTTCGAGAAAATAATAAATTAATCACAGACGATGTCTGCTAGAATTAGGGACACATGACACATCACGTTTAATGTAACGAGCATTCCCCGCAACTGCAGATACGATGTAGACCTTGTTCCACTTTGGGGGAAATTTGTATTCTAAACGCAGAATGCGGAGGTGGAATGAATTGAAAGTCAGACATTGATTGCGGAGGGGATATCTGCGATGAGATGAGATTTAAAAGGTTGAAGACCTTCCAGTGGGTTTAATGGCGACAATTAGATTTGAGGGCGTGCAAAAAGTCTGCGCAAAAGTTGATACCAAGGAATCTAAAACGTCTGCTGTTCCTGCCAATAGGTTGGAATTTGAAGGTACGAATGTTAATTAGGCTCCACTGCGCTTTAGAATGGGTCATGGTCGTGTTTCGTCTACCCACTAAACTTGAGCACAAAGCTTATAAATTGCTACTGCTTAGATTCGTACGCTCATAAAGGTCATGACATTATTCCCAGGAACATGCAAATGTACAAAAAAAAAAAAAAAAAAAAAAAGGTTGCTATGGAAATAAACTCTTTTCAATGAAAGCACGAAGAACAAGATGTAATTTTAACAAGTTCAGATTGAAGCAGAAAATCCAGGAAAAGCCGTCATTCATGGAAATTCACACTTTAGGTACACTGTTCCTGGGAATAGGTCACAATTTAGAGAAATCTAAAATGAGTTCTGGTTGAAATGAAACAAAGATTCTGAGAATCTGCCGTTCTGACTGATTGCTACAGATTCAGCAGAGCCACACTGTGATGCCTTGGTTTTTGAAAAATTGCTTCAATTTAAATGATTTCGATTTCAGAGCGACACTTTGTCTTCTTTTTCTTCAGATGTGATGGATTTTGATGATTATTGTCGAAATGAATGCTGGGCTGTAAAAAACCGTTTATTGAAACCAAGATTGGTCCCCAAAGTAGAAGAAGATTATAGCTGAGCTTGCAAACAAATTCAATCAACTAGTCATCTCATTAAATGTGTGTAAATGAGCTGCAAATGGGGAAGACATTTCAAAATTGTTGTTTTTCAATTGCACAAAACATATTTTTAAAAACAACAGTCAACAAGAGTGCATTCTGCACCTAGCACCTTACAAGTCGTAATAGTCTTAATACGATCCCTTAAAGAATGTCACGAAAAACACACTGATACTTTGCAGGCAAACAGTTCAGTTGAGACGATCTTAGCCGACATTCAGTTTGCAGTACACACCAAGTTCTGACGGAAGCCGTACTTGGATACTTGACTTTGAGCAATGCAAGTTACGCGGTAAATTCCTAATTTAAGGAAACGAAAGCTGGACATCAAGTTAAGACTTTGGAAATAAAGTGCTTGTACTTAAAAAGTTCATGCACACATTTTTTCCCTTCTGTTGTGTAATCAGTATAGAACACGTCCAAAAATCAAATTCAAGCAACTTAACCTCCCTCGAATCTAATGCTTGAACTATAAAGTTGTTCAGACGACTTCCAAAAGTCCAGACCTTCCAAAGATTTCCCACTTAGGCTTTTGAAAAAATTGTGTCAGATTAAAATGAGTCTGAAACCATTAAAAAAATCTTTGGATCAAGACTTTTCACAGAAATTCTGATGAATTTCCAACACAAGTGAATGAAACATGAATTTGCATCACAAATTTGAATTTCTTTGATGCTAGAATTCCCAGCACACGAAAAACATTTCAAAATACCCTTGAATTTGTGGCGGAAAAGTATGTGTTTTACTTGAAGGAAAACAAGAAAAAATAAACTTCAGCGCACCACCAATCAACTTTTCCACATTTATTTGTTTGAATTCAAACTGCCACTCCACAGTCGTCGCGTCGAGGGGCACATACTTCATGTATTCTTCCACTTTCCAGTTCTACTCATAAAAAAAGAACTTTATTCAGCGCTGGTTTCGTTATTTTTTTCCCATTTCCCTTCGGCTCGTAATCTAACGACAGAAGAAAAAAACGAATGAACCGAGAAAAAAAAAGAAGAGAAACAGGAAAAAACCAGCACCCACTTATAGAGTTTCATTAAAAAATTCCAACGATAACGGTGAATATTAGTACAGTTCAAGCATAATTTGCGGTATTTCCTATCCGAAAAGAGAACTTCATGCGCGCTTAGATTTTTATCGATAAGAGCACACAGAGACGGAGAGCCGAACGAGTGTGAATGCGGATGAGTGTGTGTATATGTATGGTGACCAGTAAAATTGGAATTTCGAATTGGAAAGGTGTGGTTCGCAACAGGGCCACCAACGGAAAATATATAACCTCAAATATACAATCAACCAACCAACAGATGTGTGTATTTGCAACAAATCCTTCTTTTTTTCCTTCAGGCAAACACACTGCACAAACAAAAATTATTCTAAAAAAGTTGAGAAAAATTGAGTTTTAAAACAAAAATAAAAAAAGAAGTTAATAATTCACCATTTTATTGATGTAAGCTGGTACTGTGTGATGTCACCCTTCCTAAATTGCACAGAAAAAATAAATAAGTACACAAGATGTGTGTAGAGACAGAACTTGCAAACTAGACCGACACAACGTGAAGCACAAAACGGAACGAATGAGCGGAATGGACGAGATGTTTGTATAAAATATAAATATTTCTTTTTTTTTTCGTTAGTTGTTGAGTTTATGCGACTCCTTTTAATATGTACTCTAGGTTTGTACACTATCGAATCAGAAAGGTATACGAGGCCGAGAGAGATTGCTAGCTTGCGGCTGCTAACGGCGACGGCGGCGAAAAAACTACTCAAACAATATTGCGAAAAGTAGACACAACTCGTCGCACAACGACCGAATCCACGACACAACGACGAACAGAGAGAGGCTGAATGAAGGCAAAAGACCGGAGAGAAAATATTTCCAAGAGACCGCGCAACTGAACGAAAGAGAGGCACGAATTTGAATGAGTCTGACTGTCGTCTCACTACTGAATTTGTTCAATTTGTGGCGAATTTCTCCCGGAAAACATCAATTTCTTCACAGAAATACCCCGAATAATGCTTTCTAATTGAATTTCAATCCAAACCGGTGTAAAATTGGTGCGATAATATGTCAAATTCCACAAAAATCTGCTTCAACTTTGCAACTCTCCACAAGCCTCTGCACATAGAATACGATTTGACAGTTGAGAAAAAAATCCCAATCATGAACTGAGAGAGCGCAGAATCGCGAGAGTAGCGAAAAACGAGACAAAAGCGAAAGGAAAACGAATGAAGAAGAGGTAAACATAATCGGAAAATAACCGCAATGCGGCAAAGTCATCGGGTCGAATCGTGTCACAAAACGAAACACACATATACATACAAGATGCCTGGAATGCATGTGAGAGGGAGACAGAACGATGAAGCGTAGCATACACTCGACACAAATTCTCAAAGTGGGGAAATTTTCATATCATGTGAACCGATTCGAAGCGGAGATGAGGAAAAATTGATGCACACACACATACAACCGTACCGCAGCGCAGAAATGACAGAGTCAAGGATAAAAATGAAGACGGAAAGGAGAAGCAAAGGTGGAAACAAATAATAAATACGGACTCTTCTCGTGTGGTTGCTGCTGCTGTTCAGACAAATTGGAGTAGATATCACAGCGAACACACTCACACATGTATATGTACATATTCACTCATTCCTAGCGCCATCTTTGGCACCTTTCGGGAAATTCAGGGAAAAGTTAGTGGACGACGGCTTTTCTTTTGGACACGCACACACATTTTTCCATATTTAGCACAAAATTCACTACGAGAGCAAGTGAGAGAGAGATGAGAACGATGATTTCAGAGGGAATTTATATTTCCTGCAACTTTACACCACCGACACACTGTTCTTTGGGTTTTTCTTTTTTTTTTTCATCTTTCATTCGTTTCCATATTTTCACGGTTTCTATTAAACAATTCAAAAGAGAGACGACGGCAAGGTGAAGAGGTAAAAGAAAAAACAGATATCTAAATACAGCAGAAGAAAAAATTCTACAAATTTAAGGAGAGAAATATATATGCATCATATTTACCATTTTATCTAGAAATTTGTTTGTTTTGAGGGGTGATTTGAATTGGAAAGTGTAATCCTTTTGTGTGTCGTCGATAAAAGACTAAACGACTAGTATTTTATCGATGGCGATGGTGATGAATCGAGGGAGAGGTCTTGCGCTGCTACTTGCTGCGACGACGACGAGTTTGAGACTACTACTGCTGGTTGCTGTTGTGGAGGTAGACTCAAAACAGATGGGCCGCAGAAGTGCTTCTTCTGTTTGCTTCGTATTTTCCCGCAAAAGAAACCCACTTAAAAAAACGGTTCACCGGAGAAAAATATATACGAACTTTTTTTTTCTATTCTTTTTCTGTGCTGTGTTGTGCGGTGGCTGTCTCACAGTCTCTCTTCTTTTTGGGGTAACCGCGCCGATTAGACTACACACCGAAAGAAAATCAGTTTCTGTTTGAAGCTGCGTTGCTTTTGTTATTTTTCTCAGTTCGTTTTGTTTTTTATGAAGAGTTTTCTGTTGTTTCTATTTTTTTTTTTTTTGTTGTTCTTGGGATAAGACACGCTTTGTAATGTGTATTCACTACTTTAAGTCCGATACGATCCGCAGCAAAATTGCAACTGAATTGTGTCGGAAACAGCCTCGATATCTCTATCTGGCGCAAAAGTTTTCCTTTTATTTTCCGTTTGTCGTATTCGTTTATTTTCTCTCTGCTCTGCTACACATCTGCTTTTGCTAGTGCTGCTGCTAGTATTTCTCTGTTACAAATCTCGAATGTGTGCGTGTGAGCTGCGAGTGTGTGCCAAGCATTTTCCCCAAGGAGATGAGGTTTCGGTTCTGCTTTCCCATATTTGTTGTTGTTCAAAGTTTCTCTGCTTTTCTCGGTGTATCGTGTAATCGTAAGCAGTGAGAAATTTAACGAAGGGGTGCGCGCTCTTCGTTAATTATTTGATGAAAATTTTCCTTGGAAAAATTGGGGGATGCAAGGTTAGTGGTTGGTTGGCTGCTTGAATGGGGTTGGTGCTGCTGCTGGCAAGGCAAGGGTTGTGCGTGTTTTTTTTCTTTTATTCTTCTGTGGTGCTTCCCTGTGAGAGGGGAAAATTCTTGGGACTATTAACGGTTTTCGAATTGGACTTGTTAAAGGTGTGATGGCGGTGGCATGGAGGGGAGAGTCGTTGGGTTGGGTTGGCGTGTGGTGGTTGCTGGGAATAGTTACGCGTAGAGATGGGAATGCATCGTGGTGAATGCGTCCGCTGCTGTGTGTGGCCTTCGTTGGAGGGTAATTTCTTGGAATTTTCGTTTCGCTTATATCATCACAAATTATAGGGTAAGCTAGGGAGTGCTGTGATATCTTTGAAGCTACACCCGTGAAAGGTGACGCAGATTAGGTAAATGAGGCTTCCAACTATAAGATTGTCATGATGTCTCTATTTTTAGGTGCCTGGATGTTTTACTTTGACAATGTTAACAAAATTAGGAACAGCTGTGTGTCCAGTGATACAAGACTTGGCATGACCATTTGTAGTGTGCGGACAAGACAACTACATTCTGACAACTGATCCTGATATCAAGTCTAAACCATTTTTGTAAATAAATTGGTGTTTATTTAACAGTATAGGGAAGACAAAGGATTGACAATATAGTTAATATAACAAGGCACACGTCAGAAATAGCAAAAAGTTTGGTGTCCGCAGTTACTTAACGACCAGAGAAAGTGTTGTTGAACCCAAAATTGAAGTACACAGTTTGCAGCACGAAAAATCGTCACGCAAACAGACTGCTTAAGAGGTGGATTTACATCTCCTAGTGAGCAAAGAAAGATTCACTCACATCCAAGGCGAAATCTGATCGATATAAATCAGCAATTTATTATGGTATTTCCTTTTACTTTTGTCATATACTTTAACTAGGTGGTGCTGTCATGTGTGTTTTGCGAACCAAGGAAAAACCGAAATTTCGTTATCTGTTTTATGTATTGTATCTTAATAGTATCTGTTTTATGTATTGGCTTAGTGTCTAAAGAATTCTCTTCTCCACCTTGCCTTCCAAATGTTTTTGGAAGAGTTGGTAGATCTCGCGAAAACAATAGATCAACTTCCTCTCCCTCTGGTCTTTCATATTTTCTTATTTCAATTTCTTCCAAAGTGCGGTAAAGAAGAAAACCTCAATCTCGCTCTCGAGCTGCCTCCTCAGGTTTGTTTTCCTTCATTTCCTTGTTGCGGTGTCTTATTGGCTCAGATCGGAGCAGGAGTGTTGTTGTTCAAACATTCAACTCAGCCTAACTATTTTAAGAGGTAGATTGTTTATTACGCGCATACCTTCGCAAAGATTATGACATCGAATCGTCTGCCCCAAGTGTCACTAACGCACGCTCACAGCAAGTGCAAGGGATCCGACATTCACGTTAAAGTCTATGTTTCTCTGTTTTGGAGCAGTGCAGAGATAAAAAGAATGCTCTACAAACCAAGTTCCTTCTTTTGAAAGAAAGGTATGTTGATCTCTTGCTTCTTGGGTGGACAGAGAAGCAAATTTGAGAGAGTTTAGAAACCACCAATTCTCTGAAAGTCTAATTTAATTAATTGTATGGCGAGACAGTCCACAGGGGACCAGTGCCTAGCTTACTCATCAACTACTCGTGTTGTGCGCGCTATTGTTCTCTCAGGAGTAGAAGGGGCCTACCGTGTTTTGCCGATTCCGAACGGCTAAGTTTGAGAAGCTTTTTTAGGCAGTAACTACTCTTTGAGTGTTGTCAGCAGCTCAAAAGAGATGGTGCCATGAAAAATTCGAGGTGTTCAGCCGGGAATTGAATCTAGACCTTTCAGCGTGTGAGCATCGCACTCTACCTACGCCACGGCGGCCACAGTCTTATTTATTCCAAATAAATACCAAATCGTTTCGAAATTATAAAAGAATTTGGTGCAGTCCTTCGCTCAAGTGCTTAAAGTCAAGCGATATTTTTTAAAATCTTCTCAGACGGATATTTATGATCTCTTATACGACATTTGACAACACATGTAAGAAACACCTTGTCCGGATTCATTCACTTGGTTCGATATTTTTATTATTTCTGTAGCAGTAGCAGCTGTCGTCTTTTTATCTAGCTGTCATCACAATCCGACAGTGAAAATACTAAAAATCAAAACAAATGAAATTTATTGCATGTTTTTTTTTAACGCCATTGTTCATTGGTAATAAGCACCTCTAGAAGAAAATTAGTTTGATGGTGTGAATACACTTTAAATTGTAAAGGGGACTGCTAAGAAAAACATTAGTTTAAAATTTTTTACAGTGCTTCTGTTGCTTTCTCATGAGAGATCGCAGGGATGGTGATGTTGAACACAACCCTCATCTAAGGACATTTTACCAGATATTCCACCAGAGGGAGTTTTGCAACAGATAAAAGATTATCCCTGATTGGGCAACCAATCCGAAGCGATCTTCAATCATATTTTAAAATTCAACTGACTGGAGTTGACTGGAGTTAGCGGAGGAGACCACACAAATTTAAAACAAAAACCAAACTACCATTTCTTATGTTAAATATTAAATTGAATTAATTCTTTTTTGTAAAGTTCAGTTTTCAATTAAATGTCAAAAAAGTCGATATTGTATTGTTTTTGTCATAACAGCTTCAGTTCAGTATTCTGTCATACAAAACATTGGAATCATGACAATTTCAGTCGGACATGATGTGCCACAAAATTTGACCAAGGCATCGTAAAGTTTTTGCTTCAAGTTGTGAAGTAAACCGAGATACACATAAAATCTGACCCAAAGTCTTCTTTTTAGAATCTGTGTAAATTTTGAACTTTTGGGAATTCTTCTTCTTTGTTCTCCATCCAAAGTGTGTCTATCTCTGTTATTAACTGGAATTTTTAGATCATCTAATTTCGAATCTTGATCAGAAGTTATTTTCTTTCAATCCTTTGTTTTGCCATGCTTGATTGCTTTGTGCTTTGTCTCTTTTATGCATTGATGAATCACATCGTTCACATGTATTTTTAATTCCTTCGTCATGAAACTAAATATCAATAATTGACGAAATTAGCTTAGGTTTTGTGGTACAGTCTCTCTTCCTGAGCTTTCCTTTGGTAATTGCCCACAGATTCTCAATTGGATTGAGGTTGAGAAAGTTGCCAGGCCAATCCAGATCATTAATTTTGTGGTTTGCAAAATACTGTTTTATTATTTTTTAATGTGTGACTTGGAGCAAGATCCTGTTGGAAAATTGAAGTTGCTTCGGAATGTATCCTCTGAATCGTTGGAAGCAGCATTTGAGTTAAAACTTCTGCATTTTTGGTGCTGTTTATCATACCTTCTATAAGCTTAAGACTTCCAGGGCCTTTAAATGTAAAACAGCAAACATGTGGTGCAGTCTTTCTTCCTGAGCCTTCCTTTGGTAATTGGCCACAGATTCTCAATTGGCCAGTTGCCAGGCCAATTTTGTGGTTTGCAAAATACTGTTTTATTTTTATTTTTATTTTTTGATGTGTGACATGGAGCAAGATCCTCCATGTCACCATTCACGTGTCCTCTGAATGGTTTTAAGCAGCTTTCGAGTTAAAACTTCTGCATTTTTGGTGCTGTTCATCATACCTTCTATCACAAAATGAGGCTTAAGACTTCCAGGGCCTTTAAATGTAAAACAGCCCCGAAATATGACTTTTGGAGGGTGTTTTGGCGCTTGAACGATATGGCCGGGTCGGAGTTTTTCTTTCGGACTTAAATGACGTGAAATCATTTACCTCGTTTCCTTGGGCCTTAATCGGACTGGGCCTTAATCGGACTGGGCCTTAATCGGACTGGGCCTTAATCGGACTGGACCTT
Source organism: Eristalinus aeneus (assembly GCA_955652365.1). Classification (NCBI taxonomy): domain Eukaryota; kingdom Metazoa; phylum Arthropoda; class Insecta; order Diptera; family Syrphidae; genus Eristalinus; species Eristalinus aeneus. Next base: position 94,410,052 of record OY019131.1, read on the forward strand.
AATCGGACTGGGCCTTAATCGGACTGGACCTTAATCAGACTACGCCTTAATCGGACTGGGTCTTAATCGCACTGGGTCTTAATCGGACCTTAATCGGACTGGGCCTTAATCGGACAGGGCCCAAATCGGACTGGGCCTTAATCGAACTGGGCCTTAATCGGACTGGGCCTTAATCGGACTGGGCCTTAATTGCACTGGGTCTTAATCGGACCTTAATCGGACTGGGCCTTAATCGGACTGGGCCTTAATTGGACTGGGCCTTAATCGGACTGGGCCTTAATAGGAATGGGCCTTAATCGGACTGGGCCTAAATCGGACTGGGCCTTAATCGGACCTTAATCAGACTGGGCCTTAATCGGACTGGGCCTTAATTGGACTGGGCCTTAATCGGACTGGGCCTTAATAGGAATGGGCCTTAATCGGACTGGGCCTAAATCGGACTGGGCCTTAATCGGACCTTAATCAGACTGGGCCTTAATCGGACTGGGCCTTAATCGGACTGGGCCTTAATTGGACTGGGCCTTAATTGGACTGGGCCTTAATCGCACTGGGTCTTAATCGGACCTTAATCGGACTGGGCCTTAATCGGACTGGGCCTTAATCGGACTGGGCCTAAATCGGACTGGGCCTTAGTTGGACTGGGCCTTAATTGGAATGGGCCTTAATCGGACTTTCGTCCGAGAAAACAACATTCTTTCAATTGTCCACTGTTCATTCCTTATATTTCTTATCCCAATTTTGTCGCTTCTGCCTCATTTTTTCGGTCAAAAGCTGTTTTTTTAAAGGTATGTAGCCCTTCAATCAACTTCCAGAAGACGGTTACAGACTGTAGACGCATCTACCTGAACGCCAGCTTGTGTCCGCTCCCTTTGCAAATCAAAACTTGTCTTGTCAGGGTTGATTACACTATTTCCTATCAAAACCTTGTCATGTTTTGTTGTTTTGCGTTTCCGCCCGGAATGTCTCTTCCGATTGGATTCAACTGATCTAGTGACATTGTGTTGAGCAATAATCCTTGAAACACTGAATTTTGAAAATTCAACGTCAGCTAAAATCGTTCGGATTTTATTCCAAGCGTGTGCATGTAACGCAATGACTTGTGCCAACTTTTATTTTCGAATGTCCATGATGATGAAGTCTTAACAAAAATGTTCGAAATTGTATGATGTCATCCTTTTCCTTAAAAACCAGCAACTCACCTCTCAGAACAGCCAAATTAATTTAAATGACTAACAAAAACATTGAAAATATTCATATAATCCATTGCCTACTTAAACTTACTAAATTATTTGAAAAAAAAAGCTTGCAAACCATTAAAAAATAAATTGCTTGCCCCAATTAATAAGCATACGACTGTACGTGTTAAGACAAAATATTAAAATCTTAAAGCCCTAAATTTTAGATAATCCAATATTTCGATAAATTTTAGATACCCAAATATGCAAAATCCTCTGTGTTTGTTTCAAATAGACTTTGCAGTTTATGCAGAACTCGGAAACTTGCAAATTTCCACTTCAACGCGCAGCTTATTCCATTTGACACTAGCTTTAAAACCAATTTGTTTCGCTTATTGTGTATAGAGCCGTGTGATATTTATTCTGCAAAAACGCATGTTTTCAAGCAACGCATCAAGAAATGCATTTAATCTAATGGATGAATTAAAAGACTACTTATAATTCAGTTTTATAATCTTATTATACATACCTTTTCAATAGACGTAACACAAATAAGATAACTCCTTTTTCCCCTGCCGAAACCTTTTCAAATAATTTTTGAAGTGCTGAAAAAAATCATTATTTACATTTTGTTGACTACGCGCCATGATGATTTGTTTTACACAATCGACTAGTTTCCGTTTGTTTGTCAATCAATTTTTTTTTATTTAATGGTGTCGTGGCGTAGTGGGTAGTGTGCGACGCTCACACGCCGAAGGGTCTAGGTTCCACTCGATCAACACAAATTTTTCGAATTTTTCACGGCACCACCTCTTTCGAGCTGCTGACAACACTCAAAGAGTAATAACTGTCTAAGAAAGCTCCTCAAGGCTCGCCGTTCGGAGTCGGCAAAAAACTGTACATTTTTCGTAGACCTTCTTGTTGCTATAATGTTTTATCCGGTCCTTGTCAAAGGTGAAACCGGTGCAGATTCGTAATATCTTCCTTTCGAAGATCGATAGTTTCTCCATGCTGTTCTTGGAGATGCTGTACCATACAGGGAAGCTATACGGGTCGTATGAGCTGCTTGTACAGTAAAATCTTTGTCTTCTGTCCGTTCTTACGTCGCATCAATGGGTAGATGCAATGGAAAGCGAAACTGGCCTTTTGAAGGGCCACTTTGGAGTGAGGATTGAACTTCAACCTCTCAGTGAAGTTCACTCTAAGATACTTCGGCTTGTTCGTTGTCGTTAGTGCTGTCCCGTTGGGTAGCACTACCTTGATGCTCCGTTATTTTCCGGCTGTTCGGGAGCCTCGCCGTGTTGGTCTCCGCAGACACATGAGGACCGATTTGTTGGTGTTGATTCGGATGCCCCACTTCTGATAGTAGAAGTAAAGCTTCTCCATTTGTTATTCGATTCTCCGCGCTGCTATCTGTGATGACAGCGATACTGAGTATGTTAACAAGTCGTCTGCGAACAGGCAACAGTTAACAGATGGCGATAATGGCGGTTGGAGTATGTTAACGAGTCGTCCGCGAACAGGCAACAGTTAACAGATGGCGATAATGGCGGTTGGCCTGCGGTGAAGATGTTAAACAGTAAGAGGCCCAGTCGCGATCCCTGTGTCTGCTGTATCCGGAGTTTTTATGCGTTTTGGGGGCGCCGTGTAGCAGGAACTGGGACTGCCTGTGGTGGTTGTTGTTTCCTTTTCAAATTTGTATACAGACTCACAGTAGTTTTAGTTAGTTAGTTTGACTTTTATTTTCAATAAATGTTTTACAATGTAAAGTTTAACCTAAGTCATTTATGGTTTGGCCAGGTTGAAAAAAAACATACATAAGTTTTCAATTAAAAATCTCCATCTATGATACGTTTTCTATAGCAAAGTGCTGCTACTGCATAATCATATAAGGCCCTCCATCCCTTTTCTCCATTTAAGATGCACGTTACTTCATATTCGTCTAAAACAGGTTTTTCGAAAATTGTTTGTCGAAATCCTTTTAGAATCGGACAAACACCAATAAAATGCAAGATGTCTTCTCTCTGCCTCATGTTACATAGGTTACAAAGAATTGGTAAATCTGGTCTGTGGGGGATAAAGTTTAACTGAACGAGTTCCCCTCTCAGTTTAAAAGTTATGCTTATTTTTTCGATTGAGTGACTGTCAAGAAAGTATGTTCTTTCATTCAAAAATGGTTTAGTTTGCGGCAGTAGATCCTAAACGGTGAAGATTCAGCTTCTTCGACATATTTGTCATATGTATGTCTACCGTGGTCACCGTGGCCGAGTGGGTAGAGTGCGACGCTCACGCGCCGAAGGGTCTAGGTTCGACTCCCAGCTCAACACCAATTTTTCGAATTTAAAGGCACCACCTCTTTCGAGCTGCTGACAACACTCAAAGAGTAATAACTGTCTAAGAAAGCTTCTCAAATCTCGCCGTTCGGAGTCGGCAAAAAACTGTAGGTCCCTTCTACTCGTGAGAGAACAGTAGCGCGCACAGCACGAGTAGTTGATGAGCAAGCTAGGCCCTGGTCCCCCTTTGGACTGTAGCGCCAACAATTATTATTATGTCTACCGAAATTCTCGAAAACTGAGTTAAAGTTTTTTCCTTAAAAGATGAGGAGGCTCATTCGCCTCAATAGACAGATTTAAATCGCATTCAGAAGCTGTTTTTTCCATTCCTCGCACAGACTCACAGTAAAAAGGAGAGATTCCAGGTTCCAGGCATGTCTCTGTTAAAGTGCTGCTGCCTCAAACTTAACAAAAGTTAATTAAAAATTCAAAAAACTTCCCTTGAAATGTCACAATGTGTTGATTGTCAATGCTGACGGAGAGAGAAAAGTTAAAAGCTGAGCTACTACATCCGTCACATGAGCGGCAGCGTTGGTCTATGGGCCATCTCCCATAAGAATACATGTATTTCTATGTATCTATTAAAGCATTGCTAACGCTGACGCTAGAAAGGATTTTATGTGCCGGAGCCTTTATTTCCAAAACGCCAAGATGTTTGATGAGAAATCGGTTGAGTACGTATTGGTGTTGGTCTATGCTCCTCTCCTGCTTATGTTTTGCAAGAATTTGAAGGAAAGGTGAAATTTCGTATGCACTGTTCCACAGTGACTTTTTGAATTTAATACCGTTTGATCACTTCAAAATTTTCCATACCGGAATTCTGTTCTTTCTTTGCTTGTAAAAATGTATAACAATAATAAAAATTTAGTTAAGGACGAGATCATGTGTGAGTCCAAATTGTGGATCAAAAAGTTTAGAATATGCACGATTTTGGAAGTTTTAGGAATTTTAGTTTTTAAAATTTTTGACGCACTTCAAGAGCAAACTAACTGCCTAAGTTTTCGAACTGCAAATTTTGGTCCAAATTGAGATTTCGATCAAAATCTAGAGATTGCGATTTTTTGACTTTTGTGATTTTCAATTTTCATAACCTTGTATTATTCAGGGTTTTTGTTTTTTTGCAATAATGAATATCCAATTTCTGATCATTTCTGATCATTTCTCAAAGAACGGGTGTCCCAACAAGATCGCAAGATTTAAATGACTGATGCAGCAATTGAATTGTTTCTCTGGCTGTATGAGATGTGGCGCCGTCTTGTTGAAACCACATCTCCTACACATTCATTTCTCCAATTCTAGGCACGAACAAGTTGGTTATCATTTCACGATACCGAACACCATTGACTGTTTGTGCTTTAACTGACGCATTTTCACTAAAAAAAGATCCAATGATTCCTCTAGCCCAAAATCCACACCACACAGTGACACGTTGAGGATGCATTTGCTTCTCGTGAATCACTAGCGGATTTTCCTCTTCCCAAATGCGACAATTCTGACAAAACCATTAAGATGGAAATGGGCCCCGTCACTAAAGATGATTTTATCGGCAAAATCAGCATTTTCATGTTGTCTCTCCAATTCCCAATTAACGAACTCCCTTCGCTGTGCATGTTCAGCTGGCTTCAGTTCCTGAGTCAACTGAACTTTGTTTGCATGAAGATGCAAATCTTTGTCAAAATTCGCTGCATAGTGGATTTGGAAACACCAATTTACTGAGCTCGGTGTTGAATTGAGGTGGATGGCGTTTGAGCGACATCCTCAGGTACTGCTGCGATATTTTCGGTCGATCGACCTGGTCGAAGGCGCGTTGTTGTCTTTACATCAGTTACAGACCCAGTTTGAGCAAATTTTTCAATCAATCGCTTTACAGTTGACTCTTTTGGGGTATTATTGTAACCCAAAATTGATCGTAATTTGCGAACTTTCACCATTTTGGTAAAACAATTTCACAATGAGAATGCGTTCTTCATTCGTGTAGCGCTTCATTTTGATTAACCTTATACCTTCTACTAACAAACAATAAAAGTTGTTCAAATGTCAAACAATGACAATTCGAATGGCGCCAAAATTAAATTTTACGTTCTCGTTGGAACACCCTTTAAAAAGATCTCGTGATTGAGTTGAAAATCGAACAACATCCCTTCACATCGAGAGTATGTGTTTTTCCCAAATTGGCTCAAGTTCATATTTCGATCGAAATCTAGTGATGCCAATTTTTTTTTTCAGTTTTATGCTCTTCAATTTTTAAAACCTTGTATTTTCAGAATTTCGGGCCTTTGTTACAACAAACAAATATCCGATTTCTGCTCCTTTACCAAGTACAAAGTGCTCACGGACGAGTTGAAAATCAAACAACATCCGTCCACTTCGACGCAGCTTCCCAGTATGTGTTTTTCCCTCCAAGTCCACAGCAGCACAGCAATGAATAGAAAATCAGTAAACTGCCCTGTGTGTGCCGTCGTCGTTGTGGAGAATGTGGCAAAGCTTTTATTACAACCCCTCTCAGCTGCCGCCGTGATTGAGTCCTTCGCCCAACTGCTCCCGGGTTCCTCTTCTTCTTCACTTCACAAATTTTATTGCAGACTTTCAGTGAAAGGTTATTAACATGCAAATGGACTGCGAAAAGATTTGTGTGTTCTTCTTCGTTTTTTTTCGCCATTTGCTGCGTTTTTTTTTCGTGTCTTTTTTTTCGCCTAGTTCGCAGTTTCTTGGCGCAGTTTCCGTGTTTTTTAAGCGCAATGCATACTTTTTCGCCGTTCGCCTGCATCTACCCATCTCGCTTAGGGTTGCTGCTGCCGTCCGCCCATCCACCACTCTCGCTCGGGCCCTGGATTTCTCATTGTAGCCATCTGTGGGGCGCTGTATTGTGCTGGTGGTGTTGGTGGTCGGGTTGTCAGTGTTTCCCTTGAATTTGGACAGCAGGCCCATTTAGCGGCTGCTGGGCACATGGAATTTCTTTGCTTCGAAAGGCCTTGCCAGATCCGTCGCCAAGAGATGTCATCGTCGCTGCTCAGCGTCTTCCCCCTTTTGAGCCGCAAACATTTTGCGAGGGTATGGGTGCGATTTTTTGTTTACTCGTTGTTCCACCTCTCTCCTCTGTCGCGTCACGACGACACAGCGACACGACACGCCACACAATATCCATCAGCGCTCCTATGCCTCGTCTGTCAGTTGTTCTCTCGCCGCTCGCATTTGCTCCGCTCAGCTCAGATGGTGATCAAATTCATAACCTCCCCACACACACTCACATCGTGGCTTCTACACCGCAGAGCGCTGGAGTTCGTTGTTTTCATGCCCTCGTCCCCCGCACGGTTTGGGTGTGTATGTGTCTCTTCTGTATGTAACACAAAATGAAGAAGAAGAACAAGAAAATGATTGCCAATAGAGGAGAGTTTGCGCTTTATCGATTCCACGGTACGCACCTGCAATGCGTCAACTTTTTGGTGCTGCTGGGGCTTTTTCTTCTTCGTTGTCGTCGTTGTCGTTGTCGCTGTCTCTCGTTTCTTCCCTCTGCTTTGTGTGTTTCGTTGAATGTGTTTTGAACTGCTGCTTGTGCTTTTCTTTGTCGTTCGTCTGTCTAATAGTCAGCCAGTTAGCTGGCTGCCCACAGAAGTGGGGAACTGGAGAAAATGAAAGAAAATTCCAGGAAAAATATTGCCAAGTAATAATAAACCGAAAATAACGAGTATTCTCTCTTTCTCTTCCCTTGTTCGCCTTGCACGCCGCTTCTGCCACCCCTGGGGTGGTTGGGCGGTGTGTTATTTTTCTTTTCCGCTCATCCGCACGCCGCTGTATGTCGCCGCGTTTATCTTGTAGGCTTTTTATCTTGCGAACCACGCAGGTATTCTGTCGTGTTGGACTGATGTATTTATGCACGGATGGGCCGGGGGGAAGGAGAGGGGAGGGATTGCGTTTTTTTTCTCCCTGTCGCGTACCACGCTAAGTGGCTTGCATGAGTGTGTGGCTTTGTTTGCTTGTGTCCTGTTTGACTGAATGTTTGTTGTCTGTCCAGGTGGCAAGGACGTTGTGAGAAATTACAAGGAAAACAAAATAAAGACGTTCATGTGCTCTTGAAAGCGAGGGGTGTTGTGCTGTGTGTCTGATATTTTTTCCCTCCTTGATTTCGTTGCCAATATGTGTGTATGTGTGCGAGGAAAATTGAAAAATGGCTTGCTGATGTGAACAAGGGACGGAGGAAGATTTATTTCTTCTCGTTTGAATATGATCCCGAGGTTGGCGAACTCATTTTTTTATGTTTGCTGTTATGGCCCCGGTTATGGATCGGCAACGGCGAATGAGTATATTTTGAAAAATAACGGTCTAGTTGAAATACGACTTGTTGATATACTCTCTGAGAAATAATAGAATTTGGTGCGCAGCAGTGAAACGTCTTGGTCTGGGCACTATCAACAGATCAGTACATTAGAAGTAAAGAGCCAGGAACGGATTTAAATGGCTGAACAGACGTTATTGAAAGTGTCATCTAACAGATTCTCTGCAGCAAGGATATTGTCTGATAGCTTGCGCTCAAGAGAGCCATTAATCGTTAAAAGACGCAGATCCTCCAATAAATTTTGCAATCAATTTGGTCATTCGCCGAAAGGTTCATTTTAGGACACGGCTATTTTGATTCACCATTCTGTTGTACTCGTATCATATCAGTATATCGAGGTTGGGATATACTGCACTGGAGCGCTCAGACTCAAATACTAGTCCATTGTACTACCAGGCAGTAACCTTAATTTAATGATTTGGTGACTCTTCCCTAAACATTGGCCAAACTCCTCTGCGAGACTTTGGTTTTGCATTCGATTCGGAGCTCTATGTATCTATGGTCCGACATGGACACTTCCGACAGAACTTTCCAGTCTGTGATCTCCTGAATATATCTATTTGTTAACGTTAAGTCGATCACCTCCTGTCTTCTTGTCGTGACAAACGTTGGTTGCGATCCAACGTTGTTTATGGTCAAGCCAGACGAAAGTGCGAAATCGAGAAGATACGACCCTCTTCTGTTACATTTGCTGCTGCCCCATCTTTTTCGATTCGCAGTACTCTACGAGTTCCGCTACTTCCCTTGGTGGAGGTGGTATGACAGAGTCGTAGGGGAAGTAGGCCGAAGCCACGACAAAACTATGCCATGATCTGCCTGATTTGTAGTTTATAACCGCAGCAACTAAATATTGTCCAAAGAATTGTCCAAGCTTTGTTGCTAGGAGAAGATTCGGCACAATAAGACAAGCTCTCGGTCTTTCCGATCGCTCGTCGAAGAGTGGGGAAAAGCCTCGTAGACTACCAAGGCCACAGATGGGATTTTTCCACACCCATGGTTCCTGGATAGACACGATGTGTGATTTTGTCTTCATCATGGAAAGTCTGCTACATAGGATTGCAGTAGCATCCTTAGAATGATGAAGGTTAATCTGGGTAAACAGTGGCATGCAAAGTTACAGTGGAAAGCATCCCTTAATCGCAAACCTTGGACATGAGGCGGAAGTTAATCCGTCCAAGGTGCAGATAGGGACGAGAGCCGTATCTGGAGACGATGGTCTCAACCGAAAGTCGGTCCAGGCACACAACGAGAGTAGAACCGTCTTTGCTTTCCCGGTTTTTGCTCTCCCTGTGGGAGAAAACCTTTCATCTTCTGGTTCTGGATGCGGAGACGCGCCAGCTCATCCGCCATGTTCCTGAGTGGCCCCGGGATTCAGCATATGGCGCGCGTGAGTTTTATGGGTCTGAAAACCTCAAAGCTTGTGGTTCCCAGGGGGGGAATTTTCGGCACGGAAGTGCTCAGCCACTCAAGAGATTGCTGTGTGGAGCACTTCACCAGAAAGGTTCCGTTTTCCAGAGCACAGCCCTCCACTTGGAAGCAAGCGTTCTCTGCCTTAGCCAGCTCCCACAGCTGATCTTCGCAGTACTTGCATTCTGCGTCGGTCATGCTGTCGTCATTGCCAGCTTTCCCTATTCGCAGCAGCAGAGAAGAGATAGCAACCTTCTTATAGGGCTGCGGATCTCGTTTTCCGCTTGCCGCGAGTTTGAGTCTATTGGCAGGCTCTCCCGCAGCAGTCAATTTCCGCTTTTCCGATCCGCAGCCAAAGTTTGGTGTGGCACCGGTGTCTTGCGGACCTTGAGTGCGAGAAGTGCTGCCAACGGGAGCGTGCGACGTTTTTCGCTTTTTTCTTTGAGAGCCAGAGGAAGAGGGGCGGCGTTGGTTTCGGAGGATTGGCCAGTTCGGTTGGTGATACTTCTACTGACCTGATCCTCTTTGCCTTCGCCATTGAAGGAATACTGCCTTCGACGCTTGCGCCTTCAACCACTTTCGTCATCTCTTTGCGCCGCTCGGTGGCAACCTTCCTTCTCCTCCTATTCCCTTGGCTCTTAGTCAGGGGCCCCCCAGGTGCCGGATCTTTTGGGGCTCGTTCCTCCTTTTCGGATTCCTGAGGTACGCCATTGGAGGTGGCACTCTGGCAAGCTTTCTGACACTGTGCCGGGAGATTAGGCGTATCAGGCTGAGCCTCTCCGCCGCTTTCTCCGGTTTCCGAAGAGGAACCAGAAGCCGCCTCTGTGATATAGAACTTAGGTTTTCACATCAGCGCCAAACAGCCACCACCTGATACGTGCAAGGGCAGGACACTGACAGAGAAATAGCTTTGAAGTGTCCTAACCTTCTCCAAAGGCGTCGCAAGGAGTGCCATCACTAAGCCCAAGCCAACTGAGGTGCTTAAGAAAGGTGAAGTGTCCCAATAGTACGCTGAGAAGTCGTTTGCACTCTTCTCTGTCTAGGGGTAACAGAAAAGCTGAAGTTCGGGAAACTCCACTGGGGTGCTACTGTGTCTGGTGCATGGATTGAGCCATCGCGAAATTTATCGCTCTGTCTCCTGTCTCATTCTCAGAGTGTCATATCCCGCAGTGCCTTGGAGGGGCTTAATATTTTCAATCCCTAACTTTGCTACAGCAAGACCGTTCTGTCTAGAAGCATCAGAAATGCCGCGGATTTCTTGCTGGCGTTTGAGAGCATACACTTGGCCAGCCTGCATCCTGGAGAGTCATGCCATCTCTGGTTGTACAGTTGGGAGACCCAAGGTAACCGCAAGGTGGGTTCGGACCCTACGACCTGGTTGTGCAGTTGGGAGACCCAAGATAACCGCAAGGTGGTTTCGGACCCTACGACCTGGTTGTGCAGTTGGGAGACCCAAGGTCACCGCAAGGTGGGTTCGGACCCTACGAACTGGTTGTGCAGTTGGGAGACCCAAGGTCACCGCAAGGTGGGTTCGGACCCTACGAACTGGTTGTGCAGTTGGGAGACCCAAGGTCACCGCAAGGTGGGTTCGGACCCTACGAACTGGTTGTGAAGTTGGGAGACCCACGGTAACCGCAAGGTGGGTTCGGACCCTACGAACTGGTTGTGCAGTTGGGAGACCCAAGTTAACCGCAAGGTGGGTTCGGACCCTACGAACTGGTTGTGCAGTTGGGAGACCCAAGTTAACCGCAAGGTGGGTTCGGACCCTACGAACTGGTTGTGCAGTTGGGAGACCCAAGTTAACCGCAAGGTGGGTTCGGACCCTACGAACTGGTTGTGCAGTTGGGAGACCCAAGTTAACCGCAAGGTGGGTTCGGACCCTACGACCTGGTTGTGCAGTTGGGAGACCCAAGGTAACCACAAGGTGGATTCGGAACAAATGCCTTTTTTGAACCTTGCTTAGCCAGTTCTCGTTTCCCATGATCCCGTCATGTCCCGTGACTCAGTCAAATCTTAGCGAATTCAGCCTGCCGACCAAATTAAGGGAAGAATTGCATTCTTGGACTAGCTTTGAAGTGGTTAAAGGGTTGAGTAAGGCCTTGAACAGAGCTTGACTGTCGTTGCAGACGCAGATACTTCTTCCTTTACACCTACTCTTCACAATATAGTTGGTGGCCACACCTTCTTGGGGACGCGACAAAGGTTATGGTTAGACCACCTTTGATTAGTCTGTTGGATCGCGTTCAAATGCATTTCTGACTTAAATGTGGCTAGAGGGATACCGAGGTGTTCGTGAACCTGAAGTAGTGGTTGCATTGTAGGAAGCCTGGCCAATTCGTCTGCTTGACAGTTGTCCGGAATGTCTCTGTGACCTGCCACCCAGCACAGGCGTATGTTTAACTGCTCAGCCGTCTCATCTAAGGATGTGCGGCAGTTCATGACCGTCTTGGAGTTTGTTGAGACAGATTCCAGGGCCCTGGACGTAACGTCATGACCGTCTTGGAGTTTGTTGAGACAGATTCCAGGGCCCTGAGTGCTGCCTGACTATCCGTAAGAATAAGGATATCAGCTGAGGACATTCTATTCCTCTTCAGCCAAGACAGTGCTTCGCGAATGGCCATTACTTCAGCTTGGAACACGCTACAGTGATTGGGAAGCCTGAATTTCAGACTTAACGTGGTTAACTATTTACTATAATAAATAAATTGTTTTAATTAATTAATTTATTTCATTTGTTAATGTGTTGTATATCAAAGGCTAAGATCCTCAGAGTAGACTCCGCAACCAACGCCTTCGTTTGTTTTTGATCGATTGGTGTAGATGCACGTAGCGTCAGCAACCCATTGTGGGTTAACCGAAAACATCTCTCGTTCAGGGATCATAGTACGGAGTTCCTGAATCATGAAGACCTTCGGCGCAGCGTAGTCAAGGTTTTGGTATGCAAAGTTTACTCTTTGAAGCAGTTTTGAGTGTCCGTGGGACACGTTCCATTGTGATGAGGAGATCAGTCTTGTGGCTGTACTAGCCGCCGCCTGTTGGGCAAACAGATCTATGGGGATAAGGTTGAGAATGACGTCCAATGCATCTGATGGGGTGGTTCTTGGAGCACCGCAGGTACATATGGAGGCCAGTCGCTTGACTTTTCTGATAGTGTTATAGTGGGAGGTTGTGTCTAGTGCCACCAAACTGCAACGCCATATAGTAAAATAGGGCGCACCACAGCTGTATAGCTCCAGGCCATCGTATGCGGTTGGATACCCCATCTAGACCTAATGGCCCTTCTGCACATGTAGAGTGCAGCCGTGGCTTTGTTCTTTTATAATTGACGCGTGCAAAAGGGGCTGCGAGTACCCTTAAGTGACCGGATCAAGTCACAGCACGGACCGAAAGTATAGAGGAAGAGAGGAAGAGGAGGTACCGATGCACATTGGTTTTAAATGCCTGTGGATTGTAATGAGGAGGAAAAATCGACCTGGGAAGAGCATTTCAGATTCGTGTAGTGCGGCTAAAGAACGAGTCTCTGAATTTGACTGTACGTCCGAAAGAGGGCTTCAGGGTGAAGTGGTGGGCATTGCTATCGAGGCGTGTACTGCGGGTGAATTCTTGAAGGGGAGGAATGCAACTGGCTAATTCATCTGAGCATTTTTTGTTAAAATAGCGATAAAAGAGTGACAACGACGAGACATTACGTCAGTGTTCTAATGAATGAATCGAATTCGCAATATTACTGTCACCTATAGGTGACAGAGTGTTTATCGCCCGTTTTTGAATTCTATCCAGCAGGCGCTTGCTTTGCGGGTGCACTCGGCAATATTTACCTTCCAGCTGAGTTTCCTGTTCAGCGTAAGTCCAAGGAACTTGCCTGTCTCGGAAAAAACAGCATTGCTGGCCGCTGATGGTCGGTGGGTCAACATGGGGAACTTTGTATTTCCTGGTGAAGAGGACTAGTTCTGTTTTTTTTGGCATTGATGCTTAGTCCATTTTTGCTCGTCCACTTAGATAGGAGCGATAGAGCATTTTGCACAAGGTCCCTAAGTATCGAGAGATACTTGCCAGATAGCGCAATAGCAATATCATCCGCATATGCTATCACCTTGCAGCCCTCACCTTCCAGGAGTAGTAGCAGTTCGTTGACTATTATGTTCCATAGAAAAGGGGAGAAGACTCCACTTTGGGGAGTGCCTTTGGTAACGTATCTAGAAGTAGTGGTGGAGCCCAATTTGGCCGTGATACGCCTGCTCACGAGTAGCTGTTCTATCAGGGAAGTGAGCCCCTCGTCCACGTCACGCCTCTGTCAGTGCATTAGATATCGAATGCGGGAAGACATTGTTAAAGGCACCCTCTATATCCACGAAGGCTACTAGGAATAAGTCCTTTTAGTGCGTAAGATAGTGTTTTCCTTGAAGTGTTTCCCCGAACAGGAATAATGTTCTTACACTAACTACACGTGGCCACCGGGGGGTAGTGGGTAGAGTGCGACGCTCACACGCCGAAGGGTCTAGGTTTGATTCCCAACTGAACACATCGAATTATTCACGGCACCACCTGTTGTTGTTGTTGGCGCGACAGTCCAAAGGGGGATCAGGGCCTAGCTTGCTCATCAACTACTCGTGTTGTGCGCGCTACTGTTCTCTCACGAGTAGAAGGGACCTACAGTTTTTTGCCGACTCCGAACGGCGAGATTTGAGAAGCTTTCTTAGACAGTTATTACTCTTTGAGTGTTGTCAGCAGCTCGAAAGATGTGGTGCCGTGAAATATTAGAAAAATTGGTGTTGAACTGGGAGTCGAACCTAGACCCTTCGGCGTGTAAGCGTCGCACTCTACCCACTACGCCACGGCGACCACAAAAAGCCGAGGAGATGCCTACATCTTTTTCTATAATTGGAGCCCGCTCAAGGGATTATTTGGTATCCGCAAGTGACCGGAACGAAGTCAGAGCACGGACTGAAGGCATGGAGGAAGAAAGGGAAAGAAGGTACTGGTGGGCATTGGTTTTAAAATGCCTGAGGACTGTAAAGAGCACGAAACGTTGAGCTGGAAAGAGCAATCCACATTTGTGTGTTGTACTGTACGTCCGAGGGTGGGCTTCAGGTTGAACTGGTGAGCATTCCCAGCAAGACGAGCATTGCGGGTAAATTCTTCAAGGGAAGGAGTGCAACTGGCTTGCCCATTAGAGCGTTTTCTGTTGAGTCAACAATAAAAGAGTGTAAAAGCAACAATCAGAGTTTTGATAGCCGCCACGGTCTTTAGCTGGTTGCGGTCCTTCTCCACTTCTGTGCGCCAATGGGTCCGTGAGGGTTGTGTCGGATTTGAAGATGTTACACAGAACTGACGTCATTTATGCGCCAAACAATAACTCAATTAGTGAGTCATAAGACCGACAGAAAAGCTGCTCAATACCACCTCCTTCCAGGTACTTCAAAAATCCTTCAACTTTTCCCATCCATTTCCTCAAATTTCAAACAATTAAGCAAAACGTGGCGTGTAGTGCGCCACTAATTGGCAATATCTCCTTTCACACCTCTCCCAGGCGCCACAATTCCCTCCCCGCCACTCAGACCATAACCGAACACACTGAAAACCAATCGAAGCAAATGACGACCCTCCTCCCCCTCCCCACCAAAACGACGAACAGAACCCAGAGTCGCTGTGCCATGCCATCGAACTAATTTCTCGATGTAATCCCATTTACTACGCCACTGCTACAAACAAGAAAACAACAAAGTAGATAACGTCAGTGTCTACTCGACGAAATAAAGTCGCAAATACCTGCAATTGGCTAACAGGTGAAGGAGATCACGGCGCGGTGGGGGGAGGGGGTAGCAGAAGAAGAAAAGCAGAGAACTGGACGATTTCCCCACTGCTACCGCAGTACGCTGCTCATCTTTCAACAGTTTTCTTTCACCTGCGGCAAAAGAAAACAAAGACCACCCATCGTCGCACTGTCCGGGTGTGCTCACAAGACCCCCACCCCTCCCCCCCCACACACACACACATTTCATCCGCCGATAGCTCGCTAATAGGTAATTACTTGCAGACGGCGAGAAAATGAGAAAACACAAAACTGCGACAGGGCGATAAAGGACACCGTGTCGCTCATTCGTCACGAAGCGGACGCTCGTAATTCGAACAACTGCATTGCAACGCAGCGACGAAGCAGAAGCATTGACGGAACCTCCGATTGCAGTGTCAGGCCTATAGCCGTGTATGTCAGCTGTCCCCCGGCACCACAAGTGGTTGAAGAGACGACTTGCTCTGGCTCTCTCCCAACGTGTTGGTGTGTGTGTGAGTGTGTGAGGAAACAGCACATCTTTGCGTCAAAACGGCCTTAACTGGAAATGGGAACAAGGTGATCGGTAAACACAAGCCAGAAGCACGCTCTCTTTCCACTGCTGCCGCCGCTCGCCTTGTCCTGGGATCCAGTCAACCAGCCGCCCAGCCAACCGTCCGGGGCATCCTTTGCAGCGACATCATTATTGTTGCATGCTGCCGATGAAGTTGAAAATTGTGTACCTGTTGGTGTCTACCCTTGAAACCGAGCAGCGCACACTTTTGTTGTTATTTACCATGTGGTGGGGGGACATGTGCACTCCTCACACACTGCTCCTGCTTACAAATCCTGCGAAAGCTTGAGAGGTAGCGGCAGAGACTTCAAGAAGCTTTTCTGTCTGATACGGTAAACGTATGGATCTGGAGTGTGTGTGGGGCGAGCTGGTTAGCGAGTGATTCACCCAAGTCAAGGGTAAGTGGGTGCGGTGTACGGTGCTGGATTAAGATTGTAAAACTGTCGGAAGGTAACGTGTCATCGATGGAATTATTTATTCGATCATCAGACAAATTATGGGGCACTTCGCTTCGACTTTATGGCCCGCTTTACAGGCGGAGTTTGTGGGTAAGGGGACTGAAGATTGTCGTAGTTTCAATTGGTTGACACTGGTTTAGTAATTGACGACTGCTTGTGGGGAACCTCCTCACACCCCACCTCTCAAGCTTTCACAAGTGTGAGGGGTCTTGTGCGGAACTTTTACAGATATCGAGAATGTGTTGAAGGAGTTTATGCTAAATTCAAGCCATCGGAGTCTTCAAAGTGGATTCTCAGGAGGAACAGGATTCTCAGGTACAACAGAAAATTCAAGCCTGCTTAGTTCAAGCCATCGGAGTCTTCAAAGTGGATTCTCAGGTAGAACAGGATTCTCAGGTAGAACAGGAAAATTCAAGCCTGCTAAGTTCAAGCCATCGGAGTCTTCAAAGTGGATTCTCAGGAGGAACAGGATTCTCAGGTAGAACAGGAAAATTCAAGCCTGCTAAGTTCAAGCCATCGGAGTCTTCAAAGTGGATTCTCAGGAGGAACAGGATTCTCAGGTAGAACAGGAAAATTCAAGCTTGCTAAATTCAAGCGTATGGACACCACTGCTCTGGCCCGAAAAGTCTTTGAATCCGAGCCATTGGGACAACGCAACAGAGAACGGCCTAAACTGAAGTGGCGCACACAAGTGGAGAAGGACCTCAACCAACTTGGAGTGCGCAACTGGAGAGTTGGCGAAAGATCGTGCTGGCTGGAGAGGCATGTTGGTTGAGGCCCAGGTCCACCCCGGACTGTAGCGCCACAAGAAGAAGAAGAAATTCAAGCCATCGGAGCCTTCAAAGTGGATTCTCAGGTAGAACAGGAACGGGAAAAATCTGAGAGCAACTAGTCGAAAGAAATGTGTCACTGTCAACAGTAAAATGTCCAGCCTTCAGTTGATTGTAGCAATCCTGTCTTTGTTTGGGGTATGGAACGATGGTTTGACGGGGACAGAACCCTTGTGATGTAACACATTACTTAATAAGTTCCGGGACTGATATGTAGGGGGTGACATATAGGTGGCCGCCGTGGCGTAGTGGGTAGAGTGCGAGGCTCACACGCCGAAGGGTGTAGGTTCGATTCCAACTCAACACCAATTTTTCGAATTTTTCACAGCACCATCACTTTCGAGTTGCTGACAACACTCAAAGAGTAATAACTGTCTAAGAAAGCTTCTCAAATTACGTCGTTCGGAGTCGGCAGAAAACAGGAGGTCCCTTCTGCTCGTGAGGGAACAGTAGCGCGCACAATGAGCAAACTAGGCCCTGGTCCCCCTTTGGATTGTAGCGCCAACAATTAATATTAATAAAGCTATTTTCGATGACTGATATTTGTTTTTGTTCTCTAATCCCGAAATATAAAAGGCAACCCACGTTTGGGAGATCCTTTACAAACTTTGATAGAACCTAGAAACTCGTCCACAAAGGAAGCCGATTCATTCCTAAGGGAATGACAGTGTATTACAGCAGTGCGTCTTAATAGTAAAAGGTGCTCGCAACGGAAAGGTGTCACAGCCGCAGTTGCTTAAGCTGAAACAATCCTACATTCCGAATCTAATTCTTGTCGCTCTGATAAGGTTTCCCATTCTTTCCAATCAAACTTCATCTGCTGTGGGGGCCTCCCAATAATAATAAATCATCATGTCCAAGGAGTTACGTAACTCATGCTGCAAACGAAGAAAATCAACAAAAAAATTTCCGCTTCACCTTTTATCAAAAAACAAAAGCAAAGAAAAAAAACAATCTGAAAAAACGTGGAATAATAAGGAAGTTATCTTATCGACCACTAATGGCCGGTCGCCGTCGAGGAAAAATCGCTCTGCCATGAAGTACTATTTATCGATCACTATTCCTGCGATAAAGTGTACTTGACTGCTTTTGCTTTGACAGAAATTGCTGGTAATTTGCCTCATTTATGTTTGTGAATTTCACCCCACAAGGGGATGGGGATTAACGCCAAAGATTGAGTGCGGTGGGGAGGGGAAGAGAACTTTATCACTAGGCGCGTTGCCTTCGTTAGCATATCTGCCTAGAGTGGAGAGGATGGAGAAAAGCGGAAAACAAAGAAACTCAAAATGTTTGCTTAAATTGGTTTACGTGATAAAATCACGTTCTCCGACAGTGTGTACCTAGGAATAGAATTTACTTCAATTCGAGAGGGGAGAGAATGCTCCGAGCTTATGAACTTCTGATAGACACTCTCCACACTCTACATCGAGTATCTGTGGCCGCTGGCAACGCTGGTAGACGTTTAAAAGCATTTCTGTGTTGAAACGATGAGCATGAATTTGAGGAAGACATTGACACAATTTTTGAGGCAGAAACACGTGAGTTTGTTTTGATAAGATTGTGTCGTATCTGGGATTTGATACGACAAGGCATGTGCGGTAATTGCTGTTTTTGGCGCTTAGCAAGAATTTAAGGGATTCGCGTGGGACTTTGATCAGATGAGAAGAGACACCATTTGAACATCACATTGGCAAACGGATTAACGACACGTCAAACTACTAAGTAACTCAATTTTTGGAGTGAACGTTCGTTCCCACCATCTGACAGGAGTCCATTTCAAAGCCAATAATAAACTGAAGGTGCCTCTTATTCGAAGGGGAACAAGACCACACACAACCTGAAGTAAAGGGAGCTATGCCCTGGTGCCTTATCGGTTGCAGCGCCATCCAATTCTCCATTTCATTCCTTGGACACGAAGTTGAATAAGCCTCGAATTAAAAGTTTGTCAGGAGCAAGGACTGGCAATAATCTATCGACCAACGAAGCAGCTGCCCCCAAAACAAACCAGAAGAAGATATTTTGTGGTTGTTTTGTTGTTGATCCTGCGGTCATTCGATCCAAGGAAAACTTCAAGCACATGAATTTAATCCTAATAACACGTTGACGAATCGAGAGTATTGCAGCATCGAAAATAAGAAAAAGGAGTTTCTTGGAATTCAACCGAACATGATTCTATAGGAGCTTCATCATCTGAGTCGGTAGTGGGTAATGTGCCACACTTGCATGCCGAGGATTCAATGTTTACCTCCTGGACTTAAGATCTCGCATTTCATTAGCTCTTTCGAGCTTTCGACAATTTTTGAGAAAACGCTCTTTAAATTTCGTCCCTTGGAGTTACCAAGAAATTGAACACGCTTAACACGCGCAATTGCTGAAGAAGTAAGGTCCTCTGGAACTGTTGTTCCACCCCATAATACACCCAATAGTACAACTTACATTGCCAGAAGCGTCAGAAGCGTCAGAAGGGTCACAAGCGTCGGAAGCGTCAGAAGGGTCAAAAGCGTCAGAAGCGTCAGACGCGCCAGGAGCATCAGAAGGGTCAGAATGGTCAGAAGCATCAAAAGCGTCAGAAGTGTCAGAAGCGTCAGAAGCGTCAGACTCGTCAAAAGCGTTAGAAGCGTCAGAAGAGTCAGAAGCGTCAGAAGCGTCAGAAGCGTCAGAAGCGTCAGAAGCGTCAGAAGCGTCAGAAGCGTCAGAAGCGTCAGAAGCGTCAGAAGCGTCAGAAGCGTCAGAAGCGTCAGAAGCGTCAGAAGCGTCAGAAGCGTCAGAAGCGTCAGAAGCGTCAGAAGCATCAGAAGCGTCAGAAGCGTTAGAAGCGTCAGAAGCGTCAGAAGCGTCAGAAGCGTCAGAAGCGTCAGAAGCGTCAGAAGCGTCAGAAGTGTCAGAAGCGTCAAAAGCGTCAAAAGCGTCAGAAGCGTCAGAAGTGTCAGAAGCGACAGAAGCGCCAGAGGCATCAGAAACGTTAAAAGCGTCGAAAGCGTTAGAAGCGTCAGAAGGGTCAGAAGCATCAAAAGCGTCAGAGGTGATAGAAGTGTCAGAAGTGTCAGAAGCATAAGAAGTGTCAGAGGCAACAGAAACGTCAGAATCGTCAAAAGCGTTAGAAGCGTCAGAAGGGCCAGAAGCGTTAAAAGCGTCAGAAGCGTCAGAAGGGTCAGTAGTTTCAGAAGTGTCGGAAGTAACAGAAGCGTCAGAAGTGTCAGAAGGGTCAGAAGCGTTAAAAGCGTCAGAAGCGTCAGAAGCGTCAGAAGCGTCAGAAGCGTCAGAAGCGTCAGAAGCGTCAGAAGCGTCAGAAGCGTCAGAAGGGTCAGAAGTTTCAGAAGTGTCAGAAGTATCAGGAGCGTCAGAAGTGTCAGAAAGGTCAGAAGGGTCAGAAGTGTGAGAAGTATCAGAAGCGTCAGAAGCGTCAGAAGCGTCAGAAGCGTCAGAAGCGTCAGAAGCGTCAGAAGCGTCAGAAGCGTCAGAAGCGTCAGAAGCGTCAGAAGCATCAGAAGCGTCAGAAGCATCAGAAGCGTCAGAAGCGTCAGAAGCGTTAGAAGCGTCAGAAGCGTCAGAAGTGTCAGAAGCGTCAGAAGCTTCAGAAGAGTCAGAAGTTTCAGAAGTGTCAGAAGTATCAGAAGCGTCAGAAGTGTCAGAAGGGTCAGAAGGGTCAGAAGTGTGAGAAGTATCAGAAGCGTCAGAAGCGTCAGAAGCGTCAGAAGTGTCAGAAGTATCAGAAGCGTCAGAAGTGTCAGAAGGGTCAGAAGGGTCAGAAGTGTCAGAAGTGTGAGAAGTATCAGAAGCGTCAGAAGCGTCAGAAGCGTCAGAAGCGTCAGAAGCGTCAGAAGCGTCAGAAGCGTCAGAAGCGTGAGAAGCGTCAGAAGCGTCAGAAGCGTGAGAAGCGTCAGAAGTGTCAGAAGCGTTAGGAACGTAAGAAGGGTGAAAAGCGTCAGAAGCGTCAGAAGCGTCAGAAGGCTCAGAAGCGTCAGAAGTGTTAGAAGTGTCAGAAGCGTCCGAAGCGTCCGAAGCGTCAGAAGCGTTAGAAAAGTTAGAAGAGTCAGAAGCGTCAGAAGGGTCGGAAGCGTTAGAAACGACAGAAGGGTCAGAAGTATTAAATGCGTCAGAAGTGTTAGAAGCGTCATAAGTGTCAGAACAGCTAGAGAGGTCAGAAGCGTCAGAAGGGTGTAAATGTGATTGCCTCTCCCTCATATGAGCCGTACAATGAAAGAGGAGTTTAGGTAACATATCCAGTTCATACCAAGGCAATACCGAGACACCGAGAGTGGTGCCAAACAGGAAGTTCATATTCAAACCAATCATCAAAATTTAATTGAAATTTTTAAGGTTTCGTTTTGTTCACACTTTCCTTCAAATGAACATGCAAAACGCTCTTCAACTTATCCCATTGCTTTTCCACTGCTGGTCAATCTCATAAAGCTTACGACTTTCCTTCCTCGAAGCACTTAAAAGTAACTATCGTATAATTCGTTCCTTAACAGTGCATTAATCCAAGCGATTCCGACGCAGGATCTCTCAAGTCTTATGACCCGACAGCAAATTCTCGTCTATTCATTCCCTTCCCTTTCATTATTTCATATTATGCCCCTGCTGGCTGTTCTCTCATCAGCACACCATTAGCCGGGCGCTAAGAGGCGGGATAAAAATAACAGTAACCGTTATGCAGCAGTACGTAAACCATAATAATTTCACGCGCTCTCGTTAAATGACATCACACAAGGGGGAATCTGACTGTAACTCCACCGGCAACAGAAAACAACGCATAATGACTTTCACGCCGTGAAAAACAAGATTTTTTCATTACGAGGCCATAATCCTAGATTCAGGATGGGACCTGCAAGGGGGATGGCGTGCACAAGGTAAACGGTGTGTGCGTGCGTACAATTATATCAAAAATTCATTAGTAGGTCAAATGCGCGGAGTTATCGCTCTCTCCATCAAAAATGGAGGCCATCCAAAGCAGAGTCTACCATCGGTCCCTGGCGCCACACGCTGGTGTGTGTGGGTGCGTGAACAAAAGAAAAAAAACCCACGTCGAGCCAAATTGTCTGCAGATAAAGCTTAGCCCGTCGAACAAAGAAAACACCAACAAAGACCCCACAAAAATCAAAAAAAGGAAAAACGGAACACAACGAGCCCATTTTTGCAAGGACAGTGGATGAGATAAAAGAGAAAGGACACATTAGAGCAGCATCTGTCTCACCAACACACAGAAGACTGCGGACTGAGAATAAGAGCAAATTTTCTGCTACAATGTCTGCAGCGCCATCCGGCTTTGGGCAGTGAGGGAACTAACTATCGACTCAATTTAATTTGTCCGTACCACTTCCCGTAGAAAGTACACACACACACACATACACGGGCGCATCCATCGTGTCGCCTGACACACTGACAGGAGATTGCGAACGTTTTGTAATCTCTCACTCTGCTGCTGCGGTAAATCCCCCGGAAGGCTGGGGAAGGCGCGCAGTGATAGCTCCCGCGCACACGCACACACAAACACCAGCACCCAGCCGCTCGTTCGTTAAGTTTTTCGTTGGATTCTTTTGCGCCATTGCCGAAGCATAATGCAGCTATCGTACGCACACTCTACGACTGGCACAGGTCTTCTCTTTACTTGTTGCTGAGGAGTGCCGTAGTGGCGGCAGCCCCTGGACGGACAGCACTGTGAACAAAGGTCTTCTCGAGAATTTCACTATCAGCAGAGAGGGCAAGAAAATCGCATTATGTCTCTACACCATAACGTTGAATGAGAAGAAGACAACAACGGCGACGACGACGACGAAGAAAAAAAAAAAATTACGTATACGCCACGTTGTCGCACTCCTCATATTGGTTTGGTTTGGTTTGGTTTCATTTTCCCACCGTGGGGTGCTCATGCGACACCCATAAATTTCACGATTTGACGACGGCTCTGGGAGATGGAGAAAATCGCAGGAAAGTAGACTGCAGAAGGATTTTTCGCACTTTGTCAATTCTTCTCTCCACACACACACAGTGTCTCTCTCTCTCTCGCTGGGACGATTCCCCTCTCTCTTTCTGAGTGAAAATCAGATTTGCGTTTGTGCCATCCCCCGTTATTCTATTGCAGAGGTAGGCTCTGTCCCACGAGCTCATCAAGGATGGGTGGGGGCGAAAAAAAAAATGAATTCAATTGAATTATGCAAAACAAGTCGACACCCACACAGGTCTGCACATACACCCACCACCGCAGCATGCAATCAGGACAAATCGAACGCGTCCATCCACCTACTCGCCGTTCAACTTGTTGGCCTAGCATGTGCCAGTGCGCGGTGGCTTGTTGGCGTTTGTTTCGCATTTCACTTCCAGAGATGTGCAAGTGGTCGTCGGCAATCAGTCGGGAATTGTTTGGGGGCGGCTGACAGAGGAAATCGAATCGAATCGAGGTGAGGACAACTGGCGGCTGATACTCATCGATGTCGACTGCTGCTGAGTGCGGCGACTGTGGGCGTCATGGATTGGTGATTAGTACTAATGTCGGCATTAGGTTAAGTTAATGAATTGACGTGGAAATGGCAGAAGGACGAAGGGAGCTCAGGGCTCTAAGTGATGTTTGAAGCTGCGCCTCGCTGACTGATGACCTGATGATGCAGACTGGAGGGTGTTTGGTAGGCGACTTGAATTGGCACCTGTGTTGAAATTTAACTTTGAATTGGAATGAAATTCCTTTGTATGGACACGGTTTCTTCTTTTGTACAAAGCAGAATCACAGCTTGTCCCTATGGGGCCATTACTTTTTTCTCGGGGCATAGATTAATAATCAGCTTGAAAATCCGCATTAAACTGATTGTTGTGAAGCAAGCCGGACAGCAATCGAATAAGTAACTGAAGCTCAGATTTATTGGAAAGGCGCGAGTAACACTTGCACATGAAGGGTTTCGTCTTCTAGTTGATACACGCAATTCTTGTACGTACTGGAGCCTAAATATGTTTGTTTGAGTTTAAACCAGAATGTCTACAGGAAATTCAATCGAAGTTATCATCTTAAGCAGCATTAAGATATTTTTTAGATCTAAGTGAACAGCGGTGAAAAACTTGAGGAGGGAATAATATAATGGTGGGACACCTAATAGCGTGCTGAACGAAAATCCGTTTCGCTGTTCGGTACTGCATGTGGTCCAGTCCACAGGGTGATAGGGGCTTAGCTTACTAATCCACTCCTCATGTTGTGCGCGCTGCTGCTCTCTCACGAGTAGAAGAGCTCTACAGTTTTCTTGCCAACTCCGAACGGCGAACTTTTAGGAAGCTTTTTTCTTCGACAATATTACTCTTTACGTGTTGTCGGCAGCTGGAAAGAGCTGGTGCCGTGAAAATTCAACGTGTTCAGCCGGAAATCGAACCCAGACCTTCAGCGAGTGAGTGTCGCACTCTAGCCACGACGCCATAGTACCAACACCACCGACAAATAGTTGTTTTCGATGGAGCATAGTCCCTGTCATAGAGATAGGCAAGAGTGATTCTGCGTTTGATTTCGGTACTGATGGTGTTGTCCTTATTTGCCGCACAGCCGAGGAAGACGAAGTCCTTGAGTACCTCGAAGTTTCTGCTGTCTAGTGTGACGCAATGCTTGGGGCAACATTCTTGCTGATTTAAACCCAAGACATCCCTTCGATATCCTTTATCCCAATGATCCATCCTATGTTCCGTCTCATATGAATCGGAAACCTTCCACACTAGATCTATTCCTAACTAACATGCCCGACCTTTTCACGTCTCCCGTTAATCTCAATGAACTCAGTTCTGATCACTTACCTGTTAAATGTAGTACTATTGTTTCCCCATTACCTTGTTCAAACTATATATTTGATGTTAAAAATGCCGATTGGGTACTGTTTAAGAGCCTGATACGATCCAAGCTAGAAAACACATTGATACAAAATACTAGTCAAAGTCATATAGAACACAACGTCAAGAACTTTACAAAAGCCATTGTAGAGAGCTTTGATCAGTCAGACCCTAAAAAATGGCTCTAAGGCAGGCATCGAATGTCCTACCGCACTTCATCGTTCAATTCATTAAGCTCAGGAATACATGTAGAAAGAGATGGAGGCGAACGAGAAATGATTTTTTATTGTATTGAGTATAAAAAAATGAACTCAATAGTAAAATATGCCATTGCTCATTTTCGAAATGAATCGTGGAACGAAAAACTTCAAGGATTAGATAAAGGGAGCAAACCATTTTGGAACATAGTTAAGGTGATTAAGAAGAATCGCACTTATGTTTCGCCACTTAAAATAGATAATTCGGTGATACTTTCTTGTTCAGGAAAAGCAAATGCACTAGCCAATAGCTTTTTAAATCACACGACAACCTATAATGCGAATTCATCCTCAGAAATTAAATCTGCGGTTGAGCATTCCATAAATTTCGTCCAATCTCAATGCGTATCAAACTACGATGCAATCTCTTTGAAAGAACTTCAACTTCAGGTAAAACACTTAAAAATAAGGAAATCCCCTGGCTTTGACGGTATTAGAAATGTTTGTCTGACAAATCTCCCAAAGTATGCTCTTGTAAAACTAATGAATATTTTCAATTCGTGCCTTAGGTTTGGTTATTTTCCAAATCAATGGAAATCTGCAAAAATAATCCCAATACTAAAGCCCGATAAAGACTCAAATCTAGCTTCAAGCTACAGACCAATTAGCTTACTTAGTTCTCTTAGTAAATGCTTCGAAAAGTAAATAAAGAAAAGACTGATCTCCTTTGTGGAGACCAATTCTATCTTGCCTCCAGAGCAGTTCGGTTTTAGAGCTCTTCATAGCACTACCCACCAAGTGCATCGTATTACACAAGATGTAAAAATCAATTTGTCGGGTGGCAAAAGTACTGGCATGGTTTTACTTGATATGGAAAAAGCATTTGATACCGTTTGGCATGACGCTTTGATTCACAAACTAGTAAGTGTTAAAATCCCTATGTACCTTGTAAAAGTCATTCAGTCTTTCCTATCTCAACGAAGTTTTAAAGTTACCATTAATGCGTGCTCTTCTGAAAACAAAATAATTAACTCTGGAGTCCCTCAAGGTTCCGTTCTTGGTCCTATTTTATACAACCTGTACACCTCTGACTTTCCCAGTTTGACTAACTGTAGCATCGCTCTATTTGCCGATGACACTTGCATTTATTCATCAGATATACTCGCTTTCAATATTGAAACCAACTTACAATCTACCATAAATTGAAGAATATTGTAACAACTGGAGGATCAAAATTAACGCTTCTAAGACACATGCTATCTTTTTTACTCGTAAAAGAAAAGCTTGTCTACTACCAAGCAACAAACCTACTATCAATGGAATTCAGTTGGAATGGAGACCTAACGTAAAGTACCTCGGCATTTACTTGGACAAGCGTCTTACATTTTGTTTTCACGTGCAATATATAATAAAAAAAAATTAATAAAACTATTCGTATCGTTTATCCTTTTATTTGCAGAAATTGGAGACTGAACAATGCAAACAAATTTCGAATTTTTAAAGCGATCTTTCTGCCCATTATGTTTTATGCGTCTCCTGTCTGGGGTAATTGCGCGATAAGTCACTTGCGAAAGCTACAGACTGCACAAAACAAATTGCTTAAATTAATATTAAACCTCCCATGGTTCTTCCCTACCAAATATTTACATGAACTGGCTGGCATTGATATGGTAGCAGAAAGACTTGAAAATTTAAGATGCAAATATAACTTCTCGTGTTTGTCTTCACAAAATCCCTATATTTCCAATTTGACGCATTAAATTATTGTGCAATCTAGTTAATATAATAATTGTATTCTATTCTTTTCCCTCACATCTATTTATTCTTTTTTGTTTATTCTTTATTATTTATTTTTGTGTTTATTATATGTATATATATATATTTATTTATTTAGTTATTTATTTATTTATTTATTTATTTAGTTATTCATTTATTAATTTATTAATCTATTTATATATTTATTTACTTATTTATTTATTTATTTATTTATTTATTTATTTATTTATTTGTTTATTTATTTATGTATTTACCTATGTATTTATTTATTTAATAATAGAATGGATCATTTCCCTTAAATTTGATTTATTCTTACTCATATGTGCAATTACTTATTTTTCTTATGATTATATTTATTTTCATACTCTTCGTTTATATGTATATCTTTACAATTCATTTGTGTCATTAGTATAATTATGAAGGTACTTACGTTCCTTTATAATTTTACGCATATTATACATATATACTTTTTTGTTCGACTTCAATACTATTGTTATATAGTCCTAACACCACTTCTCTTGTCCCTACAATGGACAAATACCTTGATTATGTTTTAATGAAGGTTTTTTATAATGGCTTTTTCCTTCAAAATGTATAACAAGATCTGTGATATTATTGTAACCAATTTTATGAATTTTGTAGTAGTAAGGTACAATAACCATATCTCTCCAAACAAATTTTGTAAACTATAGAAATTGTTAAAATGATGTCAAATAAAATAAAATAACGCTATGTCCGACATGTCGATGTTGTATGTTTTTCCTTGATAACAGCATGAACTCAGTTCTGCCCTCATTTACGGCCAGAACCCGCAAACGCCTCATTGCCGGTTCGTTGTGTTCGTTTACTCACGTCAAGCCAGTAATTGGTGGTCGCCGTGACGTAGTGGGTAGAGTGCGACGCTCACACACCGAAGGGTCTAGGTTCGATTGCCATCTGAACACCTCGAATTTTTCACGGCACCATCCCTTTCGAGCTGCTGACAACACTCAAAGAGTAATAACTGTCAAAGAAAGCTTCCAAAATCTCGCCGTTCGGAGTCCGCAAGAAACTGTAGGTTCCTTCTATTCGTGACAGAAGAGTAGCTGGCACAATACGATTAGTTGATGAGCACGCTAAGCCTTGATAACCCTTTAGAATGTAGCGCCAACATTTACGGCTTATATCACAGGGTCCAGGCAAGACTAAACGCCTTAGTTACCCAAGAACCAAACTGAGATCATTTTTTAGGTTCAATCACCTCACCTTGGTGACCTCTTCCGCTTTTTTGGGCGCAGCGCCCGGTTGAGAATGCAACTCCACACTGAGAAGGGATAGTCCCCTGATCGTCTTGCCTAGTTGTGCTTAAATTACGAACTAGACAAGTCAGGACAGTACACTATCCTCGATTCTACCCGCGACGTTAGGTGGTAAACCACAGCCAGCACGATGCTTCCACAAGGGGGCCTACCGCACGGCCGGACTGGACTGGCCGGGCTCCTGACCTCCCGTGGCACCAGAATATAGACTTTGGTCAAGCTGTCATTACCAGTCAGGTTCCCTCAAAGCCTGGGTCTGTTAGCCGCCATCCCGCTTTTTCTCCGTCTCTTCTCCGTCTTTTCTCCGTCTTTTCTCCGTCTTTTCTCTGTCTTTTCTCCATCAGTGTTTCCGTTGTCACTATAAATAGTGATCAGATGTGATGAATCATGTGATTCATGAATCCAGTCACGTCATCTGGTGTCAATGGAACAGTAGCCTTCATATCCTTAACCTCTTTAAAAGAAGTCACTCTTAGTCCGAAATTGCACACAGACTACAAACATTTTTTTTTCGTTCGCCCCCCGGGATTTTAGACTTTTCCTCCGCCTCATCAGCACTCCTTAAATCATCAAGTGACTGAGAACGCCAATGAACATCTGTTTTGCATCCCACCACTCCCGCTATTCCTCATCCAGCCACTCGCCGTCTCAATTGTTTCCACTTCCAGCAGCATTGTCGTCAACATTTCTGCGAAATTCAATACATCCGGGACTTCTAAATTATGACTACAACTCCGAAGTGCGACAGACATCGCCCCTTCCACGGTAACCTCGTTTTTGTGACCGCCACAGACGATAATCGAACAAGGGGCCTACAAGCTCCGCCATTAAATACAATTCGCAATAGGTCTGCTCTCCGCAAAGCGAACGTTGTCCTTATTACGAGTCCTTTTATTTTTTTCCCATTTTTCAGCCCACACATACACCAACAGTCGTTCATCTGGAGAGTCGTTGGCGGGGCGAGCGTAGTTGACATTTTGCGGAATGATGACTGGCATCATTGTTTACTCGCCGCAAAGGATCCTACGGGGAGCACCAAACACACACAATTACGTGTTTAGGGATATTCCAACCGCCCCGCCCCGCGCCGCTTCGTCTATTCCCAAATCATGTCGTTCGCCCGCAGCACACAGAAGTAGGTAGGTCAATTGATGTGCCAACTGTGCGCCACATGTCAAGCGCAAGATGGAACAAAAAGGCACTTCTTCCGTGCGGGGGGCGTTGGGCGTTGGGCGTCTCGCTGGGGACATGACAATATTGGGCCACATGACAAACTTGACACACAGCCAGTGTGCCGCACGTATCGCTCTGGAGGAGTTAATGTCGACCACCCGTCCCCGCCACAGAAACCTTTTTCAATACATTAGGCCCGGCGGCGTTCCCTGGGCAGCGCGGGGCGGACTCACTTTTGTGTATTTGGATGGAGATGTGTCATCGAAAATATTTAGTCGCACTGAAGTGATACAAACATTCCCATTCAGCGCTGTGGAGGGGTGGGAGGGGAGGTGGTTCAAGGAAACATCGCCGGATAGGTAATATCCTGTCAAACAATTGAGTTGAGGCGGTCATGGGATCCCCTGGGAAATCTTCTCGTCGTTCTTTATGGGGCGCAACCATTTTAATCATTTGACGAGAGGCGAGGGGACTCGTGTGTTCTTCAATATTGCGGTCGAGATGCGAACAAAGGCGTTCGATAAGAACAGCAAAAAAGGACGAAAATCAATGGAAGATGTAACCTAGCCTCACCTATTGTTGTGTTTGGGGAAGGTTGGTGTGCCGGATGAGATGAGATGTCATTTGATGCTTTGTGACTGGAGTCCTGTTCATGGTCAGATGGAATGTGGGGCAAGGTGGGGCAGAAGAGACCCTGGGCCACTCGACGAGGCTCTGGAGGGTGCTCAGGGCAAGAGGTTTAACTGACTCTTAAGTGTGATCCTGTCACTTTAGCGCGGAGGTCGCTCGTTGCTTGGGGTTAGTCATGGTCAAGTGCAATCGCTTTTAGGGGACTTTCGAGTGTAGAATCGACTCTCACAAAGCAGGCCACTGGGTCTTTGCTAAATCAACATTCCAGTCGCCTGAGGGTTTGGAAACTAACGAGCACTTGCGACACTTGTTCCTCTTATTGAGGCCAGAAAATGTACTTAGGTGGCCCAGAACATGGTTTCAATGTGCCAATGACGTTGACAGCCGCTTGGGTATTTCCGGTTTGAATCTAGAACATGCAAAAGTGCCAAGCGGTAACTGGGTACTTGGGCACTTTAAAACTAACAATAATTGGCTTGCGCAACAGGCCACAGAGGAACCAGGGCCTAGCTTGCTCATCAGCTACGCGTGTTGTGGGCGCTATTGTTCTCTCACCAGTGGTAGTTCTTTGCCGACACCGGACGGCGAAGTTTGAGAAGTTGGAGTGTTGTCAGCAGCTCGAGAGAAAAATTCGAGGTGTCCACCCGAGAATAGAACCTGGAGCGTCGGCGTGTGAGTGTCACATTCTACTCACTACGCCACGGCGGCCCTTGGTTCAGTCACTTTGTTGCAGTTTAATTGTAAACGGTAGACAAGTGTTGCATCACTCGGTGATAGGACCAGTTTAAAATTCAGTAAGCGTCCAGAAGTGGCACACTGAACAAGTTGCAATCCCATTTAGGCTTGAAGATGGGCATTGTGGTGTCACACGGATCGGGGAGTTCCTCTCCTTTGTTGAGGTCTTCTGCAATGTGCTCGAGTTGTTTCTGATTCAAGCAAGTCTCCGATTTTCAAGGAAGTCTAACCCTAAAGGTGTTTCTTTTTGTCTAGATAAAGCTTTATTTTCCAAAAGGGAGACGGTGAACTCATTCCTGCGACAGATGCGTTACGGTGAAGGCAAAGCCAGCGTGTGTGTCAATGAGGTCGGTCTGTTTCTATCACAACTAAATGAATGTCAGAATGATAACTCTTCGTTGTCCTTAGGGAAGCATCAAGTTTGCTCGGCTAGCCGCAAGCATCGCTGTCTCTACCACTTAACAATTTCGGGTTAGTACGAGTTCTTCATATTTGGCATTGTTTGAGACTGCCCAAGGCTATAAAGTGGAGCACAGGATATATTTGGTGATATATTAACGTCTCTTTTTAACTGTCTTAATAATAATGATAATTGTTGGCGCTACAGTCCAAAGGGGGACCAGGGCCTAGCTTGCTAATCAACTACTCGTCTTGTGTGCGCTACTGTTCTCTCACGTGTAGAAGGGAGCTACCGCTTTTGGCCGACTCCGAATGGCGAAATCGAGAAGCTTTCTTAGACAGTTATTACTCTTTGAGTGTTGTGCGTTTGCCTGCACTCGTCGTCAAACAATGGGTTCCTTCTGGGTGGTGACGTGAAACCCAGCACATCAGTGGCAGCTTCTTTGATGGCTTCTTGACAACTTTTCCAGTCTTCCCTTATAGCTTGAACATGCAACATCGAACTCTGAGTTTCAGGGTAACTTGGTCTGCAAAGTAGTAGCTTTCCGAAGGCGTTTTGTCTGTCTCGATTCCGTTGATCTCTCATTATCAGGGTTCTTACCTTGGCTACAACAAGGCGATAATCCGAGTCGATGTTTGCACATCGAAGGGTTCGGACATCGAGAATATTGGATAAGTGTCTGACGTCGATAGCTACGTGATCAATCTGATTGACGATGGGTTGGTCGGGGAATCGGTTATTTGAAGATATTTAGGTGAGGGGTTCAGACAGAGGGGTTCCGCCCCGAGGCGAAGTTCAACAGCATGAGTCCGTTTCCAATTGTATTGTCATACAACATCGCTAACTTCAACAAATATGAGCTTTGAGGTCCATTTGCTAGCCCACAATTAACAATATATGATGCCCATGAGGAGGAAACAAAGACTTTGCGTATCAAGGCTTATAACCGCAATGTATACCAATTTGTTTTCTTTTTTGGTTCTTCGGCTGCCCTAAAGGTTTATGATCTTGAGGTATTGAGAACACAACCTAAATAACTTACCCAACATTCGGTGTCTTTGCAAAGTACCCGAAACAGAGTCCTTAACAAGAGTTTCATGCTTGTGCTGCAAAATTGCTGTGGAACTTGATAAGCAGAAGCCTTCAATCCTTTGCGCGCCGATGTCTAATTTTAAATGTACACTGGTTAATTATCATCATCATCACCAACAATAAACGACCTACGTAACTTAAAAGCATATAAAAAGTATTGGGTCCGCAAGAGGAATCATAAGAAAAGGCATTAAACAATCAAGGCAGTCGTGGGGGAGGTCGGTAGTAGGATAGAGCAGCCTCCCGCATCATGTATCGGGTATAGCTAAGCTTCAAGCGAAATAAAGTCATATCCTGTTGCGGTACATATTGTTGGTTGTGTTGAAGCCATAGTTCAAACAGATATATCACACGTATGCTACACTTTCTAGCTTCCTGTGTCTGCCTTTAAGGTATAGGGGTAGAATTGAAAATCTCTGCACTTTGTAGGGCCTGAGTCCACCTTGGGACTACTCGCATCCTTAGTTAGGGCTTCCGCCGGCGGTTGGGTCTCCCATGAGCAACTGCATGAAATGGAGGTTACTGCCTGCTAGTACAACGGACCTGTTTTTCATTCAGAGCGGTTCAGTGCAGTGTATCGCCTTCCAAGGTGGGGCCGTGAAAAATTCGAAAAATTTGTGTTGAGCTGGGAGTCGAACCTAGACCCTTCGGCGTGTGAGCATCGCACTCTACCTACTACGCCACGGCGACCACTGATTTAATACTTGAGGCTTATTTGAAGGGCAACTTACCTCTGGTTTAGGATAACTTCATTGTAAGGGATTCAAATAAATGTCCATATCCCACACATGCTTAAGGGTACACTTATTTGGCCCTCTATCTTTCAGCTTAAGTCTGAACTTGGATACCTATCCAGCTGACTGCGTCCGGTGTAACTGATATATTATCTTGCTTTCAGGGCCATAGTGGTGAAGCTCTTGAGAATGCACGAACAAAGGTGAAAATTATGGCAGATATCACCAAGCTTTCAACTGGCACCATTCATACCATTCTTCCGGACCATTTTAGCCTCTCAAAGGTCAGTGCAAGGTGGGTGCCACGAATGCTCACAGCGCCTCAGAAAAGTGTGAGAACCTCATGCTGTAGAGAGCTTTTGGAGATGGGTAGTGAGAACGCGGACGGTGTTATGGACCGAATTGTTGCTGGGTTCACCACTATGACCCTGAAAGCAAACAAGTGTCCATCCAGTGGCATAAAACAGGAACAGACTCCCCGAAGAAGTTCTAAGTCACTCCGTTTGCCGGGAAGCTCATGGCTACAGTTTTTTGGGACTCAAAGGGAATCGTGTTCATTGATTACAAAAAAAAGGTGAAACCATCAACGCCACATCCTACGCTTCAACTTTAATAATTTAATAATAATTGTTGTCGCGACAGTCCACAGAGGGACCAGGGCCTAGCGTGCTTATCAACTACTCGTGTTGTGGGCGCTCATCAACTGCTCGTGTTGTGCGCGCTACTGTTCACTCACGAGAAGAAGCGATCTACAGTTTTTGCCGATTCTGAAAGGCGAAGTTTGAGAAGCTTTCTTAGACAGTTAGAACTCTTTGGGTGTTATCAGCAGCTCGAAAGATGTGATGCCGTGAAAAATTCGGGCTGTTCAGCTGGGAATCGAAACTAGACCCTTCAGCGTGTGAGCGTCGCACTCTACCCACTACGCCACGGTAGCCACAATAATAATGCATAACTTACGGGAGGAAATTAAAAAAAAAAGATAGGGTAACCTCGCAGCGGGTGTGTTGCTTCTTCATGACATCGCACCTGTTCACACGGCGCTAGTCTTCAAGGCTGCTGCTAGGGATTGTGGTTTCGAAGAAATCCAACACCTACCCTATAGTCCAGACCTTGCCTTCGTGGAGAAAGATTTTCGGATGATGAATAACTCAATTTGGCAATAAATGAGTATTTTGCAGAGAAAGAGGAAATTTATTTTTGTGAATTTGAAAAAGTGAAACAAATGTGAGTTAACACTTCGATCCAATCCTAAAATACACTGGCCAAGCAATACAATCTGGAATGCATAAACATTATGGTTTATGACACAAACGATCCCAAAATCCAAGAAACCACTTGAATATCGGAATGATTTTCAAACAAGTGCATCGGTTTACATTTCAACCCCCATCCACAACACATCAGATTAAGAATACCGAAGTGACTGACTCCGAGCAGCATCCTACAAAAAGTAATCGAGATCCAGACGTCGATCGGTCCAGTCATCGAGATCTAGTTGTCGTACGGTCCAGTCATAGGACGTCCCAGTCCTTGAATGGCCCAGTAGTATTTGGCATTTCTGTTTTAAATATCTAAATTGTACCGTCTTTTAAATAAAGTTTTTTTATTTTTACTTCATCTTCTTCTTGTGGAGCCGGTGTGGACCTGGGGCTCAACCAACATGCTTCTCCAGCCAGCACGATCTTTCGCAAGCTGTCTCCAGTTGCGCACTCCAAGTTGGTTGAGGACCTTCTCCACTTGTGTGCGCCACTTTAGTCTAGGCCGTCCTCTGTTGCGTTGACCCAATGGCACGGATTCAAAGACATTTCGGGCCGGAACAGTGGTGTCCATACGCTCTACATGGCCTAGCCATCTTAAGCGTTGTATCCGTAGACGCTTGACCAGGCTCATGCCGCCGTACAGCCCATACAGTTCGTGGTTGAATCTTCTCCTCCAGATGCCATCAACGCAAACAGGACCAAAAATAGCACGGAAACCATTTCTCTCGAAAAGACTAACGGCTTCCTCATGCGCTTTTAGTCACGTTTAAGTTTCCGTTCCTCAGGGTGAGACTGGGGCGATCAAGTTGCTTAGTCTTTCGAGAGAGGGCTTTATTACTCAACTACCTCTTGAGCCCAGAGAAAGAGCGATTTTTAGGAGTGTTTCTGCGTTTGATTTCGGTACTGTTGTTGTTGGCCCACTGGCCGCCGTGGTGTAGTGGGTAGAGTGAGATGCTAACACGCCGAAATTGTTGTGACTATTTACCGCGGAGCCGAGGTAGACGTAGTCCTTGACTACCTCGAAGTTTCTGCTGCCTAGTGTGACGCTCTGTCCGAGACGTCGATGTTGTGTGTCCTTTCTTGATGACAGCATGTACTTCGTTTTGTCCTCATTTACCGCCAGACCCACTAAAGCCGTTCCCGCTTTAATGCCAACAAACGCCTCATTGACGGCTCGCTGTGTTCGTTCAATCATCTCAATGTCATCAGCGTAAGCTAGCAATTGAACTGACTTTTGGAAGATCGTGCCTCTGGTCTTGGCTTGTGAGTAACGCACGATCTTCTCGAGGATGATGTTAAAGAAGTCACATGACAGTGCTTCACCTTGTCTAAAACCTTTTTTGACATTGAAGGTCTCGGTGAGTTCGTTACCGACCTTGACCGAGCAGCGACAGTTAACCATCGTCATCCTAAACAATCTGACGAGTTTGGAAGGAATGGCAAAACTAGACATGGAACTGTATAGCTCATCTCTATGCACACTGTCATATGCGTCCCTGAAATCGACGAATAGGTGGTGAGTGTCACTTCTTGGGTCTTTTCCAGGATCTGCAGTGATGTGAAGTTCTGGTCTATTGGGAATTTCCCTGGTCTGAAACCACACTAACTGGGACCTATCAGGTTGTATACAAAAGGATTCAGGCGCTCACAAAATACCGCGGACCATGACGAAGCAGCGAGAGTTCTCCATCGTCATCCTACACAATCTGACGAGTTTGAACAGAGTGCCAAAACTAGACATGGCACTGCTTATGCATATGCTTGTCTCTATGCACGTTGTCATATGCAGTCTAAAAATCGAAGAATAGGTGATGAGTGTCGATTCGCACTTCTTGAGCCTTTACTAGGATGAGCCTGGTAAAGATCTAGTCTATCGTGGACTTCCTTGGCTTGAAACCACATTGATAGAGACCTATCAGGTCATGGACAGACGGTTTCAGACGCTCACACGATGCGTCAGAGAGGATCTTGTATGCGATGTTCAGGAGGATAATCCCTCGGTTGTTGGCGCAGTCAAATGGGCATCTCTTCTTCGACGCTGAGATTCCACTAATCGGGCATGCTTTCCTCCGACCATATCCTACAGATCAGCTGGTGCATGCGCCCAAACAGGTCATCTCCAGCTGCTTTGAATAGTTCTGCGTGCAGTCCGTCCGATCCAGCAGCTTTGTTCGACTTTAGCTGTCTTCAATCGTCTAAGTCGGGGGAACGGAATTCTTGTCTATCATCGTCCAAATCGAATGAAACATTCTGCCTAACAGCGGGATTTGCGTAGTCATCGCCGTTTAGGAGTCTGCAGAAATGATCCTTCCAGATTCTCAGCACAGACTGCGACTGTACTACTAGTTGTCCATTCTGGTTCCGGCAGGCCTTGGTCCGAACCTTTTATTCTCCGGATAGCTGTTTTACCTTTCGGTAAAGCTTTCGGACTTCATTCCTGCCATAACACCTTTCCATATCCTTGACTGCGCGCTTCTCATGCTCCTTCTTTTTCCTTCTAAGAAGTCGGTGCTCTTCCCTTCTTCTCAGTTCGTAGAGCTCACTGGGAAACAAATAAATTAATTTCCATTGATGTTAGGGAAGGTTACAGTGAAAAATGAAAAGAATTAAAATTGAATTCGCATTTTCATTCATATCGATACCGAGAATATATTGAACGACCGTCGTTTGAAAGATCAAATCCCTCTTGGGATCAATAATTTCCTCTAGAAAATTCCAGTTCTCGTCCTCCCCCACCCATTCCCTTACCCCAAGTAAGTTCGATAAATAATTTCAGTCCCACTGCCACCCCCAGCTCGCCCATATGCAAAATCAAACATTTGCATGTTGCACATGAAACATCCATAAATCCAGCTCGTTCCCTTCTCATAATCTAACAAGACTTCACTCACTATGGCCCACGATCACGCACAATGAAACCATTCCGGCATCGCGAACAATCTAAATTGCATTATTCATAAAGAGGAACGAGCGCCACGAACGAAAGGAAGAAAAAAAACAACAGCCAGCCACAAAATAACCAGCGATCCATCATCATAAAGGATATGCTCGCTGCACAATAGACGGACAGCGCGTATGAGTGTGGGCAACGTGGCTGAGGACTTCTAATGATAAAACATGGAATTCTGGAATATGAATGCACAGTAATTACCCGTTTCTTTGTTGCTTGCTTCGCCCACCGCGTCGCACCGCGCTGCTGCGCTGCAAAATACCAAGCGGATGTCCTGCGTTGGCTGCCTATACAGCTGCACAGACACACAGTCCACCAGAGCTAACGATGCATTACAGGACAACAATTAGAGTTATTTTTATTGCATTAATTACTGCGTCTGCGGGGAGTGGGCGGCAGGGGGTCCCATATCGGCCCCCATCGCGCACACATGTCTTGTGGTAATGGATTTGGCGAGAACAATGGGATGACAAGTTGGAAAATCGCATGATTGTGGCACTTTGTGGCGCCCATGAATGTGACGGTGGAGCGCGGGAGCTGAGCTGGGAGTGGTGGAGCATTTTTCGTTTTGTTTACTATTTAGGAGCAAATCGCATGCAATGCTGAAAACAGTTTCGGAATACTAATGGCCGGGGATAAACCTTGCGCTTTAGCACGTAGAATGGATAGAATCTAAATAACCTGCAGCCAGTGAGGACGGAAGGTAGGAGCGGGGGAGAAACTGACAAAATTGCATTTTGCACAGTGCACGGAAGGAAAACAAAAGAGAAGCACTGGGACTTGGCTCTTATCATCGGATCGGGGGGCTTGCTTGGAAAGCAACACGCTGAAGGAAGTTGAAAACGAAAATGGGCGAGAATCACGGAAGGGAATCGAGCGCGAATTGAATTTTATTTCTGAATGCTTTCTAGATATCGGCTTCCACCATGGGTACGGGTTTGCCCGGGGACCTATTCAACTGGCACTAAGGCTTGTGGCCTCGTTCTCCCTTTAAATTGATGTTTAAGACAAATTTCAAGCACTGGAAAACAGGCACACGAGATTGTAGTGACGTTCTTCATTCTCACATGTGGAGAAGCAAAAGCTCGTCGTGGGCAACAAAATCAGCGGTGCCGACTCAAAACAAAAATCAAAAAAAAAAAAATATACTTCAAATTATTTCTCACAGAAAGGGTCTAAGAACCCTTTCAGTTGTAAGAAATCCTGTATACAAATTTGCGTGGATGGTATGAAAGCTTATATCCTAGTGATATTCGCTGTACCAGGCAATCCTATGGTTTGAGTTAAGGGATGAATCTGATGCTCCTTTTCGTTTTTGTAAAATGTTGAGACAAGATTTGTCAAACGCCCAATTGCTAGAGCGGGTCAACAGTAGGTTTTATTCCAACACTTTGATGCTTTAAGAGATTTAGCGAATTCCTCGGCAACAGCTTGAATACGAGCGTTAGCATAAGCTTACAGTAAGAAGTAACAGAGGAAGAATCAGCAGTAGCATCAGTATTATCATCAGCAGTAACATCAGCTGTAGCATCGACATTAGCATCAGCATGAACAGTGGCATCAGCATTAGCATCAGCTATAGCGAAGGCATTAGCATCAGCAGCTACCTCAGCATTAGCATCAATTCTAGCATCAGCAGTAGCATCGACATTAGCATCAGCAGTAGCATCAGCAGTAGCATCAGCTGTAGCATCAGCAGTAGCATCAGTTGTAGCATCGACATTAGTATCACCAGTAGCATCAGCATTAGCATCAGCTATAGCGTAGGCATTAGCATCAGCAGTAAAATCAGTAGTAGAATCAGCTGTAGTATCAGCAGCTACCTCAGCAGGAGCATCAGCTGTAGCATCAGCAGTAGCATCAGCAGTAGCATCAGCTGTAGCATCAGAAGTGGCGTCAACTGTAGCATCAGCAGAAGCATCAGCAGTAGCATCAGCAGTAGCATCAGCAGTAGCATCAGCAGTAGCATCAGCAGTAGCATCAGCTGTAGCATCAGAAGTGGCGTCAGCTGTAGCATCAGCAGTAGCATCAGCATTAGCATCAGCTATAGCGTAGGCATTAGCATCAGCAGTAAAATCAGTAGTAGAATCAGCTGTAGTATCAGCAGCTACCTCAGCAGGAGCATCAGCTGTAGCATCAGCAGTAGCATCAGCATTAGCATCAGCTATAGCGTAGGCATTAGCATCAGCAGTAAAATCAGTAGTAGAATCAGCTGTAGTATCAGCAGCTACCTCAGCAGGAGCATCAGCTGTAGCATCAGCAGTAGCATCAGCATTAGCATCAGCTATAGCGTAGGCATTAGCATCAGCAGTAAAATCAGTAGTAGAATCAGCTGTAGTATCAGCAGCTACCTCAGCAGGAGCATCAGCTGTAGCATCAGCAGTAGCATCAGCAGTAGCATCAGCTGTAGCATCAGAAGTGGCGTCAACTGTAGCATCAGCAGTAGCATCAGCAGTAGCATCAGCTGTAGCATCAGAAGTGGCGTCAGCTGTAGCATCAGCAGTAGCATCAGCATTAGCATCAGCTATAGCGTAGGCATTAGCATCAGCAGTAAAATCAGTAGTAGAATCAGCTGTAGTATCAGCAGCTACCTCAGCAGGAGCATCAGCTGTAGCATCAGCAGTAGCATAAGCTGTAGCATCAGAAGTGGCGTCAACTGTAGCATCAGCAGAAGCATCAGCAGTAGCATCAGCAGTAGCATCAGCAGTAGCATCAGCAGTAGCATCAGCAGTAGCATCAGCAGTAGCATCAGCTGTAGCATCAGAAGTGGCGTCAGCTGTAGCATCAGCAGTAGCATCAGCTGTAGCATCAGAAGTGGCGTCAACTGTAGCATCAGCAGAAGCATCAGCAGTAGCATCAGCAGTAGCATCAGCTGTAGCATCAGAAGTGGCGTCAGCTGTAGCATCAGCAGTAGCATCAGCTGTAGCATCAAAAGTGGCGTCAGCTGTAGCATCAGCAGTAGCATCAGCTGTAGCATCAGAAGTGGCGTCAACTGTAGCATCAGCAGAAGCATCAGCAGTAGCATCAGCAGTAGCATCAGCTGTAGCATCAGAAGTGGCGTCAGCTGTAGCATCAGCAGTAGCATCAGCTGTAGCATCAGAAGTGGCGTCAGCTGTAGCATCAGCAGTAGCATCAGCTGTAGCATCAGAAGTGGCGTCAGCTGTAGCATCAGCAGTAGCATCAGCTGTATCATCAGCTGTAACATTAGTAGTGGCGTCAGCTGTAGCATCAGCAGTAGCAACAGCTGTAGCATCATTAGCTACCAAAGCAGTATCAACAGCTGTAGCATCAGCTGTAGCATCAGCTGTAGCGTTAGCAGTAGCATCAGCATAAGCACCGGCATCAGCTTTAGCGTAGGCATTAGCATCAGCAGAAGCACCAGCAGTAGCATTAGCATGAGCATCGGCATCAGCTTTAGCGTAAGCATTATCATCAGCAGTCGCATCAGCAGTAGCATCAGCAGTAGCATCGTCTGTAGCATCAGAAGTAGCAACAGCTGTAGCATCAGCAGTAGCATCGACATTAACATTAGCAGTAGCATCAGCAGTAGCATCAGCAGTAGCATCAGCTGTAGCATCAGCAGTAGCATCAGCTTTAGCATCAGTAGTGGCATCAGCAGTTGCATCAGCAGTTGTATCAGCAGTTGCATCAGCTGTTGCATCAGCTGTAATATCGACATTAGCATCAGCATAAGCATCGCCATCAGCCTTAGCGTAGGCATTAGCATCAGCATTAGCATCAGCATTAGGATCAGCAGTAACACCAGTAGTGGCAGCAGCAGTGGCATCAGCAGCTACTTCAGCATTAGCATCAATTCTAGCACCCGCAGTTGCATCAGCTGTAGCATCATCAGTAGCATCGGTTAGCATAAGCTGTAACGTCAGCAGTAGCATCAACTGTAGCATCAGCTTTAGAATCATCAGCATAAGTAAATGCAGCGACATACCATACATAAGCTTTGGGTCAGTAGTAGCACAGGTATTCACATTAGCATGATCCTCTTAGGACAGTACACGTCTGGTAAAGGAATTTATGGTCTATTTAAATTTAAAATTCATTTATACATTGGGTGTTTTAAAATAGCAGAAAGTTGTCAAGTCATCGCAGATTCAAATGGGCTCGTACATCATCGCACCAATACCCACGGAGCCTCCCATCTGTCTGATTTATTCTTAGAAATGTATGAAATGCAGCATCGGAAGCTGCTTTTGAAAGGAAAAAGAAATGTTTCCAACATCTCCCAAATGATTTTCAGGTCTCTTCAATATTTCAACACATCAACCCAAAAAATGGGCAAAAGCGCCATCCCTTCTTCTCAAGTTTAGGAAGTAACTTCCACGTTATGCTACTCCTCCTTCACCAAACAAATTCGACGTACAAAATGTCAGAAGCGTTGAAACTACTATTCTTTGTTGTTGAGCGTATTCAAACAATCCCCAATCACTCTCAAACACAAACAGAAACTCTATCGTTCCCAAAGTGCATTCGGAAGACCTTGCCATTTCCAGGATGGGCAAAAAGTCACTCCAAAACCACGTCCCAGAGGCATTCACCTCAAAAAGTTCAATTTTCTTGGCCCGCTGGCGGGGCAGAATAATTTAAATCCAATAGCCAGCGGCAGTTAGTGACACAGCCAAACCATATAGACACACGAACACAAGGACAGATGGGTCGATGAGAAGCCCCATCAAGAAATTGGATCACCGCCTGTGCCTGCCAACAAATTTCCGAATCGATAGTTACTGAGCCCACTACCTTCGCTCTCCATCCCCGGCTTGTAGTTTGCTGTTTTGTGTGTTCAACGAGCCAAAGACACTCGAGATATTTCCTTCGAATTCCACACGGCCCACAGGGTGTGCGAAATAAATCACCGCTGCCGCCGGGGATCGAG
Source organism: Eristalinus aeneus (assembly GCA_955652365.1). Classification (NCBI taxonomy): domain Eukaryota; kingdom Metazoa; phylum Arthropoda; class Insecta; order Diptera; family Syrphidae; genus Eristalinus; species Eristalinus aeneus. The sequence continues at coordinate 94,451,867 of OY019131.1, forward strand.
GGGCACTACTCCGGTTTGGCAGACGGTTTTCAAGCCCAATTCATTGCTTCCTTCCACACGAGCATACGAGTACAGCTTTAAGAGGCGGTGCATGCTAAGTACATGTGCAGGCAGGCTCTGCACACAAAATGTCACAATGCCAGCCGAGTTCCAAAAAAGGAGCAGCACCACACACCCGTCGACCATTCCAAGGATACTCGACATTTAACGGTGTATTTTCAGTTGCGGAGCGAGCCAAGAAACCGATGCAACAAATACAACGGGGATGATTTGGGGGGAGGTCAGGCCGGGAACGTACGGCCAAGAAACTAAAGACCAAGTAAACGGGATGTATACGATGTCATGTGGTTTCCTCCTCTTTGATGGGGCGAGATAAGGGGATGGGTTTTGAAAAGTTTGAATAAAATCTCTTAACTCAGATACTACAAAATATGATGGATGTGAGAGCTTGGAGGAGATTGCGAAAAATGGTGAAGCCGTCATGCAGGCTTTCCTCGGTTTTGGGACACCTTTTGCTGAGAGAATGACGGCAAACGGGGAAACAATGTACAATACGTGGAGAGTGCGGAGGACACTGAAGAAGTTCAGTGGCTCAGCGCTCACCGAGACCTTCAATGTCCAGAAAGGTTTTAGACAAGGCGACGCACTGTCATGTGCAGAGAATCTGGAGGGATCATTTCTGAAGACCCCTTAACGGCGATGATGGCACCAATTCCGCTGTTAGGTGGAATGTTCCACTCAATTTGGACGATGATAGACAAGGATTCCGTCCCCCCGACTTAGACGAGGTGAAGACAGCAATATCCAATATGAAGTCGAACAAAGCTGCTGGAGCGGAATGACTGCCCGCAGAACTATTTCAAGCAGCTGCACATGAGTTGGTTGGGCGCATGCACCAGCTTAAAATGGTCAAAATGCTAGGATGTAGGCTCCACACACGATCTCGCAATGAAAATCCGACGCATGGCCGCTCTTGGAAATCGTTATGCTGTCGGACTCGAAGGACAAAACCTGCACAAAAAGCAAACTTGAAGTTGATTCCCTGCGGCGAATATGCGATCCTGTTTGTGAGAAAGGGAGAAGAAATGGTGGAGGTTGTTCTTAGTCGGTTGCACTGTCTCTGCCACATCGGGCTCGTGGACGCTTCAGCGTTGATGACCATCAAATTCAAGCCTTATGGTTCGCAAAGAGAAGGAGGACTGTTTGCTGGTATAAAAACACAGGCTGGACGTGGTGTACCCAGAACCATTAGCACTGCTCTGCCTCTGATCGTTCATGGTAAGTACATACGATGACAATGAAGAACTCACTGTGCCTCGACTTTCTGTAATCTTACGAAACATGCCTTTTTAAGGTCCTCGTAGCCATGAACTTCGTCTACCACAAGTTAGCAGGAAATAGTTCCAGAAACGTTGGAACTAAAGCTACGAGTGAACTTTGGGGTTGAGGCTGAATTCCGAATGCCATTGTACAGAATGGTCAAACTGTAAAAACAACAAAAACCTGAAAAGTCGAAGAAGTATTATGAAGGTAAAGAGTCTACCCCACATACCTTCAAATATATCAAATACTTAAAATCCCGTTTGGAAGAGTAAATTGCGTCCTCCAACCGTTGGCGATGTGAAACAATTTGCTTTGCAGAAATTTTGATAAATTAAGACTTGGGGCGACTTTGGGCTAAAAACGATTTAAAGCTTATGACGATTTGGAGCTTATGGCGATTTTGGGCTTTAGGGCAGTTTGGGCACAAGGCGATTTCGGGCTCAGTGCGATTTCGGGCTTAGGGCGATTTTGGGCTTAGGGTGATTTCGGGGATTTCGGGCTTAGGGCGATTTTGGGCTAAGGACGATTTTGGGCTTAGTGCGATTTTGGGCTTAGTGCGTTTTTGGGCTTAAGACGATTTTGGACTTATGGTGATTTTGGGCCTTATAGCGGTTTGGGCTTAAGCCGATTTTGGACTTAGGGCGATCTTGGGCTAAGGGCAATTTTGGACTTAAGACGATTGTGGGCCTATTGCGATTTTAGGCCTTGGCGATTTTGGGCTTTAGGGCAATTTGGACTTAAGGCGATTTTGGGCTTAGTGCGATTTCGGGCTTAGGGCGATCTTGGGCTAAGGACGATTTTGGGCTTAGTACGATTTCGGGCTCAGTGCGATTTTGGGCTTAGTGCGATTTCGGGCTTAGGGCGATCTTGGGCTAAGGACGATTTTGGACTTAGTGCGATTTCGGGCTTAGGGCGTTTTTGAGTTTAAGACGATTTTGGACTTATAGCGATTTTGGGCCTTTAGGGCGGCTTGGGCTTAAGGCGATTTTGGACTTCGGGTGGTTTGATCTTAAGGCGATTTCGGACTTAGGGCGATCTTGGGCTTAGGGCGATTTTAGCCATAGAGCGATTTTGGGCTTAGGACGATTTCGGGCTTAAGATGATGTTGGGCTTAGGCTGATTTTGGGCTCAGAGAGCTTTTGGGCTCAGTGTGATTTTGGGCTTAGGGCGATTTGGGCTTAAGGCGATTTCGGGCTTAGGGCGATTTTCGGCACAGGGCAATTTTGGGCTAACGGGGATTGAAATAACAGAGGGTTCTTTGAAAATATGATCCCAGACGAAAAATCTATAATCGTTCTAAAAAAAAACTCTGCTTACGACTTCTGTGGGTATTCTAGGCTTCTGAAAAAAAACAATCAAATAACAACAAAGTCGATAACTTGGTGCTTTCCAAGCCAAGGCAGGCGTTTGCAGATAGAACATCAGAAGGGGTAACACTGTTTAGGGCCACATTACGCGAGGGAGATGCTAGTTGAAAGCAAAGTCTTCTCAGTACTCGAGGGCGTTCATTGAACAAAAACGAAGATTTAAACTTTTGCGGGTAAGGTTGAAAAATCTTTTCACTTAGCAAAGAACAGCTCTCCACGAAATCACTTAATCTCTATCATGGTACAAAAATCCAACCTTGCAGAGTTTGCTTTTCCCCCACGGAAGCCCACTCGTTGTTGCCTCGTTCCATTCGTATCGAATGTGACAACTTTCAAAGAACCCTCCATCGATGAATCCTTCCCTCTTACCATGCTTTGCAACAATGAAGAGCTCTCCACCGATAGAAGCTGAGCTGAGCTGGGACACTTAAAGTCAATGGAACTCCTCGTTCTGATACTTGCCATTCAGTAGTCCCTAGGACACACACCCTGTATCGCATTCAAGTGGCTAATTGCAATCCTCTTCGACAACTGTTTACAACCCAGAACCGCATTCAGTCACTCGAGAGTCATTACACAATTAAGTATCACTCCGCACTACAGACGCACCCCCTCCCCACGCCAATCATTCTCGCCCGCAGCAGCACTCAACACTGAACGGGCTCAGTCAAGCGATAGCGCGGTGCTAGGTGGTGGCTGGAACTTATCCAACCTTCATCATAAATTTATAATTAGGGTTCGCACTCTTGTATCTGTCTCTCTTTCTCTCTCTGCGTGCTGCCGTCCTCGCCGCCGCCAAAGCCGACGCATAGAAGTGACGCAACCTCGACGGCTCCAACTCCAGTGTTCTCCGCGTGTATGTGTGCAGAGGGTTGTGTGCAGTTGGTGCTATGCGGCATTAATGCGTTCCTAGTGCGAGGACGTTGTTTTTTTGAATTGCTTCTGCGTCTCCCCTTTCTATGTGGAGTATTGATTTTTTTATGAAATAAAATGTGTCTCGCCATGCGGATGTTCTTTTGCTGCACAGCGGAAAGGACGATACGATAGGAATTAGAACGTGGACAGGATGTCATTGTGGCTTGTGTCTGTGGACGTTGATGGGCATCGGAAGGAACATCAGCAGCTGGGGTGCCAATAGAGGGGGTGGAAGCCGAGGAAAGGCAACTTAATGCAATCAGTGAATGAGATAGAAGTGGAAATCTTGTTGTGACGCTGCTATAACACAGTTGTGTTCCGGAAAGCTTTAGACAATTGAGCACTTTGCAGTGGAATTCAATTAAATGGGAATGGGGACGTTGTTTGTCTCTTGTGTACAGGGCGTAAGGCAAGGACACAGATCTTATTCAATTTCAAAACTCTCTTCAGTCCGTTTCGGGTGTCATGTTGGCAAGTTTATTCACAAGGACATTCCGGTCACTCTGTAGGATTCAAGTCTTTAAGGAAATTCGTCCCACGTCCGGTGGAGTGAATTTCAAATACCCCCGTCACTGTATTTGCATTATTACGTTGTTTACATACAATGAAGGAACACCCTAACGAAAGTGCTTCTAATTACGTCCCAGCCCAACCCAGCTTCTCGTTCACTTTACACCACAAAACCTCTGCAGTATACCGTGCTGTAAGCACCCAAAAATAGTAGCAAACTCCATTAAGGGAAATAAATTGCAAGGCAGCCAACCCACGGATCGCTTTGGCTCTGCGGCACAACAACGGGGTGTGAACCAGGCGCACCTGAGGGGTGAAGGGGAGTGCCCTTGTAGCGCACAAAACAACAGCGCGGACAATGCGCGGCCGAGTAACATTTTCATTTAGGCTAATAAGCGAGTGTTGTGCTGCGTCCGGCCCACGGGAGAGTATCGTCGTAGTTTTTAATTTATTTATAATTACCGGCAGTCTTGGGGGGTTTCGAGGGTTGGTTTATGTGGATCCTTCCGCATCTAATTTTACCGACGCCGCCATCGTCTGAGTTCAAATTGCGCGCCACTAAACCACATGACTGGAGTGAAGCACTGCCGCGCACAGTGGGGCCGTTATGTGGGGAAGGTGGATATACATTTTTGCAGGACGATAAATAAAAGGTTTAGAAATATAAAGGACACTCGCTTTTTATGGACAATGGAATTTTGTCAAAGATGAACGCACTTCAGTTCAGCTCCTGTTACATATTCGGTGTGTGTATGCAACTGCGTCATGTTCAAAAGTTTCAAGTGCTTTAAACATTCATTTCCGAACATCTTCCATAGGTTTTCGAATCCTGCGACTGGGCGCCATTTTGTTTAAAATATGGTCTGAGATTCAGCGGTACGCTTGAATGGAAGGCGAAATGATGACGCATATGATTCCAGAATACACAGATCGGGTTTGTTGTGGGTAAGGTGTAACAAGTGGTTGAAGATGAGTAGCCCTTCTATTCCCTTAACAGGTCGGAGAACTGCAAAACGCGAATTACATTTTTATTTGTTTTGCTGCAAGATATTTTTTGTTAAGCTTGAACTTCACTTAACATTTTCCTTCCCAAACTCATTTCAAAGTAAGCATTGTCAACAAACACACTGGAACCGTTTTCCCACATTCCTGGAAATCTCAATATGCTGGAAGTTTATGGACAATCGATGGTGAAGGGGTCTTCGTCTTCGTCTCTCCCTCAGCCTCTGGTCACATAACAATGTCGTGCAGGCAATAAATGAGACACTGTTCTTGTTGAGGAATAAATCAATTCAATTCAATTCAATTCAATTCAATTCAATTAAATTCAACTCAATCAGATGCGGATTATAAACAAAAACATCTGTTCCGACAGCGAGACTGGAATTGAACTCCAATTTCCAATGAATCAAATCCAGAGCCACTTCTTCTTCAACAAAATGACAAAACACTTCAAAATCCACTTGACTTGGGTGCCGGGACACAGTGATGTTCAGAGCAATCCCGCCACAAATCTCACCCAGACTTCACTCCCTGACAGCTATTTCTTCCGAAAGATTCTTCAAGTCCTCCAGCTTCAGGAACTTCAAAAATTTCTCAAGCCGCATAGCACCCCACTGTACACGGTACGTTAGCACTATGGCTCCCGTGCAAGGAATTGAATTACGTGCCTGCTCAACGCAAGACATCAAACTAGCGCCGAACACTTTGCACGTCATCCAATTCAATGCACTCGGGGATAATTTGTTACGTTTTCTGTTGTTTATTTTTACCCCCTCTGTGAGTATTCAGGGGAGTGCTTTACAAATAATGGTCTTGAGGTTGGATACACGTGCTGACCTTGGTGGGCGGATGAGTGATTGGGGAGAGGACGAATTGGGAGGAGGAGTGCTGTTGATTTTCGGAATGACATGAAGACACGCCACGGGAGGCATTCCCTGAATGGAAACCAAAGAGCCACGTCTTGGGGACATGGAAATGGTGAAATGTGACTGGTACGGATAGAGGAAATCGCAATTGGAAATGAAGACCACAAGTTCAACCTGAGGTGGTGAAAGACTTAAAATTGGCAAAAGGAAAGATTTAGAGGCGATGCGCCTTCAAAACTTTGCATTATTGGAACTGCTTTTTTTTAAACCAAATTTTTGTCAAAAGGTTTTAAAGGACTGTTGGCCAAATGTCTCTTTTCGTTCCCTTAGTTATGAAGTTTTAAAACAAAGCGATACCTGAGAAACAAAATGTAATATCATCGGCGCGACAACTGGGATTCACTCCTAGTTTCCATCAAAAATTCTTTCCAGCCATTCTGGAAATGCTTCGATGTCATCCACTAGATCACCTCAAAGCTTTAGGTGTCCTCCTCCAGATCAATTAACTACATCATTATCGGTGCTTTAACCGGGTACCAATTCTGGTCTCCATCAGAAAGTCTCTCCATCCGTCCTGGCAACGCATGATGTCATCCACTAGAGCATCTAATGACTTCTGGCGTCTTTCTTCATAAAAAGTCTCTCTGTTCACATCGGTCACGATCTTCATCATCCAGAGCACCATGTAGCTTCCTACTTCATGGTCCAGATCATCTCTCTAGAGGAAGCATTAACCTACCTTTCTGTCATAAGACACTCTTCCTCATTTTTATAAATGATCTCTCGTCTGCTACTTCTAATTCTACTCATTCCTTCGCTGATGACAGTACCCTCAGCTTTTCATATTCGTTCCTTGGCTCACGTCCCTCCACTTCGGCCTTAGACTCGGAACGGCAGCGTATGTTAAGCACATTTAATTCCGACCTTGACAGCATAATCGATTGGGGAAATAAGAATAGAGTGGAATTTAATGCTTCCAAAACCCATTGCTGTCTACTGTCGTTAAAGCGATCACAAAATAATCAGCCGTTATCCATGAACGGCATTTGCTTTGTTGAAACCGAAAGACTTTCCATCCTCGGTATGTGTATCAACCCAACAATTAGTTGGAACGATCACATATTTGAGGTCGCCAAAAATGCTGCGAAATGTCTAGGTTTCCTTAAACGATGCAAAAAGTACTTCACCCCCTCTGATCTGGCTACAATATACAAGGCATACATACACCCAAAACTTGAGTATAACGCTCCTATCTGGTCAGGTGCTTCTAAGACCTCCCTGCACCTGCTGGATAGAATTCAAAAGCGAGCGATAAAACTTATAGGTGACAGTAATATTGCGAAGTCGATTGACTTGTTAGAACACCGACGTAATGTCGCGTCGTTGTCACTTTTTACCGCTGTTTCAGCAAGAAATGCTCAGACGAATTAGCCAGTTGCATTCCTCCCCTTCAAGAATTCACCCGCAGTACACGCCTCGCTAGGAATGCCCACCACTTCACTCTCAAGCCCTCTTTCGGACGTACAGTCAAATTCAGAGACTCGTTCTTCGTTCGAATCTGGAATTCTCTTCCCAGCTCGATTTTTCTCCTCATTACAATCCACAGGCATTTAAAACCAATGTGCATCGGTACCTCCTCTTCCTCTCTTCCTCTATACCTTCGGCCCGTGCTGTGACTTGATCCGGTCACTTAAGGGTACTCGCAACCCCTTTTGTACGAGTAAATTATAAAAAAAAATAAGATGAGGTATAGCGCCCTGTCCGCGTCAGCTCTGGTAACTGGTGATCCGCACAGTCAAGTCTATCGACCTTAGTTTTGGTCACTATATCAGCTTCGATGTGAATTGCGCATAGTTTATGATTTTGCCGTCCATGGCGAACAACTTTGAAAAGCGACCAAAACATCTGCGTGTCTTTTGCTAAGCACTCATGTGCCGGATCCTTGTGCGAGTATCAGAAAGAGAAGCGAGAGGCTGATGCTGCGTGTATCATGGACATGGTCATCATGGGACAGAAGCAAATGAGTTCTCTCCAATTAAACCGGACCTGGTCAAATAGCGAATAAGTTCTTCGCTTACTGATCACAATCCATTCCACAGATGTGGAGTTTGGTTTTACAAGACTGAGACCTACCAACGAGTGGTTTCCTCAAATTGATCTAAAGCACGCTTTAAGACCGGCACTGCCAAGTAGCGGACAATTTTGGTGGACCCACATCTGCCCCCGAAGAACTCTCGCTGCGCCGTCAAGGTCGGTAACGAACCCACCGAGACCTTCAATGTCACAAAAGGTTTTAGACAAGGCGACGCACTGTCATGTGACTTCTTCACCATCATCCTCGAGAAGATCGTGCGTAACTCACAAGTCAACATCAGAGAAACGATTTCCAAAAGTCAGCTCAATTACCGGCTTATGCGGACGACATTGGCGTGATTGTACAAAAACAGCGATCCGCAAATGAGGCGTTTGCTGGCATTGAAGCGGAAGCGACTAAAATGGGTCTGGGTAAATGAGGGCAAAACGAAAAACATGCTGTCATCAAGAAAGGACACAAAACATCGACGTCTCATACGGAGCGTCACACTAGGCTGCAGAAACTTCGAGGTAGTCAGGACTTCGTCTACTTCGTCTACCTCGGCTCCACGGAAAATAGGGACAACAACTTCGGCGTGTTAGCATCTCACTCTTCCCACTTCACCACGGCGGCCACTGGGCCAACAACAACAGTACCGAAATCAAACGCAGAAACACTCCTGAAAATCGCTCTTTCTTTGGGTTCAAGAGGCAATTGAGTAATAAAGCCCCCTCTCGAAGGACTAAGCAACTTGATTGTCCCAGTCCCACCCTATAGAGCGGAAACTTTAACGTTTATAAATGCCGATGAGGAAGCTCTTAGTCTTTTCGGGAGAAAGGTTTTGCGTGCGATTTTTGGTCCTGTTTGCATTGATGTCATCTGGAGACGAAGGCTTAACGACGGACTCTATGCACTGTTTAGCGCTATGTGCCTGATCAAGCGTCTACGGATACAACGCTTAAGATGGCTAAGCCTTGTAGAGCATATGGACATCACTGCTCCGACCCGAAAAGTCTTTGAATCCGAGCTATTGGGACAACGCAATAGAGGACGTCCTTGGCTAAGGTGGCGCACATAAGTGGAGAAGGACTTCAATCAACTTGGAGTGCGTAACTGGAGGCAGCTGGCGACAGGTCGTGCTGGCTGCAGAGGCATGCTCGTTGAGACCAAGGTCCATTATGGACTGTGACGCCACATTCCTGTCTATCTTCCGGCTATCGTCATCTGTACAATGTCTGTTACAATGTTGAAGCCCAGGTCCATCCCGGACTGTGACGCCACATTCCTGTCTTTCTTCCGGCTATCGTCATCTGTACAATGTCTGTTACAATGTTGAGGCCCAGGTCCATTATGGACTGTGACGCCACATTCCTGTCTTTCTTGTCGTCTATCGTCATCTGTTCAATGTCTGTCAATGTCACTTAAATCATGCGACTAACACAAGATGTGCTAGATGGTTACCGCAAAACGTTTTCCCACAAAGATAGAACAGGACCTTCAGTGGATTCAGTTGCTGAAGTCTAGGTAATAATAATAATAATAATTGTTGGCGCTACAGTCCAAAGGGCCTAGCTTGCTCATCAACTACTCGTGTTGTGCGTGCTACTGTTCTCTCGAGTAGAAGAGACCCACAGTTTTTTGCCGACTCCGAACGGCGAAATTTGAGAAGCTTTCTTTGACAGTTGTTAGCAGCTCGAAAGATACCTCGAAAAATACCTTTCCAGTAATGCGCCCTTTTACCATCTTTTTTCTTACTTGAAAAAAAAGGAAAACGGAACCAGCAATGCGTAAGTGAAACTCACTTAATTCCAAATCAACAGTAAAACCCTACAGATTGAACTTAATTTCCGAATAGGCTGACAAACGTTGAATTTAAAAAGAACGTATATGGTACCCCCTCTAGCCCTAGTTCTTGGCCATTTGGATGGATCTCCTCTTTCCCTAACATCTGCAATAGTGTCTTGGCTTGGATTTCTTCTAACCACTCCGAATAGTCTATTAAATATCATTTATACAGAAAATTTAATAAAGTTCCTGGGCCCACTTGAAGTTCATAAAAATGAAAAATTTGTGAACACGAGGACTGGCTATTAAGGGTGATTCATAGTGAGGTTTGATTTTCAGAAGCCATTGTGTGGCCGATCACGGACAACTTGTATCAAACTTCATCAGTTTTGATCATTATCAATTCACAAATCATCGTGAGAAGCTCTGACACCACAGCAGTGCTTTAAAAATGTTCACTTTTGTAACGGAAATCAGTGTGCTGTTTTCTTTGACCCACTTATTTCAATACCATTCGCAAATTTGAGTTCCAGTTTACATTAGTAGCTTTTGTTCTCTAATCCCGAAAAATAAAATCAACCGGTTGGACCACATCCAGTTTGCAGCGAGCGCTCTGCCCCTGATGAGTCGATTTGTCGTCATTCACAGCTGGTAGTCTACCAAAACAATAATTCTAGCGCCATCTTGCGAAAACTAGAGCTTTGGTGAGCTCTTCTTTGAGATCAAGTGTTTGAAACTTCATTCATCAAGTGCATTGAGCTTCTTAAGTTTCAAACACTTGATCTCACAGGACAGCTCACCAAAGCTCTAGTTTTCGCAAGATGGCGCTAGAATTAGTGTTTTGGAAAACTGCATCTGTTCTTCCACAAAAAGCCTTTTGTGTCCCACGCCCCCAACTCAGACACTTCCGTTACACAGTCCTCTCGCACCGATTGTCTCCTAAATTATTTCAAAGCATCCGTCATTACCGCCTCCGAATGAAATGTCCTCCGAATCGATGAGAGGTTATCGATGTGCCGGAATAAAGCCCCAATCGCAGACCGAATTACAATCGTTAAAGGCATCACACATCACTCGTGCCAATAAAAAATCCCAAGTGGTCCTCCCGCCATCGCAGGCTGCACGGCGCATCGTCAACCGTCTTTATGACCGAAAGACGATGCCGTTCGTGATCACTTCGCTGGTTTACTGTCGTCCCACTTCCGACAAGACTGCGCGGAGAACGCTCTCAAATTCAGTCATTTCTGGCTGATTTACGAGACGCAATTTGCATTCGAATTGGTTATCCTCCTTTAATTTAAAGCCAACCATTCATTTGACCTTTTGGCCGGGGGCTGTGTTCGCCTGTGAAACAAATTCCATTCCGATTTCCATTTGCAGTTGAACTCCTCTCGGTGGAAAGTTGGGCGCTTCGAGGCGCTACTCGGCTGTCTTAGGTGAACGATGGTTGAGACGAGTCTCCCGTCTCTCAGCCTCGGAAAGAGAAACTATCAAAATATGCAAATTGATTTCAGTTGGAATGTAAGCGAGTGCTCCTCGTGGCGATAGTTGCTCCAGGCGTCCGACACAAGGACTTTTAGGCGTGTACCCAACGACGGAAGAATGAAAGGGAGACAAGTGTCCTCGAATTCCGGCACGCAAATCTACACTTTAAGGGGTCGGTCAGATAGTGCGGGCGGTGGCGGCGCTGCCGGGGGTAGAAAGTGAACTTTTCCTATTTTGGAGCAATTTGCATAGATTAGTGGACTAAATTATATTTGTAATCCGAAATGAATACAAAGTTAGAGAGGAGAGCTGGCGGGCTGGTTTGTGGCGGAGGTCGGGAGATTTTTCTGTCCACCAGCTAGTGAACGTGGTGGGACGGAGTTTGGGCAACTGCTTTCTAATGGGCTAATTGGGTGGGTACCTGAATTGAATCGAATCATGCACAATAAGGCACTTGAATCTATCAAGGAAATCAGTGATCGGATGTTCTTGCTACAAAATGGCAGCAAATTTTATCGGAAAGTTGGATCAAGATGCTCGGAGCACAGAACAAGCAGTGCTAAGAGTTAAGACGGCGATCCACAGGGAACACAACTCGGTTCGGTCCTACAGTGTCTATGGAGTGCGTCAAATTGTTGGAATCATGTTGGATAATAGGCTCATCTCCAGGAAATGTATAAGAGCACATCACGTGGACAAGGAGCAATCTCTCAGGTCCTCTCAAGTGTCGGTGGAACCGGTTATGCACGCAGAATCCTACCCTCACTAGTAGTCAATTGAGTTCTCCTGTATTCAGTTCTGATTTTCTAAGAGCACTCACTTCTAGGCAGGAAACTGGATAACGACGTGAAAGTACAGGCTCGGCGCAATATGGGCTATCAATTCAGATGAGGCGGCGTTCGGCATTCCAGGAAAGCCACAGACATTCTGTCAGATGAACTTATGAGGATGTTCCACCGAAACACCGTGGACTGGCAGGGAGACGAACGAGCTGCGTCCATAGCAGTGTGGAATAAGACAGAAAAAGAAATAGGTTTCTACGCCAAGTGGTATTGGTTTTACGATTCTACATATTTGAGAACCTAGAAAGCCAAAATTTTGTTTACTTCTAATGACCCGTTTGGGTGTATGTGTGTATTTTGATTTACGTGATCACCTGCCGTTAAGGCTTAATACCACGGGGTCCATACACCCATAGTCAGGAGAACGCTGACTAACGCCTTGGGGATCCCAAGTACCGATCTGAGTTCTTGTCTTAAGGAACAGTCTCTCCTCCTTAGTAAGGAGCGAGGCCTTTCTAACACATCTGCTGTTCTTTGGGTCACAGCACCCGGTTGGATGCAACTCCACATCGAATCAGAAGTATATTCCCATAACCATATGACCCTATCCGACCCAGGTGACAGGGGCAAATCAGATCATATAGCACGGTTAACTACTTCCAATTCTTCCCGCGATTTAGGAACAAACCACAGCCACCACGATACTCCCACAAGGGGGCCAACCGCACGGTCAGGCTGAAACTCAGTTTCAGGCACTTCTGACCTCCAGTGGTATCAGAATATAGCTTCCGGTCAAGCTTCGTGACTATGTTGCTCTCGGTAGGATTCCTTAACATACAGGACCGATGACCTTATATTAGTACTCTAACCTAGCTATGAGCTGCCATAAGGGCAGCCATTCTAGCTTCCCTAGCAAAACCCCTAATGGTGGCTGTACTCTGTCTAGTCTGGAGAACCAGACTGACATCGTAAGTCCCATCAGTGCAAGATATGTTCATAGCTCCAAAGTCCCGAATGTCATCATAAAGAGGACATTGACACAACACGTGCAACCAATCCTCAGAGCTATATCCGCACAAGCAGGTCTCTGAGTCGCTTATGGACCGCTCGAATAAGACTGAGTTCAAGGACCCGTGTCCGGTAAGCAAGTACCTCAGATTCATACTCAAATTAAGACCACGAATGGACTTAACAAGTGACAGATCGCGGAAGCTGTATGTCACCCTCCCATTTACACAGGGCCCCCATATATCCTGCTCTTTCTGTCTGAGCAACTGATCTGGGAGATCTTTTAGCTTGCTGGTCGCTCCAAGCCGCTAGTGTCGATCCGTACAGCACTTGGAGTAGGAATGTCTCTCATCACCTGCATCTGGTTCCTACTCGAAAAGCGTGCTTAAGGCGAACAAAGAAAAGATCTTCAAAGCGTCCCACTCAACTTACAACCAGGACAAAACTAAGCACTCTCTCTTCGCCTTAACGGGCAAGAAAAAATGCGTTTTCAGACAATAAACGGCGCCATAGCAAGGCACTTCGCCAATGCCACAACCGCCAGCAGACCCGGCATCAAGCAGATAAATTTCTGTTGGAGTTGAAGGGACGAGGATATGATATCCATCCATCTCTCATTTCCTTTGCGATTGGCTGGCTGGCAACCTATGCGAACTTGGCAACGTTAGCGTGCGACAGCTAGAAGGCTAGGTATACAGCTCTCAATGGTTTATGGGTTTGGACAGAGGGCAACCGGCCCATCTTGAGATCGGTTTTTGGTCGAATTGAGGCAGTTCTACAAAACGGTATGGAGACTGACACATTTTCACCTCACAACCGAGCTGTCCGCATCTAAGACACAAAAGTTGTTAACATCCAGGACCTGTGGCCTATGGTTCAAATCAAACTTAACTATACGCTGCTGAAGGGCAGCCATTCTAAAATTTCAAAAGATTCTTAAAGAATGTCGGAATTCTAAAAGTTTTCCTAACAAAACCCCTGAGGCTTCCGTATTCTGTCTGGTCTGGAGAAGCAGGCTGACGTCGTAGGCCCCATCAGATATGTTCACAGTTTCAAGGTCCCAAATGTCTTCATAGAAAGGACAAGTGCAATCAATCCCCGGAGCTAAGCCCGCACAAGCAACCCTCTGAATCGTTTATGGACCGCTTGAACAAGAACGAGTTCAGGGAACCATGTCCAGTAAGCAAGTAGCTCAGATGCATGCTTAAATTTAGACCCCCAATGGACTTAACGAGTGACACATCGCGAAGGAAGCTATATGTCACCCTGCCAAGTTCACAGATTTCCCATCTATCCTGCCATTTTTGACTGAGCGGCTGATCTAGGAGGTCTTTGCGCTCGTTAAGAGCTAGTTCCTCCAAGCCGCTAGAGTAGATTCTTCCAGCACTTGGTACTGGAATGCCTCTCTTTAAGGCGATAAGGATACTTCTTCTGATAAACTCCAGGTCAAGTGGCAGTACACCCATGAGCACCTGAAGAGCCTCCGTAGAGACAGTATGGCAAACTGGAAGGCACGCCAGAAGGCCAACCCTCTGACTGAATTTGTTTCATACCCCTAGCAGTGTTCATAACATCACACCATATATAGGCACCATACGTTGCACAGGCAACGAACAGGCCAGAGTATATAGTGCGCTGTATATGATCTATGATATGATTACAAGTAGGAAGTTCGTTGTGAAAAATGGCAACTTTACATCCATCATAGTATTTCACATAAAAAATGGTTTGCAACAAGGGGCCGTTGGTTCACCGATCCTTTTCGCTATATTCACTAGCGATCTTATTGGTTCCATGCCGCATTTAATCGCGTACGCCGATGATCTCATAGCGTACAGATCAGGCCCGAAAATTGAAGTTATAAATAACTTGTTGCAGCATGACTTTGACGAAATTCAGCGATTTTGCGACGACTGGAAGTTGAAAATCAACTTCCGGAAGTGCGAAACTATCCTCTTTAGAACTCCGCTATCCAGAGCCTCAAGGGACACGAAGAAAAACTGGCGCAAGTTCGGCATATTTGACCCGCGGGGCCAGCCGTTAACTGTGCAAAATGTAGTTAGATATCTTGGCATTTGGTTGGAACAGTACTTGTACTGCGGTAAGCATGCAGATACAGCTCTGACAAAAGCTAAGAAAGCCTTTGCTGCGGCAAGTTGGTTGTTTCACAGCAGCCAGAGTAAAGGTAATCTGCTACATGGCTCTCATACGGCCAATCATGGTGTACGGTTGCCCAGTGTGGTTCAACCTGAGTCCTTCCCAGATGGAAAAGATGAGGGTGTTTGAGAGGCAATGTCTCCGGGCCTGCCTTCGGTTGTATCGAACGCCTGAATCCGATTACAAGAAATTCTATCCCAACGAGGTTTTGTATAACGAGGCGAATCTAATTAGGATAGATAATTTCATTATTAAGCTGATTCGAAGGCACATTGCACGAGCGATGACTTCTTCCAACAGTCTGATCTTTGGGGCGTATTACCCCAAATTCATGTACCATGAAAAGGTGCGCCTGATCGGATTCATACCTCCTGAAGCGTTTCTCTACTTAGACTCGAAAGGGCTGATTCAGAACAGGGAAGGATGTCCTATCATCTTCCATGTCGTACGCCGAACAGTGGATAGGCGGCTCCAATACGAACCGGACGTCGCTCGTAGCCACGAGGAACTTCTTCGGTTCAGTAGGGCGATCTCCGCCCGAGATAGGGCGCAGTCCGCCAGAGAACGACACCAAAACCAACTCCCGCCAACGCGTGAAAGTAGACAATATTAAATTTAAAGTTCTCCTTGTGGCCAACTGACATTGTTTTTAAGCTAGTGCGTAAGGTTAGAACATTGTTAAACATAACAAAAAAAAAATAACAAAAAAAAACAAAAAAAAAAATAAAAAAATAAAAAAAAACAACAAAAAAAGGTACACTATGGCGTATTAGCTATATATGTCAAGCATATAAATTCTACATACGCCATGGTACACGCGTCCGTATTTCGATATGGACATAGTTTAATTAGGTTTTTTCTTTTTATTAAGTTTAAATTTAAGATAGGTTAGGTTAGGCTTAGGCTTAGACTCAGACCCAAGTTTTTTTCAAATTTTCTTGGAAAAAAAATAATAATTATTATTATTATAAACAAAATTTTAGTAACAATAGTTTGTTTGCCCAAAGACAATTTTTAAATTATATCAAGAAAAGCTTAGAGCACCTGCTAATGGTCAGTAAGTTAGATTTAAGAACTACTGTTAAGATAAATGTAAGCTAGTTTTAAGTATTTTTCTAGAATTAAAATAAGATTAGATTAGATATTTAATAAAATATGCCAAAAACGAAACGTATATAGTGCGCGCCGCTGTTCCGCTCAGTCCCCAGTCACCCTTGAGCACTCGCCAAAGCTGCCCCGAAACCTTCACTAGCCGATCCCTCAGTTTATGCACATGAGGGAGAAAGTTCATTCCCTTTCCAACGGTAATGCCGAGGTATTTAACCTCGCTCACCGTTCACAGTGAAGTGCCGAGAACACGTGCGGACGGGTTACGGTTTGCGGACAGCTTCCCCTTGAGCAGCATCATGCAGGTCTTATCGAGCGCTACTTCTACACCAACCGTAGCGCTGTACGACTAACTCAAAGTCCCAACTTTGAAATTTTAAAAATTGGACGATTTTTTTTAGAAAATTTGATGTGGCATATTTTTTAAAACAAGCCACCTTACAACATGACGTTACATTTATTTGAAAGAGTCTTCATTAAACCTTTAAACTGCATTAACAATTTTTTCATTCTGAAGACCAGTTTTCTACAATAGGCTTCTAGTTAAAGCCACCTTTGCCTCCATGGTTGATGAAGCATAACAAAATTGCTGCAAGAGGCTCCAACGGGAAATTAAATTTTTCTGAAAGCCTGAAGTATTCTCTTTCGACGGATGCAAGACTTGAACTTCACTTTTTTTGACTTTAAGTGTACGAGTCGTTTAAGTAAAGCAGCCTAGGGCATATTTTGGTATTTTTTTTACTTTTCTACGATTTCCCCTCTAATATCATGGACATGAACCACCATAGTCTCGGGCATATTTTGGTATTTTTTTAATTTTTCTACGATTTCCCCTCTAATATCATGGACATGAATCAGTATGTAGTGAAGCTCAATCCTTATTCCAGTAAATTTAGATTTACAATTTTTTAAAAAGAAGTAAGTAGTGTTGAATGTAATTTTTCTATAAACGTATAAATTCCAGGTTTTTTTTGAGCCCAAATTTGAAGTTGTAAATTATTACAAAATATTTTTTCTATGCAATTAAACGAAAAAAGGGCGTTCTTTCAATTTAAGATTAGCCTGCCATTTTCTATGCTTTGTCGATAATTTTTTGTCAGCAGGAGGATTTTGTGGCACTGATATTATGTTCTTATGATCGATGCCCCAGCTACGACACCAAGATCGTTCTATGAGGTTTCAACGCTCAGCTGGGAAAGAAGGACATCTTTGCTGGAGTCATCGGTAAACACAGACTGCACGACAACACATCCGGAAACGGACTCAGCTTGTTGGACTTCGCCTCAGAGCGGAACCTCTCTGTGGCTAGCACGCGGTTCCCACACCTGGGCATTCGCAAAGGGACCTGGCGATCTCCTAATCAATTAACCGTCAACCAGATTCATCACGTTGCGATCAACGTCAGAGATTCCTCCAGTATTCTCGAGGTCCGAACGTCCCGAGGTATAAACATGGACTCGGACCATCACCTTGTTATAGCCAAAGTAAGAGCCCGGATATCGAAAGAGTAACGGAGTCGAGACAGGCGAAACCGATTTGACGTCGAAAAGCTACAATCGCAGCCGATGGCTGGGAACTTTGCCGACCGAGTCTCCCTGAAACTCGCTCAGAATTCGACGCTTCCTGCACTAGGCATAGAAGAAGAATGGAAACGCTGTCAAGAAGCCATCAAAGAAGCTGCCACTGATGTGCTGGGTTTCACGTCATCGCCCAGAAGGAGCCCATAATTTGACGACGAGTGCAGGCAAGCGCACGCAGCTAAGCAAGACGCATATAATGCGACGCTGCATCGAATAACGAGGGCTGTTCGCGAGCTCTACGAACAGAGAAAAAGGGAAAAGCACCGGCTTCTCAGAAGGAAGAAGAAGACAGTTGCCCGGAATGTCTCTGTGACCTGGCACCCAGCACAGGCGTATGTTGAACTGCTCAGCCATCTCATCTAAGTACGTGCAGCAGTTCATGACCGTCTTGGAGTTTGTTGAGACAGATTCCAGGGCCCTAGACGTAACGTCATGACCGTCTTGGAGTTTGTTGAGACAGATTCCAGGGCCCTGGACGTAACGTCATGACCGTCTTGGAGTTTGTTGAGATAGATTCCAGGGCCCTGAGTGCTGCCTGACTATCCGTAAGAATAAGGATATCAGCTGAGGACATTCTATTCCTCTTCAGCCAAGACAGTGCTTCGCGAATGGCCATTACTTCAGCTTGGAACACGCTACAGTGATTGGGAAGCCTGAATTTTAGACTTAACGTGTTTAACCATTTACTATACTAAATAAATTGTTTTAATTAATTAATTGAATGTTAATGTGTTGTGTAACAAAGGTTAAGATCCTCAGAGTAGACTCCGCAACCAACGCCTTCGTTTGTTTTGGATCCATCGGTGTATATGCACGTAGCGTCAGCAACCCATTGTGGGTTAGCCGAAAACATCTCTCGTTCAGGGATCATAGTACGGAGTTCCTGAATCATGAAGGCCTTCGGCGCAGCGTAGTCAAGGTTTTGGTATGCAAAGTTTACTCTTTGAAGGAGTTTTGAGTGTCCGTGGGACACGTTCCATTGTGATGAGGAGATCAGTCTTATGGCTGTACTAGCAGCTGTCTGTTGGGCAAACAGATCTATGGGCATAAGGTTGAGAATGACGTCCAATGCATCTGATGGGGTGGTTCTTGGAGCACCGCAGGTACATATGGAGGCCAGTCGCTGGACTTTTCTGATAGTGTTATAGTGGGAGGCTGTGTCTAGTGCCACCAAACTGCAACGCCATATAGTAGAATAGGGTGCACCACAGCTGTATAGCTCCAGGCCATCGTATGCGGTTGGATACCCCATCTAGACCCAATGGCCCTTCTGCACATGTAGAGTACAGCCGTGGCTTTTTTTTATAATTGACGCGTGCAAAAGGAGTTGCGAGTACACTTAAGTAACCGGATCAAGTCACAGCACGGGCCGAAGGTATAGAGGAAGAGAGGAAGAGAGGAAGAGAGGAAGAGGAGGTACCGATGCACATTGGTTTTTAAATGCCTGTGGAATGTAATGAGGAGGAAAAATCGAGCTGGGAAGAGCATTTCAGATTCGTGTAGTGCGGCTAAAGAACGAGTCTCTGAATTTGACTGTACGTCCGAAAGAGGGCTTAAGGGTGAATTGGTGGTCATTCCTAGTGAGGCGTATATTGCGGGTGAATTCTTGAAGGGGAAGAATGCAACTGGCTAGTTCATCTGAGCATTTCTTGTTAAAATAGCGATAAAAGAGTGACAACGACGCGACGGTCGGTGTTCTAACGAGTCAATCGACTTACCAATACTACTGTCACCCATAAGTTTCATCGCTCGCTTTTGAATTCTATCCAGCAGATGCTTGTTTTGCGGGTGCGCTCAGCAATATTTGCCTTCCAGCTGAGTTTCTTGTCCAGCGTAAGTCCAAGGAAATTGGCTGTCCTGGAAAATGAGCATTAATGGCCGCTGATGGTTGGTGGGTCAACATGGGGAACTTTGTATTTCCTGGTGAAGAGGACTAATTCTGTTTTTTTTGTCATTGATGCTTAGTCCATTTTTGCTCGTCCACTTCAAATTGAGCCAAATCCACCAAAAGTTGCTCGCGCACGGTACACTTCCAAGCAAATGGTCGCTTGTTTTTTCGGAAACAGGGCATGTCGCAACCGTACCACTAGAACAACGCGTGGTTCAACGACGTGGTTCACAACCATGTGGTTGCCAGTTGTCTTCCAAGAAATCAGGAAAACCAACCGTCGAAGACGCATCACTCTTCACAACGAGAATGGGAGCTCTCACACATTGGGTCACTCTTCACCACGACAATGCGAACTCTCACACATTGGATCACTCTTCACCACGATTATGCGAACTCTCACACATTGGCTCAAACAACTGCATTTTTGAGCACTCAAAACATCGATTTGATGAGTCATCCGCCGTATAGTCCTGACTTGGCACCGAATGACTTCTTTTTATTCCCGTACGTGGAAAATAAAATGAGAGGTCCACGTTTTTCGACACCTGAAGAAAAGGTTGATGCGTTCAGAATTCATGTTTTGGAGATACCTCAATCAGAGTGCCAAAAGTGCTCCGACAATTGGTTTAAATGCATGCAAAAGTGTATAGACCTTAATAGGGAATATTTTGAAATACAATAAAGCGATGATTGATATTTGTTTTTGTTCTCTAATCCCGAAATATAAAAGGCAATCATCATAGTTGATGAGCAAGCTAGGTAGTGTCCCCCAATCCATCAAATTTGGACTCTAGACAGTCGCTCTGAAAGAAAAAGAGTCACCAACTTGCCTTCGTAAAACTGGAAACGAATCACATACCAAATTCTTTATTTCTTCGATTTTTCAAAATCCACACACTGGCGTTGCTCGCTTCCCAACCCTTCTTATTCTGCTGAAATTTAAAAAGTACCCATTTAGGAGAATGTGCAACTCGATAGTAGATCTTAATAGTCTCGCCATCGCTCTGTACGGCCTGTTTCGCTGGAGGCTGGGAAGCACAGCAAAGGAGCTCAGGACTCGAAAACTGGTCCGTTGTAGTGCCCTATGGATGAGGATTAGTAGCTATTTAGGGTCTTCCCTTATTTTGTTTGCCATTTAAAGCAAAAACTTCCTTTTGACCATTCCTTCGCTGCTTTCTTTGAAGACTGTTTTTCTCCTGGCTTGGAAAGCAGGCACTCAAAGCGCTACGCGGGCCCCTGGCATTGAATTCAGTGCTGACTTCATCACACAGCCTCCTTTACCCCTTCAAGCTGTTCCACGCATCACTCGGCACGCAAAACATTCTTCGAACCCCCTTCCATCATTGCCGCTTCAGAAACCGCATCCAATTGACATAATTGCCCTCAACCGCAAGGGTCTCCATCTCCTCATCTCCCGTCCTTCGGTAATCAATGTATCGTGCATTTCACTCCTCACTCACACAGCCGATACACCCACCAGCCAGCCGCAATCTTGCAATCTTGATTATTTCTTAAGTACAGTCAGCCGCCAGAATTCCATCCGCTCTCCTCCGCCGCCGCAAAATGCCGTCAAAGTCCCAAAAGAATTTCCAGTGGAATATATTTCCTACCGCAGAGCAAATTACCCGCAGTGACACCTCTCACCACCAGTCCCAGGCCGTCAGCGCTGCGCCGGCAAGCACCTAAATCCCACCGCTGCCACTGCCGACCAGAACGGAAAATAAAGGAAAGCTCAAGGAAAACAACGAAAAAAGAACGAACACCAAAATAGGAGGAGGAAGGATGGCACACAATGCCTGCTCCCCGGCCGAACAAAGGCAGTCACTCAGTTATGACAAAATATTCTGCATACCTCTCACCTTCTTCCGTCAAAGTTGCCACTGTGTGCAGAGTCTCTGCACTGCCTCCTCACACTGGTGTGTCATGACCACTGTCAGAGACTTAGCCAATCTACCCTGCAATCCATGCGGCGGCAACAGTGGTGTATTGTGTCGAGGATGCGGCACCAACAGCAGCAATTGCGCTAACTTACTGTTGCGACTGGCGCTGCTTGCTGGTTTCTGCTGCTCCTGCTCCTAGTGCGGCCCTGCCGATGGTTTTACTGCTAATTTTGCTGCAACAACAGAGTGTCTCGATAAAGGGACACCCCTGCTGCTGTCTGCAAGCGCTAGCCAGCATTGCGCTGTCAGTGTTGCGCATTTTTTTGCGGCGGTGCTGTGTTCAATAGGTTTTCTTATGTTGCCACAGCTGTGTGTGTGTGTATGGGGAAGGACAGCTTGTGTGTCCTGCAGTGAATGAGTTTCCATAGACCAGAAATTGATAAGAGCCGAGGATGAGGGCGAGTGCATTTTCACCCCCTTCCTCCCCGCCACGATGTGTGATGTATGAGTGCGGATATTGAAAGTTGGATCTCTCATCCACTCAAGGATGTCTTCCTCATGAAAGGTGTCAGCCGAAGGTGCCGGGTTGTTGCAAAGGACGACGCCTTTAGGTTCGAAGGGAAAAAGTTTTCCCTCTGCCTAATGGACTCTTGCCTGGCTCTAATGGGGAGAAAACTTCGCAAATTAATTTTTTTTCGTCTCGTCTTGTTCGTCGTTTTGTTTCAGACGAACATGGGTACGAGCATATAGAGTGTGTTATGGGCGGTGTCTGCTTGGAGCTTGTCAGGAAGGTGGGCTTAATGTTGGGAAGCACTTTGGCCGCTGGGGAGGCTGGGAGTTCGTTTAATTGATTTTCATTGAGTTGAAGTCGTTGAAAGAAGTTCCCGCGAGGCAAGTCTTTGGCCAGTCAGGTGCTCGTTGGCTGTTTTGACGCCTCGCAGAGCGACATGTTTTACGTCAAGTTGTTTCTTTTCCTCTTATTGTTAGAAACGAGAGTCGGAGGAGAAACCCATCGCAGGGATTTGTAACAAAGTTAGTAAGAGGCTCACTAACCGAAGGGTAGCCACTACAAAGCCGTTTAAGAATGAAAGTGCCACCGGAAGGACAGATAGGTATATGAAGAGTCTTCTGTCTACTTCTTCTGCCAACTGGGTGCCTCGCAACTATCGCACTGATTGCCAATACTTTTGGATCTGTTTTAGGGACAAAATGAACAACAGACACTGTGCCCAAGAGAGGAGCAGATAACCTTGAGCGCAAGTTCCTGCAACCAAGTGAGAGACGCTGCTCTATCCCGCCACCAAACTACTGACTGATGTTCGTGCTCCCAGCTACATTGTGTAAAAAATCTTCACAAAAAAAAAAAAATTCTTGAATTTCGTTCGCCATTATTCCTGACCCTTACCAAGCGTCCTCCGATTTAAAGACTAAAGTGTCAAAATTTTTTTTAAATTATGGAGCTTGTATAGCGAGAAAAAACTTAGAATTCTCCATTGAGTTGAGTTCAGTTGGAGCCTAAACGTTGGTGCGAGGCAAGGTTTTCTACTGTCTCCTACTCTATTTAATATTTTTTGATAGGCTGCATCATGCATCAAACCTTATAGGATTAAACGCCGTCTGGTTCACGGTAAAACAAAGCCGAGGTGATGTCTTAGTTGCGAAAAGTCCCTGCAACTGTATGAGAAGTCGAACAACGCGGAGAAGGAAGCGTATAAGCTTCTCAAACCTACGCAGGCCCTTTGTGTGGAACAGTTCCATGGAAGATGTTAAAGTTTTTAGAGGTTTCTCTTCTTCTTCTCATTTTGGGTTTATAATCTGAGGCGGACCTCGCCCACCACCACCAAACCTCTGAAGTGGGCACTGTCTTCAGGCAGGTGCTTTCTATTTCACAATCTCCAGTTGGTTGCAGTCATGTCCTGCATGTCTGTCTATCATGTCCGCAGTGTCTGTTATAATTTTTCTATTGCTTCGGAATCTGGCTGGATGAGCGATGTCATTGAGCTTTACTTAGCCTAGTCACCTTAGGCGTTCAATCCGCAGACCCTTGGCTACATGTCGCCGTTCGTGCCGCCGTTTATGTGGCCGCTCCTATCGCCGCTCAGACCGCCATACTGTGACGTTGTCAAGAAGTCATGAAAGAAGCTGCCACTAATGTGTTGAGTTTCACGTCACCACCCAGAAGGAACCATGGTTTGTCGACGAGTGCAGGCAAGCGTATGCGGCAAAACAAGACACCTACAAGGCAACGCTGTATCGAACAACGAGGGCTGTTCGTGAGCTTTTCGAACAGGGAAGAAGGGAAGAGCACCGGCTCAGAAAGAAAAAAGAAGGAGCATGAGAAACGCGCGCTCGAGGAAATGGAAAGGTGTTATGGCAGGAATGAAGTCCCAACGTTTAATCGAAAGTTAAAACTGCTATCCGGATGATACAAGGCTCGGACCGAAGCCTGTTGGGATAAAAGTAGACAACTCGTGGCAGAGTCGCAGTCTTTGCTGAGAATCTGGAAGGATAATTTCTGCAAACTCCTTAACGGCGATGACGGCTCCAATTCCGCTTTTTGGCAGAATGTTCTAATCAATTTGGACGATGATAGGCAAGAATTCAAGGTTAATAATAATAATTAGTGGCGCTACAATCAACAGGGGACCAGGGCCTAGCTTGCTCATCAACTGCTTCCATTATGCGCGCTACTGTTCGCCCAAGAGTAAAATAGACCTACAGTTTCTTGCCGACTCCGAACGGCGAAGTTTGAGAAGCTTTTTCTTATACATCATTACTCTTTGAGTGTTGTCCGTAACTCGAAAGAGGTGGTGCCGTGAAAAATTCGGGCTGTTCAGCCGGGAATCGAGCCTAGACCCTTCGGTGTATGAGGGTCGCACTCTACCCACTACACGACGTCAGCCACACTGTGACTTATTTAATAATCCCCTTAAACGCGAGCCAATTATAAAGAAAATGTCACTGCCGTGCAGTTCGTGGTTGAATATTCTTCTCCTCCTAAGCCATCCAACATCAGGGCCAGGAATTAAATGCAGAACAAGAAGGGTTTGGCTGTGGTTTTGCATCCGAAAACAGAACAAGGTTGGGCGAGGTTTTATAGATCGGCCTATTGTAAGAGGGCTCAAGTCCATTGCCCTTTGAGGCCGAAAAAGCAGCGGTTCTTCTTCTTCTTCGGATGGCGCTACAGTCCGGGGTGAACTTGAGCATCAACCACCATGCCTCTCCAGCTAGCGCGATCTCCTGCCACCTGCCTGCAATCGCGCACTAGAAGTTGATTGAGGTCCTTTTCCACTTGTGCGCGCCATCTCAGTGAAGGATGTCCTCTGTTGCGTTGTCCCGGTGGTTCGGATTCGAAAACTCTTCGGGCCGGAGCAGTGCTGTCCATACGCTCTACATGGCCTAGCCAGCTTAAGCGTTGTATCCGTAGATGCTTGACTAGACTCATGCCGCCGTACAGCCCATACAGTTCGTGTTTGAATCTTCTCCTCCAGATGCCATCAACGCAAGCAGGACCAAAAATCGCAGGCAAAACTTTTCTCTCGAAAAGACTAAGGGCTCCCTCATCCGCCTTTGGTTACCAAGATTTGGTCCAAGATTCCGCCCCATAAAGTAGGACGGGGATAATCAAGCTGTTATATAAAGCGAGCTTAGTCCATCTAGAGAGGGCTTTATTGGCGAGAGTGATTCTGCGTTTGATTTCGGTACTGTTGTTTTTGTCCTAGTGGCCGCTGTCGTGTAGTCGGTAGAGTGCAACGCTCACACGCCGAAGTTGTTGTCCCTATTTACCGCGGAGCAGAGGTAGACGTAGTCCTTGACTACCTCGAAGTTTCTGCTGCTTAGTGTGACGCTCTGTCCGAGACGTCGATGTCGTGTGTCCTTCCTTGATGACAGCATGTACTCAATTTTGCCTTCGTTTACCGTCAAACCCATTTTACCCGCTTCCGTATCAATGCCAGCAAACATCTCATTGACGATTCGCTGTGTTCGCCTAATCACGGCAACCTCGTCAGCGTACGTTAGCATTTGAGTTGACTTTCGGAAGATCGTGCCTTGTTGACTTGTGAGTTTGGCACGATCTTCCCGAGGATGATGTTAGAGAAGTCACATGACAGTGCGTCGCCTTGTCTAAAACATTTTTTGGCATTGAAGGTCTCGGTGAGTTCGTTACCGACCTTGACGGAGCAGCGAGAGTTCTCGATCGTCATCCTACACAATCTGACGAGTTTGAACAGAGTGCCAAAACTAGACATGGTACTGTATAGCTCATCTCTATGCACACTGTCATATGAGGCCTCAAATTCGACGAATAGGTGGTGAGTGTCAATTTGCACTTCTTGAGTCTTTTCCAGGATCTGCAGTGATGTGAAGATCTGGTCTATTGGGAATTTCCCTGGTCTGAAACCACACTCACAAAATACCGCAGACCTTGACGAAGCAGCGAGAGTTCTCCATCGTCATCCAACACAATCTGTCGAGTTTGAACAGAGTGCCAAAACTAGACATGGTACTGTATAGCTCATCTCTATGCACGTTGTCATATGCAGATTTAAAATGGACGAATAGGTGATGAGTGTCGATTCGCACTTCTTGAGTCTTTACCAGGATCTGACTGGTAAAAATTTAGTCTATCGTGGACTTCCTTGGCTGGAAACCACATTGAAAGGGACATATCAGATTATGGACAAACGGTTTCAGACGCTCACACAATACGACAGAGAAGATCTTGTATGCCATGTTAAGAAGGCTGATCCCTTCATAATTGGCGCAGTCAAAGGGGTCTGTTTCTTGTGATCGTGGCAAATGACGCTGACATTCCATCCATCGGGCATGCTTTCTTCCGACCATATCTTATAGGAGAGCTGGTGGTTGCATCCAACTAGATCATCTTCAGCTGTGGTCAGTCCGTCCGCTCCAGCAGGTTTGTCCACTTCAACTTGGATATTGCTATCTCCACCTCGTCTAAGTCGGGGGAACGAAATTCTTGTCTATCATCGTCCAAATCGAGTGGAACATTTTGCCTAACAGCGGGATTTGCGTCGTCATCGCCTTTAAGTAGTCTGCAGAAATGGTCCTTCCAAATTCTCAGCACAAGCTGCGACTCTACCACAAGTTGTCCATTTGGATCCCGTCAGGCCATGGTCTGAACCTTTTATCCTCCGGGTAGCTGTTTCACCTTTCGGTAAAACTTTCGGACTTCATTCCTGCCAAAGCACCTTTCCATTTCCTTGAGCGCGCGCTTCTCATGCTCCTCCTTTTTACTTCTGATAAGTCGGTGCTCTTCCCCTCTTCTCTGTGCGTAGAGCTCGCGAACAGCCCACGTTGTTCGATGCAGTGTCGCCTTATAGGCGTCTTGTTTAGCTGAGTGCGCACTCCTCATCAAACCATGGGTTCCTTCTGGGTGGTAACGTGAAACCCAGCACATCAGTGGGAGCTTCTTTGATGGCTTCTTGACAACGTTTCCATTCTTCTTCTACGCTTAGTGCAGGAAGCGTCGAACTCTGAGCGAGTTTCAGGGAGACTCGGTCGGCAAAGTTCCCAGCCATCGGCTGCGATTGTAGCTTTTCGACGTCGAGCTGGTTTGACCTGTCTCGACTCCGTTACTCTTTCGATATCCGGGCTCTTACTTTGGCTATAACAAGGTGATGGTCCGAGTCCATGTTTACACCTCGAGACGTTCGGACATCGAGAATACTGGAGGAATCTCTGACGTCGATCGCAACGTGATGAATCTGGTTGACGGTTAATTGATTAGAAGATCGCCAGGTCCCTTTGCGAATGTCCAGGTGTGGGAACCGCGTGCTAGCCACAGAGAGGTTCCGCTCCGAGGCGAGGTCCAACAGCCTGAGTCCGTTTCCGGATGTGTTGTCGTGCAGGCTGTGTTTACCGATGACTCCAACAAAGATGTTCTCCTTTCCCAGCTGAGCGTTGAAATCTCCAAGGACGATCTTAGTATCGTAGCTGGGGCATCGATCGTATGCTCTTTCTAGGAGATCATAGAAGTCATCTTTGGTGTTGTCATCCTTCTCCTCTGTCGGGGTGTGAGCGCATATAAGGCTGATGTTCCCGAATTTAGCCTTGATGCGGATTGTCATGAGGCGTTTGCTGACGGGGTCGTAGCTCAAGACTTTTTGCCTAAGTCTGCCTCGAACAACAAATCCGCATCCGAATAAGCGCTGCTTTCTCTCTCTATAGCAATTGCTGTAGTAGATATCGCAGTTCTTCTTCGCTTTTATGCCAGGCCCATCCCATAGTACTCCCTGGATGGATGAGGGGCATGGGCCTGTGCACGCGAGGTAACGTTGTTGATTGCGCTCAACATGGCGAGCTCCCAAGGCTAGGTCAAGTTGACATACAGCCTCCACGCGGCGCTCCCTGGATAGCCATCACAACACCCGTTGCATGGTGAGCCAATGTATGCAGCGAGCCTCTCTGTCTGAAGGCTTAAATAATGGGCCTGGCCAACCAGCCTGTGGGTTGTGCGTGAGGGTAACTTCCTCACCACGCAAAAAACCGTTAGTCAGAGAACCCGATATGCCTCGGATAAGGACGGATCAACCGTTGACAACCCCAACGAACGCACATGGAATGTGAGGTCCCTTAACAGGCCACGTGCAGCCGAACAACTTGCGGAGGCTCTTGACTGCTACAAGGCAGACATTACCGGACACACGAAATAAGAGGGAAATATAAAAATGAAAAAAAACAAACATGTTCATGAACCGTACTTGAACCCGCGTCTCACCCGGAGAGGGGTTGGCTTCATAAAATTTACAGCTTCTTTTTTTTTGTGCGGTCATACTTTACACTACTACTTTATTTATTTTTTTTGCTTGTTATTTTCGTGTTTTTTTGTTCCCTGCATAACTTTTGGTGGGTTGGGAGTAAGATCTCACTACCGCCCTACAAAAACACGTTTGTGGCCACTAGCACTAGGCTTATTTCCTTTTCTTTCCTTCATTCCTTTTTCTTTATTATTTTTTTTTTCCTATTTTCTGTTCAACTTGTGAAACATTTTCCCGAATCGCGCCCGACCTAGCCGTCCGGTTTCTAATGTCACCTCCCAAAGACTGTCCATTCTAATCTCGTCCAACCTACCTCGAACTCCTGGCTGATCAGACGATCGATATCTTTCGTCCAGTTTGGGCCATGATCGCCTGCCCACCCGCACCGGTCGAAATACATCGAACCACCAGGAAGGCCGCAAACTCTTCATCGTACCATCCACTGGACAAAGAACGGCCATCCTCACGTTTCGTTCGAGGAGGATCAAGGGTCAGTCCATCGGTCCGCATTAGCTAGGAAAACCACCGACAGGACAGAGGGAAAAATAAAAAAGAATAAGCAGGCTGACAAAACCTGGGATTGAACCCACAACGCTCAGCACCCCTAGCGACTATCCCACTAAGCTATATGGCTAACTGATCCACGATGGACGTACAGCCTACGTCACGATCCTCATTATTACCCTCCCACTCAATATAACCAATCTTGGATATACTTTCAGGCGGAAACCTTTCAACTAAAAGAAAATCAAAACAGAATGGGTCTTCCGGCAGCACAAGCAGAGCTGGTATGACTCTCCAGGATGCAGGCTGAGTACGCGCATACTCTAGAACGTCAAAAAGAAATACCCGACTTCTCTTCTTTCTCAAAATAGGCAAAACTGTAGTTGACTTGTTGGCGTACAAACGGGCCACTTAATCTCCACAAAGCACACTCAACCGTGTTTTGGCCTGGAGACGATGCCTTATGCGGCGCCTGCAGAGAAAATGAAGCCACTGCAGAGCACTTCCTCTGTCAATGTTGGCGGCAGTTTGACGCTGATGTGGTTGGAGCTGTTGCTCTTTATCAACTATCGCTTACTAGACTTCCTTTGGAAGATCATTAAATAAATTCAATGCAAGTTACTGCCTGGCAGCACATTGGATCAGAGCAGTCTTTTCCAACCCAAAAAACAAAATAATCCATTTCCTTGTGAAACCTGTCTCCTGTCCACTTTCAGACAGCCCGAAATTCGTTCCCCTGGTAACTCCGCAAACGTGGCCGAGGGTGAACGCCATATCAGAAGCTGCAGTCATTGCAATTCTTTGACGAACGTCTTGTCAGATTAATTTCGTCAATCCGTCAAAAAATGCAATTATCTGCCTTAACAGCTACTGACACCTTCACTTTGTTGACACATCGCCTTATCTCTCCCCGTCTCTGCCTCAATGTTGCAAAATGTCTACACATCAAAGTAGAACCGTTCACTGAACTTGACAAATGACCGCGTGGCCGGTTAAAATTACCCGCAAAGTAATACATTACCGTTACCCTCAAATTACCGCCGACATCTTGCGCATTCCGTTCTCCCTCTGTCTCATAAAGTGATACAAATGTCCGCAAACGAAGGGGAGAGGAACCGAAACGAGGCCACAGAGTTGGCACGGCCACACACAGATAAACAATTTCGCAAGTCGATCCATGAAAATCTATTGCCCCATTCGGGGCTCTTTTAAATTCACCACAGGCATGCCGGCCGAGCTCAGAACCCTCCGAATCCATTCATTTTCGTTTGGCAAACGAATGTCCTTAAGGCCACCACCGAATTTCGGGACAAATGTGCAGACAAATGCGAGTGTCTTTCAAATGGTCACGCATTAGATATAAATGTCTACAAGTAGTCCGTTATCGGATGCCGGGAGGCAGAGGAATGTTTCGAATTGAATGGCACGCTAGTGCCGCGCCGCGTTGTTGCTGGCCGAACTGTCAGCCGAGGGCGATGGCAAGGAGGAGGAGGATGAAGTGGCGGTTGAGGAGGCGTGTTCACATGGCGAACACTCGTGTCGATCCATCCTTTCGCAGGGTGCTACGTGACTTCTGGGCAAATATTAACACTTTCCCTTGAATGAATCGGGGACAGAGCAGGGGATAGCCGTCTTCATCGCCCATTTGTCACAGTTGGCTGGGCGGCGGTTCCTTCCTGCTTGATGGTCGAAGGCGAACCTTCTCAGGGATCAGTGTTGTTAGTTAGCAGTGCCGTTCTTAAAGTTAATTGCTGTCCTATGCAAACGCTGTACGAAAACCATTAACTACAAGCGCCATGGTGGAGTTTGGCCCCCCACTCGCACATTCCTAAGCGAATTTGAACGGAAATAAGGGGGTTATTGAGATTTGGATAAAGTTGTGGCGAAGTTACCTACACCTTGAGGCGGACTGGGCTGTTGTCTTAAGAAAGTTTGACATTCAAATTGACTACGGCACGGCCCATTGAGCGCTGGGTGGTCTTGAGTTGATAAATTTGAGCGTCAACAGAGCCACAGGCTCTGGCGGGGATAAGGTTTTGAATGATGTTTGAGCTTAACCAAGCGTTTCAGTGCGCTAATGGCGGTGTGTCGTTCGCGGCTTGTTTTCATCATTGATCGTGAAGTTTAATGGGCCGTATGATTTTCTGCAGGAGGCTGTGGAAGAGGAGCTGAAGAACTTTGACTTGTGCGTCCTGCTAAGGGTGCGACAGAACAAAACAAGTACCTTTGGGCGTCTTTCTTGCTTCACTTCGTTCAAGGACAATTTTTGTGGTAAGAATGTCAGACAGTCGAAGCGAAACTTTTTGTCTCCAATCCACATTGAAGGAGGCTCCTTGATTTTTTAAATTGTATTCAATTTTCTTGGAGCTACTATTCGGGATGGATGGAGACCTACCTCATGTCTCCACTATCCCTCGCCAGTTGCTGCCAATTGTACATGTCACAGCAGTTATGTCAGATAGTCGGGCTCATTGCACAGTCAGGTCGATGAAGGAGTTGAGCAGAAGAAGGAAAGTAGACTCTATTCGATTCAGGATGAACTGAGACCTTCCTCATGTCCCCACGATCTAGCGACAGCTGTATTCAATTGCAACTGGTACAGCACTCGTGACTCGTGGCACGATCAAACCGATCAATCGAGTTGAGTAGGAGAATGAAAGTAACTCAACGGCCCAACTTGCTTCACTTCAGCCGGCTCTCTGCTACTGGAGACTACCTCCTCAGACAGAAGTGCTAATGCCTGTGTCGTAAGTCTGCTCTAAGATCTTCTGACTTAATTAAACCACATTTGGCTTGAAGTCTGTTTTAATGTAAGCAGAAAGGACCATCGTACACCAACAGACTTCCCAACAAGACAAACAGACCCGCAAATAGACCTTGGGCTTTTGCAAAACTTATCACAAAATGAAATCCCATAACTTGTTCAGTTAAATGAAGTTCAAATCGAAACTGTTAAGATCTGTGATCTTAATTGATCAAAATTGGGAAATGCTGAAATTTCCTCAAAGTTCCAAATCTCAAAATACGAAAGCCCCAAAGTGCACAAAGTCTTTGTGCCTAAAATACTCAAAATGCTAAAATTCCGTGGTGACAAATTTTCTATAAAATAAAAGTCAAAAATCCCAAATAGCCGAAATGATGAGAACTGTATCAATTTTGCAAGCAATTCATATAGAGAGGAATGAATTGTTAAAATTTAGCACATGTACCAAATTTTGTAAAATAAAAGTTCAAAACCTCAAATAGCCGAAATGATGAGAACTGTATCAATTTTGCAAGCAATTCATATAGAGAGGAATGAATTGTTAAAATTTAGCACATGTACCAAATTTTGTAAAATAAAGTCAAAAATCCCAAATAGCCGAAATGATGAGAACTGTATCAATTTTGCAAGCAATTCATATAGAGAGGAATGAATTGTTAAAATTTAGCACATGTACCAAATTTTGTAAAATAAAAGTCAAAAATCCCAAATAGCCGAAATGATGAGAACTGTATCAATTTTGCAAGCAATTCATATAGAGAGGTATGAATTATTAAAATTTAGCACATGTACCAAATTTTGTAAAATAAAAGTCCAAAATCCCAAATAGCCGAAATGATGAGAACTGTATCATTTTTGCAAGCAATTCATATAGAGAGGAATGAATTGTTAAAATTTAGCACATGTACCAAATTTTGTAACGACCGAAAGCGTGAGTCCTTTTACCTGCTTTTCTGAGACGATTTTTGCGCAACTCGGTTTTCGGCATTGTGTGTTTTGGAGTTAAAGCCTTTCGGGATCGTAGGTCCGTAGGATTTGAAAATTTTTCAATGGATAATTTTCTATTCCTAAGCCCACTTAGTTGTTGCCACTGTATACAGTCGCAACTAGTAAACATTTCATCTTTTCGATATCCACCACTGTACATGGCATAATTACCAAACGCTGCCTTCAAGGTCTTCTTTGAAAGACTAGGAGTGTATCTTGATTTCTTCTGACAGAGCTGTGTAGTGGAGAAGGAGGAGGAAGCACCTCCCTGCACACTCTCGAGATGCCTTTTTCTCCGATATCTTCATTGCAACCGTTTTTGGCTTCCTTAGCAGTGCAGTAGTCCCACACAGATTTTAGTCAATATGGGCCAGTTTTATCCACCCATTGAGATTGGGTGCCGTGTCATCCTCTGACGCATGCAGACGTGTCGTTGCTGTATAATAATAATAATTGTTGGCGCTACAGTCCAAAGGGGGACCAGGGCCTAGCTTGCTCATCAACTACTCGTGTTGTGCGCGCTACTGTTCTCTCACGAGTAGAAGGGACCTACAGTTTTTTGCCGACTCCGAACGGCGAAATTTGAGAAGCTTTCTTAGACAGTTATTACTCTTTGAGTGTTGTCAGCAGCTCGAAAGAGGTGGTGCCGTGAAATATTAGAAAAATTGGTGTTGAACTGGGAGTCGAACCTAGACTCTTCGGCGTGTGAGCGTCGCACTCTACCCACTACGCCACGGCGACCACATAAGTTGCTGTATGCACTTAACAAATTACAAAAAACAACATTTCCTCGCGTCGTTCCTAACAACAGTTAACGCGGTCCGCCCAACACCTCCGCGAGTGGAAAATAATAATAAAATTCTTAAAAAAAAGTGCAGTGTAGTGCAGCTAAGTGTTTCGGTAGAGCGCACGCGGTCCGCTCCCTCCTCTCCCACTCCTTCACAAGACACTGTTGGGCATTCTCGGTCGCAACTCCCGTTTGATCTACCAGACGGGCTGGGGCGATGTCCGAGTCTGCCTAACATCTGACATAGCGGATTCGGAAGTGTGCATTTTCGTTAGTGGACCAATTCAAGTTAATGTCCGGCATAACACCTTCATCGATTTGTTTTGCGAAGCTTAACGCAGAATTTACACTTCTGAGCTCTGCTTACTTTCACCAACTGCATTGTCGGAGTTGATTTTCTAATGCCTACGACTGACATGTTTGAGCAATTTCGTGTTGACGTGAGCAACATTCGCGGACTGAGAACTAATCTCTTTGCCGTTTACGTCCACCTCTCTCGTCATAAACCAGCTGTCTTGGCGCTGACGGAAACTCAGGTGGATGAGAATACCGATTTATCGGATTTGAACCTGCCTGGATATAACTTGGTGCCTTTATTCTTTTTACACTGCGGTCTCGCCATTTATGTCCGTAGTGATGTTGCTTACCAAATTCAATCACAATATGGCCACTGTTCCAATCCAAGAATGATAGAAATACAGATTACGCATTGCGCATGTCTGTCACCTTCTGTTAATTTTTGATGACGTAGGCTGAAACAACGGATGTTTACTTTTTATATACGAATGCCAGGTTTGACTGCGATTTCCGAGCGTTTATTTGAAAAAAAAATTAAAAAAAAATATTTTGTAATTTATTAACAATTAAATAAAGAGAAATTTTCGAAAATGAGGTGTGCTGCGTTTGGCTGCAATGCAAACAACAACAAGGGAAAACCGAATATACGGTTTTATTCGGTTCCAAAACACAACATCCTACGGAAGCAGTGGATTCACTTATGCAGGAGAAAGGATAACTGCACATTTCACTGCGGATAGTTTTGAAAGAAACTTACTTGCAATGGGCAAGATGATTTATTTATTTACTTACATATTGAGTCACAATTGTATAACAGGCCTTTGCAAAAATAATGGATATAAGTTGAAGGCGTTAACAATTCCAACAATCCAACCGAGAGCAATTGTCGCTCCTTCATCCCGCGACATCAGAATGCAATCAAAGGCAATACATGAAATGATTGCAGAGCTACTAGCGAAGAAACCAGTGGCATTGACATTTGATTAAACTCCTTCGGAATCATTTTATTGACCAAGGGTTTAAAATAAATGGAAAGGAAGTTAAAAAAAAAAACATAATCCTTACGCTTCTAACGTGCAGAGCGTCTGAATGTCAGTCACCCATAAGATATCGGCAGCCCATTTAAACGTTATTGGTGGTCGCCGTGGCGTAGTGGGTAGAGTGCGACGCTTA
This sequence comes from Eristalinus aeneus, assembly GCA_955652365.1. NCBI lineage: Eukaryota > Metazoa > Arthropoda > Insecta > Diptera > Syrphidae > Eristalinus > Eristalinus aeneus. The sequence continues at coordinate 94,486,893 of OY019131.1, forward strand.
CACGCCGAAGGGTCTAGGTTCGACTCCCAGTTCAACACCAATTTTTCTAATATTTCACGGCACCACCTCTTTCGAGCTGCTGACAACACTCAAAGAGTAATAACTGTCTATGAAAGCTTCTCAAATTTCGCCGTTCGGAGTCGGCAAAAAACTGTAGGTCCCTTCTACTCGTGAGAGAACAGTAGCGCGCACAACACGAGTAGTTGATCAGCAAGCTAGGATCTGGTCCCCCTTTGGACTGTAGCGCCAACAATTATTATTATTATTATTTGAACGTTATTGGAACTGAAAGACAGAAAGTTAAAATGACTACAAAACTTTTTTCTCACACTATAGCTCAGGCAATAACAAGAGCCGACAGCTTAGGTCATTTAGGTGACAGTTGCTTTGGATGACACGCCTGACTTAGTTTCCGAATGTACTCTTACAAGAAATGTTTTGTCTACATACATACCTGATTTATATAAATATGTTAATATTCTTTTTACTTTAAGGTACGATACTTAAGAGTATAACTATAAATCCTCCGAGGACTGATGTCTACAGCCAGGTAGACAATGAGTTGGAATCTTTAGCTCACGATGGGCTTGAAAACTTGGCTGGGTACATTTGCCATAAGTTGGGGGATGAAATTCCCGACATACGTGTTCTTCAAAACAAGGACACGACTTTTACGTGGGTTAAACATCTCAACGAAGGAGGCCTGGATAAACCCACATCTGCACTAACGGTTTACATGAAGCAACTCGAAGAAATTTTCGAAAGTGTGAATGGGGATGAGCTCTTGGTTTCCCCCGAATATCTTAAGACACATTTGGAATTAACCGAAAATGTGAACTGTGGGGAGCAAATAAAAAAAAAACTTTATTTTAGAGCACAAATGTATTTTAGGACAAGGACACAAAACAAAGAAATTACAGAGTTTGAATTCAGAAAAAAAGAAAATATAATAAAATTGTCCACTAGTTCAAAATTTAAATCTCGTGTTTTATTTCAATAACTTGGTTGTTACATTACTCTTTTGGAAATGAAACATGATATAATAAAATTTAGTTAAATTGATTTATTAATGGCAATTCTAAAACTTTACACAATTATGATTATTGCTTTACGAAACTCTGTGAAAGATTTTCCCACTCTGCATGCAAAATGCTTGACTTAATAGCTCGGAAAGTAATTGGATAGTTAAATTAACTCAATTGCATATACACTTAAAACTTATTTTATGTTAAAAATTTCTTTAAACGTGAATAATATTAGAAAAAAAATCAACTAATAACTTTTCCTGCTTCAATTTGTATGAAGATATTAAACAATAACAAAGAGCTGTCAAATCAGAAGTCTCGCGTGACGTAAGCTGCGCAGAACGAAAGAAAATTGAACACTCTATTGCGCAATCTCTTTTTCTATCATTCTTGGTTCCAATCCGGAATTTAATTTTCTGTGGTTAAAACTTTTTGTCCGTAAGCATTTCATCCACTACTGCTTTATTTATAGAAGTCCAAAGCTGGACAGCAACTCAACTTATAACGAGTTTGATGCGCTGTCCGACTCCATCACAAGAATTGTACCCTTGTATCCTCGCACTGAAATCGCTATTGCGGGCGATTTCAATGTGCACAGTTCTACTTGGCTTCGACATTCAGGCCAGACAACACCCGAAGGAAGGTATGTTGAAATCTTCGCTGAGGTAAATAATTTAACCCAGCTTGTGAATGAGCCAACACGTATACCTGACATTGCAGATCATACCGCCAACACCTTGGATCTGTTTCTCACCTCTCATCCGGAAAAATATTCAATTGATATATTGTCGCCTCTAGGCTCGTCCGACCTCTGTGTCGTGTCAGCCAAATTCTCGCACTCCTCCCACACAGTTAGAGAACTAATTCCGAAAAAAAACAGTATGGCTCTACGAGAAAGCCAACTGGAGCGGACTTAACAACTTCTTTAGGAATTTTAACAGGTCACTATGCTTCCTCAATAGTGACGTGGATGCCGCTACTGATGCGATCACAAACATTATTTCGCTGGGCATGAGGTCCTTCATTCCCCACAGAGTGAAGAGTATCAAGCCTAAGCCAAACGCGTGGTACGACTCGAGCTGCAAAGAGGCTATCAGGATGAGAGAGTTGAGTTTCCGGGATTATAAAGTCAACCCTTCTGAGGAAGCCCGAACAAAGTTCAAACGGATCCGAAATGACTGCAATGCATTAATAAGACGTGTTAAATTCCCCTTTGACCAAAAGTTGAAGCAAAAAGTTCTACAAAGCCCCAAGGGTAGCAGAAGCTTTTGGTCTTTCGTAAAAAACATAAGGAATTCAGCCTCGTCTTCGATTCCAACGCTCATTTGCAATGACATCCTAGCTGTTAGCTGCACATTTTGCAGCCAGCTCAACGCTTCCAGATTACGCTCTGCCCGCGCATCAGCTCCTTGGACAAAGCTAATCTGCTTGCCGCACACTTTGCAGCTAGCTCAACGCTGCCAGATAGCACTTTGTCCCAGCCTGTACTTGAGAGTGTAAATTTCTCCATGGGGCAAATCCATTTTCGCACTCCTACAGTAGCAAGAGTACTTAAAGATCTAAACATACACAAATCCGCTGGCCCGGATGGTATACCCCCTGTTCTTCTGAAGAGGTGTTCTTCTACGCTGACAAAACCACTGCGTAAGCTTTTCCATCTGTCCTACTCTTCAGAGCTCTTTCCGAAAAGTGGAAAAAAGTGGTAAGTGGAAAACTGCATTTGTCCAGCCCGTCCCTAAAAAGGGCGAATCTTCGTCACCCACCTCCTACCGACCCACAGCACTAACGTCCCTTCTCTCCAAAGTCATGGAAACGCTGATAAACCGTCAGCTTATGAAATATCTTGAGTCCCGGAAGCTTCTTATTGACCGGCAGTACGGCTTCCGAAGCAACCGTTCCACTGGTGATCTGATGGCATATCTCACTGAAACGTGGAACCAATCTTTGCACAATGTAGGAGAAAGCAAGATCGTTGCACTTGATGTTTCAAAGACATTTGACAGGGTTTGGCACCAGGCTCTGTTGTCGAAAATGCGTGCTATTGGGATCGATGAGTCTCTTCTTCAATGGATTAGAAATAACCTTTCGAACCGTTCAATACAAGTCGTTTTCGATGGATTCAAGTCTGATATTCACCATATTAATGCTGGTGTTCCCCAGGGCTCCGTTTTGTCTCCGACACTCTTGCTCATTTTAAGAATAATCTCTGATCTGCTCCTTCTAATCCTATTCATTCCTTCGCTGATGACCGTACCCTCAGCTCTTCATATTCGTTCCTTGGCTCACGTCCCTCCACTTCGGCCATAGACTCGGAACGCCAGCGTATGTTAAGCACATTAAGTTCCGACCTTGACAGCATAATCGATTGGGGAAATAAGAATAGAGTGGAATTTAATGCTTCCAAACCCAGTGCTGTCTACTGTCGTTAAAGCGATCACAAAATAATCAGCTCTTATCCATGAACGGCACTTGCGTTGTTGAAACCGAACGAACGTTGCTGAAACCGAACGACTTTCCATTCTCGGTATGTGTATCAACCCAACAATTAGTTGGAACTATCATATATTTCAGGTCGCCAAAAATGCTGCGAAATGTCTAGGCTTCCTTAAACGATGCAAGAAGTACTTCACCCCTTCTGAAATGGCTACAATATACAAGGTCTACATACGCCCAAAACTTGAGTATAACGCTGCTATTTGGTCAGGTGCTTCTAAGACCTCCCTGCACCTGAGGGATAGAATTCAAAAGCGAGCGATAAAACCTTTAGCTGACAGTAATATTGCGAAGTCGATTGACTCGTTAGAACACCGACCGTCGCGTCGTTTTCACTCTTTTACCGCCATTTTAACAAGAAATGCTCAGATGAATAAGCAAGTTGCATTCCTCCCCTTCAAGAATTCACCCGCAATACACGCCTCGCTAGGAATGCCCACCACTTCACCCTCAAGCCGGACATACAGTCAAATTCAGAGACTCGTTCTTTAGCCGCACTCCACGAATCTGAAATGCTCTTCCCAGCTCGATTTTTCCTCCTCATTACATTCCACAGGCCTTTAGAACCAATGTGCATCGGTACCTCCTCTCCCTCTCTTCCTCTATACCTTCGGCCCGTGCTGTGACTTGATCCGGTCACTTAAGGGTACTCGCAACCCCTTTTGCACGCGTCAATTACAAAAGAAAAAGTTTTCTTTTCCTTTTCAACTTAGACCCGTTTTTTCCGTCATGTTCAAATATTTGTAGCCGCCATGCTGAAGTTGGCATGAGCATCAACTTATGTATGCGATAGAAGCTTGTATAGCGTCAATTCCTGTACCGGTGAACGCTCACCTCGGACTGTTGCATGCGTTGTTGTCAGCAACGTGTTGCCCTTCATACCGTGTCAGCAATAAACTGTCGAACCCCTCCACTCATAGAATGCCTAACACAAGAAGTTAGAAAGTTCAAGAAACTAGGCCATTGCATCTTAAGGCGGCTTCCTTTAGGCAAAGAAATTCCAAAAACAACTCCCTTTATCCAAAAATACGTCCCATCCTCACAATGACAGTGAACTTTCGATCCATCCATTCGTCCCACGCCGTTTTTCACGGGGAAAAAAATCCCACATCACTGTATCATTCCTCGCCTTATAATGTCTGCTCCAGCGGCTGTATTTTCAATTTCCTTAATCTCACTCCCGCCTGACGGCTCCGCAGCAGCGACAGCGGCAGCTCATCTGGATCGGTGCACGCATAACATCAATCAATTATATCCCCCGCGTTGTAATGCATTCAACGGCCATAAAAGGATTTTACATCGCAATTTAATCATTTCCGCATGATCCCGATACAATATCCACTTCCGTGCCCCTTCCGGCCCCCAACAACAGTCACCAGTTGGGGCAGCCAAGCAGAGCACTGGAACAACAACAGGTGCCACACATATCCTTCCTCGACGCCCTTATCCCTCCGCGACACGAGAAGTGACTGAATGAAAAAGTGAGAGTGGCGGTCCCACCGCATACATTTATTAACGGCAAACATGAAAACTGAAGCCACACTCGTAGATGCGTAGAACCTTAAAATACGACACACACACAGACAACGAAAACACTCCCAGTGCCACCCCCATCGACATTGCTATCGCCACAGCCACCGAAAGCCGGCAGAAATTGAATGCGATTCGATTTTGCGGCGAGAGTCCTTGTTTTATCGATACCCCTCCGCATGCTGTTATTTATCTTCGGTTCGTCCTCGTGAATCAATAAAACGACAAAACATTACTTGTTCCTTCGAATTTCTATTTTTTCCTACTCTACAAGGGTTTTCTGTCGTTTTTGGATTTTGCTCGAGCTACTGTTGCTGCAGGGGAGTGGGGGGTGCTGTTGTCGGCGGCAGTGGTATTTGTTTTTGTCGTTGATAAACATGCCCTGATATTAAAGTAATGACAAAACATTCATCGTTGACTTGCTGTGCGGAGACACGGCGAGTGGAAGTGGGGGTGGAGGGGGTGACTGCTTAGATATTTGAAATGTCCTGCTTCTGAGAAGTCAGACGACACCAACGTAGGGGAACGAAGTTATTTCCTTTTTATTCCTTAAGAACTGGAAGCGTGGCGGGGTATAATGGAAGTTTGTTCATCTGAATGGATTTAATCATGTCACGGTGCTGACGTTTGCCTTTCATGTCAGGAATGTTGACGAAAATTTCTTATTGATCCGTGAAGCTTGACTGGAACAGCAGAGGGTTCCGGTGCCATGGAACGTGGTGGAATTAATTTTGAAATTGTTGCTATCGTTCATTTTTAGTCGTTTTTACTATTGGAGACGAGCTGACATATTTTTTTTTTTGTGCTTGTTGCTGCTTTACCCATCGGTGGAACGTGGGCGACTGACCACTTGGGATGGGAGAGGAGAACGCGTTGTTTTCACCCCAGAAATCAAAGAGACGATGGACTTTCAGCACAGAACGGGGCCAATTTTTAACGAAATTTTCAAAAACGAACGTTTGACCCGAGGAGAGTGAAGAATTTGAGGCTGTGGGGAGAGTTTTCGAAGATTAAAACACTTAGCTCCGCTTCTGTTGCGTTGTCCCATTGCTTTGGACTCGAATACTTTCCGGATCAGTGCTGTCCTAATGCTCTACACGGCCTAGCCATCTTAAGCGTTGTATCAGAAGACGCATGACCAGGCGCATGTTGCTGTAAAGCATGCAACAGTGGGCTGAAGCAGTGACGTCCATACGCTCTACATGGCCTAGCCATCTTAGGCGTTGTATCCGACACTTGACCACTTGAACAGGCGCATCTTGCTGTACAGCCCATAGAGTTCGTCGTTAAATCTTCTCCTCCAGATGCCATCAACGCAAACAGGACCAAAAAACGCACGCAAAACTTTTCTCTCGAAAAGACTAAGGGCTTCCTCATCCGCCTTTGGTAACGTCCAAGATTCCGCCCCGTAAAGTAGGACGGGGATGATCAAGCTGTTATATAAAGCAAGCTTAGTCCATCGAGAGAGGGCTTTAGTACTCAATTGCCTTTTGAGCCCAAAGAAACTGCGATTGCCAAGAGTGCTTCTGCTTTTGCTTTCGGTACTGATGTTGTTGGCCCAGTGGCCGCCGTGGTGAAATGGGTAGAGTGCAACGCTCACACGCCGAAGTTGTTGTCCCTATTTACCGCGGAGCCGAGGTAGACGTAGACCTTGACTACCTCGAAGTTTCTGCTGCCTAGTGTGACGCACTGTCCGAGACGTCGATGTTGTGTGTCCTTTCTTGATGATAGCATGTACTTAGTTTTGACCTCATTTACCACCAGACCCATTTTAGCCGCTTCGGCTTCAATGCCAGCAAACGCCTCATTGACGGCTCGCTGTGTTCGTCCAATCACGTCAATGTCATCCGCATAAGCTAGCAACTGAACTGATTTCTAGAAGATCCTGCCTCTGGTATTAACTTGTGAGTTACGCACGATCTTCTCGATGATGATGTTGAAGAAGTCACATGACAGTGCGTCGCCTTGTCTGAAACCTTTTTTGACATTGAAGGTCTCGGTGAGTTCGTTCCAGACCTTAAAGGAGCAGCGAGAGTTCTCCATCGTCATCTTACACATTCTGACGAGTTTGGTAGGAATGCCAAAACTAGACATGGCACTGTATAGCTCACCTCTATGCACACTGTCCTATGCGGCCTCAAATTCGACGAATAGGTGATGAGTGTCGATTCGCACTTTTTGAGTCTTTTCCAGGATCTGACTTGTAAAAGCTGGTCTCTCATGGACTTCCGTGGCTTAAAACCACATTGATAGGGACCTATCAGGTCATGGACAAACGGTTTCAGATGCTCACAAAATGCAGGAGGATCTTGTATGCGATGCTCAGGAGCATAATCCCTCGGTTGTTGGCGCAGTCAAAGGGGTCTCCTTTCTTGTGGACCGGACAAACGACGCTGATATTCCACTCATTGGGCATGCTTTCCTCCAACCATATCTTACAAGCGAGCTCCTGCATGCGCCCAACCAGGTCATCCCCCGCTGCTTTCAATAGTTCTGTGGGCAGTCCGTCCGCTATAGAAGTTTTGTTGCTATCTTGGCCTCGTCTATGTCGTAGGACGGAATTCTTGTCTGTCATCCCGCAAACCGAGTAGAACGCCTAACACCGGAATTGGGGCCGTCATCGCCGTTAAAAAGTGTGCAGAAATGATCCTTCCAGATGCTTAGCAAAGACTGCAACTCTGCCACGAGTTGTTCATTTTGGTCCAGGCAGGCTTCGGTCCAAGCTTGTATCATCCGAATTGCTGCTTTACCTTTCGGTAAAACTTTCGGACTTCATTCCTGCCATAACGCCTTTCCATATCCTTGACCGCGCGCTTCTCATGCTCCTTCTTTTTGTTCTCGGAAGCCAGCGCTCTTCCCTTCTTCTCTGTTCGCAGAGCTCACGAACAGCCCTCGCTGTTCGATGCAGCGTCGCCTTATAGGCGTCCTGTTTAGCTGCATGCGCCTGCCTGCACTCGTCGTCAAACCTTGGGTTCCTTCTGGGTGGTGAGGTGAAACCCAGCGCATCAGTGGCAGCTTCTTTGATGACTTCTTGACAAAAAAAAAATGCCTTGACGACCCGAGCAAAATTACTACACATCCACGAGAAATTCCAGCTCAGCCCTAGCAATATTTGCACTTGAATTTTGCTGGGGCGTTTATGGAACTGTATATTTTTTTGTGGAGTGTAAATGGAAGTTTGGGAAAATAACTCATCAAGATGGTCATTTGCATTATTTGGTTAAAGTTGACGGCATCTGCTCTCGAAAGCGTATCGATCAAATGAGAACAATGCCCATGGAGGGGAAAGCAATACCAATTAATTCTTATAGCTTAAGAACCTAAAGAACCAGCTGGACGAAACGAGCTTGTATCGGAATCTTTGAACTTTGGAGGTGAAAAAAGAAAAAAAAAAAAGAGAAAAGGATGCAATTGAGAAAGAAGAGGCCAAGAATACTGCTGGAGTACGAAATGTGGACTACAGCCCTTAGTTGAGAATAAAGACAAACCAGAACCAAGAAGGGTGGTCGCCGTGGCGTAGTGGGTAGAGAGCGACGCTCACACGTCGAAGGGTCTAGGTTCGATTCCCAGCTCAACACCAATTTTTCACGGCACCATCTCTTTTCAGCTGCTGACAACACTCAAAGGGTAATAATTGTCTAAGAAAGCTTCTCAAATCTCGCCGTTCGGAGTTGGCAAAAAACTGTAGGTCTCTTCTACTCGTGAGAGAACAATAGCGCGCACAACACTAGTAGTTGATGAGCAAGCTAGGCCCCGGTTCCCCTTTGGACTGTAGCGCCAACAATTATTATTATTATTAGAACCAGGAAGGCCTAAGAGGATTTATAAGACGGCGGTGCGTTATTAAGTCTGTAACATCTGTACTGTGAACATACCTTGAAGTCAAATGTGAATTGTGAATGGGTACTGAATTTGACATTTGTGAAATATTCATTTCTTCCGCGTTTCAATGCGAACACGTGTTTTCTTTCAATTTCGTAATTCATAGCATCCACAAGCCAACTAGTCAGTGGAGAAATTTAGCATTTGTTCCTTGTGAAGTCCGACTGTTTGGATGATAGAAGACAAGCCCTCTTGGACTCGACTTCAGAAGTGGCATAGTGCAGCACGAAGTAAGAGAGAATGTAACAAACCGTCAGTTTCAACCTAAAAGACAATCAAACGAACGTGTGCTACCATCCAACCCCTATTCAATCAGCAGATTTCATGGACACTCGTTAAGCTATTTCAATAATCCACTTTATCTCCTGTTAACAGCACAACCTTGCCCACAAGTCCACCGCCATTGTGAAGAAACCATCGCCACCATTACAAAACCTCAATTGAATTCCTTCGTTCAACACTCCAACGCTTATTCTCCGTTTAAGACATCAGAGAACAATTCCACTTCAACGGATGCCCTTGAAAATAATCCTTTCCTTTCATTCCTTGTACTGTGCATGCAGAGTGGCGATGGAAGGAGGAGCTCGTGGGGCCCAAGAGCTTCCACAAATTCACAACCAGAAACCAGTGAAGCGAAATGAGCTCACTAAAATCAACTGTAGTCCCTGCCCCCTCCGCCACCACAAAGCAAAGGAAACTTTGACGGCGACGAGTTCGAGTTCCAGTTAAGTCTGTTTCTGTTTCTTAAACAGAGTCCCTCTCGTCGTCAAAACAATTCGTGTCCTTGCAGTGAAACAATTACACTCCTCGCGGGTATCCTCGAAAGGCAACTTTGGCCATTATACAATTCTTTCTCGTTCTCGTTTCCCGTCCGCAGGACTCTCTTGTGGAGAAACTAAAATTGAACGAAGAGGAAGACAAATATCCGATCTGATTAAATTAGATTCCATTCCAGGCCGCAGCCGCCCGCCAAGGGTTACGTTCAATAGCAAAGATTTACCAAAACGTTAGGTTTGAATAATTTGTACCTTCCGCCCTGTTTGCATTTACGTCTGGTTCTCTACCTTGCGTTAATGTCGAATAAAAATATAGAGCGAACGAGGAGGAACAGCAGGACTAGGAGAAGCAGCATCCACAGCAGCTATTACTCAGCGATTGTGTGCGTGGGGCGATTAGTTCGACGAATGCTGCTACTCCGATAGCGATGCCAGTCGAATGTGAAGCAGAAGACTTGGATTTTTTTTTTCATTTTTTGTGCAGCTTCCTTTTCGGGGGATTAGCTTAACCTGTCCTCACGCTGCAGGGGCTTATGGCCCCCATGTCGTGGGCGCACTCATAACTTTCGCCGACAAAAAAATCCTGAAGGCCTTCCAGCAAGCGAAAGACAATGGGGAACGGCTCGCTCGTAAAATCCTTCGTGTTCTTGTTTTTTTTTTGTCCAACAAAAGAAAACGTGTATTTATGGCTTTTGACAAGGATATGTGAAGACGCGGAGGGGACAAGGCAGTTTGCTGTTTTATGCGAGTCAAGGTTATCTGTCTTTGTAATTGCCCTGGCATTTGGTGAATGTCCTCGCCGGCGGGCTCCCGGGGGAATGCAATAAAGCCTCTTGTGATACATTGCTTAGTTCTGCGTAATTCCATCTTTTCAAAATGGCGTCACGTTTAAGGAACACCTGCGATTTTGTGCGGGAGCGTGTTGCGTGCACACAAGGGTCATGGTTCAAGTTGATTACCCGGCACCTGAGACACAGAAATAGAAATTTTGTGCGGGTTCGTAATTGCTGAGAAGGGAGAAAGGTTGCGATTTTATTTTTGGAACGTGGTTGTGTTTTCGCGTGTACAGAGAGTTGCAAAAATAGAGCAGGATGTCTGTTTTGGAGAATGTTGCATGTCTTGTGTGTGCAATGTATGTTTTGTTCGACGGCAGAAGGACTTGAAATGTTATTTGAACTGAAGTTGTTTGTCCCCCTTTTGACATCTTGACAGTTTTTTACTAGATTTAAACTCTAAGGGAAAAAAATAACTAAATTCGCGAATGTTTTTTTTTTAATTTTTAGAAGTTTCAAATCATTTTTGAAAATAAGAGAACATGAAGCAATGTCCTAATGAATAGCGGCTGCAAACTGAGATATTTTGTTGGTTCCGTTTTCAAAAACGAAACTTTTATACCTCGGCAGGTTTCTTTATCGGTCTTTCCACCGTCTATCAACCGCCTATCGACTGTCTATCAACCGTAAATCAACCGTCTATCGACCGTCTATCAACCGTCTACCGACCGTCTATCAACCGTCTATCGACCGTCTATCAACCGTCTATCGACCGTCTATCAACCGTCTCTCAACCGTCTTTCCACCGTCTATTCACCGTCAATCCACCGTCAATCCAGCGTTTATCCACCGTCTATCCACCGTCTATCCACCGTCTCCGCACCATCTATCTACCGTCAATCCAGCGTCTATCTACCGTCAATTCACCGTCGATCCACCGTCGATTCACCGCCGATCCACCGTCTCCGCACCATCTGAAAAGACGAAACTATGTTTCCACTTCTCTGTCTCCAATTCGGCGAAGAATAGGCTTTCGTTCCTCTTTAGTATGTGAAGGAAAGGAAAGAGAAACGAACCATCACAGCCTTTAATAGTTCCCATGTCACTGCAGCTTTGTCTCTGATATGTACCAGAAAAGCCTAATATCTGAATGCTGGTCAGAACCCGGCGAATAAACTCCTTTGGGGTACATTTAATCCGCGTCAAACTATGTTCTGATGTGGTCGCATTTTTTTTTTTTTCTTTTGTTTTGTTTGTCTTCCAAAGTCAGCAAACGTGAATTTTTCTCCACTTTTACCCATAGGCCAGATAACTTTTAAGGATGCCTTGTCGGTTACTGACAACATTTAAAAAGATTTATCTAAATGTACTTATCAGAGTGAACATTAAACTGTAGGTTCCGAACACTTCTGAGGCCTGATGCCGACAATTGATCTTGATCCCTTCTGAATTACAGTGCCACAAAAATTTTTATGACAGTCAAACATGGCTACGACGCAATGGGTATGCTCGGCACTCACGCGCCAAAGGCCCCATGTTCGATTCCAGGATTTAACACCTCAAAATGTTCACGGCACCATCTCTTTCGAGTTTCTGACAACACTCAAGAGTTCGAATTATAGCTCCATATGATGGTGAAGCTGACCACTTATTATCCTTTTGCACTGTTGCGCATTAATAAGAAAAAAAAAGAAAAAAAAAAATCGAAACCATAAATATGTGAGCATAACCCGCAGTTGCCCGGATTACTTATGGTTTTGCTTGATAGAAAGCCGAGTCCTTGGCTATCTGTTGGATCGAAGTTTTTTCTAGGACTTGGTCTTCATGCCTTTCTAGTTTCTATACGACTATCGAGAATATGTCCGTTGAACGAGTTCCTACTCTTTCTCATGCACTGCTGCATCGGCAGGGATTTATTGAATCTGTCCCCACTCTCACACGGCATTAATTTGCTTCCGATGCTCTACCACTTGTGTCCGCCACCTCGGCCATGGACAAGCTCATGGAGACAGCAAAAAAAAATCACGTTTGCCAACGTTGCGGTTTAATCAATAAAACCCTTCTCCCCATCGACACTGCAAAAAGACAAGAAAAACAGAAAATATTGTGCCATCCCCAGGGCCCGCCATTGCAAACATCACCGGCACCAGTCGTAGCCCACCCGTGTTCGAAAACCACTTATCGATCAGGTGCTTGTTGCAACAGAGCGGTTTGCAAAAGAGGGAGCGCAACGAGCAAAAAAAAAAAAACAGAAATATTCGCATTGCAGGGGACTTCTTCGCCGCCGAGCTATCCGCACAGGCTGCCGCAATGCATCGACTCACCCCAAAACCAATTCACCGTTAGCATTGACAGTTTTTTTTTTATTATTTTTCTCAACCCTCTCTCTGTCACATTTTTTCGCTGCTGCTCTGCTGCCACTGCACCGATTTCTGGAGGGAGAGGAGGGACTCTCTGCTGTGTGCGAATATTGCGCAATGTGAAAGTTTGTCGATGCATGCAACAAATATCTGCGGAGAGACCGTTACATTCAACAGTTTATGGGAAATGAAATCAATTTCCCACCCCGCCAACGGAGAGACCCTGTCAGCCGGGGAATTCTCATTCTCGCCTCGGATCCGGTCCGAGAATCTGAAGAACGTCTGTGGAATGTGTAATTGATCGTCATTCGAGGAGACTATAGATGTCAAGTGAAAATTGGATTCCCTTCCGTTCGCCCGAACTCCGAAACTAACTAAGCAGTGCTCCGTCAAAAGCAGGGCTTACATAACGAATTAATCGAGGGCAAACAGCCAGTCGTGATGGGTTTTTCGGAGCAGCTGAGGCGCCCATTATCCAACCACCTCGATGGCGGTTTGATTTTAAATGTAAACGGAAACCACACCAAAATCAATATCCGCCCTTTCATGGTCGATTTTCATTGATTGGCTTGCGAGTGTGGGTGAGGTGGATGGGCGGGGGGACGAAATTGGATTTGGATTTGCCCAAAATTCACGCCAATGCTCGTTATTCAAATGTCGGAGGTGACCTGTGGTCTGGCGGTGACACCTCGCCTCCGATGGACGTCGGCGAGGCGGAGAAAGGAATCGCTTGGGTTAAGGCTGTGCTGAGCTGTGATGTGCGGGAAGGACCTATGGATGCCACATCAATTTCACGGAGTCCATCCGTTGTCCCTCTGCAGGGCTACGATGTCCGTCCTGTCGACTTAATAGCTCTTAACTCTCTCCTCTGTCCCTCTAAAGATGCTCCTGTCAGAGGAGGGCAGATCTTTTCACCCGCCCAGTGCCCAGTAATCAGGACATCAATTCAACTTCAACAGAAGTGAAATAATTCATTTTTTCATCAACAGAACGTGGCGCGCTGATTGCAGTCTCTGACGTCGGAAACCAATTTGAAGCTTGGCGCATCGGCGATGGATGAGAGCGCAGACGAAATTCGGACTTAATTGATTGCAAACAAGAGCAACCGCTTGATTGGACGTGGCAATCAACGGCGTTGCTTCAGAGGGCGAAGCGAGTGAGAAGTTGATGAATTCTGTGGATTGTAAAAGAACGGCGAGGGGCGAATATTTTTGCCGCAGGAGGATTTCATTTTGAAAAGTCGTCCAGAAAGGAACGTTCGGATGCTGAGTGTAGATGAGCTGTCTCTTTGATGAGTGCCTTGTGTGTTGGGTTGACCCAGGATGTGGAATCCCAACAAGCTCTGACTTTTTGAATGTCCCTGTGATAAAGACTTTCAGCACGAAAATTTCCCTCCTTAACGCTGTTTCTTTGCCCAAACTAGGACCAGGGAGAATAGAGTCGTACCCCGAAGGACTGATGACTATTCTAGGCTCTTTGAATGGTTTGGAGCTTCTGTAGACGGCGAAGGCTTTAACACGTTCGCATTTAGAAAGGAGTGCTTGTGCATTTTTGTAGTATTTGAAGGTGTTTTTTTTAAGGTGTACAATTTAAAAATGGAGTAAAATAGAGATGGTTTCTGTAAACTGTCTTGAAGTCTTTTTTAGTCAAAAGGAAATTCCTTGGCATTATATTACCAATATTTGATTTTGCGCATCGTCTCTCAAGATGGATCGGGCGTAGTCACATCTGGAGGTCTTTTTTTCAATGACTTTTTCCACCACTCAGGGGTCAGTCGGCAAACACGCAGGGAATTGTGGTCACTAAATGGTCAATCATATAGGGCTTAACGGTGTTTGTCAGCCACTTCACATATCCCAAAACAAAAAATTGTCAAGTATCAGTTTTGGAGGCCAACTCACAGGTTCGTAACATAAAACTATGCGATTGCTGAATGTCGTCTTTTTATTCGGTTAAGCACTTATTATCTCTTAGCATCAAGGCACCGCTGGTTCGTAGGTGGCTTTGATTTCTGTCAAAGAAGACATTGTTGTGGTTGCGAAAGCGAAGGATTACGGGTGGACATGTTGCGCCATCTCATTGTGATACAAGCTCCTTCACATCGTGGTTGTGAACGAATAAGGTCAGTAATCGCGGGTCTATAGCTATCACCATTGAGTGTAGCACTTTTGCCACACGTCGTTCTCTAAGCAGTGCGGTCCAATGATTTCACAAAGGACACCAAGCAGTTAGTTTCTGTGGATCTAACGGTGTCTCAAAATACACTCGAGGATTATCATCACTCCGGAAAAGACAGTTATATATTGATGAATCTTGTCAATCAAAAGTGAGCTTTGTGAGATTGGGATCAAGGACATTGTAGTCTTGGGTCCTTTCACCGAAACTATGCCTGTCTTGCATTACTAACTTAATTGCTTAGCAGGCCAGTGAGCCATAAAGGGTCTGAGTCTGAGCCTCAACTACGAATGCTTCCATTACTGGCGGTCCCTGCTACAAGCTTAACGTTGTCAAAACCAAATTCCTTATCGTCCGCGATCATTTAGTGTCTAAATTGAAGGTTCGGTTTTCCTCCTCGTCAGATGAAATATCAAGATCCTCTTAGCTGGAGCATTGTTTTTTGCTGAAGACTTTTTTTCCTTTCAGACTCCGTCCACATCTTGGTACAGAGCGTAGAGTTTGCGATTGTATCTTGCCCTCATTAGTTCTGCTCGCTGACAGATCCTAATACTGAAATCTCATGCCATGAGATAACTCAGACTCTACAAAGAAGGTTCGATTCCTCCATAGAGGATTCGATGACCCTCTAAACTGAAGCGTTTTTGCCCATTCGTTCGAGTGGTCGAGCCAATACTGCCCTCGGCTTAGACCAATGCGTAGAGTCCGCGGTTACGTCATGTTCTCCTTCGTCTTGCTTTAAGACAGTTCCACATTTTAAAATGCCACGTAAAACTAAAAGTAAACAACATATAGCTACAGACCCATAAGCTTACACAACGAATGTAGTACAATTTTCGAAAAACTAATAAAAATAAAATTAGACACCTTTCTAAGAAATAGTCAACTCATCCCACAAGAGCAATTCGGTTTTCAAGAACGGCTTTAACACTTCTCATCAAGTTTTGAGAATATGCTCAGAAATTTAAAAGAACTGAAATAAGAAAAAGTCAACGGGTCTGGTATTATTAGACGTTGAAAAAGAGTTCGACTCCGTTGGGCACAAGGCTTTAATTTCTTTTTCTTCTTCTTCGGATGGCGCTACAGTCCGGGGTGGACCTGGGCCTCACCCAACATGCCTCTCCAGCCAACACGATCTTTCGCCAGCTGTCTCCAGTTGCGCACTCCAAGTTGGTTGAGGTCCTTTTCCACTTGTGTGCGCCATCTCAGTCTAAGACGTCCTCTGTTGCGTTGTCCCTGTGGTTCGGATTCGAAAACTCTTCGGGCCGGAGCAGTGCTGTCCATACGCTCTACATGGCCTAGCCACCTTAAGCGTTGTATCCGTAGACGCTTAACTAGGCTAATGCCGCCGTACAGCCCATACAGTTCGTGGTTGAATCTTCTCCTCCAGATGCCATCAACGCACGCAGGACCAAAAATCGCACGCAGAACTTTTCTCTCGAAAAGACTAAGGGCTTCCTCATCCGCCTTTGCTAACGTCCAAGATTCCGTGCCATAAAGTAGGAAGGGGATGATCAAGCTGTTATATAAAGCGAGCTTAGTCATTCGAGAGAGGGCTTTATTACTCAATTGACTCTTGAGCCCAAAGAAACAGCGATTGGCAAGAGTGATTCTGCGCTTGATTTCGGTACTGATGTTGTTGTCCCTATTCACCGCGGAGCCGAGATAGACGAAGTCCTTCACTACCTCGAAGTGTCTGCTGCCCATAGTGACGCTCTGTCTGAGACGTCGATGTTCTGCGTCCTTCTTCGATGACAGCATATACTTCGTTTTGTCCTCGTTTACCACCAGTCCCACTTTAGCCGCTTCCGCTTCAATGCTAGTAAACGCCTCATTGACGGCTTGCTGAGTTCGGCCGATCACGTCAATGTCATTCGCATAAGCTAGCAATTGAACAGTCTTCTGGAAGATCGTGCCTCTGGTGTTGACGTGTGAGTTCCGCACGATCCCCTCAATGATGATGTTAAAGAAGTCGCATGACAGCGCGTCGCCTTGTCTAAATCCTTTTTTGACATCGAAGGTTTTGGTGAGTTCGCTACCGACCTTGACGGAGCAACGAGAGTTATCCATTTTAATCCTACACAATCTGACGAGTTTGTTAGGGATGCGAAAACTATACACGGCACTGTACAGCTCGTCTCTAGGCACGCTGTCATACTCGGCATTGAAATCGACAAATAGAAGGTGGGTGCACCTTCCTTTGTCATGCAAAAGTTGCTCGTCGGGCAGGAGTTTAAGATAACTGAGGGAGCTATCTGCCACAAGCTCCACATTCTGCAGATCTGGCGCTGTGCACCTTCCTCTGTCTTGCAAAAGTTGCTCGTCGGGCAGGAGCTTGGGGCGATTGGGGAAGCTATCGGCCACAAGCTCCACATTCTGCAGATCTGGCGCTGTGCGCCTTCCTCTGTCTTGTAAAAGTTGCTCATCGGGCAGGAGTTTAAGATAACTGAGGGAGCTATCTGCCACAAGCTCCACATTCTGCAGATCTGGCGCTGTGCACCTTCCTCTGTCTTGCAAAAGTTGCTCGTCGGGCAGGAGCTTGGGGCGATTGGGGAAGCTATCGGCCACAAGCTCCACATTCTGCAGATCTGGCGCTGTGCGCCTTCCTCTGTCTTGTAAAAGTTGCTCATCGGGCAGGAGTTTAACACGACTGAGGGAGCTATCTGCCACAAGCTCCACATTCTGCAGATCTGGCGCTGTGCGCCTTCCTCTGTCTTGCAAAAGTTGCTCGTCGGGCAGGAGCTTGAGGCGATTGGGGAAGCTATCGGCCACAAACTCCACATTATGCAGATCTGGCGCTGTGCGCCTTCCTCTGTCTTGCAAAAGTTGTTCATCGGGCAGGAGTTAAAGAAACTGAGGGAGCTATCTGCCACAAGCTCCACATTCTGCAGATCTATCTTGCAAAAGTTGCTCATCGGGCAGGAGTTTGAGACAACTGAGGGAGCTATCTGCCACAAGCTCCACATTCTGCATATCTGGCGCTGTGCGCCTTCCTCTGTCTTGCAAAAGTTGCTCGTCGGGCAGGAGTTGAAGAAACTGAGGGAGCTATCCGCCACAAGCTCCACAAGCTCCACATTCTGCACATCTGGCGATTTGCGCCTTCCTCTGTCCTGAAAAAGTTGCTTGTCGGGCAGGAGTTTAAGGCGACTGAGGGAGCTATTGGCCACAACCTCCACATTTTGCAGATTTAGCGCTGTGCGGCTTTCTTTTACTTGCAAACGTTACTCGTTGAGAAGGAATTTGGGACGATTAAGGAAACTATTGGCTACAACAAGGAATTTTGGACAGTTGAGGGAGTTATCGTCGCCACGGACGTTGTCTACTTTATGAACTTTCAAAAAACTTGTTTTCTTATTGCAGACGGCTTGAAGCATCTCTGGGACAGTTTAACCGAGCTGTGAGTAGACTCTATTCGACTCATCGAAAATGTCACCTATCAGCACTTCTCTCTCTTAAACTTAAAATCAAACCAGCCGCAGGTGAGCAGCTTTGGGGCCGGCTTTGATTTCTGTGAGGGAAGTCATTGTTATGGTTGCGAAGGCGATGGGCCATGGAACTGACTATCTCCCTGTTCTGTCTCCTTAACTAGAGTCCAATGATGACTGAGGATTTCCGATGAAGATTCCCAGAGCAGGAGATGCCTCAAATGTAGTTTCCACCTCAGCTTGTGGTCCAAAACAATCTACCAAAACAACTGTCGTTTTTCCTGTGCTTTGTATGGTGTTTCCTCATTTCTCAGTCGGTGGGGCAGCCTTTAGTTTCTCGGGAAATGTTGGTTTTGGGAATCGATTCGATTGCATCCCCCACAGTGTCTAGTAAGTTTAAACAGGAGCAGAGCTTCCACAATGTTCCCTCCGATGAAAAATCGTCTAACCGGTGTCCCCTCTTTATAACAAAACTCCCTTAACCCATCATCACTTCCTTTAAACACCTCGCCTAAGGTCATTAAACAATGCGATTCCCTCATGAGAGCCACCAGCAATAAGCTTGCCTTCCTTTTATTGACCTTTCCCTTCATTTCCGGCGCCACACTCAAATCCCCTCCATTCAATCAGTGTGGCGTAATACTCCTAACACTTTGAGAGTTATTTTCAACATCGATTGCTTGTGAATTCCGGCAAGAACCCACCCGTCGTGCGCGTCTCGTTTTCATCTCGAGGATAAGTAATTTGCTTTCAATTGAGAGCGTCAAGCTCTTGCCTCAATAATTTAGCACCAACTCATGGTAATTGTGATACATTCGCAAGCAAATCCCAATCCAGCCAACAGCACCCTTTCCTGGTGTCACCCAGACGATGACATCAATTCCTATGGGCACGGGGGCGTAAAAGGACAACGCACCAGAGCACTTCTCCCTCACACCGAGGACGGCGCGCGCCATTCAGTTCAACTCTTCAAGGAGCACGTTGCCGTCTGCGAATGCAATCAATTCCAATTCCAATTCTCTGATTCAGGATCAATTCTTTTTTTTTTTTTTGCACCCGACCCTCCACCAATCCAATTGACGGCGGAGTTGTTGTGCCCCCATTGAGCACACAAAGACGGAAGGAAATATCCTTTCCTATTTGTTCAGCTGTGTAGAGGCGGTGGGCGGTGCGGGACTGACAGTCGTCAACTCATATTCGTATGCGATTGCCGAGATACTGTGTGTCAGTGGGATAATAGTCCTCACAGATCCTTCTGCACGGAGACGCTGGTCCTGCGAGGGCGGGATTGCCTTAAATATTAAAGCACACACCCCTCCCGAGAGGAGGGGATTAGTCTTGTCGTCCTCCTTATCCGAAAAATACCATTAAAGTTTTACACAAAAAAAGTTCGTCGTAATTTTGTTCTCTCTTTTTGCTGTCCGTCGTCGGCCGTCGTCATCGTTTTCGTTGCCCCTGCAAGAGGGCAAAAAATAATTAAAAGGACAGAAGAGGAAAAATTTAATAGTCCATTCACGGAGGACATTTTCGCTAACAAGGAACACAAACAAGAGGCGCACGACCCGAGCCGAGGTAAATTATCGATTTATGCTGAGTCATATCCTTCGGAGTGATTTGGGAGAGCGGGAGCGTCAGTCAGTGGGCCGAAGTTTGTCGGAAGGGAAAACTGGATTCAAGAGGAAGCGGGGCTCGTCCCTGGACCTGTTGAATTAATTTCGGATGCGGGCACGTAGAGCTCTGTTTGCGAGTGGACACCAGATTCGCACAAATGAACCATCATTAGAAGTTCTCCAAGTGGGTGACACATGGCGGGCGGCTTGTCGTCTGAGGTGTGGAAATGAATGTTTGATGAGATGCGCGACGGATGGCGGTTATGATGAGGCAGCGGAGTGTGAAGAAGTGATTTGGAGCTGAGTGGATAACGAGAAGGCCGTGTCTGAGGATGAGGCTGTGTCGGCGTGACTACACTTGGAATCGATGTCCTTGGCGAACTTTGATGAGATCTGACTTCTTGGCTCGTGAGGTGGATTTAGATTGTGGCAGGGGGAAACCTTATGGAAGGTTTTTGAGCTTAGGCGATCTTTTTGGCAGGTCGTTCCATTCTGTGGGATGCACATTGTCATCTTAGAGGGCTCCCGATAAGGGCCTTCCTCCTGGCGATGTGCGAACAGCATTTCTGGTGGACAGTTTGCACGCTAGAGATGGATTTTGATGAATACGTTACCTAGGAGGACTGCGAAAGCACCAATCGTCATCCCGTTTGTATCCTTTGTCAGTCCATTGGGGAGCATAGGGGTTCCAATTGCCACCTCTATGTCACTCAGCTTTATATTCCTTCAAATGCGGTTCAATATTTCTTGTTCCTGGAATATCGATCACCTTGAGGTGTCCTTCCGACGATTTCTGCCACTTCTTCAGTGTTGGTTCCACTCTTACATCAACCACAACATTATTGTCAGCGTCTGGTAAGTCTTATCCTTTTTCCCTTTGCCATGTCCAACAGATGGTGCTGCTTGGCCAGAATATTTTACAAATGGCAAGCAGATAGTTGTGAACGTATGTTATTGCAAAGCATGTATATTTCGCTCTAACTGGCTCTGACTGGCTCTATCTGTTTCTTACTGACTTTACACTTGAGTTTCCAGTGACTTCATGAAGCTGGAAACCTGGAAAGTCCTTCATATTCTAATGGGTTTCAGCTTTATGGAATCTGTTATCAACATCGACTTAGGCGCTGCCCTTCGTTGTAGTTTGGTTTCGCTCTGACTGGCTCTGACTGTTTCTTACTGACTTTACACATGACTTTCCAGATTTCATGCCGCTGGAAACCTGGAAAGTCCCCCATATTCTTATGAGTTGCAGTTTTATGACATCTGTTATCAACATCGACTTAAGCGCCGCCCTTCGTTGTAGCCGGAAACGTGGGAGGACCTATCTACACATGCAATAGGTAATATGTCCTTTGCTGCAGGTGCTAATTATGCTCATGTTCTGGATATTTATCTCCAATTCAGAATTTCATGCGAACATAGCAGTGTGTTCTAAGTTAGCTTGGATCTCGCTTAGCTTGTGTGATGGGAGAGTGAAGATCTAAGTTCTTGAGTGGTCAATTGTGAAAAATTGAGGTGCGAGTTGGTACCCTTGATTCACTCCATTCTCTGAGCAGTGTAGTGCAGAATTCAGGGAACTCCGTTCGTTTTAAGTGACCTCTAAAACACTCCTCTTTCAAAAGTGTCAAAGGCCTTCATGCAAGACCGCTTTATCACACATTGCTTTTTTCCCAGAAAGAAACCTATTCTAGACCTGAACCTTTCATCTTCCATACCCATCTCCTGGCAAACATCGAGCGGACGTAGATTTCTGACAGATGGAGGGATTCTCTAAAGCCTTCAAGGAAGCTCTTCAATACTTCGAAAGATGCTTGACAGTCGACTTAAGTTTCAAGAGCACAGCAAACTGTGACAGCGAAGCTGGTAAGCCAAGGTGTGCTGTCAGGCTGGTCGAGCATTTTGGAGGAGTAGGCCATGTAGAGTGTGAGACGCCACTGCTACATTAGGGCCACCGAGATATTAGAGTAATAAATCAGAAGACCGTCTAGGCTGAGATGGTGCACGCTAATGTAGAGGGACCTCTACCAACTTGGAGTGCGCAACTGGAGGAGAGACATAGTGTTGGCTGGATAATCCTTTTGTTTGAGGCCCAGATCCTCCCCAGAGGATCATAAAGTAGAAAAAGAAAAAGAAGAGGCCTGCCACGGAGGGGCACCGACATCCAAGAAGAGCCCCGCTTTCCGAGAAGGTCACTTCAATTGACCTGTTTTTTAATTTCAATGGTACATGATGCAGAGGAAAGTGAGCGCCTATTAGGCGCACACACACACAATCACAATTCTATTGGATTTCTACAAGGGGCGAAGTAAGTGGCTTTGCGATGTTCAGCATATTGCATACTCATCCCACTGGATGTGTGGAGGTAAGTCGGTGTCAAAGCGGTTAGAGATACTGCTGTCGTTCATTGTTGTTTGGTTCGCTGGTACAGTTTCGCCGATTCGCTGATAATGCTAATACCGTCCTCGCCCACCGTACTCACTGCTCTCCTTTTCTGTGAGGGTTTGCAAAATTTTCTGAGCTGATTTGTAACATGTCGGCCACCAGTGGCCGCCTTCCGGAGGCGTACTCATCCATTTTGACATCGGGTAGGCGACTATAAAAATTTGCCAACAGGTCCTCGCGCTGCCTCAATGAAGCGTATCTTCGTGCCACTTTGGGGTGTCATTAGGTAACCTCCTATACGGTCACGCATAAGCATGGGTTCTCGTACCGTACCAGGCTCACTATGACTTCGTTGGGTGCACTTGAAGTTTGTCTCGCCGTCCTTGTGGTCTGTTTTGCCCTCCACTGATTGTTTTGTTTTTCGATTAAAACCCCACAGCAGGAATGCAGGCGCATGTGCAACCTCCTACAAAAGTTGAGATGGATGCTCTGGCTATGAAGGAAGAGCCTGAGTGCTCGCCTGGACCTATACTGGATCGCTTCTTCTTCTTGCTGGGAGCCTAATGGGCATTTCATTGCACTGACACTTCACATCAGTTGTTTGTTGGGCAGTGGCTGGAACGTAGTTGGACAGCGCCTAGTAAGTACCTTTGAAACGCCTGAAACGTGCTTTGGACAGCGGCTGGAACACACTTTGACGTCTGAGATATAAGTTGAATATCAATTATCGCCATCTCGCCGGCACATGCATCACAGAAGGAGAAAGCAATGGTTGGTTCCGCTTAAACAGCAAGTTCTCACTAGACAGCCACGCTTAGGCCATTTTGCGTTCATTGCGACACCTTGGATAGGTTTCTTCTTCTTCTCTCAAAACCATTGAGAGCTGTATACGTAGCCTTCTATCTGTCGCACGCTAACGTTGCCAAGTTCGCATAGGTTGCCAAGTTTCAACAGCCAGCCAATCGCAAAGGAAATGAGAGATGGACGGACTTCATTTCCTCGTCCCTTCAACTCCAACAGAAATTTATCTGCTTGATGCCGGGTCTGCTGGCGGTTGTGCCAATGGCGAAGCGCCCTGTGGCTCCGTTTATTGTCTGAAAACGCATTTTTTCTTGTCCGTTAAGGCGAAGAGAGAGTGCTTAGTTTTGTCCTGGTTGTAAGTTGAGTGGGACGCTTTGAAGATCTTTTCTTTGTTCGCCTTAAGCACGCTTTTCGAGTAGGAACCAGATGCAGGTGATGAGAGACATTCCTACTCCAAGTGCTGTACGGATCGACACTAGCGGCTTGGAGCGACCAGCAAGCTAAAAGATCTCCCAGATCAGTTGCTCAGACAGAAAGGGCAGGATATATGGGGGCCCTGTGTAAATGGGAGGGTGACATACAGCTTCCGCGATCTGTCACTTGTTAAGTCCATTCGTGGTCTTAATTTGAGTATGAATCTGAGGTACTTGCTTACCGGACACGGGTCCTTGAACTCAGTCTTATTCGAGCGGTCCATAAGCGACTTAGAGGCTTGCTTGTGCGGATATAGCTCCGAGGATTGGTTGCACGTGTTACGCCAATGTCCTCTGGATGATGACATTCGAGACCTTGGAGCTATGAGCACATCTTGCACTGATGGGGCTTACAACGTCAGCCTGGTTCTCCAGACCGGACAAAGTAACAACACCATCAGGAGTTTTGCTAGGGAAGCTTTTGGCAGACAAAGAGTAAGAATGGTTACCCTCACGGCAGCGCATAACTAGGTTGTAGTAGGACTAAAGGTTATCAGTCCTGGATGTAAGGGAATTCTGCCGAGAGCAACGCAGTTGCCCAACCGTAAGCTATATTCGGGTACCACGGGAGTTCAGGAGCTCCTGAAACTTAGTGTCAGCCTGACCGTGCGGTTGGCCATCTTGTGGGAGTATCGTGGTGGTTGATACCCAAATCGCGGGGAGAATTGGAAGCAGTCAACCGTGCTATATGATCTGATCTTCCCCAGTCACTTGAGGTCAGACGGTTATGGAAATCTGCTTCTGATTCGATGTGTAGTTGCATTCAACCGGGTGCTGTGACCCACAGAACAGGAGAGCTACTAGAAAGGCATCGCTCCTTACCACGGAGGAGCGATTGTCCCTTAAGACAAGAACTCAAATTGATACCTGGGATCCCCGCGAGTCGTTAGTCAGCATTCTCTTTATTGTGGGTGTATGGACCCCGTGGTATTAAGCCTTAACGGCAGGTGATCACGTTAATCCAAATACATTCATGTTCCTCGACTTTAAAATTCCCTTCAATGCTACTGAGGGTCGTCACCTAAATCAGGCGAAGCTTGAAGCTCCTGACCAGCTCGTTGAGAGACATATGGCACTGGAGGAAGGTGTTTGAATTGAAGTTGTATCCTCCAAGTGTTCCGATCGAAGCTTAGCTATGACAGAGGTCCTAGATTTGTCATAATTTTCACCTGAAAGACACAATGGTGTAAGGGTGAGTTTGAGGAAAGACAAAGCCCTCCCTATCTGCCCTCAAATCATAGTTCTTTGAGACCCTTGTGGGTATACAAAGTGCGTCCACAGAGTGAAGGTCCCCCTTCCGAAGAAGAGCAATGCCTCCATGCCATCGTTCATCTTTCAGCCGCTCGTCGGTGCACAGCGTGCGTTTTCCAGCGTCGTGCGTCTTCCAGCGTCGTGCGTCTTCCAGCGTCGTGCGTACAGAGCGAAGGTCTCCTCTTCCGAAGAAGAGCAATGCCTCCATGCCATCGTACATCTTTCAGCCGCTCGTCGGTGCACAGCGTGCGTCTTCCAGCGTCGTGCGTACAGAGCGAAGGTCTCCTCTTCCGAAGAAGAGCAATGCCTCCATGCCATCGTACATCTTTCAGCCGCTCGTCGGTGCACAGCGTGCGTCTTACAGCGTCGTGCGTACAGATCCAAGGTCTCTCCTTCCGAATAAAACCAATGCCTCCATGCCATCGTACATCTTTGAGCTGCTCATCGGTGTACAGCGTGCGTTTTCCAGCGTCGTGCGTCTTCCAGCGTCGTGCGTCTTCCAGCGTCGTGCGTACAGAGCGAAGGTCTCCTCTTCCGAAGAAGAGCAATGCCTCCATGGCATCGTTCATCTTTCAGCCGCTCGTCGGTGCACAGCGCGCGTTTTCCAGTGTTGTGCGTCTTCCAGCGTCGTGTGTCTCACAGCGTCGTGCGTACAGAGCGAAGGTCTCCTCTTCCGAAGAAGAGCAATGCCTCCATGGCATCGTTCATCTTTCAGCCGCTCGTCGGTGCACAGCGCGCGTTTTCCAGTGTTGTGCGTCTTCCAGCGTCGTGTGTCTCACAGCGTCGTGCGTACAGAGCGAAGGTCCCCTCTTCCGAAAAAGACCAATGCCTCCATGCCATCGTACATCTTTCAGCCGCTCGTCGGTGCACAGCGTGCGTCTTCCAGCGTCGTGCGTACAGATCCAAGGTCTCTCCTTCCGAATAAGACCAATGCCTCCATACCATCGTTTATCTTTGAGCCGCTTGTCGGTGCACAGCGTGTGTCTTCAAGCGTCGTGCGTACAGAGCGAAGGTCCCCTCTTCCGAAAAAGACCAATGCCTCCATACCATCGTTTATCTTTGAGCCGCTCGTCGGTGCACAGCGTGCGTCTTCCATCGTCGTGCGTACAGAGCGAAGGTCCCCTCTTCCGAATAAGACCATCCCGCTTTCTGAAGAACACTTCTACCCTTGCGTTATCGTTCATCTCTGAGCCAGAGTACGTGTCCTTCGGCGTCGTCTAAGTCTGGATTTCTTTGGTATGCTGGCAGGGAATTCTTGTTCACTGAGGGATCGTAAGAGGACTAGGACAGTGTTTTAGAAAGAAAGAAAAGCTGTCTTAGGACTCCAGAGGGACTGCGGTCTTCTCCTCTAGAAAAGAGAGAAGAAAACGGCAAAGGAGACTCCAGACTCATCGTAGCTCAGTTGGATGTGAGTCTGATTGTAGGACGGACTGCGGTCTTCTTTAAAACACAGAAGAAAACGGCAAAGGGGAATGTTCCATGCCGTGGAATCGACACTTCTCGTTGCTTTGTATATGGAAACCTTCTCCAAACCCCGGCACTCGGTGAACAAAATTGTGCTTTAGGTTTGGGCTGTCTCCCAGGCTGCAATGCTGTACATCAGCGCCTGCTGAACTACAACAGTGTATGGTCAGCTGGTCATAAGAGCCTGCAGTCTACCTTTACACTCAGTCGGACTCACACAGTACATATTCAATGCACTCCTAAGCATTAGAGGGCTTCGGAAAAAGAAAGGAAGGCTTGCAGGCACGCCTTGGGTATGCAGCCTTGAAATCAATCGAAAAATAAGCCAGGCTTCACTTGAAAGCCTGAAATGAGTCCTTTTGGTGTAGTTTGCAGACAACATGACTGACTAGAGACTCCCGCAAAAAATTCGATGACATACGAAAGTGTCCCCCTGGAGCGCGTAATTTCAAACGCAAACACTAATTATCTGATGTAATCGTTGTCCGCTCCATCTCCTCGGGCTGACATCATAACCCGCAACTTACCATCAGATCATGTCAGCCACTCCCGCCGCGACTGATGCTTACACAACTAATATCCTAATTAACGGGGACGTCGGCGTCCATCAGGGACCTCGTTCGCACATTCGCCAGAAGGATGACCAGTTTATGTAAATGGCTCGACGAAGATTACTCACCCTTATCGGGGGGAGGCAAGTAAGTTGTAAAGTGTTTTATTTGCATGCGCCTCTGTCGATGGTTTTCAACACGTAAGGACTTATCCGTTGGCAGGTCGGGCGATAGGAGAAGCCACAGCGGGCACCACTGACAAGCAGAACAAATAGAGGTCGAAGGTGTTGTAGGAACTCTGCACGACGGTTCATTTTTCATCCTTTCACACCACACGACAATCCCGCCCAGCAGATAATCCACTTGCGCCCATCCCATTTCCCTGGCAAATGTCCGGAGCGCTAAGTAATCTGGGTATGTGAACGGACTGACCTGAGGCTTACACCCAGCCAGTCCCCGGAGTGATGTATGCAAAGTTTGCGGGAAGGCTGTGTGCAGCTTAGGCGCCCACCGGTCCCGTAATCCCATGAAATCGGGTGCACACCGGGAAGGAGGTCAATTTGTTTTGCACTTATGTGTGTTTTTCTTTTTCGCCGCTGCCGGGGACGTCCCGACGAAAAGTGTAACCAGGGAGCTTAATGGTCGATGAAAGCCAGTAGATTCGATAAGGTACGGCGTTTCGGATGGACGAAGATGCAGAAAGACAGTGGGGGGTGCGGTGTGTGGCACAGTCACCACTGGTTCAGCCCGAGATGCTGAGGTGATGATGAAGCAGATGCTCGAGTTGGGCAAAGTACGTCTTTGTGGTGCATGCATTTTTAAACGGAACTAAATTGGGACTGAAGCGGAATGGGAAATGGGATTTCATTGGTTTTACACTGAAATGGAAATAGAGAGGTTTTTTTGAGGTTTTACATTGAATCATGGAGATCGGGGATTTCAGGATGATGGGCGGTAAGAAAAGTTTCAATGGTGTGGGGTTATGTTCCTGAATTCCCAAGGATTTCGATTTTCACGTGCCACGTCCTTGTGCCAATTCGTGGCTCCGATGTCGCTTCCAACAGAAAACAGGTTCCTTGTGAGAAAGTGCTGTATTGTGCAAATACTTCTATTCTGGGTGGAACTGAACCGTAGGAGGTGCTTGCGGCTATGAGATAGCTCCGTTAGAAGATGGTTTTCCTCTCTTTAACGTGCGACATTAGAGACGATAGGACAGCCATCCTCTAGAAGGCATTTTGAATTGTAATAGAGGGAAGTTTCATTCAGCATAAAGATGTTGAGGTGTAAAGACGTTTAGGTGTAAAGACGTTGATGTGCATCCTTTACATGAATGTAGTCAGCCACAGAAATCAGACTCTTTGTTGAAGTCACAGCTCAAGGTGTTCCTCGTTCTACAGAACGAACTCATTGGAGTAGAATTTCGTGGCCAATAGAAGGGGACAAACTCACTTTAGCTAAACTGACGACAGCTGAAGCGTCTGATAGCGCTGCGAACACCTGTAACAGTATGTCTCTGTAGCACTCTACCGTCTCACCATATGCAGGTATAGACAAGGACCTTCTACTTCTACTTCTTGAGTTGCGCTGAAGGACGTTCTCGCCTCGTCGAGTGTTGAAAAGTCGCTAAAACGAACGTTGGATAGCCTTGCTGCCGGCACATGCATCGCAGCGGCGGAAGCCATCACGAAAAGGCCAGATTCGGTTAAAGCAGCCAATTCTCATTGGATAAGCACACTACACACTAAAGGCCAACCGAATAACAAATTTGGATTTAGGACGGGGCATGATCTTGTACATTACGCATCAAAATCGACTTCAAACGTATAGTGAAAGAAGACTGAAACCCAGTGCACTGGTTCCTGTTTTGTTGGCTTGCAAAAGGCATTCGACACCGTCTTAATTTCCCGAGGTTGGGTATAAGCAGTGAATTGCTTTACACGATCTACAATATGGTTACAGGAAGAAGGTTTGTTGTTAAGAGTGGCAACAAGGTCTTTTACATGAAAAATGGGCTCCAGGGAGCCGCGGTGAACTGACCAATTCTTTTCACAGTCTGTACCAGTGAATTAATTGGCCCCATGCAGTGTCTGATCGCGTACGCTGACGATTGGATCGCGTACAGGACTGCGCCGAAGATTGAGGTCATTAACATCCTCTTGAAGCGTGACTTCGTGAAAATCCAGCAATTTTGCGACGACGGCCGGAATTTGAAAATCAATTTCTAGACTGAAAGTTCTGGGCTGGAAGTTCTGTATTTGAAGTTTTGGAATGGAAGCTCTGGACTGAAAGTTCTGGGCTGAAAGTTCTGGATTTTAAGTTTTGGACTGAAAGCTCTGGACCGTAAGTTTTGGACTAGAAGTTCTGGACCGGGAGTTCTGGACTGGAAGTTCTGGATTGGATGCTCTGGTCTGGTAACTGGGCGCATGCAGTGTCTGATCGCGTACGCTAACGGATCTATATAGGACTGCGCCGAAAATTGAGATCATTAACATCCCCTTGAAGCGTGACTTCGAGAAAATCCACCAATTTTCAGACGACGGCCGGAATTTGAAAATCAATATCCAGACTGGAAGTTCTGGACTGAAAGTTCTGAACTGGAAATTCTGGACTTGCAGTTCTGGATTCTAAGTTTTGGACTGAAAACTCTGGACCAGAAGTTTTGGACTAGAAGTTCTGGACGGGAAGTTCTGGACGGGAAGTTCTGGACTGAAAGTTCTAAACTGAAAGTTCTGAACTGGAAGTTCTTAACTAGAAGTTCTGAACTGGAAGTTCTGGATTGGAAGTTTTGGACTGAAAGCTCTGGACTGGAAGTTTTGAACTGGAAGTTCCTTAGAAAATAATTTTTATACATTTCCTTCTAGTTTTTGAATTTCGGACATTTCTTAGTTTCTGAGGAAGCGCGTTGTTTCTCAGGGACACTGCATTGCAATTGTCTTCTGCCGTAATTATTGACAAAACGATGTTCATTAAGCATACCTTGGGCACGTCTTCTTGTATTAATCCCATAAAGCGTCTACCGTCGTAAGACGTAGAGGCGTCTTAAAAATGTCGTTAATTTGAAGGACTTTGAGGCTGTCATGTTCACAATCTCCGCGAGTAGATGTATTTATCCGTTTGAGTTCTGCGTTTTGTAATTTTTGAAGTTGTTTTTTAGATGCGTTGCTGAAGCGTTGCCCCATGCGAGTATTCCATATCTTAGATTGGATTCCACTAATGCATTGTTTGAATAAATTGCTTGTGGCATGGTACTTTAAATCGGTAAGTGTCTTTCTCAAGGTAATGCATGTGAGATCAGGAGCCAAATGAACTGACCTTACTCTACAATGACATACAAATCACGCGACGAAACAACAGCTAGGATCAGCGACCAAACTGTGAGACAAAATCATACGAACGCATACACAGAAGACGGACAAACAGACGATGAACACGGACGATCAGACGTACACACACATACCCTTGACAAACGGACACCCTAGCAAGATAAAAGGAAGAATAGTAAAAAGAGAACAAGTAGTAGTTGAGCCATCGGACACGTCAGACGTTACCAAACGTGAAACGATATTTTATAATTAAATAAATTCTGTAAATCAAAGTATTAAAAGTGAGTTTTATTTCCCGAATCCTACATGCATAACATCTCAGTATGCAGCTTCCATATACAATTGTTGCCTATTATGACTCCTAGGTATCTGTAGCTTTCATCTATCGCTATAGGGCAGCTAGCTGGTGTACTGCAGGAATCATTCCTGAAGTATATTGGTTGTTGGGTTACTGCAAACTGCGGGTTTCTAATATGCATCATTTTGGTCTTTGATGCATTAATGCATAGTTGGGCCCTGATCATGACGTAATTTAGCTGCATTGTCAAATTCTTCTTGCATTGTTGTTGTTGCTGCCTCTAGAGACCTATGGCACACTACAACTGCGGTATCGTCCGCAAATGCAAAAGGTTTTGGTGTAAAGAAGTTTCTGGCATATAGAATGAAAAGAATTGGCCCCAATTTCGATCCTTGTGGAACTCCGAAGAGTGCTTCTTCTTTATCACTATAGGTTTCACTGATCTTTATACAGTAAAACTAGTTGTGCAGGTAGTCCTTTAGTCTGCCATCAGTCTTCGTATTCCAATACGTTCAAGAGCTTCAACTAGCTTAGTATGATTAAGGGTATCAAAAGCTTTACTGAAGTTCATAAAAGCGACCAGTATCTGATACCTCTTGTCCAGGTTTTCGTTGACATAATTAGCAAACTCGGCAAGTAGTTTACCTGTGCTCTTCGCTTTTTGAAAGCCATACTGACTTTCATGTATGAGGGAATGTTTTTCCATGAAGTTTTGCAACCTTTTCACTACAACTTCTTTCAGACACTTTTCTACAACAGGTAGTATCGATATCGGTCTGTAATAATTCAGTTGACTTTTATTTCCTCCTTTATATATTTGTCTGACAAACAAAATAATAATAACAAATATAAGTAATAGATAATAATAAATATAATAATAAAAATAATTTCTCATTTTTTCGTAGTCCTCGAAATTTAGGGTAAATGTAGTGCCCAGAGGTTGCTTCGGAAACGAACAACTCTTTCCACAGACCTCGTAGCAATAGTCTGTGAGGCTCATGAAAGATGGCAGCACTAACCAAGTCATGCATTGGATGGCGCGACAATCCACTGGGGGACTAGGGACTACCTTGCTTATAAACTACTCGTGGCGTGCCCTCTACTGCCTTCTCATGGATAGAAGGGACCTGCAGATTCTTGCTGACTCCGAACGACGGAATTTAAGGAACTTTTTCATAAGCAGTGTGAGGAGAAACATGTGAGGTGTCAAGCAGCGGCTTACTAAGCCATTGGAATAATAAAATTTTACGCCGGCCTTCTTATACTCTCTTTCTTTTCCTTTGTTGTCGTCTTCTTCTTCTACTTCTTCTACTTCTTCTTCTACTTCTTCTTCTTCTTCTACTTCTTCTACTTCTTCTACTTCTTCTACTTCTTCTACTTCTTCTACTTCTTCTACTTCTTCTACTTCTTCTACTTCTTCCACTTCTTCTACTTCTTCTACTTCTTCTATTTCTTCTACTTCTTCTACTTCTTCTACTTCTTCTATTTCTTCTATTTCTTCTACTTCTTCTACTTCTTCCACTTCTTCTACTTCTTCTACTTCTTCTACTTCTTCTACTTCTTCTACTTCTTCCACTTCTTCTAATTCTTCTATTTCTTCTATTTCTTCTACTTCTTCTACTTCTTCCACTTCTTCTACTTCTTCCACTTCTTCTACTTCTTCTACTTCTTCTATTTCTTCTACTTCTTCTACTTCTTCTACTTCTTCTATTTCTTCTATTTCTTCTACTTCTTCTACTTCTTCCACTTCTTCTACTTCTTCTACTTCTTCTATTTCTTCTACTTCTTCTACTTCTTCTACTTCTTCTACTTCTTCTACTTCTTCTACTTCTTCTACTCTTCTACTTCTTCAACTTCTTCTACTTCTTCTACTTCTTCTACTTTTTCTACTTCTTCTACTTCTTCTACTTCTTCTACTTCTTTTACCTCTACTTCTTCTACTTCTTCTACTTCTTCAACTTTTTCTACTTCTTCAACTTTTTCTACTTCTCCTACTTCTTCTACTTCTTCTACTTCTTCTACTTCTTCTACTTCTTCTACTTCTTCTACTTCTTCTACTTCTTCTACTTCTTCTACTTCTTCTACTTCTTCTACTCTTCTACTTCTTCAACTTCTTCTACTTCTTCTACTTCTTCTACTTCTTCTACTTCTTCTACTTCTTCTACTTCTTCTACTTCTTCCACTTCTTCCACTTCTTCCACTTCTTTTACTTCTTCTACTTCTTCTACTTCTTCTACTTCTGCTACTTCTTCTACTTCTTCTACTTCTTCTACTTCTTCTACTTCTTCTACTTCTTCTACTTCTTCTACTTCTTCTACTTCTTCTACTTCTTCCACTTCTTCTACTTCTTCTACTTCTTCTACTTCTTCTTCTCTTTCTTTTTACACTTCTTTCTCTTCCTCTTCCACTTCTTCTTTTTGAAGCGCTACAGTCCGTGGTGAACCAGGCCCTCAGACAACATGCCTCCCGATCGAGCACAATGTCTTACCATCTGCCTCCAGTTGCGCACTTCAGTTTTATGCGCCGCCTCAGCTTAGGCCGTCTTCTTTTGAGTTGTTCCTATGGCTCAGATTCAAAGACTTTCGCACCGGAGCAGTAGTGTCTTAACGCTCTACACGGCCTAGCCATCCGTAGCGTCGTATCCGAAGAATCTTGACCAGGCGTAAGCTGTTCTATGAACCAAAAGCTTATTCTCATCTATCAGGTCGACGGCAAGCAAATAAAGGGTGTCTCAACAAGAACGCAAGATAAAACGCAGATATTTACAAAAAATCATGAATTGTTTATTATATCGTAAAGCGTGGCCGCCGGGGCTTAGCGGGTAGAGTGCGACGCTCACACGCCGAAGGGTCTAGGCTTGATTAACGGCTGAACACCTCGAATTTTTCACGGCACCTCCTCTTTTGAGCTGCTGACAACACTCAAAGAAGAATAACTGCCTAAGAAAGCTTCTCAAAATTTCGCCGTTCGGAGTCGCCAAAAAACTGTAGGTCCCTTCTACTCCGTAGAGAACAGTAGCGCGCACAACACGAGTAGTTGATGAGCAAGCTTGGCCCTGGTCCCCCTTTGGACTGTGGCGCCAACAATTATTATTATTATTATCGTCAAGTAGGCAGGATGAGGTTATGTGTGGAATAACACATCGGTCGTATGGCCGCCGCGGCTTTGCTGGCACACACGCTATCTTTTAACGAAATTTTCAATGACCGTTTTGCATAAATGCTGCGGTATTTCATTAATGCAGCGTCGAATATCCTCTTTTAAGTCTTGAGTCGTCGTCGGCTTATTCGCATAAACCATCGACTTCAAAAAAAACTCCAAAGAAGAAAGTCCAATGGTGTTAAATCGCACGATCTAGGCGGCTAATTCTGGTCTCCAAAACGCGGAATAACACGACAGCGAAATTACAGATGCAGCAATTGAATTGTTTCTCTGGTTGTATGAGATGTGGCGCCGTCTTGTTGAAACCACATCCCCTCCACATTCATTTCTTCAATTCTAGGCACGAAAAAGTTGGTTATCATTTCACGATACCGAACACCATTGACTGTTTGCCCTTGACATGACTCATTTTCATAAAAAAAGGTGGAATGATTAATCCAGCCCAGAATCCACACCACACAGTGACACGTTGAGGAAGCATTTGCTTCTCGTGAATCACTCGAGGATTTTTCTCGCCCCAAATGCGGCAATTCTGCATATTGACGAAGCCATCAAGATGGAAATAGGCCCCGTCACTAAACATGACTTTATCGACAAAATCAGCATTTTCATGATGTCTCTCCAATACCCAATTAACGAACTCCCTTCGCTGTGCATGGTCAGCAGGCTTCAGTTCCTGAGTCAATTGAACTTTGTATGCATGAAGATGCAAATCTTTGGTCAAAATTCGCTGCATAGTGGATCTGGAAACACCAATTTGCTGAGCTCGGTGTTGAATTGAGGTGGATGGAGTTTGAGCGACATCATCATGTACTGCTGCGAAATTTTCAGTCGATCGACCTGTTCTAAGGCGCTTTGTTGTCTTTACATCAGTCACAGACCCAGTTTTAGCAAATTTTTCCATTATTTGCTTTACAGTTGACTCTTTTGGAGCATTATTGTAATCCCAAATTGATCGTAATTTGCGAACTGTGGCCTCAAAACTTTCACCATTTTGGTAAAACAATTTCACAATGCGAATGCGTTGTTCATTCGTGTAGCGCCCCATTTTTATTAACCTTATACCTTCTTCTAACAAACAATAACATTTGTTCAAATGTCAAGCAATGACAATTCGAATGGCGCCAAATTTAAATCTTGCGTTTTTGTTATTAGTTTGATTGCCATCCAAATTGCACATCCATGGGCTTTGTTTGGACTTTGTTTGCTGCATCAGGAGGCTACTGGCACAAGGGAGTTTGATATTTTTGATGGGTTTCCCACAGGAGAGTGGTGATTCTAGTAAACTTCGCCTTGGAGACCTTAATTTTCAGTTGAGCACATTGGGCCCGTACTCTTTCCTGGACAACCTAACAGTAACTTGGTTATAAAACATCGATCTCTCTAGCCCTCTTATCCCTTTAGCCCTCTACCTTGCAGTGCAAGGCAGGACAGACTACTGAACCTCTGAGCCCCTAGCATCTAGTACTAAAACCCCTGAATTTGTTTTCTCATTTCCAAAACTTTTTCCCAGTGCATCCAGCCCCGGAAACCATGGCACCACACCTTCCCTTGCTCAACGACAGAATAGAAAGAAAAAAATTAAATTTATTCCGAGTCGATGCCGTGCATCCTTCGTCCCGCTCCAGGAATACACTCAGTTATTCCTTCACAACCTCACCCAGCCCTCAGCCAGCACGAAAATGTCGTCCTCGAAGTGGCAAATAATTTAGGTTAGGTGACCTTACAAGTGTACACACCCCGTGTACATATACACAGCTCCAACCCGTCTCCACCCACATTTGCCGTGGCAAGGAGGGGACTTGTGTAAAATTCATGAAGTAAGCACAGCCCAGGGACGAGACTCTGTTACATTTAGACACACATACACACACACCTAGAGGGCGCGACAAAGGACGGACACAGAATTTTTATCCAACTGCTTCCTGGAAAGAGTCCCTAATGCATACTTTAACAGCGATATTCAGGAAAAGGACGAAAAACAAAGCCAACACGCCACTCGCCACCCACCATGGTCGTCTTTTGTTTTCACCCACTCAGTTGAAGGACACCGATGATAAACGCACAACAGATGATGAGGCCAAGAGGGGTGAGGCGGGAGGGGGGTTTAATTATTATGCACATGACACTGGTATACGCTCACTGCAATGCTCCTGGCCAATTATCCTCATTATTGAATTCGTCAAGGTAAAAGAAAACCGGCTTTCTTTGAGTGATACGATTGAGGAGTGGAGAGTAGGGGGGTGGAAAACTATTGCCACTTATGCCGGCTTTGAGCTCTCTTCAGATGTGAATACGTTATGAGCGTAATTATGCCGACTCTGCCTAGGCGGTGTTAAGCAACGCAAAAGAAAACGACGCGAAACCCCGTGCATCACCATGGTAAATGACGATAGTTCACGTGAGCAGAAGCAGAGAGAGCGGGAGAGAAAGGGGAAACAGAAGGTGGAAAGTGAGAGAGAGAGAGATGGACTCCTGGAGAGCACACAACAACTAGCGAGTAAAGGAAGGCCTTGGATTCGGCTTGGCTGCTGCTGTGCCAGGTAGCAACTATAACCACTTGGGCTTCGAGAAATATCCTTGAAAGGCATATCGGTCGAGGATGATGTTGTGCGAGGAGCCAAAGGAGGTTTTTGGATTAAATTTCTACTACTGCTTCAAGGATATCCGTCACCCCGTTCTCTCACACACATGCACTCAAGGGAAAGGAAGAGATATTCATTTTAGATTAAGATTATTCGTAGAGAGGGAGAGTGGAGGAGGCAGGGGATAGTGGGGGGAAAGGTTTAATTTCTCTGTGTGTTTATGATTTTCATCTCACTTGTTGTGAGCCGTTCTCCTCCACCCCCACCGCCACCGGGGTAATTGAATATATCCGCCGCCGCTTTGTCCTGGTCTTTGACATGCTTCTTGATGCAAAAACTGATTTATAAGCTCCGGGGAAGGTGTACCGTGCCTCTCCCACGCCCACGAACACACTCGCACATCTTCGTAGAATTTAATTTCCATACTTTGGTAATTAGCATCAAGATTGGGAAGATATGAAGATTTCAAAGGCTGTGCGGGCGGAGGCGGATCGAAACTGCACGTGCGTCAATCTTAACGCACAAGACTCGTGCAGCGACTGAGCCTGACCTTTGGTGGCGGTTGCACGGCTGGAGGTTGTGGTTGGAGTTTCTTTTAATTGAAATTTGTGGTCTCGTGGTGTGATGCAACTTTGGGCTGGCCCAAGAGCAGAACAGAGAATGTGATGACTGGCGATGAGACGCGCATATGTTGAGAGATGTGATGGGTTAGCTTCAACACCTATCCAGGCAAACTTTTAACCTTGTTGTCGCCATG
Source organism: Eristalinus aeneus (assembly GCA_955652365.1). Classification (NCBI taxonomy): domain Eukaryota; kingdom Metazoa; phylum Arthropoda; class Insecta; order Diptera; family Syrphidae; genus Eristalinus; species Eristalinus aeneus. Next base: position 94,523,989 of record OY019131.1, read on the forward strand.
AATGGCTTTGAAATGTCTCATCTGTGATCGCACTTCAGCTTATGCATCACGGCGTGCTGCTGGCATGAATGAGTTTGTTGATATTTTCGAGTGGTTTCCCGCAGGAGAAGGATGATTCCAGAGAATTTCTTCTTGGCGACGTTAATTTTCAGCTAACATACATTTATTTGGGACGCCGAGAGAGTGTGATAGTTGCCATAGGTCGTGAATTGGGCTTTTTCGGAGCGACGATGTTGGCTTTACATAAAAATGAGAACAAACTGGGCCACTATGCACTCTTCTTTATACTCCACTATTCACTGGAAACGTCGGCCTTGTGATGTGAGCAGCAGTTTTGTGTTGTTTAAAATCATGCTAAGGACCCCGGGACCTAGAAAAGATTTCGCTCACTGTAGAGCCGGCAGGAATATTGAACTGCCTCCCCTGCACGACAAATTTGAGACCCTTTACTTCCGTTCTCGAATTTTATAAACAGCAAGCTTCTGCATCTGGTGGTCGCTGTGGCTTAGTGGGTAAAGTGCGACGCTCACACGGCGAAGGGTCTAGGTTCGATTCCCAGCTCAACACCAATTTTTCGAATTTTTCAAGGCACCACCTCTTTCGAGCTGCTGACAACACTTAAAGTGTAAAAACTGTCAAATCTCGCGGTTCGGATTCGGCAAAAAACTGTAGGTCCTTTCTACTCGCGAGAGAACAGTACAGAGAGACCAACAGAGGAAACACCCTCGCCCTTGACTTCATATAGACGAAAACGCAAAATCTATTTCATGTGACACGCTCAAAGGCTACAAATGCAGACAAAATCGAGCAAATTTATATTTACAAGAAACCTTTCGGCAATAGCAGACTGACGGTGCATTATGGTGTTGCACACCGTCAGGGATCCTACTCCCTTCAGATTTTCTCACAGTTGTCTAGAAAACTTGAGTAGCCGGTCACTTCTTCATCTTTTGAATCGCTATTTTTGTATATTTGTTTTTTAATTTAACGTCTTGCTTGGTTGAGAAGCAAGACAGTATAGCAAATGGCAAGCAGTCAGCTAATTTAGTGACACATCAAATGGTCTGGCAGTTTGTGACGTGTAATGCGCCAGAGCAATCAACATGAAACGAACGAATAAATGACCCCGTAAGATGTTTTGTTACAGTTTGCATTAAAATCCTTTTTAGTGGTTGTCATCGTAGCGAACATCTTATTTACGACATGCTGTGTTTGGTCAAAATGTCACTAACCTCATTGGATGAACGGACTTTAAGGCGATCAAGTCTTGCATGATCTTCCTTAAAACGTGAACTTCGCTCGAATGGCACTACTAATGGCTCCTCTTCAGCAATTTAACAAAAGAATAAAATCGCAAGTTGAAATTTTACATATTAACGCTGGTGTTCCCCAGGGCTCTGTTTTGTGTCCGATACTCTTCCTCATTGTTATAAATGATCTACTATATGTCATTTCTAATCCTCCAATTCACTCCTTCGCTGATGACAGTGCCTTCAGCTTTTCCCCGGCTCTCAGCCCTCCTTTTCGGTCATAGACTTGGAACGGCAGCGCATGTTAAGCTTGACAGCATAATTGATTGGGGCAAAAAGAGTAGAGTGGAATTTAATGGTTTCATAACTCAGTGCTGTCTACTATTACTCAAGCGATCTCTTACCAATATCCATGAACGGCTCCTGCGTTGCTAAAACTTAACGACTTTCCATCCTCGGCATGTGTTTCACCGCAATACTAAGTTGGAACGATCACATATTCGAGATCGCCAAAAATGCAGCGAAATGTCTTGGTTTCTTAAAGCGATGCAAGAAATGTTTCACACTTTTTGACCTGTCGACAATAGAACACATCACTCAATAAGTCCCGGTACATATAGGGGGCGCCACTAACAAAAGTTATGATTTGAATATTAATTTAATTTTTTTCCTTAGTAGCGTCCCGAATATATCTCCTGCGACTCGCTAGAAATGCTCACCCGTTCACCATACAGCCCCCCTTCTGACGTACAGTTCAGTTTAGAGACTCGTTCTTCAGCCGCACCACACAAGTAAGGAATGCAATACACTTCATGGTCCTTCGAGCCGGATTTCAACGGTCGGTAAAGCGATAGTTCTGAGTTCTGTAGTCTACCTCCTATTCGTAGTATTAAGTCGGTGTCGGCGAATGGCATGTACGATCGTTTGAGTTTGGATGGCTCAAACGAACATCTCCGTCTGAGCCATCCAAATAAGCAAGGGTCTTGCAGTGATGGTAGACCCGCTTTTTCGATGGCCTTCTGTAATTGTCTATGAACCGCCGACAGTACGCTGCTATTCAAACAACTCATCTAGATCTGATTTTGACAATGACCGTTTATTGAAGCCATTAATTTCCTGTCTGCAGATGTAGGCTCTTAGCGGCCGTTTCTCCTTTCCTCTGTTGTGAGATGCTTTGGCTGGTGTGAGAATTCGAATTCACAGGTTTTTCGAATTCTGGACTATTCCACCGGAGCGTATTCGATATTATATCATTGGGCATTACTCTTAAGTCTTCTGAGTTCTCCTCGCTGGAATTATGCTTCAAACTTTCTGGATTGAGCAACCGATCGATTTCCGTCACACGATTTTTCACGAACGTTAGCCATTTTCATGGTGGAGCCGCTATCTAGGCCAGTGCGATAGATGAATCGGTCCATGCATTCTGTTTTGCAGTTTTAGCATCCTGACGGTGTATTTGAGAAATGTGGACGAGTGGAGTACTGCTCCACAAATTTCTAGACGGAGTAAGGTTCGCGTCTTCAAGGGAGCTACCCGAGCTTTCGATAGCTGCAAATGAAGGTGGACCTAACCACTGGCGTCCAACATTCAAAAGTAGACTGCGGCCACGTATTGATCCCTCTACTCTTCTGCGTTTTCTCTGTTTTGATCCACCTTGGTAACTGGATGCCTTCTAGATTTCGTAGGTCATTTTAAAATCTTATCCATTCCTTTCTCAAGTCGCTTGAGATTGGTTCGTCCTAATCAAGTTGACTGCTTCAAAGTTGCTGTCCCCTTTACTACACAATGGAGATCCATACCAAGGTTTCGAACAGCCTGGTGATTCACGAAAAATGTGGGTTCGACATAGCTTAGCTTAACATTCTTGAATGATATGTAATCTCCTGTGTGCAATCATTAAATTGCGAGAGTCTTGTTATAATCTGCACTCGTAACCGGTAAAACCAAACTGATCTCTCTATCTTCCTCCTTCCTCATTATCATCCATTCTTATTCGATGAATGGACTTAAAGGTGATCAAGTTTTGCAAGCTTTCATTTAAAAGTTAACTTCCGTTGCGTTTTAATTTAGTAATGACTCTTCAAATTGTTCGCGAATGTTTCCGGCCATTAAACAAAACAATAAAAAGGATTTGTAGGATATGGAGGAGGAGCGGGACGAGAAGGAGGACGAGGGGAAGGAAAAGGGATTGAGGACGACGACAAGGCTGAGGAGGAGGACGAGGAGGATTACTAGGAGGAGGACGAGGATGATGACGAGGAGGAGGACGAGGATGAAGACGAGGAGGAGGACGAGGAGGAGGACGAGGGGAAGGACGAGGAGGCGGACGAGGAGGAGGAGGAGGAGGATGACTAGGAGGAGGAGGAGGATGAGGACGAGGAGGAGGAAGAGGAGGAGGACGAGGAGGAGGAGGGGGGGAGGGACGAGTAGGAGAACGAGGAGGAGGACGAGGGGAAGGACGAGGAGGACGAGGAGGAGGACGAGGAGGAGGACGAGGAGGAGGACGAGGAGGAGGACGAGGAGGAGGACGAAGAGGTGGACAAGGAGGAGGACGAGGAGGAGGACGAGGAGGAGGACGAGGAGGAGGACGTGGAGGAGGACGAGGATGGGGACGAGGAGGAGGACGAGGAGGAGGACAAGGAGGAAGACAAGGAGGAGGACGAGGAGCAGGACGAGGAGGAAGACGAGGTGGAGGACGAGGAGGAGGATGAGGAGGGGGACAAGGAGGAGGAAGAGGAGGAGGACGAGGAGGAGGACGTGGTGGAGGACGAGGAGGGGGACGCGGAGGAGGACGAGGAGGAGGACGAGGAGAAGGACGTGGAGGAGGACGAGGAGGAGGACGAGGAGGAGGACGAGGAGGAGGACGAGGAGGAGGACGAGGATGAGGACGAGGAGGAAGACAAGGAGGAGGACGAGGAGGAGGACGGGGAGGTGGACGAGGAGGAGGACGAGGAGGAGGACGAGGGGAAGGACGAGGAGGAGGACGAGGAGGAGGACGAGGAGGAGGACGAGGAGGAGGACGAGGAGGAGGACGAGGAGGAGGACAAGGAGGAGGACGAGGAGGAGGACGAGGAGGAGGACAAGGAGGAGGACGAGGAGGAGGACGAGGAGGAGGACGAGGTGGAGGACGAGGAGGGGGACGAGGCGGAGGAAGAGGAGGAGGACGAGGCGGAGGAAGAGGAGGAGGACGAGGAGGAGGACGTGGTGGAGGACGAGGAGGGGGACGCGGAGGAGGACGAGGAGGAGGACGAGGATGACAAGTAGAAAAAAGAAAGAGGAGACCGAGGAAGTGGATGAGGAGAAGCAGTAGTTAAAACCGACATTAAAGTTTCACTAGTCATCATTTTCTCTAAAAAAAAGATCATATGACCCCGTCTATCTATAACCTTAAAGTGGAGCTGGTTAATCTGCTTAAGACCCAGACCAAATAAAGCAGATGGCTTTCCTTAGAAACGCTTAGATCCAAGTCATTGCTTTGACGCAGCAGAAAATTTTTCCGCCTAAGATGGCGCACACAAGTTGTAATAACTTCAATCAACCCGGGGTACGAAGTAGAGGGCACATCGCGTAAGGTGGATTCACTTGTTTGTTGGGACCAAGGTTCTCTCTTGTTTTGCAGGTTCTTTGGACTTATACCTTGCATCTGTTCGTCTGCATCAAACCATTCAAAATTTTCAAGTTGCCTTGATGGCTTCTTAATATCATCAACGAGACAAAAGCCTTAACGGGTCGGCAGGCCGCACAGTTTCTCTTTAATTATCAAAGTTTCTTTTTTACTTACCAGCGCCCTTCTCCCTTCCTAACTGCCTCGAATTCAAAGAGACATTAATCAAAGTCCTTAATGAAGTCAAAGAAGAAGGAGCTGGTTTCGTGTTTTGGTTGACATCATTGCGGTGTGACTTCCATGGGACTCTGAATGCCTGAAAGGCGTTATGCTGTCGCTTGTCACGAAGAATTAAAGCATTGACAGGATTACAAGGCCTGCAAACTCGCCTTTCATTATGAATGCGCTCTAGCAGACTCCAGCGGATAAGTCCTTAAAGACCATGTTGAGTCCTGCAATTTCAATCAAACTCACACACACACACACAAACAGGTCAAATGCGGACAACACTGCAGACCATTAATTATTCGATTGGGATTCCCCTAATCAGGATAACTAGGACGCCCCTCCCCAAAGATCCCCTAATGAATCGCTGCGTGTTCAAATACCTTGAAATTAATTAAATCAGAGTTGAAAGACAATCGGCTTGAGGCGGACGGTCCGTAATTAACTGGAATTGATGGCGCAGGGCTGTGAGGTGGTGAGGATGAGAAAAACTTGGAAGTTAAGCATTCTTTGCAGCGCTTCGTCGGAGCGGAGAAATGGAGTCAATTTGTGCTGAAAATCGATAAGGTTGTGATGGTTAGTACGTGCTCCTCTTGCTCGATAAAGGACACCGTCAGCCACGTACAAACGCACGACGAGTGTCGAAGGCACAGGGAGTGCGAACATTGTGCGAGAGGAACAATTGCAGGCTATATCGACAAACAATACCGTTCGATTGAATTGAAATCTATTTCGAGGATTATCCCACCAAGAGTACTCTGGGCCGGAGCATTTCGCCGCAAGTGGAAGTCTATTTGTGGAATGACATTTAATACCGCCGGCTGCTTGGGCTAATTTGACGGAGTGGCAATTAGTGATTAATTAGCCGCAGAGAAGGTAATTGGGCGCGAGATGGTGGGTTTCAGAAGAAAGTTCAAGCTGAAATTGAATTAAATTTGGTTTTACAAGGGAGTGGGGAAGCGGCAGTGGGGTTCCTCACTTTGAACTGTGTGCACAATGCAGAAGAAGGCAAGTCCGTGTGGAATAGATTCAAAATATAGCTCCAGGTAGATGATTTTTCCGGCTTACTGCGCGCAGTCCATCTAACGCATCAGTTAGCGTATCGGACAATGTGTCGCACAAAGTATCAGACAAGGCATCGGACAACGCATCAGGGAGCGTATCATACAACGCATTAATCTACGCAATAGGTAAAACATCAAATGGCACATTAGACAGCGCATCATACAATGTATCAGACAACGCATCGGACAGCGCATCGGACAACGCATTAGATAGTGCATTAGACAATATATAAGTCAACGCATCGAAAAGCGCATCAGCTGATGTGGCAGTCAGCGCGTTGGACACTGTATCAGATTACGCATTAGACAATGCATCATACAACACATCAGGCATTAGACAGCGCATCGGACAATGCATCAAACAACGTATCACACAATGTATCAGATAAGGCATCAGACAACGTATCACGGAGCGTACCAGACAATGCAGTAATCCACGCAACAGGTAAAACATCAGATAGCGCTTAAGACAGTGCATCACACAACGCATCAGTCAACGCATCGGAGAACGCATCAGATAATTTCTTAGGCAGAGCATTAGACATCGCCATAGACATTAGACAATACAATGGACAGTGTATCGGACAACGAATCAGATCATGTAACAGACAACGCACCAGACAATGTATTAGATAACGAATCAAACTATGCATCAGACAATGCATCAGAGACTGCATCAGACTATACATCAGTTAACGTATCGGACAACGCATCAGATAACTTTTTAGGCAGCGCATTGGACATGGTATCAGTTGATGCATGCAAGGCAGTAGACAACGCATCAGACAATGCATTAGGCAGCGCATAGGACAATGCATCAGATCATGTAACAGACAACGCGTCAGACAATGTATCAGATAAGGCATCAGACTATGCATCAGACAATGCATCAGATTGTGCATCAGACAAAACATCAATCAACGCATCGGAGAACGCATCATATAAAATTGGACATTGACGTAACTAGGCAGTAGACAACGCATTAGACAATGCATTAGACAGCACATCGAACAACGCAACAGATCATGTAGCAGTCAACGCATCAGACAACGCATCAGATAACGCATCAGAAAACGCATCAGACAACGCATCAGACAACGCATCAGACAACGCATCAGACAACGCATCAGATAACGCATCAGACAATACATCAGTCAATGCATCCGACAACGCATCATATAACGTTTTAGGCAGCGCATTGGACATTGATCCAACAAGGCAGTAGACTACGCATCAGATAACGCATCACACCACGCGTAATTTGATGCAACAAAGCAATGGACAGCGTAAATAAGGCCTATCAGACTACGCAACTAATCAGCTATCGCATCAGATAACGCAACGACAACGTCACATCGAAAAACGCCTCAGGCTACGCATCAGACGAAGGGTCAAACAAAGCATCAAACAACGAAGTGGATAACGTATTTTACAATACTTCCTTCCGCTTAAGAAAACGCAATATGCAGTGTAACAAACAACGCATTAGACATCACATTGAACAACACATCCGACAACGCATTAGTTAGCGCAACAGACAAGGCATTAAACTCTCAGCCCTCTTCACCACAACTTGGTGTAGCCAGAATCCGCTGTATTCAGAACACAGAAGAAACATGTTGGTTCTGTTTTTTTTTTCAGCAGTTTTCAACCGTCAGTCGCTTTAATTTGCGAAACACCAGTCAGTTCTTAAGGGTAAAATGCGAATCCTCCCACAAGCGGCCCCCGGTTTTGCCTTCTTCTTTCTGACTGAATTCGGTTCAGCAGAGAGCGATTACGTTTCACACAGAAGCACCCCCGATTACCCAATTAATCAAATCAAACGATTATGGTGGTTTTGCACAGCCATTCCGCACAAAGTTCTAACACACACCTCCATCACATTGCCAACTCAGCGTGTGAATCCTTTTTGCGTTTGCAAAGTTTCGTGCTGCAAAATTGTTTCTGATTCCCCCCCAAACCCGTTTCCTCATTGCGCCGGAAAGTTCATTCAATTTAACCCATTTTCTGGGTGAATGTAGGTGGTCCACCCCTGGGTTATGAGAAAACTTCATCCACACACCGACCCACGCAACGCAACGCAACGACGGCGACGCCCTTAAAGCAACAAATGCTCCGCTCGAATCAGGGTTGCTTTAAGACGCTCACCAAGCAGTCGAACAATAGGCGAAAAGATGAAACCCACCTCGCAGAGGGAAGGAGAAACTTTGGAGTCTTACGCAGATTATGACCTCAACTCCCACCCGTACACACAACACAGTGCCGATAAGGACTTGAATGGTGCAAACAACCACCAGACCATTACCCCGCTCACATCTGTGCAGGGATGTGAACGGGCTCTGGCTGGATTTAGGGACTCTCGCAAAGTCCCAATCATTTAATCAAACTTCAAAGTGTTTCCAAGAGATTTCCTCGTGTAAACTGATAATTGATGGGATGACGGGGCGGTGGGTGCGTTTGGGTGGCTGTAAACTTTTCGACAAAAACTTTGACTTCGTGGAGGGGTGTAGTTTGTTTGTACTCGTTCGTCTTCCTCCAGTGCAAACAACACACACAAAATTAGGACTGGAAACAGTGGAAAAGTTGGGGTTGTTGCGTTTTTTTTTATCTTCTTGTCGACACAAGAGAGCGAGAGAGAGGGGGAGGGGAGAGAGCAGAGAAAAATCCACAGAACCAGTGAACTTTCATCTCTCCCTTTAAAAAGTCACTGCGCTTGTACGGTCTTATTTTCCGTTCTGTTCGAAGTGAGCTGGGCGGTGGGGGTGTGCTTGGCTTGTGCTGTGTGTACATGAGGACACAAAATTACACCGAATAAGGAAACGAAACAAAAAGCAGAAGAAAACTTAGAAGGAACAGAGGCGCAGGGCTGACGGCGGCGACACGTACAGAAAAATCGAGGGAAAACGAAGATAAAAGCATTTCATGGGCTTCGGTTGGGAAACGACGATGACGACGACGCCGTCGAGGGTGGGGGCGGGCCGGCTGCAGGTCGGCTGTACTCATAGTAGGTTACAGTGGGCTTATTTAATCGATAATCCAGGTACAAGTGTGTTTGTTATTTGCTTGGTTTAATGCCAAAGCACCCCCGAATAGCTCGACCGTATACACAAAGCGGGTGGTTGTCGATGTGAGGGTGTGGGCTGACAGGGTACACTGGGTGGGGAGATAGTTGCTAGGTTTCGTTGTGGATGACGAAAATCATCTTGAGTGCAAGTGCTGTACGGATTCGAGGGTACATACGTGGCGTGGTTGAGAACTCAATAATCGCTGTGCCGAAGGTATCGCACGGTCGTGCTTCTGCTGGTTGGGAACAGGCATCATGAATAGTTAGAAGAGACGAGGCATTTCGGAAGGTGTATGACAGTGGATCCGATCAGAGGAGATGGAGTGCTGTGAGACTTTGTGGACCTATACGCCACAAGGAAATCTTTTGTCAAATCAAACGGTGCCGGATACAGTTAGAAAACTGGTTTTGAAAAGGAAAGAAAGAGAAAGACGATAAAGATTCTAAATTTTTTGTTGGAGGTTGGGATAGACTGAACTGGAGAGCTCAGACTCAAACACTGGTCCACTGTACTACCAGGCAGTAACCTTCATTTAATTTATTTTCTTCGTTTTCCGAAGAAAGACCAGAAGGCGTTTCCGTAATAAAGAACTTAGATTTTCAGTTACCAGCATATAGCGCCAAACAGCAGCCACCTGATACGAGCAAAGGCGGGACATTGACAGAGAAAGTGCTCTGAAGTGTCCTAACCTTCTCCAAAGGCGTCGCAAAGAGTGACATCACTAAGCCCATGCCGACTGAGGTGCTAAGCAAAGCTGAAGTGTTCCGTTAGTACACCGACAAGTCGTTTGCATTCTTCTCTGTTTAAAGGTAAGAGAAAAGCTGAAGTACGGGAAACTCTACTGGGGTGCTGATGTGTCTTAAGCAATCTCGGAATTCATCGCTCTGTCTCCTTTCTCATTCTCAGAGTATCATATCCCGCAGTGCCTTGGAGGGGCTTGATATTTTCAATCTGTGACTTGCTGCAGCAAGACGGTGGACATGGCGGCCGTTTTCAAGGGTTCTGTTTAGAAGCACCAGAAATGCCGTGGATTTCTTGCTGGCATTAGAGAACATGCACTTGGCCAGCCTGTATCCTGGAGAGTCATGCCATCTCTGGTTGTGCAGTTGGGAGACCCAAGCTAACTGCAAGGCGGGTTCGGACCCTACGAACTGGATGTGCAGTTGGGAGACCCAAGGTAACCGCAAGGTGTGTTCGGACCCTACGAATGCCTTTTTGGAGCCTTGTCTGGCCAGTTCATCGGCAACCTCGTTTTCCATGATCCCGTAATGTCCCGGGACCCAGACAGGTCTAAGCAAATTAAGCCTGCCGACCAAATTATGGGAAGACTTGCATTCTTGGACCATCTTGTAAATGCTTAACGGTTTATGTAAGGCCTTAAGCACAGGTTGGCTGTAGGTACAGACACAGATACTTCGCCCCTTCCACCTATTCTTCAAAAATGTCCACCACTTAGGCCATTAGAATCGCGAAGGTTTCCGCCTGGAAGACCAACTCGAATTTATCTAAAGAGGCGTGAAGTCTAATGTAGTCGTTTTCCACGAAGGTCCCATCTGCAAAACCCTCCGTCGTCTTGGAGCCGTCCGTGAAAATCCGACTACATTCCTTTTCTTTAAGCGACGCAGCTGTATTTTTGGTGACCTCGCATCAGACGCCATGTCAATGAGACTAGTATCATAGACGATGGGATGTGCGAGGACATCAAAGCTTCATTGCGAGTTGAACCAAAGACCATTTCTTTTTAGACGAGAGATGTCCGTAAGTGTGCATCCCGTGATGTGGACGTCAAGGGGAGGGAGATTAGGCAAAATTACCTAAGGAGGCGTGAAGTCTACTGTTGTCCTTTTCTACGAAAGCTCCGACTCCAAAACCCTCTGTCGTCTTGGAACTGTCCATGAAGATCCGACTACATTCCTTTTAACGGTTTAGTTTTTGGCCAGAACCAGTCCAGAACGCGGGGAAAGTCAACTTTGTTTAAGCGACGCAGTGGTATCATTGGTGACCTCGCATCAGACGGCATCTCCATGACGCTAATGTCATAGTAGATACTTTGCGCGAGGACATCAAAGCTCCAGTGTGAGATGAACTAAGGACCATTCTTTTTTAGTCGATAAATGGCCTTGATTGTACATCCCATTATGTGGATTTCAAGAGAAGGGGAACTGAGCAGTGCATCAAGAGCAGAGCCAGGCGTGCTGGGGAAGGCCTCTGTGCAGCCGAGACAAACTGTTCTTTGGAGCTTGGTGGAAGCAGCAATCACGTAATTTCGCGAAATCTCGTTCCACCAAACGACTGACGCATATGAGAGAAGAGGTGCCATGTAGATCTTTCTTCTTCTCCTTCTTACGGCACTACAGTCCAGGACTTGGGCCTCAACCAACATTCCAATCCAGCCAGCACGATCTTTCGCCAGCTGCCTCCAGTTGCGCACTCCAAGTAGGTTGAGGTCCTTCTCCACTTGTGTGCGCCACTTTAATCTAGGTTGTCCCAATGGCTCGGATTCAAAGACTTTTCGGGCCGGAGCAGTGGTGTCCATACGCTCTACATGGTCCAGCCATCTTAAGCGTTGTATCCGTAGACGCTTGACCAGGCGCATGTCGCTGTACAGCCTATAGAGTTCGCCATTAAATCTTCTCCTCCAGATGCCATCAACGCAAACAGGGCCATAAATCAAACAGTACTATTATTTTAGTACATGCATGTAAAATTTCAAATAAATGTGATTATTAATTCGCGTTTTATCTCCAGTTGAACAGAATCGTAATGTCAACTGAGACGATGATGGTGAAAATTGAGCACCGCGCTGTAATTAAATTTCTCACTAAGCAAGGAAAAAGTCAAGAAACTATTCTTGAAGAGATGGTGGCTGTTTACCAGGGTTCCGCACCTTCATTATCAACTGTGCAAAAGTGGTCAAGTGAGTTGAAGAGAGGCAGAGACTGCATTGAAGACGACGCCCGCTGCTACGCCCCGGCTAATGCTTGTATGGAAGAAAGCATCAAAGAAGTCGAAAAACTTGTTCTTCAGGATGCCCGAATGAAGGTGAAAATGATGGAAGAGATCACCAAGCTTTCAACTGGTACCATTCACACCATTCTTCATGACCATCTTAACCGTTCAAAGGTCAGTGGAAGGCTTGTGCCACTAATGCTCACAGCACCTCAGAAAAAAGTGAGAATCGCATGCTGTAGAGAGCTTCTGGAGATGTGTAGTGAGAACGCGGACGGTGTTAGGGATTGAAATGTTACTGGGGATGGGTTCACCACTATGACCCTGAAAGCAAACAGGAGTCCATATAGTGGCATACAAAAAGAACAGACTCCCCGAAGGAGTTCAAAGTCACTCCATTTGCCGGAAAGCTCATGGTCACAGTTTTTTGAGACTCTAAGGGAATCTTGCTCATTGAGTACAAAAAGAAAGGTGAAACCATCAGCGCCAATTGCACTTCGCATAATTTAATAATGATTGTTGGCTCGACAGTCCACAGGGGGTTCAGGGCGCGTTACTGTTCTCTCACAAGTAGAACGAAACTACAGTTTTTTGCCGACTCCGAACGGCGAAGTTTGAGAAGCTTTTTCTTAGACATCATTACTCTTTGAGTATTGTCGGCAGCTCGAAAGAGGTGATGTCGTGAAAAATTCGGACTGTTCAGCTGGGAATCGAACCTAGACCCTCCGGCGTGTGAGCGTCGCACTCTCGCCACAACAATAATGCACACTTTGCGGAAAGAATTTAAAAAGAAAAGACGGGGTAAACGGGTGTGTTGCTTCTTCATGACAACGCTCCTGTTCACACGGCGCGAGTTTTCATGGCTGCTGCTCGAGATGGTAGTTTCGAAGAAATCCAACACCCATCCTACAGTCCTATCCTTGCCCCTAGTGGTTATTTCCTGCTTCCGGATTTGAAAAAATGTCTTCGTGGAAAAAGATTTTCAGATGATGGAGAACTCAAGTCGGCATAAAATGGGTATTTTGCAGAGAAAGAGGAAATTTTTGAAAGTTTAGAGAAGCCTATCTCAGGATGTAACAAATGCATTGATGTTAGGGGAGATTACATTGAAAAATAAAAACAATTTAAATTGAATTCGCATTTTCCTTCATGTCGTTACCGAGAATGTATTGAATGCCAGTCGTTGAGCGCCCTTCGGAAAACAAACTCTAAATTCTTATCGAAAAATAGGCTGATCAATATTTTGTACGTAGTAGCAGGATGGATTTAATCAGGTGTCGAGATAGACCAACAAATGGTTTATGAAAACGTAGCCCTAAGGAGGACGTTAAATTCTGCACAACAAACCGAAATAAGCCACCTCAGCCCATCATCCCCTTGCCGACCTCACACTCCCCAACCAAGACCAACGAACATCATCATTGAACAAAGTGGCACCCCCCTCCCCTCCCCCCTCCCCTCCCCCCCACACCCTCCCCACAAACCCCTTCGGCTATGTTGTGTTTTATTGTAAATATTTTATGACTTCCGACCCCACCTGGAAACAACAAAAAGAGACGTTCTTCCCTTTTGGCTGGGGATGAAAATTTCTCACATTGCTCCCAACAACAGGGTGACCTGGGAAAGCGGTCGGGTTCTATGCATTTTTAAAGTCCTTGAGATGGACGAAAAGAAAAAAACAGAACGTGACAAGGAGGAATTTTACTTTTCAGTAGGAGTTCGACGGGCTTTGTGATAGTTCGTGGAGAGAAAGCAAAACTCTACCCTCCTTTACAGTTCAAGAATTCATTAACTCCCATCAGAATCGATATTTGCCCCAAGGGTAGTGGCTCTTCGGGCCAGGTACTGTTGCCTTGAACGCAACAAGTCCAAAGCCGCAGTGTGACTGTTGTTGCTTATGGATTGAGTGATGATTGGCAGGAACGATTAAAGGTCATTAGCGGGCAATACACGTTGCAAAGAGCCCTTCAAACACACACGTACACACTCCGTGCTGAGATACAGACAACGTCATAAGCGGCAAACGTTCAAATTGAAATATTACTTAGCAGGACCCGGCGAGGAGTTGAAGCGAAGTAGGTGAAGTGCTGACTTGTGTACGGTGACGGCCGGCCTCTGTTCATTTGCGGTTTATGACTCGGATAAGCGAGAGGAGGGCAGTGTCAGTTTTATGACACTTTACTTTTGTTGGGTTTGCTGATTGATGAGACTGGCTGATGGAGGCGGACAAGCTGGGCGTTATAGGCGGCATGTCAGTGAATTAGTTGCTCAAATAAAAAAAAATATATAAAGTGGATTGCAGGTAGCGTGGGCTCGTTAGCTTCGTTTATGGCATTTCAATTGAATTACGACTTGTTTGTGAGGTGTTCTTTGATAATTTGTGTGGGGGAATGTGATTAATCTTTTGCCACACTTTCAGAGGCTTATGTGGAAGGTATCGGTGGATCGAGGGGGCACGTGTGTTGAACTTCATGAACAAATGGCTGTGACTGAACGAAAGGCTGGCATCCATGTCTCGTTTTGGATTTTATCTTCCAACAGTAATGAACAGCCTGGTATGTAGGTTATTTCACCCTTGATTTAAGTAAAGTCGTGTTTGAGCATAAAAATGGAAATTTAAAGAGGTCTTGAAACAGATTCGATAGCGCAATATATTCTGAAAAGCCAGAAGATCCAAAATTGCAAAATGCTTCGAAACACGAAACACATCACAGAGAGTTAAAATTCTTGAATGCCAAAAATTTCCAAAGTGTTCAAAACAACAAAAATGTTTACGTTTCCTATTTGGCTTTAGGGAAAGGTTGGAAAATGTGCAATTTAAGATAATGCTCGATCTCCAGAGGACCAAGATTGCAAGTGTCCTCGAAAGACCCAGATACCCCCAGATGTGACAAAATTTTGAAACGCCGTACGAAAAGCCTGGATTGTAGGTTCATTATACATTGATTTAAATAAAGTCGTTTTTAAGTGTAAAACATCGAAATTTACATGAGCCTTGAAGAACAGATCCGAAAATTGAATGCTGTCAAAAATCTAACAGTGCCCGGGAATGCAATAGATTCACAGTCCTGGAATTCCTCGAAATGCCAAAAATTCGCCGAGGATTAAAATCCTTCTTCTTCTTCTGCTTCTTCTTCTTCTTCTTCTTCTTCTTCTTCTGCTTCTTCTTCTTCTTCTTCTTCTTCTTCTTCTTCTTCTTCTTCTTCTTCTTCTTCTTCTTGTGGCGCTACAGTCCGGGGTGGACCTGGGCCTCAATCAACATGCCTCTCCAGCCACCACGATCTTTCGCCAGCTGTCTCCAGTTGCGCACTCCAAGTTGGTTGAGGTCCTTCTCCACTTGTGGGCGCCAATTTAGTCTAGGTCATCCGCTGTTGCGTTGTCCCAATGGCACGGATTCAAAGAATTTTCGGGCCGGAGTAGTGGTGTCCATTTAAAAATAAAACACTAATTATTAATGGGAAAGTAAAAACATTTTATTCAAAGTATTGGCCACTGTTTTCTACACATTTTGACCACCTTTCTGGCAATTTGTGAATACCTCGCCAGTCAAATTGTTCGTCTTTTAAAGCAAACCAATCAGACACCCAATTTTCGACCTCCTTGTAGGAATCAAAGTGCTGCTCAGCCAATGCGTGTCCCATCGATGAAAACAAATGGTAGACAGAAGGAGCCAAGTCTGGTGAATACGGCGGGTGGGGTAGCTGCTCCCAGCCCAGCAAGTGTTTTGATTGTACCCTGAACCGGGTTTGCTTTGTGTGCAGGTGCATTGTCATGGAGCAAAATTACCTTGCCGTGTCTTCTGGCCCATTCTGGTCGTTTGTCGATCAATTTATGGTTCAAATTGATCATTTGTTGTCTATAGCGGTCAGTATTAACGGTTGCATCGGGTTTTAGGAGCTCGTGGTACAGAGCACCTTTCTGGTCCCACCAAACTCACAGCATTGTCTTCTTGCCGAATCGATCTAGTTTTGCAGTCGATGTTGATGGTTGTCCCAGATTTCCGTTTAGGATTCTTAAAATAAATCCATTTTCCATTACCAGTAACAATGCGATGCAATTTTTTATTTTGTATCTTTGAAGCAAAATTTCACAAGTGTTTTTCCGGTTTTCCATCTGTCTTTCATTCAATTCATGTGGCACCTATTTTCCACACTTTTGGATCTTTCCTATAGCTTTTAAACGGTCAGAAATTGTTTGCTGTGCAACATTTTACATTGCTGCCATTTGCTTTTGACTCAAAGTGTCATCTCCATCCAATATCGTTTGCAATTCGGCGTCTTCAAACTTTTTTGATGGTCTTCCAACCACAGTTGTATAATCAGTTAAGGGGTTTGAAAGTGAGAGTATAAAGTTGTCAAATATCTCCCTTTCGCCTTTTTGTCTTTTGAATTTTCCGTACTATGTGCAAAGCGCTTCTTCCACGTTCTTCATTTCTCACATCAAAATCGTTGTTTCTGAACCGTTGAAACCATCTTTTGCATGTTGCTTCTGATAGAGCATGATCACCATATGCCTCGACAAGCATTCGATGCGACTCTGCAGCACTTTTCTCCAAATGTAAACAAAAAATTAATGCTTTCCGCAAATCATCACTTTCTGGTACAAAACTCAGCATTTTTAACACGATGAAAAAATATGATGTCGTCTGTTCAATGACTTGATGTATACTAAATATTTTTCACAGATGTCTTAGCAAACAAAAAAAAAAAAAAAATTAAAAAATTGAATTTAATATATCCGCCGCCGCTTTGTTATGTTCTTCGACATGCTTCTTGATGCAAAAACTGATTTATAAGCTTCGGGGAAGGTGTACCGTGCCGAAAATAAATAAGGGCTCGTTCACAACAAATGTTCCCTATCGAGGCATTTGTATCTTGACGCTCACTTCATGTACGTATACTTGGTAAGACTTACCGACTGACTGGCGTATTGCTTTATGTCTGCGACAACTGCGCAACAGATGGCGTTACTTAAACCTTTTTTCAGACAGTCGACGGTCCAGATGTTTGTTGGAAATAAACTTCCGCTTGTGTGGAGTTGCAGTTCTGAGTGGAACTGGACCTTAACCAACATGACTGCCCCCAGTTAAGACCCATTGTTGATAAATTTGCAGACCAATTCTCCAGAAGGTCTAAATAGTCCATGTCTGCGACACAAAGAGGTCAAACCAGGTGAGCAGTCAACTTCAGCAAAGCATCTTTTCAGAGAAAGCCGATTGCAATTGAAAAACAGATAGAAGTACTTGCTAATCGTGTCAATTGTTTTCTATTGAAACGTAAGGTACTACACCAGAATTAGTACGGCTTCCAAATAGGCAGGAGCACCCAATCACTGCTAAAGGAGTTAACAAATGTCGTCAATACAGGCCTCAATAATATTAATCGTGCTATTTATCAACTTCAGCAAAGCATTCCATACTTTGACACATTGGCAGCTCGTAGAAAGTGTTAGAAGGAAGGCAGTCCTGTCAAAGTGGCTGACAAGTTATCTGACTGACAGAGCGATCCAAGTGAAGATAGCTGATAAGGAAGCGCTGAAAGGTGTGCTGAAAAGGAAGTCAAATACGGTGTGCCACAGGGCTCAAAATTGAGACCAAATTTTATCCATCCTTTTCACGAACGAGTTACTGAAGAGGCAGTAGTCTCTACATAATAATAACTGAAGTTATTTTAAAAATCTATTACTTACTTGCGTTGTCCGACGACATAGCAATCGTGTCGAACCACCAAAACCCGGGGTGAAGCTGTGGTTATATATGTAAATTGACTTATTTATCAAGCAATACTATTATTTTAGTACATTCATGTAAAGTTTTATATAAATGTGATTATTGATTCGCGTTTTATCTCCAGTTAAACAGAGTTATAATGGCAACTGAGACTATGATGGTGAAAATTGAGCATCGCGCTGTAATTAAATTTCCCACTAAGCAAGGAAAAACTTAAGAAACTATTCATGAAAAGATGGTGGCTGTTTACCAGGGTTCCGCACCTTCATTATCAACTGTGCAAAAGTGGTCAAGTGAGTTCAAGAGAGGCAGAGACAGCATTGAAGACGACCCCCACTCCGGCGCCCCGGCTAGTGCTTGTACGGGAGAAAGCATAAAAGAAGTCGAGAAACTTGTTCTTGAGGATGCCCGAATGAAGGTGAAAATGATGGCAGAGATTACCAAACTTTCAGCTGGTACCATTCACACCATTCTTCATGACCATCTTAACCGTTCAAAGGTCAGTGGAAGGCTTGTGCCACTAATGCTCACAGCACCTCAGAAATAAGTGAGAATCGCATGCTGTAGAGAGCTTCTGGAGATGTGTAGTGAGAACGCGGACGGTGTTATGGACTGAAATGTTACTGGGGACGAAACATGGGTTCACCAGTATGACCTAAAAGCAAACAAGAGTCCATGCAGTGGCATACATAAGGAACAGACTCCGCGAAGAAGTTCAAAGTCACTCCATCTGCCGGGAAGCTCATGGCCACAGTTTTTTGGGACTCAAAGGGAATCTTGCTCATTGAGTACATAAAGAAAGATGAAACCATCAACGCCAATTCTTACGCTTCCACTTTGCATAATTTAATAATAATTGTTGGCCCGACAGTCCACAGAGGGACCAGGGCCTAGCGTGCTCATCAACTACTCGTGTTGTGCGCGCTACTGTTCTCTCACGAGGAGAAGGGACCTACAGTTTTTTCCCGATTCCGAAGGTGAAAGTTTGAGAAGCTATTTCTTAGATATCATTACTTTTTGAGTGTTGCCGGCAGCTAGGGCTAGGGTCGAGCTTGCTCATCAACTACTCGTGTTGTCCGCACTACTCTTCTCTTACCAGTAGAAGGCAATTTTCTGCCGATTCCCAACGGCGAAGTTTGAGAAGCTTCTTCTTAGACATTATTACTTTTTAAGTGTTGAGAGTCAGCAGCTCAAAAGGGGTGGTGGTGTTAAAAATTCGAGGTGTTCAGCTGGAAATCGAATCCGGACCTTCGGCGTCTGAGTGTTGCACTCTATTCACTACACCACGGTGACCACAGTTGCTGCTGATGTTGCCCTTTACTTCTTTCCCAGTTGAAGAAGAAGCTAAGTGAGCTCTTTTATGGAAATAAACTGGTACGTGAAAATTAAGTATAGCGGAAGTTTCAGCAATAATTGTTGCGCCGAATAAATAGGTTTTTGCTGAAGTGTTTTATGGAGAGCCTCATTTCACGAAATCGAAAGTCATCACATTTGGGATGTGGCGAGCTTGCGTAAGCTCTCCTTGAAAGATTAGGGAAAGTCGAGGATACGAGGGTTGCCTTTTAAATTTCGAGATTAGAGATCAAAAACAAATACTAATCATCGAAAGTAGCTTTATTATTTTTTAAAATATTCCCCATTAAGACCTATACACTTTTGCATGCGTGTTAACCAATTGTCGAAGCACTTTTGCCACTCTGATTGAGGTATCTCCAGAGCATGCATTCTGAACGCATCAACCGCTTCGTCAGGTGTCGAAAAACGTTGACCTTTTTTTGGTCACTGTTGATTTTCAATGAAACTAGTTTATTTCATTGTTATTATCCCAACGTTTCGGCAGAGATTGCTGCCTTCATCAGGGGATCTTATTTTATTGAAACAATAAAACAAATTATGTTACATACATACATAGCGACAATGTAATTTAACAAGTGGATAATAAACTTACATTAATTGTGTTGCTTTTACAAATGTCAAAAAAAAAATATCACAAAAAAAAAAAAAACAAAATTCACAACGAAATAAAATGTTGAGCACTTCCGTGTGTGAAAATCAGTCAAGAAAATTGAAATTTGAAATTTAAAATTTGACTTAAATACAATATGTCTAAGCCGTTACAAGTGCTGAATATACGGCAGATATGTTCTGTATGTCCTGTTTCCTATTCATATTGTTGGTGGTCTTGATTATGTGCAGGGTTTCCAGAGTGTACCTTTTGCTAGTATGTTTTCCGTTTGCAGGATTTTGACGTCATGAAGGTCGGGTAGATGGTTTGTCTGGACGCAGTGATTGACTTGAGTTCTTGTTGTTGATGTCTCATTTATGACCAGCTAGTCTTTGACGAAGAAACTGTTTGGTAGTACCTATGTAGCATAAGTTGCAGGATTCGTTGTCATTGCCCTTACATTTGATTTTGTAAACAAGGTCAGTTTTGCTTCCTTTGTCTATATCTGGTTTGAGTCTGGTGAAAACCGATGCTAGTGCACTCGAAGACTTGAACGCTATTTTAATATTGTCACAGCTACCATCAATTATATTCTTAAAATTTGTCAACAATGTTGGGATGTACACCATGCTTTTATAGATATAATCTACTGTGGTGATTGTCTGTGTTTCGGAGTGTATATTGTGTTTGTATTGTGTTATTAAGTTCCTAATAACTTGAGTCGGATAACAATTGTCCATAAGGATGTCTGTGACAATTCGTTCGTTTTTTTGATGGAACTTACTGTCACTTAGCTTAAACACTTTTTTAACCAAGTTGGAAGCAGTGTTGATTATAATGTGCTTGGCTTGGTTGGTTGGTTTCCTGAAGCTGTATCTTTTTTGTACCAGTCGAAACGAAGGAAAGACAGTTTCCCCTGCATAATAATAATTGATTTGGTCAATTTTAACAAAAAACTTTGAAAAACGTTGACCTCTCATTGTATTTTTGACGTTCGGGAATAAGAAGAAGTCATTCGTTGCTAAGTCATTACTATTCGGCGGATGACTCATCAAATCGATGTTTTGGGTGCTCAAAAATGCAGCTATGAGAGCCGATGTGTGAGAGCTCGCATTGTCGTGGTGAAGAGTGATCCAATGTGTGAGAGCTCCCATTGTCGTTGTGAAGAGTGATCCGTCTTCGGCGGTTGGTTTTCCTGATTTCTTGGAAACAACTGGCAAACAAATGGTTGTGTGCCACCCAGAATTGACTGTTCTGCACTGGACTGCACATGTCCAGTTTTTTCGAAAAAAACATTCGACCATCAGTTGGAAGTGCTTGTGGGCGCGAGCAACTTTTGTTGGATTTGGCTCAATTTGAAACACCCATACAGTCGACTGCTGTTTACTTTCGGCCTCATACGCGTAAATCCACGATTCATAACCTGTCGCGGTGTCATAGACGTGTTTTGAAGCACCGCGATCGTACTTTCGGAGCATTTCTTTCGACCAATCGACACGAGCCTTTTTTTTTTTGAGTGACTGACAAGTTGTGTGGGAACCAACGCGAACAAATTTTTTGACGGACAAATGTTTGTGCAATATTGAACGTATGCTGGTCCCACTAATGCCTAAAGTTGCCTCAATCCCACGATAGGTCACATGACGATCTTGCAATTTCAGTTGGTGCACAGCATCAATGGTTCCCGGAACAACAACTGATTTAGAGCGACCTTCACGAAATTCGTCTTGGAGTGAATCACGACCTCCCTTGAATTCACCATACCATCGATAAACACTGGTCCTTGATGGAGCTTCATCGCCAAAAATTGAATTAAGTTCATCGATGCACCGTTGCTGAGCTAATCCACGTCGAAAGTTGTAAAAAATAATCGCATGAATATTTTCAGGATTCAATTCCATTTTTTGGACGAGATGAATCTTTTTAGTTACTATAAACAACACACGGATAGTGGGTAGAGTGAGACACTCAAGCGCGGAAAGGTCTAGGTTCGATTATCAGCTCAACACAAATTTTTCGAATTTTTCACAGCACCACCTCTTTCGAGCTGCTGACAACACTCAAAGAGTAATAACTGTCTAAGAAAGCTTCTCAAATTTCGCCGTTCGGAGTCGGCAAGAAACTGTAGGTCCCTTCTACTCGTGAGAGAACAGTAGCGCGCACAACACGAGTAGTTGATGAGCAACCTAGGCCCTGGTCCCCCTTTGGACTGTAGCGCCAATAATTATTTAAACAACACAACCGGATCCGAAAAAGAAGAAGAAACAACACAAATAGCGCTCGAATGTCAAAACGTTCTCAATACGTATAACTTCAAAAAAGTCAAACTTTACGATACAGCTGGCAGTTGCTAGATTGCAACACTAGGGTTGCCCAATCCCGAAATATAAAAGGCAACCTTTGTGGAGATATCAAAAGACAGTGTGTACACTATTTTACATGACCCTTTGCTCATGAGAAGGCTGTTTTTAAAATGGGCGCCATGTTTGCTCACACTGGACCAAAAACAACAACGTACCGATGATTCTGAGAGCTGTCTGGAGATGTTTCGCCAGAATAAACAGAACTTTTTGGTTCGGTATGTCACAAAGGAGGGAACCTGAATCCATCACTACACGGACGAGGCAAAGCCTGATGAAAATCCATCACAAAAGTTGAAAGAACTAGGAAATGACTTCGGTCTACAACGATGTTCTCATCGCTTCCGATTATTGAACATTTTATCAATGACTGGACATCTGACTGCCTTAAGAAGGCATTTTTCTTTAAATTCAATAAAAATATAAATGGTGGTGCGAAAGTTTTCGATTGCGAACCCACTGAGTATCCCTTGTGTAAGTATGGATGCCGTCGTTACCGCTAAAATGTGAAGCACCTGTCATCCCATTGCAACTTCTTCCGCTCACTGTAGCGAGGTCTTCTTCTTCTTCTTCGGATGGCGCTACAGTCCGGGGTGGACCTGGGCCTCAACCAACATGCCTCTCCAGCTAGCACGATCTCTTGCCAGCTGTCTCCAATTGCGCACTCCAAGTTGGTTGAGGTCCTTTTCCACTTGTGTGCGCCATCTCAGTCTAGGAAGTCCTCTGTTGCGTTGTCCCTGTGGTTCGGATTCGAAAACTCTTCGGACCGAAGCAGTGCTGGTCATACGCTCTACATGGCATAGCCACCTTAAGCATTGTTACCGTAGACGCTTGACTAGGCTCATGCCGCCGTACAGCCCATACAGTTTGTGGTTGAATCTTCTCCTCCAGATGCCATCAATGCAAACAGGATCAAAAATCGCACGCAGAACTTTTCTCTCGAAGAGACTAATGGCTTCCTCATTCGCGTTGCCTCGATCAACAAAATCGCATCCAAATAAGCGTTTCCCTCTTTCCCTGTAGCAGTCTACAGCAGTGGTATATGTCGCAGTTTCTCACTCTTCTCTTGCCCGGCCCATCCCACCGCATTTCCTGAATTGCAGTAATGTCTGCTTTATAGCAGTCCAGGGCCTCCGCAAGTTCATCGGCTGCACGTGGTCTGTTTAGGGACCTCACATTCCACGTGCATATCCGTAAAGCATTATCCTTCCTTCGTTTGCGTGGGTCGTCAACAGTGTATCCGTCCATATCCGAGGCATTCGGTTGGTACGTAACTAGATTATTTTTTATGTGGCCGGACAGTTACCCCGACGCACACCCCCAAACCTGGAGGACCAGGCCCTTTTTTATGCCTCTTGGGCGGAGGTCGCACATATAGGTTTAACAGGTTGAGTTCGGATGAACAACAACCAGTACCCGGTGGCTACCAACGTGGAGGTAGAATAAGCACAATTGATGTGTGGAAGTCAGTTACAACAGCATCGCCAGGATCATACCAATCAGTGCCTACCCTGTTCCCACATCATCCAGCCACCGTAGCGAGGTCTTGCTGCCTGTGAAATCAAAAAAAAAATTGGATAAGTTTTTGGAAAGTCCATATATCAATCTATCTTTTTTGAATTCGAGTTTAGCTTTCATCAGAGAAAGGAGAACAAATTCTATTCCCAAAAATACGTTATTGGCTCCTATTTCTCTGATCATAGTCTTTGGTTATAACAACATGTCTAGAAGACAAATGTTGAAGTCAAAGAGCTAGTTCCTTTTCCACTCAGAATACCATATCCAGGAATAACACATCGAATGGGATCGCATTTGTTCTGAAAATTATTCAAATTGACTTTTGGTTGATCGGCGTCTTCGTGAAAGCCCACCAGTCCATGGCAAGCATTCAAAATTCACTTTAAAAGTTGAAAGATCCCACAGAAGCAATGAAGTCGAATTGCCAACAAAGTATCCCGCCTCAAACCACATTCTACAGAGGCAGTGATTTCTACAGCGAATTCCTCCTAAAAAGTCGCTGATGATTCAGTACAGAGTATCGTCGAAATGATGGCCCCCGGCGCAGAGTTTACAGGCGTTATCTCAATCCATCCTAACTTTGGGGAAACTTTTGCAACAATTTCCGCCGTATGCCTCATTCATTGGACGCCCCCTGACGCCGTGTTGATTTTTTCCTTTACAAAGCGTCATATCTCATAATTTGCTGAGCCACTCTTCATCAATTAATTACGCCACTCCATCTCTGGTTCTCTCGCGGACTTTCATTGCCTCAGGAGCCCAGAGAGAGAGAGAGAAAGAGAGTAAGAAATGAAAGTCTTCAGGAAGATTTATTGAAGCACAACCCAACCGAAGAAGGATGAGGGACGACGTGTCTGGATAATTTATTTTTACTCACTACTTCCTAATTAATTGCTTTGCTTTTTTCCTGTTCTGCCCTTCCTACCACCGTCATCATCATCATCATCATCATCATCATTGCTGTTTCCTTGTTCGAGGACAGAGTAGGTCCATGCATTCCACTTAGAGTTTCCGTTTTCCGGCTCGTCCTCCCCCTATCTCACGGGCTGCCTGCATGCACCATTAAATCTTCATCCATTGTGCCATTTTGCAATGAATTTAAAACTACCACTGTCAGACCCTCTAAGACGCCAGCAGAGGCGCAAAATGAGGGAGGAGGTTTGTTTTCCTCTTAATTGATACCACAGGCAGCGCATTACATCGAAGGCCACCTCTTAACTGGCAACAAACGCAAATAACCTCACTCAGGGCAACAGTGTAAGGGAAACTGATGCTGCCATGGATGGCTGCCATGCCAACCAGACACGCAATGCCTGCGTACAAATGTGTGCACGACAAGGATCTCACATTAGGGACAAAGAGAAGAGAAACAGCAGAAACCCTGCGACAAATCAATGAAAACACACCCAGCAGCGGAACCACCGCCATTACCATAATTTCCATCATCCATCCTGCCCGACATCGTCCCGATCGTCAATCTCGATTCAGGGAATCTCTCTCCGGCTCTTAGGCGCGCACTCGGCACCCGCAAGGAATTCCTGTTTACTTAAGCAAAGTAATAGACTGCCTGCTTGTCTGCTCCCCTGCCGATTTAATGGAATTGTTTGCAAGGGAATGGGAGGAGGAATGCTGGAGAAATTTAAGGAATCCTTTACGGAAAACGAAATAGGAAGAAAATTCACGCAAACACTTCTATCAAGCTTTTGCACCTCATTTCTGCTCTACTCTGGCCGATGAAATGTTTTCTGTGTTTTTAAACAGAACCTATTGAAAAGGGGCAACTGTCAATGGTGGGCGCCACAATGTAGAATGCAGCGCATTAAAATTGGAACATCCCTTACCAAAGGGTCACAACATAGGGCGCTACTGAAAAGGAACATAAGCGTAGAGGGCGCCACAATTGAAGGAAAGTCAAAAAAGTTGTGCCCAGAAAGAGAGGCTACCACGTTAGAAAGCCTTCAGTACGAAATCATCATATTGACTGCCTTTGATGCTTTAAAAAGTGCACCATCGACAGGAGTTAGAAATTATTTGTCAGAGCAGAAAACAGGAGGACGCCATCTTGGGTGACATTAACTGAGAGAGTGTCTTAAAAATTGGACGTAACTATAGAAGTCCTCGTAATCGTGTGGCCAAATAGAGCAGAACTACAGGGAAATTTTTGGCAGCTTTAATTATTACAGATGGCGCCAGAATAGGGCTAAGAACAGTAACAATTAATAACCGAAGAGGGCGCTGCCATAGACAATGGAAGTGCATAGAGGACAACCGCATCCATGGGAAAATCACCATAAATCCTTGTCAATAGAGCACCTAAATCGAATGAAGTTATAGAAAACAGCGTTTTAAATACGCAACTATGAAGAAAACTTTTTCAGAGAGCGCCATCATAGAGGATGGATCATAGAGCACGCTTCCGCAGATTATGTCACCACTGAGGATGTTAGTATAAACGACGCTTCTACAAATCACTAGATTTCAGGTCACGGAGGTCGTCACCCTGAAGAAAGCCATATCTGAGGGTCCCTCTAACAAATCACAACACAGAAGACGTCAACCTGAAGTAAGCCACCAAAGAGGGCCCCTACAAAAGAGAACACAACAGAGGGCGTCACTTTGAAGAACACTACACATGATAGTCCCTCTAAAAGATCACAACACAGAAGACGTCAACCTGAAGTGAGCCACCAAAGAGGGCCTCTTCAAAAGAGGACACAACAGAGGGCGTCACTTTGAAGAACGCCACATCTGAGGGTCCCTCTAACAGATCACAACACAGAAGACGTCAACCTGAAGTGAGCCACCAAAGAGGGCCTCTTCAAAAGAGGACACAACAGAGGGCGTCACTTTGAAGAACGCCACATCTGAGGGTCCCTCTAACAGATCACAACACAGAAGACGTCAACCTGAAGTGAGCCACCAAAGAGAGCCCCTACAAAAGAGAACACAACAGACTGCGTCAATCTGAAGAACGCCACACCTTAGGGTCGCTCTAACAGATCACAACACAGAAGACGTCAACCTGAAGTGAGCCACCAAAGAGGGCCCCTTCTAAACAGCACACAGCAGAGGGCATCACTCTTAAGAACGCCACATCTGAAGGTTCCTCTACAGGCAACAGAGACCACCACAGAGGGCGAACCTAAGCACAAAGAATGCCGAAATAGAATGTGCGACCAAAGAGGACACTCCAGTAACGCCACTGCAAAGGATGCTATCACAATCACAGAGAACGCCGGAAGAAATGCCACTGCAAAAAAAGATTCCGTGAAAGACAATCAGTTACAGAAAGACATCACTACGCAGAGGACGACAAAGCAGAGGATGACAACGCAGAGGATGACAACGCAGAGGACAACAACGCAGAGGACAACAACGCAGAGGACGACAACGCAGAAGACGACAACGCAGAGGACGATAAAGCAGAGGACGACAATGCAGAGAACGACAGCACTGATTGTTGCCCATCTTAAAGTCACCTCGACAGTGGACAAAAACTCACCGCAGACATGACACGACAGAGGCGACCGCCACGCAACGCAGAGTGGGCCGCCACAAAATATGTTGTCAAAGAATATAACTCATCTACGGACGTCTTCTAAAAGGGAAACACCCAACAGAGGCACTGTAAGAACAACAAGGCGCTTCAAAGGATGCCGCAATAAGAACTACTCTTCTTAGAAATGTTTCATCTGCAAAAGCCATTACATCAGAAGCTTCCAAAGTGCTTTACTTCCGAGAACACCCCCATAGAAGACCAGAGTTTGGCACCACAGAAAACATCTCCGCTAGAGACGCCTGCATCGAGGACAATTCCAAGGCGGTTGTCACCACAGGAGACGTAAAGCATGCCACCAGAGAATGGGACAACAGAGGAGTCCACTAGTCCATCCATTAGGCCCGAAGAAAAACAAGTGTAGCCTCATAATAAAAAATGCTGTTGCATTGCAACGATACGAAACATCACCATGAGCAACAAGAAAGAGGTTTTGAATATAGAGGGCACCACCAACGCCATCATAAAGGCCGCCAGCAATTATAATAAATAGATGGCGTGACAGTCCAGAGGAGGACCAGAGCCTAGCTTGCTCATCAACTACTCGTGTTGTGCGTGCTACTGTTCTCTCACGAGTAGAAGGGACCTACAGTTTTTTTGGCGACTTCGAACGGCGAAGTTTGAGAAGCTCTCTTAGACAGTTATTACACTTTGAGTGTTGTCAGCAGCACGAAAGAGGTGGTGCCGTGAAAAATTCGAGCTCTTCAGGCTCAGACCCGGAGTTTTGGCGTCTGAGTGTCGCATTATAGCCGCTACGCCACGGTGCTCGGCGGACAGCCTTAGTCGCCGCAATCTTTGTGTTCAGGTACACAGAAGTCTTTGTTCACCAAGCTCTACAAAAAGTCCCCAGAGGCAGCGTCGCTTTAGAAGACACAAAAAGGACCACAAAGGCGTCTATTGGGACTCTTCCTTTAGCAGAATGAGCTTTTTCAAACACCATAAAGATCTCCATGATGGAGCTTCTCATGAAAGCGGCCCTTGTAACAGAAGGGAGCCGGTCCCCGTTACTAACTTTAAAAAAATCAAAAAAAGGAATGTTTTCTTTGGAAAGACTTAACAAAGGACTTTAAAAGGTACACCCCACCCAAATGATTTCCCTAATCCTTGCAAAGCCAGGAACCACTCAATTTAATTCGTTCCGGCGTGCGAGGGTTTATTTTCGAATGGGCTTCCGGGTTTTATTAATGGAAAATAAGTGAGTTAACATGAAATCCTTTTGCCGTGGGAAAATGTACACAGCACGATAAAGCAGAAAGATTACATCCTATTCGCGTGGCAAAGTGAATCATCTCAGGGTTGAGTTGCACAGTCCAGCTTTTGCCCGGGTCTCACGCTTATCGGCTCCGCCGTTTACTCAGCAATAAATAACTGTTAGGTATGCATTAAATCAATTACACCAACCTTGTCCATAAATATGAACAACAAGCAATTCCAGCCATCGAGTGGCTGGCCCCGAGCAGGCAGGGATGTTAAAATAAATAATTGGCGGCAACAAACTGCACTTGAGCAATTTAATTTTCACATCTTCGCGGCAACCATCCTGCCATCTGCCGTCATAACGGGTATTTATGTTTCAGTATTCATTTGCCTTCGCCCGAAGGTAGCGAGCAAGAACAACGGTAATGAATCGTAAAGAAAGCGACGAAACATGTTTCACTTCATTCTGTGCCATCTACTGTGCGAGGACAGAGGCGGATGGTCATCGGAAATTTTATGACGCCATCGTCTTGTGCGCTTAAGTTCATCGCCATTGCCTGTCAATATCCCGCACTAAATTTTTGGTCAAAAGGCACCGAGAATCTGACAGTTAGTGCCGTTAGTTCGGAGAATTTTGATGGCTGTCATAAAATGCGCTGCTTTTCTTTTCCCAGGAATATTTAACGACCGTTTTCCCTGGTATTCCATTTGGCGCAAAGTGGAAGATTATTACGGCACACCCTGCCCATTCGTCGACATGACGCGGCGACAACAGAGCAAGCTGGTTGAACGACGGCGACGACGTGTCATTCCTGTGAACGACCGGACAACGCAGCAGGGAAGTGAAGGACTTTCGATGTTCGCCTTAGAGGATTTGTGCGGATGTTGGGGAACCCCCCTTTTTAGGGTGCGACAGAGGAACGAACACAATCATAAAGATTAGCGTATCTAAGCAAATAAATCAAAAATCAAGAAACACAGCCCGCGGAAGCCGCTTTGGATGGGGGATGTCCTGGAGGAATGTCGATTTCATCTTTGTTGGTGGCTGGGGTTGAGGGAGAACGAGGGAGTTTTATTAAATGTCTAACGGTGATCGTAAAATTTTGCCAATTTTCTTAAGTAACGCTCTGTGAGATGAAGAAAAGAGGCCTCGGTGAGGAGAGGGGCCGAATGTCGAAAGGCGTTCGGTGGAAATCGCTTGAGAAATGTACAGGCTGAGAACGAAGAAGATGAACAGGTGAGAATATTGGTGTGGGAGGGTTAATATTTTGAGGCATGAAGTATATTTTGGGTAGTTGCAAAATTGCCTTGTGGGTACTCCTTAAATTTAAGCGACTTTCGTTTCCCTTTGCTTTTGAATGCTGTCATGTCTCTTTGCGTAAGTCAATTTTGACGCAATTATCGTGCAAACAAGCCCTTCTATCGGAACTTCCAAACCGTGTATTTAAGAAAACCCTGAACGCCATCAAAGGTTCAGTTTAAAGGCATGTAGTACATTTTCATTTACGATTGGTACTGAACTTCGGGCCAAATTGTTTGCTATACCGGATGTGGAAGCGAGTAAGGATTTTGAAACTTTTAAAAAGACAATATCAGACAGCTACTCTTCGCCGAATGTAACCAGATTCTGTTTGGATGCCTGTACCACAACTTCGTTCTTCGACAGCTACCATCAAAATTGCCTTTTGTTGGCACTACGGGCTTTACTAAACCTCCGTTGAGGCTCAGTACTTAATTGATATTCACGTTGAAGTTTACCTAAAAGTCGAAGGCGAAGTGAAAGTTGAAGTTGAAGTTGAAGTTGAAGTCGAAGTCGAAGTCGAATTCGAAGTCGAAGTCAAGGTCGAAGTCGAAGTCGAAGTCCAAGTCAAAGTCGAAGTCCAAGTCCAAGTCCAAGTCCAAGTCCAAGTCCAAGTCCAAGTCCAAGTCCAAGTCCAAGTCCAAGTCCAAGTCCAAGTCCAAGTCCAAGTCCAAGTCCAAGTCCAAGTCCAAGTCCAAGTCCAAGTCCAAGTCCAAGTCCAAGTCCAAGTCCAAGTCCAAGTCCAAGTCCAAGTCCAAGTCCAAGTCCAAGTCCAAGTCCAAGTCCAAGTCCAAGTCCAAGTCCAAGTCCAAGTCCAAGTCCAAGTCCAAGTCCAAGTCCAAGTCCAAGTCCAAGTCCAAGTCCAAGTCCAAGTCCAAGTCCAAGTCCAAGTCCAAGTCCAAGTCCAAGTCCAAGTCCAAGTCCAAGTCCAAGTCCAAGTCCAAGTCCAAGTCCAAGTCCAAGTCCAAGTCCAAGTCCAAGTCCAAGTCCAAGTCCAAGTCCAAGTCCAAGTCCAAGTCCAAGTCC
Organism: Eristalinus aeneus; assembly: GCA_955652365.1. Classification (NCBI taxonomy): domain Eukaryota; kingdom Metazoa; phylum Arthropoda; class Insecta; order Diptera; family Syrphidae; genus Eristalinus; species Eristalinus aeneus. The sequence goes on from OY019131.1 coordinate 94,554,776, forward strand.
AAGTCCAAGTCCAAGTCCAAGTCCAAGTCCAAGTCCAAGTCCAAGTCCAAGTCCAAGTCCAAGTCCAAGTCCAAGTCCAAGTCCAAGTCAAAGTCCAAGTCAAAGTCCAAGTCCAAGTCCAAGTCCAAGTCCAAGTCCAAGTCCAAGTCCAAGTCCAAGTCCAAGTCCAAGTCCAAGTCCAAGTCCAAGTCCAAGTCCAAGTCCAAGTCCAAGTCCAAGTCCAAGTCCAAGTCCAAGTCCAAGTCCAAGTCCAAGTCCAAGTCCAAGTCCAAGTCCAAGTCCAAGTCCAAGTCCAAGTCCAAGTCCAAGTCAATGAGCAATCGATGTCGTTGTACAGTTCGTTCAGTTTCCCGTTCAGTTTCTTTCTTCAACCAGTGACCATGAACTCCTCGTCCGCTTTACTAAGTGACCATACAGGTCATACAGCATGACTTTGGCTGTCTTCGAAGGTCCTAGAAAGTGATATTTTGGTTCTTTGTTCCTGAAGTGCCTTTCGATCCCAAAAACACAGCGATTGGCGAGTGTGGTCCTTTTTTATAGCCAGGTGGATACTGTCTAGTCCTTTTTCAAGTTAAAATAGTCTATAGCCAGGTTGTTGTGAGTGGGAACTGACCTTGATTATGGTACATGACTCGTCTTAGCCGCTCCCTTCTTAATGTTTACAAATGGCTCACAGACTGACGATCCGTGCCAAAGGAGCTTCAATATCTTACCAAAATTGAACAATGTCGTATAGTCAGCGCCCTAATAAACTGCGGGCTGTATACTGCATGAAAGTTATCACCGGGATGAGTACCGCATTTGCCTCTTTCAGACAACGAGAGACTATGTGACAGAAGTTTCGCAGGAGTACCTGTTCGTTTTGTGACGATTGACGAAATACGAATCCAGCAGTGACCAAGGAACAATGGAAACAGTTGATCTCATCCACCGAACGTGCTCCTAAGGATAAGAAGGCTGCCCTGTCGCGGGGAAGGCTGATGGCAACGTTTTCTTGCAACTCAAGAAGTATGGCTTTAACTGACTACCTTAGGGGAAGTTGACGGGTGACGAAACCCTATCTCTATTTACAGCTGACTGGCGGAAAAAATTGCACCATTTGAGGAAGAGAAAGGTGCTTTTTCCTTAAGACACTGGATCACAGTCATCTCCACTTAAAATTGATGGAATTAGTCATGGCCTAAACTGACTACCTAAGGGAAAGTGTGTGGCAGGGCCCTATCCCGACTGAAAGTTGGCTCATGAAAAAAATGGCACTACTGCCAGTTTATTAGCTCACGCCACAGTCAAATCCACTGAAAATTGGTAGAGTTGGTTAACAAACTGCTTCGCTAACCACGAAGTTCGTAAGATTTGGCCCCGTGCGACTTTTTTTGTCCCAACATTTGAAAAAGTTACTCGTTGGGTAGAAATCTTAATCGCAGAAATGACCGTTCCGTTCCGTCCGTTCAAATCTGGACTTGGGACCCATACAAGCTTCAAACCTAGTAGTAATGCAGCAGGTTCCTTTTGCATTGAATCAATGGTAATGAAACGCTCTCTGGCTATAAACCCATCAAGCAGTGTAAAAATTGTGGAAATAAATAGTGGTCCCCAAAACAACTGCACAACTGACTGCAATCGAGTTAAATTCACTTACAAGGGAAAATATACGGCCTCAAACAATACCCTGAGTTGAAAATTAAATCTCCAAATATAATTCCTTAATTTTTTCCACCTCCTCCCTAAACTCTCAAACTGTTGCACGACACTACAAAACAGTCCGTTTATCGCCGCTGCAAAGGTAATTTATAGTTCCCTGTCACTGGGGACCACCTCTTGTTCCCTTAATGCTCTCACGTGACATCAGAACACAAAAAAAAATTAAGGAAATTCAAGAGAAAACAACGAAAACTCCTTGAATTTCCTCTGTGAAAATACCCGTGTTTCTTTTGTCCGCTTCTTTGTTGCGCTCTGTGCTGGGCTTTAATTAAATAAATACCTCTTGGCCATTAAATCATGTAGTACGGCGAAAATAAATTATTTATGTGACCCAGTTTGTGCAGTTGCGTGTACATGTAGTGTACCAGTGATTGCAAGCCACAGAGAGGTAACATACGCCCGAGGTTGAGTTATGAAAAGTAAACGAAAAAAAAAATGGAAAACATTGTACTGGGGATAACGAGCACATCAATGGTATTCGGAAATACTTCATTTAGGCATGCTAACACTTGTCGGTAAGTGATCCTGAACGGGGGGAGATGGGGACATTGCATGCAACTCTGCCGTGAGTCTCTTGTTTGTGGAGTTAAATTGGTCAACCAGTGACACGGTCAGGGGTGGGGGAAGGAATCGAGGAGGACAACAAGGAAATAGGAAGCAGTGAAATGAAATAGGTTAGGAGTGCAGATTTGCAGCGAATATTAGTCTGAGTTTGAAACTGGTTAAAGCGCGGTTCCCGGATGACGTTAAGTATGCTCTTCGGAGTTCAAAAAGGGATTTTAAGGAGCAGATGAAGTTGATTATGCTCCGCAAAGTGTGGGAAAGCGGACCGCTCCTGTCTAGTTAAAGATCTGCAGAATGGGCGTGTGGTCGCCGTGGTATAGTGGGTAGAGTGCAACGCTCATACGCCGAAGGGTCCAGGTTCGATTCCCGGCTGAACACCTCGAATTTTCCACGGCACCACCTCTTACAACACTCAAAGAGTAATAGTTGTCTAAGAAAACTTCTCCAACTTCGCCGTTCGGTGTCGGCAAAAAACTGAGGGTCCCTTCTACTTGTGAGAGATGTAGTAGTAGTTGATGAGCAAGCTAGGCCCTGGTCCCCCTGTGGACTGTCGCACCAACAATTATTAATTATTAGAATAGGCGCAAAATCTTGGCTTTGGCATACCCAACTTATGCTTAAACCGGCAACTCCTTCTTCATTCAGTTCTATGATGGTTAAACTAGTTGGACTTTAAATAAAAACAAGAAGACACAGCCTCTTCGGAAACTGATTGAGATGTGCGCGTTATTGTCCTTCTCCCAGAAACTGGGCCTTCTGTTGAACTCTGAGTCCAAGTGACCATGTTTTTAAGCTTTTCCTAGACAACTCGGCAGAGATGACGCCATGAAACTACGCATTTGATAACAATAATTTTTAATAATTGTTGGCGCAACAGACCACAGGGGGCCCCGGCCTAGCTTGCTCATCAACTACTCGTGTTGTGCGTGCTACTGTTCTCTCATGAGTAAAAGGAACCTACAGTTTTTTGCCGACTCCGAACGGCGAAGTTTGAGAAGCTTTCTTAGACAGTTATTACTCTTCGAGTGTTGTCAGCAGCTCGAAAGAGGTGGTGCCGTGAAAAATTCGAGGTGTGCAGCCGGGAATCGAACCTAGACCTTTTGGCGTGTGAGTGTCGCAGTCTACCCACTACCCCACGTCGGTCACTACGCCACGTCGGCCACTACGCATTTGATCCATCAGTAAAATCAACGGCGTTGACCATATGAGTCATGCACATTCTTGGTTTGATTCCTGAAGTCAACGTGACGTTCACTGCACCACGAGGTCACAGTTATGATTTCAAATCTAGAGACGAGCAGTTGCTGTGACAGCTGAGTTGCAGTGGGTAAGATTCGAGACTTCGAAGGTTCCAATACGATTCTCGAGCGTTTCATTTTTTCAAGGCACCACCTCTTTCGAGTTCTTGAAAACGCGCAAAGAGAACTGTTTGTCTATGAAAATGCTTCTCAACGTCAGCAGTCACATGCATATTCTGCAGGTCATCACCGGCTTGGCGGGCAATGTTTAACCACTTCAACTTCGCGGGCAACCTCAACAACCGCGCCATTATCAAACTGTCTTTGCCAGCTGCAGATTCTTGAACTCTATGTAAGCCTTAGCAAGTCCGTCACAGTTGACGCTGACAAGATCGTTCAGCAGCTGCCGCTGTGAACAAGGAATCTCTTCTCTTCAATAAGGAAATGTGCTTGTATATAGAGGTACAGAGGCAGACAATTAGTCGCGACGAGAAGCGCTGTAGTACCATATCTTCACACATTCCCCTTTTAAGTCGACATAAAACTGCGGCTCCTACGACACGAGTAGTGGCCGAAGGAACTAGGCTTTGGTCCCCTTGTGGGCCGTTGCTTCATCATAAACAATGAATGCAATATCTCAGCTAGAATGACATGATCAGATTCCCGTGACTTGTAAGCCTTCGCACAGACAAGTTTAGATTTACGTTCTGATGAGGTCTTGCGAGAGGGTGTGTTTCCAATGATTCTCTCCTTTTCACGGTTAAGCTGCTATCCCTTGTGAACCCACTGTAGACGGAACAAATTATCAGTTTATTATTAACAGTTGTTTGTTGTAATGTGGCCGCCGTGGCGTAGTGGGTAGAGTGCGACGCTTACACACCGAAGGGTCTAGATTCAATTCCCGGCTAAACACCTCGAACTTTTCAAGGCACCACCTCTTTCGTGCTGCTGACAACACTCGAAGAGTAATAACTGTCTTAGAGAGCTTCTAATACTTCGCCGTTCGGAGTCGGCAAAAAACTGTAGCTTCCTTCTACTCGCGAGAGAACAGTAGCGCGCACAACACGAGTAGTTGATGAGCAAGCTAGGCCCTGGTCCCCCTGTGGACTGTCGCACCAACAATTATTATTATTAAGTAGCAAACTGTCTTGCTGTTGCGATCGATCACAACGAATATGTCATCCGCATATTTATTTATTGCTTTCGGCTTTTGCGCCTTTTCAAAACAGACATTTAAAAGGTTGTCCAATACCAAATCGGCTTTGTTGGTTGAGGCCCAGGTCCACCCCGGACTGTAGCGCCACAAGAAGAAGAAGAATACCAAATCGGCGAGAGTGGGTTACCCATCGGCATGCCATGAACCTGATGGGTAATTTCATTAGATCTACGGAAGAGTTATGCATTTCCGAGACTACTTCCAAAGAATCGAAATCAAACTGAAGCTTAGTTTCAGTGAACCCCTTGTGGCCATTTTGGGTTTGTCATCATCCTTGTGCTCTGACCGGTCAAACCCACTTGACCCATAATTCAATCAGGGTCGGGGAGAGTTCCATACGAGGGTACAAACGCGCAAGAAGCCAATGCAGCCGATCACTGTCATCCGCACACACCTTGGCTGGTGCCCCGCTGTTGGGAGGGAGGCATGTGAAAGACTAAGAGTCTGATACTACCTCAGCTTCCCAATGGCTTAGGATGTCACTGTGTCAGGACACATGTGACTGGATTTATGAAACACATGATTCAAAATCACATCCGTATCACTATTTATAGTGTCAACGGAATCATTGACGGTGAAAAGACCATCTACGGATGGCGGCTAACAGACCCAGGCTTTGAGGGAACCTGACTGATAGCGACAGCTTGACCAGAGGCTATATTATGGTGCCACGGGAGGTCGGGGGCCCCTGGAACTTCGGTTCCAGCCTGACCGTGCGGTAGGCTCCCTTGTGGGAGTATCGTGGTGGCTGTGGTTTACCACCTAACATCGCGGGTAGAGTCGAGGATAGTATACTGTGCTGACTTGTCTGGTTCATTATTTAAGCACAACTAGGCAAGACGGTTAGGGGACTATCCGTTCTCAGTGTGGAGTTGCATTCTCAACCGGGCGCTGCAACCCAGAGAGCGGAAGAGGTTTTAGAAAGGCTTCGCATCAAACCAAGGTGGGGTGATTGCCCCTAAAAAAAGATCTCAGTTTGTTACTTGGGTAACTAAGGCGTCTAGTCTTGCGTTACTTACGACTCTTGGGAAAAACGTTCCCCGTAATATAAGCCGTTAAGGCAGGTGGTCACGTAAGACCAAATCCCACATCTGTGTCAGGACACAACCGTCTCGTTATGACACAGTCGGAACTGACAGTCGTGCCCTCCAAGGGATTTCATTACAGGCTTTCCGACAAAATCGTCCCTCGGTCGTCTGAGTGCGTCTATAGCGGACATGATCTCGGCAAAAAAAATGCAACAGTTTGAGGTTGAGATGATGGTGAAGTGAAGCAAGCACCGGTCGCCACTTCATCTTCCATCCTTGAGAAGTCCCTAAATATCCCAGTAACGTGGCTAAAGATTCAAAATCTGACCTTTCTGCTATTCTGGTTGAGAGTTACTCTAAAGACGGTGGAGTGTGATTTCAGTATTTCGTGACAGAAACCTTCAGTTGGATCCCCGACATCAGGTGGAGAGTTTCTCTTAAGACGAAAAAAACGCAACAGTTTGACGGTGAGTTGATGTTGAGATGAAGCAGGCACTGGTCGCCAATCCATCTTCCATCCTTAAGAAGTCCCTAAATATCCCAAAATCTGACCTTTCTGCTGGTTGTGAGCTTCTCCTAAGACGGTGGAGCGTGATTTCACTATATCGTGACAGAAATTTTCAGTTGGATCCCCGACATCAGGTAGAGAGTTTCTCTTAAGACGGTGGAGCGTGGTTTTAGTGTTTCGTGGCAGAAACCTTCAGCTGGATCCCCGAAGTCCCAAGAACTGGACAAGGTCCAACTTACTCATCAGTTTTCTAAGGCAACCGCTTTCGAAATCAATAACGATCATGCAGCTTAGTGCCTTTATAGGCAACTTATGATATGTTGGGTCCTTGCCACTTTTTTCACTGTCTTCCGGTTAACTCTTTAAGGCACTGTGCCACTTTGTCAAAATATGCGAATTGTGTGCTAAAGCGAAAGCTATTCATCCCGATTGGCGCCCAACCGGGGACCAATTTCCACCTTTTCAACCCAATTCGTGTCTTACTTCAAGCAGGTCGTGCAGTAACGAATACAAAGAAACTTCAACCTCCCATCAAGTCCGCCTGACAGCTCTTCCAAGTAAATCACCCTCGTCAAAGTCCAATTATATTCAACGAGGCATCCCCCTCCACATCGCATCACTCTGACACACATTCTGCACGGTCCTCGACTGCATCACCCGTGACATGACATAACTAAGCACTCACGTGTCACAGAAACCACAAAAAAAAAACGAACATCTCTCCAAAGTACCTCCGTACATGCACAGAGCGCGGTCTCGCTGTGTCCACACGTGAAAATTATTCCGGGCACCCTCCCACCGTCGCCTCCGTGATATGAATAATTCACAAACATCGTCGATAAGATCTCAAGCAAGTGACAAATTGCCAATAAAACCCGAAAAACAAAAAAAAAAATGGAGCAGAAACGAACGCGAAGAAAAATAAAATGCAGAAATGGGAAGACTTCCGGCGGACACACATTACAGACTAGAGAATTGCCAAGCCGGCAAATAAATTCCAAATACTGCTGCGCTATTGAGTGTAATTACTCGGCGCGAGATTTATGTGTCTTCTGTTAAAGTGCCATTTGTCATAGGGCCGGAGGAGGGGGGAGGAAATGTGGAATCACATCAAATCCTGATGGTGTCTGTTATCGAGATTGTCATTGTTTTTAGGAATGCACTTATGGGGCGATCGGAGGTTTGGGAATTTTTCATTTTGGCATCAATCAGATTGGACGATGGGGTGGATGGGATGCAGGAGGTTGGGAAGATTTATGGTGATGGAAGGGATGAATTGTGTTCGAATTACTGATTTGGGGTAGGAATCGCAGGGCAGGGCTTTGTGTGCGGGGGAATGTAGGTCAGCATTGATTTGACATCGATGTGCACTCGTTGGAAGGTAATCAGTCTTTCAAATGACATCAATGAAGTTCCAAATTGTTCCAAATCCAAATTATCGAAGGTCCAAATATGATAAAAAAAAATTCCTAAAAATATATTTCACAAAAATTGAGGGGAGTTACGTTTGACTCACCAAACCCCTCTTTTGGGGCACAGTAGGATTTTTTATAACTGCTGCGCGCCAAAGAGATTGTTTGGTACCATTGGGTGGAAGGGGTTAGGTCACAGCACGACCTGAATTTCTAAAGGGGAGGATTTGCTGAAGTGGAAGCCTGTTGAATTTTTGCCTTTTTGCCAAATTTCGAAATTTAGTATTTTTTTGAAATTTGGGAATTTTGACTCCTTCTGTTATCTTGGCGAGTTTGAAATTTAAATTTTCGGGATTCTTTGACCATCCTGGTCCCGCTGTAGCACGGGAAAATGCACGCTATTGAAGGGATCTTGTTCCTTTCGAGGGGCAATTTCTGCGTCCCATGTTTGGTCTGATTTCCGTTGATGACGCCTGGAGTTGAAGATTTAACAGAGGACTGTAAGGCAGTACGGCTGCATGCACTTAGTTAAGCGTCGTCTGATCTAAAGCTTAGGGAATGAATACCACAGCTCCGGTTCGAAAAGTCTTAAACTCAGAGCCATTGCGACAACGCAATGGACGACGTCCGCACACACAAGTGGAAATGGACGTCAGACAACTTAGAGGCAGTCGCCCAACTGGATGCAGTGGCCCAACTGGAGGCAGTGGCCCAACTGGAGGCAGTGGCCCAACTGGAGGCAGTGGCCCAACTGGAGGCAGTGGCCCAACTGGAGGCAGTGGCCCAACTGGAGGCAGTGGCCCAACTGGATGCAGTGGCCAAACTGGAGGCAGTGGCCCAACTGGAGGCAGTGGCCGAGATGGAGACAGTGGCCCAACTGGAGGCAGTGGCCCAACTGGAGGCAGTGGCCCAACTGGAGGCAGAGGTCCAACTGGAGGCAGCGACCCAACTGGAGGCAGTGGCCCAACTGGAGGCAGTGGCCCAACTGGAGGCAGTGGCCCAACTGGAGGCAGTGGCCCAACTGGAGGCAGTGGCCCAACTGGAGGCAGTGGCCCAACTGGAGGCAGTGGTCCAACTGGATGCAGTGGCCAAACTGAAGGCAGTGACCCCACTTAAGGCAGTGGCCGAGATGGAGACAGTGGCCCAACTGGAGGCAGTGGCCCAACTGGAGGCAGTAGTCCAACTGGAGGCAGTGGCCCAACTGGAGGCAGGAGCCCAACTGGAGGCAGTGGCCCAACTGGAGGCAGTGGCACAACTGGAGGCAGTGACCCAACTGGAGACAGTGCCCGCAATTGTGATAGTGGCCCACTGGAGGCAGCGAGATGGAGACAGTGGCCCAACTGGTGGCAGTGGCCGCACTGGAGGCAGTGACCCAACTGGAGGCAGTGGCCGCACTGGAGGCAGTGGCCCAACTGGAGGCAGTGGCCCAACTGGAGGCAGCGGTCCAACTGGAGGCAGCGACCCAACTGGAGGCAGTGGCCCAACTGGAGGCAGCGACCCAACTGGAGGCAGTGGCCCAACTGGAGGCAGTGGCCCGACTGGAGGCAGCGGCCCAACTGGAGCCAGTGGCCCAACTTGAGGCAGTGGCCCAACTGGAGGCAGTGGCCCAACTGGAGGCAGCGGTCCAACTGGAGGCAGCGACCCAACTGGAGGCAGTGGCCCAACTAGATGCAGTGGCCAAACTGGAGGCAGTGGCCCAACTGGAGGCAGTGGCCCAACTGGAGGCAGTGGCCCGACTGGAGGCAGCGGCCCAACTGGAGCCAGTGGCCCAACTTGAGGCAGTGGCCCGACTGGAGGCAGCGGCCCAACTGGAGCCAGTGGCCCAACTTGAGGCAGTGGCCCAACTGGAGGCAGTGGCTCAACTGGAGGCAGTGGCCCAACTGGAGGCAGTGACCCAACTGGAGACAGTGCCCGCAATTGTGATAGTGGCCCACTGGAGGCAGCGAGATGGAGACAGTGGCCCAACTGGTGGCAGTGGCCGCACTGGAGGCAGTGACCCAACTGGAGGCAGTGGCCGCACTGGAGGCAGTGGACCAACTGGAGGCAGTGGCCCAACTGGAGGCAGCGGTCCAACTGGAGGCAGCGACCCAACTGGAGGCAGTGGCCCAACTGGAGGCAGCGACCCAACTGGAGGCAGTGGCCCAACTGGAGGCAGTGGCCCGACTGTAGGCAGCGGCCCAACTGGAGGCAGTAGCCCAACTGGAGGCAGCGGCCCAACTGGAGGCAGTGGCCCAACTTGAGGCAGTGGCCCAACTGGAGGCAGTGGCTCAACTGGAGGCAGTGGCCCAACTGGAGGCAGTGGCCCAACTGGAGGCAGCGGTCCAACTGGAGGCAGCGACCCAACTGGAGGCAGTGGCCCAACTAGATGCAGTGGCCAAACTGGAGGCAGTGGCCCAACTGGAGGCAGTGGCCGAGATGGAGACAGTGGCCCAACTGGAGGCAGTGGCCCAACTGGTGGCAGTGGCCCAACTGGAGGCAGTGGCCCAACTGGAGGCAGTGGCCCAACTGGAGGCAGTGGCCGAGATGGAGACAGTGGCCCAACTGGTGGCAGTGGCCCAACTGGAGGCAGTGGCCCAACTGGTCGCAGTGGCTCAACTGGAGGCAGTGGCCCAACTGGAGGCAGTGGCCCAACTGGAGGCAGTGGCCCAACTGGAGGCAGTGGCCCAACTGGAGGCAGTGGCCCAACTGGAGGCAGTGGCCCAACTGGAGGCAACGGCCCAACAGGAGGCAGTGGCTGCACCCAATTCAGGTACTCAGTCCACACACTCGGTTTAAGCAATCGGCTTCGTCACACGACTTGGGCACTTATCTTAGGCACCCAGTTCAGGCACCCCGTTCAGGAACTCGGTCATCGCACTCGGATTAGGCACTTGACTAAGACACTCGGTTTAGGCACTCAGTTCTAGCACCGAGTTCAGGCACTCAGTTAAGGCACTTTTACGGCCATCCAGAGTATCACATAAGTTCGAGTCATCCTTAGATTGGTACTGGAAATCCCCTCTTGGTTGCATCACTGGCAGACTATCCCTCTAATCAAATTGTTTGCTCTCATCTGCATCTGCGTGATGTCACGTTTAATTATCAATTCCACTTTAAATTGGCCGTCCCGTCTCCCAGAGTCATTGGAAAAACCAAAAGCACGCCGTATGGCGAGCTTACACACCCGGTCCGAGCTGCAGCCGCTCAGATGGGATTTAAATTGGCTGGACCAGAAGCCAGTGCGGATATAAAACTTCGCAAGTGGCGAATTTTCGATCAGTTGTGTTATTTTAATCGCGCGCAATGTTGCGAGTGGCTTCGTTGTGTGCAATTCTTCTGGCGATTAACGCGACAGAGAGCGTTGCAGCTCTGGCACCGGCGTCCACATCTGCAGGAGATGCTCTTTTGAATCTCGTTATTGAGTTCGAGGGATTCAAGAAACAGCTGAACATCATCGAAGCCCGGCTAGTCACCTTGCAGATGACCCTGGAGCAGAAGTCCACGTCAGACGACAGCCGCTGCTGGGTGCGGGACATTGCCGAGGCGATACGCTCCCTCAAGTACTCCATCGCCGAGGAGAAGCTCATCGAACTGAACAACGATGACAGGATCCCGAACATAGTGCACGATGTGTACTCCGGCTCATCGGCGAACGCAGATGTCATCCTGGAGTTTGCGAAGTCCCTGCAGAATCCCAACACAAAGGTACTCGTCTATAGTGCGCTGCGGGATGAGATGCTTACGATTGGAAACAGCGACCCGCAGCGGTTGATTGGCGTGGCGGAGGAACTTAAAAAGGAACTGCTGCGACTGAGAGACGTCGAAATGAAAAAGAAGGCTCAGGCCGTAATTGACAGGACAGTGGAGGACGTCAAAACCACCGCCATCAGCACACTCAAGACCGCCATGATTGCTAACAAGTACCGAGGGAATGTCGAGGTGGAGATACTCGCTACAGCCCTAGCCGAGTTCCACACGGACGTTTCGAATGATGTGATGGAGGGAGTGGTGGACAGCGTCTTTGGAGTTGTGGCCGCTGAGACAATCATCGATAACGTCGGCAGCCACGCGCACATTCCGCAGATCATCACCGGCTTGGCGGCAATGTTTAATCGCTTCAACTTCGCGGGCAACCTCAACAACCGCGCCATCCTCAAACTGTCCACAAGCCTTCGCCAACTGCAGCTACGGGAACACTACGCAAGGCTCAACAAGTCCTTGACAGATAACGTTGACAAGATCGTTCAGCAGCTGCCGCAGTGCGCCAGGAATCTCTTCTTCAGCAAGAACGTCTGTCTCTACAATAAGGGACGGGGTTCGTACCTTTACGCTGCCAGTACATCGATTAGCCGCGACCAGAATAGGCGCAGTATCTACATGTGGTATCCTGGCGACATAAAGCAGGGAGCCCACTGGACTGTCCATCCGATCGATGGCGACATCTTCTTTAAGAATGTTGACTACAAGGACGAGTACCTTTACGCGGCGGAGATCGACTACAACAAGGATATGCGGTTGGTGTTCAACTGGATACCGGGCAACAACACCGATCCCCAGAGCGCTTGGAGCATCGAGTTGGACGGGGACTACTGCTACTTGAAGAGTTCCTTCTTCAACGAGTATCTGTTCGCGCCGTCGGTAAAATTCAACCAGAAGAACACCTACGTCTTCACCTGGAAGCCCGGCACGTCAATAAAAACAGCAGAGTATCAGTGGCAGCTGAGGAACTGTGGCCAGTCTTAGTCATTCTATTCCAGTCTCTCATGGAAACCTTTTTTATGGAAATAAACCTTCTTTGTGTTAAGAGGTGCCCAAGGGCGTTCTGTTAAAAAATAAATTATGGTGAATTGTGTCAAGGGATTAATTTTCTGAGTGTTGGTGAGAAAAAAAACGAACGAAGCCACTAATGAGCAATTTAAACCCACACTAAGCTACTCTAAATGAACCTTACGTGATTGGAGTTCTATGATATGCTACTGCGAGTTCCACGCACAATCTCTGTCGGAAGCTTTTTTAGAACTCAGGCATCCTATATTTATTCTGATCCTTGATATCGGACCAGTCGTTCTCGAAATCGGCATCGGCAGAACCTTCTACGGGAAGTTCACACCAGAGCTTGAGCTTAACTGTTGCCATAACGTTCGTTGTGTTGCATGCGTGAAATTCCTTCCACCACCAAATAATAAAGCCCGTAATACCAAGATCGTCGATATTAAGGAGCTAGCGAAACCGGGGTCTGTGGACCTCTGGTGGCAGCAGGCTTCTTGTCAATTAGAACGAGGTCCTCGATGTGGTACGAATACGAGCTCGCAAAACCGGGATCTTTGGCCCTCTGGTGGCAGCAGGCTTCTTGTCAATTAGAACGAGGCCCTCGATGTTGGTCCTCGGATTTTCGGTGACAGCAGGCTTCTTGTCAATTAGGACGAGGTCCTCGATGTTGGTCCTCGGATTTTCGGTGGCAGCAGGCTTCTTGTCAATTAGAACGAGGTCTCGATGTGGCACGAATACGAGCTCGCGAAACCGGGGTTTTTGGCCTTCCGGTGGCAGCAGGCTTCTTGTCAATTAGGACGAGGTCCTCGATGTTGGTCCTCGGATTTTCGGTGGCAGCAGGCTTCTTGTCAATTAGAACGAGGTCTCGATGTGGCACGAATACGAGCTCGCAAAACCGGGGTTTTTGGCCCTCCGGTGGCAGCAGGCTTCTTGTCAATTAGGACGAGGTCTTCGATGTTGGTCCTCGGATTTTCGGTGGCAGCAGGCTTCTTGTCAATTAGAACGAGGTCTCGATGTGGCACGAATACGAGCCCGCGAAACCGGGGTTTTTGGCCCTCCGGTGGCAGCAGGCTTCTTGTCTATAAGAACGAAGTCCTCGATGTGATACGACGGCGGCTGTTGTTGCTTGGCGTCGCTGAACTTCCTCATGGTTTCTCGCCACTTTGCCGCTTCCCCAGCCCGTTAGCCTCAACCAAACATCGTCTCCCTATCTCTAACCGCAGCTTGTCCCCCGGAATGCTTCTCGGCGTGAGGGCATGTCTTTCTGTGCGACTTCGGAATGGACAGAGATGAGTTGAACAGTTAGCTCCTCCTGAAGTGCATGCACTTGAGAGAAGAGAGAATGGTGCAGTTGCAGCTTGCTTTGGATGTCCTGGCAGCGGTCTTTATATGCTGCACGCCGTTGCATAACAAGAGTTATCGGATACGACCTTTTTCACGTCAAATGGACGACCTCTGGTTTTCGTTGCATGAAGCGCTATATGGAGTCATTCTGGACAGCAAGCCAGCTCCCGTCGTACAGTGGTGCTCTTGTATGAGGAACGGGGGGAAAAATGTGTAACTTTTGAACTCGTTGACCAAGCTTGATGAAATTTGGAATATAGCACATAGCTCGATAAGTTATGCAATATATAGAGGTCGCCACCAAGAAAATTAATAATTAATTAATAATTCCTTGTTAGGGGCGCCCCCTATATGTCATGGGACTTATTGAGTGATCTGTTAGTATCAGAGCCGTAAATGCCTTCTACTGTCAAGAAATGGTCGATATAGCAGGACACATAACAGAAAAAAATATTGAAGAAACTAACTTTTTTGTTTAATTGCATAAAAAAAATGTTTAAAAACAATTTTCCACAATAAATTTATGCTCAAAACAAAGCTGGAATTCATACCTATATAAAAAAAATTACATTCAATTCTATTAGCTAACACACTTTCGTTGTAAAAGATTGTAAATGTGAGTTTAGTCTCAAAAGGCTTGCGCTTCACTACTTAGTGGTTCGTGTCCATGGTATTTGTGCAATGCAAACATCGGAGGTGAAATCGTAGATAAAATTTTAAAAAATGCCGAAAAATGTCAGGGATAGCTCCACTTAAACGCCTCGTTCTCCCAAGGTGCAAAAAATGTAATTTATATTTTTGCACCATCGATAGAGAATATTTCAAGTTTCTAGAAAACGGGTATCTCACTTTGCAGCCTCTTAGAACACTTTTGGTTTGCTGCACCATACATGAACGTATTTTCCGCTAAAGGTAACCTTATCCAGAAACCTGGTCTTGAAAACCTTTTGTCCAAAATGTAAAAACGGTTGATGCAGTTAGAAGATTTAATGTACGTCTTTTCAAATGAATGTAACATCATGTTCGAAGGTGGCTTATTTAAAAAAATATGACACATCGAATACTCTTGAAAAACAAAAGTTCAAATTATAAAATTCCCTACTTTCAGCTACACCGACACAGCTCATTAGAAGTCAACTTGGCTTTCTATGTTCTCGTAGCTGTAGAATCGAATGTCACTTGGCAGGGACAATTATTTCATTTTACGATTTTTTTTCCTCTGGGGTACCACTGTGCGTCGCCTCTAGTGTGTGAGCGTACAATGAAAAACGGAACAAAGCTTTAGCCACTTGGCAGAGGGATGTGAGACTGCAGCAGCCATGACAAAATCTGTTGTCGTTCAGCCGAACAAAAAGAAATCCAGCTCATATTTAGCCGAGTTAATTTTTTTCTTCTTGTTCTTCTTATTTTTCTTCTTCATCTTCTTCTTTTTCTTCATCTTCCTCTTTTTCTTCTTCTTCTTCGTTTTCTTCTTCCTCTTCTTCTTCTTCTCCTTCTTCTTCTTCTTCTCCATTTTCTTCTTCCTCTTCTTTTTCTTCTTCTTCTTTTTCTACATATTCTTCTTTTTCTTCTTCCTCCTCTTCTTTTTCTTCTTCTTCCTCTTCTTCTTCTGCTTCTTCTTTTTTCCTTCTTCTTCTTTTTCTTCTTCCTCTGCCTCTTTTTCTTCTTCCTCTTCCTCTTCTTCTTCTTCTTCTTTTTCTTCTTCCTCTTCCTCTTCTTCTTCTCCTTCTTCTTCTTCTTCTTCTTTTTCTTCTTCCTCTCCTTTTTCTTCTACTTCTTCTTTTGTTTCTTCTTCCTCTTCCTCTTCTTCTTCTTCTCCTTCTTCTTCTTCTCCTTCTTCTTCTTCTTCTTCTACTTCTTCTTCTTCCACTTCTTCTTCTTCTCTATTTTCTTCTTCTTCTTCCTCGCCTTTCAAGTCGCAGTCGGAGAAAGAACTGATCCTCAACTAAAGACCATATATCACTTTTTCTGAGCTGAATACACTTGGTCACACTTGGTTTGTCAGGATCCTTCTCCACTTCTCATATGAGGCAACCCGTTGCTGCGTTGTCCCAATATGTCTGATTGTGCGTTGGAAGCGTTGTATATACAGAACATGGAAGACACTTGTCCCTTTCCTTGACATCGCTTGAGTCTAGGTCTTTCCAGACATAGAACTCTGTACGTAGAGATGTAGAATGACACGAAGATCGAAACAAACGTGAGGGAGTTCCGATCTTAGGATTTTAGGAACATGGAAACGGACTATTGGAAGATGTCCTTTTAAGATGCAGACAACGGTTGAGTTGTGGGATCCTTCGCAGTTCGCCATAATGAGTCCATTAGGACCTGAAGTGAAGTGTCCTGGTGCACCAAACAAGAGGCTAAGTTAAAGTCGACCCTTCACACGGCTCAATGATGGGTCCATTAGGACCTTAGGGTAGTGTCCTGGCCTTATAAACAATGGGCTAAGTTGAAGTGAACCCTTCAGAGAGCTTCATGACGGGTCCATTAGGACCTTAGTTAAATGAGTCATGCATCGTTAATGTTAATCCGGGCTACGTAAGGCATACCGCTCTTCTTCTTCTCCTTCTTGTGGCGCTACAGTCCCAGGTTCTCTTCTTCTTCTTCTTCTTCTTCTTCTTCTCCTTCTTCTTCTTCTTGTTGCGCTACAGCCCCGGGTGGACCTGGGCCCAGAAATGCCTCCCCAGCCTGCAATTTAGAACTTTGTTCTTAGAATTTAGAATTTAGAACTTTAAGGCAAATGCAAACTTAATCCTGGATGCTCAAAAAAACTGCGAAAAATGTTTGCAACACACAAAAGAGGGAAGGTCATTTTGCAGGCTTCTTTGGGCGGGATCCTAAGGGACCTTGTTTCAAATCTCGTCACAATCCCAATCGCATCGAACAGTGAGCATGGATGCTTCGAAAAGAAATTTGATCTCCATGGTTCTATCCCAAACTGAACTAAAGTGACCCAAAACCAGAGCATCCACAGAGAATCCACAGCTGGCCCGAAGTTATTTCACAATTCTCACCAAACTGTAAATAAATTCAAGTCCAAAAATCCCCTCAATGCAACCAACCGTTTTATTTCCATCCAACTGCAGTCCTGGCTGGTGCGCATTAATTTCCAAAACCTCCAAGTGCAGACTCTCTCGCAAATTGCCCTCGCTGCCTGACCGAAATGCAGCCATTCTCGTTGCCACACGAATTGCAAGCCAAAATCCTCGAGCATTCAACGCCATCAGAGCAGCAATCAAAATCCATTTCACATTCCTCCCACCCCCGGCCCTCTGACTGATGGCTGAAAACTGCGTCCCCTCCACCCCTCATCACGGATCGTCATACCCAAAGGACCGCATGCATAATGGATGCATGCTCTCGCTGCAGTTAGCCGCCGTTGCATTAGGGCCCAGCAGCCATCTGTCAACTGGGCGTAGTCCCTGCCCGTACATACAAATAAGGTTCATTGCAACTCTGACGCCTCCGTTTTGCATGCAAATTGACACATAACCCATGTAGAGATAATTACACATGTCGGTTGTGATGCGTGCTGCTCCTTTCAGTGAGAGAGAGAGAAATGGATAAACTTCATTAAGACGTCTCCACAGATTTATGCTGCCATTCGTGATGATTTACTCGCCGGTCTGCGGAGGGCCGACAATAATCAGTCGGTCGGCCTGGCATCTCGTGGACGGATCACAGACACGGCCACAAGGATACACATCATCCATTCGGCAGCAATTTATTCAAATTAGGTCAAATAGGCTGACGTAATGTTGCATTAATAAAATTGAGTTATGATTTACGTGTGTGCTCGCCGACGACGATGTCCTGGCAGAGAACGGCTCCGCTCACCGACTCTGACACATAATGTGAAACGTGCTTCGTTGCGACCTCCACACTCCGCACACATTTACAATTCAATTTACCGGAAAATATGTACGTGCGGCAGCACGAAGAAAATAGGCTCCTGTCAAGCGGAGACCGGGAACATTCTTTGCAGCTGTCCCACGTTCCTCGTCCCTCTCCCATGCGCCATGAGGAAACGAAGCCTTGAACTGAGTTTCTGTTGGTTGCGGTTATGAGGAGGACAGAGGATGAATGTGAGGGGCCGTCAAAGCGCTCACCCCCCAGGTCCAATATTGAATTGCTTCCGTTTTAACATAAAGTAGCTCTGCCCGCAGACGAGCGTCGTTGTAGTCGTCGGAAAGTGTGCTGGCTTCCAGGACACGATAAAAGTATGCTAAGTAGGGGTTAATTTTAGCAGGAGCTCTATGAATGTGTGCCATCAGCGTGAAGATGTGTCCTTTTGAGTAACCGGAAGCAATTGACGGAGTGGTGGATGTGTGTGCATGTGTGGGCGGGCATTCGAATTGAACAGGGACAAGTGTCCTTGAAGGTCAACTCCGTGACAAGTGGCATGTTTTGCTTAAGGACAATCAGTAGTGGAGGATTTATTATCGGACACGAACTTCAAGTTCAATGGACTTGTTTGGAATCTATTTACGGCGGGAAGTTATTGACTTTTGTCTTTTGTCTGTGTGGAGTGGGTGAGTGAAGTTCAAGGAGGAAGATTGAATTTTGTTTGAATTTGAAGGCAAATGGAAAAAAAGGAATAAAGGGAACAATTCTGTAGAGCGACTGAAATTATGGGAATTCTGTTTGTTTTAAGAACAGCTGAGGGTTTCCTCAATTAATTCAATCAACCGTAAGCTAGGCCCACTTACTAAATAAAGGTTTTCCTTGCTGCAGCTTTATCTGGCTCGGAGGACCACGTTTTATGTGAAAACTTATCGAAACATGAATTAAGTCCACTTGTTCACCCAAACTTTGCATTCTTTTTCTCTTTCTTCGGCTCAAAGGCCCAAGTTTAGCCTGAATTGATCGGGACTTGAATTTAGTCCGCTTGCTAAGCCAAGCTGTGTCTTACCTGTCCCTTTATCTGGCTCGGACAACCAAGCGTGCTCTGAAAATTGATCCAGACTTAAATTTGGTCCGATTGCTAAGCCAAGCTGTGGCTTACTTGTAACTTTATACGGCTTGGAAGAACAAGTTTGATTTGAAAATTGATCCAGACTTAAATTTGGTCCGATTGCTAAGCCAAGCTATGCCTTATTTGTCCCTTTTCCCGGCTTGGAGGACCAAGGTTGATTTGAAAATTGATCTAGACCTAAATTTGGTCCGCTTTCTAAGCCAAGCTGTGCCTGATTTGTCACTTTATCCGGCGCCGAGGACCGTGGTTGTTTTGAAAATTGATCTAGACTTAATTTTGGTCCGCTTGCTAAGGCAAGCTGCACCCTACTTGTCCGTTTTTCCGGCTTGGAGAAAATTCAAAATTCAAATGGATTTGAAAATTGATCCAGACCTAGATTTGGTCCGCTTGCTAAGCCAAGCTGTACATTACTTGTCCCTTTTTCTGGCTCGGAGGACGAAGGTTGATTCGAAAATTGATCCAGACTTAAATTTGTCCGCTTTCAAAGCCAAGCTGTATCTTATTTGTTCCTTTATCCGGCTCGGAAGACAAAGTCTGATTTGAAAATTGATCGAGACTTGAATTTAGTCCACTTGCTCAGCCAAGCATAACTTTACTTTTCTCCGGCTCGAAGGAAAAGGTTATCTCCTTCATCAGTTTCTTTATATTAACCGCCTATTGGGCGTGGTGGAAGTTTTGATAAATTTCTGATATGGGAGGTTTGAGTGGGCAAAGAAGAAAAAGAGAAATCGGACGGACAAACTCTTTCTGTAAAATCCCACATCATTCACCTTGAAGACGAACTGAAAGGTCTTTCAGACCTTTAGCCTTAGTGAAGGGTTCTGAAAAACACAATTACTTAAGAGCGCTTCTTAAATTACTCTTCCTAATAAATCGGATTGGAATAAGTTCAAAGTAAGTGGGAATATGCGGTACGTTATCCAGCCAGTTCTCCAACTGGGTCCAAGGAATAAGTCCGCATCTTCTAACAGCGTTTAAGACCTTTAAGACTGGTTACGGAAAAATGTCAACTTAACTAATCACTCAATAAGTCCTGGGGTATATAGGGGGCGCCACTAATAAAAATTATTAGTTTAACACATTCCCTGCCAAGCTGTTTTTCACTAGGTCATTTCTACGCCGCGTGTACTGAAAACAGTACACGGTAAGCGCTTTAATAATTTTGTATAAATTCTTATTGCTTTGCTGTCATGACTAATCACCACGCCGCGTGTACCGTTATCAGTACACGATGCAAAAATTCCTCTGAACATCACCAAATAACATAAAAAAATCACAAACGAGAATTAAAAATTTATTTGAAAAAATAACAAGTTGGCGTAGAAATGAAGCTAAGCGTGTACTGTTTTCGGTACACGCGGCAGGGAATATTAATTTCTTATAGTGGCGCCCTCTATATGTCCCTAGGCTTATTGAGTACTGTGTTCGCCTTCGAATATTTACATGGAATCGTTGATGATGAAATAGACTCAGGTGCAGATCTAAATTCTACGCATTCCCTCAACAAAGTTGGACACAAGGGCTTTGAGCATGAACTTTAACAATTCCTTTCGAGAAAACTTCCTTTTCATTCATATCATATCTCACTGAAAAATGGAACCAATCTTTGCGCAATTTAGGAGAAAGCAAGATTGTTGCGCTTGATATTTCTAAGGCATTTGACAGGGTCTGCCATCAGGCTCTTTTGTCGAAAATGCGTGCTTTTGGGATCGATGAGTCTCTTCTTCAATGGATTAGAAATTACCTTTCGAATCGTTCAATACAAGTCGTTTTGGATGGATTCAAGTCTGATATCCACTATATTAATGCTGGTGTTCCCCAGGGCTCTGTTTTGTCTCCGACACTCTTTCTCATTTTTATAAATGATCTCTTGTCTGCTACTTCTAATCCTATTCATTCCTTCGCTGATGACAGTACCCTCAGCTTTTCATATTCGTTCCTTGGCTCACGTCCCTCCACTTCGGCCTTAGACTCGGAACGGCAGCGTATGTTAAGCACATTTAATTCCGACCTTGACAGCATAATCGATAGGGGAAATAAGAATAGAGTGGAATTTAATGCTTCCAAAACACAGTGCTGTCTACTGTCGTTAAAGCGATCACAAAGTAATCAGCCGTTATCCATGAACGGCATTTGCGTTGTTGAAACCGAAAGACTTTCCATCCTCGGTATGTGTATGAACTCAACAATTAGTTGGAACGATCACATATTTGAGGTCGCCAAAAATGCTGCGAAATGTCTAGGTTTCCTTAAACAATGCAAGAAGTACTTCAACCCCTCTGATCTGGCTATAATATACAAGGCATACATACGCCCAAAACTTGAGTATAACGCTCCTATTTGGTCAGGTGCTTCTAAGACCTCCCTGCATCTGCTGGATAGAATTCAAAAGCGAGCGATAGAACTTAAAGGTGACAGTAATATTGCGAAGTCGATTGACTCTTTGGAACACCGACGTAATGTCTCGTCGTTGTCACTCTTTTATCGCCATTTTAACAAGAAATGCTCAGATGAATTAGCCAGTTGCATTCCTCCCCTTCAAGAATTCATCCGCAATACACGCCTCGCTAGGAATGCCCACCAATTCACCCTCAAGCCTTCTTTCGGACGTACAGTCAAATTCAGAGACTCGTTCTTTAGCCGCACTCCACGAATCTGAAATGCTCTTCCCAGCTCGATTTTTCCTCCTCATTACAATCCACAGGCATTTAAAACCAATGTGCATCGGTACCTCATCTCCGTCTCTTCCTCTATACCTTCGGCCCGTGCTGTGACTTGATCCGGTCACTTAAGGGTACTCGCAACCCCTTTTGCACGCGTCAATTATAAAAAAAAAAATTCTCCTGGTGCAATAGTCCAAGCCTCTGACACGATTTTAATCATAATGTCTGATCGGGCTGTCAGCTTGGTCTTTCGATAGAGGGTTGTTCTCTTTAATCGCTTCTTATACTGTAAAAGACAGCCGTTGGCAATTAAGCAAATTGGCGGTCCTGACGAATCTCACACAATTCCTGGGGGGAATGAAGTCCTTCAAGACCTTTGTAAAGTGACGTCTTGGTCGAGTCATCAGTACTTCTTCTGGTGATTGCATTTCCTTTCGTTTTGCCCTCGTTCACCTCTGTAAGCATTTTAACAGACCCCGTTGCGATAACAGCCAAGCCTTCATTTTGAGGGGAGTGTGAAGTGTGATCTTCACTTCATACCTTGGTGAGGGTATCTTGTGCATCTCTCTCAACTGCATGATCTGGGGACAGAATTGTCTTCTTAAAGACACTGTCCGTTAGGAGAGGAGGAAAATTCTGCCATTAGTGTCCTTCCTTATCGTCCTTAGCATCTGCCTCATTCTGTCATTCTGTCTCCTCGATTTGGTTGGCTTTGAATGCATGCCAACTTGACAGTTGCTTTCCCTCTTTTGGCTTTTGTTCCTGTCGAAACACCTCTCCTCGTCTTTCTAATTTCTTTGTAATTATTGGTGCTCTTCTTTCTGTCTGCTTTCATCCTTCTGTCCAGCTTCAATTTATTTGGTGTTTGCTTAGCTGAATGTGACTGCTTGCATTTGTTGTCAAACGAGGAGATTTTTAGGAAACAGCGATTTATAACCCAGCACATCGGAGGCAGCTTCTGTGATCGCTGTTCGACAAGGTATCCGTGTTTCTTTGATTGCTTCGCATTTGCAGGGTTGAAGCTTCAGGGAAACTCGATTGACCAAGTTTGTAGACGTCGACTGCGTTTGCAGCTTTTTGAGACTTCTGTCTCAAAGTCTCTCCCTCTCGGAGTCTTGCTGTACTCCTTTATCCTATCCATATCTGCAAACCTTGGCACTACGAAATGTGCGGGCTTTGAGAATGCCGTCTTGATATCGATTGCACTTCTACCAATCTGGCGGATGGAAAAGTCGAGACTGTTGCTTGTGGGTTGTATGGGCTTGGCAGAGACCGGTTCCGCCCTGATGTCAAGTCCATTTCACTCCGAAACCTTGACGCGCAGGCTGTTTAGGAGTATTTCTATGATTCTAGTCTTGATCTTGTCCATTGTGAAGACATTAACTGATTGCTCATCACTGCCACAGAAAAGGACTCCACCGGAGAGTGGGCGCAACATTTTCGAACATCTCCGATAAGGGGAGTCATGAAGCAGTCAGTCACCCACAGGATTGTAGCTTACGACGGTCATCGGGCAGCAAAGACCTGCTTCAAACAACAAACTCCCATTTAAGCATGACTCCATCCACCATGTCAATTGCCCCAGTAGCTGTCGTGGTCTTTAGTCCTTCCTTTTGCCAGCCCGTCTAACGACGCTTAAGGATATGCACTCCTGAGCATTACAAAGCCAACGCCTGCTTTCAAGTAGTCAGCGCACCACGTCCTACACGCAGAAACGAAGTTCGTTGTGCTGAGGCCATCAGCCGGAGTTGGGTCATTAACAGAAGCATGTCGTCTAAACAATTGCAGTCACTTTCTTGTCGGAGGTTACAAGTTCCATATTCCAGCAGTTTGGGCTTTCCTCGAGGGTCGCCCAAGTTATGACAGCGTCGAAATTCATCGTTTGGGCAATCTTCTAGTCAGTCACTTGAAGTTTTTCATTTCAACGTTCTGTCAGCAGCAAGACCTCGAAGTAAATGGATCTCCTGAATGGCGCTATCTAGAAGGCGAACTGTTTCTGCAAGTCACCTGTCAGGAGTTTCGAAAGAACAACTGTCCCTCCTCTCCATTGCATCTTCCTTCCTTCCCAGCGTTGTAATGTGAGATAACGTATCACAGTCAACCTCAGCTCTCAACTCAGGGCCAAACATAAAATCCTAGCTCACTAAAAGCAGTGCAAACAGCACCCAGCAGCGACTCATTAACATGCCCCACAACCATCACTACACCACTCCAAAAGGGCAAACCCAAATTGATTGTTCCGGACTCACAACAAATCGAATCGCTTCGCGTTGACTTGACAGGCATAGAAACACGTAGTCATCACTCACAACAAACACAGTCAGGCAGTCCGTGCCGCACACACAAAATGTCAACGTGGAAAGTTTGTTCGTTTGTGTCACGCTGACTGATTTCGCCACCGGAAATAGACTTTCCTTGTTTACACTCCCTTAGCCTGGCATATCCTGCAGCGCTGCCGCCACCAGCGAGTTGAATTCCGACTGTGTCGGTACAACGCCGCTGTAATGACCTAATGTCAGTGTTACACCACCGCACAAAGTCACGCCACGCCAGTCGGGTTTGTTTTTGATTTTTCGAATGACAGCCGTGTATTTCGGGGGCGATTAATTAAGTTTCGCCGGCACCCGGCTGACCTATTGATTTCGGTCTCGAATGGTAATTTTAAACGCTGTAAATGCAAATAGGCTTTGTTTGGCCATTAGTCCGGTGGAGGTCAACACAGGAGCAGGCACGAGCCAACGGGGAAAGTGGACAAACGAAAGCCAAGGCGAAGTTTGCCGATTGAAATTCAAATGTGAGGTGGATGGGATATTTTTAGGGCGGACAAAAAAGTGTTGCACATACGCCGGAGTGAATTTATGCGGGTAGTGATTTGGCTAATTTGCATGTCAAAAGGGTAGAAGGGCAGAAGTTTCTATCGAACCTTGTGTTCTATTCAATTGCGTCCAACCTGCTTGCCTGCACAGAGACATGGACAGAGCTACGACAAGACATTTGCAACGGCAATAGACGTCGGCCAAGTGTCGCCCTAATTTCCCAGGACTTTATTTACGACTCCAGGCTGTAACTTAAAGGTTGCTTGTTTGATACTGGATGTGTTTGAATGGTGAGTCGTTTTGAGTTCCCACAAAATGGCTCTGAGGCAAGCACAAGAGATCAATCGTGACAATGTCTGAAAAGCATTGTGTGTCAGCCTGCAAAAGTCAGAGTTTGTGCTAGACCACGTCTTTGATTTCAAGTAAAAGGAGCGTTTATTTAGCTCTGTATCGTTCACCGCGAAACGTTGTCACTCAGCCACTTCAAGGCCAATGCTGCATGCGAGGCCCATGTTGCTCTAAGGCCTAAGTTACCGTTGCTGCTTCAGCGCCCAAGTTTCTCTAATGCCAAAGTTGCTTCAAGGTTGATGGTGTCTAAAGGCCTAAACTCATCCAAAGCCGAGACTGTTCCAAAGCCGAAGCTGCATCCAGGCTCAAGCTACTCCGAGACCCATGCCGTATCAAGGACCCACTATTTCTGGATCCAAGCTCCTAGGTTTTAACTTTGTAAGGCCTAAGTCGTTCCAAGGCCCAAGACCCTTTCGGACCAAGGTTGCTTCCATTCCAAAGCTCCTGTTAGGCCAAAGCTGTTTTAAGGCCAAAGCTGCTCTTAGGAAAAAACTACTAAAAATTCTTAGCTGCTCCAAAACCAAAACCGTTTCGAGGCCTAAGCCACTCCAAGACCCATGCCGTTTCGAGGGCTTCCTGTTTATAGGCGCAATTGGCTTCCAGGCCCAAATTGCTTTCAGACCCAAATGGCTTTCAAGACCAATTGGCTTCCAGACCCAAATGGCATCCAGGCCCAAATGGCTTCCGGCCCAATTGGCTTCCAGGCCCAGATGTTCCAAGACCTATGCCGTTTCAAGGTTCAGCTGTTTCAATACCCAAATGGCTCCAGGGTTAGCTGCTTCAAGATCCAAGTTGCTCCAAACCCTAAATTGCTTCGAAACTGAACTCCAAGGCCGAAGCTGCTTCAAGCCTTTTCAAGGATCGGCTTTTTCGTAGGCCGTTCCAAGGCGCAGATCATGCATGGTACAAATCGTTTTAAAGCCAAACTGCTTAAGAACCCATGAGGCTCCAAGGCCTGTACTGCTCAAAAGCTGAACCAAGTCTGGGGCCCCAATTGTTTCGAAGACAAAACTGCTCCAATGCCTAACTTGCTCTTAGTCCATAGTTACTTCAAATCCTTAGTTGCTCCAAGTTTCAAGCTGCTACACAGGTAAAGCCTCTTTAAGGCTGAAGCTGTCTAAGCACCAGGAAAAGTCCAGCAATTCCAATTCAAAGCTGAAGCAGTCTTAGGGCCTATATATTCTTAGCCCCCAACATTTCAAGGCCCAAGCCTTTCCAAGACCCAGATGAGTAACGGCACGAGTCGTTGCAAAGCTCAAGATGTTTCGGAGCCAGAACTGCTCCTATGTCTTTCCAAGCATCGACGAGTTCTAAGTACATGCCTCAGATTTTGCAAAGCTTTTGCTGTACCACAGCCTCAGATCCTTTACCACCCAGTGAGTTCCAAGGCTTAAACCTCTCTAGGGTAAGGGCTGCTTCAGAGTGCTTAGAGGCCAAAGCCATTTTAAGAACCGACTATTTGCAGGCCCGAATGGTTCCGAAACCCAGTTATTGCAAAATTCTTTAAGGTTGAAGCTGCCCCAAGGCCCGAGTTACTCCAAGGTCAGAGTTACAACAAAGCTGGTGCCTCTTCAAGGCTGGTTCTGCTCTAAGGTCTAAGTTGTTGCAAGGTCTAACTATCTTTGAGTCCGTTTCCAGGGCCGGTTGTTTCGAGGCCTAAATGGCTCCGTGGCCCAGCTATTTCAAGGTCTTAGCCATTCCAAGATCCAGTTGTTTCATGACCTTTCGAACTGTAGGATTAGCTGCTTCGAGGCAAAAGTTGCTCCAAGGCCTAAGTTGCCGATGATGCTTCAAGATCCAAGAGACCTTAGAAGTGAAGCTAACCCAGGGCGAAAGCTGCTTTAAGCCGTTTCAAGGATCGTCTATTTCCTCGTCCGTTCCAAGGTCCAGATATTGCACGTTAGAAGTCGTTCACGGATCGTCTATTTCCTTGGCCAAGGCCTAGATATTGCACGTTACAAGTCGTTCCCCGGTCGAGCTGTTTAAAGACTCAAGAGACTCTGACGCAAGATCCACTATAATTGAAGCCGTCCCAGGGCGGAAGCTGCTTTAAACCGTTTCAAGGATCGTCTAATTCCTCAGCCGTTCTATGGCCCAGATATTGCACGTTACAAGTCGTTCCCCAGTCGAGCTGTTTAAAGACTCAAGTGACTCTGAAGCACAAGTTGCTCCAAAACTGAAGCTGCTTAAAGAAACAAGTTTTCCAAGTCATAAGTTGCTGCAAAACTCAAGTTGCTTTGAGTCCCAAAGTGCCGAGGGACCAGAGCTCCTTCAAGGCCTCAGTTGTTTGAAGGATCACGCCTTTCTTAGGCTCAGCTGTTCGAAAAGGGCCCATACTGCTCTACGACAAATCCGTAGGCTGCATGGGCAACACTCAACCAGCCGGAAATACGTTGCTTCCGGGTCAATGCGAGAACTCAAAATGAGTACGCTCACAGACCCAATAGCGCACATAAATCGACCTCAACCAACAATCCATTCAAAATTCTTCTTTTACAGTCCGGGGTGGACCTGGGCCTCAACCAACATGCCTCTCCAGCCAGCACGATCTTTCGCCAGATGGCTCCATTTGCGCACTCCAAGTTGGTTGAGGTCCTTCTCCACTTGTGTGCGCCACTTTAGTCTAGATCGTCCTCTGTTGCGTTGTCCCAATGGTTCGGATTCAAAGACTTTTCGGGGCCGGAGCAGTGGTGTCCATACGCTCTACATGGCCTAGCCATCTTAACCGTTGTATCCGTCGCTTGACCAGGCGCATGTCGCTGTACAGCCCATAGAGTTCGTCGTTAAATCTTCTCCTCCAGATGCCATCAAAGCAAACAGGACCAAAAATCGCACGCAAAAGTTTTTTCTCGAAAAGACTAAGGGCTTCCTCATCCGCCTTTGCTAACTTCCAAGATTCCGCGCCATAAAGTAGGACGGGAATGATCAAGCTATTCTATAAAGCGGGCTTAGTCCTTCGAGAGAGGGCTTTATTAGTCAATTGCCTCTTGAGCCCAAAGAAACAGCGATTGGCAAGAGTAAGTCTGCGTTTGATTTCGGTACTGATGTTATTGTCGTTGTTTACCGCGGAGCCGAGGTAGACAAAGTCCTTGACTATCTCGAAGTTTCTGCTGCCTAGTGTGGCGCTCCGTCCGAGACGTCGATGTTGTGTGTCCTTCCTAGATGACAGCATGTAGTTACTCTTGCCCTCATTTACCGTCAGACCCATTCTAGCCGATTCAGCTACAATACCAGCAAACGCTTCATTGACGGCTCGCTGTGTTTATCCAATCACGTCAATGTCATCAGCTTTTCCTAGCAATTGAACTGACTTCTGGAAGATCGTGCCTCTGGTGTTGACTTGTGAGTCACGCACGATCTTCTCGAGGATGGTGTTAAAGAAGTCATATGACACTGCGTCGCCTTGTCTAAAACTTTTTTCTACATTGAAGGTCTCGGTGAGTTTGCTACAGACCTTGACGGAGCAACGAGAGTTCTTCATCGTCATCCTACACAATCTGACGAGTTTGGTAGGGATGCCGAAACTAGACCTGGCACTGTACAGCTCGTCTCATATGCAGCCTTGAAATCGACGAATAGGTGGTGAGTGTCAATTTGCATTTCTTGGGTCTTTTCCAGGATCTGGCGTAATGAGAAGATTTGGTCTATTGTGGACTTCCCTGGCCTAAAACCACACTTATAGAGACCTATGAGGTCATGGACAAACAGCTTCAGACGCTCACACAATACGGCAGAGAGAATCTTGTATGCGATGTTCAGGAGACTAATCCCTCGGTAGTTGGCGCAGTCAAAGGGGTCTCCTTTCTTGTGAACCGGGCAAACGACGCCGAGATTCCACTCATCGGGCGTGCTTTCCTCCGACCATATCTTACAGATTAGCTGGTGCATGCGCCCAACCAGGTCATCTCTAGCTGCTTTAAATAGTTTTGCGGACAGTCCGTCCGCTCCAGCAGCTTTGTTCGACTTCAGTTTGGATATTGCTGTCTTCACCTCGTCTAAGTCGGGGGGACGGAATGCTTGTCTATAATCGTCCAAATTGAGTGGAACATTCTGCCTAACAGCGGGATTTGGGCCGTCATAGCCGTTAAGGAGTCTGCAGAAATGATCCTTTCAGGTTCTCAGCACAGACTGCGACTCTACTACGAGTTGTCCGTTTTGGTCCCGGCAGGCCTTTGTCCGAACCTTGTATCCTCCGGATAGCTGTTTTACCTTTCGGTAAAACTTTCGGACTTCATTCCTGCCATAGCACCTTTTCATTTCCTCTACCGCGCGCTTCTCATGCTCCTTCTTTTTCCTTCTGAGAAACCGGTGCTCTTCCCTTCTTCTCTGTTCGTAGAGCTCACGACCAGCCCTCACTGTTCGATGCAGCATCGCTTTATAGGCGTCTTGTTTAGCTGCGTGTGCTTGCTTGCACTCGTCGTCAACCATCAGTGGCAGCTTCTTTGATGGCTTCTTGACAACATTTCTGTTCTTCTTCTGTGCTTAGTGCTGGAAGCGTGGAACTCTGAGCGATTTTCAGGGAAACTCGTTCGGCAAAGTTCCCAGCAATCGGCTGCGATTGTAGCATTGTAGCTTTTGAAGCTTTTGTAGCTTTTCGACGTCAAACCGTTTTGGCCTGCCATTGAAAATTCGAGATAGCTAAAGAACGGCTAAAAATGATGGTAGCTTCAGAGAGTTAGTTGAGGTCTAGGTCGATAACTGACGTTCTGTCAAAACTTCCATCGGCAAGCAGCTCTCAGTCTCAAATAACGACTGGATGCACCACCTGCTTGTTCACCGCATGAAGGACGCCGAAGCTGTCTCAACAAGAAGTGCAATTTTGACAATTTTGGACAAATTCCTGCGCTTGTTCCTGCTAAAATTTGGTGGATCCCTCAAAAGTGCAGTTCTTGATGGGACCCTTATTGTTATGTCCCACCCTGAAACTGAAGAAGGGCTAAAGGTCTCCGTTGGAGTGAAGACTCGGACGCTATTTGACTTAAAGTAGACAGTCTGCGACTCAAATCCCGCCTCCATTTAAACTAATGAACGCAGAGGTTCATGACTTTGACGAAATTTTCTCCTTGCATTAAAATTCATAGAATATGGCCCATTCCCGCTTCAAGGACTCCCTTTCCCCAAACTGCCCGTCAGCAGCTTTAAACAAAATTCGCACGACTTCTTCATCTCTATTCATACCCAATTGCCGACACCTGTTCCTATTCTCATCGTAAACACCGTTTTGAGTGTCAAGACCTTCCCAGCCATCGCAGAGACTTACAGCCTCTCCACTTTCACCCGTTAACCGCGTCCTTCGCCAATATTGTTATTAGCACCCATCTGCTGAGCGTGTCACATGTCACCATGGCATTAGAGCCTAATCGCTTCAATGCATGCTACAATCGCTCCGTAACTCACCGCCATGCCCTCTCCGCTATCCAAAACGATATCGTTCTGAGAAACTTCATAAAACTTTTATATGAAGACGACACCGGAATAAGTAATACGCCAATTCTCGACGAGGACTGAATGGAGAGTGGTGTCCTGGTGTCCTGGTGCGCCGGGCGCTCACACAGATGTCGATAATCGTGCAGAGGTAATTTTTGGATCGAATGGGAGGACGACAGAGACGCAATGTAAGCAGCCTAAATTCTGCCACACTGTCGTCGGTGAAAATTGAACGAAATCGTATGAAGGCTGTGCTGGGAAGGGGTTTCGGCAGCATCTGTGACCCGATGGGCGGTCTAATAGACTCGTGTAATCTTTGTTATGGCAATCGTGGGTTGCTTCATTAGGAGAGGTGACGTAGGAGGATTGAAATTGAATTTATTCGAGGAAACCTCTCTGTTCCTTAAGCCTTGGGATGTGAAGAAGCCGCTGCTGACATTGATAGCAATATCTTTAGGGATGGGGCTGTTTGGTTTGGGCACTGAATAAAGGCCGATGCGATTGAGTTTTCCATCCCAAGTGATTGTTTTCTTATTCCTCATTCTTAGGGCACATCCATTTTGCTAATTTTTGGCACATTTCACATTTGGAACTTATCGTTGCTTGATGACTTATAAAGGCAACTTTTAAGTTGGGCTAGTTTGAGGTGGTTCCCTGGAGAAGATTGTTGAATGCCCCTTAGACTGGATAGTTTTCGCTTTCACTTTGTACTTATGCGAAATGAACCTAGCTCATCCTAGTTTGTTACTAAGCCGGAGATCCCAGATTTGGTTCCTGGATTGTGCACTTCGTTTTCTTCACGGAACCACGTCATTGAAGTTCCTGCTGACACTTAAAGAGTACTTAATTGTCTTCTTTCTCTTGTTCTTGTTGTTTTTCTTATTGTTTTGTTTTTGTTGTTGTTGTTGTTGTTCTTCTTCTTCTTCTTCTTCTTCTTCTTCTTCTTCTTCTTCTTCTTCTTCTTCTTCTTCTTCTTCTTCTTCTTCTTCTTCTTCTTCTGCTTCTTCTTCTGCTTCTTCTTCTGCTTCTTCTTCTGCTTTCTCTTCTTCTTCTTTTCCCCCTTCTGCTCCTTCCTCTTCCTTTTCTCATTCCTCTCCTTCTTCTTCTTCTCTTTCCTTTTCTTTTTCAGACGAAATCATTGACTACCTCGAACGAACTGCGTAGTGTCACTCCCTGTCCGAGACGTCGATGATGTTGTGTCCTTTCTTGATGACAGCATGTACATTGTTCTGCCCTCACTTACCTCCAGACCCATTTTAGCCGCTTCCGTTTCAATGCTAGTAAACGCCTCATTCACGGCTCGCAGTGTTCGTCCAATCAAGTCAATGTCATCAGCGTAAGCTAGCAATTGAACTGACTTCTGAAAGATCGTGCCTCTGGTGTTGACTTGTTAGTTACACACGATCTTCTCGAGGATGATGTTGAAGAAGTCACATGGCAGTGCGTCACCTTGTCTAAAACCTTTTTTGACATTGAAGGTCTCGGTGAGTTCGCAACTGACCTTGACGGAGCAGTGAGAGTTCCCCATCGTCATCCAACACAATCTGATGAGTTTGGTAGGAATGCCAAAACTAGACATGGCACTGTATAGCTCGTCTCTATGCACACTGTCATATGTGTCCTTGAAATCGACGAAAAATTGACAAGTGTCGATTAGAAGTTCTTGAGTCTTTTCCAGGAGCTGCCGTAAAGTGAAGATCTGGTCTATCGTGAACTTCCCTGGCCTGAAATCACACTGATAGGTACCTATCGGGTTATGGACAAACGGTTTCAGACGCTCACACAATACGACAGATCTTGTATGCGATGTTAAGAAGGCTGATCCTTCGATGAAAGAGTCTCCTTTCTTGTGAACCAGGCAAACGACGCTGAGACTCCACTCATCGGACATGCTTTCCTCCTACCATATTATACAGATGAGCTGGTGCATGCGCCCAACCAGGTCATCTCCAGCTGCTTTAAATAGTTCTGCGGTCAGTACGTTCGCTCCAGCAATTTTTTGTAAGACTTCATCTTCGATATTGCTATCTTAACCTCGTCTACGTGGCCGCCGTGGCGTAGTGGGTAGAGTGCGACGCTCTCACGCCGAAGGGTCTAGGTTCGATTCCCGGCTGAACACTTCGAATTTTTTACGGCACCACCTCTTTCGAGCTGCTAAAAACACTCAAACAGTAACAACTGTCAAGGAAAGCTTTTCAAAATATGCCGTTCGGAGTCGGCAAAAAAACTTTAGGCCCCCTCTACTCGTGAGAGGACAGTAGCTCGCACAACACGAGTAGTTGATGAACGAGCTAGACCCTAGTCCTTCTGTGGACTGTTGCGCCAACAATTATTATTATTAATATTAACCTTGAATTCTTGTCTATCATCGCCCAAATGGAGTAGAACATTCTGCCCCACAGTGGAATTGTGTCCATCATCGCCGTTAAGGAGTCTGCAGAAATGATCCTTCCAGATTCTCAGCAAAAACTGCGACTCTGCCACGAGTTTTCCACATTGATTCCGACAGGCTTCGGTCTGAGCCTTGTATCATCTGGATAGCAATTTTAACTTTCAATAAAACTTTCGGACTTCGTTCCCACCATAACACCTTTCCATTTCTTTGAGCGCGCATCTCTCATGCTCCTTCTTTTTTCCTTCTGAGCCGGTGCTCTTCCCTTCTTCTCTGTTCGAAGAGATCACGAACAGCACTCGTTGTTCAATGCAGCGTTGCCTTGTATGCGTCTTGTTTGGCCGCATACGCTTGTCTGCACTCGTCGACAAACCATGGGTTCCTTCTGGGTGGTGACGTGAAACCCAGCACAATAGTGGCAGCTTCTTTGATAGCTTCTTGATAACGTTTTCTGTATTTTTCTATCCTGACCTCGTCTACGTGGTTAATACCATAGTCTTTTTCTATTTCTATTAGAAGTGCAGGTAGCGTTGAACTCTGAGCGAGTATCAAAGGGACTCGGTCGACGAAGTTCCCAGCGATCAGTTGCGATTGCAGCTCTACGACGTGTTGGCCTGTCTCGACTTCACTGATCTCTCGATATCCGGGTTCTGACCTTGACTGCAACAAGGCAATGATTCGAGTCTATGTTTGCGCCTCGATAGGCTTGGACTTGAATTAGTCGTTACTTGTAATCACGCTTTTCCGAAGTTGTTTGATGAGGTACTTCCACAAATCCTGAGTGGGCTTAAAATCTGGGAATTGCGGCGGATGATCCAATTTCGTTTTCGGCGTCGGGTAAGTAGCCATTTGCAGTGTGCTTGGGATTTCCATAAAAATTAAATTATTTTTGTTAGTGGCTCCCCCTATATGTTCTGGGACTTATTTGGTGATCTGTAATTGTCTTGTTGAATATCCCCCTTTGATCCAAATACAATTAAGCGACGCTAAGTCCTAAGTTTGTGGTCGCCGTGGCGTAGTGGGTAGAGTGCGATGGGTTCGACTCCCAGCTCAACAGCAATTTCTCGAATTTTTCACGACACCACCTCTTTCGAGCTGCTGATAACACTCAAAGAGTAAGAACTGTCTAAGAAAGCTTCTCAAATTTTGCCGTTCGGAGTCGACAAAAAACTGTAGGTCCCTTCTACTCATGAGAGAACAGCACAACACGAGTAGTTGATGAGCAAGCTAGGCGCTGGTCCCCCTTTGGACTCTAGCGCCAACAATTATTATTATTAAGTACCAATTTTTTCCCTTAAAATTTTTTAGTAATGTACTTTATTCATTCTAGACTCATTAAACTCAAGATTTCCGACACCTGCCGCTGCCATGCATGTAGGTTAAGCCTTTACTAAAATTTATTTCTAATTTTAAACATAAAATACAGAGGTGTAAACTTTCTTTTGACACTCACAGTATAGACTGATGTGGCATGCGCTGGGGTCCGATGCAATTTACAATTTTCCCCACTTTCACAAAAACTGGAAGGACTCAACAAGTGTAATATTCACACACGATCAGTACCCGTTTAAGCTCCTTTTCCAGAAATTTCAGACACCACTGGTGTTCGTTCACTCCAAATTTCACCCATCGAGAAGACACGAAGAATGTCTGGCAGAAATGACGGCCCAAAGACCGGGCGAGAAAAAAAAACGAAAGTGAGAACGAAACCTTAAATTTTTCTTTAAAAATGAAGTCCTGGAAATACCTAAGCATCTGAAGGAAAGAATGCCCTGGCTCGAAAATTCTTCGATTCCGAGCCATTGGGGCAACGCAACAGAGATGGCATAGACTGTGGCAGACCTGTACTAACTCGAAGTGCGAAATCGGAAGCAGCTGGCGAGAGAATGTGCTGTTTGCACAGGCCGCTTGATTAAGAGCGAGGACCACCGCGGATTGTTTCACCAAGCGAAGAAGAAGAAATTAACTTCGATGAGTGGTTACGAAGTTCTCCAAAACATTTGGTCTAATTGCATCTTACAGAAGTAAAAAGACAGTCATTGAAAGGTTTGATTGACTTGGTAGATGGGTAACTACAGGGCAATCTCTATCGGTATTGCCGGTAGTAGAAAAGTGCCTTGAAGAGGTCATAGTGAATACGCTACAAGATTTTATTGCTAAAAATTCTCTCATACATGCAATCCAGTACGGATTTGAAAAAAAGTAAAAGTGCAGGTAAACTGTTGGGCGAATTTGCTAATTATATCAGCGAGGGCCTGAACCAAAGCTATAATGCTTTTTGTCGATTTCAGTAAGGCCTTTGATACACTGAATCACAAAAAAACTCAAAGAGGTTTTTGAATATGCTGGCATTAGAGGTGTGATAACAGATTGGCTTAAGGAATACCTACGCAACAGGCAATTTTGTGTCAAAGTCAACCAGACATATAGCCGTAAGGAATTCGTGCAATATGGAGTCCCTCAAGGGTCAAAATTAGGACCACTTCTGTTCATCCTATACACAAACGAGCTTCAAAGAGTTTTTCAACCATATCATTCGCATTTGCAGACGACACGGCGATAGTGGTACGCCATAGGTCTGTGGACACGGCAACGCAAGCAATGCAGGATGAGTTTGATAATATCGTAAAATGGTGTCATGATCACGGCTTAATGATCAACGCATCGAAAACAAAGGTGATGCACATACGAAGACCGCAATTCAAAGCCCCACATAAGCAAATCCTTTTCAGAAACGACTCCTGGATTAACTCAATGTCCTATCGAGGTAGTGGAAACCTACAAATATCTTGTCGTCACCATTGACAGACATTTTCTGTGGGATGCTCATATTGATAAGTTGCGTTTGAGGCTTAAAAAGGCCCTGTATGCACTATCTCATTTATAGTGCCATGCTACAACTTCCGTATTGAGTCAAGTGTACTATGCCTTAGTAGGGTGGAAACTGAGGTATGGTATACTTGCATGGGGCAATGCATCTGCCACGCACGGGAATAAAATTCTGAAGTTACAAAATTCTGCCCTAAAAATGATAGATACAAGTCACCAGCGTAAGGAAGGAAGGTTTAAAGTTCTCTTAGTAGATGACATCTTGACGCTTATACACGAATATTACGATCACAACCGGTTTATTTCACCACTCCAACACGATATCAACGCAAGAAGACGGGCACAGGGCATGTTTCAAGAACCCCGATTTGACAACAACTACAGTAGAGAACAGCTGAAGTGCAGTGTACCGGAAATATAAAATAAACTTCCACAAGCGTTAAAAAACATCTCAAACATTAAAACATGGAAAAAACATATTAAGCATTATTTCTTAAACAATATTTCTAACACCTAATGATCTTAAACCCATTTCATAAGTCTTTATGTATCAAAGTCGGCCGACTTTGACCGGATGAGAAAACAAAAATGAAAGTGAGAACGAAACCTTAAATGTTTCTGGAAAAATTAAGTCCTGGAAATACCTAAGCACCTGAAGGAAAAA
This sequence comes from Eristalinus aeneus, assembly GCA_955652365.1. NCBI lineage: Eukaryota > Metazoa > Arthropoda > Insecta > Diptera > Syrphidae > Eristalinus > Eristalinus aeneus. Next base: position 94,590,653 of record OY019131.1, read on the forward strand.
ATGCCCGAAAATTCTTAGATTACGAGCCATTGGAGCAACGCAACAGAGATGGCATAGACTGTGGCAGACCTGTGCTAACTCGAAGTGCGCAATCGGAAGCAGCTGGCGAGAGAAAGTGCTGTCTGCACAGGCAGCTTGATTAAGAGGAAGGAGCACCGCGAATTGTTCCACCAAGGGAAGAAGAAGAAGTCAACTTCGATGAGGGGTTACGAAGTTCTCCAAAAATTTGCTCTAACTCCATCTTACAGAAGTAAAAAGATAGCCATTGAAAGGTTTGATTGACTTGAAATATTGCATCGTTTTCCATTGAAAGAGAGAAACTTTTTTGATAATATTCTGCTTCCAGGACATTCTTACTATCATTCCCCATCAAGAACTGACCCAAAAACTGATTAAAGGATACTTCAAGAGAAGTCTCAAGTGTCACAGACGTAGTAGTCGGACGTCATGCATTTCAAACAGAATGCAGTCCAAATGACAATCCTCTCCCACACTGAACGACATGGGGGACATCTCATATGTAAGCATCCGTCAGCCGTCCAGGCCCTTCAATACCCGTCAACAAGGACAGCATCATCAGGGGGCAACCTTCAATGCAGGCAGTCCTGTGTGATGCAAATTTTCTGCTGCAGTTTTGCGACATCCAATTCCGAGGTTGAGCACTTTCGGTTCGATGGCAGAAAGTCAGTTCAAATTTGCAATCTCAGTGTCACATCATGCGTCATTTATTCGGCTCCGAAAAGAAACACAAACGCTCTCCCCCCTCTCTTGTTCTCTCTCTCTCTCACACACACACACACCTATGAACCAATGCGAAACCAGGTTATGGTCATCGGGTGAGTGCTGCGAATTTGGGTCAAATTGGGGCGTTGGTTGCAACTTTATTGTTCGAAACCTACGCAAATGCACCTAGACAAGCCCCTGTGCACGAGAAACTCACCACACCCTCGCGCTGTCTCACTCGCTCGGTGGCTCGTCAGAATATACAGGTTAAGGTCAGCTCGGGCATGAATGTATATATTTCTTGCAATTTCTCACGGACACACTCACACTGTGTCGGTTGTCCTGTGTTTGTGTGTGGGAACGTTTGTGGAGCGCGAGAGAGAGAGAGAGGAAGGTCGAGGAAGCCTGAATGCAATTTAGTGGAGATGACGCACAACTAGGATCCTCCACCTCACTGCGTCGGATTATCCGAGAGCAGTGGAGGGAAATAGGAAAAGTCCCTTCTTCATCGGGAGCGTCCGCTTTCAAAGGGCTACCACGCCATTATCCGCAGCCAACGCCGCCCCCGCCCCCACACACCCGACTGAGTGCTGCGTTATTAAAAGTGTTCGCTTCTTGTTGTGGCTTGATCCAGTTTGAGAGACGTTTCCATGTGTTGGTAGATGATGTGCGAATATCTTCAGCGACTGCTCAACGGTCTGCGTCTATTTTTAGATCAACTTTTCCACCATTCTGACCTTCTTTTTGTTTTGTGTTTGTTCACTCCTTGTGGTTGTTTTGTTGCTTCATTCAGAGAAACAACAACGACGAGCGGAATTTTTCTTTTCAAGGAAGACTGCAGTCGTGCAAGGGTTGAGGCTGTGCGGTTACATAGCCCTTATTTGGGTGCACATGCAGCAACAGCAGCACCGGTGACAAAGGAAGAAGTGCGCTGAAGAACAAGGTCCTTCAAGAGACATCCTATCGCAGTCTCTAGTGGCCACAGGGGATGGCAGGCAAACAAGTGAACAGCTTATGAATAAGCGAGTAGCACAAAGTTGACATTCGACGGCAGTAAAGAGATTTATTTTCCTTTTCCCTCACTTCCATCTTCTCTGTCATTGGTTAAGCTGAAGGATGATGGTATTAAGGTTGGATGTGTGGATACTTTACAGGTTTTTTTTCTGTCTTTTGCCTTCTTATTTGCTTAACAAGGTTATTCTGCACTCAAGGGCGACGTTGAGGAGCACAGTTAATCGTGAATGGGATGCGGGCGCTTTAAGGCAGACGTAGTGCTGGTTAAAGTGATTGACAGACGGTGAGATTTCATTGAATATGACAGAAAGTTGTTGAAAGAGTTGAAGAGATGCTGGCCACAACCAACAAACTAGCTCCAGGTAACGCGACCTTTGGCCACTTCTTTGCAATTGCACACAGCAAGTTACGAGCACCACGACAATCAAGACGCTGGCAAAGACTTCGAATTGGAGTCAGACGCAGCTGCCGAAGCTGTATCTGATTAACTACTAAACAACGGTCTTTGGAACCGCTTCTCCCTCTTTATGAACGAAGAAAAGCAAGCACAGTGATTTCAGGGCCATTTGCTAAGAGACCAATCTATGGTAAGAGGTCCTCGCCAATGTGGTGGCTGAGGATTACATTAATAGAACTTCGCAGAAACTTAAGAGGCACAAATGGACACCCATCAAACATTTGTCGATTTCAGAGCCACTTCCAGCAGCGTATGTAAAGTCAAGCTACACAGTGCTAAGTCTACCAAAACTTCTTCAGCCCCACCGAACTTTCTAGACTGCGTATCAAAGGACAGGAGATTTTGTTTGCTTCCGTTGAGGTTGATATTGACCTCAAAGTAAAAGACATTTTAATGGTAAACCCACGTACTGTCAAGTTTTTTTTTCCAAACCCATTGGAAGAGTCTTCCAATTCTGGTTGGAAAACCAACTACTGGCTACGGTGGAAGACATTGATGGGATTGGATCAGGGGAAGTTTGAAGCGAATCAGAAATGGCTGAAAAAAGCCAGACGTTATTTTATTGCACGACGAAGTATACGAGCAGAGCATCCAAATGAGCAGGGACGTAATCTCATATTCCTGTGACATCTGTAACGAAAGTTAGAAGGTAACCGAGTAAATAAGAGTTCTGTGAAAAGACCTTTGTACAGCATCTTGGGATTTCAATACTGTTTCTATTTGAAGCAGTCGAGATAGGGAGCGGACGATTTTTGCAAACTATAAAGGCTCTATAATGCGTTGCAAATACGAGATGAGTGAACAAACTGGCTCAGCCTTGGAATCATAGACTGGGACAAAGCTCCAGCTTGAAGTATCACACACAATTGAAGAGGAGCTCGAATCAATAGCGCGTGAGAATTGCCAGATTGAGCAGACAGCATATCATCTGGATGTATTATTGGTGAGCGTCTGATGCGACGCTTATACAAAGTAGACTTTCCCCGCGTCCTGGACTGGCTCTGGCCAGAAACTGAACCGGAAAAAGAATGCAGTCGGATTTTTACGGACGGCTCCAAGACGAAGGAGGGTTCTGAAACTGGGGCCTTCGTGGAAGACGACAACAAAAGACTTTACACCTCCTTAGGAAATTTGGCCTTATCTCCCTTTTTTGACATCCACATCACGGGATGCACGCTCAAGAACATCTCTCCACTAAGCAGGAACGGTCTTTGGTTCAACTCGCAATGATGCTTTGATGTCCTCGCACATCGCATCTTCTATGACAATAGTCTCATGGACATGCCGTCTGATGCGAGGTCACCAATGATACAGCTGCGTCGGTTATACAAAGTCGTTTTTCCCCGTGTCCTGGACTGCTTCTGGCCAGAAACTTAACCGGGAAAGGAAAAAAGTCGGACTTTCACGGACGTCTTCAAGCCGAAGGAGGGTTCTGGAGATGGGGTCTTCGTGGAAAATGGCAACATTAGACTTCACACCTCCCTAGGTAGTTTCGCGTCGGTCTTTCAAGCAGAAGGCTTCGCGATCCTTTTGGTCACCACTTATATTGTAAAGAATAGGTGTAAGGGGCAAAGTATCTGTGTCTGTACGGACAGCCAACCTGTGCTTAAGGCCTTACATAATCCTTTAACCACTCCAAGATAGTCCGAGAATGCAAGTCTTCCCTTAGTTTGGTCGGCAGGCTGAGTTCTCTAAGGCTCGTTTGCGTCCCGGGACATCACGGGACCTTGAAAAACGAGTTTGCTGATGAGCTCACTCAGAAGAGGCATAGGGTCCGAACCTTGGGACTACCTGCAACCTTGTTCAGGGCCTCCGTAGATTGTTGGGTCTCCCAACAGCACAATCACAGATGGCGTTACTCTCTGTAAAGTCCGAATCCACCTTAGGACTACATTCATCCCTGGCCAGAGCCTTTGTCGACGGTTGGGTCTCCCAACAGCACAAACACAGATGGCGTGACTCTCCGTAGGGTCCGAACATACCTTGGGACTACCTTTATCCCTGGTCAGAGCCTTTGTCGACGGTTGGGTCTCCTAACAGCACAAACACAGATGGCGTGGCTCTCCGTAGGGTCCGAACCCGCCTTGGGACTACGTCCATCTCTGGTCAGAGACCCGGCGACGGTTGGGTCTCCCCACAGCACAACCACAGATGGCGTTACTCTCTGTAGGGTCTGAATCCACCTTAGGACTACATTCATCCCTGGCCAGAGCCTTTGTCGACGGTTGGGCCTCCCTACAGCACAAACACAGATGGCGTGGCTCTCCGTAGGGTCCGAACCCGCCTTGGGACTACGTCCATCTCTGGTCAGAGACCCGGCGACGGTTGGGTCTCCCCACAGCACAACCACAGATGGCGTTACTCTCTGTAGGGTCTGAATCCACCTTAGGACTACATTCATCCCTGGCCAGAGCCTTTGTCGACGGTTGGGTCTCCTAACAGCACAAACACAGATGGCGTGGCTCTCCGTAGGGTCCGAACCCGCCTTGGGACTACGTCCATCTCTGGTCAGAGACCCGGCGACGGTTGGGTCTCCCCACAGCACAACCACAGATGGCGTTACTCTCTGTAGGGTCTGAATCCACCTTAGGACTACATTCATCCCTGGCCAGAGCCTTTGTCGACGGTTGGGTCTCCCAACAGCACAAACACAGATGGCGTGACTCTCCGTAGGGTCCGAACATACCTTGGGACTACCTTTATCCCTGGTCAGAGCCTTTGTCGACGGTTGGGTCTCCTAACAGCACAAACACAGATGGCGTGGCTCTCCGTAGGGTCCGAACCCGCCTTGGGACTACGTCCATCTCTGGTCAGAGACCCGGCGACGGTTGGGTCTCCCCACAGCACAACCACAGATGGCGTTACTCTCTGTAGGGTCCGAATCCACCTTAGGACTACATTCATCCCTGGCCAGAGCCTTTGTCGGCGGTTGGGTCTCCCAACAGCACAAACACAGATGGCGTGGCTCTCCGTAGGGTCCGAACCCGCCTTGACACTACGTCCATCTCTGGTCAGAGACCCGGCGACTGTTGGGTCTCCCAACAGCACAAACACAGATGGCGTTACTTTCTGTAAGGGCCGAAACCACCTTGGGACTACATTCATCCCTGGCCAGAGCCTTTGTCGACGGTTGGGTCTCCCTACAGCACAAACACAGATGGCGTGACTCTCCAGGATGCAGGATGACCAAGCGTAGGCTACCGAACGTTAGCAAGAAATCGGCGTTCTTTCTGCTATCTCTAGACAGAATCGTTTCTGTTCTGTGCAGCCGACTTGTTGGCGTACTAACGGGACACCTTACCTTCGCTTTGCACCTGAGTCGGCTTGGGCTAAGTGATGTTATCCTTTGCGACGCCTGTAGAGAAAGTGAAGACACTTCAGAGCACTTTCTCTGTCAGTGTCCCGACTTTGCTCGTGTCAGGTGACAGCTGTTTGGCGCTGATGTGTTGGAGACTGAAAACCTAAGTTCGTTATCACAGAATCGCCTCCTGGTTTTTCTTCGGAAAACGAAGAAATAACAGTAAATGAAGGTTACTGCCTGGTAGGTAGTACAACAGATCAGTATCTGAGTTTGAGCGCTCTAGGGCAGTGTATTCCAGCCTCCAAAAAACAATTTATCATCTGGAAAGTTGAGAGCTAAATCCTCTCAGTTCTGCTGCGTCAAATTAAGCGGAAGAAGGAGTATACCGCTAAGTTAAAAACAAAAAATTGTGGATGACACAAATGATTTCCTATTCAAATGATGGCTTGTCGGACACTTCGTCAAACAATTGGCCAAAGCTGGTGGTGGCTGAATGTACAGAAACCCGAAGCAACATATCATATTCACAGATCTGGCGAAAAATAAATCACCGAGGTTTGGAACATGCTGGGATCCATAAATATGTCAAGAAGTTTTAAGCTGGACAACGGATTCAGTGGTATGTTGGTTGAGGCCCAGATCTTCCCCGGACTGTAGCGCCACAAAAAGCAGAAGAAGAACGGATTTAGTGTATTAATCCTACTGACATACCGTAAGACACTCTGTCATCACAGATTTTTTCTTTTTTTAAAGATGATGAAATTTGGTTTGTCGCACAAGTTATTGGGTTCTGTATACCCGGAATTAGGTAGCTTCGTACACTTCAGAAAGCTATATGAAGCGCCATATGCCCTTGAAAGTGTCTAGACGCTTTCTCACATCTTTCTGTTCCCCGATCAAATTGGCATTCAAAACCAAATCACAACAACTGACTATCGAGATCTGTCTGCCAAAAACTTTGTTTCGGGTTTTCTCCCATGATCATAAAGTTAGGGAATTATAGCTCTGTGCTTCCTAATTTCAGGACTTATGTAAAGTTTGAAACATGTGAGAAAATTAAAAAACAAGCAAATACTTCTGTATGGTGAGAAGGCTCACTTATGCTGTAAACGTTGTGAAAGGTCAACGCCTGATCCTTTAGTTTTGATTCGCACAATGATGCGTTTGCTTGCGCACCCAAAATATATCCGAGATTGCTACTCATATCCTCCACTCCGGCTTCCGTACACTTAAAAATTGTAATTGCTCCCAAAAGACATTGTTTTAGCAGGGCACACTCCAAGAACTTTTAAAAGTATTTTTTTCAAAAGGGTTATCTATTCGGTTTTCTACTTTAGCGCATCAAGAGATAATTTAGTCTTAGCTCTTGAACACCATTCATATAAGCAACTTATTTGAATTGCGAAGCGAGTGTTTGATTACCATATGAAGTGTGTGTACATTAACAAGCCAACATAAGCTTTTTATCCACCAGTGGATCGTTCCGAGAACATACTTTTTGATCCAATTATATTAGAAATCCTTAAAAATGTATTTCATTGCATGTAAAATCTCTTTTCAAACAAAACACTTAAATTTGCGCCATTATTTACGAACTCACCTCCTACCAAGCAATCTCTGAACGCATCCCGCACTGGCAGTGTCTTACAAATTTTCCTTCATTTGACAGCTCACAATCCAAAGAACAGAGAAAAACGAAAAAATCAAAAACAAAATGTCATCAACAGCTGCAGAAGAAATTGGTAAGTTAATTTATACAAATTCCACTTTAATTTCGCGTAGATAAATAACTCAAGCCCATCCTAAAGTAAGCCCTTTCAGTCTCCTCAACAAATCTGCAATCGTTCCCTCATTTATCCCTATTTTGCCTGTTTTCTCCCAATGAAACCCACCATGGTGTAATATTGTCTACGATGAGTCGCGAAAAAGACAAAAGAAAAAAAGAATTTTACATATCCTACGCATTAAATTAATTCTATGAAATTTTAATTGAATTCCAGAGCTATTGGAACGCGTTTTGTTGCGCTTGGGTGTCGCTGACACCGATGAGAAGCTGGAAGCAACTGTTGGCCGGTTTCTGACACCGGTCATTCTGAAGATAACTTCACCTCATGATAATGTTAGAGTCAAGGTGCGTGCTGAGACGCTAGAACGGGTACAAAACATGGTCTGGAAACACTGTCTTTCTTCATTTCTAGGTTGTTGAAGTTCTTACGCACATAAAGCGTCGTGTAACATCGCGGCCGCAGGTTCAGATCCCAGTGGAGGCCCTCTTAGACCAGTACAAGGCATCGGGCGAGTCACCATTCCTACAAAATTTCGCTATAATCTTCATCACAATGGGCTACCCAAGACTACCAATTGAGAAGCAGGCGGAACTGGCAGCAAAGTTGATCTCATGCGAGGAGAAATTGGAAAACTATCAGGATAAGTACGTGGCAATTTCACCCACATGGGAGATCTGTTTTGAATGCTTCTTCGTTTTAGATTGTTTACGTTGTTGTTGCCGATATTGGGTGAAATGAAATTGCACGATGATCCTGCGAAGAGAAAGGAAGTCCTGGCTATTGACGATAAACCGACCATAAAGAAGAATTTTTTGGGACTCCTGCAGGATGTCCTTCTGCTTCCGTACGGGTAAGATGATACGGGCTTCTTAAAGGTTTTTCCCTAGTCAATCTGAGCATTTTGTAGGGCAACACATGACGTGATTCCCGCCGGATTGAGTCCCTATTCCTTTAAGCGCATCAGTGCCAACAACTGGAAGGCTGAAGAACTCGAAAAGGTACGCCTGTCCATCAAATTTTTGTAGCAGATGCACGCAACTGCCTTAAATTTCAGATCAAACAAGGAATTGTTCGCTTTGTATGCTCGGGAATTTTCTCAGATCAAGAGATCTTCATACTCCTCGTCATCGCCTCGTCAGACACACGCTTCAGTGTCGCCACACCGGCAATAGCTGAACTCAGTAAAGTCTGCACGATGGTCAACTTCGACGATCCCCACGTCACTGCGCCTCTGTATACTCTTTTCTCCGGCAACAACTCACAGAATTCCGACCGAAAGACAAAGCCTTGCTGCGCCAGAGTTCGCCAAAAGCTACTCCAGTACCTCATCAAGGCCCGCGGCAAAGGAATCAACACTCCCAAAGGCATTCAAGTCATTTTTGAGGGCCTCTTTGGGGAGTTCACCAATCAGAAGTGTCGAGTGCTGGCCCTGCAATTCTGCGAGATCTTAGTTAGGGAGGGTCCCATTGAGATCGTCTCGAAAGTTGCTAAAGTCATTCTGACCGGCTTGTCGAAACTGATAGGTCGTGAGACGGACGAACCGGTAGACGTGCAGAATGCAGCCTACTCTGCCCTAGCTCAGCTGTCGAGGACCTGTCCCCATGTCATAAACCAGGACTTGAAAATCGTCCTTTCGTATTTCAATCACTTGGCAAGCGCCCAGCCCGAGTTGCACTCCTCCATACGAGAGGCTCTTGTGGCCATGGCTCCAGCGTTTGCCTTCAACTCGGCCATGGAGACGGATGACAAGGAAGACTACCAGTTGGACTCCCAACAGCACCTGTTGCTGGCCATGCTGGCAGATAACGCCGAGTCTAAGCTGAACATTGTCCAGAATGTGACGAGCGTTTTTCTTACTACTTGCTTTCCTGAGCACTTTGCACCGGCGAGGTTTCTGCTGCTTCTCATTGCTGGAGAAAGGTAAGTGTGTCTCGGATAAAAACAAGGAGTCACCCTATTCATGATTCTCGCAGAAATTCCCTCCGAGAGACGGTTACATCCTACCTCTACGGAGTCTCCAAGAAGGATCAGGTCAACTACAACTACTTGTCATCGATAAACTTCCCCGACGGACAGACCGACGACTTCAACAAGCTTAGCTCCGAGCAGAGGCGAGTTGTGTTGCCTGGGTTCAAGCCCATGATCCGGCATGTCAACGAGATCGCCAAGAAGCGCCTGAACAAGAGCTCCCAGTACGTGGTGGTGGGAAAGACCAAGTTGGCATTCAATTTGCACGCCTACGAGGAGGTAAGGTTTTGTCAGAGTCACTAAGTTAACCTCTGACTAATGTGTGACTCTGGCTTCCTTTGCAGATCCTCGACTACCTGCGGCTGTGTCTCTGGTTCTCGGCGGGGGTCAAGGGCGGTCCGGGAGACGAGAAAAACACAATGCTACTGAAGAACTACATTACCGACAACTTCGAGGAGAGCGAAAACAACGAAATCTATCAATATCTGGTCCTTGTCCAGAAATCTGTTGAGGCGAAGAGGAGTAAGGCAACCGTGTCCATCTTTGAGGTTAGAATTTAACAGAATATCTCTTCTCCTAGGTGAAGGAAATCTCCTCTGCTTGTACGATCTACTCAATGCTGCTCCGGAAATTCTTTCCAAGCCACAGATGCATTTGATGGAGTCACTAGCGCACTCGCTAAAGGACGTTTCAGAGACCACAAGACTGCATGTAGCTCAAGTTTATGGAATCCTCCTGGCCTACGGGACAGATGAGAAGGAATTCAACTCTCAGATATCGGAGATACTGTCTTCACTTCCTCAGAAGTCGCTCGAGAATCGGCACGGATGGCTGCTGGTGCTGGGTCACGCGTACAGCCGTCGCATTGAATCCCTGAAGCTGGACAAGGAAAAGATCGATTTCAGCAAGTCCACGCAGTTCATCGACAGTGTGAGACTGCTTGGTAAGTCCATACAATGCCAGAGTCTTCCCCTTCCCTAATCCAGGTCTGTTTTCAGTCAAGATGCTCTGTGAGTCGCAACCACTTCTGGTTTCCGCAGCCATCAAGGGCATCTCCATGATTGGACGGACTGTGTCTTTGCCGGACTTCGATGTCGAAATTCCTGTTCAGAAGGAGAAGGAAGACGACGATGCCATGGATGAGGACACAAGTAAGTCTCACGCTAATGGGTGGCAGATTTCTACTGATTCCCTCATCTTCCTACAGCTGAATCCTTGTCCACAAAGTTCATCATATTTGGGGTGATTTTCGGCCTCCTTCGCAGCTCTATGGTGCGGGCAAAAATACGCGAAGACGCTTGCAAGTGTTTGGGCAGCTTGGCGATTGGTGACGGTGAACACTTTACCGTCAAGAACCTGAACAAATTCCTCTCCCTGCTCAAAGTGCAGAAGGACGCAGCTCTGAATATCGCCATCTCAGAGGCTATCGTCTCCACAATCAATGGCTACGACCCCAACTGCGGGCCACCCTCTGAAAACTTCGAGAACAAGTTCTGTGACGATGCTACATTCAACAAGTTCTTAAGTTCCCTGATCAAGGTCGTCCCGGATCCGAATCCCCATTCCAGACAGGTTTGCTCTTGAATTTCTCTTCATACGTTCGCCGTCTTTCATTTAAACCTGATTTCAGGCAAGTGCCGTATGGCTCCTGGCAATCGTGAAGCACTGCAGCAGCCGACCAAGTGTCCTGGGCAAAAAGCAGCTTCTCCAGTTCGCATTTACAGAACTTCTGTCTGACGACAGCGGTAAGGAATGTCCACAATTTCAAAATTCGTTCCCTCTGAAATTTCTCTCTCTCTTCCAGAGTTCGTTCAGGATGTCGCATCTCGCGGCTTAGGCCTCGTCTATTCCCTCTCCGACAGCAGCAGTCAGAACGATTTGGCCAACTCCCTGTTGGATCAGCTGATTGGTGGCAAGAAGAAGGTGAACCAAGTGTCGGAAGATACGGAGCTTTTTGCCGAGGGTATGCTGGGAAAGACTCCAACCGGTGGCAACATCACCACGTACAAGGAGCTCTGCAGCCTGGCCTCAGATCTCAACCAACCAGAGATGATCTATCAGTTCATGCAGTTGGCAAACCACAACGCCACCTGGACCAGCAAGCTGGGAGCAGCATTCGGTTTGAAATCGATCTCCAAGGATGCCAAAGCCAAGATGCAGCCTTACTTGGGGAAGATCATCCCCCGTCTGTATCGATACAAGTATGATCCAACTCCCAAGATCCAGAACTCCATGATTTCCATCTGGGATTCGATCGTCGCGGACTCGAAGGCTGTCGTGGAGGAGTACTACTGGGAAATCATGCGGGAGATCCTCGACAATCTCACGTTTAACGAGTGGCGTGTGAGAATTGCTTGTTGCCTGGCTGTGAGGGACCTCCTGCGACGGCCGAACGGTTTAAGACTGAGGACCACAGACCCTAAGAAGCAGAAGCCCAGCAATGCTATGGATATTGGTGAGTTCTTTCAAAAATCGTCGTGTGCCATGGGTCCAAGACATTCCATTTTCAGACAACGAAGTGCCAGAACCAGAGTTGAGGGAGCTCTGGTCACAGCTCTTTAGGGTTATGGACGACATACATGAAGGCACGCGCCTCGCTGCTCAAGGTTCAGTCACCGCACTCAGCAAGGTACACTTCAGATCTCCTCTCCAAACAACAGGTACTAACAAAAAGGTTAATTTCTAGATCTGCGTGGTTGCTGCCTCCAGCGATCACGGAAAATCCGGTCTAGCCGTGGCCAGCTCCATTCTTCCCCTGCTTCTGGAGACGGGCGTGGTCCACACAGTTGCGGATATTCGGAAGATAAGTATTCAAACGATCTCCGAGATGATTGAGTCCTCGGGATCCCTCATCACTCCACACTTGCCGTCGCTGATACCCTGTCTGTTGAAGGCAACCGGTGAACTGGAGTCATCAAAGCTCTCCTACCTCTCAACGAGATTGGGAGCCGAGGCGGAGGCCCAGGAAGCAGTCGATTCCATCAGAGCAGAAGCCGCCAAGTCTCACCACACCATGGAGACAACTGCGAAGTGCATTCGTTACGTCGATTACGCAGCTCTGGAGAAGATGACGCCGGAAATCATAGAACTGATCAAGACCAGCGTGAATCTGGGCACGAAGATCGCCTGTGCACACTTTGTGTGTTTAGTAAGACCCTTCAGTCTCCACTCTGTAAGCAAGATCTAACCGCGGGTCTCTCATTTAGATAAGCATCCGGGTTGGGAAGGAGATGACGCCTCTGGTGGGCAAATACTTGGGCGCCTGTTTCTCAGGGTTGAAGGACCGCAACGCTACAGTGAGGAAGTACTACGCGAGTGCCCTTGGACACCTTGTTGGAATCGCCAAGGTACGCCACATCCCTGAAAAACTAACCAAACTTCAAATTATGCCTCTTTCAGGAGCAATCCATCAAGAATCTCTTCACCAAGCTGGATGAGCTCTACACAGAGAACGCGTCCAGCCGTGCGATCGCCCTCACCATTCAGTCGATAAACAAGCGCCACCACGAACTCCTCAAGGACTACACGGAGAACGTGCTTCCGCTCATATTCTTCGCGATGCACGAGGAGCAAACGGAGGATAACAAGAGCAACATCGAGCTGTGGAAGGATCTCTGGAACGACATCAGTCCCGGCGATGCAGGCATCCGACTTAATCTGAATGTGATCGTCCCAAAACTGGAGAAGTCCATGGACGACGCCAGTTGGCTGAGGAAGGCACAGAGCGCCAATGCGATCTGCACTATCGCCACGCGTCTGAATACTAGCCTCGAGGAGCCCGACCGCCTGCGGTTGATAAACCTCCTCTTGACCGCACTACAGGGCCGGACATTCCAAGGCAAGGAGCGTCTCCTCCAGGCCATGGCAGCCCTCTGCAAAGGTCTGGACAAGAACCACGAAATTTGCAACAAAATCATCGATGCTGCCCTCAAAGAATGCAGAAAGGAGGAACCCCAGTACAGGACCCTGGTTCTGAGCTCTCTCGGAGACATCTTAGAGGAACTCGAAGCCGACCGCTTCGAGGAGGTCTACAACATGATTTGGTACCTCTTGGACAAGAAGGACCTCAAGAACGACGAAGACGAGGACATGAGTGAGCTGACTGCAGATCAGCGCAACAAGCGCGCACAACTGTTCAACAAACTGAAGGAGACGGTGTGCGAAACGCTGGGCAAGTCATGGCCAAAGAACTCTGAACAGACGCAGGACAAGTACCAAGTGAAGTTCGCCGAGCGCTGCTCGCAGTGCTTGAAGGACAACACTCGTCCCGTGCAAGTAAGTCTGATGGTTGCCTTGACGAAGTTTGTGGAGCGCTTGAAAATCTTGGAACCCGAAAAGCCGGAGAACAAGGAGAAGAAGGCCAAGGTTGACTCCTCACGTAGCCTGATCATTGAGAAAATCTGCACTGACGTTCTGGGCGCTGTGACTTATGCTTCAGGTAACCCCATCTCTGCTGCACTTCATTTCACTGACATTTTATCTGCTTTTAGGTCTTCCCCACACTGGCCTCAAGAAGGAGTCTTTGAACATTGTCCTCGTTCTCATCAAGAAACTAACAGAATCCCACGACGAAGTGCATTTGGCACTGGTGAGGAGGACGTTCGATGAGACGCTGCAGCGATTCGAAAAGGACTCGGCGCCAGAGGTGCGCTGCCGCATCAAGGACATTGAAGACAAGCTCAGCAAGACCAAAAGTTAGATGGGTTAGCTGAACGGTGTCTAGGCACGTGGTAGAGTGGTTTGGCTTATGTGAAGAGATTTAAACACTTAATTATGGATTAATATACGAACGCATGCGAATGAAGTTGAGCTTTGATTTTGTGGGACAGGCACTTGATTTGTTTTTTGGCGTTGACTGACTGTATGTTTGTTCTACGAACTGGAAACTCCTCTGAGGGGCAACAAAAAATACAAATTTTCGAGATTTGAAAGGTTTCTTTTGGCACGTACATTTGGGGAACGTCAGGCAGAATAGTACAGAAAATTGAAGGACAAAAGGGACTTAGACGAGGCTGCAATATTGGGACTTAAGTCGAAAAAGGCTCCTGAGGCTGCAACCATTTTCCTTCGTGGTTTCAGGCCACGGAAGTTCACTAAATCAAAGAGTCACAGTGCAGGGAATTCTGAGAATGAAACGTGAAATGCAGATTGACACCTGCCAGCTCTTTGTAGACTTCGAGGTTGCAGGCAGGCGGCTTAGAGATGAGCCTTGCGGTACCATGTCTAGTTTTGACTCCTTTTTTGGGGCGATAATGCAGAAGTCTCGATGCTAACACACTCAAGGCAACGCTCATGAATAATAATTGTATGTCGCGACAGTACACAGGGGACCAGGGCCTAGCTTGCTCATCAACTACCCGTGTTCTGCGCACTACTGTTCTCTCACGAGTAGAAGGGACCTACAGTTTTTTTCCGACTCCGTTTGTGAAGCTTTCTTAGACAGTTATTACTCTTTGAGTGTTATCAAAGAACTGGTGCCATGAAAAATTAGAGGTGTTCAGCCGGGAATCGAACCTAGACGGTCTGCGTGTGAGTGTCGCACTCTACCCACTACGGCACGGCAGCAGCGTGCATTGCAGTGACTTTTTGAGAAGATCGTGCGAAACTTGTAGGTCAACGTCAGAGGGAAGTCTTCGCAGGAGTCCGTTCAATGGTGGGGACGCTATCCTTTGAGACGGCAAGTTAAACTAACTTGGCCAATGTTAGTAAACCATGCTACTGGAATGACGCGTTATTAAGCGGCCTGGAAGAAGAAGAAGTTCCAACATCCAGTCTTGAAGCATTTTGACGTTGCCTTTCTTTGGAGTTGTGTTTCCACGCGATTTTACCACGCGTTCTCTTTTGACAAGGAGCAGCCCGGAACCTTCGGAAGTTGCGCATTATATGACAGCAATTCCCTCTTCCACCTTGAAGTTTGGAATCTGAAACCGTTTCTTGTAAATTGGCGTCGGCAATGACGTTTTCTAGTTTTTGACGCACCTCCCCGATTTGTGATTGGGAGCTTCGACGGCTTGGTAGGTATGTGTGGATTGGGATGTACACGTAGTTGGTGCTATATCACTGTGTTACCACTTCAAAGTACAATGGCATTAGGTCATTAAGATATAATGAAGAACTTTAACAAATCGGCGGTTGGGTGAGCGTTAAGAAAATAGTTTCGTAGTCATTTCTTTCTGAAACAAAACATCTGTTGAACAGATGTAAGATGGGATCTACTCGTTCCTCGTTATTCAAGGGGACGTACGGGCTAAAAGATTGATCTGCTTTGATAATCGTGACCGATTATTATTTCTTCAAGGGGGCTTATGTCTCTTAAGCGATAGATATAGGAAAGAATGGTGGATTGCTTTTGAAACACGGCAGAAGGCAGGGTTAAACCACTTTTGGTTGATAAAGTGGTTTGCTTTCACGTATAGTGTCAGCTAATATGTGACATGTTAGAGTCTCTTAATAAAGAGTCACTTTTTCGCATGCTGTGCTTTGTCATAAGCTATGTGGGATGTGGCTTTACGTGACCACCTGCCTTAACGGCTTGTATTACGGAGAACCTTTTTCCCAAGAATCGCAGATAACGCAAGACCAGACGCCTTAGTTACGCAAGTACCAAACTGAGATCATGCTTCATGCTTCACCCCACCTTGGTTTGATGCGAAGCCTTTCTAAAATCTCTTCCGCTCTCTGGGTCGCAGCGCCCGGTTGAGAATGCAACTCCACACTGAGAAGGGATAGTCCCCTAACCGTCTTGCCTAGTTGTGCTTAAATAATGAACCAGACAAGTCAGCACAGTACACTATCCTCGACTCTACTCGTGACGTTAGGTGATACACCACAGCCAGCACGATACTCCCACAAGGGGGCCTACCGCACGGTCAGGCTGGAACCGAAGTTCCAGGGGCCCCAGACCTCTCGTGGCACCAGAATATAGCCTCTGGTCAAGCTGTCACTACCAATCAGGTTCCCTCAAGGCCTGGGTCTGTTAGCCGCCATCCGTAGATGGTTATTTCTCCATCATGTCATAAGCTATGCAGTAAATTGGAATATCAGGTGGAAAAGTGGAAGAGAAGTCAGCTGGCACACAGTAAAGGAAATGTTTGCATTGCTTGAATGTCGCGTCTTGGAATGCACGGGAGTCGATGATGGCGTTAAAATATAATGAGATTGATTCCAGGGAATTAAGTGTATACACTTTGCAGCCATGATTGGGCTGCAAAACTGGTCATCTAGGTTATAATGAGGCATGATACTTTTCATATGCAGATCTTCATGTAGACATGGATAAGGAATCGGGAAATGACTTTTTTATTGACTTTGAAGAACTGAGGGACTTGGACGAAGCCTTGAAAGAGTAAAAAGACAAAGACAAACATCTAGACAAAGTTTTAACGGAGACTTGGGTGATGACTTAAGCCTTAGAGATGAGTTAGACGGAGACACTGATGAAGGTTTAGGGAAGAAACCTAAAAAGGTCTAAAAGATTGGACAGGAAAACGATGTCGTAGGCGGCGTATTGAAAGAAATTTCGCTGCGAAATTGGACATAGACTGGAATAAAGAGTTAGGCAAGAACTGGGACAAGGACACGAACTGAAATTTTGACAAACACTTGGACAAGGACTTCGAGAATGAATTGTAATTTACAAGGAACTTTTTTACAATTGGCGCGCGCTAAGAAGATTATTTGAAACCCTCAGATGACTGGGAGCAAGCCACAACACAGGCCGAAGTTATAGGGAAAGAGAGAGAGGGAGTAGGTATCGGTGCATATTGCCCGTAAGTCCCTGTCGATTGTATTGAGGGAGAATCATTGATATGGAAAGAGCATTCCACAATCGTGTGAAAGAGAGAGAGAGAGAGAGTAGGCACGGCTGCACTTTGGCTGTAAGTCCCTGTCGATTGTAATGCGGGGGAATCATTGATATGGAAAGAGCATTCCACAATAGTGTGGTGTGTGTTTTGAACGAGTCCTTAAACTTGACTGTTCGTCCGAAGGTGCACTTAAGGGTGAACGGGTGGACATTCATAGCGGAGCGTGCAGTGCGGGTAAAAACTTGGGACGCATGGAACACACAAGGTAACGCTACTAAACGCGGATGAGCAAGCCCCTAGTCTTTTCGAGAGAAACGTTTTGCTTGCAATTTTCGGTCCTATTCTCGTTGATAGTATCTCGAAAAGAAGATATAATGACGAGCTCCATGGGATGTACAGCGACATGCGTCTGGTCAAGCGTCTTCGCATAAAACGCTTAAGATGGCTAGGCCATGTGAAGCGTATGGACACCACTAATCCGGCCTGAGGAGTCTTCGAATCAGAGCCATTGGGACAAGGCATCAGAGGACGGCCTAGGCTAAGGTGACGCACACAAGTGGGGAAGGGCCTCAACCAATTGGAGTGCGCTACTGGAGGCAGCTAGCGAAAGAACGTGTTGGCTGGAGAGGCATGTTGGTTAAGAGCCAGGTATACTCCAAACTGTAGCACCAAAAGAAGAAGAAGAAGAAGAATAAAGATGCCGCTTTGCGTCGACGCTCCACCGAGTTGATTGACTTCACAACATTATTATTTCCAATATGTCTTATCTCCCGATGTTGAATTTTATTTGGATGGTTCAGGAAGGTTACAGACTTGATACGAGCGTTGAACTCAAGCTTTGGGTGATTATACGCCTTATAGATTGTAGACATATCAAAAGAAGTGAGTGCAAGCCCTGCAACTGAAAGCGATGGTAAGGATGAAGCTTGATAAATAGCTGAGCTGCAAAGACAAAAGAGGTTCTAAGCGATATGTGGCCTCTTTCCCTGAAATAATGGTTCGTAGAGCTTCCACAGTTTCATCAGAATGCTGATTCACTTCTACCGCGTGTGCGTTAGTTCACGACTTGTTTCAAGTTTTGTTAAGGACCATCTTCCACGAAATCTACAACTTGCTCCATTTCTTCAACGATCAAGGAAAAGATTTTTCCGCCATTGGTCCTGCAATGTTTTACTTCGAATTCAGACTCTAGCTCCAACCTTACCTTCAGTCACTTTACAAGTGCCTGAAGCAGCAGCTTTCAACGCCAATGTTAAGCGGTCCGTGCATTCCGGTGATCACCGCATTCTCAGCAATCTTGTTGAATGTACGAGTCAAACTTTAAAAACTTCAACAAATGCCCGTTAATCGGCCGTCATCCTGAAACCGAATTCAACCCTTTAGCAAACTTCCATCCGGTGAAAAGAAAATGAAACAGAAACTTTCAAATTTCTTGTAATCTATTACATTCCGAATTTGAGCGCGACAGTTAAACATCTCCTTGAAATTCTCCGTCCACTTCCAGCGTCTTCCGATTTCCGAAATTATACGTAACTGTAAGAAAGCCTGGATTCCGTCCCACTCCTCACAGCAAAGGATCCTTGATGAAGTCCAAGATAATCTGATCCCTCTCCGTGGTGATAAGGGAGCCCGGCTTGAACACAACCTCGTTTGGAGTCTGATCACACCTTGCCACGCGGTGATTCCTAAGCACGCTAATCAGTCCCACCTTGGTCTGAATCCTCGCCAGACGCTCTCCAATGCAGGCTCTGGGACCAGTTCCAAATGGCATGTAGGTGAAGGGCACAATATTTTGCTTGTTCTCCGGCGAGAACCGCTCTGGATCGAACCTCAGGGGATCAGGGAAGTACTGTAAGAGAATTTCCATCAATTCTGGCCCTTGAACGATTGAAGTTTCTTACCTTAGGGTCCCGTTGGAGTGAATAGAAGGGAATGGCAACAGACATTCCGTGGGGGATGGCAAAGTCGCTGAAGGGTTTCAGAGAGTATTCATCTTCTCCCTTCGGCAGTTCGCATCGTCTGTCCAGGAAGGGAAAGGTTGGGTACAGTCGGAGGGCTTCGTCCAGGACCATGTCAAGGTATCCCAGCTGGGGGAGCAGATCATACGAGATCTTGCCGTCAGTTTTTGCCAGCGCTTCCTTGATCTCATTCCTCAGCCTCTCCTGGATGTCTGGATTCCTTGCCAGTTCGTAAAGGGTGAATGTTAGGGCTGAGGCAGATGTGTGGAAGCCAGCCGAGAAGAAAAGCGCTGCTTGTGCCACGAGGAAGTCCTGGTTGCCATCAAAGTCATCGGATTTCTTGAAATCCAAGAGGATGTCGATGAGGTCATTCCTCGCCACGCCGGTCTTCTCTCGCTGCTCCATCACATAGGAGATCACGTTCCGGAAAAATGCGGTTCCTTGCTTCGAGAACTGCTTCGCTCGGATCAGGTAGACCAAGCGGGGGAAGAAGAAAATGGAGGCTATCTCGACGGCACGGAAAATGTTGATTGTGGTTATGATGCGTCCGTGACGCCGGAAGTCTCCATTGGGGTTCTTCAGGCTGTTCGCCTTCACGCCGAATGCCACGGAGGCGATCACGTCGGTTGTGTAGGAACTCGTCAGTTCGCGGGTGTTCACAATTGACTTCCCCTTCTCGAGGGAAAGCAGAAAGTTGTCCAGCTGCGATCCCACCTGAAAGAAGCACATTTAAATGCTGCAAAGGACTTAGACTAAGTTCCAACCTACCTCCTCAATTAGAGGGAACATCATCTTCAGTTTTCCGCTGCTGAAGAAGGGCGTCAGCTTCGATCGCAGGTCTTTCCACTTCGGATTCTTGATCATGAAGAGGTTGTTCCATCCCAGGGCGTCGCGCTTTTCGTCTGTCGTCGCGGAGCGGTTTGAGAATTTGTTGAAGTCCTTCACCAGGATCTGCTTAATCAGCTCCGGGTCCCGAATCATCAGCCTTGGGGAGTAGAAGATGTGGAATCCAATCACCGCTTGATCCTGGCCGTTTGGGTGGTTGTAGATGTCGCCGAAGAGTTCCGCCGCGTTCCGCTTCCCAGTGATGAAGCTCTTCAGGTTTCCCACCACGGGACTGGGCTCCACGCTGGGCACATTCCTCTTCGTCCAGTAGGAGTGCAAATATCTCAACCACAGCACCAGCGCTGGAACTACCAGGCCGAGCAGCAAAAGTATTGCGTCGTTCATTTGGTTCAAGTTGACTGTTCTCGCGAGTAGATAGCGTAAAACTGACTGAAGTCAAGGCTAATTCGCCGCTGTCACTGCCGACTAATAAACAAAACGAAGCGGTTACAATCAGTGTCGTGGGCAAACGCGATATTCGGCTGCCGGCCGCCGATGAGCAATGGATGCCGAAAGCTCTGCCAGAATCAAGATAGAAAGAGACCGTGAATCAGCGTTTGTTTTGAACTACGTGGTGGCGTCGACTTGTTTACAAAGTCACGGTGCGCGTCACGGAGGTAAAAAACTGCCGCGTTGTGGTGAGATAAGCTTTTCGGGGGGCTATCGATTGTGGGTGATCGCCCCGCTTTGACTTTACTCAGGGAGCTTCAGCCTTCTTCAAATTGGCGGCTGTTATCTTTCGATCTGAGGAGGTTTGCGGTGCGTAAGACCAGGGCGGCCAGCCGTAGAAACTGCTTATCTGGAAGTGTAATGAAGTGTTTTGGCTGAGATAAGTTTGTGTCGCTTGGCAGTGACCTTACTGGCGGTGATTAGCAGTTTTACGCTTCGGAGACTTGGGTTTGTTTTTATTCCGTGTGGTGACAAACGGTTTTGTGTGGTGTTGATAGAAATTATATCCAACTACTGAACGGGATAATGATTTCATTTTTATATGTTTTCCGTAAGAAGATGTACAACCTCTCTGTGGTTAACCCCTGGAAGGGGGTTAACCGTTCTGTGGTCAACTACAGCGAGGGCAGTACTTAGCTTTCCCCGGGGTTTTGTTATGGCCACGTGTGGAAGCCGACGTGTCCACAGGTTGATGAAAACTCTGAAACGAACTATGAAGACAGGGGAGTCATACACTGGCGTTGTATTCGATTTCTCTTTTGATGCCCTTTGGTTGACGCAACAGTCCACAAGGGACCAGGGCCTTCAATGCATTTCAGCTTCAACGTAGTCGGACGTCGGGTTTTGACGAGCAAAGCGCAGATGCATTAAAAATAACTTCCACAGGAGATGATGATGTGAAAAACTACAAAAAACGCTTTGACAGATCGGTGTCCTCCCTGGATCACAACCCGCATGAATTATCCTGTTCGTGCGATGTGCCCTCTGTGTGACCGATGTGTGACTTCTTTAACATCATCCTCGAGAAGATCGTGCGTAACTCACAAGTCAACACCAGAGGCACGATCTTCCAGAAGTCAGTTCAATTGCTAGCTTACGCTGATGATATTGACGTAATTGGACGAACACAGCGAGCCGTCAATGAGGCGTTTGCTGGCATTGAAGCGAAAGCGGCTAAAATGGGTCTAGTGGTAAATGAGGGCAAAACGAAGTACATGCTGTCATCAAGGAAGGACACACAACATCGATGTCTCGGACGGAGCGTCACACTAGGCAGCAGAAACTTCGAGGTAGTTAAGGACTTCGTCTAAACAGGGACAACAACATCAGTACCGAAATCAAACGCAATATCGCTCTTGCCAATCGCTGTTTCTTTGGGCTCAAGAGGCAATTGAGTAATAAAGCCCTCTCTCGAAGGACTAAGCCCGCTTTATATAACAGCTTGATCATCCCCGTCCTACTTTACGGCGCAGAATCTTGGACGTTAGCAAAGGCGGATGAGGAAGCCCTTAGTCTTTTCGAGAGAAAAGTTTTGCGTGCGATTTTTGGTCCTGTTTGCGTTGATGGCATCTGGAGGAGAAGATTTAATGACGAACTCTATAGGCTGTACAGCGACATGCGCCTGGTCAAGCGTCTACGGATACAGCGCTTAAGATGGCTAGGCCATGTAGAGCGTATGGACACCACTGCTCCGGCCCGAAAAGTCTTTGAATCCGAGCCATTGGGACAACGCAACAGAGGACAACCTAGACTTAAATGGCGCAAGTGGAGAAGGACCTCAACCAACTTGGAGTGCGCAACTGGAGACAGCTGGCGAAAGATCGTGCTGGCTGGAGAGGCATGTTGGTTGAGGCCCAGGTCCACCCCGGACTGTAGCGCCTGCACTCGTCGTCAAACCATGGGTTCCTTCTGGGTGGTGACGTGAAACCCAGCACATCAGTGGCAGCATCTTTGATGGCTTCTTGACAACGTTTCCATTCTTCTTCTATGCTTAGTGCAGGAAGCGTCGAACTCTGGGCGAGTTTCAGGGAGACTCGGTCGGCAAAGTTCCAAGCAATCAGCTGCGATTGTAACTTTTCGACGTCAAACCGTTTTGGCCTTTCTCGACTTCGTTGCTCT
Organism: Eristalinus aeneus; assembly: GCA_955652365.1. Lineage (NCBI taxonomy): Eukaryota > Metazoa > Arthropoda > Insecta > Diptera > Syrphidae > Eristalinus > Eristalinus aeneus. Next base: position 94,613,119 of record OY019131.1, read on the forward strand.
CTCGATACCTTGGCTACAACAAGGTGATGATCCAAGTCAATATTTGCACCTCGGAATCGAGAATATTGGAGGAGTGTCTGACGTCGATCGCAACGTGATCAATCTGGTTGACGGTTAATTGATCAGGAGATCGCCAGGTTCCTTTGTGAATGTTCAGGTTGTGGGAACCGCGTGCTAGCCACAGAGAGGTTTCGCAACGAGGCGAAGTCCAACAGCCTGAGTCCGTTTCCGGATGTGTTGTCGTGCAGGCTGTGTTTACCGATGACTCCAGCAAAGATGTCCTCCTTTCCCAGCTGAGCGTTGAAATCTCCTAGAACGATCTTGGTGTCATAGCTGGGGCATCGATCGTATGTTCTTTCTAGGAGATCATAGAAGTCATCCTTGATGTTGTCATCCTTCTCCTCTGTCGGGGCGTGAGCGCATATTAGAAAAGCTTTCGAATAGCATTTCTTAAATTGAATTCGACGTGTGTTTTATTTTTGACAAGTTTCTACACAAATTAAGCCCGCACTGCGACTGCTATACGCAGGCTTGTGCAAAAAGTCGTGAGACTGGAATGCCAGGGGGCCATACCGAGTATCCTCATTACTGTAGATTCAGATGAGAATGTGCCTTTATTCACGGACAATCAGTTGACATCGTTGTCAACAGAGGAAGAAAACCGAAACTATACTCTGCCGATGAACAACAAATAGTAAGATTAGTCAATCGTTACCCGTTTATGAATGCTAGGAAACTAAAAGAGGAGTAAAATTTACCCGTGGCGACATCAACAATAAGAAGAAGGTTGGTAAAGAAGAGTTCACCTGCCAGAAGTCCCAGAAAAGTAGCACTATTGTCAAAAATAAACCTACTAAAATCAAATTAGAGAAAGATTACCTGAAAGAATACCTCTCAATGGCGCAATATATTATGGACGGACGAATCCAAAATAGTTCTATTTGGTACTCCTGGGACCAGGACATTTGTTCGCATTCGAAAAAACCAAGAGTTTAAACCGGAATGTACTATTAAGACTGTAAAGCATGGCGGAGCAAAAAATTAACGTATGGGGATGGTTTCCTGGTACTGGTCCCGTTTTTTGAATAAGCCCGATGGCGACTGCTGGAGTTTATGTCACACAATGAGAAAAACCATGCTAAAAACCATGCAGAGCGGAATATGCCGCTTAGATGGATTCTACAGTAAGATAATGACCCCAAATATAAGACCAAACTGGCAAAAGAACTTTTCCAAAGCAAAGGAATTCAAGTAATGGAGTGGCCACATCTGTCTCCGGACCTGAATTCCACTGAAAACCTTTGGACAGATGTAAAGAAAGAAAGAAATGAAGCAAAACGGAAAGATACAAAACAGCTATGAGATGTTGTGCAGTTTGCGTAAAAAAATATTTCTGTTCAGCGAGGTCAGGCCTCAATCGACTCCATGCGACGACGTTGTGACGCTCTACTTTAAAATAAAAGGTTGTACGACCAAGTCCTAACCCAATGACAGAAACAAAATCAAGCAAGTTTACTATTCCATTGACTTCTACTCCGTATTTATGAATTTTTGCATTTGGTGTTATTAGGTCTGTTCCAATTGATTTGTGTACAGAAATTCGTAGTTTCGAATTCTCTCTTGCAGAGAGTAACTTTACTGAAACTTGTGAAACGACTTTTCGAAGAAATTCATAAACAGCTATCAGACATATGAAATGTCAGAGGTGTTTTTATTTTTGATTTGACACCCATCTGCTGCCCTGCTGTTGCTCACAGTTTTTTCCTCGGCCGCCGTGGCGTAATGGGTAGAGTGCGACGCTCACACGCCGAGGGGTCTAGGTTCGATTCCCAGTTCAACAGGAATTTTTCGAATTTTCCACGGCACCACCTCTTCCGAGCTGCTGACAAAACCCAAAGAGTAATAAATGTCTAAGAAAGCTTCTCAAACTTCGCCGTTCGAAGTCGGCAAAAAAGTGTAGGTCCCTTCTACTCTTGAGAGAACAGTAGCGCGCACAACACGAGTAGTTGATGAGCAAGCTAGGCCCTGGTCCCCATGTGGACTGTAGTGCCAACAATTATTATTAATTACCATCATTTGAATGTTTTGTACTTCCAAGAAATAATATTGATTCTTTTTTTGTTACTGGCGGTCCTTATATGTCAATCCCGGGACTTATTGAGTGATGTGTTACTTTGATACATCATTTGTGGTACGAGCTGTGTGACGCACGTGGCACGAGCTGTGTGACACACTGTGCCATCTTGTTAAAACCAAGGGTTCTTCACATCATGTTTGTTCAATTGATGAACGAAAACGGTCAGTACTCATGACTCTATAGCTTCCCCACCATTAACTGTAACCCTCTGGCCCACGTCGTTCTTAAATAAGTACGAACTAATGCTTATGGAATGCACACTAAACAGTACGTTTCTGTGGATCTAAAGGTGTCTGAACATACACTTGAGGACTATCTTCACTCCAAATACATCAGTTTTGTTCATTGGCGTGGCCTCTTAACTGAAAGTGATCCTCATCGCCAGTTAACGAAATTCGCTTACGCAAAAGTGTGATCAACGGTAATCTGATTTGGACCCATTCTCCGAATTTACGTCTTGCTTGCCTTAGGTACTTAGGAACTTGTTAGACTAGCAACGTATGAAGTGTCTGAGATTTGGCTTCCATTTCTGAGGGTCTCTGGGACCCAGCTTCCTTTAGTCATGACTAAGCTCTCTAGCGTCCGCCACTTGGCATCTATACCGAAGATTCGATTTTTCTCCTTGAAGACTGAGATTTGAAAATTTTCTGCGTTGGAACGTTGTTCTCCATTCGCTCGAAGTGGCTGAACAGATGTGATCGTCGGTTTTTTGCCTTCCAGGCTGCAACCATAGAATGTAGACTTTGCAGCTTTGTCTTCTTTCCATTCGCAGAGTGTAGACTTTGTGGTTATGTCTTCCTCCCTTTCGCCTTTCGCAGGCAGGGCCATATACAAAAATGCCAAACAAAGCTCAAAATAAATCACTTAACAAGTAACAAAACAGTTACCAACTGAAGAAATGTTGACAACTGAAAGTTTTATACCTCTAAGCAAAATACCCTTTACAACCAATCAGCCAACCAGTTAGAATCTGCTTGGCTGATAGACTCGGGCTCACTCGCACCTCAATCAGGGAACAGACTATCCATCGTGATGAGAGATAGGGAACTAGAGACCCACTTCTCGATCAGCAGCTTACGTTCAGCCACTTCGCACAAATTCTGCAACTCTGCAAGATTGTTGCCTGCAGTAATTTGGTCGATTTAATGGACCTGAACTGAATGGTTTCTTTGGCATTCCCTCAAGTTCAGGGATGAAGTGACCTTCCAAGGTCCTATGTCGTACTTGTCCCTGGCAGCAAGAGTGGCAGAGTTACGATTTGTTTCTGACAGTAGTTAATATCCTCTGGGACACTTGGTTACTTCGTTTGTAAGGCTCTCAAACATTCCTGACAAACGCCCTTCTCAGGCTCCTCCAAGAGGCTGGTGCTCTTTCCTTTTTTTGTATTTCCCTTATGTCCGCGATTCTGGACTCGCTATTCAACTCGTAAAAGAACAGTAGCGCGCACAACATGAGCAGTTGATGAGCAAGCTAGGCCCTGGTCCCCCTTTGGACTGTAGCGCCAACAATTATTAGGAATTCGTAGGGAGGGGAAATATTTTTCTCTCTCGTGAGCTCTCTCTTCTACAAAAAAATCAGCTAATGGAACGCTTTTTCGTAGTTTTTCGGGTAAATTCGTAGCAATTCAGAGCAACTGGAACGGACCTATTATTTCGCACACTCCGAAATTCGGTGTCATTCCGGATAACGGGCCTTCTTTAAGTACAGAATGCACTTAACCTCATCTTGTTGATGGGTTTTGCTACTACTGGAATAAGGATCTTGTACAGTAAATATGATGTGATTGAATGACGGTACAAAAAAATATTTAACAAAATAGTGACAAAGTCGAACATGGTCCAATTATTTTGCACAGTGCTGTAGTTCGAGGTGGAAGTGGGCAAGGGTTCACAAAGTGGACTAAGTTGAATATTCTTCACACAAACACACACACACAAACAAACTAAGTTGAATATTCTTCACAGCAAACTGTTGACCAAGGATGCCCTTTAAAGAATCAGATATCAAAATGCTAATTGGCCTTGCAGGAGGTGCGATTTGGCTCTTTAGACTTTCTTGTGGGACGTCTTGAAAGACCGACAGCAACACAAAACTTGAGGTGACACAATGTGGTTCGGAAAAGCCAGTCAAGTCAGTTCTCTTTTGCTTTTAATATAAATTTTTGTTCTTAATAAAAGTCACAATGACAATGTTAAAATTGGATGAGGAGACCTTAATCTTTTCGAGAAAAAGGTCCGCTTGCTATTCATGGTCCTTCTAACCTCTTGCTCCCTTACTTATTCCTGATCTCTTACATCCTTCTCTCTCTCCTTCTCTCTCTCCTTCTTTCTATTTTTCTTTTTGCTTGGTAGTTTTAATCAAAATGTACAGTGTAGATGAAAATATTACGCACACTATGGTAAATATTCTCTCAAATTATCGAGATGGTCTCAAAGTTTGTTTTCTTAATGCTCGTAGTTTGAATCAATGTAAATTAGATTATCTTAATTACACTTTCTCTAATTCTTGTGTGGATCTAATTCTTGTATGTGAAACTTGGTTTAAAAGTAATGTTCCTGATGTTCTATGCAAAATTAATAATATTTCGATTTTTAGAAATGACAGAATAACGCTTACAAAAGGTGGCGGTATAGCAATCTATTGTAAGACATCACTTAAATGTAAAATTATTTCTAAATCAACTGACGCGGAATGTGAATTTTTGATTGCTGAGGTACATGATGGTTTCATTAAATGTCTTGTAGCATGTGCTTATGCCCCTGCTCGCAGTTGTAGTACTCAACCCTTCTTTGCTTGCCTTGCAGAATATTCAGCTCAGTATGAGCATGTTATTGTTTGTGGTGACTTCAACGCTGACCTGCTCAAAGACAATGCTCGAGCTTTTCATATAAAAGACTCTACTCTCTCACTTGGGCTCACAATTTATAATACAATGTACCCCACGCGTTTTGCTAAAGGTGACAGACCCTTGTGATTTAGCTATAGTTTCTGACCCATCATCTATTCTTCTTTTTGACCAGCTTTCTTTAGACTACATTTCGGATCATGACCTCATCTTTTTCACTTACAATTTACAGTTTGAGCATACAGTAAATCCTCAAACCTTTTCATACAGAGACTATAAGTCTTTAAACAGAGATGTGCTTGAATTGGCTGCCCTGAACGCCCCATGGCTGTGTTGAGCTCTAGTATAGATGACAAACTAAATGCTTTTCAGAATATACTAGTTAATCTATTTGAACAACATATACCGCTGAAGACTGTCAAGATTCGTAACAAATGCTGTCCCTGGTTTACTGCTGAAGTAATGAATAGTATTAAACTGCGCAACCGCCTCTATACTAAATGGAAAAAAAGTCCTTCGAATTTCAACTGGAATGCTTATAAAATAGTGCGAAACCAATCAGCTGTTACTGTACGTAATGCTGAAAGGTTATTCTATGCTTCTAAGCTGAGTTCTTCACTTCCCCCTAAGAAGCTATGGAACAACCTACGACGCATAGGAGTAACTGATAGCAAGCATAATGGAAAATGTGTGATTGACCCAGATACTCTCAACAACTTCTTTCTTGAAAGCCAGTCTGAGGAGATTTGTTGCAACTCTGCTAATGTTTTAAGTTACACGGAGTTAAGACCCTTTGAAGTGGAAGCCGTCAGTGAAATTGAGGTGATTAATGCATTCAGGGAGACACGATCAAATGCTGTTGAGGAAGATGGAGTTCCTTTGAAATTTGTAAAAATAATCCTCCCTATTATAGTATCCCACATAACCCACATTATTAATCACTGTATTACTTCATCAACTTTTCCTAGATCATGGAAAATAGCCCGAGTTATACCTATGCTAAACGACTAAATTCATCCTCTCCTTCAGACTTTAGACCCATCAGCATTCTACCTTGCTTATCAAAAGTTTTAGAGAAACTCATAGCAAAGCAGCTGATTGAACATCTATCTCGTAATAGCCTACTGTATGAAGCACAATCTGGTTTTAGAGCTAATCACAATACTTCTACTGCCATAGTTAACATCGTAGAAGATATACGCCGAAACTATGACAAAAAACAGATTACACTTCTCTGCTTACTTGATTTCTCTAAGGCTTTTGATAAAGTTAATCACAAGCTACTTTGCTGGAAATTGAAAAATTTCTTTGCATTTGGTGATACAGCTGTAAGTCTTATTTCAAGCTTCCTATCCGATAGGTTCCAAAGAGTTGCTATCGACCCCCTTAATTTTTCTGCTCTCTTGCCAGTTAAAGTAGGTGTACCCCAGGGTTCAATTCTGGGACCTATTCTTTTCTCCATGTTTATCAACGATCTTCCGTCTGTATGTAATTATTCCACTGTCCATTTGTATGCTGATGATGTGCAATTTTATTTAGCAAAATGTCCTGACAACGTAGGTGAATTGATAGTTTTAATTAATAAAAGGCTTTTCAATATCCACAACTGGTCTCAAAAAAATGGATTGCATTTGAATCCGAAGAAGTCACAGGTAATTCCTGTTTCCAATTCGACTGTGTCCTTCGATAATTTGCCGAGTATAGTACTGGGTGGTGATACACTCAAAGTAGTTAATACTGTTACCAGTTTAGGTTTTATGGTCAATTCAAAGCTGTCTGGATACGACCACACAAATTTCGTTATTAGAAGAGTATATGGTTGTCTACGCAAGTTATGGTTGACCTCTTACTACACTCCACTTGATACACGAAAAAAACTTGTCCAAACCCTCATTCTTCCTTTAATTACTTATGCTGAAGTAGTATACAGTAAAGTTGATTCACTGTCTCAACGAAAACTACAGGTGGCATTTAATGATGCGGTCAGATATGTATATGGACTACGAAGATTCGATCATGTATCTCAGTATAGTAAGTACTTACTGGGAATTTCCCTAGATCACTTCATGGAAATGAGAAATTTGATATTTCTGCATCAAATAATTGTCAACAAGTCTCCATCGTATCCTTATAACAAACTTAATTTTGGTCGATCTATCAGAACACATACTCTTATACCATTTCATCACCTTTATGTAAATTCATCGCGACTTTTTTACATTCATGCTATTAAACTTTGGAACTCTCTACCAAATCACATAAGAACAATTTCTAATGCCAAGCGTTTTAAACATGCCATTTTCCTACACTTCTCTTCCCTTCCTTGAGTCCCCTTCCTAGAACCGTTTATTTTGTTTTTTATACTATTAGTTTTAAGTAATATGAACAATTGTATAACTTTCTGAATTTTTCACAACTTAGTACTATAAAAGACTCATGTCTTATTGTACCTTTATACTAAAAATAATAAATTGAATTGAATTGAATTGAAATTGTTAGCGTTGATGGCTTCTGGAGAGGGAGAGGATTCAACAACGAACTATTAGACAGCAAGTGCCTGTTCAAACGTCTCCGAATACAACGCTTAAGATAGCTGGGCCATGTGGTGTGGATGTCACTGTTCTGACCCAAAAAGTCATGGAATCCGAGCTGTTGGGAGACCGCAACCAGAGACGGGCTAGGCTGACGTTGCACACACAAGTGAAGAAGGACCTCAACCTACTTAGAGTGAAGAATTGGAGGAAAGATCGTTCTGGCTGTACAGGCACGTTGAATGAGGTCTAAGTTCATCCTGGATAGTTGCATCAGACCAAGAAGAACAAGAAAAAAAAGTGACGAATAATTTAATTTCGTTCACTTTGCGTTTTGAAAAGAAATTTGTATTTTACCCACCCTACGTTAAAGTCTGTGTCTGCCAAGAAATCCGAGTTCAACTGATCGACTTGAAAAGGGGATTGGACGTCGAGTGATTGGAATGCCTCTTAAGTCCTTTTAATGCGTATACCTAAGCCGACAAGATAAAACGTTTGTTGTGAAAGGCTGTCTTGCATATAGAAAGGTTCTCAATCATGGTGCTTTTAACCCTCCATTCCAGTCCATTTCTTACCGGTGAACTTAAATGCGTCATCGAGCGCCTAATGGCATTCGCTCACAGATTCTTAGGGCAGTGACAACAGTTGAGGTGTTTGTTTTAATGAATATTTCCTTGGGGTGGTAAAAAAGGCGCCTGCCTAGTTTTCGCTGTCTGACGCTAGCCAGAAATTGCGAAGCAAGTTTTTTTACGAATCCCGATAGGATCTACATCCATTGACTTAAGGCTGAATCATATAAAATTGAGGTTATTTGCAACAATTTACAACAACAATCAACAAGCCTGTAGATGGTAATAATTGTGCAGACTTATTTTCTTGACTCTACCGTGGATTCTGCTTAACAACAACTTGACGAGAGTGTTGGGGAAACTTCCGATCGAATGTTCTTTTGCCTCTCTAAATGTGTCCGGAAATGATAATGATACTCATGGGAAAACTATGCAGCATACGTATCTGGCAGTTCTGTTAAGAACAATCTGCGACAGCTACGTGAGAAGAGACATAGGGAAGATCTTATTGGGAGGAAACTAGCCTAGCGTCCCTGAAGAATTCCTAAACATTTCCAGAAGGACGATGGACAGCGATTCATTGTCGTTAAAGATTTCACCGAACCAAAGATGGGATCTAAACTATTCGGAGTTTTGTGTTTTTCTCTGCAATCAAGGAGTTTATTCGTATTTAAAAAATGTAACGTAGGGTAGATTTCTTACCCTACTATAATGATACCTAGGTGAGCATCAACACGAAAGTAGTTACGATGAGCCTTCTAGCCAAGGAGTGTGAGCCAGTCGGTCGGTCTTATGACAGGGCAGTAATCTCCGTACATCCCCGTATGAAAACTGTTTTTTTCTAATCACCACCTTTAGTGCAACAATAATCAACTTTTAGGCAACAATCGGAATCGGGACCACCAAAAAGCCTCTTTATCAATTTCCGTCACGCGCCGACTCAATCCAGCAATGCAACCGAAGGCTTCAGGGGTTGTCGTCATCTTGGACGTCCCTTCATCGTAGCCACGTTCTTCTACACTGTCGTCTAACAGAGGGCTTCCCGGCCGGTTTCCCTTCGCTCATGAGATCTGAGTGTCCTGACCGATATTTTGTCACGACATCTGCTTCAAGATAGATCGCGCACAGTTCGTAATTGGATTGAATCATCTGCGTTCACACACAGAGCCATTTCTACTCGATAAAACTTTTCTCTCGAAATGGAATCGAAAATCGAAAATCGGAATGCGTTATGCTATTTGTGAGTACTTCTAGAACTAGTCTTCTGGACAGCAACCGATTCGATGTTATAATGAGGTTTATCGACCTGAAAGAGCTTTGACGGCCTAAAGAAAGGTTTAAGCAGCCGCACGTATTTCTTCCTCCTGGTTGTTGTCGACTGTTACTGCGGAACCAAGTTAGCCGAAAGATCCAAGTGTTCTTCTCACAGACTACTTCACCATGTATTTCCTACAGGGATGTACAAGCCTCCAGTGATTTAGCGTACAACTGATGCACAGGCTAACTGATGTGTAGGCCCACTGATGTACGGGCACACTGGTGTACAGGCCCCCTACAGGTCCACTGATAACAAGGCCCATTGATGCACAGGCCCACAGATGTTTAGGCCAAATGTTGTGCAGGCCTCCTGAAGTGCAGGCCCCCTGAAGTGCAGGCCCCTGAAGTGCAGGCCCCCTGAAGTGCAGGCCCCATGAAGTGCAGGCCGCCTGAAGTGCAGGCCCCCTGAAGTGCAGGCCCCCTGAAGTGCAGGCCCCTGAAGTGTAGGCCCCCCGAAGTGCAGGCCCCCTGAAGTGCAGACCCCATGAAGTGCAGGCCCCCTGAAGTGCAGGCCCCCTGAAGTGCAGGTCTACTGATCCACAGGTCCACTGACCTACAGACCCCCTGATGTACAGGTCCACTGATGCACAGGCCCACTGATATACAGGCCCACTGGTGAACAGGGCCCCTACAGGTCCACTGATAACAAGGCCCATTGATGCAGGGGCCCACTGATGCACAGGCCCATAGATATACAGGCCTCCTACAGGTTCACTGTTAACAAGGCCCACTGATGCACAGGCCCACTAATGCACAGGCCCACTGATGCACAGGTCCACTGATGTTCAGGCCAACTGATGTGCAGGCCTTCTGAAGTGCAGGTCCACTGATCGACAGGCCCACTGACCTACAGACCCCCTGATGTACAGGTCCACTGATGCACAGGCCCACTGATATACAGGCCCACTGGTGAACAGGGCCCCTACAGGTCCACTGATAACAAGGCCCATTGATGCAGGGGCCCACTGATGCACAGGCCCATAGATATACAGGCCTCCTACAGGTTCACTGTTAACAAGGCCCACTGATGCACAGGCCCACTAATGCACAGGCCCACTGATGCACAGGTCCACTGATGTTCAGGCCAACTGATGTGCAGGCCTTCTGAAGTGCAGGTCCACTGATCGACAGACCCACTGACCTACAGACCCCCTGATGTACAGGCCTACTGATGCACAGGCCCACTGATATACAGACACTCTGATGTTTAGGCCAAATGTTATGCAGGCCCCCTGAAGTGCAGGCCCCCTGAAGTGCAGGTCCACTGATCAACAGGCCCACTGACCTACAGAAGCCCTTATGTACAGGCCCATTGATGCACAGGTCCACAGATGTACAGGTCTACTGATGCAAAGGCTGACTTATGTACAGGCCCACTCTATCTGGTTAAAGGGGTCGTGTGCAGCGACATATTGCGATGGTCACTTTTGTTGACACAATGAGGCTTTGTCTCTCAATCTTGTTTTCTCTCTGGAGAACGGCTAAGTTTACTGTGCACTTAGCCTCCTCGAGAGATAATTACACAACAGATTGCGTGTTTGAAAGTCACTTCAGCTGACCCCTTGTCAATCAAGCTGAAGAGGAGCAGCGCGCACGTTAAGCAATCAAAACATTACGCAATGAAAGTACTGAACCACCGGCAAGCGCTGACATCAGCAATAAATCCTCTGACATTCTCATGCGCAGTGCTTCCTTCTCGGGAAGTGATCCAAGAGGTACTCCAACCCCAGAATATGCACAACGAACAAAAGTTTATTTAAAAGAAAACAAAAACAAAAGGGAGGGAAGGTCCTTTTACAGTGGATCGTAGACCAGTTTGCAGAAGATGCCCCCTTTGGCCTGAATGATCAGTGCCTTCGGTTCCAGGGCCATCTTCTTGGGGGTCTTCTCGCAAGTTGTCACATAGTGATTTTTGAGGAAGTTGATGAGACCGATCTTCGCCTGAATGAAACCAAGACGCTCGCCGATGCAGTTGTGAGGACCCCTGCCGAAGGGCATGTAGCTGTAGGGCACCACATTGGGAAGGTTTTCTGGAGAGAAGCGCTCAGGGTCGAATTCGTCGGGATTTGCAAAGTACTGAAAAAAGAAGGACTCCGGTTATGGCTGAGTTTGAGGTGGCAGAGTTTCTTGTCTCACCTTGGGATCCCTTTGAATGGCATGGACGGGGATGTAGACGGGCATTCCGTGGGGAACTCCAAAGTCAACAATCGGCTTTAAAGAGTACTCGGTCTCGCCCTCGCTTAGAGTGCACTCTCTGTCCAGGAATGGAAGTGGCGGATACAACCGCAGGACCTCCATGATGACCATGTTGAGGTACTCCATCGAGCCAAGCGTGTCGTGGGAGATCCTGCCGTTGTTCTTGGCAAGGGCCTCCTTGATTTCCTGACGCAGGCGCTTCTGAATCTCAGGCTTCTTGGAGAGCTCGTAGAGGCCAAACGACATCGCCGACGAGGCAGTCTCAAAGCCAGCGTTGAAGAACACAGCCGCCTGAGCCACAAGCATGTCGTTTGTGATCTTCAGCTGACCGTCTTCCTCCTTGCTGTCCTCGGCGGCCTTTTGGAATCCAACAAGCACATCGATCAGGTCGTTTCGCTGCGTGCCAGTTTTCCGCCTCTCCTTCATCACGAAGTTGATCGTGTCCCGCAGGAATTTCGCCACGTCCTTGGAGAACACTTTGCACCCGAATATGGACGCCAGTCGTGGCAGGAAGAAGATGACGTCGAACTCGAAGGCTCTGTACAGCGTGAAGGTGAAGATTTTCCTTCCGTTCTGCAGAAACTCCGACTGGGGATCTTTCAAGCTGTTCGCCTGCACGCCAAAGGCAACCGACGCAATCACATCCGCTGTGTAAAGGCCGCTGATCCTCTTCACCTCCTCCACCGCAACGCCGTCCTTCGAATTTTTCGTCAGGGTGCAGAGGTACTCATCCAGTTGACAGCCAATCTACAAGGAAAGGACATCAGAGAGAGAGGAGGTGGTTGTGCACGAATTTACCTCTTCGATCAGCGGGAACATCTGCTTGAGCTTGCCGCTCGTGAACACAGACGTCAGCTTGGTGCGGAGCTCCCTCCAGTAGGGGTTCTTGATGAAGAAAAGGTTGTAGCTGCCGAGCGCGTCGCCGTGAGGATCACAGCTCGAGTACCTGTCAGAGAATTTGTGGAAGTCCTTGATGAGAATGGACTTCGCAAGTTCCAGGTCGCGAACGAGCAGTCCTGGCTTGTTCATGATGTATATGCCAACAACTGGTTGATTTTCGGCGTTCTTGTGATGGTACAGTTCGGCGATGTTGTCAGCTGGGCTGGAATTCATAAGGATCATGTCCTTGATGTTCCCGAAGATGAAATTTGGCGCAATGTGCGGCACATTCTTCCGCTTCCAGTAGGCGTAGTGATGCTTCAGCCAGAAGTGCAAGGCTGTGAGGACCGCCGAAATGAACAGCAGCCACTCGGCCATGTAAAGTGCCATAATGCACTGAAACGAGTAATTCACTAAATGCGTGCTAACTGCGCTCTGTATTCAGAGAACGTATTTATCACTGTCAATCACGAGTCACGGCAAACAACACTGATTGATTCGTCCGGGCAAACGCAAAACAAAACTGGCTCCGAATGATGGAATGCAGTTCGCGGGGGAGGGTGTACTGCGAACTTGGCTTTCGTTCAAAAATTGCACTCACCTGCGAGGCACTGATCACCGGCAAGTTGTTGCTCAATCGCCCCCTGTTGCGGACTGTTCCATGAACCGAAGCGACTACACTTTTATAGACTCGTCCGCGACGAGGTTCTTATCACAGAGTGGTTGTTTGGCGAGTCGCCGTGCTTGTGATGCTTATCACCTTGACTTTTGGTGGTGAGCTAGGGCTTATCTGGACCATTTAGCGCGAAATTCAAGTGAGGATGATTAGCTTAACAACCCACTAGCAGTTACTTTCCAGTGCAAACAATCTTAAGTCATTTTGAGGAGTGTGGTTGTTTTGTGTTTTTGTTTTTTTGATACTGCTTCGAATGAGGTGTAGACGCTGGAGTGGCTTTGGGTGCCGCATAGCGTGCGTTGAGTTTCAAGTGCGCCCAAGTTTTTCAATGATTACAAACCCATACACGGTGCCGTGTTGTTGACGCTGTTGTATAAGTGGAAAAAGCTTCTGCCGAGATTGGAAGTCATATTTGCTGTTCAGCAAAAATAAGTCTGTCTAACATCTGATACGGAGTATAACGATCGGCGAGAAGTCATAGATAGGAGGCTTATGTCAACACACACGAAAGCACTCGGTTGTCTGTCAATAGCTGCGAATAAATGACAGAGATGGATGCGCTGAAACGTTATCAAACGTTTTTAGTGTCTTATCGCGCGTTGCTCGTTAAGCGCGTGCCACTAAATGCGATCGCAGGTATATTTTCATTTAGAATCTGGCATGCCCGATGAGTGGAATCTCAGTGTCGTTTGCCCGGTCCACAAGAAAGGTGAGCTCTTTGACTACGCCAAGTATAGAGAGATCAGCCTTCTTAACATCGCATACAAGATCCTCTTTGGCGTATTGCCTGAGCGTCTGAAACCTTTTGTCCACAACCTGATAGGTCCCTATCAGTGTGGTTTCAGAGCAGGAAAGTTCACGATAGACCATATCTTCACTTTACGGCGACTCTTGGAAAGGACCCAAGAAGTACAAATCGACACTCACGTCGTTCGTTGACTTAAAGGCCGCATATGACGGTGTGCATAGAGACGAGCTATACAGTGCCATGTCTAGTTTTGCCATTCCTACCAAAGTCGTCAGATTGTGTAGGACGACGATGGATAACTCTCGCTGCTCCGCCAAGGTCGGTAACGAACTCACCGAGACCTTCAATGTCAAAAAAGGCTTTAGACAAGGTGACGCACTGTCATGTGACTTCTTTAACATCATCCTCGAGAAGATCGTGCGTGACTCACAAGTCTAATCCAGAGGCACCGTCTTCCAGAAGTTAGTTCAATTGCTAGCTTACACGGATGAAATTGACGTAATTGGACGAACACAGCGAGCCGTCAATGAGGCATTTGCTGGCATTGAAGCAGAATCGGCTAAAATGGGTCTGGTGGTAAATGAGGGCAAAACTAAGTACTTGCTGTCATCAAGGAAGGACACACAACATCGACGTCTCGGACAGAGCGTCACACTAGGCCGCAGGCACTTCGAGGTAGTCAAGGACTTCGTCTACCTCGGCTCCGTGGTAAACAACGACAACAACATCAGTACCGAAATCAAACGCAGAATCACTCTTGCCAATCGCTGTTTCTTTGGGCTCAAGAGGCAATTGAGTAATAAAGCCCTCTCTCGAAGGACAAAGCTCGCTTTGTATATAACAGCTAGATCATCCCAGTCCTACTTTATGGTGCGGAATCTTCGACGTTGGCAAAGGCGGATGAGGAAGACCTTATTCCTTTCGAGAGAAAAGTTTGTCCTTGGTCTTCTTTGGGCTGATGGCAGTTGGACGAGAAAACTTAACAACGAACTCTATAGGCTGTACAGTAACAGGCGCCTGGTTAAGCGTCTTAGGATACAACGCTTAAGATGGCTGGGGCTGTTGATCGTATGAACACCAATTCTCCAGCCCGAAAAGTCTTCGAATCTGAGCCATTGGAACAACGCAACAGGGGACGGCACAGGGTAAAAAGACACACACAAGTGGAGAAGAACCTCAACTGACTTTGAGTGCATAACTAGAGGTAGCTGGGGGAATTTCTCATTGGCTGGAGAGGCATGTTGGTTGAGGCCCAGGTCCACCCCGGAACCTGGGCCACAAGAACAACAACATCTAGGATTTTAAACAAACTTTCATGATTTCTTAGGATTTTATGGAATTATGATTGTTGCAGCCGTGGCGGTTTGGGTAAGTGTAATTCTCATACGCTGCAAGTGCCAGGTTCGACTTCGGGATTGAACACTTGTTTCTTTTTCATGGAACTACCCTTTTTCAAGTTGTTGACAAATGAAAAGGCGTCGTAGAAGACAAATGTCACTCAAAACAGGAACAGGCGCTAGAGAAGCTTGGTCCTGGTTCCCTTGTGGATTGTTGCATTTTCCTGTAACATTTGTTCAAGATTGTCGTCTGCCTTTCCTGCGCGTCAAAAAGGAGCACCAACAGCAGCACTGAAATCAAAACCAGAATCGCTCTTGCAAGTCGCTGCTCCTCTTGGCGATTTCAGTTTTCCACTTTGAAGCTGTCGTTTGTGCCGTTTTGATTTTTTTTGGGACAGAATGTGCTACTGTGAAATCAGCCATGACGTTCTTCCATTATTTTTCCTCAATTATAGGGTTTGTTTATTCTAAATAGTAAAGCCGTTTTTTTATAAAATGAGATTATTTTGCGCATATAAATATTCGATACACCCTGTGAAATTAAAATATGATATAAAATTATTGTTTTTTGTAAGTATTGTTAATTCCGATTTTTTTCAATTCAATTCAATTCAGTTTTATTATCGACAATACAATAGTTTACAAGGGTTGTATGTTTCTGCCAAGTCGAGTGGCCTTTCTGCAGAAGATTGTGTATCAATTGTTGACAGTTATGTTTACGTAAGCTTAGATTAAGATAAGTTAAGTAAATAAATAATAATATTAAGTAATAACTATTTTAACAAATTAAGGACAAATTAATTATATACCCGTATGAAGTGAGCGTCAAGATACAAATGTCTCGATAATAATAATAATAATTGTTGGCGCTACAGTCCAAAGGGGGACCAGGGCCTAGCTTGCTCATCAACTACTCGTGTTGTGCGCGCTACTGTTCTCTCACGAGTAGAAGGGACCTACAGTTTTTTGCCGACTCCGAACGACGAAATTTGAAAAGCTTTCTTAGACAGTTATTACTCGTTGAGTGTTGTCAGCAGCTCGAAAGAGGTGGGGCCGTGAAAAATTCGAAAAATTGGTGTTCAGCTGGGAGTCGAACCTAGACCCCTCGGCGTGTGAGCGTCGCACTCTACCCACTACGCCACGGCGGCCGTTAGTGAAAAGGATGGATAAAATTCGTCTCAATTTTGAGCCCTGTGGCACACCGTATTTGACTTCCTTTTCAGCACACCTTTCAGCGCTTCCTTATCAGCTATCTTCACTTAGATCGTTCTGTACATCAGATAACTTGTGAGCCAGTTTGACAGGACTCCACTTAATGCCTTCCTTCTAACACTTTCTACGAGGTTCCCACGTGTCAAAGTATGGAATGCTTTGCTAAAGTTGATAAATAACACGATTACGATTATTGAGGCCTGCATTGACGACATTTGTTAACTCCTTTAGCAGTGATTGGGTGCTCCTGCCTATTTGGAAGCCGTACTAATTCTGGTGTAGTACCTTACGTTTCAATGGAAAACAATTGAGACGATTAACAAGTACTTCTATCTGTTTTTCAATTGCAATCGGCTTCCTCTGAGAAGATGCTTTGCTGAAGTTGACTGCTCACCTGGTTTGACCTCTTTGTGTCGCAGACATGGACGATCTTTGTCGCTTGGTTGGAGAATTGGTCTGCAAATTTATCAACAATGGTTCTTAACTGGGGGCAGCCATGTTGGTTAAGGTCCAGTTCCACCCCGAACTGCAACTCCACACAAGCGGAAGTTTATTTTCAACAAACACCTGGACCGTCGACTGTCTGGAAAAAGGTTTAAGTAACGCCATCTGTTGCGCAGTTGTCGCAGACATAAAGCAATACGCCAGTCAGTCGGTAAGTCTTACCAAGTATACGTATATGAAGTGTGCGTCAAGATACAAATGCCTCGATAGGGAACATTTGTTGTGAACGAGCCCTTATTTGTTTTCGGCACGGTACACCTTCCCCGAAGCTTATAAATCAGTTTTTGCATCAAGAAGCATGTCAAAGAACATAACAAAGCGGCGGCGGATATATTCAATTCAATTTTTTTTGTTTACTATGACATCTGTGAAAAATATTTAGTATACATCAAGTCATTGAACAGACAACATCATATTTTTTCATCATTTCAGAATGTCGAATTTTGTACCAGAAAGTGATGATTTGCGGAAAGCATTAATTTTTTGTTTTCATTTGAAGAGAGGTGCTGCAGAGTCGCATCGAATGCTTGTCGAGGCATATGGTGATCATGCTCTATCGGAAGCAACATGCAAAAGATCGTTTCAACGGTTCAGAAATAATGATTTTGATGTGAGAAATGAAGAACGTGGAAGAAGCGCTTTGTTCATAGCCGGAAAATTCAAAAGACAAAAAGGCGAAAGGGAAATATTTGACAACCTTATACTCTCACTTTCAAACCCTTTAACTGATTATACAATAGTAAGTGAAAATCCTAAAAATTCACTTTCCTGGGTAAGTGAAAATAACAAAAATTCACATAGTGGGGTAAGTGAAAATCGCTTAAATGCCTTAGGCGGGTAGGTGAAAATCGCAAAAAATTCCTTACCCGGGAAAGTAAAAATCGCAAAAATACCTTAAGTTTTTGGAAGACCACCAAAAAAGTTTGAAGACGCCGAATTGCAAACGATATTGGATGGAGATTACACTTTGAGTCAAAAGCAAATGGCAGCAATGTAAAATGTTGCACAGCAAACAATTTCTGACCGTTTAAAAGCTATGGGAAAGATCCAAAAGTGTGGAAAATGGGTGCCGCATGAATTGAATGAAAGACAGATGGAAGACCGGAAAAACACTTGTGAAATTTTGCTTCAA
Source organism: Eristalinus aeneus (assembly GCA_955652365.1). NCBI lineage: Eukaryota > Metazoa > Arthropoda > Insecta > Diptera > Syrphidae > Eristalinus > Eristalinus aeneus. The sequence continues at coordinate 94,631,202 of OY019131.1, forward strand.
AGACACAAAAGAAAATCGGTTTTGCATCGGATCGTGTTGAATTATGTAATAGATGACAACCCTATGTCATAACTTTTGAATATATATTTGCGTTACATATTAATTACATATGAATTATACTCTTTCGTTAAATTACACACACGTTCATATTTACTAGTATATATACGACCGAACATCAATTTATTCTTTTTCTTTTTGTAAACTATTATTTCGCGTGTATTAAATATTTTGTTTACGAATCGTTGAACTAATCTTCTATTTACCCAACAGATTGTTACTGGCGATGAAAAATGGATTTATTTTAAGGATCCTAAACGGAAAAAATCATGGGTTAATCTGGGACAACCATCAACATCGGCTGCAAAACCAGATCGATTCGGCAAGAAGACAATGCTGTGTGTTTGGTGGGACCAGAAAGGTGTGCTGTACCACGAGCTCCTAAAACCTGGTGCAACCGTTAATACTGATCGCTACCGACAACAAATGATCAATTTGAGCTATGCATTGATCGAGAAACGACAGAATGGGCCAGAAGACACGGCAAGGTAATTTTGCTCCATGACAATGCACCTGCACACAAAGCAAAACCGGAACAGGATGCAATCAAAACACTTGGCTGGGAGCAGCTACCCCATACGGCGGATTCACCAGACTTGGCTCCTTTCGTCTACCATTTGTTTTCATCGATGGGACACGCATTGGCTGAGCAGTACTACGAGGAGGTCGAAAATTGGGTGTCTGATTGGTTTGTTTTAAAAGACGAACAATTTTATTGGCGTGGTATTCACAAACTGCCAGAAAGGTGGTCAAAATGTGTAGAAAACAATGGCCAACACTATGAATAAAATGTTTTCACTTTCCCATTTATAATTAGTGTTTTGTTTTCAAAAACAAAAAATCATTCATCAAACATCAACATCATCATCATTTCATACCGGTATACCCTGTCAGTAGCGGGACTTATTGAGTGATGTGCTACTTTGACACATCATTTGTGGTACGAGCTGTGTGACGCACGTGACACGAGCTGTGTGACACATTGTGCCGTCTGGTTGAAACCAAGAGTTCTTCACATCAAGCTTATTCAATTGATGAACGAAAAAGGTCAGTAGCCATGGCTCTATAGCTTCACCACCATTAACTGTAACTCTTTGGCCCACGTCGTTCTTAAAGAAGTACGAACTAATGCTTATGGAATGCATACTAAACAGTATGTTTTTGTGGATCTAAAGGTGTCTGAACATACACTTGAGGACTATCTTCACTCCAAATACATCAGTTTTGTTCATTGGCGTGGCCTCTTAACTGAAAGTGATCCTCATTGCCACTAAACAAAATTCGCTTACGCAAAAGTGTGATCAACGGCAATCTGATTTGGACCCATTCTCCGAATTTACGTCTTGCTTGCCTTAGGTACTTAGGAACTTGTTAGACTAGCAACGTATGAAGTGTCTGAGATTTGGCTTCCATTTCTGAGGGTCTCTGGGACCCAGCTTTCTGTAGTCATGACTAAGCTCTCTAGCGTCCGCCACTTGGCATCTTTACCGAAGATTCGATTTTTCTCCTTGAAGACTGAGATTTGAAGACTTTCTGCGTTGGAACGTTGTTCTCCATTCGCTCGAAGTGGCTGTGCAGATGTGATCGTCGGTTTTTTGCCTTCCAAGCTGCATCCATAGAATGTAGACTTTGCAGCTGTGTCTTCTTTCCATTCGCAGAGTGTAGACTTTGTGGTTATGTCTTCCTCCCTTTCGCCTTTCGCAGGAAGGACCATATACAAAAATGCCAAACAAAGCTCAAAATAAATCACTTGACAAGTAATAAAACAGTTACCAACTGAAGAAATGTTGACAACTGAAAGTTTTATACCTCTAAACAAAATACCCTTTACAACCAATCAGCCAACCAGTTAGTATCTGGTTGGCTGATAGACTCGGGCTCATTCGCACCTCAATTAGGGCACAGACTATCTATCGGGATGAGAGTTAAGGAACTAAAGACCCAATTCTCGATCAGCAGCTCACGTTCAGCCACTCTGCACAAATTCTGCAACTCTGCAAGATTGTTGGCTGCAGTAATTTGGTCGATTTAATGGACCTGAACTGAATGGTTTCTTTGGTATTCCCTCAAGTTCAGGGATGAAGTAACCTTCAAAGGTCCCATGTCGTACTTGTCCCTGGCAGCAAAAGTGGCAGAGTTACGATTTGTTTCTGACAGTAGTTAATATCCTCTGGGACACTTGGTTACTTCGTTTGTAAGGCTCTCAAATATTCCTGAAAAACGCCCTTCTCAGGCTCCTCCAAGGGGCTGGTGCTCTTTGCCTTTTTTTTATTTCCCTTATGTCCGCGAGAGAACAGTAGCGTACACAACACGAGTAGTTGATGAGCAAGCTAGGCCATGGTCCCCCTGTAGACTGGCGCGCCAAACAATTATTATTATTATTATGTCCAGCGATGTCGGTGGCCGTGGCGTAGTGGGTAGAGTGCGACGCTCACACGCCGAGGTGTCTAGGTTCGACTCCCAGCTCAACACCAATTTTTCGAATTTTTCACGGCACCACCTCTTTCGAGCTGCTGACAACACTCAAAGAGTAATAACTGTCTAAGAAAGGTTCTCAAATTTTGCCGTTCGGAGTCGCCAAGAAACTGTAGGTCCCTCCTACTCGCGAGAGAACAGTAGCGCGCACAACACGAGTAGTTGATGAGCAAGCTAGGCCCTGGTCTTCCTTTGGACTGTAGCGCCAACAATTGTTATTATGTCTAGCGATGCTTTAAATGCAGCTTGCTTTCCTAAACGCGGCTGCCTGCACAAGTTGCCAAACCAGAGGTTTTTCTTAGGAACCCAATGAATCAGTGACAGATTCCTCAGAGATACTTTGAAGTCGACTGTATCTCGCAGCACTTGTCCCTGGCAGTATCTCGCCGCGCGGCCAAGTTCTCTGAGATCTTCAGGGATACTCGATGGACAAAGTTTTAGAACTCTAACAACGTTCCCCACTCGTTGTCCACTCGTTGTCCAGTCGCTATTCATTCGTTGTCCCCTCGTTGTCCACTCCATTGTCCGATTGTTGTCCTAACCGTCACCGTCCCTATTAACTGGAATACTGCAACACAACAGAAAGGGGACTAGTCTCTCTTCATGCAATAAAAACGCGGTGACAAATGACGTGCGCCCTATTCAACTTACTTCGTCAGCCAGATTTTGTCTAGAAGCATGTGTCTGGGAGGCTTGTCCACTTTTGCCTGGACTGTATTTCGTGTATTTTAAGCAAATGAACACCACAACCTCTTCTCCCACAGTTAAAAACCGGAGCGGAGCTACCGTGAAGAGTCCTGCTCCCCAATTCACAATGTATCGTAAAATAAGTCCTTAGCTTTATTCCTTAAAAACTACATTCTTTGATCATAAAACTAGACCTACGATCAGCCGTCCTTTAAACCTTCACCAGGGGATCACGAACAATTCTGCAGAAGATGCCCCCCTTCGACTGTATGATGAGCGCCTTCGGGTCCAGCACCATCTCCTTGTGGGTCTTCTCGCAGGTGGTCACGTAGTGATTCTTTAGGAAGTTGATGAGACCAACTTTGGTCTGCAGGATGCCGAAGCGCTCGCCAATGCAGTTGTGCGGCCCCGTTCCGAAGGGCATGTACGTGAACGGAGTCAGCTTTTGCTTGTTCTCGGGCGAGAAGCGCTCTGGATCGAATTCACTGGGATTCGGGAAGTACTGGAAGGGAAATCAAATGTGTATCAAAGTGGAATGGCACACGCAGCTCACACTTACCTTTGGATCTCGCTGGATGCCATAGATTGGAATGTACACGGGCATCCTGTGTGGAACTGCAAAGTCGCTGTGCGGCTTCAGGGAAAAGCCGGTCTCTCCTTTGGACAGAGTGCACTCCCGGTCCAGGAAAGGCAGCGGTGGGTACATTCGCAGAACCTCCGAGATGACCATGTTCATGTACTCCATTTCGTTGAGCATGTCGTACGTCACCTGGCCATTGTTCGCTTCCAGAGCGTCCTTGATCTCCTGTCGGAGTCGTGTCTGGAGCTCGGGCTTCTTTGACAGCTCGTACAGACAAAATGACATCGTGGACGACGAGGTTTCGTAGCCGGCAGTGAAGAATATAGCAGCTTGGGCCACGATGACGTCGTTGTTCTTGAGAATGTTCTCTTTGCCGGACTCGGCTTCGGCTGCCTTCTTGAAGCCGACCAGTACGTCGATCAGGTCATTCCTGGTGTTTCCGTTCTTGATTCTCTCATTCATGACAAGGTTGATTGTGCTCCGCAGGAACTTCGTGGACTCCTCCGAGAAGACCTTGCATCGCAGCAGTTTGACGAGGTGTGGCAGGAAGAAGATCGTGGAGAACTCTATGGCTCTGGGGATGGTGAAGTCAAAGATGCGCCGCCCATTGGTTCTGAAGTCACCCTTGGGGTTCTTGAGGCTGTTCGCCTCCACGCCGAAGGCCACAGTGGCGATGACGTCGGTAGTGTAGAGGGCGTTGATTTCCTTCACCTCCTCAATACAGCTGTTGGTCTTCGGATCCAATGGAAGGGAACACAAGTAGCTGTCGAGTTCCTTGCCGATCTGTCAATGAAAAGTCACGTGAACTGCATTTTGGGAATGAATGGCAGTTCCTACCTGATCGACAAGGGGAAACATTTGCTTGATCTTGCCACTGGTGAAGACCGGCGTCAACTTGGTCCTCAGATCCTTCCACGAGGGGTTCTTGATGAGGAACAAATTGTTCGATCCTAGGGCGTCTGCGTGGGGATCCGACGAGGAGTAGCGGTCGGAGAACTTGTTGAAGTTCTTCACCAGAATCGATTTAATCACTTCCGGCTCGCGAATCAGCAAGGCTGGCTTGTTGAAGACGTGTATGCCCAGAATAGGCTCGTCCTTGGCCACCTTGTGATTGTAGAGGTTGGTCAAGTGATCAGCACAACTTGTGGACATCAGAACCATTTCCTTGAGGTTGCCGAAGATTGGGTTCGGCTCGATGAACGCCACGTTCTTCCTGCGCCAGTAGGCGTAATGATGTTTTACCCATAAATAGATGGCCACCAGAGATGCAGCCCCGAGTAAAAGGATTTCGTTGACTGCGAACATTGTTGCTGGAGGAGGATACGGAGCTGGTGGGTGGAAGAAAAAATTGAATTTAAGCAGTCTTTAAGTTCGTTGCAAAATCTAGAATTTTTCGGCAAATCTTTTGAAGTCAAAAGTTCTGATATTCGGAACGGTGGCGGGAGAAGGGAGCTCAAACCTGGAAAGCGTCCACAAAACGAGCTATTTGGAGCTCTACGTGCTTTGTAGTCTGCATGGAGAAGCTACATTCTTAAGAAAATGTCTTTTGAGCAGCAGCAGTCGCTGTTTTGATTTTCGGTGCTTAATTATGCGGCTCACCCGCCCAAGGTATGGATTCGACTCCCTGCCGAACACATCGAATTTTTTACGGCACCGAGCTGCTAAAAACACTTAAAAATGAATAACTGTCAAAGCTTCTCAAATTTCGTCGTCCTGAGTCGGTAAAAAAACTGTAGGTGCCTTCTGCTCGTGAGAGAACAGTAGCCCGCACAACACGAGTAGTTGATGAACAAGTTAGGCCCTGATCCGCCTATGGACAGTCGTGCCATCCAATTATTGAGTGTGCGGGTATCGCTCATATGAAGCGTCGGAGAAATTCCCGAGTGTTTGCTTTTGTTAGAAACATTTACAGACTGTCAAATGCGTCACGAAATGATGTGTTTTATCTTGAAACGAGGATTGCACCTCTCTTCCTGGACACAATTACGTAACGAGAGCCAAGAGATGAAGAGGCATGTTGGTTGAGGCCCAAGTCCACCTTGGATTTTAGCACCAATTAAAGAAGAAGACGCAAGAGGTGTAGCTCTAAGATGTGCAGGCATGCATGTCTTCCACTAAATTGGACGGCAGACTTGTCTTTCTCCCGGGACACCAAGGAATCATGCGAAACATAATTGACACTGGGCAAGGATCAGTATACGTACTTATAGGAGTCGAACCCACATTGGGACTGCCTGCAAGTCTGGCCAGGAAAATTGGCAGCACCCTCCAGGGGGCAGCTTGACCAACGCCATCCATGCTGTCAAACGCCGGAAGGAAATTCATGTCATTTCTGCTTCTTCTTCTTCTTCTTCTTGTGGCGCTACAGTCCGGGGTAAACCTGGGCCTCAACCAACATGCCTCTCCAGCCAGCACGATCTTTCGCCAGCTGTCTCCAGTTACGCACTCCAAGTTGGTTGAGGTCCTTCTCCACTTGTGTGCGCCACTTTAGTCTAGGTCGTCCTCTGTTGCGTTGTCCCAATGGCTCGGATTCAAAGACTTTTCGGGCCGGAGCAGTGGTGTCCATACGCTCTACATGGCCCAGCCATCTTAAGCGTTGTATCCGTAGACGCTTGACCAGACGCATGTCGCTGTACGGCCTATAGAGTTCGTCATTAAATCTTCTCCTCCAAATGCCATCAACGCAAACAGGACCAAAAACCGCACGCAAAACTTTTCTCTCGAAAAGACTAAGGGCTTCCTCATCCGCCTTTGCTAACGTCCAAGATTCTGCCATTTCTGCTGTAGAAGGGAAAGACTGCAGACGGTTTTTGCCATGCTAACGCGACACTTTACATTCGTTAAGCTTTTAAGTGTGTTTTGACTTAGTGATTAAGCTCTCTGCGGGGCACAGTCCGGCAGCTCCATAGATATCAGTGCGCGAAAGGTCACTTTCAAGTCTTAGGTAAGCAAGAAAAAGCTGGTTTTTATTTTCATAAAGTCTACAGTATTTCTGATAAGAAAAATGCACTTTCTTTTGTTTTCATGTTTTGCACTGAGATAGTAAAGCCATCAAAGTTAGCAAGTTAGCAGTGGAAAATGCAATTGAAGGAAAGATAAGAATGTGCAAAATCTTAAAAAATGAAAAACAACAATTGTATAATCAGTTAAGGGATTTGAAAGTGAGAATATAAGGTTGTCAAATATCTCCCTTTCGCCTTTTTGTCTTTTGAATTTGCCGGCTATGTACAAAGCGCTACAGAGCTCGTATCTGACAATACTATACAACATTTGAAAGGCCTTGACATATTTACAAAACGACGCTATGCGTGATTAGCTTGGGTATTGCTTTCAGCAGTTTTAGACGTGTAAACATGGAGTTCACTAACGCCGAAATTCGCGCTATTTTAAAGTTTTTCTTCGTTAAAGGCAAATCCACTAGAGAAACGTTCCGTGAGGCTAATGGTCTTTTGAGAGATGGTACTTTATCACTTCGAACCGCGGAGGAATGGTTTCGACGATTCAGAGCCGGTGAAAACGACGCCATGGATAAGCCAGCCGGCGGAAGACCTGTGGCGACGAATACCGATCGAAACATGGAAATCATCGAGTTAGACCGGCATGTGGCATCTCGTGACATCGTCCAGGAGATGGAAGATAGACACCAAACCATTTCAAACCATCTGCAGAAGGATGTATACAAAAACAAGTTTGGGTGCCGCATGATTTGACGCAAAAAAAACCTTCTGGACCGGATCAACGCCTGCCATATGCTGCTGAAACGGAAAGAACTCGACCCATTTTCGAAGCGGATGGTGACTGGCGACGAAACTGGATCACATACCACAATATCAAGCGAAAACGGTCGTGGTTGAAGACCGGTGAATCGTTTCAAACAGTGACCACGCCGGGATTGACGGCCAGGAAGGTTTTGCTGTGTGCTTGGAAGGATTCGTGAGATTGGAATCATCCACTATGAGCTGCTCCAATATCGCCAGACGCTTAATTCTACCATCTACTGCGAACAACTAGACCGTTTGAAGCAGGCGATTGACCAGAAGCGTCCAGAATTGGCCAACAGGAAGGGTTTGGTGTTCCACCAGGACAACGCCAGACCACATACTTCGTTGGTGACTCGTCAGAAGGTTCGGGAGCTCGGATGGGAGGTCTTATCGCACCCACCATATAGCCCGGACATGGCGCCGGGTAATTACAACCTGTTCCTGTCCATGGCGAACGCTCTTGTTGGTGTGAAGTTGAACTCAAAAGAGGCTTGAGAAAAGTGGCTGTCCGCGTTCTTCGCAAATAAGGAGGAGGGCTTCTACGAGGAGGTATTATGAAGTTGCAGTCTAGATGGAAACTGATTACCATGTGGACTGTAGCGCCAACAATAATTATTATTGATCATCCCAGTCCTACTTTACGGCGCGGAATCTTGGAAATCTTGGACGTTAGCAAAGGCGGATGAGGAAGCCCTTAGTCTTTTCGAGAGAAAAGTTTTGCGTGCGATTCCTGTTTGCGTTGAGGGCATTTGGAGGAGAAGATTTAATGACGAACTCTATAGGCTGTACAGCGACATGCGCCTGGTCAAGCGTCTACGGATACAACGCTTAAGATGGCTAGGCCATGTAGAGCGTATGGACACCACTGCTCCGGCCTGAAAAGTCTTTGAATCCGGGCCATTGGGACAACGCAACAGAGGACGACCTAGACTAAAGTGGCGCACACAAGTGGAAAAGGACCTCAACCAACTTGGAGTGCGCAACTGGAGACAGCTGACGAATGATCGTGCTGGCTGGAGAGGCATGTTAGTTGAGGCCCAGGTTTACCCCGGACTGTACGACCACAAGAAGAAGAAGATGAATAAAGACGCCGCATAGCGTCGACGTCCCAGCGAGTTGATTGACTTTACAACATTATTATTTCCAATATGTCTTATCGCCCGATGTTTACTTGGAAGGTTCAGGGAGGTCTTGTTGGTTAAGGGCCTGATACGAGCGTTGAACTCAAGCTTTAGGCGAATAAATGCCTTTTAGATTGTAGACAGATAAAAAGAAGTGAGTGCAAGCTTTGCAAATAAATGATATGGTACGGATCAAGCTTGATATATAGCTGAGCTGTAAAGACAAAATTGGTTCTAAGTGATATGTTCTAAGCGATTTTCTGAAATAATGGTTCGTAGAGCTTCATCAGAATGCTGATTCCCTTCTATCGTGCTGGCTGGAGAGGCATGTTACTTATTGTATACTGTATTTATTTTAAGAATCCTAAACGGAAAAATCATGGGTTAATCTGGGACAACCATCAACATCGACTGCAAAACCAGATCGATTCGGCAAGAAGACACTGCTGTGTGTTTGGTGGGACCAAAAAGGTGTGGTGTACCACGAGCTCCTAAAACCTGGTGAAACCTTTAATACTGATCGCTACCGACAATAAATGATCAATTTGAGCCATGCATTAATCGAGAAACGACCAGAATGGGCCAGAAGACACGGCAATGTAATTTTGCTCCATGACAATGCACCTGCTCACAAAGCAAAACCGGTTCAGGATGCAATCAAAACACTTGGCAGGGAGCAGCTACCCCACCCGCCGTATTAGCCAGACTTGGCTCCTTCCGACTACCATTTGGTTTCATCGATGGGACACGCATTGACTGAGCAGCACTTTGATTCCTACGAGGAGACCGAAAATTGGGTGTCTGATTGGTTTGTTTTGAAAAACGAACAATTTTATTGGCGTGGTATTCACAAATTGCCAGAAAGTTGGTCGAAATGTGTAGAAAACAATGGCCAATACTTTGAACAAAATGTTTTTACTTTCCCATTAATAATTAGTGTTTTATTTTATGTGATATATATAGGTTAAGCGGTATGAAACGAACCCACAGTCCGGGGTGGAAATGAACGTATATAATGGACTAGTTTTTAAGCTTCTTCTTCTTCTTCTGGCGCTACAGTCCGGGGTGGACCTGGGCCTTAGCCAACATGCCTCTCCAGCCAGTACGATCTCTCGCCAACTGCCTTCAGTTGCTCACGGTTATAGTTCGGGCTTGGAACTTTTACGTGCTGTGATCCCAACAGCTTAAGATAAATTGAATCTGTTCCATGTGCGAAGACTGTTAAAAACTACATTCTCTGTTGGCCAAATTTGAAGCCATACGTCCTTGCTTCACGCTTTACATGAATTTTTAGATTTACTTCACTTTCTTTTATCGGATCTTAGAGCTTTGTTGTCGTTCTCCTTGTTCTAGGCTACAAGTGCGGTTTCAAAAGATGGCGCCACCTGCAAGTTGTGGGTGATCTTGGAATTGATTACCTACTTCATTGAAAAGGTGTGACATTTTACAAAACAAAAATTTGTATGCATCAGCTTCTTTCAATGACGACAACATTGCTTTTTGCCTCTTCAAAAATGTCCGCATTTCTCTTATTTGCGGGAATTTTTGATTTTCATTTTAATTGGAAGAAACGTGCAGCTGAAGAAGTTTATGGTGAATCTGGTCCGATGTATAAATCATGCAGCAAAAACTTTCGACGCTTCAAAGGTGAATATTTTAGCATAGATTACACAGAGCGTACTGGCCAGTTCAAAAAGTTTGAAGATAAGAATTCGAAGGGTTTACGGAAATCAGATCGAAACAGGAATCGTTGGAAGTGACTCAGCAAACAATTTTAAATTTGGATTCATTCAAAAACAAGAAAATTGGATGCCGTACGAGTTGAAACCCAGAGATATCAAAAGGGAATTTGGTTTGGAAACTGGTTTTTGAAAGCAGCTCAACGAGAGCTGTGTACACTGAACTTCAATGCTCCTGGTTTTTTTTGGCTAATTTTACATATCATTTTCAATGAAACTGGCCACCGTAGTGTAGAGGGTAGAGTGAAAAACTCACACGCAGCAGGTCTAGGTTCAATTCCCGACTGAACACCTCGAATTTTTCACGCCACCACCTTTTTGAGCTGCTGACAACGCTCAAAGAGTAAAAACTGTCTAAGAAAGCTTCTCAAACGGAGTCGGAAAAAAAACTATAGGTCCCTTCTACTCGTGAGAGAACAGTAGTGCGCAGAACACGGGTAGTTGATGAGCAAGCTAGGCCCTGGTCCCCTGTGTACTGTCGCGCCATACAATAAAAATAAATAAAGCGTCACACTAGGCAGCAGAAACTTCGAGGAAGTCAAGGACTTTGTCTACCTCGGCTCCGCGGTAAACAACGACAACAACACCAGTACCGAAAGCAAACGCAGAATCACTCTTGCCAATCGCTGTTTCTTTGGGCTCAAGAGAATTGAATAATAAAGCCCTCTCTCGAAGGACTAAGCTTGCTTTATATAACAGCTTGATCATCCCAGTGTGGGCGCCGTGGCGTAGTGGGTAGAGTGCACAGCTCACACGCCGAAGGGTCTAGGTTCGACTCCCAGCTCAATACCAATTTTTCAATTTTTTCACGGCATCACCTTTTTCGTGCTGCTGACAACGCTCAAAGAGTTATAACTCTCTAAGAAAGAGGTTCTCAAACTCTGCCGTTCGGTGTCGGCAAGAAACTGTAGGTCCCTTCTACTCGTGAGAGAACAGTAGCGCGCACCACACGAGAAGTTGATGAGTTGAGGTCTCCTGTGGACTGTCGCGCCATACAATTATTAATTTATTTTCAAAGAAAGCCTTTTTTGGTTTGAATTTATGGTTCTTAGTTTTCATCAAAGAGATTGGTTATGAAAAACCGCCAAAATGTGCGAGCATATAAATTAACTTTTACACGTTACATGCCCGCATTCGCTTCTCCATTTAACAACAACCACAAAAAGAATGCCAGGTGTGGAGACATTCAAAAACAGTCACACTAGATTGAGGCTTACCAGTGGAAGAAAATAATGTTAATCTTGATGTTCTTCTTCATTTGTAGCCACACACAAGATTTCGGCTAACCTTCAACAACTCCCGTCCCTTGCCGTACTCCGAACAGACATGAGAAGGACTTTAATTTGCTTGGCATATATGGGACCACGTTTGAGATAATTATCAAAGTACGCAATGGCTTACGATGTAGCGGTAGAACTATAGAACCAACGAATTCCAGACGCACATCACGTTTGCGTAGAAAACAGAGTTTCGATTAGAATTTAAAAAGTCTGAGGAGACCCAAAAAAGCAAATTTTTTCCAACAGAATCTCAGAACACGAGGATAATTGGACACTTGTTCAAAGGATTTCATCTTTTCACACACTTTTAAGGATTCAAAGCTCATTTTCTATGTTCCAAAAGTTCACTTTCTAATTTTTCGTTGAATATCATATTGAATCAACTTTCTAACTCACACAAAATATATTCACTTTCTTCGGAATTTCTTTTTCTCGGTTTGGCGCATCCTTTCGAATTTTCCTTTTATTTTCCCACACAATCCCTACTCCAATAATCACTTCAAGCCACAAGGAAAACAAAGCAAATGTCCAGCACAATGATCATTACTTACATTCAATGTTCCGTTGGTTGTAAGCTTTATTCTCTAACTAACCCTCCGACCGGCACGCGAGTCATTTTTATAGACTGCCGTGCGATCAAGGTCCTACGGTTATCGAAGCTACTCTATTATCATCTGTCTGATTCTAAAAAAGCACTCATCACTTGGATCGCCTTTAAGGCACGATTAAGTATTTTCAAACGGGTCTTGTATTGTATTAGACCCACAGGTGATTCTTTACGCGACGAAGGGGAGCTTCTGATTGTAGACATAGCCATTGCTTCGCTGCGAAACGTGTTTTCCCCACGATTCTACGCAGACGTATTTGTGTCTGAATACTCTGTCTCTTGACTGAAGTTCATCGTTTATATTTACCACACGAACGAAGGGAACGTATGCAGAATTGCTTGTACTTTTATCGTATATTCTCCCTACCCGATCGGAAGCTTTTGGAAACCAAACCAAAACGAGTTACTTGGCGGACTCGATTGGAGGGAATGTATGGTTTAGCGAATGCTTCGCAATATTGTTGAAACGTAGAAAACTAAACTGTTTGGCTTTAGACACCGGTGCATTGATACTTAGTCAATGTGTCACAGGAGTTCTTATCATTAAGCAATTGTCGATTATTGCAACTGATTAAGACATATGGGTCAAAGCACGCCGCCTTCAATCAGTTTGTTGTTCTCAGAGGTATTGAAAGTGCAAGCAAACTGGTTGAGAAAGAGGCAAAATTATCCTCAAGAAAGCACTGGAACAGGTCAGATGGAGCTCCTGCAGAGAGGTGCTATTTTTAATTTGCATTCGTGCTCTGTTTTAAATTTTGAATTTCACTGTGCTACAATAATCCGTTTTTCATTTTTTTTTTTTTGTAACGTTAAGATTTGACATCAAATGAAGGTTACTGCCTGGTAGTACAATGGACCAGTAGTTGAGTCTGAGCACTCCCAACTCCCAACCTCCCAAAAAAAAGAACATGTTTTCCATTTAGACTGATCATCATGCTGAGGAAACATTCACTTTTTGACAGATGCTCGTTTGGCTCGTGTTTGATTTATAGCGATTTCGGAAAATAAACAAGAGGGCCAAATTGTGTGTCAAAGAGGGTGCAAGGAACTCAAAAAACTTTTCAAATGTTGGCTGTGCCATAATGTGAGGCAATCTTTAACCATTGTAGGGCTTATCGGTAGTGCTGAGAATACGTCAAGAACTGACAAAAGTACTGATGAAGTGAGGTAAATACTATTGACCATTTGCCGAATAATCGTCAGAAACTGTGCTGAGGACTTTACTCCACCCTCTGTTACAACGCTCCTGCTCAAACACCATTGCTTGGCAGTGAAGTGGTAATGAGGTAATGTGTGCAAGATCGCCCCTGAAGTATTAAATTACGGTTTTCTAGGAAATAACTCAATTGATACTTCAGGATTTGATTTTACAACTCCTAATACTGCTTTTGTCAATCAGGTTGACTTTCGGGCGGTAAATGAAGTTAAAATCGCTCGTTACGTGATGAGCATACCAGGCATACCTGTATGAACTGCCTGGTATGTTTTGAAAACAAAACACTAATTATTAATGGGAAAGTAAAAACATTTTACCAAAGTATTAGCCATTATTTTCTACACATTATGACCACCTTTCTGGCAATTTGTGAATACCACGCCAATAAAATTGTGCGTCTTTTAAAGCAAACCAATCAGACACCCAATTTTGGACCTCTTCGTAGGAATCAAAGTGCTGCTCAGCCAATGCGTGCCCTATCGATGAAAACAAATGGTAGTCGGAAGGAGCCAAGTCTGGTGAATACGGCGGGTGGGGTAGCTGCTCCCAGCCAAGTGTTTTGATTCTATCCTGAACCGGTTTTGCTTTGTGTGCAGGTGCATTGTCATGGAGCAAAATTACCTTGCCGTGTCTTCTGGCCCATTCTGTCGTTTCTCGATCAATGCATGGCTCAAATTGATCATTTGTTGTCGGTAGCGATCAGTATTAACGGTTTCACCAGGTTTCAGGAGCTCGTGGTACAGCACACCTTTCTGGTCCCACCAAACACAAAGCATTGTCTTCTTGCCGAATCGATCTGGTCTTGCAGTCAATGTTGATGGTTGTCCTAGATTAATCCATGATTTGTTCCGTTTAGGTTTCTTAAAATAAATCCATTTTTCATCGCCAGTAACAATCCGATGCAAAACCGAGTTTCTTTCGTGTCTTTGAAGCAAAATTTGACAAGTGTTTTTTCGGTTTTCCATCTGTCTTTCATTCAATTCATGTGGCACCCATTTTCCACACTTTTGGATCTTTCCCATAGCTTTTAAACGGTCAGAAACGGTGAGTTTGTTGTGCAACATTTAACATTGTTGCTATTGACTCAAAGTGTCATCTCCATCCAATATCGTTTGCAATTCGGCGTCTTCAAACTTTTTTGATGGTCTTCCAAAAACTTAAGGTATTTTTGCGATTTTTACTTTCCCGGGTAAGGAATTTTTTGCGATTTTCACTTACCCGCCTAAGGCATTTGAGCGATTTTCACTTACCCCACTATGTGAATTTTTGTTATTTTCACTTACCCAGGAAAGTGAATTTTTACGATTTTCACTTACCCGAGAAAGTAAATTTTTAGGATGTTCACTTACTATTGTATAATCAGTTAAAGGGTTTGAAAGTGAGAGTATAAGGTTGTCAAATATTTCCCTTTCGCCTTTTTGTCTTTTGAACAAAGCGCTTCTTCCACGTTCTTCATTTCTCACATCAAAATCATTATTTCTGAACCGTTGAAACGATCTTTTGCATGTTGCTTCCGATAGAGCATGATCACCATATGCCTCGACAAGCATTCGATGCGACTCTGCATCACTTTTCTTCAAATGAAAAC
Organism: Eristalinus aeneus; assembly: GCA_955652365.1. NCBI lineage: Eukaryota > Metazoa > Arthropoda > Insecta > Diptera > Syrphidae > Eristalinus > Eristalinus aeneus. Next base: position 94,646,313 of record OY019131.1, read on the forward strand.
AAAAAATTAATGCTTTCCGCAAGTCATCACTTTCTGGTACAAAATTCGACATTCTTAACACGATGAAAAAATATGATGTTGTCTGTTCAATGACTTGATGTATACTAAATATTTTTCACAGATGTTTGTCACAACAAACACACAAAAAAAAAATAAGGGCTCGTTCACAACAAATGTTCCCTATCGAGACATTTGTATCTTGACGCTCACTTCATACCGGTATACCGAATAATAATTGCTGGCGTGACAGTCCGCAGAGGGACCAGGGCCTAACTGGCTCATCAACTACTCGTGTTGTGCGCGCTACTGTTCTCTCATGAGTAGAAGGGACCTACAGTTTTTTAGCGACTCCGAACGGCGAAATTTGAGACAGTTATTACTCTTTGAGTGTTGTCAGCAGCTCGAAAGAGGTGGTGCCGTGAAAAATTCGAAAAATACCTAATGTTGAGCTGGGAGGTGAACCTAGACCCCTTGGCGTGTGAGCGTCGCACTCTACCCACTACGCCACGGCCACCGACATACCGGTATACCTGGTAAATGTAAATATATAAGTTTCCACCTCTACGCGAATGATGTTCAACTCTATTTATCGCTTCCATTTGATAAAGTCAATGTAGTCACTTGCCGACTTAATGAGGATCTATTGGCGATATGTGAATGGGCCTCCAGAAATGGACTTTTACTAAATGTTAGGCTATTCCTATCGCTGTTGGTCCTTTGAGTTTGAACATATTCCTGATATCTTCGTTTCTGGGACAAGACTTAAGCTGGTTGAATCAGCAATTAGCCTTGGCTTTGTCATCAGTCAAAACTTATCGTGTCGGAATCATATGAATGTTACAATTAGCCGTATTTTTGGCTGCCTGCGGAAGCTATTGATATCTGCAAGTTTCACTCCCTTTGGGGCACACCGAAAACCTGTTCAAACGAAGGTTGTTGCCTACGAAGGTTACCTTTTATATTCCGGAGTTGGGCAACCCTAGTGTTGCAATCTGGCAAACTGCCAGCTCTATCGTAAAGTTTGACATTTTTGAGGTTATACGTACTCAGAACGTTTTGACATACGAGCGCTATGTGTGTTGTTTGCAATAATTTAAAAGATTCATCTCGCCCAAAAAATTGAACTAAATCGTGAAAATTTTCGTGCGAATATTTTTTTTACTTTTCGACGTGGATTAACTCAACAACAGTGCATCGATGAATTAAATTAAGCTTTTGGGGATGAAGCTCTATCAAAGACCAGTGTTTATCGAATTCAACCGAGGTCGTAATTCACTCCAAGACGAATTTAGTGGAAGTCGTCCAAAAGCAATTGTTGTACCGGAAACCATTGATGCTGTGCGCCAACTGATATTGCAAGATCGTCATGTGACCTATAGTGGGATTGAGACAATCTCAGGCATTAGTGGGAACAGCATACATTCAACATAGTATGAACATTTGACCGTCAAAAAAAAATTTGTTCGCGTTGGATCCCATACAACTTGTCAATCGCTCAAAAAAAAGGCTCGTGTCGATTGGTCGAAAGAAATGCTCCAAAAATACGATCGCGGGGCTTCGAAACACGTCTATGACATCGTGACAGGCGATGAATCGTGGGTTTACGCGTATGAGCCCGAAAGTAAACAGCTGTCGACTGTATGGGTGTTTCAAACTGAGCCAAGCACTTCCAAGCAAATGGTCGCCTTTTTTTTCGGGACAACTGGACATGTAGCAACCGTACCACTAGAACAACGCAGTGGTACACAACCATATATTTGCCAGTTGTCTTCCAAGAAATCAGGAAAACCAACCGCCGAAGACGGTTCACTTTTCACCACGACAATGCGAGCTCTCACACATCGGCTCAAACAACTGCATTTTGAGCACTCAAAACATGGATTTGATGAGTCATCTGCCGTATAGTCCTGACTGGTCCTTGAATGACTTCTTTTTATTCCCGTACGTAAGAAATAAAATGAGAGGTCAGCGTTTTTCGACACGTGAAGAAGCGGTTGATGCGTTCAGAATGCATGCTTTGGATGTACCTCAATCAGAGTGGCAAAAGTGCTTCGACAAATACTTCAAACACATGCAAAAGTGAATAGATCTTATAATAATAATAATAATTGTTGGCGCTACAGTCCAAAGGGGGACCAGGGCTTAGCTGGCTCATCAACTACTCGTGTTGTGCGCGCTACTGTTCTCTCACGAGTAGAAGGGTCCTACAGTTTTTTGCCGACTCCGAACAGACAGACAGTTATTACTCTTTGAGTGTTGTCATCAGCTCGAAAGAGGTGGTGCCGTGAAAAATTCGAAAAATACTTAATGTTGAGCTGGGAGTCGAACCTAGACCCTTCGGCGTGTGAGCGTCGCACTCTACCCACTACGCCACGGGGACCTGATCTAGATCTTAATGGGGAATATTTTGAAAAACAATAAAGCTACATTCGATGATTAATATTTGTTTTTGTTCTCTAATCTCGAAATATAAAAGGTAACTCTCGTAGTTGCTGAAGGTATTTCAATGGTGTGTCCCAGTACTTTCTGTACCAAATTCTGAGGTCTGTCATTTGTTAAAGAGTGGGCGTAAATCTCTCTTAGAAAAAGGAGAAGTACGGTAGCGCAAGTATGTCATTAAGAAATGTCAAATTCACTTTTTCGCTACAGAAAACAAAAACAACAACAAAATTTGAGACACATACACAAAGATAATGGGTCTATGCTCACTAATCTCTGTACGCACCCCAATTAATTTCACAGAAAACCAACAACCTACCCACAAAAATTTCTTGTATTAAAATGGGGAAGTGGGGAAATACTTTACTTTCTCGAGAGAGAGCGTTTATTTGACGTAAAACCAATTTTTTTCGGTATACGGGAACGGACTTGTGTTACTTTGTGTTAGCTTGTGTTGTTTTGTACTGTTTTGTGTTGTTTGTTCGAGTACGGGAACACACCAGCGCTAAAAAGTATTTTGTTTTCTTTTTTGGATTTTTAATTCTGTTGATTTTGAACTCTTTAAGGACTCTCAGCATCAAGAGCTTTCAGTGTTTTTAGACATTTCTGTCCAAAAATCATTCTGTACAAACGAGCCTTTCTTAAATTTAATGCCTAAGATTTGGAAACCCCGCAACCAATCTATTTTCCGCTGATAAGAAGAATGCGAGCTGCCTCAAACCCTGGAAGCGCTCCTCGATCACATCCAGCAAATGACTCTAGGCAGAAAGAGCTTAAAGTCCCAAACCTCCACAGACAACAGTAACGAATTTTCAAGATCAAATGATGACACGCCATTTCCGAGACACCCGAAGATGAAACCAACTCAGCCTTGAACCTCTTAAAGGAATGCTGACCTGAAAAGTGTAAAGTTTTGCATTGAAAAGCTACTCAAGTAATTAAAATTTCAGGTTTTACAACCCATCACTTCAAGCAGACAAACAGTCGGTATTTATCTCGTCATCGTTCCCAATCCATTTCAATTGCATGTCATTTCATTTAACTGTGGATTTGTAAGAGATTCAGATTTGCTTATGCAACAAGGTTGTGTAAGAATTGTGTGAACCTGTAAGCTGCATGCAATGTCCGTACTTAAACGACAGGTCAGAACGTGTAATTTACATCGTTGGATGCAGCGAGATGACATGGGATAGACTGATACTCAAAATCGCATTAAGAGGGGCACTAATCGCATGCCAAGTGCAATAGGAGGTGTGCTAACAATTATAATTGTATGGCGCGACAGTCCACATGGAACCAGGGCCTAGTTTTCTCATCAGCTACTCGCTACTGTTCTCTCACGAGTAGAAGGAAGCTACAGGTTTTTTTGCCAAGTTTGCGTTTTGCGTTTTTGCCGACTGCGAACAGCGAAGTTTTTGAGAAGCTTTCTTAGACAGTTACTAATTTTTAAGTGTTGTCAGCAGCTCGAAGGAGGTGGTGCCATGGAAACTTCGAGGTATTGAGCCGGGAATCGAACCTTGCGTGTGATCGTCGCACTCTACCCTCTACGCCACGGCACGGCCACAATTAGGAGTGTGTTGCAATTCGCAATTAGTCAAAATGTTATTGCTGCTAGAGATGATCTGGTTAGGTGCATGCACCAGTTCATCTGTGTGATATGGTCGGAGGAAAGGGTATGGAAATTCAATTTCGTTTATCTGGTCCCCAAGACAGGAGACAAATTTGACTGAGCCAGCTATCAAGGGATATGCCTTCTCAACATAGCCTCCAAGATCCTCTTTGCCGCACTGGAAACCCTTTGTGCACAACAAACCCTTTGTCCACAATACACCAGATCTTTAGTGTACGATAAATCTTGGAAAATGTTCTACTCATTTTGGACGATGGTAGACAAGAATTCCGTCCCCCTGACTTAGACGAGGTGAAGATAACAACATCGAAGCTGAAGTCGAACAAAGCTGCTGGAGCGGATGGATTATCCAGGGAACTATTTAAAGCAGCTGGAGTTAACCTGGTTGGGCTCATGCACCTGCTCATCTGTAAGATATGTTCGGAGGAAAGCATGTCCGATGAGTGGAATCACAGCGTCGTTTGCCCGGTCCACAAAAAAGAAGACCCCTTTGACTGCTCCAACTATCGGGAGATCAGCCATCTTAACACCGCATACAAGATCCTCTCTGACGTATTGTGTGAGCCTCTGAAACCGTTTGTCCATAACCTGATACGTTCCTATCAATGTGGTTTCAGAGCAGGAAAGTCCAGATCTTCACATTATGGCATATCTTAGAAAAGACCAAAGAGGTACAAATCGTCCCTTACCATCTCTTCGTCGATTTAAAACTGCATATGACAGTATGCCCAAGGACGAGCTAGTCTGGGCCATGTCTAGTTTTGGCGTTCCCACCAAACTCCTCAGATCGTGTTGAATAACGATGGGAAGCTGTCGAAGCCCCGTTAAGGTCGGTTATGAACTCACCGAGACTTTCAATGTCAAAAGAGGTTTTGGATAAGGCGACGTTCTGTCATGTGACTTCTTGAAAGACACTCAATAAGTCCTTAGACAAATAGGGGGCGCCACTAACAAGAATTATTAATTTAATGTTATTGTTTTTTGTTAGTGGCGCCCCCTATACGTCCCGGGACTTATTGAGTGATGTATTATTATTCTTGAGAAAATGTCGCGTGACTATCAAGTCAACACCAGAGATACGGTCTTCTAAAAGTCAGCTCAAGTGCTAGCTTACGCGGACGACATTTAATTACGAACACAGCGAGCCATCAGTGAGACGTTTGCTGGCATTGAAGGGGAAGCTGTGAAAATGGGTCGTTCAGTGAAACAAGGTTTGTGCTGTGCATCAAGTAAGGAAACACAACAACGACGTCTAGGACAGAGCATCGCATTAGACAGATGTGGGATTTGGTTTTACGTGATCACCTGCCTTAACGGCTTATATCACGGGGAACCTTTTTCCCAAGAGTCGTAAGTAAAGCAAGACTAAACGCCTTAGTTACCCAAGTACCAAACTGGGATCATGCTTGAGGGGCAATCACCCCACCTTGGTTTGATGCGAAGCCTTCCTAAAACCTCTTCCGCTTTTTGGGTCGCAGCGCCCGGTTGAGAATGCAACTCCACACTGAGAAGGGATAGTCCCCTAACCGACTTGCCTAGTTTTGCTTAAACAATGGGCTAGACAAGTCAGCACAGTACACTATCCTCGACTCCACCCGCGATGTTAGGTAGTAAACCACAGCCACCACGAAACTCGCACAAGGGGGCCTACCGCAATGGTCAGGCTGGAACCGAAGTTCCAGGGGCCCCTGACCTCCCGTGGCACCAGAATATAGCCTCTGGTTAAGCTGTCACTACCAGTCAGGTTCCCTCTAAGCCTGGGTCTGTTAGCCGCCATCCCGCCACAGATGGTCTTTCCTCCATCAGTGTTTCCGTTGTCACTATAAATAGTGATACGGATGTGATTTTGAATCATGTGATTCATAAATCCAGTCACATCATCTGGATCGCATTAGACAGTAGAAGCTTGAGAACTTCGGTTCTCAAGGGGACAAGGGACAAAAGAAACTGTACCGAGACCAAACGCAGTCACTCTTGTCAACCGCTGATTCCTTCAGCTCTTGAAGCAATAGATCATTAGCGCCTTCTCTCGAAAGACATGCTCTATGCTTCCTTCTTGCAACACAGCTTGATCATAAAAGCCCTAGCCTACAGCACGGAAACTTGGACGTTACTTCAAGCGGACGAGGAAGGCCTCAGTTCAGCCCGTGACTTTTGAGCCTTTTAACGTCAGGCATTTCAAGGAGAAGATTCAGCGACCACTTGAGTAAGCTGTACATCATCATACGCCTTGTCAAGTGTCTCCGAAAACAACGCTTAAGATGGCTAGGCCATGCAGACCGCATAGTCACCACTCCTCCGTCACGAAAAGTCTTCAAATCCGACCCATTGGGACAATGCAACACACGATGGCATAGACTGAGGTGCACCTCAACCAAATCCGTGTGCACAATTGGAGGCAGCTGAGGAGATATCGTGACGGCTAGAGGAGCGTGCCCGTTGAATCCAGTCCAGGTGACTGTAGCGCTACTATAACAACTCGGAGCCAGTGAGCACAACATCCAAAATTCCTGAGTCAAAAGTCGTGCTCCACGTGATAGTGCCAGAAATCATTCCAATCCCAGAAGATCGCAATTCATTTTACCACAAACATGATATTTTGACGCAATGTATGAACTGCTTAAAGAATTGACGCTCTTATCACCCCAGGCTAGTGCTTAGTCATTTCAGCGGACATTTGTCAAGCTATATCAGCAACACATCTGTCTTCTGTGAAGCGTATCAAGCAGATGACAATCCACTTTGCAAATGTCACACGGTGACGGTGCAGAAAATACCAAAACTCATTCACTCGGACTTATCAGAGGTCGCGACACCCCGAGCAGGGAGTGCTAAATATTCCTCTTAGAAATTGGAAGCTTATAAGAGCTCATTGATCGCTTTATTTTCAGCCTCAGACATCATTAGATGAGTGGATCCCTGACAATATTGCAGTAGATCCCTCCGTTTGGGACCGTGATTAGGGCCTTGGGGTCGAGACGCATCTCCGGCATTGACATCTCGCACGTGGTCACGTAATGGTTGCGGAGGAAGTTAACCAGACCCAACTTGGCCTGCAGCATGGCGAACCTGTCCCCGATGCAGCTGTGAGGGCCACCGCCGAAGGGCAGGAATGTGAACGGGGCGATCTTTGATTTGTTCTCCCTCGAGAAACGCTCCGGATCGAAGTGATTCGGGTCAGGGAAGTGCTGCAACAGGAGGAACTTTAGAATTCTCGATTCGATATCTTGAAGAGAAAAGAACTCACTTTGGGGTCCCTGTGAAGTCCAAAGATCGATATGTAGATCGGCATCCCCCTCGTGATGGACAGTTTGCTGAAAGGATCGAAGGAGTACTCCTGTCCGACGGGCAAGGTGCACTCCCTGTCCAGGAACGGGAGTGGTGGGTACATGCGCAGCACCTCGAGGAAGACCATGTGGAGGTACTCCAAATTCATGATCATCCTGTAGTTCACCTCACTCCCGTTCGCTTCCAGAGCTGTCCGAATCTCGTTCCTGAGACGGATCTGGAGCTCTGGTCGCTTGGCGAGCTCATAGAGAGCGAATGACATGGCGGACGAGGATGTTTCAAAGCCGGCAATGAAGAAAAGCGCTGCCTGGGCGACCAGGATGTCTCCCTCCAGAGCCAGTTGAGTTGACTTCTGCTTCTCACTCTTCGACGCTCGCTGAAGGTCGAGGAGTACGTCGATTAAGTCGTTGCGAGCCATGCCCGTCTGCTTGCGAACGTTCATCACGTAGTCGATTGTCGAGCGAAAGAAATCCTCTGTGTAGCTGGGAAAGACCTGCAAAAGGAACCAAAGTCAGGACATCTCACGGCCACACTGTGCCTTACCTTGAAACGGAAGAGAGGCACCAGTCGCGGAAGAAAGAAGACAGTGACGAACTCGATCGCACGCTTGGTGGTGAAGTCGAATATGAACCGACCGTGCCGCCGGAACTCTCCCTCTGGGTTCTTCAGACTGTTGGCTTGGACGCCGTAGGCCACAGTGGCTATGACGTCTGTGGTGTAGAGGGCACAGATCTCCTTGACTTCTTGGCACTTGGACTGGTTTCCTTCGTCCAGCGGGAGGGACAGCAGGTAGTAATCCAATTGCCGACCAATCTGTGGAAATTTCAAATTATCTCCGAAGCTCAGTGTGAAAGTGAAATACCTCTTCAATCAAGGGGAACATTTGCTTGATTTTCCCGCTTGTGAAGACAGGCGAAAGCTTTGACCGGATCTCCTTCCAGGCTGGATTCTTGATGAAGAACAGGTTCGTTGATCCCAACGTGTCCGCATAGACATCCGACGTTGTGTACCTTCAAGAGAATGAGGTTTACATGGAGGAGGAGAAAGAGAGGAGGCACTCACCGGTCGGAAAACTTGGAGAAATCCTTCACCAGAATCCTCTTCACCAGTTCAGGGTGTCGGATGAGCACAGCGGGCTTGTGGAAGATGTGAAAACCGACGAGAGGCTCATTCTGCATCTTCGGGTGCATGTACATCGCCTGGAATTGCTCCGCTGGGCACCGCCGGAGGGTGAGAATTTCCTTGAAGTTCCCAACCAGAAAGTGGGATTGAATGAACGGAATGCCACGCCGCTTCCAATAGCTGTGGATCGATTGAAGCCAAGCGTAGGCTAGGACGATGGCGATCTGAAGTAGGACGATCGTGGTTGCGTATGCCCTGAGCATGATGTTCACTCTGCGACGTATTCAGTCTGACTGGAGTTGGAATAATAGAATTGGAAGGAATTGGATATGCGGGGGCCACGGGATCAACACTGAATAGAGATCGATGAGGGAGATCTTGAGTTTTCATGCAAATGTGGTTGACACTGACCGCATGACAGAGGGGTTTACTGTTGCGAGCTATACAATATACAGTTCCCGGGCACTTTGGTTCGTTTCTTGTGATCTCAGATTGAGAGATTTGCATTCAAATGGAGAACAAAAACGTTGGACTTGCATCTAAATGTTTGTTTGAGTGCAGAGTTAGGGTCTTTTAGAATGCTTTGAAAGCAAGACTCGTTAACATCGTGAACCAGCTGCAAGTGCTGAGCGATAGGTCCTTTGGAAGAGTGTTTCAGAATATTTCTTAACGCAACCTATTTTTAACTGGCAACACACTGGAAACGTAGACGCTCAACCCTCCTTCACACGTCTGTCAAATTCATTCTCGCATTCTGCAGGTCTGCAAAACAGGCCTTCGTGGCGGCGGAAGCCTCATTCGGATCAAATTTCCACGCAGCAAGGCACTTTCTTGACTTCACAAGCAAAAAGAGACCTATGTTTGACGAAGTCGAGGAATGGGCAGCAAATCGGAGCTGACTTGAGACAGTTTCACCAACCTGATGAAGGAAATTAGTGTGGAAGAGCTGTCAATCCGCTTAAAATCAGCACCACTGAGTGATGTCCCTATTCAGGGAGGTAGTCAACCAAGATCACACCTTGCTTGTATAGCAAAGCAGCCAGCGGAACAGTCTTTGTCTTCTTCGGAGTACGTCAGACTGTTTTAACTGTGTTTTGGCCCTTGGAAGGAATTCCTGCCTCCATGTTTCGTGGACGGTCATGAAATTATGTAGAACTCTTTTGCACGTAATCAAATTTGCTTGGAATTGATCAAACGGTTGCACATGGAACCAAACCCTGCGCCTAGCAACTCCTTCCTCTGATTCCTCCTGTACAGCGTTTTCTAACCTGCAACACAAAAAAAATAAAAAAATAAAAAATCTAGCAGACAACTTTCTTGTCAATAGTTTCCAGACGTTCTTGGATATGCCTATCTGAGGCATTTATAATCGGCGGCCGCACAATTTTGTCACTTCATCGTAGCAGTAGCCGGTGCAACTTAGTCATCTAAAGAAAAAGATTCGCCGTCGAAACGCTATTCGTCTTTCAATAAGAAGGATGAAACCACCTGTCGGTTTTCTTCTTCTTCTTCTTGTGGCGCTACAGTCCTGGGTGGACCTGGGCCTCAACCAACATGCCTCTCCAGCCAGCACGATCTTTCGCCAGCTGTCTCCAGTTGCGCACTCCAAATTGGTTGAGGTCCTTCTCCACTTGTGTGCGCCATTTAAGTCTAGGTCGTCCTCTGTTGCATTGTCCCAATGGCTCGGATTCAAAGACTTTTCGGGCCGGAGCAGTTGTGTCCATACGCTCTACATGGCCTAGCCATCTTAAGCGCTGTATCCGTAGCCTATAGAGTTCGTCATTAAATCTTCTCCTCCAGATGCCATCAACACAAACAGGACCAAAAATCGCACGCAAAACTTTTCTCTCGAAAAGACTAAGGGCTTCCTCATCCGCCTTTGCTAACGCCCAAGATTCCGCGCCATATAGTAGGACGGGGATGATCAAGCTGTTATATAAAGCTAGTTTAGTCCTTCGAGAGAGGACTTTATTACTCAATTCCCTCTTGAGCCCAAAGAAACAGCGGTTGGCAAGAGTGATTCTGCGTTTGATTTCGGTACTGATGTTGTTGTCCCTGTTTACCGCGGAGCCGAGGTAGACGAAGTCCTTAACTACCTCGAAGTTTCTGCTGCCTAGTGTGACCTAGTGTGTCCGAGACGTCGATGTTGTGTGTCCTTTCTTGATGACAGCATGTACTTCGTTTTGCCCTCACTTACCTCCAGACCCATTTTAGCCGCTTCCGCTTCAATGCCAGCAAACGCCTCATTCACGGCTCACTGTGTTCGTCCAATCAAGTCAATGTCATCAGCGTAAGCTAGCAATTGGACTGACTTCTGAAAGATCGTGTCTCTGGTGTTGACTTGTGAGTTACGCACGATCTTCTCGAGGATGATGTTAAAGAAGTCACATGACAGTGCGTCACCTTGTCTAAAACCCTTTTTTGACATTGAAGGTCTCGGTGAGTTCGGTACCGACCTTGACGGAGCAGCGAGAGTTCTCCATCGTCATCCTACACAATCTGACGAGTTTGGTAGGAATGCCAAAACTAGACATGGCACTGTACAGCTCGTCTCTATGCACACTGTCATATGCAGCCTTGAAATCGACGAATAGGTGGTGAGTGTCAATTTGCATTTCTTGGGTCTTTTCCAGGATCTGCCGTAATGTGAAGATCTGATCTATTGTGGACTTCCCTGGCCTGAAACCACACTGATAGGGACCTATCAGGTCATGGACAAATGGTCGGTTTTACTTATTTATATTTTTCTGTCGTCATCAAACGCTATAGCGATTCTACCCAAATCCAACAGAGAAGGTACCGCAGAAACCATTAACGTAACGACGTACAGTTTAGAATAGAGCATTTTTTGCGACGTTGGAAGTAAATGAAGACTAACTAGAGAAATGATCCTGTGAAGTAGTCTTATTTTTTGCGACGTAAAACGATGAAGTGTCGAATTGACGCAGATGAGAAGGAGAAGGCCAGGAACGAATGAGAAGGAAACAAAAAGCCGTTGAAAGCAAAGGCAAGTCATCATCGAAACCTCAAATTCTTTTTCGTTTTAAAGACTTTTGGTTGGAATTTCATGAACTCGCACTTTCATTTGCTTTTTCTTTGTTATTATAAGAGTTGATTGTTGCCCCAGTTGTTGAGCTGCATTGTTTAAAGAACGAAGCAAAGATAACTCCTGATGCAAAATGACTGGGCTTCATGACTGTCTGTTGTTGACTACAACAAAACTCCGAGGGCACTTAACCCGGTTTATCCCAGAGACATTTTTTTTGAATTTTTAATTAAAATTTAGAAGTTATGACACTCGTCCTATTTCTGCTGTACAAAAAAAATTTTAAAAAAATATGTAGCTTACCATTTCCTGGGGATAAGATGTACCCCATACACTTTTAAAACATAACACAAATTTTAATTTATATTGAACATTTCGAGTTTTTACTGATTTTTTATATGTACATAAATTATTGTGGCATTGAATGATATGCCTTGAAACAGCGCACATGTAGTGTAACGCCACATTTCTCGCAATAAGTAGCCGCTTGAGTGGGGCAAACTCGACATCTATTTCGCTTGTCTTGCTCGACAATCAAGTGGTTGATTCCATCATACCTTGTGTCCTTGTTGGCTGGCTTCAAATTTTGTGGCTTGGAACTTTTCCCGTATGTGGTCGCCGTGGCGTAGTGGATAGAGTGCGACGCTCACACGCCGAATGGTCTAGGTTCGACTCCCAGTTCAACACCAATTTTTCTAATATTTCACGGCACCACCTCTTTCGAGCTGCTGACAACACTCAAAGAGTAATAACTGTCTAAGAAAGCTTCTCAAATTTCGCCGTTCGGAGTCGGCAAAAACTGTAGGTCCCTTCTACTCGTGAGAGAACAGTAGCGCGCACAACACGAGTAGTTAATAAGCAAGCTAGGCCCTGGTCTCCCTTTGGACTGTAGCGCCAACAATTATTATTATTACTTTTCCCGTATGTTCCCAGCAAGCTCCTAACCAGCCTACGATGGAACTCTAAATTGTCCAGTGTACCTTTATTACACGTATGGACCTGCCAAGCGTTTGAAATTGCCATATCTACACAATGGGCAAAAAGTGGGTAGTACCATTTTTTCCCTCTAATGCCAATTCGATAAAGACCGATATATTGGTCTGATCTATTGACGCCATTCCCATATTCTTATTTCTATATATTTTTATTAGTTTCGGCTGAGGAACTGATATTTCTTTTTTCTCAGCACGGGAGTATCTTCTCAACGAATTTGTTGGTTGTACTGAAACAGAGTTTGATATTATATTAACTATGTTGTTATCATTCCATTTGCACACAACCGCATCGAGTTCTGAACAGAGTTCGTAGTTATAAGCACCTCGGCCGTTTCGTTTCAGAACTTTATCTGATCCACGCAAAGAACAGGTTTTTAAACGATTGTCTCTAATTGTTCCAGTACCTCTTATATTTAATTTCTTGAGTTCATTGAATAGTTCAAGGGAGGAAAAAAAATTGTCAAAAAATAAATGAAGGCTTAGATTTAAGCCTCGTCCAATAATAGTATGACAAAAATCCAGTACAACTTGTGTTCCAAAAGAGAATTCTCTATTCCTGGGCGTTGAAGGTGATTTTGACTTTAGATAAGGGTCAAACCAAACAATATATCCGCTTGGAGTAGTTCCAAGCCAAAATTTATAGCCCCATCTAATTGGTTTTCCTCTTATAAATTGTTTAGTCGGATGACGTCCGAAATACACTGTAATTTTCTACAAATGGAGCGAATAATAGAAACTTTTCCAGCAGATGTTGAAATAAGGGTCGTACTGTGAAGTAACGATCATTTGGATCTAGTTGAGTGTTATCACAACAATCTAGTACTCGAAAGAAATGATCAAATCTATTTCCAGTGATGGATTTAGATACAAGAATATTTCGTGAATCTTCTTCATTTTTCCAGTACATTCTTCGTGTTGATACATTGTTGTAGCCACTCAAAATAAGTACTCCAACAAACGTTTTGAGCTCACTAACCTGTATATCAGCCCAGAGATTATGTTGTTGGGCATATAAATTAGAATACTTCGTTATCATTTCAAATAAAGTATCATCGAAAAAGAATGAGAACAGGTTCAAAGGTGTTAAAAATGGATTGAGATAACAAGATTCATAGTTAAAATTTGTAACTGGTTCCATCAAGTCTTCTTTTTTCCATGAAAAATTTGAAACTTTCGCCTTTTTTGAGACAAATGAAGAACGTTGAATTTCATCCTCTTCATCAAAGTTATTAGGAGGGAAAACAATTTCTGCTATCAGCTGATTACGAGGCAAATTGTCTACACAAACTATATCTTCCTCTCCTGAATCTTCATCTGTAACATCACCTTCTAGTAATGGAGGTAAAATGGGTATTTGTAAATCGTTTTCATCGTCTCCATGTATGCAAGTAATGATTTCATCGACTGCTAGCCTAAGAAACCGAGAGTATATGCATTATCCCACTGTACCATATGTGGTACACCAATAAAAACATCCCTGAAACAATAACAAAATATATTCTGATCGTCAAATAAGTTGAATACGATGATTTGCTTTTGTTTTTATTACATAGATCTGATTTTTAGTGTTGATACAATTTATAAGTTGAAAATTGCTTTAAACTTTTCTCGACATTGTCTCGCTTTTAGAAAATTTACACTTTTCACACTTCCACTTTTCACAAAGCTAAACACAAATAAATCGGACTTGACATAAGAATATCACAGCCTACTTTGCTAAATCTCGAAAATAAATAATTTAAATTAAATACGTGGCCTACTTTTCAGCTAGGATTTTTTAGGCTGGGTGTATCATATACGGTACAGTGGGATAATTCGGGTTAATTGGTGAAATTTGTTGCCTCCACAAACGAGGTGCATCATCAATTCAGTTTTTTTTTTATAATTGACGCGTGCAAAAGGGGTTGCGAGTACCCTTAAGTGACCAGATCAAGTCACAGCGCGGGCCGAAGGTATAGAGGAAGAGACAGAGATGAGGTACCGATGCACATTAGTTTTAAATGCCTGTGGATTGTAATGAGGAGGAAAAATCGAGCTGGGAAGAGCATTTCAGACTCATGTAGTGCAGCTAAAGAACGAGTCTCTGAATTTGACTGTAAGTCCGAAAGAGGGCTTGAGGGTGAATTGGTGGGCATTCCTAGCGAGGCGTGTATTGCGGGTGAATTCTTGAAGGGGAGGAATGCAACTGGCTAATTCATCGGAGCATTCCTTGTTAAAATAGCGATAAAAGAGTGACAACGACGAGACATTACGTCGGTGTTCCAACGAGTCAATCGACTTCGCAATATTACTGTCACCTTTAAGTTCTATCGCTCGCTTTTGAATTCTATCCAGCAGGTGCAGGGAGGTCTTAGAAGCACCTGACCAAATAGGAGCGTTATACTCAAGTTTTGGGCGTATGAAGGCCCTGTATATTGTAGCCAGATCAGAGGGGGTGAAGTACTTCTTGCATCGTTTAAGGAAGCCTAGACATTTCACAGCAGTTTCGGCGACCTCAAATATGTGATCGTTCCAACTAATTGTTGAGTTGATACACATACCGAGGATGGACACTCTTTCAACGCAAGTGCTGTTCATGGATAACTGCTGATTATTTTGTGATCGTTTTACCGACAGTAGACAGCACTGAGTTTTGGAAGCATTAAATTCCACTCTATTCTTACTTCCCCAATCGATTATGCTGTCAACACCAATCGACTGCAATTCATTTTCAAACTACAAACATAATTTAACATCATTTTTATTTAAAAAAAATTTATTTTCTCTACTTCCATGCAACGATGCAAAAATGTCTTGGCGACACAACCGGATCGAACAGGGGAACCAGAAAGCTGCTCTCATACCCTTCCTCTCTCAAGTACAACAGCCTATCCAAGAGAATAAGTGTCTCCAAGACCGGCGCAAAGCACATCCGAATCAGGTAGAACAGCTCCAGGAACTTTGCTTGCTCCGAATGCTGACTCTCGACTTGGGCCAGGTATTCTTCCGTCAACGCGTCAAATTCCAAATTTGATTTTCTGCTACACAACCGAACATAGTCCACGAAGTTGTCGAATTTCTTGATTTTCCCCACTTGGACAGTGTCCTTGAGATCTGGATCCTTCTGCACGATGAGCACCTCCAGCAGTGCACGATAGAAGAGGGATTTACTTGGCAGCTGCTTGGCATATTGTGTTCTATGGATTGACTGCGCGGCTAGCATTCGCGCATTTCGGCCGATTTTCACTTGTTGGTTCCTGAGGAACCGACTCATGGGAAAGCCTGTTTCGGATTGTTTGTCCATGATTTCTTTGTTACCGTAGAATTCGTCCTCGGAGAACTCCTCCTTCAGAAGGTGGTAGCAGCAGCCGATGTTGCAGAGGATCCTGAAGTCTGTCTGAGCCGCAAAGACCTTGAGGCAGGTTGGAGCGAGGTTTCCACAAGTGTGCAGCCCGGTAAGGCAAAGGGTTGGATCTTCAGATGAGGGGAAGAATTCCTTGACCAGACCTTGAATGTTGAGCTGTGTTGTAATGAATTGATTTGTGGTCTTGTAGTTCTCTGGTTTTTCTTGACTTGGACGCGGTGGCTTCTGCTTTTTCCCCCGCCTGGGTGGAGTGATGCCTCGACTTTGAAGCTCCGCGCGCTCTGTTAATCCATTCCAAGCTCTCTGCAAGGCAACACAGGATATTTTCAGAGTGCGCAAAATGTCAGTCCACTTACCTGAAGCTTCCTATTCCTCTCTACTGCATTTTCTGTGTTCGATTCCTTGAAGTCAATGCCCAGAACTTTGTGTCCATACTGAAGGGCCAAGCGGGAGGAAAGGTATCCCTTCCCATCGCCTGCGTCAACTATGTACACATCGCCACCCGTCTTCCTGCAGTCTATCAAGTTATTGACGAGGTCCGCAGTGATTTCGACCTCATGGCGCTTCTTTTCGCTCATGAACTCCTTGATGGAGAGAGTATTCCCACGTCGCTCGCTTTGCAGCATTGCGTTCAAATCTTCTAAGGATATCAAGAGATTTGTCATGTTTTCCAATCGAAATTTGATGGATTCCCGAAGAAAGTTGAAGACATCGGGAAATTTCGTGGTTGAATGCGAATTCCAGAACACATCCTCGATGCATTCGTCAATATACTTTGTATCGCCGACATTTTCTCGAAGACCTTGGGGCACAAACTTCTCCCAATGATTGTCAGTCAAATAGTTCACCATGTGGCAATTCACAAAGTCCCAGTAGGGAGTGAGAAATCTGCAAACAGCTTGCAAGCTAGTACGCAATTCATGTGTACTCATGCTGGAATTTAAAATGACAAATCCTTGTGTTCCGGAGACCCTTCGTCTGTGGACAACCTCAGCATAGCCTTCAGCTTCTTATACTGATTGCGAATGCTTTGAATTTGGCCGACGATGTCAGCTTCCGGGTCGTTGGTGCGAGGAAATATGTCTATTGCAGTTTTAAGCTGTTCAAGGGTTTTTCTAACTCGGAGGGAGTGTTGTTGCGTGTGCAAATGAGCGACAATTGTGGCGTATATTGTTCCCAGTTCTTCGCCTAAGTCAACTCCTTGAGCGTAGCCCAACTTGTAGCCCTCTGTGTTGCCTTCTTTTACTCCGTCTTGGAATCCCTCGTCGTAGCTTTGCTTTGAAACCCGCTCTTCGATAAGAACGATGTCTTCGAAGATGTCGTTGATGTCGCGTTCGGCGTCTTGCGATGTCATTGCATGTTTTGGGAACCTAGCAAAGGATTCCTTTTGCTGAGAAAGAAATGGCAGATTATCTGTTTAAATTACACGTTTTTTAGGGTTAGTAAATGACAGATGGCTGCATCCACTGACAGCACACTGTCATTGTTCGCAGAAGTGCGTCACCAGGGATGTTATGCGTGCTGATGAAAAATTAAACAAAATATTTTCCAGGCGTTAATGCAATAACTGTCTCCTCTTTTCAGGGCAGGATATTCACCAGCAAGAAAATATACACAAAATGTAGAATTTAATAAACTATATTTTGAATAAAATAAATTTAGCAAATAAATTTTCCCTTTAGAGGTAGACATCGCCAATCTAATCATATATGTACATCTATTGAAATCTTTTTTCGGTTCAGAAATATTAGAGAAACAATTATTTTCCGTCTTCTTTATACATTTACTCTATTTAATGCTTATTTTCTTGATTTTCAACATTCTCTGGAATGAAATTGTATTTCGAAGGACAAGTGTCCCTTGCAGACACATGCGCCGCTCGTTGGAGGGACTCACTGCCCCATGATGCTGGAGTTTCCTTTCAACAAAAAATTGAATAATCTTCTTGTAAATACACTTTTAATTCGCAGTCACTTGGTTTTGAGCCTTGAGATGTTCCGATTTCTGGTTTTTTGTTGGTTTTGAAAGTGTTTCTAAGATTTGCAGGATTAAACGATTGCGTAAGGCTCCCATTCGTTCGTCCAATGTATCTTTCTTTAGCTTCTACTTGTCTTAAGATTACTTATCGTTTAATCTTTTACTGGTCCTCAGTTCTTAACCGAAAACAACTGTGCACATTTGACAGCCTGTGCCTTCATGTAGGAGTAGGTTGCTTTGGTGGCTCGTTTGATTGCATCTGCTTTGCTGGATGCTTGTTGAGCGACTGTTGTCTGAGTCAGTGTGGTTGCAGCGATGTGTTCATTGGGGGTTTTCGTCGCTTCCAGCGATTTCAGTTTGTGGGGAAACATATTCTGGAGGACGTAGTTAAAGCCGAGAGACGCCTTGCTGCAGTTGGATTTGAAGCGCTCAACGCCGAATGCACGAATCGCCCGCGAGAAACCAAACACCTGAGAACTGATGAATGCTGTGCGTATGGCAACAGTTGTACCGTCCTTCTGTTCGAGATATTCAACGCGTTCATCTACCCGCTGAGGAGAGAGTAAAAGAGGAGGAAAGAATGAGAATTGCAATTATGTGGTGACTAAATTTAGAATTAATTGGGTGTAGCAACGCGAAAATGCAAGCGAACGAGATTAGACCAACACAAGGACGGGGAGCAGAGGTTTTTCAACCAAACGACACGTTAGTTCGAGACAGGCGCGGCCGTTGGTTTGCTGTTTGAGATATAAGAACGCGTGTATTAGAGACAATAAGGGGCCTCTTGGGGGATTGTTAGGCAGTGGTGGTGGCAGCGATGCGGTGGAGTGTGAATTATGTTGAACCCCCATCAAGTCTAACAGGCTAGAGGAGATCAATGTCATCCTGGGCGTGGGGTGACAGGCAACCTTTTGCTTTGCCAAGGGGCAGAGAGAATCTCTAGGGGTTAGGCGATGTTTTCTTTTAGCTGAATGATGTTTTTTTTAAATTGTTAATCTTTCTACTTAAGAGACGAAATTTATAGTTTTGTACAACAGAGGACTTGCCCCCAAATTAAGGGATACCTAAAAGGATGCCTAAAAGGATAATGTGCAAGAAAACGTTTTCTGCCTTGAAATAAGCCAGCAACGCAGCCGCAATAAGAGGAGATTCCCACTCTAAGCGCATGGGCAACTAAACTGCGCGTTTAACCAAAGGAATCTAGTTACAAAGGCACGCCCATTTTGGGTCAAGATAAACAATAAACAAAATGACTTGATAGGATGATAAGATAGCACGACCGGCTGATCTATTTTAAGGAGAAGCCACGTGATTGCACAACTTTGTATTAAAAAAGCTTGACATCTGCATCTTTTTCCATGCCATTAGTCATCCCACCGATCTCTCATTTTTAGTCAGAGATTGCAATTAGTGTTTCATCAATCCCAATCAACAATCACCCCAAGCAGCAAATCAATTAAGCGGTTTCAGGTATAATTACAAGCTGTCCAACCTAACCGGCAAATTTCGATCGCTTGCGTTACACCATCTTGTCGAAAGTTGCGAAATTCTGCCCACTTAGCATATAAATTAGAATTTCTCGAACTCACCATGATCTTCTTAAAACCAATATTTCTGGTGAATGTGATAAGTGACCTCTTTTTCAGGTCCAGCACGGAGTCCTCGATAATCTTCACTGACTTCGCGCTGTAGAATCGCTCTCCCCACTTCGGACATGGATTTGTCTTTGACAGCAGGCGACGCGAGTACAGTTTCCCGTCACGTACCTCACGCGAGATGGTATCTTCGGTAAGCACATGTGAGCTGTGTATATAACAATTGATGACCTTTGATCGATCGCAACAATCAATTCAATTCCATACCTCAACGGGTTGGGGTATCTGTTCCAATAGGCTTGCACCACTTGCTTCCAGCTGTAGTCGAACACTGTCCTTGACTCGTAATAGGTTCCCATCTCTCTTTAGATCTCTCTGTGTGTGTTTCTGATGAATCCTAATCTTCCAATTGGAATCAGCTTGCTTATCACCACCGGTCCTGCTGGCGGAACGCAACGCAGAGCAAAAAAAAACCGATAAATCGACAACACTTATAAATAGACTCGCGAAGAAACTTCTGGGTCGACTGCGCGCTGTTTGTTTGATTTTTCTTCTTTGTTATACAATCGGGCGCTCCGGTGCGTGTGGAATGAAAGAAGAAAATAATGAAATTCAATTAACACACAAACACTTCTCTTTCTGCCAATTGTCGTCTGGATTGATTGGAAAACACACGAGGAAGGAGTTTATTTTGATCGATTTTCAGCAAATGCGCGACGGAGGGTTTGGGTAAACGTGAGCCGAGTCATGCATACGAAAATATAGAGTTCACAACGAAGACGGGTCGAAAATCAGTGGGACAAGCTGCGAAACCGGATGAGATGACATCCAGACTGACAGTTTGGAAAAAGTGAAAGTGAGATGGACTGTGTGTGAGTGTTATGTGATCTCTTTTTGTTTGAGGAATGTACTAGATATGGTGCAGAAGGAAATTTAAAAGTGGTTGGTGGATGAGGTTTGCTTGTGGGATGAAAGGTGACTTGAGTGGAAATTTTTTATTAGCTCGAACTTGAACCAAATGGTGGAGTGCTGCATGTTTTTGAGGATATCGGTAGATGGTGTCAGGAAAGTGCGCCAACTGTGGCTAATTGGAGGCGAAATTTGAAACAGAATCTAATTTATGCGAATTCCTTGAAAAATTTAGAAGGACGGAAATGCATTTACCCCGCGTCTGCTCTTTGACTCATCAATTCAACCAAAGGGTTCAGGAATGAAGAGAAGGAACGCAACACTCTCTACGAGACCTATGTAATCCTCCTCCATTTGAGGGTTTCAACAAAGCCGAACATAGCCGGTATGAATCATATTAACTGAGAAGGCAGAGCTTGGATATCCGCCACGGACTGCTGCTGCTATCCATTGTTGGGAGTACGCAAAGGTTGCGTGTTGTCTCCCCTGTTCATGCTGACTCTCTACTTGACCCCAAAATCTACTCCCAGACCCAGACTGAGATTGTAGCTATACAGCCTGTTGTACCGTGCTTTGCGGTGAGCAGTTTGAAGGTGCCTAAAGTGCTGGAGGCGAATGGTGTACTCGGGGTCTGAGGCCTAAGCTTTGGCTGATCTGACAAAACTACGCATCTACGTAGGTGGTATTTGTGAACTAACGAACGCATTGAATCGAGAGCTGCCAAGGAAACGTGATTTTTATGGCAGGGAGTTTTCAGCAAAGCCGAAGACCTCTCATCCAACAGATCAAGTTTCGGCATCGATCCGCCTTTGATTAGGTCTCACTCAGCTTCAAAGACCGTCCCATCCCGCCTACGCTGGGGACTTCTAAAACTCGCCTGGGGCTACTCTACATCCACTTGATACTCATCAGGGTCTGCAGCATCAGCCTTTTTTAAGCTAAAAAGAAGTGGTCTATGGCTCAAGTCTTTCTCTGGTTTTAGTTCTGATGGCCTCGCACAGGGTGTTCCTTTTGTCCAAGTTTCATGGTTATGCCTCTTGACTCAGGAATGCCAGCAATCACATTGCAATGTAGACACAATGTCGACTTTCTGTACAGCCTTGACTGAATCTGGCCAGAATCCGATCCAAAAAAGGCAACCCTGAAGGAAGGGGTCCAGAATGAAAGAAAAGTTGATTCCTGACAGCATCGTTGAGAATGACATCAGACTGTTGGCCTTCTTTACTTCGGTCTTCTGTACAGAAACCTATTCTGTGGTCATGGCTACGAGGACTGTCCTTGCCTCTAGCTGGAGCCAAGCTGCACATAAAACCTTGTTCAACACATTTCGCTTCGTTACAGCTAAGGAATGCTAGTCTTCTTTAAACTGTGGAAGCACGTTGAGTTCGTCTACAGATTTGCTTGGATCTCACGGCACGAAAGGGAAATATAAAATCGCCTACTCTTAAGACAGATTTTAACTCTCCGCATCGATGATTAGCGATTTCAGCTGCTAAAGTGTCGGAGGAGACTACAACCCTCTACGAAGCAGGCAAGTCAAGAGCACTCTTCCTCACTTTCTGAAGGCATCTGTGCCATGCATCTTCATTCAGAAAAGGCACCAGATGACTTATCGGCATACATACGAACGGGCCACAACATTTTCGTCAAAAAGTCTGCTCCAGCTAAGCCATGACGATAACAGAAGACAAAAGGACTACGGGACATCTCCTCTGTCAATTTTTCGCGTTTCTGAGTACTAATTGGAAGATTCTTAAGGTAGACTAGAACTGAACCGATCTTCTGAAAAAGGGGATGATGTTGTTAAGTCTCAGTCAGCCTTCCGTCAGCCATCAGTCAGCTTTCAGTCAACCAGTCCTCAGTTAGCCATCAGCCAGTCCTCAGACAGGCCTCAGTCAGCCCGTCAGGCTTCAGTCAGGCCTCACTCATGCCTCAGTCAGGCCTCAGTCAGCCCTCAGTCAGCCTTCTGTCAGGCCTCAGTCAGCCCTCAGTTAGCCCTCGGTCAGCCTTCACTCAGCCCTCAGTCAGCCCTCAGTCAGCCCTCAGCTAGCCCTCAGCTAGCCCTCGGTCAGCCTTCAGTCAGTCCTCAGACAGCCCTCAGCCAGTCCTCTGTCAGCCGTCAATCAGCCTTTACTCAGCCCTCGGTCAGGCCTCAGTCAGCCTGTCAGGCCTCAGTCATGCCTCAGTCAGGCCTTACTCAGCCCTCAGTTAGCCTTCAGCCAGCCCTCAGTCAGCCTTCAGTCAGCCCTCACTCAGCTCTCAGCTAGCACTCAGTCAGCACTCAGTCAGTCCTCAGACAGCCCTCAGCCAGTCCTCTGTCAGCCGTCAATCAGCCTTTAGTCAGCCCTCAGCCAGCCCTCAGTCAGCCCTCAGACAGCCCTCTATCAGCCTTAAGTCAGCCCTCGGTCAGGCCTCAGTCAGCCTGTCAGGCCTCAGTCATGCCTCAGTCAGGCCTTACTCAGCCCTCAGTTAGCCTTCAGCCAGCCCTCAGTCAGCCTTCAGTCAGTCCTCACTCAGCCCTCAGTCAGTCCTCAGTCAGCCCTCAGTCAACCCTCAGTCAGCCCACAGTCAGCTCTCAGACAGCCGTCAGTTAGCCCTCAGTCAGCCTTCAGTCAACCCTCAATCATCCCTCATCTCAGCCTTCACTCAGCCCTCAGTCGATCCTCAGTCAGCCCTCAGTCAGCCCTCAGACAGCCGTCAGTAAGCCCCCAGTTAGTCTTCAGTCAGCCCTCAGTCAGCCTTCAGTCAGCATTCAGTCAGTCCTCAGCCAGCCCTCTGTCAGGCCTCAGTCGACCCTCAGTCAGCCCTCAGTCAGCCCTCAGTCAGCCCTCAGACAGCCGTCAGTTAGCCTTCAGTCAGCCTTCAGTCAGCCCTCAGTTAGCCTTCAGCCAGCCCTCAGTCAGCCCTCACTCAGCTCTCAGCTAGCACTCAGTCAGCACTCAGTCAGTCCTCAGTCAGCCCTCAGTCAGCCTTCAGTCAGCCCTCAGTCAGCCTTCAGCTAGCCCTCGGTCAGCCCTCAGCTAGCCCTCGGTCAGCCCTCAGTCAGTCCTCAGACAGCCCTCAGCCAGTCCTTAGTCAGCCTTCAGCCAGCCCTCAGTCAGCATTCAGTCAGCCCTCAGCCAGCCCTCAGTCAGCCCTCAGACAGCCGTCAGTTAGCCCTCGGTCAGCCTTCAGTCAGCCCTGTCAGCCCTAGGTTAGCCCTCAGTCCTCAGTCGGCCCGCAGACAGCCCTCAATCAGTCCTCAGCCAGCCCCCAGTCAGCCCTCAGTCAGCCCTCAGACAGCCCTCAGTCTCCTTTGAAAGCTCAGTTTTACAGTCGAAGTCATTCCGTGCAGTATAGCCAAGTCTTCGACAAGGAAACGAAGTCACCAAAGTGCTTGTCTTTTGTGAAAAACAAACAAAACCCTCATCAGGCAAACGGAGGATCCGAATGGGGATGGCTCACAGACGTCAGGTTTCCACAGCAGTTGAGCCACGAATTCGCCAGGTTCCAGGTCATCCCAGGCGGCAACCAATTTTCTTCAACTTCAAGTGTGTCGTTCCTCTTTCAAAATGACTTCTGCGAGTTTTGAAGTGGGTGGACAGCATTTTTGAAAAAAGCTAAAGCAGACCCCCATTCCATTTTTTTCTTTTATTTCAATTAAGTTCGAAACGAGGAGGAGACCCAGGTTCATCCCGGTAGCGATACAAAAAGAAGGTTGGAAGTGAAGATTCTTACGAGTGAGTCTCATGGCAACAGAACAAACAGTAAAGGCTTGGAAGTTGGGGCAACAGAGTATCCCCTTCTGGCACAAAACTCACCCTTCACCGCTCCAAATGTCATGCTCCTCGTCCGCTTTGCGTTGTCTAGTTTCGCACTCGCTTTAGCCGACCTCTTTGGACGTAGTGACAGTTGCTGTCGTTGACATATTATGGTCAACAGGTCCGTGCTGTGTGGCCTCGTTATGCGATGGGGGTGACAAAGGAATTGAGATTCTTGGCGATCTTCAGGAAGAGAAAGTCCTGTGGAAGGTGGCTGTAGATCGTGTGAAATTGGTTAAATTGGGTGATGTCTGAGGAGTGGACAAGAACCGCCCCCGTCCGTCGAGCTTAGCCGAGCAACGACAAGCATGCCGCCGTCCTCCACCTCAACATCGAAGCTGCCCCTGTGGTCGGACCCACTGCAACACGTTGCCCGTGATCTATTGCTGATTTGATGGAGGTAAGCGAATGAATTTAAAGTTGATTTATGAAACTTTTGAGAACGCCGTTAAATGGCGCCCTAAAGGAGACAGACAGACATTGCTGCCCTCGTTGGCGTTCCGTTGTGGACCTGCGGTGAATTTTCAAAGAAAGGGCTGCACAATTTATATCGAATTCCATCTTGAACTGGACCCACACATCATCATGACGTCCAGCACATTTTGGTGATTTCTAGGCGGTCTTTCAAGGGGAAGGGATCACAAATTCAACGCAACTGTAGGCTTCTTCGTATTTCGACATCACAGCAAAGGCTGACAAAGGAAATCAGCTCCAGGCATTTGCCAAGTCTTCCTCTCTTGACAACGTGTCGTTGCCGTTATTGTTGAGTCCATGCGTCCATTAACTTACTGACTCAATCTTCACTTAATCCCAGCTCCCCCATAGATAATCTTCTGCGCCCGAATGGAAAATTATTTCGTTCCCAATGAGATGGGGAGGCTCGCCGACCACTAGCCAACGGCACTCGGAAGGAATGCAAAGGGTCAGCGCCCACCTAGATGCCTCAGCCGCCCTGTAGCCTATGACCCGAGCCACCCTGTGTGTTCCAAAGGCAAGCTCATTCGCAATAGAAAAATAATTAATTTCGAATCCTTGTAGTAGAAGTGCACGGCGAGAGAACGCACGTCTCTACTTCTTCTTCTTCTTCTTATGGCGCTACAGTCCGCGGTGGACCTGGGCCTCAACCAACATGACCCTCCAGACAGCACGGTCTTTCGCTAGCTGCCACCAATTGCGCAGTCCAAGTTAGTTGAGGTCCTTCTCCACTAGTGTGCGCCATCTTAGCCTAGGCCGTCCTCCGTTGCGGTGTCCTAATGGCTCTGATTCGAAGTCTTTTGGAGCCGGTAAGTCTCTACATCTTTATCTATTTCCGATGAATCGATGTGCTGGCGGCGGCGTCCACATGGATATGGTGAATGCCCGCCGTTATCGTCGTCGTCGTCATCACAAGCGTCGTCGACAAGTGCGTTGTGAAATGCGTTGTTCCTGTTTGCTGCCAGAAATCCATAAATCCAGTTCCATTACAGCAACCAGCCTTTAAGTTGCTTTAAGGACCACGACTATGCCTGTCTGGAAGTGTCCTAGATTTCGTTGCTTTCCCTCAACTGGAGGACTAGGAGCGCCTCACCCCATGCAATGCAAGTCATTCCCGTCTGTTTACCTCTGTCCCCCATCAACAAACAGAACTGGGAAGCTGCAGGTAAGTAAATTGAAGCCCTGCTTATGCATCCTTAATCCTTAATGCAGCCACTCCCAAAGCTGCGTCCCGGCTGCTTTGTATCTCGAACATTTTCCTCCACACAGAGCAAAGGATTCCCCCTCAACTTGCAGCTAATTCCAAGGATTATCGCCTGACCACTGACGAAACATGGCAAAATCAAATATCAACAAAGCAACCGCTCCACAGAGCGTCGCCTAATTAAAATGCTGAATAACTAAATGAGTGCGCGTCCGGCATTGGTTCCATGTCCACAAAGGCGAGCACCCCGTCCGTGCGAACCCAACTTTCGGGCAAGAGGGGCCAACTCTTGGAATAAATGAATTATCCTTGGCGCGCGGATTATCGTCCTCTGTCCTTTGTGCAGTTTCGAGCGCCAGTAGCACGGCGCTTTGTATTCCCTGCGCGGCAAGCCGTTCGCTCTTTCTGTGTCTATGCGATAGGTGTTCGCCCTGCCTAAGGATGTGGGCGGAGGCGATGTGTCCTTCCCATGTAATTGTGATTCCCAACGCCAGCTTCTAATTAAAAAATCTTCCCCGCCCCCTGGTCGAGTAATGAATGAGCCAGACCCACATCCACTTGATGCGCAGTGCCTCAGCCATTCGAAGAGACCGCAAAGTGTCCATGGAAGACTATCTGGGGAACGGCAGGCAGACTTGGCCGGAGATTTATAGACGGGGCAGCTTGCGGAGCATCAGCACTGCGCCGCGTCTGAACAACAATTATGGAGTGCGATTCGGAAATTTATTTTTGCGAAGGGATCTCGCTCTCGTTCATGCTGGAATTTTCATTTTCGGCCGGGGGACGGGTGGAGGTGTGTAATCGGAATTTAATGCTCCGAAAGAATGCGAAGAATCTGCGTCTTTGCTTTTATATTCTTTCGGTATCCCTCGCCCACTGTCTGCGTTGGTGTTGCTGGCCAGGGGGATTAGTGGGCGGGAGTGTGTGTGTGTGCGGGAGAAGGAGGAAGTAGTTAGGAGTTGTGATTGCACGACCACTTGGCGGCGTTGATTGTGGTGCTGGAGGTTCAGATTTGTGTAAGACTGAGTTGTGGCACTGGAAGTGGTGCGGGGATGGATTTATTGTGCTTTTTGGGAGCTCCGAGTGTGAGTTATGGGACGTGGACGAGGAAAGGATTCGTTTTCTCCTGATGTCTGGTTAATGATGGAGAAGTGATGGAGAGTCATGCCGGTGGCCAGAGTCTTGTGGTAATTTGGAGTATAAATCTTTGGCCAATGGCAAGCTATGGTTCCTATTCTGTTGGTTTTTCTTCTTAGTTCAAACTTGACGCCCATACATCGCCAGATAACACTAAGAGCTCCTGCCTTTGGCTCAAAGGTGGCGGCAAGCATGAAACCAGCAATGCAGTCGCACTTGCAAAAGATGGAGCTGATAGGCATTGAACGAAGGCCGATCTCCGATCGACGGATTGACCTTCCAGACACCAGACAAACCAGTCTTCCACAATGCGCTGAACGCCATGCATGACTCGCTGGGGAAAATTGGCGAAAGTCTCGTCCCGCCAATACCCCTACACATGGGACCTTTAATAATCTAAGCAACCTTGGCGTTAGTCCCAAACTCAGCAGATTCCCTGCATCATGTGCCCTTAGTGGACCAAGGGAAAGATAGGGCCATGTGGTGAGGCGAAGGACTCAAAAAAAGAAAGAAAATAAAGAAAAAGCAGAAAGTTCTTTAACGAGGACATGCGTTTCTGCGAAGCAAGGGACTGGGACTGGGACAAAGTCTCAGCATCTAAGGAGGGAATCAATCAAAGGAATTCCTGGAACTTCTTCTTCTTACTTCGTCCTCAAAACAAACTGAAATCAGAGAATAGACTACGCTGTGCGAGGACACACTTACGAACCTTAGAAAAAAACCCTTTCCCAGGGTGCCGTCGAGTACAATCACTACCCCATGCAGTCACAGCATCTCTAAGCACATGCTCCTGGTAACGTTTAATAGCCTTTAACGGACTCCGCATCGTGCCCGGCAAGCTGTAAAAACCTGTCAACCTCATCCCCCACTTAGTGGTCAATACAATTAAAGGTTAGCGTCTTGACGTCTTGCTACAGCAGCATCACCAACACCGCTTCTAAAGAATGCAACGCGAAGTTGGGCAGAGAAGGCGTTTTGCAAGGGCACAGTTTGTATGACAATACATCCGATTACGGACTAAGGTCGCCAAACTATGAACCGATACGAACTGCATAGCATGCATGGACACAGGTCGTTGAAGTTCGAGATCGCGGCTCGCTCAGCTTAGGTTTTTGCAAAGAAGCCCGGCCTCTGGTTCCCCTGATCAACTGTCATTAAGATCGACGCTAGACAGAAGCTAACACCACATCAAATTGAGCCCACTAGGCACAGCCTCAATCCAGGGCTGTAATCACGTAATTTTTCAAGCGACTATCGTCCAGATGATCCACCAAAGCGATAGCGTCGATAATTTACATAATCCAATCACAATCGTCTCGTCTACGGTTTTTTTATACAAAGTTTGAGCGCTACTGAATGCAACATATCCCTTCTCATAATCGTGCACATTCAACAAAACAATGAATAACGACGGCCTGATAGTTTTCATTGTTTCGTTGTGTGTGTAGATATAACGAAAGAACGAACGACTGAGCGAGTGGAGCGAGTATGAGGTTTATTTTCATAGAATATTTTTTTAAATAATGTAATAATGTAGCTCCAAACATTCATAAGCTGAGGATTATACCCGAAAAATTTGGTAATTACTAGTCGAATTTCTTCCTTACTTTTCACAATCAAATGGCTAGCATAGGAGCTGTTTGAGTTGCCGTTGGGCTCGAGTCTACCAACCAATCAACCACGAAGTGAACATGTTTGTATTGTTGTAATTTTTGTTTTTCTTGGAGGTATACAACTTTAAGTTGGCCATTCTTTTTTAACTGACGGCTATTTTACTATTTGTTTAATGATTTATTTTAAGGTTAATTTGGCATTTTGAAAAACGGTACTGGCGTTGAGTAAAATGAATGGAAAGAAGATACAATCGTAAAGTCTACCTGCTGTGCCAATGTGTGAGCATGGTCCGGAAGGCAAAAATACGACGAGTACACTGGCTCGGCAGCATCGAGTGGACCAAGATCTAAGTTCGAGCTAAGAGGGTCTTCAAATCCGAGTCTCCGAGCGGGAGAATCGAATCCTCAGCCTGCGAGGTGGAAAACGTAGTGAAACATAGGGATGGCGGATGCTAGAGGGCTTAGCCGAGACAACTGAAAGCTGGGTTTCAGGGACCGCCAGGAATGGAAGCCAAAGGTTCCGACACTTCATAGCTTGATGGCCTGACAAGTTAGTAAGTTCGTAAGGCAAGCAGGCGTTAATTCAGAGAATGGGGCGAAAACAAGATTGCCGTTAATCCCACTTTTGCATAAGTGAACTTTGTTTAGTGGCGATGAGGCACACTTTTGGTTGAAGGGCTACGCCAATGAACAAAACTGCCTCATCTAGAGTGACCATACTCCACGAATGCATGTTCAGATACACTTGCATCCACAAAAACTGACTGTTTAGTGTGCATTCCATAAGCATTAAGTCCGTACTTCTTCAAGAACGACGTTGGCCAAAGCGTTACAGTCGATGGTGGCTGCTATTGAGCCATGATTACTGACCTTTTGGGTTCATCAATTGAACATGCATGATGTGGAAGACTTGTGGTTTCAACAAGACGGTCTAAGATGTCACTCAGCTCGTGTAAGACGGCGGAAGATGCCACACCGCTCGTGCCACGGACCTTACACAGCTCGTGCTAGCTGCCTCACTCAGCTCGTGTCACTCGCCTCACTCAGCTTGTGCCACTCAACTCACTCAGCTCGTGCCACTCGCCTCAGACAACTCCTGCCACGCGCTTCATTCAGCTCGTGCCACTCGCCTCACACAGCTCGTGTCACGCGCCTCATTCAGCTCATGCCACTCGTCTCACTCAGCTCGTGCCACTCGCCTTACTCAGCTCGTGCCACTCGTCTCACTCTGCTCGTTCCACTCGCCTTACTCAGCTCGTGCCACTCATCTCACTCTGCTCGTTCCACTCGCTTCACACAGCTCGTGCCACTCGCCTCACACAGCTTGTGCCAAATTCATGTATTGAAGGAAACCGCATAAGATCAGTTTTAACTGGTCACTATGCTTCCTCGATAGTGACGTGGATGCCGCTACTGATGCGATCACAAACATTATTTCGCTGGGCATGAGGTCCTTCATTCCCCACAGAGTGAAGAGCATCAAGCCTAAGGCAAACGCGTGGTACGACTCAAGCTGCAAAGAGGCTATCAGGATGAGAGAGTTGAGTTTCCGGGATTATAAAGCCAACCCTTCTGAGGAAGCCCGGAAAAAGTTCAAACGGATCCGTAATGACTGTAATGCATTAATAAGACGTGTAAAATTCTCCTTTGACCAAAAGTTGAGGCAAAAAGTTCTACAATGCCCCAAGGGTAGCAGAAGCTTTTGGTCTTTCGTAAAAAACATAAGGAATTCAGTCTCGTCTTCGATCCCAACGCTCATTTGCAATGACATTCTAGCTGTCAGCTCTTTGGATAAAGCTAATCTGCTTGCTGCACACTTTGCAGCTAGCTCAACGCTTCCAGATTACGCTCTGCCCGCGCATCAGCTCTTTGGACAAAGCTAATCTGCTTGCTGCACACTTTGCAGCTAGCTCAACGCTGCCAGATAGCACTATGTCCCCCCTGTAAATTTCTCCATGTGGCAAATCCATTTTCGCACTCGTACAGTAGCAAGAGTACTTAAAGATCTAAACATACACAAACCCGCTGTCCCGGATAGTACTCCCTGTTCTTCTGAAGAGGTGTTCTTCTACGCTGACAAAACCACTGCGTAAGCTTTTCCATCTGTCCTACTCGTCAGGGCACTTTCCGAGTAAGTATTTGCAAGTATTTGCATTTGTCCAGCCCGTCCCTAAAAAGGGCGAATCTTCGTCATTCTCCTCCTACCGGCAAATAGCACTAACGTCCCTTCTCTCCAAGGTCATGGAAACGCTGATTAACCGTCAGCTTATGAAATATCTTGGGTCCCGGAAGCTTCTTAATGACCGGTAGTACGGCTTCCGAAGCAACCGTTCCACTGGTGATCTGATGGCATATCTCACTGAAAAGTGGAACCAATCTTTGCACAATTTAGGAGAAAGCAAGATTGTTGCGATTGATATTTCAAAGGCATTTGACAGGGTCTGGCACCAGGCTCTCTTGTCGAAAATGCGTGCTTTTGGGATCGATGAGTCTCTTCTTCAATGGATTAGAAATTACCTTTCGAATCGTTCAATACAAGTTGTTTTGGATGGATTCAAGTCTGATATCCACTATATTAATGCTGGTGTTCCCCAGGGCTCTGTTTTGTCTCCGACACTCTTTCTCATTTTTATAAATGATCTCTTGTCTGCTACTTCTAATCCTATTCATTCCTTCGCTGATGACAGTACCCTCAGCTTTTCATATTCGTTCCTTGGCTCACGTCCCTCCACTTCGGCCTTAGACTCGGAACGGCAGCGTATGTTAAGCACATTAAATTCCGACCTTGACGGCATAATCGATTGGGGAAGTGAGAATAGAGTGGAATTTAATGCTTCCAAAACACAGTGCTGTCTACTGTCGTTAAAGCGATCACAAAATAATCAGCCGTTATCCATAGACGGCACTTGTGTTGTTGAAACCGAAAGACTTTCCATTCTCGGTATGTGCATCAATCCAACAATTAGTTGGAACGATCACATATTTGAGGTCGCCAAAAATGCTGCGAAATGTCTAGGCTTCCTTAAAAGATGCAAGAAGTACTTCATCCCTTCTGATCTGGCTACAATATACAAGGCCTACATACGCCCAAAACTTGAGTATAACGCTCCTATTTGGTCAGGTGCTCCTAAGACCTCCCTGGACCTGCTGGATGGAATTCAAAAGCGAGCGATAAAACTTATGGGTGACAGCAATATTGCGAAGTCGATTGACTCGTTAGAACACCGACGTAATGTCGCGCCGTTGTCACTCTTTTATCGCCATTTTAACAAGAAATGCTCAGATGAATTAGCCAGTTGCATTCCTCCCCTTCAAGAATTCACCCGCAATACACGCCTCGCTAGGAATGCCCACCAATTCACCCTCAAGCCCTCTTTCGGACGTACAGTCAAATTCGGAGACTCGTTCTTTAGCCGCACTACACGAATCTGGAATGCTCTTCCCAGCTGGATTTTTCCTCCTCATTACAATCCACAGGCATTTAAAACCAATGTGCATCGGTACCTCCTCTCCCTCTCTTCCTCTATACCTTCGGCCCGTGCTGTGACTTGGTCCGGTCACTTAAGGGTACTCGCAACCTCTTTTGCACGCGTCAATTATAAAAAAAAGACCTCCAAAGTCGTCCGATTTATTACCGGTTAACTATTCACTTTGGGGATATATGCATTCTCTTCGTGGGGATATATGCTGATCTTGGACTATTTTCTGTGGAGATATTTACATTCTCTAGTCTACGATATGTCAAGTGTCTAGTCTACTACCGATTGATCACTTGGAGGACAACATTCGCCGCGTTACTACCGATATACGGCTATAAATCTTAAAGAAAGTCATTGAAAACTGCACCTCCAGATATAACCCCGACAAAGTCATCATTTTCAGTCGCATGTCAGAAGCCATATTTAAGTTGTAATGCCAGGAAATTATCTCTCGATCAAGGTTAATTTTATGTCTATTTGAAAAAACCGTCTAGGTTTAATTCCACTTTAAAGTTATATACCTTGAAAAAAAATGACCTCAATAAGATCTATCGTGACATGGGCAAAGTAAAGGTTGTCGTCCTGAAACTGCACCAGAGACCGCAACCGTTTCAAACACCACCACGCTTAGTAGAGACAACAACTTTCTATGCAGCCGCAGAGAGGAGAGGTGCCCTCATCTTTCCGGAGTGTGGCTCTTCTGTTTGACGAATAGGCGCTTGCACCAGACATCGCCCCAAATCAAATAATTCCACAACGCATCCAGCCGTCCATCTAAAAATTCATCACAAATCTAATTCCAAACGAATGGCGCCCAAAATCGCTTTCAATTCATCGCAATTCTATCAGCCATTGATTACAAGGCACTTAAGCGAATGCGATTACATTTGCCTATCACACGATTTCCGATTCAAATTTTTACTACCAGTCCCGTCCGGATCCGCCAGAGACGCAAATCCAATTAAAACTAAATACCTGCCAGAGCTAATTCAAAGGGCCAGCCAGTTGGCCGGCGCTTTCCGTTTCGCGTGTGCATTCTGTCCCCGATTTTATTTTGCCCGAAATTCTTGCAATCAAATTATAAATACCGCATTCAGAGTGCTTCCACTTCGATTGGTGGCGAGCGCGTGTGCTGCAGCTGCATGGCGGTCAGTGTGCGAGCATCCCATCAATTATCCGCCGCGCATAGACCAGTGCCTCCCGTGCCAAAATCATCCCCGTGCCGTGGTTGAATTTGATCACACCCGCTGCCGCGGCCCCGTTTGTGGGCCATCATCAACAGATAAGCCTGGAATACAAACGGAATCCTTGTAAAGACCGCGAATTTTGCTTCTGTTTCAGTGCGCCGCGCCAACTGTGACTAGTGCACCAAGGAACACGTTGTCCGGTGGGCGTCTGCATGTGTGTGTACTCAACTAAATAGACTTTTGATAATTTGAAAAGTTTATTTAATACAAAACGTGATTCAATTACGAACGCAACCCGATCTGTGTCCGGCCTCTCCCACTCCCCGGGTCGCCGCTCCGAAAAAGAATCACACACCAAGTTACAGCCATTCCCGCCATCCCCACGATCCTTGTTCCTAATCCAAAATGGTAATCCACCCTCTTACGGCCCGGTCCACTATGTGATGTCCAGTGGCGAGCTTTGTGGAATTAACTGAAATATCCTGAGCCCAGGCGGATGCGGAAAAAAGTCAGAAAATGGGAACCGGCCACGAAGTGTGAGTGTGACACGTTTGGGGTGGTGCTAAGGTCGAATTAGTTTTGACAATTGGAGCATGTTTACGATTCAATGGCGCTGAATCGGTGTTCGGTGTTCGAGGAATAATCTCGTCGGCTGCGGGCTTATTGTGTGTTGACCGCAAAATTTGTTGGAATTGCATTGCGTGTGTGTGTGAGGTTTGTGTTTTTTTTTCGACGAAAATCACGGAATCTGATGAGTCAGTCGGGCGTTATGTCCTTTAATCACGTTCGCCGGGAATCAGATTTTTTTTCGCGTTGAAACAATTGATTGGATTCGGATTCGATGAACTAATGGTGAGTGGCAGCCGGGCTGGGTTTGACACTTTGTTTGAAAAAATGAGAGAGGCAGAAATCTTGTCATTGCATGATATTGAAGGTCCTTTGTGGTTTGGATTTGACGCCGAAATGACTTTCTGAAGCTAACTGGAGCGTGATCGTGCTCCAGCAGGTATTAAAGCAGTTTAACGTCCAACCACACATTGCATTGAATCGGCTAGGGAGAGGTGTGCCCCTGCTAAATGAAGTACACACTGATTTGGAAGATGGCGCCAACAGAAAGTTGTGGCTGATCTTGGAAGCGATTTTCTACTTCATTGGAAAGGAATGATATTTGTGAGCAATAATTAGTGTGTATCAGCGTCTGTTTGCGAGAGTGCGACGCTCACACGCCTAAGGGTGTAGGTTCGATTACCAGCTCAACACCAATTTTTCGAATTTTTCACCGCACCACCTGACAACACTCAAAGAGTAATAACTGTTTAAGAAAGCTTTTCAAATTTCGCCGTTCGGAATTGGCAAAAATCTGTAGGTTCTTTCTACTCGGGAGAGAACAGTAGCGCGCACAACACGAGCAGTTGATGAGCAAGCTAGGCCTTGGTCCCCCTGTGGACTGTCGCGCCAACAATTATTATTATTATTATCAGCGTCTGTTTAAGACGACGATATTGTTTTATGCCCTCTTTTCAAATGTCTGGACTTGTCCTAAAGAAAAACAGTTTGCGGGAAGCTTTGATTTTCGTTTCTGATATTTTCTTTATAATTGGCATGCGCTCAGTTCGCCGTGGAGTAGTGGGAAGAGTGCGACGCTCACACACCGAATGGCTTAGGTTCAATTCCCTGCTGAACACCTCGAATTTTTCATGGCACCACCTCTTTCGATCTGCTGACAACACTCAAAGAGTAATAACTGTCTAAGAAAGCTTCTCAAACTTCGCGGTCCGGAATCGGCAAAAAACTGTAGGTCCCTTCTACTCGTTGTTAGCGTCGAATTTTGAAAATTCCCGATTGCGGTCGAACGAAAGAGCGCCAAGCCACTCAATGGAGTATGGTCGTGGGAAAGATGGAATTAGGGCGCCACGCAGTTGCCCCTCCGCTCGACACGGTCTGTACCCCTAGAACTGCCACTAAGGGCAAGGATCCAATCCGTCCCCGCAGAAACAAAAAAAAAAAAGCAAAAAAAAATGGCTAAATGGAAACAAAAAAAAAGGAAAGTCAAGGACTGTGGATGGAACAAGATAAAAACACAGCAATTCACCTTAAACCTATACAATTTTTTTTTATCTAAGTTTCAATTCATATACAAACTTCATTTAGGACTAAAGAAAAACTTCAATACTTCACAATTAATTCTTACAACTATCTGAACCATAACACTAAACACCACACAAGAGGAAAAAACAAGAAGGAAAATTAAAAAAAAGAAAAATGTCCCCGAACCGTTCTCGGACCCGCGACTCGCGATCGGTAGTACCCAGCAATCCCACGCTTTGAACGACAACACTAACTCCAATTACTAACTTGTTTTAACAAATTCTTTGATAAAATATATAAGATATAAATAAAAACAACAAATAAGCCTTCACAAAGAAGAGTGTAATCAAAAAGTAAGCCAAAGAAACAGAATTATAAAAAAGGTAGCAACTAAATAAATTGAAGAGAAAACTAATAATAATAATAATTGTTGGCGCTACAGTCCGAAGGGGGACCAGGGCCTAGCTTGCTCAGCAACTACTCGTGTTGTGCGCGCTACTGTTCTCTCACGAGTAGAAGGGCCCTACAGTTTTTTGCCGACTCTGAACGGCGAGATTTGAGAAGCTTTCTTAGACAGTTATTACTCTTTGAGTGTTGTCAGCAGCTCGAAAGAGGTGGTTGAGCTGGAAATCAAACCTAGACTTTGAATGTTGTGAGCTCAAAAGAGGTGGGGCCGTGAAAAATTCGAAAAATACCTAATATTGAGCTAAGAGTCGAACCTAGACCCTTCGGCGTGTGAGCGTCGCACTCTACCCACTACGCCACGGCGACCACTAGAGAAAACTAATGCTAGTATAATTATGTGATAAGGATCAAACAAAAAAAAAGAAGAAATTCTTCCCTGGAGAGGGGTCACCTGCCGTCTTTCTGTCTTCGTTTGGAACGTCCTGATGACCTGGTCGCTTCTCGTCCTGGTTGAGTTCTTGAGTTTACTCTATCGTTCATACACTCTATTCGCGTTTTTTTTTTTTTTGAAAGAAGTGGGGATAGGGGGTTGGCTCTTTAAAGGTTACCCTTTCTGTTTGTGCGGTCTTACTTCACACACTGACACACACACTATTCGTATTCCTTTTTTTTTTGTTTTTATTTGTTATTAAAAGAATTCGGGAGAGGGGTTGTACATTTGTTTTTTTTTTTTTCTTTGGTCATTTATTTTTGGTAGCACCTCTCAACACCACACTACACTACTCCTATTGGCGTGTTTCGTTTCTTTTCGTGGGTGGGGAAATAAATTCTTACTACCGCACTGATAATAAAAAAAACTTTCGTGGGCACTACCACTAGCTCTTAGATTTTAGATTTTTTTTCCACTAGTTTATATGTTCTTTGATCTTAGTACTTCTTTTCCTTTCCGACTTCCTACTTGAATTAGAATTTTCCGGATCGCGCCCAACCTAGCCGACCGATTTCAATTGTCGCCTCCCAAAGACTGCCCATTCTAGTCTCGTCCAATCTACCTCGAACTCCTGGCTGATCAGACGATCGATATCTTTCGTCCACTTTGGGACATGATCGCCGGTCGAAATAGATCGAACCACCAGGAAGGCCGCAAACTCTCCATCGTACCATCCACTAAACAAATACCGGCTATCCTCACGCTTCGTACGAAGAGGATCAAGGGTCAGTGCATCGGTCCACAAAAGCTAGGAAAACCACCGACAGGGCAGAAGGAAAAATAAGAAAATAAGCAGGCTGACAAAACCTGGGATTGAACCCACAACGTTCAGCGCCCCTAGCGACTACTCCACCTCTAAGCTATCTGGCTAACTGAACCACGATGGACGTACAGCCTACGTCATGATCCTCACCATTATCCACCCACTCAATTCAACTCCTCACCATTATCCACCCACTCAATTCAACCAATCCTGGGTATACTTTCAGGCGAAAACCTTTCAACTGAAGGAAAATCATAACATCGTGAGAGAACAGTAGCGTGCAGAATACGAGTAGTTGATGAGCACGCTAGGCCCTGGTCCCCTCGTGGACTGTCGCGCCAACAGTTATTATTAAATTATGCAAAGTGGAAGCCTAGGATGTGGCGTTGATGGTTTCACCTTTGTTTTTGTACTCAATGAGCAAGACTCCCTTTGAGTCGCAAAAGACGGTGGCCATGAACTTGCCGGCAAAAGGAGTGACTTTGCACTTCTCCGGGGAGGCTGTTCCTTTTTTATGCCACTGTATGGACTCTTGTTGTGGGTGCCGTGGGGTAGTGGGTAGTGTTTCATCATCGAGGCTGCCTGCCCGCTTGCACAACATGGCCTGCAGTCCTAAATTCCATCATACGCTGGGCAGATGTATCCAAATGCTGGGCAACCTAGAAGTGCAAGTGTTGAGGCAATTCAACGCCAAATTGCAAACGAAGCGGCTCCATGTGGCGAGGAAAGGCAAAATACGAATGACTAGGCAAATAGGCGACTTCCGACAAGGACCAGTCTAGGATCAGTTTCAGTACTAGGCCCAGTCAGCGCCCTTCCATTGCACACACATCTCAACTGGACTAGGACTTGGTGTGTTGCTAGATGGCCCGAATGTGTCAAGGAGAAAACGTCACACATTGGCAACAAGTCCACATGTCACTGCGACTCCTGAAGGCCATACCTCATTGAAATTCCTTAAAAAAATACCTCCGCGCACCGAATAGACTCAACAGCGAGAAAAAAAAAATAATTCCCAGCATAATTTCAATTATACCCCTTGCCATCCGCTATGAGCATAAACTTTGCGTGAAAATAACTCGCAGTTATGTGGACTCATGCACTTCACCAGACCACCCCACTAACGACGTGGACCATCATCATAGTTCACGAAGAGGCGCTCACAGCAGAGAAGTTGCAGAAGAAAAGGGAAAAAAACGAATTATGAAAAAATCCACTTCCACTCTGCCCTGAAAGTAATTTTCAACGTTAGCAACACCTGCTTTCAATAAAAGCACACAAGACGAAAAAAACAGCGACCCGCGGACGATAGCGATAGCGAGCGGCAACCTGCAAGGATCTCGGGCGTATGTCTACAAGCGTTGTCCTCGCTGAAATTAACAGTCAGGACCGAGGAGCAGCTGGATGGGAGGCAGAGAATGGGAAACCCAAATGCCTTGCTTGCCCGCCTGCACAACGACCCGAGCGCATACGGATAACAAAAGTTTTTCCCTAGTCAAATTAAAAACTTTTTCACTTTGCATAGACCAAGCGGCGAGCCTTTCCACCCAACCCCCTACGGCGCCTGCCCAACTCCACGCTGAGTGAGTGCTCTCGTGTGAATGAAGAAGATCGAAGTAACGGCAGTTTCTTGTTGTTCTCTGTGGATTTGCGTCACTCACAAATGCAAATGTCTCATTTTCCGCCCCCCACCCCCATCGACCAGACGCCACACACGAAGGATGACGTCGATGGAGAGGAAAAGCTAAATTGCTTAGCTCCTTGCACGCACTTCAAAGTTGACGGAAAATTATTATCGTTATGATTATATTCCAATCCATGGATTGGACGGGGGAGGGGGCCATTGAGTGGATATGAAAATGGGTCACATCCGTGGGACCGGATAATTTATTTCTGTCTTTGGCCCTCTAGCCGCTCGACGGCGACACAAGAGCTTGGGTGGGGGGCCGCTGCCGGGAAGTCATTTCAGTTTTGCATATGTGTGCCGATGTCGGAAGCTTCGAGAGCAACGAGAGCGACGAAAGATGACACATCTAGGCGCAGGAAGGAAGCCGGGAAAATTTTCTAGGGTCAACCAAATTTATCCGTCCGTTTGTCGTCGGTCTTGCCGCCTTACGGGTTTCCGTTGCCGGAGGGGAGTCAGGGGGAGATTATTTATCCGATATGGCGCCAAACCATTCAAACGAGTATTCCACATGCTCGGGGCGCTGCCGGGGATGTGTGGAGACGTGGAGTGGAGCTGGTGTCCCTAAACTGTGGAGTATGTGACAGGTTTTTATAATTTATTGCGAGGAATAATTTTGCGTCCCGATAAACAGTGCATGAATTTATGGCCGACACACGCTTATTTGCTGGGGTGGGGACATTCCTTGCAAATCCTTGGTGTAAGCATATTAAAATTGGATTTGCGTTTTTGTCTTCTGCGTTTTTTGTTTTTTTTTGTTTTGTTTTTGTGTTTGGAGAGTGCCTTGGGGTTGGGGTGGACGTGTGGGAGGGGTGCCATCCGTTAAATTGTCATCGGATCTCACTTAGGGGTATATCCGGGTGGACAGTCATGCATCCTGATTTTCATCTCTTCGTCTTCTGGGGTTTTGTTGCCTTATTGTTTGTCGGGGAATCCAATTCGTCATCGGGAGATGTGACGGACTTGGAGGAAGCATTCAGGTCTGAAATAATGATTTGATATTGGTCTCTCGATTTTTAGGATTTATGTTGCTAGTGAGTGTTTCCAACTTTTGGTTAGAGGATTTAATGTTGTGCCAGTATACACCTGAGGTGTATATGAACATTCTTGGCAGCAGTCTGAAGTTCAGAGGAATGTTTTCCAGAAGTTGCCGTGCTTACCTTGACTAGAAGAAGGAAATGATTCCAGTCGAGTGGCACCTCGGAAGTCTTGACACATAGAGTATACTGTGTCAAACTGTGTCACGTCGATGGCAACGTAATCAGTCTGATTGATGGTTAATTGATCGGAGGATCGCCAGATTCATTTATGGATGTTTGTTTAAATGGAATGGTGGCCACAGAAAGGCACGATATGAAGACCCATTGCCTAAATCCATTATCAAATCTGATGTCGTACAGACTGTGTTCCTAGGCTGATGTTCCCGAATTAGGCCTTGATGTGGGTTGTCATGAGGCGCCCTCTTATGTTGTTACCTTTTTTGACGGAAATACTCCGGGAAAGAGGAGGGATTTTATCGATCAGTTGGGAGAAAGGTCGCGGGATAAATTTGTGCGCCACGCAATTCTCCGCTTCCCTTCTTACTGTTTTCAGGACCTAAAACGCTTGTCTTCTTTGTTCTGTTTCCTTTGTCGACAAGACCTTGACTGAGTATTAGCGAGACTCGCTTTCCGCGTTTTCCTCAGTGCGAAGCAGCTACTGTTTTCATGTCACTCAACCAACCATCTGGCCCCACAACTAAGATATGTTCTAAGGGACACAATTTCACAAAAAAAAAATAGGAAAATTCTCTTCCCGAATCCCATATGGGGGCTTGAACCCATAGCCGACGATTCGACGGGCGATCTCCATCCACCTAAGCTACCCCCTCACTCGGGAAATTCTTTGTGTCAAGGAACCTCTTCCTATGGTCGCGACTCCTGACACTCGGAAGACATTGCTTAATTGTAGGCGTAAAACTTTAATAAAGAAAATTCATAATAACGTGGCAGTGGTTTAAGTCTGCCTCGAACATATAAATAGGCGCTGCCTTCTCTCCATGTAGCAATCGCTGTAGTATCTTAGATATCGTAGTCCCTTTTTGACCTTTTGCCGGCCCATGTTATCCAACTGCTTGAATGACTGTCATGTCTGCCTTATAGGAAGCCAGGTCCTCCGTAAGTGTGCTGCAGCACGTGATATAAGGTTGTAAAATATCTCCCTTCCGCTTTTCTGCTCTTCATTCAGTGCTTCGTAAAAAGTGTTACAGTGATCGGATTTAGTTCAAATATGAGCCGTTTTGTTCGAAAATCTGTTTTCCAAATCCATTTCGACGGCAACCCCCCTCGTAGAAGCCCCCCCTTATTTGCGAAGAACTCGAACAGCCACTTTTCACAAGTCCCTTTCGAGTTCAACTTTTCACCACCAAGGGCGGTCGTCATGGACAGGAGCAGTTGGTAATCACTTGGAGCTATGTCCGGGCTATATGGTGGATGCGATAAGACCTCCCATTAGAGTTCCCGTAGCTTCTGACGAGGCATCAACGAAGTGTGTGGTCTGGCGTTGTCCTGGTGGAACACTAGACCCTTCTTGTGGTCTTCTTGTCAATTCTGGACGCTTCTGGTCGATCGCCTGCTTCAAGCGGTCCAGTTGTTCAAAGTAGATGGTTAAATGAAGCGTGTGGCGATATGGGAGCAGTTCATGCTTTAAGCGGTCCAGTTCTTCGTAGTAAATTGTAGAATTAAGCGTCTGGCGATATAGGAGCAGCTCACAGTGGATGATTTGCTTCCAATCTCACCAAACACACAGCAAAACCTTCCTGACCCTCAATCCTGGCTTGGCCACTGTTTGGAACGATTCACCGGCCTTCAACCACGACCGTTTCCACTTGATATTGTCGTATGTGTTCCAGTTTTCATCGCCAGTCACCATCCGCTTCAAAAATGGTCGAGTTCGTTCTGTTTCAGCAGCATATCGAAGGCGTTGATTCGGTCCAGAAGGGTTTTTTTGAGTTAAATCACGCGGCACCCAAACATCAAGCTTAATTTTTTATCCAGCATTCTGCAGATGGTTTAAAATGGTTTGGTGACTAACTCCCACCTCTTGAGCGATGTCACGAGATGCCACATGC
Source organism: Eristalinus aeneus (assembly GCA_955652365.1). Taxonomy (NCBI): domain Eukaryota; kingdom Metazoa; phylum Arthropoda; class Insecta; order Diptera; family Syrphidae; genus Eristalinus; species Eristalinus aeneus. Next base: position 94,688,090 of record OY019131.1, read on the forward strand.
CGGCCTAACTCGATAACTTCCACGATTCGATCGGTATTCGTCGTCACAGATCTTCCGCCGACTGGCTTATCCATTGTGTCGTTTTCACCGGCTATGAGTCGTCGAAACCGTTCTTCCGCGGTTCGAAGTGATAGAGTACCATCCCCCAAAACACCATTAATCACACGGAACGTTTCTCTAGCGGATTTGTCTTTAAAATAGGAAAACTTTAAAATAGCGCGAATTTCGGCGATAGTGAACTTCATGCTTACACGTCTATAACTGTTGAACAGAATATCCAAACTAATCATGCATAGCGTCGTTTTATAGGTTATGTCCTTCTTCTTCTTCTTGTGGCGCTACAGTCCGGGGTGGACCTGGGCCTCAACCAACATGCCTCTCCAGCCAGCACGACCGTTTGCTAGCTGTCTCCAGTTGTTATGTTAAGACCTTCCAAATGATGTATAGAATTGCCAGATACGAGCTCTGTAGTGCCTTGTACATACCATAGCTGGAAAATTCAAAAGACAAAAAGAAGGGAAGTCATTTGACAACCTTATATTATAAAAATCTTTACATTCCACGTGCAAAACCGACAATCGTCGACCTTTAAACCTTTGCCTGGATCGCCTACAGTTGATCCTTCCCTATCCGAGGCATGTTATTGTCTCCAAAACTTAATTTTTTTAACGTTTTTTATTTATTTTATTTTTTAAATTGGATGGCACCGCAGTCCACAGGGAAACCAGGGCCTTGCTCATCAACTACATATGTTGTGCGCTGTTCTCTTTCGATAAAAAGGGGCCTACAGTTTATTGCCGACTCCGAACGGCGAAGTTTGAGAAGCTTTTTCTTAGGCAGCTACAACAATTTTAGTGTAGTCAGCAGGGCGGTGTTCCGCCGGTAATCGACCTTCGCACTCTACCCACAACACCAAGGCGGCAAAAAGTTTCTTTTTTAAGTGGTAAGGGAGTTAACATCACATACAACCCAAAGACTGGTAGGCCAGGTCCTTGTGTAGAGGGATTCACTGCAGACACAGGTTAGACACACAACGCCTGTTGGCTATCAAGGCTATCTAGGGGGAGCCAGGAGGAGGAGCCTGTGTACTGACGAGAATAGTGTTGTTAGTCACTTTGTTGAGCAACAACGACGATAACGACATTGACTCCTCTGTACATGGCCTCTTATTCACATGTATTATGTTACATATATTTTTTTTGTGGCCGCCGTGACGTAGTGGGTAGAGTGTGACGCTCACACGCCGAAGGGTCTAGGTCCGATTCCCGGTTCAACACGAATTTTTCGAATTTTTCACGGCACCACCTCTTTCGAGCTGCTGCCAACACTCAAAGAGTAATAACTGTCTAAGAAAGCTTCTCAAAATTCGCCGTTCGGAGTCGGCAAAAAACTGTAGGTCCCTTCTACTCCTGAGAGAACAGTAGCGCGCACAACACGGGTAGTTGATGAGCAAGCTAGGCCCTGGTCCCTCTTTGGACTGTAGCGCCAACAATTATTATTATTATTATGTACATATTTCCAGTGAAGTAGATTTCCGGTTCCAAGATCATCAGCAGGTGGCGCCATCTTTTGAAAACAGACCGAATTAATCTGTTCCTCCAATAGATTCAGCATGTGCAGCTATTTCTCCGCATGCTGTGGTTCAGACAGGCGATAATTGCTTGCACTTCGCTCAAGCCCTCGTTTTGTATCCCTGTGCTTGGGAGTTATGTTTTGAGCATGCAGACATGAATTTTGGCGACTCCTTCTTGGACTGTTTCATCAGGCTAACCAACCATATTCAAACACACTCCTACCTGCAGCGCCAAGAGAGGCCACAAGATGTCCACATTCAATATTCGGCACACTCACAATCTGACAGTAAATTTAAGAATAATTTGCAAATTTCTGCTAACATCCCTCCCGCCCCTGACTCACCCGCCAATCGAGAACTCATAAGATCCCGGCAAGCAATTATTCGTCCGCTTAAATAAAATTGCCAGCCTAACGAACTGCAGCAGCACCCAGTGCGTGCATGCTCTACGACTGTTCATTTAATTCCAATTATCGTTTATCCGATTCGAATTTTCCGCCCCACTCTGGTGTCTGCTTCACCGCTTCTCTCCCTCTCTTTCGCCACAGCAGTGGGCTACCACTGCTCGACTCTGCTCCCACACTCGAGCTACGTGCTTCTATTAATTGGTTCAACTTAAAGCACCAATGAACCCGTCACACAATGCGTCCAGAATGTGCATCCAAAAATGCAATGTGCATCCACCCCGTGCCACCCCCACCAGCTCAAGTGCGTCATGAATAATTTTTATCCCATTTGGAGTCGCTGGACTGGTGCATCATTTCATTAGCACTTCCAGCTTAATTCCAATTGCGAAATAATTAAAATTGTTTGGCAGCACTCGTTTCGATGGTCACTTGAAGTTCGGATTCGTGCAGCGGTTGAACCGGTCCACCGCCCCAGCTGCCTCCCCACAATGAGCATTTCAATCAGGTGTCAGGCGGCGCAAACTATGAAACGTGACCATCATTTCTGAATGTGTCGCTCCGGTTGTCCTTGCCCAGGCTTCCGAGCGTCATGTGGAATTCCTTTAAAAGTGCACACAGGTCCAGTGCGGGAATGAAAAAAAAAAAAAACCGCACCAGCGAACAAGTGAACGAAAACGGAATTAAATAAAAATTCCTTTCACGAAAATTCCATTTTCAGCACATTAACGGCACCGGTGGGTGGTGCGGTCCGCCACCGCCGACTGTGTGTAGAGAGGCTTTTAAGGACGCCACCCGCCTGTGGGTGGTCATGTGCGTTGACACATCCGAACGATTCGGCTGCAGCGGTGACAACATTAAAATTGCATTTTTCGCTTAAAATTCCAGAAGTGCGTCCAGTTGTTGTTGAAATGCGAAAGCGCTGCGCGATAATCTGCTGCGAATTACCGCGATGGAAATTCGAAATTCCAAAGTTTTGTCCACTTGTGTAATGAGGACTGGGCGGGGTGGGACAATCGGTCCAGTATGTCGGCCATGTGATGCGGGCACACTCACTTGAAAGTTTTTAATCGGGTATTAAGGAGCACGAGTGGATGGGCTGTAAAATCTGCGAAAAGGTCGTGTGAGAAGGTCCTGCGAAAATTCGCCTCTTAAGAGCGTGTCATATCGGCTGGAATTCCTACCGGGTGGGGGTGTAAAAGGTGTCCAAGGGGTGTCGGGCGAGTCGGAAATGATTTATCCGCATTCATGCAGATTCGAGGGGGCTTTCGAGTGGGCGGATTGATTCACTGTCCCGACATGAACGGATTTTAAGGCGGTTCAAGTTGAAACACGGATGTAAGGGACATATGGATGTGCAAGGGGATTTTGTCGGAAAATCGGGGACACCAATGAACCTGGAAGAGCAAGCGGAAGGGGCTCAGATCCATCCCCGGCTTATGGACCTAACCTCAGAAGGAGCAGCAAATCTACCAAACACCGTCATGAGGCATTGGGTACGTCGGATTTGCACTCGAAGTGACAGACTCTTCAGTCTCTCACGAAGCCCCGATCGACGACTTGGCACCTCCTCCACACTTTCACGTTCAGAGGCGACCTCCACAAGGTGGCCAGTTCCTACGTTTATTGATTTTCAGTTCCCATGGCATTTGTCGCCAGAACAGTACATCCACAGAATAACACCCCTTTAAACATTTCAAATGCATTTCCCCTTCCGGCCAGTTCCAGCTCTCAATGGCTAAGACAATCTGGCGCCACTCTGCACAGAGTTGTGAGTTGAAAGCATCTCTGCTGTATGTCCAGTGGAGTTGTAGTCATTTGTAGTCTGCCCACTCTCCAGCCGCACTGTGAACTCCTTTTAACCGCCAGGAATGCAGACGCCACTCAGCACACCAGCATCTTTCTTTCGCAACAAATTGGATTCTGTAAGTCCTGTGTTCCGTCTTTAATTATGCATCCTTCGGGGTGAGTGTCTGGTGCTTCTGTCAAACGCTCGTCCTGCTGAATGATGCGCTACTCCACAGACTGCGATATCTCAAGTGTTCCATTCAATTAAGGGTTAAAATAGTTGCTGTCGCCTGCATTGGACCGCTTCTGTTCGTCAATTGGCGGGGACATCCTGCGTAAGTCACCCCCTGGAAGAAAGAGGTTTAATTAAATGAAAGGACCAGCACCTGTGCTCTGCACAGTCCCCACATACAAGTACTCACGCGCAAGCAGTCCTGTTGCTGCTGAGGCCACGGCAAGGCTATCAAAGTGCAGCGCATATTTATTCGTTTCACCCCGTGTCGAGAACGGTTTTCCTTTTTAATTAAAAAATTTCGCAATGACTTCAGCCAGAGAGAGCGGAGTGGGGGGGTGTACTACATGGTGTTCGTGTGCGACGCAACATGTAAGACTATTGCCGCGACAGGATGGTCGGTTTAAAAAGCAGTAATTGGAGGGGAAAAATGGCGACAACGCCCTGCCCTCAATGGCAGTCTTGGATTTATGATAATTATTTAATTTCGCAGCCATGTAGTCGTGGGTCACATGTGTCGGGACTAATTGGAGACATCCAGTGAAGGGTTCGTGGGATTGTCGCGCAGGAATGGGGCACTCTTGGAAACTTGCCTCTAATTATGGTCTGTGATGCAGCAGGATCTGAAAGGGAGGGACTGTCGGAGAGGGTGGTGCAAGAACTTAACCTTGGGCTGATTTTGCTGAGAGCGACATGACATTTAGCTGCCCTCCAAGCCCCAATTCTTGACTTGAGCGGGTTCCTGAGAGATTTCTTAAAAGAGTGGTCAAGGGACCGGTTTACTTAGGTGTCTATATGGAGTAACGTCAGAAACATTTTCTAATCTTTAGAGTATAAATAATTGGCTCAACGGTTGCGGTCAGTATTCAAATGTGACCTTCTTCGAGTAAACTATTCACCGACCTTGAGACAGGCTGTGGTTCGGTCTGATGAGCAGTCAACCAAAAATCAAGAAAAGACAGTGGAATAAGCCATGAGTGTACTTGGTTGTTCATTTAGAGTGTTTCTTTTCAATATTTACACAGACAGCTTATTCTAGGCCAGAGTCTTAACAGGAAGTCAGTATTGTGAGGTGGGAAAATGTTCAAAATTTTGTTCCCAAAGTCAATAGTGTGAAGTCCAAACAGAGCGTCTATGGAAAAGAGTTGTGACTGATATCCAGACCCCCCGCGGTTGCTGTAAAATGGAAAAGATCACGCGGCTAGAGTACGACCACACTCATTGGCTTCATAATAGATGAAGATGAGGATGTAACTACAATGGCCAAGAGTCCACATCGATCTTAACAGCATTTCGCTAAACCTACTAGAGCTAATCACTGAACAACTCATGGCGCGAATCCACCCGCTTGGGAACTTACCCTAAATTCTGGTAGCACGGACCAAGATTTTCAACGAAGACAACGATCAAGATTTTGGACCAAGAATTGGAGCCATGATTTTATACCAACATTTTGGATAAAGTACTTAGACCAACATTTTAGACCAAGGTCTTAACCCAAACCTTTAGACCAATACGTTCGCCCAAGATTTAAAATATCGATTTTGTACCATGATTTTAGACTAAGATTTTGACCAAAATTTGGACCATGATCATGGACCAGGATTTCGCAAAAAGATTTCAGACTAAGACTTTGGACCATGATCTTGGACCAAGATTTTGGACCAAGATTTTCGACCAAGATTTTGGACCAAAATTTCAAAATAGAAATTTAGACCAAGATTTTGGACCATGATTTTGGACTACGATTTTGGACCAAGATTTTCGACCAAGATTTTTGACCAAGATTTTCGACCAAGATTTTGGACCAAGATCTCAGACCAAGACCTTGGACCATGATTTTGCACTAAGAATTTCGACAAAGATTTTGGACCAAGATATTGGATCATGATTTTGGACTTAGATTTTGGATCAAGATTTTGGACCAAGATTTTGGGCCAAAATTATTGACCAAGATTTTGGACCATAATATTGGACCAAGGTTTCAAATCAGAATTGTTGACCATGATTTTGGACCGAGATTTTAAATCAAAATTTTTCCCAAGATTTTGGACCAAATTGAAATTATGAAATTGAAACCAAATTGAAATTAAGACCAAGATTTCGGACCAAGATGTTTGCACAAGATTTAAAATCAAGATTTTCGACTAAGATTTCAAATTAAAATTTTTGACCATGATTTTGGACTAAGATTTTGGACCAAGATCTTGGACCAAGGTTATGGACCAACATTACGGATCAAGATTTTAGACCAAGATGTTCGCACAAGATTTAAATTCAAGATTTTGGACCATGATATTGAACCAAGATTTTAAATCAGAATTTTTGACCATGATTTTGGACTAAGATTTTGGACCAAGATTTTGGACCAAGGTTTTGGACCAAAATTACGGATCAAGATTTTAGACCAAGATGTTCGCACACGATTTAAAATCAAAATTTTGGACCATGATATTGGACCTAGATTTCAAATCAGAATTTTTGACCATGATTTTGGACCGAGATTTTGAATCAAAATTTAGATTTAGATTTTGGACCAAGATTATGGATCAAGATTTTAGACCAAGATTTTGGAACAAGATGTGGGACCAAGATTTTGAACCATGATTTCATAACAACATTTTGGGACAAGGACTTAAACCAAAATTTTGAACCAATATGTTCGCCCAAGAATTTAAATCAAGATTTTGGACCATGATCTTGGACAAAGACTTCGCATCAGTATTTTGAAGAAAAATTTCAGATCAAGATAATGGACTACGATTTTGGAACAGTATTTTTAACCTTAATTTTGGTCCAAGATTTGAAAATAGAAATTTAGACCAAAATTTTGGATCAAGATTTTAGACCATGATTATGGGCTATGATTTTGGTTCATGATCTTGGAACAAGATTTGAATCCAAAATTTGGGACCAAGATTTTAGACCAAGATGTTGTACCAATTTTTTAACCAAGATGTGGGACCATGATTTTGGACCAAGATGTTCGCCCAAGATCTTAAATCAAAATTCTGCACCTTGACTTTAGACCAAAATTTTAGCCTATTTTTTTAACTAAGATTTTTAACCAAGATTATAAACAAAGATTCTGGACCAAGACTTTGGAAACAACCTCCTGGCCAGCGGTTAACTTTAGAGAGTCATATTGACCGGTTTGTTTCTTAACTGGAATTGACGATATGGGTGCTGATGATCTCTGCTTCATCTGGACAAAGCACAATGCCACACAGTCCATGCCACCATCCATCCCTGCTGCATTAGATTTCCAAATTTGGTTTCCAGCCGTCTTGGCGATGTCGGTTGACTTGGCTGGTACTTTACATGGTTTTGTGAAGGAAACTTGGAGGGCTGATATTATTCCAACAAGTTGAGAGCAGGGGACCGGCAGACCGGAGCCATCAACCAGGATTTAGAAACAGTGTTTCGAAATCCCGAGAAATTACATTAAATCCGTTTTTTATTTTTTTTTCTTGGTATGTCAATCGTTTCGTCCTGCCTGTGATCACTGTAACCCACTCTGTCAAGAGTAGAAATGTCCCGACAACGGAGAGTTTTTTTTTGTTAAAATATACGTTCAATAAGGGTTCAAACTCTTTAAGATATTTGAACGATTTGTTAATTGTTGTTGTTTTGATATGAGTATATAAAATAGGAACCCATTGTCTCCCTCACAGATGCCATCATCGCCAGCATTTTCACCTTCAAACAGAGCGTCAATCTTTACAATACGAAAACAACCTGAAATCCCGCTTGCTTGCTCCAAACTATAACCATCCATGGAAAATCCCTTCAAATCACCGTCACGCTTACACTCCAGCCCCCATCCACATGTACACGCAATCTAAACAAAAGTAAACAAACTTTGAAATGTAAAGTGTCAACATGAAAATCCTTCTTTTAAAAACAAACAGAAAAGAGTCCTGTGTACACAGACAAACAAACTCTCTGACTACTTACTCAAAATTCAATTAATCCAAAATGTTGTTTTTCAATTAAATTTTCTAATTGTTTGCCGTCAATTATGACAAAACTGGTACAAAATCAACAGTTACGACCAGAACAGGGCACATGCAGTATGATGAAAGGGGATGAGAGCCGTCGCAGCTCCTTAAGGACTAAAGTAAAAACCTCAACGGCATGGCGTCTGTCTCGACGCTCCACCTTGGTCTGGAGAGGCGAGTAACAGATGTCAACACTTATGAGATGTTTCGAAAATGGAGTGAATAAACCACATGCACGCACGCAGGATAGATATCTTTCTGCATCAGCCAGGAAAACCCTCGGCAAATATGCAGATTAAGGGATTTAATTGAATTCATTTCCCGCTGGGCATCGGGATGGGGGCGTGTTCCGTGTAAACATGGTGTGAATGCAGTTTTTTTCTTTTTCGCCGCTCGAGTCGATGCGCTTTATCCTTTCTGAGAGACTTTGAGCATAATTTCATTTCAGAGCTTGTTGTGCGTTGTCCCGCAGGAGAAGCGCTGGCCGTGTTCGTGTTGCTGCCTCATCCGCGTCTGTGTCCTTGCAACACAGTAATTAATAGTTATTGTACGAAAATCCTTTTCGCAGGCGAGATATGCAAATTTTATCAGCGGTTATGCAGTTTACTGGGTAATCGGTTATCGGTCGAGTGTTTTTTTTTGTGTTGCTTTTAGCATTTTTCCGTCGATTGTGGGAGCGATGATGTTGTTGGGAGTTCGATTAATTGAGGTCAGTGGTCGTGACGTGAGGGGGCGGCGTGTGCTTTTCATTTTTTTCTGTTGGTGCTGCATGCGGTTTTGGTAAAGTGACGCTTTAAGGTCTGTTTAAATGGTCGTAACTTGCCGCCGGTTGTTTCGATGGCAATCTGTGGACGGATAATGATGAGATAATGATACGAGAGGAGCGCTTTAAACTAGGAGCGCTGGAAAATATATGTGAAAATGAACGCCAATGGAGCTGGCGATTTTTTTGCGCCGGTTTCGTGTCACTTTGTCGCGTGTTAAACAATTAAGTGCGGCCTTTTGCTAGCTGTTACGTGTAGAATATTGTAGAATTCGATTTTCTGCTCCACGAAGAAGGGAAAAGGTTACAACTTAGTGCTGTGCGAAATATTGATGACAGCACGCTGTGGGGTTTACTTTTTGTCGAATGACATAATATGCCACTCTGTTGGTAAATGTCCACTTTTCCTTCTTTGAAAAGCTCTTTCCTCATCCTCAGTCAACTTACTGCAGCCAACTGCCATCAATTTGAATGCGTTCATTTTCAACCTACTTTATGTCTGTCTCCATCCTCTGTTGCATCATCCCACGGTTTGAAGACTCTTAGAACCGCTGCTAAGATGTCCCTACGTTCTAAAGGCCTACATCTTTAAAGCTATAGCAAAAGGCCATCCAAAATTTTCGCACAAAATTTAAGGTTACGTTCGCCAGAGTAAAGTTGTTCAATATCGGCTGTGTTTTCTATCCTTTTACCATTTTGGGGTGACTTCCTCATTTCAAACAGAATTCCTGAGTACAATTTTCACACCAGCATGCCCAGGAATCATCACTCACCATCACTTAGTCTGCGGTCCTGGCTATAAAATGGACTCCTGAGAACCTTTTCAGTAAGTTTCTGAAGTTTCTGCAGAATTGCTTGTGTGTGTAACGTAATTTTGTCCTGATTGAACATTTCTTGCTTTAGGCTGAGAGTGACTGCTCACTTCAAATGAATAAACTGCTGGGTAAGCATGTCCGAATTTAAGCTCTGAAAAGAAGCAGTCGATCGTGCTAGGGCTAAACTCCGGTCACTTAAAGGTAGAAAATAAACCCTTTAGCGCTCGTCAATTATAAATAGTAAAGCTTGTAGAGCATCTCTGAAAAAAAATCTTAGCCAAGCCCACCAAACATACAAAAGAACCTGGCAGTAGACATTGCCTTGGACCGGCTTTCGGCGTTTTATGCATTTTCATCACCGTTTTCATTTGACACCGTCTAGTCAATCAAACGTTCACTTTGGCCTCCATGGGATTCCTCTTGGCACCAAGGAATTGGTGCAGTGGTAAAGTGGTTTGTTTAATGTTTTTGAATCAAAGCCTATAGCTCAGTGCTCAATGCTAAGTGCTCAATAAAAAATGGCCAGCTCACAATGCTCATCGCTCCTTGCTTAATGCTAAATGCTCAATTCCCAATGCTCAGTAATCAATGCTAAGTGCTCAATGCTTAATGTTCAATGATCAATGTTCTATGCTCAATGCTCAATGCTCAATGGTTAATGCTCAATGCTCAATGCCCAATGCCCAGTGCTCAATGATCAAGGCTTATTGCTCAATGATCAATGCTTAATGCTCAGTGCTCCGCTCTCAATGCTTACTGCTTAATGCTCAAGGGCAATGCTCAATGCTCAATGATCTATGCTCAATGCTCAATGATCAATGCTCAATGCCCAATGCCCAATGCTGAATGATCAATGCTCATTGCTCGATGATCAATGCTCAGTGCTCCGGTTTCATTGCTCTCTGCTCAATGCTCATTGCTCGTTGCTCAATGATCAATGCTTAATGCTCAGTGCTCCGCTCTCAATGCTTACTGCTCAATGCTCAATGATCAATGCTTAATGCTCAGTGCTCCGCTCTCAATGCTCAGTAATCAATGCTAAGTGCTCAATGCTTAATGTTCAATGATCAATGCTCAATGCTCAATGCCCAATGCTCGATGATCAATGCTCAGTGCTCCGCTCTCAATGCTTAAGAGCCAATGCTCAATGCTCAATGATCTATGCTCAATGCTCAATGATCAATGCTCAATGTTCAATGATCAATGCTCATTGCTTGATGATCAATGCTCAATGCCCAATGCCCAGTGCTCAATGATCAAGGCTTATTGCTCAATGATCAATGCTTAATGCTCAGTGCTCCGCTCTCAATGCTTACTGCTTAATGCTCAAGGGCAATGCTCAATGCTCAATGATCTATGCTCAATGCTCAATGATCAATGCTCAATGCCCAATGCCCAATGCTGAATGATCAATGCTCATTGCTCGATGATCAATGCTCAGTGCTCCGGTTTCATTGCTCTCTGCTCAATGCTCATTGCTCGTTGCTCAATGATCAATGCTTAATGCTCAGTGCTCCGCTCTCATTGCTCACTGCTCAATGTTCATTGCTCAATGATCAATGCTCAATGCTCAGTGCGCCGCTCTCAATGCGCATTGCTCAAGGAACTGCCCATTATTGGACACAAACTTTTTCCTTTGTTTTATTCTTCCATTTTAGCCGTAAGTGGACATTGAACAAACGATCCAACTGGTTAGTTAAGTCATTCATCTGCACTTAGGGGAACTGATGACAATTCCACAACGCAATGCCTGGGTTGAGCTGCTTATGGATCTCAACTTTAGCTTCTAGTGTTGCAATGAAGGTACTGACTTGCCTTACAACATGCAACGCCGATCATTTGTGTGCTTCAAGCTCTTGATCGACATAATCGCATCAATTGGCATCTATGGACCGCACCTGTGGTGGTTTCTTTTGCTGGCAGTAGGTTACACTCGAAAATGACTTGCTTTTCATTTCAATCAGCTTCTCACACGTGGTAAATCCAAGCCTCTAAACGTTTTTCGGTTTTCATTCACGCAGATCTTGCTGTCAAAGTAATTCATCATTCATCCTTTTTTTGTGGAGGATCTTCCAATAGTGCCAACGGACGGTCCATTTTCAGAGGCTCAAATGTCAGCGTGCATCTTCAGTTTTGTGTTCCTTTCAAATTCGTTACATTACATATGACGACGTAGGAGAGCTTTCGCTTATCCGTCAAGGTCGATAACGGGATTTCAGAGTTTTCAAAGAGGTTTTAGGCAAGGTGAATGGCGCGATCGTGCTCACCAACAAAACTAGTTGTACGATCCTTCAAAAGACCGCAGCACCAGCTGGCACAAATGAATTAAATTGACAAAGTCGTTAGTGAAAGGTTGGCTAGAAAGATAAGAAAGCCTTCAATGCCGGAACATCAACGCTAAGAAGGTTAGGAAAGGAAAGAAGATTTCAAGCAACGTCTGGAAGAAGGAGAACTAACTGGTTGCCCACCGCAGACTGACGAAGACTGTCAAAAGGGGCCCTAGAAGCAAATCTTGGTACGCTGCAATATGAGGAGACATTGTAATCGACAAACGTCATGTTAATGATCTCTCTCCATCCCTCTCTCTCCCTCAGTCTTTCCCTCTCTCTGTCGCTCGCTTTCTCCCTCTCAGCGATTTATGAACTGGCAGTAACCGAAAGAACCTCTTCCACGACGTGATTTATGTCTGAATTAGTTTTCTTTTTTTAATTCACCCTAAGTTCCACAGGTGGCGCCACTTGTCATCATTTTTCCGACTCACTTCCCGCAAGTTCAGTCACAAGTGTGAACATAAACTTCGGTTTTCCCACTCCCACTTCACACACATTCATTACGCAAATGCACTCGCACCAGGAATGTCCTCTACAACCCTTTCCCCCTTGCCGACCATCACTGATTCGAATGAAAAACGTCCGCATCGCATGTTTACTCCTCGGTGAGGTGGCTATTAACTCAGCCGCCCCTGCCGTCGGCAATCTCATTTGCTGGTTACTTTTGCGTGCAATCTGCAATCCTGCGAAACGCTGCAAACAACCGAACACACATACATACATCCGCTTGCGTGCATTGTGTCGAAGAGATAATTTCATTTATTAACTTGACACAGCTCTCAGGAGAAAGGGTGCAATGGGGGCCGATGGAGATGCTGGGGGTGCGTGTATTGACTTTGTAAAAAGGACGAAAGCAAATATTTATTTATGATTTACTGTGTTCCTTGTGCAAGCAAACACTGATGCTCCTCATCGTGGTGCTGCGCTTCTTTACCCTCTGGCGGTGGTGTCGACGCTCTGCGGACTGTGATGATGTGGAGTTGATGAGTGAATGATGTGCCGAAGGGAGGGCGGTTGGCGGTCGGAATTGTTTACCTTTCGACTCTAGCGTTCGCGTGTTTTAGTGCTCTCGGTGCTGCTTCAGTTCTCTCGGGGGGATACTCTTGTTTCTCTGTGCTCCGGTCGATCATCTCAAGTGGAAGGCATTAATGGATATTATTTCATTTGTGGGGTTGATTGAGAATACTGTCCTTTGGGTGCGAATTTCAGGAGACTGGCACTAGCTATCAAGGAAATTTTTACCACAAGATAAAACAGTTATCCGGTGGTTATAAGGCTAGGACAGAAGCCTGCCGGGATCAAAATGGACAACTAGTGGTAGAGTCGCAGTCGGTGCTGAGAATCTGGAAGTATCATTTCTGCAGACTCCTAAACGGCGATGACGTCGCAAATTCCGCTGTTAGGCAGAATGTTCCACTCAATTTGGACGACGATGGACAAGAATTCCGTCCCCCCGACTTCGACGAGGTCAAGATAGCAATATCGAGACTGAAATCGAACAAAGCTGCTGGCGCCCCAAGAAAGGAGACCCCTTCGACTGCGCCAACTACCGAGGGATCAGTCTTCTTAACATTGCATATAAGATTTTCTCTGCCGTACTGTGTGAGCGCCTGAAACCGTTCGTCAACAACCTGATAGGTCCTTATCAGTGTGGTTTCAGGCCAGGGAAGTCCACAATCGACCAGATCTTCACACTGCGGCAGATCCTGGAGAAGTCCCAAGAAGTACAAATCGACACCCACCATCTATTTGTCGATTTCAAGGCCGCGTATGACAGCGTGCATAGAGACGAGCTATACAGTGCCATGTCTAGTTTTGGCATCCCTACCAAACTCGTCAGATTGTGTAGGATGACGATGGAGAACTGTCGCTGCTCCGTCAAGGTCGGTAGCGAACTCACCGAGACCTTCGATGTCAAAAAAGGATTTAGACAAGGCGACGCGCTGTCATGCGACTTCTTTAACATCATCCTTGAGGGGATCGTGCGGAACTCACACGTCAACACCAGAGGCACGATCTTCCACAAGTCCGTTCAATTGCTAGCTTATGCGGATGACATTGACGTGATCGGCCGAACTCAGCGAGCAGTCAATGAGGCGTTTGCCAGCATTGAAACGGAAGCGGCTAAAGTGGGACTGGTGGTAAACGAGGGCAAAACGAAGTATATGCTGTCATCGAAGAAGGACGCAGAACATCGACGTCTCGGACAGAGCGTCACTATGGGCAGCAGACACTTCGAGGTAGTGAAGGACTTCGTCTATCTCGGCTCCGCGGTGAATAGGGACAACAACATCAGTACCGAAATCAAGCGCAGAATCACTCTTGCCAATCGCTGTTTCTTTGGGCTCAAGAGGCAATTGAGTAATAAAGCCCTCTCCCGAACGACCAAAGTGACTTTGTACAACACCTTGATCATCCCAGTCCTCCTCTACGGCGCAGAAACCTGGACGCTACTAAAAGCGGATGAGGAAGCCATTGGTCTCTTCGAGAGAAAAGTTCTGCGTGCGATTTTTGGTCCTGTTTGCGTTGATGGCATCTGGAGGAGAAGATTCAACCACGAACTGTATGGGCTGTACGGCGGCATGAGCCTAGTCAAGCGTCTACGGATACAACGCTTAAGGTGGCTAGGCCATGTAGAGCGCATGGACAGCACTGCTCCGGCCCGAAGAGTCTTCGAATCCGAACCACAGGGACAACGCAACAGAGGACGTCCTAGACTGAGATGGCGCACACAAGTGGAAAAGGACCTCAACCATCTTGGAGTGCGCAATTGGAGACAGCTGACAAGAGATCGTGCTAGCTGGAGAGGCATGTTGGTTGAGGCCCAGGTCCACCCCGGACTGTAGCGCCATCCGAAGAAGAAGAAGAAGGCACTAGCTATCGAAGCAATTAGTGGAGGAGAAGTGCAGGTCGTCAATCGGTCGTAACGTCTTTGAACGTGATGGGGGGTGGCGCAACGACTTTGATCCTGGTGAAGGAAGAGGCTTATGTGAATTCCTGCTAAACAGCAAACAGCAATCGAACTTCTCTAATCCAAGCTCTGTCCGGCAACGATGAAGAAGGATCAGCTAGAAGGGCCTGGACATAAGAAGGACTCTTTAAGCAAAGCATCAAAGCCCTCATCGACAACTTCTTTGATAAATTCCCTTCGCTGGAAATACAAACCCCACCCCTACCTCCCATCAGCTGCAAATGACTTCCCAGGAAGTCTATAAGGAGCCGAATTCAATGCAATGTCGTTAACAAAGCACAAAAATACCCACCGAACAATAATCCTCCACCCATTCAGCCTTCAGATTCGTCCATAAAATCGTATTTTAATCAGCCTTCGCTCCCGGAGATAAACTTAATTATCTACCAATTTTACGACATATTTCCAGCAGGACTATCTTGTCTAATCTTAATGTCAAAAGTTTTCCAACTAACCGACCACCCCCGACACCGCCAACGCAACGCATAAAGGGAAAATGAAGAACGAGAGGAGAGAGTTCTTCAGAATCAAACAGATCCATAAAGTCCTTATCGCATCCTGGCAAATCAGTCAATGAATGTCTAATAGGAAATCCATCCTCATTATTCGAACTCGCTGCCAGTGAGTATGCGTGTGTTTGTGTGCAAATGGAGAGCACAAAGGAAGAGCAGAATGTGTTCCACTGAAGAAAAGGAAAGACACACTGATGCTCGTTACGTTTTACGTCTTGTTATGTCAGGATTAGATGGAGCTGGCAACTGGAGAAGCATAGTGCCGTTTATGAGCATCGAAACGGCAGTCACCTTGATGGATGGGAGAATCCTTTCCGACAGGATTCAGCGCACAGAGGAAAGGGCATAGATCCTTGACAAAAACACATGGTTACATGCGTTATCCTTGCGGAGTGGATGGCTCTTGGCAAACGACCGAGAAGAGCAATCGTCTCCACGGGCTGCTGGGTAGCCTTCGTCTAGGGTGTGAGTGAAGTTTTCCTCTTCCTTCCTTTGCCAACACAAAAATGAGTGTAATCCTTGAGAGCACAAGGGCAGTAACGAAGTAGAGACAAGCGAAAAGTTTCTTGAAGAATGTGCTTCATATTACAATACACTCTCGACGGTCTACACATCTCCACAGCACTTGGTTTCTTGTCGAAGTTGTTGTTCGCCCTGATGAAGGAGGACGATGATGATGGCGATTCCGAAGAATCCTCTTCCGTTTGTCATTTTTCTTCATTTTCCTGCGAATTTTGCAAGTTTCCGTCCTTATTTTGCCTAGGATCTGCTCCGTTGTCATGTGTGTGAGCGCGTGGGCGGGCAGGATAATAACATTAGTTTCGATTGTCCCCCTCCCCAGCTCCAGATGCGGAGAGTCTGCTCATATTGGCGGAAAAAATCCCTACGACAACAGAATTCCGAATCGAACTTTGCTCCTAATTACTGGAGCCATTGATTAGGCGTCCACTTGGATCCGGTGGGCGGGGTGAGTGGTGGTCGGCCATCCATGTGAGTGGGCGACTTTCTGTCGTCGACAGAGCCGCCTAATGTGGTCCTTAAAAATTCATACGCGCGAGTGGAGGGAAAAACTTGGTTGTTCCATTTGCGTAGTTTATGGCCGATTGCCATCATCATCAAGCGCGATTTGAAAAACTTAGCTAGTGGTAAACAGGATTTTTTTTCGTTCCGGCGGAAACTTTAGAACACACTTTGCGCGTTATTCTTTCTACGCCCGTCCCCCTGGACGGACTTTAGCACTTGAGCTGAGTGGTGTTTGCGTGGAGGGAGCAGTTTGGAGTGGTAATGAGTTCGCGGAAGTTACTCAAAAATATTCAATAATCGTAAACAACTACGCACATCAAGTTTTTGAGGTACTGCTCGCTTGATGGTGCGTGTCAGTTGGATGACAACGCACGCGAAGAGGCTCGTAAAGATATATTTTTCATGTCAATGCTGCTCTGACACTTGAATTGAGTTAAAGTTACGAGCGGGCGGACTGAATTGGGTTTTTTATGGCGTCGGTGTGACACTAAGGCCGTAGTTCTGTTTTTGTAAACTGTACCCTCTTAGCTCTGAAACTAGAAAGTTGTAGTTTGCCTTCAATATTTTGCAATATTTTAGTGGAGGTTTTATAAAGAATATGGAAGACTTTCTATTTTGTGCCATTGGAACAAGGCAGTGGAGGTTGGTGCACAAAAGTGGAGAAGGAAGTCAACCAACTTGGCGGCAGGCGAAAGACCGACCTGGCTGAAGAGGTTCGCTCTTTGACACCTAAGTCCACCTCGGACTGTAGCCCCAAACAAGGACGATGACAAGGGAGTTGCTGGACATCAGTCCTGACAAGATGCAATGCAAACGTTTGTGGTTTGGGCCGTTTCAGTGGTGCTACGGTAATGTCTGTGATCCGCTTGTTCTACTGAACGTGTCGCAGGTTCGACGGACATCTCTTAAGAGCTTTGAACCGCTCGATCCTCCGGACTTTAGCACCTTGGTTTAAACACCTTGTCCAGGCGAAAGATGGACCTGCCTCCTGAAGAGTGTCACTCTTTGACACCGGACTGTGGCGCCCGGACTGTAGCGCCCGGACTGTAGCGCCAGGACTGTAGCGCCAAACAAGAACGACGACAAAGAAGTTGCTCGACATCTGCACTGATAGCACTGTCTGTGATCCGCTTGTCCTAGTGGAAGTGTCGCAGGTTTGACGGGTGTCTCTCAAGATCTCTCAAACACTCTATTCGCTTGATCCACTCGAAATGTAGAAGGGATGAAGGGCCCTTCTCCTTAATCTCAACCGCTCTATTCTCCGGACTGGTGCGCTCGATCTTCCGGACTGTAGGGCCTTGGTTCAAACACCTTGTCCAGGCGAAAGATGGACCTGCCTCCTGAAGAGTGTCATTCTTTGACACCGAACTGTAACGCCCTGACTGTAGCGCCAAACAAGAACGACGACTAAGAAGTTGCTCGACATCAACACTGATAGCACTGTCTGCGATCCGCTTGTCCTACTGGATGTGTCGCAGGTTCGACGGGCGTCTGGCAAGAGCTCCCAACATCTCTATTCGCTTTTTCCGCTTGAAATGTAGAAGTTATGAATAGCTCTTCTCCTAACTCTCAACAGCTTGATTCTCCAGACTGTAGGGCCTTGGTTTAAACACCGTGTCTAGGCGAAAGATGGATGGAGATGGCTGATAGCACTGTCTGTGATCTGTTGATCGTCTGTGTTGACGGGCGTCTCGCAGGAGCTCCCAACCGCTCTTTTCGCTTGTTCCGCTCGAAATGTTGCAGGGATGAAGGGCTCTTTTCCTTACTCTCAACTGCTCTATTCTCCTGACTGTAGCGCTCGTTCTTCCGGACTGTAGGGCCTTGGTTCAAACACCTTGTCCAGGCGAAAGATGGACCTGCCTCCTGAAGAGTGTCATTCTTTGACACCGAACTGTAACGCCCTGACTGTAGCGCCAAACAAGAACGACGACTAAGAAGTTGCTCGACATCAACACTGATAGCACTGTCTGCGATCCGCTTGTCCTACTGGATGTGTCGCAGGTTCGACGGGCGTCTGGCAAGAGCTCCCAACATCTCTATTCGCTTTTTCCGCTTGAAATGTAGAAGTTATGAATAGCTCTTCTCCTAACTCTCAACAGCTTGATTCTCCAGACTGTAGGGCCTTGGTTTAAACACCGTGTCTAGGCGAAAGATGGATGGAGATGGCTGATAGCACTGTCTGTGATCTGTTGATCGTCTGTGTTGACGGGCGTCTCGCAGGAGCTCCCAACCGCTCTTTTCGCTTGTTCCGCTCGAAATGTTGCAGGGATGAAGGGCTCTTTTCCTTACTCTCAACTGCTCTATTCTCCTGACTGTAGCGCTCGTTCTTCCGGACTGTAGGGCCTTGGTTCAAACACCTTGTCCAGGCGAAAGATGGACCTGCCTCCTGAAGAGTGTCATTCTTTGACACCGGACTGTAGCGCCCGGACTGTAGCGCCAAACAAGAACGACAACAAAGAAGTTGCTCGACATCTGCACTGATAGCACTGTCTGTGATCCGCTTGTCCTAGTGGAAGTGCCGCAGGTTTGACGGGTGTCTCTCAAGATCTCTCAAACACTCTATTCGCTTGATCCACTCGAAATGTTGCAGGGATGAAGGGCCCTTCTCCTGACTGTAGCGCTCGTTCTCCTGACTGTAGCGCTCGATCTTCCGGACTGTAGGGCCTTGGTTCAAACACCTTGTCCAGGTGAATGATCGACCTGCCTGAAGAGGCTCGCTCTTTGACACCCCGGGCTGTAGCGCAAAATAAGGGAGAAGAACAAAGAAGTTCTATGTACAATGTAAACTTAAGCGAAAGACATGCCAATTGATTTGGGCCAGTTCAGTGTTGCTGTGGGCATCATTATACGAGGGTTGCCTTTTATATTTCGAGATTAGGGAACAAAAACAAATATTAACCATCGAAAATAGCTTTATTGTTTTCCCAAATATTACCCATTAAAATCTGTATACTTTTGCATGCGTTTGAACCAATTGTCGCAACTCTGAGTGAGTTATCTCCAAAACATGCATTCTGAACGTATCAACTGGTTCTTCAGGTGTCGAAAAACATTGACCTCTCATTTTATTTTTTAAGTACGGGAATAAAAAGAAGTCATTCAATGCCCAGTCAGGACTGTACGGTGGATGACTCATCAAATCGATGTTTTGAGTGCTCAAAAATGCAGTTGTCTGAGCCGTTGTGTGAGAGCTTGCATTGCCGTTTTGAAGAGTAATCCGTCTTCGGCGGTTGGTTTTCCTGATTTCTTGGAAGACAACTGGCAAACAAATGGTTGTGTACCACTCAGAATTGACTGTTCTGCGTTGTTCTAGTGGTACACTTGCGACACGTCCATTTTTTCCAAAAAACAGGCGACCATTTGCTTGGAAGTGCTCTGGCGCGAGCAACTTTTGTTGGATTTGGATCAATTTGAAGCAACCATCCAGTCGACTGCTTTTTACTTTCGGGCTCATACGCATAAATCCACTATTCATAACCTGTCACGATGTCATAGCCGTGTTTCGAAGCACCGCGATCGTATTTTTCGATCAATCGACACGAGTATTTTTTTTGAGCGATTGACAAGTTGTGTGGGATTCAACGCGAAAAAATTTTTTTTTGACGGTCAAATGTTCATGCAATGTTGAATGTATGCTGTTCCCACTAATGCCTAAGGTTGTCTCAATCTTACGAGAGGTCACGTGACGATCTTGCAATATCGGTTGGCGCACAGCATCAATGGTTTCCGGAACAAGAACTGATTTCGGACTACCATCACGAAATTCGTTTTGGAGTGAATTACGACCTCCGTTGAATTCACCATACCATCGATAAACACTGGTCCTTGATGGAGCTACATCGCCAAAAATTGAATTGAGTTCATCAATGCACTGTTGTTGAGTTAATCCATGTCGAAAGTTGTACAAAATAATCGCACATTTTGGTGCGATTATGGGATTGGAATTGTCTGATTAGTCTCTTATGTCTTGTTTCAATTTCTTGTGTCACTCCTTGCCAAATTCTTTGTTAGTCCGACACTTGAATTGAGTTTAGGTTACGAACCGGTGAACCGAATTTCGTTTTTTTATGACGTTGAATCTCGACTAGGTTTTTTTTTTTTTTTGCAAACTCCGAACTCTAAATTGTCCACCTCTTTCCACAAACCCAAACCCATGTCCACATTTGCGTGCAAGATCACACGGAAGTGTTTAATATTTTGTTCCATTGTGAATTTTGGTTTTTTTTTTCTTTTTTTGAGAAATTTTAAAGAACATTTAGACTAACATCCACATCCATTCGTAAAAACAACACAATTAATATCCCCTGATGAAGGCAGCAATCCCTGGCGAAACGTTGGGATAATAACAATGAAATAACCTAGTTTCATTGAAAATCAACAGTGAAAAAAAAAGGCGACGAAGGAAAGACAGTTTCCTCTGCATAATAGTTCAAGATCTTGTTTAAGCACTTTTCGAAGTTATTTTCAAATGGCCTGCCCAATTCCTTCGCCAAGCGGTTGATCAACTGCTCGTTATCACCCGATTGGCAACGCATCTCGTGGTCCAATTTTTTGTCAAAATTCGTATTCAATTCTCTGCTCACGTTCTTTCAAGATGCTTGATCCTGACCGAGCTCCTTTCAAAGTTTTTGTACAAGGCATTGTTCAAATTTGCCTATCACACGCTTTCTTTCCCAGCCTTTCTATGAAACTCTTGTCCAAGTCCTTCTTCACGGCCGTTTTCAAATCCCAATCCACGTTCTTCTCCAAATTTTTGTTTTGGTTCTCTTCAAAGTTCTTCTCTTAGTCCATTTCTAAGTCCCTCTGAAAGTCTCTCTTCAAGTCCATCGACAAGTCCCTCTTAAAGTCTTCCTCCAAGTCCCCCTCTAATTCCTTTTCCAAGTCCTCCTCGAAGCCTTTTTCTTAGTCCTTCTTCAAGCCCTTCTATAACTCAGCCTCTAAGTACTTCATCAAGTCCTACTCCAAGTCCTTCTTCAAGTCCTCCTTCATGTTCTTCTTCAAACCCTTCTATATGTTTTTCTCCAAGTTCGTCTCTAAGTCCTTCTTCGTCTTTCCTTAAGTCCTCCTCAAAGTCCTTCTATAAGTCCTTCTTCAAGTCCTTCTTCAAGTCCTTCTTCAAGTCCTTCTTCAAGTCCTTCTTCAAGTCCTTCTTCAAGTCCTTCTTCAAGTCCTTCTTCAAGTTCTTCCTCACGTCTTTCTTCAAGTTCGTCTCTAAGTCCTTCTCCAAATCTTCCTCCAAGTCCGCCTCCAAGTCTTCCCTCAAGTCCTTCTCGAAGTCCTTCTCCAAGTCTTCCCTCAAGTCCTTCTCCAAATCCTTCTCCAAATCCTTCTTCAAGCCTTTTTCCAAGTCATTCCCCAACCCCTTGTTTTGGTCTCCAATTTGCCATCAGCTGAATCCACCTTCGCATGCAAAGCCCGACGATGTGCTTCTCCTCCAGTGCGTGCAATCATAGACTAGGACAACCTCCAGTTCCAGTTCTTCCGCCTGGGATCGCACAGTGGTGCTTTAAAAAAAAAAAAAAAACGTTAAATGAAACAATTCTCTTGACCTAGTGGTATTCGTTTTTCGATTCTACACATTTGAGAACACAGAAAGCCAAGACTTTGTTGACTTTTAATAAACCGTTTTGGTGTACGACTAGCACAAAGTTGGGAATTTTAGAATTTAAACGTTTTTTTTTTCAAGAATTTTCGATGTGGTATATTTCTTCTAATAAGCCACTTTGGAACATGATGTTACATTTATTTGGAAACACGTAAATTAAGACTTTTAACTACATTAACAGTTTTTCTCATTTTGATCACCAGTTTTCTAGGCCAGGCTCTTGGTTAAGGCCACCTCTTGCGGGAAGTACTTCCATGTTTGGTGGAGCATAACAAAAGTGCTCCAAGATGCAAGAGGCAACGGGAACCCACATTGAAATATTCCCTATCGATGATGCAAAAATAAAATTCCATTTTTTTTTAACTTTGGGAGAACAAGTCTTTTAATCTCGGACAGGCGGCTTTTCTCGGCATTTCCCTTCTTATACTTGAGTTGCGCAAACACCATGGACATGAACCAATAAGTAGTGAAACGCAAGCCTTATTACACTAAATGTCGACTTTACATTTTTTTACAACGAAAGTGTGTTAGCATATAGTATTAAATATAATTTTTTCATATAGGTATGAGTTCAGCCTTTGTTTTGAGCCTAAACTCATTTTCGTAAATTGTTATTAGTATTTTTTTTCATGCCATTGAACAAACAAGTGGGTATATTAAATTTTATAGCTTTCGATTACTCTGTTATCCTTCATGCTATATGGACCATTTTTTGCCAGCAGGAGGACTCTACGGTACTAATACTAAAAAATCACTCAATAAGTCCCGGGACACATAAAAGGGGCCACGAATAAAAATTTTTAATTTAATATTAATATTTGTCTTAGTGGCGCCCCCTATGTTTCCCGGGACTTATTGAGTGATGTGTTATTTTCCGAATTGCATCAAGATTGGGCAACGAGTTCAAAAGTTACAAACTTATCTCCGTGCTCCCCATATAAGGGCAGCACTGTGAGCCGTCTCGCAAGCTCATGTTATATGGCTTGGCCATCTACCTTGTCCGTTAAAAGCTTAACTAAGTCCATGTCATAGAAAAGCCATTGAAGATTTTCCTTAAACCATCTCGTCCAGATATTACATGAAAAGACTGAGGGCCTACCGATTCGCTGTCAACGGCGGCTTGGCTTCACGCCATAGAGCAGAACACAAATGATGAAACTAGTGTGCCAGCTTGGTCCTTGTTAAAAATATTCTCTTTCCTCAGTTCACTTTGGGCTTAAAGAAAAACCGATTGGCGTAAATGATTCCACACCTGACTTCGGTCTAAAGATTGGTGTCTCTTCATACTGCGGAGCCAAGACAAACGAGTTTTTAAGTGCCTGTGATGCCTCATCTGAAACGCCGCTGAATGGAGCCCCTTCTTCATGACAGAATACGCTTTGGATTTCCCTCGTTTCTCGGCAGATTTCCAGTACATCAGCAACTCACTATGCTCGTCCTATCACACCAAAAGCTTGCAAAGCCCGGTAGCAGCATTGAGGCCCTTGGAAAGATCTGAAGCTCGTTTTGAATGTGCCTCTCAATGCACTTAAATTTGAATCAGATGGCATTTCCTTCTACAATTTCTGATCCTACTTCAAGAACTTAAAAACTGGGAAGCTGCTAAAAGTCCTCACAGTCTCTCTCTGATAACTAACGTATCCCCAACATTTATTTCAAACATTCAAAACGCACCCTTCCCCAAATTAGTAAACTCCCTCCTGCTTAACGCAAAAGCCGAACAAATTAAAACTCGCCAATCCCAGCCGGACCGCCGGGAGAAATCATGAATCCCCCCGCATTGTGCACCACATTTGAAACTTTCCTTCGCCATGAGAGAAAACACCAAACGAGGTCACAGCCAAACATGTCCACTCCACACTCACCACCCGGCCGCTTACCGAATCCAACACACCAACAGTTGAAAAGCCTCAAACCGACCATACGCTGCTGAATGCACTCCACATCACTCCCATGCCGTCGTCGTCGCTGCTTCGGCCGCTGCAGCCGCAGAACCCCCGAAATGCGGCGAATTTAGATTCCCATAATATTCAAAAGTTCCTTTTTGCTTCCGACATCCCTGTTCAAGGGGCGCGGAGCCGGGGGCCTCGGAAGAAAGTGATTGAGAGCACAACTAGTGGATGTGCTGTTCTGACACCCTGACTGAAGAAGTTTTGCAGTTTTCTCGTTTTCATCTCTCGATGCTTCTTAAAAGGATTTCGCTGTAGCATCGGTTAATGTGTTTCGGAGAAGTTGCCCAGGCGTGTTTCATGACACCACCACTGCCACCCCGCGGGAGGAAAAGTTCGGAGCTCATGATGCAATCTGCCTGTCCGTCAGATGCAAGTGGATCCTATTCCGCACAGTCTGCTGGCCTCTGTCTTAAGTGACACCGACCCAGCTGCGATGGGCGAGGCGAGCTTTCTGCGCCTGGGACGTGTAACCATTTAAGCTCAACCGATCTCGGAGCGTAACGTTTTGCTGCTTGAACAATTCAACAAGATGTTCGAGGAGGCAAAACTTTCGTCCGCCGGCGAATTAAAAACTTTTCCATAATTTCAAATGTCATCACAGATGACGTTGGTCTCTGTGAGAGCGCTTCTTCCACTTAATCCGCTGCCATCGCCGCTGCACTCAAACTGCTCGTGGTATCCGGAAAGTTCTGTCAACAGCGAATGCGTTGACTGCAATCGAGTTGCAACCAAAAATCACATTCAAGCGTTAAATTAGTGAGCTAACCGAGCGAAAGGACTCGAAACGGTGCCGCCCACCGGATGACATGCGGCGATGACGACCCGCTTGGCTAGAGCAGAGGGAGCAGGAGCGGCAGCCATTAGGTGGATTAAAGGAGTGCTCAGTGCGCCTAAGTAAATTATCGTGTCCTTCTCGGTGCCGGGCGGGAGGGGAACACGGTGTTGAATCAATTCTTAATCAGATTGGGAATTGGATGGACCGAAAAAAAGGGTCGCTCGATTCGATTTGCCATCAAAGGATGTGTCCTTTTTTTGCTCGGCCTGTCACTGTCGCCCTCCGCTGGTTGACCGATGGAAGGGGGTGGAGGGAAGGGTACTTATGTAATTATGGAGAGAAGGGTGACCGGGGGTGGTGTGTGTTCAACCGTAAACTTGATCCTAATACGATAATTGATTTTGAAGTTAAAGCTTAGATGTTGATGGGACTGGGTCCGCCGGAGGAGGGGGAGACTGAGGATCCTGGTGGACGAGCAGTTTGCCCCGCAGATGCTGTCAACTGAGAAAAAGGATTTTTTTGGTGTGTTGTTTGCTGCAGCTCCTTCTTCTTTGTGGGACGCATGTGGCTGTAGATGTCCTGTGTAATTAATTTGCTGATGGACATGGGTCCTCATTCGGATCTCGGTGGACTTCTGGCCACGTCTAGACTTTGGGGAAATATTTAATTAGGTTCTCACTCATGTGACCTGAATAACTGGGAAGACACATGTACACAGGGAGCACGGTAAATGGTTCAATCACCGTCGTGCTCTGTGGACACATTCATTTATTTTGGCGAGGGAGCAAACATCTGGGAGAACCGTCATTCGAACCGGAAACGGAGATGGCAAGTGGACAGAACGAGGACTTTGGGGAAAAATTTATAATTCGGCGACTTTTGACTGGGGTCCAGTGTCTGTTTGTGGATTTTTTGTGAACTTAATGCTTTGGAAGCCACAATGAGGGGGCATCTGCTGACGTACCACTCACCGCCAACAGATGACATTTCCTAGAAACGCTCGTTACAAAAATGTTCGCTCTTTTCATTTCAATCCTCAACTTAAACTTTGTGAAATCGAAGTCAATTGTCTTTAAGATGACACTCAGCGGGCAGTTGCGCTTAAAGTTGCAAATTATTATAAATGGACGAGTACTACAGTTTAATACGAAACTGCTTTTGACTGCTAAACTAAGCATGGGGTGCAGTGGCTGTCAGTTGGCTGTATGTGACTTTCTTTGTGAACTGAATGCGCTCAAAGCTACAGCAAGAGCGCGTCTGTACCGCTCTCTATCAACAGATGGCATGTTCCAGAAAGACTCGTTACGGAAATGTTCCCTCCTTTTATTTCCTTCCTCATCTCGGACTTTGTGAAATAGAAGCCAATTCTCTTGTATAGTTGTCAATTCAATTATAAACGGACGAGTCCTACGGTTTAATACGAAACAGCTTTTGACTGCTGAACTGAGAATTGGGCCCACTGGCTGAAAGTTGTATGTTTGTGAATTTTTTGTGAACTTAATGATCTCGGAGCCACAACTAGGGGGCAACTGCAGACTGCAGACGTACCGCTCGTTTACATTTCCTATAAACCCTCGGTACGAAAATGTTCCCTCTTTTAATTTCCTTCCTCAGGCTAAGCAGCTAGTTGTTTTGTAAAATTGCCAGTTTTTGTAAGTGGACGAGTCCTACGGTTTAATACAAAACTGCTTTTGACTGCTAAATTAAGCATTGGGTGCAGTGGCTGTCAGTTGGCTGTATGTGAATTTTGTTGTGAATTGTATGCGCTCAGAGCTACAACAAGAGGACTTCTGTACGGACAAGTTCTAGAAAGACTCGTTACAGAAATGTTGCACCCTTTCATTTCCTTCCTCAACTCGAAATTTTTGAAATTGATGTCGATTCTCTTGTAAAGTTGCCAATTATTATAAATGGACGAATCCTACGGTTTAATACGAAACTGCTTTTGACTGCTGAACTAGGCATTGGGCCCAGTGGCTGAAAGTTGAATGTTTGTGACTGTTGAAGTACCGCTCTTCGTCAGCCGATGACATGTCCTAGAAACGCTCGTTACAAATATGTTCCCTCCTTTCATTTCGATCCTCAACGTAGACTTGTAAAATCTAAGTTAATTGTCTTTAAGATGACACTTAGTGGACAGTTGCATTTAAAGTTGCCAGTTTGTATAAGTGGACGAGTCATACAGTTTAAAACGAAACTGCGTTTGATTGCTGAACTAAGAATGGGGCGCAGGGTCTGTCTGTTGGGTGCAAGTGGCTTTCTTTGTGAACTGAGTGGGCTCAAAGCTACAGCAAGACCGCGTCTGTACCGCTCTCTATCAACAGATGGCATGTTCCAGAAAGACTCGTTACAGAAATGTTCCCTCCTTTCATTTCCTTCCTCAACTCAGACTTTGTGAATTAGAAGCCAATTCTCTTGTATAGTTGCCAATTCAATTATAAATGGGCGAGTCCTACGGTTTAATACGAAACTGCTTTTGACTGCTGAACTAAGAATGGGGCGCACGTTAACTGTAAGTGACTTTTTTTGTGAACTGCATGATATCGGAACCAAAATAAAGGGTAACTGTTGAAGTACCGCTCTCCGTCAGCCGATGACATGTCCTAGAAAAGATTGTTACAAAAAAGGAGAAAATCTTACATTTCCTTTCTCAACTCGAACTTTGTGAGATTGAAGCCAATTATCAGATTAAGTCAAAACGATGTTCTTGGTTCCCACACCACATTAAGGTCCTTATACAAGAAAGTGAATCATTTTAGGCGATACAAGAGAAATCCTACAATGCTAGTACGGTTTAGCTCGTAGAAAGGTTAATTTACTTAAAAAATCTCCAAGCACGAGTATTTCCGTAATAAACTAGACCACAAAATGGGCTCTGTACAATTGTGGAATAAACTTAAAAACTCGGGTGCAACAAAAAATAAGAAATCTAAAAAATGTATGTTGTGTCCGAATGATGTACAGTACCTCACAAAATTGAGCATACACTCCCAGCTTAAACATATTTTAATTTTTTTCGCCTTACAAAAAGTAATTAATTAATAAAACTTAAATGCAGTTCGAATTGACATATTTTAATTGCTAAAAACCATAAACAAATATATGTAAATCAAAAAAAAACTTAATATTTCTAAGGAAAATAAAAAAAGGCACCTCATTTTAACACACAAATTGAGCAAACACTTAAAGTGAATTCGAGTTACGACTAAAGCACAAAACAAAAACAGATACAAATAAAATTTCCGTAACGCGTGGCGCCCCCTTCAGCATCTATGACAGCTTGTAACCGCCGTGGCATGGATTTTACCAGTTTTTCAGTAAAAGATGGCTGAATCCCTTCCCAAGCTGCTTGAATTTTAGCTTTTAGCTCTTGCTTATTGGAGCAGGTACTTTCTTTCACCCGCACTTTTATTTCGTGCCATAGATGTTCAATTGGATTAAGATCCGGCGATTGTGGGGGTGTTTTTAGCCGCTTTGGAGCGTTATAAAGCAACCATTCGGGTACTAAATAAGAGGTCTGCTTCGGATCATTATCTTGTTGGAAGTAGAAAACCGAAGGTTGACCTAATTTTACTGCGGAACTTCGTAAATTTCGTTTTAAAATATTCAAATACCCAATTTTGTCCATAGTATTTTCTATAAATTCGAACTTTCCACAGCCATTTGAAGCCATACAACCCCCCAAGAGCACAGTTTCTCCCCCGTGTTTTATGGTTGACTTTATATTTTTAGCTTTGAGAGCTGTATTTGGTTCCCTCCAAACAATTTGTTTGCCATCAGACCCAAATAAATTTATTTTTGTTTCATCTGAAAATAAGACGCCTTCCCAAAAACTTTTTGGGTGGTTTACATATTGTCTAGCAAACTCTCACCATCTTTTCTTCTTATTAACTAGGGAAGTGTAAGGCTTTCTTCGGGGGATCCTACCATTTAAATTATTCTTTCTCAAGACTCTGCGAACGGTTTCCACTGAAAGAGGCTTATTAAATTCGGATGACACCTCAGCCGTCAACTTTGGAACGCTAGGTTTTGGATTGGACTTGATTGTCTGAACAATATACCGCTCGGTTTGTTCCGAGAGCAATTTTTGCTTCCCCTTCCAGGTCTGTTTTAGTTTAGTGTCTCTTCATATCTATAATTGTTTGTTATTTTTTGTACCGTTGCATGCGATCGCCCTACAGTTTCTCCTATTTTCCGCATCGACTTCCCCTCGCAAAATAGCTTAATTATGAGCATTTTCGTTGACAAAGTAGTCTCTTTTCGCATGTTTTCCATATTTTCGCACAAAGAAGAGAATATTGGTCTTTTCAGTTCAAAAGCGTGAGCAGAAATGATCATCAAGGACATTTGCTTTGCTTCATTCATGAACAAATTTGCATGCATCGATTCTGCGAAGCTTGTGTATAACGCACACATGACACCTGAATGCTCAATTTTGTGTGTCGATTTCAGGGGTTGTTTCCTTTTTCATGCGAAAAGTGCCGGTAGGAAGTCGCCTATCTGCGAATTTGGCATATACTCTTTTTTAAGATATGTATTCAGTTATGATCGCCGTGGTGTAGTGGGTAGAGTGCGACGCTCACACGCCGAAGGATCTAGGTTCGACTCCCAGTTCAACACCAAAGCTAGGCCCTGGTCCCCCTTTGGACTGTAGCGCCAACAATTATTATTATTCAGTTATAATTCTTCTTCTTGTGGCGCTACAGTCCGGGGTGGACCTGGGCCTTTCAGTTATGATTGCATACCACTTTTTTTTTGGTTATGATTGGATGCCAAAAAAATAAAACAAAAAAGTGATCGGCCTTAAAACAGCACGAATATGAAGTAATGATAGGTGTATGCTCAATTTTGTGAGGTACTGTATTTATGCCAATATCAGACTCGTCGTGTGGTTTCATGTCTGGGAAGATAGACCACGATAGACCTGATTTTCACATTACGGCAAACCCTGGAAAGGACCCAAAAAGCAAAAGGCGACACTCACCACCTACTCTTCGATTCTAAGGTCAGTTTGCATACAAACGAGCTGTACCGTGCCATGTCTAGTTTGTGCATACCTATCAAACTCCTGTAGGATAACGAGCTCTCCCTTCTCTGTCAAGGTCGAACTCCAAAACCAAACCGAACCAAAACCTCCAATGTCAAAAAAGGTTTTAGACAAGTCGAAGCACTGTCATGCGATTTCTTCCAGATCATCCTTGGGAAGATCGTGCGCAACTCACAAGTCAACACCAGAGACACGATCTTCCAGAAGTCAGTCCATTGACATTGACATGTTTGAACGAACACAGCGAGCCGTCAATGAGGCGTTTGTTGATATTGAAGAGGGAGTGGCTAAAATTGGTCTGGCGGTAAAAAGGTCAAATCAAAGTACATAATAATAATTGTTGGCGCTACAGTCCAAAGGGGGACCAGGGCCTAGCTTGCTCAGCAACTACTCGTGTTGCGCGCGCTACTGTTCTCTCACGAGTAGAAGGGACCTACAGTTTTTGCCGACTCCGAACGTCGAAATTTGAGAAGCTTTCATAAACAGTTATTACTCTTTGAGTGTTGTCAGCAGCTCGAAAGAGGTGGTTCCGTGAAAAAATTCGAAACATTGGTGTTGAGCTGGGAGTCGAATCTAGACCCTTCGGCGCGTGAGCGTCGTACTCTACCCACTACGCCACGGCGACCACATCAAAGTACATGCTGTCATCAAAAAAGGACACACAACATCGACGTCTCGGACAGAGCATCACACTAGGCAGCAGAAACTTCGCGATAGTCAAGGACTTCGTCTACCTCGGCTCAGTGGTAAATACGGACGACAACATCAGTAACGAAATCAAACGCAAATCCACTCCTGCCAATCGCTGCTTCTTTGTGCTCAAGAGGCAATTGAGTACTTAAGCCCTCTCTCGAAGGACTAAGCTCGCTTTATATGGGGTGTCCCAACATTGTCATTGTTTGACGTTTGAACAATTATTGTTGTTTGTCAGAAGTAGGTATGAGGTTTGTAAAAATGGAGTGCTCCCTTGTTGTCCCGCCAGATTTTGATTCATTGTGCCTAAAATTGCGTAAAATGAGCGTCACACAACATAACCCACGGCTCTAAGTAGCTCAAGCCTTGGATCCCAGACTTCCACAGACTCGATGAAATTCCGCCCCCTTCTCTAACTTTTATTCAATCCACTAATTGGATGCGACTGCAAAGTTTTGGAAACCAGAAGTAATGAAAATCAGTATGCCCGTCAAGTGTTGGGCGCCAGTATTTATTTGACTTAAATTGAACCAATGGTCAGATTTCTGTTCCCTTTTGACCTTTTCTACATTAAATCATCATTGCATTCTCAAAATGAATTTTTCCTCCTCCCAGGTCCACTGTTGGGCGCCACTTTCAAAATTCTTATTTGCTTTCCGCTTAGATCTCATTTATTAAGAATGTCATGACCCCAAGAAATTAGAAAATCAAACACATCCACTCTGCCATCGCATGCAAACTGCCCCAAAATTAAACAAACATGAAAACATTCAACCGCAAACAGCATCCATAACAAGATTGACTCATAAATCAACTCGGCTTCAATTTCCCAGCAGCTCGGTTACAGTGTTTAAATGAGATCCCGATTCGAATCCCATTTCCAGCAATTACCAGCAGAGTTCCCCGAAACAAACGCCGTCCGAATGAGTGATGCACGGAGTATGTGGTGCGAGTGTGTGTCAATCCCCTTTAATTAAGCCTCGAAAATTGACCATTCAGTGGGAGAAAGAGAGAGAGAGAGAGAGAGAGAGAGAGAGAGAGAGAGAGAGCGGAGCAGAGCAGGGCAGAGTCACATCCTCTGTGGCACAGCTTTTCGAATCCGATTTCGATTAAACAAAATTATGCACTCGGAAATTTAATTGTCCAGTCAACGACGATGATGATGAGAGGCGAATCGTGTGCAAAGCGGGGGCCAACGCAGACAAATAAGCAGAAAGGCAAACACATCAGTTTCTGACAATTACGACGGAAACCCGTAGATAATTGAAACGACAATGCCCCATGCTCCAGCTCCTCGACATCTGGGAGGCGATGGTAAATTTATTCATTTCACTCATGTGCTCCCCGGGGTGTGTGTGTGCCTAGGATCTCTCCGTCAAACTCATCATCGTCGTCCTTGTCGCCGGGTAGGACATGCCTTGTGTATGTGCTGCCCCCTGGAATTTCATTATCAAAGAAGGTTGACACACAAAAATTGCCGTCGCTTAACTATGCCATAAAGCATCCCTTTCATGCTCAACTTAGAGAATCATTGACATTCAACCGAAACACTCCCTCACTGCTGCAAAAGGACACCCAGGCTCTATCATAAAATCTTACAGAATTAAGCAGTAAAAATTCTCATTCCCCTCATGCAGTCCCAAGCTCATTCAGCTCCCCACCGCCAGCTCACCCCGCTTCGGGGACATTCTGGTGTCTAATGCAAATTACGTTCAAGTTTTTGTATACGAGTGTGTGTCCTCGTAAAACTATTTCGGACCAGCTCCAGCACTCCAGCAGGCACCTTTACCCGCCTCCGCCTCCGCCGCCACCATCTGCAGTCCGTCCACCCCACTGTCGTTGGCAGAGGCTTTTCCCGTAGCAATCATAAATAAAGCGGGCCAGAATGGCTAAAGTTTTATATGCGCTTAACAAACTTTACCAAGGATATAAATATTCAAAACTGAGTATCACTATGAGGCGGCGAGGACGAGCGGAGCTGGCGTGTGCTTGTGGAGATTTGGCATCACCTCGCCTCTGAACCCTCCGCATGGATGTGTGCTGTGCTGTAAATATTTAAATTCTGT
This sequence comes from Eristalinus aeneus, assembly GCA_955652365.1. Lineage (NCBI taxonomy): Eukaryota > Metazoa > Arthropoda > Insecta > Diptera > Syrphidae > Eristalinus > Eristalinus aeneus. The sequence continues at coordinate 94,720,640 of OY019131.1, forward strand.
TCACTATTTTGTGTAATTTAATCATGAGGCATAGGGCAATTTATTAGTTTGCTCGGCAACGTCGTCGTCGTCGTCGGCGTTGTTGGCGCTGGCGCTTGCCTGGTGACGTGACGTGTGCTGCCAAACTCTTGAAAATGAACTGCACAACAACGGAGTGCGAGCAGTGCATCCTTCCAGCTTGTGTACCCGCCTCCCTTGCGGTGCTGATAAACTGCAACACGCAGAGGTGGTGCCGCTGCTAATGGACTATGGGGAAAAATATTAATGAAGGATCTCGAATGCGGAATCATGCATGCGATTATGTAAAGCAGGGAGAACTGCTGCATTTGGACGCTTTAATTAAGTGAAATTAGGAAGTTGAGAATTTTGATTGGCTGCTCGGATGGGGTTTTGGTTGCTTAACGGTGCGGTTGCGTGTGCGTCAGAACCGCAGCCGTCGAAGGGCTTGGGAGATCTTGCAGCTGAAAGTGAATAGTGGGTAAAATCAAAAGGTTTTCTTTGGTCGGGGAAATGGAAAATGTTTCCGATGCTTGGAGTTGTTGACTTTTCACTGTTCGGCAGACTTGTGAAATTTTGAGGGAATACAAAAACGGATGAGCTACGTAAGGAAATTTGAATCGAGTTCTTGTGCTGTACTTCAACCAGGCTTAAGGGACTCGAACTGAATTCCTGTGTCCTGTGGTCTTATAGACATTGCAGCGACACTCGGTCTCGTTGTCAGCTTCTAATTGAGTTCCTATCGCAGCAAGGTCTGTATTATTGGGTCTTGTATACCTTGTAAGCACTCGCAACAAGAACTCGAGCAGCAACGAGGTCATCTTCAACATCTTTGAACGAAAACGTCAATGTTCTCGGTTCCGAAAAGATGCTTATTGCATCCAGTTGCACTGAGCACCGACCGTTAAGTAACAAGAATAAACAAACATTTCCGCCACCACAACCAGACGTCACAAAAATGACCAATAAGTGCGCACCTGAGATAAAGAAGGAACGGGGGAGCCAAGGTAAGAACCCGGATATCGAGAGAGCAACGGAGTCGAGACAAGCCAAGACGGTTTGATGTCGGAAAGCTACAATCGCAGTCGATCGCTAGAGCCTTTGCGGATCGATTCACCCTGAAACTATCTCAAAGTTCGACGCTGCCTGCACAAACAATAGAAGACAAGTGGAAACGTTGTCAAGAAGCCATCAAAGAGGCCGCCACTGATGTGCTGGGTTTCACGCCACCACCTAAGAGGAACCCATGGTTTGACGACGAGTGTAGGCAGGCGCATGCAGCCAAACAAGAAGCACACAAGGCAACGCTGCATGAACAACGAAAGCTGTTTGTGAGCTCTACAAACAGAGGAGAAGGCTTCTCAGAAGAAAAAGGAAAGACCACGAGAAGCGCGCGGTCGAGGAAATGGAGAGGTGCTATGGCAGGAATGACGTCCAAAATTTTTACCACAAGATAAAACAGTTATCCGGCGGATATAAGACTCGGACAGAAGCCTGCCGTGACAAAAATCGACAACTGGTGGTAGAGTCGCAGTAGGTGCTGAGAATCTGGAAGGATCATTTCTGCAGACTTCTAAGCGGCGATGACGACCCAAGTCCCGCTGTTAGGCAGAATGTTCCACTCAATTTGGACGATGATAGACGAGAATTCCGTCCCCCCGACTAAGACGACGTGAAGATAGCAATCTCCAAGCTGAAGTCGAATTAAGCTGCGAACGGACGGTCCGCAGAACTATTTAAAGCAGCTGTAGATGACCTGGTTGGGCGGATGTACCAGCTCATCTGTAAGATATGGTCGGAGGAAAGCATGCCCGATGAGTGGAATCTCAGCGTCGTTTGCCCGGTTCACAAAAAAGGAGATCCCTTCGACTGCGCCAACTACCGAGGGATCAGTCTCCTGAACATCGCAAACAAGATCCTTTCTGCCGTATTGTGTGATCGTGTGAAACCGTTCGTCAACAACCTGATAGGTCCCTATCAGTGTGGTTTCAGGCCAGGGAAGTCCACAATAGACCAGATCTTCACATTACGGCAGATCCTGGAGAAGTCCCCAGAAGTACAAATCGACACCCACCATCTATTCGTCGATTTCAAGGCCGCGTATGACAGGGTGCATAGAGACGAGCTATAAAGTGGCATGTCAACTTTTAGCATTTCTACCAAACTCGTCAGATTGTGAAGGATGACGATGGAGAACTCTTGCTGCTCCGTCAAGGTCGGTAACAAACTCACCGAGACCTTCAATGTCAAAAAAGGTTTAAGGTAAGGCGACGCACTGTCATGTGGCTTCTTTAACATCATCCTCGAGAAGATCGTGCGAAACTCACAAGCCAACACCAGAGGCACGATCTTCCAGAAGTCAGTTCAATTGCTAGGAAAAGCTGATGACATTGACGTGATTGGACGAACACAGCGAGCCGTCAATGAGGCGTTTGCTGGCATTGAAGCGGAAGCGTCTAAAATGGGTCTGGCAGTAAATGAGGGCTAATCAAAGTAAATGCTGTCATCAAGAAAGGATACACAACATCGACGTCTCGGACAGGGCGTCACACTAAGGAGCCGAAACTTCGAGGTAGTCAAGGACTTCGTCTACCTCGGCTCCGCGGTAAATAGGGACAACAACAGCAGTCGCCGGAATCAAACACAGAACCACTCTTGCCAATCGCTGTTTGTTTGGGCTCAAGATGCAACTGAGTACTAAAGCCCTCTCTCGAAGGACTAAACTCGCTTTATATAACAGCTTGATCATCCCAGTCCTTCTCTATGGCGCGGAAATCTGAACGTTACTAAAAGCGGATGAGGAAGCCCTTAGTCTTTGCGAGAGAATGGTTTTGCGTGCAATTTTTGGTCCAGTTTGCGTTGATGGCATCTGGAGGAGAAGATTTAACGACGAGCTCTGTGGGCTGCACAGCAACATGCGGCTGGTCAAGCGTCTTCGGATATAAGGCTGTAGCTAGGCTAGGCCTTATGATCAACACAGCTCCGGTTCGAAAAGTCCAATCCGAGTTATTAGGATGACACAACAGAGGAAGGCCTAGGCTAAGGTGGCGCACAAATCCGAGAGACCTCAACCAACTGGGAGTTCGCAAATGGAGACAGCTGGCGAAGAATCGTGCTGGCTGGAGTGCCTGTTGGTTGAGCCCCAGACCATCTCGGACAGTAGCGCCACAAGAAGAAGAAGAATACAGCTACTGATGTGTTTGGCGTATTCGTCGATTTCCTGCTGTCAAAAAAATTGAACAAAGAACTTGCATTCAATTTTGTGTGTAAAATGGATTTAAGTGAACAAATAATAATAATTGTAGGCGCTACAGTCCAAAGGGGGACCAGGGCCTAGCTTGCTCATCAACTGCTCGTGTTGTGCACGCTACTGTTCTCTCACGAGTAGAAGGGACCTACAGTTTTTGCCGACTCCGAACGGCGAGATTTGAAAAGCTTTCTTAGACAGTTATTACTCTTTGAGTGTTGTCAGCAGCTCGAAAGAGGTGGTGCCGTGAAAAATTGGAAAAATTGGTGTTGAGCTGGGAGTCGAACCTAGACCCTTCGGCGTGTGAGCATCGCACTCTACCCACTCGGCCACGGCGACCACTAATTAAGTGAACAAACAAACTCGAAATGTCAACATTTGGCATACGGTGCGTGTACTCAAAGAAAATCGAGAAGATGTTGATAACGATGCTCGCCATGGACGCCCCAGCACACCTCAATCACTATAAGAGAAGTTGCAAAATATGTCGGCACATCGGTTGGCTCATGCCATTCAGTTTTAGACATGACGTGTGTGCCATCAAAGTTTGTTCTAAAATTACAAAATTTTAACAAAGAAATTAATCTCTTAGGGAAATCGCTTAGGAATTGTTGAATGAGGTGAACGGCGTTTCATGACTGAGTATATGGTTACGACATTTGAAACCGATCATCCCATTTGAGAGAGCATGAGAGTCCGGGCAAAAAGAGCACTCCGAGTCACTGCAACTGCAGGACATTGACAAGGACATTGAGTTCACTTCGTTTATGGGGAATGGGGTTGACTTTCTCAAAGGTTGGCTTTATTGCTTGACTCGTTTGCTGTAACCTCTCTTCGGGAAGAGGCGTACACCCCCCAGGTCAATCTGCTCTATATTTGTTTTCATTTCGAAACTAGAAAGAAAACCGAATAGACAAGGGAAAGTGGAATTTTTCTAGGGTCCGTGGACACAAAGCACAAAACAAGGATTGAAATTGGCTCAAAATAAGTGAAAGAGAAAGTGAGAGCCCTAGACGACCGTAAGATTTTTTTGCGATTCCAGGATGCGCCTAAGGATGTGCTAATCTTCCAAAGATACTGACACTTCGAGCTGCTAGCATGTACGATTCGCAACCCGAGATAATCGATTACAGGAAAACGCATAGTAGGCGTCGTCTACGAACTATTTCACACCCTGCACATCAACCACTCATCTCACGGAACTGCCGTGGCGTTGCTTAGCGACTTGCGCTCTGCTCTAGAGGTAGGTCCTTTCTGCTTCAGCAGGTGTTATTTTAATGTGCACTTCCACAGTGAATGATCTTATAGGGGATGACATTGCCAGCGTCTGATAGATTTACCGTGCGTCTCTCTTGCGTAAAGCAGATGCAGTGAAAAACTGCCTGCTCTGCGTCCTCGTCAGAGTTTGGACATTATGGGCACAGCGGCTAGTTGTCGTGCTTAATTTTCAGTAGCCGCCCTGTCCAGAAAGGAAATGTGATAGCTGGTAGCTGCACTCCCCTGCGCGCCTATATGTCAAGGTCTCTATGACGGAGATGAGCATATGCATCAATTTACCCTTTGTGAAAGCGTCCCATTTAGTTTGCCACATTGTAATGGATGCTGCTTGCTCTTCTCATTTAATAAGTTCGGTTTGGTGCCGGTCAACGTTTTTTCGGTGGAACATCCTCATTAGCCCGTGGCCGCCGTCCGTGGGTAGAATGCGACGCACACACGTCAAACATCTAGGTTCGATTTCCGGTTAAACACCTCAAATTTTTCACGACACCACGTCTTTCGAGCTGCTGACAACACTAAAATAGTAGAAAACAAATAAGAAAGCTTCTCAAAGTTCGCTGTCCGGAGTCGGCAAAAAGCTGTAGGTCCCTTCTACTCGTGAGAGAACAGTAGCTGATGAGCAAGCTAGGCCCTGGCCCCCTTTTGGACTGTCGCGCCAAACAATTATTATTATTATTATATCCAGCGATGCTTGAAATGCAGCTTGCTTCGCTAAACGCGGCTGCCTGCACAAGTTACCAAACCAGAGGTTTTCTGTAGGAACCCAATGAATCAGTGACAGATTCCTCAAAGATACTTTGAAGTCGACTGTATCTCGCCGTACTTGTCCCTGGCAGTATCTCGCCGCGCGGCCAAGTTCTCTGAGATCTCCAGGGATACTCGATAGACAAAGTTTTGGAACTCTAACAACGTTCCCCACTTGTTGTCCACTCTTTGTCTACTCGCTATTCATTCGTTGTCCACTAGTTGTCCACTCCATTGTCCGATTGTTGTCCTAACCCTCACCGTCCCTATTAACGAGAATACTTCAACACAACAGAAAGGAGAGTGGTCTCTCTTCATGCACAAGAAACGCTGTGACAAATGACGTGCGCCCTATTCGACTTACTTTGCCAGCCAGTTTGTGTCTTGGAGCATGTGTCTGGGAGGCTTGTCAACTTTTGCCTGGGCTCTATTTCGTGTAATTTAAGGAAATGAACACCACAACTTCTTCTCCCACAATTAAAAACCGGAGCGGAGCTGCCCTGAAAAATTCTGCTACCCGCTTCACAAGGTATCGTAAAATAAGTTCTTAGCTTTATTCCTTAAAAGCTACATTCTTTGATCATAAAACTAGACCTACGGACAGCCGTCCCTTTAAACCTTCACCAGGGGATCACGAACAATTCTGCAGAAGATGCCCCCCTTCGACTGTATGATGAGCGCCTTCGGATCCAGCACCATCTCCTTGTGGGTCTTCCCGCAGGTGGTCACGTAGTGATTCTTTAGGAAGTGGATGAGACCAACTTTGGTCTGCAGGATGCCGAAGCGCTCGCCAATGCAGTTGTGCGGCCCCGTTCCGAAGGGCATGTACGCAATGATTCCAAAGCACCTTTCTTGTTTTTTGGGATGCGCCCATGGATGTGGTAACCTTCCGCAGATGCTGGCAGTTCGGGCTGCTAGTACGCACGACTCGCAACCCGCGGTAATCGATTACGGGAAGGCGCCTGTGGTCTAATCCACACCCTGCACACTTCAACCACTCGCCCTGCTGCACTGCATTAGGCACTACTTCGCGGGGATGGTAAGCGACTCACGCTCTGCTCTGGAGGGAAGACCTTTCTGCTTTAGCCTTTCTAAGTTTTGAATGAACCTTCACAACGAATGAGCATATCTCGTTTCAGTGCGAATTCACAAAGAATTAGCATATCTCGTTTCAGCGCCCATCATGTGGGGTATTTTGTTATCGGGGCTATGTAGGTTTACCAACTGCCTCTCCTGCGCCAAGCGGGAGCAGTGAAAAACTGGGTGCTTTGCGTCCACCTCGGAGTTTGGGCATTGTGGGCACAGCGGCGAGTTGTCGTGCCCAAACCTGTGCAGATATTTTCGGTTGCCGACATGTCCAGAGAGGAGCTGCGAGAGTTTGTGCCACAGGTCCAGGTTTCGATGACGGAGATGAGGACATGCGTCCACCCATCTGGCTTGCCATATTGCTATGTATGCTGCTCGTCTTTTTCCTTTTATAATTTTGGTCGCCGTGGCGTAGTGGGCAGAGTGCGACGCTCACACGCCGAAGGGTCTAGGTTCGACTCCCAGCTCAACACCAATTTTTCGAATATTTCACGGCACCACCTCTTTCGAGCTGCTGACAACACTCAAAGAGTAATAACTGTCTAAGAAAGCTTCTCTCTCGGAGTCGGCAAAAAACTGTAGGTCCCTTCTACTCGTGAGAGAACAGTAGCGCGTACAACACGAGTAGTTGATGAGCAAGCTAGGCCCTGGTCCTCCTTTGGACTGTAGCGCCAACAATTATTATTAACGGTACTTTATAACCGAGTGAAAACTAATTGTATTCAAAGAACATATTCTAATTGATAAATTCAATCCTAAACATTTGTTACAAACACTTGTTTTTTAATGTACCAACTGAACAAAGTTGCGTCAAGCAGTTTTGAATGAACGCAACTTCCCTTTTCTTACAATTTTGATGCCAAATGCTGAGTGATTAAGCCACTTATTGGGAAAAAAAAATTCCCAAACCATGTGGCCCATATTATCAGCTAACCGGAAAGGTAACTTTTATTGAGATCGGTTACGTTTTCAAAAATCAACTTTTCGCCGCTCCTGCCATAGAGCTGCCCCATAGTGCGACGTCATAAGCCGTCTTGAAGTGAGTGCTCTAGATCAAATTTGAGCTGCATACAGGAGGACTGAACAGAATGCCCGTGAGCGTAGCATTCTGCATAGATAACAAGGTAAGCCAATATTTGAGACGATTCGAGAGACTGCTCCTTGCACAAGTGAAGCCTTCTTACTAGCAGACTTTACGTAAAAAAGGAGCCTGTTGTTCAAGATGACTCCTAGGTCCTAGGTACTTCACTCCTTGGTCCGAAATGTCTGGTCTCCAAATATGAACTTGGCACATTCCACTTTCTTGCAACTGGTGATTAGCCCTGTCTCTGTATTGTGTGCCGCAAGTTCCAGACCGACTTTTTCAAACCCCCCTTCTACATTCAAGATCGTTGTATTTGTTGACGTTCTCCACGTCTTCGATGTGCTTTGCAACAGGAACGATAGTGAGGTCTTTAGCAAAGCCGAATCTTTTCACTCCGTCTACAAGCGCGAGTCGTAGCACGCCATCCATTCTATAGTAGAGGTCCGAGGACTAATCCCTGCGGAACTCCCGAATTTATGATATCGGCAAAGGTCTGCGAAGTTAAACACTTGAAGGGGGCCCCATGTGCAAGTGAACACTCCTCATGAGAATCCGACACATTCCACTATCAGATCGCCGTCAAAATATGCCGAGGCATTTTTTTGCCCTACAGACAAAGGTATCAGATCCACGCAAAGTGTAACAAGCCAAGCCATAACTCGCTTTGGGTCAATGACTTGTCCAGCAGCAGTCCCTCCCTTCATTGCATTCCCCACACAGTCATTGACCCCTTCACCCAAACCCACTCATCAGTCAGCCGCACCCTCTGCCGTGCCATGGCACAGCCCAGCACTGCACCTTCGACCAGCGGTAGCCCATTGTTTCAGCGGTAGCTTCCTGCAGATTTGTCACGACTCATATTGGCTACCATGCATCTAAGCCCGAGATGCGCCAGCCCTAGAACCACTTGGGATCTCATTACTCCAACACTTTGCAACAAATCCACGTAACAAGTAACATTCTCTGCCACTGCCGCCGCCAACTCCCGGACGCGCAGAATTCTTTCTTCTCCTTCACTTTGCACCCGGCCCAGCCACGCCAACAACATCCTCGTTGCATGCGAATGAGAGTGAGCGCTCCCGTTGGACGCGTTGCGCGATCCTTATCTTGACTTTCAATTATTTTATTTGGTTCAGATGTGGCGGACGATAAAATCGTTGATATGAGGTACACCGCAATATAATTCCTGGGCCCTTCTTCGTTCCGCCACGCTTAATTGACACAAGAAAGAGTTGCCGCCGAAAAAACGGCCAACAAGCAGAGGAGAAGAAGGCACACACACACACACACACACACACAAGTCGATCGACCTTTCCGAGGCTGGCCGTGCACTCACCGCGTCTTCCGGCTGCCCTTCGTCCCGGAAGATGCCGCCCGGCTCTGAGGTGTATGAAGGTCGGTCGACATATTGACGATGATAAAACGATTCTCAGTCCATAAATAAAGATACTCAGCGGTGCTGCTCGCGATGCACACCGGCTTTCAGCGATATGACGTGCGAGAGGGGCAGCCTGGGCAGACTCCTTATCGCGGCCCAGCACCGCCGCAGCATCTGCAGCAGCAACATCGGCAGCCAGCACTAATGTCGGCGCTCTGTTGTCGATTATATTCGCGAATCTTGATCCTTCTCCTCAATTTGGATACACACACACACACACCCGCACATCCACACGCACGCACACTCTGTGTGGCTCCTTTGTTTCCACCCAGATTCGGATGCACTGCCAAGAAAGCGATAACTAAACGCTCCGCTCCGTGGGACACGGGACCGGCCGTCCGGACGGCTGCTGCTGGATGGTGTCCCTTTTTGTATTGTGTTTCTAAAATATTTTCCTTGTTAGTTGGGATTTTTTTCTGCCTCAGTCCGGGGCAGACCGCTCTCCGAGGAGATGTCTGAGGCGATAGTGAAACGTTTTTGACATCGTTTGGTCATCGATTAAGAGGATGCTCGCTCGCTAGAACAATGGACCGATATTTTGGGCCGACACGAGGGCACAGGGGTCTCTGAATGGAGATAATTTGAAATCGTTAAAGTGTCAGCGATAGCAGGGGCCGTCTCTCTCTGACATCCGGAAAACTGGGCCGACAGCAAATTCAATAACACGACCATCACCACTTTTGTGCCAAAGACGACACCGCCATCTGCCGCAATTCTCGACGACCCACCCTTCGGAGCAACGCTCCTTTGAGGTGTCGCACCGGCAATCCTTTCCGCAACATCTCCCCCGCGCCATCCGCTCTCCCACTGAACACCAAAGCCAGCAAACAAATAGTCAAAGAGGCGACACCGGCTGCTGTGCTGTTGCTGCTGGCGGCTGGCTCTCTGTGTTATGACAGCGCGAAGAAAAACTCCCTTCAGGGTGCTCGGGATCCTCGTTTTTCACTCCCGCTCGTAACGCCTTGCTCTGGCCACAATATTGCGTTTGCTGATGGTTGACACTGTGTCGGGTACCTAATTATTGGGGTGTGTAGCACCTGCACGCGGAGTGTGTTTAATATTATTACCTGCGGAGCTTGTTCAAGTGGTTTGACTGTGGAGCAAGAAGGGGGAGAGCGGAGGTTAAGTAAACTTTTTGGTGATGTCGAGATGTTCACGACACAAACTTTGAACGGAGTTGCGGCTGGGGGGAGCTGACGACGTCGGCTCGGGGAGGATCACATGTGAGAGGTGCATGTCAATGGGTGTTTCATGGTTTTTGACATGCCGTGTGGAGTAGCCTAAGGAGGGCTGGGAATTGTTGATTTTAATTAAGATTCATTGGGAGACCGCCTTATGGTGAAAAGGGGAAGTCGTGTACTTGCGATGGAGCTCCAAAGTCCTGTGGTTGTGAAGGAAAATGTTCATAATTTTCACACATGGTGACTTTAATGGCGAAAGCATTTGGAATCCAAATGAGGACTCTGGCCAACTTGAAGCAGAATCTGATTTTCCATCAGAGAAGACAATGTCACGATGAGCAAGAGATCCGAAAAGGCGCGTGTCCAAGACGACGCCGAAATGGCCTTAGAGTACCAACCACCCCTGACCAGTGCTACGATGGCCTGTTTGAGCGTTAGAAGCCGCAAGTACGGCTTCTGTGTGCGATGGCTCCTTTCTGTCGGGAAGGCGTTGTACACAAAAATGCGTTGGGACAGAAAACATGAGCAGAGCGATGAAGCCACCTGACTAGGAGACGGGTGAAGAAACAACTCTGTCTGCCAGCTCAGAGATGTCAGAATCCAGCTGTGAAGTGCTTCACGCACTTGGGACTCTGTAACCATTTACAACCTGCAAATAATTCTGGAAATCATAGCACATCACTCAAGAAGTCGTTATTGCCTATATAAGGCCACAAATTTCAGAGAAATTCATCGAAAATTGCTCCTGCGAATTGGGTCTCGTCACAGTCGGTCGTGGAAATTATATTTCAAAAGTTATATTTAGGTATAATGCCAAGAAATGTTCTCTCAAGCACGGTCAATTTCACGTCGATTTAGAAAACCTGTCAGAGTCAATTTTACTTCAAAATTGTATACATTGAAAAAAAAACGACATTTTTGAGATCTATCAAGACTTGGTTAAGGTAAAGGTTATGGTCCTGAAACTGCACCAGAGACCGCAACCGTTTCAAACACCACCACGTTTAGTAGAGGCAACAACTTTCTACGCAGCCGCTCAGAGGAGAGGTGCCTACAACTTTCCAGAGTGTGGCTCCTCTGTTTGACGATTAGGCACTTGCATCAGACATCGCACTGCATCAAATAATTCCACAACGCACCCAGCCTTCCATCACAAAATTCATCACAAATCTAATTCCAAACGAATGGCGCCCAAAATCGCTTGAAATTCATCGCAATTCCATTAGCCATTGATGAGTCATGTGCTGTCGCGTGAGTTTTTGGTGACCGGAATTATCAAAGTGGAGAGCAGATGTTTTAGGGGCTCTTCTGCGGGTTAGTTCAACTGCTGGGTTACAAGACTTTGCTTCATAGGACAACGCGAACCCTTGACAACGGGTGCCTCTGTCGAAAGATTCTCCTTCACAGGACAACGTGGTACCCTTGACAACGGGTGCCTCTGTCGAAAGATTCTCCTTTACAGGACAACGTGGTACTCTTGACAACGGGTACCTCTGTCGAAAGATTCTCCTTCACCCGACAACGTGGTACCCTTGAAAACGGGTACCTCTGTCGAAAGATTCTTCTTCACAGGACAACGTGGTACCCTTGAAAACGGGTGCCTCTGTCGAAAGATTCTTCTTCACAGTACAACGTGGTACCCTTGACAACGGGTGCCTCTGTCGAAAAACTCTCCTTCACAGGACAACGTGGTACCCTTCACAACGGGTGCCTCCGTCGAAAGATTCTCCTTCACAAGACAACGTGGTACCCTTGAAAACGGGTGCCTCTGTCGAAAGATTCTCCTTCACAGGACAACGTGCTACCCTTGACAACGGGTGCCTCTGTCGAAAGATTCTGCTCCACAAGGCAACTTGAAACCTTTGACAACGACAAAAGACTCTGATTCACAGGACAGTCATGCTGCACGAACCCAAATGCTTGACAACATGTGAGCTGATTTCTGACACTCTCGTCGACCCGACTGTTCAATTGAGGAAAAGCCATGATTCCGAAGTCCAGGCGATTACCCAGATATGAATGTGGTTGGGTAGACAATGATCGTTAGACTAGATAACATGGTTTCGGCCTTCATAGCCGTCGAGTTTCATGCTTCATATCCCATATGGAGAGGAAGACAGAGGCTCTGGTGTGGCAACAGAGGCAACTGTAAATAGCACACACAGACTCAAATTTCGTATGTCTCACTTCGTAATACAGGGCTGACACAGTTGAAGAAGCTCAAGTCAGGTTTAGGATGAAGACTGAAATTTTTGTTGGAACCGGGAAGTCCTGCGACTTCTTTAAATCCACTCGCAAACGCCTGAAATACTTTCGAAAACTGATGATGATGAGTTCAAAGTTAAAGAAGTTGACACAAAACACCCTTACTAAGGTAAGCAATTTAAAACCAGTTTAAAACCCCCTACTTTCATGAATTTCCAAGCAGAAAAGTGAATACTTGGACAAGGCGACGCACTGTCTTATCCTCGAGAAGATCGTGCGAAACAACATAAGAGATACGACCTTCCAGAAGTCAGTTCAAATGTTTACGCTGACAACATTGATGTTTGAACGAACACAGCGAGCCGTCAATGAGGCGTTTGCTGACATTGAAGCGGAAGCGACTAAGATGGGTCTAGTGGTTAATGGAGGCGAACGTCTCGAAAGGAGCGTCACACTAGGCAGCAGAAACTTCGGAGTATCCAAGGACTTCGTCTACCTCGGCTCCGCGGTTAAAAAGGACACCAACATCAGTACCGAAATCAAATGCAGAATCACTCTTGCCAATCGCTGTCCAGAGGCAATTGAGTACTAAAGCTTCTCTCGAAGGACTAAACTCGCTTTATATAACAGCTTGATCATCCCCGTCCTACTATATGGCGCGGAATCTTGGACGCTAGCAAAGGCGGATGAGGAAGCCCTTAGTCTTTTCGAGAGAAAAGTGTTGCGTGCGATTTTTGGTCCTGTTTGCGTTGATGGCATCTAGAGGAAAATATTTAACGACGAACTCTATGGGCTGTACAGCGACATGCGCCTGGTCCAGCGTCTACGGATACAACGCTAGGCCATGTAGAGCGCATGGACAGCACTGCTCCGGCCCGAAGAGGATTCGAATCCAAAGCATTGGGACAACGCAACAGAGGACGTCCTAGACTGAGATGGTGCACACAAGTGGAAAAGGCCCTCAACCAACTTGGAGTGCGCAATTGGAGACAGCTAGCGAAAGATCGTGCTGGCTGGAGAGGCATGTTGGTTGAGGCCCAGGTTCACGCCGGACTGTAGCGCCACAACAAGAAGAATAAGAATAAGAATAAGAAGATGAAAAAGAAGAAGAAGAAGGAGAAGAAGAAGAAGAAAAAGAAGAAGAAGAGGAAGAAGAAGAAGAAGGAGAAGAAGAAGGAGAAGAAGAAGAAGAAGAAGAAAAAGAAGAAGAAGAAGAAGGAGAAGAAGAAGAAGAAGAAAAAAGAAGAAGAAGAAGAAGGAGAAGAAGAAGAAGAAAAAGAAGAAGAAGAAAAAAAAAGAAGAAGAAGAATTAGAAGAAGAAGAAGAAGCGAATACTTTCATGAATTGCCAAGAGTGAAGTTTTAAGGAAAGATGTGAAAAGGAATTGAATCGAAAAGTCTGCTTTGACATGGTTTTCGAAATAATTTCACTCGAGAACGCAGCAAAAACTTTGAAAAACTGACGATGATGCGTTTAAAATGAAAAAGGTTGATACAACCTAAGCGTTAGCATTTTAAAACCACGTGGCGTAGTGGGTAGTGTGCGACGCTCACACGCCGAAGGGTCTAGGTTCGAGTTCCGACTGAACACCTCGAATTTTTTCGGCACCACCTCTCTCGAGCCACTGACAACACTCAAAGAGTAATTACTGTCTAAGAAAGCTTCTCAAACTTCGCCAATCGGAGTCGGCAAAAAACTGTAGGTCCCTTCTACTCGTGAGAGAACAGTAGCGCGCACAACACGGGTAGTTGATGAGCAAGCTAGGCCTTGGTCCCCCTATGTACTGTCGCGTCAACAATTATTATTATTATATCGGGGGACATGAGCTTCTCCACGCGAGATAACATTGCTGATTGCGCTCAACAGGGCGAGCTGCCAACACTACCCTCGTTAGTGCACAGGTTAAGTTTACATACAGCCTCCTCGCGGAGCCCTCTGGAAAGCCATCACAACACCCGTTGTGTTGTAAGCCAATGTACGCAGCGAAGCCCTCTGTCCGAGGGTTTAAATCATGGGCCTGCCTATCATTCTGTGGGCTGTGCGTAAGGGTAACTTCGTCACCACGTAAAAAATCGCTAGTTCAGAGACAAGAACATGCCTCGGATAATGAAGGATCAACTGTTGAGGACCCCAGCAAACGTTTAAAGGATAATTATTTTCGGTATTGCACGTGGAGTGTGAGGTCCCTTGTGAGGTCAAATATATGGTCCAGTCTCAAGGAAAGCTAATGGAAGAGAAGACACAACTGCGAACTCTATGAGCTGCACAAGGATGTGGATGCAGTCCGGAAGGCAATAATCCCTCGACTACGATGGCTCGGCAACATTGAGCGAATGGACAACAACGCTCCAGCAAAGAGGGTCTTCGAATCCGAGCCTCCTGGTTCGAGAGGGAAAGGAAGACTGAACCTCCGGTACAAAGACCAAGTCATCGCGGATGAAAGACTACTTGGTCTTGTTGACTGGAAGCAGCGTGCCCAGGACCGTCACCGATGGAAGGCAGCAATTGCTCAGGTTCAGAGCCTTCATGGTTCGTCTGCTGATAAGTAAGTAAGTAAGTAAGTAAGGTGAGGTCCCTTAACAGGCCACTTGCAGCCGAACAACTTGTGGAGGCCCTTGAATGCTACAAAGCAGACATTACCGCCATCTAAGAAGTGCGATGGAACTGGCCCGGCAAAAAAACGATGCAGGACTGTGAAATCTACTACAGCGATTGCTATAGAGAGAGAAAGCAGCGCTTATTCGGGTGCGGATTTCTTGTTCGAGGCAGACCTAGGCAAAAAGTCTTGAGGGACGATCCCGTCAGCGAACGCCTCATGACAATCCGCATCAAGGCTAAATTCGGGAACATCAGTCTGATTTGCGGTCATGTCCCGACAGAGGAGAAGGATGGCAACACAAAGGATGACTTCTATGATCTCCTAGAAAGAACATACGATCGATGCCCCAGCTACGACACAAAGATCTTTCTAGGAGACTTCAACGCTCAGCTGGGAACGGAGGACATTTTTGCTGGAATCATCGGAAAACACAGCCTGCACGACAACACATCCGGAAACGGACTCAGGCTGTTGGACTTCGCCTCGAGGCGGAACCTCTTTGTGGCTAGCACGCGGTTCCCATACCTGGACATTCACAAAGGGACCTGGCGATCTCCTGATCAATCAACCGTCAACCAGATTGATCGTTGCGATCGACGTCAGACACTCCTCCAGTATTCTCGATGTCCGAACCTTCCGAGGTGCAAACATAGACTCGGATCATCACCTTGTTGTAGCCAAGGTAAGAGTCCGGATATCGAGAGAGCAACAGAGTCGAGACAGGCCGATTGACGGTTTGACGTAGGAAAGCTACAATCGCAATTGATCGCCGGGGACTTTGCGATCGAGTCTCCCTGGAACTCGCTTAGAGTTCGACTCTACCTGCACTTAACATAGAAGAAGACTGGAAACGTTGTCAAGAAGCCATCAAAGAAGCTGTCACTGATGTGCTGGATTTCACGTCACCGCCCAGAAGGAACCCATGGTTTGACGACGAGTGCAGACAAGCGCATGCAGAGGCCTAGAAGGCAACGCTGCATCGAACAACGAGGTTTGCTTGTGAGCTCTGCGAACATAGAAGAAGGGAAAAGCGCCGACTTCTCAGAAGGAAAGAGAAGGAGCATGACAAGCGCGCGTTCGAGAAAATGGAAACGTGTTATGGCAGAAATGAAGTAGATTTGAAAACGAATTGAATGAGAACATTGTCTTTGACAATATTTTGGAAACTCGAAAACGCATCAAAAACTTTCAAAAACTGATGATAGTGTGTTTCAAATCACGGAGGCCGGCACAAACTTCTTTGAAAAACGTTGTACTACTATTGAAAACGCCTCTAAAGGTGGTTTCTTGAAGAAATCTGACAAAAGGAGACCCTTTGCTTCAATGCAAAATCTTCAAATCGCTGCGCTTTAAGAGTCAGTCTCCACTTTTGAGCTTGAAGTCACTCATGGTCGTCTCCCTTTAAGAGATACAATTCATTCGAGGGGAATGAAAATGTTTTTTTCAAACATACCCAAACCATGAACAACTCAGAAACTTACTCCGGGCCAACCCATGCCCCCTTTCACAACCCCATTGAAATCCCATTAATCTCCTCGCAGACACGCAAAGTAAATTGCAATAATTTTGCATCTCGACCACGGCCTGAGGCAGCAACCAGTAGATCTTCTTCAGAGTCCACCCGGCACCCCCAGAGGGGATAAATCACCCCTCGAACCGTATAAATAACCTCATCAATTAATTTCCCATTTTAATAAACTGAAAAAGAAAGTCCACCCTCACCACCACTTCCACCCCACTGGACGCCCCCAGACCCAACATGATTTACAGCCGCAGCGGCAACTAACCACATTTATATTTATTAGCCAACATAAATCTTTTCGGTCGCACTCGGCGGAGTGTGTAAGCTGCGACCGAGACGTTCACGCCGGCTGCTGAAGCTTCAAAGTGTGATTTTTAGTGCATTAGTTCGACAAAGTTGCTCGCAGAGGCTTACGCTCACCGTGGGGCAGGTGTGTGTGCTTCGCTAAATGTCCTATTTTATGAGGGGAGGTGGCTCTGGTCCGGTGTGCGGATATTTGCCGGTCGATTCGTCCCGATTGATGCTCGAGGTACTGTTGAGAGAAATGGAGCAGACGTATTTTATGGGCTACAATAAAACTTTGCCCCCCGTCCCCCTTCCGACTTGCCCACACACCCAGCTGGCCACGGGACAGCACACGTGGTGGAGTGGGGGATGCGAGCCGTTTGCTGTTGGATATTAATCAACGAGTCCTTGAAGAAGATAAATTCACGAAACGAAATTTATTCTCCTTTTAAAGAGATATGTGATGGCCGACCTTGAGTGGGTGGGGAGGAGATGGGGAGTCACCTGCGATTGAATTGGATTCCACCGAAAATTGAACAGTCATCAGACGTTATTAAGATCGAGGAGCGTCTGGAGCATAAAACTGGCAGAATGCCATTGAGACTCATGTGGATTACGTGACGAGGAGATGCGTCTGCAGATGAACTGGAAATGGCGCCTTCTTCCATCCTTGCAACTTGTAGCTGATTGAAACCACATTCTCTCCTTCCACCAACTCATGATGACGCCGCCACCCACACTAAATGGACAAATAACTGACTGTGTCCTTGAGCGGAAATTGAATTCCCCTGATTATTTCCTAAGAATTCCCTTTCGGCCCGGCGCTCCTCACACTCCCTGGAGCGCCTCCGCACCAAAGGACAGAGGTCGTCGTCAGCCCACACTGAGAATGGCATATGTTCCCACACACACGTCCTGCGTGTGCTCCTCGAAAAGTGACAAGACGCAATTTTTTCCAATTCCAACTGAGCCGGGTGTCGGTCAGCCGGCTGGCTGGAAAATCAAAGAGCCACCACACAGGGAGCCAGACGAAGAGGGAGTCGATCGGAGATCCTTCGTCGGGCCATAAAGCAAATTAAAAAGTTTATTGATTCCCCCAAAAAAAGGACACATCTCGGTGCCAACACACGCATCCAGCACCGCCCTCGGCCGAACCACTCAAGGGATCACAAGGCGGCTTCGTGGAAATTAAAATGAAAATGAAAATCCTTATCCTTATCGCAACCAATCGACGTAATGAAAATTTTTCATTATTATGCCCCTCAGACAAATTAATATGTCTTCTTGTTCTTCGCCCGGACTGTGACTCCTTCTCCCACTTGCCACGAGGCCGAAGTGTAATCTTGTAAAACTTGTCTATCGGCGTATCGTGGTCTCGCACTCTCCGGCAGTACACACGGCAGCGCGACATGGCAGCTGGGAAAAGTTTCACAGGAAGTTTCGTTGTTATCATGGAAATGTGACATTTTCCGGGCGATTTTCTCGGTTTTGGTGTGTTTTTCTGGAGGCTGAGAGGGGCGTTTGGTTTACGTTCAGCCATGGCGGAGTAATAGTCTAAAAAGTTTATAGTCACGTTTTGGAGTACTACGTCGGCGAGGACGACGCCTGGCAGGTTTCCATCGATGTCGGCTGGGGCACTTTTTTCTTCTGCTCCCGATACGTGGCATTGGAAAGCAGACGAGCAACAGCAGTCGAGTCTGATGGGATCGTTTAAGCAATTATCACAAATTGCTTCGGAAGAGCCGAACAGATGAGCGGCGGTGGAGGGGAGGGAGGGCGGACGATTGTCCTGGAGGCGTTAGTTATGAAAATTTCATGTGTTCTCTTTCCCCCTCGAGAGGAATTGTGTCTGGCTTGGATGGGGAGAATTTAATTTGGTCCTGGAGACGAGTTCCTTGGGGGTGGACTTTAAGAAAGAATCTTTGGAATGGTGTAGCTTGGGGCAATGATTTTGATTTGGAGTTGGCAACTTGTTGTGAGAAGGGGCTTTGATGTGAGGAATTTGCAAGCCACACGATTTAGGGGGAAATCTCCTGGATAACAGTGTGTTGAAGGAAACGGATGTCAGCATGCGCCTGAAGTTGCTGAGACAGGAGCTGGTGTTACCAACACTCATTCTGTATGTTGTCTTGTGACGGTGGACAAAGCAGGGATTTGCTAAAACGAGGAGGAGGAGTCAAACAAAATTTGAGAAAGATGAAGACAGCCCTTTGACCTGGGAAGGTTCTGGTCACCGTTTATCGGATTGAAACTGGAGAGTATCGAAATGGCCCCAAAGCTTTATTAATTCCATCGGTTTTCAAGAGATGGCGCCACCTGCCGATGATCGTGGAAGCGATTACGTACTTCATTGGAAAGGTGTGAAATTTGTGAGCAATAATTTGTGTGCATCAGCGTCTGTTTTGGACAATAACATTGTTTTTACGCCAATAACAATGTTCGGATTTCTCTTAAAAAATCACAATTTACGGGAAGTTTGGATTTTCAGTGAAAGAAAAATGCAGTTGAGGCCCAACAAAGTGAATCTGCTCCGTACGATAAATCAGGCAGAATGTGGCGTCGACTTCAAGTGTCAGTGGTGGTTTTAGTGGCGAAGAAAAAGAGCGTATTGGACAATCCAAAAGATTTCAAGGTGAAGAATTGGAGGCTTTTCCTGGATTAGGATCCAAATTATTGAGACTGACTCAGCAAACAATTTTCGTTGTGTTAAAGAAATTTGGATTTATTTAAAAGAAAGAAAATTGAGTGAAGCAAGCGTCGAATGGAGATTTTTCATTTCGGAAATGCGTCTGAGAAGACACCAGATCGTGACTGGAGATGAAAAGTGGATATACTACATAGCCCTAAGAACCCGTTCCATCACCGTCTACATCGACGCTAAAGAAGCACGTCCACTGTTGAAAGATCTTACTCTGCATATGGTTGGACCAGCCATTGATGCGATTTAAGCGACGGCAACTAATGCGCTTGAGCAGTGAAAAACAATAGCGTTCGTCCCCGCGTGGCTGTACCGGCCAAGAGCTTAATGGCAGCCTTGAAATGAGAGGACTTGTCTCAATCTCCAAACGTTGCCCCTTCTGTCTAATGGCTTTTTCGACGGATGCAAAAAGATTTGGGAGGCCACCGCATCGGGTCTTTGAAGAAATAGAAGAATGGCCCAATGATTGAATCGTCGCCAGAAAGGATTAATTTTCTAGCAATGGCGAAAGGTAGTTGGTCCGGGTGGACGTAAGTTTGTACGGTGCCTTAAGATGTACAGAACCCCAGAATCTGAGCTCAAGAAGTTTTAATAATAATTGGGTGGCGTTCCATAGGAGGACCTTTGCCTAGTGTGCTCACCTTTTAAGTGTGATTTGCGCGCTACTGTTCTCTCCCGAGTAGAAGGGATCTACAGTTTTTTACCGGCTCCGGCGGCTCCCGACTAGAAGGGACCTACAGTTTTTTACCGGCTTCGAACGGCGAAGTGTGAGAAGCTTTTTTTTAGAGGAATATTAAGCTTTAAGAGCTGTCAGCAGCTCGAAAGAGGAGGTGCCATGAAAAATTCGAAGTGTTCAGCCGGGAATCGAACCCGGACCTTCGGCGTCTGAGTGTCGCACTACACCCACAACGCCACGGTGGCCAATGAAATCATGTACAACGCAACAAACGTGAACAGGCTGGATAATTTTATTGTTAAGCTGGTTTGAGTGCATGTTGCAAGAGCAATGCCCTTGGAAAACGATCTGATTTTCGGAGCCTAATACCCAAGCGACGCATATCCACCGGATGCCTGCTTGTACGAGTATTTGGACCGACTTGGCTTTGTCCAGGATGCGGAGGGATGTCCACTTCTCTACCATGTCGTAAGATGGACGGTGGACAAGCGGCTGCGTTACGAGAGCAACGTAGGAACCGCAAGTCCGTGTGATCGTAAGATGGACGGTGGACAAGCGGCTGCGTTACGAGAGCAACGTAGGAACCGCAAGTCCGGATGATCGTACGACGGACGGTGGCTGCTCTACGAGAGCGACGTAGGAATCGCAATTCCAGGTGATCGTAAGACGAACGCTGGACAAGTGGTTGCCTTACGAGAGCAACGTAGGAACCGCAAGTCCGGGTGATCGTAAAATGGACGGTGGACAAGTGGCTGCTCTACGAGAGCGACGTAGGAACCGCAATTTCAGGTGATCGCAAGACGAACGCTGGACAAGTGGTTGCCTTACGAGAGCAATGTAGGAACCGCAAGTCCGGGTGGTCGTAAGACGGACGGTGGACAAGGGGCTGCGTTACAAGAGCAACGTTGGAACCGCAAGTCCGGGTGATCTTCGGTTCAGAGCATCCATCCCTATTCGCGACATTAGACACACGACACTTTTACTGGCCACTGGAGCCACATCTGGTGGCCCTGCTGCAGTCACTTGAGGCGTATATTGGTCCCCCTACGGACAACTTGCAATTTGTCAAATTATTCAGACCGTCAAGCGTTAAATTGCAGTGAATCCGGGAACGAGAAACAAGTGAACTCCAAACTTTGTCCTACGAGTATTCCTGAAACTTAACGGCGTACGACATACTCTGAGTGACAGAAATTCGACGCCACTTAGGGACTTATCGCAGCCACGGAGGTGTAGCTCACAGACTTCCAAAAGAGTCTTAGTTCGTTAGACGGGCTAGCGATGAAAAGCTGGGTCATGGGTTTCGCCGCCACGGAAACAGATCTTCAGTCCGTTTTGCAAGCTTAAGAGGAACAGCGGGTTTAAGGGAATTGAGCTGAGAGGAGACACAAATTGCAACTTTTTCTTCTTCTGAAAGCTGATAATATAATAGACAACAGTTCTTGGTCATATAGGGGGCGCCACTTACAAAAATTTTTAATGTTTTGTGAGTAGCGCCCCCTATATGTATGTCCTGGGACTTATTGAGTGATGTTGATGGAAGGGAAGGAAGTTTTACTTTGTCACTTAATGGACTTGGCGTCCGTAAGTCGGAAAACATTGGAAAGTGTTGACAGATCGAAGATTTCTCTCCTTTCCTCTTCGTTGGCATCATCCATCTGTTCTTTCCATTTAACACGTTCTCAAGCAAGTTGCTTACAGCCACGCAAACTCAACTGATTGAGTTCCCTTTCCAGACTTCGTTTAGCGCGTTGCTCCTCGGGGTTGGAGTTGAAAACCTTTCAGCTTGTGGCATTGGTGTCGATGTGCCTCAGCTCAATGAGGCAAGGGCCTCAAACTCGTTTCATCATGTCGCTCAGTTCGTCGTTCAGTTTCCTCCTCTACAAGGCATTAGTTCACATGGAATCAAGGGCACCTTGAAGGACTTTCCTCTCGCAGTGACCAAGAATCCCCCCCACGTCCGCTTTAGTGATGGTGCCTCTTTTGCGTTAAACAACAGAATTTGAACCATTCAGAACTTAAAGAGGGTTCCAGGACCAAAGCACGCTGTGCTTGGAAATTCCAGATGATGTGACTGGATTTATGAATCACATGATTCAAAATCACATCCGTATCACTATTTATAGTGTCAACGGAATCACTGATGGAGAAAAGATTATCTAGGGATGGCGGCTAACAGACCCAGTCTTTGAGGGAACCTGACTGGTAGTGACAGCTTGACCAGAGGCTATATTCTGGTGCCACGGGAGGTCAGAGGCCCTAGGAACTTCGGTTCCAGCCGGACCGTGCGGTAGGCCCCTTTGTGGGAGTATCGTGGTGGCTGTGGTTTACCATCTAACATCGCGGGTAGAGTCGAGGATAGTGCACTGTGCTGACTTGTCTAGTTCATTATTTAAGCACAACTAGGCAAGACGGTTAGGGGACTATCCCTTCTCAGTGTGGAATTGCATTCTCAACCGGGCGCCGCGACGCAGAGAGCGGAAGAGGTTTTAGACAGGCTTCGCATCAAACCAAGGTGGGGTGATTGCCCCTCAAGCATGATCTCAGTTTGGTACTTGGGTAACTAAGGCGTTTAGTCTTGCATTACTTACGACTCTTGGGACTCTTGGGTTCCCCGTGATATAAGCCGTTAAGGCAGGTGGTCACGTAAAACCAAATCCTACATCTGTGCTTGGAAATTGTGATCCTTCGACTTTTCCCCGCCATTGTATCACACTTCAGTGAGCTTGTCCAAGATGTCGAAGTTGGTGAATGAACTTCGTGTTCCCATCAATGTTCACAAGACTTGTCTTACCCGTATTCTTCTCGATGCCTGTAAACGTCTTACGGACAGCTCGTTGTAAGACTTTTTCCAGGCTGTCATTTTTTACATCTTGCTAAGGCGAAAACTTCGGAATTGAACCGATATCCAACAGAAAGGCAACTGACTTCTATCACAAGAAGGTAAGGAGGTGGCTCTCGGCTTTCAAGTTTCCTTTTCACTAAAATCCCAGTTCTGTGCTGCTCAGTCGCTGCTCCTGAAATCATTTAATGTTCTGAATGAAAGTCCTCATGGGATCGAAGCTCACTGGATAAGAGTTTGTGTCCTAGTGAAGGCCAAAGTGGAACAGCTGCGGGAGTCTGCTCCTCAAGCACCTATTGCAGCAGTCGTTGAACGGTTACCTGAGTCTAGCAACGTGTCCTTCCAAAGCGGAGTGTGCTACAGGAACACTTATACCAAAGATGCCCGTGGACCATTTTCCGATGGTCCGTCTGTGGCCATGTGAGCCCGGCATGAATTTAAGTTTCTTCATCTCCCGCAGACCCTGTTGATAGCTAGCTTTGAGATCCATGTCTCCAAAGCCTCATTCGGTGAAGATGATGGTTGTTATACCTTTTCTGACTGGCTTGCCTTCGCTTCCTGTTACACTTCTGTGGCCAAGAACCAAATGCATCACAAGACTGTTTCGCTCAGAGACCAAAGACACACGACAGAGCTTGGAGGGCTCCTGGTTTGGCTTGTCTGCGCCGTATATCATACTTATCGACAGGCAATCAGCGCCTCCATGAATAGTCATTACTCCTGCCTCGGCAACGATTAACTACCGCAGTGGCACACCTGCCTCGACAACACCACAAAAAATCGGTAATCTATGAGACCGTCTACACTCGAAGCGTTCCGAGAAAGTACCCGTTCCTAGCCCGCATCCCCTTTTGCACTCAACTGAGGAGATTTCCTTGACTTTGCGCCTGTCGAGCAGGAATTTAGGACTATAGGCGTTGTTGACGTTTGAGTTCAGTCCCCAGATTCAATTGGCGGAACAGCGAAGTTCATTACTAGGCAGCGCCCGCAATTGGCGAAAGCATCTTGAAGCATCTGCTGCAACAAAGCTCTTCTCATTGTTGAAAAATTGATCGACCGAAGGGTTACTGAAGAGCACGGGGCAAGTGCCCAAGGATTTGCCTAGAAATGTCAAAAGGCCTCTTCATCTGCATCTGTCCTTGGAAGAAGCCTTCCCTTGTTTGCGGAGTTGAACCAAGAACTCACAACAGCTCGATATATCGATAATCCCCCCCAAAAGACCATTTCCATTCAGATTCCATCGCACTTCGAGCACACCCCTCAAGTCGACCCAATCATCCATCCCACCCCACCGATGCCGTGCCACTTGAGTTATTAGCCATCCTTGGTCGCCTGGCCGCGGGCACTGCACAAGAGGATAACTCCTTCAAACTTTCGCGCACACATTCCCATTATCGTCGCCCAAGAAACACATAATTGCTCCCCTGATACCCAGAGGTCTCCATGGCCCCCATCTCCAAGCAGAGAAGGACTGCAGCCACCCCCAAGCGATACATTTATTAAAATTTCTCAAGATTCGCATAGTTGTGGGGAGTCGCTGTCGTGTTCCCCAAACCCAGCGCCTGCTCCCCATGCGGCGTGCGGGAGATGAGTTGATAACGCATCCTTAAAAGGACTTAATATAAATTTCTAATATGATTAATGGCGGCCTCTGGCTGGCAAGCTCATGCGTGTGTGGTTGGGCGAGAGGCGTGTGTGTAGTCCTGGCCGGGGCGGAGGAATTTTGAATTTGCACCGCCTCCAGACTTCACTTCTTTCGTTTCCCTAAATATTGTTATTCTTCCTCATTCCTTGGCCTTCGCCACCAGCGCTCCTCATGCACATTCCAGGGCAGGGAGTGGGAGGCTGGAGAGTCGTTAAGATGGCTGACAGCAGGAAAATCTAATCAAATTCCTTTAACCAGGGAGGACACAGAGAGTGACACTGAGAGAGAGGGAGACTAAATCCAATCCAAGAAAACCGCGCGCCAACTTTGTGCGATTTGATTTGATTCCCTCCCGTCCCACCCCCTTCTGCGCTAACTACCGACGAGTACTCGACTTGTGGTAACATCCTTATCCGATGTAGGTAACTGCTAAGCTACCCCGCCCGCCCCTCGCCAAGGAAAGATGAAAACTAATTCCAAAGTTTGATTTGCTTGATGCGATTTGTGATTTCATTTTATTTGAGTTCTCGGCTTCTTTTTTTTACTCCTGTCACTCTGTACTCCTTCCTGAGCTCCCCCATCCCTTCGCAGTCGACTGCCGGCAGCGGCGGGGTGGGTTTTGAGTACGCTCCGCGGTGGTGGCAGTGGCTGTGTAAGTTCATTTTGTGCCGAAAATCCGAGCGAACATCGGGAATCTAATATCAATTTTCAATTCCATTGTGTTCGTTGTACAGGAGACGGACAGGTCGTCAGTGGAGTGGCGGCGGCAGTGGTTGGTAGTCCTGTCAGTCGTCAGATTAGCTTCAAGGTGTACAACAAGTCGTTTCGAATGGCATTTGCATACCAATTTCATGGCATGTCTGAGCGCGGGTTGGGGGCGGGATCAGGCACAGGCAGCAGTGCTGGGAGGAAGTTTAAAGAATTCAATTGCCAAAAATATCAATTTGATTGTCATTTCAATTATGTCCTCGGCACGACGGTGTGGCAGTTCTTGGATGGGGGGCAGTAGGTTTGGGAATGGAAGGAATGTCATTTAGCAGTTTTCGTAGTCAGCAAGTGTCAGGATGTGCTGCACTCAAGTGGGAAGGCAACTTGTGGGTAGAAGCTGGTGGGAGAACGTGCCAGCTGGTGGTAGACCATGTCCATCGCGGTTCGTAGCTTCAAGTCAAGACGAGGAAGAAGCATTAGCAGATTCTCAAACTAGCTTCGAAGGCGAACTTGTCGTTGGTTTGTGCGTGAGGCTTTGTTTTACCACTTTACTGCGCAAAACGCGCCTTGTGTGATTTCCTCTTTAAATCCTGTTTGCGCTAAAAAATTTTCATAAGAATGCGCCTTCAACTCACAAACTCTTTTGATTGAGGCGGCTAAGTCTGCTCTGTTGCGCCTTCTGTCCCAAAAACTCGTCTTCTGAGCTGCTTAGAAAATTCGCGCCTTGAAGGGAACGCGCCTTCTGCTCGCAAAATCTATCTTCTGAGCTGCTTAGAAGGTTACCGCCTTGAACGGATCGCGCCTTCTACTCACAAACTGCTTTACCTGAGGCGGCTAAGTCTGCTTTGTTGCGCCTTTTGCCCCCAAAGTCTGTCTTTTGAGCTGCTTAGAAGGTTACCGCCTCGAATGAAACGCGCCTTCCACTCACAAGCTCCGTGGTCTAAAGCGGAAAGTCTGCTTTGTTGCACCTTCTGCCCACAAAATCTGTCTTTTGAGCTTCTTAGAAGGTTACCGCCTTGAAGAGAACACGCCTTCTACTCACAAGCTCCGTCGTCTAAAGCGGAAAGTCTGCTTTGTTGCGCCTTCTGCCCACAAAGTCTGTCTTCTGAGCTTCTTAGAAGGTTACCGCCTTAAAGAGAAAACGCCTTCTACTCACGAGCTCCGTCGTCTAAAGCGGAAAGTCTGCTTTGTTGCGCCTTCTGCCCACAAAATCTGTCTTTTGAGCTCCTTACAAGGTTACCGCCTTGAAGAGAACGCGCCTTCTACTCTCAAGCTCCGTCGTCTAAAGCGTAAAGTCTGCTTTGTTGCGCCAACTGCCTACGAAATCTGTCTTCTAAGTTGCCTAAGAAGGTTCGCGCCTTGAAGGGAACGCGCCATCTGCTCGCAAAGTCTGTCTTCTGACCTGCTTAGAAGGTTAACGCCTTGAAGGGAACGCGCCTTCTATTCATAAGCTCCGTCATCTACAGCGGAAAGTCTGCTTTGTTGCGCCTTCTGCCCACAAAAGCTGTCTTCTGAGCTTCTTAGAAGGTTACCGCCTTGAAGAGAACGCATCTTCTACTCACAAGCTCAGTCGTCTAAAGCGGAAAGTGTGCTTTGTTGCGCCTTCTGCCCACGAAATCCGTCTTCTGAGCTGCTTAGAGGGTTCGCGCCTTGAAGGGAACGCGCCTTCTACTAGCAAGTTCTGTCGTCTAAAGCGGAAAGTCTGCTTTGCTGCGCCTACTGCCTACGAAATCTGTCTTCTGAGTTGCCTAAGAAGGTTACCGCCTTGAAGGGAAGGCGCCTTCTACTCACAAACTCTTTCGTCTGAGGCGGCTAAGTCTGCTTTGTTGCACCTTCTGCTTACAAAATCAGCATCTTCAGAGGCGACTAGCTGCTTCGAGGCTTCTAAGTCTAGGCTTCACCTTCCAGGGAACGCGCTTTGCGCTCGCCTCTAGCCTATAAACTTACTCTTCCGAAGTGGATCAGCCTCGTCATCCTCTCCTCCTGTTTCCAAGACGCTAAGAAAACACGTTACGAGTGAATGACATAAAGGGCATACAAAAGTTCATAAACCGTGCCAAGCTATGCAAGCAATGCCCACAAGTCAACGCATGTCTCCAGGGCCCTCTGATACCCCGCACGCACACAAGCAACAAAAAATTGAAGAAATAAATGTGACCCCTAGCACTGTCCATCAATCGGTGTCTAGCCAGAAAGCGAAACGAAACACAATCCGACGGCTGGAGGGGGCTTTCCTCGACCACCGACCAGCAGCACCATCCCTGCCAACCGCCCTCTGGCGAGGATAACACGATAAAGATTGAGTTTCACAAGTTGGTTGCATTCACTTGCTCCTTTACAACGCTCCGTCCTCCCCTCCCAGCCACACTGCATTCAGCTCATGGATTGATAGGGATGTTTGCACACAGTCCTGTTCCTGAAGGAGCAAGATGCACTCATGCAAATGTCATTTCGAGTGATTATTATACGGGTCAGGCCATTGTGTGCGGCAACAAAACAGTAAGTGGATCTTTCGGGGACTGTCTGCTTGCCAGCATGCCTGCGAGGAATTGAATTTTAATAGGAGCACGACCGTGCGCCTCCTCTCCGGCACTTATTCGGTTGCCCACACAGACAGTCGGATACCGCTGCTTGCATCCATTTTTGTGCGATTGTCAATAAACACACACGGAGAGGGAGAGGGATAAAAACTTTATGACGCCAGTGCATGCAACTGGAGCGCTCCTGTCTTGGGACCAGAAGAGAGTGCAAGTGGGAGCCAGCTTCCTGTGGGGCACCGGGCCGAACGCTCCCGATGGATGAATTCAGAATTAATATTTAGTTCACATACGAGCGGTGCACGGGCGGAGGGAGGGTCGGTCGGGAGCCTGTGCGCTGTGTCCTTTTTTCGAATGCAAGCATTTCACATGCAGGATCAATATTTTGCACATTTTCTGCTCGTTGCAGGATGTTTTGTGAGCGGTACGTGGGGGAATTTTCAATTTGATATGTCGGGCTGCACCCACGCTCGCAAAAAAATATGTTTTTCCAAGTGTTTTCCTATTGATGAGGACGTGGGTGGGGGCGGAAGACTTGATGTTCTGTATGCGGGGATTGAGGTTGTGCAGGTGCATGGGTACGTGACGGGGATGTAGGGGGAATTGATCCTCTTCTAGTGGAGTTTATGGCAGTAAGAAGAATGTACTTAAGTCTGCTTGAATCCTGGATCGTCTATCTGGGCCAGGAGCCTGCATCTGCTCACTGCAGGGAATGTGATAAAAAATCATGTACATTGGGAAATTCATGATTCGTCCTGTCACTCCCATAAAAACCTAATCTTCCTAAGCAGCTCTTTAGCTCAGGAGACTTGATTCGGAGAATATTTATCGGTCGCTGTTTGATTGGGCTGCCAAACAACTTTTATGGAAGCTACAGGGATGAGGTAGAAACGGAAATCATGGTTTGTGTGTTTGGTCTCCACCTGTCCCATGTTGCTACGCTTTTAAGCTCTTTGAAAAGTGCCTCTTATGCGTCCCCAGAAACCCTCTTTGATAATCTGGCAGTTTTTATCATTCCACTGGAGCAACTGAGGACTAATTGCATGCATCAGCATCATCCTGGGATCATGTCTATTTGTTCGGCTTTTATAAAAAAATACAAATTTTGGGCTGAGTCCAAAACCCACACAGGAGCTCTTAAGACTGAAGTCGTTTAGGTCTCTGGGTCCCAAAAATTATTAATAAGGCAAAAAGCAGCATATGCACGGTTCTCCGTTTCGGATATATGTAGGAGCAAAGTTTGTGATCCAAAATGTGTACTTATGAAAGTAAATTTCACTCCGATTCATGGGATCAGGCCTAAAGACAAATGGCAGTAACAAATGTGTCCAAAAGGTGCTATTGGACATAATTTGGATCAAGTCTTTCAACACGACTCGGCCAAGACTAGGAACTCGGGAGGCGTCCAAAATTTTGGAATTCATTAAGCCCCAAATGTACAAAATTCTAAAAGATGAAGAAGTCACCCTGTCATATTGCCAGGGCACGCTATACCCTAAAGCTCCCTCCAAGGGATCATTACACAATTTGGAGGAGCCGTTCAATTTGGATGGTTGACACTTCCACCATGCATATGATTTGTAGAGTTTTATGATTCTGGATTTCTCGTTTTTCTTTTTGAGATTCTGGCCTTATTGAAAATTTGGTCTTTTTAGGACCTCGGTTATTTTAGAATTCTGGTCTTCCCAAGATACAAATCATTTAAAAATGTTTACTTTTTCGAAATTTCGGGCTTTTTATTATTTCGGCCCTTTTGGAATTTCGGCCTTTTCAAGATTCTGGTTCTTTGGGGATTTCGGTATTTTTAAGATTTCGATCTTTTGTTGTTTTTTCTGAATTTGTCTCTTTTGGGATTTTTGCTTGTTTGGCTATTCAGGTCTTCTTGGGACTTTGGTAATTTCTGAGACCCCAGTTTTTTTTTTAATCTTTATTCTTTTGAAATTTTCGTCTTCTCGGGATTTATCGGATTTCGGTATTTTTGGGATTTTAATCACTTTTTGACTCTGATCTTTTAGGGACATTGGCCATTTCTTGGATATCGGTCTATTTAAAATTCCGGTCTTATTGAGATTTTGGTCTTTTTGGGATTGCAGTCTATATGGGATTTCGATCTTTTTAGAATTTGTGTCTTTTTGGGATTCTGTTTCTTTTTTGGATTGTGGTTTGTTTGGTGATTCTGGCCTCCTTGGGACAAAGGCAATCTCTGACATTTCAGTCTTTTTGAAATTTTATTCTTTTTGGAATTTTGGTCCATTTGGGACAGTGGCCTTTTCGGGATTATCGAATTTCGGTGTTTTTAGGATTTAAGTCGCTATGGGATTCTGATCTTTCAGGGACATTGGTTCTTTTTTGAAATTTCGAACTTACCGGGATCCTGGTCATTTTGAATGTTTGGTCTTTTTCTGATTAATGCCTTTTAAAGATTTCTGTCTTCTAAGATTATGTTTTTTTTGGGACTTTGGCTATTTTCGGAATTTCGGCCAATGTGAGATTTTGGCATATTAAGTTTTTGGAATTTTTGGGACTCTGATCTTTAAGGGATTGTGGTTCTTTCTGGAATTTCGGCCTTTTTAAGATTTCTGGTCTTCTTGGGATTTTGGGATTTTGGTATTTGGTAATTTTTGGGAAGTCATTCTATTTGAAATTGAGGTATTTGGGCCTCTCAGTGATTTCGGTCACTTTGCAATTTAGGTCTTCTTGTGATTTTGGCTATTTTAGGATTTCGATCATTTTGGTAAAGGTCTTTGGGACTTCTTTCTGGGACTTCGGCTATTTTGCAACTTCGGTTTTTCGGAATTTGGGTCTTTTTAGGCTTTTGTTCCGCTTAGGGATTCTGGTCTTCTTGGGACAATGGCAGTTTTCGAAACTTCGGTCTTTTTGAAATTCTGTTGTTTTTCTAGTAAATGTCT
Source organism: Eristalinus aeneus (assembly GCA_955652365.1). Lineage (NCBI taxonomy): Eukaryota > Metazoa > Arthropoda > Insecta > Diptera > Syrphidae > Eristalinus > Eristalinus aeneus. The sequence goes on from OY019131.1 coordinate 94,751,321, forward strand.
TTTGAGGACAAAATCTTTTAAAATTTTGCTCCTCATGGGACTTTGGTTATTTTAGAAACTGTCGTCTTAAGAGATCTAGGCCTTTTTGCGATTTTCGCCTTTTTAAGATATCGATCTTTTCGGAATTTATGCGTTTTTGGAATTTCGGTCTTTTTTGGATTTCGATCTTTTCGGAACTTAAGCCTTTTTGGGATTTCGGTCTTTTTGTCTTTTTGAAATTTTGGTCTCTTTGAGATTTCATGGTTTAAGGGATGTTGATCTTTTTAAGATATCGACTTTTTATGGGATTTTGGTCTATTTGGATTGTTGGTTTTGTCGGGGATTCTCGGATTTCGTTGTTTTTGGGATTTTGGTCGGTTTGGGAATTTGATCTTTAAGGAACTGGCTCATTCTGGGATTTCGGTCTTTTTAAGATTTGATTAAGATTAAGGAACTGGCTCTTTTTGGGATTTCGATCTTTTAAAGATTTTGATTTTTTTTTTATTGTGTTTTTTTTCGTAACTCCGGCCTTTTTATGATTTCGATCTCCTCACAATTTGTGTCTTTTCAGAACTTAGGCTGCTTTGGGATTTCGGTCTTTTTGAGATTTTGGTTTTTGAGGGACTTTGGTTCTTCTTCGAATTTCTTATCGGTCTTATCGGGATTCTGGTCTTTCTGCGATTTTAGTCATTTTGAATCTTCGGTGGTTTTGGATTGTATATTTTATCGGGATTGTGGTCCTATTGGGACTATGGTATTCGCTTGCTTTGGAATTTTGGTCTTTTCGAAATTTTGGGTTTTTCAGGATTGTGATCTATTTGGGGATTCTGGTCTTTTTGAGACATATCCAATCTTTAAGTTTTCTGTCTTTTTAAAATTGTCGTCGTTTTCTGATTAATGATTTATTTTTAGGAATTCCGTCTTTTCAGATTTTGCTTTTTCGCGACTTTGACTCTTCTCGGAATTTCGGCCATTTCAAGATTTTGGTATTTCGAACTTTTTGAAATTTTGACCTCTTTGGAATTTGTGTCGCTTTAAGACTTCGGTCTTTTCGAGGTTTCGATTTTTTTCGTAACTTAGGCCTTTTTGGGATTTTGGTCTTTTTGTGGTTTTGGAATTTTCGGGAATGTGATCTTTTTGTGATTGTGGTCTGTTTGGGGACAATGGCCATCTTTGAAATTTTGATCCTTTTGGGACTTTGGCTCTTTTTAGGATTACGGTTTTTTTTTGGGATTTTGGACTTTTCAGGATTTTGGTCTTGTTGGGACATTGATACCCTCTGATATTTCGATCTTTCTGCAATTTTTGTCTTTTCGGGATTTCGTTGTTTCTTGGGATATTGCCTTTTTTTAATAATTTTGATGTTTTTGGGACATTGGCCTGTTTGGGAATTCCGTCTTTTTTATGTTTTGATTCTATTAAGACTTTCGCTTTTTTTAGGATTTTGGTCTTTTCGAGATTTTGGTCTTTTTGTGACTTTAGTCCTTTTTGGACTAATGCTGTTTTTTTTAAAATTTTGTTCATTTTGGGATTCTGGCCTTTTTGGGATTCCAGTCTTTTTGGGATTTCAATCATTTTGATCTCGTTGGTCATTTTGGGGCTTAGTCTGATTTTGTAGCATATGCTGTGCAACAGTCCAAGAATCACAGCTAGGGCCCCTGGTGTGTGACTTGAGGCACTTCTCACTACGGCATGGCAGCCACGACAAGTTTTTCTCAGTTTGGATTGTCAGAATCTATTGCATGTCCTTTATGCATTAAAATAAATTCAAATCTAGTCTTAAGTCAAACTCACTTAAGTGTGACATCCTGAAACAAAGGCGTCAGGACACAGTCGCTCCTTGACACATCGAAGACACACATTAACTTTCCCTTTAATCAGACGCCTCCATCACTCTGTCGCCCAGTCCATCCACAATATTCGTTCGTACAAATAACTTCCAGGCCCTGCGAGGGTGTTCAAATGATCTTCGTCCGTATGCACAGCAACGACAGCCTCCTTCTGCCGATGCATGTGCGCCTCTCGCTTTCGTCCTTCTTCCCTTCAAAGACTATATTAAGCCGTGCATAGCAGAGGAATGGTTACAATCATCACTTAGTTTCATTTTTTTTTGCTTCCTTCGCCCCCCCACACCGCCCACTTTCCACGCTTTCGGTCGTTTTATAATGCGAGGCACATTGCCGCAAGGACATGAAGTGGCTCAGTTTACACTATACACCATTGCTGTGCATCATTCGCCGCAATCCGACGCCACCGCCGCCACCGTCACCGTCACAGCCACTAAGGGTCCTGTTTTCCACTCTTGCCTGTGTGCCAGTGTGTGGATCCTTTGTATACTTCCCAAAGTGAAAATAATGTAATTTTCCCATTTTCCCTTCTTCAATGGGAGACTATAAAATCCTGCGCCACACTCGGGCGCCCCTCCTCCGCACGCACACACACACACGGACACATAATGCCAACAATGGGGAGGAAAATCTGTTTGGAATCTTGAATTAGATATTATGTAGATAAAGGCGCTCACTGCGACCCCGTCGCCGTGGCAGATGGGCTCTTCCTCGGTCCTCCCCCTCCCCTTCAGCACACACACACATGTCAGATAACATCGAAAATATCTTTTGATTATATTATTATTATGTTTGCTCTAGCGGATCCTTGGGGAGGATGTGCCGCTGCTGGTGGCGGTGGTGCTGGTGCGAAGCTGGTGTCTCGTAGGTGGGTGTAGGTGCTGCTCCTGCTGCGGCTCCGCATGGCTGGAGGAGGACATATGGAGAGCTCGTGAGACAGCGGAACAAATCGAACCATCGAAGCGAGTACGGAATTCAATTTTAATATTTTATACGTAGACGCTAGCGATTGCAGGAAAATTTTTTTTGTTTTCTTCGACAGTGGATGGTGTGGGAAGGGCAGCGAGCAGGCGATGCGGAACTGGGTCTTGAGAGGTCGCGGGTGTTGCTTGCCAAACGGAAGCCAACAGGATAATTTGGTTAGACTGGAAGTTGGCAGCACTGACGGCGGTGTTTTAATTGAGTTTCGTCGACGACGAAGGAGTGCAACGGATGCCGATGGCATCAGTAAGCAGATCCATGGGGAAACGGGGCAGAGACATGATCACAGACTGCGTGTGCTTCGATGTCACGTTTCTTGGTTTTGTCGAAATGGTTAGAGAAATATGAAATGAAAAGAAGAGATGCTGAAGTGGAACTTGAGCCACTTCTTCTGCTTGCAGTCTGAGAAGAACTTGTGACGCAACCTGAAACTGTGCCTTTTCAATTAAGCAGGCGATTCTCATTCGTCTCACCTCCTTCGTTGTTGCGTTATCCTTATGGATTAGATTTGAAGATTCTTCAGGCAAGAGCGCTAACATTGTTTCAATGACATAAGGTACCTTAGGCTTTTTCTCAGTCTCGGAGGACTTTTTTGCACAAGCTTACTGTACAACCTAAAATGTTGCCGCATCAAATTCTATGAGGACGAGGAGAAATCTCTAAGGCGCCGTCTAAGAATCAGGGACAAAGCGTTTAAATCTAAGGGACTTTCTCTGTCCTTCTTGAGCGAAATTTGGAACAAGAAACAGCTCTTAGGCCTCTTATACAGGCCCGTGGTCAATATTTGGCACATTCTTCCTTCCATACAGCATAGCTACTTATAGAGCTACAGCCCTTTTCGGTATGGTAGTGGACGCCTTTTTGTGTATCAACATAATGGCTCTATTCTTAAGAAACCTCGAGCTTGAGCCATCTAAATACTCGCGGAGGCCATCTTCAGCGTTGTATTGGCAGAAATTTTATAAGCCGCACGCTGCCGAGAGTCCTTCGTCTTCTTTAAATGGCCTAATAACGTCACACAAAACTCTACTTTCGAGAGGACCAGGGGCGAATCTCCAAGCTTAAGCCGTTTAAACACCCCTTTCGGCCTTAAGTGTTATATTGGCAGAAGTTTGATAGCCTGCACGATAACAAGAGTCCTTCGGCTTCTTCAAATGGACCAACAATATCACAGAGAACTCTACTTTGGAAGGGACCATAGGCGAATCCTCTAGTTTGGGGCGACCATGCACTCCTTGCTGCCTTAAATGTTGAGTTGGCAGAAGTTGAATAAGTCGCACGCTTCCTTAAGTCCGTCGCCTCTTTCTTAAGCAATCGACGAAAACAGGGCCAACAATCTCACACAAAACCCTGCCCTCGAAATAAGCAGAGGCTGCCTCATCCAATTTCGACAACGTCCAAGCCCCTGCGCCATAAAACAAAGACATTCGCAAGATTGTTCATAGCCAACTTTTCCTTTAGACACATGTGAGCCGTTAAGAAGGGCGCTTGAAGTAGGTGCTTCTGCTTTTGCTCGTATTTACTGAAAAGCCAGGGCGGACACAGTTCTTGGCGCCCTCATTCTTTTTCTGGCAATTTCGTTCCTTCGTCCAACAAGATGAAAGTGGACGTTCTTTCTTGTAAACATAAATGTCTGAGTTATCCTGCTTGGCGTAGACATACCTCGGCTGCTCTGTGTCTTCAGCCAAAAGTCTCAGTCGTCCTTCTTGGCGTAAACTTGCTTCGGCTGCTCTGTGCCTTCAGCCAGAAGTCTCAGTAGTCCTTCTTGGCGTAGACTTGCTTCGGCTGCTCTGTGCCTTCAGCCAGAAGTCTCAGTAGTCCTTCTTGGCGTAGACATACTTTGGCTGCTCTGTACCTTCAGCCTGAAGTCTCAGTCGTCCTTCTTGGCGTAAACTTGCTTCGGCTGCTCTGTGCCTTCAGCCAGAAGTCTCAGTAGCCCTTCTTGGCGTAGACTTGCTTCGGCTGCTCTGTGCCTTCAGCCAGAAGTCTCAGTCGTCCTGCTTGGCGTAGACATACTTTGGCTGCTCTATGCCTTCAACCAGAAGTCTCAGTCGTCCTTCTTGGCGTAGACTTGCTTCGGCTGCTCTGTGCCTTCAGCCAGAAGTCTCAGTCGTCCTTCTTGGCGTAGACTTGCTTCGGCTGTTCTGTGCCTTCAGCCAGAAGTCTCAGTCGTCCTTATTGGCGTAGACTTGCTTCGGCTGCTCTGTGCCTTCAGCCAGAAGTCTCAGTCGTCCTTCTTGGCGTAGACTTGCTTCGGCTGCTCTGTGCCTTCAGCCAGAAGTCTCAGTCGTCCTTCTTGGGTTAGACTTGCTTCGGCTGCTCTGTGCCTTTAGCCAGAAGTCTCAGTAATCCTTCTTGGCGTAGACTTGCTTCGGCTGCTCTGTGCCTTCAGCCAGAAGTCTCAGTCGTCCTTCTTGGCGTAGACTTGCTTCGGCTGCTCTGTGCCTTCAGCTAGAAGTCTCAGTAGTCCTTCTTGGCGTAGACTTGCTTCGGCTGCTCTGTGCCTTCAGCTAGAAGTCTCAGACGTCCTTCTTGGCGTAGACATACTTTGGCTGCTCTTTACCTTCAGCCAGAAGTCTCAGTCGTCCTTCTTGGCGTAGACATACTATGGCTGCTCTGTGCCTTCAGCCAGAAGTGGGTCGCTTCTGTTTAGCTTCCGTTTCATTGCCAATGTACGTCTAATCACTCACACAGTGAGCTATCAATGAGGCGTTTATTGTTCATTTCATTTTCGCACAGTAGCGCCTGGATAGACTTTTGGAAGATCGTGCGTCCTGCAAGCTTCTGACAATTTGTTGCAACGACGCACAGTGGTGCCCTTGTACGGGGAACGCGGAAATAAGTCTGCCACTTTTGATCTCGTTGACCAGTCTTGATGAAGTTTGAAATATAACACATCACTCAAAAAGTCCCGAGATATATAGGGGACGCCACTTAAAAAAATTAATTTTAAATTAATAGGTTTTGTTGTTGTGTGGCGCCCCCTTTAGGTGCCGGGACGTATTGAGTGATTTGATAGTATCAGTGCCGTAAAGTCCTTCTGCTGTCATAAAATTCTCCATATAACATGAAGGATAACAGAGTAATCGGAAGTTAAAAAATTGAAGAAACTCACTTTTTTTTGTTTAATGGCAAAGAGAAAATTATTAATAACAATTTACGACAAAAGGTTTAAGCTCAAAACAAAGCTTAAATTCATACCTGTATAGAAAAATCACATTCGCTACTATTTACTGACACACTTTTGTTGTAAAAAATATGTAAAATCGGCATTTAGTTTAATAATGCTTGTGCTTCACTACTTAGGGGTTCATGTCCATGGTATTTTCATGTTCATTGAGGTGCCCATGGCATTAGAAGGGAAATGCATAAAATTGCCGGCTCCAAGATTGCTCCACTTAAATGAGTCGTTCTTCCAAAGCGCAAAAAAGTGAATTTCTATTTTTTGGAGAACATTGCAAGCTTTCAGAAAAATTAAGTTTCCCGTTGGAGCGTCCTGGAGCTCTTTTGTTATGCTCCACCAAACATAAAAGTATTTCCCGCAAAAGCCGACCGTAACAAAGCCAAGCCTCCTCGTTCCTTGTCTAGAAAACTGGTGGCCAAAATAAAAAAATCTATTGATGCAGTTTGAAGGATATATGTACGCCCTTTCAAATAAATAAAACATCATATTCTCATGTGGCATAGCTTAAAATATATGTCACATCCAATTTTCGTGAAAGGAAGTTCAATTTCAAAAATTTCAAAATTTGAGTTTTGCGTTTGTCGCACGAACGTGGACACAGTTTGGTGCATTTATTGAATGGCGCATCAATCCACAAGGGCTTACCTTTTCCAGCAACTTCTCGTGCTGTGCGTCTGGACTTGCGCTGCGATTCTACCTTGAGCCAGTCGTTCACCGAAACGGCTCATTAGAAGTCAACAAAATTTTGGCTTTCTAGGGTTTCAAGTTTATGGAATGGAAAAATCAATATCACTTGAAAAGCGGGTGCTCTTTCCTTCTTCTCTGTTCGTAGAGATTCCGAATAGCTCTCGTTGTTGGATGCAACGTTGCCTTGTAGGCGTCTTGTTTAGCTGGATGTGCTTGCTTGCACTCGTCGTCAAACCATGGGATCCATCTGGGTGGTGACATGAAACCCAGCATATCAGTGGCAGCTTCTTTGATGGCTCCAGGACAACGTTTCCACTCTTCTTCTATAGGTAGTGCAGGTAGCGACGAATATTATTTTAGTTTACGTATTTTTTCCCGCTGTGCGACGATGTTAAGAAAGCTCATGACAGCGATTTGTTTTGTCCGAACATCTCTCACGACATTTAAGGTGGCCACTTTCCACCACATTCCTTCTGCAGTCTAGGCTAGTGTGTCCGCATACGCCTTGATGTTTGATAGAAGGAATCAACTCGCACTTTGTGGACCATCATTCCGGAGACTGAAAATTCGATCTTTAATGGACTTCTCTCGTCAGAAGGAACTCTCCGGATTGTTTCTGGTGCTCGCGCATAACAGCAGACAGGACCTTGTACATGATGTCAAGGAGACTTATATCTCAGTATACGTTAGGCAAATCTTCCCCTCCGTGGACTAGATAAGTGTAAGCTCAGCGAACGCCCTTCCCCCTGTCTGTTGCATGCACTCAAAGACGGATCAAAGTATTCTGCGGATAGAGTGTCAAAAAGACCAGGAGAAGGTGCAATTTTACAAAATATTGAATTTCTTCAGGAGGCAGGATACACCCTTAGCCACTGAAATGCATTGTAAGTCCTTTTCTAACAGATGATACATAGCTCTTGCCTTCAACATAACAACGCCAATGCAGCAAGCCAACCAGGGGTCCCCCATCTTCCAAATTGATGAGTATGATGGAATCAAACCAATTTAATTCTATAACTCGCGTAACCTTCGTGCAGGAAACTTGCATACAACTGCAAGTGATCTGTTTCTTGTTCAGCCCTTCGACAGCGCCCAGCATCCCGCTGACTTTGCGGGAATATCCTTTGACAGCCTTTGAGGGTGGTCGGCGTGGCGTAGTGGGTACAGTGCGACGCTTACACGCCGAAGGGTCTAGGTTCGACTCCCACCTCAACACCAATTTTTCGAATTTTTCACGGCACTACCTCTTTCGAGCTGCTGACAACACTCAAAGAGTCTGTCTGTCTAAGAAAGCTTTTCAAGCTTCGCCAATCGGAGTCGACAAAAAACTGCAGCTTCCTTCTACTCCTGAGAGTGGTTGATGAGCAAGCTAGGCCCTGGTCCCCCTTTGGACTGTAGGGCCAACAATTATTGTTATTAGCCTCTGAGGGAGGTGTGCCCTTGCGCTTTGAGCTTAAAGCTACGTCAGGAGGAGGCAGGCAGGCAGGAAAGCGAGTCTCTCTTGTTAGTATTTCAAGTGGGAAGGGCACGGTTTCAGCAAAATCAGACGAAACCCTTGCAGCAGAGCTCTCCACTTGGAGCACTTCATCATTGGGTCTGATAACTATGTCGCTGCCGCCAACTCAGAGGTGCACACAGACCAACTCAGAGACCGGGAGAAGGAGAAACTGGTCTCATTTCAAAAATCAAGACAAATTCTCGACGTTGACAGATGTTAAGTACAACTGGAGAAACATTAGTTGGCACGCAAGTTTTTCAGCAAAGAAGTCATTCGCTCGACAGGTTTCACCCGCTCTGCCAAAAAGAAAGTTTTTAGTCAAAATCCTTGTCCAGTCCTCGACGTCCTTTATATCGCCCCCGATGGCATAGAATTTTTTCGATTAATTTTCTTTGGCAGAGAGCAGCCTCGTGGCTCCAAAAAAAGCCTTAAACTCACCGAAAGCAACATTTCCAACGTGCCAGCCGTTTAAAAGTTTCACCAAATGAACTGCTCTGCACTCAAATCAAGACGGCGATGGCTGACGCACGTTTTCCACATTCCCCCAAGAAGAACCATCCAAATCGCCCACTGTCGTGCCATCCTCACTGATTAAGCCCTGCATGGCCCGGAAGACACCCGCGTGCCAACATGCAGGGTGCCCACTTTGCACGAAAACTTTTCTCAGCTTCTCTCTTACATTTTCATTTTCGCCTCACATCTCCCCAGTCACACCCATGAGGGCAGATGATAATTTAATAAACTCCTCAATGGTCGGGGCTCGTTTGTTTTTCATCCCCGCCCACTGGCGGTAAGCCGCCCTTTGTCCCAGTGCCGGTCATAAAATTATGCGTATGGTATTCGAAATTATGCAATCTCCATCGGCAGCCACCACGAACATCCCTGCGCCAGCCCTCTGTGTGTGTCCTCACACATAAACTTGCAAATTACATTATCGGAAGTTGATCCTGGAAAAGATTGTTGCCGTGGAGGAGGCGACGATGGCGGTGATGACGGGGCTACGGGCCAATGATACTTTATTTGTTTCGAATTATCCTTCACCCAACACCCCAACCCCCTTCCCCGGTGAAATTATAGTTTGTGTGACCTCATATTCGGGATTTCAACCCCAAAGAAAATTTTTTGTTGATAAATAAATTAGTTTCCATCTGTTGGTAGTGCGGGAGGGGGGATGGTGCGCCCAACTCATGTTTAAAGTAAATATATTCATTAGACTCGAATTGGGCATTAGGTGGCTTCTGTGGGGAGGGGAGCGATGCTGCGACGCCGAGGACGCCGGCTGAATCGTAAGCAGGTGAGTTAAAGAGGTAATTTCCTCGGGATTACCAGATAATGAGTGTTAATGGGAAATGGAAATTGGTCAGATTTTCCAGAAGACAACAAAAGAACAAAAATCCGAACTTGACGTGAATGGGTTCTAAAAAAATGGGGCATGCTGGGGAGCGGAATTGGAACTTATGCCGGCGAAAGTGGTGCGTGAATTCCGAATGAGCGGCGTAGGATTAGAGGCCATTTGGCCACATGGACGCATTGGATTGGAGCTTGAGAAACGCTGATTGTGCGGGAAGATCCTTTGACAGCCTCTGAGGGAGGTGTGCCTTTCCGCATTGAGCTCAAAAGCTACGTCAGTGGCAGAGAAGCGAGACCCGGAAAGCGAGGGTCGGAAAGTGAGGGCAGGAAAGAGAGGCCCGGAAAGTGAGGGCTAGAAAGCGTGGGCAGGGAAGCGAGGGTACGAAAGTGAGGGCCGGAAAGCGAGGGCAGGGAAGCGAGGGCAGGGAAGCGAAGGCTAGAAAGCGAGTGCCGGAAAATGAGAGCAGGGAAGCGAGGACATGAAAGCGAGGGCCGGTGAGCGAGGGCACGAAAGTGAGGGCCGGAAAGCGAGGGCAGGGAAGCGAGGGCAGGGAAGCGAGGGCTAGAAAGCGAGTGCCGGAAAATGAGAGCAGGGAAGCGAGGGTCGGAAAGTGCTGGCAGGGAAGCGAGGGCACGAAAGCGAGGGCAGGGAAGCGAGGGCAGGAAAGCGAGGGCAGGGAAGCGAGGGCACGAAAGCGAGGGCAGGGAAGCGAGGGCAAGGAAGCGAGGGCCGGAGAGTGAGAGCAGTAAAGGGTGGGCAGGGAAGCGTGGGCAGGGAAGCGCAGGCAGGGAAGCGCGGGCACGAAAGCGAGGGCCGGAAAGCGAGGACAGGGAAGAGAGGGCAGGAAAACGAGGGCCGGAAAGCGAGGGCTAGAAAGCGAGTGCCGGAAAGTGAGAGCAGGGAAGCGAGGACATGAAAGCGAGGGCCGGTAAGCGAGGGCCGTTAAGAGAAGGCCGGTAAGCGAGGGCCGGTAAGCGAGGGCCGGTAAGTGAGGGCACGAAAGTGAGGGCCGGAAAGCGAGGGCAGGGAAGCGAGGGCAGGGAAGCGAGGGCTAGAAAGCGAGTGCCGGAAAATGAGAGCAGGGAAGCGAGGACATGAAAGCGAGGGCCGGTGAGCGAGGGCACGAAAGTGAGGGCCGGAAAGCGAGGACAGGGAAGAGAGGGCAGGAAAACGAGGGCCGAAAAGCGAGGGCTAGAAAGCGAGTGCCGGAAAGTGAGAGCAGGGAAGCGAGGACATGAAAGCGAGGGCCGGCAAGCGAGGGCCGGTAAGCGAGGGCCGGTAAGCGAGGGCACGAAAGTGAGGGCCGGAAAGTGAGGACAGGAAAGCCAGAGCCGGAAAGCGAGGGCCAGAAAGCGTGGTCCGGAAAGCGGGGGCACGAAAGCGAGGGCAGGGAAGCGAGGACAGGAAAGCGGGGGCAGGAAATACGCTGCAAGCTTCTACAATCCGGGCAGTTGTTGAAACAAAGTTGGGTGACAACCTGATAGCCTCCTTGGAGCTCCAGTATATCCTCCTCTTGTCTTAGATTTGATACCCTTCCCTCCGTGAGAAATGAATTGAGGTTGATAAATTTTCCACAAATTTAGGTTTTGCATATTAAGCGAGTTTTACTCTACTCCAACCTAAACACTCATCTCTGGCAATAAGAGTCTCCCTCCTCGTTATTAGCCGCATTGACGATGTTGCCCGTCACGCCAAGTAACTCTAACACGGCTCGACCGCCGCATCAGCATTTGACCTAATTACTCCCCCAATCGCATCGCACATGAGTCCGGCACACGTGATCGAACACAAATTAAATTCCAATTCGGCTCGTCCAGCCGTAAATGAATTCATTTTGCACTAAAGCGCGTTTCGAATCCTAAATGAAACCGCTTCACTGCGCGAATTACCATCGCAGTGTGCTGTCGACACACGGCAGGCGCATCCGCTCGCTTGTCGGCCGGAGAAGTAAAAACGAAAAAAAAAAACGTTACACGAGAATTACACTGTATTCTACCACGCGTTTAACGCGCCGCGCGCGCCGTCCTAATTAGCCGACGTGCAAACAAGGGCGGTAATTATTGATTAATTAAAGATTAACATCCAATCAAGTGTTTCAGTGCTTGTGAGAGGCGTGGTGGGACTGGGTGCGCTGAAGTGAGCTTAGCTACGCTCTAATGGTTGTGAAGGGCATTGCACGCGAGGCTTGGAGACTGGGAACTGGGGCTGGAAGCAGGATTGCTGACTCACCGCTGTGCGGAGTTTCTTTCCGAGGATTAAACTGAGGGCTTGATGAATCAGAGAGGAGTTGCACATTGAGATGGATCTGCCACTCAAATAATAAGCCTCTCGGCACGATCTTCAGGAACCAACCAGGCTTCGGTTGGTTTACTTGCGTGTGCTCCCATGTCCGTGGGTGTCCTCTGTTGCGTTGGAAAGGCGAAACTTTAGCGTTGGGGAACGTTCGTCAGCCAGCTTTAAATTTTGCAAGGCGGGTTGGTCTAGAATCTTGTCCAGCTGGAGACAGTTGTCCCCTCTTCAGCTTAACCTGACTGGGTTGGTCTCATCTACGCAAGCTTTAGAGTAGCGATGAATTTGAATATCGTGCAACCGTCGGTGATGTTGTGAATAAACTTCTCAAGTCTTGAGTTGACGTCCGACCCGATGAACTATAAAGAGTTCCTCCACATGGTACAGAGTTGGCTGGTGATGACGAAGGTGTGGATTTCTCTAGTACTCTGCCCTGGCCGCCACACAGCCTTCGGCTTCTTTTCCGCTTCACCATCAATTTCCCATTCATACACACCGCCAACCCCACCTTGGAATCGCCTCATCCTTCGACACCTTAGCTGGCCATTATTCAAAGTTTTAATCTCGCCCCCTCCTCACCACTCGAATGGATCTGAAATTACCGCAATTGTTGCCCCCGCCCTCTGCATTATCCCTAAACGCCATATCTCCACGAATGAACAATGCAACCCAATTGACATGGATCCTGGTGCTGCTCACTGCTTCCCTGTGTCCCTCCCGCAGCCTGACGAAAAGACATAAACTTCTGAAAACAGAACTGTGATGACCTAAAGCCACACGCCTGTGCACAGATTTCCTCACCACCGAGAGGGCACGCCACCGACAAGAGTGAACGAAAAAGTTAACTTTCCAGAGAGGAGAGAGCGATAGGCAACCGCCTCAGCTCGACCCACAGACTGGACGGTTTCCCCCACATCACAGTTCCACTTCATGCTCTTCAAGGAGGAGTAATTAACGTAATGGCTTTCCAAGGAAGCACAGAACTTTTGTTCTCTCGCTCATAGTTTCAGAGACGCACCGACCCGGCCAAGATGGACCGAGCGATGGGGAGCGATGGGGAGGAGGGAATGAGGCTCGTTCTTAATGGGTCACAAGGAAATTACTTTCATGCGCTCGCATTCACGTCCAGATCTTGAAATCACGATTGTGTCTCGAGCACCTCCTTACGGCGAGGCTTCTGCTCTCAACTTCATTGTAATGACCATCATCAGGTAATGGAGACCAATTCATGAAGTCAGGTGTGGTGGGAGGCAGCCTGGCAGCCGGAACAATCCGAATCAAATCCACATTTAGCAGGGGAAGTGTTAATTTTTTAATCCAATAGGAGAGGAGGAAGTTTTCTTGTTCCTCGAAAGTTTTTGAGGTTAATTGTAAGCACTGGAGAGATTGTGTAGATCTTGGGAGAAGGCGGAAGGCGACGAGTGGTTTTCTGGGTCAGGTAACAGGTGTAAGAGCTGAAGTACGGATTTCATTCTTTCTGTTAGTGATGGCTTTAGTCTGAGGATGTGCTTGAGAAATAGCACTGGATAAGGACACTGTTGAACTAAGTTTGGTGTAATAGGTTTTGAGGGTGTCAGTCAGTCTAGACGTTTACAGAGCAATGAATTATCTTAATTCGAGACGACGCCCAACAGAAGATCAATTTCTTGGCGAATGAACGAATGTTTCATCAATGGTGAATGCCGAGGGGGGCAACAAGTCTGACTTCCTTACTATATCTATGCTGCTTACTATTTTGACATGTGTTCACTTGGAGTCAAAGGCTTGCTGCACCATCACTCACATGCTCCTCCATCCCAAGTCAATCCATCCCCTAAAAGCCAGCATCCCTCGTGATTGTTTAAATGGCGCCCAACGAGTAGACAAATATTCTTAACCATTTTTAAAGCAGTGGAATGACTTTTACGACTATCTAGCTCAGTTGAAGCCATCCAAAAATTGAAGCCATTGAAAAATAGACAGCATACCCTAGGATGTCTCTAATGGCGCCCAACATGTGGACAAATGTTCTTAGGTCTTCCTTAAGCAGTAGATGGAGTGACGTGTAAATTGAAGCTTCTTCTACTCCTTCTCATTAATGTCTATCCAGCCTAGTTGAAGCCATCCATGAATAGATGCCATACCTAACGATTATTCGATTGGCGCCAAACGTTCGACAATTTTCTTAGGTCGTCTGTCAGCAGGAGGGGAAATGACTTGTACATTGAAAACTCTTCTACTCCTTCTCTAAAATATCTTTCTAGCCGAGGTCAAGCCATCCATAAACAGGCAGCATACCTTACGATGTCTCAAATGGCGCCCAACGTGTGGACAAATGTTCTTTTGTCTCCCTGGAGCAGTACGATGGTCCGAATGGCCCCCAACGCGTGGATAAATGCTTTCAGATCTTTCTGCAGCAAGAGATGGAATGACTTGTACATTGAAAACTCTTCTACTTCTTTTCATAAATGTCTTTCCAGCCCAAGTCAAGCCATCCATAAGCATAGCTTACGAAGTCACAGATGGCGCCCGACGTGTGGACAAATGTTCCTAGGTCTCCCTTAGGCAGTAGATGGAGTGACTTGTACACTGAAACCTCTTCTACTTCTTCTCTCAAGTGTTTATCCAGCCCAGTTAAAGCAGACCTTACGATGGTCCAAATGGCGCCCAACGTGTGGATAAATATTCTCAGGTCTTTCTGCAGCAGGAGATGGAATGACTTGTACATTGAAACCTCTTATACTCCTTCTCATAAGTGCCTATCAAGCCCAGTTGAAGCCATCCATGAATACCTTACGACGACTCGAATGGCGCCCAACGTGTGGCTAAATGTTTAAAAACCTCTTTGCAGTAGCGAAGAACTGGGACGTTTGTCCAAAATTAAAGCCAAAAGGCGTTGATATCTCTCCTCCTGAGCCTTTGAAGACTTACAATAAAGTTGAAAAATTTCTTTTGACGAAGCAGGCCATAGTCACGAACGGAATCACATGACAGCGGCGCGAACTAGAGTTTTTAGCTTTGTTGTCATTCAGCTCGAAGTTCCTGCCCAGACGTATCAGAAATCCCGACCAAGGGCAGAGAAAGGTCCAAAGGTAGTGGAAAAGCGAATAAAAAAATTTGAAATTTCGAGTGTTGGAGTAGCTACCGCTCCTAGTCTTTAAGAAAGTGTCAAAACTGTTGCCACTCCAGACAACTTGGTTTAAGGGAACCTGCAAGTCTGAAGTCAATGCTGTAGATACATCAAAAATGGCCACCGCATGCAGGAAATTGTCGAAATGAGTCCCTGCTGACGGTCGCCTTCCAGAATCCATTCAGAAGTGTGTGCGCAAACATCGTAAGTCGTGTTGCATTGACCAGCGTGGCTTCCGAGCAGCAGACCACACATAAACTCTGGTAATCATTTCATTGAAAACCGAGCAGTTCCAAGCCAGCGAACGTCTATGATTAGAACAAACTTCATAGTCCCCCAAAACAGAACTCAGTTCAGAGAGAAAAGGGAACAGCGTCGCGTTGGAAACAATGCTTTCCGACCGTCGGAAGATGGGTAGCCAGATAGTGGTGGTATAAAGTACAACTCAGACCTGTAAGGAACCAAAATTTGGAACGGCATGAAGTTGAACAGAAAAGCTTCAAATTCGAGCCATTGGGGCAAGGCAATGGAAGATAGTCTAGGCTGAGATGCCGCACATAGGTGGAGAAGAACCTGAACTAACTTCAAGTGCTATAATGGAGACAGCTGTCGAGGGATCGCGTTGGATTCACTGGACTACAACGCCATCTAAAGAAGAAGAAAGAGCTTATAAGTGAATTCGGGCCACACGAGCACACTCCCAGTGAGGCAAGTTTTGTCTGTCGCTGGACTATCGCTGGACTATCGCTGGACTATCGCTGGACTATCGCTGGACTATCGCTGGACTATCGCTGGACTATCGCTGGACTATCTCTGAATAGGAGAAGATCAAAAACGTTGGTCAACCAAGCAGCCATTCCTTTAAATTGTGAAGAAAAAGGAAGAGAATGCTTCTACACAAAGTCTGCGGAGATATGGCTGCAGAAGATTCGAAATTTAACAGTTTTTCTGCTCTCCCGACTTATGACTTCCTTTGGAGTGGGGGACATAACTCCGTCTCTACTTAGACCACCCTTAGCAACACTTGAAGCCTTCTGAATATTCACAGCTCTTTGTGTGTTAACAATTTCTTCACTGGTGAACTCACATCCCACTCGGAGGGCATGTAGGCAGACAAATTTTCCGCATGTGGAGTTCATAAAATCCTCAAGTAACAGAGAAGTTGTCGTTGCATACAGACGATGAGACAGAGTAAGGTGATCTACCTGTTCGGCACCAAATTCAACGTTTTTAAGTCTTGACAACGACCAACATGGACAAATGTGGATAACTGCCAACGTATCACTCCTTCCATCGTGAGCTTCTTGTGCTCAAGGTAGCAGATGGGCTGCATTTCTTAAAATTCGTGTGACCAACTGTACCTCGCCTATTCATCACTCCTGCCCAGCCCAAAGTTTCTTCCAGCCCAGTCGATGGGGGTGAAGGCTACCTCAAGACTCGTGCGGTTCTCCCGATTGTGCGTCCATACCCTGTGGCATCAGTGTCCTAGAGTCCCAGATTAATTTCTTCAAAACCAGGTAGGGTAGAGCGTCCCAATATCATCGCATTGACTTACTGGAGTCCCAGAGGCAGGCAGTGTAGAGCATTCCAATGTCATCGCATCGGCTGGTTGGGGTCCCAGAGGCAGGCAGTGTAGAGCATTCCAATGTCATCGCATCGGCTGGCTGGGGTCCCAGAGGCAGGCAGTGTAGAGCTTTCCAATATCATCGCATTGACTTGCTGGAGTCCCAGAGCCAGGCAGTGTAGAGCGTTCCAATGTCATCGCATCGGCTGGCTGGAGTCCCAGAGGCAGGCAGTGTAGAGCATTCCAATGTCATCGCATCGGCTAGCTGGGGTCCCAGAGGCAGGCAGTGTAGAGCATTCCATTGTCATCGCATCGGCTAGCTGGGGTCCCAGAGGCAGGCAGTGTAGAGCTTTCCAATATCATCGCATTGACTTGCTGGAGTCCCAGAGGCAGGCAGTGTAGAGCATTCCAATGTCATCGCATCGGCTGGCCGGGGTCCCAGAGGCAGGCAGTGTAGAGCATTCCAATGTCATCGCTGGAGTCCCAGAGTCAGGCAGTGTAGAGCATTCCAATGTCATCGCATCGGCTGGCTGGAGTCCCAGAGGCAGGCGGTGTAGAGCATTCCAATGTCATCGCATCGGCTGGCTGGGATCCCAGAGCCAGGCAGTGTAGAATGTTCCAATGTCATCGATGGAGTCCGAGATCCAGGCAGTGTAGAGCATTCCAATATCGGTTGGTTGGTCACTTTTCTGGCATTTTTTCATGCTCCTGGATAAGAACTTTTGATTTAAGAAGTCTGTGGGCCCACTGTAAGCCCAGCTCGCGTTACGGAGCTTTGTTGCCTTATAGACGACATATAGCCAACATGCACCTCATCATTGCTCCGTGGCGAAGAATTGGGATCTTCTTCCTTGAATCTGAAACCGTCACTTCGCCCGGGAGCTGTCTGTTTCACATTTCGTTAAAGTGCTCTTTCCATTCTCTTAGGGTTCCATCTGCATCGGTGATCAGATTCTCCCTCATCGTCTTTGCATGGCGTGCATTGCGGTGTGTGCGACTAGTGAGGACTTTACTCTAAGCTTGCAACAGACCAGACTTCCTTCGGCCATTGAAGCCATTTCATCATACTTCTAAGCCGCTTTTATTCCTCCTTCCAGCTGACAGGACTTAAAATCACATACCTGAGGCTTTGTGGAAACCAAAGACGTAAGTAAAGGCCATTTGGCAGGACGGTGCCTACCAAACGCTGCGGTTGCTTGAAGCAGACTGGGCTTGCGAGTCTGACCGGATGGTGTCACCTATATTCTGGTGACAGTCTGTGTGGAGCCTATATTCTGTCCGGACCCTATATTCTAGTGCAACGTGAGATCATGTGCCAGAGGATATCAGATTCTACGGAAAGCCAGGAGTCTCAGAAACTTCAATTCAGCCTCACAGACTTGTGGTGGTGGGGAGGGGTGGTTAGGTCCCTTCTGAAGAAGCCTTACTTACTTCAAAAACTTACATCAAGCTCTGGCTCACTGAGAAGATGCATTGTAACTCTGCTGCAACCCAAGAATACAAAGACGTCCCTGCCTGTCAAGTATGATCAGGCAACTCTGTAACCAGTCACTCAGGAAACCGGTCCAAGACGGTTCTCTCTCCTCATCTCAGATTGGCCACCAATTTCCCAATTATTCCTGCAATCACACACCCGAATGGAAATTCCTCCCCAGATAGCAGAAATTCTTGGCCATCACATCTCATATTGAATTCTCCTCCTAGCCAACATCCCCTCCAGCTCTCACCCCAAAGCCACAAGCAATTTAAATCCATTTCATTCCATGTTGCGATTCCGCAAATAGTTCTGCGAAATTTCTGAAACATTCAGGCGGGACCGGCGACAACGGCGACGATGTGGACGAATGCCACTCGTTGCTGCTGGTGCAGCAGCAGCAGCAGCAGCGGCAGCAACCCACCACCAAATGCAACCGCGAACAACTCAACCCAAGTTTTTGGCAACGTCGTCGTCGTCTCTCTGGCCCGGGCACACGAGTGCATGTGGGAGAGAAGCTGAGGCCAACACAAAAGCGTCTAAATTAGAAAATCACCTCGCCAGCTAATGGGAATTCCTGTTCGAATAGTTGCGCGCACTAAAGCTCGCCATTGTCCACAGCTGCCGCAACGAGCCGAAGCCGCATAGTCAGCCGCAGGAGCTTAAAGACTTCATTGTGGCAGCTTTTTTTTTTGTGTGGGCGTCTCCTAAGTGCTCATCGGGCAATTCTCCGATAAGTGGCATCACTCTCCGTTCCACTCGTCGTGTCAGCTCATTAGAAGCCCGGGCGAAGTTCGCGCGAAAGGAGGGAAAACCTCAAAGTGAAGCGCACCAGGAAACTGCTAACTTGGCAAACTTTTTCATATTTTCTTTAATTTTCCACCACCCGTCCTTCTGGCAGGATCAAGTTTTATTTTGAGTTTGTCTACCTCTCGTTACGAACGTCCTCCGACTCCTCCCCCTCGGGATGAAATTATTCGCGAATAATTACAAACAAATTGGCAGAGTGGTGGGGGGGTGGAACATGCAAGATGATAAACAAGAAAACTCGCAAAAAATATGAAAAACCGATACTGCAGCGGAGAGGATAAAGTTTCCGCACTCAAAGGCAGCGCGGAGCAGCAAGCACCCACAGCGAATTATGTATGTGGCGTGGCATCGCTGTCGACGACGCCCCTTCCCGCCGGTCGGGCAGGGACTTGTGTCAAAGGATGATACGAAAGTTTTCCATAAATCCGAACCGAGGACAACGGCGAAGTGCGACGCGAATAGATTTACTCCCGCATGCCGCGTGTCGATGGGGTGCTGCATGGCGCCCACGCTGTTGTCCTGTAAATGTGTCCTTTGTGCCGACAGCGTGGGAAGGAGGGGTGGCAGGTTATTGTTGCGAAGTTTAATCGATTGCCTAATTAAAAAAACTGCGAAGGCATTAAAAAGTTTCTCCGCAATGGAGACGGAGAGGGGGTGGTGGCTCAGTTAGTGGGTGGGGTGGGTAAAAGTTCGACGTGGCAGCAAATGAGTGACAACGAGCTGACCTAAGAGGGGCACTGAACGATTAAATGAGCGTTAAGCGCTCGGTTAAGTAGCTTGGCTTATGCGTTGCGAGTGTGACAAAGTGGCTGGGACGGGTTTCATACCCGGTTTGTGGAACAATTTTGATGTACATGGGAATGGAGACGGGAAAAGTTTGACAAGACTGGGAGTTCGATGCACTTCATGCTGGCAGCGGTCAGTGTGGAAGGATTCCTGGAAAAAAGGGTTTCCCTTTTGAATTGTAAAGCAGGCTGAGACATATGGCTTTGACTGGTTTCATCGGTTGAAACACGCCAGAAGATGAAAAGAACAAGGTCTGGGGGATGCAGCGGGTTGGAACACACCTCATATATCAGCCTTTCAGGCAGTTCTTGACCCTTACACTTGGGGATGAGCGTCAATTATAATAGCAATTGAAGAGCGCAACAGTTCATAGGGAGGCCAGAGCCCAGGTTGCTCATCAACTGCTTGTGTTGTGCGCGCTACTGTTATCTCACGAGTAGAAGGAACCTACACTGACCTACTGCAGAGGTTTGTAAAGCAAAATCCATATGCATGGGAACGGAGACAGGAAAAGAAAAGCAGGAGTCAGGGTTCCTTTTTGAATTGTACAGCAGACTAAGCCATAAGGCTTCGACTGTGTGTTGGGGTGATGCTGCCTGTAAGCAAGCGGAAAAATATTCAATTGATATATTGTCGCCACTAGGCTCGTCCAACATGGTGTCGTGTCAGCCAAATTCTCGTAATCCTCCCACCCAGTTAGAGAACAAATTCCGAAAAGAACAACGCTCTACGGCGCACTGTTTCGCACAAGTCAATTGACTTCTTTAACATCTTCTTCGAGAAGATCGTGCGTAACTCACAAGTCAACACCAGAGGCACGATCTTCCACAAGTCAGTTCAATTGCTAGCTTACGTTGATGACATTGACGCAATTGGACGAACACAGCGAGCCGTCAATAAGGCGTTTGCTGGCATTGAAGTGGAAGCGGTCAAAATGGGTCTGGCGATATGTGACGGCAAAACAAAGTACATGCTGTCATCAAGAAAGGACACACAACATCGACGTCTCAAACAGAGCGTCACACTAGGCAGCAGAAACTTCGAGGTAGTCAATGACTTCGTCTACCTCGGCTCCGCGGTAAATAGGGACAACAACTTCTTCTTCTTCGGATGGCGCTACAGTCCGGGGTGGACCTGGGCCTCAACCAACATGCCTCTCCAGCCAGCACGATCTTTCGCTAGCTGTCTCCAATTGCGCACTCCAAGTTGGTTAAGGTCCTTTTCCACTTGTGTGCGCCATCTCAGTCTAGGACGTCCTCTGTTGCGTTGTCCCTGTGGTTCGGATTCGAAAACTCTTCGGGCCGGAGCAGTGCTGTCCATGCGCTCTACATGGCCTAGCCACCTTAAGCGTTGTATCCGTAGACGTTTGACCAGGCTCATGCCGCCGTACAGCCCATACAGTTCGTGGTTGAATCTTCTCCTCCAGATGCCATCAACGCAAACAGGACCAAAAATCGCACGCAGAACTTTTCTCTCAAAAAGACTAATGGCTTCCTCATCCGCCTTTGCTAACGTCCAAGATTCGGCGCCATAAAGTAGGGCTGGGATGATCAAGCTGTTATATAAAGCGAGCTTAGTCCTTCGGGATGGGGGTTTTTTAACTCAATTGCCTCTTGAGCCCAAAGAAACAGCGATTGGCAAGAGTGATTCTGCGTGTGATTTCGGTACTGGTGTTGTTGTCGTTGTTTACCGCGGATCCGAGATAGACGAAGTCCTTGACTACCTCCAAGTTTCTGCTGCCTAGTGTGACGCTCTGTCGGAAACGTCGATGTTGTGTGTCTCTCCTTGATGACAGCATGTACATTGTTTTGCCCTCATTTACCGCCAGACCCATTTTAGCCGCTTCGGCTTCAATGCCAACAAATGCCTCATTGACGCAATTGAACGGACTTGTGGAAGATCGTGCCTCTGGTGTTGACGTGTGAGTTCCGCACGATCCCCTCAAGGATGATGTTAAAGAAGTCGCATGACAGCGCGTCGCCTTGTCTAAATCCTTTTTTGACATCGAAGGTCTCGGTGAGTTCGCTACCGACCTTGACGGAGCAGCGAGAGTTCTCCATTGTAATCCTTCACAATCTGACGAGTTTGGAAGGAATGCCAAAACTAGACATTTCACTGTATACCTCGTCTCTATGCACGCTGTCATACGCGGCCTTGAAATCGACGAATAGATGGTGGGTGTCGATTTGCACTTCTTGGAACTTCTCCAGGATCTGCCGCAGTGTGAAGATCTGGTCGATTGGTCGCCAGCAGCTTTGTTCGATGTCAGTCTCGATATTGGTATCTTGACCTCGTCGAAGTCGGGAGGACAGAATTCTTGTCCATTGGCGTCCAAATTGAGTGGGACATTCTGTCTAACAGCGAAATTTGTGTCGTCATCGCCGTTTAGGAGTCTGCAGAAATGATCCTTCCAGATTCTCAGCACCGACTGCGACTCTACCACTAGTTGTCCATTTTGGTCCCAGCAGGCTTCTGTCCGAGGTTTATAACTACCGGATAACTGTTTTATCTTGTGGTAAAAAATTCGGACGTCATTCTTGCCATAGCACCTCTCCATTTCCTCAACCGCGAGCTTCTCGTGCTCTTTCGTTTTTCTTCTGAGAAGCCGGTTCTCTTCCCTTCTTCTCTGTTTGTAGAGCTCACAAACAGCTCCCGTCGTTCGATGCAGCGTTGCCTTGTATGCTTCTTGTTTGGCTGCATGCGCCTGCCTACACTCGTCGTCAAACCATGGGTTCCTCTTAGGTGGTGGCGTAAAACCCAGCACATCAGTGGCGGCCTCTTTGATGGCTTCTTGACAACGTTTCCACTTGTCTTCTATTGTTTGTGCAGGCATCGTCGAACTTTGAGATATTTTCAGGGAGGATCGATCGGCAAAGGCTCTAGCGATCGGCTGCGATTGTAGCTTTCAAACCGTCTTGGCTTGTCTCGACTCCGTTGCTCTCTCGATATCCGGGTTCTTACCTTGGCTACAACAAGGTGATGATCCGAGTCGATGTTTGCACCTCGGAAGGTTCGGACATCGAGAATATTGGAGGAGTGTCTGACGTCGATCGCAACGTGATCAATCTGGTTGACGGTGGACTGATGAGGGGATCGCCAGGTACCTTTATAAATATTGAGGTGTGGGAACCGCGTGCTGGACACAGAGAGATTTCGACTCGGCGGAGTCAACTAGTCTGAGTCCGTTTCTGCAGGTGTTGGCGTGCAGGCTGTGTCTTCCGATGACTTTAGCAAAGACTTCTTCTCTTCCCAGCTGAGCGTTGAAATCTCCTAGAACTATCTTGGTGTCGTCATATGTCTTTTCTAGGAGGTGATGGAAGTCCTCTTTACTGCTGTCATCTTTTTCCTCTGTCGGGGCGTGGGCGCATATGAGGCTTATATTCCCGAATTTAGCCTTGATGCGGATTGTTATAAGGCGTTCTCTTATGTATTAAAAGCTAGATACTTTTTGCCTAAGTCTGCCTCGAACAACAAAACCGCATCCAAATAAGCGTTTCCCTCTCTCCCTGTAGCAGTCGCCGTGGTATATGCCGCAGGTTCTCACTCTTTTCTTGCCCGGCCCATCCCACCGCATTTCCTGAATTGCGGTAATGTCTGCTTTATAGCAGTCCAGGGCGTCCGCAAGTTCATCGGCTGCACGTGGTCTGTTAGCGGACCTCACATTCCACGTGCTTATCCGTTGAGCATTATCCTTTTTTCGTTTGCGTGGGTCGTCAACAGTGTATCCATCCATATCCGAGGCATTCGGTTGGTACGTAACTAGTGTTTTTTTATGTAGCCGGGCAGTTACCCCGACGCACACCCCCAACCTGGAGGACCAGGCCCTTTTTTATACCTTTAGGGCGGAGGTTGCACTTAAAGGTTTAGCAGGTTGAGTTCGGGTGAACAACAACCAGTACCCGGTGGCTACCAACGTGGAGATAGAATAAGCACAATTGGTATGTGGAAGACAGTTACAGCAGCTAGGCATCGCCAGGTTGATACCAATCAGTGGCTACCCTGTTCCCACATCACCCAGGGACAACAACACCAGAACCGAAATCAAAGGTCCACCCCAAACTGTAGCCCCACAAGAAGAAGGAAAGGAAGTACTCAACAACCGTCTGGTCCCACCATGTGCAGAATATGAGCTTTAAACAGCGAACGTATTTTCTTTGGCGTCGATGTAGACGATAATGGAACGGGTTCTTGGGCTGCCGTAGTATAACCGTTTTTCATCTCTACTAAACCTTCGGTGCAAAAAGCTCTTCTGTGTCCTTCAAGAAGCAGTTCCGATTAAAAAAACCCCAAATTCACATTTCTCTAGCCGAACGGAAATTGTCTGCTCAATCCCTCTTCAACGGGTTAATCTCGCGTTTGCGTGGAACTAGGTCCAGTAATACTTCCAATTCCTTATCTTCTAATTTTTTTAACTGGCCAAGACGTTCATTGTCTTTGAAATCACCACTTTTGAAGCGTCGAAACCGGTCTCTGCATGTTTTGTCGGTCGAAGCAGTCTCCCTTCCAGATGCACTTTCCTTCAAATTAAAGAAGAAAATCAAAATTTTCCGCAAATTGTAATTTTTTAAAACAAATCCGGACATTTTCGAAAGTTCAGAAAATCAAGTTGTTGTCCGAAACAGACGCTGTGGCATACTCATTATTTCTTGCAAAAGTCACATCTTTCCAGTGAAGTACGTAATCACTTCCAAGAACAGCTACAACTTGCAGGTGGCGTCATCTTTTGAAAACGAACCGAATCAAACCAGCAGTTAAATAGTATTTTTTTTCGCTTTGCTGCCGCCCCGCATGTAGCAGACTCGCTTCCTCGGAAGTTGTCCCGATCTTAAGGACTCTTGAAGCCACAGTTTTCGACATCGTAAATTCCACACGATGTTTACGGGAAACGTAAAAATTGAAAAAGGACGAATTAATTGAACCACAGCTTCACACCCTCACGCCTAGGAGCCATTCAATTGCCTTCGTGTCGACTTTTGGAAGATCCCGGGATACGAACCGAGTGAGGGTCCTCTCCTTTGATTCCTGACTCACTGCTTGGTGATTCACATCTCAGACCCCACGGCTTCGTGACAGCAAATTTTCAGAAAAAAACGACGTTTTATGGTTTCCCTGGCTTCTCAGAATTCAGTTCGCAGTCTCGTGCAGTCGAACCCCCACCAATTGCTGACTGACGACTCACACACAAGTCTTCGCAAGCACTGCAGCACGCAATCAGCTCTGAGGAGCACCGCCACCGCCATCGCTACCACCACCGCCAGAGCAGTTAAAATAAGCACTTTTCCGCTTTCCAAGGAAGCGACATATGTCACTGCCACCAGCTAAGCCAACAACACGCCACCACTACTCAGGAGCTCGCTGTCTTGTCGGGTATTTTAAGGTCGTCTGTCCGAAACTCAAGTTACAACCTCCACGAACGGCAGCGGTTTTAAGCACGCAACTCAAAGGATACATTGAACTTCCCCCCAACTCTGACACACGCGCAGCCATGGGAACTGGCAAAAATCCCTTTCATCTGCAGGCTGCACATTCTTGAATAACCTCGTGCCAGAAGGACGAATAATGTCCACACAGACATTGGCCACAAGTGAACTGGAGCTCCAAACGACAAGAGAATGAAGCCATTACACAGGACCCCGGTGCAAGAACTCAAAAGGACACTAAAATACAAATACCAAGCGTCGAACGGAGAAAAGGGACTTTAATCAATTTATAGTCGAATGAAATTTAATTTTCCTCGCCATCCGCGCCATCCGCCGTCCTTCGCCGTCCTCCTCCAGACTCGTGGGAATGCCAGAGGTCCTTCCAACTTTTCTTCCTTTCATCGTCGTTGATTTTTTTTCTTCATTCCTTTTTTTTGTGTGTTAACGGTTCGATTCGTTCGTTTTCGAGGAAATTCCTTTCCATCAAAAGTATCCACACAGACCGTTGGCGGAGGGGGGAGGCGAGGTCTTGGGCTTCCTTTTCATTGAGCTCATCATTATTAGGACCGGGGCCCACTAAGAGTATTTTCTTGGGGAAGCCACCGCCATCGTTGAGCAATGTCCTTGAGCATGAAAATGTTCAATTTTTCCAATGGACCGGAAAATCAAACATTCTGAATACTTGATTCCGCCTCGGTTGCAGATCCTTGCGCAAACATCCGCCACGCGGAGTTGGATATAGCCGCATCATTGTGAGCAGCGGCCTGCCATTCTCGTACTTCTCGAAAACTCATAATTAAATATTTGATGGAGAAACGACGCACTCACTGAGTACAGCAAACTGCAGGAAAACAGCGGAGGTTATGCGAGTATTGGGGGATATTAAACTAATTTATTAATATTTGAGTACGCGGGTGGAGCGTGAAGTCAAGTGAAATGGGTTCAGGCGATTACCAGTGACGAGCGATGTGGGTTTCTAATCAGGAAGGTGTAGGGAACGGAATGATATATTGAAACGCCATCAAAAATGACAGGATCGTCCTTGGCCGATGTTCGAAGGCGAAAGAACATGGGCGGTTGGAAATGCTTTGATTAAAGTAAAGGAGATCCTTCTTTGAGGAAGGCGACTGAAGGTCACCAGCTTCTCCACACACTTGCGATGAAGAGAAGAGAGGTTTCCATCTAAATGACGGCCTAAGAAAAGTCTTCCACTGACTGTAGCATAGAACTGTTCACTTTAATTCCGTGGATATCCATGAACTAATTTAAACAGCGTTCAAAAAAGCCGCGTGCGTGTCTATCCCAACGTCACATGGCCCCACTACGACTTCCGATCACAAAAAATACGTGCTTTATTATATTACGCTGCATTGGATTTGGGGTGTCTAGACTATGCTTCAGTAAAAAAAAACCCGCGTGCGGGTAACGAGCGGGTCCTCTTCGAAAGTTTTTGCTTAAATAGATGAACGCTGTGGATTGCCTTAAATTGCCTTCCAGCACTCGTGGCAAAACTTTCCAACGGGGTTTTGAAAATACCGCATTAAGAGACAGCAACCCGCGTGCGGGTTTCAAGCGGGACCAGTGCAGCGTTTGTGGCTTGAAGAGAAGAGTGCTTTGGATGGCTTTGAATTGCCTTCAAACACTTATGGCAACACATTTCGACGAGGTATCGAAAAGAACGCATGCAGAACAAGCAACCCGCGTGCGGGTTTCAAGCGGGACCACTGCAGCATTTGTGACTTGAGGAAAAGAACGCTCTGGATTGCCTTGAGTCGTCTTCCAGCACTCATGACAACACGTTTCAACAGAGTATTGAAACGAACGCATGAAGGCCAAGCAACCCGCGTGCGGGTTTCAAGCGGGACCAATGCAGCATTTGTGGCTTGAGGAAAAGAACGGTCTGGATTGCCTTGAATTGTCTTGCAGCAGTCGTGGCAACAAATTTCGACAGAGCTGTGAAAAGAGCGTATAATGGTCAAGCAACCCGCGTGTGGGTTACAAGCGGGACCACTGCAGCATTTGTGGCTTGAGTTAAAAGAACGCTATAGATTGCCTTGGATTGCCTTACAGTACT
The DNA here is from genome assembly GCA_955652365.1 of Eristalinus aeneus. NCBI lineage: Eukaryota > Metazoa > Arthropoda > Insecta > Diptera > Syrphidae > Eristalinus > Eristalinus aeneus. The sequence goes on from OY019131.1 coordinate 94,778,374, forward strand.
CGTGGCAACACATTTCCACAGAGCTGTGAAAAGAACGCATGAAGGCCAAGCAACCCGCGTGCGGGTTTCAAACGGGACCATTGCAGCATTTGTGGATTGAGGAAAAGAACGGTCTGGATTGCCTTGAACTGTCTTGCAGCACTCGTGGCAACAAATTTCGACAGAGCTGTGAAAAGAGCGTATAATGGTCAAGCAACCCGCGTGCGGGTTACAAGCGGGACTACTGCAGCATTTGTGGCTTGAGTTAAAAGAACGCTCTAGATTGCCTTGGATTACCTTACAGCACTCGTGGCAACACATTTCAACAGAGCTGTGAAAAGAACGCATGAAGGCCAAGCAACCAGCGTGCGGGTTTCAAACGGGACCATTGCAACATTTGTGACTTGAAGAGAAGAGTGCTTTGGATGGCCTTGAATTATCTTCAAACACTTATGGCAACACATTTCGACGAGGTATCGAAAAGAACGCATGAAGAGCAAGCAACCCGCGTGCGGGTTTCAAGCGGGACCACTGCAGCATTTGTGGCTTGAGGAAAAGAACGCTCTAGATTGCCTTGGATTGCCTTACAGCACTCGTGGCAACACATTTCCACAGAGCTGTGAAAAGAACGCATGAAGGCCAAGCAACCCGCGTGCGGGTTTCAAGCTGGATCACTGCAGCATTTGTGGCCTTGAATTTCCGTTTCAAACCGATCTGTTCAACCGCATTCGCTGCTGCGGGTGGATAAAAAACCCGCTAGCGAGTCTTGCTTGGCAACATTATAGGCCTGCAGCAGCACGTCTATTTCTTCAAAGGGCATTTAAGGCAAGCGCACTGATGGCCCTTCACTCATCCACTCCAACTGCAAGCCGATTGCAGGCCCAAAGCTCCACTTTTTCCTCTTAGCTCGGATCTGCCTCATGTCCTGAACCACCACTCCATTGAATTCTGAGCAGATTACACAGCCATCGTGGCATATCCCCTCCGAAGCAGATGCCATTCAGAGCAGAAATTCGTTTAAACTGAATACAGACGCGTCGCACCAAATCCTCACCCTTGCGTGTCATCGGCCAGTCCGCACAGAGTAGCAGCTGCCTGTTCGCTTAATGTCTGAAAGGTCCTTGTAGTTTCCACTTAAGTTGCTCCGTGTTGGTTTCAGAGCCTTTTATGCCGAGATCACAATCCTGCTTCCTGCTGCTCCACTGACTCCCTCCAAGTCATCGGCGCCACTTAGGGCTATCTCTGCCCACTCACTCCCGACGTACCTCTCCAGTCACCGTGATGCTGCAACATAAGCGCTGGCCTCGTTGACATGAGAGGAGGGAGGGGAGAAGGTTCCAGCCTAATCCCGATGACGAAAGCCGACCGGAGTCAAACTACAAGGGGACACAAACTAATTGCTTCCTCCTCCTGCTGCTGCTGCTTACGATGCTCCTTGGAGCGTATCAGCAACGCCGGCAAACTCTTGAACGGTATCGTCATTGTTGCTCGGTTATCCTGCCAAAGGACGTGTCGACGTGCAAGTGTGTGCCAGCTCCACTGATAGAGCTGCACACTCTGCGTACAGAGACCACACATACAGCACTCGAGGGCGCTGCTGGGCTCACCGCATCCGCACATCTGCATCCGAGTTTCTTCGCAACCAAATGCAGGTTAGGAGAGCATTTAAGGCGACAACGGTGTCCACTGTGCGCACCCAGTGTGTGATGGTCGGCTCTTGGACGCATAGAGTACCGGGCCGAGTACCGTTTCTCCTTGGCTGAGTGCGCTATCTGTGTCCAGAGGCGGTAGTTACACCAATTCCGAGAGTGACAAATGCCCAAGATAGCCGGCAGTCGACACTGGACAGCAGTTCCAGTTTGAAGGTTGTCCCGGCCGGCCTGTGTCAGCCACCGATGACGGGGGAGTTGTACACGGCCTTTTGTGTGCCGCCTCCAGGACTATCGGGCAGCTGGAGCTGGTTTTGGAAATGCAATATCGCCATAAATGTGATGTGTGCCCGCCTGGGTGGTGTTGCTGTCTTCGGGAAGGTTACACGGAGGTCAACGCTCTGTCGTCGTTTTGTGCATTGTGCGGACGCCAGATGTTCTGTTCGGGTTGAGGGAGCGATTCACGCCGAAAATGGTCAAATTGGACTTCAAAAGTGCATCTGATAAGCCTGAAGGGAGACGCATAAGGAGCGGCGGATGTTAGTTGATTGGAAAGGTGAGTCATTGTGGGGGAGTTCCCTTTTGCGGCGGCAAATAAAGGAATTCCATTTTGTTCTTGACTCGTTATCTTGTGCAGAATTATTTGGTAATTTGAATTGAATTGCTTTTGGGACCACTGCCCGAGAGATAGACAAAGAAATTGCAGAAGCATGGAGAGAAGTCACTTTGAACTGAAAACGGCGCTCAAGGCGTTGCAAGAAATTATAGCCTAGAGCATCCTGAGACAGTTTGATCCACTTCAATAATATGGACAATGAAGTCCCGATCTGTCAATCAGTCACTGGTTGATTGGCGCCAAAAAAGTAAAGGTGACAGACTGCAGGGTGTTCATGCAGAACGAGTGTAGGAAACACAGCATCTTTCGCATAAGGAGGGAAACAACAAGATTCAGATCGTAAAAGGCAATCGGTATTGGCATCTCCCGCCACGACCGCTCTGGCAGTGCAAGAGTTGACACTGTTGTGTGGCTAACCAGAGAGGTACTTTCAAGGACAGCCAAAAACTGTGCATCACGGCGGGTACAATCAAGGCCATCTTTCGATTAAAAGCAGTGGTGTATAATTCAACTCGCACTCGTCCTTGCGTACAACACCTCCCATGAGACTAGACTAACGGATATGTCGGCTGAGGCAGCGACACCAACAATCCAGTAGCGTCGTTCACACAAAGTCACATTTCCCTGTGTCCTGGACTGACTCTGCTCAGAAGACGAGTCGGGAAGGGAATAATAATAATAATAATTGTTGGCGCGACAATCCACAGGGGGACCAGGGCCTAGATTGCTCATCAACTACTACTGTTCTACTACTACTACTACTACTACTACTACTACTACTACTACTGTTCTCTCAGGACTTAGCGTTCGAAGGGATGTATTTCGTGGATGCCGACAAGGATCCATCTGTGGACCATTTATATGGAACCTAATGATGGATTCCCTGCTCTCCGAAATAGGTAGGACATTCAAACATTGTGCATTTGCCGATGACCTGCTCATTTTAATCGAAGGTCAATCCCGCTCTGAATTAGAGCTGCTGGCCGTAGATGCAATGGGTCTTGTTCACCGGTGGAGCACTAATGTTGGTGTGGAAGTAGCGCTCGATAAGACCTGCATGATGATGCTCAAGGGAAAGCTGTCCGAAAACTTTAACCCGTCCGTACGTGTTCTCGGCACTTCACTGCGAACGGTAAGCGAGGTTAAATACCTCGGCATTAACGTTGGAAAGGGAATGAACTTTCTCCCTCATGTGCATAAGCTAGTGAAGGTTTCAGGGCAGCTTTGGCGGGTGCTCAAGGGTGACTGGGGACTGAGCGGAACAGTGGCGCGCACTATATACTCTAGCCTGTTCGTTGCCTGTGCAACGTATGGTGCCTATATATGGTGTGACGTTGTGAACACTGCTTGGGGTATGAGACGAATTCAGTCATGTCAGAGGGTTGGACTTCTGGCGTGTCTTCCAGTTTGCCATACTGTCTCTACGGAGGCTCTCCAGGTGCTCATGGGTGTACTGCCACTTGACCTGGAGATTATCAGAAGAAGTATCCTTTTCGCCTTAAAGAGAGGCATTCCAGTACCAAGGGCTGGAAGGATCTACTCAAGCGGCTTAGAGGGGCTAGCTCTTAACGAGCGCAAAGACCTCCTAGATCAGCTGCTCAGGCAAAAATGGCAGGATAGATGGGAGACCTGTGAAAATGGCAGGGTGACATACAGCTTCCTTCGCGATGTGTCACTCGTTAAGTCCATTGGGGGTATTAATTTAAGCATGCATCTGAGCTATTTGCTTACTGGACATGGTTCCTTGAACTCGTTCTTGTTCAAGCGGTCCATAAGCGACTCAGAGACATGCTTGTGCGGATATAGCTCTGAGGATTGGTTGCACGTGTTGTGCCAATGTCCTCTCTATGATGACATTCGGGACCTTGGAGCTATGAACATATCTTGCACTGATGGGACTTATGATGTCAGCCTGGTTCTCCAGACTAGACAGAGTACAGACACCATCAGCGGTTTTGCTAGGGAAGTTTTCAGCAGACGAAGAGCTAGAATGGCTGCCCTCATGGCGGCAAATAGGTAGATTAGAATAGGAATACAAGGTTATCGGTCCTGGATGTTAAGGAATCCTACCGAGAGCAAGACAGTTGCGAAGCTTGACCGGAAGCTATATTCTGGTACCACGGGAGGTCAGGAGCCCCTGAAACATAGTTTCAGCCTGACCGTGCGGTTGGCCCCCTTGTGGGAGTATCGTGGTGGCTGTGGTTTGTACCCAAATCGCGGGGAGAGTTGGAAGTAGTTAACCGTGCAATATGATCTGATCTGCCCCAGTTACCTGGGTCAGATAGGGTCAAATGGTTATGGGAAAGTACTTCTGATTCGATGTGGAGTTGCATCCAACCGGGTGCTGTGACCCAAAGAACAGCAGAGGTGTTAGAAAGGCCTCGCACCTTACCAAGGAGGAGAGACTGTCCCTTAAGACAAGAACTCAGATTGGTACTTGGGATCCCCAAGGCGTTAGTCAGCGTTCTCCTGACTATGGGTGTATGGACCCCGTGGTGTTAAGCCTTAACGGCAGGTGATCACGTAAATCCAAATACACACATGTTCTCTCACGAGTAGAAGCGACCTACAGTGTTTTGCCGATTCCGAACGGCAAAGTTTGAGAAGCTTTCTTAGGCAGTTGATACTCTTTGAGTGTTGTCAGCAGCTCGAAAGAGGTGTTGCTGTGAAAAATTCGAGGTGTTCAGCCGGGAATCGAACCTTGACCCTTTGGCGTATGAGCGTCGCCCTCTACCCACTACGCCACGGCCGGGAAAAGAATATTCTTGCATTTTCTCGGACGTCTCGAATGCGGTGGAGGACCAGGAGCTGACGTGTTTAAAAAAAATGACAACTTTAGACTTCATATCTCTTAGAGAACTTCACGGCGGTGTGCCAGGCGGAAACGATTACGATCCATCATTGTGAAGAACTGGTTGAAGGGGTGAGGTAGCTGTGCCTGTTGCGACAGCCAAGCTGTGCTTACGATATTACCCAACCTTCTAAATACTTTTAATACAATACAAGACTTCAGGTCTTTACCAGGTATACCAGTATGAAGTGAGCGTCAAGATACAAATGTCTCGATAGGGAACATTGGTTGTGAAAAAGCTCTTATTTTTTGTTTGTTTGTTTGCTATGACATCTGTGAAAAATATTTAGTATACATAAAGTCATAGAGAGAGGGAGATGGATATTTTATTTCTTGCATAGTATAACAGCGTATAAATAACAATAGTTGGCTCTAGCTTGCTCAGAGATATAGTTTCTAGAAATTTTACTACTGAAAATTCAGTCACATTATGTTATAAATTGTTAAAAGAATTGAGAACATCAAGTCATTGAACAGACAACATCATATTTTTTCATCGTGTTAAAAATGTCGAATTTTGTACCAGAAAGTGATGATTTGCGGAAAGCATTCATTTTTTGTTTTCATTTGAAGAGAAGTGCTGCAGAGTCGCATCGAATGCTTGTCGAGGCATACGGTGATCATGCTCTATCAGAAGCAACATGCAAAAGATGGTTTCAACGGTTCAGAAATAATGATTTTGATGTGAGAAATGAAGAACGTGGAAGAAGCGCTTTGTACATAGTACGGAAAATTCAAAAGACAAAAAGGCGAAAGGGAGATATTTGACAACCTTATACTCTCACTTTCAAACCCCTTAACTGATTACACAATTGTTGTTGAAAGACCACCAAAACAGTTTGAAGACGCCGAATTGCAAACGATATTAGAAGGAGATTACACTTTGAGTCAAAAGCAAATGGCAGCAATGTTAAGTGTTGCACAACAAACAATTTCTGACCGTTTAAAAGCTAGGGGGAGATCCAAAAGTGTGGAAAATGGGTGCCACATGAATTGAATGAAAGACAGATGGAAAACCGAAAAAACACTTGTGAAATTTTGCTTCAAAGACACGAAAGAAAATCGGTTATGCATCGGATTGTTACTGGCGATGAAAAATGGATTTGGATGTGTTAGTCTGGGACAACCATCGACATCGACTGCAAAACCAGATCGATTCGGCAAGAAGATAATGATGTGTGTTTGATGGGACCAGAGAGGTGTGCTGTAACACGAGCTCCTGAAACCTGGTAAAATCGATAATACTGATCGCTACCGACAACAAATGATCAATTTGAGCCATGCATTGATCGAGAAACGACCAAAATGGGCCAGAAGACACGTGAAGAATTTTTTGGCTCAAAGGAAGAACGCTCAAGTTCTACATTCTACTTTGAGGAGGTCATGACCTACTTTATTGAAGGTGTATAGAAGGACAACAGTAGGAGCGTCATCGAGTCTCCGAAGTGCATGGTGCTGTTGATCGGCAGCTGCAGGAACAGCTCCGATGAGGCGGAAGGGAGCGGCACCCTTATTGTTGCACGGAAGGGCTCGTCAGGGCGGCTGTCGGAATAGCTCGTCAGGTCGGCTGTCGAAATAGGTTGTCAGGTCGGCTGTCGGAATAGCTCATCAGGTCGGCTGTCGAAATAGCTCATCAGGTCGGCTGTCGGAATAGATCGTCAGGTCAGCTGTCGGAATAGGTTGTCAGGTCGGCTGTCGGAATAGCTTATCAGGTCGGCTGTCGGAATAGCTCGTCAGGTCGGCTGCCGAAATAGCTCAACAGGTCGGCTGTCGGAATAGCTCGTCAGGTCGGCTGTCGGAATAGCTCGTCAGGTCGGCTGTCGGAATAGCTCGTCAGGTCGGCTGTCGGAATAGCTCGTCAGGTCGGCTGTCGGAATAGGTTGTCAGGTCGGCTGTCGGAATAGCTCGTCAGGTCGGCTGTCGGAATAGGTTGTCAGGTCGGCAGTCGGAATAGGTTGTCAGGTCGGCTGTCGGAATAGCTCGTCAGGTCGGCTGTCGGAATAGCTCGTCAGGTCGGCTGTCGGAATAGGTTGTCAGGTCGGCTGTCGGAATAGCTCGTCAGGTCGGCTGTCGGAATAGGTTGTCAGGTCGGCTGTCGGAATAGCTCGTCAGGTCGGCTGTCGGAATAGCTCGTCAGGTCGGCTGTCGGAATAGCTCGTCAGGTCGGCTGTCGGAATAGCTCGTCAGGTCGGCTGTCGGAATAGGTTGTCAGGTCGGCTGTCGGAATAGCTCGTCAGGTCGGCTGTCGGAATAGGTTGTCAGGTCGGCAGTCGGAATAGGTTGTCAGGTAGGCTGTCGGAATAGCTCGTCAGGTCGGCTGTCGGAATAGGTTGTCAGGTCGGCTGTCGGAATAGCTCGTCAGGTCGGCTGTCGGAATAGGTTGTCAGGTCGGCAGTCGGAATAGGTTGTCAGGTCGGCTGTCGGAATAGCTCGTCAGGTCGGCTGTCGGAATAGCTCGTCAGGTCGGCTGTCGGAATAGGTTGTCAGGTCGGCTGTCGGAATAGGTAGTCAGGTCGGCTGTCGGAATAGGTTGTCAGGTCGGCAGTCGGAATAGGTTGTCAGGTCGGCTGTCGGAATAGCTCGTCAGGTCGGCTGTCGGAATAGCTCGTCAGGTCGGCTGTCGGAATAGCTCGTCAGGTCAGCTGTCCCTCACTCGCTGGCCTTGTACCTACTTCAAAAGGAGACTAGTCGCAATGTTGAGCTAAAACTATGTTTCAAAAACCCCTGACCTCCCATTCAACTGGCAGTCAATCTGCATTTAGAGACACCACCCAAGGTCTAGAGATATGCTGGGTGAGGACTAGGTCCAGTCCAAGTAACACTTTGCTCTATAGAGGAAGAAAAAGTCATTTGGGGCACATTTTTTCGATAATCTTGGAATCTCCTCGGGGACAGTAGGTTTTATGAAGTGTAAGCAACAATTCAGTCCACCTCTGGCTCACAAGGAAAGCTGTCACTTCTTAGCCCACAACTTCCACCGTTCGCTCCTCAGCCAAATACGTGGCATTCCTGGACATCATCGAAAGAGCAGAGCAGAGCGTTTACTTGTTTTGGTCTGTCTAGCAAAAGGGGCTCTAAACTGACTTCGGTAAGGAGTTGCAAGCGAAAGGAAACTTTTCTTAATGTGTCTTACTTCTAAATGGCAAGACTAGACGAACTAATGTCCCTTTCTAGAGGTTCCTCCCCAGCTTAGCATCTGCATGAAGCCGTGGGCAATGCCTAGTCCAGAGACACGCATTTTAATCAAGCACTGACTTGTGGCCCACAACCAAAAGGGACCTTAGACGGGCTATAGCCAAAAAGCCAGACTCTCTGATTAAGTTTAGACCAAGCTACCGAATTTGAGAGCATCCTTGATGTGAGACTTGTGCCAAAACGAGGGCGTCTCGCCTTCAATCGACCATCGATGTGGTCATGCAAAGTATCACTAAGCACAGAAAACAGCGAAAAAAAAGTCTCCCTTCACAAGAATGAAGTTCCACCGACATTTACCAGCTGAAGAGGCATATTGGTTAAGGACCAAGCCCATCCTCGACTGAAGCACCATCCAAAGAGGAAGAAGCAGTTTCTTGTGGACTTGTGGACCAATACAACATCGCCCGAGATGTCGTCTAATCAATTCGTGCACCCAAAGAAAACTCCATCCCTTCCCCCGTCACCGCCCGGAAACTTTCTTAATCTACAAAAATGCCAAAGCTTAGAATCGCACCCGGTCCGAGACGTAAATGCACAACAACGACACCCCCGCCCCACCACTCACACCCCCCTCAAATATCGTTTCAATAAAAAGTTTAAATAGTACTTGCCCGCTTCACTGGATGGTTACAGCTCCCGCGTCCCACGTGCTCGCGCCCAGTTTTGAATCCGTTTTCGAATGCAATCGGACGAGACTCTGGCCGAGGTCCTCTCTGGTTTGGATGGATTTCAATATCCCCAGTCCACGTCGGCGTCGTAGTCGTCGACGTTCGTTGTCGTTCTCGCACAAAAGTCATTTAAAAGTTTTCCTGTAGCTGTTGCTGCTGATGCAGGGTGCTTATGGACTTCATCTCTTCCTCTCTCGCTCTCTGCCTCTGTCTCAGCGAGTACAATGACGACGTCGAAAAACTGCCTTTAAATCATTTGAAAGTTTTATTATGGACTCTGCATTGGTCGGAGAGTCCTTATCTTTCCACCGAAGGACACCAGCATCACCGACAACAAACTGGTCAAAATGCACTCCGGGCCAAACTCCATCAGCCTGGAGGAGAAAGTTTTCACGACGCAGCCATGGGGGCAGGGTGACCCCCGAGGGGGGTCATCTCTAAACCTCCCCGCGTCACATTGCTCGATTTATTTGAATTAATTTCGAATAATAAAACGGCCAGGATGTGAGCAACTCTCTCGCACACACATACACGTGGGGACTGCGCCTGTGAACGAGGTGGGGGCTGCAGTTCGGGAGGACATCGACTCTCCCAAGGGTCATTAAATACCGATTTCGTCGTTTGATTTCAATCAATAAACAGAGCTCAGAACTCAATGGGACAGAACTTTTAAATTGGGCTTCGTGGTGGCTGTTGCCTAATGGTTGTGCTTTGGGGGTGGTCGGAGGATTCAGGGGGTCGACCTTTGGGTTGTTTGAAGGAATGCGCCGCCGTCGTCCTAGTCGATGCTTTGTTGAAGGGAAAACTGTTTGTTTTTCTGAAACAAAAGGAGTTTTTAAGTATTGAAAAGTTTTTCAATTTTCTCTCTCCGAGAAATCGTGTTCAGGGGTTGACAACAATACACACACACACACACACACACACACACAACAACACACAATAAAGGACCTTCACCAGCATTCCGGAGAATGGTGGGCCTGAGTGTGATGGAAAGCTGCCTGCCTCGGAGTACATTAGAACCAATCGGTTCTGTGTCGGTTGGCCGAAGTTGACTGTGGGTCGGGCCGGGGTTGGGTCCTGGCCGGTCGGTTGGTTACAGTTATAGAAAATGAAAAACACAATCAAGATTTCATAGCCGTGGTGGATCGTTGGCAGGGGGAGGGAGGGTGTACTGAAACTTTTATGCACCGCATTGTGCTGCAGAAACGGGGCCAGCTGTTTCGAAGAGTCGCCCGAAGGAAATCACGTGAAGGATATAACATATTTGTTTGTTTGTTGTTTTCCCAGTTTGTTGCAGTGCGGAACTGGGTTGAGTGTGGAGCGGACGGGGGCGAGTTGGCTGAGGCATCGGCAGAAGGCAATTGCATTGCAGTCAGGCGGTGATGAAATTTGTGCAAAATTCTGCCCCAAAAAAGCTTGTTCACTGCTCTGCTGTGGAATGAGTTTTGTATTCCTTGAGTGTTTTGCGTTTGCATTGGAGATGAGGAGGCCAATTCATTTGGAGGGCTTCACGTTGAAGCTGAAGTGACTTGTACTTGGGGAAGTGGAAGTGTTTTTTAAGGAGCCGAATGCATTGCTGAGAGCTTGTGTTGTGGGAGGTTTTGTGTAGTCGGAGCCTGTGACTTATGTGGCCAATTGCGGAAGTACCTTAAGCTGTACTTATTTTGAATGCCTTTAGTTTGAGAAGAGTGAGGAGGGCACCGGTGGCTTTTGTCTTGGGTGGGTGGAGTGTTCCTTTAGCTTTGGATGTCAATGCGCCTGGAACTTGAGAGGACTTGAAGCCGAATTTTACTAGTTTCAAGCAGGAGCTTATGTTCAGTTATGAAAACTGGTAACAGCTGCTGACTTAATTTTAATGTTAGGCGTGACTTAAGCCTTAGTCAAAATATCTCTCCAACATGCAGCAAATTAAATGTAGGCCCCGTTCTTTTGGTAGCTACTCGTTAACTGGCATTACCCTCTCAAGAGTGGAGGGGACCCACAGTTTGTTGCCGACAGTGAGTGGCGAAAATTGGAAAGTTTCTCACAGACTTCCAGAGGTTTGTTGCTGTTGTCAGCAACTTAACAGATCCTTGGGACACTACGACGACTACCCCGTCGTTCATCAGTTGCCTCCGGTCCTATAGAAGACCTATTGTCACTAGCACGATGACTTAAGGTCCGCCTTCCGCTCCTGTGTTGCCCTCAAAGCTCAGATTTGAATACATGCAGGAGCTTAAAATATTTTATTTGAATATAAGAAAGATTTTACAATAGATCAGGAGCATAGAAAGATTTTACATAGTTTGATAGATCAGGAACTTAGGCTGAGCGGTTGAGATGACTGCTTCTCATGGATGACGACGACTAACTGATTCTTCTAGGTACGCGCTGCTCCTTATATCCAGCCCCATACTCGCAACGTAGGTAGTAATCGATAATAATAATAATTGTTGGCGCTACAGTCCAAAGGGGGACCAGGGCCTAGCTTGCTCATCAACTACCCGTGTTGTGCGCGCTACTGTTCTCTGACGAGTAGAAGGGACCTACAGTTTTTTGCCTGCTCCGAACGGCAAGATGTGAGAAGCTTTCTTAGACAGTTATAACTCTTTGAGTGTTGTCAGCAGCTCGAAAGAGGTGGTGCCGTGAAAAATTCGAAAAATTGGTGTTGAGCTGGGAATCGAACCTAGACCCTTCGGCGTGTGAGCGTCGCACTCTACCCGTTACGCCACGGCGACCACGGTAGTAATCAATACCATACGCTAATTTTCCACACGAAAGCGGCCACCGACCCTACGACTATGAGTCCAGTTGCTAAGACAATCGTTCGCAATATTGTTTGCTTTCTACTCGCATTCCATTGATTTTACAATAAATCGCCCATGCCATTCGAGCAGTAAACGAGACCTCTGCTCCAGTAATAAGGCTTTACTCCCATTGGCGGCGTAACCAGAATAAACAAATGGTGACGACGACGCGTCAAGTACTTTTGAATGAACGCAACTTCCCTATTCTTACAACTTTGATGCCAAACGCTGAGTGATTGAGCCACTTATTGGGAAAACAAATTCCCAAACCATATGGCCCATATTATCAGCTAACCGGAAAGGTAAATTTTATTGAAATCGGTTACGTTTTTAAAAATCGACTTCTCGCCGCTCCTGCCATAGAGCTGCCCCATAGTGCGACGACACCACACTGTTGACGACTTACATCAATGCGACGCGGACTGACCCACTTGGGCATCAATTTCAGTTCGTTCGTCATGTTCGTTGTCCCCTGTCGTTGACTCATTGCTGAGCACTCTACATACATGCTGTGGGAAGTGCTTTGGGTAAGGCCGTGAACTCAACTCATATAGGACGTAGTTTCGATTCCTGGCCAGGCCATGGAGCACTTTTTTGCTTTTGATTGTCAACTGCGTTTGCTTGTCCAGCGGGACTGCTACAAATCTAAGCCTTCGATTCGAGACGAAGCTGTCGCTGAGACGAGACTAGATTGAGAAGTCTAACTTTTAGACTTACAAAGGCAACGACGGACTAATCTCTACTGAGCAAGGACTCGTAGTCTCTGTCGTGAATGGCCATTCCTCGATTTCTTCACGAGCAATAAGGCTGATCAACTTTGCAGCTTAGCAACTGTCTTACCACTGGCGTAGCCTATAGCTTTACATTGTGGTGGGCAGGGTATATTCCTGGCACACACAGAGCTGCAGTGTAAATAGTGGAATTCTGACAGTTGATGAGGCGACAGAAAACGTGAAGCTCTACCTGAAGTTTCAATATTGCAGCTATTTATTATTTCTGTTATAAGAAAGCCTCCCGCGCGCAAGGGGCTTTGTGCCCGATGTTCAAATTCGTTTGTTTCACCACTAAGTCGAATCATTCTGCAACAATCGGATTCTAGGTATTCGCTGCACCACGGGTTGAATGGGCGGTCAAGCTCGGAATACCAAGATTTGTGCTGGTGCCTCTCTCGTCATCCATCACATCCCATTATAAAGAGACTTAAACTGATCTTCGGGACATGCCCCATGAACGTTGTTGGAGTCAGAAGGAAGCAAACTACTTGTAAAGTAGTCTCTGACCAGTTTCATAACATTTTTTTGGTTCACTTATTGTACTGAGGCAGTTTTTAGTGCGCCAAGCGACACACGTGAGCCTGCTGATTCGGATACTAAGAACTAATTTATTCATTTAATTCTTGCCCGGGAGGTACATCATTTAATTTCTCTCGATCCTGTGGTTTTCTGGAATCTAAGCAGGTGTACAAAGGGCCATTTAAACTCAGGACAGACTTCCATCTTAGAAGTACCGACCTTGGCTGTCACTTCAGACTCACGTAGTCCTGTCGTTTGTCACAGAATAATTCGCTGTATTAGTGGCGGTTGTTGACGCTTTCCTAGTGGCGATTGTTGGCGCTTTCTTAGTCAAGATCGTTGGCGCTATTTTACTGGTGGTCGTTGGTGCTTTCCTAGTGGCGATCGTTGGTGCTGTCTTAGTGACGATCGTTGGCGCTGTCTTAGCGGCGATCGTTGGTGCTTTGCTAGTGGCGATCGTTAGCATTGTCTTATTGGTGATCGTTGGCGCTTTCTTGGTGGCGGTCGTTGCCGCTTTCTCAGTGGCGATCGTTGGCGTTGCCCTTAGCGGCGATCGTTGGCGCTGTCTTATTAGCGATCGTTGGCGCTTTCTTAGTGTAGGTCGTTGGCGCTGTCTTAGTGGCGGGTTTTGGCGCGTCCCTAGTGGCGTTTGTTGGCGTTGCCCTTAGCGGCGATCGTTGGTGCTTTCGTAGTGGCGATCGTTGGCGCTGTCTTAGTGGCCGTCGTTGGTGCTTTCCTAGTGGCAATCATTGGCGCTGTCTTAGTGGCGATCGTTTGTGCTTTCCTAGTGGCGGTCGTTGGCGTTGTCCTTAGTGGCGATCGTTGGTGCTTCCCTAGTAGCGGTCGTTGGCGCTTTCTTATTGGTGATCGTTGGCGCTTTCTTGGTGGCGGTCGTTGGCGCTGTCTTAGTGGCCGTCTTTGGTGCTTTCCTATTGGCAATCATTGGCGCTGTCTTAGTGGCGATCGTTTGTGCTTTCTTAGTCGAGATCGTTGGCGCTGTCTTACTGGCGCTCGTTGGTGCTTACCTAGTGGCGGTCGTTGGCGTTGTCCTTAGTGGCGATCGTTGGTGCTTTCCTAGTAGCCGTCGTTGGCGCTGGCTTAGTGGCGATCATTGGCCCTTTCTTAGTGTCGGTCGTTGGCGTTGCCCTTCGTGGCGATCGTTGGTGCTTTCCTAGTGGCGATCGTTGGCGCTTTCTTAGTGGCGGTCGTTGACGTTGCCCTTAGTGGCGATCGTTGGTGCTTTCCTAGTGGCGATTGTTGGCGCTTTCTTAGTCAAGATCGTTGGCGCTGTCTTACTGGTGGTCGTTAGTGCTTTCCTAGTGGCTGTCGTTGGCGTTGCCCTTAGTGGCGATCGTTGGTGCTTTCTTAGTGGCGATCGTTGGCTCTGTCTTAGTAGCGATCGTTGGCGCTTTCTTAGTGTCGGTCGTTGGCGCTGTCTTAGTGGAGATCGTTGGTACTTTCTTAGTGGCGGGCTTGGGCGCTTCCCTAGTGGCGTTCGTTGGCGTTGCTTTTAGTAGCGATCGTTGGTGCTTTCCTAGTGGCGATTGTTGGTGCTTTCCTAGTGGCGATCGTTGGCATTGCCCTTAGTGGCGATTGTTGGTGCTTTCTTAGTCAAGATCGTTGGCGCTATCTTACTGGTGGTCGTTGGTGCTTTCCTAGTGGCGATCGTTGGCGCTGTCTTAGTGACGATCGTTGGCGCTGTCTTAGCGGCGATCGTTGGTGCTTTGCTAGTGGCGATCGTTAGCATTGTCTTATTGGTAATCGTTGGCGCTTTCTTGGTGGCGATTTCAATTCAATTCAATTTCAATTTTATTATTCATAATACAATAGTTTACAATGATTATATGTTTCTGCGAAGCCGAAAGGCTTTTCTGCAGAAGGTTATGTTTCAATTGTTGACAGTTTTGTTAGCTTAGATTAAGATAAATTATAAATTTATATTTTAACAGATGAAAGACAAATTAATACTTCTTATGAAAAGTTAATTGTGTTTAAAATATATCAGTTCAATTCAAAAATTTAAGATTACAGTAACAATTAAACATTTTCACATTCAAGTTATACTTCAGTTCTTGCATTCAGAAAATAATTTTTTATACAATTCTTTCTAGTTTTGAGATTTTGTATATTTCTTATTTCATGAGGAAGCGCGTTAAGTATCTCAGGCACACTGCATTTTAATTGTCTTCTGCCGTAATTATTGTGAAAACGAGGTTCATTAAGCATATTTTGGGCACGTCTTCTTGTATGAATTCCATGGTCAATTGGGCTTATAAATCGTCTATCGTCGTAGTACTCCAATATAAGAGTCATCTTAAAGATGTCTTTAATTTTAAGGGCTCTGAAGTTGTCATGTTCACTGTTTGCGCGAGTAGATGTATTTATCCGTTTGAGTGCTGCGTTTTGTAATTTTTGAAGTTTTTTTAAATGCGTTGCCGAAGCGTTGCCCCATGCGAGTATTCCATACCTCAGTCTGGATTCCACTAATGCATAGTACACTTGTTTTAATACATCGCTTGTGGCATGGTACTTTAAGTGGGTCAGCGCGTAAAGTGTCTTTCTCAAGGTAATGCGTAACTCCTCAGTATGCAGATTCCATATAAAATTGCTGTCTATTATGACTCCTAGGTACCTGTAGCTATCCACTATCGCTATAGGGCAGCTAGCTGAAGAACTGCAGGAATTATTCCTGAAGTAGATTTGTTGCTGGGTTACTGCAAACTGCGGGTTTCTAATATGCATCATTTTGGTCTTTGATGCATTAATAGTTAGGCCCTGATCATGACACCATTTAGCTGCATTGTCAAATTCTTCTTGCATTATTGTTGTTGCTGCCTCCAGGGATCTATGGCACACTACAATTGCTGTATCGTCCGCATATGCAAAAGGTTTGGCTCTCTTAAAGGTGCGAAGAAGCTCATTGGCATATAGGATGAAAAGAATTGGCCCCAATTTCGATCCTTGTGGAACTCCGTAGGGTGCGTCTTCTTTATCACTATAGGTTTCACTGATCTTTATACAGTAAAACCGATTGTGCAGGTAGTCCTTTAGCCAGTCTGCCATCAGTCCTCGTATTCCAATACGTTCAAGAGCTTCAATTAGCTTAGTATGATTAAGCGTATCAAAAGCTTTACTGAAGTCCATAAAAACTATCAGTACGTGATAGCTCTTGTCCAGGTTTTCGTTAATATAGTTAGCAAATTCGGCAAGTAGTTTATCTGTGCTCTTCGCTTTTTGAAAGCCATACTGACTTTCGTGTATGAGGGAATGTTTTTCCATGAAGTTTTGCAATCTTTTAACTACAACTTCTTCCAGACACTTTTCTACAACAGGTAGTATTGAAATCGGTCTGTAATTATTCAGTTGGCTCTTGTGTCCTCCTTTATATATTGGTCTGACAACTGCTGTTTTTAAAGTTTCTGGTACTTTTGCTTGTGTTATACTTAAATTAACTAGTTTGCACAAGATTGGAGCAAAGGTTGTAACATGTTTTTTTATGTCAATTGCCCTAATTCCATCGATACCAGGTGACTTGGTTTCGCCAAGCAGATTAATTGCATTTATTATTTCCGATATATCGCTTTCTTGGAAAAAAATGGAATTATCTATTCTTCTGTTTGAGTGTATCGAGGTAATCGCGTCGCAATGATGTGTGATGTTTACAATTTGCTCTTTGAAATTTTTTGCAAATTCATTGGTAAGATTGCTCAAACACATTTGACCATTGAAGTTCTTAATGATTGTATCATCTAAACTAGGCTTTTTTCTCCCCAGAATTTCATTAACTAAACTCCATGTCTTGCGTGGGTCTAGTCTAGCTTCGTTGAACTTGTTTTTGTAATAAGCAGATTTTTGTAATATAATCTCTTTATTAAGTTTGTTACGAAACGTCTTGTAGTCCAACTCATAACGCCTATTCAATCTGTTGTTCTTCCATTTTTTATACAGTTCATCTCTTTTTTTGCATTTGACTTTTAACTCTGTAGTCATCCAAGGGTTCTTTTTTCTTTTGTTAATTACTGTTTTAACACATGTTGACTCATCGTAGATGTTTTTCATTTTTTTTACGAGTTTTCCATATAGAGAATCAGCATCATTTTCGGCAATTACATCATTCCAGTCTGCTCCGGAAATTAGCTCATCTACTTTGGCATTACAAATATGCTCCTTACCATTTCGTTGTTCTTTTTCTTTTGATTCATGCGAACTTGTAAAATAAAGGGTCGGGTAATGGTCCGTAATGCAGCTTTCAATCACCGCAGAGTTTATTTTTGGGTTCGCCGTATTGGATAAGATATGATCAATGATCGTTCTTGTTCCAGTTTTTGGATCTATTCTTGTAAACTCTGTTATGACATTTATGAAACCTAATGAGGCCAGCAATTCCAAGTATTCTTTTACACCATATAGGTCTGGGTCTTTCACATTTATGTTTACGTCGCCCATTATTATGATTTCGTTCTTTTTTCCCATAGGTGCAATTTTGTTTTTAAATTCTTCAATAAATGCTTTTTTACTAAAACCTGGTGGTCTGTATAATCCGAAAACATATTTGTATGCATTTTTCTCCTCGATGCGAATTAGAATGTTTTCGTAAGATGAGCTTCCAGACGTAAGACGTTCATACTTAACATCATTTCGAATTAACATTAAAATTCCACCACCTCTGCGTTTATCTCTATTCAGGAATTCACATTGAAATCCATTCAGTCTATAGAATCCCTCTTCTTCTTTGTCTATGTTCGTCTCGACTAAAACAATAACATTTAATACATGCACCATATGACTTATGTTCAAACAGAAATGATTCCAATTTTTGCGCAATGATCTTATGTTGAAACTAAAGTAACAACAAATATTTTTTTCTAATTCGTTTACATTGACGCTGGTAAAACCATTTATTACCCTACAATTCAAATCCACATATAATTCATTATTTCTATTTGTTTTCTCCATTCTCATGTTTAAATACAGTTGTGTTTCTTTTTGTTTATAAACACAGTGATTTCATTATTGTGTGCGTGTTATTTTCATCACATCGTTTACGGTACTTATTAGAATTGGCTGAGCACTCTCGTTTTGCCTAGCGAAAATTCTTCCCGCATTCTCCCAGACAAATCTCCAGTTTTCTTGTTTTGCTCTCTCTTTTGCCATCCACATCAATTTTTTGTTGTGTCTCGTCAGCTGATTATTGACGTAAACCGTAGCATCAGGCAGAGTTGCAATCGCTCTTGGGCAATTCGTGGTGTTCTTTATTATCGCTTTTAATTTAATGGATCTAGTTGAACGAGTCTGTTTAACAAATTTTGATTTGTTTATGCTTGATGCAAAAGTTGCTATTATGCACGATTTGTCTTTATTCTTTGTATTTGTTCGATAAATATCGGTGATATCAGTGTCTTTTATTTCGTGATTAATTGAATTTCCTATGCATTTTATAATGTCCAATAAATCTTCTTGTGGAGTTGGGGGAATGTTTTTAATTTCAATATTGTTTTTTATCAAGTGCTGCTCCAGTGTGTTGATCTGTGCTTGCATGTTTTCTATTATTGTGTCCTTTTGCTTATTGCATTCTTTAAGATCATTTAGCTCCTTGTTTATGTTTTCGATGAGGTCATTGTTCTTTTTCATGTGTGTGTTGAGTTCATCGTACTTGGCCGCTAGAAATTCACAGCTTGCAGCAATTTCTCTAATTTCTCCTCTCATCAAGCGGATTTCGGCTAGTAACGATGGGTTGTTCTCGACTGAGATGTTATCAGCTGTTTTTTCAGGGGTGCTGTGTGCTCGTATTCTTTTAGCGGGTTGAGCCTGCTCTGCATGTGGCGTAGTTACTACCACATTGCTAACTGTGGCTGTCGTTACCACGTCTCCACTGTTCCTACATGCTTGGCACTTCCACATCGTTGGCGCTTTCTTAGTGACGATCGTTGGCGCTTTCTTGGTGGCGATCAGTGGCGTTGCCCTTAGTGGCGATCGTTGGTGCTTTCCTAGTGGCGATCGTTAGCATTGTCTTATTGGTGATCGTTGGCGCTTTCTTGGTGGCGGTCGTTGCCGCTTTCTCAGTGGCGATCGTTGGCGTTGCCCTTAGCGGCGATCGTTGGCGCTGTCTTAGTAGCGATCGTTGGCGCTTTCTTAGTGTCGGTCGTTGGCGCTGTCTCAGTGGCGATCGTTGGCGCTGTCTTAGTGGCGATCGTTGGCGCTGTCTTAGTGGCGATAGATGGTGCTCTTAGTGGCGTTCATTGACACAGATTTTTCACTTCGGAATCGAAAAAAGCTTCAAGTGACCCCAGATCAGTCAAAGCCCTTCTTCTCGTAAAAAGAGTAAAAAAACTTTAAGAGTAGTGACTAGATGAAGTGACTCTTGAAGAATAGGCTACTAGGCAAAATTTAACAGGGTGCCACTACATCATCCGTCGTTAAAGGCGTCGAGCAGTGAG
The DNA here is from genome assembly GCA_955652365.1 of Eristalinus aeneus. Classification (NCBI taxonomy): domain Eukaryota; kingdom Metazoa; phylum Arthropoda; class Insecta; order Diptera; family Syrphidae; genus Eristalinus; species Eristalinus aeneus. The sequence continues at coordinate 94,797,847 of OY019131.1, forward strand.
TCAATTGTAATAGCAGAGAGAGAAGACTAACAAGCAGCCATTGCTCACTCCCAACATCAGATACACATCACAGGCCTCAGCAATTGTTTCTGTCGACGGCAACGTAGCCTTAGAGATGAAAAGGAGAAGGAAATCATTTGTCAGTGAGCTGTGTAGTCCCACAGAAAACGTAGAAGAGTTTCGCCGTTTCTATACTTCCAAGGAGGAAGATCCAAACCACGTGCACTGAGCTGGAAAATGTTTTCTTAGGAGGAGCTCATAAGTCCTTTCATCTGCTGTGCCTCCTGAACCAGTTTAAGCTACCTACTACGCTCACAATTCCAGCCTTCACCTCTCTGGTGTACAAAGCTCGACTGTCTGCTCCGTAGATATGTGCTGGAATGACCTGAATTTTCTTTGCAATCATAGCCGTCTGCTGCCTGACTGCAGCAGTGTTTCTATCGAGTTGAAGCCCGTGCTGCTTCACATGTCAAAAAATACGTTTACCTTGGTCACCACTTTAATGTGACGCAGGAAACAACTTGTGCGAAATTCCTGCAATCGTTTCCCATTTCCCTGAAGGTCCTCCATCTCTCAATTCGCCCAAGACACACCTCCTCCTCCACCCTAAGTAAGAACATGATTTTCCTCTCACACTCGGCATCGTCTAATTGCCACCTAGCTCCTGGGCAAACCGCCGCGTGTAACCCTAACAAAGGAACACCGCATTTCGCTCACGGAAATGAGCTTTTATCAAATTTATTCCGATTCCGTCGCGTGGATATCATATGCGCTTATCCTGCCCCGTCAACACCCCATCACAAGGATATCTCTTACACATCTTCCATTCCCCCGACGACCCCGCAGCACCTCGTCTAACGATTCACACAAGGCGCACGAAGAGCAGTGCGGCTGCGGCTGCGGCAGCTCTGGCGAAAGACAGACGTGATCGGAAGCCGGAACCAGCCAGTCAACATCCAATTGCACTCGACAAAGCCCCTGTAGAAGCGCGCTCCCTTCCCCCGTCCCCGCCATTACCACAATATGAAGTTGTGCGGAAGCCACTGCCAAAACCCGTCCGAAAAAGCAGCCAACGGCAACCGCAGAGCTCGCATTTTGAATTCCAAACAGATTTTCTGCTGATTGTGGGGGTGGGGGCTGAGAAATTACGTTACACTTGCGTCGCATGCACCACAAACAAGACCGAAGCGTCTTCAAGGACCTCACCAAAACAACACGACTCGAATGAAAAAATATTTATGAGTCTATCGCGTCACGAGAAGTGGTGGGGTAGTCCTCGGGCGACGCAAGTCAGCTGAGGAACGGAAAAATAGCTTCGAATTGATTACATTATGCTAAGGACTCGGCGGCACTCGTCGCCGTCTGCCTCGAAGCGCGCGATGATGTAAATTGAAAATTAAATTGAATTGCATTCTATGCGCACACCCAGAATGGTTCCCGGAGGGGAGGCGGAATCCGGGGGAAACTCTGCGGAAAACCGAGGGCGGCAGGATCTCCTCTGTTTCGCAACAAACAACAAGCCAATCATACAAATCAATTTAATTGTAATTCAATTTGGCTCGCAGAGAACGGGGTGTCGTGTCGTCTAGCTGCGCGCCTTCTCGGGCATGCGAGTGAATTGGGGTACGACTCGTTATCTGCTTGTCACGGTCGGGTGGACACTAAGATGGCGCTTGTCGTCACCGCCGTCGTCGAATGGAAATTTGATTATTTCGTTGTGCGCGGCAGCGGCGAGTGGTGAACGATTGCCGGCTTAATGATGATTTAATTTCGCGGATGTTTCGCGACAGAGCGATGGGGCGACAACGCAGTGTTTGCTGCCGACGAGTGACATTTTTAATTGTGTCCTGGTGATTAATTTGATTACGGAATGAGGAGCGCTTCGTTTGAGGAGATTTCTAAGATTTACTCTTTACCACGGAGGGGGGGAGGTGTCACGTTCGAGAGCGAGACAAAGTTCCAAGGGTGCTCGTGGAAGTGAAAGAAGGCTCTGAAGTAACTTGTGCAAAAATTGCATACTTTTAGGCGCCAGTTTGTGTAATTGTGGAATTTATTGCTGTTTTGACTAGACGATTCCTAGCTTCTGAACGAATTTGATGGGCTTCACGAAGGCTTCTCGACCTAGAAAGCTTCGGACTGGTGCCGTGAAGGACATGCGCTTCATTCAAATTGAAGTGAAATTCTAGAGCAGCTTGGGGACCTTCTACAACGGATTCAAGACAAAGACAAAGACGAAGACGAAGACGAAGACGAAGACGAAGACGAAGACGAAGACGAAGACGAAGACGAAGACGAAGACGAAGACGAAGACGAAGACGAAGACGAAGACGAAGACGAAGACGAAGACGAAGACGAAGATGAAGACGAAGACGAAGAATTCAATTCAATTCAATTCAATTCAATTTCAATTTTATTATTCATAATACAATAGTTTACAATGATTATATGTTTCTGCGAAGCCGAAAGGCTTTTCTGCAGAAGGTTATGTTTCAATTGTTGACAGTTTTGTTAGCTTAGATTAAGATAAATTATAAATTTATATTTTAACAGATGAAAGACAAATTAATACTTCTTATGAAAAGTTAATTGTGTTTAAAATATATCAGTTCAATTCAAAAATTTAAGATTACAGTAACAATTAAACATTTTCACATTCAAGTTATACTTCAGTTCTTGCATTCAGAAAATAATTTTTTATATAATTCTTTCTAGTTTTGAGATTTTGTATATTTCTTATTTCATGAGGAAGCGCGTTAAGTATCTCAGGCACACTGCATTTTAATTGTCTTCTGCCGTAATTATTGTGAAAACGAGGTTCATTAAGCATATTTTGGGCACGTCTTCTTGTATGAATTCCATGGTCAATTGGGCTTATAAATCGTCTATCGTCGTAGTACTCCAATATAAGAGTCATCTTAAAGATGTCTTTAATTTGAAGGGCTCTGAAGTTGTCATGTTCACTGTTTGCGCGAGTAGATGTATTTATCCGTTTGAGTGCTGCGTTTTGTAATTTTTGAAGTTTTTTTTAAATGCGTTGCCGAAGCGTTGCCCCATGCGAGTATTCCATACCTCAGTTTGGATTCCACTAATGCATAGTACACTTGTTTTAATACATCGCTTGTGGCATGGTACTTTAAGTGGGTCAGCGCGTAAAGTGTCTTTCTCAAGGTAATGCGTAACTCCTCAGTATGCAGATTCCATATAAAATTGCTGTCTATTATGACTCCTAGGTACCTGTAGCTTTCCACTATCGCTATAGGGCAGCTAGCTGAAGTACTGCAGGAATTATTCCTGAAGTAGATTTGTTGCTGGGTTACTACAAACTGCGGGTTTCTAATATGCATCATTTTGGTCTTTGATGCATTAATAGTTAGGCCCTGATCATGACACCATTTAGCTGCATTGTCAAATTCTTCTTGCATTATTGTTGTTGCTGCCTCCAGGGATCTTTGGCACACTACAATTGCTATATCGTCCGCATATGCAAAAGGTTTGGCTCTCTTAAAGGTGCGAAGAAGCTCATTGGCATATAGGATGAAAAGAATTGGCCCCAATTTCGATCCTTGTGGAACTCCGTAGGGTGCGTCTTCTTTATCACTATAGGTTTCACTGATCTTTATACAGTAAAACCGATTGTGCAGGTAGTCCTTTAGCCAATCTGCCATCAGTCCTCGTATTCCAATACGTTCAAGAGCTTCAATTAGCTTAGTATGATTAAGCGTATCAAAAGCTTTACTGAAGTCCATAAAAACTATCAGTACGTGATAGCTCTTGTCCAGGTTTTCGTTAATATAGTTAGCAAATTCGGCAAGTAGTTTACCTGTGCTCTTCGCTTTGTGAAAGCCATACTGACTTTCGTGTATGAGGGAATGTTTTTCCATGAAGTTTTGCAATCTTTTAACTACAACTTCTTCCAGACACTTTTCTACAACAGGTAGTATTGAAATCGGTCTGTAATTATTCAGTTGGCTCTTGTGTCCTCCTTTATATATTGGTCTGACAACTGCTGTTTTTAAAGTTTCTGGTACTTTTGCTTGTGTTATACTTAAATTAACTAGTTTGCACAAGATTGGAGCAAAGGTTGTAACATGTTTTTTTTATGTCAATTGCCCTAATTCCATCGATACCAGGTGACTTGGTTTCGCCAAGCAGATTAATTGCATTTATTATTTCCGATATATCGCTTTCTTGGAAAAAAATGGAATTATCTATTCTTCTGTTTGAGTGTATCGAGGTAATCGCGTCGCAATGATGTGTGATGTTTACAATTTGCTCTTTGAAATTTTTTGCAAATTCATTGGTAAGATTGCTCAAACACATTTGACCATTGAAGTTCTTAATGATTGTATCATCTACACTAGGTTTTTTTCTCCCCAGAATTTCATTAACTAAACTCCATGTCTTGCGTGGGTCTAGTCTAGCTTCGTTGAACTTGTTTTTGTAATAAGCAGATTTTTGTAATATAATCTCTTTATTAAGTTTGTTACGAAACGTCTTGTAGTCCAACTCATAACGCCTATTCAATCTGTTGTTCTTCCATTTTTTATACAGTTCATCTCTTTTTTTGCATTTGACTTTTAACTCTGTAGTCATCCAAGGGTTCTTTTTTTTTTTTGTTAATTACTGTTTTAACACATGTTGACTCATCGTAGATGTTTTTCATTTTTTTTTACGAGTTTTCCATATAGAGAATCAGCATCATTTTCGGCAATTACATCATTCCAGTCTTCTCCGGAAATTAGCTCATCTACTTTGGCATTACAAATATGCTCCTTACCATTTCGTTGTTCTTTTTCTTTTGATTCATGCGAACTTGTAAAATAAAGGGTCGGGTAATGGTCCGTAATGCAGCTTTCAATCACCGCAGAGTTTATTTTTGGGTTCGCCGTATTGGATAAGATATGATCAATGATCGTTCTTGTTCCAGTTTTTGGATCTATTCTTGTAAACTCTGTTATGACATTTATGAAACCTAATGAGGCCAGCAATTCCAAGTATTCTTTTACACCATATAGGTCTGGGTCTTTCACATTTATGTTTACGTCGCCCATTATTATGATTTCGTTCTTTTTTCCCATAGGTGCAATTTTGTTTTTAAATTCTTCAATAAATGCTCTTTTACTAAGACATGGTGGTCTGTATAATCCGAAAACATATTTGTATGCATTTTTCTCCTCGATGCGAATTAGAATGTTTTCGTAAGATGAGCTTTCAGACGTAAGACGTTCATACTTAACATCATTTCGAATTAACATTAAAATTCCACCACCTCTGCGTTTATCTCTATTCAGGAACTCACATTGAAATCCATTCAGTCTATAGAATCCCTCTTCTTCTTTGTCTATGTTCGTCTCGACTAAAACAATAACATTTAATACATGCACCATATGACTTATGTTCAAACAGAAATCATTCCAATTTTTGCGCAATGATCTTATGTTGAAACTAAAGTAACAACAAATATTTTTTTCTAATTCGTTTACATTGACGCTGGTAAAACCATTTATTACCCTACAATTCAAATCCACATATAATTCATTATTTCTATTTGTTTTCTCCATTCTCATGTTTAAATACAGTTGTGTTTCTTTTTGTTTATAAACACAGTGATTTCATTATTGTGTGCGTGTTATTTTCATCACATCGTTTACGGTACTTATTAGAATTGGCTGAGCACTCTCGTTTTGCCTAGCGAAAATTCTTCCCGCATTCTCCCAGACAAATCTCCAGTTTTCTTGTTTTGCTCTCTCTTTTGCCATCCACATCAATTTTTTGTTGTGTCTCTTCAGCTGATTATTGACGTAAACCGTAGCATCAGGCAGAGTTGCAATCGCTCTTGGGCAATTCGTGGTGTTCTTTATTATCGCTTTTAATTTAATGGGTCTAGTTGAACGAGTCTGTTTAACAAATTTTGATTTGTTTATGCTTGATGCAAAAGTTGCTATTATGCACGATTTGTCTTTATTCTTTGTATTTGTTCGATAAATATCGGTGATATCAGTGTCTTTTATTTCGTGATTAATTGAATTTCCTATACATTTTATAATGTCCAATAAATCTTCTTGTGGAGTTGGGGGAATGTTTTTAATTTCAATATTGTTTTTTATCAAGTGCTGCTCCAGTGTGTTGATCTGTGCTTGCATGTTTTCTATTATTGTGTCCTTTTGCTTATTGCATTCTTTGAGATCATTTAGCTCCTTGTTTATGTTAAAGATGAGGTCATTGTTCTTTTTCATGTGTGTGTTGAGTTCATCGTACTTGGCCGCTAGAAATTCACAGCTTGCAGCAATTTCTCTAATTTCTCCTCTCATCAAGCGGATTTCGGCTAGTAACGATGGGCTGTTCTCGACTGAGATGTTATCAGCTGTTTTTTCAGGGGTGCTGTGTGCTCGTATTCTTTTAGCGGGTTGAGCCTGCTCTGCATGTGGCGTAGTTACTACCACATTGCTAACTGTGGCTGTCGTTACCATGTCTCCACTGTTCCTACAGGCTTGGCACTTCCACATATCTCTTCTTGTACCCATGGTTCTCCAAGATTTTTCTGTAACCGTAGTACACTCAAAGTGCAATTTGCGTTTACATAAAGAGCAAACAGCAAAGTCTCCATTGGAGGGGAGGTTGTCATCACACCGACCACACACATACATTGCTAAATAATTTCAATTAGGCGTTAATATTACTGAAGTTTTAGAATTGAAAAATTTAAAATATGTTGCTATTAATTCAATGATGATGACAGATTTCCGTTTCAGACTGTATGATGATGATGGTTAGACCGTTGGTGATGAATTTTAATTGCATGCCTTGAAGTAAGAAGACGCCACCATGTCGAAAAAGAAAATGAGGTGCATCTCTGCTCTGCTCCATTGTCCACATTTCACCGCCGAATTTATGAATCCAGACTTGAATTGTTGACCAACCATCTTCAGAAGGGAATAATTGTTTCGAAAACCTACTCAAACTCATCACCATCTTCAGAAGGGAATAACTGTTTTGAAAACCTACTCAAACTCATCACTGATCGGCAGTGTTTTGCAGGCACTTGGGCAACTGGATCAACAGTTTGTATGACTAAGCTCTTCCGTCATTATGTTCACTTCTATTCGCGTTTCATTTCTGCCACCGCGCACCAGTTCATACAAAATATTTTTTGGGTCGTTCTATACATGTGCTCAATAACTGCCCGTGATGGAGGGACGTAACCCACAATTCAGGCAATTGACTAAAAGGTCTACACGAGACTGCTTCTGCAATTGGCAACCACCTCGGTAACCCATCAGCAGCTGCGGCAGTCCCAATCTTTTGGACATTTCTGTCAATCTTAATTTCTGGATGTACCATGGTATGATCGATGGTTGTGCTGCAGTTGTGAATTTCGGGAATCTTTCTCAAGTCCGTCTGATAACCCTTTTTGCCGGTGTTGTGCATTATTCCTGCCTCTGCTATCAACTGATGCATGATAACGTGCACTAAGACCCAACTGCATCTAAGTAGGCGTCACCAGTTGCAAATTGACAAGGGGACATGCAGCACTTTTCTAAGACGTTGCCCAGTCCGTGTTCGTTTTCGGATGCTTTCTAACAAAAAGTTTGTTGCTGGAGTAATAATCCCGTGTTCATACGTTCCTTCAGCTTGGAACCGTTGATCATGATTTTATGTAATTGGTAGGCTGTGTTTCAGGCATTACTGGCTTCACTATTTGTCGGCTTCGTCTTTGCGGATAACAGCCTTGAGGGCAGCTTCTGCATTTCCGTGAGTGATCTACCTCTCTCCTAACATTTTACAGGGGATGACCTCCCTTGTGATTTTCCGTTCTTTGTTAAGGAACACACCCTCTCACTCTTCTATGCGATCATCTTCCGTTCGTTGGTTCATTTCCCTCTGTAGTTGACTACTTGCTGCACGATATCTACTTAAACTCTGTTCTGAGGCCCAATTTTAAACCTCATGGCGGACACTGTCCCAAACCTCATCTCAAGCCCTATGCTTTAAAAATTGGTGAACTTTACGCGTCCCCCGTTCCTGACCCCCATCTTGGTCCTAATCTCGGTCCCCATCTCGGTCTCCAACTCGGTTCCCATTTCGGTCCCCATCTCGGTCCCGATCTTGGTCCCCATCTCGGTCCCCATCTCGGTCCCCATCTAGGTCCCCATCTCGGTCCCCATCTCGGTCCCCATCTCGGTCCCCATCTTGGTCCCCATCTCGGTCCCCATCTCGGTCCCCATCTCGGTCCCCATCTCGGTCTACATCTCGGTCCCCATATCGGTTCCCATCTCGGTCCCCATCTCGGTCCCCATCTTGGTCCCCATCTCGGTCCCCATCTCGTACCCCATCTCGGTCCCCATCTCGGTCCCCATCTCGGTCCCCATCTTGGTCCCCATCTCGGTCCCCAACTCAGTTCCCATCTCGGTCCCCATCTCGGTCCCCATCTCGGTCTACATCTCGGTCCCCATATCGGTTCCCATCTCGGTCCCCATCTTGGTCCCCATCTTGGTCCCCATCTCGGTCCCCATCTCGATCCCCATCTCGGTCCCCACCTCGATGTCCATCTTGGTCCCCATCTCGGTACCCATATATGTAGGTTCCCATCTCGATCACCATCTTGGTCCTCGTCTCGTTCCTAATCTCGGTCCCCATCTCGGTCTCCAACTCGGTTCCCATTTCGGTCCCCATCTCGGTCCCGATCTTGGTCCCCATCTCGGTCCCCATCTAGGTCCCCATCTCGGTCCCCATCTCGGTCCCCATCTCGGTCCCCATCTTGGTCCCCATCTCGGTCCCCATCTCGGTCCCCATCTCGGTCTACATCTCGGTCCCCATATCGGTTCCCATCTCGGTCCCCATCTCGGTCCCCATCTTGGTCCCCATCTCGGTCCCCATCTCGGTCCCCATCTCGGTCTACATCTCGGTCCCCATATCGGTTCCCATCTCGGTCCCCATCTCGGTCCCCATCTTGGTCCCCATCTCGGTCCCCATCTTGGTCCCCATCTCGGTACCCAACTCAGTTCCCATCTCGGTCCCCATCTCGGTCCCCATCTCGGTCCCCATCTCGGTCCCCATCTCGGTCTACATCTCGGTCCCCATATCGGTTCCCATCTCGGTCCCCATCTCGGTCCCCATCTTGGTCCCCATCTCGGTCCCCATCTCGATCCCCATCTCGGTCCCCACCTCGATGTCCATCTTGGTCCCCATCTCGGTACCCATATATGTAGGTTCCCATCTCGATCACCATCTTGGTCCTCGTCTCGTTCCAAATCTCGGTCCTCATCTCAGTTCCCATCTCGGTCCCTATCTCAGTCCTTGAGTCGCTTGAACTCCTACTTAAACCTCATTTCGGTTCCAAGATATTCACGATTCCACGCATCTTTTGAGCTCAGGTGCGCATATAATTTGTGTTGGGGCTGCTTCTTTTCCGCGGAGCTCCTTCCAAACGACAGTCAGAAGGGCTATCCCTTAACATTCTAATTTTTTTCAATTTCTGCCCGATTTCGGCTCTTTTCTGACTGAAGCAGACGCCTTGACATCTCCCGGTCTGCTGCCTCTCCAACGACCCACCGCCAGTGTTGCCATCCGCTTGTCATAAAGCGGCTCTTTGCAAAAACGATTCCAACTCGTACAAAGTTGCGTTCAAACATTTATTCCCTCGCCCCTACCGCATCCCTCCTGCATGCCCAATTTTTATTGCCGCCATTTGCCATTCCCTCTGTGAACGCTTTCAATAAACAGCTTTATTAGAGGGCCTAGTCCGCGTGCGTTGGGTGCCCGGAGAAGAATCACCACTAACTGCCAGCAGGCGTCCCGCAATTCGTTGCCATACCCACGACGCCACCTCTCCCTCCGGCGAATGGTAGTTACTTTGCTAATATTCAGGCCATCTAGCGTTGAGTGCACGTAGCCACTGCTACTGTTGCTGCTGCTGCGCCTATATACGGCCCGCGAAGGGAATTTTAAAACCCCGTCCTTCATCCCACAGACCTGCAGCCTGCGCCGATGGCTCCTTTTCCACAGACCCCGGCTGCAAACGATGCCGTTCTTATTTTTTGTGTCTTTTATCGAGTCCCAAATGTTGTGGTTATGGCCCATTTCGGGATCGTTGCCATCGGCGTCGGTGGGTGGGGGGGGGTGCTGCCCCTCCGCCTTCGCCTCTGCCAGCCACTGCCGCAGGAGCTCGGTTCTGCCGCTCATATGTTTTACCCCTCCCTCGGGCGCCCGTGTGCCTTGTGTGTGTGGGTTTGTGTATTAGCGGTTCGTAAATTTGAATTTAATAAAACTCAAGGAACAGCGACGCGGCGTCGAACGGAGGAGAATATGAAACAATATCCAGCACACACACACATACACACATCACACACTGGCGCGCACAGCAGGCAGTCAGGCGGCCCATGTGCCTATTTCTGGGGCGTATTGCGGGCTAACTAGGCCGGAGGCAAGGATGCTGTGGCTGGTGCTGTGGCTTCTGCTTGTCGCTGCCGTTCCTGGCGGCTGGTGATGCTCGTGCTGGTGCTGATTCTGCGGAGTTGCTTTTTGGCCCACATGTGGCACATTGGTGTTTATTGATTAAATTTTCCGCCACATGAAACCTTCCCAGCGGAGTTGAGGCGATACGCTTGAGGTGGGGGAAACCCTGCGGGGCTGGGGGGTGGCATAAGTGAGTTTGAATGTGTGACGATGTGGTTTATTGACGGAGTCCTGGAAAGATCGTAAACATTCTGCGGTGGTTTTGATTAAATCAATTACGATACTGTTTTCGGCTGTTGTGCGGAACGGAGGGGAGGGGGCGGAACGATTTTTTTGCTTTCCGTTTGATGGATTTATCGCTGATGGTTAAGGGTTTTCCTTTTCGGCAAGATGTTCTTTGAATGAGGTGCGAGGGAGAGGGCGTGGAGGCGGGGACTCCTAATTAGCCGCATAACCTTGAAATTGGTTAACTCAATATTTGCTTTCGTGGAATGCGGTTGAGAGTTAGGAGGTTAGAGGGGGCTCTCTTGGCAATGGCGTTTCCTAAGCAATAAAGAGAGCTTGTCAAATTTTCTGTTCAACGATGAATGCAGTTTGGAAATTCATCATGTGGCAGGTTGTCATTGTCTGTTCATCATCCTTCGGCTTCGTTGCTAGTCGCTTGGAACACAACGGTCGGAGAGGAGATTTTGGTCCAAGTTCTTGATTCACTGCACATCTGTCTCCTTCAGTTGGCGAGAAACTGATTTCAAAGCAATTGTGTTCAAGGAAGGGAATTCCCTGACTTACAGATCACTTCGCAGGTCCCGGGACATATAGGGGCGCCACAAAAATGATTAATTTATCTTTTGGTTAGTGGCGCCCCCTACATGTCCTGGGACTAATTGAGTGATGTGTTTCATTGAGCAAGTTCCATTCCAGGACTGAGGAACTGACAACTTTTCAGCATAGCTTTCCTACTGAGTCGCTCACAAAACAACAGAATGCAGATTATACTTGGAAAAGTACCCAACTTTCGGCGTTTGTTGTCAGCAATAAACTGTTGGTCCCCTCTCCTCACAAGAGGTGCTCTCCCAACAAGGTGCTGAAGAAGCTAGCCTCTGGTCTCATTAGGTAGGCGTAATCCTTTCAAAACTGAAGAGATTTGAAAAATTCCTCAACTGGCTACATTTTCCCTTTGGTCTATTTTTTCCTTTTGAGCGTCTCTCGTACATTGAGTGAGAAAACAATGAAAGGGAGCATCTGGATGGAGCACCACTGCCACCGGAAAAAGGCAACATATCACGGAGCCAACTCATTCTGGGGAGTGAGCCTCAGAAGTGAAGGTTGGGCTCAGGTATGGTGTCTTCGCTAGTTGGAAATCGTTCTCAAATAAAACATTCAAGTGGCTACTACCGCAGCCCATTCTATCATCATCAGTTATCACCACCTTGATGATGGTCTCGGGCCACTGCTTGAACGATGTTGGCTTAGAGCTTGACTCGGTTAATTTGTTACTTTTACAGATTCATCGTGGAACTTTATAGGAAGAGCGGCGGCATGCGTCTCAATCAATTCATCTTTGGATACCACTTTTAAGGAATCTGGGCCATGTAAGGGGGATTGGACACCACTGCTAAGGCCCATCTTCGAATTCGGGCTGTTGATACAACGCAACAGAGGACAGCCTAAGCAAATAAGGAGAAGAGTCTCAACTAACTTAGAGGAAGCAACTGGAGGCTATGAGCCGGTGCTAGTGTTGCTTTTTACGCAGAGACGTCAAACAATGATCTGCGGAATATGGCGCCATCCTTGGACCAATTTACTTCGAATTTACGGCTGAAAACAATGTTCTGCTCAACGAGGGCCGTCACAGAGTTGTGTTTGTTGACTTTTTTTTATCCGGAAGTCAAGAAATTAAGCTGAACTACTTTAGTTTCATGCAGGATGGTGCGCCTTGCGGCACAGTCGGTCTTTTGTGTACCGTATCGTGGTCTCACTCCTCTTGGCGAGAGGAGTGAGACCACGATGCGGTGCACAAAAGACCGACTCCTCTCGCCAAGAGGAGTGAGATCACGATGCGGTGCACAAAAGACCGACTCCTCTCGCCAAGAGGAGTGAGACCACGATACGGTACACAAAAGACCGACTGTGCCGCAAGGCAAGGCAAGTGACAATCTGGCGACAGAAGTTTGACCAAATTTTGTGGAAATCAGGGGAGGCTCGACGTAAGACTTCTTCTTCTCCTTCTTCATGTCGCACTACAGTCCGGGGTGGAACTGAACCTCAACCAGCATTATGTCTAGCCAGCTGCTTCCAATGCCGCACACCAAGTTGGTTGAGGGCCTTCATCACTAGTGCGCCGCGTCTCAGCCCAGGCCACACTCTGTTGCGCTGTCCCAACGGCTCAGATTCGAAAACTTCTCGCGCCAACGCATTAGTGTCAATACACTCTGCATTGCGTTGTCATTTTAAGCCTTGAATTCAAAAAGCTTGAATAGGGGCATGCCGACTTACAGCCGATAAAGTTCGTCGCGAAATCGTACTCTAAGAGTCATCAACGCAAACAGCACCAAAAATCGTACGAAGGATGAATGGCTCCTCATCCGCATTTACTAGCATCCATGGTTCTGCGCAGAAAGGCAGAGCGGGGATGAAGAGCCTGTTTCACAAAGTAAGCTTAGTTTTTCGCGGCCCATTACACAATTGTACCTTCGTACCAAAGAAGTACCGATTGGCAAGAGCTATGCGTTTGATTTCGATCCAGACGTTATTGTCCTTACTTACCGCGGAGCCGAAGTTATAGGGGCTCTTGCTGTCTAATGCGTCATTCTCTCAACGAAGTCGATGTTGTGAGTCTTTTCTTGATGAAAGCACATATAAGGTTGTCAAATATCCGCCGTTTTATCTCTTGAAGTTTCCGGCAATGTACAAAGCGCTTCAGAGCTCATATCTAGCAATACTATACATCATTTGAACGGCCTTGACATAACCTACAAAACGACGCTATGCATAATTAGTTTGGATCTTGCGTTCAACAGTTATAGACGTGTAAACATGGAGTTCATTAACGCCGAAATTCGCGTTATCTTAAAGTTTTCCTTCGTTAAAGGCAAATCCGCTAGAGAAACGTTCCCTGAGATTAATAATGTTTTGGGGAATGGTACTCTATCACTTCGAACCGCGGAGGAACAGTTTCGACGATTCAGAGCCTGTGAAAACGAGACCATGAATAAACCAGCCCACGGAAGACCTGTGACGACGAATATCAATCGAATTATGGAAATCATTGAGTTAGACCAGCATGTGGCATCTCGTGACATCGCTCAGGAGATGGGAGCTAGTCACCAAACTATTTTAAACAATCTGCAGAAGGCTGGATATGTGGCCGCAGTGGAGCAGTGGGTAGAGTGCGACGCTCACTCGCCGAAGGGTCAAGGTTCGATTCCCAGCTCAACACCAATTTTTCGAATTTTTCACGGCATCACCTCTTTTGAGCTGCTGACAACACTCAACGAGTAATAACTGTATAAGGAAGCTTCTCAAATCTCGCCGTTCGGAGTCGGCAAGAAAACTGTAGGTCCCTTCTACTTGTGAGAGTACATTAGCGCGCACAACACGAGTAGTTGATTAGCAAGCTAGGCCCTGGTCCCCCTTTGGACTGTAGCGCCAACAATTATTATATAGAAGGCTGGATATAAAGAAAGGCTTGATGTTTGGGTGCCGCAAGAAATCCCTTTGAACCGAATCAACGGCTGCTATACTCTGCTGAAGCAGAACTAACTCGACACATTTTTGAAGCGGATGGTGACTGACGACGAAAAATTGATCACATACGACAATATCAAGTGAAAACGGGCGTGCTTGAAGGCCGGTGAATCGTCCCAAACAGTGGCCAAGCCGGGATTGAGGGCCAGGAAGGTTTTGCTGTGTGTTTGGTGGAATTGAAAGGGAATCATCCACTATGAGCTGCTCCCATATGTCCAGACGCTTATTTCTACCATCTACTGCGAACAACTGGACCGCTTGAGGCATGAACTGCTCCCTTATCGCCAGAAACTTAATTCCACCATCTACTGCGAAAAACTGGACCGCTTGAGGCATGAACTGCTCCCATATAGCCAGACGCTTAATTCTACCAACTACTGGGAACAACTGAACTGGTAACACCAGGCGATCGACCAGAAGCGTCCAGAATTGGCTAACAGGAAGGGTGTAGTGTTCCACCAGGACAACGCCAGACCACACACTTCGTTGATGACTCGTCAGAAGTTACGGGAGATCGGATGGGAGGTTTTATCCCATCCACCATATAGCCCGGACAAAGCGCCAAGTGACAAACACCTTTTCCTGTCCACGGCGTACGCCCTTGTTGGTCTGAAGTTGAACTCAAAAGAGGCTTGTTGAAAGTGGCTGTCCGAGCTCTTCGCAAATAAGGAGGGAGGCTTCTACGAGGGGAGTATTATGAAGTTGCCGTCTAGATGAAAACAGATTATCGAACAAAACGGGGCATATTTGAACTAAATCCGACCACTGTAACAACCTTTGATAACCTTATATTTATTTTCTTTCTATATTTTAGTTTTTGTATAATGCCTTTTATACCGGTAAAAGCTTTGCATGTCTATTAATTTTCCATATTAATGACATAATGACATATAGCACTGTGCAAAATAATAGCACCATGCGACTTTGCCAAATACTTTTTCCTATGGTCAGGCAGCAGCCTAAAATTTATTACAAAACGTCTTTACTATATCAGTCATAAAACCCATAAACAAGATGGGGAAACAGCATCTTGTTATTGCAAAATGTCCCATTATCGGAAATAAAACCGAACTTAAATTGTGCAAAATAATAGCACCACGTCGTTCTAAAGACCGTTTTGGAAGTGTACACCAGTATTTCGAATTTTGTTTTGGCGTTAAAGTATATCTACACATATTTATGTAGTTATAATCAGAGACCAATAGGTAGACAGTCAACTCCCTCGTCTCCCGCCCTTGAATTCATTTTGACAGCGTTTTTTATAACATTTCCCCTCCTGAACAGCTGACGCACAAAAAGGATTTTGTTTGTTTTCAAATGAGAATACGTGTGAACTGTCTATACGGTGGATCTCCTCACTCTTCAAACTGTTAGAAGGAGAGGGCATATAAATCAAAACGTAAACATGTGTGAGTAAAGTGAGACAATGTTCGATAATACGTAAATAACTTTCAGAATTTGAGGTTATGTCTACTAAAACACGTAAATAACAGTCAAACGGTCGATGGACAAAGGGGAAATCAGCTGTTTGCATATTGTGAAACGACTTTTAGGAAATGTCAGAGTTTTTTTTTTCAGAATTTGAGGTTATGTCTACTAAAACACGTAAATAACAGTCAAACGGTCGATGGACAAAGGGGAAATCAGCTGTTTGATTAGCTGTTCATATTGTGAAACGACTTTTATGAAATGTCAGAGTTTTTTTTTCGGCAGAAATTCGTAGGAAGGGGAAATATTTTTCGTGAGCTCTCTCTTCTACGAAAAAGTCAGCAAATGGAACGCTTTTTCGTAGTTTTTCGGGTAAATTCGTAGACATTCGTAGCAATTCAGAGCAATTGGAACGGACCTATTACTTTGCACACTCCGAAATACTGTGTCATTTCGGATAACGGGCCTTCAGACCTGGCCTCAGTACAGAATGTACTTATCCTTATCTTGTTTATGAGTTTTGTTACTGCTGGAATAAGGATCTTGTGCAGTGAATAGGATGTGTTTGTTGTGACGGTAGGAAAAAATTATTCGCAAAATAGTGAGAAAATAGTGACAAAGTCGAACATGGTTCTATTATTTTGCACAGTGCCGTAAGTGTAAAAGCAGAAGTGCTTTTGCCGGGAATTTTTGTTTTTATTCCTTAAAACTAGCATCAGCTACTTTTCTAAATAGGGACAACAACATCAGTACCGAACTCAGATGCAGAATCACTCCTGCCAATCGTTGTTTCTTTGGGCTCAAGAGGCAATTGAGTACTAATGCCCTCTCTCGAAGGACTAAGCTTGCTTTATATAACAGCTTGATCATCCCAGTGTGGGCGCCGTGGCGTAGTGGGCAGAGTGCACAGCTCACACGCCGAAGGGTCTAGGTTCGACTCCCAGCTCAATACCAATTTTTCGATTTTTTCACGGCACCACCTTTTTCGTGCTGCTGACAACACTCAAAGAGTAATAAATGTCTAAGAAAGCTTCTCAAACTTCGCCGTTCGGAGTCTCCAAAAATGTGTAGGTCCCTTCTACTCATGAGAGAGGCACTGGTCCCCTAGTGGACTGTCGCGCCATTCATTGAAAATCATTAAATTTTCAAATTGAAAACTTGAAGTAGGGTCCCAGTCAGTGCAAAGAATCTGGAAGGATTCTTTCATGTAGACATCTACCCGGCGATGACGACGCTAATTCATCTCTTAGGCAGAGTGTTCCTCTTGATTTTGATGATGATGGAGAAGAATTCCGTCCCCCGGCTTAGACGAGGTCAAAATAGCAATAACGAGACTGAAAGCGAACAAAACTGCTAGAGTTGGCGGACTGTCCGTGGAGGTAAAATATCACTCATTAGGTCCAGGGACTGACATATAGAGGGCGCCACTAACGACAAATCTGTACTATTTTTAGGAAGTACAAACATTTAAATTATACCTGTAAAATTTTCATGAGAATCTGATTGTTAAGTTACAAGTTACAGTGCTTCAAGTGACGCTACTTTTTTGGTTTTTAAAACAATGGGATTCATTAGACTCTGCTTTTTTGATAGGAAACAATACCATGCAAGCCTAGCAACGGCTTGAAAATTGTTAAAAGGACTCTGCTCCATCAGAAAAAAGAATTTGTCGGTGGTATGCTGACTTTAAACGTGGCCGTATATGCTGAACGCTCTGGAAGGCCAAATGAGATGAATACACCTGAAAACGTCAAAAAAGTACACAACACGTTTTGGGAAACCGCGAAGTGATACTGCGTGAGATAGCTGACACTTTAATAATGTCAGAAGGCAGTGTGTAGACCATTTGGCGTCAACATTTGTCCATGAGGGAGCTGCTTTCGGAATGGGGGCCGCAGTTGCTCGCAATGGACCAACAACAACGCATCGATGATGCAGAGAGCTGTTTGGAGCTGCATCGGTATGTCAAAATTGATGAAACATGGAACCACCACTACTCTCCAGAGTCGAATCGACAGTCAGCGGAGTGGACAGTAGCCGGTGAACCACGCCCAAAGCGTCCAAAAACAGAAGGGTCGCCTGACAAGATTTATAATAATTGAATGGCGCGACAGTCCACAAAGGAACCAGGGCCTAGATTGCTCGACAACTTCACGTGTTGTGTGCGCTACTCTTCTCTCACGAGTAGAAGGGACCTACACTTTTTTGCCGACTCCGAACGACGAAGTTTGAAAAGCTTTCCTAGACAGTTACTACTCTTTGAGTGCCTGGAGTGGTGAGTGTCGCACGCTACCCACTACGCCACGACGGGCACGTCCAAACCTTGTATCAATCAAACAGCTCGCTGAAATTTTAATTGGCTTACACAGTGTTTCTTTCCACTCCTCCCCGCCTTTATCAGCGTCTTAGAGTGTCATCTGTCAACAAAGATAGGCGCTGTTTCGCCGTGATTGCGACGAGCGCACGCAGCCGACAGTTGCCAATGCATGTGGACGCACTCGCCTCAAACGATCCTTAGTCTAGTCGAACAGTAGAGGCGACTCCGCCAGAAGTGACTTAAGAAATGTCAAGAATTAGGTAACTGTCGCTCCTCTTCCTCAGCGCATAAAGTCATAAACTGCAGACAGCTAGCTATCTGCTGTCCATCACACCGCCTTCGTTCTCCGCCTCATCTCGCGGTCACGTCAAGCCAGCCGCCGATACAGTAATTCATTTATTTATTCTAGAACACAGTTCAAGTCCTCCGCGAATTTGCATAAACCCAACAGACTCTGGCCACAAGATCCGGGCCGTATATCATCCGTCCGCTGCTGCGTTGTCATCGTCGTCGGCATCTCGGCTCAGTTCTCCCTTCCGGGATGTGTGTGTGTGTGAGCAAGGAGGAAGCACCCCACTTCAAGTGGCTTTATTAGGCGCGCAGCAGCAGCGCATCTGCGACTGAGTTGGTCTCCTAATGAAATTCAAATTCTTTATATGGCCGATCATCGATTGCTTATGACATGGCCCGGCCAGATTGGGTCAATTCCCATATATCAGCCGGGAGTACGGCACGGTCATTATTCAAATATGCATTCCAATTGAATGGGGGCGACCGACAACAACGACGACGACGATGGCAATGGCTGTGGCATGCCATGAGCTGCAGAAGCCGAAGCAGTGACTGCTGCAGAGGCGGAGTAACAGCAGTAGCCACGGAGTCCGACTCCAACTGAGACTCCTTTTATCAAATCTAGTCGAGAGTTATAAGACCCAAATGGGATAATTGCTCGAGAGAGAAGGAGAGAGGGACCGCCGCGGCCACCCCTTTGCCCAGATTGAGATTTCGGATTGAAAAAGGAATCATGCCATATGGACACACAGGCCGGCAGCAGTGGCGATGCCAGTGGTGCACAATGGATGTAAAAACGGAACCAACACAATGCCACTAGTGATGACGAGAAGCAGCAAAAAAGACTGAAGAAAAACGGAGAACAACAGAAGTAATGGCGGACACATAAAAAGGGGGAACTGCAATGCGACTTCCAGCACAATGTTCCGACGATAAGGGCGGATGACCCAAACGGATGTGAGCGAGCGACATAGTGTGTGTGTGTGTGTGTGTGTGTGGGAATGATGCATTCGATTGCATCATACGAACGGGTGAGCGACCGATTTGGCAGAGAGAGGGACCCACAGTCGTCGTCTTCCTGGTTTTAATTAATTTCTTGAATATGCATCTGCAGTCATGACAATGCCGTGCTGCAGCAGGCACGGCGGGGCGTGTGGGATGAATGGGTGCCTGTGCACTTAAGCCGAGAAGAAGACGATTTCGAGGAGAAAATCATTTAAGCTGAGTGCTGGTGATTGGTGCCGGTGGGTGGGAATTGAATGGCCATTCGATGACTGGGAGTAACATCTGGCGTGGCATTGAGTTTGAATTCGGTGATTCACCAGCAGATGGATGGTGTCAACGCCGAACTGCATGGCTACAGAATGCCAAGCAGACAGGATGGAAGGCAGCTTAAGGATGTTCAGAATTTAGTTCAGAATTTGAAGCAACCACCACCACCAGCCCACCACTCCAGCGCCGCTGATCTGACAAGCGATCACCATGGTGGCTCACAGGCTACAGCAACACATCCCCTCCACCATCCCACCCCTCGTCAGACGTCATCCGCAGAGACTGTCTCGAAAAATGACAAAAAAAAGAAATTCTAAAAATTTCATTGATATTCTCGCGCATTCATTTCCCGGCGCCGCGGCTGCTGGTTGTCCCTCGTGTCTGATCTGAATACGAGTATGCAGAGCCAGCGAGGCACTGGCAGCACTGGTGGCATGTGCCAAGCGCAGGCAACCGCTCACAAAAACTGACAGGCTTTCAATTTTTCAATGCGGAACCGCGGATCGCATCTGCCATAAGATTACATCTCCCACTCCCCTGCTCCCCCATCACCACACACACTCCATAGCCTTTCAACAGATCCTTCCCCGTTCAGTGAGGGTGGCTGTGGCTGGCTGACTGTCTGACTGGTTCCGCTTTGTAGTCCGCGTGTGCATTGATGAAATTTTGAGTTTCATCATGGTGCCGTATCGCGAGAAATGTGCAACTGATATCAAAGACGTCCTATTCCCATGCCGTCCTGCATCTCTTTGCAATCGTTCCCAGTCTCCTTGTGCTGCTGAGTCCTTTGTAGGGGTTGTCTGTCAATGGGATGAGTGGCGTGACGACAATGTGTGTAATCGCGTGTGCGAGTAGTTTCATTGTGCATACCAAACCCCCCCACCCGCTTCATAAAGGTTAATCTCCTCGGTCGCGGTAATATCGTCGTCGTGCTCACCGAGCACTCCCCGCCAGCCATCCTGCGGCCTTGTGCGCATATCGGTTTGGCATATTTTTCCTTGACAGGATGCAATTTTCATCGTCCCGATGGAATTTCTTTCCAATATTGCAATTTCTTCGTCGTCTCCGTCTTCTTCCTTGCGGATCCTTAATGCGCTTGTATGCATTTGTTGTTGATCCTTGTCATTTGACGATGGCGCGGGGTGGCAGCGGGTCTATTGCGTCTGCAGCCGCGTGATCCAATTATGTTGTGTGCAGAGCTTAGGTGCAGAGACGTATCTTTGTCGATGCGCCTTTGTGAATTTGTAAGCAACGGCAACAACGACGGCGACGGTGATGGCAGCGGTGGATGCGCACCCCCGG
This sequence comes from Eristalinus aeneus, assembly GCA_955652365.1. NCBI lineage: Eukaryota > Metazoa > Arthropoda > Insecta > Diptera > Syrphidae > Eristalinus > Eristalinus aeneus. The sequence continues at coordinate 94,818,659 of OY019131.1, forward strand.
GAAAAGGTGTACACTCTGTTCCGGGATCACGAGAATGCAATATTGAAATTTTGTTGCGAGTGCATGCACTTTGCAGTGCAGGCTGCGTTTTATTATGTTTTTGATGTTCACGATGCATGGGTGCATGGAATGAAAGATGTTTCATTTTTGTGTCCGGGAACGAGAGTGGGGGGAGGGGATGCAAATTAGATTTGCAGCAAGAGCACTTCGGGGAGGCGGAATTCGGTTGGAGTTACATTTGAAGGGATTCGATCGCTTATTTAGGTTCAGAACTCTAAGGGCATTCCATGCAGCAGGCTTCACGTGTTGTTTTCTCAAGGACTTTGCCCAGGTTCGAAATTGAAGCCGAGTGTCTTACTGACACCGAAGTCCGCTAAAAAGCTGCAGAGCCGGCAGCATTTGTTTAACATTCTTCACTCCTTGGGTCAAAAGGAAACTAAGAAACTAACACGCACACACGATGGTCCTGTTAAAATAGTTAAAAGCGAAGTCACGATGGTCCTAAGTGTGGCCACGTTGGCCCTGAGTGTGGCCACGGTGACCCTGAGTTTGGCCACGATGGCACTGAGTGTGGTCATGATGGCCCTGAGTGTGGCCACGATGGCCCTGAGTGTGGCCACGGTGACCCTGAGTGTAACCACAATGGCCCTGAGTGTGGCCACGACGGCCCTGAGTGTGGCCACGATGGCCCTGAGTGTGGCCACGATGGCCCTGAGTGTGGTCACGATGGCCTTGAGTGTGGTCACGATGGTCCCAAGTGTGGTCACGATGGTCCTGAGTGTGGTCACGATGGCCCTGAGTGTGGTCACGATGGCACTGAGTGTGGCCACGATGGCCCTGAGTGTGGTCACGATGGTCCTGAGTGTAGCCACTATGGCCCTGAGTTTGGCCACGATGGCCCTGAGTGTGGTCACGATGGCCCTTAGTGTGGCCACGATGTTATTGGGTGTGACCACGATTTTCCTGAATTTGGTTACAATGATCCCAAATGTGGACACGATGGCCGTGAGTATGGTCACGATGGTCTTAAGTGTGGTCACGATGGCCCGGAGTGTGGTCATTATGGTCCTGGATGTAACCACAATGGCCCTGAGTTTGGCCACGATGGCCCTGAGTGTGGTCACGATGGCCCTGAGTGTGGCCACGATGGCCCTTATTGTGGCCACGATGTCCCTGAGTGTGACCACGATTTTCCTGAATTTGGTTACAATGATCCCAAATGTGGACACGATGGCCGTGAGTATGGCCACGATGGTCTTAAGTGTGGTCACGATGGCCCGGAGTATGGTCACTATGGTCCTGGATGTAACCACAATGGCCCTGAGTTTGGCCACGATGGCCCTGAGTGTGGTCACGATGGCCCTGAGTGTGGCCACGATGGCCCGGAGTGTGGTCACGATGGTCTTGAGTGTAGCCACTATGGCCCTGAGTTTGGCCACGATGACCCTGAGTGTGGCCACGATGGCCCTGAGTGTGGTCACGATGGCCCTGAGTGTGGTCACGATGGTCTTAAGTGTGGTCACGATGGCCCCAAGTGTGGTCACGATGGTCCTGAGTGTGGTCATGATGGCCCTGAGTGTGGTCACGATGGCCCTGAGTGTGGTCACGATGGTCTTAAGTGTGGTCACGATGGCCCTTAGTGTGGCCACGATGTCCCTGAGTGTGGCCACGATTTTCCTGGTTCGATGGTTTGCTAGGTTTGTTTTAGTTTTTTCGATTTTAAAATTTCTACAGAATCTACTGGCTTTATCTACATCCCGAGCGAATCCTCCTGTTTCGCCAGCGTGATATGAAAACTTTTCGGATTTCCAGTACTTTCTCACCTTTAAATGTCATTCAAAATTCATAACCTGCGCTCTGGCACACCCTTTCCCGCCTTCAGATATGAACTGACATAGCACACTGCTGAAATCATTCACCTTGTCATTCCAGGACACCGTCCGCTCGCTTCATAGAAGACCACCTGGACGTTTGTCAAAACGATGACAAACAACATCTCACAGAACGCCAGCGTTTCCCATGGAGTCCCCGACCGTGGTGCTCCGCACTGCAGAAATACCACCCAGGACACGTCCTCCGCAATCGCGTCGCCCAAATCGACAACCCAGCGATCATCGCCGCTGTCAATTACAATGCAAATGAGTGCTCCTCGAAGTCGCCCATAAATCAGGCACGTCGTCGCCGTGTGCCGCCTCGTCGTCCCTTCAAGCATCATTTCACATCCGTAACACAGCTCCTGTGCGACAGCAATTTCACATTTAAATGAAATGTTCGGCTGTGCACCAGCGCCGCCGACCCCGTCCACCCTCACTCGGCGCACATCCCATCAGCGGTGCTAAACACATCAAACAACGACTTACCAGCAGATAAACATTTCCCCTGCATCTAGTCGTTCAATCAAGATCCAAGTGCGCGCCTGCATTTCGTGCCGCTGCTGTTTCGGGTTTCATTTGGAATTCGGGCGGCCGTCTGCACTGCGCTGCGATACCCGTCTCTGAACCTCTGTCGTGCACAAACACGTAGAAAGAAAGCCATCAACTTCTAATTAACGTTCGAATGAAAACATTTTCGATATATCCGAGCCAGATCCGATAGATTCAGGCTGCGGCTGGAGTCCAGGAGCAGCCCAGAAGCAGCCGAAGACAGTTTCTGTCGGAGTCTCGCTTGCTCTCTGTACTCCGCTGTGGTTACAGTTCAATTTCAGTCGCAGATACCATTCGTTCTGGTTACACACACCCTGTGTCCATGTCCCATCTCATCATCATCCTCATCGCCATTCCCGTCGTTCGATTCCCGGACGGTATGGGGCCGACTGAGCAACCGGCAACTGCCAGTCCAATTGCGCGCTACTAAATCGCGCACAATTAGAGAATTTGCATAGGCGAGCGTCTAACATTTCATTTCGTCCGGAGATACACGGATACCTGGTGTCCTCGCCTCCTCCCCGCGGAAGGCTCGTTACGTGAGGCCGACCGACGACGAGAATTTGGCTGTTTTGACGTGCAGAGCGACAGAGCGCAGGATAACCTCGCGTTTGCGGTACGAATTTCGATTCAGATTCAAATTAAATTGGATCAATCTGCGCAACGACAACGACTTCGACTACGACAACGACGGTGGCGGCTGTTGCTGGCAGCAGCAGCAGCAGCAGACAGACCCCAGTCGTCCGGCTTACCTGACTGTTTGAATTGAATTTTAAATACGCGCGCTGTAATAGACTCGCTCAGAGTGCGCCCATCGGGCGGAGATACACGGCCGCCGCTTCGTGTCCCCGGCTCTCGGTGCTCCTGGTGCTCTCCACTCATGCTCATTAAGATCAAATTGTCAATTAAGATAGGAGTCGGGGAGCCGGTGGGTTGTGTGCGCGCTGCTGCGGATAGAAATCTCCAATTCCCGATCTTCGGACAGAAGTCATATGTTCGATGGTTTGCTCTCGGTTGCTAATGATTTGCTGGCATGCCACGGCGCGAGGGGCCCACCTAGTGCCCTGGTGGTGGTGGTGGGGCGCCCTGCATCGGGGATTGCGCCGCGCGATCTGGGTCTCAGTCCGCGGCTGATGCATACGTCGACCGGAGCTGTCGTTGTCGATTAATATAGCCGTTCCCCAGTCGACCGCGTTGAATTTAATAAGACATAAGAGTCGTGAAGTGGAAAATTAGAGCAGCGTTGTTTGGGGAAACGTGGCGGTTCTGGCTTTTTGTCGGCTTTGGGCTTTGAAATGTGCCGCAATCAATGGCAGGGGTGATCTCCGCAAATAACCGCAGCCACCGTGGCAGCAGAGCGACAATGACACAGCCAGCACAGGAGCGGAGGTAGCGGCAGCAGCAGCGGCGGTGACAAGTTAAGTTAATATGCGGTGTGACGTGCCCTTATCGTCGCGGTTTTAAAGTGACACGTCGCGCCGCCGCCGCCGCTGTCGAGATAAAGGGTTTATCTGCGAAACATCTGAAGTTGGGTGCGATGGGGAAGGATCCTATATTTGACGCGCAGTGCGACAGCGAGCGAGAGATACGAAGTCACAAATTCCACTACAGGAAAAAACAGAAGAAGAGATTCTTGGACCATACAGCATGGCACAGCACCTAACTGCGCGGCAAGGCAAGGCATAGCACCATAATGCACGGCACGGCACAGCACAGCACCGCACTGCAGGCACAGCACCATACTCCACGGCACAGTACCGTACCATACTGCTTGGCACAGCACATCACTGTGCTGCATGACACAGCTCCGTACGATACGGCACAGCAGAGCACCGTACTTTAAGCACGGCACAGCACTGGAGGCAAAGCTGCTCGACACGACACAGCACCGCCCTGCATGGCACAGCGCCGTACTGCACGACACAGAGCAGAACCATACTGCATGACACAGCTCCGTACGACACAGCACAGCACCACATTGCGCGCCACAGCATCATATTGCAAGCACGGCACGGCACCGTACTACACGGCATGGCACCGTACTGCACGGCACAGCACCATACTGCACGGCACAGCACATCACCGTGCTGCTTGACACAGCTCCATACAGTACCGTATTTCTCGACACGGTACAGCACCAAACTCTACGGCACAGCACGGCACTGGTTTTCAGGCACAGCACAGTACCGTACTGCACGGCACGGAACAGCACCGTAATCGAGGCACAGCACCGCTCTGCGCGCACAGCGCCGTACTGCACGGCACAGGACAGCACCAGATTGCAGGCACGGCACAGAACCGTACTGCATATCAACGTGCTGCATTGCACAGCACGACATAGCACCATACTCCACGGCACAGCACCATACTGCAGGCACAGCATCGTACCATACTGCTCGGCCCGGAACAAGTTCATACTCCACGGCACGGCACTGCTCTGCATTGCAGGGCATAGCACGGCACTGTACCGTACTGCAGACACAGCACTATACTGCACGGCACAGCACAGCACAATTCAGCACCGTAGTGGACGGCACAGCACAGTGCTGTATGACACAGCTCCGTATGACATAGTGCAGCATAGCACCACATTGCGCGCCACTGCATCATACTGCAGGCAGGGCACAGCACCGTACTGTACGGGACAGCACCGTACTGCACGGCACAGCACATCACCGTGCTGCTTAACACAGCTTCATACGATACGGAACGGCAGAGCACCGTACTGCAGGCACGGCACAGCACTGGAGACACAGTATAGCTCCGTACTGCTCAGCACGGCACAGTACCGTACTTCTCGACACGGCACAGCACCATACTCCACGGCACAGCATGGCACTGGATTGCAGGCACAGCAAAGTACCGTACTGCACGGCACGACACAGCACCGTAGTCGAGGAACAGAACCGCTCTGCACGCACAGCGCCGTACTGCACGGCACAAGACAGCACCGTGCTGACACAGCCTCCTACAACACGGCACAGGACAGCACCAGATTGCATGCACGGCACAGCCCCGTACTGCAGGCACGGCATAGCACCGTACTGCTTGGCACAGCTCCGTACAACACCGCACAGCACAGTACAATACTGCTTGGCACGGCAAACCGTCCAACTGCACGGCAAACCATCGAACTGCACGGCAAACCATCGCACTGCACTTCACAGCCCGTTCCCCTACAGTACGCCACCATACACGGCTTGGCACCCGAGCTTCGGCTTCCTGCCAGACCACTCCCGTCTCCCGGATCGGAGAAGCCGACAATTATATATTTTACAAGAGAGATAATCAATTAAGCCGCCACCACACGCGCCCTTGTACCACCGGGACCAGCGCGCACCGCAAGCATCGCCCATCGACCATCACCGGCGAGCAGGAGCAGGAATCATTTATGCTCCCCATCTGGGCAGCATCTTGGTCAACATGACACACTGCATACCAGGCGAAAGACCAGAACAACCGAGAGAGCGAGAGAAGGGTAAAGAAATTCCACCTCGTACGGCAGCCATTGAAAGTTGTTAGCATCACGAACTACCAACAAGAGCGGTCGCATTTTAACTTCTTGTGCCACCGCCGCCGCTGCCGCCACCGCCATAATGCACCCACCATACCCACCGGGGGCCGCCCTGCTCAAGGAACACGACAACGTCACGAGCTATCCACTCCCAGCCTTCCCTTAATTAGATTGTTATAATGAACTCCTTGTGGCATGCGATGCTGGTTATAGCCCTCCGGTGTGCCACTAAACGGCCGGCTAGCTAGCCGACTCTCGGCCGCAGTCAATGGCCATTAAGACCGACAACATGTTTTTGTCCGACATTATCAGTTCTATTGGGCACCATTACCAAAACTACTAACTACGACTCCGGGCCATGTCCATGAGCGTCAGCGTCTCCCCACAGACCCCGGCTACGACTGCGGAGACACCGAGAGAAGAACGAACCGAACGCGCCGCAGCGGACGACCATGCCGACGATGCCGACGAGCATCGACTAATATCGCAAACATACAGATTATGCGGCGGTCATCATCGTTGGCCGGGGCAAAACATCGGGCTTATTAATATCCCATCGAGTTGGCAGTCATTTGCTGCGAGGAGCGAGCCCGCGCTGCCCCCATATAGCGCAGACGGCAGATGACCACGTCGCGTCGTCCGCGTCGTCTTGGTCGTCTTGGTCGTCTTGGTCGACTTGGCCATCTCCCCGAGAACTCTTCATTAAAAGGGATAAACTGGAGTCGTGATAGGTTGTTGCCAACATATTATTATTGTTATTAGTACACGGGGCCGATAATGTTGTTGCTGGCGATGGGGTGTCCCGGGGGAGGCTTGGTGTCTCCATCTTCGGCTCTGTGTGTTCTGCTTGGCTCGGCCGGAGCGGAGATTATGATCCCCGATGGGCGAGGGAAAGGGGGTTGTGTGTGAGGTTCGACGATGAGTTGGTGCGCCATAATGTGCGCAGATTAGCGAAGCGCGGCAGCCTTGTTGGGCCGATAAGGTGGATCTCCTGCGAGGGAGTCGCTCTGTGCCACGCCGCACGATGTGTGTGTGCGTCGGCGATGCTAATCACCACTAAATCACAGATTCCCTGCAACATAATTCCCGTGAGATATCCCTAGGAACGGCCCTCGTGGTCAGAGTGCAAAAAATGAGATCCCGGAAATGTTGTGCAAGCGCGCTGGTGATGGCTGTTAGGATGACAAAACGGGGACTTCTTGCGCACGGTGCCTCGGTGCGACCATATGGCACATTGGGGGTGCTGACGAGGAGGCGGCATTGTGCTTCATCGTCAGCGGTGAGTGAGTTGGTAGATAAATCAGCGCGATGGTTGCACGGCTAGATTGGGGCTCTGACTCCTGGGAGCTAACAAATGAGCTGTGCCTTGCCTGAGCTGGACCAGAGTTATGGAGTTGCTTAACCTTAACGGGAGCCTGGTCTGGGCACGGATGTGAGAAGAATTTCGATGTGACATGCCGGCCAACCTCCATGGAACCTCCTCCCAGGCGTCATCGTTCTTGGGCTGCGTCTGCTTCAGCGGTGCGTCTCCGTGATGTGGAGCATCGGCGCAGCTTGGGACCTCCCGCATGTCCCTGGCAGTGCGCGTCGGAGGCGCGCCGCGATTTAATTAGAGACAATTTCGGCACGAGGTGCAGTCGCGTCTCACCTGGATGCTGGATGTGGGCGTAGACGATCCGGCGTGAATTCCTTTGTCACGCAGCGCCGCCGGGAATCGAATTTTCTGGTGCCCAGCGAAATCAGTGTTCCCAACTCCTCCGGATGCGACTGTTGATGAGTCTCAGATCTCCGCTGGACAACGGCAGGGTTAAACTTTCGTGCCCACATCAAGATTGAAGCCTCTTTGAATGGAGATCGTTGGAGCTCACCGCGCGCCAAGCTGCAGTCTTCAAAACAAAATTTATTTCAAAAACTCCCACCCGCCTGCCACCTCCACGGAGTCGCCATATCTCACGAGGAAATCAGCCCCTTTGCGGAGGACAACGAGGTGATGTGTGTGACATCGTGCAGCATTCAATTAATTCGCGATACATTACAGCACACTCCACGCGCCCCGAGCAACGTCATTGGAGAGATGACAAATGTCGCTGCCATCTGACACTGCGAACCCACGGAAAGGAGAAGTTGCCTCCGGCTGGGGGTGTGTCGCGCGCGAAATGAGTGACAGTCGAGCGAGCACCGTTCTTCGCCACCACACGCACGGTGCCATTGCATGCTAATTAGCCATCGAAGTCCGCGTTCCGTGTACTGCCGCACAGTGTCACTGCTGCGCCGGATGTCGCCTGGCGATAGCCATCGAATCGCGTCGTGACGCGCATCTCTCCCTAAAACGCTTTCGATCATGGTCAAGGACCATAAATAAGTGCTCGCCTGTCCATAAATAAGCGAGTGCGCCCCGCCGAGCTCCAGATTCCGCCCAGCAGCAGAGATATCGATGCAATCGATGAATCACGACACATGCGCGCACACACGTCGCTTGCGTTTCGGAATGTCTTCCCGCGAATCGGAGATGCCTCTGCGTGAACTTTCCACCAGTCGAGCCGTCACTTAGACCGCGCTCACAAGTTAATATCCGTCGGAGCCGGCGAAATGTAACAGCAAGTGACGGTGGCCGGGCAGAGTGACACAAATCATGACTCTGGGTGCACGCTCGGATGACCATTTGTGACACCTACTCGTTGGGCGATGGGGGGCGCGATAAGAAGATTGTGACTGTGCCACTGTGACAAACTGTTGTTGTGCTCTGCTGCACCGGACGAATCTGCGCGGCGTAGGTGCACAGCTGCGGGGAAGCCGCAGTGACACTGGCGGTGGCTGGTGCCTTATGTGGCCCACGAGTGGGTTAAGATGCCGAGTGTCGTCTGACCCACATTGTCGGCGGCGATCAATTGTCGAGCGTGGAGGAAGATCACCGCTGGGAAGTGTTTGCAACGCAGCGTCGTAATGACCACCTGCGGGGCGAGAGTGGGTGGGTGTGAATTGTGTGGAACGAGATGTGCGGCTTGACGCCTAGCCATAGGTGGCAGGTGAAATGGGTTTCACTGACGATGGGCTGATGGTCCAGCTGCGATGTAGATGACTGAACAGAAGCTCTTGTGATTGTTGTCGCACCAAGTTGAAGGAGGTTCGAGACCATTTTGAACGACTGCCGGTTTCCGAACATCAGGTCTGAGGGACTAAGAGCTGGGACAGACTCAAAGTGGACTTCAGTCAATTCTTCAAGAAAATGGCCTCTTCTGGGTTTAGTGTCACATGCTTTACAGCAAAAGGAGTTTATGACGTCCCACAATGTTTGACATTTGCGGAACTAGTTCACAGCACTCTTGAACTGAACTTGAATTGAAGAGGCAGCACTTTGCCAGCTAGACCATGGTTGCTGAGCAGTCTCAAGAATAGACAGCGAAAAACAAATTTTCAGAAGGAGGAGGCAGAGGGACGATTGTCGTTTCTCACAAAGGTCCAAAGGCAGGGCCCGGTTTGAACGAACTTAATCCACTGTTCGTTCCCTTCTTTCTCCTTCTTTTCTTCTCCATCTGAGGTCCCGGATTGTTATGGAACTTGCTGGAGATGGGTCAGGACTGGAGCAAGCTGGTTTGGAATAGGAGCAGGGCTCAAAGGATATCAAACAGCTTAAGATTGTAGTCTAGCCTTTGGCTGATTTCTCCTAGCCTTCTTACAATTTTGTTGGCGAAGTCAGAGTTGCAGAAATAAATTCTGATTGCTATGTAGTCTAACATAAGTCGCTGGGTCCAATATTTACAAAAGGGGCGAACTTGGAAAGGGGCGAACTTGGAAAGGGGCGAACTCGGAAAGGGGCGAACTTGGAAAGGAGCGAACTTGGAAAGCGGCGAACTTGGAAAGGGGCGAACTTGGAAAGGGGCGAACTTGGAAAGGGGCGAACTTGGAAAGGGGCGAACTTGGAAAGGGGCGAACTCGGAAAGGGGCGAACTTGGAAAGGAGCGAACTTGGAAAGCGGCGAACTTGGAAAGGGGCGAACTTGGAAAGGGGCGAACTTGGAAAGGGGCGAACTTGGAAAGGGGCGAACTTGAAAAGGGGCGAACTTGGATAGGGGCGAACTTGGAAAGGGGCGAACTTGGAAAGGGGCGAACTCGGAAAGGGGCGAACTTGGAAAGGGGCGAACGCGGAAAGGGGCGAACGCGGAAAGGGGTGAACTTGGAAAGGGGCGAACTCGGAAAGGGGCGAACTTGGAAAGGGGCGAACTTGGATAGGGGCGAAATTGGAAAGGGGCGAACTTGGAAAGGGGTGAACTTGGAAAGGGGCGAACTCGGAAAAGGGCGAACTTGGAAAGGGGCGAACTCGGAAAGGGGCGAACTTGGAAAGGAGCGAACTTGGAAAGGGGCGAACTTGGAAAGGGGCGAACTTGGAAAGGGGCGAACTCGGAAAGGGGCGAACTTGGAAAGGGCGAACTTGGAAAGGGGCGAACTTGGAAAGGGGCGAACTTGAATAGGGGTGAACTTGGAAAGGGGCGAACTTGGAAAGGGGCGAACTTGGAAAGGGGCGAACTCGGAAAGGGGCGAACTTGTAAAGGGGCGAACTTCGATAGGGGCAAACTTGAAAATGGGCGAACTTGGAAAGGGGCGAACTTGGAAAGGGGCGAACTCGGAAAGGGGCGAACTTGTAAAGGGGCGAACTTGGAAATGGGCGAACTTGGAAAGGGGCGAACTTGGAAAGGGGCGAACTCAGAAAGGGGCGAACTTGGAAAGGGGCAAACTTGGAAAGGGGCGAACTTGGACAGGGGCGAACTTGGAAAGGGGCGAACTTGGAAAGGGGCGAACTTGGAAAGGGGCGAACTTGGAAAGGGGCGAACTTGATCTTGAAGCTGAAACAGATAAAAAACAGAAGTCACTTCTGTCATTTGAATCGGCCATAGAGCCACCTCTCACGGAATTCGATCAGCAACAGGAGCTAGATTCTAGCCAAGCAGAGTACATCAACTCCCAGATGAAAGATTTCTAGCAGCCCAGATAGACATAGGCTGCGTCAAAAGCAGTTTTCGGGATTTGTGGATTAATTAGAAATACTTTTTCACAGAGCTGAAGGTGCTAGCTGTCCCTAAATTTAAGAAGAGAGCCTCTCCAATATCCCTGAGTCTTAATATCTTTACTTCACTTCTAACATTCCGATACAACTCAAGGAGTCTTTTGCAAACTGTGGGTCCCCTTCACTCTAGAGCGTAAAGTTCTCCATGGGGCAAATCCACTTTCGCACTCGTATAGTAGCAAGAGTACTTAAAGATCTAAACGTGCACAAATCCGCTGGCTCGGATGGTATACCCCCTGTTCTTCCACGCTGGCAAAACCACTGCGTAAGCTTTTCCATCTGTCCTACTCTTCAGGGCTCTTTCCGAGTAAGTGGAAAACTGCCGTCCCTAAAAAGAGCGAATGTTCGTCACCCACCTCCTACCGGCAAATAGCACTAACGTCCCTTCTCTCCAAGGTCATGGACGCGCTGATCAACCGTCAGCTTATGAAATATCTTGGGTCCCGGAAGCTTCTTAATGACCGGCAGTACGGCTTCCGAAGCAACCGTTCCACTGGTGATCTGATGGCATATCTCACCGAAAAGTGGAACCAATCTTTGCACAATGTGGGAGAAAGCAAGATTGTTGCGCTTGATATTTCTAAGGCGTTTGACAGGGTCTGGCACCAGGCTCTCTTGTCGAAAATGCGTGCTTTTGGGATCGATGAGTCTCTTCTTCAATGGATTAGAAATTACCTTTCGAATCGTTCAATACAAGTCGTTTTGGATGGATTCAAGTCTGATATTCACCATACTAATGCTGGTGTTCCCCAGGGCTCTGTTTTGTCTCCGACACCCTTCCTCAGTTTTATAAATGATCTCCTGTCTGTCACTTCTAATCCAATTCACTCCTTCGCTGATGACAGTACCCTCAGCTTTTCAAATTCGTTCCTTGGCTCACGTCCCTCCTCTTCGGCTATTGACCTGGAACGGCAGCGTATGTCAGGTTGCGCTAAAATTCCGAATGTGAAGCTACTGGAAGTGCACACTAGTTTGCTTCGCGTTCGGTCCTGCCTTCATCTCTGTTCTATTCCTTACCCAGGTTCTCATTGTAATAATTGTTGGCGCGACAGTCTACAGGGGAACCAGGACCTAGCGTGCTCATCAACTACTCGTGTTGTGCCCGCTCCTGTTCTCTCACGAGTATAAGGGACCTACAGTTGCTTGCCGAATCCGCACAGCGAAGTTCGAGAAGTTTTTCTTAGACAGTATTACTCTTTGAGTGTTGTCAGCAGCGCGAAAGAAGTGGTGCCGTGAAAAATTCGAGGTGTTCAGCCGGGAATAGAACCTAGACCCCCCGGCGTGTGAGCGTCGCGCTCTACCCACTACGCCGTGGCGGCCACTACAGGTTATATTACTTCCTCGGGCTTCGAACCCAAAATTAAGTCGTTTTCCAAGCCTTTGGTCTCTTTCTTATCCAGCTCCTTGTGAATGTCCCTGTCCAAGCTAAAACTCCAGCCAGTCCAGAAACCCACATTGTCTCCACAGCCTTCCAGCTTTCATCATTCTTTGCATCCTTCAACCCGTTCGCAAGCCCTCTCGACCCAAAAACGTGTGAATTTGAAATCCCCCCAACCACTGGACTGGCATATTTTTCCACGTCCTTACCCTCAAATATGACCCACTTCCAGGGCGTCCTTCCAACTAAACCTTTTCAGCCCGGAGTGGCCATCATCTGGTCAGCTTTGCGCACTTTCCCGCCACAAGTGTGTCCATTGTCATCGCCCCCGAGCTCTCCACTCACTCCCCGAAGGAATCCACTCCATCTTCGGAGCCCGGTCCCTGTCCCACTCGCCCTCCTCATCATATTTCAAATTTATCAATTGTTTCCGGGAACTGATTCTGATTTATTGGCTACCGTTGCGGACTCTCCTTCGATCACGATGACTTCCACTTCGACGAATCGATTTGGACAGGCGTGACGTGTTGCATGGCATGTCTCCGGTGCTGCATGTGCCTAGCCCACCATCTGGCTATTAGCATCCACATTAGGGATTCCTCCGGAATGAAAACATTCCGCTTAAGTGACCGTATCGAGGCCACAGCATCAGCAGCTCACAGCACCCAACCCACGTGAGCGTGTCGAGCATTCCCTCAGTCGGATGTGAGCTGCTTGTCCACCAGTCCCACACGCCGACGACGACGCATCGGGTCTGTGTGTTTTTTCTGCAAATTTCTGTCAAAACAATCGCAAAACCTGAACAAGCACGTCATGCAGTTTCGGGAACATCCACGCCAATCGCTGCTCTCTGGGCAAAGGCTACAATGTTTAACACTTGTTCTAGTTCATCGCCGAGATACCTGCAGCCGTGTCCTGGGCGCGTGACCAGAGCTGCCCTCAAGACGGAGGGGGGTGCTGGCGAGAAGATCTCGGATTCTGATGCATTCCCGGAGACCAGGCTCCTCCTGATTTACTGTCCACTCTGCGCCGCTGTGCATGGTCAAGTCCGCAGGCGAAGTATTTTCCCAATTTCCCTGCCCCATGGATGGGATGGAAAATATGCAGATGAAGCATATCATCTGATTGACTAGGAGCAGCTACCATTCAACAGCCACCGGCAGTGGCGGTGGCCAAGTAACGACACGATACGTCGAGCAGCAGAGCACGGCAAGCGTTGGGCTCACTGTGTGGGATGTGTGTCCATCCTCGGCCCGTGGGCGGGACGGAGCAGAGGGAACTGCTGCTTTTCTGCTTATAATAACTGTTGATATCTGTTTTGAAGAGCCCCCTCCTCCGTGCGCACAGAACTGCTCGCAGAGAGTTCACTCAGGAGGAGGCAGCAGTCAATAAGCATTATGCAGACTCAGACCCATGCCTGGGACGGCGGGCGGAGGGGAAGGGCGGGGAAAGTGTAATTTTCGATCGATTGGACAAATTTGAATAAAATATGCAGAATGCATTGGAGCCAGAGTTCGAGATTTCGACCAAAGCCAGCGGCCGGTAGTGCTCCCTTCGGTTCTGGGAAGGACGTGGAGGTGGCTTCATTCTTTTCAATTCACGAACTTTCTGGTGCACACGGAGGTCATAGCTGTACTCCAATGGCGAGGGCGTGCTGACACGGTTCCTGGTGCTTGCACTGCAATTGTGTCTGATTTGGCTCGTACCCTGCGCGGAATTGGGTTAGCAGGGAATTTGAAAACTGACCAGATTTGATGAGGGATCATAATGCAGATTGGATTCGGATTTGGAAATCAAAAGTGAGATGGTCAGCAGTTCGAGAAATTGTGTGGGGTGGCGAGTTCAGTGGGTGCCGGGTGGGGACTCAGCGGGGCCTCTTAACCAAAAAGGAGACTTTCGTGAGGTGGCTAGGTTTTAGTGGGGAACCCTATAGGAGGAGTTCCGTCGGATAGGTGACGCACAGCCTTTCGTGAGCTGGCTGGGCCTTAGTGGGGAACCCTAGAGGAGGAGTTCAGGCGCTTAGGTGACACAGAGCCTTTCGTGAGCTGGCTGGGCCTTCGTGGGGAACTCTAGATGAGGAGTTCAGTCGCTTAGCTGACACAGAGCCTTTCGCGAGCTGGCTGCCTCTTAGTGGAGAACCCTAGAGGAGGAGTTCAGTCACTTAGGTGACACAAAGCCTTTCGTGAGCTGGCTGGGCCTTCGTGGGGAACCTTAGAGGAGGAGTTCAGTCGCTTAGGTGACACAAAGCCTTTCGTGAGCTGGCTAGGTTTTAGTGGGGAACCCTAGACTGTCTGTATTGCGCGCCAAATGGAGGACTGGTCTCAAACTTAAGTGAAGTGTGTGATAACGACGGAGAAAAGGCTGGTTTTGCTTTCGGAACTATTAGCCACTTTCCAGAAGATCTGAACATGGACACAGATCAAATGCCCGCCTTAAAGCTTCAGATCCGCAGCGTAATGAGAGCATTTGAAGGGATGTATCTAGCGCGTTTCTTAAGCCAAATTTCCTGAGCACGTCAGCAAGTCGCTCAAGTGGAACTACTGCCGTCCCAAATGCCGGACACGAAAATAGGTTGCTTAAGCTGCAAGTTGCACGTCTTCGCTGCTGTTTGCGACCAACTTTGCGGCTCTACTCCAAAAGTTTGCTCAACTCCTAAAATACCAAGGCATCCATACATACAAGGCATCCATGCATGGCAAGCTGAGCGCCAGAGTGGAAGCGCCGGAAGAACAAAAATCTGCCCTCGTCACCCGTTTGTCAGAGAACTGGTAGCGGACCTTGCCAGCAGTGCGATCGGGACCTAGTGCAATGGCAAATGAGTTGCGGAGGATTTCAGGGTGACCTTGACACCCCAAACGGCCTCCACTACCTGCAACCTGTAGCTTGTATAGACCTAAAGAAGCTTAAGGAGGCGGAGAAGGGATAACACACGACTTTCAGTTGTCGTCCTTCTTACTTCGCATGTGTAGGGGACACTGGTGCCTTCCCGGACTCACTCAGCGACGTTGTCCCTTCAGTTTCCATCTGTCATATTCACTCCAAATTGGATCGCCGGTATTGGAAGCCCTCAAAATGGACTCGTCCAAGACCCCCGTCAACTCCCTTCATCCTCTACCTTCTCAGCCCTCACACTGATCGTCCCCTAACCTCAAATCATCGACACCAGACAAGGCGGCGTCGTCGTCGTCGCCGGTCATTCAAAGTAATAGCTCACATCATCCCTCCCTCCGCAGCCCACGGTGGAAGTTCGTTAAACTCCACAAGTTTATGCATCAACTTCAGGACGGCGTGAAAAATAATTGCCCGACAAAAGCGTAGACACTTCCCTTCGAGCGCTGATAACATGGTGTGAATGTGAAAGCGGAGGACGATGCCGACGCCATTGCCGCCGCCGCCGCCGCCAATGACAACGACAACATCATCAACGCACCACACACTCCTCCGTCCGAATCGTATCATCATCCGCCCCCTCCCCAGGTCAGCCCCCTGCAGCAGCCCCTCGGAACGATTCCGACACGACAATGACCGGCTAAGTGCACGTTCCGGGATTGATAGCACTCGGTTAATCCAAATCTTCTCGCATCGCTCAGGGAACTTCTTCTTCCGTCCTCGCCATCGACGCCGTCGTTGTTGTCGCTGTCGTCCATGCACTCTCGCCGTTCCGTTCGGTTCATCCGCTCATCCGGTGCCCCGGCATTCAGATGTTTATGGTTCAATTCAGAGAGCGAGTCAGCGAGCAGCCATCCAGCAAGCGACTCCTTCGGACTCGGGTTAATCCACCGATGCATGCACCATGAAAGCGAGACTCGCCCGCTGCTCACATATGGGCGAGCATGAGACTAATGCGAGGATTTAATTAAAATATGCAAATCGGTGCTGGCATTGATCAAGTGCTGATTCCTTTGGTTTCTCTCTTTTGCTTTTGTTTCTTCGCTTTGCGCGCCCTTCGTGCGGGCTTGCGCGGCCCAGAGTTGGAGAGTGCGGGGAAGGGAGCGACACATTTTTGCGAGGCCACAGCACCAGCTTCGGTGCGAATTTATTGCGAATTTAATTTCTCTTACTGTTCGCGACCTTTTCGCGGCGCAGATTCCGGCGAGCCCTGCACGCGGTCTGCACCAGGATTATGTGAAGCGTGTGTGCGGTCTGGGAATGGGCCGGGCGCACAGGTATCCTGAACTCGGAATGGATTGTCTTTTCGCACTCGACACTGCGCTGCCCTGCCTGGCCGACTGGCTGGCTGGTTGGTTGGCCGACTGGCAGACATAATGCCTTCGAATTATAATATAATTTCGAGGTTCTTATCAAGGCGGCCCACGACGATGGCGAGACGGTGTGGCAGTGGATTGGCGCTGGTGCTGAGCCCCACCAGCCAAGACAATGTCTGTTGCTCTCGCTCTTAATTTATCGCTAATTGTTACGTCAGCCCGTCCTGTGTGCCGTGCCCGGTCGAACGAACGGGACGAACGGAAGAGATTTATCTTGGGCGCGGATAAGCAGACACCGAAAAGCCGGCCGCGAGAAAGAAAGAGGTGTGCGTCAGCGTGGAACTTATTGGTGATTCATGGACTAATGGATAGTTGTGGGACGCGAACGCGGCTGTTTCTGTGGAAGTGGTGCTCGTAAATCCTGTTTTGGTGATAATTTGTCGGGAGCCGAAGCTCTAATTTTGAAAGTTGCACTTCTGACAGCCGACAAATTGGTTGTTTCGTGCTAGGAGTTGATCATAACTCTTCTCGCGCCGGGAGTTTCACTGGAAGTCGAACCAGATTGGCGGTGTGAGCAACTTAATTCTTTGTTCGAGCTTGTCTATGCATTCGCCGGATGGGGGATCGGAGGAGAATCGATTGCGGATTAGAAGGAGAAGGCGTGGCAGTTGATGGAGGGACAATAAATTTGGCTTTTCGTTGATCTTGGCAGATTCTGTTTTCGTGGAGGGCAGCAGCATTCCGAGCCGAGGGCTGATTCAAATTGATTGGGTTTTGGAGTTGATGGTTCGTTATGGGAATGGAGAGAGAGAAATGATGAGAATATGGCTTCTTGGAGTCGGTCTTGGCTGTGTGAGCGTCTTCACATTTCTCATCATCAAGTGGCCAGCGATCACCAAGTGGCCAGCGATCACCAAGTGGCCAGCGATCACTAAGTGGAAAACGATCACCGAGTGGCCAGCGATTACCGAGTGGCCAGCGATCACCAAGTAGCCAGCGATCACCGAGTGGCCAACGATCACCGAGTGGCCAGCGATCACCAAGTGGCCAGCGATCACCAAGTGGAAAACGATCACCGAGTGGCCAGCAATCACCGAGTGGCCAGCGATCATCAAGTGGCCAGCGATCACCAAGTGGCCAGCGATCACCGAGTGGCCAACGATCACCGAGTGGCCAGCGATCACCGAGTGGCCAGCGATCACCCAGTGGCCAGCGATCACCAAGTGGCCAGCGATCACCGAGTGGCCAGCTATCACCCAGTGGCCAGCGATCACCAAGTGGCCAGCGATCACCGTGTGGCCAGCGATCACCGAGTGGCCAGCGATCACCCAGTGGCCAGCGATCACCAAGTGGCCAGCGATTACCGAGTGGCCAGCGATCACCAAGTGGCTAGCGATCACCGAGTGGCCAGCGATCATTGATCGCTGATCGCCGTTCGAATGCTGGACAGCAGACAGCTTTTAATTAGTCAGACTATGAAGAAAAATTAAACGACTTCGTGGGGCTTATCTCTTGAGCGACTGGCGTTGACTAAGTTTCCAGCGATCACTGCGATCATCACTGAGCAAACCAAGACCACTCATTGATCGTTCATCATTAAGCCGTGACAAACAACTGATCACCAAGTTACGGACATCTAACGACCTTGCAAAGTTTTGAAAATAATTCACAGGTGTTCCGAAGACTTTTGAACATCACTACTCGCGTTCCTCCGCTTCCTGCCCAATTATTATTGAAGGCTTTTCAAAACGTTTCGTCTGCAACTCCTCTCAGAACCCATTGCTGAAAAAAAGTTCAGAACCAAAGGACGATCAGCGATAAAACAGCGAGCGAAGATCACTGATCGCTGATCGCCGATTGAATATTAAACGGCGGACAGTCTGTAAACAGGCTTTAAAAGCCATACCATCTGCTAACTCCTCTCAGAACTCATTGCTGAAAAAAAAAATGCGGAGAGGATCAGTGATTTCCAGCGAGCTTCCAAAAAGGTTTGGCTTCGTTGGAAAGGAGATCTATCAGCCGATCAGGATCAGTTAAGCTCCAATCCCCTCAAAGATCAAGGCCACAGCTTGTCGATCGTTGTCCCTTGTAACGCACTTCAAAACCAATCATCACAACCTTTCTTGTCGTTTGTGCTCATCTTAGGGTAACATCAATCCTGTCCTCCCCACACCGCCATCCATTGCTCCCCACGAAGTCCTTAAAGATCAACGAACACGATCGATAATATTCCAATCAATCACCTTTACGATGGAACGTTAAATTGTCTGTCGCCAGCCTACCCCTGTCCATCGACCCTCGATCACTTATCATCTCTCCATGAGGCTAAACGTGTCATTTTCCACTTAAGCGTTCCTCAACCCCAGAGCGTCCCCGTGTTGGCACCACTTTGGACAACAAATTGAAAACCAACGAAAAAAGAATCGAAATCAATTTCCTGCGCCT
Organism: Eristalinus aeneus; assembly: GCA_955652365.1. Classification (NCBI taxonomy): domain Eukaryota; kingdom Metazoa; phylum Arthropoda; class Insecta; order Diptera; family Syrphidae; genus Eristalinus; species Eristalinus aeneus. Next base: position 94,837,685 of record OY019131.1, read on the forward strand.
GCAAAAAAGTATCGATTACACACTCGGCTCCGTGTTAATGAGCAGCCGATACCATGCCCCATAGATCTTCAAAGTGACCGGCGCGCACAAAGCACACCGTTGACTCCGAGAGGTATCGCATGTCAATCACAGCCGTGATCCTCACATGAGTTCAAACTCATTCCCGGGCCCAGTTCGAGTTTATTACGTCGTGGAACACTCATCATCATCATCATCGTCATTGGCAGACACCACCAGCAGCACAGACGCTGCTTGCTGTGTGTGTTAACTTGCTGCTCGATGTTTTGAGCTGCTGCTGCGATGTTGATATTGAGTAACATCACCTCCTGCCGGCTCTGGCCCGCCGGGGGGAGCACAAATCAAAACGAAAATTGTAATCCTATATGCACCTGTCATCTAAATTCCAATTTCAATCCCGAATGACATAACAGCGCGCGCACGAGCATCACGACACTCGGTGTGCGCTCCAGTGCATCGGTGTTCTGGCATCGAAGCTTCGGTGGCTGAGCGCTGGATGGGTCCGTGTCACTCCCGTCATCGTCATCATCGACAGGGGGACACACAGCTAGACGCTTGTACGAGAATGAGCCTCAGTCTCGGTGCCAGTTGGTGGCTCCTTTGCTAATTTTTGTGCTCGCTGACGGTGTGACGCTCACGCTGCTGTTGGTCCAGAGAATGTCTTTGGGGCGCTTTTTGTTCTGCTCTTAATCCGGGCATCAGGCATCTCATGCATCTCGGGCATCCTGTGCAATAAATCCGTCAACTTTGTCTTCTCCGTATCGGCGGGCATTAATCAGGCGGGACAACAACCGCGGAGCGTGAAGCGTAGTTCAGTTGGCGGATAAGGAGGAAGTGACAGTTGCTGTCGTTGACATATTATGGCAGCGGTGGTCAACAAGCCGGTGCTGTGTGGCCTCGTTATGCGATGAGGGTGACGAAGGAGTTGAGGTTCTTGGCGATCATCAGGAAGAGAAAGTCCTGTGGAACGTGTGAAATTTATCACCTTGCCGGTGATCTATTGCTGATCTGATGGCGGTAAGTGGGTGAATTTAAAGTTGATTTATGAAACTTTTGGGAATGCCGTTAAATGGCGCCCTACATGAGACTTACATTGCTGCCCTCTTTGGCGTTGCATTGTGGACCTGCGGCAAATTTTCAAAGGAAGGACAGCACAGTTTATATCTTGAGCCGGACGTGCTCATCAGTCAGTCTTTTTTCATGACTCCAGCATCTTTTGGGGAGATTTCGGCGGACTTTCAAAGGAAAGGGTTCACAAATTTACCGTTCTTCGTATTTCGACACCAACGAAAGGCTGAAAAAACAAATCAGTTCACTCTTGACAACGTGTCGTTGTCGTTGGTTGTCTAAAAGTTGAGTCCATGCGTCCATTCGCTTACTGACTCAATCTCCACTCAATCCCAGCTCCCCCACAGATCACCTTCTGCGCCCGAATGGAAAATTATTTTGTTCCCACTGAGACGAGGAGACTCGCCGACCACAAGCCAACGCCACCCGGAACGAATGCAAAGGGCCAGCCCCCCACACAGCACAGTCGCACACGAGCAGCGCCCACCTAGATGCCACAGCCGCCCTGTAACTTATGACCCGAGCCACCCCGTGTGCTCCAATGGCAAATTCATTCGCAATAGGAAAATAATTAATTTCGAATCCTCGTCGCAAGTAGGCGTGCACGGCGAGTGCTCGCAAGTCTCTACATCTTCATCTATTTCCGCTGAATCGATGTGCTGGCGGCGGCGTCCACCTGGCCAACGGCGAACGCCTGATGCATTCCTCCGTGAAACACCGTGCGAGGCGGGGGACTGACGGCAAACGATTTCATTTGAAATCACATCCCAGGAAAGCGGTGTTAAACATGTCCAACGACACATGTCGCTCCACACGGTCCGCCTGCCTCGAATCCAGGAAGGCATGCGAAAACCTATATTTCCCAGGGCGGATAGCACATCACCAGCACCATCGCCATCACCGTCACCGTCACCGTTGCCATTGCCATTGCCATCGCCGTCGTCGTCGTCATCACAAGCGTCGTCGACAATGTCGCTGTTGTCGCCGTCGTCGTGGTTGTCGTTGTCCTCATCACCAGAACGAGCACAGTGCCGTTGTCCATTGACGTTGGACGCATTGCCTCTCCCTCTGTTCGGGGGAGATACATCGCAGGTGAGCTGGTGAAAAAAAACGACGCACAGCAATGAATGGGAGGACGGGCAACGCGAAGACCAAGCCTGGCCAGGCCCATACACCATCCGAATCTGTATCTCCTCCGACACTCCGTGTTTGGGACTCATGGTTAAGCGTGGGCGCGCGCATTCACTTGCGACGTAGTTTACCCAACCCCGACCGTCCCAGGTGCCGTTCAACGAGTGTGGCGCGACGACGACCGCGGCGTTTTGTCCTAAAGGCTCGCCTGAGCCGGTCTTCGTTTGCCTGACCCAAACAAACTCTCTAATTAAGTTGCAATAATCTACACCACCAACGCAAGCAATTTTGAGACGCCGCCATCCCCAGGAAGACGCACAGCGATTGCGCCCATAAATCGATAGCGCGATCGGCGCGAATGTACGTGCATCGATTTCGGGATACAAATCGGTGGACGGCGGTCTGGAGCAGTTTGAATTGATGCCGAATCGACTTCTAATGACCACCTTGGTGATGCCTGAGTGCAGCGTGGATGGCATGAGAGTGTGGTGCGAGGTCTTAAATTTTGCGACTGCGATGAAAGTCATGCGGGCGAGGATGCAGAGTGAGTCTTATGATCGGAATGGGAGATGGCTTCGCGATGGCTGGTGTCTGCTGACGGGAAGGGACATGTTCTTGATCCCTGAACGAGATTTAAGCTAACGAATGGACAAGGATGACAATTCATTGGAAACACTTATCCGTGCCTGGACTGATATAGAAGAGCTGTAGGCATCATTTAATGCACAGAGCAAAATTGTTTGGATTTGGTAACAACTTGAGTACAGGTTTTTTGTTGGGCGCCATTTTGGGAAAGCTTAGAAAAGGACGAGATATTAGGAGTGATGCTCTGTTTAAGATGGTATTTGCTGAAATTATCTCGAAAATAATGCCTACCAGGGTCGGGAAAGTCTTTTGAGCAATTTTTGAAAGTCTTCTGTTGGGCGCCATTTTAAAAAATGTTTGGGAAAGAGTGATGCGGTGCTTAAGAAGGTATTTGATCAAATCACATCAAAAACAATGACTTACTTATCAGGCAGACGAATCTGAGCAATTTGCTGCCCTCCATAGGCACGCTGCTTCCAGTCATCAAGGCTAAGCTGTCCTACATCCGCGATGACTTCGTCTCTGTAGCGGAGGTTTGGTTTTCCTCTTCATCTCGAACCAAGAGGCTCGGATTCGAAGACCCTCTTTGCTGGAGCGAACTTATCAGGCAGACGAACCATAAAGGGTCTGGGCCTGAGCAATTGATGCCTTCCATCGGTGACGGTCCTAGGCACGTTGCTTCCAGTCATCAAGGCCAAGCTGCCCTAAATCCGCGATGACTTCGTCTCTGTACCAGAAGTTCGGTTTTCCTCTTCTTCTCGAAGCAGGAGGATCGGATTCGAAGACCCTCTTTGCTGGAGCGAACTTATCAGGCAGACGAACCATAAAGGGTCTGGGTGTGAGCAATTGCTGGCTTCCATGGGTGACGGTCCTAGGCACGCTGCTTCCAGTCATCAAGGCTAAGCTGCTCTTAATCCGCGATGACTTCGTCTCTGTAGCGGAGGTTCGGTTTTCCTCTTCATCTCGAACCAAGAGGCTCGGATTCGAAGACCCTCTTTGCTGGAGCGTTGTTGTCAATTCGCTAGATGTGGCTGAGCCAGTGTAGTCGAGGGGTTCTTGCCTTCCGGACTGCATCCACATCCTTGTACAGCTCGCAGAGTTCGCGGCTGTGTCCTCTCCTCCATTCGCCTTCCTCGCAGACGGGAAAACATATCCGACGTAGAATTTTTCTTTGGAAAGCACCGAGAATCACCTCTGCCGCCTTACTTAATGTCCACCTTTCGGCTCAATAAAGCACGACTGGCAAAATTAGGGTTTTATAGAGCATGACTTTGGTACTTTGAGTCAGGAGTTTCGAGCCTAGTTGTATTGACAGACCTAAGTAGCATCGATTGCCAAGTCATTCGTGGAGTTTACGTTTGCCCCGAGGTAGACAAATTCCTTTACTACCTCGAAATTGTAGCTGCCAACTGTAACGCTTTGGCCTAGGTGGTGTGCGGCGGATCGATTTGGCCTAGGTGGTGTGCGGCGGATCGATTTTTGGCTTGACAGCATATATTTGGTTTTATCCTCGTTGACTTTTAGACCAGCTGGTTTCGTCTGCTCCTCAATTGCCGTGAAAGCTTCCACTATCGCGCGTCGAGACCGCGCGAAAATGTCCATTTCATCAGCGTTTTCCAACATCTGGACTGACTTGTAGAAGATAGTGTCTTCCGTGCTAACTTTTTCCCGCCGCACTATCTTCTCCAGGACTCAATTGAAGAAATCACATGACAGCGCATCTCCTTGCCGATATCCGGTGCAGGTCTCTAACGGTTTAGAGGTTTTTGAACCGAAGTGCACGGTGCATCGCGCATGTGTCAGCGTGGTGCGACACAACTGGATTAATTTTCACGGGATTCGGCCATCGCTTCGAATAGCTTCTTGCGATGAATGCTGTCGTATGCGGCTTTCAAATCGATGAAAAGATGGTGAGTATCGTTTTGAAACTCGCTGGTCTTCTCCAGGATCTGCCTTACTATGAAGATTTGTTCTACTGTCGATTTGCCGGGCTGGAAGCCGCACTGGTACGTGCCGTGACGACTTTAGACGTTCACAGTACTCGTCTAGTTGATTGTTTACCCACAACTAGGGAAGGCTGTTAGGGGACTATCCCTTCTCAGTGTGAAATTGCATTCTCAACCGGGCGCTACGACCCAAAGAGCGGAAGAGGTTTTAGAAAGGCTTCGCATCAAACCAAGGTGGGATGATTGCCCCTCAAGCATGATCTCAGTTTGGTACTTGGGTAACTAATTCGTTTAGTCTTGCGTTACTTACGACTCTTGGAAAAATGGACCCCGTGATATAAGCCGTAAAGGCAGGTGATCACGTAAAACCAAATCCCACATCTGTATCAACTTCTTCAAAGGTAGCTTGGAGGACGACTTCATCGACTGGAGTTGTTACATCCTGGTTCCCTATCACTCTCTCCTGGTCAGGCCCGCTAAACTGCTGTTTCAAGTGTTGCTTAAACACATTCGCTTTACCCTGTGGATCCGCAACTAGATTACCCTTACGATTTCGAAGAGCCTGGGTGCCTTCCCTAAAGACTGTGGCCAGTCTTTTGGCTTTTTTGTGAAAGGTCTGCATTTTTTGTCTGTCCCTAGACTCTTTGATATCCTTGAGCTGGGAGGTTGCGAAAGACCTCTTCTTCAGGCGTTGAAGCTTTTTCTCCTCCCGTCGCATAGCCCGGTGCTCCCCTTGCGCTGCTCTTGTTTTCCGTTGCAGCGGTTTTTGGTAAGCGAGTCGGTTGCACGTTTTTTCTGCTCACACTCGCCATCATACCACGGGTTGTTTCCGGGGGTGGTAGGTAGCCTAAGGTAGTTTTCGCTGCTACCTCTTTGATGGCCGAGCGACAAGGCAACCACTTCTCGTTGGCATTTCACGTAGGCATACCGAAGAGTCAATGTCTACCATCACAAAACAGAACCGAAAAGGTATTCTGAGTGTTCTTTGTTGGGCGCCACTTAACAGAAAGTTGTGGAAGCCTTACAAAAGGACAAGAAAATAGAAGCGATTTGCTACTGAAGAAGTTATTTTTTTAATTTGCTTCAAAAAATTACCCGCTACAACAAAAATAGGGCCTGGAAGGACTTATATTGGGCGCCATTTTGAGACTGAGACCACGGTTTAGTAAGTATTTTCAAGATTGATACACTTGAGGAAGGTTCTTCTGTCACAATTATCTTCAATTCAAAATAAGACCCCAAGAAAAACAAACATACCCTTTGTCGGGCGCCACTTAACGGCGTTCTCAAAATCGGTCAAGGAAAAGACTTCTGCTTGCCAAGTAACGAAGACTGGCCCGCGCAACAGCTTCCTCTACTTGGTAAGTAGAAGTCTGTTTCTCGATCCAGCCAGAAAAACCATAGAACCGCTTCACGTAACTGCATCCCATTCCTCCACGATAGAATCTTCGGAATTTATTGGCGATAACTCAGCGGCACTATCAATCGATGTCAGATTTGAATGTCTTCTCCATGACTCACTGGGCATGTGGGCACTCCAAATTGAATTACACCACCTCAGGCTGGCGCAGCACTCTCGCTTGCCGCCTAGCTGCTCTCATTCATCACAGCCATCCCCCAATTAATGTGTCACCTTGGATCATAACTCCGTCCGTGCCCCATGATTGAATGCCATTAGCCGGTGGTCCCTGTCCCCCAGTTAATAATGTCATCTCGGCGGCAATAATTGTCTCCTATGCATCTTGCGGATGCACAGCGACTGTGACCAGTCCGCGGGCGCGCGCTATTTCGAGGCTCCGTCCGCTTGCAACGCACATCGCGCAATTTCGCCAAAGTGACAATTTGATTTATCACAAGCGATGGCCCGCAGCAACTCGAACAGTTCGAGCCACTCGCCGGGCTGTGCTACAGAAACTTCTGTCCCGGGCCATAACTCAAGTGCATCCCTTTTGTCGATATTAAAATACATTTTGCGCCGCCGCCGCCGCCGTCGCGCCGGAGGAGTTCCGGACGCTGGAAGCAAGCGCAAGAGCTTCACTATTCATAGGACGGGCCAGTGTTGGTTCGAGTGTGAGTGTGAGTGTCGCGACAGATTATTTATGAGTCCGATCCGAGAACATTGATTGCGCGAACTGAACGAGAGAAGATCAACACCAGCCAAGGATGCACTAGCCCCGATCGGGAGACACACACACTCGTGCGCCGGCTCGGGGGAAATGAATGGCAACGAATCCATATGCGATAATGATCCTCTTTAGAGTCAGTTCAATTCGATTTGATTTACAATCCCTGTGCGATTATAATCGGTCGGGCGGCGGCGGCGGCGATGCCTGACTCCGGGAGCGGTGGTGGTGTCAGTTTGTCCGTACCTGTTGCGAAGGACTCGCTCTCTCGTTCTCTCTACCGCAGCAGCCGGCGGCAATAGCGGAGGAGCAGATACCCCCGTGGAGTGTGGATAATCATCTCCCAGCCGCGGAGGGAAACCAAAAGTGCCAAATGGCCGCGCGAAAAATCGAATTCAATTCAAATTCGTTTAAGGTGCACATCGGGCATCACCACAGCCACAGTCGCAGCAAGAGGCAACAGCCGAGCAGCGGAGAAAAAAAACACGACTGAGGTGTTGGACGTCGCTGTGCTTTTGTTTACCCGCTAATGGGGATGCCGTGAAGAAGGATAGCCTGGCCCTATTGTGGGACAATTCCTGGAATGGTGGCGGTGACGGTGTGCTGTTCTTGCTCCTTTCACCCTGAGCAACGAAATTTTTACCAGGTCAGCTTGATTTATTGACGGCAGCCGAAGCCGGGCCTGCAGACTGGCTGGAATTCGGATTTGAATGGATGCACAGCTGAGGGAGTTGGCAATTGGCTGCAGGTCAAAGTGAGTGGGGGTTCGATTTGAAGGTTTCTCCTGATGGGCGATGGTTGGTTCTTGGGTCTAATGTTGCTTAACCCGAACGCGATGGTCTGAATCTTCGAAATCGATGGCAGGCACTCGCCACATCGTGTCTGACGAAAGACCTTGGCTGTGTGGTCTGCAAGTTTTCTGTTTTGATCAAACGACGAGTTGAAAACAAAGCCCACACAAATACCCACCGTCCCCATGAATCCCCCAGAACCGCATTCCATGCACTGTAAGCCATCCCTAATGGACCGCTGTCTTACATCTCGTTCCCATTGACCGCTCTCCACTCCCGCAAATGACTCTTTAAATTATTTCGAATTAGAATTAGTTCTCGGCTCCCGTCCACTCACCCGGAATCCAATTAGATCGGAGTAAATCCCCTTCACTGCTCGGTGTCCATAAAACCGCCAGCCAATAAGTATGCAATACTGTCTCGCCCGTTAGCTCCTAAAACTATGCACCACTGCCGCACATAACCCACACAGCAAGCACTGCCCTGGTCAGTGCGGCGAACGAAACGACTCCCCACCACGTTCAAATTGAATCTGAATTTTAATTAGGAGCTTCGCATTCCAACGGTAAGAGTCTGGCTGTTCACCCGCAAATAGCATCTGACCATTCCGAGGGAGATGCGCTATTTTTTTGCGCTTCGACGTAAGCCAGGTTGATGGCCACACGGCAGCACAGTCACACACCCTCCTCGCCGGGGCGTCATCATCATCATCGTCAGGAAGCGAGGATTTGCTGGTGGGAAGGGACTCAAGAATGAAGACAGCAACACAAACAGGACACAAATGGAACTCCGTGGCATTCAACCGGTCAGGGCATGATCGCAGTGCTCGCACACTGGGGCCAATGCAAAAATAAATCTCAATTTTACGCTTCGAATAATCAACTAATTAGAGAAAGGACATAACCACGGAAAAAAACGAGAAAAGCAGATGAACGTAAAAATAAATAGCAGCGACTGCGAGGGGGCGGCAGGCAGCAGCAGTTGCAGGAAGCCTTTGAAGTTGCTGTTGGGGTGGCTTGCTCGTCGTTCTTCTGGGAGCTTACCAAAGAGAGATGATAATGGTGGCTTTTGATGGAGAATGAGGAGAACAGTTGGTTGGTCTCCTCATCCTCTCCTCGAAAGGTATTGGGATTTGTAAGAATTTTGGGAGAAGGAGTGCATTTGTGATTGATGTGGTTTTTAGCGATCGTTGAACTGAGGGATGCGTTTTCTAGATTCTGGATGAATCAAGAAGATCCAACGTGAGTTGCACCAACTAAGCAACTCTGAAGTGTGAAAGCTCTGGAGCGTTATGACACAAGACAAGACAATCGATCATCGAACGCTCCTATTTTTGTTTAATAAAACCGATCAGTGGAACTTTCTTCAATTTTTGCAGTGTGTGATCGATCGGAAGTGACTGTGATCGAAACTTGTCCTCCTCTTGTTCCAGCACAAGCTTGGAAACAGTTCTACTAAAGGACACGGAAGAGTCGGAGTATGGACGTACAAGGGATCGCATGGTCGACAAGATCTCCGGTGATCGGACGTATGATCACATTTTCGATCATTTGATGACGCCGAATTCCGAGAGTATTCTATATTTTGAAGATATGATCCACGACGTGATCGAGTAAGTGACTGATCTGCCTGATCATCAGTTATAAACGACATACTCTCGATTCAGTCAGCATTTGCCACCGATTATCAATCATCCAGCCAATGATCCGTTCGACGTTGGACCCAGTGATCGTTGAACAGACTAGGCTATCGTGGGTTACTTCAAAGCATTTGAACTTATGAGACCTTCTATTCTAATGAGCATCGAGGGCGTGACAATAAGGTTCAACATCAGACGATCATGCAGTGATCGCATTGCGTTTCCTAGCTTCTGGATGAAACTGCAAGTCCCAACATGAGTTCCATAAAACTCACAAAGCAACTTTGAAGGCCTGAAGCATTATTACACTCGACACGACGATCGTCGAAGGCGCCCAATTTGGATAGAGGACATCGATCGTTGGACGCTACTTCATTTTTTTCTCGTCTTTGAACTATCAGATGACTGAGCCAGTGACTTTGATGAAAACTTTTCCTCTTCTTGTTTCGTCACAAGTTCGGCATCAATTCTTCTAAAGGACACGGATGAGTATGGAAGTACAAAGGATCGCACTGATGCCTAGATCATTGGAGAGCCGACGTATGATCAGTTTATTGAAGTACGCCGAATTCAGAGAGTTTTCTATTTTTTTAAGGTATGATCGACGACACGATCGGGTAGGTGTTCGATTTGTCTGGTTATCGATTGAGAGCGACGTGAAATAGACTCTTGATCCACTTGATATTTGATGTCGATTACCAGTTGAGCCAGTTAGTGATCCGCACGGCTTTAGACCCAGTGACAGACTAGGTAATCGTTGGGTTGTGAATTTCGTGAAAAATTTCAAAACATTCAAACTTGTGTGACTTTCTGTTCTGATGAGTATCGAAGGCGGGACAGTAAGGTCCAACATCAGACGATCATACAGTCCTCCTGATTGAATAAGCGATGGCTGTGCTTAACAGGACCTAGACTCCAAGGAAAATCGGCAATGACCCGAATGATAAACGTCGAGCATCAGCTTGACTTAAGAGGGAGCTGATGGAAGTGAGGCTGACTATACCCTCGATTCATCCAGACGACTCCCTAAGTTCTCGAAAATGATCCTAATCGTGATCCTGATCCCTATACCCCTGGCTCAGTTTGAATTTCGCAAAGCCTTTGTTCAGGATTCCATTTCGAATCAGATCCATACGTCAGTGATCTCGCTCTTAACTGAGTTTTACAACAAATCCACGAAATCTGTTCATTAAGGTTATTCTTGCAATTGATCGCAGCCTTCACGAAACGAAACGCCCTCCGCTTGTACCCCTGATTCCCTTTAAGAACGTGATCAAATTTGTCACCAAACCCCAACTCGATCAGCAGCAGATCACAAGGATCCACGATTTATTTCTTAATGAAGAGAAAGTGATCAGCCACCAGATCAAAGAATTCACGACTCGCCTCTACTCCGGTTCTCATCAGATTCTCGAATATGGTAAATCACAAGCCAATCGGTAAATCTGTTGTGACTACCGTCTCACGATCTTACTTTCCTCCTCCTCATCAGCCATGTCATGCATTAATCAATCGAATTTGCAGAAGCAGGTGAGTACACGGGGCCACGGAGTGAACTTTCCCCCATCGATCCACGGCAGGGGGACTTGTCAAAACCCCAGACTCACATCGGCAGTGGTTCCCATCGACAGATCAATCGATCAATTGTCACAAGTCCTTCTCCGGCTTCGTCCGTGCCCGCGCCAACCTCACAGCGACATCGTGCCATTTGATCCCGTGGAGCCGATAAACCGATCCGACGATCCACCGATGCACCGATGCCCACAAAGCCTCTTGTATTCATATTAGCCATTCGACTGCGACGACAATTTAAATATGACCCAAGCTTTGTCTTGCCAACTCTAGTCGGCATTCCTCGAACTCCGTCATCCTCCTCCCCGTCTGTAGCCTTCCCGCTGGTCGCCGAAGCCGAGTCGAAATCCAATCAATTCAGAAATTATAATTGAATCGAGCGCAATCGTAATGATTTTTCCCCCTGGCTCGAGATGCGCGCGAGAGATTCCTTTCGGGCATCCTCGCTCGGCTCCGCACTCACACACAAGCTGAAATTAAACTCCACTTGATTAATTTGCATAAGACAACGAATTCGTGATCTAAATTATTTTCAGTCCTCCGCGGGGATGGGGATAGAACGACCCGACCTAGCGAGCCGTCCGCAACGCTAAGGACAGCCACTTAGGGCTAAATGCAGAGTCCCACTCTTGGTGTGTGGAGTGTGGCCATGTGTGGCGGCACCGCGGGACAAAGAGGGAAAACCAATCGAAGGTAAATGAAAATAAATCGAGAGTCTCTAAATGGAATTGGATAGGGCTGTGGATGTGCGGAGCCGGATGTCCTTTTTCGGCGACGAAGCATTTTATGCTCACCGATGTTGCATGAATCTTTGACAATTATCCATTCTGTGGTGACAATAGCTGGCAACTGATGGGGAATGCGCTGGGGTGAATGAACGGGGAAATGGCGGGCGCAATCAGATTTCTGCTTCAAAGGAGGTCCATAGACTTGGTAGTTTTGTCCTGGAAGGTTAGATTCTTGGGACTTTTCTTATTTTTAATGACTTCCCTCGAATTGAGTGGCTTTTGTAAATTTTTGGTGAATTTTGTGCACTTTTTGTGACTTTTGTCAGTACGAAGGTTGGTTTTTATATTTCGGGATTAGAGAACTAAAACAAATATTAATCATTGAAAATAGCTTTATTGTTTTTCAGAATATTCCCCATTAAGATCTATACAGTTTTGCATGCGTTTGAACCAATTGTCGAAGCACTTTTGCCACTCCGATTGAGGTGTCTCCAAAACATGCATTCTGAACGCATCAACCGGTTCTTCAGGTGTCGAAAAACGTTGACCTCTCATTTTATTTTTGACATACGGGAACAAAAAGAAGTCACTCGGTGCCAAGTCAGGACTATACTGCGGATGACTGATCAAATCCATGTTTGAGTGTTCAAAAATGCAGTTGTTTGAGCCGATGTGTGAGAGCTCGCATTGTCGTGGTGAGGAGGAATCCGTCTTCGGCGGTTGGTTTTCCTGATTTCTCGGAAGACAACTGGCAAACAAGTGGTTGTGTACCACTGCGTTGTTCTAGTGGTACGGTTGCGAAATGTCCAGTTTTTCCGAAGAAACAGGCGACCATTTTCTTGGAAGTGCTTCGTGCGCGAGCAACTTTCGTTGGATTTGGATCAATTTGAAACACCCATACAGTCGACTGCTGTTTACTTTCGGGCTCATACGCGTTAATCCACGATTCATCACCTGTTATGATGACATAGACGTATTTCGAAACAAATAATACAGTCCAAAGGGGGGCCAGGGTCTAGCTTGCTCAACAACTAATCGTGTTGTGCGCGGTACTGTTAGCTCACGAGTAAAAGGGCCCTACAGTTTTTTGACGACTCCAAACGGCGAAGTTTGGGAAGCTTTCTTAGACAGTTATTACTCTTTGAGTGCTGTCAGCAGCTCGAAAGAGGTGGTGCCGTGAAAAGTTCGAAAAATTGGTGTGAATTGGGAGTATTTCGAAGCACCAAAATCATATATTTGGAGCATTTCTTTCGACCAATCGACCCGAGCCTTATTTTGAGCGATTGGCAATTTGTGTGGGACCAACGCGAACAAATTTTTTTGACGGTCAAATGTTCATGCAATGTTGAATGTGTGCTGGCCCCACTGATGCCTGAGGTTGTCTCAATCTCGCGATAGGTCACATGACGGTCTTCCAATATCAGTTGGCACAGAGCATCGATGGTTTCCGGAACAACAACTGACCGACCGACCGACCGATCTTCACGAAATTCTTCTTGGAGTGAACTACGACCTCGATTGAATTCATCATCCTATCGATAAACACTGGTTCTTGATGGAGCTTCATCGCCAAAAATTTAATTAAGTTCATCGATGCACTGTTGTTGAGTTTATCCACGTCGAAAGTTGTAAAAAGTGATCGCACGAAAATTTTCACGATTTAATTTCATTTTTTGGACGAGATGAATCTTTTACAGCGCCCGTATGTCAAAACGTTCTGAGCGACCCAAGAAATGTCAAACTTTACGATAGAGCTGGCAGTTGCCAGCTTGCAACACTAGGGTTGCCCAATCCTGAAATATAATAGGCAACCTTCGTATTACCGACTTCTCCCGACTTTACAGAATGATTTGAGTGCCTTCTGTCGATTTTGTGGCTTTTGCTTACTTTCTCGGATTTTGCAAATATTATTACTTTTGTGACATTTTTCAGTTTTTTAATATGTCTGTTTAGGGGGCATGAGCCAGTTCACGCGAGGTAACGTCGTTGTTTGCACTCAACGTGGCGAGCTGCCAAGGTTATCCTCGTTAGTGCACAGGTCAAGTTGACATACAGCCTCCACGCGGCGCCTCCTGGATAGCCATCACAACACCCGTTGTATGGTGAACTAATGTATGCAGCAAGCCTCTCTGCCTGAGGGTTTAAGTAATGGGCCTGGCCTACCAGTCTGTGGGTTGTGCGTGAGGTTAACTTCCTCACCACGTAAGAAACCTTTACTTCGGAAACGCCAAAATGCCGCGGATAATGTAGGACTGTAGGGGCTGACGACCCCAGTAAGCGTTATAAGGACAACGATTTTCGGTTTTGCACGTGGAATGTGCGGTCCCTTAACAGTCGAATAACTTGCGGAGGCCCTTCATTGGTACAAGGCAGACATAACTGCCATCCAGGAAGTGCGATGGGATGGGACTGGCATAAAAGCGATGAAGAACTGCGATATCTACTACAGCAATTGCTATAGAGAGAGAAAGCATCGCTTATTCGGATGCGGATTTGTTGTTCGAGGCAGACTTAGGCAAAAAGTCTTGAGCTACGACCCAGTCAGCGAGCGCCTCATGACAATCCGCATCAAGGCTAAATTCGGGAACATCAGCCTAATATGCGCTCACGCCCCGACAGAGGAGAAGGATGACAACATCAAGGATGACTTCTATGATCTCCTAGAAAGAACATACGATCGATGCCCCAGCTATGACACCAAGATCGTTCTAGGAGACTTCAACGCTCAGCTGGGAAAGGAGGACATCTTTGCTGGAGTCATCGGTAAACACAGCCTGCACAACAACGCATCCGGAAACGGACTCAGACTGTTTTACTTCGTCTCGGGGCGGAACCTCTCTGTAGCTAGCTTCCCACACCTGTATATCCACAAAGGGACCTGGCGATCCCCAGATCAATCAACCGTCAACCAGATTTATCACATTGCGATCGACGTTAGACACTCCTCCTGTATTCTCGATGTCCGAACCTTCCGAGGTGAAAACTTCGACTCGGATCACCCCCTTGTTGTAGCCAAGGTAAGAACCTGGATATCAAAAGATCAGCGGAAATAAGACAAGCCAATACGGTTTGACGTCGGAAATTAACTGATCGCTGATCGCTGGGAACTTCGCCGACCGAGTCTCCCTGAAACTCGCTCAGAGTTCGACGCTGCCTGCACGAAGCATAGAAGAAGACTGGAAACGTTGTCAAGAAGCCATCAAAGAAGCTGTCACTGATGTACTGCGTTTCACGTCACCACCCAGAAGGAACCCATGGTTTGACGACGAGTGCACGCAAGCGCATGCAGCCTAACAAGAAACCTATAAGGCGACGCTGTATCATGAGCTCTACGAACAGAAAAGAAGGGAAGAGCACCGGCTTCTCAGAAGGAAAAAGGGGGGCTTGAGAAGCGCGCGGTAGAGGAAATAGAAAGATGTTATGGAATGAAGTCCGAAACTTCTACCGAAAGGTAAAAAAGCTATCCGGAGGATACAAGGCTCTGACCAAGGCCTACCGTGACCAAAATGGACAACTCGTAGTAGAGTCGCAGTCTGTGCTGAGAATCTGGAAGGATCATTTCTGCAGACTCCTTAACGGCGATGAGGACCCAAATCCCGCTGTTAGGCAGAATGTTCCACTCAATTTGGACGATGATAGACAAGCATTCCATCCCCCGACTTAGACGAGGTGAAGATAGCAATCTCCAAGCTGAAGTCGAATTAAGCTGCTGGAGCGAACGGACGGTCCGCAGAACTATTTAAAGCAGCTGGAGATGACCTGGTTGGGCGCATGTACCAGCTCATATGTAAGATATGGTCGGAGGAAAGCATGCCTGATGAGTGGAATCTCTACGTCGTTTGCCCGGTTCACAAGAAAGGAGACCCCTTTGACTGCGCCAACTACCGAGAGATAAGTCTCCTGAACATCGCATACAAGATCCTCTCTGGCGTATTGTGTGAGCGTCTGAATTCGTTTGTCCATGACCTGACAGGTGCCTGTCAGTGTGGTTTCAGACCAGGGAAGTCCACAATAGACCAGATCTTCACATTACGGCAGATCCTGGAAAAGACCCAAGAAATGCAAATTGACGCTCACCACCTATTCGTCGATTTCAAGGCTGCATATGACAGCGTGCATAGAGACGAGCTATACAGTGTCATGTCTAGTTTTGGCATTCCTACCAAACTCGTCAGATTGTGTACGATGACGATGGAGAACTCTCGCTGCTCCGTCAAGGTCGGTACCGAACTCACCGAGACCTTCAATGTCAAAAAAGGTTTTAGACAACGCCTCGCACTGTCATGTGACTTCTTTAACATCATACTCGAGAAGATTGTGCGTAACTCTCAAGTCAACACCAGAGGCACGATCTTCCAGAAGTTAGTTCAATTGCTAGCTTACGCTGATGACATTGACGTGATTGGGGGAACACAGCGAGCCGTCAATGAGGCGTTTGCTAGCATTGAAGCGGAAGCGGCTAAAATGGGTCTGGCAGTAAATGAGGGCAAAAACTAAATACATGCTGTCATCAAGGAAGGACACAACATCGACGTCTCAGACGGAGCGTCACACTAGGCAGCAGAAACTTCGAGGTAGCCAAGGACTTCGTCTACCTCGGCTCCGCGGTAAACAGGGACAACAACACCAGTACCGAAATCAAATGCAGAATCACTCTTGCCAATCGCTGTTTCTTTGGGCTCAAGAGGCCGTCGAGTAATAAAGCCCTCTCTCAAAGGACTAAGCTCGCTTTATATAACAGCTTGACCATCCCAGTCCTACTTTATGGCACGGATGCCTGCGCGCTACTAAAAGCGGATGAGGAAGCCCTCAGTCTTTTCGAGAGATAAGTTTTGCGTGCGAGTATTGGTCCTGTTTACGTTGGTGGCATCTGAAGGAGAAGATTCGACGACGAACTTTATGAGCTGTACAGCGACATGCGCCTTATTAAGCGTCTTCGGATACAACGCTTAAGATGGCTAGGCCATGTAGAGCGTATGGACACCACTGCTCCGGCCCGAAAAGTCTTTGAATACGAAACGTTGGGACAACGCAGCAGAGGACGACCTAGACTAAGGTGGCGCACACAACTGGAGAATGACCTCAACCAACTTGGAGTGCGCAACTGTAGGCAACTGGAGACACCTGGCGCAAGATCGTGCTGGCTGGACAGGCATGTTGGTTGAGGCCCAGGTCCACCACGGACTGTAGTACCACAAGAAGAAGTCAATCCTACTAACTAACGCCTCCTTCAGTCCCACAACTTCAGCACAAGAACCTCTCTATGTCACCATTGAACATCCCAAGAACTTCAATGATCACCGCCTCGGATCGCCGCAGTTTTCATTACCACCACAGCCAACCTCAGTTCCCATCCACAAGAAGAACCCGATCTCTGTCCACCCTCTCCAACTAATTACCCAAGGCACCAGCATTAATCGCTGCGATAACATGGGCCTCAGGCCAAACCAGGTCTTAATTAAATGCGCTCCCTGCACCGCGCTGCAGATCCCAGTGATGGATTCCTCCAAATCCCAAATCAATTAAACAAAACAATAAAACCCCAGCCGGCCACCCTCCCTATCGCGGCCAGTGATTCTCAATTAATTCCCAAGCTCGTCGTTAACGAAAATCCAAGCAAAGCGCCCTGGCGTGGCTAATAACGCACCAAATTGGACAGCAAATTGGTCGGCAATTCGACTCTGAATTTTTCAATCGCTCTCCCGGACACGGCCGCGGCCGTTTGCATCTCATAACGTGAATTGAGACGTCCGCCTCTGGGAAGTCCCCCGCTATGATCGATGAGAGTGACTCTCGCCGGCCAGTGTCCGCCAGGGCATTGTTGACCGGCGCATCGAACGCGGTCAACTGCGGCGCCGTGGCGGGGTGTTAAATAAAATTCAATTCACCTGACAGATAGATCGGAAGTCTACACGGGCGTCTGGAGGAGGCGCCTCACAATGGCTCGGGCAATAAATTTCCGCCGCCGCACCGTGCTCAAGTGTCACCGCATCGCGTGGATGGGGCAGAGAGGATGCGCGGCATTGTCACCATCGTAGAGACGTCCGTGAGGAGAAAATCTTAAAATAAAAGTGAAAATTCACAGGTATCGGCAGAAGGGCTCGAGTGTCCGCCGCAGGTAGGAGGTGATTATAGTGGTGCCCCGAAGGGCGAACAAGACATCACCGAGCACCCCATCGGGATGCGATAGGCCTATTGTTTGTTTTGCTTTTGATTGGTTTTATGGCTTTTTATTATTTGGATTTGTTTTGTTTGGGGTCTTGTCCCGCTGGGGGATGATGCGTTGTGATGTCCAACACAATCCGGTTTCACTCTCTGTGATGGACGATGATGACTGGGTTATGGGAACGCATGGGAAATTGAAATCGAGATGAAAACTGAAGTCAATCAATCGCTGAGATCGACAGTTGTGTTCGCTGTGGGTGCTCGATTAACGATGAGGTCTCAATTGTGCAGGAAAAGCGGCGAATTGGGACATGTGACGCAGTTGGCTTTGGATCGATTTCTTCATCGGCAGTAAAGAGCCGAAGGGCGGATACGCTTTAGTAAGAGACAGAGTTCCATCTTGGAGACGAAACTTCAAATGTAGACCTCCTTGCTGAAGAAGAATCCAGTCTCAGGAGAAGAAGCCAATCCTTCACGGATGCGAATCAGCTTGGTTTCGATGAAAGCCAGAAATTGAGAGTATATGGACGCTGCTTGATAGTCGATGTTCGATAGCCGTGGTTCATCTGAGTCACGAATGGGCCACTTGACAATCCTGTACGTCGACAGACGATGCTCAATACTTGATAAAAGGTTGCTTAATGCGGTTGATGTTACACGATTCTGTTCTTAAAAAGACGTCCAATGGCCAACGCAATAGCTCGATGAGCACAAATGCTCATTGACATCAGTGCCCGATGAAAGGCAATGGTGTACAGACGCACATGGATGGCAGTGCTTAATAGACGAAAATGCTCGATAGACGGCAATGCTCGATAGACGCCAATGCTCGATAGACGCCAATGCTCGATACACGCCAATGATCGAAAGGCGCCAATACCCGATGAACGACAATGTACGGTAGATATTCAATGCTCGTAGGATGCCAATGCCAGATGTGCGCCAATGCTGAACGGAAGCCAATGCTCAATGGTCGCCAATGCAGAATGGATGCTATACCTCAATGAACGCCATAACTCGGTGGATGCGAATGCTCGAAGAATAACAATGCTCGATGGACGCCAATGCTCGATAGACGCCAATGCTCGATAGACGCCAATACTCGAAGAACTACAATGTTCGGTGGAAATTCAGTGCTCATTGGACGCCAATGCCAGATGTTCGCCAATGCTGAATGGAGGCCAATGCTCAATGGTCACCAATGCTCAATAGGCGCCAATGTCCGATAAACGACAATGTTGGACTGACAACGATGTTCCGTAGGCATCAATGCTCGAGGAACGCCAATACTCGGTGTGTAGCAATGCTCGATGTACGCTAATGCTCGATGGAAATTCAATGCTCGTTGGACAGCAAAGCTCAGTAGGCTCCAATAGACAACAGTGCTTAATGGACGACAATGTTCCAAGGGCAACAATGTCTGGTGACGGACAATGCTCTATCATGCCAATGTCCATCCGATGCTAGTATGGTACCAATGCTTGGTGGACGCCAAAGCTAGGTAGATTGACGTCAGTGCTTGATGGACGCCATTGCTCGATATACGCCAATACTTGACAGACGTCAATGCCCGATGAACGACAATGTTGGATGGCCAATGATGTCCCATGGGCGTCAATGCTCAATGGACGCCAGTGCCTGATGTTGCCACTGCCTCATAGATGCCAATGCTGGATAGACGCCAGACCTTGATAATCGTTAAAGCTCGTTGAATTCCAACGCTCTATAGACACTCATACACGGTGTATAGCAGTGCTCAATGCTCGCCTATGCATGATAGACGACTCAATGCTAGATGGACGTCAATGCTCGATTGACTCCAATGCTCGATAGACGCCAATACCCGATGAACGAAAATGTTCGGTGGAAATTCAATGCTCGTTGGACGCCAATGCCAGATGAGTGCCAATGCTGAATGGAATTCAATGCTCAATGGACGCCAATGCTGGATGATGCAATAACTCGATTAACGCGAAAGCTCGATGGATAACAATGCCTGATGTTGCCACTGCCTCATAGATGCCAATGCTGGATAGACCCCAGAGCTCGTTGAATACCAACGCTCTCTAGACACTCATACCCGATGTATAGCAGTGCTCAATGCTCCCCAATGCACCCCAATGCTCGATAGACTCCAATGCTCGCTAGGCGCCAATACCCGATGAACGAAAATGTTCGGTGGAAATTCAATGCTCCTTGGGCGCCAATGCCAGATGAGCGCCAATGCTGAATGGAATTTAATGCTCAATGGTCGCCAATGCTGAACGATGCAATAACTCGATTAACGCGAAAGCTCGCCAATGCTCCATAGATGCCAATGCTCGGTGGACAACAATTCAATGCTGGATGGACGGCAATGCTCGATAGACTGCTATATGGTAGACGACAGTGCTTAATGGACTACACTGCTCCAAGGTTGCCAATGTCCGGTAAACGACAGTATGATACCAAGGCTGGAAAAACGCTAAAGCTCGTTGGATATTAATGCGCAATAGACACTCACACCCGATGAACAACGGTGCTCAATGGACGCCAAGGCAGGATAGACGACAATGCTCGGTGGGCGACCATGCTTGATTGATGACAAACTACAACGGTGCTTCAAGAAGAACAACACTCTAAGGAGAAGGATGTACTACGAGTCAATGCCCGACAGTTCCCTGTGGATGGAAAACAGTAGATAGGTGAAAGATCCTGTACGGGGCAACAGCTTCACCTGACCAGAGCACATAAAATATCCTCTCACAACAGAGGAGAGCCTCATTAAAGAATTCTGTAAGTTGCCCCCAAACGTCGGATTATGTCGGTGTCAATATTTTTACGATCTCTCATCGTCGAGCTTACAAATCACTCATCCGCCGACCATCTTCCGTCAGCTCAAGTGCAAATGTTGTGTGTCTCCCATTGGGAAGAGCGCCCTCATGCTCCCAACCAATGTCACAAGTTGCAGTTCGTATGCGCCCTGACGGTGTTCCGCTTCTACCCAATTTCACATGACCATTAATTAAGTCGTAAAAATGTCCAGTAGGATGCGTCTGACCTGCACAGATGCTTCCCGCTGTAATGGCTGCCTTGTGTGGCTGTGGCCATCCACCAGCGCCTTCCCATACAACGTTTCGTTTATTGATTCTAAATCTATGAAAGTTAATTAAATTTGTTGTTAAACAAGGAAATCTTTTATGACAACGCCAGGCAGTCTGCCCTGTTGGGAGTGGGGAGGGACACCTTTTATGTGAGGGACCTCGCGAATTAAATTACGGGCGTAAAATAGGCGTTCGGAGGGATACGGCCGCGGAATAATTGCACGGAGCGTACCTGCAAATTACATTTTCTTTTATTTTACAACTCGTTTAATGCTTATTGGGGGCCGAGGTGTCCTTTGTGTGTTGAATTTGGTGCGCGGTGGAGAATTATAGAGGTGGTCGACGGTTGGATAATAAATTATTTGCAAGCTGGGTTTTCGGGTGCTCAGGAGGAGGTGACAATGGCGGTCGGTGACTGAGAGGGATAATTAATCATCCGGTTGTGGGGTGGGTGAAACGTGTCATGTGTCGTGCGAGTGTGTATAGGGGAATTTAATTAAGTTTTCAAATAATGCAACATTGTGTTTATTGCGCTTTATCCGAGGGATATGTAGTCACAATGTAGGTCATATTTGATAGTTTTGTAAACACTTGAATAAAGGAATAGTTATGGTGATGCTTTGGGGCTTTGTTTTTTTATCCGGAAATCGGATAATACCTTGTTTCACTATCATTTGGAGTCACGTGTTAATTGTTTAATTCTTGAGATCAAATTAGGGTTCCGAATCATTGAACGAAATTATCCGACATATTCAAACTGTATATGTATATATATAGTTTTCTTTATCCAATGTCTTTCAGACCTGAGAGGGGGATATTTGCCGATTAATTTTAAGTAATCTATAGTTTTCTTAAGTATTTTTTTCAGTTTGGCTTATCCGAACACATTTTTATGCACCATCCCTTATCCAAAGCAGACGCTTACATGACTTATCTTACACGGCTTATCTCACCTACTCGATTTCATGGTAGATTTTACTAACCCTATAATTTATAAATGAAAGCATCTTATCCGAATCTCTGTAGTACTTCATTTGCTTATCCGAATTATCCAAATCTATGCAGAATTCACTCAGAGTTTATCATTTAATGTACATATCCCTTGTCAAAATGTATAATTTTCTGCAAAGTATGCAAATCCAGATAAAAAGGTATTAAACCTTATGAAATTTATCCGGAACATCATTTACTGACTTCACCTATCTTATTCTTTTCTAACGGACGTATATTTCTTTTAAACCGAGGAGGGTTAAACTGATGAGTACACTGATATTTATCCGGATTATCCTTCCCAAGTTATCCAAGTTCGGATAAAAAGTACTAAGGCCTATATAACTAATGTAATCATTTTGTGACTTCACCAAACTTATTCTTTGCTAACGAGAGTATATTTCTTTCAATCCTAGAACAGTTCAACTGATGAGTACACTGATACATATGCTAATTATCCTTCCCAAGTTATCCAAATTCGGATAAAAAGTACTAAGGCCTACATAACTAATGTGGAGTATCATTTAGTGACTTCACCTAACTTATTCTTTGCTAACGAGCATGAATTTCCTTCAATCCTAGGAAAGTTCAATTTATGAGTACACTGATGCTTATCCGGATTATCCGTGCTTGTATAGATTGAAGTTTAATCGAAAGTAGCTTATCGAAATAAATGTCACCCTGTCGAATTTAAACTGTAGCTTGCTTGTTTCTGAACCAGAATACCCAATTGAATAATTTTTGATGACAATGTAGTTTATCCGAATCTTTTTTCTGCAATTTCATTTCGAAATGATCTTATCCGAATAGATCTCTGCACATATCTGGCCACATCTGGTGCCATCCTCAACATTGTTGCCTATCCGCATCCATCTGAACCTTTAATTTCCCCAAAATTGCGTCACCTTCAACCGCAACCCCAACCCCAGCCGACAACCACCACCGCCAACCGCACAAGCCATTTGATCCTAATTATGAGATTAAATTCCGCATAACAGGGATTCCCATGCAACTAAGTTGCTTCCTGAAAGATCATCGACGTTGCCGATCGTCGTTGCCGGTATCTGCGGTAATTCATCTGCTGCGAGTGCCAAGACGACCAGAGCCAAAAACAGATTCCCGGCTACGATTCCATCAGAGGGCCTCGCTATCCGCTCCCTTTCCTACTACCCTAACTCAAAATCCAACTGACCTCTGCCCCAAACATATAACCATGGCGGCGCAGCGGCAGCAGTTAGCGTGCCAAACTCACGGCACGGCAGCAGCAGCGCCCACGGAGTCCCCCAAACGGTCCCTCCATCGAACTGTGCGGCGTCTGTGCGCGATTGGATGTCGTGATGATGGCAAATTGTAAATGGTCTCAGTTATCACACACTAATGACACGAAATTAGGAGAATTCCCGTCCAATTGGACAACTGTGCCACCAACGAACGACGACGACGGCGGCCGCCGATGCAGATGCCGAGGCCTCTCGTGGCCGCGCCGGATACGCTCACTCGGAGCACTCGCGGAGTTATTGTTAATTTTTATTGGACCTCCGCTCTTGTCATATTTGGTTTTAGTTTTGCATTGTTTATCCCGTTGTGGGGAGGCGTGGGTTCGGGGTGGCGGTGCTATCCTGGAACTGCCATGCCAGGAAGTCAGCAACACAATTCCCGGGGATCAAGACCTTTTTGCGCTCGCTCTGTCGACAGTTACAATTGTTTGGCGTTAGCGTTTGAATTTATTGAATGTCATTGTGTGGCACAGTAGTGGCCCGGGACGGTGTCCGTGTCCCGCTGGCTGCTGCCTTGCCATTGCCATCCAGCAGTTGTCGCTTGAACTGATTTCGATTATTGACGGAACCAAGAGACCGTCTCGTGTTATCACATCAGGAAGCGATAACCATCGCGGAAGACGAAATCGATTCGGGGACTAGTAGCGGTTTTGACTGTGGGTCATGGAAAATCTGTTGTTCATGACCAGACGGGCGGGGAGCTTCAAGTTGTTTATTCATGCTCAAGCTGCGGTTTGGCATGCTGTGCACGTCTCGCTTCTCTCCGACACATAAAAATCAAATCTCCTCTTCCCCTTTGACGGGGGCGGGGGCGGGAGATGCAAAAATCTTGCAAAATCTTGCAAAATCCTTTACAAATTGAGAGCGTCCGTGCATATCCTCGGAGTCGCAAGCATCAAATGCACTGCACGCCGTACAGGGAATTTCACTTCGCAGTCTGACCCACTCGCATGTGTGCGGGGAACGCTTGAAAAGTGCTTGCTACCGCAAATGCAATGAAAGTCCATTAAAGTGGTGGAAGTGGGCGTGAACGAGGATGGAGCGGATTCGGATGCGAATAACAAGTGGGGGCTGCATCTAGGATTTGGAGTTTTTTTCATCCTTTTCATGCTCGGAAGCTGAACTTATGAAATATTCACCGGCTTGGCTGGCCGAGTGACGTCGAGGGTGGCAGGAGCACTTTTGCTGAGTGGGTTCTAGGTGCGGTGGTGGGAGATGCGTGACGTAGACTGTGCGCAGAGGATGAAGATGTGAATAACGAATGGCATGGGAGCCAATATTTTATTTAACAAGGAGCCAACATGAAGTGGACTACCGGACGCATTAGGTGGTCAACCAAATATTTGATCTGGTTCAAGCTGCATTTGGCAACGGTGCTCATTTGGGACGCTCAGTTGTCCTTTGAGAAAGAGATTTGAGGACAAACGAATACATCACAACTTAACGAGGGCGGTATGGAGCCACTACCTACTTTCTCCAACATTGAATGCAAAGAGCTTGTCAGTGGGGATCGGGTTAAAATGGTTGGATCGAGTACACGTGCATTCTTAAGGACGACGCTTTGAACTGCAGAAGTGAGGGAGAGAAAAAAACAACTGCCCCTGCAACTGGAGTTAAGAAAGTTTCTAAGACTTTCCTTGGACTTGAAGTTTGGGCTCAGCCGAGAGGGGTTTTGCTCATGTTTCCACGACGGTGCTTGGACTTGAAGCGTTACCTAAGTTTGAGCCCAGCCGATGGAAGTTTTTTGGGCCGATGGCTGTCCCAAGTTTGAACCCAAGTTTGAACCCAGCCGAGGGGAGTTTTGCAGTACCATGACTGTCCTTGGTCTTGAAGCGTTACCTAAGTTTGAGCTCAGCCGAGAGGTCTTTTGCGCTCTCCGTAGGTTGCCACTACTGTGCCTGGGATTGAAGCGTTACCCAAGTTTGAGCTCAGCTGAGGGGAGTTTTGCTCATGTTTCCACGACGGTGCTTGGACTTGAAGCGTTACCTAAGTTTGAGTTCAGCCAAGGGGAGTTTTGCGGTTCCATGACTGTCCTTGGACTTGAAGCGTTACCTAAGTTTGAGCCCAGCCGATGGAAGTTTTGCGGACCCATGACTGTTCTTGTACTGGAAGCGTTACCTAAGTTTGAGCTCAGCCAAGAGGAGTTTTGCGGTTCCATGACTGTCCTTGGACTTGAAGCGTTACCTAAGTTTGAGCCCAGCCGATGGAAGTTTTTTGGGCCGATGGCTGTCCTTAGACTTGAAGCGTTACCCAAGTTTGAGCTCAGCTGAGGGGAGTTTTGCTCATGTTTCCACGACGGTGCTTGGACTTGAAGCGTTACCTAAGTTTAAGCCCAGCCGAGAGGTCTTTTGCGATCTCCGGAGGTTGCCACTACTGTGCCTGGGATTGAAGTTTGAGCTCAGCTGAGGGGAGTTTTGCTCATGTTTTCACGACGGTCCTTGGACTTGAAGCGTAACCCAAGTTTGAACCCAGCCGAGGGGAGTTTTGCAGTACCATGACTGTCCTTGGTCTTGAAGCGTTACCTAAGTTTGAGCTCAGCCGAGAGGTCTTTTGCGCTCTCCGTAGGTTGCCACTACTGTGCCTGGGATTGAAGCGTTACCCAAGTTTGAGCTCAGCTGAGGGGAGTTTTGCTCATGTTTCCACGACGGTGCTTGGACTTGAAGCGTTACCTAAGTTTGAGTTCAGCCAAGGGGAGTTTTGCGGTTCCATGACTGTCCTTGGACTTGAAGCGTTACCTAAGTTTGAGCCCAGCCGATGGAAGTTTTGCGGACCCATGACTGTTCTTGTACTGGAAGCGTTACCTAAGTTTGAGCTCAGCCAAGAGGAGTTTTGCGGTTCCATGACTGTCCTTGGACTTGAAGCGTTACCTAAGTTTGAGCCCAGCCGATGGAAGTTTTGCGGTCCCATGACTGTCCTTGGACTTGAAGCGTTACCTAAGTTTGGGCTCAGCCGAGAGGAGTTTTGCGGTCCCATGACTGTCCTTGGACTTGAAGCGTTACCTAAGTTTGAGCCCAGCCGAGGGGAGTATTGCAGTACCATGACTGTCCTTGGTTTTGAAGCGTTACCTAAGTTTGAGCTCAGCCGAGAGGTCTTTTGCGATCTCCGTAGGTTGCCACTACTGTGCCTGGGATTGAAGCGTTACCCAAGTTTGAGCTCAGCTGAGGGGAGTTTTGCTCATGTTTCCACGACGGTGCTTGGACTTGAAGCGTTACCCAAGTTTGAGCCCAGCCGAGGGGAGTTTTGCGGTCCCATGACTGTCCTTGGACTTGAAGTGTTACCTAAGTTTGAGCCCAGCCGAGGGGAGTTTTGCGGTCCCATGACTGTCCTTGTACTTGAAGCGTTACCTAAGTTTGAGCCCAGCCGATGGAAGTTTTGTGGGCCCATGGCTGTCCTTAGACTTGAAGCGTTACCCAAGTTTGAGCTCAGCTGAGGGGAGTTTTGCTCATGTTTCCACGACAGTGCTTGGACTTGAAGCGTTACCTAAATTTGAGCCCAGCTGATGGAAGTTTTGCGGTCCCATGACTGTCTTTGGACTTGAGGCGTTACCTACCTTTAAGCTCAGCCGAGGAGAGTTTTCCTGTGTTCGTAGGTTTCGACGACCGTGCTTGGACTTGAAGCGCTACCTTAGTTTGATCTCAGCAGAGGAGAGTTCAGTGGTTCTCCTAGGTTTCCACGACTGTCCTTGGACTTGAAACATTACCTAATTTTAAGCCCAGCCGAGGGTAGTTTTGCGGTCCTCGAAGGTTTCCACGACTGTTCATGGGCTTAAGGCGCTACTTAAGTTTGAGCTAAGTTGAGGGGAGCCTTACGATTCCCTTTGTTTGTCCTCAGATCCACAAAGGCTAAGTAGACCTTAAACTCGAAGAATCCACAATTTAGATCCACCGAACTTCGATGAGATGTGCGTGTCATAGCTCTGCGCGAGAAGAGGTTTCTTTCTCAATCGTGCTCACTCTTATTAGCCATTATTGAGTCCGGCTCATAAGGGCTTGTGGTTAAAGGCATCCCCGCAAACCCATAACGATCCAAGCGTAGCCTTCTTGTCATTTAAATTGCTGCCAAATTTAAGGAGGGCTCATTTTTGATGGAAACCTTCACGGGCGCCAACTAAGTTCGAGTCGTCTTAACTTGTTTCTGAGATTTGGGACATTTTGGAGTTAAGGCAGTTCTTGAATTTTGTCATTTTCAAATTTTGAGAACTTAAGAATTTTTGGATGTATGGAAAGAGCTTCTAAGCTCAGCAAGACTCTAATAAATGCCTGATGCAAGCCTCACTATATTGCCAGTCCAAACCTGTAAATTGTGGAATTAAGGTGGGCTTGCAACTCGCATAAACCAAAAGAATGTGATCATCATGGTTCTGAGGAAGAGGCTCAACTGAGAAGTCTTCTTGTTTTCTTGACGCCTTATGGACAAAAGTCAGATTGCCTCTGAGTTTGCTACTTATCAGAACCACTGAGTCCAAGTGGCCACCATGACAGTGTGTGGACTGCGACACTTAGATGCCGAAGATCCCAGGTTTGATTCCCGGACTGAACAACGCTTATACCACTCAAAGAATTACAGCTGGCTATCAATAAGCTTCTCAAACTTCGCCGTTCGAAGTCGGTAAAAAACTTTATGTCACTTCTTGTACCGTGCACAACGCGAGTAGTTTATGAGAAAGCTAGATCCTGATTCCCCTATGGACTGTCGGGTGAAAATGTTCATCAGTAAGAACCGACACCAACTGAAGGCAGCAGACGATGTCTATGATGTCCCAACAACTTCCAGGTTACTCCATGAGCGGCATTCCAAAACGCTGTCAATGACAGTGGCTTACTACCAACTCCAACAGAGTTCTTCTTTCCCCTCGGTTTGGCGAATTGATTCTTTTGGCCCATGTCTTGGATGGAAACCCTCCACCCACATTTCTGCTGTGGCCTCGATGCTGTCCTTAATTGGCTGGTCAAGGTTGGCATCGGCCGTGTCGTTAGCTAGTTTCTACGTTGTTCTGGTGCCCAGCTGCGTGTGATCGTGAGCGCAAAAGCTATCTCCCTTAAGCTAGGTCTGCTTGGCAAAGCTTGATCTTAATTTGAAACAATGCAACGACTTGATGGTTCTCTTTACCTTCGGCCGTGCTGTGACTTAAATTCAGTCATTTAAGGGGATATACAATCCCTTAAGTGCGCGCCAATTACAAAAAAAAAAATGGAGCCACCTCTACCGACAACACAGCGCAGTCCATCTTTAGACCGACGGACTTTTCAAATACCCCACAGAAGACTTTCATGCGTTTCCAACGTCGATTCCTAAATTGGCTGAATACAATTTCCTTCGTTCCCTTCCTCTCCTTGAAACGTTCCTCCTTGAAAATCGAACGTGTTTCAATCGTGTTGTCAAAATGTTTCTCCAACACCTCTGCGAGGGAAGTCTTCGCGACAAAATGTTTCTCCAACAACTCTGCGAAGGAAATCTTAGCGACCTCCGGCCACAGAAGACCTTCGGCGGTCTCTGGTTTTTCGGGTGTTTAGAGCCATCTTGTGGCAATACCTGTATTCGTCGCACTGACATCTCTTCGCTCCCTGCCCCTTCTTTGAAACGTGCCTCTTTGAAAATCAGTCTTCGGAGGTGCTTCATTCGTGCTGTCAAAATGTTTGTCCAATACCTCAGCGAGGGCAAGGCATTAAATCCATTTTTGGCTTCACATCCGTTTCATTCTCAGATTTCTGCGATTTTTCCCAGAAATGTAATTCCAAGACGTTCGTCATCTGCAACATGTAGAGGCACCGATTTCGACGGGTCGTCATCTTCTACAAACTGACAAGAAATTCCCCACTCTCGTGTCCCCTGCATCCGAAACTTGAGGAAAACGACACAGTCCAAGTGACAAATGCGCTCCATCAGCCAGCGCAGTCAACCCAATTCGCCATGGGACCGACCCAGACTTTATCGCATCCACTTCTCACCCAAATCCGTGTTCCTTTCGACTCCCAATATGCACCGAAACCAAGATAATCTGCCTGACCCCCCGTTCCCATTTCAACACCGTCGCCTTAGTCACCGTCCTTATCGGCGCATCGTCGTCCGCTGTGAACTGGGTCATATGTCTTAGTCACATCGTTGGCACTCATTCACAGCCAATTGACATTCAATCCATCCAACACATCAGCTCCAGATTACCTCGAGAGCCGTTAAATGCCCCCTCCCACCCCCTGTGCCGAGACAATGGCCCAAACAAAAGACGACAAACTATCACTAATCCAAGATTAAAAGTGGCCTCTTGTCAGGCGAACCCTGCACCGCCAAGAACATGGCCTCAAAAGTAAAAGTCCGCCCCGAGAGACCGGCTTAAGTGCCAGCTCCAATTTATTATTTCTTAATCTGTGCGTCGCCTCGAAACGAAAATATTTCAATAAATTAACAAAATAAATACTCGTAGCCTCATGCAGCCACAGCACCACCACCGTTAGCCCGAAGTCCGCCGTTCCGAATTCCCTTCGGCCCGGGCAATAACAATTATTAAAGTGTCCGCTCCAAAACGAATGCATTAGCGTGCGCTGCCCTCAGATAAGGTGTCACAGGTCCGCTCCTCACCACCACTGACACTCGAAATTAATTTTGCCTCTTTGGACACACCACTGATAAGAGGTGCCTGCCCTCCGGTCCAGTCATCCGCGCTGGACAAATCTTAATTATGTCATTTTCACCCGAAAATTCCGTCATCTCCGCGGCCGCTGCGCGACGCAGCCGATCGATGGATGCAGCACCCAACGACGACATGGTGTCGCCGCAGCCGCTGCTGCCTTATCCGGAAGACGTGAGAATGTCGACCGTGCGCCGATGATAAAGCGGAGGCAGCAGGGCGACACAAACATCGGCCGGCCGAAGAACTGTGACAGTTGACGAGTGTCAACTGGACCGGCCCGCCAATCAGCGGACGCATCTCCCGCGGATGGTGTTTGGAAATGAAATCCAATTTGTTGCAACGACTGCTACCTATGATTATGGTCCGCTTCTATGGGTGTTTGTGTTGTGCTCTGCCGGGAGATGACTTAATCCGAAGATTGGAGGATGAGTGGCCAGAGTGGAATTCAGCGCGACTGGGCGGGAGGCTAATCCCTGGTCGAGGTGCGTTGTCAGTGTCAGTGGCACCAGACTCTTGAATGGATCGTTGATTGTTTTTATGAAAGGATTACCGATAAGGCACGGTGCTATGATGTTTGCTTAGGGGGGCACTGGGGACTTCTAAAGAAATGTTCGATGTTTACAACTTCATCTGGACTGGCTTTGGCTAATGAGTGTGCAGTCGTCGAGCTTGATGCGTCATTGCCCTGTTCATGGCTGGGGGATGTTCTTTGTGCTGGCTGAGCAAAGATCAACGATTTCGATTGTTTGAGATCAGTCAGCAGGCAGAGGAAACAAACTGGCTGAAGCTGTGGGGTTCACTGGAGGTGATGGCACTCAGCCAGATACTGGCACTGGCAGGGCTTCGCAATGCTCCTGAATTGAGGGCCATAGCTGAGGCTTGTTATGAAACGTTCATTTTTTAAGTTCCCTTCAATCTGATAAAAGCACACCGCACGCTAAGTTCAAGTCTTTGGGTTTGGGACCCTTGTCGTGTTGGAAGTGGCTTTCTTAAGGCATATTGTTAATAGCAAAGGAGAAAGTCAGATCTTTTCAGATTCCACGAATAGCGTCCTCGGTAGTGGAATCCTTCGTTTGGGAACTGCGGTGACCACTTTTTCAAGAATAGGCAGCCCCACACCAAGACGCCCCTCTGATCTACAGAACTTTTCTTTTTTCTTTTGAAAGAAAATTGAAGGTCTGTCCCCTAAGGGAATCTTAAATTTCCGCCACTGTCCGGGGCAAACAAATTTAGTTTTGGTCAATCATTACAGCGATTATTGCAAAGGATCTTGTAAGGATGGTTCTTCTTACTCTATGTGTGGCACTGCAGTCCGGGCTTTAAAATACACGCTCCTCCAGCCAGAACGATCTCTCTCCAGTTGCCTCAAATTGCGCACTCCAAGTTGGTTGCGGTCCTTCCCTACTTGTTTGTGCGATCTCAGCCTAGGCCGCCCTCTGTTTGTTGTGTCAATGGCTTCAATTCGAAGACTTTACGGGCTGTCGCATTGGCGTCTAAACGCTCTACACAGCCTAACCACCTTAATTGTCGTCCGAAGACGCTTGATCAGAGCATGCCGCCGCAAACAGGACCTAAAATCGCACGCAGAACAGTGGGCACTGTTGCTGCTGGGTTGCGCGTTGGCAACACTTTTCTTACTTTTGCACAGGTCACATTGACAGGCAGCATCCTCAGCCTGAGACTCTAGCCTGAGACACCAGCTTAAGACACCAGCTTTAGACACCAGCCTGAGACACCAGTCTGAGACACTAGCCTGAGACAGCAGCCTTAGATACCAGCCTGACACAGCAGCCCGAGACATCAGCCTGAGACAGTAGCCTAAGACACCAGCCTAAGACACCAACCTGAGACACCAGCCTGAGACACCAGCCTGAGACACCAGCCTGAGACACCAGCCTGAGACACCAGCCTGAGACACCAGCCCGAGACACCAGCCCGAGACACCAGCGTGAGACACCAGCCTGAGACACCAGCCTGAGGCACCAGCCTGAGACACCAGCCTAAGACATCAGCCTGAGACAGTAACCTAAGACACCAGCCTAAGACACCAACCTGAGGCAACAGCCTGAGACACCAGCCTAAGACACCAACCTGAGACACCAGCCTGAGACACCAGCATGAGACACCAGCCTAAGACACCTGGCTTATGTAGACAGCTCTGGCTTCTGTAGACAGCTCTGGCTTCTGTACACAGCTCTGGCTTCTGTAGACAGCTCTGGCTTCGGTAGGAAGCTCTGCAAAATGCAGCGTGAAAACGCGAGGTGACACGTGGACCTTCGGCGTGTGAGCGTCGCACTATGTCCACGACGTCATGGCGGCCACTATGCCGAGCGTTACCATGTTGGAAAATTACCTTGTCATGACTTCTAGTCATTTCTGGCCATTTGTCGCGCAATGCTCGACTCAAACCCACTAAGTGTAGTCACTAACGAGTCTCATCAATGGTTTCGCCTGCTTTAAGCAGCTCCTTGCACACCATACCCGCCTGGTCGCACCATAAGCAGAGCATGACCTTTGAACAATAGAAGTTTTTCGTTGGTGTCGATGCAGACGATGACGGAACGGGTTCAACAGACTTATCTCCTTGGGTTATTGGTGCGAGCCAATTCCCCATAAATTCCTACAAGAATTTGATGGGCCCCAGCTGAACTGTCCTTCCAACAAAAGAAGAAAATCAAAACTTCCACAAATTGTGGCTTTTTAAAGACAAATCCGAGCATTTTTGAAGAGTCAAAAAAACAACGTTGTTGACTTGAACTGACGCTGATGCACACTAATTACTGCTGACAAATGTCACTCCTTTCCAATGAAGTAAGTAATCACTTCCAAGATCAGCCACGACTTGAAGGTGGCGCCATCTTTTGAAAAAATGATTATTTTTGTATCCCTCAGGGAACTTAGAGAACTATTATTCATGGTGACCATGCTTTAACATAAAACGAGCGTCAGAAGAAGAAGATAGCTACAAATATCTTCTTCTGACGGGCGTTTTATGTTGAAGCAGAAAGGGCAGAAAAGGCTCTGGAACTAGCACCGCATGTAATCAATCAAGCAGAAAGGACAAACAGCTCTGTGTACTGTCTAGGAGATGACAGCGATACGTTGGACTACACTCTGCTTCAGTTTGGATTTTCATTAAAATGCTTTATGTCTACAGAAGTCGGTTGCTTATGTAAGTTAGTCCGAACTTCAGTTCATAGCTCAAGCAGTGAAGGAGAGAGTGACAGACATGCGAACAGAGTGAAAGACAGACAGATGTGGGATTTGGTTTTAAGGTGATCACCTTCCTTTTCGGCTTATATCACGGGGTCCATTTTCCCAAGAGTCGTAGATAACGCGAGACCAGACGCCGTAGTTACCCAAGTACCAAATTGAGATCATACTTGAAAGACAATCAGCCAATCTTCGTTTGATGTGAGGTCTTCCTAAAACTTCTGCCGCTCTCTAAGTCGCAGCACCCGGTTGAAAATGAAACTCCACACTGAGCCGGGAAAGTTCCCTAACCGCCTTACCTAGTCCTGGAATTAGACAAGTCTGCACTCTGCCCGCGATATTGGGTGGTAGACCACAGGCTCCACGATACTATCACAAGGGGTTCTACATCCTGGGTGGGATAGAAGCAGACGCTGTTTGGAAGTTCAGCATTCATACCATCCCGAATTTCGAAGACCGTTTGGTTAGGCTACAAGAGCTGCTCAAAGAGGCGAACTGCGTGTACAATTCTTCATTTAGGGTGAAAAAGCCTTCTACGCCGATCCGAGTAACCAGTGTTCAAGTGCGCTTTATCGCTCCTGGATGTTAAGGAATCCTACCGAGAGCAACATGGTTGCGAAGCACTACCGGAAGCTATATTCTGGTACCACGGCAGGTCAGGAGCCCCTGAAACTTAGTTTCAGCCTGACCGTGCGGTTGGCCCCCTTGTGGGAGTATCGCGGTGGCTGTGGTTTATACCCAAATCGCGGGGAGAAATGGAAGTAGTTAACCGTGCTATATGATCTGATCCGCCCCAGTCACCTGGGTCGGATAGGGTCAGATGGTTATGGAAATATACTTCTGATTCGATGTGGAGTTGAATCCAACCGGGTGCTGTGACCCAAAGAACAGCAGAGGTGTTAGAAATGCCTCGTTCCCTACTAAGGAGGAGAGACTGTCCCTTAAGACAAGAACTCAGATTGGTACTTGGGATCTCCAAGGCGTTAGTCAGCGTTCTTCTGACTATGGGTGTATGGACCCCGTGGTTTTAAGCCTTAACGGCAGGTGATCGTGTTGTGCGTGCCTAGAGAAGGAGACCTACAGTTTAATGCCGACTGCAAAAAAGTGAAATTTGAATATCCATTCATAACCCACGAGCTCACGGGAACCTTAAAGTTCGGGCACCGCGAGAAAACGGGAGACGAACTCTCAGGGCAGGCATGGAATGTGTGGAAATGGAAGACTTAGTTTAAAAAAAGTCCTTACTGTGAGAGTGTGGCCTACCTCTCGAACAGGCTGTAACCGAAGTTCCAGGGGTTCCTGACCTACCGTGGCACCAAAATGTATCCTCTGGTCAAGCAGTCACTACCAGTCTGGTTCCCGCAGCCGCCATCCCGCCACAGATGGTCTTTGCTCCAACAGTGTTTTCGTTGATACTGTAAATAATGCCATCATGTGATTCATAAAATGCAGTTACATAACCTGCTTACATCAAAAAGCCAGCACAGCTAACTGAACTGCAAAGCCATCAGCTGCACATGTCTCCATAAACCACGCTGAACCGCTTTTGGTCCTGTTTAAATATTTGAAAGGCACAAATTTGACAGTGACATTGGTCTAGTTGTGGGCGTTCCCAGCTAGACTATGACAACCAACGATTTGTGAGCACAACTTTATTAACCATTTCTACGAACTGATGATGCCAACAGAGGCATTCAATTGGCCAGAATGGAAATTATTGTCATGGGGATGGAGGGAACGTTCAAATACGCCTCAGACGGGAAAAATTATAACTTTTTGAGTTCCAAAGTTCCCCAGCTGCGCTCAGCCTTGTCTTTGAAACAGCCTACTGCCACACTAAGGAAGGATTTAAGTAAGGTTTTTTTTTAAACTAAGCCTTCCATTTCCATACATTCCCTGCCTGTCCTGAGCGTTCGTTTGCCATTTTCTCGCGGTGCCTGATCTTGAAGGTTCCCGAGAGCTCATGGTCTATGAATGGATATTCAAATTTCACTTTTTTGCAGTCGGCATTAAACTGTAGGTCCCTTCCTCTCAGCACGCACAACACGATTCGTTGCTTAGAGCACTTGAGCACTGGTTACTCGGATCGGCGCAGAAGGCTTCTTCACCCTAAATGAAGAATTGTACACGCTGTTGGCCTCTTTGAGTAGCACTAGTAGCCTAACCAAACCGTCCTCGAAATTTGGGATGGGAATGAATCATGAACTTTCAAACAGAATAAGCTCCCATCCCACCCAGGAGTCACTTTGTTTGCGCAATGTATGCTTGCATTCCACTCCTTCGCCAGCATTGTTCGCCAATGACTCTCACTCTCGTCTGGGCTGTCCCTCCCCCTTATCTCGAAGCCGCAGTTGTTAAAATAAATTTCAAATAAAATCTCATCAGTCGAACATAAAATTTGCATTAAATTCGATCGCTCCCTGAAGCACTACTTAGTGATCGCTTCCCCGCCTCCCTCCTTCTCCCCGGTCCGCACTGGCTGCAAAGATTCGCGCCAAGATATCGGCAGATGATTCGAAATTTCGACGGAAAGCCCACTTAAGGCCGGCAGACCAACAGACGAGCAGACCACCGTCCACCCGACCACTCGTCCGCACCTCCGGCCTCCACCAAGGCACATAAACTTCAAATAAATCTTTTATTAATAAACTAATTTATGGCTTCTTAATCCAGTCCAAATTCACATTCAACTCCCCGTCATCGGCAGCGGCAGCAGAGGCGGCGGCAACGGCGGCTGTGTTTTCGGGTCTGTCGTCCGCGCTTTGTCCCGGTGTCCCGGTTTATCAATTTATGAGTTTCCACAGAAGCAGCGAGAAATGGGTTTCCAACTTGTCGTGGCGATTTTTTATGGGATCTCTCTCTTTCTCTGTGTCTCTCTGCGCCTGGGTCTCTTTTGTGTGAGGCTTTGTATCCGCGAGAGCTTCCTCCGGCCTCTGGGGTTTATAGCTTTGCGCGTATTTTTCGTGCTCAGATAAGTGTCAATTTTGCTTAAGGTGGCCCCGTATCTCGTGGGGGAATCTTTTGACCAAAAAACCGGAGAGGAAGACACACTCGCACACACACACACACAGAAATCCACTAAAAGGTCGGCTTGTAATGCCTGATTATGGATGCTAATGTGGGGGCACGTATGCAGAACTGCTCCGTTTGATTTATTTCCCCCAGTGGCCGGTGTAGACGTGTAGACCTCGTCTGCGGAGAGATGTGTCTAATTGCTTAATCGGGTCTTTTGTTGGTGGCACTGTTGTACAGACGTTGGTTTGTTTTGATCCGTGGGGGAATTCGCTGATGTAATACAACTTGTTTTGGTGGGAGTTGGCTGGACGGAGGGAGATGGGCGGGTCTTGAGGGAGTGATTTATTTGCGGGAAGACATGCAAGGGGAGAAGTTCATGAATTTGGATGAAATTTTGGGGTTCCGACGCGTAAGGCCTTGTGTCTACCTTCGATATGTGCGCCCTGCTAGCTTCTGTTGCATTGAATGCCTTTCCTTAGAAACATTTGTAACCTCCTGGCTGCAAAAAAGAGACATAGTCCAGTTCTGTTGCACCCGCGAACCCATACTCCACACGAAACAATGTTTGTCCATTATCTTATGGTTAACACATTGTAGTTGCTTTGTGTTCTTCGTCAAATGACACCACTGTCTAGGGCGCACCTGGGCGTCTACCACCAATCTTCAGGCTCCATCAGCATTCAGTTGGAACGACCCTTAGCCAACTGCCTTTGCACTCCAAGTTGGTTGAGGTCGTACTTCACTTGTGTACCCCATCGGGTTCGTAGGCGTTCTCTATTCCATTGTTCCGGAGCCGGAGTTGGAGAGTTTTCGGCCTCAAGCTTTGCTTAGGAAGTCCTCATTGCCGAATTGTTGAGTCCATGAGTTCTATGTGGCCTTGAATACCTCTCTAACTAATAGTTTGAAAAATGGTACGATGGGTTTAGGTTTTCAGAGGATAATATGCGAATGTCTTTTCGCTGGAATGTGGACTGTCTGTCTTCCAGTGAATCACATGACTCAAAAATTACATCCATAACACTATTTATGTATAGTGTTAACGGAGACACTGATGGAGAAAAGACCATCTGTGCCATGAGGGCGGCTAACAGACCTAGGCTTTGAGGGAACCTGACTGGAAGTGACAGATTGACCAGAGGCTATATTCTGCTGCCATGGGAGATCCCCTGGAACTTCGGTTACAGCCCGATCGAGAGGCAGACCATACTCTCATAGCAAGGATTTATTTTAAACTCAGTCTTCCAGTACCACACATTCCATGCCCGCCCTAAGCGTTCGTCTCCCCTTTCCTCGAGGTGCCCGAACTTTAAGGTTCTCGAGAGCTCGTGGGTTGTGAATGGATATTCAAATTTCACTTTTTTGCAGTCGGCATTAAACTGCAGGTCTCCTTCTCTAGGCACGCACAACACGATCACCTGCCGTTAAGGCTTAAAACCACGGGGTCCATACACCCATAGTCAGAAGAACGCTGACTAACGCCTTGGGGATCCCAAGTACCAATCTGAGTTCTTGTCTTAAGGGACAGTCTCTCCTCCTTAGTAGGGAACGAGGCATTTCTAACACCTCTGCTGTTCTTTGGGTCACAGCACCCGGTTGGATGCAACTCCACATCGAATCAGAAGTATATTCCCAAAACCATCTGACCCTATCCGACCCAGGTGACTGGGGCGGATCAGGTCATATAGCACGGTTAACTACTTCCTATTCTCCACGCGATTTGGGTATAAACCACAGCCACCACGATACTCCCACAAGGGGGCCAACCACACGGTCAGGTTGAAACTAAGTTTCAGGGGCTCCTGACCTGCCGTGGTACCAGAATATAGCTTCCGGTAGTGCTTCGCAACCATGTTGCTCTCGGTAGGATTCCTTAACATCCAGGAGCGATAAAGCGCACTTGAACACTGGTTACTCGGATCGGCGCAGAAGGCTTCTTCAGGCTAAGTGAAGAATTGTACACGCAGTTCGCCTCTTTGAGCAGCTTTTGTAGCCTAACCAAAACGTTTTCGAAATTCGGGATGGTATGAATGCTTAACTTCCAAACAGCGTCTGCTCCCATCCCACCCAGGATGTAGAACCCCTTGTGGTAGTATCGTGGAGCCTGTGGTCTACCACCCAATATCGCGGGCAGAGTGCAGACTTGTCTAGTTCCAGGACTAGGTAAGACGGTTAGCGAACTTTCCCGGCTCAGTGTGGAGTTTCATTTTCGACCGGACGCTGCAACACAGAGAGCGGCAGAAGTTTAAGGAAGGCCTCACATCAAACGAAGGTGGGGTGATTGTCCCTCAAGCCTGATCTCGATTTGATACTTGGGTAACTAAGGCGTCTGGTCTTGCGTTATCTACGACTCTTGGGCAAATAGACCCCGCTATATAAGCCGAAGAGGAAGGTAATCACGTAAAACCGAATCCCACATCTATACTAGCCGAGCGCGGCTTGAAGGGAGTACCTCTTAGCGAGCGAAAAAACCTCCTTGATCAGCTTCTTCTTCTTCTTCTACATGTGGCGCTACATTCCGGGGTGGACCTGGGCCTCAAACAACATGCCTCTTCAGCCAGCACGATCTTTCGCCAGCTGTCTCCAGTTGTGCCATCCAAGTTGGTTGAGGTTCTTCTCCAGTTGTGTGCGCCACCGTAGTCTAGGTCGTCCTCTGCTGCATTGTCCCAATGGCTCGGATTCAAAGACGTTTCGGGCCGGAGCAGTGGTGCCCATATGCTCTACATGGCCTAGCCATACCCGTAGGCGCTTGACCAGACGCATGTCGCTGCACAGTCCATAGAGTTCGTCATTAAATCTTTTCCTCCAAATGCCATCAACGTAGACAGGACCAATAATCGCACGCAAAACTTTTCTCTCGAAAAGACTAATAGCTTCCTCATCCGCCTTTGGTAACGTCCAAGATTCCGCACCATAAAGTAGGACGGGGATGATCAAGCTGTTATATAAAGCGAGCTTAGTCCGTCGAGAGAGGGCTTTATTACTCGATGGCCTCTTGAGCTCAAAGAAACAGCGATTGGCAAGAGTGATTCTGCTTTTGATTTCAGTACTGGTGTTGTTGTCCCTATTTACCGCGGAGCCGAGATAGACAAAGTCCTTGGCTACCTCGAAGTTTCTGCTGCCTAGTGTGACGCTCCGTCCGAGACGTCGATGTTGTGTGCCCTTCCTTGATGACAGCATGTACTTCGTTTTGCCCTCATTCACCGCCAGACCCATTTTAGCCGCTTCATAACACCTTTCAATTTCTTCGACCGCGCGCTTCTCTTGCTCCTTCTTTTTCCTTCTGAAAAGCCGGTGCTCTTCTCTTCCTCTCTGTTCGTAGAGCTCATGAACAGCCCTCGTTGTTCGATACAGCGTCACATTGTAAGCGTCTTGTTTGGCTGCATGCGCTTGCTTGCACTCGTCGTCAAACCATGGGATCCTTCTGGGTAGTGACGTGAAACGCAGCACATCAGTGGCAACTTCTTTGATGGCTTCTTGACAACGTTTCCAGTCTTTTTCTACGGTTAGTGCAGGCAGCGTCGAACGGTCGGCAAAGTTCCCAGCGATCGGCTGCGATTGTAGCTTTCTGACGTCAAAGCGTTTTGGTCTATCTCGACTCCATTGCTCTCTCAATATCCGGATTATTACCTTGGCTACAGCAATGTGGTGATCCGAGTCGATGTTTGCACCTGGGAAGGTTTGGACATCGAGAATACTGGAGGAGTGTCTGACGTCGATCGCAACGTGATCAATCTGGTTGATGGTGGATTGATCAGGAGGTCGCCAGGTCGCTTTGTGAATGTCCAGGTGTGGGAACCGCGTGCTAGTCACAGAGAGTTTCCGCCCCGAGGCGAAGTCCAACAGCCTGAGTCCGTTTCCGGATGTGCTGCTCAACTAGCACACCAATAAGATCGGACGGAGACTGTGTAGCCACATCACTGGACGACCCTTTCATCGCCTTTTGATCAACTGATGTCGTAAAAAGTTTTTTTGCCCTCATGTGAAAGAGCCTTCCAGTTGAAGAGAGGTACGTCTCAGAGACGCAGCGGCATTTAGAAAGCCGCTGCACGGGAACATGAGATCAATCAAAGAACGTCGAAGGCGTCGGATGAGTCAGTGATGTCCACTGACGACTAGTAGACGGTCTAAAGCATCCCGTGACAGTGCTCTTCCCCTGAGATGTAAACTTAGAATGGAGCCCTGAATATGAAACCTAACCAGAGCCTTAGCACAATCCCAAGAAGAGGCCTGGCCTGGCTTCAACTTTCACCACCCATCTTCCTTAAGTGTAAAGTGAGGAGAAGGTCAGACATTTGATGGAGCACACTGACATCCAGGGAAAGTCTGAGCCTTGAGCTTGAGCTTGCCAGGGGTACTTCAAACATCTTGTCCCCCGATCTCTGGGGTAGTGGCACCTCTTAGCGATCTAAAGCCTGACATCTCAGAGGTAAGGCGAGAAAGAGTTCCGCTCTCCACCACGTCAATTAGGATGAAACCTGTCTTAGGAGTCATCACAGGTCTTTTCATTCAATGGTATCAGCATTCCGTTCTTGCCCTCTGACGCTGTTGGCACATGAAAGACGCACTCTCTGTCTATAACTGCGAGTCCCTTGCAAGAATCTAAAATGAGTACCTGAGACTGTGCCCTCTAGGCAATATGTCTAAACTCACCGATACCAATGAAGGACAGCCAACAGTCGTTTCCGAAATCCTCAAATCTTCGGAATTAAATGCACAGATCGGTGCGTCACGCTCATAAGCCCCAAGTCGAGAACCAGCAGCAGCAGAACTTGACAGCACCAACCACCTCCACGGTGAACTTCAACTTGATTCCTCAGCATCTCTCGTTTTCGCCTGTTTTTCGGCTCCTTGTTGACAATGCGCCAGAGGTCCTCACCTTCCCGGTCTGCCGCCACCAACAAACCTGTGTTGCCAACACGGCATGCCAGGCCGAGAGACGACAAAGCGGTGGCGAGGTGATGGTACGCTCTCTGCGATGACAGCAAACACAGACAAACGAACGACGACGACGATTGTAAACTGTAGCACCGGGAGACACTGAGAATCTCAAATGCAAACCTTCGGCTTCCGCTCAGATCTACGACCGGGCTACAGCAGTTCCCAGGCTCCGGATGCTTTGCATGAATAAATTTTTGCATCTCTGCGGGCTCTGTGTGTCACACGTTGCCGTGCAGGGATTTTTCCTGCCGCCGCACACCCGCCCTGGACTGATGCACTGTCTGTGCTGTGTGTGCACACCACGGATGGCCTCATTGTTGTGGCGGGTGGCGGCGGTCGCAGGGACCCAAGACGATATGTTGCGACAGGTTTGTAATATTCATTCGATTTTTTCCGGCATGTGTACCGATAGCCGGGGATTAGGACGACAACTAGTTGAATGGACACAGGTTGGTGTTTACTTAGAATTTAGCGATAAACCGACTGGCTTCCAGCGACTGTGGCAGCAGAGGATGTTGGACACGACGACGAGGAGTGAGGTGCTGATGAACATGCCCGAGGGACTGTTGCAATAAAGATGTCTCTCGGGCGGGAGATTATCTGGAGCAGAGGTCGCGTTGGATGTGAATGGAGCTCGTGTGCTTGAATAATTTTTAGGAAGTGGCAGATTCGAGGAAAATCTGGTTCAACATGCCCTCCATCGGTTCTTATCAGCATTCAAAGTGATTGTCAATGTTCTGGGCTGAGAAACTTTTGGCTTATCCTGGCCTGCGACTATGTTTGCATTCGCCTTGCGATGATGAAGACGGAAGTGCCTTATAAACAGCGACTTGTTCACTGCGTTTTCCTTCATCGAGTTGTCCTCTGCCAGAGTCCAGAATGAGCCCTGGGCCAGAGCCCAAAACGAGTCTTGGGCCAGAGCCCAAGACGAGCCTTGGCCAGAGCCAGAAAAGAGAATTGGGCCAGAGCCCAAAACGAGTCTTGGGCCAGAGCCTAAGACGAGCCTTGGGCCAGAACCCAAGGCGAACCCTGGCCAGAGCAAAAGGCGAACCCTGGCCAGAGCCCAAGGCGAACCCTGGACAGAGCCCAAGGCGAACCCTGGCCAGAGCCCAAGGCGAACCCTGGCCAGAGCCCAAGGCGAACCCTGGCCAGAGCCCAAGGCGAACCCTGGCCAGAGCCCAAGGCGAACCCTGGCCAGAGCCCAAGGCGAACCCTGGCCAGAGCCCAAGGCGAACCCTGGCCAGAGACCAAGGCGAACCCTGGCCAGAGCCCAAGGCGAACCCTGGCCAGAGCCCAAGGCGAACCCTGGCCAGAGCCCAAGGCGAACCCTGGCCAGAACCCAAGGCGAACCCTGGCCAGAGCCCAATGCGAGCCCTTGCCCTGGCCAGAGCCCAATGAGAGCCCAATGCGAGCCCTGGCCAGAGCCCAATGCGAGCCCTGGCCACAGCCCAATGCGAGCCCTGGCCAGAGCCCAAAACGAGCCCTTTGCAAGAGCCCAAAACGAGCCCTGGGCCAGTGTCCAAGACGAGCCCTGGCCAGTGTCCAAGACGAGCCCTGGCCAGTGTCCAAGACGAGCCCTGGCCAGTGTCCAAGACGAGCCCTGGCCAGTGTTCAAGACGAGCCCTGGCCAGTGTCCAAGAAGAGCCCTGAGCAGTGTCCAAGACGAGCCTTGGCCAGTGTTCAATACGAGCCCTGGCCAGTGTCCAAGACGAGCCCTGGCCAGTGTCCAAGACGAGCCCTGGCCAGTGTCCAAGACGAGACCTGGCATGAACACAAGAGAGCGTGAAACAAAGCCCAAAATAAGAAAACTGCTTGGCTCCCGTATCGAACCCTCCGATCCCTTTGAGGAGTCAATTCAGTGCGGTCGTTACCAACAAGCCATCGCGCCGCGCTCTGTCCGCAGAAAACTTATCAAGCAGACCACCCCGATTACCACAGCCGCCTCGTCGAAATTCAAGTCGACCGATCGCCAGTCCGGTATGCACGTCCACCCCCGTAAACCTCACAACAGGCAGTGGATCCGGAGACCACCACCGCCCCATGCGACAAACAGAATGGCACTCCACTTGACCTCTCCGTCCATCCTCCCCCGCCGCATAGTTTCCGGCGACACGATAGATGACAGATAATCACGACTGCCTGTGAGGTCCGTCGTCGGGACGCATCGCTCCCCACGCTGTGGCCGAATTCCGACAGAGAGACAAACAAAAAATGATCCACAGGGGCACCTGCGGATCAGAATCTGCTCGCCCATAGACCACGGTATCATGTCACATGCTGCTTTGTCTTCGCTGTGTCTTATCGCGCGCTCCTCCCAAGGCGCATCTCAGATTTCGTGAGCGTCACATAGTTTTTTGTCTGCCCTCGATGTTCCCATGAGCAGAGGACCTCGGCAGAAATTAATAACCCGGCCGCGGAGTGGAGACAAAATAACTCGCATTCAAATTAATTCGATTTAGTTCATCCTGTCGTCCGTGGTCTACCCTGTCCCCCCGCCCAACGGTCACAAGAGTCAACCAGCCTAATCCGGGCCATAAATATGTATGAGTTACCGTTGCATTGTGGAGCTTTTGGGCCTCGCGTCGTGTTGTAAGCGTTATAAATCGGTTACAAGTTGAAAACGCATGTTTCCCCCCTCCCCACTCTCGCCCGACCAACGCACAGCTCACAGTGGCCCCAAATGAGATTAATTAGCGAATCAATGAGCCCTTCTGTCTCG
This sequence comes from Eristalinus aeneus, assembly GCA_955652365.1. Classification (NCBI taxonomy): domain Eukaryota; kingdom Metazoa; phylum Arthropoda; class Insecta; order Diptera; family Syrphidae; genus Eristalinus; species Eristalinus aeneus. The sequence goes on from OY019131.1 coordinate 94,881,314, forward strand.
TAGGTTCGTTTCAATTAAAAGTTTGTTAACAATTGTGTGCTCGTAAAGTTTATGGCGGCCGGCCGGACGGGGGGATTATGGATGATGGACGGACACCACGACGGCGGACTGACTCGGGGTTTTATGGGTTTTTTGAAGAATTTATGAGACTCTGTGCGTCTTTTGATGGGCCATTGACGAATGAAAGGGTTGCTGATTGGCAGCCAGTGCCGAGGAGCTCTGGCTTGTGGCGATAAGGGGCTTGGAAGTCTGCGTAGAGACGACGACTGCGGGTCGTAAAAGTTTTGATGACATTATTAGAGGCGTTAATAATTCAAATTGTCTATGATTACTGTTGATTTGGAATTGTTGAATATTTTCGAGGCCTAAGGGGTGGAGGAGCTGCTGCTGGCTGTTGCTGCGATATGAGGGCTTATCGCGGGGTAAGCCTCTTTGGCACTCGGGAGCTTTGTTTGCTTTGAGAGCTCCTGCGACAAATCGAGGATTTAACGGAGTTCTGCTCTGGGAACGGTTTCGTTCTCTGGATAATGGAGCAGTTTCCATGATCGGCTTATGGGGTGAAGCAATTTTCAGGTACGAGCTTGGGTCCGGGGAAGATTGTCATCTCTGTTCGGTTATGAGTTTGAATTCTTAAGGCATTGTGTTCCTGGATTCCTGAACTGGAGGACAAAGGAACTGAATTTTAGGAATGAGAATATGTTCACACGCCACTTTTCAACGACGTGACTGACGGACTGATCCGGGGAATGAAGGTGTCACTGCACAATGAGCTATTCTGTCCCGCGTATCAATAACCTCTAACGATGAAGGAAGTCTAAGGGGGGAGGCTAAGGAAGAGGTTAAGGAGGGAAAGTCGAAGAAGAAAGTTTAAAGACGAATGTCTAAGCAGGGAATCTTAACCCTCTTAGACGTGCCCAGTGAGTGAATCTTTGCCTAGTTGGGCCTTACCTACCGTCGCTGTCTGGCAAAATGCAAAACAAAATGCAAACCCCTCAAAAGCAACTAGGGGCTGCCATCTTCAGCAACTTCCACTACGAGTGGAGTGACCTTTGGTTCATTGGCGACACCAAACAGTGACATTTTGAAAGAATTTCTTATCCAGCTTGACTTCCGTTGCTCAGAGTTTTCCTCTCATAGACAAAAAGCAGGCAAGTCGCATGATGTTGTGCCGACAAAAAGTTCAAACTTTCCTGATTACCCAAATTTCACTGGGTGCAGTGCAATGTAAAGCTCTCAATGGGGAAGGTAGATTTGTTGCGCCCTTAATAGGGATTGGCATCAGGTTCTCTTGTCGAAAATCCGCAGCTGTGTCCTACAAAGAGGTCTTCCTCTATGAATAAACATGTTCCCGTTTGAAATCTTCAATACAAGTTGTTCCGGTTGAGCTAAAGCATGAGATTTTGGGGTTCCGCAGGGTTCTGTTTTGACTCCGGTACTTTTGCTCATTTTTATAAGTGACCATTTTTCTGTTGTGGCCACCGTGGCCTAGTAGGTAAAGTGCGACGCTCACCCGCCGAAGGTCCAGATCTGATTCCAGGCTAAACGCTTCGAATTTTTCACTTTGCATTTTTCAGAGCTTTCTACCGAAGCCAGAGCTGTCTACCGAAGCCAGAGCTGTCTCCAGAAGACTGAGCTGTCTCCAGAAGACTGAGCTGTCACCAGAAGACTGAGCTGTCAACTGGAAGCCGAGCTGTCTAGCGAAACCAGAACTGTCTCCTAAAGCCGGAATTGCCTACAGAAGCTCTTCGAGTTGCCGACAATACTCAAGGAGTAATATGAAAAATGCTTCTCCAACGTCACAAGCTTGGGAACACCGCTCCCATCTATCCTGTTGCGGCCCGATGGAAAGCAAATGCTTTCCAGCTGCCTTCCCCGGCCTTAAGAATTCACCCACACGCTTTGTTCGGAACACCAATCAGTTCATTTATTCCTTCGACTATTTATGAAGCTCAGAGATTCGATCTAAAACCGCAGGAATGTTCCTGCATCTATGTTTCCCCTCTATTAAAGACGCGTTAGTCTAGCATGCAAGTAAGGCTAGGCGCTCACATGCGGTTTTCGTTAAACGTCTATTCAGTCGCAAAGATAGATCACATAGCTTTCAATGTGAACGAGCTCACTTGACACCTTACAAGCGTAACGATTAAAAGTCTGCGATTTGTCCCATTTTCTGAGCGACGCAGTTGTCTCAAGTTAGAATAATTCACACGTACTGGCTAGAGAATCCACACACTAGCGATTTAAATCTTCTTCTTGTCCTTGTGGCGCTACAGTTCGGGGTGGACCTGGGCCTCAACCAACTTGCCTCTCCAGCCAGTTACGTCCAGTTGCGCACTCAAAGTTGGTCGAGGTTCTTCTCAACTTATGTGCTCCACCTTAGCATAAGCAGTGTCTTCTCTTGCGTTGTCCCAATGGCTCAGAATCAAAAACTTTTCGGGCCCGATCAGTGGTGTCCATACGCTCTACATGGCCTAGCCGTCCTAAGCGTTGTGTCTGAAGACGCTTGACCAGGCGTATGTGGCTGTACAGCCCATGGAGCTCGTCGTTAAATCTTCTCCTCCAGATGACGCAAAGAGGACTCGACTCGATCCTAAACCACTTCAATTTTCCCAACTCTATATTTCCCCTCTATGAAAGCCATTCAAGACCAGTGTGCATTAATAGCTCATCTTCTTTCTCCCTGCTCCCTCTTCGGTTGATCCTTTTTCTCCTCTTCCTCCTCTTTCTTCTTTTCTTCCTCTTCCTTCCTTCCTCCAGTGCATCCCTTGTCGATGAGAGGACATACCTCGTTTTGCCCCCAATCACCTTCCAACACGTTTAAGGCTTTACTGATGGCCTAAGGTCATCTGCGTAAGCAGCAGCTGAGCGGATCGTTGAAAGATCGAGCCTCTCGTGTTTACTTATTAGTTTCGCAAGATCCTCTCGTGACTTGATTCGAAAATGTTCCAAAACAGCGCTTCGCTTCATCTAAGACCTTTTTACTGAACGGCTCGACGCGAGTTATCCTTGACGGGGCGCAGACCGCGTTTCTAGGCGCAGGCCGCGTTTCTGGGCGCAGGCCGCGTTTCTGGGTGCAGGCCGCATTTTGGCGGCGCAGGCCGCGTTTCTGGGCACAGGCCGCGTTTTGGCGGCGCAGGCCGCGTTTCTGGGCATAGGCCACGTTTCTGGGAGCAGGCCGCTTTTCTGGGCATAGGCTGAGTTTCTGGGCGCAGGCCGCGTTTTGGCGTCGCATGCCACGTTTCTGGGCACAGGCCGCGTTTTGGCGGCGCAGGCCGCATTTCTGGGCGCAAGCCGCGTTTCTGGGAGCAGGCCGCGTTTTGGCGGCGCAGGCTGCGTTTCTGGGAACATGCCGCGTTTCTGGGCGCAAGCCGCGTTTCTGGGCGCAGGCCGCGTTTTGGCGGCGCAGGCCGCATTTCTGGGCACAGGCCGCGTTTCTGGGCGCAGGCCGCGTTTTGGCGTCGCAGGCCACGTTTCTGGGCACAGGCCGCGTTTCTGGGCGCAAGCCGCGTTTCTGGGCGCAGGCCACGTTTTGGCGGCGCAGGCCGCATTTCTGGGCACAGACCGCGCTTCTGGGCACAGGCCGCGTTTCTGGGCGCAGGCCGCATTTTGGCGGCGCAGGCCGCGTTTCTGGGCGCAAGCCGCGTTTCTGGGCACAGGCCGCGTTTCTGGGCGCAGACCGCGCTTCTGGGCACAGGCCGCTTTTCTGGGCGCAGGTTGCGTTGAGTTCTGTACTCAAACTGAGAGTGAGGAATGCAACGTGGAATAGAAAGTACATTTTTTTAGCTCCAAGTCCACACCTTCATTTAGTTCAGGAATAACCTTAAGTTGAAAGTTGCCTCCTTACGCTACGGTGGCCGAAAGCCTCTTAAATCTCGCATGCACTGTACATGCTCCCCAAAGGCCCTTTACCAGCAGCCCGATTGCTCGATTCCAGAGTGGAGCACCAAGCGTTAGGCACTTGCACTGGAACGAGCGGGCCTTGAGAAGGATTCTCCGTTTCACTTGCGGCCGTAAATCTCCATAAGGAACACGCGGAAAGGGAGCGGCAAACGCCCGTCGATCAAAGCAAGACCTCCTCAAAATGTCAAAAAAGTATCTTCTCAAGGGCGAACTGAACTTCTATCCGCCTCCAAAAGACGTGTATGACATAGTTGTGAGCACAAAACTTGGAGTAGGAAGTGTACTGAGTCAGCAATTATCCTTGCTGTCAGCTTCCTCACATTTTTCATTAGCAACAAAGAAGCTGTCCCCTGCTCGTTAGAGTCTCATTTTTCACAGCGCCAAGTTCGTCGATCCTTGTGCGCACAAATCGAGTCATCAAACTCCAGTTGGCAGCACCTGTTACCATTTTCGACAAAATTCCTCGTAAATATTCCCTCCAACCACTGCTCGCAAATTCCAAGCCACTTTCCACGACATCGCCGCCACTGCTGCTTCTGCTTACCATGCACGCCGCACAATGCCCGCCCATTGCCTCACAGTCGGCATTCAAATGCTGTCCACTGCAAGACAGAAAAAAACTCCTTCTCCTCCTATATGCAAAATTCCAGCTCCCCCTCTCGCCCCGCAACGGTTACAAATTCAAATTTTTCCCATTTTTTCTCCCGAAATGTCAGAAAACCTACAGAGAGCCGAACGGACGACGGCGCGATTCCTTGCATGTCGCGAATGATGCGCGGCGCTGGAATCGCGAATGCGTCCCGGGACTTGTTTATGAGGCTACCCAGCGCCGAGAGATGCACGAATTCAATCCGATGACCGATTTTAGTTCCCTGGAGAGAAGGAGGCCTGATGGATTGATAGCTGGGCTGACGGGCTGCGCGCCTTCCTTCAATCAGCGATGCCCTGCGAAAGGGACAGTGAATCGTGAATAAAATGGAAATTTCATTGCCCAGCGGAGGCCGGTGACCCGGGCTAGTGTGCCGAGTCCCCAAGTTCGACTGTCATAAGACCGCACGGTAATTGACGTGCCCCTCAATCGATCTGTGGTCCAGAATTTGCATACTTTTTCTAGGTCCGGAGCTTGACCCTCATTAGCGAGCGATTCGGAGCATGAATGCCAATCCATGTTGCTCCAGATCCACGCCAGCTGTGCGCAGAGCGACTCCTATTATCTTCAATTTTCGTAACAGTCAAACTAGATACCTTGGCTGCAGACAGGTGAAAGGCTAAATTGTCATTTGGAGTCATCGTAGTCGTCGTCGCCGGAGCGAAATGGGTCATGGGTGATGCGATGAACGAGCCGTCCTCCTCGGCGGCGGGACTGCAGTGTTCCATGGACCCACGTGATGTGTCTTGCACACGCATTTAATCAATCTTCCCCGCATTCGACATTTGTTCCATCTGTCTTGCTGTCCATCAATGGGATTTATGGACCCGAAACTCATCTCTCTCTGCTCGGCAGTGGTTGGTCGTCCCTTTTCCATTCGGATGGCGGCTGGGCGGATGGCTTTGTCCTAGCCGAGCCATGCCACCCATTCGTTCCGTTTATCGTCGACGGGCTATGAATGGTTTTAGAATGCCAACCGAGCTGGATGTGGGAATCCGCCTCATTTCTCTTCGCAATGTCTTTGGTGCAGTGGAGGCTTAAAGTTTGCATCAACTATTGAAATTCAATTTTTTTTAAGAAAAGGGATTGAACTGGAGCTGTAAAGAAAATCCCTAAGATCAGTCGAAGGTTGTTGCATTTGCGAGCGTCTGGCTTTAGTTTCCGTTGGCCTTGTCCTTTTTAGACTTGAGTGTGAAGGGGAGTGTGGTTATGGAAAACCTTAAGACCCTCATGTGGTTTTGAGCCCTTGCAAACAACATACGCTGTCAGTCGCCAGACAAGCATTCGGTCCAAAATTGTAGAAAGCAATTGTTTGAAGTGAGGCCCTCTTGTTGACCTTAACCACTTCCATTTCGACAGAAATTTGAGGTTAAGGTGAGAAATTTGGCCAAAAAAACTTAGAACTTAGTCGTGGCACTCTTTAAGCTGGGAAAGCATTCTCTCTTTGAAGTTTGGTATTAGACGCTTTGGCCAAAAATCCGAAATGGCCAAAAACTAACAAGTCATTTTTGGAACTTGTCAAATTTTGTATTTTATGTTTTTTTGGACTTTGGGATACACTGCACTGGAGCGCTCAGACTCAAAGAGGGAGACAGTAACCTTTATTTAATGTGGTTTCTTGGTTTTCCGAAGAAAGACCAGAAGACGCTTCTGTGATTAAAGAGCGAAGGTTTTCAGTTCCCACGATGTCAAGTCCAAACAGCCGCCACCTGATACGAGCAAAGGCGGGACATTGAGAGAGAAAGAGCTCTGAAGTGTCTTAACCTTCCCCACAGCCGTCGGAAAGAGTGCCATCACGAAGCCCAAGCCGACTTAGGTGCTAAGCGAAGGTGAAATGTGGCGTTAGTACTCCGACAAGTTGTCAACAGTCATTTCTGTCTAAAGACAGCAGAAAAGCCTCGAAAAGCCTTCTGGCTGACATTCGGAAAACTCTTTTGTGGTACTGCTGTGCCTGGTGCTGGGAATAAGCAATCGGAACTCATCGCTCTGTCTCCTTTCTCATTCCCAGAGCATCATATGACGTAGAGCTTTGGAGGTGCCTAATGTCTTTAATCCATGACTTGCAGAAACAAGATCGTGGACATGGCAGCTGTTTTCAAGTGCTCTGTTCAGAGGCAGCAGAAATGCCGCAGATTTCTTGCTGACGTTTGAGAGCATGCACTTGGTCATCGTGCATCCTGGAGAGTCATCCCATTTCTGGTTGTGCTGTTGGGAGACTCACCCGTCGATTGAAATCCTAAATAAGGATGCGGGTAGTCCCAAGGTAGATTTGGGCTCTTTTTAAGCCTTTCCTAGCAATTTAATCGGCAATCTCGTTCCCCATGATCTCGTGATATACCGGGTACCAGACAAGACCTAGCGAATTCAGTCTGCCTACCAAATTTAGGGAAGACTTGCACTTCTGGACTATCTTGGAAGTGTTTCAAAGTAAGGCCTCAAGCATAGCTTGGCTGTCGTAACAGACAGAGATACTTCGCCCCCTCCGCCTATTCTTCACAATATAGTAAGCGGCCATTAGGATCGCGAAGGCTTCCCCCTGGATGACCAACTAAGGAGTTCAAAAGTCTTAAGAAGGTCCCAGCTCCAGATCCCTCCGTCGTCTTGGAGCCGTCCGTGAAAATCCGACTATATTCCCTTCCTGGTTCATTTCTGGCCAGGGCCAGTCCAGGACACGGGGAAAGTCGATTTTGTAGAAGCGGCGCAACTGGATCACTGGTGACTCCGCATCAGCCGGCATGTCCATGAGGCTAGTGTCATAGGGGAAGCGGTGCGCAAGACCATCAAAACTCCAGTGTGGGTTGAACCAAAGACCATTCCGTTTTACTCGAGAGATGGCCTTGAGTGTACATCCCATGATGTGGAGATCAAGGGGGAGATTAATTAGATCGTCAAGAGCAGATCCAGACGTGCTGGGAAAAGCCCCTGTGCAGCCGAGACAGTGGCACAAGCTTTGAAGCTTGGTGAGAGCAGCAGTCACGTTTGTGCGCGGAAGCTTGTTCCACCAAACGATTGATGAATATGAGAGAAGAGGGGTTGTCATTGACGTGTAGATCGATTCGAATCTGTTTGGTGACAGGCCCCAGGTTTTGCCAAAAACTCCCTTAACACATCGCCAATAACAATAAAAAAGAATATTAAACTAATAATTTTTGTTAGTGGTGCCACCTATATGTTCCGGGACTTATTGAGTGATCTGTTACACTGCCTGACAGCGACTCGGAGGTTTTTGTCTTCGTGTGTTTTCATCCAGGATAACACCCAAACATTTGGCTTCATTGGAAAGTGGAATACTGACACCTTTAAATACTAGTTGAGTCAGACCAGACAGATTCCTCCTTCTCGTAAAAAGAAAAATTTCGGTTTTAAGAAGATTGACTGAAAGCCCATTCGTAGAACACCAGACCTCGACCATGATAAGAGCCGCCTGCCCGCTTGCACAAACGGCCGCAAGGTAGGCTCCGGTAACCAGTAGGCCTACGTCATCCGCGTAAGCCTGGGCATAGGCTTTTTAACTATTCAAGGCGGAAAGCAGAGAGTTGACCAGCATGCACCATAGGAGAGATGATAGGACGGCACCTTAGAGTCAGCCCCTATTAACCCCCGACATTACAAACTGGTCCCAATCCGTCTCCGCGATTATGGTGCTTTTCATTAGCATTGCTTTTGTCCACAACATCAATGATTCCTCTACGCCGTGTTCTCTGGCCGCGTTGCACATGCCATCGAAAGTCGCATTGTCGAAAGCACCCTCTGTGTCGATGAAAATGCCCTTCAATTCTGGCAACGAGATTTTGAAGCGCAGCCTCCCAAGATCTTCCACATTGGTATGTTGCTGAGATAGAGGGTGTGATCGCAAAGCGCTTTTGCGCAGATGAAATTCGACCAGCCTCTCCAAGCTGGTTTCATAAAGGAAGTAAGACTGAAGTTTTTGCCGAGTGAGTAGTCGTCTTTGCCAATTTTTGGTACGAAGACTGCTCAAGCTGTGCCCCAGGAGCTTAAGATATAGGCCAACGTAAGGCTGGCAGTGAAAATCATTTTCACAACCGGCAGTAGCGTGTCTAAGCCCTTTTGCAGTAGTGCTGTGTATATGCCATCGACACCTGGTGACTTGAAGCTATCAAAAGACGCAACAGCGTACTTGATAGCTTCATCTGCTACCACGAGCGATGGTACTTACCAGCCTCTGTGTGCGGTATTTGTCTGCTCATCCCCAGTCTCGGAAATCGACACTGGTTTCGAGCTAGTGGTGGTCTGGTTAACTGGGAAGTGAGTCTCTATGAGCTGGAGGGCCCCTGCTTTTGACTCAGATTTCCTGATTGTGTCCAGCCTCACTGCTTTGTCCCTTTGAAGGACTTTCAGCAGTCTGCTTGTTTTAAAGAGTATTTCGGCTTTTTCACATAAATCTTGATAGGAGGCACTTTTCGAAGCCCGAATTAACCTCTTACATTATTTTTGTTTCGATCGATACGAGTCCCAGTCCTCTTCCAGTCTGGTCTTGCGTCACCTCTTACATTCTTTTTGTTTCGATCGATACGAGTAACAGTTCTCTTCCAGTTTGGTCTTGAGTCACCTCTTACATTCTTTTTGTTTCGATCGATACGAGTTCCAGTCCTCTTCCAGTTTGGGCTTGAGTGAACTATTTAGAAGGTTTCTGGTTTCTTTGCGAATTCTCTTCAGCTTATGGTAAGTCTCACAAATGCCTGCAGATAATAGAGACGTTGTTCAAGTCTCGCCCAATTCAACTTGAAATGTCAAACCAAACCAAAAGAAATCAATGGACGGCTGACAAAATGGGTGTTGGATAAAATAGCATTGCCAACTTTTCGGATGTTCGAACCGCTAACCAAATCGGCTCTGTACATATTGACGGAAGACACGCGTCAAATATCCTGGATGTACGAACATTCAGTGGGGCAAACGTCGACTCTGACCATTTTCTCATTGCAGCAAGATTCAGAGCTCGACTGTCCAATGTCAGAAAGCTGCACCAGCCGACAAAAAGAACTTTTGACATTGGGCGCCTAAGCACACCGGAGATTGCCAGAGCCTACGAAGAGCAATTAAGTGAGAGACTCTCCAGTAACGAGATATGGTTGCATTCCCGCTCGGTCATCAAAGAGGTAGCGGCAACTAACTTAGGCTACCTACCACCCCCGACAAGAAATCCGTGGTATGATGACGAGCGTGAGCAGAAAAAACATGCAACCGACGAGGCATACCAAACAGCGCTGCAACGGAAAACAAGAGCAGCGCAAGAGGAGTATCGGGCTAGAAGACGGGAGGAGAAAGAGCTCCTACGCCTGAAGCTTCTCGCAACCTCCCAGCTCAAGGATAACGAAGAGTCTAGGAACAAATAAAAAATACGGGCCTTTTACAAAAGTGCCAAAAGCCTGGCCACAGGCTTCAGGAAAGGAACCAAGGCTCTTCGAAATCGCGAGGGTAATTTAGTTACGGACCCACAGGGAATAGTGGATGTGTTTAAGCAACATTTTCAGCAGCTGCTTAGTGGGCCTGAGCAGGAGAGAGTAATAGGGAACCAGAAAATCCCAACTCTAGTGAAGCAGTAGTCCTTCCACCTAGCCTTTAAGAAGTCAGTACAGTCATTAGAAGGCTGAAGAACAACAAAGCCGCAGGCTCAGATGGCTAACTATCGAAGCTTTTCAAAGGTGGGAGCAATGTAATGGTAGGGAGCAGGCACCAAACCATTTGCCCATTTTAGGAAGACGAAAGCATGCCCGACGACTGGAATATCAGCTCCATAAGCCATAAGTAATTACAAAATTTGGACCTCCTCAAACTTGAGACACCACAAATTGGATCAAGGAATTCGTTTTGGATAAATTATCGGCCGTAACAAGATTTTTTTTCTGAGCATTGAAGTGGCAGGAGAATTCGGGGCAACTTTTAGTACAACCCATGCACAATGTTCCAAAATTTGTGAACAGCTTCAGCTAACAACGCCGTAAGCTTCAACTCTAAACTCTAGAAATTCGCTTCATAAGGTCTGGCTCACTGTTTTCTTTACAACAAACTGAATTTTTTTGAAATTGGGAAAGAGGTCAAATATATATACATGATTTTTTTTTCTGAGGAGTCAGCTTCCTTTGAATTTTGGGCAGAAGGTCTTCTGACCTAGATCTTTCGGCCATGTTCCCTTGTCATAGATTTACAGCTTTCTTTAAATATAAAATCTGCCAGCACCATCACCCAAAATACTTTGACTGGGGCACACGGTTTGCTTTTTGTACCCGTTTCCATAGCCAACATTTTACCACTTTCTTCTGTTCTCTCAAAATTTAGACCAGATCAGAATTTTGACATCTTGGAATTGGTCTTCACAATGACCATTCTATAATGGTCTCCTTCTGATCAAAGTTTTGGATCACCCTTAATTTCTTAGGCTTCAGAAATTCTGATCAAATTCAGATTTTGATCATTTAGGACTTGGTCCAAATTTAATCTATTTCAAAATGCTGTGCGTCATAAGTCATTTGGTTGAATTCACAATTTTTGACAAATCGAGATTTTGAATATTTATCTTATGAACTTTTGAACCTTTTGGAACTTTTAAAAAATTTGGGCCTTTTTCGAACTTTTGAACATTTAGACCTTTTTCGACCTCTGTGGACCAGTCCTTCTAATCCATAATGTTTTTAGGTCACCCAATACTGTGTTTGTATTTTATTTTCGAGTTCCAAGATCCTGCGTCCTTTTCTTCTTTCATCCAAATCATCCTTTCAGTACGAATTCTTTTCATCTGCACTGTGCCATCCTTCCTTCCAGACTCTCATGTCGATTTCCTCACGGAGACATTGTCTGTTCTTTTGTCAATGGGTGTGAGCGCAGAAGAGACTTGTTTGCTACCTTTCCGTACGCTGGCATTCATGCAAACTAGTCGAAGGAAGTCCTTCGACCAAACTAATCCTTTGACATATTCTCCTTGACATGCACACAGTCAGAGAAGGGAAACCTCTCCCGCCATGGCAAGCCATTCATGTGGAACAATGAAGTCCTCGAACACCATCCGTATGCACAAGGGATTCCTTCCCGTGGTGGGTGGAAGGATTCTTTGCATTATGCAAGGACAAATTGTGTCCTGCGTCGATCCCCACGTGAAGGGCCATCATCATCATAAATCGTATTGTCTGTCACGTAACCTGGGAGCTCACACCGCAACAACACCCCGACACCCGGCAAACTGGGTCACTTAGGGCTCAAGCACTCACCTTCTGGGCTCCAATCGATGCAAAATCGATGCGAGACAGCCCCCTCTCGGTGCGTCGTCACAGAGTCCATTGACACCGTGCTCGGAGACTTGTAGGACTCGCGTTTAATTGCTTGTTCCCGTCATCGACGTCATCGCACCGTCTCCGGCGAAGGATGAAAAATGAGATGCAGCGATAAGCGCGGGGCCGGAGAGGGAGCGGCACAGCCGCAGCATTGATTTATGACGCGGGCTAATTAATAATAGAAAAATGTGTGCATCCCTCTGCGAGTGATGCATTGATAGCGCGTCTCCCAGCGACGGCCACAAGGATACAACCAAGACGCGGCTAATTAATAGTCGGCCGGGCCTCCGAACGTCTTGCGGTTGATTTATGGAAAGGGTTCGGATTGATGTTGGTGGCTTGTAGTGTCAATCTAATGATAATTTTTTGTGTGCGCCTGTCGCTGTTATCGCGCCGCGACAGATTTGGAAGTCACTCGTGGAGGTCCGGGCTGCCCCCCGAATCTTGAACTTTGATTTTATGGAGCTCACTGCCGCCGCGACTGGGGCTAATTGTCGGGAATGTGTTTTTCGATCGTCAAATATGCGCTTTAAGTGGCCACTCGATGGGCGGAGCTGGTTTGGAGGCAGCTGCGTGTGGGCAATCATTACACTGTTGGTGATGACGAATGGCGTGTGTTCGACGCTGCCAGCGAACCAGTCAAACCTGATAAAGATGCGCGCGGCCGAGATGTCCATCGGGGTTATCTGGTGACAATCTGTTTTGTTTTTGGTCGTTTTCATGATAAACGATGTAACTAACGACTGTATATCGGGAGATGATGGATTTTTGGATAAAATCGGAAGTTTATGGCCGCTTGTTGATCGACGATCTCCCAGGAGACGCATACTCTTGAGATGTGCTTTGGAGGGAAACTTGTGGCTTACCGATGGGGTCAATGGCCAGCAGTTTGTTTGAGGTGTGGGCTTGCAAATGGGAGCGATTCCAACGAATGTTGAACAATTTTGAGGCTTGGTTGGTAGGCAAACCTCTGTCTTAGGTGACCTTGCGTCTTAAATAATTGTATTGCGCGACAATCCACAAGGGACCAGGGCGTAGCTTGCTCATCAATTACTTGTGTTGTGCGCGCTACTGTTCATATACGAGTAGAAAGGACCTACAGTTTTTTGCCGACTCCAAACCGCGAAGTTTGGGAAGCTTTCTAAGAGAGTTATTCCTCGTTGAGTGTTGACAGCAGCTCGAAAGAGGTGGTGCCGTGAAAAATTAAAAAAATTATTGTTGCACAGGGAGTTGAACCTAGACCCTTCGGCGTGTGAGCGTCGCACTCTAATAATACAGTCCAAAGGGGGACCAGGACCTAGCTTGCTCATCAACTACTCGTGTTGTGCGCCCTACTGTTCATTCACGAGTAGAAGGGACCTACAGTTTTTTGCCGACTCCAAGCAGTGAAGTTTGACAAGCTTTTTCTTCGACAGTTATGACTCTATGAGTGTTGTCAACCGGGAATCGAATCTGGACCTTTTGCCTGTGAGCCTCGCACTCCATCCACTACGCCATAGCGGCCACCATCCTGACGTCTTTGATCCTCTTCAGAGCTCTTCAGAGCCCTTCAGAGCTTCTTTGATCCTCTTCAGAGCTCTTCAGAGCGTCTTTGATCCTCTTCAGAGCGCTTCAGAGCCAGGCCTTTTGTACGAAATTTAGGCATGTGTCCTGAGCCAGTGTAAATGGGGACATTTCGCACCTTTGATGAACACGCGTAGGTCAGGCAACACGATAATTCAGCGGATTCCAGTACTTATCAGCTAAGACATGTCCAAGAAGCTATTTCATATGACCATCGTCATCATAAGCTTCTTGCGAGTTCAGATCTCAGCTTGACGAGGACTTGCCATTGTCACGCATTCATCTTCCGTCAGGAATTTCAGCGGTAAACTGTAGCTCTGTTGGTATATCCCTAGCAGGTCAGAGAATTTATGGATTTCTTCGAACTCTGAACCCACTCAAACATTGCATTTTAACGTTCTTCTTCTTCATCTTGTTGTGGCGCTTCTGTCCAGGGTGGACCTGTGCCTCAACCAACATGCGTCCAGTCAACTCCAGCCAGCACGATCACTCGCCAGCTGCCTCCGGTTGCATCTGGCGTCGTTGGTCTTTTCTTTTGCATTCTTTTCCAACATGTTCTTGAATGGATATCACAAGGGTTAAGACATGTCCTGAATGAAGACCCCACATCCTGTTTCATCTTTCAGTGAATGACGAGCTCCTTTTCCTAGTTTTTATTACAGAGTCTCTCGTGGCTTGCCTGCAGCTACGCACTTTCCGTTCAAAATTTCAGATGTTTGTCATGAATCACCATCACCGCAGATATGGTTTCCAAACCGTGAACAAACTTTCTACCCTCTCGATCTAAAGAGCTTTGGCATCTCGGTTTTCTCTCTAAAGACCTCATCTTCCACACAAAAGATGTCCTTCAGCTCGTGTCGTGTAAAGAATTTTATTTCCCATTCATTACTTATTCATAGCTTTATTTAAGCCTCCACCAAGTCATCGGTTTCACTTTGGTTAGAGCATAACTTCACTCGTTTGGGACTTGGCATTGCTGACACTATTGCTTGAGGCTTAGTGGGACGACCTCCTTCGACAAGCGCCCTTGAATTGTTGCTGGAGCACCACGCTGCAGTCATATCTGAGGAACCTATTCAAAAAGTGACTTCAAGTTAAGGATCCTGTTCCAATGCCAAAATTATCACCATCTGTGTCCACATTCATTTACAGAGAAGCACACACCTTGATTGAAAATACACTTCTCAACATACATCAGTTGTTAAGGCACATTGTGCGTCACAGGGCTTTAGCTCAGGCTACTGTGCAGGTCACAGGGGGCGGATAGGGCACCAGGCTAGCTGTGTTTCAAGTCGTAGGCCTCCATGGTGAAACTGCATGAATTGGGCCTTGAATTGCCTCCGCACCCACAGTGTTCTCCAGATCTGGCCCCCAGCGACTTCCACCTCTTGCCAGACCTCAAGAAGATGCTCGCTGGAAGAAATATGGCTCAAATGAGGAGGTGATCGCCGATTTGAGGCCATATATCGTTCTGTTAAAAAGGTATTGAGAGTTTAGACCGGCGAAGGACTGACTCTTGAAGAAAACTATGTTGACGAATAAAGTCGAACTTTGTCCAGAAAATGTGTTTCCATTGGCTAGTCCCAGGACTTGTTGAGTGGTGTGTTAGATGACGGGAAGATGATGTCCTCTGTCCCCACAAATGCGTCCATTTTTCACTCTCTGTTGAAATCGCCTCTGATTCTTCTTCAAACATCGCAGAGCACACTTGAGGAGAGGCCAGTAGCAATCGACCTTTCAGCCGGGCAGAAACAGTCGTCTTCGTCTTCATGTTCATATTTTCCACTTTTTCTGGAGCCCTGTCCTGTGCTTGTCGGTGCATACTTTGTTGATGGTTAGGCAGCTTTTCCAGAGAGTCCCTTAACCGCATCAAATTCATTGTTGAAGTGTGTCCTTGTTCCCTGGAATGCACAGTCATTCGCTCAAGCAATTTTCTGAAATGGCAACTGCCTGCTACATTCTGCATTAGTGCTCAGTAAAAAGGAAATCTTGAATATTGACCATGTCATCTTCCGAGGTCGCCACTTTCAAGGCACCTCCGAACGACTGATTGACGTATACAATCGAAGAAGGAGAAAGCCGAGCATCTAAGCGAAACCGATTCACCGATCGGCTCCCTTCCTTTTTTTCTAGAATCCCAAGAAGCGTCGGCATCAACTTCTTCCTTATTGTAACACGCTATTCTGCGAACTGTGGAGCCCACTTTATGCCATGGGATGGTTCACCGTTCCAAAACCGAACACTTCCAGCAGGTCTCTCAATGTCGGATCACTTCATAACTGACACCAGCTCCAGCTCCACCTTCCTTCTTATTCAAGCAAGAGCTTATGAGACTCCTGAATTTGGGCCTATCGGCCAACCTCACCGTTTTGACTCTGAGATGCGCAAGTTTCCACTTGCGGCCAAAACGATGATCGGAGTTCGTTTTGGACGCCGGTGCAAACTGGCGCCTCTAGGAGATTGAACCCAGAACCATCCACAAAAGTGTGTTGCACGTTTATCGCACGTAGACACTAAGTGCCTACGAACTTGGGAAGCGGTTGACAAATTCATCAAGCACTCACTGTTCCACTGTCCGTCCCCTAACTACGGAGGACTACGGACACTAAGTGCCTACGGACTTGGGAAGCGCTTAACTAATTCATCAAGCACTCTCTGCTCCGTTGTCCGTCCCCTCTAACCTATGCATACTTCTTTTTGAACATGCACAAGGAGCTGAAATATGACGAAACGTCTTGCCCTTGTTCAGTGTACTTCGCTGCAGGTCTTTAGATCAACAGTGTGTCCACCACCTCCCCCAACGGCATCCAAAAGCCTCAGTCCACTTGTCCTTTGGAACAGCGTGGAATCAACTTTCTTTAAAGGCCAGTCTGTTTGTGGCCAAACCTTACACTGCCAAACCTTCTTCTTCGACGTGACTTGCAGTACAAAAAATGACCAAACAGTGACTCGCCTGAGATCTGTCCATCTTTTGGCACTCGCGCCCCATACTGCGTCGCGCGAATTTCCACTGCAAATCCGTCCTGCTCTCCATCAGTATCGCGTATCGTTCATTTCCCTCAAAAATCCATCAACTGAGCCCCACCCCTGGTCAGTTAGACATCCGTTTCGTTTCGTTCTAACGACGTCCCGTCCCCTCCCCGCGCTCCATTACTCCAACGCTCATGAGCTAGTTAATCAAAGTGAAATGTCTCAATTTAGACACGACATGCCCACGCGGTCGGTCAACCACCGGTCAGCCAGCAACATGAACTCCCATCCCGCTGCCCGCTCCGTGTCGACCATCCATTCGAAATGACAGTTTCACTGAAAGCCCATAATTACACCCGCCCCAGCCCCCGTGAATAATTGCCAGCGTCCCTCGTCGCGCCACCTCCTCAAAGTGGTCCGTGCAAATTACCCTTGCAAAAAAGCAGCCAACGAGCCTGCCAATCGATCTGCAGGCGGCTTTGACAATGGCTGAGGTGCTGGTGGTGGTGGTGGCAAAAGTTGTTCGCAACAACATATTAACCCAGTTTAGGCAAATTGCCTCAAAGGCTGGTCGCCATACATCAGCGGCACACCAGAACCTCAGAACCGACCCTAAGCTGACCGCGATGATGATAAGCCTGCCAGCGCCACCGCCATTAAGTTGGTGTTGCTGAAGCTTTTGTTTTGAACGAGGTCCGCACTGAGAAAGGTAATTGAGGCATTTGCTCGGCCGGTAATCGCCTCTGAGCTTTTAATTCGAGTCGCCTTGGGTCCGAGTGCTGCCCGCTTCCCCTCGCTTCTGGCATTGATTTGGTCGACGAGAAGACACACACTCGTCGGGGAGGGTGGTTTGTGCTCAATCATGTAATCAGGCGGGTGGCCTCTTCGATAGCCGGTCTGCGCTGCGATAATTGGCAGTAATTTGTGTGCAGAACGGACTCAAGTCTGTCAGCTGCAGCCGGCTTGCAGCTGGGAAGCGATAGTAACTGCTGGTGGGCTTCGCTTTTTGGTGTGTCACCCGGTGGCCTTGTTTCCGGCCAAATGTGCTTCGCAAGGAAGTCCATTGTGCTGTGTGCCGAGACAAGGAAGGAGCTGGAGTGCAACTGGGTGCTGTCCCCTGCTGATAGTGCAATTTGGTGGGTGGACCGAGAGTGTGCAATTAGGTGACAATGACTGGGATAGACGTCATCAGCATTGGGGGTGGTGAGCAATTTGGTTGAGGTAATTGGGTCCAGCAGGAGGACTGAGCCCACAAGCGTCTGTCTTATTTACTTCTGGAATCAAAGGAGGCCCAGTAGAAAGTCTGTGTATATTGAGGTTGGGTAGTTGAAGACGTTCTCCGTCACCCTCGCTTCGAATCCTGTCATCTGTTCAACCGCCCAACTGTCGTATCAAATCATAAACTGCTGCCTGTGACCTGGAATAGGAGGCAGCCTCTGTCAGGACCCTTGTCAGCGTATGCCTTCACTTGGGCATCCAGCAGGTCTTCTAATCAGCGTATGCCTTCACTTGGGCACCCAGCAGGTCTTCAAATCAGCGTTTGCCTTCGCTTGGACATGGACTAGCAGGACTTCTAGTCAGCGTTTGCTTCCGCTTAGACCCCGAAGCAGCATGTCCCTCTGGTAACCCCTTGAACTAGCATCCGTCTCTGAATCGGCTAAAGTCTGTTCAAAGGCCTTCTGCGAAGACCTGCCGTAGCCTCAACTTGGACCTCTAGTTGGCGTTTGGCTCCGTTTGGACCTCGAAACGGCGTCCTGCCTTTTTAATTGACGATTACTTGCTAAGATATCGTAATGAGGTCCCCCCCTAGAATTAGAGTCAGCCTTCGCGAGGACTCCTAGTCAACGTTCACCTTCGCTTAAACCTCCGGCAGCACATCTAGTCAGCGTCTGCCCTCGCTTGAACCTCCAGCAGGGCCTCTAGTTGGCGGCTGTCCCCCGGACTTCTAACCAACGTCTGGCTTTTCCGAATTGACGTCTATTTGTTACAAGATTTTAAAATGGAGCCTCTACCTGCGACCTAAACTTGGAGAAAGCCTCCAACAAGACCTTTAGTCGTAGAAACAGCAGTGTCTTCCTGCCTCTGCTTGGACCTCGAAGCATCGTCTCCCTTTTTTCAAATTGGCGTCTGGTTGCTGTAGGATCTCGGTCTCGGTTCCCCTGTGACCTGGAATTGGAATCAACTTCCGGAGGGACCTCTAGCCAGCAACTGTCTCTGGTCTGAGAGTTGAAAATAGGATCTTCCTCGAAGACCAAGAATCTGCCTCTGCCACTGCCTCTGCCTCTGCCTCTGCCTCTGCCTCTGCCTCTGCCTCTGCCTCTGCCTCTGCCTCTGCCTCTGCCTCTGCCTCTGCGTCTGCCGCTGCCTCTGCCTCTGCCTCTGCCTCTGCCTCTGCCTCTGCCTCTGCCTCTGCCTCTGCCTCTGCCTCTGCCTCTGCCTCTGCCTCTGCCTCTGCCTCTGCCTCTGCCTCTGCCTCTGCCTCTGCCTCTGCCTCTGCATCTGCCTCTGCCTCTGCCTCTGCCTCTGCCTCTGCCTCTGCCTCTGCCTCTGCCTCTGCCTCTGCCTCTGCCTCTGCCTCTGCCTCTGCCTCTGCCTCTGCCTCTGCCTCTGCCTCTGCCTCTGCCTCTGCCTCTGCCTCTGCCTCTGCCTCTGCCTCTGCCTCTGCCTCAGCCTCTGCCTCAGCCTCTGCCTCTGCCTCTGCCTCTGCCTCTGCCTCTGCCTCTGCCTCTGCCTCTGCCTCTGCCTCTGCCTCTGCCTCTGCCTCTGCCTCTGCCTCTGCCTCTGCCTCTGCCTCTGCCTCTGCCTCTGCCTCTGCCTCTGCCTCTGCCTCTGCCTCTGCCTCTGCCTCTGCCTCTGCCTCTGCCTCTGCCTCTGCCTCTGCCTCTGCCTCTGCCTCTGCCTCTGCCTCTGCCTCTGCCTCTGCCTCTGCCTCTGCCTCTGCCTCTGCCTCTGCCTCAGCCTCTGCCTCAGCCTCTGCCTCAGCCTCTGCCTCAGCCTCTGCCTCAGCCTCTGCCTCTGCCTCTGCCTCTGCCTCTGCCTCTGCCTCTGCCTCTGCCTCTGCCTCTGCCTCTGCCTCTGCCTCTGCCTCTGCCTCTGCCTCTGCCTCTGCCTCTGCCTCTGCCTCTGCCTCTGCCTCTGCCTCTGCCTCTGCCTCTGCCTCTGCCTCTGCCTCTGCCTCTGCCTCTGCCTCTGCCTCTGCCTCTGCCTCTGCCTCTGCCTCTGCCTCTGCCTCTGCCTCTGCCTCTGCCTCTGCCTCTGCCTCTGCCTCTGCCTCTGCCTCTGCCTCTGCCTCTGCCTCTGCCTCTGCCTCTGCCTCTGCCTCTGCCTCTGCCTCTGCCTCTGCCTCTGCCTCTGCCTCTGCCTCTGCCTCTGCCTCTGCCTCTGCCTCTGCCTCTGCCTCTGCCTCTGCCTCTGCCTCTGCCTCTGCCTCTGCCTCTGCCTCTGCCTCTGCCTCTGCCTCTGCCTCTGCCTCTGCCTCTGCCTCTGCCTCTGCCTCTGCCTCTGCCTCTGCCTCTGCCTCTGCCTCTGCCTCTGCCTCTGCCTCTGCCTCTGCCTCTGCCTCTGCCTCTGCCTCTGCCTCTGCCTCTGCCTCTGCCTCTGCCTCTGCCTCTGCCTCTGCCTCTGCCTCTGCCTCTGCCTCTGCCTCTGCCTCTGCCTCTGCCTCTGCCTCTGCCTCTCCCTCTGGCTCTGCCTCTGCCTCTGCCTCTGCCTTTGCCTTTGCCTCTAGCGTCCTTCGTCTTTTAAAACGCTCTAGTAAGACGCACTTTTCAGTCCCTTTCTGCTTCAAATGCCGTCCAGATGAAAACCTCCGTCTCAAGCTCTGAATGAAGGCCAAACCGCGTCAATTGAGCCTGCCGGCTATGTGGATTGTTGTCAACCCCTTACTCCGGATACAACCGACTTCGGCAAAGCGGAGCTCCCCTCCAGCCACACCCGCTGCCCCATCCTCCTGAGAGGTGTGCATCATCGACTCTTAATTGCCAACAAATTACCAGCCATCATCGAAGGACGACACTGATCCGCCGACCGATAAACACTCGCCCTTCAGACTCTCCAGCAGACCACGGCCGGCCGGCAACTATTCGCACGCCGGTCGCTTCGTCTTCGCCGGCTCTCAACCACCGCCACCGCCGTTCTGCTATTATTAATGGCAAATCGATCGGAATGCCTCATCTACCCCGTAGATAGCGCGGGACGGATGTATTTGCCATTCCGACTGCACTCCGTCGGCCAACTCGGCGCGCATCCCCCGCGAGAAGCCGCCTAATTAAACCCGCGAAAGTTGAGCGGCGCATTCTTGCAGCGCCGCCGCCATGGCCACCACCGCCACTCCACCTCGTTGCCGGCGAGGGAACAATGGGTCATATAATTAAGTCCTTGTAATTATTATATTAAACCACCTCCGAGGGCAGGCGCGGCGCGCCAGGGATGCGAATGCCCATTGTCCTCCGCGGCCGTAAGTGATTGCGGCTGCGAATGTGTGTGACGGCGACGGCGCTTTTCTTTTGTGGTCAGTTGCACATTAAACCGCATCTCCACGGACGCGAGCATCGCGAAGGTGCGCGCAGAGGACTCTGGACGATGACGACGGCGGATCGGTGCTGCGCCCTGAATCTGCCCCGCATGAGTAGATTATCGAGGATGACTTAAGGATATTTATTGAACGCTTAATCGGCAGAAATCGGGCATTAATCGGAGTGCGCAGAGGAGATGTGCGCAGCCGTCAGCAGCGGCAGCATTCTGTTGGCTACCGGAGGAGGCGGCAGCGGGAGCGGAGCACATCCCTGAGAGCTGTTGTGTCCGCGGTAATTAATTGTTCGCCCGTTTTGAATGGCCGCTGTCCGCTCTTGTGGATTTTTGTGTTTTTTTGCGCTTGGCCGTGGGACCTGGCTACTGGCAGCCGGAATTTTGCGCACCGTCCGGTGGCCGGTTGGATGTCGACTTTGTTCTCAGGCGGATGCAGTTGTGTGTGACACATTCAAAGGGACTCCTTGAGGGGCATTTGTCCTGCTTTGTAGAGATGTGTGCTTTGGGGACAACTGGCACCACCGCCGACGACGACGGCGACGGTGTTGAGTGTTTTGCGTTCGGGACCCGCTTTCTGTCCAAACACTTCACAATAATTTGTCAGTTTATCGGTCATCCAGGGATGTTTGAGCATCGCTTCCACTGGGGTGGGGGATGGAAGGAGAAGCGAAAATGGACGGCAAAGAAATACGGAAACGCTGCAGCTTTGGGAAGTCCTGTGATTTTTTTGATATTCATCCTCTTAGCAGGGCACAGGCTGGGCTTCTTGAACTCTGAGGTGGTGTGTATAAGCATGTGGCCGCTAGAGGCCGGAGGTGGCGCCTTTTTCTATGAATATCTCGATGGCACCCCATCCTCTGTAGGAACTGGTCGAAATTGGAGCCAGTAGGTGACTTGAGGTGACGTCTTCCCCTGCTAAGACCTCAAATTGCCTTCGCCCTCTGTAGAGAAGCGCCAACATGCGACTTGAGGTTCCGTGTCCTCTGCTTGGACCTCGATTTGGCGTCGCCCTCAGTAAAGGAATGCCAGCAGACGACTTGAGGTAACGCCTTCTCCTGCCTAGTCCTCGAATTGGTGTCGCCCTCGGTAAAGAAACTCCAGCAGGCGACTGGACAGGCAACTCAAATTGACGTCGCTCTCTGTAAAGAAGTGCCAGCGGGCGAGATGACGTCTCCCTCTGCTTAGATCTCGAATTGGCGTCGCCCTGTGTAAAGAAGCGCCAGCAGGCGACTTGGGGTAACGTCTTCGCTTGCTAAGACCTCAAATTGCCGTCGCTCTCTGTAGAGAAGTGCTGACAGGCGAGCGTCAGCAGGCGACTTGAGGTGGCATCTTCCTCTGCTAAGACTTCGAATTGGTGTTGCCCTGTCTAAAGAAACTCCAGCAGGCGACTTGAGGTGACGCCTCCTCCTGCTTTGACTTCAAATTGGCGTCGCCCTCTGTAATGAAGTGCCAGCAGGCAACTTGAGGTGACGCCTTCGCCTGCTAACCCCTCAAATTGGCGTCGCGCTCTTTAAACAAGCGCCAGTGGGCAACTTGAGGTGACGTCTCCCTCTGCTTAAATCTCAAATTGGCGTCGCCAACATGCGACTTGAGGTAGCGTGTCCTCTGCTTGGACCTCGATTTGGCGTCGCTCCTGTAAAGGAATGCCAGCAGACGACTTGAGGAGATGCCTCCTCCTGCTTAGACCTCAAATTGGTGTCACCCTCCGTAAAAAAAACTCCAGCAGGCGACTTGAGGTGACGTCTTCGCCTGCTAACCCCTCAAATTGGCGTCGCCCTCTGTAATGAAGTGCCAGCAGGCGACTTGAGGGGACGTCTTCCCCTGCTAAGACCTCAAATTGCCTTCGCCCTCTGTAGAGAAGCGCCAACATGCGACTTGAGGTTCCGTGTCCTCTGCTTGTACCTCGATTAGGCGTCGCTCTCTGAAAAGAAGCGCCAGCAGGCGACTTGAGGAGACGCCTTCTCCTGCCTAGGCCTCGAATTGATGTCGCCCTCGGTGAAGAAACTGCAGCAGGCGAGTGGACAGGCGACTCAATTTGACGTCGCTTTCTGTAAAGAAGCGCCAGCGGGCGACTTGAGGTGACGTCTTCCTCTACTTAGACCTCAAATTGGCGTTAACCTGTGTAAAGAAGTGCCAGCAGACGACTTGAGGTGACCTCTTTTTCTGCCTAGGCCTCTAATTGGCGTCGCCCTCTGTAAAGAAGCGCCAGCAGGCGACTTGGGGTGACGTCTTCGCTTGCTAAGACCTCAAATTGCTGTCGCTCTCTGTAGAGAAGTGCTGACAGGCGAGCGTCAGCAGGCGACTTGAGGTGGCGTCTTCCTCTGCTAAGACTTCGAATTGGTGTTCACCTTTGTAAACAAACCCCAGCAGGCGACTTGAGGTGACGCCTCCTTCTGCTTTGACTTCAAATTGGTGTCGCCCTCCGTAAAGAAACTCCAGCAGGCGACTTGAGGTGACGCCTCCTTCTGCTTAGACCTCGAATTGGCGTCGTCCTGTGTAAATAAGCGCCAGCTGGCGTCTTTCTCTGCTTCTATCTCGGATAGAAGCTTTCCCCTCTAGGGATCAACCATTATGCTGCCTTAACTGCCGCCCTTCCCAGCTCAGCCCTCAAATCGGCGTCACCCTCTATAGGGACACACCCGCCAGTGGCTTCTCAAAGACTCACAATGAGAGCGCTTTTGGAAGTTGTTAGGTTTGCCCCCTCAAGGACCACAAATCGCCGCCTTCCTCTCCTAAGGCATAGAATCGACGTCTCCCTACCCAAACAGACCACACATCACCCTATTCCTCCATGGAACCATTCCCCACCGCAACCACTTCGACCAGATTCAAATCTGTGACCCGCTCCCTCTCCTGGACCGCGCCGCACAAAGGACCACATCTTTCACATCTGCAAACGCTAGCGTCCCGCAATTGATCCTTTCAAACATTGAGTTGTCCCACCGGCACCGCCGCCACCAGTACCATCATCGTCGACGCTGCATTGAATTCCGCCAACGATGACATCGATGTCAACAGATTTCTCAAGTTTCACAAAAAGGACGCTGGAGTGCTGTGTGGCGACATTATTATTATAATCATCGTCTCGAGTTGTCCTTCCTCCGGATTCCCCCGGCATGGAAGAAAGGAGCAGAAGAGCAGGTACCCTCCGCTCTGCATCCACACGGCGGCCGTCCTCTGTGCCATCTCGAGTGCGTTGTGTTTTTGCATCTAATGAGGGCCCGTCCCCTTTGTCCTCCGTCCCGTCGTGTGCATTGCACATCGGTGCGATACCAGTCTCCGTCTGGGAGAAGGGACAAAAAAAACTCAAATTGAGCGTAAAAATGCACAAGCAATGGGAAAATTAATTGCTTGACAGGACATGCCCACTGACGGTGAATCCTTGCTGATTTTTTGTCAGTCGTTGCGCTCTCCTAATGCGGCTCGTTAAGTGAAACTGTCGTCGAATGTAATCGAAGACTTTTGGGATCCTATCGAGTTTCCCGTTCGCTCTCTCGCTGATGAATCTCTGCTGTGGATCGCCGAGAGATCCTTTTCGTTGACAAAGATCTTTTTTGGAGTGTTTCTGCGTCCATCCCGACACCGGTGTCACGGCGATTCATTGAGGCTTCTTCTCAGCGATTAGACGGAGGGAATGTGTGTGAAAGAGATACGGATACGGGGAGAGAGTTTTTTTTCTGTGCAAATCTGTGGATCCAATTATGGGAAGTTTGAGTGCGTGGGTGTTTGCTTGAGTGACCACAAATTGTTCTCTGGGAATGGATTCACAAACTTATCAAGTGTCGAGTTGTTTTTTTGTCCTTCAAAGGAGGAGGCAACACCGTCTCTAGGTCCTTTGCCGTTGTGTAAGCAGCTGCTAGTCCTATTGAGCGTGAAATTCTGTTTTGTGTGAAGCCGTACTGAAGCTAAGAAGTTAACTGGGGCGTGAGCATTCCACACAGGTCCTGTCAGTTTTAAATTCCTTAAAACTTGAGAACATTCAAATCTCATCGAAGCTGTGTCTGGATTGATGAAGTGAAGAGTCTGATCTACGCTATGTGCCAAAGTTTCAAAAGGGACGAACACAAATGTAATCTTCTTTATAGATGAACCTTGGAGAGCTGGCTCAAGTTTACTGGTTGTACAAGGGAAGAACTGTCTGTCTGTCTGACTTGACGTTTCTAACATTGTGGCTGGTTACAGCTGCTCCCACATGAACAAATTTGAACTCTGAAAACTGTAGGTCCCTTCTACTCCAAGCTGTGGACTGTCGCGCTGACAACTATTATTATTATTGCCTCCCTGACAGATCCAACCAGATCCTAAGGCACCCAAAAATGAACTTGCTTACACCGCTGCCCTTATGCGCCAATTGCTGGTCTAGAAACAACGTTGATTCCGGCTCTTTTGTGTACCCTGTTGTCGGGTGTGCAGGCCACACGCTGTGTCTTAAGGGTTTTGAAATCAGCGCGCCATCATCTGGACGACCTTTTAGAAGTTTGTTCGCCTGCTTGCCTTTGGGGAAATTAATTGAACACTGGGATGAGTGTTGTGGCAGTCAAAGTGTGAGGGCAGAAATAATTTTTTTGGAAACCAGTGGCCGCCGTAGTGGCGTAGTGGGTAGGGTGCGACGCTCACACGCCGAAGGGTGTAGGTTCGATTCTCCGCTCAATACCAATTTTTCGAATTTTTCACGACGCCAGCTCTTTCGAGCTGCTGACAACACTCAAAGAGTAATAACTGTCTAAGAAAGCTTCTCAAATTTCGCCGTTCGGAGTCGGCAGAAAACTGTAGGTCCCTTCTACTCGTGAGGGAACAGTAGCGCGCACAACACGAGCAGTTGATGAGCAAGCTTGGCCCTGGTCCCCCTTTGGACTGTAGCGCCAACAATTAGTATAAGGGTCAAGCTTCTGCAGGGCGTGTCACTATTCTGTGGGGAGTTAGGAGGCCACACAGTTCTTTCTCGACTCCGATTCCTTAAAAAGGTGGCAAGATCATAAAGCTAGAAGTTCAGTCTTGGAATCGTACCTTCGACGTTCATGCCGTCTGCACCACAGCAGCAAGCGCGTCAGCTTTAATATCGGGGTTAGGGAATGTTGCTCACGACTTGTTATGAATTCCTGTCCAAAGAAAGCCCCGGAAACTCTCAACTCTTTGATTGCTTTAAGAACAAGCTCCTTCCACTCCCATTTCTGACAAAGGCCACATCTGGATTGTGGTGGTATCCAACTTCTTTATTTCAAGTGCTCAGAAGCGTTTTTTCTGGACTTGTACATCAAGCCAGTTCTTTAAATGTGAAGCAAGCAGTTGATCTTCAGTCAAACTCTAGGACAAGAAGGCCAGCACAAGTTGGCAAAGGTCTGCCTTAACTCAACAGGTGATGCGTCATGTGTACGTGAGTGAGTGTACGTCCTTTGCTTGAGTGGACGCAAGACTTGGGGACAATTAATTCCGAATTTGTTGGGTGTCAATATGCGAAATGGTGACGACTGTTATTGCGACGTTTACAAGATTCATAAGGAACTCCCTGGTTTGTTTTTTTTTTTGTTTTCTCTAGATCTTCTAGCCCATCAACCTGGGCTATAATCACGTGGCTCTTCAAACGACCATCCTGTGGACGATCCAACTAAACGATATCATCGACAATTTGCATTACGTAAACCAACCCCTATTGTCTCGTGTCTATTTTACCAGGTACACCGGTATGAAATTTTTTTTGAAACTAAAACACTAATTATTAATGGGAAAGCAAAAACATTTTATTCAAAGTATTGTCCATTGTTTTCTACACATTTTGACCACCTTTCTGGCAATTTGCGAATACCAAGCCAATAAAATTGTTCGTCTTTTAAAGCAAACCAATCAGACACTGAATTTTCGACCTCCTCGTGGGAATCAAGCCAATGCGTGTCCCATCAATGAAAACAAATGATAGTCGGAAGGAGCCAAGTCTGGTGAATACGGCGGGTGGGGTAGCTGCTCCCGGCCAAGTCTTTTGATTGCATGCATTGTGCACTTGGCTGGAGGTGCATTGTCATGGAGCAAAGTGACCTTGTCGTGTCTTCTGGCCCATTCTGGTCGTTTCTTGATCAATAATAATAATAATTGTTGGCGCTACAGTCCAAAGAGGGACCACGGCCTAGCTTGCTCATCAACTGCTCGTGTTGTGCGCGCTACTGTTCTCTCACGAGTAGAAGGGACCTACAGTTTTTTGCCGACTCCGAACAACCTGCAACCTGCAACACCGCAAAACAACCTCAACCACAACGTAGACCTGCTATATCTCCTCAAGAAGCCAAATCAATCAAATATTAATACTTTAAAAAGTATCCTAGGAAAATTTAGCATTACAATATAGACGTTAGTTTTTCGAGGACCGTAAGTCTAGTAACTATTTGGCCCCTATAGTTCATATTGATTACAATTTTAATTGTACATTTATATTATAATAAATAAATAAATAAATATATAGACAAAAGTCGACTTTATTCGTCAACGTAGTTTCCTTCATGAGTGATGCAATCAGTCCAACGCCGCTCTAACATTTCGACACCTTTATATCTTATCTCTGTCCTCGAAGTAAGCTTCAGTTTCGGCGATCAGCTCCTTTTTCGAACCAATTTTTTTTTCCGGCGAGCATCTTCTTGAGGTCTGGAAAGAGGTGGAAGTCGCTGGGGGCCAGATCTGGAGAACACTGTGGGTGTGGAGGCAATTCAAGGCCCAATTCGTGCAGTTTCACCATAGTAGCCAATGACTTCTACCACGGTGCATTGTTTTAGTTGAAGAGAATTTTTTTCTTCTCGTGTCTGCTACTTCCTCCTTCAAATGCACAGTCAATGGCATATGGTATTCGCTGTTGATCCTTTTGCCTTTACCAAGATAGTTGACGAATAAAATTTTGTGCACATCCCAAAACACGGATGACATAACCTTGCCAGCCGACCTCTGTGTTTTTTGACGCTTTGGGTGTGGTTCACCGACTGCTGTCCATTCTGCTCACTGCTGGTTTGACTCTGGAGTGTAATGGTGGATCCATGTTTCATCCCTTGTGACATACCGACGTTTATTCTGACGAAACAAGAACTCTACTGTTCTTGGTCCATTGTGAGCGAACGGGGCAGCCATTTCGAAAACAGCTTTCTCATGGACAAATGTTCACGCAAACTAGTGAGCACACTGCCTTCCGATGCCCTAAGAGTGTCAGCTTCTTTTTCTTCTTCAAACAACATGCCCCCAGCCAGCTGCCTCCAGTTGTGCACTCCAAATTTTTTTAGTCCCTTCTCCACTGGTGTGCGCCATCTCAGGGTAGGACGTCCTCTGCTGTGTTGTCCCAACGCCTCTGATTTAAAGACTTTACGGGCCGGAGCAGTGGAGAGGCAGCTCATACTTTGTTCAAAAGTCTTCTTTACAATATAAGCTATCAGTTGAGTAAGCTGAACAAGTATGAGTTCTGTTCCTGGACATGGGCCTCTACCAACATGCTGCTCTAGCACGTTCTCTCGACAGCAGCGCCAAGACTCACAGCGCTGTGAACAGTTTGAAGGCTTCAAGTGCCGCATAGCTTCGTCTCAAGAAAGGCAGAGTTACAGGTTCCAAAGCAAAATACGTCATAAGCTGAGAAATCAGAAAAACTGCTCTCTTTCAAGATTATTTTCGCAGGCTATGACTGGAGTCACTCTCTTCCATTTTCTTTAATGAATGGCTGTTTAGTTGGCCAAATATTCACCTTCTTCTGATTCCGATGTGGATCTGGGCCTGCACCAACATGGCTCTCCAGCCAGCATGATCTCTCGCTAGCTACCTCTAGTTGCGCACTCCAAGTTGGCTGAGGGCCTTCTCCACTTGTGTGCGCCACCTTAGCCTAGACCACTTCGTTGCGTTGTCAGATTGGAAGACATTTGTGGTCGGAGCAGTGGTGTCCATACGCTCTTCATGGCCTAGCCATCTTAAGCGTTGTACCCGAAGACGACTAACGAGGCGCATATATAATAATAATTAATGGCGCGACAGTCCACAGGGGGACTAGGGCCTAACTTGCTCATCAACTGCTCGTGTTCTGCGATTAGAAGGGACCTACAGTTTTTTCACGACTGCAAACGGAGAAATTTGGGAAACCTTCTAAGACAGTTATTATTCCTTGAGTGTTGTTAACAGCTCTAAAGAGGTGGTGCCTCTTTAAAAGTTGTTGTTGAGCTGGGAGTTGAACCTAGAACCTTTCGGCGTATAAGCGTTGCACTCTACCCTCTACGCCACGGAGACCACACTTTTTGGGTCTTTTGGTTAATGAGGGCAAAACAGAGTACATGCTATCATCAAGGAAGGACAGACAACATCGACGTCGCACACAGAGCGTTAAACTGGGCAGCACATACTTCGAGGTAGGCAGGGACTTCGTCGGGTCCGTGGAATATAGGGACAACAACATCAGTCGCCGGAATCAAACGTAGAATCACTCTTGCCAATCGCTGTTTCTTTGGGCTCAAGAGGCAATTGAGTACTAAAACCATCTCTCGAAGGACTTAGCTCGCTTTGTATAACAGCTTGATCATCCCAGTCCTCTTTCATGGCTCGGAAACCTGAACGTTATCAAAGGCGGATGATGAAGTCCTTAGTCTTTTCCAGAGAAAGGTTTTGCGTGCAATTTTTGTCCTGTTTGCGTTGACGGCATCTGGAGGAGAAGATTCAGCGACGAATTCTATGGGCTGTACAGCGACATGCACTTGGCCAAGCGTATTCGGGAGCAATCCTTAGATGGCTAGGCCATGCAGAACATATGGGCACCACTGCTCCGGCCTTGAAAAGTCTTCGAAACTGAGCCAACAGAAAAAGGTCTAGGCTAAAATGACGCACACAAGTGGAAAAGGACCTCAACCAACTTGGCGTGCGCAACTGGAGACAGCTGGCGAAAGATAGTGCTGGCTGGAGAGGCATGTTTGTTGAGGCTCAGGTTCACACAGGACTGTAGCGCCACAAGAAGAAGAAGAAGAAGATGTAAAACTTGTCGCACGATAGTCGCTATCTACGATAAGACGTTTGGGCCTTCGCTGTCTTGCCCAATTGACAGTGGTATAATTCCATAAAGCTGTTGTTTCTGAATTCCTGAAGCTATTGGGACCTTTCGGCTCCATCGTTGCCTTGTCTTGATAATACCTTCTCAAGGCTAAAGAGTGTGTCGTTCTATTTGATTACCATGTCTTTCATTTTGACATCCTTGACTCAAGTCCACCACTTTCAGTCTACTGCTTTAGATGTGAGACACAGTTGCACCTAGTCGTGCACTCCGCTTGCGCCGATTGGTGATAGAAGAGCTTTGTTCTGAGTGAGTTTTGAGCGGAAAAGGCGAGGTTTTATAGAAGCAGGGCCCTTGAACTATTTGTCGCGTGGGCAAGACAGCTTCCGTTGACCTGCTTCAACGCCTTCATCATCATCAATAAGTCCCTTGATATATAGGGGGCGCCACTAACAAGAAAATGAATATTAAATTAATAATTGTTGTAATTGTTGATTGTTAGTGGCGCCCCCTATACATTCTGGGACACATTGATTGACCTGTTATTTCAAAAGCAAAGAGAAGGGGACAAGCTTAAAAAAATCAGGCATTTTGCAGCTCGATACAAACCCTCATCGTCGAATGATATCAGAAAGGTGCCGTTGTCTTGCCTCTGTTAGAAGGTTTCAGGCAGGAAAGACTTGAACTAGGAATTGCCAGATGTTAGGCGGGTTTTTGCAGGCATAGCTCAGCACCCTTTAGCTTTCACATCTGTGCGTCGTCGGTCTCAAAAGGGTGAGATGCGTTAATGTAAGCTTAGGATCATTGTGTCCAAACGTCTTCAAAATTTTGCGTCCTTGGTTTGATTAGGGCAATTTTCGGCGGATTTTTTGTCACTGATCCAGCAGGGCAACTGAGAACGGACTGGGATGCAGTTTGTGTTCCCGTCTTTGTCGACTTTTGGTGAACCTGGACCTCACTCACCAATCACCAGCAATTGAGGGCAGACTTGGAACAATTTTGTTTCCACTTCTTTTTCAACCTAAGGTGGATCTGGACCTCACTCACTGACAAGCATGGTCTCCCAGAAGCTCCCTTAAATTTCACACATCAAGCTGAATGGACTTCATCTCCACAGGGATGTCATCTTAGACGATGATGCTTGCTGCAACGATGTCCCAAATGACTCGAAATGTTTTCCTTCGCTTGACATGCTAGTCCTGACTCTTGTTTCCTTTAGCAGACAGCAGCAAAACTCCCTCTCATTGAGGCTCAAATCATGTTCAAAGTTCACTGAAGGAGACGAAATTCAAAGCGACGTCACTGGGAGACACAAACGGCTACCAGCAGCCAGTGGGTCACCATTCCTGGACGCAGATCTCCCGCAGAATGACCTCCTGCTCATCTCTTACCAATCCTGGACCCAGATTTCTCAACGAACGACACCCTCTCGTCCCTTACTCCACCAGTGGGTTACCACTTCTGGACACAGATCCCTCGACGAGGAATGACCTCCAGTTTGTCCCTCACTCCAGCAGTGGGTTACCACTTCTGGGCACAGATCCCTCGACGAGGAATGACCTCCAGTTTGTCCCTCACTCCACCAGTGGGTTACCACTTCTGGGCACAGATCCCTCGACGAGGAATGACCTCCAGTTTGTCCCTCACTCCAGCAGTGGGTTACCACTTCTGGACACAGATCCCTCGACGAGGAATGACCTCCAGTTTGTCGCTCACTCCAGCAGTGGGTTACCACTTCTGGGAACAGATCCCTCGACGAGGAATGACCTCCAGTTTGTCCCTCACTCCAGCAGTGGGTTACTATTCCAGGTCCCGATGGCCGACTTCCCCCCCCCCCCCTTGTCCCTCACCCTCCTTAGTCCCTCCAGTAACCCACAACCAATTCATTTTGAATTTTTAAAAATCAGTTACCCCGCTCGGATGTATAATCATCCCAACAAGCGCTAGTTAAGCCACAATTTTCATAATTCATTGACCGACCCTCCACTCCACTCCACCTCTGTCAGCGGCGCAAACGCCACAATTACTCCGATCAGGGGGCAACTTAAAACCACCAAATTGATGGCTTGCCGCTCTCCAACAAGTGGCGGTTTGAGTTAACAGGAAACCCGCAACGCTTTCCAGGTGAACTGGGTCAACTTTGTTAACACTGTCAATGTTATCGCACGCCCGACGAGATGTTCTGTGCGCAGAGTTTCGAAATTACTCCGAAGAACCGCGCGCTATCAGCCTGCACTGCCTGACATCGGAACGCAATAACCATTTGTGTCAGTTGACTTAAGCTCTGTTTTCCTTCTCCACTCCCATGCAAGCAGAACACACGCGCAACGCAATCACACAGGGAGTGGGTGCGTGTGCGTGTATTTTTGTCGTTGCGATCTGCCGACGTGATGGTTCGGTTGCATCAGAGCACGCCCGCCGCACTGTGTCTTTGTTTTGTCAACGCGGGAAGCTTCTATCTAAATGTTCATCCGGGCTTGCTTGTTCAATGTCCAAAAGCACTTAGAAGAATTATTAAATTTTTAAAATTATCACTGAAAGGCACTTATCGCGCTCTGATGAGAGGAGGATGCAGCAGGTTGGCGCAGAATGGGACAGCCAGGGGGAGAGTGTGGCTGTGTGTGGAGAGCGGAGACCCTAAATGGGGTATCGATTGAGGTTTGTCATCAGGTCTTTATCTTGATGGGAGTTTGACGATGTTGTGCAGCGGCAAATGAAGTCTTGTTTGAGGCGTGGTGCAGCGTGATGGTGATTCAATGGCATAAGCGCGATGCTGCGCTGTGCAAGATCAGGAGAAATCGACGCTGATCTGCTTTTTCTGGCAGTCTTGTGGAATTTTCGTGGGCTCGCTAATGGGAATCTTTGAATTCCTGGTGCTCTGATCACTGGAGGACTGAATTCACGTACTACACGATCGAATTTGAACTCACATCTGATGGATCCAGTCAGACCTTAAGGCACCAAAAACTAAAATTTTTCACACGCCTTCCTCTCGGACTGAAGAAGATCTCCCGTCTGGCTATCTCCCGTCCAGCCATCTCCCCAAAACTCGATGATTAACGACCGCAATTGCACCTCGCTTCACACCCTGCCAACTCAGCTCTTTGTTTCTCAACAAAAAAACAAAAAATCCCCCAAACAGTCGTCTCCCAAGGGGCTGCTAACGCTGCTGATGCTGCCTCACTGCACCCAACCCCGTTCTGATCGCATTACAAATGACTGCGTGCCCCGCCGGGCGCTGTGATTTACAGCAGCCGAGCCATAATCACAATCATTATCCCTCAAATCCTTACACGGCCCTACACATGTAGTTCATATCTCTCCCACTGAGTGCCGAACTGCGGCGATTAATTTTTCATTTCGCCGCCCGGCTGATAAAAACGTCTCGCGTCCCCGTCCGCACGACGTCCCTACGCATCTCAAGCAGGCACTCAGCACTGTGCTAACGATCTTCGTGACGTGGCGGTGAGTTGAGAGCGAGCACCGATCGTTAAATTCGGACGATTCAGGAGACGGCATCATAAATCATGTGCCTCAGGTGGATCTGTGGTCCTCCTGAGAGGGAGCGGGATGCGCATGCGCATTGCAACCCATCGGCTGCGGTAATTAACACCCAATTTGTGAGTCGCTCTCCGGCCGCACTCACCGAACTGGCAGGGATCGTACAGAGCGGGAAATATGATCATTTGCAGGACGCTTGACAACTAAACGACGCCTAATGACAGACATCATCATCGACGACTTTGTATTCGGTTGCATTTGATGCGCAACAAGGATAATTGCCAATTCCGCGGCAGCAAACGAGGCGGCTCCAGTGGCCCTGATTGGATGGGGAACACACGAAAATTACGCCGCCACCGCCAATGTTAACGACGACCAGTTTGCGAGGAGTGTTTGCTTCTGACTGGAGACTGGTAAGTGCCGGCTGGTGGTTTGCTGCACACTTGCTGGGCGGACAATTATTTTAATTGTTTATTGGAAATGGTTCTCGGGGGGAAGGGGAGGCTCCTGAAATTGGTCATCAGCGCTTTCATTTCGGGCAGGAGTTAAGAGGCTGATGGGAGTGTTGGCTTTCCTTTCAAACTTTGATCCCATTTTAGGCGACGTCGGAATTGGAATCTCCCACTCGGCATCCCCTTTCTCTATCTACGGCTATCGCTGCACGGGCACAGTCGCTGCAGCTCCACCCATACGCATCCCAGAACCATTTCCATCTCGATTGCATTGCGGATCATTGACCCGCCAGCCCCCTCGTTAATTAGCATTCACCGAGTGCAGCAAGTCCCACCGCAACCCACACATACGCGCGCTCTGGCCGCAATAAAATATGCATTCCACCGTCGCAGCCGCCCTGCTACACAGTGCTGGTCCCCGGTCCGCTGCTCCAAACAAACATTTGCTTATCCTGTCCAGACAGAACCTCTCCATCAACCATTCACCGTGCTCCACATGGTCGTCGCGGTCGCGATGCTGGACTGTGTGCGCATGCGCTCTAGCTCCACACACAGATCCAATTTGCGTCACTCCGCGCGCATTCGAATATTATTGATCACCCAAAGTTGGCCGCAGTCTCCGGGAGACCCCGGGAATTATACGCCCCGATATGCCGTCTCGATAGCGCAGCGATATTTGTGGCGGCGGCGCGTGTAGGCAGCCCCGCAACGATGATGAGGATGATGAGGAACCGGATGACGGGGCAGTGTCTGAACATGCAGAGAGCGCTGGACGCTCTGATAAGGCGTCTTCACTTATTAGACTCCGCAAAGTGCCTTGTAGGGCTGAGGCTCCAAATGTTGCCGCTGCTCCTGCTGCTCCTGTTTCCTTGGCTGGCTGTCCCTTGGGGTGCTCCAGATGCAGTCCGCGTGATAAAGTACTCCGAGTCGAGTGCGAGTGTGTGCGCGAGCGTCGGCTATCTCGGGATGCTGCGCCTTAAGGAGCAGGTTCACGCCTACATTCGGACTCCGCGAGAGTACCACTGCGACTTCCAAAATAGACCACTACCGGGCTTGGCTGCGGACTGCGGATCAATGTGCGTACATGGTCAGATGCTCAGTTGGCCTATTGTGTGCCCGTCTGGACAGCGCACAGATCAGCGCTTTCGATTAAACGTCGGTGGGAAGCGCTGGGCAAATAAATTTCCAACAAATGAGCAGGTGATGGCGTGGCGCGCATCTGACAAACACCGTGGGTGGGGGAGACGGTCAGTGGCGCTGTTAATTTTGCGAAACGATGGCGATTATGGTGAACCTTGTGTTCTGCGACTTCTGGTGGGTGTTGATTTTCTACGGTCTGACGGAGGAATGTGTCGCTCGAGAAAGATGATGTTTCCGTCCGATTGGCTACTGATCGGCGGAGGATCGAATGACTTTTGGATGAGTGGAGGAGGGCACCAGTTGTCGAGGAACTACAAGTTGGAAACTCCGGATCTAGATCTTAGAACTGTACGGAGTAATGTTGCAGCACTCGCCGCTCCTCCCTGCACTTTCTACAAAAAAGGCGTCAGTCTAAAAGTCTCCTCTTGCCATTGATGATCACAAATATGGAGGCGCAACTCCGATTGTGTTAAATGGAGACGTGCTTGAAAGGTGACAAGTCAGGTCGCAGTTCTTGTTCAGACAAGTGTGCGATTTGTTGCTCGGCTTCAAAGTTATCCTGAGTTTAATGTCAGTGAAGAAACTGAAAAAATACGCGACGTGATTAATTTTTTCCTACAAACAGGAAACAGGCTTAAAAAGCTTCTCAAAGGGCTTGTGCAGTTTGCAGGAACAATGCTGGCAGCAAACACCGGACCTGGGAGGGGTTCGTTCGATTCCATTCCACAAATTTCGATTAAAAATATGGGCATCGCACTGGTCCAGTCAGTGGAAAGTTAAAGGAATTTTGGAACTGATGGAGAAAGTCTGACTTGGACCCAGTCAAGATGGGTCAAGATGAGGCTGCATACATCAACAGCATGACAGTTCGGAAACTCGAAACAAAAACAGGCCATTCAGAGAATTTAGAACCTCGATGTTTGGGTGTCCCATGAAATGAAAAATTACAGAACGAAACCTTCTTTTTGTGAGTGAAACTCGAACTCTCTTCCATATTGTGTGATCGTCTGAAACATTTCGTCCACAACCAGATAGGTCCCTATCACTGCGGTTTCAGGTCAGGGAGGTTCACAATAGATCAGATCATCACTCTGAGGCAGATACTGGAAAAGACTCAAGCGGAACAATGGACACCTACTGCTTTATCGTTTGTTTTAAGGTTGCATGTGACAGTGCGCATTGAGACGGGCTATACAGTGCCACGTCTAGTTTTAGCACATCTACCAAACTTGTACAATTTTGTAGAACGATGATTGAGAACTCTTGCTGCTCTGTCAAGGTTGATAACAAACCTACCGAAACATTCAATGTCAGAAAAGTTTTTAAATAAGGTGACGAGTTGTCATGTGACTTCTTTAATTAGATTCAGCGTAACCTACAAGTCGACATCAAATGAAAGATCTTTCAGAAGTCACTCCAACTGCTGGCTTACTCAGACGATATTGCTGTGAAGGGCAATGTCATTCTCACTGATAGCGAGCTGTCAATGAGGCGTTTGCTGGCATTGAAGCATTGAAGCGGCTAAAGTGGGACTGTCGGTGAAAGAAAGGCATGTGCTGTCGTAAGGGAGGACACACAACATCGACAGAGGCAGCAAGAAAGTCTCACGAAGTTTCAACGTCCTTCGACTTGAGACTCGACTTCACGGTTAACAGGGAGAACGAAATAAGAAGAAGATAAGAATGTCTCGCGATTAGCAAAATCGCTGCTTCTTGTAGTTTTTAAAGGCAATTGAGTAATGGGCCCCCTCTCGAATGACTTAGTTTCATGAACTCAGGCCTACTTTACCACGCGGAAACTTATATGTTCTCAAAAGCTGATGAGGAAGCCCTCAGTTCTGCTTACGACTTTTGGATCTCTTTGCGTTGTTGACATTTGGAGGAGAAGACTAATCGATGAACTTTGTGGGCTGTACAACGGCACATAGAGGTGCCCCAGCGGAAAAATAATAATAAAAATATAAAATTAATTTTCTCGGCCAAGTGGCATTGGTTTTTCAATTGAACATATTAGGAAACCTAGAAAGTCAATATTTTGTTGACATCTAATGAGCACTTTCGGTGTACGACTCACTGGAAGTTGCGGCTTTGAAATTTTAGAAATTGAACGCTTTTTTTGAGAGAATGCGATGTGATATATTTTTTACAACAAACCACCATGGAGCATGACGTTATACTTATTTGAAAGGGCGTATATTGAACTTTCAAATTGCATTAACAGTTTTTTCATTTAGACCATGAGTTTTCTACACCGTGCTTTTGGTTAGGGCCATCTTTTGCGGGAAGTACTTCAACCTTTGGTGGACCATAACAAAAGTACTCTAAACGACTCCAACAGGAAACCACATTTTTCTGAAAGCTTGAAATATTCTCTATCGATGGTGCGAAAATAGAAATCCACTTTTTTGCACTTTGGGAGAACGAGTCACTTAAGTGGAGCAATCTCGAGCAACCGCCACTTTCGGCATTTCCCTTCTAATGCTTGTATAAATATCATGGACATGAACCACTGAGTCGCAAAGCGTACGCCTTATTACACTGAATTCAGATTTATAATTTTTTACAACGAAAGTGTGTTAATAAATCGCACTGAATGTAATTTTTCTATGGGGGTATGAATTCAAGCTTTGTTTTGAGCCTACACTTGATGTCGTAAATTGTTATTTAATTATTTTTGTATGCAACTAAACAATAGATGTGCGTTTTTACAATTTTTTAACTTAAGATTACTCTGTTATCTTTCGTGCTATATCGACTATTATCTTGGCAGCAGGAGGAATTTACAGCACTTATACTAACAGATCGTGGTCGCCGTGGCGTAGTGGGTAGAGTGCGACGCTCACACGCCGAAGGGTCTAGGTTCGACTCCCAGCTCAACACCAATTTTTCAAATTTTTCACGGCGCCACCTCTTTTGAGCTTCTGACAACACTCAAAGAGTAATAATTGTCTAAGAAAGCTTCCCGAATCCCACCGTTTGGAGTCGTCAAAAAACTGTAGGTCCCTTCTTCTCGTGAGAGAACAGTAGCGCGCACAACACGAGTAGTTGATGAGCAAGCTAGGCCCTGGTCCTCCTTTGGACTGTAGCGCTACCAATTATTATTATTATTATTATTATACTAACGGATCACTCAATAAGTCTCGGAAGATATAGAGGGCACCACTAATAACAATTATTAATTTAATTTTTTTTTTTTTTTTAGTAGCGCCCCCTATATGTCCCGGAACTTACTGAGCGATCTGTTAGTGTCAGTGCCGTAAAGTTGTCCTGCTATCAAGAAATGTTCAATGACGTGATGATGTGATTTCATCAAGATCGGTCAACGGGCTTAAAAGTTACAGAAGTATTTCAGCGTTCCCACACAAGGGCACCACTGTGCGTCATGCGCCTGGTCAAACGTAGTTGCGTACAATGCTCAAGATGACTAGGCTATGAAGAGCGTATGGACATCACTGCTCCGACCACAAATGTCTTTCAATCTGACAACGCAACGAAGTGGTCTAGGCTAAGGTGGCGCACACAAGTGGAGAAGGCCCTCAGCCAACTTGGAGTGCGCAACTGCAGGTAGCTAGCGAGAGATCATGCTGGCTGGAGAGCCATGTTGGTGCAGGCCCAGATCCACATCGGAATCAGAAGAAGGTGAATATTTGGCCAACTAAACAGCCATTCATTAAAGAAAATGGAAGAGAGTGACTCCAGTCATAACCTGCGAAAATAATCTTGCAAGAGATCAGAATTGAGCAGTTTTTCTGATTTCTCAGCTTATGACGTATTTTGCTTTGGAACCTGTAACTCTGCCTTTCTTGAAACGAAGCTATGCGGCACTTGAAGCCTTCAAACTGTTCACAGCGCTGTGAGTCTTGGCACTGCTGTCGAGAGATCGAGCTAGAGCAGCATGTTGGTAGAGGCCCATGTCCAGGAACAGAACTCATACTTGTTCAGCTTACTCAAGCTTATATTGTAAAGAAGACTTTTGAACAAAGTATGAGCTGCCTCTTCACTGCTCCGGACCGAGAAGTCTTCGAATCTGACCCATTGGGACAACGCAACAGAGGACGGCCTAGTCTAAGGTGGTGCACACAAGTGGAGAAGGACCACAACCAACTTGGAGCTCACAATTTGAGGCGGCTAGCAAAAGATCGTTCTGGCTAGAGAGGCTTGTTGGTTGAGGCGCAGATCCACCACGGACTGTAATAATAATAATAATTGTTGGCGCCAGGGGGGGGGACCAGGGCCTAGCTTGCTCATCAACTAATCGTGTTGTGCGCGCTACTGTTCTCTCACGAGTAGAAGGGAGCTACAGTTTTTTGCCGACCCCGAACGGCGAAGTTTGAGAAGGTTTCTTAAACAGTGATTACTCCTCGAGCATTGTCAGCAGTTCGAAAGAGGTGGTGCCGTGAAAAATTCGAAAAATTGGTGTTGAGCTGGAAGTCGAACCTAGACCCTTCGGCGTGTGAGCGTCGCACTCTACCCACTACGCCACGGCAACCACCACCACGGACTGTAGCGCCACAAGAATAAGAATAAAATGAACAGTCTCTTGCTAATGTACAGAGAATGTAGTTGAGGCAGCTCGCATAAGTTTCATCTAATCAGAGTGCCTACTTGCTTCCCATAGCATCATGTCCCTTGT
The DNA here is from genome assembly GCA_955652365.1 of Eristalinus aeneus. Taxonomy (NCBI): domain Eukaryota; kingdom Metazoa; phylum Arthropoda; class Insecta; order Diptera; family Syrphidae; genus Eristalinus; species Eristalinus aeneus. Next base: position 94,920,926 of record OY019131.1, read on the forward strand.
CCGGTCAGGAGCGGCTCATAGACAAGGTGCTCTAGAGCTGCATTATATTTCTTCGCAAACAGTGGTAAAAATGAGTCCAACCTCGCAGGCGTGGGAAGCAGCTTAATCGTTCCTACAAATGTCCGGACATATGAGCCCAAATTTGGACAAACAAACCTTTTGAGTGTCAGCCAGAAGATCTAGATCTCCCCTCCACCAAGCACAAACATTCATTTTCGTTCTTCCATCGCAAGCCCTTCCCTCTGAGAGTCGTCTTAATTGTAAGCCCGCAGCCATCATAAATTTCCCACTACCCACCGCCGGAAGCGCCTTTTATGCATACGATCGACTGCAGTCATAAATTCAGACATCACCACCACTCTCGGCCACACCACCGGGCCAACCGTCATTATGTCGACTTTATTAAGATCGCTCAGTCCATCATGAAAATATTGAATCAGCGGTTGTCTCGGTGTCCTGACATTTTACGACACCGTCGATCAGCCAGTCCATCCGCCCGACATCTCATTACGGCGAATAAGAAAAAGCCAAAAATTCGATAGTTTCATAAATTTACGATCGCACCGCATGATCGCCGATCGAGAGGACACGTTTAAGGACCTGAACGATCAACAGCGGCCGACTGATCGCATGCGTATGCAAAATTAATCGAAATTTTGTGATATTTTGGCGCGCGGAACTGTAAGTGATGTCCGCCCTGGGGGGACACTGTAAAGTGAAGTTACAACGTCTCGGGGAAAATTAATTAAAAGAATGACGCAGAGATCTAAGACGCCGCCGCGTTCCGGAGTCCGCTCGATGCGGCGCATGTCCCGCACACAGGTATTTCACAACGGGACAGAGCACAGCCGCGGGCCTGACGGGGTTAATTACACGATACCGATGATGTTAATTAAGTGATTTCCACTGAGGTGGGAATGTGAGAAAGGGCCGTGGAAGGAAACAATTAGTTTTCGCGCGCACCGTGGAGTTGCGGGGGCTTTGAATTACACGCTGATCGATGGGGGGAGAAGACCTGTGTGTGTCTGTAATTGAAGTAGTTCACCGTGATGATGATTGTCTGCGGTGCGGGAAAAACCTTCTCGGTTTCCCACCGCACGGAATTAGAAGGCGGCGTGTGGCGATGTCGGCGGTTAGGTGTCGGTGCCGATCGTTTAGGCACTGACGGGTGCAATTAAGACGGAGAATAGTCTTCAATTCAATTTGATTTTGGGGAGAGCGAAGACGGCGGCTGTCCAAATCAGATGTTTTTTGAAGACGGAGATCATTTATCTTCTCGAGGTGAAGAAAATTAGAGGTTGTGGAGGTCGACTGCTTGTTCTGCGGGAATTCGGCGGCTCTAAGACGTTTCTTTCGTAGGTGACGACCAGGGCTAGGCTTGTGTAAAATTTGCATGTGAACCGATTTAAGTCAGGTTTTACGTCTTTTTTTCTCCGAGTGACTGCGTTTCGTTTGAAGGAGCCTCAAGAGTTTCTTCTTCTTCTTCTTCTTGTGGCGCTACAGTCCGGGGTGGACCTGGGCCTCAACCAACATGCCTGTCCAGCCAGCACGATCTTTCGCCAACTGTCTCCAGTTGCGCAAGTTGGTTGAGGTCCTTCTCCACTTGTGTGCGCCACTTTAGTCTAGGTCGTCCTCTGTTGCGTTGTCCCAATGGCTCGGATTCAAAGACTTTTCGGGCCGGAGCAGTGGTGTCCATACGCTCTACATGACCTAGCCATCTTAAGCGTTGTACTAGTAGAAGCTTGACCAGGTGCATGTCGCTGTACAGCCCATAGAGTTCGTCATTAAATCTTCTCCTCCAGATGCCATCAACGCAAACAGGACCAAAAATCGCACGCAAAACTTTTCTCTCGAAAAGGACTTCATCTTCTGCCTTTAGTAACGTCCAAGTCTCCGAGCCATAAGAGAGGACTGAGATGATCAAGCTGTTATATAAAGCGAGCTTAGTCCTTCGAGAGAGGGCTTTATTACTCAATTGCCTCTTGAGCCTAAAGAAACAGCGATTGGCAAGAGTGATTCTGCGTTTGATTTCGGTACTGATGTTGTTGTCCCTGTTTACCGCGGAGCCGAGGTAGATGAAGTCCTTAACTACCTCGAAGTTTCTGCTGCCTAGTGTGACGCTCCGTCCGAGACGTCGATGTTGTGTGTCCTTCCTTGATGACAGCATGTACTTCGTTTTGCCCTCATTTACCACCAGACCCATTGTAGCCGCTTCCGCTTCAATGCCAGCAAACGCCTCATTGACGGCTCGCTGTGTTCGCCCAATCACGTCAATGTCATCAGCGTAAGCTAGCAATTGAACTGACTTCTGGAAGATCGTGCCTTTAGTGTTGACTTGTGAGTTACGCACGATCTTCTCGAGGATGATGTTAAAGAAGTCACATGACAGTGCGTCACCTTGTCTAAAACCTTTTTTGACATTGAAGGTCTCGGTGAGTTCGGTACCGACCTTGACGGAGCAGCGAGAGTTCTCCATCGTCATCGTACACAATCTGTCGAGTTTGGTAGGAATGCTAAAACTAGACATGGCACTGTATAGCTCGTCTCTATGCACACTGTCATATGCAGCCTTGAAATCGACGAATAGGTGGTGAGTGTCAATTTGCATTTCTTGGGTCTTTTCCAGGATCTGCCGTAATGTGAAGATCTGGTCTGTTGTGGACTTCCCTAGTCTGAATCTACACTGACAGGCACCTGTCAGGTCATGGACAAACGAATTCAGACGCTCACACAATACGGCAGAGAGGATCTTGTATGCGATGTTCAGGAGACTAATCCCTCTGTAGTTGGCGCAGTCAAAGGGGTCTCCTTTCTTGTGGACCGGGCAAACGACGCGGAGATTCCACTCATCGGGCATGCTTTCCTCCGACCATATCTTACATATGAGCTGGTGCATGCGACCAACCAGGTTATCTCCAGCTGCTTTAAATAGTTCTGCGGGTAACCCATCCGTTCCCCTAGCTTAATTCGAGTTCAGCTTGGATATTGCTATCTTGACCTCGTCTAAGTTGAGGGTCGCAATGCTTGTCTATCATCGTCCAAATTGAGTGGAACATTCTGCCTAACAGCTGGATTTGGGCCGTCATCGCCGTCAAGTAGTCTGCAGAAATGATTCTTTCAGATTCTCAGCACAGACTGCGACTTTTCTACTAGTTGTCCATTTTGGTCCCGGCAGGCCTCCGGGGTCCGAACCTTGTATCCTCCGGATAGCTGTTTTACCTTTCTGTAAAACTTTCAGACTTCAGTCCTGCCAAAACACCTTTCCATTTCCTCTACCGCGCGCTTCTCATGTTCCTTATTCTTCCTTCTGAGAAGCCGGTGCTCTTCCCTTCTTCTCTGTTCACGAACAGCCCGCGTTGTTCGATGCAGCGTCGCCTTATAGGCGTCTTGTTTAGCTGCGTGCGCTTGCCTGCACTCGTCGTCAAACCATGGGTTCCTTCTGGGTGGTGACGTGGTACCCAGCACCTCAGCGGCAGCTTCTTTGGCGGCTTCTTGACAACGTTTCCAGTCTTCTTCTATGGTCAGTGCAGGCAAGGTAGGACGATGACTCCAGCAAAGATGTCCTTCTTTCCCAGCTAAGCGTTGAAATCTCCTAGAACGATCTTGGTGTCATAGCTGGGGCATCGATCGTATGTTCTTTCTAGGAGATCATAGAAGTCATCCTTGATGTTGTCATCCTTCTCCTCTGTCGGGGCGTGAGCGCATATTAGGCTGATGTTCCCGAATTAAGCCTTGATGCGGATTGTCATGAGGCGTTCGCTGACTGGGTCGTAGCTCAAGACTTTTTGCCTAAGTCTGCCTCGAACAACAAATCCGCATCCGAATAAGCGCTGCCTTCTCTCTCTATAGCAATTGCTGTAGTAGATATCGCAGTTATTCATCGCTTTTATGCCAGTCCCATCCGATCGCAATTCCTGGATGGCGGTAATGTCTGCCTTGTAGCAATCAAGGGCCTCCGCAAGTTATTCGGCTGCACGTGGCCTGTTAAGGGACCTCACATTCCACGTGCAAAACCGAAAATCGTTGTCCTTATAGCGCTTACTGGGGTCGTCAACAGTTGGTCCTACATAATATGAGGCATTTTGGCGTTTCTGAAGTAAAGGTTTCTTACGTGGTGAGGAAGTTAACTTCACGCACAACCCACAGTAGGTAGGCCAAGCCCATTATTTAAGCCCTCAGGCAGAGAGGCTTGCTGCATACATTAGTTCACCATACAACGGGTGTTGTGATGGCTATCCAGGGGGCGCCACGTGGAGGGTGTATGTCAACTTGACCTGTGCACTAACGAGGATTGCCTTGGCAGCTCGCCACGTTGAGCGCAATCAACGACGTTACCTCGCGTGAATAGGCCCATGCCCCCCAGCCTCAAGAGTTTATTCGCTTTAAATCGGTGTGGAGCATGTTATGGAGCTCCTCCTCTACAGCTGGGAATAGCAATAGTTTGCAAATTTCAAACGTCCAGCATCGAGCTTTTGTACAGATCGTCACATTGGGCAGCAAAGATTAAAAAGCAATCAAGGGCTTAAGCAACCTCCGTCAACGGAACATAGCACATCTTCCCCAGGACAGTCATGTAGGGAGGGACCACCAGAATGTGTGAAATCAGAGCCAGCAAGGACACCAGTGGGGGGCATGCGCCTGGTCAAGCGTCTTCGGGTACAATGCTCAAGACGACGAGGCCATGGAGAGCGTATGGACATCACTGATCTAACCCCAAAAGTCTTCGAATCCGACAACGCAACGGAGTGGCATTGACTTAGGTGGGGCACACAAGTGAAGAAGGCCCCCAACTAACTTAGACTGCGCAAGTGGAGGCAGCTGCCGACAGCAAAAGGTTTGGTGGAGGTGGAGGTATATATATTCGTTGAGACTCAGGGCTGAGGTGTCGCTCTAAGAAATATCAGAGAGCATGCGGCGGAGCTTCAATTCCAATTTTTTTGGTTAAGACCTAACTTGACACTACTCCTAAGGAAATCTTCCACATTGCGGGCGGAACTGCTCCAAATTGTCCCTTGCAGAAACAGGATGATTTGGAAAGCCCGGCATTCGCCGCCCGCTTCAACAGACTTCATCCTCCCTAGACTCCCCTACTTACCAAACAGTTTTCAGCAGAGGACCATATACATCAACTCAGGGAACGCAACGAAAATTTTGCAGAGCTTGTTGCGCCCTATGCCGGACTAAAGTTCGAGATAATCCCCGCGTTCGTCAGGAAATTCCAACCCACGAGTCCCAAATCCAATCCTCAAGTCCCCGGCAGATCCGCATCGTCCCTCATCGAACTAATCCTCGCCGTTATCGGCACACAATTCCCGATTCAATGTCACAACTGCCTAAGTCCCCCAACAAAGTCTCCACCCGAGGCTGGCTTGACTTTGACTTCGTGCTCCTCCGCCCTCTCCCCTCCGCAGCAACCGATAAAAATAGATTTATCTCCCCCGTGCCGCATCCCCCATCAGCTCGCATTCATTCGCATGCCTCGTGCAGTTTTCCTTTAATTCGTTGCCATTTCTCTGCGCCTCCGCTCCGCTCACAGCCTCCCTGACGCCGCTGCCATGCACAATTTCCACCATGAAATCTCTATTAGGAGTTAGACAGACCGCACCGGGGCAGTCCAGCACACACGGCCGCGCTGTCGTCGTGGCCCAGCCGTTTATGATCATTTATTAAGTGTCATCGCGTAGAGCACAGCGCGACGGCAGTGTGTGTGCACGCCCGCAAGATGGAGGACGCTGCGATGGAGGATGATGGGATCGTGTGGCGGTGGCCTGGGCAGCGCAAACTTGTTACTCCACTTGTAAACGAATGTACCACACGATCGGAATATGCGGCCAGAACGCCTACACACGGATCATTGTTCCATTAGTCGTCGCATCACTGTGCTGAGAATCTTTTATGTCCTACACGCGTTCGGGCGGACTTGAATGGAGCTGGGGGGACGGCTGTGCGGTTCTGATTTGACCCAAAGGAGTGATTTTGTTTCGGGATGGCTGCGGATAGCAGAAATTGTCGGTGTTTACTGCGGAATGCTGCACTTGGTGAGCAACAGACGGCCGTTGTGCGCACTTGAAGTGGCGATGGGACGTTTTGCAGATGTCGAGCGATGACAGTTGCGGTAGCTGGTGTGGAATTGCGGCTGGCTGTGGTGGCAGTCGCAAAATATGCCCTCGTTGCATGCAAGTGAACAGAGGAGTGATGGGGTTGAGTGAGGAGATGTATGGAAAGCAAGAGAAAGGCGGGTTTGAGCTATGTCTTGCACCAGTGTTGCCAAGCGAAGACAGGATTTCAAGTGAAAGATTGTCAAAAGGCGTTTAAAGTGCAAGGCGGAGCTGTAAACGTGGACATCGAAGTTGAAATCAGGAACAATCCACGGCGCAGAACTCGATGAAATTGCCACAATCATAAGAGAAAGGCAGAAAGGTTCGAAATAAGGAACTTTGGTCAAGACAACAACCGTGAGGTAAATGGCGCCCAACGTGGGTCAAAAATTCAATTGCACGCCCTTTACAAAGTTAAGGGAGTAGGCTAATCGAAAAGTTAAGTCAGAACTGTTGACATACAGGGTCAGACGAGGTCAGACGATGCCGAAGACGCTGCACTGTATGCGACTTTTAACGAAACTGATGCGGTGACCAAAAGAAAGCTCGGTGGACTTCGATGAACAGGAAACGTAGCTTGAATGAGAAAAGAGGAACGGGCCCGGATAGTGACTCTTTTTATGATTAACGACAGTATGAAAGCTCATGCATACATGAGGAATGTTTTAAGCCAAGACGCCCGAAGCACTCCTCGATGACGTCGTCACGCAACCGAAATGCATGAAGAGGCTTGTTGTTCGAGGCTAGGACCAGATCTTGGATGACGATGAAGATGATGGACTGATGCAAAAAGAAAGCTTACAAATAGGCTGATTCAGTAGAATAAAATCAAAAGTGACGCCCAACCTCAGGGTCGAAGAATAAGGGGAATCGAACTATGATGGCATTGCTTCAGTGGTGGTAGGCCTGTCTAGAAAACTGATTGTTGGACAAAAACGTACAGTGTGAATGAAACGCCTCAAAGAATCGGAGCAGCAATCTCAAAAGCCCTCTTGTACATGAGTACAGAGCTGTGGACGCGAACAACAACGAAGATCGAGATCATTTGGTTTTACCAAAAGGTGGGATCAACCTACTCAACCCACGTAGCAACCTTAAACGCCATCTTGCACATGAGTCCAGAGCTGTGAAAGCAAACAACAATGAAGATCGAGATCATTTGCTTTTACCAAAAGGTGGGATCAACCCACTCAACCCAAGCAGCAACCTTAAACGCCATATTCACCAGACTTGGCTCCCTCCGACTACCATTTGTTTTTTTTTTTTTATAATTGACGCGTGCAAAAGGGGTTGCGAGTACTTTTAAGTGACCGGATCAAGTCACAGCACGGGCCGAAGGTATAGAGGAAGAGAGGGAGAGGAGGTACCGATGCACATTGGTTTTAAATGCCTATGGATTGTAATCAGGAGGAAAAATCGAGCTGGGAAGAGCATTCCAGATTCGTGTAGTGCGGCTAAAGAACGAGTCTCTGAATTTGACTGTACGTCCTAAAGAGGGCTTGAGGGTGAATTGGTGGGCATTCCTAGCGAGGCGTGTATTGCGGTTGAATTCTTGAAGGGGAGGAATGCAACTGGCTAATTCGTCTGAGCATTTCTTGTTGAAATAGCGGTAAAAAAATGACAATGACGCTATATTACGTCGGTGTTCTAACGAGTCAATCGACTTCGCAATATTACTGTCACCTATAAGTTTTATCGCTCGCTTTTGAATTCTATCCAGCAGGTGCAGGGAGGTCTTAGAAGCACCTGACCAGATAGGAGCGTTATACTCAAGTTTTGGGCGTATGTACGCCTTGTATATTGTAGCCAGATCAGAGGGGGTGAAGTACTTCTTGCATTGTTTAAGGAAGCCTAGACATTTCGCAGCATTTTTGGCGACCTCAAATATGTGATCGTTCCAACTAATTGTTGGGTTGATACGCATACCGAGGATGGAAAGTCTTTCGGTTTCAACAACACAAGTGTCGTCCATGGATAACGGCTGATTATTTTGTGATCGCTTTAACGACAGTAGACAGCACTGTGTTTTCGAAGCATTAAATTCCACTCTATTCTTATTTCCCCAATCGATTATGCTGTCAAGGTCGGAATTTAATGTGCTTAACATACGCTGCCGTTCCGAGTCTATGGCCGAAGTGGAGGGACGTGAGCCAAGGAACGAATATGAAAAGCTGAGGGTACTGTCATCAGCGAAGGAACGAATAGGATGAGAGGTAGCAGACAAGAGATCATTTATAAAAATGAGGAAGAGTGTCGGAGACAAAACAGAGCCCTGGGGAACACCAGCATTAATATGGTGAATATCAGACTTGAATCCATCCAAAACGACTTGTATTGAACGATTCGAAAGGTAATTTCTAATCCATTGAAGAAGAGACTCATCGATCCCAAAAGCACGCATTTTCGACAAGAGAGCCTGATGTCACCCCCGGCCAAATGCTTTCTCCCACATTGTGCAAAGATTGGTTCCACTTTTCGGTGAGATATGCCATCAGATCACCAGTGAAACGGTTGCTTCGGAAGCCGTACTGCCGGTCATTAAGAAGCTTCCGGGACTCAAGATATTTCATAAGCTGACGGTTTATCAGCGTTTCCATGACCTTGGAGAGAAGGGACGTTAGTGCTATGGGTCGGTAGGAGGTGGGTGACGAACATTCGCCCTTTTTAGGGACGGGCTGGACAAATGCAGTTTTCCACTTACTCGGAAAGAGCCCTGAAGAGTAGGACAGATGGAAAAGCTTACGCAGTGGTTTTGCCAATGTAGAAGAACACCTCTTCAGAAGAACAGGGGGTATACCATCCGGGCCAGCGGATTTGTGTATGTTTAGAACTTTAAGTACTCTAGCTACTGTACGAGTGCGAAAATGGATTTGCCCCATGGAGAAATTTACGCTCTCAAGTACAGGTGGGGACAAAGTGTTATCTGGCAGCGTTGAGCTAGCTGCAAAGTGTGCAGCAAGCAGATTAGCTTTGTCCAAAGAGCTGACAGCTGGAATGTCATTGCAAATGAGCGTTGGGATCGAAGACGAGGCTGAATTCCTTATGTTTTTTACGAAAGACCAAAAGCTTCTGCTACCCTTGGGGCATTGTAGAACTTTTTGCCTCAACTTTTGGTCAAAGGAGAATTTAACACGTCTTATTAATGCATTACGGATCCGTTTGAACTTATTCCGGGCTTCCTCAGAAGGGTTGGCTTTATAATCCCGGAAACTCAACTCTCTCACCCTGATAGCCTCTTTGCAGCTCAAGTCGAACCACGCATTTGCCTTAGGCTTGATGCTCTTCACTCTGTGAGGAATGAAGGACCTCATGCCCAGCGAAATAATGTTTGTGATCGCATCAGTAGCGGCATCCACGTCACTATCGAGGAAGCATAGTGACCAGTTAAAATTCCTAAAGAAGTTGTTAAGTCCGCTCCAGTTGGCTTTCATCGATGGGACACGCATTGGCTGAGCAGCAGTGTTATACTCGTACTACTTGAGCGTAATTCGTCAGGTGAGGTTTTGTCAACGACCATACCATGCTGAACCTATCGGTTCTCGTTTTATACAAGTTTTCTTAGTATTAAGTAAATAGAATTAAGTAAATATTGTAAACATTTACAAAATTATATCAAGAAGCTGAAAAGCAATAACAATTAAAAAACAGATAAACTTAGAGCGCCCGTCTAGGGCCAGTAAGATAGATTTGTAAGTTTTAAATAAATTATAAACTAGTTAAGTATTTTGTCTAGATTTAAGAAAATTAACTGAAAAATAAAAAAATACATTTTTAAACTAAACTAAACTATCGGTTCTCGTCCGATCACCGAAATCAAGCAGCATCGGGCGCGGTTAGTGCTTAGAGGGGGGACCGCTTGGGAACACCGCGTGTTTTTACATTGTTCAACTTTTATGACTTTTCACTTTTCGTATTTTTTTTTTAAATTTTCCTTCTCACCTGTCATATCCTTCCAACCGCAAGCAATCACGCTTAGTTGGTAAGGGAGGAGTCCCTGCCTCCTCCTGGCGCGAAGAGAATGCATCCGACCGCCGATATGCGAAAAAAGTAGCAAAAGTCGGGGCAAAAGTACCTCTCGGATGGTGGAAGGCACGAGTACGAGTCCGGGATGGGGCAAGTGTTTTTTTTTTTTTTTGTTTAGGATGTTTTGAATGAGGAAACCCGATTGATAAATTGCTTTAAAAGACGAACAATTTTACTGGCGAGGTATTCATATTCATTGCCAGAAAAGTGGTCAAAATGTGTAGAAAACAATGGCCAATACTTTGAATAAAATGTTTTTACTTTCCCATTAATAATAAGTGTTTTATTTTCAAAAAAAACTGTTCATACCAGTATACCTGATTTCGGTATAAATGAAGGTTACCGTCTCAGTCTTTAAGTATGAGCACTCCAGTACAGAGTATCCCAAACTCCAAAAAATACACAAAATACGAAGGTTGCGTTTACCATATGTTTCGGGATTGAACAACCCTAGTGTAGCAATCTGACATCTGCCAGCTCTATCGTAAAGTTTGACATTTTTGAGGTTATACGTACTCAGAACGTTTTGACATACCAGCGCTATTTGTGTTGTTTACAGTATCTGAAAAGTTTCATCTCGCCCAAAAAATGGAATTAAATCGTGAACATGTTTGTGCGATTATTTTTTACAACTTTCGACGTGAATTAACTCAACAACAGTGCATCGATGAACTTAATTCCTTTTTTGGCGATGAAGCTCCTTCAAGAACCAATGTTTATCGATGGTATGGTGAATTCAACCGAGGTCGTAGTGCACACCAAGACGAATTTCGTGAAGGTCGGTCGGTCGGTCGGTCAGTTGTTGTTCCGGAAACCATTGATGCTCTGTGCCAACTGATATTGCAAGATCGTCACGTGACAATCGTGGGATTGAGACAACCTGAGGCATTAGTGGGACCAGCATACATTCAACATTGCATGAACATTTGACCGTCAAAAAAATTTGTTCGCGTTGCTCCCACACAAATTGCCAATCGCTCAAAATAAGGCTCGTGTCGATTGGTCGAAAGAAATGCTCCAAAAATACGATCGCGGTGTTTCGAAATACTCCCAATTCACACCAATTTTTCGAACTTTTCACGGCACCACCTCTTTCGAGCTGCTGACAGCACTCAAGGAGTAATAACTGTCTAAGAAAGCTTCCCAAACTTCGCCGTTTGGAGTCGTCAAAAAACTGTAGGTCCCTTCTTCTTGTGAGAGAACAGTAGCGCGCACAACATGAGCAGTTGATGAGCAAGCTAGGCCCTGGTCCCCCTTTGGACTGTGTTATTTGCTTCGAAATACGTCTACGACATCGTGACGGGTGATGATTCGTGGATTTACGCCTATGAGCCCAAAAGTAAACAGCAGTCGACTGTATGGGTGTTTCAAATTGAGCCAAATCCAACAAAAGTGGCTTGCACACGAAGCACTTCCAAGCAAATGGTCGCCTGTTTCTTCGGAAAAACTGGACATGTCGCAACCGTACCACTAGAACAACGCAGAACAGTTAAATCTGAGTGGTAAACAACCATTCTGAGTACCACAAACAGTGGTACACAACCATTTTGTTTGCCAGTTGTCTTCCAAGAAATCAGGAAAACCAACCGCCGAAGACGGATCACTCTCCACCACGACAATGCGAGCTCTCACACATCGGCTCAAACAACTGCATTTTGGAGCACTCAAAACATGGATTTGATCAGTCATCCGCCGTAAAGTCCTGACTTGGCACCAAATGACTTCTTTTTATTCCCGTACGTCAAAAATAAAATGAGAGGTCAACGTTTTTCGACACTTGAAGAAGCGGTTGATGCGTTCGGAAGGCATGTTTTGGAGATACCTCAATCAGAGTGGCAAAAGTGCTTCGACAATTTGTTTAAGCGCATGCAAAAGTGTACAGATCTGAATGAGAAATATTTTGAACAACAATAAAGCTTTTTTCGATGATTAATATTTTTTTTTCGTTCTCTAATCCCGAAATATAAAAGGCAACCTTCGTACAAGATTTCATTTGCGTAAAACATTTTGTACTGAGATTCTGGGATTTTGTAAATTTTAAGGCAAGCCCGAAAATATTGCCTCTCGAAGACCCTTATCATTTCCATCTGGAAAGGACTCAAGTTGAATCTGAACCTTCGGGTTGTGAGCTTCGCACTTTACCCACTACGCCACGGCTGCCACAATATTTACGTATTGTTTTTTTTTTTTGGAAGAGTTGCCTATGCCTGAGAATAGATCAGATTGAAAGTTCAATTAATACAGAAAGTGATCTAAAGAACAGCAAATGGATTCTTTTCAATTACAACAATTTTTCAAACTGACGCCCAACGTACTGTTTTGAAAATTAAAAAAAAAATTAAATACCAGCCACAGAGGATGGCAAGACAAGGACGGACGGAATAAGAAGCTGCAAAACTTACAAAATAACCAATAAAATGGCGCCCAACACCGGCACCAAAGTTCAAAAGTGAAGATGAATGCATTCAAAATAGAAAGGACATTCCAAACTAGCTCCTTACACAGCACTCAGAGTCCCTTCGAGGTGCACCTTCCCAGAGAATAGCTTCCCTAGAGAAACCCTGCGAACCGAAGGAACCCCGATCTTTACACCGCATTCTGGACTGCTAAGTTATTCACTTCTCATCACCTTGCCAGCAGCAAGAGCAGCACTCAGCACCTTTCGGTACTTGCACTGGAGTGCCTGCTTATCTGCGGTACTCCCAGGCGAGGTAGCTCAAAAATTGATTTCCCTTTTAATTGCTGGATTCCCCAATTCGAAATGCACATAAACAGCGCCCGCTTATCGTGGCCGCCGCAGCAGCAGCCGCCGCAGGCCGAGAGAATAATTAAAACTCCCTGTTAGCGGTGTGAGGAATTTCGCACACACCGCTGGACGGCAGGAGGAGGCCGAGCAGACAGGTCTTATCAAGGATCCACTTGGTGGCAACACAGAGCGCGCACAAGGAATTTTGATTGCAGGTGAAGGAGTTGCGTACTTCATCACCAGTCGTCGCCGCGCTATCGCCCGCCTAAAATCGCCAAAAATTTCCCTTAATTGAAGGATAAATCAACGTCGCCGGGGTCCTTAATCGCTGTTGGCCCTATCAGGGCGCAGATATCCCAGCCGATAACATTCTAGAGATCCGCAGACTCACACACGCACGCCATAGTGGTGTGGGGGGAATTTTTCGCGGTGCGTAGATGTATCTTCACATGATCGTCGTCGGCGCTGGGCTATCTCCTAGGTTCGCGTTAATTAAGGAATCCGTTGCTGTGCGTCCAATAAAGCAAAAGCCAATCGATTAGATTTGAAATCGCCGGCATGTGACATGCATTGCCACTCGCCGCCGGAATGCAATTAAGGGACCCAGAGGTGGTTGCTGTTGCTTTAGGCGCTCACAATGGATGACATCCCTCAAATCCGAAGGAACAACACATTATGGCTGCGGGAAGGTCACCGGAGTGCACCTTAATCCTCGACCAGACAGGCGAGGATGTTTACCCTCCAGATTCAGCCCTTCCTTGAATGGCCTTTTGTTTATTTTCGTCTGTAGGTGCTGCGCTGGGCTGCGTTGCCTCCCGTGTCTGTGCAGCATTCCTAGGAAGTTGCCTTCCGATGCGGGCGCAGCCTCGTCAAGTGGCTAAAATGAAAATGTTACTGCACAAGAGCGCGCACACACCAGCTTGACAAATTAGGAGAGAGGAACAGGCGAACGGATTAGGCAGGGCGCGCTGCCTCGCCAGAGCGAGAGAGGACCCGTGACGGGCGCGTGTTATTTTAGGCTGGAAGCCTGCTGGCTCGGCGTAAATAAACAGTGGTTCCGTTGAGTTCTAGTGTAAACATTCCACGGATTGCAGTCCTCCGCTTGATTTATTTTTGTTGCATATTTCGTTTGGTGCTCGCTGCTGCACACCGAGGGTATTCTTTGTGGAAGGTGATGCCATGGTTAATGAGTCATTTTATGGAGATGAAGATGCTGCGGCGGTTGCGGTGGCGGTGTCTGTCAGTGGTTGCGAGGCTGTGGTTTCTGTCTTGGCAGCTATGTCAACAAGTGCGAGCGCATTTGTGTCGGCTGAGGGTGGAGGTTGTTTTGGTTATCGAGGAAGGAAAACAATTTAAGGGGTGAGAGTCCTATTCAGAAGGAATTGGCCGATCTTCCACCCGTTTCGAGAATTGCTTGCTAATTGATTGCGAGGACAAAGAGAGGTGACCGAGTGGAAAGGTGAATGAATGGCTCTGTGGGAAAACAGATGTGAATGGGAATGAATTGCGATATGTTCTGCTGGTTTTATTTTCGGCCAGGTGGAAAGGCGAAAGGAGCAGGAGAATATGCATTTTGTGACTTTAGCTTGATTGCATGGATGCTCAAATGAAGGCTGTGATTATTAAGCCTCCCTTGTGGGTTTGGAAACTCGCCATAACAGTAAAAAAATCAACAGTGACCAAAAAAGCCGACGAAAGAAAGACAATTTTCCCCTGCATAATAATAACAGTAAAACGTCCAAAATAAAGGCAAAAAGACGAAAAATTTGAAGCAATACGCCGCAGTTCCGCCCTTCAACTAACCTTTTCTGTCGCCTAGCACGTACAGACGAAAGACATGCCAACCGAGGGCAGCTGTGGCTTCCAAGTTGGTCAAATGACACTGTGGAATGATCGCAGTTATCTGCAAACAACAAATGACGGCGGTTTGAGGCTAGTGGAGTTCCCTGGAAACAAAGTAGCGAAGGCAACAACCATTCACCCAACCCAATCCACGGTCCTTCGAGCCAGATATACATAATTCAGCGAGTTATGGATGGAGATGTTTAAAATAATAAACCAATCATTTACGAAGTCCGAGCCTTAAATGGTGTCGCCATCGACTTAATGCTTTCTCTTATTGTAGCCAAAGGAAATCGAGACGGGACAAGAGATTCTCAGAAACTCTGGATTCCTCGAGGAACTTTGAAAGTAGGCAAAAAATGTGCAAAAAAGCGCCAGCTGTGACGGAGGTGATGAAAAGAAGTCAAACAGAAGTAACCATACTACTGCCCCCGTCAGGAAAAATCTGGACAACGACAAAATGGCAAAATCTCCATTCAACTCCTTGAAGAAGGTAGGGAAGCTCCAGTTGGTCGCAAGAGGTCCCTTATTTACCTGATGTTGTAAGTTGAAAGTATGCCTGTTGATTAGAATCTCAGTACCGTCTGAGCGGCTCTAAAAGAAGGCAATCGGTGTACTTAACAATGCGGACTTGATCCTCTCCTTCAGTTTATCCTTGAGCCTGAATCCACGATTGATTAATCTATCTCCGTGATGTTAGACCAGGCAAGATGGATCAGATTGCCATGCTGCAACTGATTGTAGTGAAGATCTAAGAGCCACATGTTGATGTCTAGCGTATATTTGAAGGTTTGAATGTCGCAAATGGTGGCCGCCGTGGCGTAGTGGGTAGAGTGCGACACTCACACGCCGAAGGGTCTGGGTTCGATTCCCGGCTGAACACCTCGAATTTTTCACGGCACCACCTCTTTCGAGCTGCTGACAACACTCAAGGAGTAATAACTGTCTTAGAAAGCTTCTCAAATTTCGCCGTTAGGAGTCGGCAAAAAACTGTAGGTCCCTTCTACTCGTAAGAGAACAGTAGTTCGCACAACACGAGTAGTTGATGAGCAAGCTAAGCCCTGGTGCCCCAGTGGACTGTCGCGCCAACAATTATTATTAATATCGCAAATGACAAAATGCGATTCTAGGGCAACTGTGCGGTATCATGTCCAATTTAAATCTGACGTTAGATTGCAAAGGATGACACGAGAATGCGCTGCTTAGTTTGACATTTGCAAGAGACTTCGGGTTGAACGTACTTTAGGAAGACGACGAAGAAGGTTTTAATCCCTTTAAGAGAATTCTACCAACCGAATGCCTCGGATATGAATGGATACACTGTTGTCGACCCACGCAAACGAAAGAAGGATAATGCTTTACGGATATGCACGTTGAATGTGAGGTCCCTAAACAGACCGCGTGCAGCCGATGAACTTGCGGAGGCCCTGGACTGCTACAAAGCAGGCATTACCGCGATTCAGGAAATGCGGTGGGATGGGCCGGGCAAGAGAAGAGTGAGAAACTGCGACATATACCACGGCGACTGCTACAGGGAGAGAGCGAAACACATGCATGCGGTTTTGTTGTTCGATGCAGACTTAGGCAAAAAGTCTTAAGCTTCCAATACATAAGCGAACGCCTCATAACAATCCGCCTCAAGGCTAAATTCGGGAATATAAGCCTCATATGCGCAAACGCCCCGACAGAGGAAACAGACGACAGCAGTAAAGAGGACTTCTATCACCTCATTGAAAGGACATATGATCGATGCTTCAGCTAGGACACCAAGATCGTTCGAGGAGTTTTCAACGCTCAGATGGGAAGAGAAGAAGTATTTGCTAAAGTCATTGGAAGACACAGCCTACACGCCAACACCCCGGAAACGGACTCAGGCTAGTTGACTTCGCCTCGGGGCGAAATCTCTCTGTGGCCAGCACGCGATTACCACACCTCAATATTTATAAAGGTACCTGGCGATCCCCTCATCAGTCCACCGTCAACCAAATTGATCATGTTGCGATCGACGTCAGACACTGCTCGAGTATTCTCGATGTCCGAACCTTCCGAGGTGCAAACATCGACTCGGATCATCACCTTGTTTTAGCCAAGGTAAGAACCCGGATATCGAGAGAGCAACGGAGTCGAGACAGGCCAAAAGGGTTTGAAGTCGGAAAGCTACAATCGCAGCCGATCGCTAGAGCCTTTGCCGATCGATTATCCCTAAAATTATCTCAAAGTTCGACGCTGCCTGCACAAACAATAGAAGACGAGTGGAAACGTTGTCAAGAAGCCATCAAAGAGGCCCCCACTGATGTGCTGAGTTTCACGCCAGCACATAAGAGGAACCCATGGTTTGATGACGAGTGCAGGCAGGCGCATGCAGCCAAACAAGAAGCATGCAAGGCAACGCTGCATCGAACGACGAGAGCTGTTTGTGGGCTCTACAAACAGAGAGGAAGGGAAGAGAACCGGCTTCTCAGAAGAAAGAAGAAAGAGCACGAGAAGCGCGCGGTCGAAAGTATGGAGAGGTGCTATGGCAGGAATGACGTCCGAAATTTGTACCGCAAGATAAAACAGTTATCCGGCAGTTATAAGCTTCGGACAGAAGCCTGCCCGGACCAAATTCGACAACTAGTGGTAGATTCGCAGTCGGTGCTGAGAAACTGGAAGAATCATTTCTGCAGACTCCTAAACGGCGATGACGACGCAAATCTCGCTGTTAGGCAGAATTTGGACGACGATGGACATGAATTCCATCCTCCCGACTTCGACGAGGTCAAGATAGCAATATCGAGACTGAAGTCGAACAAAGCTGCTGGCGTAGACGGACAATCCGCAGAGCTGTTCAAAGCGGCTAGGGAGGAGCTGGTTGGGTGCATGCACCAGCTCATTTGTGAGATATGGTCGGAGGAAAGCATGCTCAACGAGAGGAATTTCAGCATCGTTTGTCCGGTCCACAAGAAAGGAGACCCCTTCAACTGCGCCAACTACCGAGGGATCAGTCTCCTGAACATCGCAGACAAGATCCTTTCTGCCGTATTGTGTGAGCGTGTGAAACCGTTCGTCAACAACCTGATAGGTCCTTATCAGTGTTGTTTCAGGCCAGGGAAGTCCACAATCGACCAGATCTTCACATTACGGCAGATCCTGGAAAATACCCAAGAAGTTCAAATCGACACTCACCAGCTCTTTGTCGATTTTAAGGCTGCATATGACAGTGTGCATAGAGACGAGCTATACAGTGCCATGTCTAGTTTTGGCATTCCTACCAAGCTCGTCAGCTTGTGTAGGATGACGATGGAGAACTCTCGCTGCTCCGTCAAGGTCGGTACCGAACTCACCAAGACCTTCAATGTCAAAAAAGGATTTAGACAAGGCGACGCGCTGTCATGCGGCTTCTTTAACATCATCCTCGAGAAGATCGTGCGTAACTCAAAAGTCAACACCAGAAGCGCGATCTTCCAGAAGTCAGTTCAATTGTTAGCTTACGCTAATGACATTGACGTGATCGGCCGAACTTAGCGAGCCGTCAATGAAGCGTTTGCTAGCATCGAAGCGGAAGCGGCTACAGTGGGACTAGTGGTAAACGAGGGCAAAAGGATGATATTGACGTGATCGGCCGAACTTAGCGAGCCGTCAATGAGGCGTTTGCTAGCATCGAAGCTGTGGTAAACGAAAGCAAAACGAAGTGTATGCTGTCGTCAAGGAAGGACTCAGAACATCGACGTCTCAGACAGGGCGTCACTATAGGCACCAGACACTTCGAGTTAGTGAAGGACTTCGTCTACCTCGGCTCCGCGGTGAATAGGGACAACAACATCAGTACCGAAATCAAGCGAAAAATCACTCTTGCCAATCGCTTTTTCTTTGGGCTCAAGAGGCAATTGAGTAATAAAGACCTCTCTCGAAAGACGAAGCTCGCTTTATATAACAGTTTGATCATCCCCGTCCTACTATATGGCGCGGAATCAGCTAGCATCCGCTAGCAAAGGCGGATGAGGAAGCCCTTAGTCTTTTCGGGAGAAAAGTTTTGCGTGCGATTTTTGGTCCTGTTTGCGTTGATGGCATCTCGAGGAGAAGATTGAACGATGGACTCTATTGGCTGTACATCGACATGCACCTGGTCAAGCGTCTACGCATACAACGCTTAAGATGGAGAGGCCATGTAGTGCATATGCACAGCACTGAAGAATCCGAACAACAGGGACAACGCAACAGAGGACGTCCTAGGCTAAGATGCCTCACACAAGTGGAAAAGGACCTCAACCAACATGGAGTGCGGAATTGGAGGCAGCTGGCAAGAGATCGTGCTAGCTGGAGAGGCATGTTGGTTAAGGCCCAGTTCCACCCCGGACTGTAGCGCCATCCGAAGATGAAGAAGATAATTCTGTTGAAGTCCTAAAAAGGAGAGGATTCGCCAAAATTTAGTTAAAGTTGCTTGGCTTTGAATGGCTTGTTCATGTGCGGCACATTGATAAGGAAGTTTCGACCTGGAAGGTTTGAAAATTGTAGTTTCTGGCACACTACGACAGACGGCGCCCTTGTACATAGCTGCAGAGTTATTCCAACGGACTCCACGTCGAGGCCAGCGATCATTGAGAAGTCTTAGTTGGACCAAGTCTTGAGTATTCTTCTTTTTCCCTCCTTATCCACTCGCTCTAATTTTCTCTTTCTTTCCTATTTTTGGTTTCTCCTTTCTTTTTTTCCAGTTCCCCTCTTTTCCTTTTTTCCCCTTCTTCTCATCTTCACAAGCCTACTGACTTAGATTTAACGACCCTCCTAGCATTGTTGTACTGACTCAATCTAGCCAGGTCGAAAAAGTTGATGCTTTCTTGCCCTCCGACCTCCCTCCACATCTTGGAACATAAGGCAAAGTCCGCGGTTTTTTCTTCTCGTTCCTTAGGCGTCCTGATCCACACTCCCCACAGACCGTCACCAAAAACATGTCGCACCACTCACAAGTACTCCCCGTGACCACTGACACTGCTGCTCTCCACTGCGATTGAATATCATTCCCCGAAGCCCACCTACAGTACGCCCGGCATGATCCCATTTCATCCGGAGAATCAACGACTTCCGCTGCAGTCTCCTCAGAGGCGAGCCATCCAGCGCAGCGGCCCACCAGCGCAGCGCGCCAATACCGAATCGGAAACCGAAACCGCCATAGATGCGCCCTGCGCATCCCATCACTGTCACGGGAGACGTTTGCGATTCTCGGAATCGAATGCCAATGCTGCCGCCGCCACCGCCGCCCAATTTCGGAGCCCCCAGCCGTGCACACGTTAATTAATTACATAAATCCTCGATCTCCAGTTCAATTGCACCGGAAACCTAGCCGTAAACAAGTTTCCGTTCTCCTGCAGCTGCTGCGCGGAGCGACGAGGCGCAGCCCGGTGATGATTTAAGGGAAATCAATTTGCAATGTCATTTGCTTCATCACCACGCGGTTCTAGTTGCAGAGCGCTCTGACATCTGATGCGGTTCGATTATGAGAGGAAACCGATCGCGTCCCGGCCAGCGTCGTCGTGCTGCACACATCAAACGGCGTTGACGGCGAAGAGCTCTTCCGAAAATCCGCGAGAGCGTAGGAAGCATTTACGATCCCTTCGAGTCAGGCGAGTCAGCTGAACCAGCGTCCACACGTCACTCCCCGTCGCCGACGGGAAGGAAGACCGCAACTAATTAAAACAAACATCGATGCAAGAGGACGACGTCGACGGAGCAGAACTCGAGCGCCAATTCGAATCTCCACCACCAGCTCCATCGGCAGCCGCCACGATCGCCGAGAACAAAGGCGGAACGGCGATGGGCAGAGGAGCAGCCGATGATGATGATGATGATGACGGTCGCGCTGAAGGAGAGCGACGCTGCGCGATGCATATAATAAAAGTCAAAAAGACGTTCCGTCCCATCAACGTGTGAAATAAATCACTCAAAGTGCTGAAGATCCATTAGAGTGTTTAGTCGGAACGCGGAGCACCGTCTCGCCGCTGCCGTCGCGTCCGCTGGCCATCTCGTTTCGGGCGAAGTGAGCGCTCCTTCGATGGAATTAAAGTGTCGTTCTGCGGTGCACTCACTTGCGCGCGGCCGCATCTGATGGCCGCGTGAGTGCTTCTAGGCTGCCGGGCTTATCCGACCGGCCTGCCATTAGACGCACTCTCTCACAAGTCATGCAATCGCGGCCGCAGACCAGCGCAGAACCCGTTCGCAGGGGAAAAAAGCTCACGCGTGAAAGATTTCTATCAATCATGGTTAACAGAGATCGTCTGGCAGTGTGCTATAATAGATTCTACCTGTCGTCCCGCGCGCTCTCCACCGAGATGAGATGCGCTCCGCTTCGAGATGGATGCGTGCTGCTGCTGATCGACATGCGTTTGTTTTCCGTCGGTTTACGTAAGACTGGTTCCGAGTGGAGAGAGCCAATTACCGGCGGCGGAGCGTGCACACGGCTGAGGGAAAGAAGGTCATTGTCCAAAACCAGATGGGGCTCTGGAATTGCATCGGAACCGAGAGGAAACTAAATGGAACGCGACCACTTACGCAATAGAGCTCTCCCGCATGCACCGAGTAATTATCTGCATCCCCTCTTGGAAGTCGCTCCAGTCGCCGCCGTCTCTCCGCATCAGTCGTGTGTCTTGTCTGTTTTGAATTTCTTTTATTTTCGTTCCCCCTCCCACTGCCCGGCCTCAATTGGGCGGCTGGGCGGATGACGCGGTTTGCCGCCCGCAAGAGAGTTGGGTAATTGAAAGTTCGGGCGACGGCGACGATGGCAGAGCCGATGTTTTGCTTACTTCACCGAGAGCTTGACATGGGATTTGTCAAAATGATTTGGAAACTTTCGTGTACGAGCCCAGTCCGGGTCGTGTTGTTTTTCTGTCGATCGAGTGAAGGCTCTTTGGTGCCAGCAGCAGTGTTTATTCGAGGAGAAAGGCAGGCAGGAATGCGATTGCCCACCATCGTCGTGGGGCGACTTGAAAGTGGAAATTGAGACATGGACATGGACAGAGGTGCCAAGTGATTTTGGAATAATTTACAAGAAATGCACTCACCACCGGCGGCCGTTGCAGCGTCATCTCGGCTTGTGTATCGAGAGCAAGGAGAAATGTTTGGCAGTTAGATTGGAGGGCGATGAGTAAGTGCTGTCGTTGGACATTGTCAACAACTTTCTTTTGTCAACTGAACAGCGGTTCGAGTGCTTGTTCTGATTGGCGAAAGTGGAAGTGAAATTTCGGTGGAGGGAGGTAAACGTTTGCTTCTAAACAAACAGCTGCATCAAGCACCGATGGGGAGGCCGAGAGCAAAGTGAAGAGGAACCTACTTCAGCACCATCAAGCAGATGTTTTGGAATGTTTTCTGATATAGTCCTCAATTTAACAAAACCCAGGGAATTGATTGAGGTCTGAGTCTTGAACATTACCTGTAACTTCCTCCCAAAGACTTCTATCTCTGTTGTCTCAGCCAGCATTGGTTAGGGTTTTCCAGCAATTCAGCCTTGTGGCAAAAAGGAAACCAGCTCAAAGACCACAGTCGAGTAAAGTACACGTGAAATGTGGTACAGACTGAGGAAAAACCAACTTGAAGCTAGGTTTTGAACCAGGATTGAGGGGGAACTGTGTAAACCTTCAAATGCTGAGCTAGATTTGCAGGATATAAAACGTATACCTCCTAATTGTGAAGCGTACGGAAAGTATGATCAGTGTGCGTTTTCTAAGCCAAACTTGAAAAGAAAGGAAATGTGAGTTAAATTTAAGAAAAAACAAGGCTTACGTACGAATTCTGAGTCATACATTAACCGAATCAGTTTCAAAGCTAACTCAGCCTCGAATTTCTGAGCTAAGCTTGTCGGCAAAGAATAAGCCTTCGAATTGCTTAGAACCTTTCAAGCCAGGAAGCCTTTCAAGCCAGGAAGCCTTTCAAGCCAGGAAGCATTTTAAGACAGGAAGACCTTCATGCCAAGGAGCCTTTCAAGCCAGGAAGCTTTTCAAGCCAGGAAGCCTTTCAAGCCAGGAAGCCTTTCAAGTCATGGAGACTTTCAAGCCAGGGAGGCTTTAAGCTAGCCTTTTATGCCAGAAAGTCTTTTAAGCCAGGAAGCCTTTTAAGCCAGGAAGCCTTTCAACGCAGGAAGCCTTTTAACGCAGGAAGCCTTTCAAAGCAGGAAGCCTTTCAAGACAGGAAGCCTTTCAAGCCCGGGAGCCTTTCAATCCGGGAAGCCGTTCGATTCAGGAAGACTTTCACGCCAGGGAGCCTCTTACGCCAGGGAGTCTCTCACGCCAGGGAGCCTTTAAGCCAGCATTTTATGCCCGGAAGTCCTTTAAGTAAGGAACCCTTTTAAGGCAGTTAGCTTTCCAAGTTAGGAAGTTTTTCAAGCCAGGAAGCCTTTCAAACCAGGAAGCATTTCAAAGCAGGAAGTCTTTCAGACCAGGGAGCCTTTCAAACCCGGGAGCCTTTGAAACCAGGAAACCTTTCAAGGCAGGCAGCCTTTCAAGGCAGGAAGCCTTTCAAGGCAGGAAGCCTTTCAAAGCAGGAAGCCTTCCAAGACAGGAAGCCTTTCAAGACAGGAAGCCTTTCAAGGCAGGAAGCCTTTCAAGGCAGGAAGCCTTTTAAAGCAGGAAGCCTTTCAAAGCAGGAAGCCTTTCAAAGCAGGAAGCCTTCCAAGGCAGGAAGCCTTTCAAAGCAGGAAGCCTTTCAAGACAGGAAGCCTTTCAAGAAAGGAAGCCTTTCAAGACAGGAAGCCTTTTAAGGCAGGAAGCCTTTCAAGGTAGGAAGCCTTTTAAAGCAGGAAGCCTTTCTAGGCAGAAAGCCTTTCAAGACAGGAACCTTTTCAAGGCAGGAAGCCTTTCAAGAGAAAGCCCGAGGAAAGTTGGATTAAGCCCTAGAAATACAAGCAAAGTGTAAGGAAAATGAGTTCCACGGCCAAACTTTTAGGCGTTTAAAGAAAAAATAGTTTTAGAGCAGATAAAGTGACGGGTTTGAAGAAGCAGACTCAACTTTCATATTTGGATCTAAACTATCACAGAAAGAGTTTAAGAATGGGCTTTGGAATTTCATACCACGCTCGAAGAGACTCACAAAGATAACTTCGTGCATGAGTGAAGTTAAGAGCGAGAGAAAAGAAAGAGAGAATCTTCCCGAACCTCAAAAATTCTGAGTTTTCCCATCGCAAAATATGACTTTAAAGCAGGGCTCAGCCCAGCTTTATAACCTCAACTTAGGGAAAACCTAGTTAAGCAATACGTTTCAAAGTTAAGCTTGAAAAGAAATTTTATAGAAACTACTTTCTTAGGATTGTAAGCTAGACTACATTCCCAAATTCGAATCTAGGATTAAACATGAGGCTCGAGGCATCAAGCCACATGCCGAAAGAAGGAATCTCATAGTGAATAGATGGAACTGGTCACAAGTACTTGCAATCAAACCACAGCCACGGAAACAGGGAGCCACAGAAAATTTGCAGAGAAGTCGAATTAAATAATCAGAACAACGTTGCATTAAGATAAGCATTCTCTTAATCTGTAAGAAATCTGTGAATCTTGTGCCTCGAAGGCTGTACGCCATTCAATGGCATAAGTACGTTTTAAAAAAAGCAGAAAAAAATACAGGACAGAAGTGGAACGACTTTCTGGTACAACATTCGAGACTCTACAAACCAGACTACAAGGATAGAGCGAAGGATTAAAAACTACTTCAACGCACTCTATAAAATCCTCATCTTAGTCAAGTCAAAATTATTGTTCAACTTCTTGTCAACTTCTTGCCCAATTTCTTGTTCAAGTTCTTGTCCGAGTTCTTGTCCAACTTCACTCCAACTTCTTGTCCAAATTCTTTTCCAAGTTCTTGTCCTTCTTCTTACTAACTTCTTGTTCAACTTCTTGTCCAAGTTCTTGTCCATGTTCTCGTCCAAGTTCTTGTCCACGTTCTTGTCCAAGTTCTTGTCCAACTGCTCACCAACTTCTTGTCCATGTTCTTGTATGCGTTCTTGTCCACGTTCTTGTCCGTCTCCTTGCCAACTTCTTGTTCAATTTCTTGTTGAAGTCCTTGTCCAAGTTTTTGTCCAACTTCTTGTCCGAGTTCTTGTCTAAGCTCTTGTACAAGTTCTTGTCCAAGTTTTTGTCCAAATTCTTGTCCAACTTCACGCCAACTTCTTGGCCAAGTTCTTGTATGAGTTCTTCTCCAAATTCTTGCCCAGTTTCTTGCCAACTTCTTGTCAACTTCTTGCCCAATTTCTTGTTCAAGTTCTTCCTCAACTTTTCTTCAACTTCTTGTCAACTTCTTGCCCAATTTCTTGTTCAAGTTCTTGTCCGAGTTCTCGCCCAAATTCTTGTCCAAGTTCTTGTCCAACTTCACGCCAACTTCTTGGCCAAGTTCTTGTATGAGTTCTTCTCCAAGTTCTTGCCCAGTTTCTTGCCAACTTCTAGTTCAACTTCTTGCCCAAATTCTTGTCCAAGTTCTTGTCCAACTGCTCGCCAACTTCTTGTCAAAGTTCTTGTCCAAATTCTTGTTCAACTTCTTGTCCGAGTTCTTGTCCAAATTCTTGTCCACGTTTTTGTCCAAGTACTTGTCAAACTTGTTCAAATTCTTGCCCATATTCTTGTCCGAGTTCTTGTCCGAGTTCTTGTCCAAGTTCTTGTCCATCTTCTTGTCCAACTTCTTGTCAAAGTTCTTGTCCAAGTTCTTGTTCAACTTCTTGCCAAAATTCTTGTCCAAGTTCTTATCCATGTTCTTGTCCAAGTTCTTGTCCAATTTCTCGCCAAATTCTTATCCAAGTTCTTGTCTAAGTTCTTGTCCAAATTCTTGTCCAAATTGTTGTCCAAATTGTTGTCCAAATTGTTGTCCAAATTCTTGTCAAAGTTCTTTTCAAAGTTCTTGACAAAGTTTCCGTCCAAATTCTAACTCAAGTTCTGGAGATCTGGAGTTACAAAACGTTATTCACTGCGCATAAAAGTTACTCCATCGAACCACCGCTAGACAGACGCTAATATTTCGCGTTGTGCTGAGATCTCCTATTCTGAAGCTTAGCGAAAAATTCTCGAAAGAGTGCCAACAAAAAGACCAGCTAGTGGCTTCTTGATATTTCGAGACTGGCAAGGGTTGGTTCCCCGCTCAAAATCATGACAAAAACTCCGTGGAACAGAATGAATTAGCTCTACGACGTTGAAAACTGTTGGCAAAGTATTTTCAACTTCAATGTCCTGATGTTTGAGCAGCGCGATGCATGAAAAGGCGATTTGGCTGAAAGGAAGCACTGTCAGCGAGTTTGTGGGGAATAGAGAGCCAATGCAGAAAATTGCCCAAATATTGGCGCGTGGGCCAGCTGTCCGAATCATCAGCGAAGCTCCAAGCGCACAGAATCAACGCTACACCTGCACAAGAAAAGACTCTTCTACGCAACCTCTTCAATCTGAAGAACAAAACGCCACCAGTTCGCTTATGAACGCCCCTGTAACGTTACAAAAGCAGCTTCCACTTAGCCAAGCACTCGCCTGCAAGGCTAAGACGTCTCTAAACCCTCGCCAGCCCACTACCATTCGAATGCTCCAATAACAGTCCAACATCCTGTCACAGTGAGTCCGCAAACCCCAGCCGGAGCGAAATCCGATTTCCATGTCAAGAGCCTAATCACGCGGCTCTCGGAAGTGCCACACACTGTCACTGCCAACAAGTGCCACCCATCCGACTCACCCCCTCGCCCACATGATTTACGAGATCTCCGCGGGGACGTCATAAATTCCCATCATTAACGTCATTCACTTCCCTAGTTGGCTTGCACTCTGACGACGTCTTTGGCCCCAACAACAGCTGACACAATTGCCGCATGTCGGCGCATGTCCAGTGAATTTATCTCTCATCCCAACACCTTCAGATGTCACCTCGAGTGCGCCGCAAACGTGCACCGCAAATGCGCGTCACTAACGCGCGTCACGACCGCCCGACGAATGCACCCACAAATGTCAGCGTTGCATTACAATAAATTTCGCCTCAATCTGCGCTTAAAATTTTCCATTTATTAAGCTTTTAGGCGCCCATAAATGTCACCCGCCATTGCGGCAGCTGTAACTCAGGCACCCACCAGCTGCCCGACAACGGCGCGCACTCCCGCGCCCCGTCCACTGCTCCGGCAATCGGTACCGAGATGTGAAAAACAGCAAAAATATAAAAGCGAATCACTTAAATGTCCATTAGCATCCGACTTCACAGTTTCCTTATCTGCTGCCTATGCGCTCACCTCTGGCCTCGGCCGGGCGGCGCGCGGTGTCCCCACAGCCTCGAATGTGGTTCAATGTCCACGCAGAGGAGACAGGCCCCAGCTCTAGGCACCATCATAACCGGCTCGGCCCCACGTCCGATGATGGACAGAGGCACGCTGATGACCATGGTCCTCACTGGCGCGCATCAGCAGCGCGGAGTTGTCTACGAACGAGGCTGGCTGGTGGCTGGTGGATGGACAAAGCGACCAACCTGCTCCAAATCTGACAAACTCCCCGGCAACTGCACGGCCTCCTGCACTCCTGCACCGAAACAAGTGAACATCTCTCTAAATGGCGCGAAGTGCGAGCAGCAGTCAGTCGAAAACCAGTTCCGCGCCGTAGCCCTGAGTGCCAAAGACTGGTAAATGGATTACGTTCGCGTTTCGAGGTCTGCTCTTCGCTTTCGCTGATGTGGGGGACTCTGCCAGCGCGCCGCCTCTGCAACTGCGACTGCGGTTGTGATTCTCTCTCGGATTCGGGCACTGCCCGCGGTAATGCGCGCCGGCCATTTGTTGCTGGGATTTGTGTTCCTCCGGCGGGAATCTGTGTCGGTGGCTTATTAACATGTGTTAAGTCCTGAAATGGGCGCCGTGCTAAATCGTTCGGCTACTCATCTGCGGCGTTCATCTGCGACTTTATTTTTCCTTCTCCGAGTGTGTGTGTCGATTTACGTTTCGCTGGTGGAGAAGTAGGGAGGGGGAACGGCGAGTCAGTCAGAGAGCCGGTGGGGAATTTTTCGAAATCAACCGCAGAGATACTCGGGCTCTCGCGCGAGCGGCTTAAGCAGCCGACGCGAGTGATGCGATAAGAGTGTGCGCGCGTATGGGTGTCAGAGATACGGTTTTGTTATGCAAAGCCGAGCATGGAAATAATTCAAAAGATTTTATTTTACGACACTCGGTGAAGAGAAGAAATCGAAATTCTGGACGCGCGGCTCGATCGACAGCAAGTAATCGGAGGGCGCGCGGCGAGTGATAGTGCCGATGGGTTTTATGGAGCGAGTGCCTTTTTCAGGGGGACAGGAGGGGGAGGGGCCCACCTTCTCACTGCGACTCCAACGGAAGCGATTCAGTCAGAGAGATCCTTGTTGACCGTCTAAGCTGGACATGATGCGAGCGGCTCAATGACTGCGGAGGCCGGTAACTGCTGTAAGAGGATTGGAGTCTCATGAATATCTCGACTTCACTAGCTTCCTCTTCAATTGATGACAACGAGGGGCGTAGGCATTTTTTTGGGTGGAGCAGAAGGCTTAGGTTCGAGTGAAGAGTTCAACGCAATCAATTTTTATCGAGGAAGCATTTTGTCAAAATGAACAAGTCTCTAGCTGAGGACTGGTTGAGGTCTTCTGGGCCAACAGGCAGCTGCATTTAGAGACTTAGAAGTGGGCAGAAGTATTCGCTAGACCGCAGAATGAAAGTCGTAGCCGTTACAAAACGTCGAAAGCCTTTGCTACATTTCATTCTTTTTGTAGTTTCAAGTGAGAGGCACTGGTGGCGGCTAAGCCTAGTCATTTGAAGTCATTTGAAGAGTCGCAGGATTGCCTGATTACTTGCCCTTTACAATATATGGCAGTCTAAGTATCCAATGTGGGGACCATTACACAGGATGCCACATATCCACATAGAAGGCGAACCTGCCTCCTGCAACGACTGCGGAGGTATGGCCCTGTACAACGTCGGTTACAAGACCATGTTTGGATATATTTTCAGGCCGGCAAATCGACTACAGACCAAATTTTCACATTCCTGAAGAACCAGCGAGGGGCAGAGACACCCTTCCACTGATTAGAACGCCCCTTATAAGAGCTTCAACTTGTGAAGGGTATTCAGGGCGATAGCCAAATTCTGGTTTGCAGAGCAAGTTATCCACAATTGGATCACTTCTTGCAGATTAAGGGAATGAAGCAAGGACTTCCAAGACATTTGCAACTTGCTCTGAATTTCGGCAAAAAGACGCGCAATCCTGTGACAATCTGGCACGGCAGAAGATAGGCGGCAGGCTGCTGCAAAAACTTAAGCAAAGGACACTGGTATCAAAGCCCATTTTCGACTTGCTGTTGAGGACGATTTCAAAGTGATTTGAGAACCCTCCAAAGGTTTCCACATCAATCTCTTAAGGTTGATGAGGAAAACCGAAACAAGGGCCGTCGAGGAAGAACCGATCAATCTACCGTCACCTTTGTCAAGAACGTCACCATTTAAGGAAAATAGAAGGGTTTCTCCATCACTCAAGAGCTGCTGACCCCGTAATTTTCAGAGTTGACTCCGTGGAGCCTCAATTTGTTTCTAAGCTTGAGAAAGTCTCTCGCCGGGCAGGGATTTGCGCCAGTTGAGGAGGTTTTCGCTTCCCCTGAGGTCCAGTTCATAAACTTTGAAGTTGTGTCAAGTAAAGGAGAGACAGAACTGGGAAGCATCTCACGACTTGTCTGATTGAGTTAGGTTAGAGTCCCAAGGGTCGAAACTAGAAGCTCCTCGACTCTCGAAATGTCGGAATGACATCCACTATCCGACTGAATTTGAATATGAAGAAGGTTCGTGGGCCTTCAGCCTGCTTCCCCAAGAATTTTGTTACTTTCGACTCCATTCTCGGCACCAAGTGACCCGCGAAAGTTGGACACACTATGTCTTCCTTACCCTCTGTGCTTTAGTTTAACTGACCGTGTCCTCTTGACAAGCAAGGCGCCTCCCGACTGTCACCACTTCTAACTGGCACCAGACAAGTCTGTCGCATTAAGTTCCGCAAATGTCTTCTTTCCAAGGTGGTTTGGACTGTTTTTAAGGAAACTTAAGGGTCCTGCAAATCGACGCTTTCTGCGAACTGACGTCTCTAGGGAACTGACAACTCTTGGGGACTCACGACTCCTGGAGACTCACAACTCCTGGGATCTGACGACTCCTGGGAACTGATAACTCTTGGGGACTCACGACTTCTGGGATCTGGCGGCTCCTGGGAACTGACGACTCCTGGGATCTGACGACTCCTGAGAACTGACGAATCCTGGGAACTGACGACTCTTGGGGACTCACGACTCCTGGGATCTGACGACTCCTGGGAACTGACGACTCCTGGGAACTGATGACTCCTGGGATCTGACGACTCCTGGGAACTGACGACTCTTGGGGACTCTTGGGGACTCACGACTCCTGGGATCTGACGGCTCCTGAGAACTGACGACTTCTGGAAACTGACGACTCCTGGGATCTGACGGCTCCTGGGAACTGACGACTCTTGGGAACTGACAACTTTTGGGAACTGACGACTCTTGGGGACTCACGACTCCTGGTATCTGACGGCTCCTGAGAACTGACGACTTCTGGGAACTGACGACTCCTGGGAACTGACGATTCCTAAGGACTCACGACTTCTGGGAACTGACGACTCCTGGGAACTGACAACTCTTGGGAATTGACGACTCCTAAGAACTGGCACCTCCTGGGAACTGACGACTCTTGGGAACTGACGACTTCTAAGGACTCACGACTCCTGGGAACTGACGACTCCTGGGAACTCACAACTCCTGGGAACTGACGACTCCTGGGAACTGACGACTTCTAAGGACTCACGACTCCTGGGAACTCACGACTTCTGGGATTTGACGACTCCTGGGAACTGACGACTCCTGGGAACTCACAACTCCTGGGAACTGACGACTCTTGGGGACTGACGACTTCTAAGGACTCACGAATCCTGGGAACTGACGACTCTTGGGAACTGACGACTTCTAAGGGCTCACGACTCCTGGGAACTGACGACTCCTGGGAACTCACAACTCCTGGGAACTGACGACTCCTGGGAACTGACGACTTCTAAGGACTCACGACTCCTGGGAACTCACGATTTCTGGGATTTGACGACTCCTGGGAACTGACGACTCCTGGGAACTCACAACTCCTGGGAACTGACGACTCCTGGGAACTGACAACTTCTAAGGACTCACGACTCCTGGGAACTGACGACTCCTGAGGAGCAACGACTCCTGGGAACTAAAGAGTTCTGGGGACTCACGACTCTTGGAAACTGACGACTGCTAAGAACTATTGACTTCGAGGAGCAGCTGATCGCACTTCCCACACCATACGTGTCCATCTGGCGGTGTCTTAGCTGCGTCTGTTTAAACGCCTCTTTGTCGAAACTGGAAGACGAAGGGGCATCACTGACTTTCCCTGAGTACGTTGAAACCATAGCGACCCTGGAAGTTCTTCCTCTCGAGTCGACTGAAGCCCCCTCCAAATTCCAGTGTGAACTGTATGTCCATCGGAAATGAAACGTCATTAGATCCTAAATGAGTTACCTCTCAATCCTCCAACCGATCATCACCCAAGACCCTGCATATCCTGTCCACCAACCACAGTCGATCGTTGCCCATCCCACTGCAACAGAGGGCAACCCTTAATTAATTCCCTAACCACCGAAGTTAGTCATGCGAGTTGGAGAGAATCCGTCACACCTCCATCTGGGCAGTCGTCAGCAGCGATTCCTGTTGCTCGGCCTTCACTCACTCGCCTGCGCATCACTTATCGCGAATTATTTATGTCCTACACGTCACTGTCTCACTTTCATCGCCGCTTCGTCGCCGCCGACATTCCACCACCACGCAAGCGGAGATCAGAAGCCGAAGAATGACAAACGCAACTCCACCCGGACTGTTAATGGGAACAACTTCACCCAGCGCAGTGGTTAATTGGATTTGGATCGCAACTGAGGCGCGTCCCGCTCCCCGGAGTCACTCGCAAAGAAATTAAATCCATTAAGCCCGACTTGCAGCGACTGTATCACCACGACACGCAATCCAGTGTGCGAGCAATTCTGAAGACGTTAAGTGCAATTCAATTGTATCTCATCTTGTTCGGTAACACCCCCTCCCCCCTCTCCCACCCTCTTCCCTTTCACGGGGATGGCGAGCGGGGTCGGAAGCTTTAATTGTCCTAATGGATGCTGTTTGGCGGATTAGTCGCAATGAACTGCACTCTCCGGCTAAGTGATGAGTGTTCTCGTCTCCGCGCGTCCTTGTGCGGACCTCAGAAGGATGCTCGCTGTCTGAATTATTAATTTCATCTGTATGCACACTGGAGCCGAGCGGCTGTGTGTAGAGTGTGTCCTGGGCTGCCGCAGTCGTTTGGTTTGGATGGCGAACTAATGACGCACGTAGCGGAGCGGCTCGGCTTCTGGAGTAGCCTGCGCCTGAGTGCTGGAAATTGATTTCAATTAATTCCCCCCGCAGAACATTTTCCAATCCCGTTGACGGGGAGTGAGAACAGCGGATATTAGTATGCTAATGGGGTCGTTACAGATACGAAGTGACACGCAACCAGAGGGGGACACCTACACGTCCACTCGTACGTACGTTTGCGCTTATCGAGACGATCTTCCCTGGATATCGTCTTACCACGGTCGCATCGCACCGTGCCGCGCCGCCGCCTCTCTCCATCCGTCTCCGGGTGGACGTGGAGT
Source organism: Eristalinus aeneus (assembly GCA_955652365.1). Classification (NCBI taxonomy): domain Eukaryota; kingdom Metazoa; phylum Arthropoda; class Insecta; order Diptera; family Syrphidae; genus Eristalinus; species Eristalinus aeneus. The sequence goes on from OY019131.1 coordinate 94,953,313, forward strand.
TATTAATTTCAGCCGACAGGCAATAGATCGAATTGGCAAATTAACTTTTATGGCGCAGATAAATAGACACCCGATCGCCGCGGCCGTGTTCGCGGTCACCGGTCGGAGTGGGAGGCGCGTGACGCGAGCTTCGTAGTGTGAAGCTCTGAATAAGTTATTGCCGTGATTTGAATGGGAAATCAAATTCATCTCGCGTGAGGGATGTGTGTGGCATGGCGGGGGAGGGTGTCCGGTTGGTGTGTGCGAGGGCTGCGACGGCTCCGATGGCTGAACACTATTTTTGGGAAGGTGCGATCGGTCGTAACTTAACAAGGCAGACAGTCGGACAGATTGGGCGGAGGAAGCAAATTTATAATTGATGGCATGCTGGAAGCGGACTTGGCTGATGAACGACAGAGGCCTAGGGAGTGGAAGAGGAGGCAGGTTCAGGCTCTGAATGGGCCCATTGAAGCAGCTATCGGGCTAGGAAGTAATCAGTCAACAACGGTTCAACAGGGGCCAGCAGAGATCTGCTTTTGAGCATCGCGTCAAAGAAGTCTTGGTCTTAGGTCTTACTAACGAACCCAAGAAGTTCGATTTTTGGCGTACTGAGTGCTGGCAAGAGGCATGAAACGACAGGTTTCCAGACAGTGAGCCTTAGCCCTGAGTGATGAGCCTGTAATTCAAGTTTTAGAATCATGTCTCTTATCGGAACTCCTACGAAAGCGTTTACGACTGTTAAACGGCTGTACGACCGTGGTTTTAAGGCTCTAACTTGGTCATGAAGCATATAACTGTTGTTTCGAGAGCCCTAACTTGACGATTGAACGTAAGTATGTGGTTTCAGGGTCCCAAACTTGGCCAAGAAGCCTAAGACTGTGGTTTCAAGAACCCTAGCTTGACCGTTGAACATAAGACTGTGGTTTCAGGGTTCCAAACTTGGCCATGGAGCCTATGACTGTGGTTTCAAGAGCCCTAACTTGACCATTAAACATAAGACTGTGGTTTCAGGGTCCCAAACTTGGCCATGAAGCCTATGACTGTGGTTTCAAGAGCCCTGACTTGACCATTGAACATAAGACTTTGGTTTCAGGGTCCCAAACTTGGCAACGAAGCTCATGACTGTGGTTTTAAGAGCCCTAACTTGACCATTAAACATAAGACTGTGGTTTCAGGGTCCCTAAATTGGCCATGAAGCATATGACTGTGGTTTCAAGAGCCCTAACTTGACCATTGAACATAAGACTGTGGTTTCAGGGTCCCAAACTTGGCCATGAAGCCTATGACTGTGGTTTCGAGAGCCCTAATTTGATCATTGAACATAAGACTGTGGTTTCAGGGTCCCAAACTTGGCCATGAAGCCTATGACTGTGGTTTCAAGAGCCCTGACTTGACCATTGAACATAAGACTTTGGTTTCAGGGTCCCAAACTTGGCAACGAAGCTCATGACTGTGGTTTTAAGAGCCCTAACTTGACCATTAAACATAAGACTGTGGTTTCAGGGTCCCTAAATTGGCCATGAAGCCTATGACTGTGGTTTCAAGAGCCCTAACTTGACCATTGAACATAAGACTGTGGTTTCAGGGTCCCAAACTTGGCCATGAAGCCTATGACTGTGGTTTCGAGAGCCCTAATTTGATCATTGAACATAAGACTGTGGTTTCAGGGTCCCAAACTTGGCCATGAAGCCTATGACTGTGGTTTCAAGAGCCCTGACTTGACCATTGAACATAAGACTGTGGTTTCAGGGTCCCAAACTTCGGCACGAAGCCTATGACTGTGGTTTCGAGAGCCTAAACTTGACCACTGAACATAAGAATGTGGTTTCAGAGGCCCAAAATTGGCCATGAAGCCTATGACTGTGGTTTCAAGAACCCTGACTTTAACATTGAAGATAAGACTGTGGTTTCGGGGTCCCAAACTTGGCCATGAAGCCTATGACTATGGTTTCGAGAGCCCTAACTTGACCATTGAACATAAGACTGTGGTTTCAGGGTCCCAAACTTGGCCATGAAGCCTATGACTGTGGTTTCGAGAGCCCTAATTTGATCATTGAACATAAGACTGTGGTTTCAGGGTCCCAAACTTGGCCATGAAGCCTATGACTGTGGTTTCGAGAGCCTAAACTTGACCACTGAACATAAGAATGTGGTTTCAGAGGCCCAAACTTGGCCATGAAGCCTATGACTGTGGTTTCGAGAGCCTAAACTTGACCACTGAACATAAGAATGTGGTTTCAGAGGCCCAAAATTGGCCATGAAGCCTATGACTATGGTTTCGAGAGCCCTAACTTGACCATTGAACATAAGACTGTGGTTTCAGGGTCCCAAACTTGGCCATGAAGCCTATGACTGTGGTTTCGAGAGCCCTAATTTGATCATTGAACATAAGACTGTGGTTTCAGGGTCCCAAACTTGGCCATGAAGCCTATGACTGTGGTTTCGAGAGCCCTAATTTGATCATTGAACATAAGACTGTGGTTTCAGGGTCCCAAACTTGGCCATGAAGCCTATGACTGTGGTTTCAAGAGCCCTGACTTGACCATTGAACATAAGAATGTGGTTTCAGTGGCCCAAACTTGGCCATGAAGCCTATGACTGTGGTTTCGAGAGCCCTAATTTGATCATTGAACATAAGACTGTGGTTTCAGGATCCCAAACTTCGGCACGAAGCCTATGACTGTGGTTTCGAGAGCCCTAACTTGACCATTGAACATACGACTGTGGTTTCAGGGTCCCAAAATTGGCCATGAAGCCTATGACTGTGGTTTCAAGAGCCCTGACTTAACCATTGAACATAAGACTGTGGTTTCAGGGTCCCAAACTTGGCCATGGAGCCTATGACTGTATTTTCAACATCCCCAACTTGACCGTGAATCATAAAAGCGTAGTTTTAGGAGACAAAACTTTATGGTGAAACCTAAGACTGTGGTTTCAAAGGCACAGAATCGACCGTGAAACATAAGACTGTGGTTCCAAGGGGTCAAACTTGCCCACTTAGTCTTCTACTATGGTTTTGGCGCCCGACATACTGTAGGCGTGCTTTGACCGTCAAATGAATCTGATACTGGGCTACAGCTTTGAGCATAGACCCTAAGATTGAAGTTCTTATGTCTCAACGTACAATCTATGAAACTTAGACGTTTGCTTTGGAACCCATGTCTCTACATAGCGACGCTAAGGCATAGGTTCTTGCGGCAACGAAAATAAAACTGCGGCTTTAATGATCATAACAGCCAGCACCAACTCAAAGACTGCAATTTTAAATGCTAGGCCTGTGAGCAATGAGCCTAATATTGGGGCTTTTAGGGGCGAAGCTGTAGGCGGAAAGTGTAAGTCTTTGCTTTTCCTGACCTAACTGAGCGGAAAACAGAAAGCTTTTTGACATTTGCGAGTTTTCAGGGCTGAAGGACTTGGCAATGAATCAAGCCAATGACTTAGGAATCTGAATCGTAAGCCGCACATTCAGACATTTGAACAACAGACTAGACTGTCACTTAAACCGAACAGCTGATGCCATTTTTAGGACGCCAAGACCTAGAAAATAAGAGAAGTGGCAGCAACCCTGGCACTGCTGGCAAAAGGTTTGAAGCTCGGCGACAATTCATAAAGCGTTGTTTTGAAAGGCAACCCTATCTTTCACAGACCTACTCAAGATGAATTCCACTGACCTTGCGTTTATGATTTTTAAGCCCCACACCGACTCTAAAACTTTGGCGACTAGAGTGGCCTCAGTTGATGGTCTTCTGTAGGCCTTCTTGTTAAGAATTTTTTAAAACCCAATAAAAGGAGTCGTTTAAGGGATTCCAAAGCAGAAGTCCATCTTACCCAAGCGTCCACTGCAACCCAACATCCCGTCCAATCACCAAAACCACTTTCAGGCCTTCATTCGATCAAACCCCACCTCCATCGTCCCATTCCTAAACGCCGTTGAATTCCTCATAAGTCCCCGACGCAGCTACACCACCTGCACGCGCCGCACAGCTTCCGTGTCGATAACGCCCGGTAATAAGTCACGTATCCGCAGAAACCACCGAAATCAATTTTTTTCCACTCTCTCTCTCCGTGTCTCTTTCTTCCTCTCTGCCCACCATCTCATCGCGTCGCCAGATGGTCTACTTGCGCTCAATAAGAAACGGCACAGCTTCAGGAAGCCATCATCAGCTGCTGCCTCGGCCACGCCACGGAGTGGCAGAAGCAATCACTAGACAAGTAGCCACAAGAATCGGTGCTGCACACACAGCCCTCTCGGGCGACCAACGCCACACACAATTGAGCACCGCTGCCACCGCCGTTCCACCTCGTTCGCCTTGCCGCTTTCTACCTTCGGTCTAATTACGGACTTTCAGCACACACACCGTATCCTACACGACAGCAGATCTGTACCACTTTCTTCTCGACTCATTGTCTCTGCGGCTCGCCCAAGAACAACAGCCCACGTCCTCGCCTCTCGTGTTGTTCTATGGAAATGCGCTTCCTAATTACGGAACACTCGGGATGATGCACTAAATGGTCACCGCGTCGAAGAATTCTTCTGATTTCCCATCTGCTGAGTGAAGAGGCTCCAATGGGAGTGTTCTGCTCTTGTGCTCACCATCGAAGACCGCACTCGGGCTCGGAGGCTTTTGTGCGCGCTGAAGGAGCTCTCGAACGCTGCACATCATAGAGCTGGTGCCCGCGCCACTGAGCCGCTCGTCATCAACGCTGCTGCTCTTCGTGGCGCTGCACTTGAGCGCGTCGAGGAGAGTGTGTGGGGTGGGCTTGAAGAGGAATCAGGTGTCGGAATTGGCAGGTTGTGAAGTAAGTGTGCATGTGTGTGTGTGGAGGATGCGCTGCTTGACTTGGTGTAATTCAAATGAGCCATCAGCCAGCAGTCGTCGTCGCTGCGCCATTGAATTTAATGATTTCTCCTCGCCCGGCTGTGGCAGTGCTTTCATATTTCCCAGGAATGATGATCGGGAGGCCGGGCTGCCAGTCCAACCTGGTGGCTCTTCAATTAGAATGGAGTGAATGCGAAATGACGGACTGTGTGCGAGTGCGGAAGTGATACCGCAACCGCCTTAAGTGCCCGTCGCCACCGCTGGGGCATTGACAATTTTTAGATACCCACTCGGCTCGGCAGCAGAAGCGACCAGATACCGTTCGGGCAATTGGAATTTATTGGCTGCTTAAGATGGTAATTGGGTGGGAAATGATGATGCACCCGTGGTGCTGTTGACGGGGGATGCTAATGGATGGTGAGAATGGTGAATGGAGTGGGGAAATAGACGCCGTTTCGAGGATACGGTTGAAGTGATGGAATATTTGCCTGAGATGGACTCCGCACGAAATTTGAATAGTGACACGATGCGTCGCATGTTAACGACCAAGAATTTGACTCGAAATTGAAATGCTCCGTCCAAGATAGGATTAGGATAGGATAGCATGCCACTTCTTCAAAATTCAGTTCAATGATTGGTGGGAATGGAGGTTGCACCATCCAACCAAGGAAAGATGCAGTCTGTGACGTGGAGCAGGTGCCACGTCACCTGTGTCACAGTATTGCACTGCGCTGGGCATTGACATAGAGGGCGCCTTCGACAATGCGAATTTTGGTGGCATGTGCAGCGCGGCCAGAGTGCACGGCGTAGAAGACTCATTGGTGCAGCGGATAGAAGAAATGCTAATGATAAGCATTGCTCCATCTAGACGGCAAGCCCCCCCCCCCCCCTTATTAGCGAAGAACTCGGAAAGCCACTTTTTACAAGTCTCTTTTGAGTTCAACTTACACCACCAAGGGAGTCCGCCATGGACAGGAACAGGCGGCAATCACTTGGCGCCATGTCCGTGCTATACGGTGGATGCGATGAATCCTCCTCGAGCTCCCGTAGCTTCTGACGAGTCATCAACGAAGTGTGTGGTCTGGCGTTGTCCTGGTGGAACACTACAACCTTCCTGTTGGCCAATTCTGGGCGCCTTTGGTCGATCGCCTGCTTCAAGCGGTCCAGTTGTTCGCAGTAGATGGTTGAATTAAGCTTCTGGCCATAAGGGAGGAGTTCATGCTTGGAGCATTTCAGTTGTTCGCAGTAGATGGTTGAATTAAGCTTCTGGCCATATGGGAGCAGCTCATAGTGGATGATTCCTTTCCAATCCCACCAAACACACAGAAAAGCCTTCCTGGCCGCCAATCCCGGCTTGACCACTGTTTGGGACGATTCACCGGCCTTCAATCTCGGAGGCGGAGTGTGGCCAGTTTGTAATGGCGGGGATGAACAGGGTCTGCTCCTAAAGTGACATCCTACCATCTCTCCTATGGTGCATGTTGGTCGATTCTCTTCGTTCCGGCTTGAATATATCAAACACCTACGCCCAAACTTACGCAGATGATGTAGCCGTACTGGTCACGGGACCATGCCTTGCGGCCGTTTGTGCAAGCGAGAAGGCGGCCTTTGATCGATGACCGGTGTAGTTGGAATGGGCTTTCAGCCAATCCTCTTAAAACCCAGGTTAACCTCGTCAAGGATGAATCTGACTGGTCTGATTCAACCAGTACTCAAAGGTGTCATCATTCCAGAGCTGTCTACTGAAGCCAGAGCTGGCTAAAAGGGCCAGAGCTACATACAGAAGCCAAAGCTGCCTAAGAAGCCAGAGCTGCCTACAGCAGCTAGAGCTGTCGACAAATACCAGAGCTGTCTACCGAAGCCAGAGCTGTCTACTAAAGCCAGAACTGCCTAAAAAAGCGTTTTGAGCTCCTGAAAAAACTCAAGGAGCAATAGCTGCCTACAAAAAATCTTCTCAAACTTCGCCGTTCGGAGTCGGCAAGAAACTGTCCCTACTACTCGCGAGAGAACAGTGGCGCGGACAACACGAGTAGTTTATGAGCAAGCTGGGCCCTGGTCCCCCTGTGGACTGTCGCACCATTTATAAATTAAAGTGTCGCCCCTACATGTCCCGGGACATGTAGGGGCGTTAAGGGATTTCTTGGCAAAACCTGGGGGCTATCACTAAAAAGATCCATTTGAATCTACACGGCAATAATAAGACCTCTTTTCTTATATGTTCATCAGTCATTTGGTGGAACAAGCCTGGTGGAACGTGACTGCTGCTTTCAAAGACCTGCTTGTCTGGGCTGCAAAAGGCTCACCCTAGCACGCCTGGCTTTGTTCTTGATACACTGCTCAATCTCTCTCTCACATCATGAGACGCACACCCAAGGCCATCTCTCGACTAAAACCGAATGGTCTTTGGTTCAACTCTCACTAGAGCTTTGTCAACCTCCAATAACACTGGTCTTATGGAAATGGCCTCTGACGCAGAGTAACCTGTGATCCAGCTGCGTCGTTCACACGAAGTCTACTTTCACTGTGATTAGAATGGCTCTGACCAAAACCGAGGCGGAGAGGGAATGTACTCGGATTTTCACAAGACGGCTCTAAGACAATGGAGGGGCCAGGAGCTAGGGCCTTCATGGAAAACGACTACATAAGCCTTCCTTGGGTACCTTCGCGTCGGCATTCAAAGCGGAATTGGTTGGGCTCCTAATGACCACGAACAATACTGTGGTGGGTTGGGTAAAACGTCTGCGTCTATAGCAACAGCAAAGTTCTTAAAGCCTTGCTCAATTTTTTAACAATTTTAATTAATTAATTGTATGGCGCGACAGTCCACAGAAGGTTTAAGGCTCGGGTTGTGTGCAATAATGATTTCTCACGAGTAGAAGAGACCTAAATTTTGCCGACTCCGAACGGCGAAGTTTGAGAAGCTTTATCTTAGACAGCTTTTGCTCCTTGAGTTCTGTCAGCTCTGCCTTCATGGGACAACTCCAGCTTCGGTAGACAGCTCTATCTTCGGTAAGCAGCTCTGGCGTCAGTAGAAAGTTCTGGCTTCCGTAGACAGCTCTGGCTTCGGTAGACAGCTCTGGGTTCGGTAGACAGCTCTGGCTTCGGTAGACAGCTCTGGCTTCGGTAGACAGCTCTGGCTTCGGTAGACGGCTCTGGCTTCGGTAGACAGCTCTGGCTTCGGTAGACAGCTCTGGCTTCGGTAGACAGCTCTGGCTTCGGTAGACAGCTCTGGCTTCGGTAAGCAGCTCTGGCGTCAGTAGACAGTTCTCGCTCGGTAGACAGCTCTGGCATCTGCATACATCTCTGGCTTCTGCATACATCTCTGGCTTCCGTAGACTGCTCTGGCTTCGGTAGACAGCTCTGGCTTCGGTAGACAGCTCTGGCTTCGGTAGACAGCTCTGGCTTCGGTAAGCAGCTCTGGCGTCAGTAGACAGTTCTCGCTCGGTAGACAGCTCTGGCTTCTGCATACATCTCTGGCTTCCGTAGACTGCTCTGGCTTCTGTATACAGCTCTGGACTCTGTAGACAGTTCTGGCTTTTGTATAGAGCTCTGGCCTCTGTAGACAGCTCCGGCTTCGGTAAGCAGCTCTGGCTTCGGTAAGCAGCTCTGGCGTCAGTAGACAGTTCTCGTTGGGTAGACAGCTCTGGCATCTGCATACATCTCTGGCTTCTGCATACATCTCTGGCTTCCGTAGACTGCTCTGGCTTCGGTAGACAGCTCTGGCTTCGGTAGACAGCTCTGGCTTCGGTAGACAGCTCCGGCTTCGGTAAGCAGCTCTGGCTTCGGTAAGCAGCTCTGGCGTCAGTAGACAGTTTTCGCTCGGTAGACAGCTCTGGCTTCGGTAGACAGCTCTGGCTTCGGTAGACAGCTCTGGCTTCGGTAGACAGCTCTGGCTTCGGTAGACAGCTCCGGCTTCGGTAAGCAGCTCTGGCTTCGGTAAGCAGCTCTGGCGTCAGTAGACAGTTTTCGCTCGGTAGACAGCTCTGGATTCTGTAGACAGTTCTGGCTTCTATAGACGGCTCTGGCTTCAGTAGACAGCTCTGGTTTCGGTAAGCAGCTCTGGTTTCGGTAAGCAGCTCTGGCGTCAGTAGATAGTTCTGGCTTCTGTAGACAAGTCTAGTTTCTGTAGACGGCTCTGGCTTCAGTAGACTGCTCTGGCATCAGTAGACAGGTCTGGCTTCATTAAACAGCTCAACAAATGCGCCGTGAAAATGCGAGGGGCTTAGCTCTGAAGCGAACGTGGACCTTCGACATGTGAGCGTCGCATTATGCCCACTACGCCACGGTTTTCCCTTTATTTGGTCGGCAAACTTAATTTGCTAAAACTTGTCTGGGTCCTAAGACACCATAAGATCATGGGAAAGGAGATTGCCGATGAACATACCAGGCAAGGATCTGAAGCGGCACTTGCAACGGAAGGATCAGAAGTGGCCCGAGCCCACTTTGGGACTGCCCGCGACCTTCGATTTCGATTGTTGGGTCTCCGACCAGCACAGCCAGATGTGGCATGACTCTCCCAAGGTACAGGCTGACCAAGTGCATGGTCTCAAACATCAGCAAATAATCCGCGGCATTTCAGCTGCCTCTAGACAAAACCCTTGAAAACAGCTGTCATGTCCACGGTCTTGTTTCAGCAAGTCACGGATTGACATTAGGCACCTCCGCGTGATATGATATTCTGGGAAAGGAGACAGAGTGATGAATTCCGCGATTGCTTAGTCCCAGCAACACAGCACAGCAGTACCACTGCAGAGTTTGGCAAATGTCAGCAAGAAATTCGCGGCTTTTCTGCTGTCTCTGGCCAGAAATGACTGCAGACGGCTAGTTGGCGTAAGAATGGGCTACTCTACCTTCTCTAAGCCCTTTAGTATACTTGGGCTTAGTGATGGCACCCTCTGCGATGCCTGTGCAGAAGGTGAAGACATTTCTGATCGCTTTCTCTGTCAACGTGTCGCCTTGTTCGGATCAAGTGATGAAACACTTTCTCTGCCAATGTCTTGCCTCTGCCCGGATCAGGTGGCGGCTCTTCGGTGTCTTTGTGGTGGGAGCTAATGCCCTCATCTCTTCATCAATGAACCGCTTGCTAACTTTTCGGAGGAAACCACATTCTTGGACGTGGTGCTTACATATAAGGCATTTAAATCCAGAGTCTTCGAGTTGGTGCTGACTTGCCACCCTCCTCGTCAAAGACGGGCCTGCTGGCTTTCCTCCAAGAAATTACATTTAGTGTGTTGCAACATTTTGGTTGAACGCCAGTTCTCCAAGTCAAACTGTCACTAAAAGGAAAGTGCTTCGTGTTTGCGACTTAAAGGGGGCTCTGCAAGAAGAGGATTCATTCGACCAACATGCAGTCAATGGGCAAATTGTTTTCTCCCGTCTTTCACGAAAACAGTGTGGGACCTAATGGGTCTTCTGATAGTAGAATGTATTTTAAAGGAAGAAAGCCTAAGATGACCAAACAGCACTGAACATAAGGGACAAGACAGTTTGATGCGAGTCACTCGTGATCTGTCGAAGAGGGAATGCTCTGATGATGGCGTGCGCTAAATCAAGCGCCTGCGGCGACACGTGTTAGGTTAGCTTTCTTCATGAAAACAACCTGAAACCTAATGCGTCCTCGGAGAATAGAACTTCAGAATTGTGTAGATCCTGTCCTGATTCCAATTTTTCCAGATGACTTGCCACACAATACTGAACAGAAAGAACCAACAGTTTGATAGGAGCCACTCGTGATCTGTCAAAAGGGGACTAGGCTTTTGGGTAGCGTGCGCTTATTTTTGAGACGCTGTTCTGTTGCTAAGTTTTTCCAAAATATCTATATACACGACACTAAACAGAAAGAACAAAGCAGTTTGATGGGAGCTACTATTGAAATTTAAATAGGAACTAGGCTGATGCTGTTTTTTATGAAGATGACATCCTTCACGACTCTGAACACAAGGGACAAAGCAGTTTGATGGAAGCCACTCGTGGTCTGTTAAATATGGACTAGGCTGTACGCTGGCGTGCGCCTAATCAAGAGTCAACGAGCACAATGGTTACGGTGGCTTCCTTCCCAACGAAAGTAAGAAAGACGACGTGGCTTCTCGCGAATAGTGCTTATGATTGAATGCACTGACCAGCGGTGGATGTGGAGCGGGTTCCTTAGTTGAAATTGAGATTTGGGTTTGCTTGAGTTTGGCAGCTGCGATGAGCTTTGTGACATTCACTTCTAGCAGTCTCCTTCTGATGAGGCGGAGAGGGCGTTTGCAAATTGAGCTGTGGCTAGGATTGCGTGAAAGTGCTTTCAACTTTCAACGTTGAGGCTGATGTTTCCGGCGTCCAAACAACAATATTTCAGTTCGGTCTTTGAGTTTTAGATGTTCTTGGCCTGTCCGCAAATTCTTCCCTCTTTCTTCGGAAAAGGAAGAGGTTCATTGGTCTTAACCTGCAACAAGCCCGGGACGCCTTGTCATTGCATTCAGCTGCAGCCCTTGTGTCTTCATCGGTTCTTTCAATGTGACGATTTTCAAGTTGTTCAAGGTTGAAGACATTGAAGTTTGTCGCCATCTCAGGATTTTTGAAGATTCTGCCCATTTCATGGGTCCATCATCTCATCCAACGTTTTCTTTCCCTTACTATCAACTGTGACTGACAACCCCATGTCATCAAGCGCCATTTAAGCCATTTATCGATCAGCTTGATAGCTTCCAATCGGAAGCTAGATCTCTGTCAAAGCCACACCGTCTCCTCAAAGCGCCTTAGCCCCTCGCAGACACCATTCCGCCAACAGATCAAGCCTTCTCGCCAATCAGCTCATGAATTTAAAAAGAATCGCGACCCAAATGGCCCATTCAGCAACTCGCTATCAGGCATTCAACTTTAACTGCCCGCCGCCGTCGGTCTCCCGTCAGAAGTGTCAATAAACGAAAATCTCCAAGAACCAGTAGCACTTAATCAAAACGCCGTAGACGATCTGCTTTTAACGATCCCTTCCGTCCGCCTAGGCCCCTCTTAATTGGCTGCGTTCCAGCGCTCCCTCGTCCCACCTCCAGGCGCATTAATTAATCGCAATTTGTGTCTGTTTCTGCTCCACTCTAGCTGTCATCATAAATCGCGAACTCGGCCATTCAGCGTCGTGTCAACTCAGGCATCAATCGAAACATTCCGAAGCGTCGAACCGATCATCCGCGTGCCGCCGCCACCGCCACCGCTCCGTGTTCGGTTTGATTTTGTGGATTTCTAATTAACTCCCCGAAGGGGCCGACAACGGTTCTTCCTGAAGAGTCGTCCAGTCGATTTTTACGAGCCGCCCGGAAGCCCTAATTACCTCATTTACACATTTATTTGGTGTTCGCTCGCAATAAAGTGAAATGATTTCAACATAAAACCCAAACAGCTGCGGCGGCGGGCGGGGCGGACGCAAAAGTGAAAGAATCGACCGAGCGGGAGGCCCTCTCAGCTTGCTCCAGATCTGTTCGAGCGATCGCCAGCGGGCGGGGGAGATCGACAGAGACGGGATCTAAAATTCAATTAAGACACTCGCCCGATGTATACAGCACTCGGGCGCACTTGAGGGTTCGGCGTACGATCGTGGCGTCGTTGTCGTTGTCGTTGCCGTTAGATCGGGGAATTTCTGGGCGATTGTGGGCGTCACTGCCGTTGACGTTGTCCTCTCAGAAAGGCAACAGCGCGCACAACCGACACAGACTTCGGTTTCAAATTGAGACCTCAAAATGTCGCGCAGTCGCGCAGCAACGCGCAGGTGTGAACGTGAACGTCTGTGGGAAACCATCGACATCGACACGACCGCAAAGCACAAAACCACCGACACTCCGGGGTTCGCACAGGTATCCGCTTTTGTGTGCGCACCACCATCGCAGGGAAACCGCGAATTTGAAGAATTTTTTAATCAATTTCAACGTCAGCCACCGAGGGGGAAATAATTACCTTCGCCGATCGGCGGCCACTTCCTAATGAGTCTCTGGCCGGGGATTAGAAGTGTTGGGTCCCCGGAATCAAACACCGCACCGCACACATGTGCTCCAAATCCATTGAACCTCCGGGGCGAGCTACCTCAGGTCGTTTTGAATAAAAATCCATCTTTCATCCGAAGGCCACCGAGTGGTAGTTTGTCGGGGAAGTTCAAGCCACCAACGCGGCCGCAACGCTTTCAATTTGAATTCCATTTGCCAAAGCCATTGTACTGCGCACACATCAGCGCACGCATCGCCAGCGAGAGGTGAGAGTTATTAAGATTCCAACGCAGCGCAGCTCAGAGAGGGGCTAACATATTGGGGATCATTTATCACTGTCTTGGCCGAACGGAGCCCTCTGCCCGGGCTATTGGGCGCCTCAGACGATAGACGTAGACGGCGGCGATCATCATCGATCTAATTAAAGCTTATCGATGATCTGTCTACGGAGTAATTCGAAAATAGTTTCTTCGGCGATGCACTGCAGCTGCCGTTCTTGTTCTTAGCTTCTCTCTCCCTCCCCCCTCCGCCATCCCCTCTCTCGCTTTCTCAGTCCACTTCAACGGAGATGAATCGAGGACGGTTGGAAAGTTTTTATGTGAATTTGGTGTTTTTTGAGATCGTTTTTTGGGCTGGCCCCACCAGGGGAGTTTTATTGACTTTCGAGGAGTTGTATCTTGAGTACAATCGATTTGTTGTGTTTAATTTGGTTTTTGACATATGAGCCGCCCTGGAAGGGGTGTGGGACGCGTTAACGACGTGCGCGGCTTGGTGTCGATCGGTAGATGATCGCGTCGACAACTTGAACTAGTGTTCGCCTGTCGGAAGATCGGGGAAATGGACATGTCATGTCTCTATTGGGGACATAAAAGCTTCGTCCCTCCTCTCCGATAAAAGTTTGTTGAGATGTTGTAGCCGATAAAGCGATTTTTGATTAAGGTTCCATCGAGTTAGCATCTAAGGTGGTCGAATTACACAAGCCTTCGTTTTTTGGATCAAATTGATGTCCTCTGCAATTGTCATCCCGCCGCCCGCTACTTGAAGGCCGGAGCTAGGTCTCTGAAGAAGAAGGAGACATTCTGTGGGCTGTTGTGCCAAACTGGTCTGTTTTTGGACAGCGTCCTCACTCTTTTCATGATTGCGAGACCATCGCCCTTTTGCAACATGCATGCGCAGATGGTAAACTCTTATTTTTGTATTGGAGGTTGGTAAGCACTGCACTGGAGCGCTCGGGCTCGAAAAGTGGTCCATTAGGGTACAAGGCAGCAACCTACTCTGAATAAAGTATTTTCGCCTTCTAGAGGGAGACCAGCAAGCGCTGCTTTGATATAGTTCGTGGTTGTCAGCACCAACTCAGACACTGTTGATTTAACACATAACTTCATAAGTCCCGGGACTGACATATAGGGGGCGCTACTAACAAAAAATCCATATTATTTTTAGGAAGTACAAACATTCGTCAATCATTTCATGACAATCTGATTATTAGGTTACAAGTTACAGTGCTTCAAGTGACGCTACTCTTGCGATTTTTGAAACAGTGGAAAAGACAAAATTTCGTGTGTTGATTCAACACTGCATTTTGATGGGCAAACCTACCTTGCTAGTTTAGCGATGGCTTGAAAAGTGTTACAGGCACTCTTCTTCTTCTTGTGGCGCTACAGTCTGGGGTGGACCTGGGCCTCAACCAACATGTCTCTCCAGCCAGCATGATCTTCCGCCAACTGTCTTCAGTTACGCACTCCAAGTTGGTTGAGGTCCTTCTTCACTCGGTGCGCCACCTTAGGCTAGGTGGTCCTCTGTTCCGTTGTCCCAATGGCTCGGATTGAAAGACTTTTAGGTCTGGAGCAGTGGTGTTCATACGCTCTACATGGCCTAGCCATCTTAAGCGTTGTATCCGAAGACGCTTGTCCCACAGGTTAAAGAAACCGAACATTTCTCCAGATTTACTTAATTTTCCAGTTTTGTGGCATTGTGTCCCACTGTGCTTAGTAGTAGGATTTGAAGAAATAGGATTTGAACACACTTTTATTTGCAGAATAGCTGCCGTCTTCGAAAAAATGTGCAAAGGTGTATGTTCAAGTTTCATATCATTCCCAAGATCGTCATTTTTCTTATTTTTAAGAATTTTATTCCACTGTGCGACGGTTATAAGACAGCAAAGAAACCAGACATCTACCACTACTACTACTACTACTACTTCGCTTCGCCTTGATGGCTTTTTCGAATGTTTCTCGAGATTGGCATGTTTTTCCAATTTAGTGGCATTATGTCTCACTTTGCCTCGGTACCAAGTAAGTTTTGAGCACACTTTTGTTTGTAAAATAGCTGCCTTCTTGAAAAAAATGTGAAAAGGCGTAAGTTCACCTTCCAAATCGTTCCCATGATCGTAATTTTTTTTTATTTTTGTTTTTTTAACATTTGTTCCACTGTGCAACGGTTATAAGACAGCTAGTAAATCATACATCTATCTACCTCGCTTAGCCTTGATGACTTTTTGAAACTCCTCCCAAAATTGATATATTTCTCCAGTTATGTGGTATTTTGTCCCACTGTGCGTTGGTCTTAAGAAAGATATGAACACACATTTGTTTTCGGAATAGCTCCTTTCTCGACAAAAAAAACGCAAAGGTGTAAGTTCCACTTGCAAATCGTTCCCACGATCTTAATTTTTCTTGTTTTTTAAGCATTCTGTCCCACTGTGTTGTTGGTTTAAAGGCACACATTACTTGCACGCAATTTTAAGAAAAGTTTTATGAACCGCTCACAAGAAAACGAATTTTGGCAATCCCGAGGATAGGGGACGACTGCTTCCATCGCAAGAGCACCACTGAACCGTCAATTAACTCAACTTTCCAAGGACTGCCCACCACCTCAAAGCATTCCTTAGAGAATCCTGCGTGATCCACTGCGAACCAGGAAGTTTTCTGCTACTGAATCAACTGACAAATTTGGACAATTTCGGATATAGAACGATGTACCCGACGCCCAGCCGTCTCCATTGGAAAACTGACAGCAAAGAGGTGATGAAATGTTTTGAGACTCAGGGTAGAGTCCCAACTACCAACTCGGCTTGTTTCCACTGAACTCTTTTTAGTTTTGCAGGCAACTCCTCTCTATGTCGAGGGGAAGCAGGTGAAGTAGAGTTTCCATCCTTGTGGCTGGAGCTGTGCACCGCTTGCTGCACAGACCACTCTTCTTGTTGGGCCACCCCTCGCAGAACATTGTGGAAGATTTTCAACACCCACCCTGCCCTTTTTCCTCTTCTTCTTTTCCCTTCCCTCTCCCAACGCCATCCAAACACCATCAAAAGTGCTGCAAGCGAGCCAGAGAAGTCATCAAAACCCGATTTCTCTCTTTAATTTTAGTCTCCTATCACTCACGGCCGCATCACCACCGCCCTGTTGGAATCCAATTCAGTTCATAGCTCTGCCCGTCGTGATCGCGCAGAAGTACACTTCTTTGCACCCGCCATGCACTGACCGATAAATCAGCAATCAACAATGCGACACCGAGGCCACCAGAGTGCATCTACCGCTCGACGAGAGTCAATCTTATCAGCGCTGCGTGCCACTTCGCAGAGCGTTGTCCCAACAATTGCGCTGCTGCAGCTCGAGTTCCCTGATGCCACATCGATTTCGCAACAGCCGCGGATTAGCGCGGGCATCGCCCAACTTCCACGAATCACTTATCGGGACCCAGATCGTTTTGTTTGCTCTCGATGACAGTTTTTTCGCAACTGATCCCGATTCGGACGTCTTATCGGATTTCACAATCCCGCAGTACCCCCCACAGGGCTAGTCGCACCTACTTGCGCAAACAAGCGGCACATCTGTCAGTGCCTCAAACTAACCGATAATTCACACCCAAGCGAGGGCATTTCACTTTCCGGTCAGATTGAGACGTTGTTTGCCGCCGGCCAAGCCCCGAACCGGATGACACCTTCGGGATGTTTGCCGTGGAATGGAATGTGTGCGGCACACACATGCGGGTCGAGCCGGTGTCAGGTTTTGGGGAATTCGCCCTCTCAACCGGACTAATTGGAATTCACATTGGACCCCGATCGGGTGGCATGCCATGGCCGAGGAACGTGGAAATTAATTGGTCCAACTGGACCGGGCGATTTGTTTTGTTTTCTTGTGTTCTGATTGGGAAACATGAAAACAAATTGCTAACAGATCGATCTGGCTCGGGTGCCCAGATGGAGTGGGTCTGAGAGGACGCGTGAGGTGGTGAGTTGGAGTGAGAGGAATGGAATGGCGTGTTGTATGGGAAGGCGTTGGTCTTGGAGAACAAGGAAGGAGTTTGGGATGGTCTCGAAAGCATCGGAAAGAGATCTGCTTCTTCACACGAAAGACGACCACCTCAGGTCAGAAGCTGTCCTGTGTAAGATTGCCTCATGGAGGTGATCATGGTGATCGTGCGCAGATCACTCATCCATTCACCGGCACTTCAGCCGAATGTGCGTAAATTAGACGAACGAAGGAGATGAAGGACTAAGCGAATGTTCAAAAGATCATCTCTTCAGTTCTTGGTGATCTTCAAGAAAGTTTTTGTCCTTAAGCTCGAGGGAGCCAAACGATCACCAAAATGAGAAGCAGCCATGAACTTGAGAAGTCAAGGTTTCTGAAGCTACTTCTTAGAATTGAAGATTGAAGAAAGTTTTGATCGTGGCGATCGATGCGATCTTGGTGTTCTTCAAACATGATCATGTCCTTTAGAACTTTGTTGCTATTCGAGGGAGCTAAACGATTAACCAAATGAGGAGCATTGTTGAATTTGGGGAGTCGAAGTTTCTGCTGCGTAAATTTGAAACTTGACGAAGATCGTGACGGTCGTGTTTTCTTTTAATACCCCACACACGGCCTTGAGGATCTTCAAGCACGATCGTGTCCTTAAGCACGTTGTTGCTATCCGAGGGAGCTAATCGATTAACCAAATTAGAAGCAGTGTTGAATTTGTGGAGTCGAAGTTCCTGCTGCTAGTGCGTAAATTTGAAACTTGACGAAAATCCTGACGGTCATGTTTTCTTTCAATGCCCCAGACAGTTGCTATTCGAAGGAGCTGAATGATCATCAAATAAGTCCTTGATTGGAGAAATCAAAGTTGCTGCTGCTAGTTCTTAGATTTAAGACCTGAAGAAGATTCTGATCGCAATGATCGTGTTGATCGTGTTTTCTTTTAAAACTCCAGACAAGTCTGAATGACCCAAGCAGGATTTGTATAAGAATGTCGATGACTAAGTCGACTTAAAACACTCATCTTGGACCTGGATTGAAGGATATTCAGAGCGATCGTGTTATTTGAAACGTTTCTGATGGTCTTCAAGAAGAAAATGCCGAGAAAGGAGGTTGCAACAGGAGCCGCAGTTGGTAAAAGGCGCCTTGAAGTCATTGGACACGTGAACACATTTTCGGTCTTGAACAAAGATCACTGGCCCTTCATCTAAAGGAAAGAAAAGAGGGCAGAACGATCACATTGATGATCCCATGCAGATTCATTCAATAAAGGATCTCCATGGTGGCTCAGCACGACAAGCAGGGTGATAACTTCGGCGTACAGGCTCTGCGCAATACGAACTATCATGGTGGTTGCATTTCTGAGGAGGCGTGAGAGCAGCAATGCCACTCATAGACATTCAGGCAGACGAACTTATGGGAGTGTACCACCGAAGAGCCCCGAACAGGCACTAAGCCAAAATTATAAAAGGAATAGAACGAGCAGCATCCATAGCAATATGGCAAGCCAGATGGGTGGACGCACGTGCTCATCTCCGTCATCGAGACCTGGACCTGTGACACCAACTCTCACAGTTCCTCTCTGGACATGACGGCAACCGAAAATATCTGCACAGGTTTGGGCACGACAACTCGCCTCAACTCAGTGCCCACAATGCCCAAACTCCGAGGTGGGCGCAAAGCACCCAGTATTTCACTGCTCCCGCTTGGCGCAGGAGAGGCAGTTGGTAAACCTACAAAGCCCCGATAACAAAATACCCCACATGATGGACGCTGAAACGAGATATGCTTATTTTTTGTGAATTCGCACTGAAACGAGATATGCTCATTCGTTGTGAAGGTTCATTCAAAACTTAGAGAGGCTAAAGCGGAAAGGTCTTCCCTCCAGAGCAGAGCGTGAGTCGTTTACCATCCCCGCGAAGTAGTGCCTAATGCAGTGCAGCAGGGCGAGTGGTTGAAGTGTGCAGGGTGTGGATTAGACCGCAGGCGCCTTCCCGTAATCGATTACCGCGGGTTGCGAGTCGTGCGTACTAGCAGCCCGAGCTGCCAACATCTGCGGAAGGTTACCACATCCATGGGCGCATCCCAAAAAAACAAGAAATGTGCTTTGGAATCATTGCGAGGCGTATCAAGGATCATGGCGATCATCCGAAACTTGGCTGGCTGGAAATGCCTGAGGGAACTTTTCTGCAGTGATCTTGCAAGAGACTTGGACAACTCCTCAGCCCCAAAGCAAATATAAGAGGTCGTAGAAGTGGACTACAACCTTCTTCGAAGATGCTACATGGGCTAGCAGCAATGAGAAGCGGGAGGAAGCTCGCTCTAATCGTGGGGACAAATATCAATTTCCTAAGCGAAATATTTTTTTTTTAATTTTCAAGACGTCACCGAGGAAGGCTCATAAGCCTCTACGGGTGAGAGGGTGCCTATTCAGAGCCTAGCATGACCCCGTCAATCCATTATTTTCTTACAATTACCTTCTTGTTACAGATCAAGTTCCAGTCCGCACCACAGTCATCAACACAACGGACCTCAGCACCATTAACTTACGCAACCCACTCCGCGGCCTGGTTACGTGGCCGTTCGTTTCCTCTCTTGAGCAAGTGATCTCGCTTCACATGCTATCATTACACATTCCGGTCGAATCGATTGAGAGCACGCGGAGGCAACGGCTGCAACGGCGGCGCCGCGCCAATGGGGGGCCAATGTGCAAATCAACTAGCCTATGACTATCTCAATCAAAGTCTCTGCAAGCCAAGCATCTCGTTCCGCTTTCAATCCGATCGAGGGGTATCGCGTTGCGTTTCACTTTTCCCTTCAATGAGCCGAACCCACTCGGCAACAACGTACAATTATGCACGTGTTCTTGGACCGCTGTGCCACGCCACCATATGCTCGGCTCACAAATTAATTAGACTGCAAACCAGTCTCACAATCGCCTTCTAACTGTTGTCATCGGCTCTGTCCATCAGTCGTCGCCCGAAACATCTGACGGGCTTCGAGATCAATCTCGGCTGATGATCGCTCCGGAGACGCGCCCCAGTCGGTGGTGATGTCTCAATTTGGAAGCGGAGGGTGCTGCGGCCTCGTGGAATGAAAAACGACACCATATCGCACCATATCGCGATATAACGTTTCCCACCCGGTCTAGATATGGAATCTGCATAAATTTCGTCCACTCTCCGGCCCTTTCTGTGATGGGCACGGTCGTGGCGGCGACGCATTTGAGTTTCTCCTAGACTGCCCAGCTGGTCGGCTGGTGTGTATCTGGGCTTGGATTTATCGACAGGACCCCGGATCATTAATCGAGCTTGGAGTCTGAGCAGCATGGTGCCAGGGGTTGGCCCTGAGTTGCTTGCACACCCTCCCGCCCCTGCAGGCAGCTCAATACGTGATTAATTACCAGGACGAAGGACTGCAGACACGTTTGGCAGCCGCCTGTGACATAATTTAATTAAGCAAACTCCTGACGAACGCAGCGCAACACCCGCCAGAGACACCCAATCGACTGGAGCTCCATAAATCGTCGGGGGCAGGCGTATTTACAAGCTACAGGTTTTGGAATTAAATCGAACACGCCTTGCGCGCTGCAACTAAAATATTTCCACAATCATTTGTCTCCGCGCAGCGTAGCCAATTCTGCCCGTAGGCCGCCGCTGGTTGGTGTTGTGCGCGCACTCGCCTTTTGTTGCCCCAACCGGACTGGCGGCCAGCGTGTCCGTGCTCGAAATTTGAATAGATAGAATTGTTGAGTTGTTTTCTGAAAGATTCGGACTGCTAATGGGGTTATGTCAAGTTGAGCGACATGCAATGGTACGCGTCGCAGCGGCAGCGGTATCGAGCTTTCACTCGGACAAGGTGTTTGGTTAGGGGTTTATAAATTAATTTCGACACCCGGTGGTACAGTGTGATTTTTTCGGGGTGATTAGCTCTCGCAGGTAATGGCGGTGAATTTGTCAGTGTGCGGGGAACGGTCGCGGTTGCATGAGTAATGAATGTGCGCTCGACTTGTAATCTGTCAAAAAGTTGGCCAAATCTCTGGTGGTGTGGGCATTGGACTTGACGGAACTGCTGCGGCGGCTGAGTTGGGCGCGCCCTTGATGCATTGATCGCAGGGGGAGATAGCGCACGAAAGCGGGCCGAGGACAGACCGAGACTTTTGCCTAATGGCGAAGGGTTCCATTTGGGTGATCGTAAATGATTGTGCTGTCAGCGGTGGTGAATGATTGCGTTCTAATGCCGGGCGGCTTATCAACGAACGGGCTGGGGAATGAGTTTGTTTGAAGGTTACTTTTGGGGATTGTGACGGACGGAGGTCTCGAAGTGGCACGTCCGTTGTCTTGGCTTGAAGAAGAAAGTTGAACGGACGGAAATTTACATCAAATTTGGATAACCGAGTGGAAGTGGTTGTGTGAGTGGCGCTTCAATTGGCGGAGGTCGTCCATCATCGTCGTCTGGGTACTCTGCGCCCAATAAGCAGAGACTCGGACTGAGGATCTACAAAGAGCGACAAGTTCGTTCCAAGCAAATCGTTTTTGTTTCTTTAAACATTTCTGATCCTCCTCCCAGAGATAGCTCCCCCACACTTTGAGCCGTTGACTTGAACAAATTCAGATGCCACTCAGACGCTTCAACAAAAGAGATAGTTCATCAACATCATTGGAATACATTGCGCCCAAGTTCCAAAGACTTGAATTGAAGACCTTGGACTTGGCCCAAAAAAATCGTTTTGCTTCTTAAAAGCTTCTGTGATCCCTCCTCTATACGGAGTCAAGTCAAAACTTTGACTTGACGACTTGAGCAAAGTAAGGTGATAAAGGAAACGTCATCATCAACATCATCGGCCAGACAACAGGGATCTGACGCTGACCCCCCAACAACAGGGCTTTCCATGGCAACGCTCTGATCCAAGCCATCTCTCCAGAGTAGCCGTGGTCTTCCACGCTGTCGTCAACCAAATCATCAACTTCATCGACGAGACAACAAGGATCTGACGCTGACCCCCAACAACAGGGCTTTCCATGGCAACGCTCTGATCCAAGCCATCTCTCCAGAGTAGCCGTGGTCTTCCACGCTGTCGTCAACCAAATCATCAACTTCATCGACGAGACAACAAGGATCTGACGCTGACCCCCAACAACAGGGCTTTCCATGGCAACGCTCTGATCCAAGCCATCTCTCCAGAGTAGCCGCGGTCTTCCACGCTGTCGTCAACCAAATCATCAACTTCATCGACGAGACAACAAGGATCTGACGCTGACCCCCAACAACAGGGCTTTCCATGGCAACGCTCTGATCCAAGCCATCTCTCCAGAGTAGCCGTGGTCTTCCACGCTGTCGTCAACCAAATCATCAACTTCATCGACGAGACAACAAGGATCTGACGCTGACCCCCAACAACAGGGCTTTCCATGGCAACGCTCTGATCCAAGCCATCTCTCCAGAGTAGCCGCGGTCTTCCACGCTGTCGTCAACCAAATCATCAACATCATCGACCAGACAACAGGGATCCGAAGCTGACCCCAAACAACAGGGCTTTCCATGGCGACGCTCTGGTCTAAACCATCTCTCCAGAGCAGCCGCGGTCTTCCACGCTGTCGTCAACCAAATCATCAACATCATCGACCAGACAACAGGGATCCGAAGCTGACCCCCAACAACAGGGCTCTCCATGGCAACGCTCTGGTCCAAGCCATCTCTCCAGAGTAGCCGCGGTCTTCCACGCTGTCGTCAACCACAAAACGAGCAACAAATGACTTTCCGTGACGTTTCCTCTTGGCTCATGCAAGTTATGTGTCCTGCGCATTGGAGTCTACCGCGTTTCGAAGTAGATCGCATCCAAATCGCCTTCGGAAAAGTTCTTCCTCAAATACCGGGCCCACAATTCACCGTAAGCATTTCTTCAGAAGACCGGGGATCCATTTGGACCCATATGTGAGAATAATCGGTCGGTGCAGATGTAGCTTTGCTTCGTTCTTGACTTGAGAAGCTGACAGACTAGAGTAGGCTTTGTCGCATTTGAGCTGACGATTCCTTAAAACAAGTTTCTTTGCTTTCTCACCATTTTCATCGGTTGCTGATGTGTTTAGACGTCCAGGACGGAAAGACCTTTCGGAAGACCTCTAGAATCTAGGTTTGATTTGTCGTCATTCACATCTTCTTGGCTTTCTTTGAACAGCTTGTACCTCTTGTTAAGGTTTTATTGACCCAAAGAACACTCACCGGATGCTACTGTCAACTTTGGAAGTGTTGAGCACTTAATTCCATTTTATACACAGCATTGAATGCTTAGTCTTTGATCCATTTGCTTCGACAGCAGGATAATCGCCGAACACGCAGAGCACGCCTCCCAGGAACAAAATAAATATTCCTTATACCGAAAACTGCAGACATGTGTTCGAGGCAAGTGTACCAACATAATAATAATCATTAAGAATAATTGTTGTGCGCGACAATCCACAGGGGAACCAGGGCTTAGCTTGCTCATCAACTACTCGTGTCGTGCCCGATACTGTTCTCTCACGAATAGAAGGGACCTAAATTTTTTTCCCGACTCCAAACGGCGAAGTTTGAGAAGCTTTCTTAGACAGTTATTACTCTTTGAGTATTGTCAGCAGCTCGAAAAAGGTGGTGCCGTGAAAAAATCGAGATGTTCAGCTGGGAATCAAATCTAGACCCTTGGGCGTGTGAGCGTCGTACTGTACCCACTACGCCTCGGCGGCCACCAACAGTGTACCAACAAATAAAAGAAAAGTTGGATAATCGAATATACCAGTTATACCAGTATGAAGTGAGCGTCAAGATACAAATGTCTCGATAGGGAACATTTGTTGTGAACGAGCCCTTATTTTTTTTTTGTTTGTTTGCCATGACATCTGTGAAAAATATTTAATATACATCAAGTCATAGAGAGAGGGAGATGGATATCTTATTTCTTGCATAGTATAACAGTGTATAAATAACAATAGTTGGCTCTAGCTTGCTCAAAGATATAGTTTCTGAAAACTTTACTACTGAAAATTCAGTCACATTATGTTATAAATTGTTTAAAGAATTGAGTACATCAAGTCATTGAACAGACAACATCATATTTCTTCATCGTGTTAAAAATGTCGAATTTTGTAGCAGAAAGTGATGATTTGCGGAAAGCATTAATTGTTTGTTTTCATTTGAAGAAGAGTGCTGCAGAGTCGCGTCGAATGCTTGTCGAGGCGTACGGTGATCATGCTCTATCAGAAGCAACATGCAAAAGATGGTTTCAACGGATCAGAAATAATGATTTTGATGTGAGAAATAAAGAACGTGGAAGACCACCAAAAAAGTTTGAAGACGCCGAATTGCAAACGATATTGAATGGAGATGACACTTTGAGTCAAAAGCAAATGGCAGCAATGTTAAATGTCGCACAACAAACAAGTTCTGACCGTTAAAAAGCTATGGGAAAGATCCAAAAGTGTAGAAAATGGGTGTCACATGAATTGAATGAAAGAGAGATGAAAAACCGAAAAGCACTTGTGAAATTTTACTTCAAAGACACGAAAAGAAATCGGTTTTGCATCGGATTGTTACTGGTGATGGAAAATGGATTTATTTTAAGAATCCTAAAAGGAAAAAATCATGGGTTAATCTGGGACAACCATCGACATCGACTGCAAAACCAGATCGATTCGGCAAGAAGACAATGCTGTGTGCTTGCTGGGACCAGAAAGGTGTGCTGTACTACGAGCTCCTGAAACCTGGTGAAATCATTACTACTGATCGCTACCGACAACAAATGATCAATTTGAACCATGCATTGATCGAGAAACGACCAGAATGGGCCAGAAGAAGCGGCAAGGTAATGACAATGCACCTGCACACAAAGCAAACCCGGTTCAGGATACAATCAAATCACTTGGCTGGGAGCAGCTACCCCACCCGCCGTATTCACCAGACTTGGCTCCTTCCGACTACCATTTGTTTTCGTCGATGGGACACGCATTGGCTGAGCAGCAGTGTTATACTCGTACTACTTGAGCGTAATTCGTCAGGTGAGATTTTGTCAACGACCATACCATGCTGAACCTATCGGCTCTCGTTTTATACAAGTTTTCTTAGTATTAAGTAAATAGAATTAAGTAGATATTGTAAACATTTACAAAATAATATCAAGAAGCTGAAAAGCAATAACAATTAAGAAACAGATAAACTTAGAGCGCCCGTCTAGGGCCAGTAAGATAGATTTGTAAGTTTTAAATAAATTATAAACTAATTAAGTATTTTGTCTAGATTTAAGAAAATTAACTGAAAAACAAAACAATACATTTTTAAACTAAACTAAACTATCGGTTCTCGTCCGATCACCGAAATCAAGCAGCATCGGACGCCGTTAGTACTTAGATGGGGGACTGCTTGGGAACACCGCGTGTTGTTGGCATTGTTAAACTTTTTTGATTTTTCACTTTTCGTATTTTTTTTTTTAATTTTCCTTCTAACCTGTTATATCCTTCCAACTGCAAGCAGTCACGCTTAGTTGGTTCGAGAGGAGGCGGGGAACTGGCGCGAAGAGAATGCATCCGACCGCCGATATGCGAAACAAGTAGCAAAAGTTGGGGTTACCTCTCGGATGGTGGACAGCACGAATACGCGTCCGGGGTGGGGCAAGTGTTTTTTTTTTTTTTGTGTTTAGGATGTTTTGAATGAGGAAACCCAATTGATGAATTGCTTTAAAAGACGAACAATTTTATTGGCGTGGTATTCACAAATTGCCAGAAAGATGGTCCAAATGTGTAGAAAACAAAGCCAATACTTTGATCCTTTCCCATTAATAATTAGTGTTTTATTTCATTTCGTACCGGTATACCTGGTATGTACGTAGCCCGCGTTCACCTCATGTTTTGAACAGACCTCGCAGCATAAAAGCGCACATCAGGATATGATAATTCTACCGGAAACAATTATGTTTCTTAACCCGAGTGGCTGGATCCAAGATGCGGAGGAGGATGTTCACTCTTTTATCACGTAGTAGAGGAAGGATGTGGTCGCCGGGGCGTAGTGGGTAGAGTGTGACGCTCACACGCCGAAGGGTCTAGGTTCGACTCCCAGCTCAACACTAATTTTTCGAATATTTCACGGCACCACCTCTTTCGAGCTGCTGACAACACTCAAAGAGTAATAACTGTCTAAGAAAGCTTCTCAAATCTCGCCGTTCGGAGTCGGTAAAAAACTGTAGGTCCCTTCTACTCGTGAGAGAGAAGTAGCGCGCACAACACGAGCAGTTGATGATCAAGCTAGGCCCTGGTTCCTCTTTTCACTGTAGCGCCAACAATTGTTAAGAAGGAGGATGGGTAAACTATAGCCCTAAGTCTGGGTGATCTTCGGTTCAGTACATCCATTCCTATTCGCTAGAAAGGAAAGAGTGAAAGGGAGCTAGAGTCACATAAAGAACTCTACTCTTCTGAACTATCGACTTTAGTCCAGATAGCCACCTACATCAAGCAGACACTCCTTTGAAGGCCTATTTCGACGACAAGTCCTTTAGGAAGACCTCTTGGATCTAGGGCTGATTACGGAGTTAGAGGCATTTGCCAACCAACCCAGAGACTCAAGCTTATGCAATCGACGACAAGGATCTAGGGCTGATTACGGAGTTAGAGACATTTGCCAACCAACCCAGAGACTCAAGCTTATGCAATCGACGACAAGGCCTTTCGGAAGACCTCTAGGATCTAGGGCTGATTACGGAGTTAGAGGCATTTGCCAACCAACCCAGAGACTCAAGCTTATGCAATCGACGACAAGGCCTTTCGGAAGACCTCTAGGATCTAGGGCTGATTACGGAGTTAGAGGCATTTGCCAACCAACCCAGAGACTCAAGCTTATGCAATCGACGACAAGGCCTTTCGGAAGACCTCTAGGATCTAGGGCTGATTACGGAGTTAGAGGCATTTGCCAACCAACCCAGAGACTCAAGCTTATGTAATCGACGACAAGGCCTTTCGGAAGACCTCTAGGATCTAGGGCTGATTACGGAGTTAGAGGCATTTGCCAACCAACCCAGAGACTCAAGCTTATGCAATCGACGACAAGGCCTTTCGGAAGACCTCTAGGATCTAGGGCTGATTACGGAGTTAGAGGCATTTGCCAACCAACCCAGAGACTCAAGCTTATGCAATCGACGACAAGGCCTTTCGGAAGACCTCTAAGATCTAGGGCTGATTACGGAGTTAGAGGCATTTGCCCACCAACCCAGAGACTCAAGCTTATGCAATCGATGACAAGGATCTAGGTCTGATTACGGAGTTCGAGACATTTGCCGACCAACCCAGAGACTAAAGCTCTTCCAGGCCTCCTACCCGAAGGCTTATGCAATCGGCTGTGGCTGAGGACAGACTCTCAAAATATTCAGCCAGCGTAAGCACATCTGCCTCAAGCACCCACTCAATTCAAGGTAATTCAAAAAATCGTTGTGCCGCGCGCTCTTCAGCACCTCCCCCCACTCCGATCAACCATAAATTTCCCCTAAGACCCAGCCCATTCCCGAATTTAACACTCTGCGCATCGCTTCCTAATTGAGAAAGCATCGATAAAAGTTGTTTTACACCGTCTAAGTGCCCGTGTCGCCGCGACAAACTGACAAACTTCACAAGTGCCACAAGCAACACAACACCCGTCCGCCTGCATGATTACTGCCCTTTTGTCACCGACTTTCCCATCAATTTAAACGAGGCATTATCAAATTTCATCCGACGACGACGGCGACGCCGCATTCAAATCAGATTCTCCCCAAAACGCACGCAATCGACGATCTTCACTCAATTCAACAGGTGGAACTCAACGAAGCCCGGCTAGGTGCAGATGGGCCCATTTGGTCGAACCCCTGTTCGGGGGATGTCACGTCGCGGGCATTAGGCCGGCCCGTCCGCTTTGCACTGCAACGCATCTAATTACAAATTATGGATACATATCCACATTTTTGTCGCTGCAATAAAACTATGTGGTTATTATTTGTCCACCCCCGAGGCCGCGCTTCGAATTTGAATGCAAATGAGTGGTGGGCACGTCTGCCAGCCTGACATTCCTCCTATCCTTACATCTATATTACCGTTTTGTATGAGCAATTGCTGGTTGTTTTGTTTGATTTGTTTTTTGTAATTTTCGGGAAGCGAGGCGAGCTGAATGCCTAATCAGGTGGCCATACGGAAACCATCGCGTTGGAATTCTAAAATGTGCACGTGTCCGCCGCCGCTGATGCGAACAGCCAGATACGCATGTCATCGCGATACCGATCATCTGGCTCTGTCCCAGGGAGCGTAGGTGTTGAATGCAGCGCGTGCATTCTCATTGAAATTCAGACGCATCACCCACGACGATACCTCGGCGACTGTGTCAATCGAGTTCGAACAGCAATCACAATTCCTGTGAAATCAAAATTAGCGCGCGGAGGGTGAAGAATTTAATTTTGGCGCCAATTAATATGCCTGCGATATGGCCGTGCTGTGGCCGCGATCGGCGACCGAGGAGCGTGAGAATAGCTCAATGAATGGAAATGGTTCGGGAACGTCCACACCACCGCGAGGGGTAGACGAACTCGGAGTGGACAGGCAGCGAGAGCTCGGCGTATGCAAATTTCGGGCAGTGAGTGTGCGCGCTGTTTGCATATGAATACGATGCGGAGGACGTGCAGTTGGGCCTGATGGCCGCGGGCGTGGTGTGCACACACAGAGATCCTGTTCGGAGTAATCCTCGTTCACGATGTTTGCTGCATGCAGCATTTTATGATGTTTGCTAAGCAAACGATTCGCCCAAGTAAGTCAAATTGATTTGTTCTCGGCGGAGTTGAGGACGGGGGACGATCAAACGGAGGGCTACTGGATGGCTTCTGCACGTCTAATGGCGGAAGGAGGAAGGAAGGGCCCAAGAAACGAGGTTTCTGAGATGCTCACATTTGCCTGTAACTGGAGGTGATTTGAAGTCGCGAGAGGAAGGCGTCAAATTGAGGATCGTGGCGATCGTGTAGCCAACCAAGGCATATTTTCGGAGATCTTCGTGGTGCTTTACAGTGTGGTTGGGTGGAAATTGATTGCCCCTTAAGAAATGTCGGAACTTGTGCTCAGAAAAGTCGTTGAATTGATCTTAAAATCAGTCAGTTCCAGGAGATCTGATTAGAAAGCCAACACTGGAAGCTCGAAGGGACCGGTAGACCCTGAAGCCAGTTTTCGTTAAGAGATGGTTCAAGGGGACTGGTGGGCCGGTTGATCCTGAAGCCAGCATTCGTTAAAGGGAAGGTTCGAAGGGACTGGCGGACACTGATGGAGGTTTTCCAATATCCCAAACATCAACATCCCCAGCTGGGCCAAAATCCCGATGAGCCCAAAAAAGTTTCGCAATGGTCCAAATTCTTAAAAGGAGAAGTTTTGGAACTTTTTAGATCTATTCGGGATTTTAGGCCAATTGGAGATTCTCAATTGTTTTGAACCTTCAATGCCTTGTGTCGCGGAATTTTAAATTTCAACGCCTTGTCCCACTTACTGACTAGGTGGTGAGTCAAGAATTTCGGTGAATTTCAGTCCATTGAGCCGATTTTGAAATTCTTCAGTTGCAGGAGGTTTGATCGGATATTCTGAAGCCCAACGTTTATGGCCCAAAACAGCCAAAATTGTGGAACGAGTAAAGTTCCAAAATGTATGAAATCTACATCCCCCACTGACACAAAATCCCAACGAGACCAAAATGCTTTTGAATGGTCCAAGTTTCCAAAAGGCGTAGTTTTGGAACTTTTCTGATCTTTTCGGGATTTTGGGTCAATTGGGGATCCTCGGTTTTTCGGAAATTTTTTTGGAGCTTTCAATGTCTTGTGTCTTGGAATTTTGAAGTTCAATGTTTTGTCCCACCTGCTGACTAGAGGGCGAGTTAAGAATTTTGGCGAATTTTAGTCCCAGTTTGCGTACGAGACAAAATCTACCCTGCGAATCTGATGATGGAGGATTGAAGTCTGATCCATTTGCCTACAATCTCTGATAGGTTAATTTTTTGGATTCGATGATTTCATGAGGATTTCGTTAGGATTTTCTTCTTCTTCTTCTTCTTCTTCTTCTTCTTCTTCTTCTTCTTCTTCTTCTTCTTCTTCTTCTTCTTCTTCTTCTTCTTCTTCTTCTTCTTCTTCTTCTTCTTCTTCTTCTTCTTCTTCTTCTTCTTCTTCTTCTTCTTCTTCTTCTTCTTCTTCTTCTTCTTCTTCTTCTTCTTCTTATTTATTTGACGCGCCAAATAACATGTGTACTTCAAACCCAATGTCCTATTGAAAGTAAAACAGCACCGCCATTGGGAGTCACTTGAAGGCAAACAAC
The DNA here is from genome assembly GCA_955652365.1 of Eristalinus aeneus. Taxonomy (NCBI): domain Eukaryota; kingdom Metazoa; phylum Arthropoda; class Insecta; order Diptera; family Syrphidae; genus Eristalinus; species Eristalinus aeneus. Next base: position 94,983,630 of record OY019131.1, read on the forward strand.
CGCCCAGCATCACTCAAGACCTCCGTCCTCCGTAGAATATCATGGAGTCCCTTTCAAAAAATATCAAGAAGTACTCGAAGAATGTTGAAAAAGTACGGGTCGCGGGTTTGCTTCCCGCTCTGAGCACCATACAGGTTCTGATCGCAGCGCAGTTCACTTCTAAGCTTTCTGTGCAATGGGTGTTGAACCGCCGCTCAGGCTCTCCCTGGGCACATAACGAACACTACGCTGCTTACCCAGAGTGTGGCCATGCGGTCATGATAGCGGCGGTCGAACATGATCGCGGCGGTCAAACATGATCGCGGCGGTCAAACATGATCGCGGCGGTCAAACATGATCGCGGCGGTCAAACATGATCGCGGCGGTCAAACATGATCGCGGCGGTCAAACATGATCGCGGCGGTCAAAGATGATCGCGGCGGTCAAACATGATCGCGGCGGTCAAACATGATAGCGGCGGTCAAACATGATCGCGGCGGTCAAACATGATCGCGGCGGTCAAACATGATCGCGGCGGTCAAACATGATCGCGGCCAAGCACCCATTCCTTCCCCACATTCCACACATGTCCGACATCTGATATTCTATGAATCACAGTTCGAAGGCATTGATAACGTCGAGCTCCAGAGGCTGTCGCGTCAATAATGGGATTTCCCTATGGAGTCTGATCTCATGAATGACCCAACAAAGGCTATCTTCGCTCTGGCACGGCTCTCAAGCTCCAAGCGCTATGTACATACGTACAGGACTTGTTCGTTCTCTGCACAGGCTGTTAAGGTGACAGCCCGCCTCAAACCAACTCCCGCTTCTTTTGGGGGTCTCAGGCTCCGCGCAACTGAAGGTCAGATGGAAGATTGGTTTATTCAGTTTTAGTCAGCAATCTGAATGTGCATTTCTTGCCTTCTGTTTGGTGAAGTACTGCATGAGCAGCTGTTCACAATTGTCATTGACATTGTGAGAGAAGTCAACTCACAGGGACGTACGAAAACTTCTGTCTCACACAAAAGCGCGAGAAGGGTTTTTTAAATAATTAAATGGGGCAGTACTACAGAAGGGAAGCAGAGCCTAGTTTCTTCAGCAACTACTCGTGTTGTGCGAAGTTTTATTCTGTTCTGAGGAAAGGACCTTAAACGGCGAAATCTGTGGTCTGGGTGTATCGTCAACAACTGGAAAGAGGCGGAGTACTCTAGGAATCGAGCCGAGAACCTTCGCCAAATCTAGCTTAGCTTATGTGACAATCGTTCCTCCTCTGACATGTTCTTCTACTTCACAGGATCCGAGTATATCTTCATGATGGGGAACCTTCGCATTTACGCTTACCACCAAGCCAATGTGAGTATTAGAATGGCAGTGTCTCCAAGGCCTACAGACCTGTTTCAAAATCTTTCAGGGCAACCTTTTCTTTCCTCTATTTGCTCTGTTAAAAGCCTTTTTGGCGTAGTTGACTTGATCGGCGAAGATTGCCTTTCGCTAGCCTGCCACTGAACCACATTCCTTATACCACGTCGAAAGCAGTTTCAGAAGACTGTCTAGTTGGTTCCTAGGAGTGGTGTGCAACGATTCCACAATTTTTAAATCAAGACGACCTTAACCTTATGCTCGAGTTCTGTGTTTAAGGCTGGCCAGGCAACTAGGACTCTGCTCCGCTGTAGGCTTTCTGCAGTCGTCGGGATTGTTTGACGCGCTGTAATGACTTATGATGGCGGCCTTAGGGGAATACTGATGGAAACATAGAGCCCACCCCAAACTTCCTCTTCTGGCAAAACAGATTTGAGGGAACTAATGCGCCATGAAACCACACCTTGTTGAAGAAAAGGTTCGAGCCAGCTTTCATTAAAGAGAAGGTTCGAAGGGAATCATGAACTGTTTGCGCCTGAAGACAGCTGTCGTTGAAGGAAAGGTTCAAAAGAACCGGTGAACCATGAAGTCAGGTCTTATTGAAGAAAAGACTCTAAGTTTCTGGTGGACCATGAACCCAGCTTTCGCTGAAAGAGAGTTCGAAGGGACTTGTGCTCCTAGAATCCAGTTTTCGTTCAAGGGGAGGGTCGAGGGGACTCGTGGACCGGTTGCCCCTGAAGCCAGCTGTCGTTAAAGGGAAAGTTCGACGGGACAAGTGGACCCTGAGGCCAGCTTCCGTTGAAGGGAAGGTTCGAAGGGACCGACCGGACCGACCCTGAAACCAGTTTTCATTGAAGGGAAGGCGCGAGGGGACAGATTAACACTGAAGCCAGCTTTCGTTTAAAAGAAGGCTCGAAGGGACTCATGCATCGGTTGCCCCTGAAGCCAGCTGTCGTTGAAGGGAAGGTTCGAAAGAACCGGTGAACCATGAAGTCAGGTCTCATTGAAGAATAGACTCGAAGGGACTGGTTAACCCTGAAGCCATCTTTCGGTGAAGGGAAGCTTCGAGGGGACCATTGGAACCTGAAGCCATCTTTCGTTAAAGGGAAGGTTCGAGGGGATTAATAGATCCTTAATGCTTCTATAGATACATCCATTTGACTGAGTTAAAGCCAACACAGTCGCCCAAACAATTGATCTTCAGTCTAGGGTCGTTTTTTTCCTCAAATCCTCTGGTATTGGAAGTATTTCTAAACTCTTCAGCTTCAGGAACTTCAGCCACCACCACAGGAAAAGGGATTAAGAGACCTTGAGCCACGGTGGAAGAACTACTAGTTCGGCTTGGCACGCTCTTAAGCCGAAGAATGTCTTCCCGTTCTAACCATCTCCCCCTTCATCGCAACCTGCTTCAATCTCCCTCCCGCCATAAGGTCCAACTTGTGGTCGACAGATAAGTCAAAGTGAGCCAACGACTTGACAAAAAACTCTTTCTCTTGAGCCAACAGAAAGTCGCTTTCCACACAAAGTCGCATTGATTTCCAACGACAATGAGCCACCATTTCCCTCCATCGCAGCTGCATCTAATTAAAAGAAGTCCCAAAGCTATCGCCGAACCGATACGATCTCAACCTCGATCCGCTGCTGCGCTTACCTACGCGCCAACTCAATCCACGCTCGGCTCATGTTAACTGCGCTAATCTACCCCTCAGCACAGATCACCATCCCGTAGAGTTACAACGAATGTAACTGTTGCCGCAGCACCAACCACCGCAACCTCACCGCTCCCTGTTGCACAATCGTGACAGAGCTCATGAGCTCATGAATGAAATGCGTTCGCCGCTCTCCCCTCAATAAAAACCGTGTTAACACATTTTCGTGACCAAAGTATTAATTTATTACAGTCTCGATATCAAAATCTCATCAAAGTAGGAGCAGAAACTTGTTCTCCCGCCCCTCTCCTTCTCCTCCAGTCAAACATTTCACCAACGATGCGGCCGCTGACTACCGTGTAAGACCCCGTCGCCGTTGCCGCCGCCGGCATGCCATGAAAGGAAAACAAACAGTTCACTGTTTGAGCGTTCTATTAGCGCGTGAGCGGTCCCCTCACACACTCACGGACTCAAACTCAATCCCTCCACCACCCGAGAGAACAACAGCCAAGAAAACAAAAAAAGACGGCAGTTATTTTGTTTTTCATGAAAAATCATTTTTATTCGCTTTCAGGACGAACACAACGTTCCTCCGCTTTTCGCCACTCCGGTACAGGAGCATCAAATTAAATATTCATTACACATACATAAACAACTTCAGAGATTTGTTTTAAATACTTAAAAGCTACGTAGGCGATTTACAAAATTAGAAAATAAATGAACAGAACAGTTTATTCAAACAAACAGAAGAAAAAAGTTCAGGCCCGGTCGCCCAGCCCTGGTGGACGCCGTGTAAATTGTACAAAAATATTCAGTTTATATATTTTTCGCGTTGAATTCAAAGGTTTTCCCGTCAAATTTCACAGTTTTCGAATCGAAATTCGTGAATTTTACAATTTTCGAGGTTTTAGATATTCTATCAGTCCGCTTGTAAGTTCAGTTAACGACGCCGCGTTGACGTCACGCGCATGGAAGTCTATCTATCTATGTACACGCACTAACGACTAACTACAAATCCTAAGCCTACCCTAGATACATGGTGCATTTCATTTCATTTCATTTTTTTACAAACTTTAATACATATATAATATCACATTGAATTTTATTTAAGAAGACGCGTCAGGACGCTTAAACTAGGAACGCCTGGCCGCCGGAACTGCTTGTGCTGGGTGCCGCTGGCGGGGCAGATGCCACTGTGGCTGTGGATGTGGAGGGCGGTGCGGTAGCAGCCTGGACTTGGGGCTGCGCTTGAGTGGACGTCTGAGCCGCCGCTGAAGTGGACTGCGTTGAGGTGGAGGCATTGCTGAGGTTGCTTCCGGTGCGCAGGTGCACTGGAGCCTGCTGAATGGGGCGCCACTGGCCGGAGGACGACGGATGGTGGGGATTTCTCAGACCCTGCTGTGGACCTCCGCTTGCACGAAAGTGAGGCGGCGCCAGCAACTGCTGCTGCTGGCCGCTGGGGATCATCGAGAGGTTCTCCTGCTGGTCGTAGGCGCTGTACTCGGACTCGATGCTGGAGTAGATGTGCTCAGAGGGCGGTCGCATGGGGATGTTGTCGCAGGGGCGGGCCGAGTGCCGGCTTGGCCTGGGACTGGGGGTGGCAGTGGTGGCGGACGAGTAGTTGGCCTCCATGTCCTCCTGGTAGTACGCTGGCGGTGGTGGAGCCTGTCGGAAGATGACACCGGGGCTGACGGGCTGCTTGAAGCGTTCGTGGTGGTCAAGGGTGTAGTTGTTGCCGCGCGGCGACAGTTCAATAGGGATGGCGTAGCGGAGCTTCTCCCAGAAATAGCGGTCGCAGGTGAGCAGGCGGTTCGATGGCACGGATTTCAGGTATGGGGCCAGTTCGGGGACTTCTTCGGCCTCGGCACTGACGGCGGTCTCCTCGATGACGACCAGCTTGTTGGCCAAGCCGCGGAGGGCCTCGTGGAAGGCGTTGCGGAACTCGATGCGGTTCCACTCGGTTTGGATGAGGTTGCGGGTAAGGACGAGGATGATTTTTCGCGACGCCCTCGATGCCTCCACGATCTGCAGGTGGGAGGCTTCTGGTGGAAGGTCTCTCTGCTGGATGCACAGCCGGAATGGCGGACGGCCGTGTTCGAGCTCGGCGGCGATGTTGCGACAAACGAATTCGTAATCCTTCGCGGAGTGGAGGATGATGGCGTCGTATAACTTGCCGGCGTCCTCGAAGCGAGGCTCGCACACGCGCACTCCGTAGTGAGCGAACAGCCACATGCGCACGGACTCTCTGAAGACGAAGACGACGATCAAGACGACGATGAGAAAAATCAGCACCAGGACAGCAGCCAGCAGGGGCACGTAGCCGCCGTTGATGTCTTGCGAGGCAAGGTTGCTGCTGCTCTCCAGGAGTTCGCTGCAGTCAGCGGTTGCCGTGAGGTCTAGTTCGCGCTTGACGGCTCCGTCCACGCAGTACATCTCCTGAGAGTCCTTGATGATCATGGCGTTGTCGGAGACGAACTGCGACAGGTCCTGCAGGAACTTGCAGCGACAGGACCACGAGTTGCGGCCGATCGTGAGGGCCTCGAGGCCGTTCCTGTACTGCAGGTTGATGAACTGCGGGATGTTGATCGAGACGAGGCGGTTGTTGTCCAGCCGCAGCACCTTCAGCGACACCAGCGGCGCGAACGTGGTGTTTCCGATGATCGTGAGGTGGTTGTTGTGCAGGTACAGCTCCCGGAGCAGGGACAACTGGCCGAATTCGTGTCCTTCCAGCGCTTGCAGCTTGTTGTTCTCCAGGTGCAGCACGCGGAGCATGCCCAGATCGCTGAAGGTTCTGTTCTCGATTGTCATCACGTTGCTGGAGTTCAGGTAGAGTGCGCGCAAGTTCCGACGCGAGTCGAAGACCTGTGGATGCAGGAGCGGTAGGTTGTTACCGTCCAGGTAGAGGTCGGTGACGTCCAGAGGCAGTTTGTTGGGCAGGTTGTTGCGGTTCTGCTTGCCGCAGTCGACTATGTTGGTGGACCAGGTGGCATCGTGGAAGCACGAGCAGTTCTGGGGGCACTTCATCTCGCACGGGCAGGCCTCGAAGTCGCAGCAGTGGCAGGATGTGGGGCAGTGGGACTCGTACTTGCAGACAAAGTCGTGGCTGCCTAGCGAAGTGAGGGGCCTGATGGGCGAGTTGCGGCTGTGTGGCATGAGGCACTCGATGTTGGGCAGATCGACGATCCTCGGGTGTTGGCGCGTGGTCAAGTTGTTGATGCGCTGCAGCCACTCCATTGAGCAGTCGCACTCGAAGGGGTTGCCGCCGAGGTAGAACTCCGGCACCTGCTTCTCGACGGGCACCGGGGCAACGCGCAGCGAGTTCAGAGCGATCTTGGACAGGACGTTAGCGTAGAGGTCGACGCGGGCGAGCCTCGTTTTGTCGACGAATGTATTCGGCTGGATGGAGCTGATGATGTTGTTGTTGATGAAGAGCAACTCGATGGAATTGGGCACCGACATCGGGCCGATCTCGGTGATACGGTTGTGGCTGGCGTCCAGGGTGGTCACGCGGATCTCCTCCTGCAGTTTGTAATAGTTGCCGAGCGTCTCGATGTAGTTGCCGTGGATGTCAAGCCACTTGAGCTTGGCTGGGATGAAGGCGTAGTCGAACCAGACGAGGTGGTTCTCCGACAGATTGAGCCACAAGAGGCTGGCCAAGGTTGCAAAGATTCCGTTGATGTCGGTTAGGAAGTTGCGATCGAGGCGGATGGCTTCGATTTGGGTGTTCTTGTCGAAAGCGCCCCGCTCAATGGCTTGAATGCGGTTCTTGGCCAAGTTCAGAACGCTCAGCTGGGGCAACTCGGCAAACATGTCCTTGGTGATGTTGCCGATGCGGTTGTCGATCAGACGCAGGCCGCTCAGGTTGTTCAGGTTGCGGAACGTTCCGTTTTTTAACTCGGAGATCTGGTTCTCGCCCAAATCCAGAGTCTTCAGGGCCAACAGATACTGGATTGTCTCGGGCACTTCGGCGAGTTGGTTGGAGCTCAGGTCGAGTTCCTTGAGGTCGGTACAGTTGCGGAAGGCCATACTCTCGATGATGCTGATCAGATTGTTGTTCAGGGTGAGCTTGGACAGCACTGGCAGGCCGCTGAAAATGCGGTTGTCCAGAGTGTGCAGACGGTTCTCGGCCAGGTTGAGGGTGTGCAGGTTGTACAGCGGCTGGAAGGCGCCGTCCTCGATGTGCCCAATGGAGTTGTTGCGCATGTCAAGGATCTGAAGGAAGTAGAGCTCCTTGAAGGTCTTCGATCCGATGCGGGTGAGGGCATTGTTGGCCAGGTTCAGGATGATCAGCCGGATGAGACCGGAGAAGGTTGTGTTATCGATGTGGTGGCTGGTCAGCTGGTTGCTGGACAGATCAAGGACCAGCAGCTGCTCAAGGCGATGGAAGAGACCCTTCGGCAGGTCGTACAACTCGTTGGACTGGAGGTGGATCTCGCGGAGCTCCTTGTTGTTGGCGAACACGTCGGTGGGCAAGGTTTCCAAGTGATTGTAGCTGAGATTGAGCGTGCGCAGGCTGGTGAGTCCACTGAATGCGTCCGGGGCCACGGTGGTGATATTGTTGTGCTGCAGCTTCAGCTGCTGCAACCGGCGAAGGCGCGAGGCGCCCCAGTTCTCCGGCAACGAACGAATTTCATTCGAACTAGCGTCAAGCACCTGCAACTCCGACCCGGAGGCCTGAGTGCCCCCGATGGTGCACAGCTTATCCGAGAATCCCAAACTGTCCGCCGACCGAATGCGGTTCGCCGTCAAATTCAGCTCCTTCAGGCTGTGCAACGGACACCACACGCCCTCCGGCAGCTGACGGATGTTGTTCTCACTCAACTCCAGTGTCTGGAGATCGCGCAAGCCCGCGAACGAATTGCTCACAATGTCCAAACTCTTGCCGGGACCCCAAACCGAATTCCTGGTGTGCACCGAGAGCCTCTTCAATGACACAAGTCCCTCGAATGCGTTCGGCTGCAGGCGCTGCAGCTTACACGAACCAATTCGCAGCTCGGACAGCTTCTGGAGCCGCACAAACACGTTCACTGGCAAATCACTCGCGTACAACAATTCCTCCGAGCACTGTATATCCAAGTTGTTGGCCGATTCGGCCACCTGCAGGTCTAATCCATTTGGCGTCGGGTCGATAATCCGCAATTTGCACTTGATATCCATGGTCGTGCGCACGAATTCCCACGAGCACTGCGCCGTCGCACCGGCGATCAGCGCGAGCGACAGCCAAACGAACACAATTTTGGACATTTTATTTTTTCGCGCAGACTTTTTTGCGTTGATCAGAAACAACAAAAAACGGGAAAATTAGGAAAACTAAAAAAATAAATTTTGGACCGTGTGGACCGGGTCCCGCACTCTCAGTCGCACTGAACTTGGGCTGGTTTCTTGCTTTTTTTTTTTCACTTTTTTGGGAGATTTTTGTTTTGGTTAGTCAGATTTTGGGAATTTTTTTGGAACACCTTCTGACATCTTTTCGAATTTTTTCTGTTATGCTCCGACGGGCTGATTGGGCCCCAATTAGACCGTTAGCTCGTACCACGCGGAAAAAAAAGTCTTCGACTCGGTGATTTTCGAATGTATCTCTAAGATGATGATGTATCGGATTGGAAACAAAATCGCGGCGGTTTTTTTTTTTTTTTTGAAAATTTATCTCTAAGTGTTTGATTTACACGGCGCTCTCTAAATGCATGATAACCGCTCGACGATCAAACTCAGACTGATTATTCGGTTTGGTGCTCTCGAATCCGTCGACTTGGTTCACAAAACTTCACGAATTTCTGACGCTGCTGTGTGGTTGGGCGCGTGTGTGTGAGAGAGAGAGGAAGGGGAATACACGAAATCGGTGTGTTCGATTGTCAATTGTTGGACGACGGTTATGGTGTGTTGTGTGAGTGAGGGATTTCTTCAGATTGCATTCGATTTGCATGCACAACACAGCTACGAAACTGATACCGTGGTGGTGTGTGGTGGTGGTGGTGGTGGTTTGGTGTGTAGTGTACCGCTGCAAAGCAAATGACCCTTTTGTTTATTCCACAGGCTCTCTCTGTCGGCTGTGGCTCTTTCGCTTCCTCTCTCGATGTCTCCCTGTGTGGGACTGATGGTGGGGATGATGGGGTAGTGTTGTATCTGCTGTCAGTGTCACATGGAAAATGCATTCAGGCGAGAGTTACTCATGTGTTGCATACCGCATGTATCTGTGCATGTTCCAGTTATGCCTGAGTTGGAGAAAGAGAGCGTGTTCTGCACCCCTCTTCGTCGTTCCCCTTCGCAGTGGTCACAGTGCAGCAGAGCAACAGTTGACCAGCAGCCGCTTGGTGCTGGCTACGAAGGAGTGAGTGAGCGAGCGAGTAGATTTTCGTTTTCCTCTTTTGTGTGGTGCCCACCGAATAGTTGCTTTATGCACTTTTGTCTTACAGAGTGCTCAGAGATACAAGCAATAGATACAATACACTTGTAAAGTATCTGACTGTACAGATACGTGGTGGTTGGTGACTGACTTTCTTTCACTACATCTCTCCTGCTTGCGTTGGCTTGACAAATACGTCGTGTCTCTTGTTATCCTCCCTCTCCTCCGCATGTTCCCCCGTAGTCAGTGTTCGGAGACTGTTATGCGGGTGAAAATAGGCGAAATTATGCAGATTTCATGATTGAGATGCCTGCGGGTGCACCTTGTTTTGATTGGACTTCATTGAATTTCTGAGGTGCAACAGGTGACCTTGTTTGGACGGCAGTGCATTAGAATGCGAGGGTCAATTTATGCAATTTATGCAAAAGACATGTGTGCAAGTCGGGCATGATATTCGAGTCGTGGTTGCCTGTCAATCACGCGCAGCGGGCTAAAATGTGTGCACGCGGCGCGATTGCGAGGTGACTGAAATCTGATCAGAGGCCGGCTTGATTCCTCATTGCATTCAAACCTGGTGCTGAGTATACAAAAACAGATGTCAAGTGCTTTGGCTGGCATATGTGCGTCTAATTTCTGCTTAAGCAGATTTCCGGACTTTTGGAGTTCGGTCAGTGCGTTGTGACCCAAAAGTCAAAGAGAGAGATTCAAAGAAGCGTTCCTTGTGCTAAATTCCGCATAGATGGCGTCAGAATCGCATGACAAACATTCGTTTTGGGAAGCGCTGACCTCTAAGTGAAGTTAAATTGATCAAGAGATGGACTCCTTCCTGCGGTTGAGCTCACAATGTCTCCGTTCTTATCGAGGACCAAATTTTCACTCACTTTCCGAGCAGATTTTACATTTTCCCGAGCCTCTGATAGAGCGTCAAAGCGTGGACAGAAGAAATTTGCAGTTTGTGAAGGACCATGGTGTGGCAGCATTCTTGTCAAAAGCAGAACACTCGCTCCCAAGAACAAGCCAACTACAGCAGTCCATCACTGTCCTCCTGTAGGGTTTACCATCACTGTCCTCCTCTAGAGTTGGCCATCACTGTCCTCCTGTAGGGTTGACCATCACTGTCCTCCTCTAAAGTTGGCCATCACTGTCCTCCTGTAGGGTTCACCATCACTGTCCTCCTCTAGAGTTGGCCATCACTGTCCTCCTGTAGGGTTGACCATCACTGTTCTCCCCTAATTTTGGCCATCACTGTCCTCCTGTAGGGTTGACCATCACTGTCTTTCTGTAGGGTTCACCATCACTGTCCTCCTCTAGAGTTGGCCATCACTGTCCTCCTGTAGGGTTGACCATCACTGTTCTCCCCTAATTTTGGCCATCACTGTCCTCCTGTAGGGTTCACCATCACTGTCCTCCTGTAGGGTTGACCATCACTGTCCTCCTCTAGAGTTGGCCATCACTGTCCTCCTGTAGGGTTCACCAACACTGTCCTCCTCTAGAGTTGGCCATAACTGTCCTCCTGTAGGGTTGACCATCAATGTTCTCCCCTAATTTTGGCCATCACTGTCCTCCTGTAGGGTTGACCATCACTGTCCTCCTGTAGGGTTTACCATCACTGTCCTCCTCTAGAGTTGGCCATCACTGTCCTCCTGTAGGGTTCACCATCACTGTCCTCCTCTAGAGTTGGCCATCACTGTCCTCCTGTAGGGTTCACCATCACTGTCCTCCTCTAGAGTTGGCCATCACTGTCCTCCTGTAGGGTTGACCATCACTGTTCTCCCCTAATTTTGGCCATCACTGTCCTCCTGTAGGGTTGACCATCACTGTCTTTCTGTAGGGTTCACCATCACTGTCCTCCTCTAGAGTTGGCCATCACTGTCCTCCTGTAGGGTTGACCATCACTGTTCTCCCCTAATTTTGGCCATCACTGTCCTCCTGTAGGGTTCACCATCACTGTCCTCCTGTAGGGTTGACCATCACTGTCCTCCTCTAGAGTTGGCCATCACTGTCCTCCTGTAGGGTTCACCAACACTGTCCTCCTCTAGAGTTGGCCATAACTGTCCTCCTGTAGGGTTGACCATCAATGTTCTCCCCTAATTTTGGCCATCACTGTCCTCCTGTAGGGTTGACCATCACTGTCCTCCTGTAGGGTTTACCATCACTGTCCTCCTCTAGAGTTGGCCATCACTGTCCTCCTGTAGGGTTCACCATCACTGTCCTCCTCTAGAGTTGGCCATCACTGTCCTCCTGTAGGGTTGACCATCACTGTCCTCCTCTAGAGTTGGCCATAACTGTCCTCCTGTAGGGTTGACCATCACTGTTCTCCCCTAATTTTGGCCATCACTGTCCTCCTGTAGGGTTCACCATCACTGTCCTCCTCTAGAGTTGGCCATCACTGTCCTCCTGTAGGGTTCACCATCACTGTCCTCCTCTAGAGTTGGCCATCACTGTCCTCCTGTAGGGTTGACCATCACTGTCCTCCTCTAGAGTTGGCCATCACTGTCCTCCTGTAGGGTTCACCATCACTGTCCTCCTCTAGAGTTGGCCATCACTGTCCTCCTGTAGGGTTCACCAACACTGTCCTCCTCTAGAGTTGGCCATCACTGTCCTCCTGTAGGGTTGACCATCACTGTCCTCCTCTAGAGTTGGCCATCACTGTCCTCCTGTAGGGTTGACCATCACTGTCCTCCTCTAAAGTTGGCCATCACTGTCCTCCTGCAGGTTACAGGGAATTTCTCATTCATTTCAGTCTTTTGATGAAAAGGGTCTGGCGTGCATTTCTTGGTCAGTTTTCCATTCATTCTATCAGGAGATGGTGGCAAATCAAAATTCATGAAGACATAAGGAACTGAGATCTGTGCAAAGACTGGTTTCCCGACACTGTAGTGAGTTCCAGCCAGAAGGACTGGCTACACGTGTGTCATGCTCTTGGCGATCTACAAAAGTCTGATTTTCTTGCCCATAGTCCAGACAGCCTGTGTTACAAACCTCTTATTGGAGTATTGTCTGCCGCTCTTCCTTAGAATAGATTGACAAGCAGGTTAACCTACACCTCCGTTCGATGCCAATCCAAGGAGATACCTCACATGGAGCACTTGTTAAAAGAAATCTGCGAAAAAGTAGCAATTCTTCAGACTGTGGACCAAATGTCTACATCTCTTGCTGACTTAGCGTGGTTGATAAGAATCTGAAGCCACTCCCCACCCTCCACTCCATCTTGAAATCTAGATTGGCTTGAAAAATGTTTTCCAACTCCAGACCTGTTCACCAGATAGCGCATGAATGAATTAACTCACTTCAACCTAACCTCACTATACGCACGTTTTTCCCTTAAACTTATCCAGGATGTCACATGATCACAAGTCTGGTATGATTTGAACACGTTAGCTCGAAATATTCGCCTTTTTCCCAATGTCCAGTAATTCCTCTTCAAAAATGCACCAAAAAACCGTAAATTGGTTCAACTCTCGATTACATCATCCAAACCACGATGTGCCCTAAAAAGTTGTTCAAACCTTCAAATTCCTTAGCCACGCTGTTTTCAAGATGTTAGCCCTTAAGGACCAGAAATCCTGCAAAATCAAACATCTGCGCATTTGAATATCTTGCCAACAAACTGCCACAAGTTCGTCTCCGTACCGTTAGCTTGTCCGCTTCTTGTGATGCTGAGTCAAGTTGAATTCAAATTGCATTCGTCACGTATCAAACTTGTTGAAACTTCGCTCAGCTGCTAGGCATCAAGTAAATCACGTCCAAGCATCCAACTATTCCTCGGAACTCATTTGGTCTGATCAGTGTTCGAAGAAAACGCACACCACCACCGTCCAGCGGTCTGCAAAGTCAACTACGGCGTTTCTCGGAATCGCGTTGCGGTGTCAGGAACGGGATTCCTTGAATTACCAAAGCAGAGGGGTTGAAATGCTCGATTGGCAGTTTGAGACTGTGATGTGTTTAAGTACCGGTACTTTAACGAATATTTTTGACAAAATTGGATGTTTTGTGATTGCATTGGACTGGATTGCAGCAGTGTAAGCTGATTCCTCAGTGGTGTGAAAGGAATCGTAGTATCGGACAGTTCAGACAAACGAAGGATGTGCAATTGGGTTTGAAATGTGTCTGCGGATTGTTATGAGGGGGAAGAATTGAGCGGAGAGTTTTGTCAGACTAGAGGGGCTGTTCCTGTGAGGTGATAGAGCAGTCTCGAAGGTAGGAAGCACGAACCTCTTGGGACATTGACTCAACAGATGCCTAACCTTTTCTAATACTGTCGGGAGCTTTATCGCGGCTTTATCCCCATCATCCACCAAGCGAGTGATTTGTTTATAAATTTGATGACAAAATGAATTTGGACAGAGCTTCGTCTGTCTGTTCCAGAGGGGCCAGAGAGCAACGACAATGTTGGAGTGAGTCGGCCGTTGAAGATGGACAATTTTCCCCTCCAAATGAAGCTGTTTTTGCTTACAAGCATTTCGTTCTTCAGAAAGTCACAACTGTGACTCCCAGAAAGAAGTTACCGCCGCCTCTAGTTTTGGGATGTCCACTGAGTTGTCTGATTTTTTTCACCTTTGCTGCGTATAAGTGGCAACCCGGCACAGAAACTCCTCGAACTGCGCTGAAACGCCGCTACACAAGGTCCTGAATTGTTACTCATTGTTGCGGATGTTGTGCGCGTAAGGAGCTCATAGATCGCGACACTAATTCAGCGAACACGCTGAACATTCCTACTCCCTTAGCAACTTCATGTGGCTTCTAGGGGTCTGTAACTATGACTTTTGTCAAGATGGGGAACCTGAGTGGAGATTTTTAAACAATGGAAATGCAACCAGCCTAGAACATGTTCTATTAATGGCAGGAGAGGAACCACCGTTCACAGTTCGCTGCGTTCCTGGAGCCCTTTGCGTTCCTAAAGCCCTTTGCGTTTCAAGAGCTCTTGGCGTTCCTAGAGCCCTTGGCGTTCCTAGAGCCCATTGTGTTCCTAGAGCATATTGTGTTCCTAGAGCCCTTGTCGTTCCTAGAGCAGTACGCGTTTCTAGAGCTCTTGGCGTTCCTAGAGCAGTTCGCGTTCCTAGAGCCCATTGTGTTCCTAGAGCATATTGTGTTCCTAGAGCCCTTGTCGTTCCTAGAGCAGTACGCGTTTCTAGAGCTCTTGGCGTTCCTAGAGCCCTTGGCGTTCCTAGAGCCCTTGGCGTTCCTAGAGACCATTGTGTTCCTAGAGCATATTGTGTTCCTAGAGCCCTTGTCGTTCCTAGAGCAGTACGCGTTTCTAGAGCTCTTGGCGTTCCTAGAGCAGTTCGCGTTCCTAGAGCCCATTGTGTTCCTAGAGCATATTGTGTTCCTAGAGCCCTTGTCGTTCCTAGAGCAGTACGCGTTTCTAGAGCTCTTGGCGTTCCTAGAGCCCTTGGCGTTCCTAGAGCCCTTGGCGTTCCTAGAGACCATTGTGTTCCTAGAGCATATTGTGTTCCTAGAGCCCTTGTCGTTCCTAGAGCAGTACGCGTTTCTAGAGCTCTTGGCGTTCCTAGAGCAGTTCGCGTTCCTAGAGCCCATTGTGTTCCTAGAGCATATTGTGTTCCTAGAGCCCTTGTCGTTCCTAGAGCAGTACGCGTTTCTAGAGCTCTTGGCGTTCCTAGAGCAGTTCGCGTTCCTAGAGCCCATTGTGTTCCTAGAGCATATTGTGTTCCTAGAGCCCTTGTCGTTCCTAGAGCAGTACGCGTTTCTAGAGCTCTTGGCGTTCCTAGAGCAGTTCGCGTTCCTAGAGCCCATTGTGTTCCTAGAGCATATTGTGTTCCTAGAGCCCTTGTCGTTCCTAGAGCAGTACGCGTTTCTAGAGCTCTTGGCGTTCCTAGAGCCCTTGGCGTTCCTAGAGCCCTTGGCGTTCCTAGAGACCATTGTGTTCCTAGAGCATATTGTGTTCCTAGAGCCCTTGTCGTTCCTAGAGCAGTACGCGTTTCTAGAGCTCTTGGCGTTCCTAGAGCAGTTCGCGTTCCTAGAGCCCATTGTGTTCCTAGAGCATATTGTGTTCCTAGAGCCCTTGTCGTTCCTAGAGCAGTACGCGTTTCTAGAGCTCTTGGCGTTCCTAGAGCCCTTGGCGTTCCTAGAGCCCTTGGCGTTCCTAGAGACCATTGTGTTCCTAGAGCATATTGTGTTCCTAGAGCCCTTGTCGTTCCTAGAGCAGTACGCGTTTCTAGAGCTCTTGGCGTTCCTAGAGCAGTTCGCGTTCCTAGAGCCCATTGTGTTCCTAGAGCATATTGTGTTCCTAGAGCCCTTGTCGTTCCTAGAGCAGTACGCGTTTCTAGAGCTCTTGGCGTTCCTAGAGCAGTTCGCGTTCCTAGAGCCCATTGTGTTCCTAGAGCATATTGTGTTCCTAGAGCCCTTGTCGTTCCTAGAGCAGTACGCGTTTCTAGAGCTCTTGGCGTTCCTAGAGCCCTTGGCGTTCCTAGAGCCCTTGGCGTTCCTAGAGCCCATTGTGTTCCTAGAGCATATTGTGTTCCTAGAGCCCTTGTCGTTCCTAGAGCAGTACGCGTTTCTAGAGCTCTTGGCGTTCCTAGAGCCCTTGGCGTTCCTAGAGCCCATTGTGTTCCTAGAGCATATTGTGTTCCTAGAGCCCTTGTCGTTCCTAGAGCAGTACGCGTTTCTAGAGCTCTTGGCGTTCCTAGAGCAGTTCGCGTTCCTAGAGCCCATTGTGTTCCTAGAGCATATTGTGTTCCTAGAGCCCTTGTCGTTCCTAGAGCAGTACGCGTTTCTAGAGCTCTTGGCGTTCCTAGAGCCCTTGGCGTTCCTAGAGCCCTTGGCGTTCCTAGAGCCCATTGTGTTCCTAGAGCATATTGTGTTCCTAGAGCCCTTGTCGTTCCTAGAGCAGTACGCGTTTCTAGAGCTCTTGGCGTTCCTAGAGCAGTTCGCGTTCCTAGAGCCCATTGTGTTCCTAGAGCATATTGTGTTCCTAGAGCCCTTGTCGTTCCTAGAGCAGTACGCGTTTCTAGAGCTCTTGGCGTTCCTAGAGCCCTTGGCGTTCCTAGAGCCCTTGGCGTTCCTAGAGCCCATTGTGTTCCTAGAGCATATTGTGTTCCTAGAGCCCTTGTCGTTCCTAGAGCAGTACGCGTTTCTAGAGCTCTTGGCGTTCCTAGAGCAGTTCGCGTTCCTAGAGCCCATTGTGTTCCTAGAGCATATTGTGTTCCTAGAGCCCTTGTCGTTCCTAGAGCAGTACGCGTTTCTAGAGCTCTTGGCGTTCCTAGAGCAGTTCGCGTTCCTAGAGCCCATTGTGTTCCTAGAGCATATTGTGTTCCTAGAGCCCTTGTCGTTCCTAGAGCAGTACGCGTTTCTAGAGCTCTTGGCGTTCCTAGAGCCCTTTGCGATCCTAGACCCCTTTGCGTTCCAAGAGCTCCTTGCGTTCCTAGAGCCCCTGGTGTTTATAGAGCAGTTCGCGTCCTTTGCGTTCCAAGAGCCCTTGGCGTTCATAGAGCCCATTGTGTTCCCAGAGCAAATTGTGTTCCTAGAGCCCTTGGCGTTCCTAGAGCAGTACACGTTTCTAGAGCTCTTGGCGTTCCTAGAGCCTTTGGCGTTCATAGAGCCCATTGTGTTCCTAGAGCATATTGTGTTCCTAGAGCCCTTGTCGTTCCTAGAGCAGTACGCGTTCCTAGAGCCCTTGGCGTTCCTAGAGCAGTTCGCGTTCCTAGAGCCCTTGGCGTTCCTAGAGCATATTGTGTTCATATAGCCCTTGTCGTTCCTAGAGCAGTACGCGTTTCTAGAGCTCTTGATGTTCCTAGAGCAGTTCGCGTTCCTAGAGCCCTTTGCGTTCCTAGAGCCCTTTGCGTTCCTTGAGCCTTTTGCGTTCCTAGGGCCCTTTGCGTTCCAAGAGTCTTTTGCGTTCCTTGAGCCCGTTGCTTTCCTAGAGCCCTTTGCGTTCCTAGGGCCCTTTGAGCTCCAAGAGCCCTTTGCGTTCCTAGGGATCTTTGCGTTCCTAAAGCTCTTTGCATTCCTAGAGCCCTTTGCCTTACTAGAGCTGTTTGCCTTGGAATGAAATCGAAATACTTGCTTCTTTTCTGAACTTCAGATTTTTTTAAATTGCCTTTCAATTGGGCAAAATTAAGGTATGGGGCCAATACTTCTTCTTGTGGCGCTACAGTCCGGGGTGGACCTGGGCCTCAACCAACATGCCTCTCCAGCCAGCACGATCTTTCACCAGCTGTCTCCAGTGGTGCACTCCAAGTTGGTTGAGGTCCTTCTCTACTTGTTTGCGCCACATTAGTCTAGGTCGTCCTCTGTTGCGTTGTCCCAATGACACGGATGCAAAGGCGGCCAATACTAAAACTAGGAAAATTGAGGCAATGACCGTCATCTAAGCATTGTCCTCGCATTCTTGAACTGGCTAGCTTTCTGACGCTTTTCTTTGGAAGTATTGATGTTGGTCCAACTTACCGGTCGATCACCAGAACTTAAGCAATGGAAAGTGTGACTGCAGCGTCATTGACTCTAAAGTTTGATTCGTCACCAGAGCTTGTCGGAATTTTTTAAAGCCTCCTCGCGAAGGGGAAAAACTCTCATTTCGCCGATGGCCTTCAGACTCAACTAACAATCGGATTGGCGACAGCTTGGGCACTTGGTGTGTGAGCAACCGAAGCAACCTAAAGTCGTTTTTAAAAAAAGGCACAAGATTGCGGAGTTTGGTGGGAAAACTGAACTTTATCCTGCCCTGGAACTTGTCAACATATGTGAGGAAAAGTCATCACTTCTGCATAAATGAATATTCGCTAAGCAATGTCGTCATACGGCACTTCAAGGCGGTTGGATTCTGCTTCTGTCTGGGGGATACACATTTTTGATCCACAGTTGTGCTTCGCCTGGTCATGGATAGGCTTGTATGTCAACAAGGTCTCAGCCGTGCAAGAATGTTAGGAAGGCCTTGTGCAGTGTACGCATTCAAAGGACCAATTTAACTGCTGTCTCGCTTAAAAAGGGAATTACTTAGACTCCGGAAGATGCCTTCTTAGACTCCCATTAGTTCAGCTTCTCCGCAGAAACCCTGCACGTTGAGCATCATTGCGCAACGCTTGAGGCGTTGGTAAGTTAAGAGAACCCTACTCCGTGCCTTTTCACGGGCGTGCGACGGTAGACTGTTCAGAAAAAAGAAATTCGAACAAAATCAGACTAGAGGGGCTTTCCCTGTAAGAGTTACACTAGAGTAGGAAAGAAGGTACGAAGCATGATGGTTTGAAGACATTTGTTCAACAGATACCTTTTCTAACTTTGTTGAGAAACACGTTCATGAACCAATTGCTGCTTTATCCGCATCATCCGATCCATATTTCTGTCCAGCGAGTGAGTCATTTATAAAGTTGAAGAAAAAACTAATTCGGACAGGGTTAAGTCTGTAGAATACGTTGCAGTTCCAGAGTGACTGCGGGACAACGATGTTAGGGAGAGTCGGTCGTTATGGATAAGCACTTATTTCCTCTCCAAATTGGGCTCTTTTTGCCCACTCCATTCTGTACCTTTTCACGGGCTTGTTGCGACAAAATTTGAACCTAACCGCGACAAATAGGCCCCTTCTGTCTTACAATTGCTCGGAGCTCTTATTTACTAACCAGGTACCGAGCCGGTAGCAGCGGTACGTGTACTAACTTCTGATTGGGAGGTTGTTTCCCTGTGACTCTGCGGAATCGATGGTCTTGCTCTGTTTTTGGCACTGGGATCACCCAGAAATCATCTTCTTTGAGCGGCTCTTCTATAGCAAGGCTCATCATTCCAACCTGTGTTGTCAAAAATTTAACAGTCTGCGGCAAATTTGTTCCTCATTAGGGAAGAAATTTAGTTCCAACACCCCGCTTTTGCTTCAATTTTTCAGACTTTCTTGGCTGGTTACCGGCATTTTTGCGCAGTTATTCTTAATTGATGTTGGCCTCGGGATAAATGGACATTTCCCCGTTGTTTGTGGCACATGATGGATAACAGCGAACGTGCCATCTTGACGTCTAAAGAAACGATTAAACCACACAAACATCGATCTAGGCACAGCAACGATTATGATGTCATACCACGATCAATTTTCAGCAGCTTCCGTTTCAGCAGATCCGATTTCTTCTAGGAATCCAATCAAATTTGCATCGTAGCATCAATACCAACGCCTCTCTCGCTCTTCAAAAATCACTTCTAATTTCAAGATCATCCCAACAATACTCAGTGCGCGTCAACAAAAGCCACACCACACCACACAGAGCACACATCGCTCTCTTATCGCTCCAAAAAGATCAAAGCGATGTCATACTCTCCACTCGAAAGGAAAATAATCAAAATAACGCAACGCACATCCCCAAAAAGCCACACACCACTCCCAGCGATGAAACGAACAAAAAATTAAAAAACCCTCCTAATAATAATAATAACCAGCAACACCATCTCCCCGCACACAGGGAAATATGAAGTATCTCCGCAGCAGAGACAACGATGACGACGACGCCCGACTTCGGGGAGAAGGAAAAAACTCTTAGAATCCATTTAATTCCCAGACCAGCTCTCCGTTGTGGAGAAGAAGATCATTGAACATCACATATCATCGTCGTCGTCGTCGTCGGCGGTGTTGTCGCTCTACGACGACATCGTCGTCGTCGTCGTCGTCGTCAATTCAATTCAATTCCCAGAGATCTTCTTCTTCTTTTTCTTGCCCATCACCATGATGATGATGATCCTCATCCTCATCATCGTCTTTTTGTTTCTTGCCAGTCGTTCGCCTTTTTCTTCTTCTTTGGTCGTCACCATCGTTGTCGTCGTCGTATCCACCGTTTAACTATGAAGCATAACAAATTTTTATCTATAAGTCCGCACGCTAAAGGAGTAGAGTATCTTTTCTTCTTGTTGTTGCCCCCCATTCTCGTTCTGAAAGATGACGAGCATCGCGCACAAAACACAAACAACAAAAATTACATCGTTTCCATTTAGAAGAAATTGTCTCTGCCTCCCTCTCTTTCACTCTCTTTCACTCTTTTCAACGTTTTATGTTGCTGTGCGTGATGCGTTTGGTAGTCACTCCTCGTCGGTTCTCTCGCTGCTCCACGGCGTAGTCGTTATTCTTTTGCTCGGCTTTTGTTCTTTTTTGTTCATAATTCATAAACCCGTTGAACAAAAACCAGCAGGTAGAGCGATCGCCACAGAAGCGAAAGCCAGCCACCACCCATACAGGTGCATGTCCAATTTGAGGGGAAATCGTCGCACGCACACCGTCTCACCATGTCTCCCTCTCTCGGCGAACCATCTCTCTTTCTCACACACATACCATCAAACAACAGAGGACCTCTCTGTCGATCGCATGGGATCGTGGTATCTTCCATCGCGCTGTGATGGCCGTTTAGTCGAGTTACGCAACTCTCTGAGAGGGCCGCGCTCTGGCTCGGGAGAGCATTCACCACCACTACCACTGCGAGTGGTCGCAACCAGTTCTTTGCGCGATCGCAAATCGACCACCAACAGATGTCGCTAGAGGTTCCGTGAATCGGAGGAATTTCATCGGACGGCCGATCGCAGAGCAATTTGCGGTGGATTTTGTGGTTTTTCAGCTTTGGTTGAAAACGATTTCTTTCCGATGGCTGCTTGGCATGGAATTTGATCGTGCGGCGATTTTGTTTTCTTTTTTCGTCTCCCTCTGTCGATCGTTTTTCACACACTTTCTGGTTAATTAAGTGATCGACGGTGATCGGGTTTGGTTTCAAACGGAGTGAGGGGCAATGATGCAGATTTTTCGATGAATGGAGAGGCCGTTTGGCTCATCTGGGCGTACGGTTTTTCGAATAGAGTGTCATCCGGTGACGGTGAGAATCACCTGAAAACTTGGCATTTGTCTCAAGTTTCCATGCAAAGGCTTTCTAGTAATTTAAGCGATCACTGGTGATTGGATATCGCTGTGAATGAGTAGAAGTTGACAAACGGACGCCCAGCAGAGACTAGAGGATTTGTACAAGATCGGGGGCATCTCTGCTTTGAGTGGTGATGCGGACGAATTGGACTTGGTCCTGTTGGCCTGAGAAAATTCAATGAGGGACGGCTCACATGGGGTAGAAGCCAAGTCACATCACAAGGAGAAAGGATGCTTAAGACTTCAAGGCCGTAAGGAGCGTGTGTAGAGTTCACAGTCCATGCTAGATGATTTTTCGAATTCGAGCGACAAGGAACGTCTGACACGAGGGACGTCTGAGACAAGGGACGTCTGAGACAAGGGCCGTCTGAGACAAGGGCCGTCTGAGACAAGGGACGTCTGAGACAAGAAACGTCTGAGACAAGGGACGTCTGAGACAAGGGACGTCTGCGACAAGAAACATCTGAGACAAGGGACGTCTGAGACAAGAAAAATCTGAGACAAGGGACGTCTGAGACAAGAAACTTCTGAGACAAGGGACGTCTGAGACAAGGGACGTCTGAAACGGCCAACACAAGTGGAGAAGGATCTCAACTTGCCCGGTTAACACATCTGGGGACAACTGGCGGAAAGGTTATGCATGCTAAAGTCCAGTGCCCACATCGGACTGAAGCTCTAATGCAAGAAGAAACAGAAGGGTCTCTCGCTAGCAGAAAGTAGACAAAGTTCGCATTTAACTTTGGACTCCATCTTCAGCGTGCACAGCCTTTACCTGGTCAGCTTCGTACAGCTGCCTAACTGACTTTCAATTGCGCAAAACCAAAGTACGCGGCCAATACCAACACGAGGAAAATTAAGGCGTTGACGTCTGGTACTCATTTCCTTGTCTTCGAATCACTAAAAGAGAAAAAGTCAGTAGGAATCGACGGGATCTCGAACATTGTGCTAAGACATCTCCCCCTAGATGTGGTTAATATGTACCATACACTATCCTGGTTAACAATACTCTGAATAATGCACATTATCCGGAGCGTTGCAAAACTGCGATTGTGCAAGCCACATCCAAGCGAGGTAAAGATTCTTCGAATCCGTGCAACCTCCGGTCAATTAGTCTCCTTCCGAACATCAGCAAGGTATTTTAGAAGGTGATAAACAGAGCTCTGATCAACTGGACAAAGGACAAACATATAATTCCGGATAACCAATTCGGTTTCAAAGCGGTGCATGACACTGTTCATGCCGCGTCGAAACTGGTGTCGGATATCCAATGGAGCAAGAGCCAGAAACAATGTACGGGTGTCTGCCTGATTGACTTGGAGAAGGCCTTCGACAACGTATGGTTAGAAGGACTTTTTTCAAAGCTCAATGGGCTAGGCATTAGTAAACCACTACTGTACCTACTGTGCATCATGCTTACCAGTAAGAGGTTCGTCGTGAAGAATGGCAACGTGACCTCTTCAGGTCTATTTGAAGTAAAAAATGGTCTCCAACAATGTGCCGTCAATTCGCCGTTCCTTTTCAACATTTTCTTGAGCGATTTGATAAGTTCTCTTCCTCACGTAATTGCGTACGTCGACGACTTGATCGTGTACAGATCAAGCAAAAAGATCGTGGACATCACTACTCTCGCGCAGAGTGACTTCGACTCATACATAAGAAGTTGCGATGATTGGAAGTTAAATATCAACTTTCAGAAGTCGGAAACCATGCTGTTCTGGACTCCGTTGTATAAGGCTTCGGCGGATACCAAAAAGAATTGGCGAAAGTTCTCAATTGTTGGGCAACACGGACAATCACTGGCGCAAAGGACTGTAGTTAGATACCTGGGGATGTGGCTAGACCAATATCTATATTTTAACAAACATGTAGATGTTCCTCTCGTCCGAGCCCAAGGCGCATTCGCCCTTACAAAGAGACCGTTTTACAACAGCGAGGGTGAAGGTAATCTGCTACATGGCCGTCATCCGGCCAAGGCTCACCTATGGTTGTCCCGTGTGGTTCAACGTGAGTGCAAGCTTGATGGAAACGATTCGGTTGCTTGAGAGGGCTTGTCTTAGGGCTTGCCTTCTTCTTTACAGGACACCAGAGTCCCAGAACAAAAAGTTCTATTCCAATGAGGTCCTATAACAGTCCTATAACAACAGGGCGGACCTGATACAAGTGGACAACTTCCTGTTAAAATTAACTCGATCAGTAACTTGATCTCTGGGGCCTACTACCCCAATTTACAATACCACGAAAGGGTACGCGACAGTGGCTTCGTTCCCCCAGAAGCTTTTCTACATTTCGATAAGCACGGTCTGATACAAGACGTAAATGCGGTGCCGCCCCTCTTCCACATCGCCCGATCAACTGTGGATGGGCGACTCAACCACGACCGTTCCGTCGCACAACGAGCTGAGGAAGGTCTAATCCGTTTCAGTACGGCGGTATCAAGGCGGGATATTCGGGATGTTGCAATGCAGCATCGAAAATTCTGGTGGCTGGGTAGCGAGAGAACTCCATCGTCGAACCCTTTAAAACCCGGGTAGAAAGGGTAGTGCAAATCCCCTTATGGGATGCAGTTGGTCTCTGTTTTGCAACGGATTATATGGGTATCCATCAGCTGCAACCTATGGCCTTAGTTAGTTTTTAAGGTAGTATTGTTCTATTTATTCGTCCAACTAGTTTTAAACATTTTTGTTTAGTATAAAAGTTTGAATAAAAATGAATTGAAAAAAAAACAAAACCGATCACCGATCACCGATCACCGATCACCGATCATTACGCACGATGCAAGTACATTTTTTTCCAACGC
Organism: Eristalinus aeneus; assembly: GCA_955652365.1. NCBI lineage: Eukaryota > Metazoa > Arthropoda > Insecta > Diptera > Syrphidae > Eristalinus > Eristalinus aeneus. Next base: position 95,007,590 of record OY019131.1, read on the forward strand.
GGCGCCACAGTCCATTGCATCTCAATTAAGCCGAATCCGAAAAGATCCACAAATATTTGCTCACTTGTCTCGGCCGAGCAGCCAACAAGTGCACCGCAGACTCTTTGAATCTCCGTCTCGTCGGCGGCACAAGTGGCTATGCCCTCATTAAATCGAAATTAAGAGATCTCTCTCCCGCGTCGGCCGTTGGCAAATATTGTAAACTTCGTATCTCCCATCCAGACCGGAGATAGCAGCGGCATTTCAAAAAACCGAACAGTCGTAAAAGAAAAATCCACACACGCACCCAGGATCACACAGGATTCAAATAGGACACGGGCACCCGTCTACCTACGATTTTATGACTCTATCTCCTCGCCGGTGCCCGCATTCGGTGGATTTCAATTGAAGTCGACGACGACGACGACGACGATGAGGCTATCTCGTCTCAAGTCGACGCACTCGTTGCTCCGTGCATTGCTCGGTAGCTGTGGGAGAGAGGCCGTGGTATTTGGATGAGTACCTTACACCTTGATCGGAGCGCAAATGTGTACCTTTATCAGCTCCTGGGAGTCGTAAAAAGTGAAAAACGAAGACCCCGAGAAAAAAACACACAAGAAAACCCTTCTCTGCCTGTTTTCTGTTTTTTGTTTTTTTTTTTTGGTTTTTCGCGGAACCCTGCCACGACGTGGGATGTAAGGTCACCGTCATCGCACCGCACCGGTAGCATCATTCATTTATTCACACGCACACACGCCGTCAAGTAATGTCCACCGAGAGACCAATAAAACGAGACACAATATCCTGCAGCTCGGTTCTTCATCTCGCACTTCTTTACGAGATGAAATGTCAGCCGGATCCGTGAGACCCAGCTCTTATCTCGGCCTCCTCGGGGATGAGATGAAGGGGTGGGGGGAGACTCTTATGTTTTAAATGCTCCCAAAATGCGCGTATCTAATATCTCTCTCATATTTATTTCGTGAAGACGACAACGAAAACGACAACGACAACGACGTCGACGACGGTACTCGCGGGTCCTTGAGGGTCATACATGAATTAGGTGGAACGTTTTATTGCCGACCCTGGATGGCTGTTTTATGGGAGCGCGGGCAATTGATCCTTGATCCCGGGAAGGAGGATGTGGTGGCTTCTGCTCTTTCATTCTTCTCCTGTCGTTTGCGTGCATCTGTGCGGACAAATTAGCTTGAAGTCGATTGAAGTCATTTGAATGCGTGTGTGTCTGCGGCGCGGGATGGGATGCCAATAAATCAATCGGAAGCAGTGGCGATGGAGTTCTGGGAAGTGGCATCGGCTCGCGGAACATATGCGAGGCAGGAAGGACATACGTGGTGAATGTGGGCTAGGCGCCGGTTATTTCCGTTTGGCGCAGCCTGTGGAAACTGAGTTTGATGTTGCAGGACACAATGTGCGCCAAATGTGAGTAACTGGTGCTCGGTGTCAGTTCGATGAATGCAACGAAGAGGGCGACATGTCCAGAAGGAGGCTAGGACTTCGGGGAAAATGATCCATTTTCACAAAGCCCATGATGTACATTGTGAAGCAGTTTATAGACGAACGCTTTTGTAGCGCGTTGCTTGTTCGAGATCTCCTTTCCAAAGGGAACTCGTTCTGGTCCACTTTGATAGCCAGAATTATATTTTTGGCAATCCGGCTTTTTGGAGCTGACTGCTGGACACTGGGCTTGCCGTGCTGATACTCGGGGCTAGTAGCAGGCTGTGTATGTAGCCCGGAAGCCAGATATCCGTCGCGTCGGCGGTATAGAGTGCATGAGTGGCCTTTATATTCGAGCCCTCTGGTTGGAGGAAGAGAGGAAAGCCAAACTGCAATGGAAACCAATTCGTCGAGTATGGAAGACAGCTTGGTTTTGATGGTCGGAAGCAGTACGCTTAGGGCCGTCAAGGATGGTTCGTCGGCCAGGTTTTGTTCGACAGTAAGTACGACAACTGTCAACTGAAACTGCAGCCCATACAGCAATGAAACTTAGAACGAGGACAAACTACTCTTTGCTTAATGAATGTCTTAAGTACGAATTTTGGGAACCGGTCTACTCGGAAGAAAATCCTTCGGTTGTTTATGACATTTTTCTAATGATTTTAAAAAAGTACATAAATAACTGAACTTTTCAGTCTCTTTCTTGTTTTGGAAAAAGAAAATAATAATTGTTGGCGCGACAGTCCACAGGGGAACCAGGGCCTAGCTTGCTCATCAACTACTCGTGTTGTGCACGCTACTGTTCTCTCACGAGTAGAAGGGACCAACAGTTTTATGCCGACTCCGAACGGCGAGATTTGAAAAGCTTTCTTAGACAGTTATTACTCTTTGAGTGTTGTCAGCAGATCGAAAGAGGTGGTGCCGTGAAAAATTCGAAAAATTGGTGTTGAGCTGGGAGTGAACCTAGACCCTTCGGCGTGTGAGCGTCGTACTCTACCCACTACGCCATGGCGACCACTCGATCAATGCATGTTTCAAATTGATTATTTGTTGTCGGTAGCGTTCACTTTTAACGGTTTCACCAGGTTTTAAGAGCTCGTGGTACAGCACACCTTTCTGGTCCCACCAAACACACAGCGTTGTCTTCTTGCCGAATCGATCTGGTTTTGCAGTCGATGTCGATGGTTGTCCCAGATTAACCCATCATTTTTCCCGTTTAGGATTCTCAGAATAAATCAAGTTTTCATCACCAGTAATTCTATTCATTCCTTCGCTGATGACAGTACCCTCAGCTTTTCATATTTGTTCCTTGGCTCACGTCCCTCCACTTCGGCCATAGACTCGGAACGGCAGCGTATGTTAATCACATTAAATTCCCACCTTGACAGCATAATCGATTGGGGAAATAAGAATAGAGTGGAATTTAATGCTTCCAAACCCAGTGCTGTCTACTGTCATTAAAGCGATCACAAAATTATCAGCCGTTATCCATGAACGGGACTTGCGTTGTTGAAACCGAAAGACTTTCCATCCTCGGTATGTGTATCAACCCAACAATTAGTTGGAACGATCACATATTTGAGGTCGCCAAAAATGCTGCGAAATGTCTCGGCTTCCTTAAATGATGCAAGAAGTACTTTGCCCTCTCTGATCTGGCTACAATATACAAGAACTATATACGCCCAAAACTTGAGTATAACGCTCCTATTTGGTCAGGTGCTTCTGAGACCTCCCTGCACCTGCTGGATAGAATTTAAAAGCGAGCGATAAAACTTATGGGTGACAGTGATATTGCGAAGTCGATTGACTCGTTAGAACACCGACGTAATGTCGCGTCGTTGTCACTCTTTTATCGCTATTTTAACAAGAAATGCTCAGATGAGTTAGTCGGTTGCATTCCTCCCCTTCAAGAATTCACCCGCAATACACGCCTCGCTAGGAATGCCCCCCAATTCACCCTCAAGCCCTCTTTCGGACGTACAGTCAAATTCAGAGACTCGTTCTTTAGCCGCACTACACGAATCCGGAATGCTCTTCCCAGCTCGATTTTTCCTCCTCATTACAATCCACAGGCATTTAAAACCAATGTGCATCGGTACCTCAAACGCAGAATCACTCTTGCCAACCGCTGTTTCTTTGGGCTCAAGAGGCAATTGAGTAATAAAGCCCTCTCTCGAAGCACTAAACTAGCTTTATATAACAGCTTGATCATCCCCGTTTTACTATATGGCGCAGAATCTTGGACGTTAGCAAAGGCGGATGAGGAAGCCCTTAGTCTTTTCGAGAGAAAAGTTTTGCGTGCGATTTTTGGTCCTGTTTGCGTTGATGGCATCTGGAGGAGAAGATTTAATGACAAACTCTATAGGCTGTACAGCGACATGCGCCTGGTTAAGCGTCTACGGATACAACGCTTAAGATGACTAGGCCATTTAGAGCGTATGGACACCACTGCTCCGGCCCGAAAAGTCTTTGAATCCGACCATTGGGACAACGCAACAGAGGACGGCCTAGACTGAAGTGGCGCACACAAGTGGAGAAGAACCTCAACCAAATTGATGGCGCAACTGGAGACAGCTGGCGAAAGATCGTGCTGGCTGGAGAGGCATGTTGGTTGAGGCCCAGGTCCACCCCGGACTGTAGCGCCACAAGAAGAAGAAGAAGAAGCATCGGTACCTCCTCTTCCTTTCTTCCTCTATACCTTCGAACCGTGCTGTGACTTGATCCGGTCACTTAAGGATACTCGCAACCCCTTTTGCACACGTCAATTATAAAAAAAAGCAATCCGATGCAAAACCGATTTTCTTTCGTGTCTTTGAAGCAGAATTTCACAAGTGTTTTTTCGGTTTTCCATCTGTCTTTCTTTCAATTCATGTGGCACCCATTTTCCGAACTTTTGGATCTTTCCCATAGCTTTTAAACGGTCAGAAATTGTTTGTTGTGCAACATTTAACATTGCTGTCATTTGCTTTTGACTCAAAGTGTCGTCTCCATCCAATATCGTTTGCAATTCGTCGTCTTGAAACTTTTTTGGTGGTCTTCCACGTTCTTCATTTCTCACATCAAAATCATTATTTCTGAACGGATGAAACCATCTCTTGCATGTTGCTTCTGATAGGGCATGATCACCATATGCCTCGACAAGCATTCGATGCGACTCTGCAGCACTCTTCTTCAAATGAAAACAAACAATTAATGCTTTCCGCAAATCATCACTTTCTGCTACAAAATTCGACATTTTTAACACGATGAAGAAATATGATGTTGTCTGTTCAATGACTTGATGTACTCAATTCTTTAAACAATTTATAACATAAACTGACTGAATTTTCAGAAGTAAAGCTTCTAGAAACTATATCTCTGAGCACGCTAGAGCACAACTATTGTTATTTATACACTGTTATACTATGCAAGAAATAACATATCCATCTCCCTCTCTCTATGACTTTATGTATGCTAAATATTTTTCACATATGTCAGAGCAAACAAAAAAAAAATAAGGGCTCGTTTGCAACAAATGTTCCCTATCGAGACATTTGTACCTTGACGCTCACTTCATACCGCTATACCCTATGCTCCAAATTGTACGAGAGTTTCAACCTTTCTAAACCCTCTATGGCGCTGTTTATTAATATGTCACAATTGGGTCACAATTTGCTTTTGGATAAAATGTATAATTCTGGATTTCGTGGACTGAACTAGGATACGGTCGCTCTAGTATTATGAGACGGTCCACCTTTCTCTACGAGTAAATCACTGAGAGCGCTCCATGTCATGGATTTACCGGCAGAAAGTTGGGATGCTCCCACATTACCAAATGTTATAACAAGCTGCCAGCTCCAACTCAGCGCGAATGGTGCCTCAAGTGTGGTGCAGATCGAATTTCGCGCTTGGTTGACCTTCTTACAATTTTTGGGAAAACGGTCCCATAGTCTCGCCAATGAGCTGGTAAAAGTTTTTTTTTCTATCGCGCAGTCAACAGAAAGCTCCGTTTGCTTTAAAAGCATATACAATATCGATGGAGGAGAAAAGTCTTCGATTCAGAGCCATTGGGACAATGCAACAGAGGACGGCCTAGGCTACGGTGGCGCACACATGGGAACAAGGACCTCCACCCACTTTGAGTGCAGAACTGGAGGCAGCTGGTGAAAGATCGTGCTGGCTGGAGAGGCATGTTGCTTGAAGCCCAGGTCCAAGCCGGACTGTAGCCCCACAAGAAGAAGAAGGAGAATATCAACGGAGGACGAAAATCGTGTTCATTGGAATGGTTCCCACCGAATTCCAAGAAGCCAGACGCTATTGCCAATGTCACCAGAGAAGCGATTCGACACATTGTCGGCTGTGTTTCAACAGCTTGAAAATAGGACACTTCGCTTGTGTGCGCTATTTAAATTTAACCATTCCTTAACCCGGTTTTAAAGAATTTAAGGGACGAAGAAGTGCTGTCCCAGGCTTAGCTCGGCTGGTACCTAATTAATTGCAGGGAGGAAGATATATTATGGAGTTGGTACCTCGTCTTGCAACTTCCTTGAAAGTCGCTATGCCTCGATACCGATGCGAGCTTAATGTTGTAGTAACAGGCCATCGCTTTAAGAAACAGACGGCTCTTAGAGACCTCTGCAAGGGATTTGATTGCAGCCTACCTGTCGAATACAGAACTGTTCCTCAGTTATGACAGTGCCCCTGTGGCTGCTCCAATCTCTGCTCTAGAAAGTGCCTCTCATGTGACCTCTCATTTCCTGCCAGCATATCCTTCAAAAAGTGTCTCCAGATCCTTCCCATAGTTTCATCAGATCGCGAACGCAGCTGCCATAGGTCCTGCTCCTAGATTCTCCACATTGTGCCCCGAGATTCCCCAGATCGAGGCCCCAGATCACGTCCCCACATCACACCTTCAAAACCCGTCCCCAGATAGAGCCTCCAGATAGCACCCTCAGATAGCGCCCCCAGATAGCGCCCCCAGATAGCGCCCCCAGTTAGCGCCCCCAGATAGCTCTCCCAGATAGCGCCCTTAGATAGCGCCGCCAGATATCGTTCTCCCGATCGCGCCCCAGATTGCGTCTCCAGATAGCGCCTCCAGATAGCGCCCCCAAATAGCGCTCCCAGATAGCGCCCCCAGATAGCACCCCCCAAATAGCACCTTCAGATCCCGTCCCAACACCGCGTTCCCAGATAGTGCCCCCCGATCGCATCCCCAGATAGCTCCCCCAGATAGCGTCCCACCGATCGCGCCCCCAGATAGCACCCCCAAATAGCACCTTCAGTCCCTTCCCAAGACCGCGTTGCCAGATCGCGCCCCAGATAGTGCCCTCAAATCCTTCAGATCCCGCTTCAAATCGCGATCCATTTACTAGCTATTAGCGCGTCTCCAGCGACGTCGGAGCAGGTGGTCCGATCTTTCCGGCAGATTCGGCAGAGTTAGAAGACCGCTGATGAGCTGTCTGTTGCTGCACAACCTCTAAGATTTGCAGGAAGTCGCTTGAATTCACAAATTTGGTTAAGCAGAGGCTGCAACGGCTCCACTATGCTGTCAGGTGGTTGAAAAGAGGCAAACCCACTGAATGTAACCCTTTCCCATTTTCCAAAAGTAAAGTATGACACGAGACTAGACTCGTTGGCTGTCCAAGCACCAAACTGCATTCAAGCTTGGGGAACAATTATTCGACTAGGGTAGAAATCCAACAACTTTATCGCTCTATGGCTCACAGTTCCCGGTGTGCATTGAGAAAGTCTTCATAGTTGTCTGGTTTAGTCAGAGGATCAGTCACAACTTCCCGATTTAACCACATGCTCCGTGACACTCCCAGAAGGAGGGGTACCAGGTGGTCAGGTTGATACAGAGTTTCAGAGGCCACTGATCTCTCGAGGCAGGAGCATATAGCCCCTGCTGCCAGTCAAGCCTCCACAACGCCCGGTTCTTGTAGCAAGCATCGCCAAAAAAAATCCAGCGGTGAAATCTTTGATGCTTAATGCAGTGCTACGGGTCCAGTCGAATCACCTGGAGTCCACAGGGCAGTGCAAATGCGAGTATCTGACATGACCAACAGAGTTGTGAGCCGCTGGCTCTCAAAGAAGCCCAAAGCCACCAACACCTTGGAGCCACTCAGAAGTTCCCCAGGTGCAGATGCGACGACTTACTTCCAACTTTTAAGAGTCCTCGCAAATCTCAGAAGACCACTAAATCCAGACGTCTCCCCGGAGCACCATCCACAAGTAGCCGTCTCCGCTAGAAAACCAAACAAGACATCAAATCGCATGCACCTTGCAGCCAGCACTCATCTGCATTTGTTTTGAAGTGTTCCGGACTTTCCGGTTTGTAAACACAGCCACTCGCCTAAACAAGCAAACATCCTTCGGCTGACCAGATGACTGCAGTGGCCCATCCATATTACACGCACTCTCAATTCCGGTGTCGAATATCTGCCCAATTTCCCCGCCAGCGGCATCTTCAAACACACACACAAGCGCGCGTACGCATACTGCGCCCTCTCCAAAGTCCTTCAACCCGGAACTGCAATTAAAACGACGAAAAAACAACCGAAAACCGACCAAACCCACGCAGAAGTCCTCTAAGCATATGCGCATGGGCGTTCCAGTGCGACATCAAAAGTGCACTTCCGACACGGACACTTAAGAACTGCAATCCCCTCGTGGGAGTGCATATGCATTCGAAAATGCGCTCTCAAGTGCTTAAAGGTGTCCGTAATTTGCCGGCAAAGTTGTCGTTCTTTCGAATCGGCGAGCGGCAGCGGCGGCGGCAGCAGAACAAACGTCCCTCCACTCCGTCAATGGAAATCAAGCGCATCGACCAAATTAATTGCTCACTGATTTACGAGAGCGACTCTCGGTCGGAGAGAGTGCCAGGGAAGTCTGGATTTTGAATTGGGCGCGATGCATTGAGCGCGATGGAGCGTGGTGCATCTTAAGTGGACGTGTGTTTGGAAATGGGTTTTTTGACATGTGTACTTGGATAATTGAGCCGTGGCGGGCGGTTGAGAGCCAGAGACCACCTCGACTGTGCGTGAAGTGGAGATATGGATGCATGGGCTTGGGTTGAGGCGGCGGAAGTCAGCTCGAGAGGTTGTTCTGAGTGGACGGCGGGAAGGGATGGCTGACAGGTGAAGAGGAAGGAGCTTGAAGACTTTCCAGAAAATGAAGCTTGGTGTGCTCAGAAGGAGGAGTTTCCAACACAACAGGGGACAGGGAAGGCTGTCGCTTGGGCGGTGATTCACGTACGTCGACCAGGACAGAGTTAGCGGCCCAGACCCTTCATGTTTCTGACTAAGTTCCAACTGAGAACAGCTTGAAATTGGGCTTAAGGCAGCAGCTATCGCATTGCTTAAGTTTCACTTGAAATACCTCGAAAACGACAAGTCCAAGGATAAAAGTGTATATGAACAACTTTGAAGAACATTCTATAACCTGTATGATGAAATCATGAAATTCTTGACAAAACCGTTATTCCAACTAAAATCAGCCTGGAAGTGGGGATATGCAGGTAAGTAGCCGATAGTTAAAGTTTGACTTGTAATACCTCGAAAACGACAACTCCAAGGACCAAAATGACCACGAAAGGCTTGAAAGACAATTCAATTAACTGTGTGAAGAAGTTATGAAATCTCTAAAAGAACCGTTATTTCATCTAAAAAGAGCATGAAAGTGGATTTAAGCCAATAAGTACCCGATAAAATAAGTTTCACTTAAAATATCTCGAATAGGACAACTCCAAGGATCAACATGATTATGAATGAATTTCAAGGCGATTTAAAAGTCTGTATAATGAAATTATGAAATCTTTGAAAGAACCGTTATTTCAACTGAAAACAGCATGGAAGTGGGTTTAAGCCGGTAAGTACCCTATACATCAAGTTTCACTTAAAATATCTCGAAAACGACAACTCCAAGGATCAAAATGATTATATATGAATTTCAAGGCGATTTAAGCATCTGTATGATAAAACTATGAAATCTTTGAAAGAACCGTTATTTCAACTGAAAACAGCATGGAAGTGGATTTAAGCCAGTAAATACCCGATAACTTATGTTTCACTTGAAATATTTCAGAAATTACAACTTCAAGGATCAACATGTCTATAAAAGAATTTGAGGACAATTCAAATGCCTGTTTGCTAAAATTTTAAAATCTTTAAATTAACCGTTATTTTTGGCAGTTTCGTTATCGATATAGAAGAAGTCACATCCTATACTTTCAGCACAACTCATTTATTATTATCCTTTAAACAGGATGTCCTGCTGGGTATCCTTTAAATCAGTTTTTGAGTGCATCATATGCTTACTAAATCCTTCAAGTTTCATTCAAATCCATCCAACAGTTTCTGAGATATATGCGATTTCCTAAGCCACTGTCACAAAAATAAAAGTCAATTTTCACATGAGCGCATAAAGTCGGTGCAAAATCAAATGTATTTGTCGCATAATTTCTCTTCGTGTGTTGAGTTGTAATTCATTTTGAGGTGTCTTTTGGCTTCAGGAGCTCATGTTTCGAAAACCGTAAACTTGACGTTAAAAGTATGTAGGACGGAATTTCGAAGGATACTTGTAACTTCAAAATGAACTAATCCCTGAAGCCATTTACAGTTATTTAGTGTAAGTTTTTGAGAGAAAATGGCGTGGGGAAGGAAAAGTTAAACACTTTTGCATGAATATGATGGGAATTAGGAGTGTAAGCAACTATTTGTTGTCCTGGTTTAATTGTCGGTTTATGAAGACTAAGTGTGCTGATTTTGAACAGTGTTCGTGCAGGAGCTTAGGAGATTTCATGTCCTTTGCGCGGGGTGATATTATGATTCATGCATTTTTGTACATTTCCATTTGCACTTCTTTAAATTATTTTTCCTGATCTAGGATACACTTAATGTGTTGTCTGAGACTGATCTGAAACTCGATTTCGTTCAGTTTCGATTGTAAAATAAAACGCTAGACCTTTCAAAAAACTTCCGCAAGCTACCTGTCGCAGACTCACTTTCTCTCAATTTTTCCTCTCTACCCGCCACTTCACAGCCTTCTAGCCTCTCATCTTCGTAGACGAAAAAAAAGTCACCTCCCTCTGCCTAATGCAAATTAAACGCTCCTGCACACTTGACATTTTCTACTTCACACGAACTTCCGCACTGCTCCTAACCCATTTATGACTCTGCGCCCTACCCCTCCACCAACCTGCTCAGACACAGCCCTCCTGTGACCGATTGGACGGGACCCACTGGCACGCATCCTGTGTGAGTTCATAAAATTCCCACAATTTCACATATCACTGAGTCTCAACGAGTCTCAACGAGTCCGAGCGGGGATGCAGATCATGGTCATCGTCATTACCAGGAGCCCTAACAAGACCCCACCGCACCATCGTCGTGTTGCAGCTTCAGGCGGCCAGCCGGCAAGCAAGCCGATGTCAGTACAGCAGTCAGCTCTGCCGCAGCTCGGTTCACCGGCAACAGCGATGGAACCATTTTTGGCCAACATTATGTGACCAAAGCCGGCGGCGGAGCTCCTGAAGATGAAGCCGCATGCTCCGCTGCAGAGCGCACACAACCCCAAATCAGTGTAATAGACTGCAACTGGATACCTCGGTCGGTTAGCTGCCCATTTGGGTGGAATGAACGACAGATCGCTTAGAGTTCATGTTTTTTCTTTCTGTTGTTGGTTCCCTTTTTTGCATGCTTCTTGTCGCTGTTCGGTTTGTCGTCTGCTTGTGGTCACTGCAGGGCAGCACACATTCGGTGGGGGGAGCCAGGAATCTTTCTTCGATTTCCCATGGGAGCTCGCTCTCGTGGTATGATTTGCATGTGCATCGCAAGTTGCCACTGGGTAGACGGCATCGGCACCCACCAGCAATTACCGCTGGATGAGGGACTTCCTTGGAAGCGCTCAAATGGCCCGGCTCCCGCACAGGTGTATGGCCAAATGACGTGTTAACAGCCATTAACAGGTCGGGGTTCTCGCAGGGCTTTTATGGCCTCCTTACAGGGATTACGTTTAAAGCTGAAATAACTTTTGCAGTTCGAGGGAATTTTTGTTCGGGCGCGCTGCTGTTCACAGTCGACTCCTTGCGTGTTAACTAAGTACCGCTCTCATGGATGGTCCCGTAGCTATTTGACTTCCTGGGCTAATGCTAGGTCTGGGGTGGGCATTTGGCTATTTAATGCCACCGAGGCCGATGTTGCAGTGAGATGGGGCTGGGTTTGGCTCGGAGGCGCGCTTTCCCGGAAGGCGCTGTGTCGTGTATGATTGAAATTTGATTGGAGTCAGCGGCAGGAGTACTCCCCGTGGGAGTGGAATTTAGATCGCGGAGATTGGACGTGGAATGGCAGGCGTTCATTTCAGAAAGTCACATCATTAGCATCTGCATGAGTGGCAGACTATGTGCCCGCTTAAGCCTCGGTCCTAAGCTGAGTCGTTAATTCTCAGTCTTTCCATTTTCAGGGGGACTTCTTACCTCGGTTTACGTTCCAGCCTCAGTCTCATCTGAAGTCACAGTCTGGTCGTCTAAGTTACAGTCTACATGACTTTCGCAGTCTCAGACCCACATTTAGCTCAAATTTCTGCTGAAGTCGACGAATTACCCCGAGCCGGGTTAAATTACTCTAAGTCTGAGTTTCAGCCTATGCGTCAGTTACAGATCGAAGCCTAATATCTGTTGAAATTTAATCTGGCCCACAGTCGCAAGCTCAAATCTGGTCAAGATTTCACACTAAGCCACAGTCTCGACTCGATTGCGGTAAAGGGCTTTCTCATAATCGACCAAAAGTCCCAGTCAGATACCTAAGTCCAGATTTGTTGTCTCAAATCCCAATCCTACGACACAACCTCAGCTCAAGTCGTCCTTTCCTTCAAGGTCCAAGCTCATCCCAAGTATAAGTTCAGACCTGAGCCGCGGTGGGCTTCTAAGTTTCATTCAGAGTCAAGGCTCAAGTTGTTCCCTTCATCAAGGCCCAAGCTCATCACAAGTCTAAGTTGAGATCTGAGCCTCGGTGGGGTTCTGAGTTCCATTCGGAGTCAAACCTTGAGCAACGGCGTAAGCTCTGACTCACTTCGTAACCTCAGCTTTCGACTCAGTCTCAGTCCAGGAAGAAGTGTGAGTTACAGTCGGGGTTCAACTTAAAATCTCAACTCGAGTTTCAACCTGAGATCGATCCAAATTGAAAGCTTGGCACAATTTTGGGTTTTTGAATAAAGCCTCAATCAACTGGACTTTGTCTAGGATCTTCTAGGTGTAGCTTAGGCTATGTACTGGCGTGAACTCCGTATTAAGCTCTCATTCGCCGTCCAAGCAGTTGAACCAGATTCAGTCTCAAGCCGCAATCGGAGCTCTGATCTAATCAAATCTGAGTTTAAGAGTTGATTACTGTTCACATTCAAAGCTCGCCAGGCATAAAAGTTTAAGTCACTTGCTCAACCCCGGCTAAGGCCCTAGTTGTAGCTCACGACTAGGAGTCGATTAAAGAACGAATTCAAGCCTCGCTCGGTTAACAAGTTAAAGTCACATCTACAATCTCGGCTTAGGCCCTAGTTGTAAGTTGTAGCTCTCGACCTAGTTGTAGCTCACTACTAGGAGTCGATTAAAGAACGCATTCAAGGCTCGTTCGGTTAACAAGTTTAAGCCACATCTTCAATCTCGGCTTAGGCCCTAGTTGTAGCTCACGACTAGGAGTCGATTAAAGAACGAATTCAAGTCTCGCTCGGTTAACAAGTTAAAGTCACATCTACAATCTCGGCTTAGGCCCTAGTTGTAAGTTGTAGCTCTCGACCTAGTTGTAGCTCACTACTAGGAGTCGATTAAAGAACGCATTCAAGGCTCGTTCGGTTAACAAGCCTAAGCCACATCTTCAATCTCGGCTTAGGCCCTAGTTGTAGCTCACGACTAGGAGTCGATTAAAGAACGCATTCAAGGCTCGCTCGGTTAACAAGTCTAAGACATCTTCTTTCTCGCTCTCGGCTCTAGTTGTAGCTCACGACTAGGAGTCCATTAAAGAACGCATTCAAGGCTCGTTCGGTTAACAAGTTTAAGCCGCATCTTCAATCTCGGCTAAGGCCCCAGTTGTAGCTCACGACTAGGAGTCGATTAAAGAACGCATTCAAGGCTCGTTTGGTTAACAAGTTTAAGCCGCATCTTCAATCTCGGCTAAGGCCCCAGTTGTAGCTCACGACTAGGAGTCGATTAAAGAACGCATTCAAGGCTCGTTCGGTTAACAAGTTTAAGCCACATCTTCAATCTCAGCTTAGGCCCTAGTTGTAGCTCATGACTAGGAGTCGATTAAAGAACGCATTCAAGGCTCGTTTGGTTAACAAGTTTAAGCCGCATCTTCAATCTCGGCTAAGGCCCCAGTTGTAGCTCACGACTAGGAGTCGATTAAAGAACGCATTCAAGGCTCGTTCGGTTAACAAGTTTAAGCCACATCTTCAATCTCGGCTTAGGCCCTAGTTGTAGCTCACGACTAGGAGTCGATTAAAGAACGCATTCAAGGCTCGTTCGGTTAACAAGTTTAAGCCACATCTTCAATCTCGGCTTAGGCCCTAGTTGTAGCTCACGACTAGGAGTCGATTAAAGAACGCATTCAAGGCTCGTTCGGTTAACAAGTTTAAGCCACATCTTCAATCTCGGCTTAGGCCCTAGTTGTAGCTCACGACTAGGAGTCGATTAAAGAACGCATTCAAGGCTCGTTCGGTTAACAAGTTTAAGCCACATCTTCAATCTCGGCTTAGGCCCTAGTTGTAGCTCACGACTAGGAGTCGATTAAAGAACGCATTCAAGGCTCGTTCGGTTAACAAGTTTAAGCCACATCTTCAATCTCGGCTTAGGCCCTAGTTGTAGCTCACGACTAGGAGTCGATTAAAGAACGCATTCAAGGCTCGTTCGGTTAACAAGTTTAAGCCACATCTTCAATCTCAGCTTAGGCCCTAGTTGTAGCTCATGACTAGGAGTCGATTAAAGAACGCATTCAAGGCTCGTTTGGTTAACAAGTTTAAGCCGCATCTTCAATCTCGGCTAAGGCCCCAGTTGTAGCTCACGACTAGGAGTCGATTAAAGAACGCATTCAAGGCTCGTTCGGTTAACAAGTTTAAGCCACATCTTCAATCTCAGCTTAGGCCCTAGTTGTAGCTCATGACTAGGAGTCGATTAAAGAACGCATTCAAGGCTCGTTTGGTTAACAAGTTTAAGCCGCATCTTCAATCTCGGCTTAGGCCCTAGTTGTAGCTCACGACTAGGAGTCGATTAAAGAACGCATTCAAGGCTCGTTCGGTTAACAAGTTTAAGCCACATCTTCAATCTCGGCTTAGGCCCTAGTTGTAGCTCACGACTAGGAGTCGATTAAAGAACGCATTCAAGGCTCGTTCGGTTAACAAGTTTAAGCCACATCTTCAATCTCGGCTTAGGCCCTAGTTGTAGCTCACGACTAGGAGTCGATTAAAGAACGCATTCAAGGCTCGTTCGGTTAACAAGTTTAAGCCACATCTTCAATCTCGGCTTAGGCCCTAGTTGTAGCTCACGACTAGGAGTCGATTAAAGAACGCATTCAAGGCTCGTTCGGTTAACAAGTTTAAGCCACATCTTCAATCTCGGCTTAGGCCCTAGTTGTAGCTCACGACTAGGAGTCGATTAAAGAACGCATTCAAGGCTCGTTCGGTTAACAAGTTTAAGCCACATCTTCAATCTCGGCTTAGGCCCTAGTTGTAGCTCACGACTAGGAGTCGATTAAAGAACGCATTCAAGGCTCGTTCGGTTAACAAGTTTAAGCCACATCTTCAATCTCGGCTTAGGCCCTAGTTGTAGCTCACGACTAGGAGTCGATTAAAGAACGCATTCAAGGCTCGTTCGGTTAACAAGTCTAAGACATCTTCTTTCTCGCTCTCGGCTCTAGTTGCAGCTCAAGACTTGTTTCAGACTAAGAACCAGTCTGATTCTAAAACTCTTTGAATCCGGTTTCGAGCTTCAGTTTAAATGACAGTCCTCATAAAGTTGAAGTCAAAGTCAGAGTTTGAGTCCCAGTCTTGGAATAATCGACAATCCCAGTCCAGACTCGGCCTTTGTGTGACTCTCGGGACTTAGTATCGATGGTGGCATTCATTCCAAGCCATGTTCCAGTTTCAGCTCGGTGCCTCCCCTCCCTCTTTCGAAGAGGCTCTCTGTTAACATCTACCACAAGAGCTCCCGATTGCATGTCTCATCCACCATTAGACGTCCGACAGCCGCTGCATGACCCCCTAACTAACGCCAAATACCAATCGCCGTGTGTGCAGATGCCTCCGAAAACGCAACGAGATCATCTGCACTTGTGGCAGCAGTTGCCGTGCTGCTGCCGCTTCTGCTGGTGATCCTCGGTCATGGTGCAACATCAAACGCAAACGATGAACTCAATTAATCGCCCGACAGAACGGAGGACTCTCACCGTGTCGTCTCTTCCTGGATCGGCACGTCGATTTGGCTACCACTGCGAAGACGGCCGACAGGCCGGCCGGGTCTATTTCGCATGCATTTTGTCACGAAAGCCGGGCATGTGGTGCATGTTGCGCCACGACACCTCACAGCTCACAGCGCTCAGATGCGTGCTACATCCTCACCCAGGTCCGGGATTGATACACATCTCCCTCCGCTGCCGGAGCGAAGAATATGACTTGCTCCCCATCGGGAGGCGCGGGACGTCAAATTGTGAGATTCCCGAGAAGCCAAAAACAGAAATCGACGCTATTGTCGCCGCAATTACACTCATGTCATGCTCCAGAAGTCAACGAACCCTTATCTCCCACCTAGGCCCGCTACCGGTGCCCACCTCTCGCCGGCAGCACTGCAAACACAGGTTCAGCAAACATTGCGAGCGCAGCTCTCCTCCCGGGGGATTGCGTGCGAGCCCACTTCATCGCGTTAATACCAAATTGAACGGTTGCACTGGGCCCCCGGGTACTTGGTGGCTGCTGGCTGCGGCAGAGCGACGGGGGCTTCCCTCGACGACGCTGTCATAGATTAAGCGATTGCAATAACGTCTACTACACCTAGCCGGAGCCTCTTGCAACCCCCCCCCCCCCCTCGCTATGGCCTGCTGGAAAGTAGGCGACGATGCCGATGACGGCGCATGGAGGGAAAGAAGTTCCGAGGAACTGTTTCAATATTTGCATAACTAAAGTGCGCACGGCTACCTAAAGCCCTTGACTGCTGCTTGCTCTAGTGGCGGTGCCGTCGGCGGCGCGGCGTGGTGTGAGTGCCTCGCATAGCCGGGGGTTCAAATGAGGTTCCGTGCGCGGTGTTGTCACTCATGTATGCAATTGGAGCTAAGGAATTAGTGTCACGCACACCGACGCAACGCGCTTGCTTTTGTTTTGGATTTTTGTTCTCGGGCCCTTCCCCCGCCCGCCGGTTCGTCTTTTCGACACTGACTGCAGCTATTTAGTGAAGGAAAGGTAAACAGATATCGAAACAGTGTTCTTGGGGCTTTGTTCGACAAACCAAACCTTAGGTGAGCCCGCGTGTGGAGGGCGGAGAAACCTTCGTTTGGGAACAAACACGAGATAGATGGCTGCTGAGGGGATGGGGTTTCCTGTTGATTTTTGGGCTCTTTTCCTCATCTGGGAGTCTGCTGATTTATGGAAGCAACTGATGATGGAATGCGGCTTAGGTTGGAGATGGTGGGCCGTGGTACATGGTGCTTAGCGTTTTATACACAAAGTGGAATGGTCTTAAATGTGCTAAGGCAGGAACGGAAGTCTCATCAACTAAGCTCCAATCTTGAAGCACAATGGACACGTTTTGTCGGTTTGTTGGTTTTAAGGGACACCCTTTTCACTTTATCTGTCTGGCCTTGCTCGGATAGAGATGTGCTTCCGCACATGTCCTCGTGACATCTAATCTGGTTACTCAAACTCTACTTTCGACTTCTGTTTTCAGTTTTGCCGGATTTCTGCAGCACCACAGGTCCTTTTTGTGCATCTAGCAGTCCACTGTCCCTTTAGGAGGAAAGACCCACATTTCTTCAATTTCTAAGTTGCAGCGAGTGAGACTCGCTGCAACTTAGAACCACTTCTAAGTGGTCGCCGTGGCGTAGTGGGTAGAGTGCGACGCTCACACGCCGAGGGGTCTAGGTTCGACTCCCAGTTCAACACCAATTTTTCTAATATTTCACGGCACCACCTCTTTCGAGCTGCTGACAACACTCAAAGAGTAATAACTGTCTAAGAAAGCTTCTCAAATTTCGCCGTTCGGAGTCGGCAAAAAACTGTAGGTCCCTTCTACTCGTGGGAGAACAGTAGCGCGCACAACACGAGTAGTTGATGAGCAAGCTAGGCCCTGGCCCCCCTTTGGACTGTAGCGCCAACAATTATTATTATTATTATTAGCGAGTGAGACGGGGATGTCAGTGATGGCGCTGACCTCAGAGCTCCTGTTCCAGCAGCAAGCGAGGATTCACATTGAAGCTAAAAGTTGGCCACTTTGGGAAGAAGGGTTGTACTCAGCTTAGGTCTCAATTTTAAGTTTTTGATCGCAGCTCAAGTTTGAATCAAATCTTGAGTGCCAGTCCCATTTGGGGCATTGCTTCATGCGTGTTCAGAAAATTCAACGCAGACATAACGTCCAAATCTAAGCTTTGGAAGCAAAAGGGTCCAAAACTTCATAGAAATTCTGACTTTCGTTCATCAGATGACTCTCGGCCATCCGAGTGGCGTCGGTTCGATCAGTGATTGACAGACTTATTACATTCCAGTGTCTGTGGGAATATAACACATAGGGGGCGCCACTAACTAAAACAAAATTATATTAAATTAATATTTTTCTTGTAAGTGGCGCCCTCTATATATCCCGGGACTTATTGAGTGTTATACAAGGCAAGCCCCTTCTGAATTTTGATGCAAAGCAAGCTGAAAAGCGAGTAAGGATTGTCTACCTTCACTTCCAAGTCTTGTCAAACTTCCAATTCTGACTTTGTTCAGGATAATGACACTCTCACAAATAGGGACGAAGGCACGTAGCGGAGAAAGTGTTTTCCTCGCCATACCCTCTGACCGTCATTGAAAGCGATCTTCTTCAACTCATTCACTCTTGTCACTCTCCGCACTTCTCCTCTTCATTGTCTTATACAGCTAGTTCCAGTTTCACAGTTCTTTCCAATTTCCAATGCGTTCGTTCACCTGCTGGACTTCTTTTTATAAGTGGACATCCCCTTAGCTCAACAAAAGGACATCCATTGACTCAATCTCTGTGAATTCCCGTTTTCTCATGCCCACCGCTATGATTCACCCTCCACACGAACTCCATCCTCGGCCGGATGTGACACAACCTCTTCCAGTGGCGCGTGAAAGTCAGTCCATATTTGCATCCGAAAACAATCGAATGCACCCGCGCGGGACGAAGAATCACCTCTCCTCGTCGGCTAGTGATCAGATTCACTCGGGAAACAGTAGCCGCAGCTGCACTGCTGCAACAATCCGCTTGGCCTCTCCCCGATTTCATCACACCACCCAGCCGGCAGCAGTAGCGTGCAAGCACTCCAGATCAGAGTCCGCTCTCTCAAGTGCTGCCACTACTCCAGTGTGTGTGTTCGCTCGTACTCCGACACCACCGCTGCCGGTGGAAACTTATGCAAATGGGAAATCCGAAACCACGCTACCTGCCGATCCTCCGTTCAATTGAATCCGTCCATGCCCACCACTTGATGCGGTGACCTCTCGGCGACTTTTGTGACGGAGGAGGACAGCTCCCGATGCAGTACCTGGCCGGCGCGGATGCCTAATTAATGCAAAACTCACTTATTCGTCATAACAGTGCGGCCCCGCCATCACACACACACCGCTTGCCTTAATTAATCCGCCGAGCAGCCGTATCCCGGTGACAGGGTGAGCCCGCAAGACGGCCGCAGTCCGCGCTCCCGCAGCAAAGAGATACACGCCACAGCCAGCCATCCCACCAGCCAGACACCAGCGCAGGCAAAAACAAAGGGAAAACAATTAAAGAGCATAATATCGTCAACGAACCATTAACTCTGCTTACTTGAATTTTTTTCTGCTGCTATTTGCGCTCTTTTCGAGTGCTGCGTCCCCCATGCCCCTGCTCGCTGGCTCGTTCTTCTTCGGCGCAGAATTAAATATGCAAGCAGCAGGGGTACACCGCTACACCGCTACACCGGGGCCGGAGTTAATCGGTGTGTCTCTCCGTCCCCTCGTTGCCGGGGGCAAGAAGTTTGGCCGAGTGTATCTGGAGTACTCGCTGGCTGCCGTGCAGCAAGTAGACCCCGGCCGACGCAGCGTATGACAATTAAAAATTCGCGGTGGTCCGAATGTGAACTTTGAATTCCGTTTTAATTACACGAACATTTAAATATGGTAAACACACGTTGAAGCGGGCATTATCTCCCGTCCGTCCGTGTGGGGTGTGTTCGCGGTGCGGTGCGTTGCGTTGCCAGGTAGCTTAAGCGGGGGGCAATGACGCATGCTGGGCGATAACGAGGTTGTTTGCAAATTATTTGTTGCCTTGTTAACTGCAAAAGGGATGATGGTGTGTGGATGGGGGAAAGGGTGGAGGGGTGGCTGCTTCTCGTGGGTGGGATTAAACTTTTGTTGTGCGCTGCAACTGCGCTGACCAGCCGAGGAAGGGTTTTTGAAGGACAATGGCAACGGAGTTGGTGGCAGCGCGAGGGCGCAACTTCATGGTCTGCTGGCTTATCCATGACTTTTGAGTTTGCACACAAGTCAATGTACGGCTGTCCGCGGCCCATATCGCCTTGTTCAGCGACATGGAATGCAAGCCAGCAACGGCGTGTCATTTTGTGCCTGGGAACATATCCGTGACAACTGGGCTTGCGGTGTGGGGAGAGAGGATTTGTGATTGTGAAAAACCGAGCAGTCTGCGGTGGACTTGGTTCTAGAATGTGTCCGTTGTCATCTCGAGAGGTGCACAATTTCCGTTCCCCATCATGGCGGCAGAGTCTGTCAGTTGGCAGCTTTTGTCTGTCCATGTGTAGAACAAGACTCATGTTACTGGAAGTTCACGATTCAATTTTTCTCTCAAAGTGTTGCTTTTAAGCAGAGCGTTCTAACGAAGGACAACCGTATACGCTCACTTTTAAGGATTGACTGAGTCCTGCGTTCTATGCATCCTGCGCAATGTGGCACTCTCTCAGACTCATCTGAAAACGAAACAAAAGCCTTAACAATCTTGTGCAGGAGCTATGGTCGTGGAGTTTTCGAATGAAGGACAACTGCTTTCTGAGCCGCATCCTGGTCTATGTGACATTCAGAACCCTCAAAGCACACTAAGCTGAAGAACGAGATTTCAACAATCAAGAACGAATACAAAAGGCTCCAAAAAGCCTGGTGCTGCTGTAGGAAGAAGGAGGAAATTAAGTGGACATGAGAACTTCACTAGACTGCGACTGATGGAGTGGCAGGCTTTACCTGTAGTAGGTTTGCCACTGTCGTTTTACAGCCTCCTCCTCCTTCAGATCATTCAGGCAAGGGTGCCGCAATTAAGCAATTAGGCTTCGATCTAATGGACTATGGACCGAGCCAAGAAACAGTCATTTCAACTTCCGCCATCGAACACCCATTTCGTTCTCTCCCAACTTGGGTAACGATTGTCTTTCTTAGTTGGAAGATCCATCCAAAGACAGACTAATTCAAAGACAAAGCTAATGTCTTGGAGCTCATTCTTTCCAGCTTCTAAAGAGATTTTCAGGCTGACGTGAATTCGGCCAACGAGCCAGGCTGAGGACCAATAGAATATCCAAGAGGGATGCGAAATTTTGGTTTCGACAGCCAGCCAGCAATCAAATCCCCTGGAGGGTAAAACCTCTATTCAAACGCCTCTTTCCAGCGAGGTCTCATATTTGATGAGATGTCCAAGGACTTCAACATTCACTGGATACGGTCGGTGGGAGGCAGTGGCGTGCTCAATCTTAAAGCCAAACCGAAGGTGCCATGCCTCCCTTACTCGTCTCCACGGCTAAACATCTTTCAGTAGGACATACACTGTGCGACCCAAACGGAGATGTCTGACCACAGTTCACATTCTGCCTCCATCGGCTCTCACAGATAATCGCCTCAAGGGAGTACAAGCCCCAGGCTTGACGTCTCTTACAGGGAATTCTGTAGGAGCCACAGGGATGCTGACGAAATTGAAGTCATTCTTTTCCTTCGACAAACAGAAACTCAGGAATATTAGTAGAAGTTCATGAGACTTTCTCGTTGGACCAGAATTTGGCCAAAAGTGGCTTATGTGCCATTGAGTACCATCCGTCCGTACCTAAGCTTAAAACATAGCCCAAGCTGTGGGGACGGGAAAAATTCTGGACTCCTTCGAACGGAGGAATCGTTCAAATTGCTTAAACAGTGTAAAGCACAGGACCCCACCGGTGGTCGCAATCTGGGTTGAGGATTACTCATTTATTCCCTATCCTGTTCTACAGCAGGAACAGGATAGGGAATGACTGGCAGGACTGACACTGAATTTGCTTTTGAACCAAAGGAAAGCCGATCGCTAAGGGTGAGTCTGTCAATTTTCCTACGGTGCATGTTGGTCGACTTTATGGTTTCCGCCTTGAATAGATCTAACACCTTCGCACCTTTAGCCGTACTGTCGTCCGGACCAAGCGTTTCTGCAATCGGGCAGGTGGCACTTGACATGATCGAAGACTGGTGTACTAGGAATGGGCTTTCAGTCAATTCTCTTATACCCGAGGTTGTTCTATTTACCGGAGGGAGGAATCTGACTAGTCTGAGCCAACTAGGGCTGTCGGTGCCACTTTGCAATGAAGCCAAATGTTTCTTTGGAAGAAAAAAAAAACATTGAGACGAACCCTTTTAAGGCGCTGTCAGTCTTCTAATAGTATAACAGGCCACCCAATAGATTCCGGGACATATAGGGGGCGCCACTAACAAACATTTCCCGTCGTGGTGTAGGAGATAGAGTGCGACACTTACACGCCTAAGGTCTAGGTTCGATTCCCGGCTGAACACCTCGAATTTTTCACGGCATCGCCTCTTTTGAGCGGCTGACAACACCCAAAGAGAAATCACTGTCTAAGAAAAAGCTTCTCAAACTTCGCTGTTCGGAGTCGGCAAAAACTTGTACGTCCCTTCTACTCGTGTGAGAACAGTAGCGCGCACAACACGAGTAGTTGATGAGCAAGCTAAGCCCATGGTCCCCCTGTGGACTGTCGCGCTATACATTTATTAAAGTGGCGGAACTTATTGTGTGAGTGATGTGCTGAGGGCGTTTCTTGCAACATCTGTAGCCTAGTAACAAAGAGATTCGTGTGCATCTACCTCAACCAACTTGAAGTGCGCAACTGGAGGCAGCTAGCGAAAGATCGTGCTGGGTGAAGAGGCAATTTGGTTAAGGCCTAGGTGTGCCCCGACTGTAGCACCACAAAAAGAAGAAGGATCTACGAAGGTCGGTTTTTATATTTCGGAATTGGGCACCCTAGTGTTGCAATCAGGCAACTGTCAGCTCTTTCGTAAAGTTTGACATTTTTGAGGTTATACGTACCCAGTACGAGGATTCGACGGGGATTAACTCGACACAATGCATCGATGAACTTAATTCAATTTTTGGCGATGAAGCTCCATCATGGACCACACAGGTCGATGGTATGGTTAGTTCAACCGAGGTCGTAGTTCACTCCAAGACGAATTTCGTGAAGGTCGGTCGGTCGGTCGGTCAGTTGTTGTTCTGGAAACCATTGGTGCTGTGCTCCAACTCATATTGCAAGATCGTCATGTGACCTATCGTAAGATTGAGACAACCTTAAGCATTAGTGGGACCAGCATACATACATTCAATATTGCATAAACATTTGACCGTCAAAAAAATTTGTTCGCGTTGGTCCCGCATAATTTGTCAATCGCTCAAAAAAAGGCTCGTGTCGGGTGGTCAAAAGAAATGCTCCAAAAATACGATCGCGGGGCTTCGAACAACGTCTATGACATCGTGACAGGTGGTGAATCTTGGATCTACGCGTGTGAGCCCGAAAGTAAACAGCAGTCGACTGTATGGGTGTTTCAAATTGAGCCAAATTCAACAAAAGTTGCTCGCGTACGAAGTACTTCCAAGCAAATGGTCGTCGGTTTTTCGAAAAAACTGGACATGTCGCAACCGTACCTCTAAGACAACACAGAACAGTCAATTCCGAGTGGTACACAACCATTCTGAGTACCAGAACCAGTGGTACACAACCATTTTGTTTGCCAGTTGTCTTCCAAGAAATCAGGAAAACCAACCGCCGAAGACGGATCACTCTTCACCACGACAATGCGAGCTCTCACACATCGGCTCACACAACTGCATTTTTGAGCACTCAAAACATCGATTTGATGAGTCATCCACCGTATAGTCCTGACTTGGCACCGAATGACTTCTTTTTATTCCAGTACGTCAAAAATAAAATGAGAGGTCAACGTTTTTCGGCACCTGAAGAAGCGGTAGATGCGTTCAGAATGCATGTTTTGGAGACACCTCAATCAGAGTGGCAAAAGTGCCTCGAAAATTGGTTCAAACGCATTCAAAAGTGTACAGATCTTAATGGGGAATATTTTGAAAAACAAAAAACCTATTTTCAATGATTAATATTTGTTTTTGTTCTCTAATCCCGAAATATAAAAGGCAACCCTCGTACACGGCTCCTCTTCTCTCACATCAGTCGTTTGATGGAAGAAGCTTCTGCGGAAATGCGTGACTGCTGCTTTCAGAGAACCGTCTGTCTCGGCTGCACAGGGGCTTTGCCAGGCACGCCTGGCTCTACCTTTGATGCACTGCTCAATCTCCCTTCCCTTGAGATTCACATCATGGGATGCACACTTAAGGCGATCACTCGACTTCAGAGGAATGGTCTTTGGTTCAACTCGCACTGGAGCTTTGGTGACGTCGCCCACCGCATCTCCTATGACAATAGTCTCGTGCACATGCTGGAGGCTGATGTGGATTCACCAAAGATCCAGCTGCGACGCTTATACAAAATCGACTTTCCCCGTATCCGGGACTGGCCCTGGCCAGAAATTGAGCCAGGAATCGAATGTAATCGGACTCTTACGAACGGCTCCAAGGCGAGGGAGGGATCTGGAACTAGGGCCTTCATTAGACCCCTCACCTTCTTAGTCGGTCGTCAGGCAGGAGCGTCTGCCAATCTAATGACCACCAACTATATAGTGAAGAATAGGTGGAAGGGGCGAAGTATCTGTGTCTGTAGCAATAGCCAAACCAAAGTGAAGTCCTTATTTAACCCTCTAACCACTTCCAGGATACTCCAGCAGTGCAAGTCTTCCCTTAATTTGGTCGGCAGACTGAATGCGCTAAGGCTTGTCTGGTACCCGGTACATCATGAGATCATGGGGAACGAGATTGCCAATGAACTTGCTATGAAAGGCTTCAAAAGATCATTCTTAGGACCCGAACCCACCTTGGGACTACCCGCATCCTTGGTTAGGGCTTCCATCGACGGTTGGGTCTCCCAGCAGCACAACCAGAGATGGTATGAGTCTCCAGGACGCAGGATGACCAAGTGCATGCTCTCAAACGTCAGCAAGAAATCTGAGGCATTTGTGCTGCCTGTAGACGGAACCCTTGAAAACAGCTGCCATGTCCACATCTTGTTGTAGCAAGATGAGCATTGAAGACATTAGGCACCTCCAAGACTGTGCGTGATATGATGCTCTGAGAATGAGAAAGGAGACAGAGCGACGAATGTTGCCCTAGCTTACTCCAAGCATAAGGCCCAGCAGTACCGCAGTGGAGTTTCCCGAACATCAGCAAGGAATTCGCGGCCGCTATCTTTAGACTGAAAAGAGTGCACACGACTTCCAGGTCTACAAGCGGGCCACTTCCCATTCGCTAAACACCAAAGTCGGCGTGGGCTTACTGATGGCACCCTCTGTGACCCTGTGGGGTAGATGAAGACCTACCTACGTTGAGTTTGGCTTAGTGATGGCACTCTCTGCGACCCTGTGGGGTAGATGAAGACCTACCTACGTTGAGTTTGGCTTAGTGATGGCACTCTCTGCGACCCTGTGGGGTAGATGAAGACCTACCTACGTTGAGTTTGGCTTAGTGATGGCACCCTCTGCGACCCTGTGGAGTAGATGAAGACCTACCTAAGTTGAGTTTGGCTTAGTGATGGCACCCTCTGCGACCCTGTGGAGTAGATGAAGACCTACCTAAGTTGAGTTTGGCTTAGTGATGGCACTCTCTGCGACCCTGTGGGGTAGATGAAGACCTACCTACGTTGAGTTTGGCTTAGTGATGGCACTCTCTGTGATACTGTGGGGTAGATGAAGACCTACCTAAGTTGAGTTTGGCTTAGTGATGGCACCCTCTGCGACTCTATGGAGTAGATGAAGACACTTAGGCCACTTTCTCTGTCAGTGTCCCGTCTTTGCTCCTATCCGATGGCGGCTGTTTGGCGCTGATGTGGTGGGAACTGAAAACCTAAGCTCTTTATCACAGAAGCAGCTTCTGGTCTTTTTTTTTTTTGGAAAACCAAGAAAATACATTAAATGAAGGTTACTGTCGGTAGTACAATGGACCAATCTTTGAGTCTGAGCGCTCCAGTGCAGTGTACTTGTATCCTAACCTCGAAAAAAGGAGTAAATCTGTTTTGAACCCTGGCAGACACAGACATGACACAAGATTAGAATGAATACCGTGGGTGGACGGTCCAAGGAAGCAGTGTCCCCTACAGCCGGTCCACTTTGGATTTTCGTGCCAACTCTGTTTTTTCGTCTATCACAGCAGCGCGTGTTTTATGGTTTATTGGATTGATCCATGAAAAACAGACTGCTAGATTCTCCTCGCATTTCTAGAAATTTTCCATAAAATTCCTATCTTCTCGGAGAATGACTGAATTTCTGCCAGCCTTTAGCCTAGATACGCAAGATCATAAAGAATTATGCGGAATTCCGACACAGAAAGCCATCGCTCTCAATCTCTTTATTTCTTCACATAATCCCTGCCATATGCTCATTCATCTGCAACCTCCCACCCCACACTCCCCAAACCCCAGCTAATTATGCCTCTAAACACGGACTTCTATCTGATCGTCCGCTTGACTAGAGAGACCTCACAGAACACAAGCCAAAAAAAAAATTCCTCGCGGCGGCGTCATATCTCTTCAAAACAAATCTAAGCAATTACAAAAGTATTCCCCGCTCTGTGGAACTCTTTGCCGATCACGCAACGGCCCACAACGGTCTTCTGGCGAAAAGCACAAGAAACCAACAGTCTCCGGGCGAAATAACAGACAAAACCAACGAAAACCAATTATACACTTGTAAACGTGTCTATCTGAATCTATCCGCCTCGTCGAACCCGTTTTGGATGAATTTTCTCAAATTTGAACTTCAATTGGCTGTTTGCCGTGTTTTCTATCTTTCGCCATAATTAGCCGGTGCGCTGTGTCGGTCGTACAATTAATTTCGGACATCTGTCTTGAGTGCTGTGTGAATTTGTGCATGTGTGACGGATGTGTCGCTAAGACGGCCAGCCGCGGAGACATTGTTTACCTGGAAACGGTTTTCTAGATCACGCTCGGGCGGCAAAGTGAAATTGAAATAAAAGCAAAACCTATTTGCGTATAAATTGCTCGACAACTAGTTTGCCGGTGAATGACGCTAATGGCGGTTTCACTTGACAGGGGGTTTTGTAAACTGGTCGGGATTGTGGGTAGACGCGAATGTGTTTCGCTTTCAATTAAATCCGACGTCTAATGGCGAAATGTGTGTGAATTGAGTGGCAATAGTGGAGAAAATTAGCCGCCGACGGGTTGTGACGATGGTGTGGTTGAAATGAAACTTAGCCTTGAATGTCTGGCGATCTGGTTCATATGAAATTCTTGACATTGGCTGCTTTTCTCACAGTCTTTGCGAAGCAAAAGCGAGTTGATGCTCCATTGACCTTTTTGAGGACGTCAAAAAGAAGCAGTTGTGTCCCTGGAACCTTGTGGCAGTCCATTTGGTTCGCGATTCTTGACTTTTTTGAGTCTCTGTCAAGTGCTGATTCCATTTGAACAAAACAACGGCTCGGTTAACTTAGTCTTTGATTTCTGCCTCGCAAAAAAAATCGAGGATCAGTTGTTTCACTGGAACCTTGCGGAACCCCATTGCCCGATCGTTTCATAAACGACATGCTAAAAGCTGTGTGTCGCTTAACCTCTCAAAATGCGTCTCCGGATTCACAAAGTTGTGTCCAAAGAGGCCATTAGTCCAGCGGTAGAGGACAACGCAGAAAAAGAGAACGGACCAAAGTCAATTTTTCTGGAATGCATGAACTTGGAGGCGCCTCGCTCAAGCTAGCGGTTCAGAGTCAATTGAAGAGGAGATCGAACAGTCGTCAAGCTATGCGCCTCGCCTTGAGTCAGTTGAAGGGGAGAAGGAACAGTCTTCAAGCAAGGCGCCTCGCTGAAGCTAGTGGTTCAGAGTCAGTTGAAGGGGAGAAGGAACAGTCGTCTAGCAAGGCGTCTTGCTCAAGCTAGAGGCTCAGAATCAGTTGAAGGGGAGAAGGAACAGTCCACAAGCTAAGCCCCTCGCTCAAGCTAGTGGTTCAGAGTCAGTTGAAGGGGAGAAGGAACAGCCATCAAGCAAGGCGCCTCGCTCAAGCTAGTGGTTCAGAGTCATTTGAAGGGGAGAAGGAACAGTCGTCAATTAAGACGCCTCGCTGAAGCTAGTGGCTCCGACTTAGATGAAGGGGAGAAGGAACAGCCATCAAGCAAGGCGCCTCGCTCAAGCTAGTGGTTCAGAGCAAGTTAAAGGGGAGAAGGAACAGTCGTCAAGCTAAGCCCCTCGCTCAAGCTAGTGGTTCAGAGTCAGTTGA
The DNA here is from genome assembly GCA_955652365.1 of Eristalinus aeneus. NCBI lineage: Eukaryota > Metazoa > Arthropoda > Insecta > Diptera > Syrphidae > Eristalinus > Eristalinus aeneus. The sequence goes on from OY019131.1 coordinate 95,035,815, forward strand.
AGGGGAGAAGGAACAATCGCCAATCTAGGCACCTCACTTAAGCTAGTGATTCAGAGTCAGTTGATGAAGAGATCGAACAGTCGCTAAGCTAGGCGCCTCGCTCTGAGTCAGTTGAAGGGGAGAAGGAACAGTCGTCAAGCTAGGCGCCTCGCTCAAGCTAGTTGTTCAGAGCCAGTTGAAGGTTAGAAGAAGCCTCCTATCGTCATCGCCAATTTTTAATTTTTCCAAGAAAAAGTTGCTAACTAGGCAGGTTCTCTGTGGTACCCCACGCAATTCAAGTTTATGCTCCAAAGTGCTAAAGCTTGCTGAAATCCTTTCAATTTTCTTCTTGTGTAAGCATACTTCTGCGTTCTTCACTAGAGTAGGGCCACCTTCACCTCCAAGCATTCCATTAGTCCAGCAATAAAGGACAACGTAGAACAGGGAGCCGACCAAAGTGCATCTTTCTCGAAAGAGACAAATTCCTTCACTTGAAGCCTGTGGTATACCCCAGGTAATTCAAATAAATCGAAACTCTAAGGTGATCCAAACTTCTTTCAACATTCTTTATGGTTCACCGCCTGCAGTTCTTGTGGCTGCATACTTCTGTCCCTGTCCCTGGCGTTGGGCCATTAGTCCTTTAGTCTAGCAATAAACGACAGTGTCAACGTTTAAGAAAGAACCGACCGTAGTTCATTCTTCTAGAATGCAGGAACTGAGAGGTGTCTAATTGGCAACAGAAAGGAATTGGCTACAGAAGGACAATTTGTCAAACTCCTTCTCTAAACAGACAGGTCCCTTCACTGCAACCCTGTGGTACCCCACTGAATTCGATTTACCCGATACACCAGAGTGATTCGAAGTTTTCCAACTTTTTCCATGGTCCACCGGCTGTGTCAGCACGCTTCTGCTTTCCTCATTAGCGTAGATTCTGCGCCCACCAGGCTCAATGACATGGCCAAGCGTTTCCCATCAGCTGTCACAATGATTAAGCATTTATCGCAGATACGCAGCCCCTTCCACCCATCAGACCAGTTCTGTCTGCCTCCACGGAGACTCTCTAGGAATCTCGAGCGGCAGTCAATAATTAACTCAAGCTGCCGGTAGTTGGCTGAAGGAATCTTCCGATCGAAAGATTTGTGATCCCATTCGCTGCCAATACCTTCCGTCTCAAGTCACACGCAAGATGGAATTTGTCATAAACTGCTTATGTGTCGCAGTCCCCAATAAATCATCTGCTCCACCTCGCTCCTCCTCATCCTGGCTCGCAGCCTGGCATCTGTGCGAAGAGCTGCAAACCAGGAAGGGAAACCCCTAACACAATCCATCTCTCGTTCAGTGTTCCTCCTCCTTGTCGTCACCGCTGCTGCGGTCCGCACTCAGCTGGACCAAGTGATTGATAATTAATGAGTCCTCCTTATCCCAGGCGAGACATCATCACGACACCACCACTACGCGCCGGCCGGTCGTTCGCTCCATGATGAAGTCATATTTTTATCGCGTGGCAATTTGTCAGGGAATCGCATGTTGAGTCATTACACGACTTCGCGTTTGACCATCTTCTTCCGCAGATCCATCACAACGTAAATCGACCCGCACACAGATGCCCCGACTAGAATCGATTCGATACGCAGCCGCCACCGTCATCGTCTGTGCATGCATGCCACCGATCTATGATTCAAAGTGGGCATCTATCAGTCCCCATTCCGTCACCAAACGCGAGCGAGGCGCGCCCCCATCTGGCTGGTTATTGGTGTCAAAGTCGCTATGCGACACCGATTAATCATAATTTTCTTGCTTCCGACTTTTTGGCGCACTTTGTCCAATTGTAGCGCACCACATTCGAATCCCATGGATATGGGTTTCTGATTTATGGAATTTGTTTTAATTAAAATTAATCAATCGGAACGGGGCGACGGCCGAACGCATGCGGCGACTGATTAAAATATGAAAAGAGTTTAATGGCAGGCCTGGTGCCCCATCGCGGCGGTTTCCGTTTACAGCTTGTTAATTTGTAATTTGTCGGTTTGAGTTAGTGCCCCAGTGGGCTGAGGCGTGAAACAATGAAGCTGACAATTTGTATTCAAAAGTATGAAAGGAACGCACTAATTTGTGGCCTTTGTTTGGAATTTATTGTTATTTTTGTTAAATGACAGCGATATCCAGCAGAAGTGTGTCGGACGGCGGATGATGGATGATGACAGCGGGGGGCGGAGACCAGCCCATTGGGGAATTCAATATTGCGACTCGGTGACATTAATGGGAGGGAAATTTAAGACTCGGAGAATGGGTGGGAAATGTGTGTTGAAATGGAGTGCCACAGGGTTGAGGTTTGTTTGATGGGAAGTGTGAAAAGTTGATGTTGAATGGTGTAAAGGTCGACTTGACAGTTGCTTCCTCTTTAGGACATTTAAGCAAAGCTGCTACAGAAGCCGAGACCTCCATTTGACGTAAAACTGTTGGGATGCCACAGGGTCCTACTTTAGGGCTCCACTTGTTGAGGAAATTTCGACGCAGAATTGTAAAAAAAGACCAGCTTAGACTGCCTTATGACGTTTTTAGATGCCAAGAGCTCCATTTGATGGAAACATTTTGGGGTACCACAGGGTTCCACTTTGGGGCTCCTCTTGTTTAGGAAATTTCGACGCAGAATTGTAAAAAAGACCAGCTTAGGCTTCCTTATGACGTTTTTAGATGCCAAGAGCTCCATTTGATGGAAAAATTTTTGGGGTCCCACAGGGTTCCACTTTAGGGCTCCACTTGTTGAGGAAATTTCGACGCAGAATTGTAAAAATGACCAGCTTAGCCTTCCTTATGACGTTTTTAGATGCCAAGAGCTCCATTTGATGGAAAAATTTTTGGGGTCCCACAGGGTTCCACTTTAGGGCTCCACTTGTTGAGGAAATTTCGACGCAGAATTGTAAAAATGACCAGCTTAGCCTTCCTTATGACGTTTTTAGATGCCAAGAGCTCCATTTGATGGAAACATTTTGGGGTCCCACAGGGTTCCACTTTAGGGCTCCACTTGTTGAGGAAACTTCGACGGAGAATTGTACAAAAGCCCAACTTAGCCTTCCTCACGATGATTTTAGGTTCCTAGCGCTCCATTTGATGGAAAACTGTTGGTGTCCCACGGGGTTCCACTTTAGGGTTCCACTTGTTGAGGAAATTTCGACGCAGAATTTTAAAAAAGACGAGCTTAGCCTTCCTTATGACGTTTTTAGATGCCAAGAGCTACATTTGATGGAAACATTTTGGGGTCCCACATGGTTCCACTTTAGGGCTCCACTTGGGGGAATTTCGATGCAGAATTGTAAAAATGACCAGCTTAGCCTTCCTTATGACGTTTTTAGATGCCAAGAGCTCCATTTGATGGAAAAATTTTTGGGGTCCCACAGGGTTCCACTTTAGGGCTCCACTTGTTTAGGAAATTTCGACGGAGAATTGTACAAAAGACCAACTTAGCCTTCCTCACGACGATTTTAGGTTCCTAACGCTCCATTTGATGGAAAACTGTTGGCGACCCATGGGGTTCCACTTTAGGGCTCAACTTGTTGAGAAATTTTCGACGGAGAATTGTACAAAAGCCCAACTTAGCCTTCTTCACGACGATTCTTGGTTCCGAGCGCCCCATTTGGAAAACTGTTGGCGTCCCACGGGGTTGCACCTTAGGGATCCACTTGTTTAGGAAATTTCGACGGAGAATTGTACAAAAGACCAACTTAGCCTTCCTCACGACGATTTTAGGTTAATAACGCTCCATTTGATGGAAAACTGTTGGCGTCCCACGGGGTTCCACTTTAGGGCTCCACTTGTTGAGGAAATTTCGACGGAGAGTTGTGCAAAAGACCAACTTAGCCTTCCTCACGACGATTTTAGGTTCCTAGCGCTCCATTTGATGGAAAACTGTTGGCGACCCATGGGGTTCCACTTTAGGGCTCCACTTGTTGAGGAAATTTCGACGGAGAATTGTAAAAAAGACCAGCTTAGCCTTCCTTATGACGTTTTCAGATGCCAAGAGCTCCATTTGATGGAAACATTGTGGGGTCCCACAGGGTTCCACTTTAGGGCTCCACTTGTTGAGGAAACTTCGACGGAGAATTGTACAATAGCCCAACTTAGCCTTCCTCACGACGATTTTAGGTTCCGAGCGCTTCATTTGATGGAAAAATGTTGGCGTCCCACGGGGTTTCACTTAAAGTCCTCAACATTTTTGCAGTTGGCGGAATATGTAGCCAATCCGATCTTTGAAAATGACTCCAACGCGCTCAGAGTTGATTGTTTAAATCGCCTAAGTGCAGTCCAATTGCATCCACTCCGTTCGAAGCTGGTTGCAATCCGTCACATATAATGCAGCTATCCTAGCTGGTGGGTGCTCATTCTTCTGGCAAAGTTGATGCCTTTGACTTTAAACAGTTTGGAGTCCAATTTCTCTCATGGCATGCATGACACATGAATTCTTCACACATTCTTTGGGACAGAGCTGAGGTCGAGGGGGGCGGCGCAAAATCCTGGGAACTGATCATGTAGCCGACTGGCATTTATTGTTGTGGAATCGGCTTTAGAAAATATTGGAAATCACAGGCAGCTTGAGGTGTACCTTAGAAAAGATTTCTCTCTTTGCAAGTGCCGGTCTACAATCCCCCAATAATGGCAATATCGTCACCCTCTTCGAGTCATTGTATAGACTCCTGAAAAACTGTTCCTCCCATGCCGACATGCAAGTTTGGCAGTGGATTTAAGTTTGATCTTCAAGAAGCAACATGTAATGATTAGATGTGTACCGGAGGAGCAGCGTGCATTCACCAAAGGCATCCAACAGGGTGGTGGAGAGAGAGGGGAACCCTCGTTGAACCCAAAAGCAGGCGGTGCTCGGTGTAGTTCTTTTCCACAGATGCCCTAAGAGGCGGACTTCTACAATGTTTCCCAAGACTTGCCAAGAGTGTGGACATTTGATCGAGGATCGAACTGTTCAGCCCAAGAAGTACACTGGGAGGCGAAGCATTCAACCAACATTTCAGACAAAAGCTTGCTTGTAAATTTCAGACCACCGGTAGCTGGAAGCCTTCCCTTTTGGTGGGGAGACTTGGGTTGCGTTCATCTAGCAGAGGGGTGATCTAGCAGAGAGCAGAGCAGAGAAGTCATCACCAACTGAGCTTCAGCTTCAGTGGACTTCAGGACTCCTCCTCCATTGGACTCACAAGAACAATGGATGATGTTCCTTCCTCGTTTATGACGCACCCGTTCCTTAAGAGTCCATAAGACCCCGTACACCTGCTGCGTCAGAACAAATTGCTGACAGTCCGCCTAAATTTTGCACCAAACTTCCCACTCAAGCCGCCACCACTCCGATTCCAAGAACCGCCGCACGCCATGACCCAATGACGACTTCCGTAAATTGTGAGCACTTTGAAGGACTCCCTCCTCGGCACCAAAGAGTCATCCAAAGGCTACCGCGTGCGTTTCCCCCCACACAATTTACGACACATTTAAGCGGGCAAATCCCCTGCAACAATTACAGCTCAAAGCCCACGCCGCTGCTGAGAGCCATCCTCCCATTACCACTCATCATCCCAGCGTACATCTCCGCCTGGATTTCACTCCGGAGCGGCGCGGCGCGCCGCTTTCGCGATGAGACTACGAAAGTTGGATTCGAATTTTAGGCACGTAGCCCCATCGTCGTCGTCGGAGCACAATGAAAATGCAAATCTTCCCAGAAAATGAACTCACCAGCGGGCGAGCGGTGTAAACGCTGTGACATTCGTACCTTGTCCGATGCGGTACTTTACCAGCAACAGCAGCAGCAGCAGCCATCGCCGGGGAGAGTTAATCCAGTTCGGCGGCGGCGGCGTGTCTTCTTTGCCCGGACGATTGTCATCGCCTTCGCCGTCTACGACACTCCCCGGGGACAGAGTTCTTTGTTCAAAGAGGAAGATACAACTGCAATTCAAGTAAAACTACCAACGGCGCACACAGCCGCAGCTCCAGCAACAAATGGCTTCACGTTTATTATTTACGACCGAAAACCGAGGTACCGAGTCAGAGAGCAGAGCGACGGAGCAGCAGAGGGGCAACCCAAACAAAACCCGGGCTATAACAAGACTCTGTCTCCCCCTCTCTCCGTGTCTCCCGCACGGTCCTGTGATGTATTTAGTTTTATTACGCTCAGTTGCGCTTACGCCGTGTATCTGGAGCAATAAACAAAACATCCAAATGTCCGCGCGATAAGCATCTCCTCCGCAGAGCTGGTCTAGGCAGACACACAAAAACCGAGCGACAACCGCGGACCACGTTAGATACACGGTTTTAGCAGTCCCGGCAGCAGTGGCGGGCATCTTATGCATGTCACATACAAGTCGTAGCCGCGGTCGCATGGCCAAACGAGACTAGTTGACTAGGCGATAGGAATCTGAATTTGTAGGAAACTGCGCCGAGGGGGGATAAGCATCTGGATTGATCTGTAGCACGAATCATTGCTACTCTCAGCGCGGCCGATCATCGCGTCATCGCGTCATGATCAGGTCATCGGGGCGGCAGCGGCGGCAATCCGCCATGTAAATGTGACTACGATCGGGAGGGCGAGATTATGGCCGCTGCCGGCTGGTATGCCGCACAGGTCATGAAGCGGACCGCAACTGTTTCGTGGAAGAGCAGCAATTTGTTGAGAAGAAGTGTCCGCAAGACAGCCGATTAAGAGGTCACTTACGAGTGCGATTATGTGGAAATTCTATCACGTGACCGGCTCACATGACATTGACAGAGTGCCGCGCGACGCGTCCGTTCTCCATCCATCAGCGCTTCATCAGCGGACCGAACAAAGCCTCGGAATTTGTGTCACCCTTTTGGGACCTAGTTCGCGCCTTTCTATTCACAGCACAAACGACACATCCAGCATCGTTCTGGAGCAGCGCTGCTCCCACCCCACTCGCAGGTGAATAGGAGCATGTGTGTAGGCTGTGTGGGTTCCGGGTCCAACGTTCCCGTCTAACGTCGCGAGAAAAAATGGAAAATTTATCTGAAAAGATTTCGAAAAACACGAACTCCGGAGATTTATCAATCTGTCAACTGGAGAGTAAAATGCATGTCACTTGGACGGGACCGGGGGACGGCGAGCCCCGTCGGCGGTTGGTATGTACAACACATAGTACATGTGCTGCGACTACAATGGCAGGCAGGTGACGACTGCGGAGGCGGTGCGGGGGACGATGCCAAACAAACGACGACAAGCGAAGTGACGATGGGAGCGAATGAGCAAGCGAATGAACCAAAGTTGGTCGCTTTAGGGAGTCATCCTCGTTCTCCAGATATAGATACACCAGCGAAGATTTTCTAGAGCTGCCTGACTGATATGAATTTCTTCGTCGGGATGCTCGTTGAATGGAATTTAATTTGTCTTCTTGAGGTTTCTAATGGGAATCGTTCGTTTCACATGACTGCTGCGAGTGTGACTTGATGGGTGAGTGGATGGATGGTGGGGCAGGGGCTGTATTTTTAGGCATGTGGAGGTGATTTGTAATGCTGTTGCCAGAAATTATTGTTAATGTGATGCATTATTTGGGTAATTCTTGGATGACATTGAGTGAAAGAAGATTGTTGACAGATAGATACTTCGGCTGCTTCACATGGTTGGCGGAGATGTGAGGCGGGGGAGGAGAGTGCTTTTGGGAGGGTGAAGTGATCGCCGAGGGAGACGAAATGGAACAAATCATGAGTCATGACCCTGAAATGTGGGATGTCTCTGAGGAATTTGTGATCGCCATAAATTGCCGATGCTCGTCGAGGACGGAGCAGCAGCCAATTGAGAATCTCTTGGGAAAGGCGGATTGGGTTGGAGCACATACTTGGACGTCCATTGAGCTGCTAGCTGTCTATGTTCAGGGAAACTTCGGCCACATTGAGGTCCAATGTGGAATATGGCTGACGTTCTTCCGCCGTGGCGTAGTGGGTAGAGTGCGACGCTCACACGCCGAAGGGTCTAGGTTCGATTCCCAGCTCAACACCAATTTTTCGAATATTTCACGGTACCACCTCTTTCGAGCTGCTGACAACACTCAAAGAGTAATAACTGTCTAAGAAAGCTTCTCAAATTTCGCCGTTCGGAATCGGCAAAAAACTGTAGGTCCCTTCTACTCGTGAGAGAACAGTAGCGCGCACGACACGAGTAGTTGATGAGCAAGCTAGGCCCTGGTCCCCCTCTGGACTGTGGCGCCAACAATTATTATTATTATTATTCTTCCTTAAGTCACTACAGAGGCAATGTAAGCTGGCTCTGTAGCGGAGTCTTCCCTGCCAACACTGAGTTCGCCCGGAATGTCGGAGAAGAACTTAGCCAGGTGTTTCTTTGTAATTTTGTAAGAAATTTGGTATTGGCAGAGGATGCGGGGATTGCTCTAACTTATTTCTGCGGCTCCTACAGAAGGCATTTTGAACGAACCCAAGCTTGGGGCTTGTACTCGCCTTAGGGGATGATCGATGAGAACAGAAATTTTGGTCTCCGAACCGATCTTGACTAAGCCGATGGAAGAGAACAAGAGTGGCAACACATTTCGCTCAGTTCGCAGAGTGTGTGATCTTCTGAAAGGCACTTAACTATGAGGTTGGGTGGCCGCGTTCAGACTGACTTAAGGATTGAGCACAGTTCCTGGCCAGTGCTTTGGATGCCAGTGTATTTCAGCACCCGTATGTATTTGGCCAACGTATCAGGAAACATATCCCGCTAGAGGAAAGTATTTGAATGAGAAGGGTGGCCATTAAGGGATTTGCCTGTAGCCTGGTTGATCAAAGAGAAGACTGCATTCCTCTTGGATGAAGCATTGGTCCTCACCCATGACAGTGCCTCCTTAAGTGTCCTCATGTCTGCTTGAAAAACTCCTTAGCCAGTGGAAAGACGAAGGTCTAGGATATCAGCTCCCAGGCTGTCTTTGGATTGGCCTTCGAGATAAGTGGGTATACTGCCCCAATCCACATGCTCGTTGAATCTAAACAATGGGAGAGTTAGGAGCGAGATCGGTGTTCGGTGCCTTCAGACACTGGCTCGGTTCACATTCCAACAGATTTGAGCCTAATATCCAAACAACTTGCGACCTTTTCCCTGTCTTGTGGTGAAGGAAAGAGGAGTCTTTTCTGTGGCTTCGCCCTTGTATGTTCGTCCTGTCCCTTGCCCTTGCAATCGCGTGGCGTGGCGTGCAATCGCGTGCCGCGTTAAATTGAACAGACTGTTTTGGTTGTAGCCCGCTATCTGGAGGTGTGAAATATATCCCACTCCCGTTTTTGATGTTTGTCTACAGATCCTGACGACAACCGGCAAGTGCCACAAGGCTTTTTGGCCAGTGTAGGATGTGAATGAATAGGGAAGCTGCAGCTCGTCGCAGAAGGCTTGATAGGCTGCTCTGTGCGACTCTCTCTGTAGAACTGATAGTAAAAAGTGATCCTCAACAACAGTCAACAATTGAGGGACTGAATTTACAGGCGGAATTCTTAAGGCCATGTTTACCATGTCAAGCCCTACGAGGCAATGCACAGCTTTGGCGGCCTGAGCTTGTTGTCGAAAAGAGTTGCTAGCAGGCTTGGACACAAGTGTGGAGACCCGCCATGCTCAACTTTGCCGGCTTGACCTTGTTGTCGAATGGAATCGCTGGCAGGCTTCGATACAAGTGTGGAGGCTCGCAAGGCACGGCTTTGTCTGTCTGAGCTTGTTGTGGAATAGAATCGCAGACGGGCTTTGACACAAGTGTGGAGACCCGCCATGCTCAACTTTGGCAGCTTGACCTTGTTGTCGAATGGAATCGCTGGCAGGCTTCGATACAAGTGTGGAGGCTCGCAAGGCACGGCTTTGTCTGTCTGAGCTTGTTGTGGAATAGAATCGCAGACGGGCTTTGACACAAGTGTGGAGACCCGCCATGCTCAACTTTGGCAGCTTGACCTTGTTGTCGAATGGAATCGCAGGCAGGCTTCGATACAAGTGTGGAGACCCGCCATGATCAACTTTGGCAGCTTGACCTTGTTGTCGAATGGAATCGCTGGCAGGCTTCGATACAAGTGTGGAGGCTCGCAAGGCACGGCCTTGTCTGTCTGATCTTGTTGTGGAATAGAATCGCAGGCAGGCTTCGACACAAGTGTAGAGGTTCGCAAGGCACAGCTTTGTCTGTCTGAGCTTGTTTTGGAATAGAATCGCAGGCAGGCTTCGACACAAGTGTGGAGACCCGCCATGTCAACTTTTGTGGCTTGACCTTGTTGTCGAATAGAATCGCTGGCAGGCTTCGATACAAGTGTGGAGACCCGCCATGATCAACTTTGGCGGCTTGACCTTGTTGTCGAATGGAATCGCTGGCAGGCTTCGATACAAGTGTGGAAGCTCGCAAAGCCCACCTTTGGCTGTCTGAGCTTGTTGTGGAATAGAATCGCAGGTAAGTGTGGAGACCCGCCATGCTCAACTTTGGCGGCTCGACCTTGTCGAATGGAATCGCTGGCAGGCTTCGATACAACTGTGGAGGTTCGCAAGGCACAGCTTTGCCTGTCTGAGCTTGTTGTGGAATAGAATCGCAGGCAGGCTTCGACACAAATGTGGAGACCCCCCATGCTCAACTTTGGCGGCTTGACCTTGTTGTCGAACGGAATCGCTGGCAGGCTTCGATACAAGTGTGGAGGCTCGCAAGGCACGACTTTGTCTGTCTGAGCTTGTTGTGGAATAGAATCGCAGGCAGGCTTCGACACAAGTGTGGAGACCCGCCATGCTCAACTTTGGCGGCTTGACCTTGTTGTCAAATGGAATCGTAGGCAAGCTTCGACACAAGTCGTTCACACTTTGGAGTGGAGGCACAGAATCCCCAGATCCTGGTAAATGGGATGAAGGGATGCCTTCAAGCCAACCTTTGAGGAACAGCGGTGCAGGTGGGTGGGCCGTGATCCAGTCCACCGAAGAGGAGTGAGAGACGGCTTTTCTGAGGTCTTCTCTAGGTTCGCTGTTGTCGTGAGTTGTGCAGCCACACGGAATGCTACTTCCGATCTTAATGATCAATTAGATGACGTTAGGACGAACTGAATTCAAATAAAGTGCGCTCAGAGCCGCTTGCTTGTTGTGTCTTTAATGAGCCTTTCCTGCCCCATTGCCTTATTTCCCTTATCCCTCTCTTGCCAGTCTTGACCTACCCTTTACCATTTTTTGTCACAAAGATGATCAGTTTCCCACCTCATTTCAGTCCGTAGTCCTTTCAAAACTTTCCATTCTTCGCAATCAATTCGTCCGCATATTTCCAGCTTAACTCGCAATCAGACAACATTCCTGCCGTCCATAAATTAAGTCCTTAAACCCATTCCAGGTGTTGCCGGAACAAGTGGTCAAACAAATCGCCACAACTGTCACAAGTCCACTTTACCACCGCAAGTCGCTTGCCTTCTCCCCGCTCTCTCAAACCAGCCATGCCACATTTCTCCTTGTCAACAGACGGTCCGCCGATACCGCCACCGCCTCTACAGGAGCCGTAATTGCTCGCATTAAGCATTTCCATTTCACATTCCCACAGCATTCCCCCGCCGCCCGTGGAATCACGCTTCGGACGTGAAGAAACGTTAATCATTCGCTAAGCCAATAGTCCTCGCTAATTACGCGAGACACAGCCAACTCCAGCAGCGGCCCCAGCCACCAGCTACGCTCCGGTACACAGATTCTAATCACCAGCGAAACAACACCCAACTTCCGCCCCCCTCCCTCGATCTACTATCCATCAGGGGAGTACATGTGCTTGACTGAAAACCGCTCACGCTAACAAGCTAGAGCTCTAGCCAAAGTCTCAGCCAGCGCAGCAAGTGTACGACGCCTTCTTGGATTCGTTTGGCGGACCACTCGCCCCCACCCACTTCCCAAAAGACACACAAAAACCGTGGACCTGTCAAAATAACCGTTTGCCGAGGGGGACCGGGGGAGGAGGGAAACCTGCACCTCACCGTGGCCGCTGACATAACTAGAGCAGATCATGATGGAGCTCGTTGGCTGCGCTGCCGAGCAGACCTCCGTTGATGCCATTGATTCCGTTCGCCGTTGCTGGTTGGCGTTGTGTTTACCAGCACGACTTTCACTTCTCGACGGACAGTGGACGGGTTCCGCTCGCGATCTCGCGAATTCTTCCCCGTGTAGGCCTCTAATTATGCCCACTGATCCAATCTGTCTCCTAGTGAGCCTGCGTCCAATTTCTGCACTGCCGCCGCCATCGAAGTGCAAGACGCGGCCGAACGGACATTAGTCGAGATTTACGTTTCCAGGTAACTCATTGCGAGCACGGACGGATTGCGCAACGCGATCTTTTGTGCGCGGGATGAATAATTGCGGAGCAAGCTCTGCGAGGCGATTGTGCAACGTCTTGTGTGCTGCGTTGACATGTGATCGGCGGGTGGGGACGAGCATACATTAGACTGTGTCATAAGTAGGCCTGCTTTCCCAACGGTCTGGCGGGCCGCAGTCGAGCATGGAGACAGGTCCGCATTGGCTCATCGCAACCAACAATGGGTGACACGTTGCTCTCGTCTCTGCCGAGATGCTAATGCATGAGACAGTGGCTGGGTGCAAGGCGATAGGTCTGACCTGGTTCTCATGTGTTTTGGGGCGACAATCGCGCGAGCTGCACACATCACCGCGGATTACACGACGACGACTGGAATGTGAATTCCAGAGGAGGCGGCTGTTCCCATCGCCGCCGCCGAGGCTACAATGCAATCCATTGTGTGTGCGTCTGCAGCAGACGGTGCAGCGAGCGCAGTGAACAATTTCATGGCGGATTGCACTCGGCATTATCTTCTTATTCACACCTGACACTAATACGCGCAGTCTACGACGCCGGGATAGGATGGGAACGGGGACGGATGGGATGGAGATTTGCAGGCGGATGGCCGTCATGGGTGAAGCCACAATCGGGGATAATTTGCATTCAAATTGTGCCCAAAATTAGGTGAAATTTGATGGGATTGTGTAGCGACTGCGAAGAGTCGGGAAATCCATGTGAAGCTGATCACGCGCCCAGAACCCGAATTGCGCTCGAAAGTGGGAGAGAAATGGGCAATCGGTCTTAGTGAGGTGGTGACGGAGTACGGCAGGGCGTGTCGAGGAGTTTTATTTTTTTACCAACTTCTAGGAATCGTTGGAGGGAGTCCTGGGGCGGCATTGGCGGCCTATTAGCCGAAGAAGGCCGCTGGCTGAGCCCTTTTAGCTCTTGCTTTCTAGCTCTTGCTGATCGTGGAAGGGACTGGAGCTACATTGGCGGCCTTTTAGCTGAAGACTCCTGCTGGCTTAGGCATCTAGCTCTTGCTGATCGTGGGAGGGACTGGGGCTACATTGGCGGTCTTTTACCCGAAGAAGGTCGCTGGCTGAGGCCTTCTAGCTCTTGCTCATCGTGGGAGGGAGTGGGGCTACATTAGCGGCCTTTTAGCCAAAGACTCCTGCTGGATTAGGCCTTCTAGCTCTTCTTGAGCGTGGGAGTGACTGGGGCTACATTGGCGGCCTTTTAGCCGAAGACTCCTGCTGGCTTAGGCATTCTAGCTCTTGCTTTCTGGCTCTTGCTGATCGTGGAAGGGACTGGAGCTACATTGGCGGCCTTTTAGCTGAAGAAAGCTGCTGGCTAAGGCCTTCTAGCTCTTGCTGATCATGGGAAAGAGTGGGACCTCATTGGTGGCCTATAAGCCATACAAGGTCGCTGGCTGAAGCCTTCTAACTCTTGCTGAACGTTGGAGGGAGTGGGGCCTCATTGGCAGCCTATTAGCGAAGATGGCTGCTGGCTAAGATCTTCTAAAGCATGGGGCCACGGGGCTACATTGGCGGGCTGCGCTGTTGGCCAAGTCCTTCTTGCTCTTCTAAAATGAAAATGATGTGTGTGAGAAGAGCCGAAGAAGACGGCTTTCTAAGGCCCTCTATCGTTTGCTAAGGTCAACCTCTTCTGGCTGTTGCTGAGCGTAGGGGGCTGCTGGGTTTTGGGAACTTGCCCATTTCGTTCAGTCCCTGTTAGTACCTAATTCAAGTTTATGACCTTAAAGTACTTTGCCGAATCATTGCAACAAATAGAAACCGGACTGTAAGAGTTTTCTCTTTCTTTCTCTTAATTTTTCTTCTACGTATGGCAGTAGAAGCTGAAAGTCAAAAGGGGAACAAGGTACGCCCTTAGAAGCACGTGGATGGTCTCCACCCTGGTTTTAAAGTAATGCAGCAGCAGATATGCCTTGTTAGAGGAGTTGGGTCTTCGACTCCGAACCATAAGGACAACGTCACAGAGGACGACCTAGGCTGAAGTTGCACATAAATGGAAAAAGAAGCTCAAATGACTTGGACTGCGCAGCTGGAGGCAGGTAGCGAAAGATCGTGCTGGCTGGAGAGGCATATTGGTTGCGGCACAAGTCTATCCCTGACTACTGCGCCACAAGAAGAAGAAGTTGTTGAGACTAAGTCCTGATTGACAACAACAACGATGATGACACGGACGGTACTATGTGTCGTTTGGAAGTCTTTAACCTTCGCAAAATTTAGACCAACCTTGAATGACAATATGGAAGCCGAAGACCTCGCCCCTGAGAGAAAGAAGTCTCAGTCAATCAGCTGTACGAAACGTATGACCTAAGAAAGGCTGTGCATGCTGTTTAAAATTTCATAATAATAATTGTTGGCGCCACGGTCCACAGAGAGACCAGGGCCTAGCTTGCTCATTAACTACTCGTGTTGTGCGCGCTACTGTTTCTTCACGAGTAGAGGGGACCTACAGTTTTTTGCCGACTCCGAACGGCGAAGTTTGAGACGCTTTCTTAGACAGTTGTTGTTCGAAAGAGGTGGTGCCATGGAAAATTCGAGGTAATCGCACCTAGACGTTTCGGCGTGTGAGCGTCGCACTCTACCCACTACGCCATGGCGGTTTAAAATGTAGTCCTTTAATTAAATACGACCATTATCTGCTTTCTGCAAGCAAGAGACTCTTATGTTTCTTCTTGAATTGGAGGTTCAGTTCGGTGTGTGAAGTGGACTTCAGCAAACATGAGCTTTCCGTCAGTTGTCTCCATCAAGTCAAGCTCCTTCTGCTCCTGTATTGGCCGCGTCAGTCGAGGACGTACCTTATTACTCGAGTTCGAAGTCAGCTGTATGTATGCTCTCTACGGCCCTGACCCTTTTTATTTATTTCCCCCTTTCGTTGTTGGAGGTTGGGATTCACTGCACTGAAGCGGCCAGACTCAAAGACTGGTCCACTGTACTACCAGGCAGTAACCTTCACTTAATGTCTTTTCTTGGTTTTCCGAACAATGACCAGAAGGTGCTTCTGTGACAAAAAGCTTAGGTTTTTAGTTCCTGCCACGTCAGCGCCTAACAGCCGCCACCTAATACGAGCAAGGGCGGGACATTGACAGAGTAAGTGCTCTGTAGTGTCTTCACCTACCTCACAGGGTAGCAGAGGATGTCATCACTAAGCCCAAGCCGACTAAGGTGCTAAGCGAAGGTGAAGTGTCCCGTTAGTACGCCCACAAGTCGTCTGCACTCTTTTCTCTCTAGAGATAATAGAAAAGCCGCGACTTTCCCGCCCTAACCAAGGATGCGGGTAGTCCCAAGATGGGTTCGGGCTCTACGAAAGCTCATTTTGAGCCTTGCCTTGCTAATTCATCGGCAATCTCATTTCCCGGGCCCAGACAAAACTCAGCGAATTCAGTCTGCCAACCAAATTTAGGGAAGACTTGCATTCTCGGACTCTTTTGGAAGTGGTTAGATGGTTGAGTTGGACTTTAAGTTGTCGCCACAGACACATGTTCTTCACCATATAGTTCAAGGCTATATGGTGTGCACACATTTGCGCTTGGAAGACCGACCGACGAAGTTGCATCCTGGAGAGTCATGCCACCTCTGGTTGTGCTGTTGGGAGACCCAACCGTCGATGGAAGCCCTAACCAAGGATACGGGTAGTCCCAATAAGGGTTCGGGCACTACGACAGCTCTCTTTAAACCTTGCCTAGCAAGTTCATTGGCAATCTTAATTTCCATACAGACAAGCCTTAGCGCATTCAGTCCGCTGACCATATTAAGGCATTGTTGGACTTTTAAAGAAAGTGGTTAAAGGGTTAAGTGAGACCTTAAGCACAGCTTGGTTGTCGCTTGAGACGCAGACACATCGTTGTTGTGATTGCCAACCCTCGGTGGAAGCCCTAACCAAGGATGCGGGTAGTCCCAATAGGGATTCGGGTTCCACGAAAGCTCTTTTTAAACCTTGCCTAGCAAGTTCATCGGCAATCTCAATTTCCATACAGACAAGCCTTGGCGCATTCAGTCCGCTGACCATATTAAGGCATTGTTGGACTTTTAAAGAAAGTGGTTAAAGGGTTAAGTGAGACCTTAAGCACGGCTTGGCTGTCGCTTGAGACGCACACACATCGCCCCTTCCACGAACTCTCCACAGTTTAGTTAGTGGCCATTAGGATCGCCAGCGCTTTCGCTTGGAATACCAACGCGGGAAGCAGATGGTCGACTAACATGGGAGAGGGGACAGGATGCTTACTATAGGGCAGCCTCTGTGTATTCCCTGCATTACAAACTGACCACACTCATCCCCGTGATTTTAGTTCTATTCATTAGCATTGCTTTTGTTCACAACACCACGTAGAAGAACTTCATGCTCTCTGGCCACGTTGCACATGCCATCAAAAGTTGCACTGTCGAAAGCCCTCTCCATGTCGATGAATATGCCCATTGCGTATTTGTTTCGGTACTTTTAATTCTGCCAACGAAATTTTAAAGTGCAGACTTGCGATGGTTTAAAGACGCATTCCGTGCTAAGGCGGAGATGTTGATGTTGGGCAGTTCAAATGTGTGGAAGAGCTCCCAGAAGCGTAATTGGTTGCCAAAGGTCCTCCATAGTCAGGGCATGTGCTCCTTTGTTGATCAGGCCTGACCGTCGTCAAGCATTTTTCAAACCTGAAGCTTCTCGCTTCATTCCCATTGCCAGAATCAAGTTGAAGTGAAAGAGACCCTGCAAAGCTGTGCGCAGGCAATGAACCATCCCAAGACCAAGTCTCCTTGCCTTCCATAGACCCTCGACAACATAAACGATACTCGGTCGTCTCCTATCCACTCCCATCTCTCACAGTTAATTAGCAGGCGATGTATTTGGCGTGTTTGGCGCGTTTGGCGTGTTGGGCGCGTTTAGCGTGTTCATCTCGTGTAACGCGTCTCATTTGCAAAATCAGCAAACATATGCAAACGAATGCTAATCCGCTCGGATGCCCCACAACCTTTTTCCTAGTTCTCCTCAAATTGGCCTGATCTGCTCATTGTTTGGATTTCAGCCGCGCTCGCCTGTGGGCTGCGTGCATAAAACCTCCAATTTACGACGTGCGAAACGTCCCGTTCGGCTCCCACGTTCGATTAGCAGCTTCGGAGGGCTGCAGCTAATGAAGCAGCGTCAAGGTGAAATTTCACACATGGATGCCTTAGGAATTTTTCCCTTTCACCAGTCGCCGCCGCCACCGCCGCTGCCGTCATTTCACTTTGGACAACAGTCAATGAGCGGTTAAGTGTCAAATAAAAGAGGCATACTCACCTGTGGCCGTTTTATTGGACAGTCGCCGCCGCCGTCGCTGTTATAGGAAATGGAGGGCTATAAACAGCGAAGCTGACCACTTCCCCACTTCCTCGGGTGACGGACGCTGCCGACGTCTGTCTAATGGAGGTCACTGGATTTGCATAATAAAACGCCGATTAATTGGAGCCACTTAAGATAGACCGCCGAGCGCGGGGTGCAACAGTCTCTCTTAAATTTCGACTGGTTTCCGTGGTCGGCCCCTGCCGCTGGGTGTGCCTTGACTCCGAGTTCGGGGCAGCAGCTGTGCTGCCAATTTGTTATGTGCCCGCTGATTGGAATCTCGTTATTGGCAAGACGGCAGTGCCGTATGTGCGTGGGGCGTGTAGGGACGTGTGGGTGTGTCTTTGTTTAAGTCAGCAGCTTAGTGGCTGTCGGTGGTGGATTGATTGATTCACCGAAACCATCGAAGCTCGTGTCGCGTCCGATCGGTAATAACCCTTCTGGCTGCGATAAATCAGCCGAAATCGGCTGAATGAATGCGCTCGCATTAGTGGGGATCAGTTTTTGGTGCGAGTATCTTTTGGGATCAGTTGCTGGGATTGATTGGGAGCAGAGATACGTGACAAAGTCTGCTGTTGTGGCGGCGGCGATACCTGCGTGCGTGGCGAGGCATCAATCATTTTGGATTAGAGTTGCGGTGGATGCCGCCACAGCCGGTTGGCGTTGGTTTGGAGGGTGAGGATTGCGTTAAGTTGGGTTGGATGCTGGACGGCAAAGGCGCGGGGCATGCGCGGATGGCGTGCGGTGTGGTGCGTGTGTGAGAAGTGTGCTGGCGAAGGGCTTAGTCGAATTTATGGTTCACCTGAAGTGGGAAGATCTGCTGTTGAGGCAGTTTCCGATACGAAAGTGGAGTCCTTGTTGGTGGAGGTCGCTGCAAGGGCGTTTCGACACACACATGGTCGACTTTACTTTTCTGAAAACTTACTCTAATGGTCGCTTCTTTGTTGTTGTCAAAGCGGAGAAGTCACATTCGAAGGAAACTCGGCCCCAATGGCAATCCCTTCATCTTCACGACTTCGCAGTACCCAAGCCAGTTCCAGTGAATCATTGCATCGCCTTGAACGACTCAAATTCAATCAGACAAGCATCAGAATTCGCTGGGGATCGGCGTATGAATTCAATGCGGTTCTAGGCTTTATCGAGTTCACGCAGATGATGCAGATTATGCAGAGGAGGTTCCTCTTGGGACACCCAAGCCATGATCCAAAGCTGGAGGCTATGAGCGATGTCGAGAATAAATTTCAAAGGAATCGCGCTTCCGTGTCTGTTTTCTTCTTGAAACTTGATTTCCCTCGTTTCGATGTTTAGCGAGGCTGGGAAGTATACACACAGACGCGATTCTCTTATTGATCCTGAACCTTAAAGGGGTGGACAAGGAACGTCTTGATCTCTGCAGGGGGAATGTGGTTTGTCTTTGGCCCTGTACTGAAGCCACTTTCATCTTGTCAAAGTCACGAAGAGCTAATGAACATCAAGTGTTGGGCTTGAGTCCTTAGGGACATGCTTCCGGAGGGGAAGGATCTCAATTAGCTGAACCTCGGTGGTTGGAAGCAGCTATAACAAGAACAGCGTAAATCGAGCGGCATGTTGGCTGAGAAACGGTTCCACGGATTGATCGCCATATTCCAGATGGTTGCTCCATTCATCTGTTTGAAACTGGCATGTAACTTTATTTGCTTCACGTTTCCCATTACTTTACGTACTTTTATTGTTGGAGGTTCCCTAGGAATTGAATGGAATTTCGATTGATAGAGCCTCTCCACTCCTCTGTCTGGAAGTGCCAGGCAATTTCATTTCCTTCACGTGCCCCTTTTGGGTGTCCTTTCAGCCTTTTCTGTTAAAAGTTGGGAACATGGAAATGGAGCACTTCGGCTCGAACACTGACCATTCATACGCCCTTTCGGCTTAGATCTTAAGTTGGCAAGATCCTCCGTGTGTTTATAAGTTCATACAATTACCCACCTTTGAGTTGGAGTCCAAGTGTCCTTTAGTCTTAGAGTCCTGGAGTCTTAGAGTCCTGGAGTCTTAGAGTCCTTGAGTCCTGGAGTCTTAGAGTCCTCAACAGATCTCGTAGTTTTCATTGCTGCAAGACCCTTCTTGGGCTTTGAGCATTTCGGTGCTTTCTTCCTTTGTCAGTTGGTTAGGCTCAAGAGGAAAACTCAAGAGGATGTCCGACGCGGAATGGAATTAAGTCTTCTTCTCATTCCCCATATGGATCACTGCCTCCCTCTTCATTTGAATATTCCTTCTATCCGTGTTGGTATGCCCAAAGTACATATTTATTGCACATACCCTTTAAAAAATGGCGTTAGAGGACGGCGCTAGGGGAGGGCGCTAGAGGAGAGCGCTAGAGGGGGTCGCTAGAGAGGGCCCTAGAAGAGGGCGGTAGAGGAGGGCGCTAGAGGACAGCACTAGAGGAGGACGCTAGAGAGGGTCGCTGGAGGAAGGCTCTAGAAGAGGGCGCTAGAGAAGGGCGCTAGAGAAGGGCGCTAGAGCAGGGCGCTAGAAGAGAGCACTAGAGGAGGACGATAGAGGAGAGCACTAGAGGAGGACGCTAGAGGAGAGCACTAGAGGAGGACGCTAGAGGAGGTCTCTGGAGGAAGGCTCTAGAAGCGGGCGCTAGAGAAGGGCGCTAGAGCAGGGCGCTAGAGAAGGGCGCTAGAACAGGGCGCTAGAGGAGAGGACTAGAGGAGGATGCTAGAGGGGGTCGCTGGAGGAGGGCTCTAGAAGAGGGCGCTAGAGAAGGGCGCTAGAGGACAGCGCTAGAGGACAGCACTAGAGGACAGCACTAGAGGAGGACGCTTGAGGGGGTCGCTGGAGGAAGGCTCTAGAAGAGGGCGCTAGAGAAGGGCGCTAGAGCAGGGCGCTAGAGGAGAGGACTAGAGGAGGATGCTAGAGGGGGTCGCTGGAGGAGGGCTCTAGAAGAGGGCGCTAGAGAAGGACGCTAGAGCAGGGCGCTTGAGAAGACCACTAGAGAAGGACGCTAGAGGAGAGCGCTAGAGGAGGACGATAGAGGAGGACGATAGAGGAGAGCACTAGAGAAGGACGTTAGAGGAGGTCGCTGGAGGAAGGCTCTAGAAGAGGGCGCTAGAGAAGGGCGCTAGAGCAGGGCGTTAGAGGAGAGCACTAGTGGAGGACGATAGAGGAGAGCACTAGAGGAGGATGCTAGAGGGGGTCGCTAGAGAAGGGCGCTAGAAGAGGGCGCTAGAAGAAGGCGCTAGAAGAGGGCGCTAGAAGAGGGCGCTAGAAGAGGGCGGTAGAGGAAAGCGCTAGAGGAGGGGTTAAGGACGTTCTATTTTGTTGTGCTGTTGGACCGGTGTGGACCTGGGCTTCAATTAACAAACCTCTCCAGCCAACACGATCTTTCCTCAGCTGCTGCTTTGTTGAGGTCCTTCTCCACTTGAATGCGCTACCTTAGCCTAGGCCATCCTCTGTTGCGTTGTCACAATGGCTCAAATTCGAAGACCTTTGGGACCGGAGCAGTGATGTCCGTACGCCTCACATGGCCCAGCCATCTTAAGCGTTGTATTCGAAGACGCTGGACGAGGCGCATGTCACTGTTCAGCTCCTAGAGTTCGTCGTTGAATCTTCTCTTCAAAAGTTACAGCGGATCTGAAGTAGAAGAAGCCCTTGACTAACTCAAAGATTCTGCTGCTTAGTGTGACGCTCTGTCCGAGACGCCGACGTTGGGTGTCCTCTTTCAAAAGTTGTCCCCTTTGTTACAGGCAGGCTTCGGTCCAAACCTTATACCCGCCGGATAGCTGCTTTATTTTCCGTTAAAACTTTCGGGCTTCATTCCTGCCATAACACCTTTCCACTTCCTCGACCGCGCGCTTCTCATGTTCCTTCTTTTTTCTTGTGGAAAGCAATTGTTCTTCCCTTCTTCTCTGTTCATAGAGCTCACGAACAACCCACGTTGATCGATGCAGCGTTGCCTTATAGGCGTCTTATTTCGCTGCATGCGCTTGCCTGCACTCTTCGTCAAACCATAGGTTCTTTCTGTGTGGTGACGGGAAACTCAGGAGAAATAAGCCGACACTCTCTCAAAATGTTTGATTGTCGTTTGCAGACTAAGCGCACATTGGTTGCGGTCTTTGAAAGAAACTAAGATTCAGCTCAAGTTAAAGCACGTCTTAAAAAAATTTGGCGAACAAACGCCCCAAGACGTTCAAACTGTCCGTACGGACAAGGGGTTTCTTGTGTAGCCTCCTCAGAAACCACTGGAGTGGGATGAGGACACATTTTATTCGCTTAGTGGTGAGATTTCGACAGAAGCGCCATCACCATGTGTGTACAAGTTTTGGAGGATGATTCTCAAGAACATCTAGGGATAGAAAGACTTAAATTAAGTTTCATTCCGGTCATAAGGCGCCAATAAAGAATTCAAGAAGGGTTATAATTCATAATCCCTAACACACGTGTACTTTTGGCGAAGGGGTACACGTGTACCCCTTGAAGATTCAATGCAAAATGGAATTTCGATCAATCGTTGTTTTGAGTCCTGGGCCGAAATTGAGACAATCGATAGGTGTCATTTTTGCTCATCCTTTCACATATTTTTAGCTCCTTTGTTGAGGTAGTATTTTTGAGGCTCAACAAAATCAAGAAGAACAAAATGAAAGCTGACAGTGCAGACCTTTTTCAGATCCGGCCATGTGGCCACTTCTTCCCATAACGCCGCTGATCAAAGCAACAAACCGCGGCCCCTCTCAACACCTTCCTGCAGCCCCTTGCTGTGGGGTTGTCCTCATCAATGGGCCAGATGACTTGACATGAAGTTCCCGCTTTCTCTGATGACATAGAGTCCCTCTCAAACTCTCATCACTCTCTCCACACTGAGGGGTACACATGTGCCCCTCTAATGGAAGTCATAGCTTGAAATGAATTTCCCTCGCATAGGGACACTTCAATCGAATCTTATTACAGAACATAAGAAAAGAGGCCATTTTTCAACACTTCATCATTTTCAACTGCTTCTCTCCTCCATCCTGCCACCAAGCCGGGAAAAGGGGGGGCAAAACAAAGGAGAACTGAACGTAATTACTCCGCTGCGTAGAGACGCGGAATTCTTCTTTCAAGCCAGCGTTCGATTGGACCCTCTTCTGCCCAAATGCCTATCTGTCTGTCGTCTGTCGCTGCGGCTTTTCTCCCAGTGGTGGCGCAACAATTATAAAACCACGCCGCGAAACTCTCTAGCACTCTTCCGAAGTGTTGAAAATAACAAAGCGACCACAGCGCGATCTCCAAAAACGACCCAACATCCAAGTGACGCGTCTATTGCGCAACGGATCCAGTCGATCGCATGTACATATGTTGTACCCCAAAAACCACTTGAGTCTCAAGTACCTGTGCGCTTGCCTGCCTGCCTGACTGACTGAGTGAGGTGGTGTCCCCCCTCCGCCTCAAGTGAACATAATTTCAATTTTTTGGCATTTTTATTTGAGTCTTCCTTTCCACTGCCTCCTCCCGGCCGCTCAACCGGTTGATCGCCACCCCGGCGATCTCCGCATCGTCGTCGTCGTCACTTCATTAGATTTTCACTTAATCATCGTGTCATCAGCGCTGCGGTGTTGGGTGGATGAAACTGCGTTGGCCGCTGTCGCTGTCGGTACGTCGTCGTCGCCGCAAAGCGACGATGATGGTGATGATGACAAAACTCCGGAGTCCTTCATGTCTTCTTCTGCACGTCAAACCGCACCAATTGTCTGCTGCTACAAGGCACTTGACACGTCACACACACGCACCCAGCTCGCAGCCGTTGCCGCCGCAAACGAGACGCATGCACACACAGCATTGCAGCCCGGTCGCACAGCAATCCAAATGAGTTCAAACGGAGTTCCGTCCCGTCGTCGGTGCCGCAGTGAATGGAGGAGAAGACAGCAGAGACTTAGAGGAACCTCGGGAGAGAAGGTTTTTCGGCGTAAACGTCGCTGAGAACGAGGACGGCCGGCGATGCTGCAATGACCACACACAGGGCGGACAATGGTCAACTGTAATATTGCTGTTACCGCTTAGCGTGACATTGATGAAGTCTTTCTGGGTGCCTGGGAGGGGGGCACACGAAACGGTCGCGTCATCCTATTAAATAACTTTTGTGGAAGGCGTTAGTTGCGAGGAGCCACGACCGATGGGATGGCGAAGATGCCGATGGTGCCGATGATGCTGGTGATGGCGATGATGAGGCGTCGAGGAGGATCCGTTTGTAATTGTTTTTTGGGGAACGTCAGAGAAGTAATTTGTTTGAAAACTTGGGGGAGCCGAGGCAGATCGGATTTTGGGGGGTCGCCGGAATTTGACGTTTTGTTAAACAAATTGCGGTCTGGTGAAATGTTGCTGAAGGGACGGGGGGCATAAGCTGTTCCCAGGCAATTGTGTGTCTGGGAGACAAATGGTGGAAGCACGTGAGGGGACAAGTTGTAAGCCATTGTAGAGTAGGGACCCAAAGGAGGAGGCATTCAAAAAGCAGGCGTTGCTGCATTGAACTAAGACGTGCGTAGTCCGGAGAGATTGTTCTGCGAAGCAGTTGAAGGAAGAAGCTTAGCAAAGGCATTCTAAAAGGGGAAGTGTATCCAAAATATAAAACTTAGCCCTCCTTTAGAAGGTCTGCAACATCTGGTTGGACAATCATTTTACCCAAGGACTGAGAAGTTGTTAAAATGGAAAGAGAGGCCGTGATTCTGAATATCGAGAGATCAACGAAGTCCAACAGGCCAATACGGTTTGACGTCGGAAAGCTACAATCGCAATTGATCGCCGCCGACTTTGCCGACCGAGTTTCTTTGCAACTCACTCAGAGTTCCACGCTGCCTGCACTAACCGTAGAAGAAGATTGGAAACCTTGTCAAGAAGCTATCTAAGACTTTGCCACTGGTGTGCTGGGTTTCACGTCACCTCCTAGGAGGAACCCATGGGTAAACAGTGAGTGCAGGCGAGATCATGTAGCCAAACAAGACGCCTATAAGGCAACGATGCATCGAAGGACGTGGGCCGTTCGTGAGCTCTACGAACAGAGAAGAAGGGAAGAGCAACTGCTTCTCAGAAGGAAAACGAAGGAGCAAGAGAAGCGCGCGGTCGAGGAAATGGAAAGGTGCTATTGCAGGAATGAAGTCCGAAAGTTTTACCGAAAGGTAAACCAGTTTTTCGAATTATACAAGGTTCGGACCAAAGCCTGCCTTGACCAAAACAGACAACTCGTGGAAGAGTCGCAGTCTGTGCTGAGAATCTTGAAGGATCATTTCTGCAGACTTCTTATCGGCGATGACGGCACCACCTCCATTGTTAGGCAGAATGTTCAACTTGATTTATACGATGATAGACAAGAATTCCGTGTGAAGATAGCAATATCCAAACAACTATTTAAAGCAGCTGGAGATGACCTGGTTGGTCGCATGCACCAGCTCATCTGTGAGATATGGTCGGAGGAAAACATGCCCGATGAGTGGAATCTCAGCGTCGTTTGCCGGGTTCACAAGAAAGGAGAGCCCTTTGTCGGACCAACTATCCGGGGATCAGTCTCCACAACATCGCATACAAGATCCTCTCTGCCGTATTGTGTTAGCGTCTGAAACTATTTGTCCATGACCTGATAGGTCCCTATAACTGTGGTTTCAGGCCAGGGAAGTCCACTACAGATCAGATTTTCACATTTCGGCAGATCCTGGGAAAGACCCAAGAAGTACAAATCGACACCTCTTCGTCGATTTTACGGCCGCATATGACAATGTACATAGGGACGAGCTATAAAGTGCCGTGTCTAGTTTTGGCATTCCTACCAAACTCGTCAAATTGTGTTGGATAATGATGGAGAACTCTTACTGCTCCGTCAAGATCGGTAACAAGCTCACTGAGACCTTCAATGTCAAAAAAGGTTTTAGACAAGGTGACGCACTGTCATGTGACTTCTTTAACATCATTCTCCAGAAAATCGTGCGTAACTCACAAGTCAACACCAGAAACGCGATCTTCCAGAAGTCAATTCAATTGCTAGCTTATGCTGTAGACATTGACGAGATTGGACGAACACAGCGAGCCGTCACTGAAGCGTTTGCTGGTGTTGAAGAGAAAGCGCCTCAAATGGGTCTGGCGGTAAATGAGGGCAAAACTAGGTACATGCTGTCATCAAGGAAGGACACACAGCATCGACGTCTCGGACAGAGCGTCACACTGGGCAGCAGAAACTTCGAGGTGGTCAAGAACTTCGTCTACCTCGGCTCCGCTGTAAATAGAGACAACGACGTCAGTACTGAAATCAAACACAGAATCACTCTTGCCAATCGCTGTTTCTTTGGGCTCAAGAGGCAATTGAGTAATAAAGCCCTCTCTCGAAGGGCTAAGCTCGCTTTAAATAGCAGTAAGATCAACCCAGTCCTACTTTATAGCTCGGAAACATGGACGTCACTAAAAGCGGATTAGGAAGCCCCTACACTTTTTGAGAGAAACGTTTTGCGTTCGATTTTTGGTACTGCTTGCGTTGATGGCATCTGGAGGAGAAGATTTAACGACGAACTCTACGGGCTGTACAGCGGCATGCGCCTGGTAAAGTCTTTACGGATACAACGCTTAAGATGGTTAGGCCATCTAGAGCGTATGGGCTCCACTGCTCCTGCCCGAAAAGTCTTCGAATCTGAGCCATTGGGACAACGCAAGAGAGGACGACCTAGGATAAGGTAGCGGACACAAGTGAAGAAGGACTTCAACAAACTTGAAGACCGCAACTGGAGGCAAATGGAGGAAGGTTGTGTTGGCTGGAAAAGTATGTTGGCTGGAAAAGTATGTTGGCTGAGACCCAGGTCCACCCGGGCTGTAGCTCCACAGGAAGAAGAAGACGAAGCATGCGGCCATGCTAGAGGTTTGAGAACAAAGAGGCTATGTGGTTCCCTTTCAAGGCAAAATCCTTTTGAGTTTTATCAAGTTTGAAAGCCTGAGTTAGTCGCCCAGTGCACAGATTCATCATTTCTTTTGGAACTCCTACTGTGTGTCAACTTCCTAAATTGTCATGGTGAGAGATAATTTTTTCCAAAACTTCACCAAAATTTAGGCATACTTGGCCTCTGTGACAGTCTCACACTTTGCCGATTATTCAAAGTGGATCAAATGACGTGTCAATTGAACACCCTTCGCCTACTATGGAGCTCGTTCTTCTGCTTCAGTCGATACCATCGACGACTTCTGTCCTGCCTCCCCAAGTTACATCCACTTTCACAAGAGCGACGCAGAGACTTCAAACGCTTCCCTAAAATGGCCTTACGGATCCATTTTTAGCCCAGAGCAACCGTCCGTAGCACATATCAGGCAGCCTGGAGTCCCATGCCTGAAATTTGATAAAAAACATGATTCCCGCACGCCTTTGACATGCCAACTGGCTCGGCTTCTCTGGACATATTTAACTTGCAGTCGGTTGTTGTTTGTTTGTTTGTTGCAGTCGGTCAGTAGGAGATGGTGGATTTCTGGCCAAGTATCGATTTCGGTGGGCCTTGCATCTGGTCGTTCCTTGATTTGTGTTTCAAATGGTAGACCTGAAACCTCGAGTTCCCTTTTTTCCTGTTTCCTTAAAGTTTGCTGCCACACCAGTTTCCGCTCACGATATGTCTTCCAGTCAGATACGGCTAAAGTTTGACAGCAGCCTTCGAGATCTAGGGTCATGAAAATATGAAGCTATCAAACTTCAAGGGGAAACCTTTTGGGGAAAGATCCAAATTCGGTCAAAATTTTGAAGCACAATAATTTCTAGTTACTCTCTCCTCTCCACGATCACAACACTCCTACTTGGAAGGGGCCGTCTAATAATAATAATTGTTGGCGCGACAGTCCACAGGGCGACCAGGGCCTAGCTTGCTCATCAACTACTCGTGTTGTGCGCGCTACTGTTCTCTCACGAGTAGAGGGGACCTACAGTTTTTTGCCGACTTCGAACGGCGAAGTTTGAGAAGCTTTCTTGGAGTTATTACTCTTTGGGTGTTGTCAGCAGTTCGAAGGAGGTGGTGCCGTGAAAAATTCGAGTTGTTCACCGGGAATCGAACCTAGTCCCTTCGGCGTGTGAGCGTCGCACTGTACCCACTTCGCCACGGCGACCATCGAGGGGGACGTCTGTTCAGAAGAAACAGGCATTAAGAATTAGGGGACAGGAGAGGAAGCTTGGCCCGGTTCCTAGATGATTGCAGCGCCAACCCAATTTTCTTCAACAAAGTCTTTCCTTGGACTATTGCCTTTTTTGACCCCAAATTGGAAGTGTCGATTTATTTTCATGAAAGAATACAGTCGACGATGAGCTCAGACTTTGCCGCCTTGCACTGATGTTCTCGAAAGGGTGCACATCTACTCCTTCCTCAAAAGGTCGCTGCTGATTATGGTTTCACGAAGTTGCCCCTAATTGTCTCCGCCATCCTTCCAGCCAAAAGACGAAGACGAATCGCTTTTAAGTTCAGCAACTGTTTCACATTCAAGTTGGAGGGAATGGTGGAATGAAGACCTTTGTCGGTCGGCTAGTATGCCAATCATCTGCGCAGCGAAATGAAGATGAATCACTTCAATGTTTCAGAAGCCCCTCCGATCCACCACACTTTCACTGCACCCCAAAGCAAAGTCCCTGCACGCAGAAATGCCCTTAAACTGCGCCGCGGACACCATGATTGATGACCTCCACGTGAAAAGTAATTTTCCACCACAACAAGTAGCATCTCCTCGGACATTCATCTCGGCGCGTCCGCGTGTGCGCAGATCCTTCTCATTCCACATGCGCGCACTTCCACATCACTCCAATTACACGAGCCTCAAGTGCGTCGAATCAACGCAGCGGCGATTTGCCACACCAATCATCTTCCTAGTCGCGGCGCAATTATAAATCTTAAGCCGCTGCCTTCCCCAAGGGACCCCTTTATTACGCTTAAATTGCTTTCTAATTAATTACCCAGCACATGGACACCACTTCGTTGTGGCGAAGTGTTTTCTTTTTGTTTCTGGTGGTCTGCTGTGCGCTCCTTTCGCATCTGCTGACGATGCCGCTGCAGCATCTGATGCCTCTGGTGGCTTCCTCGCGGTTAATCCTCCAGCAGCCTGATGGTACCGGAGGATCCTAAATGGTCAATCAAAATCGCTTTAAATTCTCGAAACGATCAATCAATCATGAGTTTACCTCCGTTCTCGGCCAGACACACTGACTGACCCGGTCTGCAGCGCTGCCGTCGTCGACGTTTCGGTTTGCTGGAGGATCCTCTCGCGATCGTTCGTCGTTTTGTGTGTTTGACGGTGTCTCTGCATGGTCCCCCGGTAGTCAGTCATTCAGTCAAAGGGGTTTAGTGTTATCTTCGGGACTCGATCCGCTTCAGGGCACATACACAGGCGGGAGAAATTGACAAATTCGCCGAGAATGCATCTGAGTGGGCAGTAATTGATCCTCAAATGAGGATCGGCTGCGATGCAAAGCGATCTGCCAGCCCGCGGGACCGGTGATTTATTGGAATTTGAAGGATATGCCTCCGGATCGGGTGCGAGCCACACCTTCGGCTCGGAAGATTGCTCATAAACGTCCCAATGATTGATGGCGGCATTTATATTTGCATAAAACCACGCGTGGCCGCAGCCGGACAAGTGAAACCGGACATCAGTCCACCGCCGCTGCCAGTCATCAGTCATCGCGACAATGTTTAATCAAACGAATCGCCGTTTAATAACCCTTTTCCCATCGTCGCCAAACCGCCAAACGGCCCAATCGGGCATCGAGCGTCGAGCGTTTGATCGTTTCGTCGCTTGACCGGCAGATCGGCTGATCAGTTGGCCAGTTGATCATTTGATCGGCGGGTCATTAAGGAGAAGCTAAATTTCCGCTCATAAAACTTCAAATTAAGCCCGTCAACACTTAATAGAAAGCCATCAAATCCCAAAACTTATGAGCAACGGGCCTTGAATGACTGGCCGAACACACCTCTGCCCCGATGACGCGTGTGTTTTTTTTTAATTAAAAAATTCTCAATTTTATGAAAATTACTTAATTCCTCGAACGCAGTCCAGTGGCCGCACCTCCACCCCTAGCTGACCCATAAATTGTGATTAGGGAGAGACGCGTTTTGTGTTTGGCCACATCTGGGGCCAATGTTTGGTCAGGAAAGCGCGCTACAAGCCGCATAACTCCGGCTTAAGCGGTTGACACGGTATTTACTTCGGAGGCGATTGTTGGTGCGCCGTTAAATCGGATCGGTGCTTATGCAAATTGCGCGATGGCGGCGCTAATGACGGAGGAGAGTGTCAATTCCCGATTGATGGAATTCGTTTAGCCGGGCTTAGGCAAATCGGGGGAACGACTGTGAATCTGGGTCATGACTTGAAGTTTCCCGCGCGAAAGGGGAAATTTGTGCCGGAAGTGCACGGATGAAGGTGAAGAAGAAGATGAAGACGAAGGCGAAGGGGAAGGCGAAGGCGAAGGCGAAGGCGAAGGCGAAGGCGAAGGCGAAGGCGAAGGCGAAGGCGAAGGCGAAGGCGAAGGCGAAGGCGAAGGCGAAGGCGAAGGCGAAGGCGAAGGCGAAGGCGAAGGCGAAGGCGAAGGGGAAGGCGAAGGCGAAGGCGAAGGCGAAGGCGAAGGCGAAGGCGAAGGTGAAGGCGGAGGCGAAGGTGAAGGCGAAGGGGAAGGCGAAGGCGAAGGCGAAGGCGAAGGCGAAGGCGAAGGCGAAGGCGAAGGCGAAGGCGAAGGCGAAGGCGAAGGCGAAGGCGAAGGCGAAGGCGAAGGCGAAGGCGAAGGCGAAGGCGAAGGCGAAGGCGAAGGCGAAGGGAAAGGCGAAGGCGAATGCGAAGGCGAAGGCGAAGGCGAAGGCGAAGGCGAAGGCCGAGGCGGAGGCGGAGGCGGAGGCGGAGGCGAAGGCGAAGGCGAAGGCGAAGGCGAAGGCGAAGGCGAAGGCGAAGGCGAAGGCGAAGGCGAAGGCGAAGGCGAAGGCGAAGGCGAAGGCGAAGGCGAAGGGAAAGGCGAAGGCGAATGCGAAGGCGAAGGCGAAGGCGAAGGCGAAGGCGAAGGCGAAGGCGAAGGCGAAGGCGAAGGCGAAGGCGAAGGCGAAGGCGAAGGCGAAGGCCGAGGCGGAGGCGAAGGCGAAGGCGAAGGCGAAGGCGAAGGCGAAGGCGAAGGCGAAGGCGAAGGCGAAGGCGAAGGCGAAGGCGAAGGCGAAGGCGAAGGCGAAGGTGAAGGCGGAGGCGAAGGTGAAGGCGAAGGGGAAGGCGAAGGCGAAGGCGAAGGCGAAGGCAAAGGCAAAGGCAAAGGCAAAGGCGAAGGCGAAGGCGAAGGCGAAGGCAAAGGCGAAGGCGAAGACAAGTGCAATGTTCAGTCCCAGGCTCGAAGTTATAGATCGAGAGTAAAATCAAATCCTCCTCCTAAGAAAGCAAGCGATCGCAGTTAGAAGCAATAAAGAATTTATGGACGATGCAGAACTGTCTACGATGAAAGGCTGAAATTTTTCAAGCTCTGATCGGTCTGAGTATGGTTGACGGAGTAACTTAGAAAAGCAAGACTGGTTAGATATAGAAGGTAAAAGGATCGCTTGCCTGATATAAAAATACGACGCTGGTTTCATTAGCATTTCATTTATCATTACTTTTATTCAATGCTAATGCTTAAAGTAATGCAAAGTGTTTCTATTATTGTTAGGCCACCAAGAATACTGTTTTCTTGGCAGGAATTGATTCTGATTTAACCGCTATTAAGGCCAAAGCATCAGTGACCCGTGATCTTCTGAAAGTTCGAGGACACAAATTTGTTCCAGGTTCATGTGTAGGAACTGCTAGTTACATGCATCAGCGCAAGACACTCTCTTCGGCTTAAGTGGCATATGGGAACCCAGACAACGAATTGTGCAGCATTAACGAGGAGTTATAAGATTTTGAAAACGTTGGCATTCTCCGGAGAGAACTCGATTAACTTCGGATTAAGGAAAACAATATCCAAGTTGAGGACATCCTCGAAACCAGGACTTCGACAAGGTCTAGTATATGTGTGGAACTCCAGTGCCACTTGGCGAGATTTGAGGTGATCCCATTTCGCACAGGCTGTTGGACACGAATTTGCAAACGATTAGGTCAAATTTGCTGCATTTCCTGGTGCCAGGGCATCCCATCCGCCTGCCCCCCGCTCAAGGCTCGCCGCAATAAAATAAATTTCCTGCAAAATGATCACACATTATCCCAGTGATTTCGAAAAGAGCCCTTATACTCGCATTACCATCACAGCCACCCTTCGGCCAGCAAATCAAAGTGCACTGCTCCCCGCCGACTGAGTGGCTGTCTGCATGAGGTTCCTGGTTCCCGGTCGAAATTAACAGCCTCTGGGCCACACTCGCACACCTCTCTCCATTAGCCGAGACATCTTGCGAAATGACCCAGAGGCGGGCAACGCAGCCCCACTTTATTGCAATAAAGCCAACTTGCAGCCTGATGCGCACCCCGGTAATTTGCTCCGTTACTCGGTCACTCATACACCCAATCCGGTACCGCTAAATGGGTGCAGCTTCAATAGCGACTGACGCACCAAGGATTAACCGCGAGTCATTCTGGGACCGACCAAAAATTGAAGAAACGATGGAAGACGGAGAAAATTTCCCCAAAAATTCACCTTCTGGCATCTTGTGTGTGCATCTCGTGTGCATTCCCAGGAATTCATCGGTGGGATGGCCACCAAACAAAAAACTGGAGCTCTTCAGCTTTTCATTCGCTTCATTCCAGGAACTGGCCGCGGTCATGTCCCACACCAGCCAAGTAAATGACGTTCATTAATCTAATGATAGCCCTCCGACGAATGTGCATCGCGCTCTGGCTCTGGTGAGCAACCTGTCAGGTCCCCCCAATGTGGATCAAAAGAATCGAGTCGGTTGGTCCTGCTCTTGGTGTGCTCTCTCTCTCTCTCGCTCTTCAGCTCTGACAAATGAGGATAATTTATCAAATTGCTATCTGACATGTGACATGGGACGGGGTTTAAATGACGTATTTATCGTTACATGACGCTTGCACACTTGCCAACCTCACGTTCGTTCCCCCATCGCCCCCCTGGTCCTCGGCGCGGTCGTTTCGTGGCTCAAGAAGGTGTGAATCTGGTTTCATTAGTTATCGGGGGGAGGGGCGCAGTTCCCGGAGGTGGTTGAAATTTGATGAGTGTCAACCGAGAACTCCCATTGTCCAGCCGAGCAACTGACACTGACAGATGAATGGGGAACACCTGACGGCGTATTAAACGGCATTAGGCTTAGTAATCATATTTTAATTCTCCCAGAGCTCGAGCGGGGGACCCGAGATGCAGTTCCTGGAGTTCAGCTCTGCCTGTGAGATGCTGTCGATGCCAGTGAGCTCTGCGGTGTCTGGTGTGCCCCCCAACTCGTGCTTGGTCACGTTGTAATCCATTTGTGGGCGGCTGTGCGGCGATTACACTAGTCGATGTGTGTGCCTATCAGCCGAGGGCAGTGACACTTCCATAAATCATCTCTAATTACGAGGAAATCGTCAAATGGGAACGGTTCCCGGGAGATGCACTCGGTGCGGTGTGAAGTGTGAATGGGGGCTAGCACCCAATCGGTGCTGCGGTGGACCCTGCTCAAAGTTGACGTCTCACTTCCGATAGTGTGATGAATTTTTTTCTTCCAGTCCGTGGAGCTGATAAAGCTGACAGTCGTTCAATGGGTGGCTGGGATTAACCTTTTATCGGGCGGACGTGTGACAGATTATGCCGGGGACTAGGCGATGGATTGACAGTTCGAAGGCGATGGAGTCTTGTTTAGTCACCCATTGAGTCGTGAAGTTGATTCGTTGGGGGTCAAGACAGTGAGTGGCTGATGGACGTTGATAGGGTTTCGTGGGATTTTTGTTTTTTTTTTGGAATCTCTTGGGGGTGTCACTTTTGTAGTGGACCTTGGCCATCATGCGAGGAGCTTGGACATGCAGTCTTCAGGAATCGTCGGTAAACAGAAGAAGATAACTTATGGTCAAGACAATTTGACGACAAATCTGTTAATTCAGTCTTGAGGGTTATTTCGCGATTTGCTACGGAAAACAACAACCAATGCGGCGTGTCGGACTACGTTGGCCATGATGGCGTTCCCCGCTGACGAGGCAATTCATTCCCAGCAGTCGGAAATTAAAGCAACTGCAGCGAACTTTGCAAATTGGCAGGTTCTTTCTGCATCAAGGCTGACGTTTAAATTTCGTTTCATGTCTCCGTTCTAATATTACCTTACTCCTATCCCAGCCCTGAGAATTTTGCTGCTCTTCCTGGATAGACGCTTTCCAGTGGTCTTGGTGCAATTTCATGATAGGATACATTTACATTGACAGACCACCTAGTCTTTATATTGGAGGAAAGAGTCGCCTCCAGCCGGTTGCCCCTCGGTGTTGGATGCAAGATTAACTTTCGATATAAGGCAGCCATTTGAGCCATACTTGATGTCATCTCAGAGCTGGCAGGGCTTGCCTTTCCACTTGCCTTCTGTTCGGATGGGAGTGTCGCCAAAGAGCCTGCAGAGCTTGCCTTTCCAGTTGCCTTCTGCTGGGACAGGAGTGTCACTTAAGACCCGGCAAAGCTTTCCTTTCCATTTGTCTTCTGCACGGACTGGAGTATCGTCTTTGTCCTGCCTGAGCTTGCCGTTCCCCTTGCCGTCTGCTCGGACTTGAGTGTCGTCTTTGTCTTGCCTGAGCTTGCCATTCCCCTTGCCTTCTGTTCGGACGGGAGTGTCGCCATAGAGCCGGCAGAGCTTGCCTTTTCAGTTGCCTTCTGCTGGGACAGGAGTGTTGCTTAAGACCCAGCAAAACTTGCCTTTCCATTTGTCATCTGCTCGGACCCTTGCCGTCTGCTCGGACTGGAGTGTCGTCTTTGTCTTGCCTGAGCTTGCCGTTCCCTTTGCCTTCTGTTCAGACGGAAGTGTCTCCAAAGAGCCTGCAGAGCTTGCCTTTCCAGTTGCCTTCTGCTGGGACAGGAGTGTCACTTAAGACCTGGCAAAGCTTGCCTTTGATTTGTCTCCTGCTCGGACTTGAGTGCCGTCTTTGTAATGTCTGAGCTTGCCGTTCCCCTTGCCTTCTGCTCGGACAGGAGTGCCGTCTTTGTAATGTCTGAGCTTGCCGTTCCCCTTGCCTTCTGCTCGGACAGGAGTGCTGTCTTTGTCCTGCCTGATCTTGTCGTTCAGCCTTGCCTTCAGCTCTGACTGGAGTGCCGTTTTTGTCCTGCCTGAGCTTGCCGTACCCCTCGCCTTCTGCTCGGACTTGAGTGTCGTCTTTGTCTTGCCTGAGCTTGCCGTCTTTGTAATGCCTGAGCTTCCCGTTCCCCTTGCCTTCTGCTCGAACAGGAGTGCTGTCTTTGTCCTGCCTGATCTTGTCGTTCAGCCTTGCCTTCAGCTCTGACTGGAGTGCCGTTTTTGTCCTGCCTGAGCTTGCCGTACCCCTCGCCTTCTGCTCAGACTTGAGTGTCGTCTTTGTCTTGCCTGAGCTTGCCATTCCCTTGCCTTCTGCTCGGACTAGAGTGCCGTCTTTGTCCTGCCTGAGCTTGCCGTTCCCCTTGCCTTCTGCTCTGACAGGAATGCCGTCTTTGTCCTGCTTGAGCTTGCCATTCCCTCGCCTTCTGCTCGGACTGGAGTGCCGTCTTTGTCCTGCCTGAGCTTGCCGTTCCCCTCGCCTTCTACTCGGACTGGAGTGCTGTCTTTGTCCTGCCTGAGCTTGCCATTCCCCTTGCCTTCTGTTCGGACGGGAGTGTCGCCAAAGAGCCTGCAGAGCTTGCCTTTCCATATTTGATTTGGTGATCCTGCCGTTCCCCTCGCCTTCTGCTCGGACAGGAATGCTGTCTTTGTCCTGCCTGAGCTTGCCGTTCCCCTCGCCTTCTACTCGGACTGGAGTGCCGTCTTTGTCCTGCTTGAGTTTGCCGTTCCCCTTGACTTCTGGAAGGACCGGAGTGTCGCCTTAGACCCGGCAGACCTTGCCATTCGCCTTGCCTTCTGCTCGCACAGGGGTGGTTGAGTCATTCCTGTTTGGAATCCAGGTATCCCTTTGTGGATGATGTCATGCTATATGATACGCAACCGTCTATGAGTGCAACTCGTGTATGACTAGAGAACGTGCCCGCTGGAGAGAAGTGTTGTTTGCCACGCATAAGTTGCTGTCCATGGTGTTGTGGTAAAAAGAAGCCTGTTCCGCAATTCTTTCTTTTCGCTCCACCTTCTTGCTTCGTTCTTCTAATTGATGTCAAGTTCTAATTGATGTCAAAACTGTTACGTAGCAAGTGATCCGATCTGAGATTTCTTAACCCACACTCTGTTTGAGTAAAGAACTGGAAAGTGATGGTGGCGTGAGAAAATGAAAAATTAACATTCGTGCTCGAGGTTTCGAAACTGAGACTTCCTACACCACAATAAAAGCGACATAAAGTGACGCAAGATCGGGGCGCTATTTCCAATCAATTGAGGACTTGGTGATGATGTCTGGGACTGTCAAAGAGAAGTTTGAGAGTCTATTGAGCGTAAAAGGAAGAAAAACGTACACTTTCTATTTTAAGTCTATTCTAATTCAAGCCTTCAGACTTTTTGCCTTCAGTAACGAAATTTTAAAATGTTGACAAAGCAGATGGGCACCATTTCCAGCTCATGACAAGGAAGTGTCTGAGGTGACCGTCTGCTTCTGAGGTGCCTGAAGTGCAGCCGATGCATGGCGTCTTCCTAGGATCACAGTACACGTCTGCGTTCCCATGCAATTCATGAACCCTTGGCGAAGGCAGTGGTTGGCACTAATGTCGTTCATCGTTGAAAAACCTCGACTTACCGGTGCAAATGATGTATACCGGGATGGCCACCTTAAAATTTCGTTTTGAAGCTGCAGTTAAGTGGACAACGCTAATTTCTTGTCCACAGTAATGACTTAAGCAGTAAGAGTAAACTTTGCCATCAAATGTCATCGGCCTTCTTCCTATTCATGGCTTCCCTGTCTTTCTAATTTTTCAAGACCTTGTCAATGATTGCCGAGATCGGCCTTAAGTGCTATAATTGCTTCTTTGGCACAGAGTCTGTCTTGAAAGGCAGTCCAAAGTTCCAAATCAGAAAAGCATGTGATACTGCCAAGACGTCTGATGACACGATTTTGGGAAGTTTGTGCGCCGGAGTTCGGCTTTGGGAAGCGTTGTGTGGCTTGAAGGGGCATCCTGAATGAACTTCTGTTTCCAGTATCGTACTGGAGTGATCTACATTAGTGGCTTGGAGGGACTAGATCTTAGCGAGCATAAAGGCCTTCTAGATGAGCTGCTCAGACGAAAATGACAGATTAGTTGGGAGATCTGTCAGAGTCAGCTTCCTTCGCGATGTGTCACTTGTTAAGTCCAATGGTGGTCTTGATCTGAACTTTCTTTGAGCTACTTGCCTACCGGACACGGTTCCTTGAACTCATTCTTGTTCTAGCGGTCCATAAACGATTCAGAGGGTTGCTTGTACGGGCTTAGCTCCGGGGATTGGTTGCACTTGTCCTTTCTATGAAGACATTTGGGACCTTGAAACTGTGAACATATCTGATGGGGCCTACGACGTCAGCCTGCTTCTCCAGGCCAGACAGAATACGGAAGCCTCAGGGGTTTTGCTAGGGAAACTTTTAGAATTCCGACATTCTTTAAGAATCTTTTGAAATTTTAGAATGGCTGCCCTTCAGCAGCGTACAGTTGGGTTAGAGTTGGACCATAGGCCACCGGTCCTGGATGTTGACAACTTTTGTGAGTCTTAGATGGAGACAACTCGGTTGTGAGCTGAAAATGTGTCAGTCTCCATACCGTTTTGTAGAACTGCCTCAATTCGACCAAAAATCGATCTCAAGATGGACCTGTTGCTGTCTGTTCCAACCCATAAACTCACAATTCCGCCCGTGGCCACATTTGTCAGTGCGACCACTGACTCCTTCGAGGCAATCTCAAACCTCTTCTGTTCGCGCTGAACTCGTAATCCATTTCTCAAGTCACACTGCGAACTTTGCCAAGCCATTCCTCCATCCCAGACTCTCATCGCGTGGCCGCTTCTCCACCCACCCATCCAGTCCGCGTCGAGTGAAGTTTGAAAAATTTCCCAAAAGGTGCGCGCACACATGCCCCGATGGAGACGTAGGCGCATGCGTTGAAAGAACCCCACTAATCCATTCGTTCCGAAATGCGCGCTAGGCCATGGCCAAGCAGCCTTGGATTGTCTTCCGCATATGTGACCACGCCGCTGTCGAAGTCGTCGGGCACAAAGACGCGAGGTGACTGTGCGCTGTGCGGTGCGGTGCTGCGCGCGTCGAGTCGCACAGGCACAGAGAGACACAGAGATACTT
This sequence comes from Eristalinus aeneus, assembly GCA_955652365.1. Classification (NCBI taxonomy): domain Eukaryota; kingdom Metazoa; phylum Arthropoda; class Insecta; order Diptera; family Syrphidae; genus Eristalinus; species Eristalinus aeneus. Next base: position 95,073,668 of record OY019131.1, read on the forward strand.
TTATAAGACTCTAAAGATTATGATAAACTATTAATTATGGTCGTTTACACGAAGCGCAGTGGAAGGAGACGCAGAGCGGGCGAGGAGCAGCAACTCCTCCTCCTCAAGGTGCTGCGTCGTCGTCGCAGTCGTTGCAGTCGTTGGAGGACAACAGCGGCGAAGAATGGTAATTGCAATGTTTCCCCAGCAGATGATGATGGTGATGAAGACAGAGTATGCCACACCACCTCTTAACTGTTGTTTGTCGGTGGGGAGGCGGCTTCTTCCTTCTTCCTTCGACACTGTGTGGAATTCGTCGCTGCAATCTTCGCCAATTAATCATCACTCTCTCTCACTCTCGTTGTCGAGCGGAGGGTAAGGCCTCATACAACACGCACCAGGATAAATCCTACCTTCCACCTCATTTCGGGCCTAGTAAGTGGCGAAGGGACGGCCCACAATCAGCTTATCGCGAGTAATAATTTCCCCCGCGAAGATGACGACGACACGGCCGTACACTCGCATCCTTGGCTATCAGCGGAACACCATCGCATGACCGCATCTGGCCGTGTGGTGGACATGTTAGGTGGAGATGCACCTCGCCGATAGGGCAAGGTGCGGAAACTCCGTTCGTGTGCGAATGCCAGCAACGACGCTGCCGGACTGTGTATCTCTCGGCGATAAGGCAGCAGGGCTTGTAATGAAGACAATTACTGGCGCATACAAGTCAGAAATGCCACCGCCACCGCCACGAATGGTGGGTTGGCATGCAATTAGAGGCCAGAAATAGAGTTGGCTCCCCCTCCCTCCTCACGCCGTCGCCCAATTATCCAGCGATCACTGCTGATTCTGCGAAAATCCGACCTAGTTGCAGACTCAGAGCGAGCGTCAGAGTCTCATTAGGATACAGCCCTGTGCGACGCGCACCAGGTAATCTATTTACTCTAAATCAGCCCCAATTATCCTTCGACTAATTACGCCTCACGCCCCATCGTTCCACGCCCAACGCGTCCTGGCAGAGATTGAAAATCCCTGCCGCCAGGCAATTCCTCACCCAGATCCCATCAAAGCACGTGCCCCGGGCGGGGGCTAATTAAAAAGAATTCTCCTCAATGAGCTGCCAAATGAATGGAAGGAATCAAACGAAAATCCTTTTCCACACCCCCTCCCCACAGACACACGCACGCAGGTTGAAAGAAAAACAAAATTTCCGTGCACATCCTAATTATTTAAATTCAGGAAGGATTCCCACAGAGGATTGAAAAGTCGTCGTTGACGCGTCGTCATCGTCAGCATCGCTCTTGTGTGCTGACGCAGGAGACGACGGTGACGACGACGGGCGTATCCGCTGAGCACTGAATAACTCAAAATTTACCTTGCTGAGAATCCTTTATCCAAATAGCATTATTCATCGTCGATTTAATTTCAAGGACCTGCAGGATTAGAACTGCTTAGACGAGGCACTGTGTAAGGATTGTGCGCCGGAGGATGCCGTGAACGGATGGATAGGCGGGAGGATCGTCGTCATTCCCCCCGTGGATTCATTTTCCTTTTCATTTGAGTTGCGCCGCCGCCGCCGCCCTCGCAACCCCGTGAAATCGAGTGAAATGGTGCGAAGGATACGCGCCGCTCCGCTCCGGTGTGAATTCAATCAGAGGCATTTAAGATATTTCAACTTATTCAGCAACATTTCGCCGGCATTCAGAAGGGACGCGCGTTTTCCAGCTCCTTCGTCTCAACGAACCCTTTTCAGCGAATGCACGCGAGTTCGGGCCCTGGGAATATCGGCGGCAATTTAATTCTTTTCAAACTCACCTCCTTCCGTGGAAGACTTCCGTGAAGGTGTTCCGTGGAACGGGGCAACAATGACGGCAGCAGCAGCAGCATCGCTCCCCGCGGGTGGTTGTGTTAAAGCGTATCCAGGCACAAGCCAACAGCTCGTCCTGTCGTGCGTCCTTGTGCATGAATTTATGATTATTATGTGACATGACCTTTCCCATGCTCGTCCTTTCACAGATACTCAATGACGAGTCCTGCGGGAGTTTGCTGCCGTACCTGTTGCGCGCTGAATATTCCAAGAAAATATTTCTGCTTAGAGAATGGTCATCCTGCCACGGCGCAGGAGAGCGAGAGAGAGGGAGAGAGGCAAAGAAGTGTGTCACGAAGATGACAAGGACTGCAGGTAAATTATGTTGTAATTTTATTCGATAAGCTCTGCTGCTGGCATCGACTTGACCGGCGGCGGCGTACTGTGAGTGGGAATTTATGAATCCCTGCCATGGTTGGCATAATCGGATTACAGAATGAAGCGGAGGACTGCGAGGAGTGAGGGAGACAGGCGGCGGAATATGCGATTATGTCGAGCGGCAATTTGTCGACGAAGCAACGTGCCACCGGCGTATGTCCTTGAGCGCAAAGTGGTTTGGGATTGTGTGCCATTGACATGCTTTTGATATGAGTCTGTCTTTGATGGGTAGGGCAGGAGGGGGTGGTCTTCAGCTTTTGTGGCATTTCCTCTACTCACTTTAACGAAACGAGATCTGAAGAGAAATGCATACCGACTGTGTGATCTTGAAGTGTAAACTTGGAAAAGAACGACGTCCACCGTCAGTGCAACCATTTCCTGATCCAAATTTGGACAAATTTTGACAAATTTGTAACAATTTAGTTTCAAGGTGGTCATATTGGCACAAGCATATTTAAGAGAAGGTTTTGCTTGAGAAACAAGGACCCGGTTAACTGGTCCGAAGGTCGCCTGGTCTAAAGATCGCTTAGTCTAGATTGGCTGGTTCAAAGCTCGCCTGATTCAAAGCTCGCCTGGTTCAAAGCTCGCCTGGTTCAAAGCTCGCCTGTTTCAAAGGTGACGTACAACCTTGGTGACTGTGACGTACTACCTAGGCAGCTGTGACGCCCGACCTAGGCGGCTGGTTATCGAAGTTTAACGTGAAATTAAGTGCCCACCAAAATGATTTCTCAATAAAATCGTTGCTTTGTGCGTCGTGAGGCTCCCAGTGGCGTGAGGCTCCTAGCGGCGTGAGGCTCCTAGCGGCGTGAGGCTCCTAGCGGCGTGAGGCTCCTAGCGACGTGAGGCTCCTAGCGGCGTGAGGCTCCTAGCGGCGTGAGGCTCCTAGCGGCGTGAGGCTCCTAGCGGCGTGAGGCTCCTAGCGGCGTGAGGCTCCTAGCGGCGTGAGGCTCCTAGCGGCGTGAGGCTCCTAGCGGCGTGAGGCTCCTAGCGGCGTGAGGCTCCTAGCGGCGTGAGGCTCCTAGCGGCGTGAGGCTCCTAGCGGCGTGAGGCTCCTAGCGGCGTGAGGCTCCTAGCGGCGTGAGGCTCCTAGCGGCGTGAGGCTCCTAGTGGCGTAAGGCTCCTAGCGGCGTTTTGCTGAAACTTAAGCTCACTTTGTTCATGTGCGCAAATCTCATGGAGCACATAGTCTGCTCACATGGCAACCTGTTCCCTGTGGTTGGAGCTGCGCATATTGCATAGCCTCTTCTTCTTCTTCTAGCGGCGCTATAGTCCGGGGTGGACCTGGGCCTTAACCAACATGCCTATCCAGCCAGCACGATTTTCCTCCAGCTGTTCCCAGTTGCGCACTCCAAGTTGGTTGAGATCCTTCTCTAATTGTGGGCGTCACCTAAGCCTAGGCCGTCTTCTGTTGCGTTTCCCCCAATGGCTCGGATTGAAAGACTTTTCGGGCCGGGGCAGTGGTGTCCGTATGCTCTAGATGGCCTAGCTATTGAACTGGGCGAAATGGAATAACCACTGGAATATCAGGTTTGATCCACGACGCCCGATTTTTAGTGGTGTTTAAAGCCAAAAGCAACTCCAAAGAGAAGACAATGCATCCTTCACCATGACAACTCAGGAAGTTCACACAAAGTAGGAGTTCCAAAAGATTTGATGCCTTCATTCACTGCGCGACTTTCTTTGGCTTTAAAACCTGTTGAATGTCACCCATTCGTTCGCGGACCTCCAGCGTGACTACATGCTTCTTCTTCTATTTATTCTTGTGGCGTTACTGTCCGGGGTGGACCTGAACCTCAACCAACATGCTTCTCCAGCCAACGCGACTGTCATGGAAAATCGAAAATTTAATAGATATATATTTTTTTTGTTGAATACAGAAATATTCATTTACGTCTTTATTGTCTGCGAAAAAAAGCAAAACTAACGTGTGTTTTAGAAACAACGAGAATGTGAGTGCAGTTGCCCAAGTCGGAATTTCCTTTTTTAGGGGAAGCTGCAGCTAGTCCAATGTCATCTTTCAGATTGGTGTTCTCTACTAGGTGTCACTATAGTCGTTAACGGTGCGGCCGCACTGTGATGCCAAATCTCGATCAACGATCTTTGCCTCCAGGCGCGGTCTTCAAGTTTGTTGAAGTCCTTCTTCACTTGTGTCCGCTACCTTATACTAGGTCGTCCTCTGTTGCGTTGTTCCAATGGCTCAGATCAAAGACTTTTCGGGAAGGAGCAGTGGAGCCCGTACGCTCTAGATGGAATAGCCATCTTAAGCGTTGTATCCGTAAAGACTTTACCAGGCGCATGCCGGTACAGGCCGTAGAGTTGGTCGTTAAATCTTCTCCTCCAGATGCCATCAACGCAAGCAGTACCAAAAAAAGAACGCAAAACGTTTCTCTCAAAAAGTGTAGGGGCTTCCTAATCCGCTTTTAGTGACGTCCATGTTTCCGAGCTATAAAGTAGGACTGGGTTGATCCTACTGCTATTCAAAGCGAGATTAGCCCTTCGAGAGAGGGCTTTATTACTCTTGAGCCCAAAGAAACAGCGATTGGCGAGAGTGATTCTGTGTTTGATTTCAGTACTGACGTCGTTGTCCCTATTTACAGCGGAGCCGAGGTAGACGAAGTTCTTGACTACCTCGAAATTTCTGCTGCCCAGTGTGACTCTATGTCCAAGACGTCGATGTTATGTGTGCTTCCTTGATGACAGCATGGACTTAGTTTTGCCCTCATTTACCGCCAGACCCATTTTAGCCGCTTCCGCTTTAATGCCAGCAAGCGCCTCATTGACGGCTCGCTGTGTTCGTCCAATTACGTCAATGTCATCAGCGTAAGCAAGCAATTGAACTGACTTCTGGAAGATCGTGATCAGGAGATTGGGGAGGATCAGGAGATCGCCAGGTTCCTTTGTGAATGTCCAGGTGTGGGCACCGCGTGCTACTTACAGGGAGGCTCTGCCCTGAGGCGAAGTCCAACAGCCGCAGTCCGTTTCCGGATGTGTTGTCGTGTAGGCTGTGTTTACCGATGACTCCAGTAAAGATGTTCTCCTTTTCCAGCTGAGCGTTGAAATCTCCTAGAACGATCTTGGTGTCGCAGCTGGGGCATCGATCGGAAGGGATCATAGAAGTTATCCTTGGTGTTGTCATCCTTCTCTTCGGTCGGGGGAGTGAGCGCAAATTAAGCTGATGTTGCCAAATGTAGCCTTGATGCGGTTTGTCATGAAGCGTTTGCTGACGGGGTCGTAGCTCAAGACTTATTACCTAAGTCTACCTCGAACAACAAATGCGCATCCGAATAAGCGATGCCTTCTCTCTCTATAGCAATCGTTGTAGTAGATGTTGCAGTTCTTCATCGTTTTCTTGCGGGCTCACCCCATCGTACTTCCTGGATGTATGCGTTTTAGCAGTCAAGGGCCTCCACAAGTTGTTCAGCTGCACGTAGTCTCTTAAGGGGGTTGACATTCAACGTGGAATACCGCAGACCGTTGTCCTTAAGACGTTTGCTGGTATTATTTAACCCTCGGGTCGAGAGGTTCGCTGCAAACATTGGTTCACCACACAACGGGTGTAGCGATGGCTATCCAGGGGGTTTGGACGCCGTGAGGAAGCTGTGTGTCAAAGCAACCTGTGCACTAACGAGGAAAGTGGCAACTCGCCTTGTTGAACGCGATCAACAACGTCTCCTTTTATTGAACAGTTCGAAGTTTTTTCTAATCTATCGAAGAAGACATCCATCGACGTGATCTGTCGACAGATCATGGCCCCATACTGACGAATTAAAGAAACGTTCTGACAAATAATCTTTTTAGCATTCTCAATAGGTGCGTCCCAGCCTCGAGTAATGTGACATTTGTGTCCAAGGTGTTGTTGAAGAGAAGTTATTTGTCCACTGTCGAAATCCGAACCAAACGAAAGCTTCTCAGGCACCGACTCCATATCTGGGGCATACTTTCTTCATCATTCAGTACCTTATCCACACTTTCTTTCCGGCATAATCACACGGTTCCTAGGATTTATGAACACAGTCTTCATTTTCCCTGAAAAATGAGCTCCAAAATTCCTTTCAACTGCTTATCTCATCCCCTGCTTGATAAATGCTGTAAAAATGTATTCCCACTTCCGCTCCGGACGGTCCGTGTTCAGCCGTCAGCCCAAATCTGGTCTAAGCCCCACACACCAGCAGCACGCTTCCCAGAACGCGGCCTCTCAAAATTATTCCCGCCGCCCATCATAAAGTCCGCGCTGTCAAAACCCAGGGCCAGCTGTCAGAAGCTGTCACATAACTTGCACCAAACAAAACCGCATCCGTGAGTCGCCGCTCTAACGAACCCCTCTGACTCATCCCACAACTGCTCGGATGCTTCGCGTGCGCAAATAAATTCCCAACCCAATTGTTTCTTAATTAATCGATCGCTCAATTCGGTTAGCTCCCGATCGGAGGTGCATCTCAAATTTAATTGCCCTCCCCAGTGGCTGTCCCAGACAACAAGCGGTAGCACCCGTAAAAATTAACAGCCACTTGTCATTTTTTTGCGGTTCGCTAAGACCCCCAATTCCCGTCCGCAATCCGGTTGGATCTAACTGAACATGGACAAAATCAAAAGCGGACGAAGAAAGCGATAAAACTTTCGGCTAGCTTTTGTTTTCGGCTCTGTGAAGTGTCCAGTTCCAATTTTTGAAATTTACTGCCTTCCTCTTAACTGCGTTGAAAGCCGGTGAGCACAACGCTGCGCATAATAAGCAATTAATTAGAGTTCCCCATCCACTGTCGGTCCACTGCCAGTCCACTAGTCTCCGTTCATCCACACACATGCGCAGTGAAGAGCGCTGCGCGGCAGCTCTATTTAGACGGAATTTATTCAAAATTATTGGCCATCAGCTAATTAGTCAACTTTTATCCAGTTTCCCATTAGAACCGGCCGGAGAACGGAGAAAGAAGAGACAGAGCAGAAGCAGAGGAGGAAACAAAACACAAATTGTCATCTTGCTTTCTTCCAGCGAATTAATGAGGGAGAAATTCCATGAGCCGGGCTTGGGCCAGCTCTTATCACGAGCCGGGCATCAGCGTCCTCGGTTTGACAGCTCCCCAAACACAACAAAGGGACAACAACACGGCACACCACAGCATCAGCGACAATCTTAATCTGAACACTCGCGCGAGAGTGTCTCAAGTCACTGGGGACATGCTGCAGGTAGGCCCTGTCATAAGTCGTAACTTGAGCCCGGCCCCTTGGTAACTGAGGGTAATGTGCGCGCTACACATGGTCCTGCACACAAATAACGACACGAAACGTATGAAAATTGCAGTGAGTGTCCCCTCGGTCTGTCCGAAGCCAGTGGGGTTTCTAATCATTGTCCGGGCATTAATTATCCGCCGAGATTGGTCCAGATACCCGGGGAACACGAGAACTCTCCACTTTTGGGGCTTCATAAATTTTTGCGTTCGACAATGCGAGATGATGGGTTGTGACGCGCACGAATGGATGGAATGTGTGCGTTACGTCAGACGCGGAGATAACTTATTGCGATAAATCATGCCTGCGGACGGAATAAATATTTTTTTTTTGTTGTTTTTTTGGGGTTCTGTGTGCTTGTGGAGAAATTTGAGATTTTTGGGATTTTTTTTTCCTGTGGCGTTGTCGTCGTTGACGCCTTATGACATGTTTAGTGGCCGTGTAAGCGGTGATTTTGTTTACGATTGGGGCGAGTGGCAGGAGCCTGCGGCGCAGATGACACTTGGACAATGTAGATTGGCTTACCGAGAAAGTGGTCGTCCACTTGGCTGTGGGTGTCTTTCGGCGACGGAGAGGTGACCAATGTGGGACATCTTGATGCGGCTCAGTGACCGTGCGGAGGAGAGGCTTGGAGAACAGAGCTGAGCCAGAATTTTCTTCAAAAATTGTGAACTTTGGTAGAAATCCACTCAGATTTGTCTGCAAATGGGGCTGCCAGCTTGTTACCAGCAAGTGACGGGTCGTGAAAGGTCGTATCCCTCGTTGGGCGTTCAGAAATGTTTCCGAGCAAATTAAGACCCAAGCCAAGACCAAGAGCCCAAGCTTCAATTACAACTTCAGCTGTCTTGTCAACTACGACGTGTGTCGCTTGCCACTCGTGGGCGGCCGTATCCCTTGTTGTCGTTCAAAAATGTTTCCTAGCAAATTTAGGCCTTTTTTGACCCGAAAAAAGTCCAAGCTTCAATTACAATTTCTGCGGTCTTGTCATCTGCGACTTGCGCCGCTTGCTACTCGATATAAGCGACGGGTTGGTGGACAGTCGCATCCCTGGTTTGGCGTTCAAAAATGTTTCCTAGCAAATTTAGGCCTTTTCTGAAACGAAAAAGAGTCCAAGCTCCACCTACAACTTCAGCCGTTTTGTCAACTACGACATGCGCCGCTTGCTACTCGATATAGACGACGGGTTGGTGAACGGTCGTATCCCTCGTTGGGCGTTCAAACATGTTTCCTAGCAAATTTAGGCCTTTTTGACCCGAAAAAGAGTCCAAGCTTCAACTACAACATCAGCCGTCTTGTCAACTACGCCGTCTGCCGCTTGCTACTCGATATAGGCAACGGGTTGCTGGACGGTCGTATTCCTCGTTTGTCGTTCAAAAATGTTTCCTAGCAAATTTAGGCCCTCTTTGATCCGAAAAAGAGTCCTAGTTCCAAGTACAACTTTAGCCGTCTTGTCAAGTACGATGTCCGCCGCTTGCTACTCGATATAGGCGACGGGTTGGTGGATGGTCGTATCCCTCGTTTGGAGTTCAAAAATGTTTTTAAGCAAATTTAGGTCGTTTTTGACCCGAAAAAGAGTCAAAACTTCAACTACAACTTCTGCCGTCTTGTCAACTACGATGTCCGCCGCTTGCTACTCGATATAGGCGACGGGTTGGTGGACGGTCGTATTCCTTGTTTGTCGTTCAAAAATGTTTCCTAGCAAATTTAGGCCCTCTTTGATCCGAAAAAGAGTCCTAGTTCCAAGTACAACTTTAGCCGTCTTGTTAAGTACGATGTCCGTCGCTTGCTTATCCATATGGCCGACGGGTTGGTGGATGGTCCTCTCCTTCGTTGGACGTTCAAAAATGTTTAGTAGCAAATTTAGGCCTTTTTTGACCCGAAAAAGAGTCCAAGCTTAAATTACAGCTTCAGCTGTCTTGTCAACTACGACGTGCGCTGCTTGCTACTCGATATAAACGACGGGTTGGTGAACGGTCGCATCCCTCGTTGGGCGTTCAAAAATGTTTTCTAGCAAATTTAGGCCTTTTTTGACCCGAAAAAAAGTCCAAGCCTCCACTACAACTTCAGTCCGGGTCAATTACGACGTCCGCCGCTTGCTACTTGATATAGGTGACGGGTTGCTGGATGATCGTATCCTCCGTTGGCGTTCAAATATGTTTATTAGCAAATTTAGGCCTTTTTTGACCCGAAAAAGAGTCCAAGCTTCAGCTACAACTTCAGCCGTCTAGTCAACTACGACGTCCGCCGCTTGCTACTCGATATAGGCGAAGGGTTGCTGGACGGTCGTATCCCTTTTTGGTGTTCAAAAATGGTTCGTAGCAAATTTTGGCCCACTTTGAACTTGGCGTTACACAGTTCGGCTTCAGCTGTCTTGTCGACTTCAACGTGCGCCGCTTGCTTCTCGAAGATCTCCCGTCTCAAACTTCCGGAGAATTTCTCGGTGTCCACAAAATTCCCAATCGGCCCCGACATTCCCACTCGCATCCTAGCCAGCATGCCGTTCATTCCAGGAGTCACTCGTTCCTCGGCAAACTCCTATTGTCCTTTCCGCGAAGTTCACAGCAGGAGCAAAAGAAAAACCAGGGCATTCGTACTTTGGCTAAAGACACACGCCCTCTCCCGAAACCCACGCATTGTTCGCGGATGCCAACACGATGCTACTGTTCCGAGTTCTCAATAGATCGCGACCCGCGTGCAGGTATGCTGCATACCCAACCCAGCCCAGTCCTCATTGTTGACACAAACAAGGAGAGGCACGGAAATAATTCAAATTATTTATGAGGCCTCGTTCCCGGTACCAGCGTCGAAGTGCGAAAGTCAGGGCAAGTCCATAAATCACAGAGATGCATTTCTCTCGTCCGGCCGTCAGCACTTCAGACTAATTGAAACTTCTGACTGTCGCCAGGTCGCACTCTTGTCCCTGTCGGTCGTCCTGCCAATCGACCAAGACGACGACGAGACACTTTGTGTGAACCCCCAAACACTTGACATCTGAGTGACCAGAGACTAAGGCGGGAGATAGAGTCCTCAAGTGATGTGACGTCTGGCTCGTGTTTACACAGAACGAGAAACGAGCGCTCCGCTCGAAAGGCTCATGCGAGACATAAACAAAATAAACGTCGACAATGGGTCCCGTGCGTTGGTTGACGTCTTAATTCCTGGCCGACTTCGTGTCTTGTCACGGTCGTGCGTACTCGTCCGACGTGGAGTGTGCGACTGTCCACATCGTTTTTTTTTCGGAGCGATGACGACGACAGTCTGTTTTGTGGGCCAAGCGAGGATTGCTACAAAGTTGAAGAGCTTGAGCAAACACACACTTGCCGAACGATGACAGGGATATGCAGCCGAGAATTGATGCTAATTGGTTTGCAAATTATGGTCATCAGGGTAAACAGAGTTAACGGCTGGACGACGGATGGAAGGATGGACGGAGTGGGGTGGCAAGTCAAATCTCTTCGCAAACAGACGACGCGATGCATGAGAGTGGAATTGATTTGAATAAGGGCTTCAAAGTGGCGCAGGAGTAAACAGTTTACCGAGGGGCACTTAAGTCATCCGCGACTAGGATGGACAAATATTGGATCTGTGGGATGTTGGCTCGGTCTTACTGCGCGTGGTCACGACGGTGACACAATCCAGGGCTGTTGGAACGTAGCATGCAAGGAAGAGCCTGAGTCTGGGACGGTTTTTAAAAAGTTCAACAGTGGAGCGCTGTGACCGTGGAACTGCTTCGGGAAGTTGGCAATTAATGATAGCTGATGAGGTGCAGCAAGAACTAGAAGTTAGAGCGAGGGAAAACTGGATTAGGAAGTCAACTCTTTGAATGCTCCCAGTAACGTCTACCCGAATCCTTAACGATGCGCTTGTCGTTTACGCCGTTCAGGGTAAGCAATCGTAATCACCGCCGCTCTCAGAGCGGGTACTGCAGGCGCGTCATACGACAAACGCTGCTTCCAGAGCGGGTACTGCGGCTCGTCATACAGCAAGAATGCGCCAACCGTTCTATGCGCCCAAGGAACCCTTCAACCAATCCTCACATTCACACTGCCAACCCGTCCCCGATGGTGCATCGTCGCCCTTTGTGACCGGCTCACATCTGCATCCGCTGCTCTACCTTAAATTAGCATCGTTCCCTCAACGCCTCGCTCCCGCCCGGTTTCTCTATCACAATTCCCACTCACAGTCCACACGCACAAAGGGGCAGCCTCATAAATCAAGCTCTCGAATCCAATCCGAAAACCCAAACAAATTATAAAATCCTTTTCGCCGCAAATCGTGACCAAATACAAGGCGCACCGCATCAGGCACCGCACCCTGCCACTATCTGTCGGCCCCGCTGTGTACACAAATAAACCGCACATGACCATAACACATCCAAAATCCCATCCATTGCATCCCATTTTCACAAAATAGGATCTAGCACAATGATATGACGACGATCCCGTGCGTGGGGTGGTCTCCTCGGTGTCCGCCGGATTACAGCGGAGGGTTCCTTGTGTCTGTGCCTCAATGCGTGCCTCCATGAGTGTCAATTCCCATTCATGGCCAAGGCTAATGCCAATTTTTCATCATGAACTAAATGGCGGATTAATCAGCATCTGCCGGCGGTGCTGGCCGCACTGATACCTGCGACGACGGCGGCGACTGCGATGCGTGTGTGTGTGTTGCGTACTCCACGCAATGGGTGCATAGTTGCACAACCGACGTGATGTTGCCGGCTTACAGGGTCTTAGGAGAGCGTTGTGCGAAATGTTTCAATCGATTGGGCAGCCGACGACGCAGCAGTGTCGTCATCGTGCGTCGTCATTGCGCGTCTGCAGCCGCCAGTATGGATCTTCAGATGGAGGCGGCATTGAGATGCTGTTTAATCAAAGGCAGGTGATGGAGGTCACGCGAAAGGATTGCGCGGACTTTGAGCGCGTCTTTCGCTGGAAAGGAAGTGCCTAAGAAGTATTGATTGTGGTACTTATTGGGTGGCCATAAACAATGCGATAGGCAGGCGATTTAGTGGGGAAATTAGCGAGCACTGGAGGTGTAGCTGATTATTGGACGGGCGACACTTGCAGGGGATTGCCGGTGCGGTGATGGCTGCGGAGGGCTTCCTGTTGGTAAGCTCTGGTGGGCTGCCTTCGCGGTAATGTGAGCTGGGAAATGAACTTCTGTGCTACACGGGATGTGTGTTGATTGGGGTCAACGGTTAATAGTAATTTTCAAACGTGCGACACGGCATTACACAACTGAAGGGGGTTCACTAAAGGAGGAGCAGGCATAGAAGGTATAGAAGGCATAGAAGGCAGAGAAGGCATAAAGTACCCCATTTAGAAGGCAAGAGTCAGGGAAAAAGTATGGGAATTAACTGGGACCCTAGTGGCACCTTTGATAAATTTTGTTTATTTGCATCTATAATAATTATAATTGTTGGAGCGACAGTCCACATGGGGACCAGGGCCTAGCTTGCTCACCAACTACCCATGTTGTGCGCGTTAGTGTTCTCCCACAAGTAGAAGGGACCTACAGTTTTTTGCCGACTCCGAACGGCGAAGTTTGAAAAGCTTTCTTAGACAGTTATCATTCTTTGGGTGTTGCCAGCAGCTCGAAAAAGGTGTTGCCGTGAAAAATTCGAGGTGTGCAGCCGGGAATCGAACCTAGAGCCTTCGGCGTGTGAGCGTCGCACTTTACCCACTACGCCACGGCGGCATTTTCATCATTTCAACCGAGAGGATGTAAAAAGAAACAAAGTCAACTTTGTGGAACGTGTGAAGTAACCCATTTACAAGGCAAGAATCAGAGAAAAGGAATGGGACTTAGCTGGGACTCTTGTGGCACCGTGGATAATAATAATTGTTGGCACTACAGTCCACAGAGGGACCAGGGCCTAGATTGCTCATCAACTACTCGTGTTGTGCGCGCTACTGTTCTCTCACGAGTAGAAGGGACCTACAGTTTTTTGCCGACTCCGAACGGCGAAATTTGAGAAGCTTTCTTAGACAGTTATTACTCTTTGAGTGTTGTCAGCAGATCGAAAGAGGTGGTGCCGTGAAGTATTAGAAAAATTGGTGTTGAGCTGGGGATCGAACCTAGACCCTTCGGCGTGTGAGCGTCGCACTCTACCCACTACGCCACGGCGGCCACCGTGGATACATTTTGTTTATTTGCATCTGCATCCTTCTAAAGTGCATCTACTGGAACCGAAGAGACGTAAAAAGAAAGGGCCTTACTTGCCAACTTTGTGGAACATGAAATTAAACGAAATTCGTTGAGATGGCCAAATCGTCAAGAAGTGAGAGAAGGGTAGTGCTGCTGCCTGACAGAGAAGCACATATTATTTGTGTGACGGATACGAATGCCTAAAATTTTCAAAGCTTAGCGAACCTCTTGTACTTTCCGATGGAAGTCAAGCAGGCAATGAGCGCAGCGGTGCTGTGTTCGTTGAATCTTTGACTTCGGCGCCGACTGTCTTAAACTGGCGCTTTGAGTCTTAACAAAAGTTATGCGTGCGATTTTTGGTCTTTTTGCAATGATGACATTTATAGAAGAAGATTCAATGACGACCTCTGTACAGCGGCAAGCGCCCTTTAAAGCGCCATCTGAAACAACGTTAAATATGGATATCTGTGAAGGCCATCGGGAAACCGTTGTTTCGGCTCGACTAGACTTCGAATCTGAGCAATTGAGACAGGACGACTTAGGCTGAGGTGTCGCACACAAGTGCCAGCTAGCGTGAGATCGTGTTAGCTGGAGAGGGATGTAAGTTGAAGCTCAAGTCCTCCTCGGACTCTAGAGCCATACAAAGTAGAAGAACAGTCTTCACACGGCCCTCTGTTGATTTTGCATGGCCTTGAAAGAGATTACAACGGAGTATAACGTGACAGACATGCCGTCTGATGCGAGGTCGCCAATAATACAGTTGCGACGCTTATACAAAATTGATTTTCCCCGTGTCCTGGACTGGCTGTGACCAGAAACTGAACTGGGAAAGGAATGTAGTCGGATTCTTACGGACGGCTCCAAGACAACGGAGCGTTCTGGAGCTGGGGTCTTCGTGGAAAACGAGAACATCAGTCTTAGGTAATTTCTCTTCGGTCTTCCAGGCGGAAGCCTTCGAGGTCCTAATGGCCAGCAACTATATTGTGAAGAATTGGTAGAAGGGAAGAAGTACCTGCGTCTCCAGCGACAGTCAAGCTGTGCTCAAGGCCTAACTCAACCCTTTAACCACTTCCAAGATAGTTTAAGAATGCAAGTCTTCCCTTCATTTGGTCGGCAGGCTGAATTCGGTAAGACTTGTCTGGGTCCCAGGTCATCACGGGACCCTGGGAAACGAGACTGCCGATGAACTAGATAGGCTAGGTTCAGCAGAGGCATTCGTAGGGCCCGAACCTACCTGGTCAGGGCCTCCGTCGATGGTTGGGTCTCTCTACAGCACAACGAGAGTTGACTGGCGTGACTCTTCAGGATGCAGGGTGACCAAGAGTACCATATGCTCCCAAACGTTATCAAGAAATCCGCGTCTTTTCTGCTATCTCTAGACAGAAACGAGTGCAGACGACTTGTCGGCGTACAAACGGGACACTTTACCTTCGCTATGCACCTAAGTCGGCTTGGGCTTAGTGATGTCACACTCTGCGACGCCTGTAGAAAAGGGAACACACTTCAGAGCACTTTCTCTGTCAGTGTCCTGCTTTCGCTCGTATCAGGCGGTGGTTACTTGGCGCTGGTATGGTGGGAACTGAAAACTTAAGCTCACAGAAGCACATCTTGGTTTTTCTTCGGAAAACCAAGAAAGTACATTAAATGAACGTGACTGCCTGGTAGTACAATGGACCAGTATTTAAGCCTGAGCGCTCCTGTGTAGTTGATCCCAACCTCCACCCAAAAAACAAAAAAAAAAAAAAAAGTGGCAGAAGTTCACGATCTCGTGTTGGCAGCTTAGTTGAATATTCGCAAGAAACCTGAAACTGTTGGCAGCACGAACGGCAGAGTGGCTCTTACCCTGCGGGGAATGTAAGACGTGAAGAAGTCGTCTAAATTATGGGTGCCCAAAATGCTGTATCTCTACAACAAGGACGATCATAAGGGAAGCTTCGAAGAGTGTGTGGAGTTGTTGGCGGCCGTCGAAAAAAGTGGCCTACTTGGAGATGCTAAAGAGCGATTACGACCATTCGGGCATCTTTTATCAGCCATGTGTCTGAAAGGCCACAGATATCGCTGCTGATAGCCATAAAGGAGCCTCCTGTACGGCTCAAAACAAGTCTACAGAAACGTATGAAAGACTGGGAACCGTGCCTAGGAGCGTTCGATAAATGTATCCAAGCGATTTTCCGGGAGGCCAACAATCTTGTGTCGCGTCTGTCAAACGGCCGCATCAGGACAGGGAAACGTCTTGTCCGGCTTGTCAGCTTATTCCTTCCCTTAGAAGAAGCAGCTTCTCAACTTTTTGTCGCTCGTACAATGCACTGTTTCTTCTCGTTTCTCGGGAACTTACTTCCCAGGGAAGAAATGCCATCCACATTTGAGTTCCATTAGTCCTGTGTGTCTCCAGACCCCACTCTATTCAGTCAAGTGTCATCTCAAATTCCCACCACTCTGACTCAGGCTTCACCTCACACCTGTCGCCCAATAACTCATCCACGCCATCACCGTGGCAATTATAAAATAAAATTCACCGATTCCCACAAGACCTTCAGTTTTCAAAACCCATCTCGCATTACCTCACCATAAATCCGGCCACGAAATTCCACACAGCGCGACTGGGGAGGGAGACAATAATCGAAGACAAAGCCCAAGGCGTCAGCTTAGCGTTTAATTAAAAGTTATTGACCAGTGTTCGGTGCGCCTGAATGGAGCACAGCCCAACGGGGGGCCGCGCGTCCCCAAGCGAAACAAAACATCGGGTGACATCTCCGGACAACAACCGTCATAAGTTGTTGAAGTGCATCGGGCACAAAGGGTGCTGCTGCAATGCTGTGCGCCACGCAACGTTTGGCACAAGATGCGGACGCTGGTGGACGCTGGCGGATCTGCACCACATGCTGGCACTGGCACCGTCCAAACGATGATTGGTCGCCTCGCTAAAAAGCGGATGTACCCGACTCGGGACCGTGTGTCGCTGGCGGAGTATTTATTTGATAGCCCTGCACACATTCCACATGATGGAGGAGTGCTCTCGATACAATGTCAATGTACACACTCGCGGGGCTGGGTAAGTTATGCACTCCGGTTGGGGCAGCAGCAGCCGGCCGGCAGTGTGTAGCTGGTCACTCTGGAGTGAGATACAATCTCGGAGGTGCTCTTAATAAAGAAAACATTCAAAGTTATTGCGATCGCATTGGGAACGCGGTGGAGGGTGCGATGGGTGCTCGGCTGGAGGAACTTGCTGAGAGCCGAGCAGTATTGAATTGAAGACATTGTTGCCAGATGGAGTGGGCAGTTGGTCTGGTTCGAATGCTTAGACCAGACTGTCAGGCTGGGTGTGAGAAAGATCAAAATGCTGTTCAGCTTTGTTCGATTTTCGAAAAGAGCGTTCCACTGTTGCAGGAATTGAAATGGGTCCTGATTTTCATCAGTTTTCAATTCTACTCTACCACTGAAGGGCTGACTGACAATTCAGAGGTGGGAGGCACGCTTGTTGTCTCTTCAGTAACGAGGCATGCTGGTTTTGGGGCTCAGCAAGCCAGTTGCAGTTGCGACAAAGCGGTGAGTTCTATGCGTGAAAGGTCTGTACTAAGGGAGAATGGTTGCTAAACAATTTAAAGCAGTCTTGGACTTGGTTGAGGTTCCAACAAGACACACAGACGGCGGTCAATCATGGCTTTATTCAGTGAAAACATTTCTGGAGTCTTAGTTTCACGTTTGGACGACGTCAAGTGTCCACTAAAATCGTATGATTTTGACCTTTTCCTGCAACTTACTTACTTAAACGAATAATCACCGAACTTCAGGTCCTTTTAAAACGAACATTATTCATGTTCTGGCCGAAATGTTCAATTAACTTGAAAAGGAGGTGACATGTAGCGCTTGAAACCATTCCTTAACCTCTTCATCATGCGACTCAACAGACCCGGGCCTCCACCAAGAGGCCTCTTCAGCTAGCACGATCTTTCGTCAGCTGCCTCCACTTTCAGATGCCAACTTGACTGAGGAGGATAGAGGTCCTTCTCCATTTGCATCATCGGTTCAGCGAGGAGACCTTTATTGTGACGTCCCACTGATTCGTAGGCATCTATGACACTGAATCCGTTGACGCTTGCCTAGGTGCATGTGCTTGGACAGTTCCTACATTTTGGATATGTTCTTCTGCAAAACCCACAAAAGCAAACGGGCCCAAAATAGAATACGAAAGTTTTGTCTCGAGACGGCCAATGACGGCCCTTGAGGTTGTCCGGGTTTTTCGTCGAGCAAAGCGGGGATGGGTGTTAACACCATTAAGTCCTGCGCCTTAACAAAGGTGTCCAAAAGTGCCAAAAAGTGTGGGGACATGTCCAAATATTTCAAAAAAGTTACCAAATGTGTCCTGAAGTGCCAAAACGTGTCAGGAAGTGATCAAAGTTGTAGAAAAGTGACCAAAATGGTAAAAATGTGATCAAAAGTAAGCAAAAACAGTGTTGAAAAGCGACGAGGAGCGTCAAAAAATGCAAAGAAGTGACCTGAAGCGACAAAAAGTATCCAAAAGTGTCAGAGAGTGACAAAAAGTAAGTGAAAAATTGTCAAAATGTCATCGTCAACGTCAAAAAGTGCAAAGCAGCAACTTAAGACGTCGAAGTTTTGACAGTTTTTTTGACAGTTGAATAAAAAGTTGAAAAAAAAGTTCCAAAAAGGTGTCCGAAAAGTGTTCAGAAGTGCCAAAACGTGTCAGGAAGTGATCAAAGTTGTAGAAAAGTGACCAAAATGGTAAAAATGTGACCAAAAGTAACCAAAAGCAGTGTTGAAAAGCGACGAGCAGCGTCAAAAAATGCATCGAATTGACTTAAAGTGACAAAAAGTATCCAAAAGTGTCAAGAAGTGACCAAAAGTAAGTGAAAAATTGTCAAAATGTCATCGTCAACGTCAAAAAGCGCAAAACAGCAACTTAAGGTGTCGAAGTTTTGACAGTTTTTTTGACAGTTGAATAAAAAGTTGAAAAAAAAGTTCCAAAAAGGTGTCCGAAAAGTGTCAATTAGTGACCAAAAGTGTGAAAAAGCAAGCAAAAGTGAGCGAAAACATATATTAAAAAGCGGCCAAGAGTTTAAAAAAGAGTAAATAAGTGACTTAAGGTGTGAAAACGTAATTCAAAGTGTCAAAAAGTGAATAAAGTTATCGAAAAGTGCCAACAAATTTCAAAAAGAATAGAAAAAGTTTCAAAATGTGTCCGAAAAGTGAGAAATAGTGACTGATAGTATGAAAAAGGGACCAAAACTGAGTCAAACAAATTATTCAAAAGCGGCCAAAAGCTGAAAAGGTTGTAAAGAAGAGACTTATGGTTTGAAGACGTGACCCAAAGTGTCAAAAAGTGGCCAAAGGGATCGAAAAGTGTCAACAAATTTTAAAAAGAATAGAAAACGTTTCAAAAAGTGTCACGATGTGACCAAAAGAAAGCGAAAAATTGTCAAAAAGTAACCAAAAAAGTGTGAAACAGTGACTAACAAGTTTCAAAAGGTGTCCGAAAAGTGGGAAATAGTGATCAATAGTATGAAAAAGTGACCAAAAGTGAGGCAAACAAATTATTTTAAAGCGGCCAAGAGCTGAAAAGGGTGTAAAGAAGAGACTTATGGTTTAAAGTGTCAAAAAGTGACCAAAGAGATCGAAAAATGGCAACAAATTTCAAAAAGAATACAAAAAGTTTCATAAAGTGTCCAAAGAGTGCCCAAAAAGTGTTCAATATGTGTCCTAAAAGTGTATAAAAAGTCTCAAAAAGTGTTCAAAAATATCAACATGTGTCAAAAAATAACCAAAAGGTTCAAAAAAGGGAGCAATAAACTCTAAAAGTACCCAAATGTCAATTTCAAGCTACCATTTACAGATATGCTTCCTTGAGCAAGTGAATAATTGAGAGTTGGGACAGATTCATTAAATTTTGGAATACACTGCTTCCAGTTGGCCATCCTACTTACTTACTTCTAGATGTTCTTGTTACATGTCCACTATGGTTCGGCGATACCACTGGCCCTAAAATTTTCACCAAACAGACACTATTTTAGGATGCACCCAGCACGCTTGGATCTTAAGAGGATTGCTTCTTCTTCTTATTCTTGTGGCGTTACAGTCCGGGGTGGACCTGGGCCTCAACCAACATGCCTCTCCTGACAGCACGATCTTTCGCCAGCTGTCTCCAGTTGCTTACTCCAAGTTGATTGAGGTCCTTCTCCACTTGTGTGCGCCATTTTAGTCTAGGTCGTCCTCTGTTGCCTTGTCCCAATGGCACGGATGCAAAGACTTTTCGGGCCGGAGTAGTGGTGTCCATACGCTCTTCATGGCCTAGCCATCTTAAGCGCCGTATCCGTAGACGCTTGACCAGGCGCATGTCGCTGTACAGCCCATAGAGTTCGTCATCAAATCTTCTCCTCCAGATGCCATCAACGCAAACAGGACCAAAAATCGCACGCAGAAATTTTCTCTCGAAGAGACTAAGGGCTAAGGGATTGCTAAGACGATTGCTGCTGTCTTAAATTTTGAAACTCATTGTTGGTTGACTTGTCTGGCGCGCACGGTGAAAATTTCGGTCAGTTTCCTGTAGGCTAAGGGCCTATTTATGATACTATGGTTTACATTCAGCTCTTGGATTAGACTTTGTGATTGATTCCAAGACACGACACAGAGTTGGAAATAAGGCAAGATGTGGGAAGTTGTTTTCCTCTGACTTCTTCGGACTCTCCTGTCAATCAGCAGATCTCGCACTTCGTTAAGGTAAAAAGAAGGAGCTGGGCAAGACAAGAGTTAGGAAAGGGTTTTCGTTCAAGACAAAGTTTATAGGAGCGGTCCAACCCATACTTCAATTACGAGTCTCCCTTTCGAGATCTGACGGACGATCTTGGATCTTAAGTGTTTTAACGCGGTTGAGGTGCTCAGTCATTTGTCGAAGAAGAGCTTTTGACAGTGCACCGAAGACTTCTACACAGTCAAACGTCAACTTTTAATTGGAACAACATTTTCATTAGTTTGTTTAATTCGACATTTAAAAAATCATTTTTCAAAAAACCATCATTTTGGATTTGAACTTGACAGGTGTCGGCTAGAGTCAGCTAAGTTGTAGTTTGTGAATTGCTGCCAGCTTCTGATTTTCCCGAAAGCTCTGAAGGACAGCGATGAGCACATTTTCGGCAGATGGGTTTGGTATCTTTTGAAGGCTCAGCGGAGGATGGACGCAGATGATCAACGCCTCGGCCAGAACGACAACAAAGGCAGCGGCCACTTCGAGTTGGTGAAGGACTTAATCTTCATTGGCTTCCGATTCAACAGAACCAACGACATCAGTACCAAAATTCAAAGCAGAATGGCCCTTGCTATTCCATTTGACTTAAGAGGCAATGAGCGAGCGCGTTGACTTTGCTGTCCTCGCTTTGATCTATGGAGCAGGATCCTTGACAATCTCTGGACTTGATGATGAAGCCCTTAGCCTTTTTGGGAAAATACTTCTGCGTTGGCTCTGTTGTAGATGAGGGTCCAACAAACGTAAAAATGACCAAGGGACACACCACGAACTCTTGAAACTGCAGAGTGACATGGCCTTAGCCAGCCGTCTACCAATTGAGCGCCTTAGATGACCACGGAATGAAAAGTGCATACCGAACGCTGCTCCAGCCCGAAAAGTGGTAAACTTCGAACCACTGGAATAGATCCATTGCTGGATCTGATACGATGACAAGTGGAGAAGGCAGGGGGCAGACGGCTAGAGATCGTGCACCCTAGAGGGACTTATGGGTTGAGGCCAGGTCTACTAAGTCCAAAATGTTGAAGATGAAGTCGGACGGGCATTCTGAGCGACAATAAATTGCTCTAACTTGACTTTTGGCACCTCCGCGTGTTGGAGATCGTTTATTCCTCTTCTAAACCTCAGAGACCCGTTTCCTAGTTTCCCCTTGCCTCAGCATCAGTTCAACATATGAGTTGGTGCAAAGAAACTTGCCACCCCCCGCCCCTTCACTTTGGCACACGTTCACCTCACAACCATCGACCACACAGGCACCACTCCACCGCATTGCACGACAGCAAAAATCCTTGCAGACCATCTGCTTGTGGCTGCATCCTTGTCACCTCATGGCCATATATGAGACCGTTCTCTTCACCACAGAATCGCATGCAACGAGGCACTGACCAGAGCGCTGCAGCCACTCACAGGGTCATTCGAACTGCTGCCCGCCTAGTCGGCGGACACATTCAGAAGCCGACTAATGCCGTACCACCAGCACTGCCACCGCTTGCTTCTTAATTAATGTATCTGCCTATCTTTAAGATTTAGCGATAATATACGGCATTTTAATTGCAAATGGATAGAGCGGAGGCCGCAGCAGCACCTCCGGCACCGGCAGTCGACTGACCACTGGCACTCCGGCCATCACCGGCGCGGCGCACTCGTCCTTTTTGGTTAACACCATATCCAATAGACCTTCAATAATTCATTAACAAGAAAAATTGTTTTTATTTATTACTTTTGGCCATTTCACGGGGCGGACTGTGAATTGCAGACAGCGGCGGAGGCGGCGGCGTGCTGCAGACGTGCGCGCGAACAGAGGAACTGGTGGAGCGGTGGTAAATTAAGTCTCTGCGACACATCTCAGGGTGGTGGAGACCATTTAAAAGATCAAATTTCTGAATCTTGATAAGCGGAATGGAACGCAGAGTCCAGGCAACGGGCTGCAGCAGCACAGGCGGCTACACGGCTGGAAGAGTGGGGGAGGACTACTTCCATTTCTGTCAGACGCAACAGCACCAACGGCGACGCTGAGATCGCGCGTTGTCGCCTTTCCGGGTGTTGTCCTCCATCACGCCGAGCAGGGAGGAGAAGGTGAGTTACATTAGTCCGATGTCGTGTTGTTCGCAGGACAACACAACTTCGGGTGAAATAGATTCTCCTTTAATTGCTGTGATTTGTGGTTGTGGCTATTTTTGGTGCAACGGTTCTGACAGAAACGATCTTGTTTACTTGGCGGTATCGTGTTACACACTAGCCACAGGCAGCGTGCAACGATCAGCAAACGGCGACAGCCAAAGTGACAAATGTGTAATGAGCTTGCGTCGGGGACGGCTGCGGTGGTGCGGTGGGTTCTGTTCGGGTGACTGATTCGTGGAACGCTTTGGGCGTTGCGTTGGGTGTGCAGATGAGGTCATGTGGAGCCTGAAGCGAAATGAGCGCAATAGCTGAAAGAGTGGAATACGTTCGAGGTGCAGGAAGAAGGCTTTCACGATTTTGGATCGACAGGGTGCGTGTTTGAATCAAAAGCAAGAAAAAGGGGTCAGGCCTTGGCTCAAAACACCACTGGACATCGACCATGACACCATTCATGTCATTGGTATTGGCCTTTAAGGCCGATCTTCTTTGACGATGAGTGTCTCCTTCTTCTGCGTGGCTTGTCCGTAAAATTTCCTTTCCCAGTCAATCCTGTCGTCCTTAGGAGGGTGGAAAGGGCTGTTCTTGTCCTTGCTCGGGACCATAGAGCGTCTTGCAACAGGCTGCCTATCCCAACAGGCTCAGTACTTAATTCTGTGTCTAAGGTCTTAATACTACTCCCTGAGGCATCACACTTCTGTAAAAAAGGACTCTGCGGTCTTCGCCTGACAGACTCTTCGCGTCCTGCCACTTAATGGCGTCCACCTTATGGCTTCGCCGATCTAAGTTTGACCATCGAACCATTTCCATTCCTGCCTTCCCCAGAAAGAAGGCTTTCGCGACTTTGGCTCGGCAGGGTGCGTCTTTGAATCAAAAGCAAGAAAAAGAGGTCAAGCCTTGGCTCAAAACACCACTGGACATCGACCATGTCATCATTGACGTCGTTAGGATTGGCCTTTAAGGCCGATCTTTATTGACGATGAGTGTATCCTTCTTCTGCGTGGCTTGTCCGTAAAATTACCTTTCCCTGTCAATCCTGTCGTCCTTAGGAGGGTGTAAAGGGTTGTTCTTGTCCTCTCTCGGGGCAGAGCTTCTTGCGACAGGTTGCATTTCCCAACAGGCTCAGTACTTAATTCTGTGTCTTAGGTCTTAATACTACTCCCTGAGGTATCCCATTTCTGTAAAAAATCACTCTGCGGTCTTTGACTAAAAGACTTTTCGCATCCTCCCACTTAATAGCGTCCATCTTATGGCTTCGCCGATCTAAGTTTGACCATCGAACCATTTTCATTCCTGCCTTCCCCAGAAAGAAGGCTTTCAAGATTTTGGACCGGCAGGCGAAAAGCGTTATGTCTTGGCGAACGTCGACCTTGTCATCATTCTTCCCGTCACTAGAGTGAGTTTTGATGAATCCTTTTTTACATTTAAGTGGCTAGTTTCCTTCAAGACCAGTTTTCTTTGACGGAGAGAGTATCCTTCTAAGCTCGACCCGTACAATTTCGAGCAATCTTTGAGGCGCGGCCATTGAATTCCATTTTGCTGTCATTCCTGTCGTCCTAAGGAGGGAATTGTCCTCTCTCGTTACTTGGGGATGAATTCATAGCGCTAGCCAGGCTAATCCAGCAGGCTCAGCATTTTACTCCCTGCCTAAGGTCTTAATAGGCCTCCCGGAGGTATCCCACTTTTGTAAAAAAAAATACTCTCCAGTGATTGCATGACAGACTCTTCCCGTCCTGTCACTTCATGACCCCATCTTATGGCTTTGACCTTTATTTAGGAAAGTTTGGCACAGACGTGGGATCACCACCATCGAAGCAATTCCATTCCCGCCTTCCCTAGACAGCACCCCTTTTGGTTCTGTTTCAGATAAATTTACCACTCACCAGCCTACAACCTCCCAAAGACAGTCAGATAAGGGCGTACACTCCTCTAATCTGAACAAACATGTATGCGATCCAATTTGCTTCTCACTCACCATGCCGCGGGCTTCCTTACAATGTTGCATCAGCTTCTTGGCCCTCATCCAATGCATGCGTCCTTTCAACTGACACTCATCTGCCGCGCTACTGACCAAGAATTTGACCCCTTTCTCTACTTCTTTCAACCCTTTCTCACGGACGCCGCCGCTCCATTCAGTAGGCCCCTGGCTGGCCACCGTCATAATCGCAGTCCTTAAAAGCACACATAAATCCAGCACTCTCGCCCCTACCCCCTTTGCGCTGCCAAACAGCGCCGGCACAGCCGTCGTGGCTGTGCCATGCTGTCCGGCATCGCAACGAAAAAGATAACAAATGACCAGGACCCACATAATGCCGTCCATTTACACGCTTACACTCGTGACGTGCCACGATACGCGGCAAGCACTGTGCGCCTAAGTGCGCTGCAGCCGAGTAGCCCTCGTGTCGTCGTCGTCGTCGCCTCTCACGCTAATCCTTTTCTAAAATGGAAGCCACGGATCGTCTCCTTGCCACTCGGCTCACTTCCTTGTCACGGCACTGCCGCCGCCGTCATCGCGCCATCAATCGCAAGCCGCATCCCACTCATTCTCGTTGTGCATGGTTTATGCAGACTGCCGCCTCGCATCCTCACGCCATCCGCTGCCTTCCCATCAGCGCGTCACACATCGCAGTCATGTCCTACACGGCGCAGATGATGTTCACCGATGACGGATTAAATGCGCTTCCCCGACTGCAGCTCGTTTAGCGTGTCCCGACAATTTAATAATTAGAGTGCCGGCGCGGCGCAGGAGTCCCCCCTGTGTGTAGGCCGACTAAGCAGCGTGTCCGGCCGATAACGAGGACAACATGTGTGCGCTTAATTATTCGCTGGGTCGGCTTATCGGCCGGCGGGGTACACGATTGTGTCACCACTTGTGCGCAGCCTGTCTTAACCCGTTCCGCTAATGGAAGTCTTCCATTTGCGCTCGGGACGGGTGCTGACGGACTGCGGCTGTGCCGCGTGACACGTGGGCCGGCGTTAAGTGGTGTTCAGCGCGACAGATAATCGTCTCCGAGGCCCGATGCACACGCACCCGGATCGGGATTAAGATTGGGGACTCAATCAAGTGCCAAGGTGAGTTCCATCAGCGGCAGCACCTACGCGCTACTCCCGCAATTTCAGCGCTCATTTGTCGCAGTGCGTCGTGGAGTGGAGTGCGCTGCACCGCGTCCCATCACCTAATTGTGCTGCGTTTGGCCCGCCCGTGGGTGAGCCACTTCAGCCTGGCAGGACCGTGAGTGAGATTTGAATCACAATTGGGCGCGCACAGGAGTGCGGACATGGAACATCATCGAGGACCGCGCGCCTGCCGTAAACAATCAACGGCTGCCGAGTTGGCCCCATGGACGGAGGGCACTTGAGAAACAAGTCCCTGACTGATTGAAGACCACATGTAAACAAACAAAACGCAGCAGAAGTAGCAGCAGCTTGATGGGGTTAATGATGTTCCGAAAGCTGTGGGGAGCACGGCACAGCTTCGGAGCTGCTCGGGGACAGGTGTGCGCAGCGCCCCGGATCGCTGAGAGAGTCGAACACACAATATTCAAATGGAGTTTATAATTAGGTGATAATGTTGTGATTGGGACAAATTGTGGCCTCCTACTGGTGCTGTCAGCGCTGGGCTTACGGTGGGAACAGAATGCTCGGCGTTCGGGTTTCATTGTGCGCCCGGTGAAGCGATGTTTGTTTTTTGTGCGTGGAGATGGGAAAGTTTATCGCGCTCGCAGCATGGGGAATCGATTGGCTATGATCGATTGCGAGTGGGCTTGGCGAGTGTGATGGATGCTGGCGAGGCTGATGCTGCATGTGATTGCGGCGGTAATGAGCTGGGAATCGTGCTCAGGGGAGAAGAATGACAGTCGAGTGTCAAATGTCTTCTGCTGGAGTTGGGTCTGTGTGGGTGGGGAGAGCTCCATTCTGCGACAAGACGTGTTGTCTGATTCGAATCGTACTCGGAATAGGTAAGCGTGAGCGAGTGAAAGGCCATCTGGGTGAGCAAACGACTGGCTGATGGTCTTGTCATGTGGAGGGTGTGTGGGAGTCAAGACACACTTGTCGAATATTGCAAATAAATGTTTAAAAGCGCCTCCTACGTGTTTCGTGAAGTCCCTGGTCCGGATTGGCAGTGTCACAAACTTTCTAATTCAGTTATAATGTGACTTATGTGCCCAAAGTCTGGACCTCGGTGGTGCTGCTTTTCCATAAACGCATTGAATTTGCAAAGGGTTCTTTCCACAACCTTGTCGTCTTCCATTTCTCAGTTTGATAGGGACAAGGTCCCTTGCACAACCTTGTCGACGTCTATTTCTTCCTTCCACAGCCTTGATGTCTTCCATTTCTGAGTTTAATAAAGACAGGGTCCCTTGCACCACCTTGTGGTCTTCCATTTCTCAGTTTGATACAGACCGGATTCCTTGTACAGCCTTAACGACTTCCATTTCTCAGTTTGATAGGGACAGGATCCCTTGCACAACCTTGTCGTCTTCCATTTCTTAGTTGGATACAGACAGGATCCTTTCCACAACCTTGTCGTCTTCCATTTCTTAGTTGGATACAGACAGGATCCTTTCCATAACCTTGTCGTCTTCCATTTCTCAGTTTGAAAGAGACAGTATGCCTTCCACAACCTTGCCGTCTTCCATTTCTTGCTTCGATACGGACAGGATCCCTTGCATAACGTTGTCGTCTTCCATTTCTTAGTTCAATATGGACAGGATCCCGTCCACAACCTTGTCTTCCATTTCTTAGTTTGATAGGGACAGGGTTCATTCCACAACCTTGTCGTCTTTCATTTCTCAGTTTGATGCAGACCGGATTCCTTCCATAGCCTTGGCGACTTCCATTTTTCAGTTTGGTGCGGACGACTTCCACAACCTTGTTGTCTTCCATGTCTAAGTTCGATGCAGACCGAATTCCTTCCTTCCGTCTTCGATTTCTTAGTTTCATGTGAATGGATTTTAAGAGGTACGAAGTCGTGCGCTGGAGCCTCTTAAGATGTTTTCTAATGCAGCACAAGCGCGAAGAGATATTCCCAGACTTTCAATCGTTTCTGAGAAGATGAGCCTTGACCTCACCTTTCTTTGGAACACTGCCGACTGCTTCTGTGCGGCTGCCACATATTTCCTGGGATTCCCACTCAGAACGTAAACAAGGACGTTTGTGATTGGAAATGAGTTCGGACAACATGCGCACTCTCGTGTCACCTTCACAGCTTGACAGATTCCCTGAACGATCGACACACGACTTGGCAAGCAATAAAACTTATCGTCGCCAAGGCCATCGCCACGCTTCCACCACGGCAACCGTCCCAGTAGTTGACCGTCATAAAGTCAATTCACTGTCAACGGCTGCTTCGTGTGATTTATGACACTCTCACGTCAGTCAATCACCGCCGATCACGGTCATCTCTACCTGCCGTCGCCCGGGAGCCCATCTCATCGTGAACGTGCCAGTTCCGCATTAGACATTTAGTCACGCGACATTATCTAGCACAGCACCCACCTGGATGCCACGCACATCATCCCAATTATCCCTGTCGCAGTCGAATTCCTGCGCATTCTGCAGGATTCGTTCTGCATCAGGACATCGATAAATGCTCCTGATCACGCTGCCGGGTGGGATCGCACTCGCATTGTGCCGAATTTTCAACGGCCTGGTGCTGGCCGGAGCAGCCATCTCACGGCCTTTGAAATTCACTTGGGCATAGCCAAGCGGATGCAAATGCAAGGATCCGTGGCAAATCATTTTCAATTGCCGCAGATGCAGTTTCCATTTCCACTGGTTTCGTAACACTGTTGCGCGTGAGCTCAATTCACCGTGAAGGCCTGTTTGCAGTCTCGTTGCTGACGAATTGGATCACATTCCCATCACGATGATGAAGGATTATCGGCGACGTAATCCCGGCAATTGTGCGGCCTAGCGTCGATCACCGGAGCTGCGGTAGGTCCTGCCTGGGAGAAGAAAATGTTTGTTTGTTGCTGCGAAACACAAATGAGGGGATTTGGATTTGGATTAGGATTTCTGGGTGAATGGGGTTCGGCTTTTGTTTGTTGTTGTTTCAAGTGTCCTTTGGGTTGTTTTCATAGGATCCTCGGCTGAGAGAGGCGATTGCTCTTTTGCGGGGTCAATCAGGCTGACTGCTGGCCATTGTGAGTTAATCGACCTTGAATGACGCGGGTTGGGTGCTGCGACGACTGAAAAAACACGTTTACGGGCTGATTGGTGTCTTTAAGGGGCTGAGCAAATAAAAGGGGGAATCAGCCTTTTCTTGTGTTTTTCTTTTCGGTACAACCTTGTTAGCAAATGTCTCTGGGCCCTCTGCTGCTCTCTTGGGATGGACTGTGAGAGAACGATTTGTTCTAGTCTTGTACGCAGCTATGGCCTTTATGAGCCATCGATGCGTCAATCTGAGTGCCGCTTGGCAGATGACTTGCCTCAGTAATCCTGTTCAGCACTTGCAAAAGCTTACTAGGTTTCATGTACACTTCCAAGGATGGAGTCAAATTCATAGATGGGTCAGCTACGATCTATGATCACTCGATGTCTATCGTTATGGAGATCAGTTTGTGGCACCACTTGCTTCTGGTTGTGACTTCTGATAGATGCTGTCCTTCACTATCGGACTTACGATGTCAGTCTGGTTCTCCTGACTAGACAGAGCACAGGCACCATCAGGGGTGTTGCTAGGGAAGTTTTCTGCAGACGAAGAGGTAGAATGGCTGCCCTCTTGGCAGCTCATAATTAGGTTAGAATAGGAATATAAGGCCATCGGTCCTGGATGTTGAGGAAGCCTACCGAGACCAACATAGTTGGGAGGCTCGACTGGAATCTATATACCACGGGAGGTCAGGAGCCCCTGGAACATAGTTTCAGCCTGACCGTGCGGTTGGCTCCCTTGTGGGAGTATCGTGGTGGCCATTGAAACCCTTCCCAGAGAACCCTTCCAATTCGAGGGGAGAATCGGAAGTAGTTAACCGTGCTCCAGTCACCTGGGTCGGATAAGGTCAGATGGTTATGGGAATATACTTCTGATTCGATGTGGAGTTACATCCAACCGGGTGCTGTGACCCACAGAACAGCAGAGGTGTAAGAAAGGTCTCGCTGCTTACCAAGGAGGAGAGATTGTCCCTTAAGACAAGAACTCAGATTGGTACTTGGGATCCCCAAGGCGTTAGTCAGCGTGCTCCTGACTATGGGTGTATGGACCCCCTGGTTTTGAGCCCTAACGGCAGGTGATCACGTAAATCCAAATACACACATGTCCTTCCCTATCGTCGGTTGGGCCGGTTTTTTTTTCACATCTCACCATTCCGCCGTACCTCTCACCCTTTCAATCAGTGTGTTTATCGAGTCCTTGCATGGCTGGGGGTAGCATTGGAAGTCGCGGAAATCTGGGTTTATCGATTTTCAAAAACCACACGCACTTCAGCGCGCACACATCGGACAAATGGTCTCTGCGTCCAAACAACTGCCAGTGGTGCAGTTGTCATAGGAGAAGGCCCTTTCGAATAGTAGTCGAGAATGTCTTCATGTTACAATGACAGGCTGCCCCGTCTGAAACTGTTCGCAAGCTGCTTATAGATCTAATTGTTGAGCCTTTGTAAGCTTCTTACTTGTCGCCTTGACAGGGACAGTTTTTGTTTGATATTCTTCCTTTGCCGCCTCCTTGGGAGCAAGAGCTCCCTAAAGGAGATAAGGAAAGTGGATTTCTCGTGCAAATGATCTCGGCAATGGCTTCACGTGAGGCAGCACTCAGTGGTATTCCCTGTCCACAGGAGTAGCCCAAGTCGAAGATTGGTTTGCGGCACTTTTCGAAAGGCGTGTGTTCTTGAAAAGTTGTAGCTGCTAGTTTATTACCTTTCTCCAACATGTTAGCTTTGAAGCAACTCGGGGAGCTATTCTGGCAAACTTACCACTCTACGGCAGCCGACGGCGTTTTGCTTTCGTGTGAAGGTACTGTGCCTAAGTCCCTAGAACGGCTTTTATTTCTCACACCTTCAGTCAAAGTCTTACCGCCGAAAGATTAGCTTTTCCTGAACTCCTTCCTTGAAATCGAAGACATTTTGGGTGACAACGGAAAACTTACGGGTGTGGCAGCAGGACCAGCCATTTATAGACATCCTCGGCATGAGATAGCAAGCTGTACATGAATCAATCAGCCGGATCGAGCGGGCTTCAAATAACGTGAGAAGACAGAAAGGAAAGACGAGGAAGTCGGCGGTATCGTCGATGTGGAAAGTACTTTGCAGCTCACTAGGTAGGGTTAGACTGGGAGGGGTTTCACTGTGAAGGGCTTCACTAGGAAGGGTTTCACAGGGAAGGGCTTCAGTGAGAAAAGCTTTCTTAATAATGGCTTCACTGAGTAGGGCTTAAATTGAAACAGCTTCGTCGGGAAAGTGTTCGCCGAGAAGGGCTTCGCCGGGAAGGGCTTCACTGGGAAGGGCTTCACTGGGAAGGGCTTCACTGGGAAGGGCTTCACTGGGAAGGGATTCACGGGAAAGGGCTTCACTGTGAAGGCTTCACTGGGAAGGGCTTTACTGGGAAGGGCTTCACTGGGAATGGCTTCACTGTGAAGGCTTCACTTTGAAGCGCTTCACTTTGAAGCGCTTCGCTGATAAGGGCTTCACTGGGAAGGGCTTCACTGGGTAGGGCATCACTGAGAAGGGCTTCACTGGGAAGGGCTTCACTTTGAAGGGCTTCACTGAGAAGGGCTTTACTGGGAAGGACTTCACTGGGAAGGGCTTCACTGGGAAGGGCTTCACTGGGAAGGGCTTCACTGGGAAGGGCTTCACTGGGAAGGGCTTCACTGGGAAGGGATCACTGAGAAGGGCTTCACTGGGAAGGGCTTCACTGGGAACGGCTTCACTGGGAAGGGCTTCACTGGGAAGGTCTTCACTGGGAAGGGCTTCACTGGGAATGGCTTCACTGTGAAGGCTTCACTTTGAAGCGCTTCACTTTGAAGCGCTTCGCTGATAAGGGCTTCACTGGGAAGGGCTTCACTGGGTAGGGCATCACTGAGAAGGGCTTCACTGGGAAGGGCTTCACTTTGAAGGGCTTCACTGAGAAGGGCTTTACTGGGAAGGACTTCACTGGGAAGGGCTTCACTGGGAAGGGCTTCACTGGGAAGGGCTTCACTGGGAAGGGCTTCACTGGGAAGGGCTTCACTGGGAAGGGATCACTGAGAAGGGCTTCACTGGGAAGGACTTCACTGGGAAGGGCTTCACTGGGAAGGGCTTCACTGGGAAGGGCTTCACTGGGAAGGGCTTCAATGGGAAGGGCTTCACTGGGAAGGGCTTCCCTGGGAAGGGCTTCACTGGGATTGGCTTCACTTTGAATGGCTTCACTGACAAAGGTTTCACTGAGAAAGGCTTTACTGTCAAGGGCTTCACTGGGAAGGGCTTCAGTGGCAATGGCTTCACTGAGAAAAGCCTCGTTAAGAATGGATTCACTGACTAGGGCTACAATTGAAAGAGCTTCGTCGGGAAAGGGTTCGCCGGGAAGGGCTTAACCGGGAAGGACTTCACTGGGAAGGGCTACACTGGGAAGGGCTTCATTGGCAAGGGCTTCACTGGGAAGGGCTTCACTGGGAAGGGCTTCACTGGGAAGGGCTTCACTGGGAAGGGCTTCACTGGGAAGATCTTCACTGGGAAGGGCTTCACTGGGAAGGGCTTCACTGGGAAGGACTTCACTGCCGGCTAAGAAGGGCTACACAGCCCCTCCATTTGAAAACTCTCCTAGCACCAGATCGAGAAAAAGAACAGAGGCTCCCGTCCATAGAATTAGAATCGCATCCCTTCAATCATTTGTCTAAGTCCCACTCCACTCCATTTCCACAAGAGCTCATCGACCGCTGCTCCACATTCTCCCGACTCCAGCCCAGATGCAGGGTTGCAGCACAAAATAAAAATCTGCAGCGCTTCCACTCTTTCACTCTTCCCCCCACCATCGCCCACACCCGTCGTCCCGCTCTTTTTTCTTCGCCCCTCGCCGTCGACAGTCTGTTTGGATAAAGTTCTCGTTCGTTCCTCATTTAACGCCAGTGGACCGCGTCCGTTTCTAGTGTTTCACAATTTCACGGGTAAACATCAACAGACCTCGGCTGCCCTGCCGGCGGCAGAGGGAATAAGAAACTAGCGCTTCTAAGTGGATTTCATCTTCCCGCTCTGCCGCTGGGCCGCTGCTGTTTGTTGTTTAATTATTTATAACCCAGTTAATTTGAATACGGCGGCCCTTGAATTGCGGGCCGCATTTTTTCCCTTCTTTATTTGGTGGGTCCTTCAGCGGGCACTTCTCCTTGCTAAGCATCCACTTATCCTTTATTTCGACGGGCTGCCCTGGCAGCGTGTGTGCGTGTGCAGGGGGAATTCAGTTGACGGTGTGCTACTGTGCGGCAGTGGCAGTCCACTTGGGTTGAGATTTGTAAATTTATTCCGAGGACTGCGCGCCGGTGGAAGACAGTCAGTGAGTCGCTGACTCAAATGCATGTGAGGGCTAAGAAAGGGTTGCAAGAGTTATCTGGGGAGGGAGGGAAAATGAGATGCCATTGGGAAGGGGATAGTGTGCCCCTTGAAGCGGTTTTGTCGTCATTCTAATTAATAAACTTCGTGAACGAGAGGAGGGTGAGGGTAGTTCTCTCTAGAGGGGCACTGTTTATTGGAGGGAATGTTGATTTGGGCTGAGGGAGGGGATGCTGAAGCGGAGACTGTATCCTAAGCAGAGAGTGACCCTCTTGACCTTAATTTGTTGGATTCCTGATTCTGGCTGTAAGCTTATGGTGATGAGCACGAGAATGTCAGCAAGTGGATTTCGCTGAATGATAGAGTTCCGGACCTTGAATGAAAGCATGGGCAAGTGTTGTCTAGTCCTGGTTACGAGTAGAGGCATTGTCGGCACTCGAGAGGACAGAAAGTTGCTCGGACATCAACTTAAGCCTGAAATGTAAGCTTAAGTGAGTGTGAATCGCAGTCTTGGTGACATTGGTAGTGATTCGTTCAGGAAAACGGAGAACTGAAGGTTCCATGGGATCCTTAAAGCTGCAGGAAGTATGCTATTGTTCATGCCGGAAGTTCGCAACTCCTTCTAGGATGAGGAGGAAATCGGGGCTTGTCTACGCAGCCGGGCCGTGGACTGTTTGGAAGCATATGACAACGAAGCGTGTCGAAGAAAACAGGCGACGGTTGAAAAGTCGTGAGCATCTTGAAGGATGTGCGTTGTTCGACGATTTTAATCTCGTTTCAAGACAGACGTTCCCACTCACAAGAGATCGATTCTTCTCCTGCTCCATAAGGCGACAGCTGCTCGGTCTCAAAGCAGAACACAAGTGGCTTCCTTGGCTGACTCGAGATCTCTTCTTGTGACTCTTATTCCTCCTCCTCGATCTTCCAATGCTGTGACTAAATCTTCAAACCCTCCAAGAGACTCTGAGATCTCAAGTTTTCGGGAACTTTCTTTTTCTCAGAGCAGGCGAGCTTGTAGGCCACGCCATGTCTTCGTGTCCTCGCACTTTAAGTCCTCCACAGCCTCATCCCCGACATCTCGTCTCCGCATCTCTCCTCCGACCATCTTATCGGGTCCTTTTTGACCACTGCCACTAGCTCATTAGCAAGACAATGCATTCCTCGGTCACCTCTTATCCTTCACAGACCCTAGTCTCTCCGTCCGTCGCCAGCCCGACGACGACGACGACTCAGCGGTTTCACACAAAACCGCCGATGTCACGAGAATGTGTGCATGATTATCTGCTAATTAATTGTCAACCATCAGCCGTGACGAGGTTTTGCGTTTTTCTCTCCCTAGGCCCGTGTCCTTGTCCGCCCAATGGACCATCCCCGTGAATATTGTAACAACCGCACACCCCATCGGCGACACTGACAGTGCCGGTGCCGCCTGCTTGCCCAGTGATTAATTACGGAATGTCTCCGCTGCTCGGCTGTCAGCTGTCAGCCGATGTCCTTTGTCTCGGCCGCATAGCTCATAAATAGGTTGGTTGCGAAACAAGGATGTGTCGCTGGTCGTGTGTGTGGGGATTTTTGCACTTAATTACACGGCCCTAAGTAGGCACGACAGGAATGACGACGCTGACCGAAGGATCCCCAGCTCGTGGTCAGCCACCGCAAGCAGGAGGAGGACGGTGTCCTTATCGGGAATATGATTTATACATCTTGCAGGGGAATTCATTTATTAACATCATTGCCATGTGTTATCTGCGCAGGCATTTACACTGCCGCCACCGTCGCTGCCGCTTGATTTATGTGGCGACGCGGAGGCATTTCTTGTGCTCCACATGTTACTCAGCGTAATTGAAACCCGCTTCCTGTCCAACAGCCCGACAAGCGGCCGCGCTCGCCATTCAACGTCTCTAATCCGGGCGGGGAAAACATCGACCGCAGAACCCCTTCTCGGTGAGTGATCGACCGCCATTCGGGCGCACAGATGCATGTCAAATTGTGAGATGAATGCTTGGACAGCTCCCCGAATTTCTATTCAATCGGTGATGGAACGAAAGCGAGCACAAGGATCCCCTTGTCACTGCCACTGCCAGCCACTGACAGACTCCGTGTCAGACGGTGGCGGCTTAGTGAAGGCATTGGCCCACATTCCGTCCGCATTGTTCCACATTGTCTGCCGCTGAGACGCACACAGCGGTGAAGGTCTCCGGAGCTGCTGTGTGGGCACGAAGGCGGCCGACTTTAAAGCCGGCATATTCAAATCCTGGCACCCAGAGCGTCGGTGTCCCCTACCTGCATGTCCTTCCCTGCTCTGCACGTAACAAATTAGTGTCAAAGGCGGAGGATGTGTGTCCTATTCTTGGCACAGTTCTATGGGATGGATTCGTTACACTTGTTTCACAGCTCTTCCTCCCGGGGACATCGGGGAACTGGCTGATTCGTTCCGAAAATGTGCATCTTTTGTGCACTGAGGTGCCTTTGTCGCTCTGCATTGTTGCGCTCTCACCGCAAATTATGCGTAGGAGGTCTCTCGTCCTGCATGACCTCCAACGAGGTGCCAGGATACACAGTCTCCGTTGGCGGGAGTTGTCGCTTAGCAGCTAATCGCTTCGCCTCGTTGAGAAGGCATTCCGAGAAGAACCCTTTCTTTGGAGTGCATCCGTGTCGAGTATGATGCCACGGATTATTAGTGTCGCCGGAGGACATGTGTCCTCGGGCGGGGGGAAACAGATTGTGTTGTGACTTATCTAATCTGCGGTTTGAAGGGATCAAGAATGTTAACGGCGGAAATCGAGTGGTTTAATGCTTGTTACAGCGGTTAATTTTTGAGAGCTGACGCAGGAGCGATTGTGTGGTTGGGACTTGTAGGCGGAACGGCTGTTAATTGGAGGAAATTGAAGATGGTTCCGCCCATGGTGGCGGAGCGCGAGCAATGTGGCTTGGATTGAAGGGGGATGAAGGGAGATTTGTTCTGGCGGTGCATTCAGGTCGTGGATGGTGTTGTGAGGGACAATAGGGGTTGGGCTGTCTTAGGGAATGAAGGCTGGGCAACGAAGTTGATGCTCGCATCGAAGAGTGTTCAAAGGGGATGAAGGCTGAACTGTGTTTAAATGACGGGCATTCCGGGTTCCGGTGGGTTTCGAAGTTTGAAGCAGACGTAAACCTGTGTTCCGCACTGACGAGACTTTACCGTACAAACTTTAAATCGGGCAAAAGGGCCTTGGAGCAGGGCTTGAAGCCTTTCAAGTTTCAAAAAATCTTAAGTCAAAAGCGTCAGGCGAACGAACAAATGTGACAAGCTTCATAAAAGAGGGTCGGCGGTACCTCGTCCCATTCCCGGGAAGGTTTTGTTTCGTGTGATCCAAAATTTGGTACGTTTTGGTTCCAACCTTTGCCGTAGAAGAACGCCAGACAGAGGAATTCAATGAATTTGCTTCCGGAGAACTTGCAATTCAGTGTGTCTCAGAAGTGGCCTGCGCTGGCTTTATGGGACGGTGCTGAGTCTTTTTGAAATTTCCACGGTCACCGATCGAAATGCTTGTCTGTCCGGAATGGTATATTTCTTCTTCTTTGTGTGGAGCAACAGTCTTGGGTGGACTTGAGCCTCAACCAACATGCCTCTCCGACAAGCACGATATATCGCCAGCCACCTCCAGTTGCGCAGTTCGAGTTGGTCGAAGACCTTCTCCTCTTGTGTGCGCCATCTCAACCTAGATCATCATCTGAGGCGTTGTACAAATAGCTCGGACTCCAAGGCCAAGTCGGTAGACGGCTGAATTAATTTTTGCGCAGCGATCCAAAGAAAGAGTAGAAGATCGACCATCAAGCCATCATCACCGGTGCTGCTTGCTTTTTGGCGGCCGTCCACAGGTGTATATTTTCGAAGGACCTCCCTGAAAACTAAAGCCGGTCACTTCGTTTGTTGAGAAATGACAAGTGGTGACTCATGATAAAAGAGACAAATCGGAGAATGCACAACTTCGTGCCAGCGACACTCTGGCGACTATAACTTGACTATAACTTCTTGAGTAAGATCTTTTTTTTAACTTCAATGGGTTGAGCCCGAAGCCCAGTTTTCAGTACAAGCTGCAGCCATTCCAAGGATGAGTCTAGCCCATAAGCCATTACTTCCATTTCAACGCGTACTATGCGCATTTTTGGCGCTGTTGTTGTGCTTTTATGACCACCTCAACGGCGTTTTGCAACGCTGCCAGTTTCAGGTTGCGATCAATGGTTCGACATACAGATGATTTATTCACGGTGAAGGGTTGGGGAACTGTTATCATAGTCACTCGTTGATCAAGGCAAAGATTCCCATTGACAGCCTTTAAGTTGCTACCTCAACACAGCACTCTTGCCTGACGACATCGGCACCAAGTGCTGAACCAATTCTTGATTATTGGCAAATCATCTGTTCTTCACTGTTTCCTAAAAAAGGAAATGGGTCGACTTGCAGCCTATGACGGCTCTTAATACAATCTAGGAAATTCGGTGCCGAAAAGTTCGACTGGGACAAGCGCTGTGTAATGTGCTGTCTTATTCTAATAATAATTGTTGGCGCTACAGTCCAAAGGGGGACAAGGGCCTAGCGCAGCAGAGCAGTTGATGAGGCTCGTGTTGTGCGCGCTACTGTTCACGAGTAGAAGGGACCAACAGTTTTTTGCCGACTCCGAACGGCGAAGTTTGAGAAGCTTTCTTAGACAGTTTTTACTCTTTGAGTGTTGCCAGCAGCTCGAAAGAGGTGGTGCGATGAAAAATTCGAGGTTTCCAGCCGGCAATCGAACCTAGAGCCTTCGGTTGTAAGCGTCGCACTCTACCCACTACGCCACGGCTGCCGCAGGTGGTTTATTCTCCAGATCCTAAAACCTTTCCAACCTCCTGCCTCGCATTTCAGTTTACAAATGACAACCGTTGACTGAAATTTTTTTCCCAACCGAAGGAAGTTTTTCATTTTTCATTTTCATTTCATTTTCATTTTCATTTATTTATTCATATTCTCTAGTTGTTTACAGTTGTTATTATACATTAATAGTACTTCATTCAATGATAATTTAGTTTGTAGAGAATAGGGGTAGCATTTTGTAAAATTTTAACAATAATAGTGATAAATGCTACTTTCAAAAAATACAAAAACATTTTTAAGGGGTGAACTAAAGATTTACATTGAAAGAAAAGGGAACAGAAGAACAGCATCTAAGAGTACTCATCGAGAAAAAGTTAAAAACTAATTTTATATAATTGGGTCTAGTAGATCTTCTATTTGATTGTGATCAAATTCAAAAAGCCATGTTTTAATTTTAATATTAAATAATTTAAATGAGTGTAATGACTTTAATTCAATAGGCAGTTTATTAAATAATCTAAATGGTACTATGCAACATGTATTTCTGAAAAACGTAGTAGGAAAAGTTGGAACATTGACATTTAGGCTTTGATTGCTTCGTAGACTGTAGCGATCAGAATGTCTGCTATTCAAATAACCACATCTCACGAAGAAAATTTTCAACACTTTATAATAAAACAAATGTCTTAGAGGAAGAATTTTCAAGCTGTTAAACAATGGCATGGAATGATAAAATTTGTTTTTATTACATATTTTTCTTATTAAACATTTTTGGATTATCAGAATATTGGCCATTTTGCATTGAGGAGCACCACCCCAGCAGCAAATACCATACTGCAATTTGGAATGGAAAATACCATAGTAAATCATTTTTAACACCTTGGTGGAACATGTATTCTTGAGATAATAAAAAATACGCAATGTTGAGTTAAAGTATTTCTTCATCGCCAGGATATGCTCATTCCAATTCAATTTTTTATCAATAATTATTCCTAGGTACTTAAAATGAGTAACAACTTCAATCCTAAAACAATCAGGGTCACATAGTATTTGAGTAGAGGGCGTTAAATTATCCTTATTACTGCAGATATTGAAGGTTTCACATTTTTAAGAATGAAAGACAATATCAATATCAGGTAAAGCAGTGTGTGTTAGACTAAGAAATATCAGTTTTGTTTTATTGCTGACAAGCATTTTGTGCTCATGAAACCACCTTCGTAAGATGTCAACATCATGGTTAATGTCCGCGATCAGATCAAGTTTACTCTTTGTGATATAGGTTATTCCCAAATCATCAGCAAAGGCAGTAATGTTTCCTTTCATGTTTTCGTAAAAAATAGAGTTAATATAAATTAAGAAAAGAATAGGGCCAAGAACAGAGCCTTGGGGTACACCTATCTTTAAATCAATTTTGTTGCTGTAAGCTTCTGAAATTTTTACTATTTGAGTTCTGTTTCGTAAATAGGACTCGAGCCAATTAAAAACAAAACCTCTAAAACCAATTTTGTACAGTTTTCTAAATAAAGTATTATGGTCCACCATATCAAAAGCTTTGGTTATATCGACGAAGAGGCTAGCGCAATGTCTATGATCATCCAAACCTTTGCAAATAGAGGAGCAAAAGTCGAATAGAGCATCTTCAGTAGATAGCCCCTGCCTAAAACCATACTGTTTTGAACTTAGGAAATTTTTTTTTTCTAAAAATAAGAGAATTCGCCTTTTCATAATTTTTTCAAATGCCTTGGAAATGCTTGGTAGCAGAGATATCGGTCTATAATTCCGTATATCTTTAGGATTATTTTTCTTAGGAAGCGGAATTACAATCGCACATTTCAATTTATCAGGAAAAACTCCTGATAGCACGCTTTTATTAAATATGTACGCTACCACATCGGCAATATTCAAACTGATATTTTTTAATATCTGGTTGGATAATCCATCCACATCACGAGATTGCGAATTATTCAAGGAACATACGGTTTTCCAGGTTTCAAAGGAAGATATAAGTTCAAAGCAAAAACTGTTTCAGGATGTACCGACATCTTGTATTATGTAAGAATTTTGGCAGCATTTACATGTAGTTGAAGGGACAGACTCCAAAGCAATTGTAGCAAAATAATTGTTGAATTCATTAGCTAATCTGAACGGATCAGATATCTCAGAAGAACCACTATCTAAACACACCCGTTTTTGGTCCTTTGAACGACGACTAAACATAGTATTTATTAGCTGCCACTCCTTTCTTAAATTTCCCTTACATTTATTCCTATAACGATTTTTAAGACTGACGTTTTGCGGACGCTTGGAAAGTTTAATGCCAAGTTTATTTGTTAACCTAATTTTCATTAGAATATGTCTATTCATCCACGGCTTAAGTCTTGCGGAAAAACGCTTACTTTTCACAAGGATACTGGATTATTTTAAATGCTTGCTTAATGTGAGCAAAAAGAGATCATATGCTCTATTAACATTATCTTCAGTATATACATGCTCCCAACTTTCTAACACCAGTTTTTGGTTAAGAAGATTAAAATTTATCTTACTTTTAGGTGGGATAGTAATTGCATTAACTTTTTTATGTGACTTAGTCATTAAATTATTTAACAAAACTCCCGTCATGCAATGGTCAGTGATTCGTATATCAAGGTTGATTCCAACGCAATCATTGCGTGAAATCACCCAATCATCTTTCAATGATGCCACCGTTCCACAGTCCACGGTGAATTGTCACTCTCCTCCGGCTTTGGCTGCCTGTTCTATAAGACCATGCAGGTCATTCGAATCTGGCATGCGGTCAATCGAGATGCGGTCAATTGGCTTGAAATCTCCAAAATAAGTAAAAGAATCCTCAGGAAGAATAGTTTTCATCCAAGAGGCACTAGGCCTCTTACTGCTCAGGCGGCTCTTTTGAGGAATCAAACTAAGATCTGTGTGCAGAGTACTCCTCAACTTAAACCTGATGAGATCGATTGGGAGTCAAATTTTGCGCATAGACTAAGAGCGTTGTTCACTTCGGAACAAGTCTTGCTTCAGACCGGCTTGCAATGTTTCCTAACTTTGTTCGAGTTCAAAGCTAAAACTTATACTCATCACACTGAGGTTTGATTTCTATTCCTGTCAACATTTTGATCCGGAAACGACTGCCAGTCTCAGTCCTAAACGAGAGCGCTCACTCAGTGTAGCCAAGGACTGAGCCTGTCGATCAGAAAGATCTGAACTGATGGGCATCCACACACTGGAGGGCATTGTAAGTTATTTCTTGAAGGCAAGGATGTCATCGTCTTTTATTGAAATCTGCTTAAGTCGAAATGTTGGTGCTGCGAAATGCCTCTGGATTCGCCTACACCGCTGTTTCCTATGACATCTAACGCCCGCTTTGTAAATTCGATCGAAGAGGTGCCAGGAGCAAGTCTGATCAACAGCCAAGGCTAGAAAGCGAAAGAAGACAAAGATCTCTTGAAAATCTTTCGACATGTGCTGTGGTCCCAATCAGAAGCCGCTTAACTCTTGAAAGGTATGTTTGGGAAAGGGAATAATATTTTCTTCGACTTCTTCAGAAGAACTCGTGACTGAAGATATTGAAAAACTTTACGTTTCAGCGTTCAGCATTCAGTCTTCGAATCAACTTGCCATAGTCGGACTGTGCTGCCATAAGCAGTCCTTGAAGGACTGTATGCTTTCGAAGAGAGACGTGACCCTTAGCGAATAGGGAATGCTGAGAATGCTGTTAAAATATACTTTCGACGACATCAGAAGATTTCCAAGTCATTCGCAGTGCACTGAGTGTTCTAGCATAACCGGAGCTATTTCCACGTTTGTCACTTCTCTCGACGCGTGCTCCGTGATTCACTCCAGTTCTAAGTGGGACTGTCGGCATAAGTGAGTGAATTGTGTTTAGTCTTCGTTGTCACATATTAATATGTATGGCGCGACAACGCACAGAGAGACCAGGGCCTAGCTTGCGTAAAAGGTCGTTCATGATGGCTTCATAGCTCCTTCCTTGAGAAAATTAATTTCAGTCGACTTCATGCAGTTTTCCAGCAATTAGATCCGTCTAGCTTCATGAACTAGAGGCTAAAGGCCCTGCACATCAGGAGAGACTGTGAATTAGACCCTGTGACACATGCTAAACCCTCATTTGTGTTTTCCTTCTATAGGAGATGGGTTCCTGCCTCCTTCCCAGGAACACCTTGCCCAACAGCCTTCAACACTAACTTTCACCAAACGAAACGGGGCGAGATTTTACTGCAGCAGTGTGGTCACTGGTTGGTGTTCTCTTTAGAGGCTTACTATACAGTGTTCATCCTGCGACAGTCAAATCTTGTCGCACGCTATGTCGCATGCATCGTGGTCAAGCCTATCAAATGAAAAGCCGATTCTGCCAGCTGCATGGAGCAAGGAGAGGATACAAGCTGATGACTGTGAACTAGAGAGGCACTCTTCCAGCACGACGCCCCGTCTTCTTAGAGTTTAGTTAAGATCTTGCAGACACAATGCAGGAGGTGTCTGCACCCTGAGAGCCTTCTAATCTAACCTCTTGACCCATTCAGCTCAAGCCACTTAAACAAGGGAACAGATGTCAGAAAGCATCAACTTGCTCCAACGGAAGTAGTTACCAACAGACGTGGTCATGCTGTTTGGGACTGACTCAATCCGTAAAGGCGCCATTCGATAGCAAAAAAAAGAAAAAACAAAAGACACGTTAAGGAAGACGCGTCCATTGCCCGCAACACGTTCACAGTCTTTTGTCACTCAAACCTGTAAAAATTGAGGGCAAGTCCCCTTCTAATCCCCTCAGCCTAAGCAGCTTTCATCTGTCACTCCAAACGAAAGCTCTCCTCTTCCCAAAGACAGCCAAGAAAAACATTGCATCGTCCCCACATCAAAACAACTCAAAGAAAACATCCAATCATCACGTCAAGGCCGTCAAGACGTTTAGTTCGCCGCCGCTGACAAGGCCTGCTCATGTCCAGTTGCGCTAGGAAAACATTTCAATTATGCATCTGACAAGCCAAGCAATTCCGATTCCCATGGATGGGACCGGCAGCTGCCGGTCAGCCGAGTAAACACTTGAAACTCGAGCCCAAGGCTGCTGCCACTGCGAATAATTAACCACTGTCGAGTGGGCTCTCGACGAGCCTTCTGGCACAGCACGCATGGAGTGGTTGCAAAATTTTCACCGTGTCACTCCTAATCCTCTTTCTAATAAGCCCCCTCGACCATTGGACAAACCGGTGCACGCTCCTCACTGCGCAGCCGCACAGAGTCTAAGCACCGCTTAAAAGTGAAATAACCTTATTAACCACTTGTGGAGCGGCTCCCGTCGCCCCGGCCCAATCCACCTGAAGTGTCTGCTGGCACAGAGCTGTGAGGTGCGGGGAGAGGCAATACGAGCGCACGAGAGGAAATCGAACCGAATTCAGTAGCCCGATCGATGGCTTAAGCTTAGGGCCGTACTCGTGGACACC
Source organism: Eristalinus aeneus (assembly GCA_955652365.1). Taxonomy (NCBI): domain Eukaryota; kingdom Metazoa; phylum Arthropoda; class Insecta; order Diptera; family Syrphidae; genus Eristalinus; species Eristalinus aeneus. Next base: position 95,116,890 of record OY019131.1, read on the forward strand.
TCGGCGTGACCGTTGGAATTTAAATTGCCCGCAAGGGATCCCCGGCCCGTTTAGGAAAATAGCCCAAAAGCCAAATTGAATCGTTTACCAGTTCGCTCTGAATCCGTACAATGCCCGTAATCCGGTGTTATGGTCGGGCTTCTGGAATTCGTTGGTATTTTAATGAGTCCGCTCTGTGTCTCAGCTGCTCCGGCGTGCTCAGCCGCTCCACCTAAGCCGCTGTTTGTGAGAGCGGCCGACTCCGCTGGGGTGATATATTCGACTTAGAGGAGAAATCCAGTGCTGGCTTGATTGTGGCCGTAAATTGATGATTTGTTTGCCACAAAGCCTGGATGAGCGCTTAAAATATTGTACGCCCCGGCTCCGAGTGAGATATGAGACACTTGCAGTGAAATCCTCGCCCTTCGCTGAGCACCACAAACGCACACGCATTCCGAACTGTTGGTGGAGTGGAGGGCCGGTGATTATGGTCATCAAGTCTGCTCTTCACACCGATCGTGTGTTGATCCGCTCTTGTGTGTGATTTACGCTCCCCTCCGAGCAGTGGGAAGATTTTATTTTTTGGCAACGTCACACGATCGTCGGTGCGATGCCCATAACCTGCTCGGGCAAGTGCCTAAGTGCACGAGTATGTGACACAAATGAGGGCAGCGGGGGGTCTGTGAACTGCGCCGACCTCGGTCCATCAGATCCATTGTCCGGCCACTTCCCAGGTGGTTTTTGATCGGCACCGATCGTGTGAGGGACGAGGAGTGCTGAACGAAAGTGTCACAAAGGACGGGGGTGACACAGTGATCGTGTGTGCATGCCACACACATGGCCGCCGATGATGCACCTAATGAGGGTGGGAATCGCTGTGTGACAACATTAATTTCCTTGTTCTCGGTTCTCACACCTCGCTTGGGAATTTCGCAATTGTCCGGGACGGGGCGGTAAGGGACTTTGAAGGGACTGTGTGTGTGGCTTAGAGGGATAAAGGAGCCGTGTTGTGACAGTCGACGTAATTGTTGTGATCTTACCGACGATCAATTCGAAGTCAATTGGGAGTACAAGCCGACGGATGGTGACAACTCGATTTGATTCAGCCACTTGTCGGAATGCTCTAACATCTTGTACGCAGTGTGAGGGCGGTGTGATCAATGGAGATCTAAGCTGTCCTGTGAAATCGCAGAGGAGAAAGGGGCGTTTTGTCAATCAAAAAGGGCAGTTTTGAGTGCAAAGGTAAGGCACTGAATCCTGAAAAAGGAGGCAGAAGATTCAAGAGTGATTTTAAGGCCTGGGTGGTTACATTGTCAATCTTCCGACACGACAGAAATTAAATTTTACTTACATTTGTGGAGATTATTGGCTTCTTCCAACAGCTCTGGCTTCAGTGGGCAGCTCTGGCTTCAGAAGAGTGATCTGGCTTCTGTAGGCAGCTCTGGCTCCTGTAGTCAACTCTGGCTTTAGAAGAGTGATCTGGCTTCTGTAGGCAGTTCTGGCTCCTGTAGTCAGCTCTGGCTTCAGTAGACAGCTCTGGCTTCTGTAGGCAACTCTGGCTCCTGTAGTCAGCTCTGGCTTCAGAAGAGTGATCTGGCTTCTGTAGGCAGCTCTGGCTTCAGTGGGCAGCGCTGGCGTTGATAGACAGCTTTGGCTTCTGTCGACAGCTCTGGCTCCTGTAGTCAGCTCTGGCTTCAGAAGAGTGATCTGGCTTCTGTAGGCAGCTCTGGCTCCTGTAGTCAGCTCTAGCTTCAGAAGAGTGATCTGGCTTCTGTAGGCAGCTCTGGCTCCTGTAGTCAACTCTGGCTTTAGAAGAGTGATCTGGCTTCTGTAGGCAGTTCTGGCTCCTGTAGTCAGCTCTGGCTTCAGTAGACAGCTCTGGCTTCTGTAGGCAACTCTGGCTCCTGTAGTCAGCTCTGGCTTCAGAAGAGTGATCTGGCTTCTGTAGGCAGCTCTGGCTTCAGTGGGCAGCGCTGGCGTTGATAGACAGCTTTGGCTTCTGTCGACAGCTCTGGCTCCTGTAGTCAGCTCTGGCTTCAGAAGAGTGATCTGGCTTCTGTAGGCAGCTCTGGCTTCAGTGGGCAGCGCTGGCGTTGATAGACAGCTTTGGCTTCTGTCGACAGCTCTGGCTCCTGTAGTCAGCTCTGGCTTCAGAAGAGTGATCTGGCTTCTGTAGGCAGCTCTGGCTCCTGTAGTCAGCTCTAGCTTCAGAAGAGTGATCTGGCTTCTGTAGACAGCTGTGGCTCCTGAAGTCTCATCTAGCTTTTGTTGTCATCACTGATAGATGAGTATTAGAATCTTCACTCTAGTCCACGTTGAGATGCTATTCTTGGTTTTGTCCAGAAACAAGGCACAGATGAGCCTTTTCGGAATCGTTGCCACTTACCCTCAGATGTTGGCCAAATCTGCTCGACACCGTAAATTCGTCCTTTGTTGGTGTGTCTTTGAAACTTATTTCGAATTAGCCGACAACTTGGATCTCAATCTGTCCCTTATCTCCGTTTGCGTCTGCGCAACAGCACTTTGCACTTCGTTCGCATTCAAGGCGTCATCCGTTCCCACTGAGTGGCCGCAAATCAGCCACCGCTCCCCAAATGTGACTCAAAACATGTTGCAGCGCACTGCACAACACGGCTGTTGAATCACTGTCAATCTCCGATTGTCGGCTTATCACGTGCTGACCTCCTTGGCCGGCCCAGCCCCTTGTGATTTATTTGCCATCGCCTCCCGAGACGGATCTGCCTTCAACTGCGCCCGATAACATCGCCACGCCACCCCCTCGCAGATTTAATCATCTCCGACCGCTTCATCGAATCGCCAGAAATTCTGACAGCCGAATTCCGCGAATTAGTCGCGGCTGTGGAGCGCAGTTCTCGGTCCGCATACATCATTCCGCGAACTCCTCGTACCTGCCATGAATGGGAAGGCCCCGCGCAAGGCGTTCAACTCTCTTAAGCAGACAACAAATTGCCGCCAATAAATCGCCCCGATGTGTGCCACCAGTCTTGCGGTGGAGCGCTGTCTGTTGCCGGCGAATTTGCATTCATCCCTGCATCCTGTCGAAACAATAAACCAACCAACCAACCAACCCCCCAACTAATGCCCGGCCAATGCATACCCCATCCATCGCGAATGTCGTTCGCGTCGCGGTCACAGTCGCTGGCTGCGCGGCGCGCAATCCGTCGAAGACGTGACGACTTTGACTTCACACATTTCAGTTCGCATAAATCACGGAACCGTCCTTCTGTGTGTCACAAAAACGCTTCGCAAGCCAGTGTACCCATCGACAACATATGCGACAGTTTTTCGACACTGCGCGCCTTCGCACGCACGCCCGGTCGCCTTCGCTGCCAGCCAGCAGGAGCCGACTACAAATTGATTCCTTCCCCTTTGACACTTAAGTTCGTTATTTATGCGCGAAGATTACCCATTCTGTGCTCCGTCGTCACCACTCGGTCGGTCCTTGATGCCGAAGATTCCCGGCGCGAGAGGCGAGATGCGCGATGTGCGATGCGCGCTGCCCGATCGGCGAAAGACAAAAAGCTCATTTGAATAATTTCTGTCTGAAGATACACGAATTTGTATTTTTGGAAGCGCGGATTAAGGAGTTCTTAGTTAGTTGTGAACGCGGCTCGATGCAGCGCCTGGGAACAGTGGACAATGCAGCAGCTGCTGCGACTTTTGACTGCGACTGTGAACGCTCTCGTTGGGACGGTTGACAAAAAGCCGTTTAAATTGATCGTGAGTTATTATTTCTGAGCGAAGCCGCGGCCGAAGGTGGACGCAGACTCGGACGACGGGAATAAATTATTGTAGAATTTTGTTGAACCTCTTAAGCGGATTGGTGAGTCGTATTCGACGGTTTTTCATAATTTGTGAAGCCCCATAAATTCGGATGAGTTTAACGAGAGATTTTTGGTTGTCGGCGTTGGGGCGGGCGGGGTGTGTGAGTTATTGGGTGGAAGCGCTGTGACAGGCGTGCATAATTAACTCGAGAGACGTGGCCACGGTGGGATAGCTGAACTTGTTCAAGGTTTGAGTGGTTGCCGGGGCTGCAGTGGAAGGCTTTGCTCGCTTCGAAATGCTAAATGAAGGCGACGCGCCTTCACGGAGGCTTGTGTCTGTCAAACGAAACTGAAACATAATTCATTGAGAGCGCTGTTGAGCTGGCCAAATACCACTTGTGGCAGAAGAAGGAATTTGAATGGTAACAGTATACGTTGGCTTGGTCATAGACCGAGCATCAGGTCTAAGGACCACAGCCCGAGGGGTAGCCCGAGGAGCTTTCGATGAAAGTTTTGCGCATGATCTCGGGAATGCAGGTCGGTCGGGAAGCGTATTCATCGAATCCACAAAATTGTGAAGGGAGGTGGGTAGTTACTCTTGCCGCTCCAACAATGTCGAGACGCATCTCTCAGTTTTCAGTGGGTAAGACTTCACTCCGCACAAGGCATCAAGCTCTGACCTTTTGAACAGTAAACTTGAGAATACAGGAACTTGGGAATACAAGAACTTGGGAATACAGGAACTTGGGAATACAGGAACCTGGGAATACAGGAACTTGGGAATACAGGAACTTGGGAATACAGGAACTTGGGAATGCAGGAACTTGGGAATACAGGAACTTGGAAATACAGGAACCTGGGAATACAGGAACTTGGGAATACAGGAACTTGGGAATACAGGAACTTGGGAATACAGGAACTTGGGAATACAGGAACTTGGGAATACAGGAACTTGGGAATACAGGAACTTGGGAATACAGGAACTTGGGAATACAGGAACTTGGGAATACAGGAACTTGGGAATACAGGAACTTGGGAACTCAGGAACTTGGGAACACAGGAACTTGGGAATACAGGAACTTGGGAATACAGGAACTTGGGAATACAGGAACTTGGGAATACAGGAACTTGGGAATATAGGAACTTGGGAATACAGGAACTTGGGAATACAGGAACTTGGGAATAAAGGTCCTAGGGAACACAAATTGCCGTTTCCTATGGACATCGTCAGCTGTGTTTCGTTTTTAATGGACTTCGACAAAAGGATGGTCTGGTCTGTCGAGGAAGAAAGCTGTTCATACCTCTGCCATGTCGGCAAGAGGAACCATCGTTACCAAGTCCATCCAGATATAGACCTCCGCAAACACAAGCTGTAAATGAATCCTTCACTCAGATCGATCGTGCGGCTAGAAACCTGGGACCGCACATCAGTGAAGGAAAGACGAAGTTTACAGTGGCATCGTCTGCAAGAAGAAGGTCGAACGCTTAAGCTTCTGGATCTTGACTAGGAAGAAGTACTACTCAATGGAAGAAAAAATGAGCGAGCGGCTGCTCAAACCGAGCAAAGCCTTCTATAGTCTGACAGGGTTTTTAAAATCATGAAATTCCCCCGTAACATCGAAGGTGCTGTTGAGGAAAGAAAACGTTTGTCTTACCAGTTCTCCGAAACTTTGTTCCTTGTTAAAAGGCGGAGCTACCTTCAAGAAGAATTGTTGCCCCCAGTGTCAGGGGTGTATGCGGCCTCTTGAAACTGACGTCCTGTTGAAAATTAAGCTCAACAGACTTCGGTGGGTTGGTTTTGTGTATCGAGGGGAGGTCTTTTCGAAAAGTTAAGCACTTTCGTCTTCAGACACAAAAAAGAGAGCAAGAAATGTGAATTTATTGATATTCATACATTAGAAACAGTGTTGCTATAGAGAACTGGTATGAATAAAGTAAAGTGTAGCCATTGTACAATAACTTTTAACATCCTCCGGTGGCCGAGAGTTCAAGAGGATGGAGAAGCTGGACTGGGCGCCTGAGTAAACTCCCATCTGGCATACACAGCTCACATGATCTCACTTTGCCATCGCGTTCGGAATAGGTTGTGTGTACCACCGCCATATGTCACAGAACTTATAGAGCTTGCTGTCTCCTCTGGTTCCTTCAGATTATTGTCCTCGCTGATAGCGTATGAACGATGGAACTCAATCCTCAGATCAGTGGGCATGCATTTTAGAAGGACTGTTTTAAGCATGATATACCAGGTATACCGGTGAGCGCCAAGACACAAATGTCTCGATAGGGAACATTTGTTGTGAACGAGCCCTTCTTTTCTTTTTGTTTGTTTGCTATAACATCTGTGAAAAATATTTAGTATACATAAACTCATAGAGAGAGAGAGATGGATATTTTATTTCTTGCAAAGTATAACAGTGTATAAATAGTTGTGCTGTAGCTTGCTCAGAAATATAGTTTCTAGAAACTTTACTACTGAAAATTCAGTCACTTTATGTTATAAATTGTTTAAAGAACTGAGTACATCAAATCATTTAACAGACAACATCATATTTCTTCATCGTGTTAAAAATGTCGAATTTTCTACCAGAAAGTGATGATTTGCGGAAAGCGTTAATTGTTTGTTTTCATTTGAAGAAAAGTACTGCAGGGTGGCATCGAATGCTTGTCGAGGCATATGGTGATCATGCTCTATCAGAAGCAACATACAAAAGATGGTCTCAACGGTTCAGAAATAATGATTTTGATGTGAGAAATGAAGGACGTGGAGGACCACCAAAAAAGTTTGAAGACGCCGAATTGCAAACGCTATTGGATGGAGATGACACTTTGAAACAAAAGCAAATGACAGCAATGTTAACTGTTGCACAACAAACAATTTCTGACCGTTTAAAAGCCATGGGAAAGATCCAAAAGTGTGGAAAATGGGTGCCACATAAATTGAATTAAAGGCAGATGGAAAACCGGAAAAACAAATTTTGCTTCAAAGACACGAAAGAAAATCGGTTTTGCATCGGATGGTGACTGGCGATGAAAAATGGATTTAGTTTGAGAATCCTAAACGGAAAAAATCATGGGTTAATCTGGAACCTTCAACATCGACTGCAAAACCAGATCGATTCGGCACGAAGACAATGCTGTGTGTTTGGTGGGACCAGAAAGGTTTGCTGTACGACGAGCGCCTAATTCCTGGTGAAAGCGTTAACACTGATCGCTACCGACAACAAATGATCAATTTAAACCATGCATTGTGGTCGCCGTGGCGTAGTGGGTAGAGTGCGACGCTCACACGCCGAAGGGTCTAGGTTCGACTCCCAGTTCAACACCAATTTTTCTAATATTTCACGGCACCACCTCTTTCGAGCTGCTGACAACACTCAAAGAGTAATAACTGTCTAAGAAAGCTTCTCAAATTTCGCCGTTCGGAGTCGGCAAAAAACTGTAGGTCCCTTCTACTCGTGAGAGAACAGTAGCGCGCACAACACGAGTAGTTGATGAGCAAGCTAGGCCCTGGTCCCCCTTTGGACTGTAGCGCCAACAATTATTATTATTATTATTATTATTATTATTGGATGGAGATGACACTTTGAAACAAAAGCAAATGACAGCAATGTTAAATGTTGCACAGCAAACAATTTCTGACCGTTTAAAAGCTATGGGAAAGACAGAAAAGTGTGGAAAATGGGTGCCACATGAATTGAATGAAAGACAGATGGAAAACCGCAAAAACACTTGTGAAGTTTTGCTTCACAAGCACGAAAGAAATTCGGTTTGGCGATGAAAAATGGATTTATTTTAAGAATCCTAAACGGAAAAAATCATGGGTTAATCTGGGACAACCATCAACATCGACTGCAAACCCAGATCGATTCGGCAAGAAGACAATGCTATGTGTTTGGTGCAACCAGAAAGGTGTGCTGTACCACGAGCTTCTAACCTCTGGTGAAACCGTTAATACTGATCGCTTCTGACAACAAATGATCAATTTGAACCATGTATTGATCGAGAAACGACCAGAATAGGTCAGAAGACACGGCAAGGTAATTTTGCTCCATGACAATGCACCTGCACACAAAGCAAAACCGGTTCAGGATACAATCAAAACACTTGGCTGGGAGCAGCTATCCCACCCGCCGTATTCACCAGACTTGGCTCCTTCCGACTACTATTTGTTTTCATCGATGGGACACTCATTGGCTGAGCAGCACTTTGATTCCTACGAGGAGGTCGAAAATTGGGTGTCTGATTGGTTTGCTTTAAAAGACGAACAATTTTATTGGCGTGGTATTCACAAGGTGCCAGAAAGGTGGTCAAAATGTGTAGAAACCAACGGCCAATACTTTGAATAAAATGTTTTTATTTTCCCATTAATAATTAGTTCCATTCGGGTATACCTGGAATACCTGGTAATAGTGGGATGATGTAACACCGAGAGAAGTCAGCGATCGTGTGATCGAGATAAGCGTTTTGTGTATACATACGTCTGGGACCTACAGCGTCAGATCTTGATGTGACGGATGAAATAGACATCAAATTATGCATGTTTCGGTCTATTATGCAATCGGTATCCTCGTATTCCACTTGTAAGAGAGATATCGCCGCATCGTAACATTTTTAAGTTTGCGTAAGCCCAGAGATCGAATCTTTTGCCTTTCCAGTTAACGCTGATAGAAGATAATTGAATTTATCGGAGGCAGTCCAAATTGAATTATCATGCACAGCCGTGCCAAACTGCTCCCAAAATGGTAACCATTCTCGGTAGTCTCCGTTGAATTTTCTTTACTCTAACTTAAGGAGTTTTAAACTACACGAAAGCTGTTCATAAGGTGTATGGATTTCTGACATTTTTGGATCTTTTCCAAATTCCTTAATTTTTATTTAAACTATAATTTAGTCTGGCTACTGCGCTCACTGCTATGTTACGTCGTATTCCCCGCAATTCTCTTTGCGAAGTTCTTCCTCTTTTAAATTCTGCACGCTACGTACCTCCAAATTGACTTTGTTAAGATTTTCCTGTGCCGCTGTTATACGTTGCACAAGAACGCTAATCTCCTCTTCAACTTCACCGAATTCATTCTCATTTTCCAATGTTAATTGTGAGACTGGACTTGCCAAATATTTGTTAGCACATTTCGTTAATTTCATTACTTGTCCTCGAAGAACGGAACGATTTTGCAACTCCATTGAATACTTTTCGCGCTATTCTAATGGTTTCGGTACCGAAAAGTTAAACACCAGAGCCTAGCCTGCTCATCAATTACTCGTGTTGTGCGCGTTACTGTTCTCTCACGAGTAGAAGGAAGCTACAGTTTTTTGCCGACTCGGAACGGCGAAATTTGAGAAGCTTTCTTAGACAGTTATTACTCTCTGAGTGTTGTCATCAGCTCGAAAGAGGTGGTGCCGTGAAAAATTCGAGGTGTTCAGCCGGGAATCGAACGGCGTGTTAGCGCCGCACTCTACCCACTACGCCACGGCGACCAGGAAGGTCGCGTAAATTATGCGGACTCCGATAAGCAGGATACGTTGCCACATGGGCGAAGAGGCATCGGGCCAGTAAGCATTCGCGACGGAAATGGATTTAAAAAACTTGTTGTGGGAGGCCAGGATTGGATCTTGGTTGTTGCGCTAATGATTGCTCGATGCAGGAATTTTAAAAATTAAATCTGTGTGACTTTTATAAAGGAACGTTAGGTCCAGAAAAGAATCAAAATATGTCTGTAGGAATAAGTAATTACCAACATCTGCTCTGAAATCCATGTTCGCTGAAAATTCAGAAGCCAATGGTTAGATTTTGTTTTTGTTTCTTTTCGCGGAACATCTCCAGTTGAAGACACGCAAAGAAATCACGTTCGTGGACTTCTAATGAACTTCACAGAACATCTTTGTTCCAATCTGCCGATATTGTCGCTCGACACCTTTGAATTCCATGATTTATGACTCTCGCACATCATAAACGCGCCTTCCACAAACCTTCAGCTAATTTGTCCAGCCCTCGGAGTTGCAAACAATGTGGCAATAAAATCGCGAACAACCAGCAGCCAAAAATTCATCTCTAAATCAATTCCTGGCTGCCATAAAGTAAACAGAGGCTTCCGCGGATTCTATTGTCACTGCGAGGGCAATAAAACTATAAAATGACACCGATTCCGAGGCGCGAACATAAATGACATCTGTGCATTTTGACAAAGGCGAGGGAGGAATTTATTTTGATTTACAATTTCAGGAGCAATCATTGACAATGTTTCAATGAAGTGTTGAAAGGGAACCCGTCGTGGATGAGGGGTTTGATGGCTACCTTCACCTCTGAATGACTTTTGTTTTGCAACGCAGTGTACTTTATTTATTTTTTTATTTTTTTGAAAAGTTTCAAAATTTGACTCGCCTGGACTAGTGACCAAAACTTTCTTTCCAAAAGCAAATGTCTTCTTTCTTTTCGCAGACTCACCAGTGGATCTGCAGACAACTGAAAGAAATGCCTTCAAAGCAACGTTTGCTCGTCTACTTCTGAAATTTCAAAATTTTCGAAAAAGTACTGGTCCCCATTGACACACCAGTGGATCTCCAGACAACTGAATGAAATGCCTTCAAGGCAACGTTTGTTTGGCGTCTACTTCTAAAATTTCAAACTTTTCGAAAAAGTACTGGTCCCCATTGACACACCAGTGGATCTCCCGACAACTGAAAGAAATGCCTTCAAAGCAACGTTTGCTCGTCTACTTCTGAAATTTCAAACTTTTCGAAAAAGTACTGGTCCCCATTGACACACCAGTGGATCTCCAGACAACTGAATGAAATGCCTTCAAGGCAACGTTTGTTTGGCGTCTACTTCTAAAATTTCAAACTTTTCGAAAAAGTACTGGTCCCCATTGACACACCAGTGGATCTCCAGACAACTGAATGAAATGCCTTCAAGGCAACGTTTGTTTGGCGTCTACTTCTAAAATTTCAAACTTTTCGAAAAAGTACTGGTCCCCATTGACACACCAGTGGATCTCCCGACAACTGAAAGAAATGCCTTCAAAGCAACGTTTGCTCGTCTACTTCTGAAATTTCAAACTTTTCGAAAAAGTACTGGTCCCCATTGACACACCAGTGGATCTCCAGACAACTGAATGAAATGCCTTCAAGGCAACGTTTGTTTGGCGTCTACTTCTAAAATTTCAAACTTTTCGAAAAAGTACTGGTCCCCATTGACACACCAGTGGATCTCCAGACAACTGAATGAAATGCCTTCAAGGCAACGTTTGTTTGGCGTCTACTTCTAAAATTTCAAACTTTTCGAAAAAGTACTGGTCCCCATTGACACACCAGTGGATCTCCCGACAACTGAAAGAAATGCCTTCAAAGCAACGCTTGCTTGCGTCTACTTCTGAAATTTCAAACTTTTCGAAAAAGTACTGGTCTCCATTGACACACCAGTGGATCCCCAGACAACAGGATGAAATACTTTCAGAGCAACGTTTGCTTTGCGCCTACTTCTAAAATTTCAAACTTTTCGAAAAAGAATTGGTTCCCATTGGCACACCAGTGGTACTCCACTGAAAATTCAAATTTTCAAATTTTTTTGAAATTTCAAATTTTTGCTAAAAGAACTGGTCCCCATCTACATCCATTCGGCATCCCAGCTTCTGAATGTCCAAAGCGACAGTTCTTCGTCGCAAGAGAGTGTTGTAAGAGCACCCTGTCACAAATTTCATCACAAACAGCGAATTCCTCCTTAATCACGCTGTCACTTCAGCCTCCCATGCCTTCTCACTGCAATACCCATTCAAAGCAAGTCACCGCTCAATTTGCCCCGGCTGGCCTCCTGCACATGGCAGTCCTAATAAATTGCATCACTCGACGCTGCACAGATCACCAGTGATACCTCAAGTGTCCTCCAACAAGATCGTTCCCCCTCGAGTGCACAAGCACCGCCACCACCACCGCCATCGACTAAACGACCCAAAGTGGAACACCAGACAAGAGCAAGCCGGCGAAAAAAGATTGCCAAGACCTTTCGCCATCTCGTAGCTCCGAAATAAAATCGTTACCACGTCAAAAATCTAATTTCGCGTGGAAAAACCGCGCAGCAACAAGCAATTTTCCACTTCGGATCAAATTACACAAAATGAAACCAATATCTCTTAGTCTAATTCCCCACAGCCGGGCTGCGGCGGCGGAGCCTCGTTTGCGCATTCCTCTCCCGTCGTCGCCTGAGAACCGTGTAATACCGACACGATCTATTCCCCTGCTGGCTGGCTTGTCGCTCTGGCCGTGGCTGCGACTGCGACTGCAAGGGTATCCTCCCACCAATTACCCCTCGCACTGAGGGACACAACACCCGACTCCGTCATCGTTCTTGTTCACCGATGCAGATGGCCCGAGCTGGCCACTTTGAGGATCAACTCTTATATTCATTCATTCACACTTCCATCCTCCAAAACAATCGCCGGATCGGCTCGACGCCCGACTCACTGAGGCGTACCGCGCCGCTTGCTGCTTCCATCTAATCGCGGTTTTATTGCTCCTTAATAACACCCCGGCGCAGCGCTAGCCGTGGCGGTGGTCGCTCCTCCGGCCCGAGATGTGCACTCTCCGGTACTCGCTCGTAATTTTATGTTCGAGCAAAAGTGGAAATTCATGATCCGGCAATGTTGCACGAAGCGCCCATTGTGAGGCTCATTAAAAACTCATAAATAAATGGAATGATCGAGTTTTGGCGGAGCGGCCGCCGAGTGTGAGCCGAGTCGCCCCGGAGACGTGCATACCCAACAATTGACAGTCCACCGGCCCCCGTTCTCCGCCTGGACAACATGACTGTAAATATTATGACGGTCCAGGGGGATTATTAAAATTTCAAATCGCCCCGAGAGAGGATCCATTCAATTCCCTTGCCAATAAATAATCTTTCGACGATGTGAACGGTGATAACAATGCCGAGGAATTCAGGAGATCTATCCGTTCGCCCTGATCGCCCCCTCCGCCTCGGCACTCGTGTGAGTCTGACATAAGTCAAAGGATTATGACGACTCTCGGATTTGGTCGGGATGCAGTGGAATATCAAATAAACCATAAAAATTGGTCTACATTGTTGGCGTTGCGTGAAGAGGGAGCCCTCGGACTGGATTGTCCCTGACGTGATCGTAAATGATGCGCGTAACTCCCTGGGATTGAATGCGATTTGTGTCGGGGGACAGTCGATGAATGGACACGGAGGTGAATGGAATTGGATTTATGTGTGCGTGTGTCGAGGATGTGCTTCAAAGGTGATGGAAACTTTTCTTTTTCATTCCTGTGCAGCCAGGATGGACGCTGTTGGGGTGATTTGGATTGCAGACAAGCGCAGGTGAATGTTGCATTTGATATTAGATCGGTGATTCTAATCGCTGGGGCGGCAATGTGAGTGAAGGGCATGTCGCACGTTTCCTTTTCTGGATGCCACCATTCTTTTTATCTGTGCATTGTTGATGAAGTGGTCTTTAGATTGGATGAGCAGACAAAATTCATTCGGTGGGATTCCTGATTTTGAGAAAGGAGGTCTAGGAACTAGGTCTGTGGCCGCCGTGGCGTAGCGGGTAGAGTGCGACACTCACACGCCATAGGTCCGGATTCGATTCCCGGCTGAGCACCTCGATCTTTTCACGGCACCAACTCTTACGAGTTGCTGACAACACTCAAAGAGTAGCTACTGCCTAAGAAAAAGACCCTCAAATTTTGCCGTTCTGAGTCGGCAATAAAAACTGTAGGTCCCTTCTACTCGTGAGAGGACAGTAGCGCGCACAACACGAGTAGTTGATGAGCAAGCTAGGCCCTGGTCCCTCTGTGAACTGTAGCGACACCCATTAACGTCTAGGAACTCTGGATTCGTAGTATTTCAGCTTTGAGATGGATGGTTGTGCCTTCCGCATCGTCACCGATCAAGATCCAACTGTGCCCCTTTCGACGCTTCTCTCCCATCACGCCACGCTGTCTCCCACCAACTGCCACTGCAATGAAAGACTAAGCTATGCTGCTGCCCTCCGAAAGGAGTTTTTCTTCTTTTTCTCGAACTAGTGCGAGCAAGGTTTCCCCCCCTTTCCTCTTTCTTGCAGCTGTAAGGTAAGGGGAGGAACTGGGCCGGAACCAACATGAACCTCCAGCCAGCACGATCTTTCGGCGGTTGCCTCCAGTTGCTTACTCCAAGTGGGTAAGGTCTTTCTCCATTTGTTTGCGCCCCCTTAGCCCAGGCCGTCTTCTTTTGCGTTGCCCCAATGGTTTAGATTCGAAGACTTTTAGAGCCGAAGCAGTGGTGTCTTTCGCTCTACATGGCCTACCGATCTTAAGTGTTTTATCCGGAGACGCCAGACCGTGCCCATGTCGCTGTACAGCCAATAGAGTTCGTCATTAAATCTTCTCCTCCAGATGCCATCAACACAAACAGGACCAAAAATCGCACGCAGAACTTTTCTCTCGAAGAGACTAAGGGCTTCCTCATCCGCTTTTGCTAACGTCCAAGATTCCGCGCCATAAAGTAGGACGGGGATGATTAAGCTGCTATATAAAGCGAGTTTAGTCCTTCGAAAGAGGGACTCCAGATTGCCTCTGGAGCCCAAAGAAACAGCGAATGGCAAAAGTGATTCTGCGTTTGATTTGGGTACTGGTGTTGTTGTCCCTGTTTACCGTGAAGCCGAGGCAGACGAAGTCCTTGACTACCTCGAAGTTTCTGCTGCCTAGTGTGACGCTCTGTCCGAGAAGTCGATGTTGTGTGTCCTTCCTTGGTGACAGCATGGACTTAGTTTTGCCCTCATTTACCGACAGACTCAATTTAGCCGATTTGGTTCCAATGCCAGCAAATGCCTCATTGACTGCTCGCTGTGTTCGTCCAATCACGTCAATATCATCAGCGTAAGCTAGCAATTGAACTGACTTCTGGAAAATCGTGCCTCTGGTGTTGACTTGTGAGTTACGCACGATCTTCTGGAGGATGATGTTAAAGAAGTCACATGACAGTGCGTCACCTTGTCTGAAACCTTTTTTGACATTGAAGGTCTCGGTGAGTTCGGTACCGACCTTGACGGAGTAGCGAGAGTTCTCCATCGTCATCCTACAAAATTTGACGAGTTGGGTAGGAATGCCAAAACTAGACATGGTACTGTATAGCTCGTCTCTATGCACACGGTCATATGCAGCCTTGAAATCGACGAATAGGTGGTGAGTGTCAATTTGCATTTCTTGGGTCTTTTCCAGGATCTGCCGTAATGTGAAGATCTGGTCTGTAGTGGACTTCCCTGACCTAAAACCACACTATCAGGTCATTGATAAACGGTTTCACATGCTCACACAATACGGCAGAGAGAGTCTTGTATGCGATGTTAAGGAGACTAATCCCTCGGTAGTTGGCGCAGTCAAAGGGATTTCCTTTCTTTTGGACCGGACAAACGATACTGAGATTCCACTCGTCGGGCATGCTTTCCTCCGACCATGTCTTCCATATGAGCTGGTGCATGCGCCCAACCAGGTCATCTGCAGCTGCTTGAAATAGTTCTGCGGACAGTCCGTCCCCTCCAGCAGATTTTTTTGACTTCAGCTTGGATATTGCTATCTTCAACTCGTCTAAGTCGGGAGGATGGAATGCTTGTCCATCATCGTTCAAATTAAGTGGAACATTCTGCCTAACACTAACACAGTCTACAGAAATGATCCCGCACGGTCATGTGCGGCTTTAAAATCGACGAATAGGTGGTGAGTACCGATTTGCACTTCTTGAGTGTTTTCCAGGATCTGCCGTGAAGTTAAGATCTTGTGCCCCCACCATCCAGTCAGGCAATTATTTCTTGTGTTCACAGTTTGAATCGGCATTTCCGCGGCATTGTATCGAATGCAAGTCTCTTCCCACTGGCTTAGCTGGCTTAGGAGGCATCATGAAACACCTGTTTCTTAGATTGGCGCTGCATTTTGGGTTGGAGTCGGACCTGAACGAAACTACCTCACAGCTGGCTCGGTAACTTACCACCTGTCCTCCATCAGATACAAATATCTCTTCACTGGAACATCTAATGTACATTCTGTTTTGGCTGTATTCTGGGATTGATTTGGGCCTGAACGAAACCACTCCCCAGCCATCCCATTTACTATCCATCTGCCCCCATATGGGGTGAAGTCCTTGAACACTTAACCGTGCGGTCTTTGACGGCGACTCATTATGTTGCATTGCCTTCATGGTTCGGCTTCAGAGACTCCTCAAGCTGAAGGTGTGCTCTGCATAGGCTCTTCATGGCCTATCCACCGTTGTACCCGTACAAACGTGACAAGTTGCTGCCGTTGCTGCATGGATCCATTATTGAATTTTCTGTCATTCTATCAGCTCACGGAAATTTCTTGTCATCTCTGTTTTCCTCAGCTACCTTCTAGGTTTCTTCGCCATGGCGGGGCTGGGATCTGCTTTTCGGAAAGGGCTCCTTTAAGAAAATATGCCTCTGGCTCAAGGGACAAAGAGCGATCGACAAGAGCGATCGAAAAGAGCGTTTCTAATCTCCTTATCCGTATTTTCGCTTTAGTCAGTTTTTACTTAGGACTTAAGGTACACGAAGCCCTGGGCTACCTCATGGATCTTGTTGGCTACTGGGTCGCTCACTCCAACGCGTCAAAATTTGCCGCCAGAACCATTTTGGCCGCTTTTGGCCAGATGACAGCAATATCCTCGTTGACAGCGCGCCTCTATGGAAGCCTCATAAGCCAGATGACCAACAAGACCTTCTCTGACAGCGCGCCAAGATGGAAGCCTCATAAGCCAGATGACCAACAAGACCTTCTCTGACAGCGCGCCTCGATGGAAGCCTCATAAACCAGATGACCAACAAGACCTTCTCTGACAGCGCGCCCCGATAGAAGCCTCATAAGCCAGATGACCAACAAGATCCTCTCTGACAGCGCACCTCGATGGAAGCCTCATAAGCCAGATGACCAACAAGACCTTCTCTGACAGCGCGCCCCGATAGAAGCCTCATAAGCCAGATGACCAACAAGATCCTCTCTGACAGCGCACCTCGATGGAAGCTTCATAAGCAAGATGACCAACAAGATCCTCTCTGACAGCGCACCTCGATGGAAGCCTCATAAGCCAGATGACCAACAAAACCCTCTCTGACAGCGCGCCTCGATGGAAGCATCATAAGCCAGATGACCAACAAGACCCTCTCTGACAGCGCGCCTCGATGGAAGCATCATAAGCCAGATGACCAACAAGATCCTCTCTGACAGCGCACCTCGATGGAAGCCTCATAAGCCAGATGACCAACAAAACCCTCTCTGACAGCGCGCCTCGATGGAAGCATCATAAGCCAGATGACCAACAAGACCCTCTCTGACAGCGCGCCTCGATGGAAACCTCATAAGCAAGATGACCAACAAGATCCTCTCTGACAGCGCACCTCGATGGAAGCCTCATAAGCAAGATGACCAACAAGACCTTCTCTGACAGCGCGCCTCGATAGAAGCCTCATAAGCCAGATGACCAACAAGACCTTCTCTGACAGCACGCCTCGATGGAAGCCTCATAAACCAGATGACCAACAAGACCTTCTCTGACAGCGCGCCTCGATGGAAGCCTCATAAGCAAGATGACCAACAAGATCCTCTCTGACAGCGCACCTCGATGGAAGCCTCATAAGCAAGATGACCAACAAGATCCTCTCTGACAGCGCACCTCGATGGAAGCCTCATAAGCCGGTAGCTGAAAGACTATTTGACAAACTTGCCACCAGTGGTGACTTGGGAGCTTTAAACGACGTTCCATCAAATTATGTTGGAAAAGCCAGCCGACGAAAAACTCCTTCTGGGCCCTTTCCCGATTTGACAGAGTAGCTTAAGAATTGTCTGTAAAACTCATCTCTTTGGACTTGGGTGCGAAAAACAGGCAGTGAGTGTCAGTCTTCACATCTTGCGGCACCTTCTTGATCTGCTGCCTTGGGAAAATTTGATTCATTGTGGATACCCCATGCTTGAAGTCACACAGACTGCGACCATTACCATTGTTCACGGATATTTTCTGGCATCTACACAAGACACTGATCCCCAGGTAATTAGCGCAGTGTTAAGTGCCATCTAACAGATCACTCAATAAGTCCCGGGACATAGATAGGGGCGCCACTAACAAAAATTATAAATTTAATATTAAGTTTATTTTTTTGTTAGTGGCGCCCCCTATATGTCCCGGGATATATTGAGTGATGTGTTATCTTTTATACTAGGAGACAATCCTGATTTTTGTATTTTTTGCAAAAAGTGCTGGTCCACATATGGACGCTTGTAGCACTCTAATAGCAAAAATCATCCTGATGCAGGAATGGAGGCCTCTGAGGTGCTGTCCAAAAATCCAGAAAGCTTGCAGGAAACTCAAATTCTGAAGTATTGGCATCCAAAATAGATTTCAGCCGACCATGTGGACTACAAAGCAGGACTGCTCGTACACACCACCCCATCCAGGTGCACTTTTTTTCATTTCTTGCACTTTCAGGTACTTTTTCTTTGGACTATGACCTACCCCACTGGAATCCAGTCCACAGGGCAGACAAAGCCTTTTAGACATCCTTCTCAATTTTTGATAATCTTCAAAAAGCCTCTCCTCACACCTGTGGTTCCTCCCAGACTGCTCAGACCAGCCGACTATTTGTTTGGAAACAGTCCAGAGCCCAAACTTCCCTCCTGTGGCACGCCACACAAACACAATCCCTTGTTGAAACTTGTTGTTGAACTTCAATGACTTATTTCATGACTGCCACAGCCTCACTCATTTACATTTCAAATCACGCTCATGCTCTCCTCCGTCTCCGCCGCCACACGTTGCAGTTGCGCCATCCCACCGAACCGGTAGACTCGCATCTCTCTGTAGCATGCCAATGGCACTTAATCCTTCATCACCTGATAAATAAATAATCCTCTCCCCAGCAGTAACCATCATCGCTGTTAATCCTAATCAACTTGGCTGTGCATCCTCGTTCGCTGCAGCAGCAGCAGCAGCATCTGGCCCAGCATCTCCCGTCTTCGCATGTAAAAGTTAAGTTTGCACGAAAACTAATTCCGATTGCTGCTCTTGCAGGCGACCACGGGAACGACCACGACGATGACTACGACGAGGACGACTTCTCGTCCGTATGGCTCACCTATCGCCGTCTAATTAATCATCTTGAGAGAGCAGAAGTGTCTTCGCTTGGGCTGCCCGGGCGCTGGGCAGGGCAGCGAATTCCGGCGCTGCCATCGTCCACGCTAATAACAATTACGAATTGACAAATAATTAACCCATGCAAGTGTTACGTTTCGCAAGAGGATCTGTGTGCCAGCGGACGCCGTGAAATTGGATTGCGCATTCTTCGAGTGCACAGACGCGCGCGGCCATCTTCGACTCGGTTTCCATTAATTTGTGGCGGATGATGGAGGAGCTTGTCATCTGCGGAACTGATAATGACGCTGGGAACGTGAAAACGTGGCAGCTAGCTTGACTTCTGTTTGAGTAATAATCTCAAGGGTTCGACAAAGGAATGGGATGAGTAATGGATGTTGTGACAAGGTTCTCCCTCCTGCCCCCTGGCCACGGGACTGTGTGCTGTTCGCTGATTAGAATTAAAATTTTTCCTCACAACTTTGTAGGGAACCAGTTTATGCTGGGTTGGGTTGGGATGGTATAGATGTTGGGTTCTTAGGATCGGGATGCAGTTGGGAGTGCAAAGTTAGATGGGTGTCAGCCGCAAGGGCGGATATTTGATGTGACGTTAAGTGGATGGACTTTTAGTTTTCACAGTGCTTCGCACATCCCCTGTGCATTTTCTTTGGCGCAAGTTAGATGTAAACAGGTGACAGGTGTCTGTCGAGTGGGATGGATGGGTGCCGCGTCGGTTTGGTTCTTAGATCCTTCCTTTGAGCCCAGTGAGTGAAGATCGGTGTGTTCGTTGAATTTTAAACTGTTGCACACGATGGGGTGGAATTTGGGGACCCTAGCAAAGTTCCTTCTATTTTGGATAGTCAAGGACGTTTTAGGTAACTTTGCGTCATTCCAGGCTTCAGCCTAATAAGTCAAGCAGCACATTCATGTGCCTTTCCAAGTCCTTCGATGGTCTTAAGGTGTCTTTTATAAAAAAAACGAAGTCTCACTCAGGCCGTTCCATCTTGTAGTTCCGCCCTGTCTCTTTAATTGTATGAAACATCGCATTGGCCTACTTAATGGCTGGTTGACTGTGCCCTCCTTAAATGTTGATTGACATCGACAGCACAAAACAGAGGAGAAAATCTCCTTAGCGTATTGTGGACTTTCTGCTCAAGTAAAGGTTCGCACAGCCACTCCTGTTGGAATTGGGTAAGAAACGAATGTCAGCATGGCCTGTATGGACTGAGGTTCATGATCCTATTCTCTACTGTCGAACAAAAATATTTCTGCCTTCATTAATTGGTTGGTGGTTAAAAGCCTAACAGACTTAGACTTAGCACTGGCCGTGAACCTTAAGTCCACCTAAAAACTGCTTGGTTTTTAATGGATTCCACTTATTTGATTTCAGGCTTTGTTAAGAGTGCTGGTACTCATCGATACCCCTGTGGTACACTGAATAAGGAGAATCATTTGATGTCTGACAGACGCTGGTACACACAATATAGAGCGCTACGGCCTAAAACGAGCCAGGACCTAGTTCTTTAAGCAAATAATCGTGTTGTGTCATTTTCACGACAAGGAGGTCGTGAAAATGACACAACACGATCACAACACGACCCGTCCTTGAAGGGTCATTCTCTGGTCTAACTGGACTTGAGTCAACTCACTTAGTCCGGGGAATCTCGCTGCGGTGCTCCAAAGCAGGAGCTGAATGTGCTGGGATGCGGATACAGCATCCGTTCCTTAGATTATTAATTTTGTATAAACAGTGCTAGCACTCTTTGATACTCCTGTGGTACACCATTTAATAAAAAATCCTTCGTTGAGAAGGATTAACATACTAACCAAACCTAAAAAAGACATTAATTTCTCGCATTTAGTTAGTTTTTAAAAAGTACTGGCAGAACCTGACACCCTTGTAATATTCTTCCCCTTCCCTTGGAAATGTGTTTGAGGTCTCATTGTCCTGTTGTGAAGCGTTCATTGGTAAAGTTGTATTTAACTTGAAAGAGAACTGGCCCACGCAGCTACCCATGTGGTTCCCCAAAAAATAGAAAATCTCCTTGTCTTTGAAAGGTTTGCAAGAGCTTGCCAAACTTGTCATCCCCTTCCTGTTGAACTGTTTTGAAGGTCACGTCGTCCTGTAGTGAAAAATTAATTGGTAAAATTTTTCTTATTTTGAAAGAGAACTGGCCCACGTAGCTACCCATATGGTACCAGTCAAAATAGAAAATCTCATTGTCTTTGAAAGGTCTGCAGAAGCTTGTCAAACTTGACACCTCCCTCCTGTGGAACTGTGTTTAAGGTCACATCGTCCTGTAGTGAAGCATTCATTATCAAAATTATATTAAACTTGAAAGAGAACTGGTCCGCAAAGACACCCCTGCGGTACCCCTAAGAATAGAAAATCTCTTTGTCTTTGAAAAGTCTGCAAGAGCTTGCCAAACTTGACACAATTTTTCCGTGAAACTGTGTTTGCGGTTACTTCGTCATGTAGTGAAGCATTCATTGACAAAATTTCATTTAACTTGAAAGAGAACTGGCCCGCACAGCCACCCCTGCGGTAACCCTAAAAATATAAGATCTCGTAATCTTTGAAAGGACTGCAGAAGCTTGCGAAACTTGACACCTCCCTCCTGTGGAACTGTGTTTAAAGTTACACCGTCCTGTAGCGAAGCATTAATTGACAAAATTTTATTTAACTTGAAAGAGAACTGGTCCGCACAACCACCCCTGTGGTACCTCTACAAACGGAAAATCTCCTCATCTTTGAAAGGTCTGCAAGAGCTTGCCAAACTTGATACCTCCTTTCCTTGGAACTATGTCTGAGGTTTCATAGTCTTGTAGAGAAGCATTAATTGGGAAAATTTCATTTAACTTAAAAGAGAACTGGCCCACGCAGCTACCCATGTGGTACCCCTAAAAATAGAAAATCTCTTTGCCTTTGAAAGTCTGCAAGAGCTTGCCAAACTTGACACCCTTTTTCCGTGAAACTGTGTTTGCGGTTACTTCGTCCTGTAGTAAAGCATTCATTAACAAAATTTTATTTAACCTGAAAGAGAACTAGTCCGCACAAACACCCCTGTGGTACCCGTACAAACGGAAAATCTCCTTATCTTGACACTCCCTTCCTTTGGAAAAATGTTTGAGGTTTCAGCGTCTTGTAGTGAAGCAGTAATTGGTACAATTTGACTTAACTTGAAAGAGAACTGGCCCGCTCAGCCAGCCCTGTGGTACCTCTACAAACGGAAGATCTCCTCATCTTTGAAAGGTCTGCAAGAGCTTGCCATACTTGAGACCCACATCCTGTGGAACTGTGTTTAAGGTCACTTCGTGCTGTTCTGAAACATTAATTGGTAAAATTTGACTTAACTTGATGGAGAACTGGCCCGCACAACCACTTGTGGCACCTCTACAAACGGAAAGTCTTCTTGTCTTTGAAAGGTCTGCAAGAGCTTGCCATACTTGACACCCCCATCCTGTGGAACTGTGTTTAAGGTCACTGCGTCCTGTTCTGAAACATTAATTGGTAAAATTTGACTTAACTTGAAGGAGAACTGGTCCGCACAACCACCCCTGTGGTACCTCTACAAACGGAAAATCTCCTCATCTTTGAAAGGTCTGCAAGAGCTTGTCAAACTTGATATCTCCTTTCTTTGGAACTATGTTTGAGGTTTCATTGTCTTGTAGTGAAGCATTAATTGGGAAACTTGTATTTAATTTGAAAGAGAACTGTCCAACGCAGCTACCCATGTGGTACCCCTAAAAGTTGAAAATCTAATTGTCTTTAAAATGTCTGCAGAAGCTTGTCAAACTTGACACCCCCTTCCATGAAACTGCGTTTCGTCTTCGTCCTGTAGTGAAGCATTCATTGACAAAATTTCATTTAACTTGAAAGAGAACTGGTCCGCACAGCCACCCCTGCGGTACCCCTGAAAATATAAAATCTCGTAGTCTTTGTAAGGTCTGCAGGAGTTCGTCGTATGGCTTGCGATTCATCTTTTGCTTTAAGAAGTCGTCTATTCAGCTTCTCAAACCAGCTCTGTCCATCATTCAACAGTCAGCCTCCATCACGTTACCATTTATCAACTTATCCTTCCTTCTCCGCTGCGTCTAGTCACTTTAGTTTCGTTCTGCAATTGACACAAACGCAAACGCACAAACGCGCACACCCACACGCCCTGCTAAGCACGCCGAGGTGCACACCGTAATTATGTTGTCCCTGCACTTAAGCAGATTGCAAGCACAAGGATGCTGCCACTGTCGATACACATTCGGTATCAGTCGCCACCGTCACACGACACCGCCGCATCAGACCAGTTACGCAAACCTCCATTCATCACTTTATTTTGATATCAAGGAAACCAGCCGGAGCACCACCTGCAACAAGCCCGAGCTCCCACTTCACTCTCGCGCTCCGGCGTTGTCGCGGCGCGGCACATGTACATGACGCCCGATAGGCAAATAATAAATCGGTCCTGCATGCGCCTAGGAAAAGAAAAACCTCCGACAGCTTCATTTTTCACTGAACCACTGTCGGTTGCCGGCCGCCCGCCACCGCCTCGTCAAGAAACGCCAGGGACATGCGAAAAACCTGAAACCGACTAACTCCCTCTATCGTCCGCTGCTACTGCTACAAATTGCATTCGGAAAAATTTCCATTAATTATTCAAATAGCGCTGGAATAAGGTACACAGACGGATACCGTCCCCCCACTCCACATTCAGACGCGACGTCGATTCGTTACAAAATTTAATGGATTCAATCAATTAATCTCGGACTCATAAATAAATAATAAATACCGGAGCAGGGCGCAGACGGACGGCGGCGGTGGCGTCGGTGTCCACTGCACCTGCCCTGCAAAAAAATAATTAACTCGCGGCAGACGAGTGGACGCAGCAGCGGCGACGTCGACTTGATAGCTTTTGAGTCCGCCAAATATTTGTCTATCGCTTGTCACCGTCTGGTGGACTGCGGGGACGCTGACGCGCATGGGTCGCCGTCTACGTCGGTCCTCAGGTGATAACCCAATTTGGATGGGAGCGATAAAAATCAGTGGGGGGTGCACCTTCGCGGCACACCTGAGTAGGTGGTCGCTTTTCACACTGCACCCAAATTGGAATGACTGCTCTGACGAGCCGCTGCCGGCATAGCCGCGCTGTCAAATCAGCCCTTTGATCTGGAGTTTATCTCGCCGGATAGGCCAAACAGAAATAAAGAAAATGGAAATTTGAATATCAAAAGGGTCTGGTTGACGTGCGCCTGTCCGGCGGACGCTAATGTGACACACACTGAATTGTGCGCTCACTTATCGAGGGAGTCTGGGTTCCTCCGGTGATCGTTGTTTTACGATCGCCGTCAGCGATTGCGCCGCCAGGGGAACCCTAAGAGCTTTCCCCATTCACAATGATTGAATGGTGGCTTTAATGGCGAGAATGAAATTGGGAGTTTTCACCTCTAATGACGGCCGTCGGAGAGCAAGAGAGCAACAAAACCGCATTTTTATGGAGTGGGTGGAGGCCTGGGCCGGAGGTTTATGTGACCCAGATGGGTTATCCGCCATCATTTGGGCGCGTGAGTCACAAATCAATTGGGTAGGGCATGTCCGTGGGGGCATCTCCGCTCTGCTCCGCTTGGCTTTGCATTGCTGTGCACATTTCATCGAGGAATGTCGTGTCGTCGCATTTGGGCGGTTTACAGCTTCCAAGACGCTCTAGATTGATCTTTGTTTTAATGGCTCAGCTTTCAGTGGATTTATGACCCCTGGGAGAGGGTCGGTCTGACTGCGCATGCATTTTGGTGGCATTCTGGGAGCGGACAGTGGGCGCTGATTTGGGGCTTATTTCATGGCCGGGTAGTAGCGCGGGCTCATTATGCTATTAGACGGGAAGATAAGCCCTGATTTTATGGGCACTGTCATTTATCTTCGTGATCGTTAGCAGGGCAGTCGTGAGCTGGACAGTGTTTGATGGATGTGCACGATTACCGAAAGTCGAGTAGCTGGCTGATGCATGGGCATGCGGTGGAATTCGTGAATCCCCAATGTCCATCAGCACCTGCAGTCGAAGTCTTCAGACGAAGACTCTATGTGATTCCTTAAAAATTTGTTAATGAGGTGGAGCAAGGCTAAGGTGGCGCTCACAAGTTGAGAAGGACCTCGACAAACTTGGAGTGCGTAACTGGAGGCAGCTGGCGAAAGATTGTGCTGTCTGCAGAGGCATGTTGGTCGAGGCCCAGGTCCACTCCAGACTGTAGCGCCACAAGAAAAATGAATAGAGGTAACCAAGCTGAGGGTCTCCAACAGCTGCTCTGAGAAAAGACACAGGTCCACTCCGGACTGAAGCGCCACAAGAAGAAAGAATAGAGGTAGCCAAGCTGAGGGTATCCAACAACTGCTTTGAGACCAGCGTATGTATCAGCAGATCTGGACTTTTATGAAATGCTGGAGGCAGGAATGTGCCTAGTAGGTTGGCTGGTTCTTGGCTCTATGCCTCCTCATATTCTCTTTGGGGTCTCTCGGGACGCATTGACGTTTAATAGGGTTTTGCAAGGTACACCGTCACACCTAGGGAAACTATTTGCTGCTTGGGTAAGGAACTGCTTTCGAAAATCAGGAACCTTGTTAGGAAAACATTCAAAAGACGTTTTGATTGACTGCTACTCCTCGGCATTGTGGCCTCCGTATAGTCGCAAATTTTGGCCTATTACACACCACGAGGTTATTTTCTGGCTTCGGCCAAGCTAATTCTTTTCACACTTTTCTGAGAGTTTGAGTCCCTACAGCGCAGACTAGCTGGAATCTAGTGAATGGCTGTGCTCTTCCTTTCCTTGCCTTGGTATATCCCCGTCGTTCTGTTGCTTCTGCACAATCTTGGGCTGTGCAGACGGTGATGTGGAGGGGACATCCAGGGGAACTTCTTGGGTGTGTGCCCGTCCACCAAATCGCTTCCTTGAAAGTCCCATAGACATCACGAGTGTACGGCCATTTGACCTTAATGATAGCAAAGGAAGCTGAGAACCTCCTTCCAGCATAGGGGGCCTGACTCTTAAGTCTTGTGGAGGAGGATGCCCTTCCAGCATGGAGGGCCTGACCCTTAACTCT
Organism: Eristalinus aeneus; assembly: GCA_955652365.1. Taxonomy (NCBI): domain Eukaryota; kingdom Metazoa; phylum Arthropoda; class Insecta; order Diptera; family Syrphidae; genus Eristalinus; species Eristalinus aeneus. The sequence continues at coordinate 95,142,853 of OY019131.1, forward strand.
TCTTGAACGTTCACTCCTTCAAAAAGGGAAGGAAAGTTAGATAGGCAGCGAAAATTCGTTCAGTGTTCCATTCTTTCTACAAATCGGAGCTTTTTGCTTAGGCGACATAGAGGCTTAAGCTATTAAGCAAGGCAGAGCCTTGAATCTGCAGTTCTACTTCTCAAGTTTGTGCACGTGCCATTCGGCGCCCAGAAAGGTCTTACGATGCTTGTCGGTACCGCACATACGCCAACAAGCGCCTGCCAGGGAAACATTCCACCAAAGTTTACTTAGAATGCATCCAACTCTTGCTTCAGTGACAAATCAGACAGATTTGCATGTTCCCGCGTTGGTTGTTTGAGAACTCAACTCATAGGAACCAACTTATGTATGCTGCTCGCCCAGACCTACACCCTAGACTTTAACAACCCTAAACATATTTTTAGCCTGACCGTGCCGTTGACTGTCAAGTCATCAGTTATTTTGAAGTTGCATTGGACCGAGGTTATGCCTCAATGAACCACAAGAAGCCGTCTCTGGCCAGAGAGGAGAAGTTAAGGCAAAACTTTCGGTGGCACGCTGAATAGCACAGAGTGCGAAAGTCAGCTTTTCCCTCACTTTATGTACAGTGATAGCCGCCTCTGTTGGAACTGTCACTCAGCCACTGAGTTGTGGCGTAAAAGTGCAGCTCTTTCTTTGCCTGTCTAGCTGGTACGCACGAAAAGAAACTTCTGAACTTTTTGAAACCAAACGTGAAGACTTTGGAGATCTCGGTGAATGGGACCTTGTTTGTGAGTCGTGCCTTGTAATATTGCAAAGCGATCTTGATTGCAGTTCGATATGGAAGGTTACAGCTTGCCCTTCTATCAGCGGCCACTGTCTGTCTAGGTGCTTGGACAGCTAAAACCTCCTCTGAAACACATTCATTGGGTTACTCGAGTGTAGTAAGGGCATCTTAACGTCTGCTCTGAAGCAGTGAGCCTTTTCGCTGGTCACAAAAAGACGCAGAAAACCCCTCTAAACACTCGTCTAAAGTAGTCTTTCGCTTGTCATAGCGTCATATAATACGAAGGTTGCCTTTTATATTTCAGGATTAGGCAATCCTAGGGCCAGATAACCTTTACAATAACCTAACTTCCAGCTTTATTGTAAAGTTTCACATTTTTGAGGTTATACGTACTCAGAACGTTTTGACATACGAGCGCTATTTGTGTTCTTTACAACAACTTCAAAGATTCATCTTGCCCAAAAATGGAATTAAATCGTGAACATTTTCGTGCGATTATTTCTTACAACTTTCGACGTGGATTAAGTCAACAACAGTGCATCGCTGAACTTAATTCAATTCTCGGCGATGAAGCTCCATCAAGGGCCAGTGTTTATCGATGGTATGGTTAATTCAACCGAGGTCGTGGTCCACTCCAAGACGAATTTCGTGAAGGTCGTCCAAAGTAAGTTGTTGTTCCGAAAACCATTGCTGTGCGCTAACTGAGATTGCAAGACGGTCATGTGACCTATCGTGAGATTGAGACAAGCTTAGGCATTAGTGGGACCAGCATATATTCAATATTGCATGAACATTTGACCATCAAAGAAATTTGTTCGCGTTGGTCCCACACCATTTGTCAATCGCTCAAAAGAAGGCTCGTGCCGATTGGTCGAAAGAAATGCTCCAACAGACGTATTTCGCGGTGCTTCGAAACACGACTATAACATTGTGGCAGGTGATGAATCGTGGATTTACGCGTATGAGCCCGAAAGTAAACAGCAGTCGACTGTATGGGTGTTTCAAAATGCGCCAAATCCAACAAAAGTTGCTCGCGCACGAAGAACTTCCAAGCAAGTGGTCGTCGGTTTTTCGAAAAAACTGGACATGTCTCAACCGTACCACTAGAACAACGCAGAACAGTCAATTCAAGGTGGTACACAATTATTTGTTTGCCAGTTTTCTTCCAAAAATATGCCCGTAATCCAGGCTTCAATCTGTGATCTGCTAACAAACGAGATTGCCAATTTTTGTTACGTCATTCCTCGTGAAAAGGTTTTTGTAAGCACCCAGGATTTGCTCATCAAAAACCAACCTCTGACCATCTTAAGACTCATTTGACCAATTTCAAATGATTTCCAGTGAAGAAAGACACACCTTTTCACATTTCTTTCGATTCCCCTTCTCTTTTGTATGCCTCCACAATTTAAACTTTTTGCTATTGGTGTCCGGGAAGTCCACAATAGACCTGATCGTCATTTTATGGGAGATAATGGAAAAGACCCAAGAAATACAGATTGGAGCTCACCACCTATTCGTTGATTATAAGGCCGCATATGAAAGCGTGCTTAGGGACGAGCTATAGAGTGCCATATCTAGTTTTGGCATTCCTACCAAACTCCTCAGATTGTGCAGGATGACGATGGAGAACCCTTGCTGCTCACCGAGACCTTCAATGTCGAAAACGGTTATAGACAAGGCTACGTACTATCATGTGACTTGTTTAAAATCATCCTTGAGAAGATCGTGCGTAAGTGACAAGTCAGCACCAGAGGCGCGATCTTCCAAAAGTCAGTTCAATTACTAGCCTACGCTGATGACATTGACGTGATTGGAAGAACATAGCTGGTCGTCAATAAGGTATTTGCTGGCATTGAAGTGAAAGCTGCTAAAATGGGTCCGTCTATGCAACAAAGTGCTGTCATCTTGGAAGGACACGCAATATTAACGCCTCGTTCAGAGCGTCGCAGCAGAGCTAGTCACGGACTTTGTCTAACTCAGCTCCGCGGTAAATAGGGACAACAGCCCCAGTACCGAAATCAGACGCAGAATCACTCCTGCCAATCGCTGTTTCCTTGGGCTCAAGAGGCATTTGAGTAATAAAGCCCTCTCTCGAAGGACTAAGCTCGCTTTATATAACAGCTTGATCATCCCTGTCCTACTTTATGGCGCGGAATCTTGGACGTTAGCAAAAGCGGATGAGGAATCCCTTAGTCTTTGCGAGAGAAAAGTTTTTCATGCGATTTTTGGTCCTGTTTGCCTTGATGGCAACTGGAGGAGAAGATTTAACGACGAACTTTGAGAGCTGTACAGCGACATGTGCCTGTCAAGCACCTACGGATACAACTCTTAAGATGGCTATGTCGTGTAGAGCGTATGGACACCACTGCTCCGGCCCGAAATGTATTCGAATCCGTGCCATTGGGACAACGCAACAGAGGACGACCTGGGCAATGGTGGCGCACATAAGTGTAGAAGGACCTCAACCAACTTGGATTGCGCAACTGTAGACAGTTGGAGAGGAATGTTGGTTGAGGCCTAGGTCCACTTCGGACTGTAGCGCCACAAGAAGAAGAGGTAACGTCCTTGGGCACATTGTTCGAAGTCCTGAAAACAAAGCGCGCTGTCGTCTTTCTTTTTTTCTCGAAACAGGAGACAGTGGATCAAAGAAACAAACTTCAGCGTGTTTGGTCGACTTAGCGTAGTCAATGCCGTTTTTGTCATCGTGATCTATTCAAGTGAGAGGGCAGCTCCGAAGTCCCGTGACTGTTTTTTAACCTTTATTCACCTCCTCCCAAGATCGGGGAACACATCATTGCGACCTAGGTCCCATGTCTTTGTATGGTGGTGCAGTCCGAGTGTAGACCTAGGTCTCAACCTACAGGCCTCCCCAGTCAACTAGATCTCTCGACAACTGCGCACTCCAAGTTGATTGAGGCCTTTCTTGAGTTGTGTGCGCCTTCCCAGCTTAGACTGTTCTTTGTCGCGCTGTCCAAATGGTTTCGATTCGAAGATTTTTCGGACCGAAGCAGTGGTGTCCATAGGCTCTTCATGCCCTTGCCATCTTGCCACCATACTGCCATACTCTTGGGTTCTTATTTGGCTCCCAAAAGAAAATTTGAAGGTTAAGGGTCTGCATGGAATTGTCCTTGCGGTCAGAAGATCCGTCTTAAGCTCCTGACCAGGCGGATATAGAACTGGATGCCCTTGTCAACTTACCGTCGGTACTCAACATTGATGGCATTTTCGAAGTCAGTGTTCGTCCACGGTGCACACTTTTTGTCTCAAGAGAGTAGCGTCCGCGCTTCAATTTTGAAGGACTGGAAGGGTCATGCCCGTGTGAAAAGTTTTGAAAAACTGGAAGGGTCATGCCCGTATGAAAAGTTTTTCGAGAGTTGGGTCTGTCACCCCTTTCGGACAGGAAACCAGCGATTGACAACCTTAGTCGTCTTCACTGTGATAAGCCGAGGTGCCAAGGCAGGAATTTGTAGACAGGAAGATCTTCCTCTCATTTTGCCACAGACGCCATTGCTTCTAATGCGACAGTTTGTAGAGAAAATGAAAAATAAAGAAATGGTAGAAAGAAGTCAAAATGAAACCGCTTCCCACATCCTATCTGTCAGATTGTTGTACAGACGCCTTTCTACTGTTCCTGCTGCTTTGCTCTGTCCCTGAGGCTTCAGAGCAAACCAAGTTCTATTGGCAGGCAACACTCCACCGGCTGCATCTTGGGAGAGGGCTAGGTTTGCCTCATTTGCTGGGTCTGCAACGATGTGAGCACCTCCTGATGTAGACGAACGCCCTCTTTGTGGCTCTTACAGCTTATTAGCGCTACTCAAAGTGCAGTTCACATTCTATCTCTCTCCCTAAGGTGCCCACTGTCCACTAGAGCTCATCCCCCTCCCCACCAAACAACTGTCACGCTACCACCTCTGCCCAGCATCTCATATTTCGCTGGATCGCCACTTCATTAGAACCGCACTTGCACTTGGTCCATGATTCTCCTGCCGTGACAGCACGAACTGAAAACCGAGATTTCCGAGTGCGAGGTCACTGTTCACAGGTTTCCGGAAACCGAATCCCACTTCAATCGTTATGAATCCATCGCTCCAATTAAAAAAGGGGCCCCATGCCCCGGCTCTTGATTATTCGCCGAGATACCCTTCCCAACTATTCATCACCACATATCGCCTCTCTTTACAGGCATCTCAGACTAATTTCTAATTGCCCCTCGATTCGTTCGCTCTCGCTCTGGAAAAGATGCGTGTGCACGCCATGGACCGGGCCCCACCTCCGCCACATCCAGCCTATCCGGGGCGCAACACCAGCAGTGGCAGCAGCCCAACTCTCATTCGAGAGCCGTGATCGTATCACCTTTATTAATGGTCATTAGAGTCGGTTAATAAATTGTGCACATGTACCCCGAGTTGACGATGGACTGGGAAAAGGTGCTGGCCAGGCATGCATGTGCATGCAACGGGCAACGAAATGGTGTTGGTTTTCCAGCCCTCACATCCGCACACGCTATCTCGCCGGCGCAGCAGCAGCAGCACACACGCGCTAGGCTACTGTCCCCGTTGCGCGGTCTAACTCCGTTCGGCGTCTTGTTGCGACAAACTGTCGCACTAGTAAGAATTTGTGTATGCATCTAGATACGCGACGACAACGGCCAGCGCAGCGCGGTGTGGAAAATCCAAAATGACTTACACCCCACCGCCCACCGGGCCTGGCTGGGGCATCGTTCGTCGGCGATTCGGTTGCCATTAGTCGCCGGCCGGATGCCATTGAACCTCGAGCATGTGTCCCAACGGAGAAAAATGATCAGGTGACAGGACAAGGTGAGCTCCGGTGATTGGTTTGGATTTCGACACAATGGGGGCGGAAGCGAGCAACGGCTGCAACGCCTTGCAACGATGATAAGTCATTCTTATGACAAAATTTCTGCTACGGCGGGCATGTCTCCCCCCTCAGCCAGTCGAGCTCGGCACAAGATTAATGACGCAGCGGGCCGATGGACAGCGCTGGCGGTGGCGGCGAACGGGGCGCGCCGGTTCCAGAGTAATTAAACTATTATTGCTGTGATATTGAAATTCCGAAGCGTGAATGATTTTGATTTATGCTCCTGGGAAGGTGTAGTCCTTCGGCGTGGGGCCACGCCATGGCGGGCAGTGGGTGGGAGGGGGAATGGGGCGATGAACCGTTAAAGGTCTATGAATGGTGACTGCTCCTCGGCGAGTCAGGATAAAATTAATGATCGAACATTGCGTGCTGGTCGGTGTGCAGTGTCAACGACCAATCGACACACAACCACTCGCAGCGGCACACATACGTGCGTCCCGTCGCCGAACGGTCACAACACACTGGCCACAGCCGCAGCAAGTGTCAAGATTAATTGTTTCGTTAGCACTTCATGGTCATTGTTGGCTGGCTGCGAGTCTTGGCAGGGAGGAGAGCTGAAAATGAGTTTCATAGACTCGGGCGCTGTTATTGATGAGTTTCGAGGAGAGGAATGCACAAGGAGGACGCCTGAATAGCGCCGCCGCCGCCGCCGAGTCGAAGGAGCCGCGGCAGCGCATCAATTTTCGCAATTTCCTGCAAAATGCGAATTTAAATTAACTCATGATGGGAATCCGAGTGCCTGCAATCCGATTTGCATCCGCCCGGGCGGGGGACCTGTTTGATTCCTTGACAGCAACACATTTCGACAGTTGCGGCGGCTAATGGTGACATTCATCATCGCAAATGAAGTGTAGAGGAGCAACAAAAGCACGTGTGTGCGTTCGTTGAAGGGCCGCGTCGTAAAAATTGATTCCATCGCCCAGGGGCTGGAGTCTTGCGTGCGAAGACGGCGAGTGCAGTCGGTCATAAACGCAAGTTCCATCGTGGGCTGGTGCAAAGGTTTTATGAGTCAATGGCACCGATGCACAGTGGTCCCAAGGCGGGCAAAAGTGCTCAAAAAGGGAATTTGTTTTTGCCGCAAGGTTCGTTCATTTTATAGGTCTGAGGAATTAGAAAGTCTGAGTGGGGGATGGGATGGATGGTGATGGCTCTAAACTTGGCGAGAAGGCTGTAACAGTCCCTGGTCTTGCACAGGTTGAGATGACATACAGACTCCTCAAGGCGCGCTTTGGATTGGATTTACAGCCTAAAGGTCAACCACTGTGTGCAGTGATTCATTGCCTAGTGGCCTAAGACTCTGGTCCAGTTCTCTAGGGTGGCGCCTGGGATTCACTGTTCCACTTTGTAAAATTTCTGAAACGTCTTTAATCTTGGAATACGGAAATAAGTGGTGCCGGCCACGGAGAACGAAACGAAAACATCCATTTTCGGTTCAAAACGCGAGATTCAATTACAAGCCATGTGCGCGGGTGAAGTTGCGAAGGCTCTAGAAGCCTACAATGCATACAGCACCGTCACTTAGGAGATGCACTGGCATGGGTTTGGCAAGGAGAGAATGCAAAATTGCAACACAAGCTTAGGCGACTGCTGCAGAGATCTGGGTTTCGAGCGCTTGTTGGGATTTTGACTAATTATTCGAGGCAGACTTAGGTAAGCATTAAATGTACAAGCAAGCGCCTCAAAACAACCCGCATCAAGGCTTCTTTTGGCGACGTCTTATCTTATCTAATCTGCGGTCTAGCTACAGTAGAGGAAAGAAGTGACAAAAGCAAGGGAGACTTAAAGGATCGCCATCTCGGACTCTAAGATCGGAGCTGTGCCAGGAAACCATCATAGCTAGAGACATCGTTTGTAGAAGGATTCGACTAATGGACATTCTTGCGGGCCGAAGCCTCTATGCGAAAGCACGGGATTCCGTCACCTCAACGTTCACGAAGGGCCATTGCCATCCTCTGGCCAATCAACCGGCAACCAGCTTGAAGTCATTGCGGATGACCGAACGATTACCGGACGTTCCCAGTAGGCAACATCGACTGGGATCATGCTTTTATTGAAGATAAAGAAAGAACAGGGCCAACTGGATAGAGGATGACTGTTCGATGCAGGAAAACTACAATGTGAGAACCATCGATGGGGTTTATGGCCTCCTACACAGTATGTGCGTCCAGATGAGGGCATGTGAGGGCTGCTGTGAGCATCTCCTACCATCGATCTCAATTCTGAGGAGATTGCCTACTGTTCGCTTAATAGGTCCAGATCACTATTCGATGGCGCACGCTTCTGATCTCAAGTCTGAGGAGATTGCCTACTGTTCGCTTAATAGGTCCAGATCACTCTTCGATGGCGCACGCTTTTCTCTTCCGTCGTTGGACGACGAGAGCTGGTCATAAAAATCATTACTTCTGTTGAGGAACACTTCCCCAAAACGAAAAAACTCATCGACTCCTCAAGTTTAACCAAAGCTGGCCTCTTCTGAGGCTCAGAAGACCCATTGTCTGCTTTCAGGAAACCGATGCATGCGCAAAATGGGGCTGGGAGCATCACCAACACTTGCAACTGCAGATGATCTGTCTGCGAGACCAAACGTTTATTTTTTACAAGTCCCCCAAACAGCTGTCATACTGTACGCAGCACTGTGGCTCCAGTTGATCGCGGAAACTGCAGATTGCCTGAGGTAAGGCATGCGGACACGATTTTTTAGCTGTATGCAGTTTTCGAACATTAGTACCGAAATCAAACGCAGAATCACTCTTGCCAATCGCTGTTTTTTTGAGGTCAAGAGGCAATTGTGTAATAAAGCCCTCTCTCGAAGGACTAAGCTCGCTTTATACAACAGGCTGAGCATCCCACTCTTACTCTATGGTGTGGAAACCTGGACGTTACCAAAGGTGGATGAGGAAACTCTAAGTTTTGTATGCGATTTTTGGAGCTGTTTGCGTTGATGGAGAGGATTAAACGACGAACTCTGTGCAGCGACATGCGCCTGGTCAAGTATGGACACCACTGCTTCGGCCCGAATCTGAGACAACGCAACAGATGACGGCCTGGCTAAGGTGGCGCACATAAGTGGACAAGCACCTCAACCAACTTGGAGTGCGCAACTGGAGACAGCTGGCGAAAGGTCGTGCTGGCTGGAGAGGCATGTTGGTTGAGGCCCAGGTCCGCCCCGGAATGTGCCAGAAGAAAAACTTTTCGAGCGTGTTTTTTAAGTCCACTTTTATAGTCTCGGTTCGCATGTTGGGAAAGCCACAGTTCCCACACAGTCCTCCTCCAGTCCTGTTCAGTTGTTCTCTTTCATAACTGCATGCCCTCCTTCCACAAAGCACACATTCAAATGTCAATGCCTACTACCCCCTCCCCACCTATCAAAACCCTCCTCAGTCCCCAGAACAGCATTATCTCGAAGATCAATTATGAGTGTCCCATGCCCGCAGCCCAACCTAATCAACTCCAAACAATCGATGTTCGATCATTTGTAATCGGTAATCCTCCTCAGAGGAGACCTGCGTCCTTTCCTGTCATCCACCTCCTTTCCACGACTGCTCATTAATTTGTCTTGACAGTGCGGAGACAACAGCGCGACAACAACACTTCACTCTCCAATTGGCCGCTTCCTTATCCAAAAGGGACATCAAGAGCTGGACCAACGGACGCCCAACAAATAGACATCGTTACATTTATGAGATCCACATTCATCCCCCTGCCCCAGTCGAGATGGAATTATGAATCGAATCTCTAACCAAATAGGCCAACCAGGCCTTCTCCTAATGAACCTCTCGGCTACCATTATGCTCGACTCCGCCGCCCCAACTGCAGTCCCTTTCAACACGTGAGGGAGCGTCTAAGACGACTACCAACCGGCTACCATCCCGCTGTGTTAATTGGATAACGTTTCAAAAGATCATAAATAATTTTTCAACTTTCCCCCTCTCTCTGTCACCATGGGAATGTTGGTTAAGAGCACACCTGACCACACGGGTAAGGAGCCAACGACACACATCCTCCCATAAATAATGGAAAGACCAGAGATTTTTTGTTCGTCTCCTTCTTCGGAAAGGACACTGATAGAGTTGCGCAAACCCACAAGAACACACACAATGCTGAGGGCTGAGCAAACAGATATTGAATGTCCTGCTTGAGTTGGCTGCTGTTGGTTTCTGTTGTTCCTTGCTGGCACTGGTGACTTATTGAATTCCACTTATGGCGGGGGCGAGTCGATGACGACAACAATGATGATGTCTTCGTTCGGGAGGACGACGGCCACGGCGACGACTCTCTAGTCCGTGGCTGGCGCTGAGGAAGACACACTTGAATGGATCCTCGTTGCATGATGAAATTTATGGTCATTAGGTCGTAACGGCGAAACAGGATACGAATTTCGAATGCGATTTCTTTCGTCGTCCCACTCATCCTTTCTTGGGGAGATGGTGAGCAAACAACGGCAATAAGAAGGAGTCTTTATTCTTCTGTAAGAGCATCCTTATATTTGACTTGACAAAGTGAATCATCGTGAACAGTGGGGCTAGAAAATTGAGGGACACGAATGAATTTGGCACTGAACACAGTTTAGCACTACTCGCGACTTGCGTTAGGAGCATTTATCTGTTCAATCGAGAACTCTATTGGAAGTGACACAGTTCCCGAGGCTGCAAGTCAGATCCATGTCCGTGAGAAATGTGGGCCTTTTGATCAAACTTCCAAACTTATTTCGGAACCCGTACGCCTTCGCTAAGCGCCAAAGGAGGTTGTAAGAAAGACCTGTGCGAAGAAGACACTGCAAATTGCTTCTGTTGCCACTGCCTCGAACACCTTAACGCATTTCTCGCGAACTGGGTTTGGACTATTTTTCTGTACCCTCGAAAGTATATTTGGAGGCGACATAATCGCTCAGGATGCAGACAAAACAGGCAAAATGTTGTCAAACATTGACTGCGACTTTTTGTCAACCATTGACAGAGAGGACTGCAGACTTTTTAAAGAACTCCTCTGCCTTTGCTAAGCGTCAAAGGAGGTCAGAAAGACCTATGCGACGACAAGACTGCAAATTGCTACTGTTGCCACAGCCTCGAACACCTTAACGCATTCCTCGCGAACTGAGTTTGGACTATTTTTCCTATATTTGGAGGCGACATAACCCCTCAGGATGCAGGCAAAACAGGCAAAATTTTGTCAAACATTGACAGAGAGGACTGCAGACTTTTTAAAGAACTCCTCTGCCTTCGCTAAGCGTCATAGGGAGCTGTCAGAATATTCTGGCCAATGGCTATGAAGACGACGACACCGTAGAGCCTGTCCCGATTGTGCTTGGATCAGGTGGCTCATATGAGAACAAACAAGTCTCCGCGGTTGTTCGATTTGGGTTTGGACTATTTATCTGTTCTTTCGAGAGCTCCATTGGAAGTGAATTAACTTTCTAGACAGCAGGCAAATTAGGCGACTTTTTATCAAACATTAACAGAAAGGACTGCAGACTTCTTACAGAGCTCCTATGCTTTTGCTAAGCACTAAAGGGGATTGTAGACTTCTTACAGAGCTCCTATGCCTTTGCTAAGCGCTAAAGAGGATTGTCAGAAGGTCATGGGTGACGACGACACTGCAAATTGTTACTTCTGCCACTGTCCTGAACAGACTTACGTATTGCTCGCGAACAGGTTTTGGATAACTGTCCCCTACCTTCGAGGTGAAATGACTCCCCAGGATGCAGGTAAGTCAGACACATGCCAGTTCTTCTTCTTCTTCTTCTTCTTCTTCTTGTGGCTCTACAGTCCGGGGTGGACCGGGGCCTCAACCAACATGCCTCTACAGCCAGCACGATCTTTCGCCAGCTGTCTCCAGTTGCGCACTCGAAGTTGGTTGAGGTCTCCTCCTCCACTTGTGTGCGCCACTTTAGTCTAGGTCGTCCTCTGTTGCATTGTCCCAATGGCTCGGATTCAAAGACTTTTCCGGCCGGAGCAGTGGTGTCCATACGCTCTACATGGCCTAGCCATCTTAAGCGTTGCATCTGTAGACGCTTGACTGGGCGCATGTCGCTATACAGCACAGAGTTCGTCATTAAATCTTCTCCTCCAGATGCCATCAACGCAAACAGGACCAAAAATCGCACGCAGAACTTTTCTCTCGAAGAGACAAAGGGCTTCCTCATCCGCTTTTGCTAACGTCCAAGATTCCGCACCATAAAGTAGGACAGGGATGATCAAGCTGTTATATAAAGCGAGCTTAGTTCTTCGAGAGAGGGCTTTATTACTCAATTGCCTCTTGAGCCAAAAGAAACAGCTGTTGGCAAGAGTGATTCTGCGTTTGATTTCGGTACTGATGTTGTTGTCTCTATTTACCGCTTAGCCGAGGTAGATGAAGTCCTTGACCACCTCGAAGTTTCTGCTGCCTAGTGTGACGCTCCGTCCGAGACGTCGATGTTGTGTGTCCTTCCTTGATGACAGTATGTACTTCGTTTTGCCCTCATTTACCACTAGACCCATTTTAGCCGCTTCCGCTTCAATGCCAGCAAACGCCTCATTGACGGCTCGCTGTGTTCGTCCAATCACGTCAATGTCATCAAAGTAAGCTAGCAATTGAACTGACTTCTGGAAGATCGTGCCTCTGGTATTGACTTGTGAGTTACGCACGATCTTCTCGAGGATGATGTTAAAGAAGTCGCATGACAGTGCGTCGTCTTGTCTAAAACATGCCAGTTACGGCTCTTTCTTAAACTTTGACAGAAGGGGCTGCAGACGTCTTACAGAACCTTCGGCAAGCGTCAAAGGGGGCTGTCAGAAAGTTCTCGGCAATGGCTATGAAGACGACGACACCGTGGAGCCTATCTCTGCCTTTGCTTATATCAGGCGGCTGATACAGGGACATACAAGTCCCTGCGGTTATTGAGTAGATACACGAAACATGGCGTTATCGGGAAGCTTCTTATTTCTGTGTCATTTTCCTCTGTTCCAAATTTCTGTGTGACCATCTTGAACTTGTAACTTAAGGAGGCTACTTGGACGAGTGCTCTTTAACTAACAACAGAATTTTGCAGAGGCCCAAGGGAATGGAAGTCGAGGTCATGTGGCTATCATTATGGTGCTCTTTGAAATTTTGGCATTTCCTGTGCTCGTCTGTTCAGACCTTCAGTGGCTTACAAGCCTTAAATGTGGAAACTTTCCTGTCAGTCATTAGTCGCCTTCAGCAAGCGGCATTTGGAGGGAGCAAAATCAGTGCTCTTTGATGAATGTATCAGAGCCTCCCAATCCAACACATTCACTCCAGGTCATCAGTTCGTATCTTGATGGAAGACAGCCTGCTTCCCAGACCCTTTTTTCTCACTGCTTTTGGGGTGTTAGCTGCTTAAATAGACAATTCCCTTCCGAGCACTCAACACAACCTTGTTAGCCTTCAAATTGGTTTTGGAATTTTCTTAAAGTCTGTCACAGACCTTGTGGTCGCCGTGGCGTAGTGGGTAGAGTGCGACGCTCATACGCCGAATTGTCTTGGTTCGATTTCCAGCTCAACACCAATTTTTCGAATTTTTCACGCCACCACATCTTTCGAGCTGCTGACAACACTCAAAGAGTAATAACTGTCTAAGAAAGCTTTTCAAACTTCGCCGTTCGGAGTCGGCAAAAAACTGTAAGTCCCTTCGACTCGTGAGAGAACAGTAGCGCGCACAACACGAGAAGTTGATGAGCAAGCTAGACCCTGGTCCCCATTTGGACTGTAGAGCCAACATCTATTGTTATGTCACAGACCTTTGATCGTATTCTCATTCCGGTCCCATTTGGTTCCGTTTCAGCAGCAGCTCACTCTTGATCAAATTCATTTCATTGCGTTCTCTAAGAGCTTCAGCACGAAAGGAGATTTTGAAAGGGAACTGATTCTAAAAAGATGACAGTTCTGCGTACATTTACGACAGACATTGCACTTTCTGACGTCTGTAGTCTTCTCGACAACAGAAAGAGTAAGCTGGACCCAGTGCGAGTTGTTTTCAAAAAAAGATGGTTTCGTTAGTTATTCCATTTAGTCAATTTATTTGGCAACCGGACTTTACGAGGGTATCGGGGTGAAGCTGTGGTTATATATATAAATTGACTTTTTTATCAAGTAAAACTATTATTTCAGTGCATTCATGTTAAATTTCATATAAATGTGATTATTAATTCGCGTTTTATCTTCAGTTAAACAGAATCATAATGGCAACTGAGACGATGATGGCGAAAATTGAGCACCGCGCGGTAATTAAATTTCTCACTTAGCAAGGAAAAAGTCCAGAAACTATTCATGGAGAGATGGTGGCTGTTTACCAGGGTTCGGCACCTTCATTATCAACTGTGCACAAGTGGCCAAGTGAGTTCAAAAAAGGCAGAGAGAGCATTGAAGATGACCCCCGCTCTGGCGTCCCGGCTGCTGCTTGTACGGGAGAAAGCATCAAGGAAGTCGAAAAACTTGTTCTTGAGGATGGCCGAATAAAGGTGAAAATGATGGCAGAGATCACGAAGCTTTCAACTGGCACCATTCACACCACTCTTCATAACCATCTTAACCTTTCAAAGGACAGTGAAAGGTGGATGCCACGAATGTGCACAGGGCCTCAGAAAAAAGTGAGACTCGCATGCTGTAGAGAGCTTTTGGAGATGTGTAGTGAGAACGCAGACGGTATTATGGATTGAATCGTTACTGGGGACGAAACATGGGTTCACCACTAATAATAATTAATAATAATTGTTGGCGCGACACTCCACAGGGGGACCAGGGCCTAGCTTTCCCATCAACCACTCGTGTTGTGCGCGCTACTGTTCTCTCAAGAGTGGAAGGGACCTACAGTTTTTTGTCGACTCCGAACGGCGAAGTTTGAGAAGCTTTCTTAGACAGTGATCACTCTTTGAGTGTTGCAGCAGCTCGGAAAAATTTCGTGTTGAGTTGGGAATCGAACCGAGACCCTTCGCCGTGCGAGCGTCGCACTCTACCCACTACGCCACGGCGACCACTGGGCTGGGCGCTTACACGCGATATTTTCATCGTCAACTGTGCACACTTTCCACGAAGTTTTGGCAGTGATGAGGTTTCATAAGAGTCTAGAGGCCCGTGGGGCACATGACTTTCTTCCACATGCTAGCTCAACTCTGGAGTTGCCCTTCCATTCGTTGCCTGAGTAGCAAAGGTCTGGACAACTCCTTTCTGTATGTTAAGCGTGTTTTGCTTTCGTTTATTTTTTTGTGGCATATGTCGTCTGATCCACTTAAAGTTTGATTTTTACTACCCACCCACCCAGGTGGCACCCAGGCGTCACTTGCGGCTTGCGGCCATTAGTCCCGTTTGAATACTTTGCATATTGTGGCTTTGGTTGTTTGTTGAGTTGACCTCTTGGTATTCTAGAGTAGTGGCCCTCTCTTGACCCCAAACGCTCCACACTGCTACTATCGCCTGGTCATGGGGGCCATAACCTTTCTAATCGGTGAGCATGCTAGCAGGCTAGGGGCTCACTCAAACGATTTTTGCAGAAGCTGCAGGAAGAATTAGAAACTCTCCTACACCTGTTATGCACATGCCCGCCGCTCTCGCGGCTCAGATACAAGCACTTTGGAAGCTACTTCCTCAACGGCCTACATGACCTCAATAAAATCCCTCCCGCCGACATTTTAAACTTTATTATCGGCTCCAACTGGCTTTAGGTTCTTCCCAAATGGTGTTAAGGTGGCTGATGAATGCACTTAGTCCCATACAGGACCATTGTGCTACGGCCCTGTATGGGACTAATTGCATTCATCAGCCACCTTAACCTACCTACCTACCTACCTAATCTAGAGTAGGAGAAAGTTGTGCAGCTACTGCTATACCTGGGTACTCGTTTGCCGAATTCATAACCAGCTCTTTAAGTGTGCCTCTTGCAACGTGAATTCAATTTCCAATCAATCTCGGAAATCAAATATTTACCTCAGAAGAGCGGATAGATTGGGCTCCCCTGCACGTTATCTCGGACTCCAGGATTGTCTTAAAAAAAAAAGAAACGAATTTGCCAAGTAGCAACGCGGAAAGAAAGCTTAGCCTTAAAGCCCATAGAACCTTTCCAAGTGGCCTGAGTCCTCTATCAATCCCACTGCCTAGCTTCACTCACAAATTTGGAGAAAGTTCCTCGAAACTCCTGTGGAATTTTGTTTGTACATCTATGCTTTGCCACCATTGCATAATGCTTCTTCATCTCCTTCTTGTGGGGCTTCGTGTGGGGTGGTCCTGGACCCCAACAAACATGCCTCTATAGCCAGCTGCCTCCGGTTGCGCACTTGTGTGCACCATCCCAGCCTATACCGTCCTCTGTTGCGTTGTCCCAATGGCTCTGATTTAAAGCCTTTTCGGGCTGGAGCAGTGGTGTCCAAACGCTCTACATTGCCTTCTAAGCGTTGCGTCCAAAGACGCTTGACCAGGCGCGTGTTGCTGTACAGCCCTTAGAGTTGTTCGTTGAATCTTCTCCTTCAAACAGAATTATATAAATCGCACGCAAAACGTTTCCCTCGGAAAGAATAAGGGTTTCGCTTATCCTCAATCCGTCCTTAGCTTGATGCATGACTTTCCTCGTCATGTATCATGCTTAGGATGAACAAGGTCTTCCGTCTTTGATTGATCCATTGGGCGCCAGTTTGCAGATGCAGCAGATTCAAATTTTGTCTCATCTTAGAATCGATTCGAAGCCTAAGCACCCTTCTCTCGTTTATGTCACACCCAATCCATTGTCGATTTACTTTCGTTCCCCATTGTCGCCAGTGCATCCCAGCCCAGCAGCGTAGGGAATTCCGTTCCCACATTACAGCAGAGCCAGTGCCAAGCAGGCAGTCAGTGTGTAGCCTGTGTGGTTTAAGTGTGTCACGACTTCGGCTGCGGAGCCGCTCCTCCATTCCACTCACATGGAGCACTACAAAAATGGAGAGCGCCCCTCAAGAGCTGTGTCGCATTATAATCCCCAGGGATGTGCTTAAGGAGCTCTCCCCCCGCCTCACCCCACCCACCACCGCCGTCAACAACCGCAAACTTCATAGAGCCAGTCTATTGTTACACATAAAGGCCAGACCAGGATCCATTGTGTGGCAAAAATGAAACGACCACGGCGACGAACACAAAAACGACGAAGAGGATGAGGATGAGGATGAGGATAAAAACGCTGATGCCGAGGACGCTCCTATGCACAAAATTACAGGTAGACCACATTCAAGGAACCAAGATCATTATCACAGTCAAGTTGGGACAGTTTTTTTTTTGGTCCATCATCTTCGCCGGGTTCATCCGCCGCTGCTCCTTGGAGATTCTATTCTTCTAATTTATCGCCTGGGCACGGTCGAGGTTCCTTTCGAGGGAGCGGCGAGCGGAGGGTGAGGGCATGACGGTTATCAATTCGTTTTGAATGTTTTCGATCTCCATTGTCTTGCGAGGGCATCTTTTTATCGGGGCGGGATGCTGTGTGCATGTTGTTGCCTATCGATGGCCGATGGAGGGGCAAGTGAAGTGAGTGAGTGAGTGAGTGAGTCTCTGGTTAATTCCGTGGAAGAGGACACAACCAGAAGCCAATATCGCCCGCAATGATCTTCATTTGCGCACATCCGAGGGGACAGAGTCAAGCGACATGCCACAGCGGGGTGGATGTGGTCGTCGCTGCTGGTGGACGGAGGGTGTTTTGAAATGTGAATCACGATCGATGGATTGATTGTTTATCTAGTTTGCTTGGGTTTTGTTGGAGGTTGACGTACAAGGGATTGGAATGTGCTGAGTTGACTAGGGCGGCTGGAGGGAGATATTTTGAGGGCGACTGACTGTGACGCAACTAGTGGATGGGATGGAGTGGGCGGGCAGTTGAGGGAAATTTAAGAAATCAGGTGGTAACCGAAGGAGAGTTTGAAAATGGAATTTAAACGGAAGGAAGACGTCCGTACGGCCCTGAGATTGAAGCGATTAGTGGAACGACTTGGATTACTGAAGGTGGAGTGCACCAGCTGGACAACCAGTTGGTTTCTTGTTCACTTTGGTTTGACACACTTTCTTGAATATGAATGAGAAGTATCGAATTTTTTCAGGAAGCAGCTTCTTTGAGGCCCAGGTCCACCCCGGACTGTAGCGCCACAAGAAGAAGAAGAAGCTTCTTCATGAGGTCTTGGGTTCAGTAAGCAGTCTTGTCTTTCCACTATGAGACCGACAGTTGCATACGTTTTAGAAATAAAAGCAGCTACACAGTCTCTTGTGACTTAAGCCTTAAGACTTCATGAGGCCTTTGTGCTACAGTAGGTTCTCCAGCCCTTCAAATCTGTCCTTGTCTCAGTTATGACCTGAATTTTCCACTGATCCTGGAGCTTTATGATGATTCCGGCCTAGCTAAGCGGTGATTCCCGTATTCAATTGCACACAATAGTGTCCATTCTGAACATCTACTTGCTGTGACAACCCCATGGGGCTTAAGCTGTGGTAATGCAGGAGCAGTGGGTGAGCCGCACGATGGCCTCTCGATTCAATTTGACAAGATCTGGTGGACTCCTCACATCTCATAGTCTAAAAACGACATAAATCAATTGATTAGCTCTACATTTCTCAAGGGACAAGGTCCTTCTTCAGCAACTGCTCGGGTTGTACGCAGGAGGCGACCCTTGGACTCTGTGTGAGCTACTCGAAAAGGGTGACTTACCCACTTCACTACGGCGCTCCTATCAACAATTTCTCGGAATCAACCTTGTTTCGGAAGACGAGTGGCGAATAGTCACTTTTTTGTTGGTTTAGAAAGAAAAGCACACATGCGGGAGAATTCTGGGAAAGATTCCAACTTGGCATTATCACTGAGAGTTGGAAATGAAATCATTGAAGATTCCAAAGAGGCTATTTCTTTGAGTTCATTTCAAACCACTTTTTCGAACATTTCGGTCGATTTCTCGGCAAAAAGTCGAGCAATGTTGGTTCTGGGTGCGGCTTGGTCGATTTACGGAAACAAGGTCTTTTGCGGAGGCCGACTGAGAAGGAACAGTGTCAAGTTGCATGATTCTGAAGGCCAACTGCCGTCGTCTACTTGTAAAATTACGGGACCAGGGGACAATGTAGCAATGTTCTGTGACAAGAGATTCCAAAAATATAAAACAACATTTTTGGAATCTCTTTATCGAACAAATTACTGTTTTCAATCGGCGGTCAACAGACAACTTTGACAAAATATAGACCGAGGACACATCTCGGCGTAGAGCACTAAAAGCAGTCACTTTGCTAGGTACTGGGGCACTTCATCGGTCTTCGGCGGCGTCTCTTAATCTACTTTGCGTTTCTCGACGTGAGAAGTATGCCTCTTGGATGACGAAAGTATGATTCTTGTTTCTTATTCCAACACCCACGAAGTGCCAAAGTGGCTGGCCTCAGTCTGAGTGAAAGTTTGCCCTTAGAAGGATGGGAATCCAGATCAAAAACGACCATTGACGGGGTGCGGCACACAGTAGTGCCCTTGTATGGGAAACGCGGAAACAAATCTGTAACTCTTGCACCCTTTGAACGATCTTAATGAAATTTGGAATCTATTTTCAGTGCCCTAAAACCCTTCTCCTGGAGCGTCCTCAATGGTCGATATAGAATGAAGCATAACAGAGTAATTCTGAGTTAAAAAATTTAAATAGTCGGCACAGCACGAAGGATAACAGAATAATCTTCTTCTTCTTGTGGCGCTACAGTCCGAGGTGGACCTGGGCCTCAATCAACACGCCTCTCCAGCCAGCACGATCTTTCGCCAGCTGTCTCCAGTTGCGCACTCCAAGTTGGTTGAGGTCCTTCTCCACTTGTGTGCGCCACTTCAGTCTAGGTCGTCCTCTGTTGCATTGTCCCAATGGCTCAGATTCAAAGACTTTTTGGGCCGGAGCAGTGGTGTCCATCCATCTTAAGCGTAACAGAGTAATCGTAAGTTAAGAATTGAACAAAAAAGTAATTTTGTTTTCATTAATTGCATGAATAAAAATATTTTAATACAATTTATGACAGTAAATTTAGACTCAAAACAAAGCTGGGAACCATACCCATATAGAAAAATTACATCCAATACTGTTTACTAACGCACTTTCGTGGAAAAATAAAATTAATCTGAATTGATTGCAACAAGACTTGTGCCTCAGTACTTAGTGGTTCATGTCCATGATATGTGCGCAATACGAATACAAGCAATAAAAGAGAAATCGTAGCAAATTTAGAGAAAAATTCCCAAGATTGCTCCACATAAACGACTCGTTCTGTCAAACTGCAAGGAAGTGAATTTTGAGTTTTGCAGCATCGATAGAGAATATTTCAAGCTTTTAGAAAAAATGCAGGTCTCCTTTGAAGCTTTCTGAAGAACGTCTGTTGTGCTCCACCAAACATGGAAGTACTTTCCGCAAAAGGTGGCCTTAACCAAAAGAGTGGTCTAGAAAACTGGTGGTCAAAATGAAAAAACTGAAAACGCAGCTTGAAGGACAAATGTACTCTCTTTCAATAAAATGTAGCAGCATGCTCCAGGGCGGTTTTGTTAAAGAATTATGTCAGATCGAATCTTTTTGAAAAAAAAAAAAAAATCAATTTCAAAGGGCCACCTTTGAGCCAGTCGTACACCGTAAAGGCTCATAAGAAGGCAATAAAATGTTGGCGTTTTACATTCTCAAGTATGTCTAAATTGTTTGTATGTATGTATGGTTTCATTTTATGTATTTTTTTCCGCTGGCACTGTGTGGTGGCCACAGATCCTTTGGCGATGTCCACAGGCTCCCGTTGGCAATGAATTCACCGGTTCTGGCGAAAACCTAGAAGAGCTAGAGAAAGCCGAGGTTCTCCGATATGCCGCATAATCCATTTTTTTCAAGCCTTCCCCACAAGGTGTTCAAGAGCAGAATGGAACGAATATTATCCAACATATCGAAGAATGAGTTCCTTTTCCACTTGTGTCCGCCATCAAAGCCCTGGCTGTCCCTAATTGCGTTGTCCTACTGCTTCAGAGTTGAGAACTTAGCTGGTCCAGTGTTGTAAGTACGCTCCCCGTGCAGAGTTAAACGATAAACACGGAGAATGGTTAAAAATATTCCAAAAGACAGAAGCAACGTTTTCTAAGAGTAGCTAGACCAGAACAGTACCGAGTGAAGAATAGATTTGCTTAAAACTGATAGACCATCCCTTCCAAGAACGATGCTCTGTCCGTGTGTTATGTGGCAGGTGCCTTAGGATACTTAACAAGGAGCGACGCACGACTGGGCTGTTGGACTGTGGTCGAAGGCAAGAAATGTGTTTCCCGCCCGTGGTAACACAGCTGTCGAACGATCTAGAGAATCTAGAAAAATATGTCCAGGCGCAAATATGTCCTTCTTCTTCTTCTTGTGGCGCTATAGTCCGGGGTGGACCTGGGCCTCAACCAACACGCCTCTCCAGCCAGTACGATCTTTCGCCAGCTGTCCCCAGTTGCGCACTCCAAGTTTGTTGAGGTCTCACCCTCCACTTGTGTGCGCCACTTTAGTCTAGGTCTTCCTCTGTTGCGTTGTCCCAATGGCTCGGATTCAAAGACGTTTCGGGCCGGAGAAGTGGTATCCATACGCTCTACATGGCCTAGCCATCTTAAGCGTTGTAGCCGTAGATGCTTGACCAGGCGCATGCCGCTGTACAGCCTATAGATTTCGTCATTAAATCTTCTCCTAAAGATGCCATCAACGCAAACAGGACCAAAAATCGCACGCAAAACTTCTCTCTCGCAAAGACTAAGGGCTTCCTCATCCGCCTTTGCTAACGTCCAAGATTCCGCACCATAAAGTAGGACAGGGATGATCAAGCTGTTATATAAAGCGAGTTTAGTCCTTCGAGAGTGGGCTTTATTACTAGATTGTCTCTTGAGCCCAAAGAAACAGCGATTGGCAAAAGTGATTCTGCGTTTGATTTGGGTACTGGTGTTGTTGTCCCTGTTTACCGTGGAGCCGAGGTAGACGAAGTCCTTAACTACCTCGAAGCTTTTGCTGCCTAGTGTGACCCTCCGTCCAAGACGTCGATGTTGTGTGTCCTTCCTTGATGACAGCATGTACTTAGTTTTGGCCTCATTTAGCCGCTTCCGCTTCAATGCCAGCAAACGCCTCATTGACGGCTCGCTGTGTTCGTCCAATCACGTCAATGTCATCAGCGTAAGCTAGCAATTGAGCTGACTTTTAAAAGATCGTGCCTCTGGTGTTGACTTGTGAGTTACGTACGATCTTCCCGAGGACGATGTTGAAGGAGTCACATTACAGTGCGTCGCCTTGTCCAAAACCTTTTTTGGCATTGAAGGTCTTGGTGAGTTCGGTACCGACCTTGACGGAGCAGCGAGAGTTCTCCATCGTCATCCTACACAATCTGACGAGTTTGGTAGGAATGCCAAAACTAGACATGGCACTGTATAGCTCGTCTCTATGCACACTGTCACATGCAGCCTTGAAATCGACGAATAGGTGGTGGGTGTCAATTTGCATTTCTTGGGTCTTTTCCAGGATCTGCCGTAATGTGAAGATCTGGTCTATTGTGGACTTCCCTGGCCTGAAGCCACACTGATAGGGACCTATCCGGTCATGGACAAATGGTTTCAGACGCTCACACAATGCGGCAGAGAGGATCTTGTACGCGATGTTGTGGAGACTGATCCCCGGACAGTTGGTCCGACAAAGGGCTCTCCTTTCTTGTGAACCCGGCAAACGACGCTGAGATTCCACTCATCCGGCATGTGTTCCTCTGACCATATCTTACAGATGAGCTGGTCCATGCGCCCAACCAGGTCATCTGCAGTTGCTTTAAATAGTTCTGCGGACAGTGTGTCCGCTCCAGCAGATTTGTTCGACTTCAGCTTAGATCTTCCTATCTTCACCTCGTCTAAGTCGGGGGGACGTAATGCTTGTCTATCATCGTCCAAATTGAGTGGACCATTCTGCCTAACAGCGGGATTTGGGTCGTCATCGCCGTTCTGCAGAAATGATCCTTCCAGATTCTCAGCACAGACTGCGACTCTACTACTAGTTGTCCATTTTGGTTCCGGCAGGCCTTGGTCCGAACCTTGTATCCTCCGGAAAGCTGTTTTACCTTTCGGCAAAACTTTCGGACTTCATTCCTGCCAAAGTACCTTTTCATTTCCTCGACCGCGCGCTTCTCATGCCCCTTCTTCTTCCTTCTGAGCAGCCGGTGCTCTTCCCTTCTTCTCTGTTCGTAGAGTTCACGAACAACCCGCGTTGTTCGATGCAGCGTCGCCTTATAAGCGTCTTGTTTAACTGCGTGCGCTTGCCTGCACTCGTCGTCAAACCATGGGTTCCGCAAATATGTCCAGCTTACAAATAATATGAGACGAGCTAGCCCCGTTTCTCAAGGGGCTTAGCTAGATCCGGAGCTGAGGCTAATGGTTGCCAGGTCCAAATGGACATTTGAATACACAGCCAACAGCAGCATCTGAAAGTACCATAAGCCGATTGTGGCGACATCTATTGGAGTACCAAAATCGATGCACTTTAGGTGCAAATAGGTTCCTTCCTGGCGATCATTCAACTTAAGGCCTAATGCTGCATTTCCATGCCAGCTTCTACTCTTTCGCAGGCTGGGGTGATTATGCAAAATTTACAGCACAAGGTTTCCAAGCCCTGTCTCGCTCTAGTTTCGTCTGTTTCTCACCACTTGGCAATTGTCAAAATCCTGTACAGTGGGATCATCATTTTATACACCCTAAAGCTGCTCTGGAATGTGGAACTGTTCAAACTCTAATCTCAATGATCACTAGCCTCTCAGCACAACAGACAACTATTCTGTCTGTTCAACACCTCTCCCTTATGTCGGCTACTCCTCTCAACAGAAAAGTCACTGCAGGCTGATAGACATTTTTGCGCGCCTGGTAATTCTTGAAACGTCTTTAATCTCGTCGAGCTCCCTTCGTACTTTGGGTCAACTCCCTCAGACTGGAAATCGCATGACAATCGGGTGCCTTCCCACTAAACGAAGACTCCTGCCCTGAAGGACTATGTCCCTCTGTTTCTTCTTCTTTGGATAATTATTGAGTCCGCTGAGGAGAGTGGCCTTAACTGACAAACTGCCTATTCACGGTGATTCCACAGTTCCGTCCACTAGTCCAGTTGACGTTCTTCTTTTTCACGTTTGCTCACGCCCTTCTCTGAGATTCAGTCTTAGAGCTCTAGTCTTAGATTCAGTTCCAGCTCAAATTTGCTTCAAAGTGGAACTAACGTCCCATATATCTCCGACTGGAGTGGGGACTAAAATTGCCCCAACCCCTCCACACGTACAACCAAACCAAACTCCTAAAATTCTCTCATTCATCCCATGAGTCACCCCCTTCAAGTCCGTCCCACGACGTGTTCGGACTCGAAAATCCTGACACTGACACAGATTCCGTGAAGTCGTCCGTCACCGAGAAGCGATTTCAATCCACACCTGATCAGCATTCCGTCCACCTGTAGCCATCAAAATCGGAAAGAAGGACAGTTCCCGAGAAGTCGAGCTCGTAAAACTGTTTGCGTCATAAACACGTCTCACTGCGCCACCACTGCCAAATGGATCCTTTTGTTGTTGACTGTCCCAAAACAAACAACTCAGTAAGTTGAGTTGTTGCACCACCGACGCGCTGCTGTCCTGCCCGCCTCCAGCAACTGTATTCACGATTTAATGACTTGATCCCGACCGATCCCACAGACCCTTACATAATAGAACGTCACACAAGCGATCGGTATCTCTCGCCGGGAAGCGATCTGCACGCATAAACTCACTCCCCGCGCGCACACACACAGGTAATAAAACGATCCTGGGACCGGGCGATAAGCATCAGCAAACCGAGCAGAACACGCATGGAACACAAAGCACACGTCCTCCGGCAAAAGGATCCCTTTCCCAGAGGTTTGCGGTCGTTCACAGACAATACGTCGTTTGATGACAAAACACACTGGCAGGGACAACAATAAGGATATCAATGCCAGGCGCGATGGCTATCGCTTGTCGGTCGAATGATTGGAGGGCTGACAGAGTGCACTATTGTCAAACGCTGTGTCGTCACCTGGTGAGGCGGACTGCAGTGTGTACTGGCTTGCGATTTTTTTGGAGATTGATCCGTCGATAGGGCGCCGGTTTGTAGATGTTGCGCTGATTGGAAGGATTTGATGGGAAGATTCAAAGGATTCTGCAGATTCTAGGGATTCTTGAGACGCGCCAGGTGTGGTTGGGTGTGTGGACAGTTGCTGGGTTTTTCTGTGAAGAGAGGAAGACAACTGTTTGGTGGTTAAGCAAATGATTGCTCGGCTTGAGGGATTAAAGGGGGACATTGCGGTGATAGGGCTCTAATTAAGCGATGAAGAGAGATTTTCGGCAACGGTTTAAAAGGCAAGGCATGCCGCGGTTCCTTTGAAACTGAACGATCGCAAGGCCAAAAGGTTCAGCAGGTTAGGCTGCAGTGACTCGGTAAGGTCTGCTTCGGCTTTCGTTTAAGTCTCGGAAGTTTATTCTGAAGAGCTGGTCTTGGACACTGGGAAGAGCGAGATGCCAGCATTCAACACAAATCACAGTCCTCTAAAGACTAGGGTTCAAATAAACGCTCGAAGTGTTCCAAAATATAGCGCTTCAGTCCATAAGGGACAGGACACGAGCTTCTTCAGTAAGAACTTTTGAACTTTGTGAACTACAGTCTACAATCGATTCCATAGGCCATATGTCTTCTCACAGGGTTTTCAACTGGAAAGAAGTGCTGTTGAGCAGTTGAATCAAACCTGAAATAAGACTAGCAAACGGTGTCTCTTCGGCCTCAGTAATGCTTAAGGCTGTGGTTTGCTATTGAGGGCCCTTCTGACAGCTCTGTGACAAGCTGCCATTGCACACTACCTGCAATCAATTTCAACTTCCAGCCAATTCCGAGCAAGTCGATTAAAACTTCTACACTCTGTTCCTATCCAAGCTTTCAAGAGAAAGTGAGTCTTCCCACTAAGTCGGGCACACTCCACGATCATAACATTGTATGATCATAATCTTACTGGCCCTTCGCAGGCACTCTAAGATTAACTAAATTTTATGTGTTCTTCAAAATCTTTATTTATTTTATATAAAAACATTAGTTTACACTAACAGTTATTATCTATTAAAAAAAGAAGGAAGACAAAACAGCTTAAAAGCTTAACCTTTTTACTAAAAAAATTAAACTAAACTAAAGCTACGACTACAACTAAAACTACGAACTAGAACTTAAACTACCAGGTGTACCGGTTTGAGATGATTTTTTTTTTTTGAAAATAAAACACTAATTATTAATGGGAAAGCAAAAACATTTTATTCAAAGTATTGGCCATTGTTTTCTGCACATATTGACCACCTTTCTGGCAATTTGTGAATACCAGTAAAATTGTTTGTATTATAAAGCAAACCAATCAGGCTCCCAAATTTCGACCTCCTCGTAGGAATCAAGGTGCTGCTCAGCCAATGCATGTCCCATCGATGAAATAAATGGTAGTCGGAAGGATCCAAGTCTGGTGAATACGGCGGGTGGGGTAGCTGCTCCCAGCAAAGTGTTTTGATTGTATCCTGAACCGGTTTTGCTTTGTGTGCAGGTGCATTGTCATGGAGCAAAAATACCTCGCCGTGTCTTCTGGCCCATTCTGGTCGTTTCTCGATCAATAATAATAATAATTGTTGGCGCTACAGTCCAATGGGGGACCACGGCATAGCTTGCTCATCAACTACTCGTGTTGTGCGCGCTACTGTTCTTTCACGAGTAGAAGGGACCTACAGTTTTTTGCCGACTCCGAACGGCGAAGTTTGAGAAGGTTTCTTAGAGAGTTATTACTCTTCGAGTGTTGTCAGCAGCTCGAAAGAGGTGGTGCCGTGAAAAATTCGAAAAATTGGTGTTGAGCCGGGAATCGAACCTAGACGCTTCGGCGTGTGAGCGTCGTACTCTACCCACTACTCCATGGCGACCACTCGATCAATGCATGGTTCAAATTGATTATTTGTTGTCGGTGGCGATCAGTATTAAGGGTTTCATCAGGTTTTAGGAGCTCGTGGTATAGCACACCTTTCTGGTCCCAGCAAACACACAGCATTGTCTTCTTGTCGATCTGGTT
The DNA here is from genome assembly GCA_955652365.1 of Eristalinus aeneus. Taxonomy (NCBI): domain Eukaryota; kingdom Metazoa; phylum Arthropoda; class Insecta; order Diptera; family Syrphidae; genus Eristalinus; species Eristalinus aeneus. The sequence goes on from OY019131.1 coordinate 95,169,553, forward strand.
TGGCAGTCGATGTTGATGGTTGTCCCAGAGTAACCCATGATTTTTTCCGTTTAGGATTCTTAAACTAAATCCATTTTTCATCGCCAGTAACAATCCGATGCAAAACCGATTTTCTTTGAAGCAGAGTGTTTCTTCGGTTTTCCATCTGTCTTTCATTCAATTCATGTGGCACCCATTTTCCACACTCTTGGATCTTTCCCATAGCTTTTAAACGGTCAGAAATTGTTTGTTGTGCAACATTTAACATTGCTGTCATTTACCTTTGACTCAAAGCGTAATCTCCATCCAATATCGTTTGCAATTTGATGTCTTCAAACTGTTTTGGTGTTCTTCCACGTTCTTCATTTCTCACATCAAAATCATTATTTCTGAACCGTTGAAACTATCGTTTCCATGTTGCTTCTGATAGAGCATGATCACCATATGCCTCGACAAGCATTCGATGCGGCTCTGCAGCACTCTTCTTCAAATGAAAACAAAAAATTACTGCTTTCCGCAAATCATCACTTTCTGGTACAAAATTCGACATTTTTAACACGATGAAGAAATATGATGTTGTCTGTTTAATGACTTGATGTAAACTAAATATTTTTCACAGGTGTCATAGCAAACAAAAAAAAAGCAAAAATTAAGGGCTTATTCACAACCAATGTTCCCTATAGAGACATTTGTATCTTGACGCTCACTTCATACCGGTATACATGGTGCTTCGTGAACTGTAGCCTATTGTTGATCGCGAACGCCAGAATTTTCGCAGACAATAAGTGCTCTTATAGTGCTTCCAGCTGGATTGAGGTGGTGCTACGAAAAATAATACGCGGCAACGAGTCATTGAATCAAACTTGGAATCAAATTACCCAACGATGACACTGCAGCATGCTCCAAGGCTGAGGCTTGAAATTCATGGTTCTTCTAACACTTCTGCGTCAAGCTCCTCGGTGCAAGTTAACAATTCCAACTTCCACAAAAATCCGAGCAAGTGAGTGAAAACTTCTGCACTCTGTTTTTATCCAAGTCTTCAAACGAACGTGCAGCCAAGTGGATTTTAAACTGAATCAAGAATACCCTCCGGTATTCACAACAAGTGTTGTGATGGCTTTCCAGGGGCGCCGAGAGGAGATTGTGTGTCACCTTGACCTGTGCGCTGCCAACACTATGGCAGCTCGTCTGTTGACCGCGATCAACAACGTTATCTCGTATGGACAGGGCCATAACTTAGACGAAGTGACAATATCAATATCGACCCTGAAGTCGAACAAAGTTGCTGGAGCGGACGGACTGTCCGTAGAACTATTTAAAGCAGCTGGAGACCTGGTTGGTCCCATGTTATACCTCATCTTTTAGATAAGATCGGAAGAAAGAATGCCCGATGAATGGAATTTTAGCGTCGCTTGCCCGATCAACAAGGAGGGAGACCCCTTTGACTGCGCCAATTTTTGAGCGATCAGCAGCAGCATTACGGCAGATCCCGGAAAAGACCCAAGAAGTACAAATCGACACTCATCACCTATTCATCGATTTTAAGGCCGCATATGAAAGTGAGCATAGAGACGAGCTATACAGTGCCATGTCTTATTTTTGCATTCCTACCAAACTCGTCAAATTTTCTACGATGACGATGGACAACTCTTACTGCTCCGTCAAGGTCGGTAACGAGCTCACTGAGACCTTCGATGTCAAAAAAGGTTTTAGACAAGGTGACGCACAGTCATGTGACTTTATCATCATCCTTAAGAAGATCGTGTGTAACTCACTAGTCAACACCAGAGACACGATCTTCCACTGTCTTGTGACTTCTTAAATATCATCCGAGAAGATCGTGCGTAACCCACAAGTCAGCACCAGAGCCATGATCTTTCAGAAGTCAGTTCAATTGCTAGCTTACGCTGATGACATTGACGTGATTGGACGAACACAGCGAGCCGTCAATGAGGCGTTTGCTGGCATTGAAGCCGAAGCGGCTAAAATGGGTCTGGCGGTAAATGGGCTAAAACTAAGTCCATGCTGTCATCAAGGAAGGACACACAACATCGACGTCTCGGACGGAGCGTCACACTAGGCAGCAGAAACTTCGAGGTGGTCAAGGACTTCGCCTACCTCGGCTCCGCTGCAAACAGGGGCAACAACATCAGTACCGAAATCAAACGCAGAATCACTCCTGCCAAACGCTTTCTTTGGGCTCAAATGGCAATTGAGTCATAAAGCCCTCTCTCGAAGGACTAAGCTCGCTTTATATAACATCCTGATCATCCTAATCCTAGTTTATGACGCAGCAAACTGGACGTCATTAAAAGCGGATGGGGAAGTTCTTTGGCGTTCCATTTTTGGTCCTGTTTGCATTGATGGCATCTGGAGCAAAAAAATTGAACGACGATCTATAAAGGCTGTACATTGACATGCGCCTGGTCACGCGTCTTCGGATACAACGTCTAAGATGGCCAGGCCAAGTAGAGTGTATGGACACCACTACTCCGGCCCGAAAAGCCTTTGAATCGCAACAGATGACGGCCTGGGCTTAGGTGACGGACACAAGTGGAGAAGGACCTCAACCAACTTGGACTGCGCATCTGGAGGCAGCTGGCTGGAGAGGCATGTTGGTTTAGGCCCAAGGTCTACCATTGACTGTAGCGTAGCGAGCGCCAAAAGAAGAAGAAAAAGAAGAAGAAGAAGAAGAAAAAGAAGAAGAAGAAGAAGAAAAAGAAGAAGAAGAAGGAGAAAAAGAAGAAGAAGAAAAATAGAAGAAGAAGTCGAAGAAGAAGAAGAAGAAGAAGAAAAAGAAGAAGAAGAAGAAGAAAAGGAAGAAGAAGACAAAGAAGAAGAAGAGGACAAAGAAGAAGAAGAAGAAGAAAAAGAAGAAGAAGAAGAAGAAGAAGAAAAAGAAGAAGAAGAAGAAGAAGAAGAAGAAGAAGAAGAAAAAAAAGAAAAATAAGAAGAAAAATAAGAAGAAGATGAAGAAAAAGAAGAAGAAGACGAAGAAGAAGAAGAAGAAGAAAAAGAAGAAAAAGAAGAAGAAGAAGAAGAAGAAGAAGAAGAAGAAGAAGAAGAAGAAGTAGAAGAAGAAGAAGAAGAAGAAGTAGAAGAAGAAGAAGAAAAAGAAGAAGAAGTTGCCCATAATCCAGAAACACTAAGAAAAAAGAGTTTGGGAAGCAGGCTACTGACCATCAAGGTTCACCCACCTTTGATGACCTGGCAAAGATGAGACAGCGCTCGGTTGGGAGATTCCAATGCATCCACCGTAAGTTCTGTAAGTTTCTTCCTTGTACTACCAGTTGCTCGAGTTTCTTCAAAATTCATTTGATGGCTTAACAGAGACCCACAGAGTACCCCTCAAGTTTTACGCTGGCAAACCGCTGCATTTCGGCACAGAACAATCTGCCCAGGATATGTCAAAATGTCAAAGATGGCCACAATGGTGGCCAGATAAATTTGAGTTTTCTAATAGAGCAACTTGTTGCCCCAAAAGCGATGGCTACTGCATGCAATTTCCAGAAGCCACCACGCTGCGCTTGGGAATGATTCCAGGGCTGACCTGCTCAATTTAAATGAAATAGCGTGAGGGCCTGAGCTGAGAGAGTGGCAAAAGGCAGTGCTTCAAGAGTGTGTAAGATGTCTATGAACGGTCGGACTGTGACCTTCTGCAAGTCAACGAACCTGAGTAGTAGGCCATCATCACGGGAGGGCTCTAGATTATGCATAAGGAAAGCAACAAACTGGTTGGCACAAAAATCCAACTAGGCACCCCACAGTCTCCGGATTAAGCCCATCACTGAATCACCCAAACTCACAGATTCCCAAGAGAACAACGCAAAACCAAGCAGATTAGTCTAAGCAGCGTATAATCAGCAGAATTGATTAAGAACCAGTTTCTCCGCTCCACCTCCACGATCTTCGTCACTTGACCACACCCAGAATTTGCGATTTTCTTTCAGATCCCGCCCACTTTTCGGTTTTTGAAATGATTTACGGCCGGCCTTCCATCGAATACGCCTTCCACGGTGTTACCTCACCATCACCGGTGTTCCTCTTAACCCCCATCTTATCGGTGACATCTTAATTTATTTCGCCCCCCGAGAGACCACCCTCAGACACTCACCTCTCATATTTTGACAAAACGCTTGTCACATCGTAACAATGGGGAAACCGGTCGTCGCCGCTTTCGGCTGGAAAGACACTCTCTGGCAATAAACTATCGCGACATCATATTCTGGCGTCCGCCTCTCCTCCGCCAATCACTTCTGTGCGTCCACATTCATTCATAATGGGCTCCAACGAGTGCCGGGCAGAGAAAGAGGGGGCTTCGTTCCATCGTGGGACCCATAAAACACACTTTTTTACGGTCACAAAACAGCAGCAGGCACTTCTGTCCAAACAGACGACAACGACCGAGAAGTGTAACACACTCCCGTCAGTGGCCAGTTAGTGGAAAGCTGAGGGAAGGGGAGAGCCCTGCATCCGAACGACCTTAGGGTAGGTTCCGAAGTAATTGCTTTCGTTCTGCGGACGCTTTTAATGGGTTTCTGTCTCATAAGCCGCATTTGGTTGATATTTGCGGCTGCAGCCCGCCCAGCAAGGCGACGGATGCATATTTTGTGAAGAGTCACTCGCTGGAAGTGAATTCGGTTTAAAATTTCTGATGGTCAGGATTTAATGGCTCATACGCAGTTTAATTGCTCACAAAGTTTATGCTTCAAAGTTGCGCTTTGGTGATAATGGATGTGTGTGCGTCGGGAGAGGGGGAGGAGGCAGAGTGCCTCTGAGTGAGGATCATCCAGGGGAGACATTGTCTCTGTGGGACGGGGTTCCAGGAGGTGGTTCTGCTTCAGGCGTGAGAAGGGGCCATTGTGGGGCTAGGGAACAACGCGAGACTGAAGGCTGACGAAGGAGCGGTGTTCTAGGGAATGATGACAGGTCGATGTTGAATCTGGTTGGCTATCACTTCTATTTGAATGTTGTTTCACAAGAAAGTTAAAATTCAGTTTTTTGCATGAAGTTTGGTAGGTAGGACGAAGACAAGTCGTTCCTTTCCCTTGGAGCAGATGGAGGTCCAAGCGAACATGGAACCTTAAAATCGAAGATGCCCATAAAAAAGGCCCGTCAAGCAATTGGGAGCCCAAATGTGGAAGATACTTTCAACGGGGGAGGTAATTTTGTTTGCCTCCGAGAGAAGAAAAACGCCGGCGAGGAAGGACAGTGGAAGTGAAGACAGACGACAAGCTATACCAAGATGCGGAGGTTAATTCTGGACTGCACTGGCGTATCCACATCGAGAGAAAAGAAAGCCATCTTCGCTATGAGGCTCTTTTAAGCAAATCTTTTCTTAGGGGCTGTCCATGGAGGGCATAGAAATCAACCTTTTAGCCAAGAGGTCTTCGGAAGAAAGAGTTTGAATTTCAATATTGCATGACACTGAAAGCAGTGTGCCCTGGATCGACTGAAAAGGAGCTATTGCTTAAGCTCAGACGTTGGACAATGCCCGAAAAAGAGAGTAGTTTCTTGCATGGAATAGGTTTTCAATTTTGAAGGTCAACAGAAAGTTTGGGTAGGTATTTTCAACTTTACTGAGGGAAGTAATGAAGGCGTAGGTGGCGAAGCGGTCTGCTTCGAGTGGGATCAATAAATTTTGACTCGCCCTGAGCTGCTCAGTGAAACAAGGGTGAAAAGAGAACGTGTTCCATTTTTGCACTAGATTGGAGCACACATCGGCCGACGATGGCGTTGATGGGAGAACGTGGGATGACATCCGAGGGGTCTAGAATTTTGGCAAGGAAACTTTCGAAGGGTGCTCTAGAATATTGGTAAGGAAACTTGCAGAGGACGCTCTAGAATTTTGGTAAGGAAACTTTCGGAGGACGCTCAGTGATAGTATCAAGCACGTATTTCGTTATAATTTCGAATCCTCAGACGAAAGCTTGTATTGGAAAGGAGAACACAGATTGTTTGGCGTTATCGAACCTCAGTCATTGGGGCATCACAACAGAGGACAACCTAGGCTGAGGTGACGCAAATAAGAAGAGAAGGACCTCAACCAACTTAAAGTGCGCCACTGGAGGGAGCTTACTAGAGACCGTGTAGGCTAGAGAGGCATGTTGGTTGAGAGTTGGTTGTTCCCCAGACTGTAGTATAATAATAATAATTGTTGGCGCTAGAGTCCAACGGGGGACCAGGGCCTAGCTTGCTCATCAACTACTCGTGTTGTGCGCGCCACTGTTCTCTCACGAGTAGAAGGGACCTACAGTTTTTTGCCGACTCCGAACGGCGAAATTTAAGAAGCTTTCTTAGACAGTTATTACTCTTTGAGTGTCGTCGGCAGCTCGAAAGAGGTGGTGCCCTGAAATATTAGAAAATTTGTGTTGAACTGGGAGTCGAACCTAGACCCTTCGGCGTGTGAGCGTCGCACTCTACCCACTACGCCACGGCGACCACCAGACTGTAGCACCCCACAAAAAATATGAAAAAGAGTGTTTGGAGCACTTGTCTATGGCAGCCACTAAAGTGGTCTAACAGCTTTAGCCATATCCTGGTCAAGAATCGGTATCCCTGATCCAACACGTGACTTTGAGACAAGTCAACTTGTGATCGATATTCACTCCCTATCGCAGTATCACACTATCGACTGTGAATTGTTCCATTCCCGCTTAGACTCAACTCCCGAGCTTCCTCGTTCCCAGGAACTAGAACTCCCCCTCAGAAACGTCATCGAGTCAGATCATAGCTCTCTTATTCACCATAGCTCAGGTAAAGTTGGCCTGAAGATGCTATAATCGACGAGGAAATCATGCTCTGAACCAAATCTTTTGGCACCCTAGCTACGCGCAAAAGTGCGTTCACTTCCAGGAAATCAATTCTCGCAAGTTGGAAGGAGTGAAGGAATTATTGTAATCAATGCAAAGCTTCTCATATCTTTCCGTTTGAAGTCCGCATTGAACTATAGGTCCTGTCTATCTGTGAAAGACCAATGAAAGCCAGGAACTAAGGCCTAGATCCCGCTGCAGTCCTATTCCATTTGTTAAAAAATAGGACGTGCTGGCTGTAGAGCTCTTGTGATGGCCTGCAGAGAGTTCTTTCAGTTTCTAAGAAATGACGCGGGAGTTTCATATTTTTTGTTGCAGATTCAATTTTTTGGATATTTTCTCTCATTCTCGCTTAAAGGAGCGACATGCTCAAAGGGTCGCGGTGGCCATCTTTAATGGAGGATAGAGAACATAGGAGCATCCTACCCTTTATTCCTGCCCCAATTCGATTTCGAAAAGCATTCCTTTTGTAATGAGAGACTCGTTTGCAGAGGACACCGAGGTCCCAATCAAGACAAGTTTGGCAATGAGACCGTCGTCAAAGCTTTTGCTGTTTCTTGTAGCATTTTGTCGCAAGTGGTGAATGATGAATTGTTTGTTACTTCTAGTGCGATAGCCCATTTAGTTGGCGATAAAATGGACCACCACCAGCCTTCCAATGTCAAGCTTAATGTCATAGGATAGCGGATGACACTCTCGATGTGTGAACTCCTACAGGAAACCCTTCGAACCCAACGTCAAAACCGGCATCCCGCGTTTATCTGAGCACCTTTCCGAACTTCAGTTGAAGTCCTTGCAAAGAACGTGCAGACTGTCGCTGAAGACTAAACGTTTCAAGGTCAAATTTAGTACGATATGGACTCCCAAATGCACAAAAACTCCAAAACCATGGCCCTCCCAAAAGTCATTCATCTGCTCACCGACTCCCTACATCACTCCCAGCTGCCGTCATCATCTGCAGACCACTCAAAAATCCATTTCAACTGACAGAACCAATTGCCATGGGGACGTCCTCGAAGAATTATGATCTCCGCCAAATGCGCCTTCTGCGAGGGACGCGCCTTCGTCAATGAATTCGCCATAAATTGAATTGAGATTGATGACGCTTTAAGTGGCTTCTATTGGCAGCAGCGTCTCCCATTCCGATCCTGTCGGTGTGTCACTGCAATGCTTCACACCCGTCTGTGGACTTTAGATTCCGTTTAGTTTGAATCTCAAAGGCAGCCGACAGCTAATTAGCGAAATGGTGCTAATTGACGCACACCACGACTGAGACTGCAGGTCGGTCGACGAACAGGTCCCGGTCAGCATTCGACAGAATCGTAATGACGACGACCCGAAGCGATTTCGGGGCACACTACTCATGTGCGTGCGGAGGTCTTGATTGTGAAAGTTTGTCTCCGCGCAGCTGCGAAGGACGGCTTCAATTACACCTCGAGGCTAAGAGTTGAACTTTTATTGCGGCTTGCGGAATTTTTACTGTTTACCAGTCGTCGTCACCACAAAACGTTGTCGCCGACACTTTGCCAAAGACAATAAACGGATGATTGAGGCTCGAAGAGAAAGGTTTATGAACGCAATTTGAAATGAGAAACGCCGCGCGAAATCCATCCGACCTCAGGTGGAATTGGTGGTCATGAAAGTAGAGGTGATGGTGAGTATGTAATGGAAATGGAATGGAAATGGAATGGAAATGGAATGGAAATGGAATGGAAATGGAATGGAAATGGAATGGAAATGGAATGGAAATGGAATGGAAATGGAATGGAAATGGAATGGAAATGGAATGGAAATGGAATGGAAATGGAATGGAAATGGAATGGAAATGGAATGGAAATGGAATGGAAATGGAATGGAAATGGAATGGAAATGGAATGGAAATGGAATGGAAATGGAATGGAAATGGAATGGAAATGGAATGGAAATGGAATGGAAATGGAATGGAAATGGAATGGAAATGGAATGGAAATGGAATGGAAATGAAATGGAAATGGAATGGAAATGGAATGGAAATGGAATGGAAATGGAATGGAAATGGAATGGAAATGGAATGGAAATGGAATGGAAATGGAATGGAAATGGAATGGAAATGGAATGGAAATGGAATGGAAATGGAATGGAAATGGAATGGGAAAGAATGGAAATTTTGATAAGATTGATTTTTGCTGCGGAAGACGTAGTGTTGTATGCACCTTCAGCTGGCAGTTTTTCACACGTCCATTGCTTTGCAAAGGACGAACAAAAGTGGTATGGGTGATGCGCTTTTTTTGGACCCTTTGTTAACTGCCGCTGAGAGAACGTAGGATAGGTGGAGGGCATCTGGGAGTACATCGAGTGAGGCCATTAATATGTGTACGCTGTATACTAGGTGAAGTTCATGTCAAATACGAATTTCCCCTAAGTTATCATCTCTCTTTGTCATCCCGAACACCGTTATTCTCTGTCAGAAATGACACAACAATTTAAGAGACAAAAGCACAGAACAAGTTTTATCTAGTCAAAATCTTTTCCAAAAATTGTTCAAATCCATGAAGAAAACCTCACTCATGGCCTTGTTTATTGCTTCGGTCAGAAATTAATTTTCCCTTCGAATATCTAGTCTAACATTTAAAATTGAAATTCTCCACCTCCACAGTGCCCTGTTTATCGGTCACGGGCTAAACTGTCCACTGCACAATACATTTGTTAATCGTTTCGCCTAAGAGTTTGTTAATCTATCCCCCCAGTCTGGGAACCAGTTCGAGAAGAACATCATTCAGTAGCCCGACCACAACCTGTTCAACAGGCAAATGAAGATGCAGACAGACGTTGAGGCGTAACATATGCATCTCCATTCTCCTGTCACAGAGAACAAAACTAGAAAAACCAATTTCCACCGGAAACATGCTCCTAATTCCATTGCATGTCACACCAGACCAATAAATGCAGTTCCCGACCCCTCTCTCTCTCACTCTGGGTGCTCAGGCCTAATATAGACCTCGCGGCCGAATGTGTTTCCCATCATCTGTGCCCATTCCCGTTTTGAATTCAAAACAGAACCACACGAAAAAATGCGCAATTACTGTTGAAAATTTCAGTCATTTAACCGCCATTTAACTATCCAGCGCGTTGTTTGGGTCTGCTGCCCCTCGGGCACCCCCCTTTGACAGATGCGGCGGGGAATTGAGCGATCAAGAAGACGACCTCAAAGCGGAATGGGAACAATCGAAGCATCAATCGGGAAGACAAAAACAATCGCATCACACCGCGCGAGATGATGCTGCTCTCTGAACGCGCCGCGCCGCCGACCACAAATTGCCTTCATTAAATGCACGTTAGACCGGCGACCGGCGACCGCCTCAAGGGGACCTCGGCCGCCTTTACCTGGCCTTAGACACGACCTCTTTCTCTCTGCAAAGCATCAGGTGAATCCTTTCCGCAGACGCTTGTCAAAATATTAAAAATCGATAATCGCCACGAGAATGAGATGGAGATCCTGCTGCGCAGCTCTGCCAGCCGATCGCATTATATCACGGCGATTAGGACGGAGGCTTTGCGAAAGTGTGCATCATTTTCGACAGCGTGTACCTGCACCTAATCAGCTTAACCGATTGTTGTCTAGGACACGTCGGTCACCTTCTGCGGATTAGGCGGCTGCAGACGGCAGCATGGTTTCTGCGAAACATCTTCGCCTGTGTCTTGATCGGATTCTGAAACAAAGGTCTGCTGATGGCATGATGCGATTAGACGCAAGATTTTTCGAAAGAAACTCGTCCAGAGGATTACGTCTGCTTAACCCTCTGCGAAGGACGACTGCTCCTTTTATCGGCCAGCCGCAGATGAGGTGGTTTCATGCATTTCACAAATTTTTGATGGATTTTGAGAGGAAATTCTGGTGTAAGTCCATTAAACTATGACGAGGGGTGATGCATTTGACAAGTTGTCAAGGGATTGAGCCGCTAATGGACGCCGAATGCTCTTTTCTTGTCCTTGATCGTGGCTTGAGATAGTGGGAATGGAGTTATGACAGGATAGAGTTGAATTTATGAAAGGTGGACAGTGAATTCAGCTGCTGCGCGACTTAATGTGGTTTTTGATAGTTGCTGCAGTGATGTCTATTGTTTGCAAGTATTTCCAAAACCAAACCAAAAATGAAATATTGATCGACAAACGGTGGTCGTCCCGAAATTTGTCAGAGGGCAATGAAGACGTTTCAGGTGCCAAGTTGAAAGAGATTTTGCACGTCATCGAAGAAGGACCGAAAAGGAAACGAAACGTAAAGATCAATTAACAATCTGTTTTGGAGATATTGAAAAAAAACGAATATTTGGAAAAGTTGTCCCATCACCTATTTGGACTTGAAATCTTTTCGTGAGCATCGCTTTTAAAAATATAGACAATGTTGAGATGTGGGTGTTTTAAAGAAATACGCGGATTTTGAGGAACTCGCAATTTTCCAAAAGTTCCATTGGATATTTGGAACCAACGACAAAAGTTTAAGTAAATAAAGTCTATACATAATATGCCGCGCCATCAAAGTTTCAGACAGTGTGGCAGTTTTGAAACAAAGACGGCTGTTCAAAATACAAAGGTTACATTTTATATTTCGGGATTGGGCAACCATAGTGCTGCAATCTGGCAACTGCCAGCTCTATGGTAAAGTTTGACATTTTTGAGGTTGTACGTACTACGTGGTCGCCGTGGCGTAGTGGGTAGAGTGCGACGCTCACACGCCGAAGGGTCTAGGTTGGATTCCCGGCTGAACACCTCGAATTTTTAACGGCACCACCTCTTTCGATCTGCTGACAACACTCAAAGAGTAATAACTGTCTAAGAAAGCTTCTCAAATCTCGCCGTTCGGAGTCGGCAAAAAACTGTAGGTCCCTTCTGCTCGTGAGAGAACAGTAGCGCGCACAACACGAGTATTTGATGAGCAATCTAGGCCCTGGTCCCCCCTTGGACTGTAGCGCCAACAATCATTATTATTATTACGTACTCAGAACGTTTTGACATACAAGCGCTATTTGTGTTGTCTACAGTAACTTAAAAGATTCCTTTCGCCCAAAAAATGGAATTAAATCGTGAAAATTGTTGAGCTATTATTTTTTACAACTTTCCACGTGGATTAACTCAACAACAGTGCAACGATGAACTTAATTAAATTTTTAGCGATGAAGCTCCATCAAGGACCAGTGTTTATCGATGGTATGGCGAATTCAACCGAGGTCGTGGTCCACTCCAAGATAAATTTCGTGAAGGTCGTCCAAAATCAGTTGTTCTTCCGGAAACCATCGATGGTATGCGCCAACTGATATTGCAAGATCGTCATGTGGCCTATTGTGAGATTGAGGCAACCTTAGGCATTAGAGGGAGCAGCATACATTCAATATTGCATGAACATTTGACCGTCTTAAAAAATTTGTTCGCGTTGGCGAACGAGGAAGAAAACGAACTAACCGCTGCCGATGAATAATAAACAGTAAAATTTGTCAAACGTAACCCGTTTATGAATGCTAGGAAAATAAAAGAGGGGTTAAATTTACCCGTGGTGACATCAACAATACGAAGAAGGCTGGTAAAGAAAAATTTACTTGCCAGAAGTCTCAGAAAAGCACAGCTATTTTCAAAAATCAACCATTATTTGGTACTCCTGGGACCAGGACATTCGTTCGCGGGCGAAAAAAAAACAAGAGTTGCATCCGGAGTGTAAAACACGCCGGAGCAAACATGAACGTACCTATTATGGTACAGGCCCTATTCTTTTAATAAAATCGATAAAGACCACCGAAGTTATAAGAGAAACCATGCTAATGTATGCAGAGTGGAATATACCGCTTAAATACATTCAACAGCAAGACAATAACACCAAACATAAGAGCAAATCGGTCATAGAATTTTTTTTCCAAAGCACTGGAGTTCAAGTTGTGGTGTGGCAGCCTTAGTCTCTGGACCTGAATCCCATTGAAAACCTTTGGACAGATGTGATGAAAGCTGTATATGAGCAAAATCTAAAAATTCAAAACAGCTATGGGCAGTTGTGCAGTTTGCGCGGATGAGTATCCCTGTTCAGCAACATCAGGCTTTAATCGATTTCACGCCACGACATTGTGACGCTGTACCTAAAAATACAGGTTATAGGACAAAATATTAACACAATAAGAAACGTAAAAACATAAACTATTATATATTAATTTCTATATTTCTATTGATATTTTCTATATTTCTCTGACTTTTAATTCTTTTGAACTTGGCGCTATTGCTTTGCACATTCGGAAATTCGATGTCCTTTCGAATAACGGGCCTTTTCTTAGTTCAGAATGCACTTTTTTCTTAACTTGTTTACGGGTGTATAACTGATAAAATAAGGATGCTGTGCAGTTAATATGTTGTGTTTGCATGACGGTAGGAAAAAGTTGTTAGAAAAATAGTGACGAAGCCTAACATGGTGCTATTATTTTGCACAGTGCTGTGTTTCCAAAAAAGAGCCACCCAAAAAAACACAAATAATCCCACTTTGAATGCACTCTTTCAAGTTTCCAACGCGTATATATCTGCTTAATAAATCGAGGAACAAATATCCGTCCTCATGGAGAATTCAAATACGAAAGAGAAGAACAACGAGGGTTACCTTTTAAATTTCGTGATTAAAGATCATAAACAAATATTAATCATCAAAAATAGTTTTTTTGTTTTTCAAAATCTATACATTTTTGTATGAGTTTGAACCAATTGCAGAAGCGCTTTTGCCACTCTGATCGAGGTATCGCCAAAACATGCATTCTGAACGCATCAACCGCTTCTTCAAGTGTCGAAAAACGTTGACCTCTAATTTTATTTTTTACGTACGAGAGTAAAAAGAAGTCATTCGGTGCCAAGTCAGGACTATACGGCGGATGACTCATCAAATCGATGTTTTGAGTGCTCAACAATGCAGTTGTTTCAGCCGATGTGTGAGAGAGAGTGAAGAGTGATCCGTCTTCGGCGGTTGGATTTTCCTGATTTCCTGGAAGACAACTGGCAAACAAATCTTTGTGTACCACTCAAAATTGACTGTTCTGTGTTGTTCTAGTCGTACGGTTGCGACATGTCCAGTTTTTCCGAAAAAACAGGCGACCATTTGCTTGGAAGTGTACCGTGCGCGAGCAACTTTTGTTGGATTTGGCTTAATTTTAAACACCCATACAGTCGATTGCTGTTTACTTTCAGGCTCATACGCGTAATCCACGATTTATCACATGTCACAATGTCATAGCCTTTTTTCGAGGCACCACGATTGTATTTTTTGATCATTTCTTTCGACCAATCCACACGAGCGATCAAATTTTTTAAGACGGTCAAATGTTCATGCAATATTGAATGTATGCTGCTCCCTCTAATGCCTAAGGTTGCCTCAATCTCACAATAGACTACATGACGATCTTGCAATATCAGTTGGCGCATACCATCGATAGTTTCCGGAAGAACAACTGATTTTGGACGACCTTCACGAAATTTGTCTTGGAGTGGACCACGAACTCACCATACCATCGATAAACACTGGTCCTTGATGAAGCTTCATCGCCAAAAATTGAATTAAGTTCATCGATGTACTGTTGTTGAGGAAATCCACGTCCGAGGTTTGAAAAAATAATCGCACGAAAATGTTCATGATTAAATTTTTTTTTTGGGCGAAATGAATCTTTTAAGTTTCTGTTAACAACACAAATAGCGCTTGTATGTCAAAACGTCCTGAGTTCGTATAACATCAAAAATGTCTCACTTTACGATAAAGCTGGCAGTTGCCAGATTGCAGCACTAGGGTTGCTCAATCCCGAAATATAAAAGGCAACCTTCGCAAGCGGTCTGTGACTTCACCTCTCCCTTAATAAAGAAACAGAGGATGACACTGATATGCCGAAAATTCATTCACTGTGTGACTGGAGGGATTATAAAGCATTGTTTTTCAGAAACTAAGGCCAAGCGCCCCTTGAATCCATTTTGCCGTCGATTGTTACTTCTTCTTCTTCGGATGGCGGTACAGTCCGGGGTGGACCTGGGCCTCAACCAACATGCCTCTCCAGCTAGCACGATCTCTTGCCAGCTGTTTCCAATTGCGTACTCCAAGTTGGTTGAGGTCCTTTTCCACTTGTTTGTGCCATCTCAGTCTAGGACGTTATCTGTTGCGTTGTGCCTGTGGTTCGGATTCGATTCGTCGATTGTTACACTTCTCTTTAAATGAGGAGAACTTTAAGCCCGAAGAACAATTCGTCTAACTGTCGTCACTAAGATGTAGCCTGGCTGCCAGGTTTTAGAGACGTGCTTTCCCGACATGGTCAGATTTGTGTTGGACCCCAAAACTGTCTAGTGGGAGAAAGAGCCTCAGACAGGTCACAGTCTAAGACTGGTTTTTGGTTCCATTTGCACTGGAGCTTTGATGACCTCGTACACCGCGTCTCATATGATACTACTCTCATGGACATGCCGTCTGATGCGAGGCCACCAATAATACAGTTGCAAAGCTTGTACAAAGTCGACTTTCCCCTTGTCCTGGACGGGCTCTGGCCAGAAACTTAACCAGGAAAGGAATGTAGTCGGATTTTCACGGACGGCTTCAAGACAACGGAGGGTTCTGGAGCTGGGGCCTTCGTTGAAAACGACAACATTAGAATTCACGCATCCTTAGGCAATTTCACGTCAGTCTTCTAGGCCACCAACTATATTGTGAAGAATAGGTGGAAGGGAAGAAATATCTGCATATGCAGCCACAGCCAAGCTGTGCTCAAGCTCTTCCTCAGCCCTTTAACCACTTCCAAGATAGTTCAAGAATGCAAGTCGTCCTTTAGCCCATTTGGTCACTGAATTGGCTAAAACTTGTTTGAGTCCCGAGTCTTCACGGGATCTTGGGAAACGAGATCGCCGATAAACTAGCTAGGCTAAGTTCAAAAGAGGCATTTGAAGGGCCCAAACCCACCTTTGGATTACCCGCGTCCTTGGTCAGGGCCTCCGCCTATGGTTGGGTCTCCCTACAGCACAATCACAGATGGCGGTGACTCTCCAGGACTCAGGTTGGCCAACAGCATGCTCCCAAACGTTGGCAAGACATCCGCGTCCTTTCTGCTATCTCTAGACAGAAACGAGCGCAGACGACTTGTTGGGGTACTAACGGGACACTTCGACCTTCGCTATGCACCTAAGTCGGCTTAGGCTTAGTGATGTCACACTTTGCGACTCCTGTGGAGAAGTTGAAGACAAGTCAGAGCACTTTCTCTGTCAGTGTCCCGCTTTCGCTCGATCAGGTGGCGGCTACTTGGCGCTGATGTGGTGGGAACCGAAAACCTAAGTTCCATATCACAGAAGCGCATCTTGGTTTTTTGTCCTAAAAACCAAGAAATTACATTAAATGAACGTTACTGCTTGGTAGTACAATGGACCAGTATTTGAGTCAGAACACTCCAGTGCAGTATATGCCAACCTTCCAAAAAAAAAAAAAAAAAACAAAGAAAAAAAGGACCTTTTCTAGGACTTGTGTGGCGCGCCTACCCATAAACACAATTTTCCCAGTAAAGCTTCCCCAATCAGTGCTTTCCCTTTTCGACAGCGCTGTTCATTTGAAATCACTCCACATTCAAATCTGTCCTTCCCTCAAACGCATTCAATTCCAAAGACCTCTCAGCAGCGTCCACTCCGGCACAGGATGCATAAATCTACCTTGACACCCGAAGACCCCCGAAAAAGGTGTCAAAACACCCTCGGCAATCTCAGATCATATCTCGGTCTGGTTCACCTGGACTGGACTTCCTTCAAATCCAGCGAACCAAATTCCAATCGAAATTTGTATCCCTAATGAGGACCAATTTCAGTATCCGCCGTTGGTGCCAACAACCCTGTAATTAGTTTCCCAACACGATCCCAGCGTCCAGCGGATGTGAAACAAAGGGCATTGCCAGATCCTTCGTTGCTCGCCGCGCCACGCCAGGACCTCACTTGTCATCAATCAATTTCGGTCGCCTTTGGTCGAGTGGGTGTAGCACTCACTCACGAATTGGAACTTATTATTACGACTGCGTTTGCAGGCGCCCGGGAGGACGATTAGGTGAACCTAATTAAACGGTCCGGACGCCGGGAAGATCGTCTCGGAACCGGATTACCGACCAAAGCCGATCGAGCCTGCCAGTGGGATCGCTATCATTTATCACACTCAAAATCAGGCCGAGGGGATGTGTAATTACATATGCAGTGAGCACGCCCAACGGCGCAGTGCAGAGTGGAAGCCGTGCCTTCGAAAGCAGTTTTGTCACTGCTGATCACACCTGCTCGCACTTAATCATCGAGAAAAGGTATTTTCCCCTCGCAGAGTGGATAATTAGCATCCTTAGGGCAGCGGGACGACTATGAGGTAGATGGTGAACGTGTACTTTGCGCAATTAGGTTTGCCAATGGCTTGTGGCCGGGCGTGAGAGCCTCGGTTGTGTTTCCCCCCGGAGTGCATCTGCAATTGATTGTGCACTGGCTCCGGTCGGGAATCGATTACATTATCGATTTATCTAGTTTGTGATGAAACGGGTGTAATCGATTGCATTGTGTGCTTCGAGGTGAGAAAAAACCTAATTGACTGCAGATTTCATTAAGGAGGGGATCAGAGAGGAGTGCTCTGTTGATGTGTTCTGTTTTTGATGAGGGCATGATGAATGAGCTTTGCGATCGATGTCAGGCCTCCGTCAACAAAGTTGTGACACTTACCGTTCCCCTTTCCGCACTCCGGGCTAATTAACGTGTTTATGCGGCTCTCCGTTTGTGTCCTCATCACCATCCATTCGAGTATGAATACTTAACCGTCCGACGAGCTGTGGCTGATGTCTTAATCCATGTCTCCAATTAGTCTGATGGCTAAGCACCCTCCTCCCTCCCTGGAATCAATTAACCTGATTAGGGGGGAATAAGAATCATTCTTTATGCAAGTGGGTGAGGGCGAGTGTTTTCCACCAAATAAGAACCATACTTAATGCGTTTCCATTTTTGGATCGAGGCCACGACCCAGAGACTATTTTCTGATGGGAAGGCGGGTTGCTCGCAACCAATGAGTGGACGGGGAAATTAATTGAGGCTGTGGGTGGGACATGGGCCTCTGAGGAACTTACGGTTAAAGACTGTATAAAAAGGAAAAGAAAAGAAAAGTCTGGATTTGGAATACAAATGCGAAGTCCAAAAATAACAAACAAGTTCTGAACTTTTGATGGTTTCCAAAAAGGGTACGTCAGGTCAAAAAGTATGAAGAGAAATACAAATTATGTACAAACAAAACTTTTTAGGTCTTGAACGTCCTACGTCTTCAGTCAGCTCTCAGAATCTTAAGCTCTTAGACTTCATACAGAGCCCAAAGCTTTTAGTCTTCAAAAGTTGTTGGAACATGATTATGAATAAGAAATATTTGCAAGTGGCTAACAAATTGATTGAACGGTGGAGATGAGTTCACCACAAACCTCAATTTCTAAGTCAAATTTACAAAGTCCAAGAAGGAGACACAAATTCTTATCGAAGGCCTAAATTTTTAAAAGGCGACAACCTAAATGTTGATGCTTCTGAAAAGGTACAAAAATTATAAAAGACCATAGTTCTTAAGATTTTGGACATTTTAGGTCTTCTGTTCGTTCTTGGACTGGATTTTATTGATCACATGAATCAAATTAAAAAATATTTGTAGTGACAACGGAAACACTGATGGAGAAAAGACCATCTTGCGGTGGGATAGCGGCTAACAGACCCAGGCTTGGAGGGAGCCTGACTGGTAGTGACAACTTGACCAGAGGCTATATTCTGATGCCACGGGAGGTCGGGAGCCCCAGGAACTTCGGTTTCAGCCTGACCGAGCGGTCGGCCCCCTTATGGAAGTATCGTGGTAGCTGTGGTTTACCACCTAACATCGCGGGTAGAGTCGAGGATAGTGTACTGTGCTGACTTGTTTAGTTATTTGTTTACCCATGGCTGTGCAAGGCGGTCGGGGGACTATTCCGGCTCTGTATGGGGTTGCAATCTAAGCCGGAAGCTGCGACCCAGAGCGCGACAGAGGTTTTAGGAAGGCCTCGAAACAAACCAAAGTGGGGTGACTGTCTCTCAAGCATGATCTCAATTGGATACTTGGGTAACTAAGGCATTTAGTTTTGCGTTACCTACGACTTTTGGGAAAATGGTCTCCGTGATATAATCCGTCAATGCAGGTGATCCCGTAAAACCAAATCCTACATCTGTCCGTTCTTTGAAATTAATCCCCGTAAGCTCCAAGTTGAGCCAAAAGCTCTAAATAATTTTCATCTTGAAAATTTCTTACAACTTGATTCTAAATTGAAAACCTTCATAAATATTCCTAGCGAACGAAGTTCAAAACCTTGAAAAGCGGAAAAAAAATTCAACACAAACATACAATTTTTGAACACGAACATAAAATTTTTGATCAAATTTGTCCAAAAGACAGACAGACATAATTTCTGATCACACGAAGGTCTACATTTCAAAAAGGTGACGATCTAGAAGTCGAATTCTTTAAAAAAATAAAACAAATTGTGATTGGCCAAAATTCTAGTGAACTTTATTTTTTAGATCTCCAGCCTTTTCTTAGAGTCGTAAGATCTTTCACTCCAGGCCGGGCCAAAAGATCCAAATGGACTTCGTCTTCACAAATTGATAGATTATGATTTTTTGTCGTATTGAGTTTTGAAAAGGCAAATAATCTAAAAGGAGCTTGTTTACTTAGCAAGTCATATGGACCATTAGACAGAATTTTGACATTGCGTGATTTTTTAACTCAGACCTTTCATCATCACTTTCTGAACATAAGCTTTAGAAAGAGCCAAATTACTGAAATTTATAAAGCATAGAAACTTTGGACAAGACTATTAAGCTCTTCAAGGAAGTTCAATATGAATGATAAAAGGAACGGGAAGTGTGTATGTAGCACCAAACCACTAGATTTTATGACTCTTAAGATATCTAAAAGCCCATACAAGGATTGTAGGTGAATAGTTGGAATTATCTTGAGAAGTCTTGTTGAAGGTCTTAAAAATTGAGAACACTTGGCTTATACGATCCTACTCCCCCAAATGGCAGAAGAAAGTTTCTGGGAATAGACCCTGATCTAAAACGGACACTGTAGAGGAGAAAGTTGAGGATTCGATACTGCAGGCATCAGCTTCTCTGATTTCAAAATAAAAAATACGAAATTTTAAAAAAATTAACAGGAAAACGCCTTGAAAAAATACAAAATGCATAGATAATTAAAAAATTGTAATATTTTCAAAGACAAAAATTTGCAAAAGTCCGCTATTTAGAAAGGATTGAACTTATTTAATAAATTAAGTTCCAGACGGTCAACATTCAATAGCGCGAAACCTAGAAAATACCAAAAACAAGTCTGGAATGGTCAGTAAAACAGAACAATTTTCCTAGACTTACGAAATTGGAACAGCTGCCAGTTCATAGAATTGCCAAAAATCCAAAAGGGCCCAAATTCACAAAAGCACAACGGTGCTAAAATTCAGAAATATTAAATCGGTTAATCTGGACGACCAAATTCTTAACAATAGTTCAGAAGACCGAAATACAAAATTATTTGAATTCAAAATGATAATGAAATAGCCCGAATTCAGAAAGCCCGAATTCAGAACGATCCGAATTCAGAAGGACCCGAATTCAGAATGGCCCCAATTCAGAATGACCCGATTTCAGAATGGCCCGAATTCAGAAGGACCCGAATTCAGAAGGTTCCGAATTCAGAATGGCCCGAATTCAGGATGATCCAAATTCAGAATGGACCGAATTCAGAAGAACCTGAATTCAGAATGGCCCGAATTCAGAAGGACCCGAATTCAGAAGGTCCCGAATTCAGAATGGCCTGAATTCAGAATGACTCGAATTCAAAATGACCCGAATTCAGAATAAACTTAATTCAGAATGACCCGACTTCAGGATGACCCAAATTCAGAATGGTCCGAATTCAGAAGGATCCGAATTCAGAAAAAACCGAATTCAGAATAAACCGAATTCAGAATAAACCGAATTCAGAATTACTCGAATTCAGAAAGACCCGAATTCAGAATGGCCCGAATTCAGGATGATCCAAATTCAGAATGGACCGAATTCAGAAGAACCCGAATTCAGAAGAACCCGAATTCAGAATGGCTCGAATTCAGAAGCACCCGAATTCAGGATGATCCAAATTCAGAATGACCCAAATTCAGAAGGACCCGAATTCAGAATGACCCGAATTCAGGATGACCCAAATTCAGAATGACCCGAATTTAGAATGACTCGAATTCAGAAGGACCCGAATTCAGAATAAACCGAGTTCAGAATGGCCCTAATTCAGAACGACCCGAATTCAGAAGGACCCGAATTCAGAATGGCCCCAATTCAGAATAACCCGATTTCAGAATGGTCCGAATTCAGAAGGACCCGAATTCAGAATAAACCGAGTTCAGAATGGCCCTAATTCAGAACGACCCGAATTCAGAAGGACCCGAATTCAGAATGGCCCCAATTCAGAATAACCCGATTTCAGAATGGTCCGAATTCAGAAGGACCCGAATTCAGAAGGTTCCGAATTCAGAATGGCCCGAATTCAGGATGATCCAAATTCAGAATGGACCGAATTCAGAAGAACCCGAATTCAGAAGAACCCGAATTCAGAATGGCTCGAATTCAGAAGGACCCGAATTCAGGATGATCCAAATTCAGAATGACCCAAATTCAGAAGGACCCGAATTCAGAATGACCCGAATTCAGAATGGCCCCAATTCAGAATAACCCGATTTCAGAATGGTCCGAATTCAGAAGGACCCGAATTCAGAATAAACCGAGTTCAGAATGGCCCTAATTCAGAACGACCCGAATTCAGAATGGCCCCAATTCAGAATAACCCGATTTCAGAATGGTCCGAATTCAGAAGGACCCGAATTCAGAAGGTTCCGAATTCAGAATGGCCCGAATTCAGGATGATCCAAATTCAGAATGGACCGAATTCAGAAGAACCCGAATTCAGAAGAACCCGAATTCAGAATGGTCCGAATTCAGAAGGACCCGAATTCAGAATAAACCGAGTTCAGAATGGCCCTAATTCAGAACGACCCGAATTCAGAAGGACCCGAATCCAGAAGGACCCGAATTCAGAATGGCCCAATTTCAGAATAGCCCGAATCCAGAAGGACCCGAATTCAGAATGACCCGGATTAAAAATAAAACGAATTCAGAATGGCCCAAATTCAGAAGGTTCCGAATTCAGAATGGCCCGAATTCAGGATGATCCAAATTCAGAATGGACCGAATTCAGAAGAACCCGAATTCAGAAGAACCCGAATTCAGAATGGCTCGAATTCAGAAGGACCCGAATTCAGGATGATCCAAATTCAGAATGACCCAAATTCAGAAGGACCCGAATTCAGAATGACCCGAATTCAGGATGATCCAAATTCAGGATGACCCAAATTCAGAATGGCCCGAATTCAGAATGGCCCAATTTCAGAATAGCCCGAATCCAGAAGGACCCGAATTCAGAATGACCCGGATTAAAAATAAAACGAATTCAGAATGGCCCAAATTCAGAAGGTTCCGAATTCAGAATGGCCCGAATTCAGGATGATCCAAATTCAGAATGGACCGGATTCAGAAGAACCCGAATTCAGAAGAACCCGAATTCAGAATGGCTCAATTCAGAAGGACCCGAATTCAGGATGATCCAAATTCAGAATGACCCAAATTCAGAAGGACCCGAATTCAGAATGACCCGAATTCAGGATGATCCAAATTCAGGATGACCCAAATTCAGAATGGCCCGAATTCAGAATGACCCGACTTCAGGATGACCCAAATTCAGAATGACCCGAATTCAGAATGACTCGAATTAAAAATAAACCGAATTCAGAATGACCCGAATTCAGAATAAACCGAATTCAGAATGACTCGAATTCAGAAGGCCCGAATTCAGAATGGCCCGAATTCAGGATGATCCAAATTCAGAACGGCCTAAATTCAGAATGACCCGACTTCAGGATGACCCAAATTCAGAATGACCCGAATTCAGAATGACTTGAATTAAGAATAAACCGAATTCAGAAGGACCCGAATTCAGAAAACCTAAAATTTTCAAGAAAAAAAAAACGTCAACATTTTGCAGGAGGATTTGACCTTTTAAACAAACTCATTGCTTGTACCCAGGCTGTCACCAAATCGACTTAAAACTGGTTAAGAATTAAGCCCTTCTGGATTTAAAGCCAAGCGATGGCTATTAGTGAAAAGTTGAACGACGTGCTCTTGTCGCCCGCAGCCATCTTAAATCCCATCTTTCATTTCTCCACCTAAACTCAATCTCAGCCGATGATCTTTGACATGTTATCGGCGGTGCATGTCACCCCAAACAGCTACGCCATTACATCAACCAATTAATTTAGTTTTCCCCGGAACCTTGTCAACGCATCCCCCGCAACAGTCAAGGTCTCCTTCATCGGCACCATCAACTTGTCTTTATGCTCCAATTCCACGGAAAACACAAAAAAACGGAAAATTATTACGAACATGTCACAATCCATCGACGTGATTAACGATTCCCAGGACCAGATAACATTCATGACCGTTCACACTCCGCAGCGGAATTTCTCCTCTAATCAGTATTCATCCCTCATCGCACATCCGATTCCTGACACAGATCCAAAGACAAAAGCCAGCATCCTGGACCAGAAAGCGCAGAAGAAAAAAATACAACGCAGAGGGAAAAACTGTGAAACAGAAAATCAATTACTTTCTCGAGAAATAAGGTCACTTTACGCGAGTGAGTTCGTTACCCGGAATCGCTTACGCCACACATAACCATCCCTCCGGGGGCTAGATCATCTTTATCATCTCCTCTCTATCGTCGTAGCCGTTGTCGTTGTCGTCCTCGTCCGCACAGCCATCATCAGCCATTCCAGACAATGGGTCAATTTATTGTAGTGCCACGGCAACGACAACGAGCCAGGAGCCCACCACAACAATGCTCTCCGGCCCCGGAATAGATGTCAATCTTGATACAGGCGAGACGCGGACAGTGGCGCAGCGCAGCGCAATAGAGACAGAGATGCGTCGTCCTACCCCATAGCCACCGACCGACAACCATCAACCACTAAGATTAATTGATATAGACGCTTCAAAATGGAAATGGATTCCTCGACAATTAGGCGAAGCCAACACGCCACCGACGGCAGCAGAAAAAAGAATGAATCGAAAGGAATTCCTCTAGAAGTGGAAGAAGAACAGTAACAATGAAGACAATGACATTCATTCACTGCGGAGTTGTGGCGAGCAGGGGGCGGGGGATGGGTGTCCTTGCGCCTGGATGGGTGTGGGGTGTAGTCAGGACCCACACAATGCGACAAACGTGCCGGGCATCACGATGATGCTTCTGCACGCAGTCGTTCACATTCTTATCACCATCCACAGATCGGTAATTCACGGAACGATGAAGGAGGGACAGGTGCGGAGGGAACAGGTAACAGCACTCCCTCACACACGGATGCCACAAATCACGTACCTGTTCCTAGAGAGAAAGTGTCACACCGCCGTCGTTGCAACAGAATCAAACTCACATCCCAGGCGCGCCCTCTTTATTCGCCGTACGTGAGGACACTGGAGAGTCCGGCTTATTTATGACTTCATCTCTCACGCACGTCGCTTCGGTTTTTCCATCGAAAATTGAAAACTCCCGCCCAGCGGACGGACGATGTGTCGGAATGCGATCCTCCTGACTGTGTGGACGCTTTAATCTGAAAATGTCCTCAGCCGGCGCAGAATTTGGGTCATCCACCGCCCACCCAATTAAGTGGGTCTGTCTCCCTCTGTGTGACGCAGCGCTCATTATCTAAGTGCGTTTGTGTCTCGTATGCCAGCCTCCGTGGCTGTCGGTGGTGATCCTAGGTGACCTGCGGAAAGTGGTTTTCGACTGCTCACTTAAGAGGGGGCCCCGCTGCTTGTTGAGCTTATTTTTGAAATAAATTAACGATGCGACGTCCTCGTCATCGCTGTCGTTGTCGTTGTCGTGCGTAATGGCCACTCAGAACATATGTCATGGCGCCCGTTGTCACAAATCGACAGCAACCCATCAGGCTCAATGGCCGGTGGCTGCGGTGCGGATGCATGGCACGAGGCTAATTGAATTGTGTGCCTGTGGGCTGTCTGTCTGCCGAAGAGGGGAGGGATTTTTTTCTGTGATGATCATCAGCAGTGTGTGCTTTTAATCACGGCTGGCATACACGCGGGGATCTTGTCTCATGTCTTTGGGCCGGCTGACAGTTGTCGAAAATATTTTGAGTGGAAATGTGTTTCACTGGGGTGCTGTGACGGGGACAGTTTGTCTTCGTTGAGATGTCACTGAGTTTGTCGAGAGAGGAGTTGGTGACAAGGTGCAGATGCTGGTGGGGCGTGAGTGGTTGAGATGTTTGCTGGAAGCTAAGTTTGGACTGGGGTAGAGATACTGACCCTGACGCTTTTTACTTCACTACTTGGGAACTTTTGTCGAAACGCACATTGAGAGGGTATCAGCAGGAGGTTCCTGCACGGGGAATGTTGCAATAGGAGCAGCTTCAACCCTTGGGTTGTGGAGTTGGGGTTTTTGTGTCTTGGGAGCAGGGCAGTGCCTGACTGGGAAGAGGAAAAGTGTCAACTAGCTGGTTCTGGAGGCAATTTAGGGGCTTGACTAAAGTTCTGGAGAAGTAACAGAGATGGAAGTGTCCTCGGATCAATCGAAATGACCCTCTGGTGCGAGGGAGCAGTTGGCCAAAATTAATCTGCCCTTCCAAGAAGTTCGAAGAGGCCGATGGGTGAAGAGAAGAGTGTAGGAAAATATTTTTGTAGCATCCAGCCACAAGCCTCTGTGCTTCTCAAGATTTCTGAAAGTCTTTCAAGGGCTTACAGGTGAGGAGTTGGGAGTGACTTGAGAAGTCAGACTCTTGTTGGACGTCTTAAACATGCAGACCAACTTAGAAACTATAGAGATCAGCGCCACAAGGGCCCCCAAAAGGCTTAAGAGGATTTCGGAGATTTAGGCTCGATGAAACGCGGTCACTGTAGGACTGGTAGTTAGGGATCTGTTCTGTGATTTGAAACGCTTTGTAAGTAAAGGACGTTACCATTTATTCTGAACCAGGAGCCTTCTTTGCATTTAAGGCAGACTTCTAAAATCCTGTGGAATGATGAAGGAAGAAAATAGAGGCGACCAAAAAACGGATATAATGAAGGTCTGTTCACCGCAGTTTATGTGCAGTCTATGACCTTAAGACAGTAAGGAAAATCAGGAAAGACCATCGTCTTGGTGGGCAATGACAGTATCAGTCTGTGTTCGTATAAAATTGTCGATGGCTTCGGATTGGGAATATTTTTGTGGAGAGTTGCTGCTACAGACACCAGCCTCCGCCACCAGGTTTCGCCACTAGAAAACGCCATCAGGCACCGTTACCAGGCACCGTTAACGGGCTCCGCCACTAGACAACGCTATCAGAATCCTCCACCAGGCACTGCCAATAGCCTCCGCCAATAGGCTTCGACATCATGCTCCGCCACTAGACAACGCCAACAGTTTCCGCCACCAGTCTCCGCCACCAGGCTCCTCTACCAAGCTCCGCCACCAGGTTCCGCCACCAGGCTCCGCCACCAGGCTCCGCCACCAGGCTCCGCCACCAGGCTCCGCCACCAGGCTCCGCCACCAGGCTCCGCCATCAGGATCCGCCAACAGGCTCCGCCAACAGGCTCAGCCACCAGGATCCTCTACCAGGCTTCTCCATCAGGCTCCGCCACCAGTCTCCGCCACCAGGCTTCGCCACCAGGCTTCGCCACCAGACTTCGCCACCAGGCTCTTCCACCAGGCTCCTCTACCAGGCTCCTCCACCAGTCTCCTCCACCAGTCTTCGCCACCAGGCTCCTCTACCAGGCTCCTCCACCAGGCTCCGCCACCAGGCTCCGCCACCAGGCTCCGCCACCAGGCTCCGCTACCAGTCTCCGCCACCAGGCTCCTCTACCAGGCTCCTCCACCAGGCTCCGCCACCAGTCTGCGCCACCAGGCTCCTCTACCAGGCTCATCCACCAGGCTCCGCCACCAGGATCCGCCAACAGGCTCTGCCAACAGGCTCCGCCAACAGGCTCCGCCAACAGGCTCAGCCACCAGGCTCCTCTACCAGACTCCTCCACCAGGCTCCGCCACCAGGCTCCTCTACCAGGCTTCTCCACCAGGCTCCTCCACCAGGCTCCTCTACCAGGCTCCTCCACCAGTCTCCTCCACCAGTCTTCGCCACCAGGCTCCTCTACCAGGCTCCTCTACCAGGCTCCTCCACCAGGCTCCGCCACCAGGCTTCGCCACCAGGCTCCGCCACCAGGCTTCGCCACCAGGCTCCGCCACCAGGCTTCGCCACCAGGCTCCGCCACCAGGCTTCGCCACCAGGCTCCGCCACCAGGCTCCGCCACCAGGCTCCGCCACCAGGCTCCGCCACCAGGCTCCGCCACTAGTCTCCTCTACCAGGCTCCTCCACCAGGCTCCGCCACCAGGATCCGCCAACAGGCTCTGCCAACAGGCTCCGCCAACAGGCTCAGCCACCAGGCTCCTCTACCAGACTCCTCCACCAGGCTCCGCCACCAGTCTCCGCCACCAGGCTCCTCTACCAGGCTCCTCCACCAGGACCCGCCAACAGGCTCTGCCAACAGGCTCCGCCAACAGGCTCAGCCACCAGGCTCCTCTACCAGACTCCTCCACCAGGCTCTGCCACCAGGCTCCGCCACCAGGCGACGCCAACAGGCTCCGCCACCAGACTCCTTCACCAGGATCCGTCACCAGGCTCCGTCAACGAATGGGCCAACAAATGGACTAACGAATGTATCAACGAATGTGCCCATGAATGGGCTAGGGAATGTACTAACGGATGGACCCACGAGTGGGCCAAGGTATGGGCCAACGAGTGGACCAACGAATGGACTAACGAATGGATCATCGAATAAGCCAACGTATGGGCTAGCAAATGGACCAAGGGATGCACCCACGAGTGGGCCAACAGATGGGCCAACGAGTGGACCAACGAATGGACTAACGAATGGACCAACAAATGGACCAACGAATGAACCAACGAATGGACCAGCGGATGGGCCAACGAGTGATACAAAGAATGGACCAACAAAGGGATCAAAGAATGAACCAACGAATGGACCAACGAATGGAAAAATGAATGGACCAAGGAAAGGACTAACGAATGGGCCAACGAATTCTCCAGTAAATGAACCAAGGGATGAGCCAACAAAATGGACGAACGAATGTACTAACGAATGGACCAACGAATGGACCACCTAATGAACCACCGAATGGATCAACGAATGGACCAACGAATGGGTCAGCGAATGGGCCAACGAATTCACTAACGAATTGGCCAACGAATTGGCCATGCATTGAAATGGACCAAGGGTTGGGAAAATGAAGGGATAAACGAATGAGTCCACCATTGGCCCAACGGATAGACGATGGACCAATAGACGCTTTGAACAGATTGAAAAGTAGCCACCGGCATTAGGCAACAGTTTAATAAGTCAAGGACACGTTAAGCACAGATATGTTTTTTTTCCCAAGGAGCGTATCCCAATCTTGGACACACAGATCAGAGCAAAAGTGTCAGATTTCCACGCTCACTGTTGCAAAGCTCCAGTTATGCAATTTGACGGAAATTGTAAGCACAATACAGGAGTCTCCCACCACTCGCTCGGATCCCTCTGTGACTACCCCATCCCCTCTGCCGCAAAACAATTTATGCGCCCCCGAAGTTAAAAGCCCCGTTTAGAGATCGCCAGCTACTGCCGCTCGTCTCCACAGTGCTCGCGGCCCTTCATCAGCCGCTCAGATTACAACAGCTCAAGCTATTAGCAAACTTGTTCACTCAACGATTCCCCGGCAGTTGGACAAAAAGCTAATTTCTCGAGTCCACCGGGGGGGCGGTGCCGCCTGCGCCGGCAGTGGCACGATGACGGCACACAGCCATGTAAACCGCCGGCGATTACATGAACTTTCACTCATCGTGGGCTCTTTTGGCAGCTGTGCGGGGTGTCCACTCATCTCCCTCGCCCTGGTCAAACCCGAGAGCAGCCGGGAAGCAGTAGGAGCAGCATTTGCCCGATAAACGCCACATGGGGGCTGATTAAAACGAAACCCATCGAAACGGAATTCAAACGAAAAACATGGAAAACACTATAACCGGAGCACCAGCCACAGCTCCGACGCAAAAGACGACCACGGCGACGACGACGGTTGTAAATCATAGCTCTCAAGTTGTGTGTGCTCCTCTGGAAGCAAAAAGGCAGGCGGGCAGGCAGATTGTGCAGTTTAGTGGGGAAGATTCACAGCGGAACCACCACCAGGCCACCAAGTCATTTATCTTCGCCGAGGGAAGACAACAAATGTAAACATGCTGCGAGTAATCTCATCGACTTGAGCCTGACGACGTCGTCGTCGACGATGACGACGACATGGGGAGAGAGAGGTCCCCACCGACTCCCTGGCGGAAGAAGAAGCCAGCCACGAGCAACAAGTGTAGGTGCATGTTGTTGCTTAATGAACTTCTGGACGCAATGAGCTATTGTTATTGTTTCGCAAGAGTTCGCCCGCCTGGGAGACGACCGACGAGCGTGTACCCACTTCGGTTCACCTGGGCGCGGACTTATGAGGGGCGACTGTTTGTGCCTAGCCTGGGAGGATGGTGTGCGGTGGATTAGAGGAGTGGATTAATTGACGGGGGAACTGACTGACTGGGGGAATATTCTGCGTGGAGTTGGTCAGGACAAGGATTAGTGAGCAATGAAGGCGACTAGTGTTGCTAGGAGGCGAAGTCGGAGAATGCAGCACATGAGAGATTCACATATGAGATTCTTTTTGTGGAAGTGGAGGCTCCCTACGACGGACGGTGTGATTTTAAAGGAAAGCTCAAAACAGAGGAGATGAGGCCTCATCCACAGTCAGTCTCAAAGGCGTAGTTGCAAGAGACGGGGTGAAGGATGGAACTGAAGTTGGAAAGCAGCCTTAGCCACCGCCATGGACAGGAAAAAAATCGGGACAGCGTTTCAGTCAAAGTTGAGTGAGAAATCAAGTGGAAAGTTAGGAACTTAAGATGAAACTGCGGCCAAAACCATAAAGAACAAATCGAGACAAAGCCGCCCTTAAGGCCCTCAAGTAATAACAGTGATCAAGACAAAATTGCGTTCGAGACTAAGGTGCGTTCAAGTCACAGCCGCCTTTGAGACAAAGCTGCGTTCAAGACAAAGCTGCGTTTAAGAAAAAGCTGCGTTCAAGTCACAGCCGCCTTAAAGACAAAGCCACGTCGAAGGCAAAGCTATGTTCAAGACAAAGCCGCTTTCAAGCCAAAACCGCCCTCATAGCTGAAGACTCAATAAGGGCTAAAGTTTAGAGCTACAGATGGAGCCACTGTCAAAGCGAGAGCCTCATCCATAGTCTTAAATGGAGACATTAACACGTATTTACACTGGACTGAAGCTCTAGTCGGCACTGGGTCCAGTGCTATAGACGAGGCTTGGAATTGAGTCACAGGCAGATTCGCTGTAGACGTACAAGTTGAGAGCCACAGTCGAAACTATGCCACTATGCTAGGTTTCAACCAACGTCTTCTGTTGAAGGTTAGTGGACGAGGAAGATGTTAAAGCCATCGAGACTTCCAAGCCTTTCAGCTTAGACAAAACTCTGTCTTCTTCACAATACGAGTCATTCCAGAGGAGATGCTACTAGGCTTGGTTTCAACCAACAGCTTCTGTTGAAGGTTAGTGGACGAGGAAGATTTTAAAGCCATCGAGACTTCCAAGCCTTTCAGCTTAGACAAAACTCTGTCTTCTTCACAATACGAGTCATTCCAGAGGAGATGCGACTAGGCTTGGTTTCAACCAACGGCTTCTGTTGAAGGTTAGTGGACGAGGAAGATGCTAAAGCCATCGAGACTTCCAAGCCTTTCAGCTTAGACAAAACTCGGTCTTTTTCACAATACGAGTCATTCCAGAGGAGATGCGACTAGGCTTGGTTTCAACCAACGGCTTCTGTTGAAGGTTAGTGGACGAGGAAGATGCTAAAGCCATCGAGACTTCCAAGCCTTTCAGCTTAGACAAAACTCAGTCTTTTTCACAATACGAGTCATTCCAGAGGAGATGCCACTAGGCTTGGTTTCAACCAATGGCTTCTTTTGAAGGTTAGTGGACGAGGAAGATGTTAAAGCCATCGAGACTTCCAAGCCTTTCAGCTTAGACAAAACTCGGTCTTCTTCACAATACGAGTCATTCCAGAGGAGACGCGACTAGGCTTGGTCTCAACCAACGGTTTCTGTTGAAGGTTAGATGACGAGGAAGACGTTAGGGCCATCGAGACTTCCAAGCCTTTCAAAACAGAAGAAAGACTAGAGCCATGGCCTTCAAAAAGCCGGTCTTACTTCTTCTTTGCGCGGTTGATAAACACAGCGAGCCGTCAATGAGGCGTTTGCTGGCGTTGAAGCGAAAACGACTTCAACTGGTTTGGTAGAAAATGAAAGCAAAACGAAGTATGGCTGCCATTAAGGAAATCGACGTCTCACTAGGAAGCAGAAGTTGTGAGGCACTTAAGGATTTCGTCTGCCTCGTAGTGAAGACAACATCAATTCCGAAATCAGGCCCAAGATCGTTTTTGCTAAACAGTGCTTTGTTGGGCTCGGGGTTCAATTGAACTGGCTTTCTATAACAGCCTGATCGTCCCAGTCCTAAAGAAGGGCAGATCATGTAGAGCGTATCAACGTCATTGCTTCATCCCGGAAATCTTCAAACCCTAGTCATTGGAGCAATGCAACACGGGCCTAAGCTCAGGTGGGCCATATAAGTGGAGAGGGACCTCAACCAACTTGGAGTGGGCCACTGGAGGCAGCTGGCGAAAGATCCTGCTGCCTGGAGAGGTATGTTGGTTCAGGAGCAGGTCCACCCCGGACCATGGCGCCACAGGAGAACACGTGAATGGAGGAGGCAACTGACGAGATCTTGCCAGATAGTGGAACTTTTTATAAGGGGTCTAGGACAACTCCGGACTGTAGAAAAATAAAAAGAACATCTGTGAACTTGGACACGAAATTTCATGTCACATGCATTTTGAGGAACGACAGCAGATCCCGAGGGTTGCCTCAAACCTCCATCACAGACCAATGCGCTCAAGACATGCATCGCGAAAGCTAAGTCCCCCACCACCCTGCATCCAATCCTCAGCCGAAGACAAAGACCAAGCTCTGTTCCCATCCAAGAGTCCGTTACACCAGCACGACACATTCGTTCGTTCCCAAGCACAACCCTCCTCCCCAATGTCGTGTTAAACAATCATAGAAGTGATACGCTCTTTATCGACGAACTTCGAACTATTCGCAGCTCGGCGCGGACCTCGCCTCGGACAACCTTGGACCAGAGCAGCACCACACCGTCCCAGTCTTGGTTTCGGGTCAACAGAAGCAGCGAGTACTTAGCCTGTCCACGCATGAAGACGCTAATGACTGAATGAGGAGCATCGTAAAACACAAAAGCAAACCCAGCTAGAGCCGACAACGACCGATCGTGCGACCTGTGCCACAGGGTTAATTATAACTGTCCAATCGAGGGGATCAGCCCCCGGAGACGGCCGCGCGATCCACCTGTTTGAGGTACCAATTATTGGAGTCGTGTATCAGTTCAGTTCGCAGCGGCCTAGACAAGGCACAAGTGTGATTTTACTGTCAATTTACTTCACGACTCCGCTCCGCTGGCAGGGGGGCTTGGGTGCATCTGCTAAAAATGGAGCACCATCTGAGCCATCCACCGACGGCCAGAGGAGCTGCAAGCGGAGCCAGCCCCAGCGGGCCACATGCACGGCCAGCTCGTCGTCGTACTCCGACTAATTTATGGGCGTGCTAATTAGTTAAATGCGTCTTCTTCGTTTTTTTTCTTCGTTCGGTTCGCTTTTGTTTTTTTTTTTCTGTTTCGTTGGCACGCTGCGGCTGGTGCAACGGAGTGAGAGTCCACCTAGGCGGCAGCGGCGGCCGGTGCACGGGTCGGGGAAACAAACAGCATGCCTATTGTCAGAGATAATTAGGAGATGTTGACTAATTGTGTGAGATGGCTCTGGCGGTGTGGCTGGCTGCCTTGAAAGGGGCGGCACACTGCCAAAAGATTTCACATCAAATGATTTGGTCTGTTGACAGCGGGATGGGTTGTTGCTGTTGTTTGTTGTTTTTTGTTGTCGACTACTTTGTTGAAGTTGGTGCTGGCTGGTGATTTAAAGGAGAGCACGATGTGATTGGAGGTGGAGTGGTGGGGTGTATGAAGCTCTAGCCACGACAAGGATCTTGTGCTCAGGGCGCAGGATAATGGAGGAAAATTTGCCTCTGACTTAGGTAGAATTCGAAGCCTTATAACCAGGGATACCGAAACAATCAGAAATTGAGTCTTAAGTGACGTTAAAGTGGACAAGAGTACCCTGCTAGCTGAAAGTTGCAACAAACTTCGTCTATGGAGGCGACGGTCCAGCTACCTCTGCACGGCTTACGGACATTCAAAGCAATCAAGCTGTCTTGCATTTGAAGATTGCAAGGAGCTGGGATATAAAGACCTTTCTAGCGAAGGCATGGCTTGACTGGCTGGGTCTATGCCGTCGCCTTTCCACCTCGAGTCATTTGCAACTGATGGAGTGCCCAAACCCACCGCCTCTAAAGTACCTCCCACTTTGCCGCTCTCCAACATGCCCTTTTTCATTCGCTTTCTACAGACTTAGAGCTCTAGATGACTAAAAGGGGCAGCAGCGATGCGATCCTCTCGCTTTGCAAATTATTCGAACTTTGTCGACTAACTAGAGCTGAGTGTGGAGTAAAAATTGAAGGCAAGGCCGTCTTGTTTAATCCGACTTGGGCCTTGCCCCGTGAATCTTCCACATATCGTCAAAACCCCTTGTAAAGACCTTTTGCAATTCGTTGACCATCTCGACCACGTTAATCGATTTGAGAACGATGCGAATATTTTTCTTTGGGGTCCGGAATGACAGAGCTCATGTGGCGCCCGTTTGAAAGCTTATTCGTTTTCCAGAGTATTCCAGTCCAGAGTAGTCCTGGACCTCAACCAAGGGTGGGAAATTGACAGCAAAGGCGGGACATTGACAGCAATGGCGGGACATTGACAGCAAAGGCGGGACATTGACAGCCAAGGCGGGACATTGACAGCAATGGCGGGACATTGACAGCAAAGGCGGGACATTGACAGCCAAGGCGGGACATTGACAGCAAAGGCGGGACATTGACAGCAAAGGCAGGACATTGACAGCAAAGGCGGGACATTGACAGCAAAGGCGGGACATTGACAGCAATGGCGGGACATTGACAGCAAAGGCGGGACATTGACAGCAAAGGCGGGACATTGACAGCAAAGGCGGGACATTGACAGCAAAGGCGGGACATTGACAGCAAAGGCGGGACATTGACAGCAATGGCCTGACATTGACAGCAAAGGCGGGACATTGACAGCAAAGGCGGGACATTGACAGCAATGGCAGGACATTGACAGCAAAGGCGAGATATTGACAGCAATGGCAGGACATTGACAGCAAAAGCGGGACATTGACAGCAAATGCGGGACATTGACAGCAAAGGCGGGGCATTGACAGAGGAAGAACTTTGAAATGTCTTCACCTTCTCTACAGGCGTCGCAAAGGTTGCCGTCACTAAGCTCAATCAGATTTGAAAGATCAGTCGAGAATGGATATTTTATTAGTGGCGCCCCCTATATGTGCCGGAACTTATTGAATGTAGTGGTAAGCGTTTAGTGAAGGTAAAGCGCCTCTTTTGTATGCCAACAAGTCGTGTGTAGCTTTTCTGAAGAGTTCATCTTGGGCTTCCGGTCAACGGAATCTCTAACCAAGAAGGTGGACAGTACCAAGGGTGCTGTCCGGCAAGTTCAACGGCAATCCCGCGACGTTCCAGGACCCAGATAAGTCTTAGTGAACTTAGTCTGCGCATCAAGAAGATACGTGGAATTGGTTAGAAGAATGAGTACGGTCCTGGGTACAGCTTGATTGTCACTGTCACAAACACAGATACCTCGCTAATTCCATCTGATCTTCGTGGCCATTAGAAGTTTCCTACTTGAAGTCTGACGCAAAAGAAAAGTCTAATGTTGCCGTTGTGCACGAAGGCCACAGATAAAGTTCACTCCAACGCCTTAGAGCCACATTTCCTTAGGTTCTGGCCAGGACCAGTCCGAATACAGAGAAAGCCAACTTTGTACAAATTGTTGTTGTCCCCGCGTCAGAAGGCAGACTGATATAAGACTATTGTAAAAGAAGGTGTGGTGCACAAGATCATCGAAGCTCCAGTGCGAGTGGAACCAACGACCACTCGATTTTAGCCGGGACATGGTCTTGATTATGTATCCCAAGACCTGAATGTCCACAG
Source organism: Eristalinus aeneus (assembly GCA_955652365.1). Taxonomy (NCBI): domain Eukaryota; kingdom Metazoa; phylum Arthropoda; class Insecta; order Diptera; family Syrphidae; genus Eristalinus; species Eristalinus aeneus. Next base: position 95,204,765 of record OY019131.1, read on the forward strand.
AAGGGAGGTTGAGCACCGCATATAGAGCAGAGCTGGGCATGCTAGTGCAACCCAAAGAGTATCCAATCAATGATGGCGTTCTGTCTGTGTTAAATTCAACTTTCCCTGGAAGCCACGACCTTCTGCTTCGAATCAGACTTTCATGTCCAACCAGACACGGACCACAACTCCAATCAGACAACAAACAATCGACCGCCACGCCGTCCACACGTGAATGATTGCAGCTGCACATCGCTTACGATGTCACATCTTCATTGAGTCCCCAGTGGTTCATAAATAATCTCCGATCTGCAGCCTGACAAACTGCCCAGCGCGACAAGAGTCAACTGTCACACACAATTCAGACACGAAAACAAATCTGACAGATCCAATGGATATTTATCGATTGCGAGCGATGCACTTGCGTCTGGCAGGCAGGCCGACGTGGGTACAACGTCATCATCAATTCAAATTACCCCCGGTCCACCCCGGAAGGGGTCTGTGGCCACAATTACGGCGGCCATTGTTCTAAATTGCTGCAGGCCCGGCGCATGCTAATGCCCTTAATTCAGGCGGACAACGGGCGGACTTTCAAAAATTAAAGTTAATAAATTTAATTGCCCGATAAGCGGCGCACACAACATCGAACGCTCTTGTTTGGTCCACTTGAGCCGCGGCAGCCGGCGGTCGGCAGAGCGGCGGAGAGAGTGAAAGCTCTCCAAACGAGGCCACATGCCAATGGGATGCAGCGCTGCTGTGTCTTATCGCGTTCATAAATTCGAACGCCTGTCATGCTGATCTTTATGGGTTATGACGAGAGTAACATTCGGATTTAATTAGGCCCGTGCGTGCAGCCGCTGTCGCAGTGAGAGGACATCTGACATCAGACGGAGAGTTCTAAGCTGCGAATGAGAGCAGTGCATGTGCACACCTTGTCGTGTGCTAATGACCCTAATTTTCCCCTCAAAAGAGAGGCCAGAGTTTGACTCTCAGACGTGTGTCGTGTTCTGATGATGATCGGTTCTGCGGTTGGAGGTGCTTTAAGTGGGGTTCACGTGTGACCGCTCGCGGGTGTTTCCTGTGTAATTTTATTCCCGATCATAGGTAGAGGGTGCAGTTGAAGGGACGGACGAGCTGGAGTGGGGTGCAATTAAGTGGTCAGGTTGAGGTTGGGAAGCTTGAAACGGCGTCTCCTTCCTGATTGATGATGTGGGTATCGGACACGTCGTAATTGAATGGTTGGCGTCGGAGTGGAAATTATTTAATTTTGTGATGTAAAATGGTTTTGGGGGATTTTAGTTTGTCTCTGGCCCCTGGTTCCTTGTACACAGTGCTGCGATAAATAGTAGTCTGCCGTACGGGGGTGCCCTGCAGGAGCATTGGCCACATCACTGCCTTAAAAATCAAGCGCTAGAAACTCTATAGCGGTACATGGTGCAGCAGAATGGGACTTGGAATGTCTCTACTTGTTCGGTTTCTAGAGAGCTTACTGGGAACGTCTGAGGACGGCATCACATACCGCAGTTGAATCCATATGGTGGTGAGATAATGGAGAACCATTTGATACCGCTCGCTCGTTAAGTTAACTAAACTGTCTCAACTTAACGACGTTTTCTCAAAACTCGAGTAATATTTCTTAAGTTTGTCAGATCTTACCAGAAATTCACATTAAACTCCTGAAATATTTACATCGTTTTCCAAAAACTTGACGAGTGCGCTTGACGATTGTTTTAAGCGGGTGTCGAGAATCGGCAAATTTTTGGTAACATATTTCTCAGAAACTTGACGACAATTTGTTCATATTTTCAAGCCTGGTCATCAAGTTGAGCATATTTTGGTAACAAAAGACCACGAGTTTTCTTCAGCAATAGCTGTGAGTTTATCTAAACAACTTAATGAAAGTTGTTCATAACTTAACGAGACTCTTTTTGCAGCAAAAGAGATATGATGCCTCAGTTTTGAAACTTGCCGCCACAGAAAAATCAAAATTTCAACACAAACAAAATTAAAAAACTTAACGAATTTAAAAAAAAACTTAACGAAATTTAGAAACTTAACAAAATTCCAAAACTTAACGAAATTCGTCCAAAACTCGAGGGTTTTCCTTTCTGATGTACAGCAGCAATTTGACGAATTTTGGTTCCAAACTTAACGAAATTTCTTCAAAGTTTTACGATTTTTTTTAAACTTGCAGAGACCCTCAAGAGTTTCTTACGTCCCCATCAGGGTTTCACACACTCTAGTACGCAGGAGTTTCTGGCCCCTGGTTCCTTCTACATAGTATTTGCATAAATTTTCGTCGAGAATCGGCAAATTTTTGGTAACATATTTCTCAGAAACTTGACGACAATCCTTTTGTTCATATTTTCAAGCCTGGTCATCAAGTTGAGCAATTTTTGATAACAAAAGAGCACGACCTTTCTTAAGGAGTAGCTGTAAGTTTTTCTAAACAACTTAATGAAAGTTTTTCATAACTTAACGAATCTCTTTCAGCACCAAAAGAGATATGATTCCTTAATTCTGAGACTTGCCGCCATTCTTTTAGTCCGTGCCACAGAAAAATCAAAATTTCAACACTTAACGAAATTTAGAAAAACTTAACGAAGTAAAAAAAAAACTTAACGCAATTCCAAAACTCAACGAAATTCGTCCAAAACTCGACGGACTTTCTTTCTGCTGGACAGCAGCACTTTGACGACTTTTTGTCCTAAACTTAACGAAATTTCTTCAAAGTTTGACGATTTTTTCTTAAAACTTGCAGAGACCCTCAAGAGTTTCTTACATCCCCATCAGGGTTTCACGCAGTCCAGTACGCAGAAGGTTCTGACCCCTGGTTTCTTCTACATAGTGTTTGCGTAAATTGTCGTCTGCTATACAGAGTTGCCGTAAGAAGCTTCGGCCACACCACTGACTTGGAGAGTCAGATGATAGGAACTCTATAGAAGTAGCAGAATGGGAAATGGCTTTATGTTCGGTTGCCAGACAGCTTACTAGGAACGTTTGAGGACGGTATCTGTGTTTGTCTCTGGCCGCTGGTTCCTTGTACACAGTGCTTGGGTAAATAGGCGTCTGCTGTACGGGGGTGCCCTGCAGGAGCTTTGGCCGCACCACTGGCTTTGAGAGTCAGAAACCGATAGAAACCCTGTTATAGGGTGCAGTAGAATGGGACTTAAAAGGTCTCTGCATGTTCGGTTTCTAGGGAGCTTACTTGGAACGTTCGAGGAAGGCGTCACATACCGTAGTTGAGTCCAGATGTGAGTGGGATATAGGCCCGTTTGAGCCGCACAATTCTATACCGACCGCCCTAGCTTAAGCTAGATGTTAACTTGGAGCTAACACACGGAAGAACATGATGGTCGAGGCAAATTCCCAAAGAAAATCCTTTCGGTGGGTAGAGTAGGTAGGTTGGGAAGAAGACGTTCGGAATGGACCACTCTCTGTCTCTGTGCTGCGTACTGCCGACTTCCTTTACAGTTTTCTTCGTCCTCACCATGATTTAGGATAGTCTTCCGAAAGTTTCAGGAACCTTCATCCTAATCCAACGCATGCCCACTCTCCATACAAAATTTCACAGATTTCTTCACTCCCTTCAAAGATGCATCCCCGCCGTCCCTTTGGCCACTTCTTCACTGAGCGTTCACCGACTCCAGAAGTGCAACCGAACCTCCGTTGCGCCTATCTCCGATTTGCAATCTTCACTCCCAACCACACACCGTCACCAATTAAGAGCCCAAGAAGGAGCAGCAGAGAGAACAAAAAAAAAACCAACGAATTAACATAATTATTGCTCAGCCATTAATTTATTTTTCGCCACGCTCGCTGCTGCGTTGCCATGGTGTGGTGCACCAACATCTGTCCGGCGTGTCATGTCGTCTAACTTGGCCCCTCAATAGGACACACAGTGCCTCCGCTTGCCACGACTCGGTTTAATTACTCGATTTGTTTATGCATAGTTACCTTCCAGTCAACGCGGAATAGCTCTGTTCCCACCTCCTGCACGAACGCGTCGCACGGCGCGACGGCACAACAACAGACTCAATAGATACGTACATCCGAGTGAACGCTGGATGGGGCAAATTAATTTCATCCAGATTAACATACCTGCGAGTCCTGACAGATGGCGGCATGGGGTGGCGGGGCCAGGGGGCTAAACTGAATAAAAATGGAGCGAATTTCCCTGACTAAGCCGGCGCACATTTCAACGGCACAACGCCAATTCATCAGAAAATATTAATTACACTCGCGCTCGGTACGAGTGTGTAGCCCGTCGCTGGGGCGCTCCAAGGACTCATTACGAAAATGCAAATAGCGAGCGCTCACTACGAACACCCTCTCGGGGCAGATCCCCGGACTGCAGTTGCCGTGAATCGCTTACACAGTCCTCGGAGATAGGTGTGCGCGATGAATGGACCGCGACCCACTCGGTTTTAGCGCGGCGGCGGCGGGTAAATAAAAAAGGGCATAGCTCATCAGATTTCGTCAGGCTTAGGCGGGCTAATGACGTCCAAACAGCAAATTGCGGATAATCCGGGAGCGTTTGCGCTGCTTCTGCTTGCTCGCCCGCATTGAAAGACTCTCGCACAGAGTCGACGCTGAATGGCACAGGAGTGTGTATCCTTAAGCGTCACGGATTACGTACCGTCTGCAGAGCGCTGCGGCCGGGTCTATGCCCTAAACGCGTGTACCAACCGTTCGGTAAGCAGGTAATTAATGCCACTGAACTTTTGGTTTGCTCGTGTATCCGTTTGGTCGGGTTCCATTGACAACGGGTGCGGATACATTCCGTATTTAGGGGCGCAAACAACTGAGTTGGCGGATTTACACGGAATCGGTGTACGGTGAGAGTGTGCTGGGCGGGTGAGAGCGATATTGGACATTTGCGGATAATCCTTGAGAGGCGGAATACATTTCAGGACTCAGAGAAGATCCCGGAATGAAGGTTCATCTGCGCGCGAGCTTTGAGGGAACTATTAGTTACGCTCTAGTGAAGTGGGTCGACATGGTGATGGGCAGGGCGATGAATCGCAGTCGGTTTCGGAGCATGACGACGGCGAATGTGTGGATAATGGGAGCTTCCTGCGTGTGGGGATGACTTACAGGCGTGGAGCTTGTGGGTTGGATGGTGGCATCGTGCGATGGTGGCATCGTGGGATGGTGGTATCGTGCGATGGTGGCAGTGTGCGATGATGGCATCGTGCGATGGTGGTATCGTGCGATGGTGGCAGCGTACGACGGTGGCATCCTGATACAAATTCGCAGTCCCAACTGATCGCCATTTATGTTCGAAGTTGGTTGGGGAAGGAGTGCTCTTCTGAACTGGGTCTGAATCAAATTCAGCGAAGATTTCGTTCCTTACTTGGACAGGCAATGGAAGCTTGAACATTTACAGCAATCGCCTAAAATACGGAGGAACCCTTCAAACCTTCAAAGGAAGCCATCGCCACTGTCGTCATTTCGTGAAGACCTTCTACACGGGTTGGCCGAGGACATGGAAGGTATAAGGGGAAGTCCAAGCAGCACTATACAGAAAAGGCATAATAGAAGCAGGACACCGGAAGGGAATCAGAGAAATGAAGGAAGAAGCAGCAGTACAGCCACAAAACTACAAGACCGGAACTAAAATGCCCCGAGAGCTTCGCCCCAGCTATCATTCGCCACCACCAGCCTGAGCTGTGATGAGGAATTACCATTATGAACACAAGTCACAGAGGCAACGCAATCGGAATCTGGACGAATGGGCAGCAATCCCTAATTCCCTTAGTTCCTCACCTCCCAGTCCCTCCCACAAGTTTATTGACTTCAAGGCCCAATGCAGAAGCCCACCCAAAATGCCCATTCCGACCCCACCGCGCCGTCGACGCGCCAAGTCTCAATTACATTTCAATGAGGATTTGCCAGTCAATATCAAGTCACGTCAGAATTTCCAATAACCTGTCGATAGGTGGTTGTCTCAGCACCACCCACATCGTTCCCGTCCGCCTCAACAAATACAATAGCCAGACGCACGATCGACATACCAGAAATCTAATAACTTCCTGTCAGTTAAGGTCGACACCCAATCTCCCGTCGCGTTCACTGCCACCACCACCACCACGTCAAGTCTGAGACGCTCTGTCTCGCTGGCCAAGTGTAACTTCATACCGACGGCGGCGGCGGCTGGCTTATCGTTGTGTATGCATCCTTGCTAGCCATCGATTTGTGCATGTCCGGGCCGAGTGCAGCACCAACGAGACCAAATCACAAGACATGCAATGGATAGCCCCGTCGCGGGGGACTGAGGTGGGAGATTATCTGGGAACGAAGGCAAGGACATCGCACCCGCAGCGCCAACTGGAATTAAAATTATATAAGTATCTATGTGCAGGGAGGATGGGAAAATCCCTTCATCGATTTTAATCTAATTGGAATTTCAAATTCGCTGTAAGCGATACCCGACCCAGCAGCCGTGGAGGTGGAAGTAGGTGGGGGAGCGGATGTCACAGCGGAAGCACCCAGAGAAGTGATTGTCTCTATTGACACTGCCTGGCTGGCGTGGGTTGCTGTGTGTGGATGGGAGGAGAGCGCGTTATTCTTTCGTTAATTGATCGATTCTAATCCGACGCCGGGTGGGTGGCGCAGAATTACAATATTGGAGCGTTCTTGTTGTCTTTGGCTTACTTTTAGCCCTTCAAGTGAAATTGATCGGTGGCATTATTGGGTTACACCTTTCATTATTCCGTTTTGTGTTGACTCTTGTCGTGTGCGCTGGGAGTGGGGGGGAGTAGTCCAATACGCGCAATCTGAAAATTCGTTGTCGACTTATTGGCACCTGTAATTGAAGGGCGGTTAAGGCAGCGCTGAGTGTATTTAGATTGCGAAGATGAATATCAGTCCGTGCGGCACTGTTGACTGTTGCACTGCTGCTGATGGCCGGGTGGATTAATGGATTGGGAGCGGATTCAAATGAGTTCAAGAATTGAAGGAGGAGTCGGCAGGGATATCGAATTGAGTACACAGTCATTGACCTCGAGCAAACAGTGAATTGGAATGCACCTCCTAAGGGTGCTTGTTGTGTTCCCCGAGTTGAGATTTAATGGACTGTATGATTTTTGTAAGGGACGGTGACTTCCTCGAATATAACGACTGTTCGTCCTGGGCAGGGTGTGCCATGGTGCCATGAGAGGTGGCATTTTTCAGTGGAAAATTGTTATCTGTTCTCAAATTATGACACATTGAAAGTTAGTTTTCTCAAAAACTTGCAAATATTTGTTCAAAAACTTAACGAAGACCGATTATTTATTTTATTTACAACTAATACAGCAATTGAAAGTTGTTGTCGTAGAGTGACGAGACCTAAGGCTAATGATCGATTAAAAATCAAGCCGTTCTAAGAGAATGAATGAAATTTCTCCAAAACTGTACGGCATTCGAAGCTGTTTCCCTAAAAAACATCGATGTTGTAAACGGAACGAAATTTTTCCATGATTTAATGAAACTCTTATAATAGTCCCTCTAAACGTAACAAGATCTGTCGTAGACACACCGATGTTCCCTTTAAAATGATTCACATTCCTTCCTGCCAACATATAAATTTAAAACGTTTCGCATCATTTTGTCCAAACTTAACGAAATTCCCTCAAGACTCGAGTAAGATTCTTTGAAGTCTGGCAGCACTTTCCTAGGTACTCAGATGTTCACCCAAAACTCCTGAAGATCATGACATCATTTCTCTAAAATTTAACGAGCCCTCTCGACTGTTTTCTTGAATCGGTAACGAGATTCGGCGAATTTTTGTAACATGTCTTTGAAACTTGACGACAATCCTCGTGTTCATATATCCAAGAATTGTCATCAATTTAGGCATTCCATTAAAGTATAAGACTATGATGTTTCCTAAGGAATAGCCGAAACTGTTTCTAAAAAACTTAGTGAAATTTTTTTAAAACTTAACGAATCTCTTCCAGCATCAAAAAGAGCCTTAATTCTGAAACTTGCAGCCATTATTTTATTCCATTCTATAAGTTTGTTTTAAACAAGTTAATGAATTTGAAATTTTTTAAAACTTAACGAAACTCTTCCAGAACCAAGAAAAGCATGCTGCCTCTAAGCAACTTAACGAACTTTTTTCAAAACCTAACAAACTTCATCCAGCACCAAGAAAAGCATGATGCCTGAGTTCTGAAACTTTCTACCATTCTTTTAGTCCATACCTAGCCGGGAAATTCATTCTAAACAACTTAACGAACTGTTTTCAAAACTTAACGAACCTCATTCAGCACTAAGAAAAGCATGATGTCTCTGTTTGGAAACTTGTTGCCATTTTTTAATTTATACATAGCCGAAATGTTTTCTTAACAACTTGATGATTTATTTTCAAAACTTGACGAACCTCATCCAGCACCGAAAAAAGTATGATGCCTTAACTCTAAATCTCGCCGCCATTCTTTTAGTCCGTATACCAGAAAATAGTATTGAAATTCCAAGACAACGAAATTTAAGACTTAACGAAACTTAAGAACTTAACGAAATTGACATACAAGCTCTCAAATCCTCCTTTGGTCCGGACGACAATCCCCCAAAATGCAAAACAACCTTCTTAAGTTTGAGAACATTCTTCCTATAAAACTTAACGACACTTCCTCGAAGCTTGACGACATTTTTTCTAAAGACTTGCCGATGTTCTTTTTCAGCTTCAGAAACCTTTCTCAGCTGCATGTTGCAGTCCAGTTCCCTTTCACCTGCTTCAATACCTCACCAAGCACCCGCCAGTGTCCAGATAAAATGAAAGCCAGTGCGTCTGACCTGTAGCCTGTCAGAAGTGTCCATGTACCGCAGTAACTCACAATGCGCATCGCATAGTTTCGCATCATCGGCAATCGCCCCGTGAAACACTTCCTCTACATCATGCACCGAAATGAATCACCTGCAGGAATGCAGCACATGTCGTCCACTACCAACACCACCACCACCACCATGTCCACCAGATGGACATGGACATATCATTTCAGGCCTCGATCTGATACCGATTATCTAATAAACTTTAATTTGATCCAACTGCATCATGTTCGTTTGTCAACCGCCCAACCGGCCGAAGATATGAATTCTCCCATCTCAGTGGACCACCTTGTCCGTGGTCTCTAGTTCGACGTGCCTTGCAGCGTTTATCACTTGCTTCGTGGCCGATCAGTAGATCAGTTGAAATCGTGGCCAAAACAAGGCTAAGTCATGCTGTGAACCAATCTAGGCGCAGTTGCCTGCCCCTCTGCCTGCATAAAACTCCAATAAATCGGCGCACCGCGCGCACACCAGACTCGCCGATTATTTATGTAATTAAAGCATCTAGAGGCGGCCCAGTGCTCATGTTGCAACACCACACACACACACGCACACATCTGCCGCAGTCATCGGGACCCTTGCAGCGGCAGTCGGAGGAGAGCGCTGCGCGAGTTGTTCCGATCGCGTTTCATAATGTTAATCATGATCGTTCGGTCTGTTTAACATTTATTACGTGGAGGCTTAAGCAGGAGCGGTGCTGGTGGCGGGGCACTGTGGCGTCTCCTGCGCTGCCTTAAATGACCTGCAAGCTGTCGAGCGCGCATATTCCGATGACTAATTTATGTTAAGTTCTCTGTAAGTTGTTGAATGGTGTCGTTGTTGTTGCAACCGACACGCCTGCTGCATCTCCAACGCTGGCCAATGAATTATGCATAAAGAAAGCAACAATTACGTGAAACGCACGATATTAGCATTGTCAAGAAATAGGCGGAGGTGTACGCAGCGATTCATAAGTGATCGTGTGATGGCGACAGTGGGTGACAAATCGCTGCGAACGGAACCCGTGACAGGGCGGAATGTTGATGGTTTTCGCGAAGGCTGAGCACGTCGCTAGAAGTGACTTGATGCCGGTCCTGGGAGTTTGAGGCCCTCAGGATGACACGTTACATGACTTTGCGTGATGACGTGTCACAGAGATAGACATTCCGGGAATAGATGGAGTGAGCAGGATTCTCTAACGCGGGGCAGGCATAGGGACGGCCTTGAATGGCGCCACCTTGAAGGACTAGGGAGGAATTTGAAATGACCACAGTCCAGATCGTGATGGTATGCAGGCGGTTGGGAGGAGTTGCAACATGCGGCAAGAGCTGTAGAAAATACTCGGTCGCCCCTGAGTGGGGATGATACTCCGCTTCGGGTTGAAAGTGGTGTATGAAAGACCTTGGAAACACCTTGGCTTCTGAAGAATCGGTCTCAGGATGCGTTTTTGGCTGGCATGAAGAGGGTGACAGTTCATGGGCGGCAGCGTAATAGAGTAAGAAGGAAGGGTTTATTGAAACAGAATGGTTGGGAAGACTTGAAACAAGACTTGAAACAGAACATGGACCAGGACTTGGATAAGAAGTTGGATCAGCACTTGAACCAGAATTTGAACCAGAACTTTGACCAGACCTTGGACGACCAAGTGGACCATAACTTCTATAAGCAGTTGGACTAGGACTTGGACTAGGACTTGGACTAGGACTTGGACTTGGACTTGGACTTGGACTTGGACTTGGACTTGGACTTGGACTTGGACTTGGACTTGGACTTGGACTTGGACTTGGACTTGGACTTGGACTTGGACTTGGACTAGGACTTGGACTAGGACTTGGACTAGGATTTGGACTTGAACTTGGACTAGGACTTGGACTAGGACTTGGACTAGGACTTGGACTAGGACTTGAACTAGGACTTGGACAAGGACTTGGACTAGGATTTGGACTAGGACTTGGACTAGGATTTGGACTAGGACTTGGACTTGGACTTGGACTTGGACTAGGACTTGGACAAGGACTTGGACTAGGACTTGGGCTAGGACTTGGACTAGTGCTTGGACTAGGACTTGGACTAGGACTTGGACTAGGACTTGGACTAGGATTTGGACTAGGACTTGGACTTGGACTTGGACTAGGACTTGGACTAGGACTTGGACTAGGACTTGGACTAGGATTTGGAGTAGGACTTGGACTTGGACTTGGACTAGGACTTGGACTAGGACTTGGACTAGGACTTGGACTAGGACTTGGACTAGGACTTGGACTAAGACTTGAACTAGGACTTGGACTAGGACTTGGACTAGGATTTGGACTAGTACTTGGACAAAAACTTAGAGCAGGGTTCCGAATTAGACTTGAACTAGGACGTGGACCAAAGTATGAGCTATTATTGTACTCGGATCAGACTAAAACTTGGAACTGTGAGCTAAATTTGGACGAGGAACTTGTACAAGAACATTCGCCAAAACTTTGACCATCGCATAGGCCCAAACTTCTACAAGTACTAAACTATGGACTACGGCTTAGTAGAAGATTTGGGAAAGGGTTCGGACTTGGACTTGAACCTGGATTTGGGCCAGAATTTAAACAGAATTGGAACTTGAACTAGATCTTGGAGCAGAGCTTGGACGAAATCTTGGACGAAGCCTTGGACCCGAACATTTGCAAGCACTTGGACCACCACTTGGGCCTTAGCTTTTACAAGCAGGAGCAGGACTTTGACTAGAGCTTGGACGAAAATTCTAACCAAGGTCTTGGACTTGAACTAGGATTTGTAATAGAATTAAAACTGGTACTATATTTTGACCGAAATTTTGACTTGCGTTTGAACAAAGACTACGTCCTAGACGTAGACCGAAACTTAGACAAGAACTTGGAATTGAACTTACACCAGAACTTGGATCAGAACTGGTACAGAACTCGGAACAGCGCTTGAGCCTGGACTTGAACTAGAACTTAAACCAAAACTCGAACCAGAAATTGGACTTGGACCTGAAGTTTTGCAAGCACTTGGACTATGACGTGGTCTAAAACTTGGCCGGAAAGTTTGATAAGAATTCGGATTTGGACCTGGACCAGGATTTGGACCACAATTTATACTTGGATTAAAATTTTGACTTGTGATTGTGCTAAGGCTTGAACTAGGACTTAGACCAGAACTTAAGCAAAAGGTTGGACCAGCACTTAGACAAAAACGTTGATCAGAAATTGGACCACCACATGGGACTGGACTTTTACAAGCCTTTGTAGCAGGACTTGGATCAGGGTTCCAGATTCGGGCTTGAACCAGAATTTGGATAAAAAATTGAGGACCAGTGATCTTACTGAGACTGGAACTAGGATTTGGACCGGATATAGGACCAGGAACAAGAATAAGAATCTTAGTTACTACTGTGGCAAAAAGTTGGACCAATACTCGGAGCAGGGCTTGAACGAAGACTTGGACCACGATAAGATTTTTACTAGAAAAAGGACTGGGAAGAGAATTGTACTTGGACCAAAACTTTGAACTGTGATTGCATAAAGACATGGTTTAGGACTTAGGGAAATTGAGTCAGAATTTGGACTAGAATTTGAACCAGAGTTTGGACCAGAATTTGAACCGGAATTCGGATCAGGACTTCACCAGAACTTACAGCCTGCTACGCCTACTTACGGCGCGACGTTATTTCTCTAAATTTTTACTCAACTCTTGAGCGGTAGTAACTTGTAATGAATGCGATTGCAATCAAATCAAGCTTAGGGTTTTGACTCTTACTCAAGCTATAGCATTGCCAGATGAAGGCAATGAGACCAAGATTTTGAACATTTATGGGCAACCTCGTGCCGATTTTTTTGGACTCAGACCTTCACACTTGGGCCTGCTCCATCCGCTTTGTTCGTCCCATCAAGAACAAATTGGGGTGCTTTTGAAAAGTGGAAGTAATTAGACTCTCCCAACAAGCACAGCAACTTAAAACTCGCCCGCCACATGCTCCATTAGCCAGGGGCACAACAGACTAAACTTAATAGAACAGAAATCGAAGTGAAATTCCTCGAAAGCCAACAATCGTTTGCCAAATCCTTGACCGTTCCTCCTATCCCGTGCAGACTCAACAGAGGTCAAGCAATCGTCTGCAGAAGAGAAAGCCTTGTTTGGCAGATTCCTTTTGATTTACAGCAGACTTCTCGGGATTTAATTAAAAAGAAAAAGTATCACACACAGGCACACACATAAACCGTCCAGCTCCAGCCTCTGGGGTTAAATTTTTCATGTATTCAGTCAATTGAATGGTTCCACAAGGACATCATCCCTGACAGATCAAAGTTGTGACTGAAAATAAAAACCGCAATTGCCTTTCAATTAATAAATGAAGAAGTCCTCTTCAGACTGCTCTCTGTCTCTGCGTCATCAAAGGACTCGAGTGCAAAAAAATGGCCCTCTCCCCCGCCCCTGTTTCCACATACGTACACAGGAAAACCGAAATCTCCAACTTTAATTAATTACCGAAACGTGTGACCGCCCACTTCCTATCCTCCCAGCCACCCATCTGATACACACACGAATAGTGAGGCAGGGAGAGTGGAAGTGGATGTGGAATTGGAAGGAGAAGTGGAAGTCCCACTGGGCGCACACTGATAATTGATTAACATTTCCCCGGATACTCGAGTCAATATTGGCTCAACGATTTCTATAATTTTCCCTATTAATATCCGCTCCACAGTGCGTCGTTGTCGTCGCAGGACTCATGTGCTCTAAACTACACCGATCGGGATGTTCCTCGGTTGGGTGGGGGTTTTGTTGGGTGTTACTGTTGTTGGAGTTGAAATTGCAGCGCAAATAAATATAATAGAGTGCCACACAGCAAAGCACTCAATGGAGAGCGGTCGCCAGCCGCACCCCCGCCCTCCCGGCAACAGGAGCCCATTGCGTGTGTGGGCGAGTCAACAAAAGCGATAATATTCGAAAATTACGCAACCAACAACACCGGCACCAGCACCGGCAGCAGGAGTAGGAAACAGTGATTTGATTGTTGTTCGGATTGTTTATCAATCCGAGAGGAGTTCATGATTTGATTGATACACACACTGCCGGGGCGGTCGCAAAAAATCCCAATAAATGGACGGGAAGCAGCACAAAGCGTAACTGCATTTTGAAATCAAGGACCAAAAGTAGAATAGTGCGGTTGACCAGACATTTGGAAACGGGCACGATCCGCTGTGGTCTGCTCTAATTGATTTTAGTTTTGTGCCGAGTTTTTAGTAACTCGTCGATGCCGTTTGTTTTTGTTGTTGGTGCTGTTGTGGGTGCTGTTGTACGGTCTTAGAGAGTGGAGTTTGATTATAATTTTCATAGGGCTTAGTGCGGCGTTTGGACGGTAATTAAATTTCGGCATGAGCACGCGGTTGGAATCGAATTGAAATTGAAAATATTTAGTTTTCTGTGGCGGCGGGTTTTAGGTGCTGACTCTGGTGTAGAGGGTGCGGAGTGAACTGCATTTTGCATGAGTTGGTTGGCAGAATGGGTGGACGATTGCTTCAAGTGCCTACAAACTCGCATAGCTTACCCCTCCCAGACAAATGTTCGCTTTGATGGGCTTTTCTGTCTGGTCTCTAAACAAATCAAGGAATAAGTTCTTAAGCCGCAACAGTTTGTTATTCCAATTGAGACCCTTCATTTTTCTCAGGAGGACGCTACAGGCCTTCTCTAGTATTCTCCCGACAGAGAATTCTAGTACCGTCGTCTGGTAGACAGCTGGAAGTTACATGCTCGAGAAAGCCATTCAGAAACCAACATCAACGTTGAGATAAGACGGAACAGTCGGTATTGAGGAAGTTCCAAAAATTGTGGAACGATGATCTCACCTCGATATCGGTACTTTCCGATGCGTCTGCTTAAAATTTTGAAAGATTTCGAACTTTTGACATTTCGCTTTTTTGGCTTTTAAGGGAATTTCGAAGCTTTATTCGGAATTTCGAGAATATTTAGGATTTTGGACATTTCAAAATGTTGCACTTCAGAATTTGGGACATTTCCAAATTTTGAACTTTGGATTCTGGAATTCTCTGCAACCCTGTTTTCAAGAGTCGCTGCAGAATAAGTGTAAATGAATGGAATAGACTTAGGACAAGCTTTCATTCACTTTTTTCTCATTTGGCATTTTCTTGTGATTTTTGGAACTCCGAAAACTTGTCTTTCCCGATTGGATATTTTGGAACAAAGCCTTTTAAGAACTTGAATTCTTTTGAATTGGTTCCTTTAGAATTTTGAACTTCTAGACTCTGTCCATATTTCATCCTTCTGACCTTAAAATTGAAAAAGCTTGCCATGGGACAATGTTATATTCTTTAAGTTAAAAGTTGTTTCTTAGTTTGTATACTTCAAGACTGGCCGCCTTGGCGTAGTGGGTAGAGAACGACGTGCACACGCCGAAGTTCTAGGTTCTATTCCCGGTTCAACACCTCGAATTTTTCATATCACCATCTTCTTCGAGCTTCTGATAACACTCAAGCTGCCGACTTCACAAACTTCAATGTTTGGAGTCCCCAAAAAACTGTACGTCGCTTCTACTCGTGAGAGAATAGTACGAGGGTTGCCTTTTATATTTGGGGATTAGGTCACAAAAACAAATATTTATCATCAAAACATTCCCCATTAAGACCTATACACTCTTGCTTGCGTTTGAACCAAGTGTCGAAGCACTTTTGCCACTCTTATTGAGGTATCTTCAAAACATGCATTCTGAACGCATCAACCGCTTCTTCAGGTGTCGAAAAACGTTGACCTCTCATTTGTTCTCTTACGTACGGGAATAAAAAGAAGTCATTCGGTACCAAGTCAGGACTATACGGCGGTTGACTCATCAAATCGATGTTTTGAGTGATCAAAAATGCAGTTGTTTGAGCCGATGTGTGAGAGCTCGCATTGTCGTGGTGGAAAGTGATCTGTCTTCGGCGGTTTGTTTTCCTGATTTCTTGGAAGACAACTGGCAAACAAAATGGTTGTATACCACTGGTTCTGGTACTCAGAATGGTTGTGTACCACTCAGAATTGACAGTTCTGCGTTGTTCTAGTCGTACGGTTGCGACATGTCCAGTTTTTCCGAAAACACAGGCTTGGAAGTGCTGCGTGCGCGAGCAACTTTTGTTGGATTTGGCTCAATTGGAAACACCCGTACAATCGACTGCTGTTTACTTCTGGGCTCATACGCGTAAATCCTCGATTCACCACCTGTCACGGTATCATGGACTTGTTTCGAAGCACCACGAAGCACGTCTGTTGGAGCATTTCTTTCGACCAATCGACACGATCCTTTTTTTTGAGCGATTTAGAAATTGTGTGGGACCAACGCGAACAATTTTTTTTTGACGGTCAAATATTCATGCAAAATTAAATGTATGCTGGTCCCTCTAATGCCTAAGGTTGTCTCAATCTCACGATAGGTCACATGACGATCTTGCAATATCAGTTGGTGCATACCATCGATGGTTTCCGGAAGAACAACTGATTTTGGACGACCTTCACGAAATTCGTCTTTTAGTGGACCACGACCTTCGTTGAATTCACCATACCATCGATAAACACTGGCCCTTGATGGAGCTTCTTCGCCAAAAAGTTCATCGATGTACTGTTGTGGAGTTAATCCACGTCGAAAGTTGTAAAAAATAATCGCACCAAAATTTTCACGTTTTAATACCATTTTGCGGGCGAGATGAATCTTTTAAGTTACTGTTAACAACACTTAATGGCCGCGGTGGCGTAGTGGGTAGTGTGCGACGCTCAGACGCCGAAGGGTCTAGGTTCGATTTCCGGCTGAACACCTCGAATTTTTCACGGCTCCACCTCTTTC
Organism: Eristalinus aeneus; assembly: GCA_955652365.1. Lineage (NCBI taxonomy): Eukaryota > Metazoa > Arthropoda > Insecta > Diptera > Syrphidae > Eristalinus > Eristalinus aeneus. The sequence goes on from OY019131.1 coordinate 95,221,365, forward strand.
GAGCTGCTGATGACAATTAAAGAGAAATAACTGTCTAGGAAAGCTTTTTAAACTTCGCCGTTCGGAGTCGGCAAAAAACTGTAGGTGTCTTCTACTCGTGAGAGAACAGTATGGCGCACAACACGAGTTGCTGATAAGCAAGCCAGGCCCTGGTCCACTTGTGGACTGTAGCGCCACAAAATTATTATTATTATTGCTAAGCAGTACCATGCCTACTTTGGGAACTCCTACTGAACTCGTTAGTCTATGCAGGATGACGATCCTGCCAGACCCACACCGGTCCATCACAGTTCGGGTAGAGCTCGCTGAAACCTTCATTGTTAAAACAGATTTAAGGCAAGGTGAATCGTCATGTGAATTTTTAGACTTCTTAGCATCCGGAAGCACATAAGGGAGAAGCTTTAAAGTTGAACAAGGTCAGCGAAAGCCTTGCGGTAGTTGAGCACTTTGTACGGGGCAACAAAAATATCGAAGACTTGTTTGTTTAGCACTGTTCTTCTGCATAAGCAAACTTTCTCCCACCGATGACGACATGCTTCGCGCAATGCCGTGATCATGTATTGAGCTCAGAAGCCTTGGTTATATTGAAGGCGGATGAGGAATCCCTTTGACTTCCGTGCACATTCCGGGCGTCATCACAAGGAAAGGATTTAATAGCTCTGCACTGGTATGGAGCCATGAAGCAAGTGCACACCGCGATAGAGCCCTTAAGAAGGAATCGTCAAGCAGTATAGTTGCAGTCTGAAGTGTCTACACCAAGAGACGTCCTCATCTCATTCACCTTCACGAAATCGAAGGCGAGTGAATGTATCAGCTGAAGAGGCACATTTTTATAAAGCCAGAGTACAAAAAGAAGCTTCCTTCTTCCTAATTTTGCAGATTTTCGGTGCCTCCTGTAAACAAAAACATGCTGTGGGGGTCGCCTTATAGACTGTCACTGGAACTCACAGCTTACTGAAACTCGAACCAGAATGCAGGATGCTGTCATGTGTCCATCCGCCTCGCCTGAATCCCCATAACTTTACATCGTCTTGTACCATGTTCATGAACTCATGTCTTGCAACGCCAGCGAAAGGATAAGAACACCAGTTGGGCACACGGCACATGATAAGTTCTGTTGGGACTAAGTCCCTCTTAAATTCTATCAAATAAAGTTCAAATAAGAACCGCTCTCATGCCTCTTAAATTGAAAACGGCTCCCTCGCGAAATCCACCCAAGAACTGACCTCATTCCCCAGTCATCGCCAGGCCCCACCCGGAATCGCTCATCAGTCTGAGGATGAAAAATGACACTTGTAACCATTTGTTCCATCAGAGCAATTAAAATCAAAAGTTCGAACTCAGTTCGTTTCATTAGGTGCCTTCCCTAAGAATCGCTAGTGATAGGCCACTTGCCACAAACCAGCAGACGCAAAGGCAGCCCCATCTCCAGACTCAACCACATCATCGGCGAGGAATTCCCACCTTCTACTTAACCCCAATCATCGTCGTCATCAGCGTCGTAGTCGTCGTCGTCAGTGCTCGGTTTGATTTTGATTTGACGACAAGCTGAAAGAGAACGCGTTGATGATGGGATGCAAATTCAGCCGCACACCCTCCGCGCACGACCTGAACTCGACGACGAGCCTATTGTTGACTTTCTAGCGAACCGAAGTCGTTTGGTATTTGAGACCAACGAGAGAGACCTTTTTTGGGCAAGACAATAAATATTGCATCGATTGGCCGCGAGCTAGGGAGGTGGAGGAGGCGATGGGATCGCCTGGTGAAGAAGACGATCACCGACAGAGACGACAAATTTCGCATGCAAATGAATGAAAGACGCTCGTTCCATATCGCATCGGATCGGTGATTCGAAGAAATAATTTGTCCTTTAGCCGAGGGGGCAGGAGGAAGGGGAGGCGGTGGAGACTGGAGTTGGAGAGCATTTGATTGTTATTTACGGGCCACTGATGGGTTGTAAATTTTTGATCGAAACGAATTGATCAGATACATCACCGCGACCGGGAGAGGGATCGTCAGCGACTGGCACGGATGACAATGTTTTGATGGCTGTTCATCGGTGAAAAAGATACTTAGCCGTGTCGTCATCTGCATACGAATGAGGAGGAGTGGGTTGGTGGAGGTCTGGTGAGTGATTTATACGAAAACCGAGGGAAAGCGTTTGGGTTACGTAAGACTGTTCGCGATGGACTGGACTGGACCTTGAGGAGATGAATTTTGCGATAGGGGACGGCTGCCAAGTGGATGAGATGGGAATTCGTCATGTGAGCTTGAAGGTAGTCTGGTTGTGGGAAATGGCAGTTTAGTTGAGAATTGCCATGAATTATGGAAGAATTTTGTGTGCGTTGGGAAGACGGGGCCTGGTTTCCTAGTCGCCAAGCCGGAGTGTCCTGAGTTATGAATGAGAGTCAAGACGGGAGCTGTCTCCCACCCTATCCAATGGTAGCGACTTAAGGCTGTCTAGCTTCATTTGTATTTCACTGGAACTCACAACTTATCGAGGACTTGAGCCAGAAGGCGAGATGCCTCCTAGAATCCCATCATCCATGTTCAATAATATATGTCAACTCTCCATGACTCCTCACAGTCTACACGCATGCCCATCGCCATGAAGTCCTTCAACGAATGAAGATCCCCTCCCTCGGATGGGCTCTAAATGAAGACATTTCCCTACATATCCCGACACTCACTCAGAAATCTATTACTCCCGCCTGTCAATATACAGCCACGTCTGCTGCGCCACACGCACACAATCCCACCTGCAAATTGAAACAAACAACCGATTGAAGGCCCAAGTGAACGTTTTTATAGCACTCCAGCCGCCCAGCTGTGCACAGCTCACTCGGAGGTGCCACAACGAAGGTGATGCCATCACAGACTGGTCACTCGCCGGCCGTAGGAGTCCTAGATCCGGTTTCACAGCAATATATTTCCGCGTAAATTAAATTAAATCTTCAATGCGGGCGAGCGGAGCCGGTGAGGTTCCTGTGCGATCGATTCGTGGGAGGGCAGGCGGGGCGTTGTGTCGAAATTATGCAATCTCATCCCAAACCCCAGCAGCGCCACCACAACCAGCTGAACAGATTTCGAAAGGATTTACGCTCGATTCGGCAGTGTAATCGAATATTTACGAATCGCCCCCCTGGGGTGGGTGGTGGATTGAATAATTTGTTCATATCAATCGACCGGCAGTCACACATTCGCGCCGGCGGGGTGTTGGTGGGAGTGAAGACACTGTGTATTGTCGGCGGGTACAATTGACAGTTGACGATGGGGTTGTAAGTGTTTCCTCTCTGCCTCCCCCTGGCACCGTGTAAGAGGGTTTTTCTGTTCTCCTTCCCATCCGACTGACACACATGCCGAGTTTGACACGAATTTCGCTTGATGCTGATTGAATGGTGAATCTGAAAGGAGAATTTTTGGATTTTGTTTTAAAGCTGTCGTTTTTTTGATTGTTACAGGAGGGGGAAGACCGTGTTCACATCCCAGGAGCGTTTGTTGGACAAGTTGGTGGAACAAATGGTAAGGGCAGGGGATGAAATCTGTAAGATGGGGGAGAGCAGCAAAAATCGAACATTTTTCATGGGAATTGCAATGTCCAGGATTTAACACGTTCAGTAGTGTACCTGGAAGTGGGTTTATTGCACAAAGGGATGTGTATCTGACAATGTAACGAGATCTTCATTTTTGCCTCCAATCGACCAGGGCATAGCTCTTTTTTAAGAGTGAGCGGTCCCACAGCTTAATGTTAACAAGGAAGGCGTTGTTTTGAAAGGCTTTGTGTTGGCTTCCATGCATGGCGTTCACTTCCGGATTTAAGTTGTATTCACCCACCCACAGTTGTACCCACTTACTTTTTCTTCTTTTGCTTCTTTTTCTTTTGTTTCTTCTTATTCTTTTTCCTTTTCTTCTTGTGCTTCTTTTTCTACTTCTGCATCTTCTTGCGCTACAGACCGGGGCGGAACTGGGTTCAACCAACATGCCTCTCCACCTAGAGCGATCTTTCGCCAGGCGGCTCCAGTTACGCACTCCAAGTTGGTTAAGGTCCTTTTTCAATTGCCTAGGTCCTCTTCTGTTGCGTTGTCCCAAAGGACAACGAATTCTAATAAGTTAGAAATGCTCAGAAAAATTGAGAATTAATGCCAACAACGCAGTTACGAAAAGAAGCCTTGACTATAATAAGGCGGAAATCGCCGGAGATAAATTTTGAAACTAAAAAGTAGTTGAATGAGAACTTTTCAACGCACAAATAATTCTACTTTTGAACTTTTCTCAAAAATTGTAGATAAATCTAAGCTATTCTGAACAATTCGGAACAATTCTGAACAGTTCTAAGCCGCTATGAAATAATCCTTGAGTGTATTGATACAAAAATCGCTCGTTATTTCATTAGATGATGAGTTCGTGATGTGTTTTGAAACTGGAATGTAGTTGGTTGACAATTTTTTATCTCTTATGTATATATAAAGTTTTTTTGGATCTGTTCTCAACAATTGTAGATAAAACTTAACTATTCTGAATAGTTCCGTGCTACTTGCAACAATTCTGAACAATTCTAAACTTTTCTAAACAATTCTAAACATTTCTAAACAACACTAATTACTCATTAGCATACCATTTTATCATAAAACATCTAGTTTTGCATCAACTGAACGTCAACATCTCTTATAAGCCATCTGTTCGCATTTTCAATAGAAGGAAGAGTAAGCTTGCCTAAGTTCTTGTCGAATATATTTTTCTTCGCAATAAGTCGATAAGACAACTGTCTCTTATCACGTTATCCTTGGCACACTTACCATAAAACCCATCAAGTAAGTTCTCTAGTGCCACATCCTTCAGGGGAAGGCAAAAAAAAAACGGAGAAAACCCAATTATCCTTCGATCTTAAAACCACATCGGTACCTCAAAGAATACTAAACTGCTTCCATTATCATACCACAGAGTGCCACAGGATCCTCTCCACCCACTCCTATGCCAAAGACAAAAGCAGCACAAGAAAAACGAATGCACGCTTCCAAGAGCCATTACAACAGCTCAAAGAGAGGAACATTCTCGTATAAAACTGCATTTGTTCCCACTACTCAGCCAAAGTCTTATCTTAACAACTAGACCTCACATCCCGCTGCTCGTCTCCTTGCAGTACAAACGATTGCTAATGCGAGAATTTTACTCTCTGGCGTGGCTGTGTCGTAATTTTTTTCCTCGTTCTTTTTTTCTTTCAATTTCATTTCATGTCCCTAAGCACAGGCAAAGCACAGAAAAAAGAAATTACCAAGGACGACGATGGCGATGACGACGACAACGAAATGCATGGCAATTGCATCGCTCTTGCGGAACGTAAGAGGGTCTCGTGCTTGCCCTGCATGGGAGGACTGCTTTAGCAATATCGAGAGGATATCCTTTTTCTTTTGAAATTTAAAAATGCGGTTGGCCAGCCATCACCGCCCGCCTCCTGCTCCTAAGGAGGAGTAGAGAAAAGTCAAGCAACAGGATAATATTCCCGGAAACTGGAATTTGCACCATGAATGTGGAATGAAAGGCGAGTGTGTCGGGCGAACGGATGGGCGCTCCCTGTAACAACATTGCCAACTTCAGCTATCATCGCCATCGTCCTTCCACAGCTAAATGCCGTAAACTTTGTCTATTTTCCGCTTATCCTGTCGTCTTAGCGATTGCCGTAATGGAATTCTCTTATGGCGCATGTAAATGATGGAAAAACGAACGACAAGAGCTGCAGAATGTCCTTGCACATGCTGCCGTTGGTTTTGGCTTCAACGAGGACTCCTGCAGCGCTAGGTGTTCCCCAGTCCCTAATGAACTCTCCTAAATTCCTTATTGACTTTACCTTCCTTTCAGCGCCTCACTTCCGTTTCGCTTTGCTAATTTTTTGCCTTTTTTTCGCTTCGTTTCAGGAAGCCCCGGCACTTGTGACAATTACACGGGCCAATCCAATTCAGAGGCACCACTTCCGGCAGTTCCAGGACAAATGTGAGTGTTTTATTTTCTCTGGTCTGTTTCGCTGCTTTCCCTCAGTCCCACTGAATGCCTTGGCATTCCTTTGAAGACGAAAATTTATTCCTAAACAAACGATGATAAGGACGAAGCAAACTGGCACGAGACGCCGCGACGACGACGACTGCGGACTGCGGACACAAAGTGAGTCTTGGACAAATGTCAACTGGGCCAGTTGACAACAATTGCCAGGATGATGAACTTCTCGCTAATAAGGTCACGATAGAAGCAACAGAAAGGACGGGCGCCTCAGCCAATTGCTTGAGGGTGGCCACTGATTTACATCTTTGCAGGGAACAGCTGTCAAAAGGGGGTTTCGTGACTTGTCTCGTCTGTTTCCTTTTCCAGATGACTGGGCGACAGATGGCATGACCGGGAGTGGAGTTTGCGGGGGAGTGGTTTGTCGAAAGTGACTAATATCAGGTTTGTGACGCTGATTGCCTGAATTCTGTGGTAGGTACTGATTTGCATAAATGGAGGCCTGGACTGAGTTGTCTTCATATATGGTCTTTGCGAACGGAAAGTGTGTGCTAGTGGCTAGCAATGCGACTCATCAACAAATCGGATCTGTTGTGGCCCGAGTGTAGGCTTCAGTTCCGAGATGTGTATTATGCTCAGGACGTTTTTCGGAGTGATGCGCTGCGTTGAGATTACCGACGGCGTCAGCGATGGAAAATTGTAAAGGAGTTGCTGATCGAATTTAAATCCTTCTCCGATTCCGAAGCGTTCGGTCTGTGGATTACCATGCCGCTCTAAGTGGCACAGTTTCGCACTTCCTTTAGGCTAAATGTCAGCAGACGCCTTCACATTCTTTACTGGCTAGGGAGCTTATGAAGCTGACGCTTTCTTTCTGTCAACCAATTGTTTTAGGTTCGCTTTCTCAACTTTCCCTCCCATATTCTAGTGAAGTGTCTGAAGGACTCTTGGCCATGGATTTTCTAAGAAAGTGTAATTGCCAAGGCTCTTACTACGTCTTCAAAGTTAGCTAAGAGGAGCTTTCTGTAGGGAATATTGGCTTTTAGGTTCCGTCTAGGTTGTTAAGGTCGTTCATGCATTCCAAGGGAGAGGTAGAGGGACCTAAAGTTTTTTGCCGACTCCGAACAGCGGAGTTTGAGAAGCTTTCTTAGACAGTTCTTACTCTTTGAATGTTGTCAGAAGCTCGAAAGAGGTGGTGGCCGTGAAAAAATTTGAGGTGTTCCGACGGGAATTGAACCTTGACCCTTCGGCGAGTGAGCTTCACACTCTACCCACTACGCCCCGGCGGCCACGATTGTTGGAGTTGGTGAACAGTCGAGATGGAGGAATGGCTGAACTTTCGGCTAAACTAAGCTGAAGTGCCAGCTTCAATGTTTGTCTAACTCCAACTTTAACCGAAATTTCGACTACTCTGGCTCCGACTGTGTGATTAGATTGAGTCCAAGACCAAGGCCTAAATTATGACTGCCTTTGAGTCTGTTATTTTAGCTCCTTCTGTGAAGCTGGCTTTAGCCAAAATGTCAAACAAAAAATTCAAAAATTCTTTAGAACCAGAATTCTGGCAACTAGAAAATTCTTTAACATACTTCGGCGCACTTTCAATAATGTCAGAATAACAAACTGTGTTATCCGACTTCCTTAAGACTAGTTGGAGCCTAGAATGTAGATTTAAAGCCAAGCCCTAAATTTTGACTGCTCTGTGTCTATTATTCTATCTCCTGCTGGGATTCTGTCTGTCCTTCCCCAGAATACCAAAGAAGATCAGATTGTGCCTAGAATATAGCTTAAGGACCAAGGCATAAATTTTGACTGCGTTTGAGTCTGTTATTTTAGCTCCTTCTGTGAAGCTTGCTTTAGCCAAAATGCCAAACAAAAAGTTCAAAAATTCCTCAAAACCAGAATTCTGGCATCTAGAAAATTCTTTAACACACATCGGCGCACTTTCAATAATGCCAGAATAACAAACTGTGTTATCTGACTTCCTTAAGACCAGATAGAGCCTAGAATGTAGATTTTAGGCCAAGCCCTAAATTTTGACTGCTCTGTGTCTATTATTCTATCTCCTGCTGGGACTCTGTCTGTCTTTCGCCAGAATACCAAAGAAGATCAGATTGTGCCTAGAATATAGCTTGAGGACCAAGGTCTAAATTTTGACTGCGTTTGAGTTATTGTAGCTCCTTCTGTGAAGGTGGCTTTAGCCAAAATGCCAAATAAAAAGTTCAAAAATTCTTAAGAACCAGAATTCTGGCAACTAGAAAATTCGAAAACATACTTCGTCGCACTTCCAATAATGCCAGAATAACAAACTGTGTTATCTGACTTCCTTTAGACTAGATGGAGCCTAGAATGTAGATTTTAGACCAAGCTTTACATTCCGACTGCTCTGTATCTATTATCCTATCTCCTCCTGGGTCTCTGTCTGTCTTTCGCCAGAATGCCAAAAAAGATTGAAATCCCAAAATAGAAAAAAAGTTCCGAAGAGTTCCAAATTGACAAGTTCTCAAAAAGATGGATATCGGAAATATCCAAAATCATGAAGTTCAAAAATTCGATCGAATCAAAATTCTGGCAACTAAAAACTTACCAAACACACGTAGTCGCATATTAAAAAGGTCAGAATAACGATGTACCAAAATAGTTAAATTCCCAAACTGTTAAAATTCTAAAATGTAAATTGGCACAAACAGAAATGCTCAAAATTCAGATATGCTAAAATGTCAAAACCCTGATTTCCCTCCATGTCCAAAATTTCCAAATTTTTTAAGCTCCAAATTCCTATGGTGCCAATATTTTGATCTTGTGAACGCTGATAAACAAAAGCCCGAAATCAGCTGAAAATCAAGTCACCTTATTTATCTTCAAGTGTACCAGGGTCGCAAAAGAGGCCACAATCGCCTACAAACCTTCATCCTCCTACGGCTTATATTCCAGGATTAGGGATTTTGGAGTTTCGATGGTTTGTTTATTTTGAAATTTTGGCCATTTAAGGTTTAACGGGATATCACTTGTTTTGATTGAGGAATTTCGGCTCGATATTTCAAAGGCATTTGACAGGGTCTGGCATCAGGCTCTCTTGTCGAAAATGCGGGCTTTTGGGATCGATGAGTCTCTTCTTCAATGGATTAGAAATTACCTTTCGAATCGTTCAATACAAGTCGTTTTGGATGGATTCAAGTCTGATATTCACCATATTCATGCTGGTGGTCCCCAGGGCTCAGTCTTGTCTCCGACACTCTTCCTCATTTTTATAAATAATCTCTTGTCTGCTACTTCTAATCCCATTCATTCCTTCGCTGATGACAGTACCCTCAGCTTTTCATATTCGTTCCTTGGCTCACGTCCCACCACTTTGGCCATAGACTCGGAACGGCAGCGTATGTTAAGCACATTAAATTCCAACCTTGACAGCATAATCGATCGGGGAAATAAGAATAGTGGAATTTAATGCTTCCAAACCCCAGTGCTGTCTTCTGTCGTTAAAGCGATCACATAACAATCAGCCGTTATCCATGAACGGCACTTGCGTTGTTGAAACCGAAAGACTTTCCATCCTCGGTATGTGTATCAACCCAACAATTAGTTGGAACGATCACATATTTGAGGTCGCCAAAAATGCTGCGAAATGTCTAGGTTTCCTTAAACGATGCAATAAATTCTTCATCCCCTCGGATCCGGCTTCAATATACAAGGCCTACATACGCCCAAAACTTGAGTATAACGCTCCTATTTGGTCAGGTGCTTCTAAGACCTTCCTGCACCTGCTGGATAGAATTCAAAAGCGAGCGATAAAACTTATAGGTGACAGTGATATTGCGAAGTCGATTGACTCGTTAGAACACCGACGTAATGTCGCGTCGTTGTCACTCTTTTGTCGCTATTTTAACAAGAAATGCTCAGATGAATTAGCCAGTTGCATTCCTCCCCTTCAAGAATTCAGCAGCAATACACGCCTCGCTAGGAATGCCCACCAATTCACCCTCAAGCCCTCTTTTGGACGTATGGTCAAATTCAGAGGCTCGTTCTTCAGCCGCTCTACACGAATGCTCTTCTCAGCTCGATTTTTCCTCCCAGTGTGCATCGGCACCTCCTCTTCCTCTCTTTCTCTATACCTTCGGCCCGTGCTGGTACTTGATCCGGTCACTTAAGTGTACACACAACCCCTTTTGCACGCGTCAATTATAAAATAAGCCCCTTGAGGGGTGTAAGACATATCTTCATTGTGGTCTCCTTAATATTGTCCTCAGTCTGAGATCTTATGAGATCCGTTTTATTCTGTGGTGTTAGCAAGTTTAAATCTGCCTTTTTTTATCCCTCGATGCCTGAAGGCAGACCTGCCTTCTCCTGCTAGCAACATTCTTAAAAATTGTTGGCGCGACAGTCCAAAGGGGGACCAGGGCTTAGCTTGCTCATCAACTACTTGTGTTGTGCTCGCTACTGTTCTCTCACGAGTAGAAGGGACCTACAGCTTTTTGCCGACTCCGAACGGCGAGATTTGAGAAGCTTTCTTTGACAGTTATTACTCTTTGAGTGCAGTCACCAGCTCCAGAGAGGTAGTGCCATGAAAAATTCGAAAAGTTCGTGTTAAGCTAGGAATCGAACCTAGACCCTTCGGCGTGTGAGCGTCACACTCTACCCACTACGCCACGGCGGCCACTATCAACATTCCTATTCGGGTTAAAATTAGGACTCCAAGTGCTCGGCTATCTTTCGACCAACATCGTGCTGTCGAGTGACCACCTTCTGCTACTTATTTGTGCTCAAATTTTGTCTGATCTAAATTCTCAACGAAGAAATGAACAATTGTCCACTGCTATCCCTCCTTAACCTTCCCAATTGTTGAATAAGATCACCATTGACCAGTGTAGTTGGGTACATAGTCCGTACATGCGTACAGCAGAAGGTGTCTAAAAAGAAGTTTCAAAAAGTAACGTCCACACCTTAAGCCCGTCTATTTCCCAGCTCTCAATCCAAAATGTGGACGTCTTTATTGAAAGCATGAAAGACCACAATTCTGCCAACTTAAGTGTTGTCTGAGTTTTGTAATGTGTCCCGCCAGGACCCAACCTAGATGAAGTCCAATTTCAGTAGGTCCATCCACGAAAGAACGGAGCCCTCGCCTTCTGCTTTACAAATCGGCTTTCAAATCTTAGGAACATGACGAGGTCAGAAGTGCCATCAAAACCTTGGCCTATTCTAAATTCCTGAAGGCAGCCTAAGTCCCCTTCGTCGGAGCTCCTAGATCTCATGAAGCCATTAGCACCTTCGTCACATGCTCTGAGCGCTTAATTTGCGAATTCCTTGGGAAGAAGGAAAACCAATTCCGCTCACTCTCCGGTGAACCACTGCTGCCTGTAACCTCCCATCCAACAAACATTTCAGCATCCGCAATCTCTGCTGAAAGGGCTTCTTGAACTAATGGCTCTCGCCATAAGCACGGGCGCCGGTGAGGCGAAGGAATTTCAAAGGAAATCCAGACGCAGCACTTTGGAATCCTCAAGTTCAAAGTCCAATTCCATCCCCCCCTTCTTCTTTTTTCCGTCTTCAATCTCCGCTGAAGTTGCGCTCTCACCTTCGTTCTGGCCACTAGAACACCTGATTCCTTGCTTTCATCTTGGAGGGGAGCAAACAGCAAGCACGTCCAACGCTCATTGCCGTGAAGCGCCACCGCCACCGCCACTCCTCGGCCAGACTTGGTTTAATTATGTAACGAGCATTCATCCACCGCCCGTCGGAGGAGGAGCAAGGGGATGCCGCGGTTATCTCCGCACAGACGGGATACCGGAGGAAAAAACAAAATGGGAAATGAAAAGGACTTAAATTAGTCCTGGCAGAATCGCTCATCCTCGACGCTGGCTTTGTGCGCACGGGTTGGTCCTTGCTGAGCTGAGTATGCCTCCAGCGTGGGGCGGGGTGGTCTTATCTCATCGCTGGTGTCACGTTTTGCTTACATTTGCCGGGCAACGTGCCATTGCCACAGCCACCGCCACACACGGCAGAGTCCTCTGGCTCAAGTCTATCGGTTGTCGTTATCATTTGTCCGGATAATGAGGAGTTCGCTCAAAAGGATACGTTTGGGGAATTTTGTATTTGTTTACCTCCGCGCTGCGGCTGCAGTGGATCCTTGAAAGCGAACGCACTCAGCTCCCTTGCACAGCATCCGGTGTGTGCGCCCCTCAGGCCACCTCCTCCATCTGCCCTGTTCGCCGGAATGACTGGAGGAATCCTTAAATCCAACAAAGCAGTGTGCTGTGGAGCATAAATCAAAATCGGACTTGTGTTATGGTCTCGGGAGTGCATTCACTGGCGCAGCCGCCGTCGGGGCTGTTAAATGAAAAGACTGCACCGCCGGGCATGTAGGGCAGCGCAGCTTCGACTGCAGATGGTCCGACTCTCCACCTAGATGCCACTCGAAATGACCCATTAATGCTTAGACTGAGGAGTTGCGTGGCCATGTTCCAGTCCCTGTGCCCATCCATGACCGTGTGCAGGTCCCCGGCGCGAGGTGACCGCCACACTCGTGGGGTTGTTGGCGCGCTGTGTGATTTTAATAAGGGAATTTATGGAAGACATAAATTATGGCCGAAGTAGGGTCATGCGACGGGGCTGGGAACCGTATAAATATTTGCCGGACCCTAAGTTGACGGCCATTGGTGGGTTTGATGATGCTGGACTCAAGTAAAATTGATTTATGCGTTTGCGCGAAATCGGATTTTGCGTCGAAGGTGGAGTAGAGTGTTGTGCCCGCCGGCGATCTGGGTGGTTCGGTGAATTGAGTCGTTGGAAGAAATGGGTTTTGTTGTGAGTAGCAGGGCACTTTGCGTGCCTTTGGAGTTCAGTGACTTGGCGGAGAGTGGCCTTGTCTGAAGACCAAGTTATGGAAATGCAGAACTTTTGAGGGACTGAGAACCATTCAAGAGCTTTGTTGTCGTACGTGACAAACTTAATAGTGCGTGACTTAGGCACGGGCTGCTGTTCTTCACTTTGATTGCGATTTTGCCACGATGTCCGACTTCGGCTCCAGCTGCAGCTCTGACTCTGAGCTCTGCGCTCTGAATCTGAATCTACGCTCTGCGCTCTGCGCTCTGACTCTGCGACTAAGAATTAACTCTGGATCTGGGCTCTATGTCTGGATCGACCGTGTTTTCCATTTTAAATTTCACTGCCGACTCCACGTCTGAATGTGGATCGAGCCCCGATTTCGCTTGTAAACCTGGCTTTGAGTCGGCCTATTGCTAAATCTTTAACAACAGCTCTGGATGTGCCTTCGGTCGTTCGTCTAACACCGTTCTTTACTTCTCTGGCTTGAGTCTTGTTTTAAGCTCTGTCCATTAGGGTTTCAGGCCTGACTCCGATGCTGGCTCTAACTGACTGACTTTGGCTTTATGTGGGGTTTTGCCTGTGGTTTTGACTTTATAAATGACTGAGGCTCTGGTTTTGCTCCGAATGAGGATCTGTGTCTAGCACCAGCTTAAATCGTGGATCAAACTTGGGCTGTTTGTCGATCCGTTTTCATAATTCGACTGGAAACTGTGGCTCCAACTGTGCATCAGTATGATTCCAACTTTAGTTCAAGCTCTGACTGGAGCTCTGGGTCTGTCTGTATATTTGATTGCAGCTCTGGCTCAAGGTCTGAATTTAACTCTGGTTCTTTTTTCGTTCGTTCCTCTGGCTGTAGCTTCAGCAGTAAGTTTTTGATTTTCGCCAAAACTCTGGCTTTCTATTACTGCAGCTTACACCTAGAAGACAGTGGCCTCCTGTTGTGATGTTAACTTAAGCTCTGACAGGCTTTCTGCCTCAAGCTTCGCTTCCAACTCTGGCCGTAACTCTGACTGTGACTCTGGCTTCTATTCTATCTGCCTCTGGCTGCTCTAGCTTCAATCCCTCACTAACACTAGCTCTAACTGCGACTTCGATTCAGTAGACTTCAGTAGGATCTGATGGCTTTAAGAGCAGGTTGTTTTCCAAGGCCACTGTTTCAGCTAAGGCTCTCCATTGTCCGAGCAGCAGCTCACAGCTCCATCTGTCTGCTTAAACTCTGAATGGCGCCCTGGTTCCATCTCCGACTCTTACTGGCTGTGGCTCTAACGCTCTAAATTTGCCCCTGGCCTGGACTCCGACCTAACTTAATACCTAACTAACTCTAGGCCCAACTGCGGCCCCGATTATGGCTCTGGCTATGACTGTGGGATTTGATTGCCTTCAGGACAGACTGTGCTCAAGGGGCACTGTGAAATTTCAGCTGGGGCTCTGTCTGTTGTCCAAGCGGCAGCTCACAGCTCCATCTATGGATCTAGCTTAAGGTCTGACCTGGGCTCTCTCCTACTCTTACTCTGGCTGTGGCTCTGGCGCTCTGATCGGGTCTTTGGCCTTAACTCTGACTTCGGCCCTAGCTTAAGTCTCTTTCTAACTCCAGCTCCGGCTGTAACCTCGATTATAGTTCCGACCCTGACTGAGGGATCTCACTGCTTTAAGAGCAGACTGTGTCTAAGGGCCCCGGTACAAAGTTTGGTTGGGACTCGTCTGTTGTCTTAGCTACGTCCCTTCTTGTAGCTCCGATTGTCAATCTGGCTTAAGCTCTAACTGTGGTTCTAGTTCCATCTCCGACTCGAACACTGACCGCAGCTTTGACCGGGTCTCTGGTTTAAGCTCTGACTTTGGGCCAAAATTCAGACTCTGTTTAATCCTAGCTCTAACTGCGGCCCCTATTATGGCTCTGGCTATGACTGTGGGATCTGATTGCCTTCAGAACAGACTGTGCTCAAGGGGCACTGTGAAATTTCAGCTGGGGCTCTGTCTGTTGTCCAAGCGGCAGCTCACAGCTCCATCTTAAGGCTTAAGGTCTGACATTGGCTCTCTCCTGCTCTTTCTTTGGCTGTGGCTCTGGCGCTCTGACCGGGTCTTCGGCTTAACTCTGACTTGGGCCCTAGTTTGAGTCCCTTACTAACTCCAGCTCCGGCTGTAACCTCGATTATAGTTCCGACCCTGACTGAGGGATCTGACTGCTTTTAGAGCAGACAGTGTCTAAGGACCCCTGTTCAAAGTTTGGCTGGGGCTCGTCTGTTGTCTTAGCTGCGTCCCTTCTTGTAGCTCCGGTTGTGAATCTGGCCCACGCTCTGACTGTAGTTTTAGTTCCATCTTCGACTCGAATACTGACCGAAGCTTTGACCGGATCTCTGGTTTAACTCTGACTTTGTGCCAAAGTTCAGTCTCTGTCCAACCCTAGCCCCAACTGCGGCTCCGATTATGGCTCTGGCTATGACTATGGGATCTGAACTGAGCCCCGGTTCAATTTCGGCTGGAGCTCTTTTTGTTCTTCTACATGCTGCCCTTTCTGCAACTCCGGCTTCAAATCTGGCTTAAGCTCTGACTGCGGATCTAGTTCCAGATTTAATCTCTGTCGGTTTGTCTAACTCCAACTCCACCTGCGACTCCGATTGTGGCCCTGTGGAGTATAACTTCGGTTAGGTCAGACTGAGCTCTGAATATAGCTCAAGTTTCAATCTCTCGCTCGAGTTCAACCTCTGTCTGTTTGTCTTAACCCGCTTCGATCGTGTGATATGATAGCCTTAAGAGATGACTGAGCTTCGGTTCAACTGTGGCTCTGTCTGTTTTTCAAGCTCCGATTGTGAATTTTGCTACACCTGTGACTGGGATCCTCCTCCGACTGGGTGTCTGGGCCTCGCTCCGACTGGGTGTCTGGGCCTCGCTCCGTCTGTGATTTAATTTCAATTTCCATGTGAAGCTCTGGACTGTCGATCTGATCCTAGCTTTATCTCCAGCTCGGGTTATTTTCGTTTTTTCTACTTCAGCTCCAACTTTGGCAGGTACAGGTCCACGTCGGACTGCAGCGCCACAAGAAGAGAAGAAGCAGCTCCAACTTTAGCACTGATTCCACTTTCGACTGTCATGAGTAGAAAAAGCTATTAGTTCAGCCTTGATTCCACCTTCGACTGCCGGTTTGGTGCTTCTTCTAAATGAGACTCTAGTTTCAGTTCTGATTCCAGCTTAGTGGCTTAGGCGCTTGTTCTGACTGAATCCTTTGTTTAAGCTTTAACTGTAGTTCTGGCACTATTTCTGAGACTCTGGGATAAGCTTCTACTGTGCTCTTGCAGTTGCTGGGGTTCTAGCTGACCATGAGTTCTTCTAAGGAAACATTTGTCCCCGCTTCCCAACCGTCCTTGAAACAGAAAAAGTAAATGATGAAAAGTTCTCAAAACGCAAGCAGCAGCAGGTAAATCCAGACAACCAGGAAGCCGTCAGCCCTCACTCGGCCTACTTAACGCTGACGTTCAAAAACCCCCATCGTTTCCCATTACATTTAAGGAGCACACAAAAAAGTCCCCTCCCCGCCCGCCTGCTCCTATAAAACGAAACATTCGAAGTAATGAGAAATGCGAAAGAACCCAAAGTTGGCCATTTAAAAATCCATTTAACAGCAGAAATGCCAGACAGACCCGGAGTAAGACATTTAAGTGCATTAGCCAATTGCAGATATCTCGATAGATACCAACGTTCACCGGCCGGCATCTCCTCCTTGGGATGCACAACTTTCCACCATCCGCGCAGAGCCCCGCTCACCGCCCACCGACTGTGCCACCTTCTCATCCTGTTTTTATCTCACTTGAAATTTCCGGTTTTATTATTTTCGTCGTTGACCTGCTGCCTAAAATGGACCGTTCCCGCGGCAGAGGCTTCTTCTGATATTTACTGCATTTTTTGATGATTTTTTGCACTCGCGGTTTCGCCGTGGCGTCGAGTTTTTCATTCACTGTGGTGGACAGTAATGTAACCCGAGCGTCCGTTCACACGTCCGCCCATGTCTGACAACATTCTCCGGGCATCAATGGCCGCAGTTTTTGGCTGTGTTGTGCCGGGCACTTCCACATTCTGCACAACATTGTTAAAATGTGTGCAATTAAGTTTCGGCCCTCCTCGACCCCCTAAATGGCGCACTACACCGCCACCCCGCAGGAGTGCCCGCAGCGTGTGTCGGTAGTTCGGGAGGAGGACGCGCACCGCATGCATGCCGAGAACTCGTGTATACCCGAGCGAATTTAATTTTATTTAATTTTAATTTTATTATTTAATTTGATTTCCTCGGAGGGAGGCGGGGTGACAGTGGTGGCAGCGGCGTCGCCAGCAGCTATGGCAGATCAATTTCAGTCGCTTGTTCGTGGACTTGTCAAGTGGGATGCACGCGCAAGGTGCCAGATCCTGAATGTGGCGGGAAGTTCCCTTCCCATCCCGGTCGCTTACAGATGGATAATAAATTGAAGAAGTTTAATGTTATTTCGGGAAATTGAGCGCTAAAGGGATGCATGAATGGGAAAACAAGGATCGACGGAAAGTCGAAAAATTCAATTTGTGCACTGGCATATGGGACCAGCAGCGGCGGTGACGGTGTCGTCGTTGTCGTCACGGCCGATGTCGTAATTTGCGACAGCAACAAAAAAACCTTAACCTCATCTGTGTTGGCACTTGTGTCGGAGAGGAATGAAATCGGTTTTGTAATGAAATTAACAGATTCGAAGGACATTCGGGGATTTAAGGGGAACTCTATGGAATGGTTGATGGACTGTGGGTTTTTCCACGTTGCGTCCTCTGGAGAGTTCTATGCGGAAAGCCACATCATGGACATACACTGTTAAATTTTATGGCACACCTCCTTCCCGCGCTGACAATTCTCGTAGATCAGAAGAAACTTTACGATTTTCGAGGCTTAAACTGTTGGTCGTCTCCACTGGAAAGAGAATGGCGGGACATTGTGTATATGGCTCCGATTTTGAAGATGCCTAAGTGCCGCCTCAATGTTCTTCTGAGCCTAAGTGAGGACTCCTAAGTGCCGAATGCCTAAGTGCAACCCTTTCCGATTTTCGACAATCGGTGTCAGGCTTGAACTGTTGGTCGTCTCCACTGGAAACAGAACGGCGGGACATTGTGGATAGTGCACCGATTTTGAAGATGCCTAAGTGCCGAATGCTTAAGTGCGCCTAAATGTTCTTCTGAGCCTAAGTGAGGGCGCCTAAGTGCCGAACGCTTAAGTGCTAAACCTTCCGATTTTCGACAATCGATGTCAGGCTTGAACTGTTGGTCGTCTCCACTGGAAACAGAACGGCGGGACATTGTGGATATGGCTCCGATTTTGAGGATGCCTAAGTGCGGACGCCTAAGTGCGGCCTTTAATGTTGTTTTGGGCCGAAGTGAGGGCGCCTAAGTGCCGAATGCCTAAGTGCTAAACTTTCCGATTTTCAACAATCGATGTCAGGCTGGAAAATCTTGGTTGTCTCCACTGAAAAGAGAACGACGGAACATTGTAGATATGGCTCCAATTTTGAGGATGCCTAAGTGCTGAATGCCTAAGTGCGAGCGTTAATGTTTTTGAGAGCGTAGCCATAGCCTATGGCGTTAAATTTGGGCTTAGATGTAACTCTGACTCAAGACTCAACTCTGGCTCTTGTTCGAACTGTCTTTGGGTTATGCTTTTATTGTTGCTGTAGCTTTGACTTCAAATCCAAGTGTAGACTCGGTTCTTACAACGACTGTAGCGCCACCTACAGCTCCGAAATTCGTTTCTCATTCGCCTATAATTCAAGCTTAGGCCCCGACTGCTGACCACGGTGCAGCTGTGACAATGTGGCCTTCTATTAAGCTTCGAACGTGGCTCTGAGTCTGGCTTCAATTCAAACTTCAGCTTTGAGTGTGGCTCTTGCAATCGCTCCTAGTGCACTTCTGCTTTGGCTTTGGTCTGACCTCTGAATGTAGTTCTGGTCCAGATCAAACTCCATTGCTCCATTGGAAGCCTTTGAAACAGCTTGAAGTCTGGCGTTGGCTTTAGTTTAAAATGAAGGCTTGGGTTTGGCTCCAGCAGCTATGCTTATCGCTCGTAATGGGACATAATTTATAATTTTCAACTATGGTGTTTGCTTCAGCAGCCAATATGGCTATGGGTATAGCTTTGATTCTGGCTTCAGCGGCTATGCCTGCAGTTCGTACTGGGACATAACTTCCAACTCTGGCGCATTTTCCAGGATTCCTTGGCTGTGGATATAGTTTTGATTCTGGCTTCAGCGGCTTTGCCTGCAGTTTCTACTGGGACATAATTTCCGACTCTGGCACTTGCTTCAGCATCCAATGTGGCTTTGGGTATAGCTTGACTGTGGTCTCGGCGTTAACACCGCTTAGAGCATAGATTTAGTTTGACCACTGTCTGTGGCTCTAGCTTCAATACTGACAGTAGCTGGAGCTCCATTATTCTCTGTGGCATTAGCTCTAACATCGACTGTGGCCTTGGATCGCATACCGATTTCCAGCTCTAACTTGTTACACCGTCAATATGGGGCAGATTCTACTAAGTGCACCTCAAACTGAGTACAGTTCGAACAGAGGGCAGCACCAATTGGTTTAACTTTGAACGCGATACAGCTCCAACTGAGTAGCACTCCAACTGAGACAACAACCTTGACGAAGCGATGGCTTAAGGTTAAGCTCATCGACTGCAGCTAAAGCTACATTACCAGCAGTGGCTCTACTTTCAGTTTAAAGAGACCACAGCTAATTATGGCGCTGCTGCTTAAGCTCCGAATTCGGCTTTGAATGGGGATTTGACCATAAGTTTGGCTCCAACATCGACTCTGGCATTGGATCTAATACGGACTTCCGGCTACAGCTTGTTACCTTCAACTGAGGGCAGCTTCTACTGAGTGCAGTTCCAACTGAGTCAAACTCTAACTGAGACTACAACTTTGAAGGAGCGTTGGCCTAAGCTTCAGCTTAGCATGTGGGTTTGAGCATAGTTTCGGTCCTAATACCGACTGTAGCTGAAGCTGCTTTACCGGCATTAGCTTCACTTTTAACTCCAAGAGACCACAGCTCTGACTGCGGTGCTTCATCTTAAGCCTCGAATTTGGCTTTGAATGGGGCTTTGACCATAAGTTTGGCTCCAACATCGACTCTGGCATTGGATCTAATACGGACTTCCGGCTACAGCTTGTTACCTTCAACTGAGGGCAGCTTCTACTGAGTGCAGTTCCAACTGAGTCAAACTCTAACTGAGACTACAACTTTGAAGGAGCGTTGGCCTAAGCTTCAGCCCAGTTTGTGGGTCTGAGCATAGTTTCGGTCCTAATACCGACTGTAGCTGAAGCTGCATTACCGGCATTGGCTTCACTTTTAACTCCAAGAGAATATAGCTCTGACTGCGGTGCTTCATCTTAAGCCTCGAATTTGGCTTTGAATGAGGCTTTGACCATAATTTTGTCTCCAACATCGACAATGGCTTTGGTTCCATCCCAGTATGTGGTTTTGGCTTCAATTTCAAATGTAGCTCTGGCTTTATCCCCAAATTAGGTTCTAGCCTTGACAGAGCCTCTTCTGACTGCAGTCTGGATTCTGAGTGTATACTTGGCCTGGCTCTGGCTGCAATTCAAGGTCCGACTGAAATTCTGGCCTGACCTTCGACCATAAGTTTGGCTCGAACATCAACTCTGGCCTTGGATCTAATACGGACGGCTACAACTTGTAACACCTTCAACTGAGGGCAGCTTCTACTGAGTGCAGTTCCGACTGAGTCAAACTCCAACTGAGACTACAGCTTTGTAGGAGCGCTGGCCTAAGTTTCAGCTCAGTTTGTGGGTTTGAGCATAGTCTCGGTCCCAATACCGTCTGCAGCTGACTTTTAACTCCAAAAGACCACAGCTCTGACTGCAATGCTTCATCTTAAGCCCCGAATTTGGCTTTGAATGGGGCTTTGACCATAATTTTGTCTCCAACACCGACAATGGCGTTGGCTCCATCCCAGTATGTGGTGTTGGCTTCATTTTCAAATGTTGCTCTGGCTTTATCCCCAAATCAGGTTCTAGCCTTGACGGAGCCTCTGCTGACTGTAGTCTTGGCTCTGAGTGTATACTAAGCCTGGCTCTGGCTGCAATTCCATGCCCGACTGAAATTCTGGCCTGAGCTTCGACAGTGGCTCTAGCTACTGTGAAACTGACCATAACTCTCGTTGTGTCCTTGGACCGTGGTTCGAAATTAGCTCTGCTTGGGCCTGATTTCATCTTCGAATGTCGCTCTGTCCAAGTCTCCTGTAAAGTCATTTGGTTTGTCTGCGGCTGTAGTCATAATACGTGCATGTCTCTAGTTGCATCCGCACAAAGATCTGCTTCGCAGCTGAGCTACACTCCCTTCCGACCCCCTAACGCCCACCCACGATGCCGACTCAGACCAGATAAGTGAACGTCTTGCTTTGTCAGCTGCCCCGAGGCATTCCCAAACCACAATAAACTCACCCGCATTCCCGTTCCCGTTCATGCCATTCAAATCACAGTCAATCACTCATCAGCCACTTCGATCACCGACTCCCCTGCCACCCGCCATGAGTCAGTCCGCACGCAGGCAGTGAGCAGTCGTCGCAGCCATCGCTCCGCTATGAGTAATTGCACTGCGCACCAAGTCAGTTTTTTCGCTGGAAAAACCAATCACCGCGCGCACGGTGCGCGGAATTAAAATTCAAATCATGACGTCTCCATTTTCGCTTTTGACAGCGATCCCTCCAGCTGACAGATAACAATCCGCCGCTCAATTGCTAGAATATCAATTCACTTTGACAAATTTCATTTCATCACCATCCCCGAGGAGACCACAAAAACAGACCCGCGCCGCTGGTGGACAAGCCACAGACAAGACTAATCGACATCGGGGCGCTATGGTTCAGTCCGCTCGCAAACTATTCGGCGCAGCGGAGGCGGCCGCTTATTACTCATTTACCGGAGATTAGAGGCTAGAGCAGGTCTACATCAAAGGACGGGGGCCGTCGCCAGCGAGCGACATCATTAGCAATGCACAGGGCGTCCGACAACAAATTTACAACGAAACGATGGCGATCTGCTCAAGGCAATAATAATTTCCATCCGCACAGGTTCGCCGTGGTCCCTCGTAGTCGTCATCGTCATCCGCATCACAAGACGACCGAGATACACACAGATACGCGGCGGAATTGACAAAACGGCGCGAGTGCACGCCTGAAACAAATGTCTGCCGTGTCTGTCGCCGGTCGGATTGACTGCGCGAGGAATGCGAGGAGCTCATCGCTCATTCCGGACTCCCCCGCGCCCCAGAGATCTAGATAAGTTTGAGTCGTTACCCCTGACGTGTCTTTATCGATTCCCTCCCCAGCACTGGCACTGACACCGTTGGCGTGTCCTTCTGCTGTGGCTTGTTTGCATTTGATTGCAATTTGCTGGAAGTGATGGGTTCCGGCAGCGGTCCTTAGGTTGACAGATTTCCACCGCTGCACGAGCGCAGACATTGTCTGCAGGGAATGCAGACACCTACGGGAGGAGCACTTGACACGGAGTTTATGACTTCCTTAGCGGGTCTGCATCCCAAATGAACACCAAATGAACGCCAAATGAGCTCCCACCTGAAGTGCTCATAAAACGACAGTGTGCCACGTGGAGTGGTGACGTTGCCGAGTGCAGAGGAGTGCGACAAATCGGCGAGTGCAGGACGAAATTGGGCGATCAGCTAAACGATGGAATCCCGTGAATGGCTTAATCCAGGCCATTCCGCTCTGCTGTTTCGCCCGGTAACGAGTTCCTGCGTCACCTTGGGAGGAGCCATGTCAGACAACGACGCCGCTTATCCGCTGATTCATGCGGGAATCATTCGAGAATGGTAACTGGTGGGAAAGAGATTCACTTAATGGGAGCAGCTGCGATAAGTGGAATGTCTCTCATGGAACGTGTTCGTTTGGTTATGGGCAGGAGTGGGGACGTCGATGCGAGACATTTTTGAAAGCAATTGAAAGCACACTTAGAAGGCAGTACAGAGCGGGAGAAAGTTCTGGTGATCTTGTCATGAACTGAAAAGAAGGTTCCAAGTTTATACTCGTCACCAAACATGTTCCACCCCTTCATTGCCGTCACTACCAAAAACGACTCCCGCACGCCGTCGCCTTCTGATTTTTTCCCAGTCCTCGCACGAGGATGAAGGAATCCAAATTACGCAACCCTGCCCCGGACTACACATAATATGCTCTTTGCATTTCCGGCTCGCAGCCAGAGACATATTACGCCGGAAAGAAGAGACCATTTGTTGTAACCCAGTTTCACATCCTGCCCGTGCATAGATGCACAGGCGAGCCATCCCTGGGCGGAGGGACGCCAGCCTGCATGAGCAAGGGCGGTAAAAACGAGCAGGATCGGAAATAGTTTTGTGGGATGTGCATGCACGCCACTGCCGCTGCTGGAGGATGGATGGACAGGACCGGCGAGCACGAAGCAGCGGCGCAGCCAAGCAGTGGGTCAGTGTGCGATGCTGGTTCGGCTTCCTGCGCCTCTCCGTTGGTCCCTCTCCACAAATCGCAATAAAAATCTAATTTTACATATTTCTTCCAGTCATGGCGGCGGCAGTGGAGGAGGTGGCGGTGCAGTCATGGGTCGGTTGAAATGTGTTGGGAACGTGCCGTGCTCTGGTGGAAGCTGACGCGCTCTCTCTCTCCCTAAATATTTCATTTGCCATTTCGACAGACAGCCGGGATGGATGGGAGGACATGATTTCTGTGAGTGGACGTGTGTGCACGGAATGGGGGGGAAATGCTTTCAGGATATACGGAAAGTAATACTCGGCCCTCAGGCGGTGGTGTACATGTTAAACGAGTATGCAGGATGTGAGCATCAAAGCGAGCGCTCGTTTGCTTTGAATGCATTTGGACGACCGAGTTAATAGGTGTTCCGATTAGATTTGATTAGTGGACACATCGTAGTTGATTATCTCTTGAGGCGGAGGGTGTGCGTCGCCTAATTGACCTGCAAATCACTTTGCGAGGGAATGGTTTTCGATCGGAAATTGCGGCAAACTTTTGTGGGGTTTCTCCCGTTTGTCCTTTGACAAGCGACGGTCGCCTGGAGACTTATTAGAAGGTTGAAACACCGTCACCTGTGTGGAGTGGAGTCGCGGCGACTGAATCAAAGGAGAGGATGTGGAGATCTGATTCTGGGGGCTACATGTGGTCCTTTCAGCCGGAAATTATGCCAATCCGAAGTAGGATTTGATCGTTACACATACGTGTCCTGAGTTGCATCATACGTCCTGAGGATTGACTTGGGATTGTATCGAAAAGATCGATTTCTAATCTGGCCCGGCAAGTAAAAACCACGGTGATGTTCACAGCAAGCGCTTACGGACATTTCAGGTATTACAGAGGCGCGTTAGTTTGCTTTAGTGGGCGACTCGTATTGTTCAGCTGCCCTCTACTTCTGGCTGCCTTCTACTGCTAACTGCTGTCTGCCTTCCACTGTCTTCTACTGCTGGCTGCCTTCTCCTGCTGTCTGGCTTCCCCTGCTTGACGCCTTTTTCTGCTGGCTGCCTTGTACTTGTGGCGGTCTAATACTGCTGGGTGGCCGGCTTCCTCTGATGGTTGGCTTCTACTTTTGGCTGGCTTCCCCTTAGAACTGGCTTCTACTTCTGGGTGGCTTCTCTTGCTGGCTGCCTTCTACTGCTG
Source organism: Eristalinus aeneus (assembly GCA_955652365.1). NCBI lineage: Eukaryota > Metazoa > Arthropoda > Insecta > Diptera > Syrphidae > Eristalinus > Eristalinus aeneus. Next base: position 95,245,852 of record OY019131.1, read on the forward strand.
GCAGCCTTCTGCTGCTGGCTGCTTTCTACTGCTGGCAGCCTTCTACTGCTGGCTGCCTTCTACTGCTGGCAGCCTTCTACTGCCGGCTTCCTTCTGCTGCTGGCTGCCTTCTACTGCTTGCTGCCTTCTATTGCTGGGTGCCTTCTACTGCTGGCTTCCTTCTGCTGCTGGCTGCCTTCTACTGCTGGCTGCCTTCTACTGCTGGTAGCCTTCTACTGCTGGCTGCCTTCTTCTGCTGGCTGCCTTCTACTGCTGACTGCCTTCTACTTCTGGCTGCCTTCTACTGCTGACAGCCTTCTACTGCCAGCTTCCTTCTGCTGCTGGCTGCCTTCTACTGCTTGCTGCCTTCTATTGCTGGGTGCCTTCTACTGCTGGCAGCCTTCTGCTGCTGGCAGCCTTCTGCTGCTGGCTGCCTTCTACTGCTGGCAGCCTTCTACTGCTGGTTGCCTTCTAATGCTGGCTGGCTTATACTGCTTGCTGCCTTCTCCTGCTGGCTGCCTTCTACTGCTGGCAGCCTTCTGCTGCTGGCTGCTTTCTACTGCTGGCAGCCTTCTACTGCTGGCTGCCTTCTACTGCTGGCAGCCTTCTACTGCCGGCTTCCTTCTGCTGCTGGCTGCCTTCTACTGCTTGCTGCCTTCTATTGCTGGGTGCCTTCTACTGCTGGCAGCCTTCTGCTGCTGGCTGCCTTCTACTGCTGGCTGCCTTCTTCTGCTGGCAGCCTTCTACTGATGGCAGCCTTCTACTGCTGGCTGTCTTCTTCTGCTGGCTTCTTTCTTCTGCTGGCTGCCTTCCACATCTGACTGCTGTCTACTGGTGGATGCCTTCTCCTGCTGGCTGCCTTCTTCGGCTGGCTGCCTTCTGCTGCTGGGTGCCTTCTCCTGCTGGCTGTCTTCTACTGCTTGCTGCCTTCTACTGCTGGCTGCCTTCTGGAGCTGGCTGTCTTCTACTGCTGGCTGCTTTATACTGCTGGCTGTCTTCTTCTGCTGGCTTCTTTCTTCTGCTGGCTGCCTTCCACATCTGACTGCTGTCTCCTGCTGGCTGCCTTCTTCTGCTCTCTGTCTTCTACTGTTGGCTGCCTTCTACTGCTGGCTGCCTTCTACTCCTGGCAGCCTTCTACTGCTGGCTGCCTTCTACTGCTGGTTGCCTTCTACCTCTGGCAGCCTTCTACTGCTGGCTGCCTTCTACTGCTGGCTGCCTTCTACTACTGGCTGCCTTCTACTGCTGGCTGCCTTCTTCTGCTGGCTGCCTCCTGTTGCTGGCTGCCTTCTGCTGCTGGCTGCCTTCTACTGCTGGCAGCCTTCTGCTGCTGGCTGCCTTATACTGCTGGCTGCCTTCTACTCCTGGCAGCCTTCTACTGCTGGCTGTCTTCTACTATTGGCAGCCTTCTACTGCTGGCAGCCTTCTGCTGCTGGCTGCCTTATACTGCTGGCTGCCTTCTGCTGCTGGCTGCCTTCTACTGCTGGCTGCCTTCTACTACTGGCAGCCTTCTACTCCTGGCAGCCTTCTACTGCTGGCTGTCTTCTACTATTGGCAGCCTTCTACTGCTGGCAGCCTTCTACTGCTGGCAGCCTTATACTGCTGGCTGCCTTCTGCTGCTGGCTGCCTTCTACTGCTGGCTGCCTTCTACTGCTGGCAGACTTCTGCTGCTGGCTGCCTTCTACTGCTGGCTGTCTTCCACTGCTGGGTGTTCGCTGACTAGCAATTGTTCCCGGACAGGCTTTTCTTTTCTGGCTTCCTAGAGGTAGCCTTCTTCTCCTGCGAGCCAGTGTCTATTTCTAATAAGCTGGGCATTGATGGTTTCCTAGCTTTAAAGTTTCCCTCAGACAGGTGCTGATGAGGACGGTGAAAGCGGGTACACAAGCTGCCATGCCGATACTGCTCCTTGGTCGCCACTGGCAACCTCATGATGGCTGACTCGTATCACATCTAACTGCCATGCTACTGCCAGTTGCGTCTTTCGGACTTGTAACTCGTACGCGGTCGACTTCTCCTGTCTGGGTATAACTCTTGCTCTCTTGTTTTCACACTTGAAGAGTGTGTTGCTTCCGCAATCCCAGAAGTCTTCGTCTCTGCAGATGGTCCTTCGAACCAGATATTCTTCCAGCTCTCTTCAACACATGATTCCTCCGAACATGTCGACCTCCTTCAGTCCAACCATTAACCAGACCGACTTCAATTAATTATTTCCATTGTTAGGTGTCATCGCCCCCCAAAGTCAAATTTACAAACCTCAGAGGTAAGCCTCCAACCCCCTCATTTCCTCCCACAAACCAGAACACAGCAAGTTAACGCCCGAATCCCGCCCGAGCCCGATCAACCCGAATCAGCTCCCGCTCTGCGTTCGCCTAATGCCTCCGCATTCATGTGGCCAACAGAGTAATCGAACTCATTGATTTATTGATCCCTCCCCGCCGCCCCTAATGCTTAATTCATTAACGGCAATGATAATTGAATAATCGTAAGTCTGCCATAAGCACTCGCTCTGCACTTAGTTCCCTGTCGCCTGTGTCCCCCTCCTCTTCCTCCAGCTGGTTAATAAGCAATGCTGCATAGCACTCCAAGCGCATACATAAATCCATCATAATTGTACGGCGACAACGGCAACGTTAAGCAGCAGCAGAGGAGTTTACCATTCGGATGGCAGCGGTGCCGGAGTGTGACTCCGCTAATCTGTCGTGAATCACACTCTAAACTGACACCTAGCCCTTAATATTTTTCGGGCGGGGGCTCACTGCATCCGGGGGCGCAAGTGGAAATGTTTGAAAATCAATTTCTGTCGCTCATTCACCTGTCAGACGCGTTCGATGCCGCGACAGCGGTTGAGCGATTTATTCACTTTTTCTCTTTTTTCCGTTCCCCACTCATTCCAGGTCCGCTGACACTTTTTTGACAGCTTTTTGAAGGAAGACTGTTGTGAGGAAGACGCCTGTCAGGCGTATGTGATTGGTGTCAACTTGTGTTGCTACATTCGGAGGTTGTTTTCTGTTTCGTTGCGTTTTTCGGTGTGCGCGAGAGTTGCAGTCGGAGGGGCAGAGCTCCTTTCGCAGCGTGTATGGCGTTGAATGTGAAGTAGGAATGACGACACGTGGGATGTCATTTAAATGTGTCCTTTTTGGAACTTATTTCATCTGCTGCGTGTGATTGAATGGGGAAGGGGTTGGGATGGAATATTGAAAAGGTCATTTTTGGGTGTTTCTCCGACGTGGGACTACACAATCTTGGGGCCGCATATAGCCTTTGTGAGCGTTCAGAGCTTGTCTAGTTTTTTATTTGTCAGTAAGGTGGTTGCTTCATGCTTGGGCTTGAGCATAGATTCCACAGCGCTAAGTGTCAAGGAATCCAAGACGCTGCCTGTTACTGTGGACTGGGGCCTTTATGAACGATATCACCTTTCTGGCTTAACTTTGGAAGGCTGGGGTTTGTGGTTGGTAGCGACTAAGAGGACTTTTCGGCTTTTACACACACAGCGGTCTCTTGGGAATAAGTCTGTGAGTCTTGCTGGAGCGAAGTTCGGGACAAACAGCAAGCAGATCTGGCTGTTTAATGATTCAGTCTGTTTCTTCTGTTTGTCCCTAGAAGCGATTGCGCGACTGTATTGAATCTGCCCCTCAACACATTGGCTTCTCCAGCTAGCACAGTATTTAGCAGCTTCCCTAGCTATCTCGACTTCAGATGCAAAGTAATTGAAGGTCTTTCTCCACTTGACTGCATCATCGTGTCCACGAGCGTCTCACATTGCCTTGGTTGGGAGTTGAAGACACTCTGGGGTGGACCAGTGCTTACCCTGCGACGCACGTGGCTGGTCCATCCTATTCGTAGAATCTATGGACGCCACACACGTGAAGTAATTGGCGGTGCTTCTCCACTTGACTGCCACAGCGTGTTCATGGACGGAGGCTTTGCGTTGGCTTGGAGTGGTGACCACTGGCTGGACTGGTGGTGACCACTGGCTGGACTGGTGGTGACCACTGGCTGGACTGGTGGTGACCACTGACTAGACTGGTGGTGACCACTGGCTGGACTGGTGGTGACCACTGGCTGGACTGGTGGTGACCACTGGCTGGACTGGTGGTGACCACTGGTTGGACTGGTGGTGACCACTGGCTGGACTGGTGGTGACCACTGGCTGGACTGGTGGTGACCACTGGCTGGACTGGTGGTGACCACTGGCTGGACTGGTGGTGACCACTGGCTGGACTGGTGGTGACCACTGGCTGGACTGGTGGTGACCACTGGCTGGACTAGTGGTGACCACTGGCTTAAACATCTTAGCAGATGGGTCTATGGACGTTTGGCTAGACCCATGTTCAGTGCAGTCTGTACATTTCATAGATGAGTGTGAAACAGGGTCTAAAGACTGAACGTAGAACTTCTCCCTTCAGAAGGTCTTAGGTCTTCTTCAACCCTCCTGAGATCGCCCAGTCTTCTGAGCCATGAAGCAGTAAATTTCGCAACAACGCAAATTTCGCTCTTTCAAGCGTTCGAAGGGATATTTCTCAGGGAGGAGTACTATGTCCCCTTCTATTGTCCCCAACAGTGAACAAATTTGTGCTCCTCTTGGGCAGGTCCCTTCCGCAAAGCCATTGTGGAAGCCAATCAGGTTGCATTATCCTTCGTAGGCGAACATGTTAAAGTTTTGAGAGGTTTGGGCTTTCCATTCCCAATTGGATATTCTATCCGAAATCTTGAAGAGACGGACACTGGCTGAGGCTCACCTTGGACACACATTGACGCAAGAAGTAAAATACACACTGATACGCGCACTGAGGCACGGGGATGCCCATCGCTGCCTGGCTTGATTTATTCGGGTGGCCTTCTCATAGATAGTGTGACTCACGAGGCCCAAATCTGTCCACGATTTGGCGTACTTAATTACAGCCCTTATGCTGAGATCCACAGAGGCCAATAACACAGGCTTCCAGAGTTTTCCAGCTCTTGGTAGGCAGACTTTAATTTTAGTCAAGTTTCCCCAACAGCTAGATTTGGTGGACGCCTTCGGTCTTTGTTTCTAACAGCCATATCATGGGACGTTGAAACAGTTGAAAGATGTGGACGTCATACGACATGACTGATAGAAGCTAGCACCGAAACCGGCCACCGAATATAGTTCCAGACATGCGCTTACTGCAGTTCCTTAGGTCTGTTCAACATTGCAATGGCCTTTGATAGAAACAAGACGCCGTTTCAATCTACAAGAGGGATCCCGGATCTTCTTATAGACAGGTTTGTCTTGCCTTTGAAGTGCTCCTGCATCCACATGGCACTAAGTTCATAAGTTTTTCGATTGGTGTCACCTGCAAAAACGTCCATAAATGATGAGTCCTGATGCAACCCGCCACTCAACAACTCTCATCTTGTTTACGGATTCCATCCTCATTAGACTTCTTCATCACTCATCGCCGGTTATGAGCAACTCTCTCGGCTCCATTTCGTTCGAATCCGTGCGCCTCGCGTTGAATTTCCTAATTAAGAAGGACATCGGTCAAGAATTTGAGTCTGCCCAGCGGGGCACTGCCGAACACTGAAATCGTCAATTAGGTGCGGCAAAAGCTTCCGAAACCCCGTATAATGTCACATCTGTCAATTAAGGAAATGCCGTTTCCCAACACACCGCCCCCCGCCAATTTATTTCACGCAAACCAGTGGAGTGCGTGTGCGCCCCTTGAAAATATTTCACATCACAGCGCGCGGATTTATCGCTCGTCGCCGACATGTGCGCTCATAAGCAGGCAGCGACAGCACACGAAAAAACAGTTTGATTTATGAATTTGACCAAAATTGGACAAAGTTGTCATAAAGCCGCGCGATGACTTGAAATTGTTCATTTCGATGACAGGATGCGTTGTGTTGCGTTTTTTTGCCAGCGATGCTGATGGTGTGATGCTAAGCCGTTTAGACGTAATGAAAATTCATTGCGCGCGGAAAAACTGCTTTCCATTGAATTTATTAATTGACTTGGAGTCCGGCGAGAGGCGATCGTTTATCTTGCGTTTTAAACACTCGAACGCGTCCATAGACAAAGCCACGACTTGTCTGCAGTGGCACACAGTAGTCGCATAGAGTCGCTCTGACACACGTGAAGGAAAAAAGATGGTCTCCGGAATTGATGACTGAAGCAAGCCCCGCATCCCAACGACGACGATCGGAGGATGAGCATGGTGATGGGGCTGCTGCTGCGGTTGCTGCGACTACATGATGGTGATGTGCAATTGTGGCGTGTTCACTTGTTTGGCCGCTGTTGCGAGGGGACGGGGGAATGTTGTACTTTTGTCTGCAAGAGATGGAATGATGATGCAATTAATGACATGTCCGAGTGGAATAAATTTATCAAAAGCACTTGTCTGTTGATTGCTGCTGTTGAAGGGGAGGGGGAGGGGATGATGGAGCGTTGCCAGCAGCCTTTGCTTTTGTGGAATCCATTTCATTCGAAAGACTTAGGAGACTTGTGAGCGATTGATGTTTGGAAGCTGACCCCAAGCTGATGCTGAGCACAGAGGAGTCTATTTGAAAGAAGACAGAAGAGAGAAGACAGAAGACAGAAGACAGAAGACAGAAGACAGAAGACAGAAGACAGAAGACAAAAGACAGAAGACAGAAGACAGAAGACGGAAGACAGAAGACAGAAGACAGAAGACAGAAGACAGAAGACAGAAGACAGAAGACGGAAGACAGACGACAGAAGACAGAAGACAGAAGACAGAAGACAGAAGACAGAAGACAGACGACAGAAGACAGAAGACAGAAGACAGAAGACAGACGACAGAAGACAGAAGACAGAAGACAGAAGACAGAAGACAGAAGACAGAAGACAGAAGACAGAAGACAGAAGACAGAAGACAGAAGACAGAAGACAGAAGACAGAAGACAGAAGACAGAAGACAGAAGACAGAAGACAGAAGACAGAAGACAGAAGACAGAAGACAGAAGACAGAAGACAGAAGACAGAAGACAGAAGACAGAAGACAGAAGACAGAAGACAGAAGACAGAAGACAGGAGACAGAAGACAGAAGACAGAAGACAGAAGACAGAAGACAGAAGACAGAAGACAGAAGACAGAAGACAGAAGACAGAAGACAGAAGACAGAAGACAGAAGACAGAAGACAGAAGACAGAAGACAGAAGACAGAAGACAAAAGACAAAAGACAGAAGACAGAAGACAGAAGACAGAAGACAGAAGACAGAAGACAGAAGACAGAAGACAGAAGACAGAAGACAGGAGACAGAAGACAGAAGACAGAAGACAGAAGATAAGACAGAAGACAGAAGACAGAAGACAGAAGACAGAAGACAGAAGACAGAAGACAGGAGACAGAAGACAGAAGACAGAAGACAGAAGATAAGACAGAAGACAGAAGACAGAAGACAGAAGGCAGAAGACAGAAGACAGAAGACAGAAGACAGAAGACAGAAGACAGAAGACAGAAGACAGAAGACAGAAGACAGAAGACAGAAGACAGAAGACAGAAGACAGAAGACAGAAGACAGAAGACAGAAGACAGAAGACAGAAGACAGAAGACAGAAGACAGAAGACAGAAGACAGAAGACAGAAGACAGAAGACAGAAGACAGAAGACAGAAGACAGAAGACAGAAGACAGAAGACAGAAGACAGAAGACAGAAGACAGAAGACAGAAGACAGAAGACAGAAGACAGAAGACAGAAGACAGAAGACAGAAGACAGAAGACAGAAGACAGAAGACAGAAGACAGAAGACAGGAGACAGAAGACAGAAGACAGAAGACAGAAGATAAGACAGAAGACAGAAGACAGAAGACAGAAGACAGAAGACAGAAGACAGAAGACAGAAGACAGGAGACAGAAGACAGAAGACAGAAGACAGAAGATAAGACAGAAGACAGAAGACAGAAGACAGAAGGCAGAAGACAGAAGACAGAAGACAGAAGACAGAAGACAGAAGACAGAAGACAGAAGACAGAAGACAGAAGACAGAAGACAGAAGACAGAAGACAGAAGACAGAAGACAGAAGACAGAAGACAGAAGACAGAAGACAGAAGACAGAAGACAGAAGACAGAAGACAGAAGACAGAAGACAGAAGACAGAAGACAGAAGACAGAAGACAGAAGACAGAAGACAGAAGACAGAAGACAGAAGACAGAAGACAGAAGACAGAAGACAGAAGACAGAAGACAGAAGACAGAAGACAGAAGACAGAAGACAGAAGACAGAAGACAGAAGACAGAAGACAGAAGACAGAAGACAGGAGACAGAAGACAGAAGACAGAAGACAGAAGACAGAAGACAGAAGACAGAAGACAGAAGACAGAAGGCAGAAGACAGAAGACAGAAGACAGAAGACAGAAGACAGAAGACAGAAGACAGAAGACAGAAGACAGAAGACAGAAGACAGAAGACAGAAGACAGAAGACAGAAGACAGAAGACAGAAGACAGAAGACAGAAGACAGAAGACAGAAGACAGAAGACAGAAGACAGAAGACAGAAGACAGAAGACAGAAGACAGAAGACAGAAGACAGAAGACAGAAGACAGAAGACAGAAGACAGAAGACAGAAGACAGAAGACAGAAGACAGAAGACAGAAGACAGAAGACAGAAGACAGAAGACAGAAGACAGAAGACAGAAGACAGGAGACAGAAGACAGAAGACAGAAGACAGAAGATAAGACAGAAGACAGAAGACAGAAGACAGAAGACAGAAGACAGAAGACAGAAGACAGGAGACAGAAGACAGAAGACAGAAGACAGAAGATAAGACAGAAGACAGAAGACAGAAGACAGAAGGCAGAAGACAGAAGACAGAAGACAGAAGACAGAAGACAGAAGACAGAAGACAGAAGACAGAAGACAGAAGACAGAAGACAGAAGACAGAAGACAGAAGACAGAAGACAGAAGACAGAAGACAGAAGACAGAAGACAGAAGACAGAAGACAGAAGACAGAAGACAGAAGACAGAAGACAGAAGACAGAAGACAGAAGACAGAAGACAGAAGACAGAAGACAGAAGACAGAAGACAGAAGACAGAAGACAGAAGACAGAAGACAGAAGACAGAAGACAGAAGACAGAAGACAGAAGACAGAAGACAGAAGACAGAAGACAGAAGACAGAAGACAGAAGACAGAAGACAGAAGACAGAAGACAGAAGACAGAAGACAGGAGACAGAAGACAGAAGACAGAAGACAGAAGACAGAAGACAGAAGACAGAAGACAGAAGACAGAAGACAGAAGACAGAAGACAGAAGACAGAAGACAGAAGACAGAAGACAGAAGACAGAAGACAGAAGACAGAAGACAGAAGACAGAAGACAAAAGACAAAAGACAGAAGACAGAAGACAGAAGACAGAAGACAGAAGACAGAAGACAGAAGACAGAAGACAGAAGACAGAAGACAGGAGACAGAAGACAGAAGACAGAAGACAGAAGATAAGACAGAAGACAGAAGACAGAAGACAGAAGACAGAAGACAGAAGACAGAAGACAGGAGACAGAAGACAGAAGACAGAAGACAGAAGATAAGACAGAAGACAGAAGACAGAAGACAGAAGACAGAAGGCAGAAGACAGAAGACAGAAGACAGAAGACAGAAGACAGAAGACAGAAGACAAAAGACAAAAGACAGAAGACAGAAGACAGAAGACAGAAGACAGAAGACAGAAGACAGAAGACAGAAGACAGAAGACAGAAGACAGGAGACAGAAGACAGACGACAGAAGACAGAAGACAGAAGACAGAAGACAGAAGACAGAAGACAGAAGACAGAAGACAGAAGACAGAAGACAGAAGACAGAAGACAGAAGACAGAAGACAGAAGACAGAAGACAGAAGACAGAAGACGGAAGACAGAAGACAGAAGACAGAAGACAAAAGACAAAAGACAGAAGACAGAAGACAGAAGACAGAAGACAGAAGACAGAAGACAGAAGACAGAAGACAGAAGACAGAAGACAGAAGACAGAAGACAGAAGACAGAAGACAGAAGACGGAAGACAGAAGACAGAAGACAGAAGACAAAAGACAAAAGACAGAAGACAGAAGACAGAAGACAGAAGACAGAAGACAGAAGACAGAAGACAGAAGACAGAAGACTGAAGACAGAAGACAGAAGACAGAAGACAGAAGACAGAAGACAGAAGACAGAAGACAGAAGACAGAAGACAGAAGACAGAGGACAAAAGACAGAAGACAGAAGACAGAAGACAGAAGACAGAAGACAGAAGACAGAAGACAGAAGACAGAAGACAGAAGACAGAAGACAGAAGACTGAAGACAGAAGACAGAAGACAGAAGACAGAAGACGGAAGACAGAAGACAGAAGACAGAAGACAGAAGACAAAAGACAAAAGACAGAAGACAGAAGACAGAAGACAGAAGACAGAAGACAGAAGACAGAAGACAGAAGACAGAAGACTGAAGACAGAAGACAGAAGACAGAAGACAGAAGACAGAAGACAGAAGACAGAAGACAGAAGACAGAAGACAGAGGACAAAAGACAGAAGACAGAAGACAGAAGACAGAAGACAGAAGACAGAAGACAGAAGACAGAAGACAGAAGACAGAAGACAGAAGACAGAAGACAGAAGACAGAAGATAGAAGATAGAAGACAGAAGACTGTTCAAACAAGCCTAAGTACCAAATTTGAAAAAAAAATTCCTGATGTCAGATATAGAAAAATCCTCAAAAGACCAGAAACCCGAAAAAGTTCAAAATTCTAAAAATACTCAATAAGCCAAATAAAGAAAGTGTTGATATGCCTTACGTAAGCGCCATTCTTGATTCAGTTGGCTACAGTTGCCTAATGTTCAAAAATTACAAAAATGTCAAAAATTATAGAAGGCCCAAATTCTCAAATTCCAAAGATCCAAAAGTTGCTGAAAAGACCACAATTGGAGGAAAACAAAAATTCAGAAGGGACAAACATTCTGAATTGTTTAAAATCATGAAAGTACGAAATTCCGAGAACACTGAAGTTCAAAAAGTTCCAAAATACTTTAAGGCCGGTCAACTGAAATGCTCCGATAAGTGTAAGAGACTAGGAGGTTTTTAGTTTTCCTCATTTCCTCCAGTCATAAACCATGTCTGTGATTTTAGGCTTTTCGGAACTGTTTTCGACCAAGATTCCGAAGACAATTATTTGGGACCTTAAACACGATGTGAAAGAAAATAGGGCCTATATCTTCAATCAAACTGACACACGACAAAATCGTGAAAAATATGAAAGCCAATGACCTAAGAATAGTCTGTCTTCCATAGAGTTATAAGCCGCTGGAATACAGCGTCACATACGGCGTCGTATACGGCGTCACACACGGAGTCACAAGCGGCGTCACATACGGCGTCACATGCGGCGTCACATACGGCCTCACATACGGCGTCTCATACGGAGTCACATATGGCGTCGCATACGGCACGGTTCATTATGGAGAAGGGCAAACACTTGAGAAACTCGTAACCCTGCGATCAAGCAACTCCCGAAGAAAGACAACATGTGTCTTTGGAAACTTGTCACCAGTCATATGATGACGTTGGTGTGTCATCTATTCAAATAGACGCCTCGCCTTCGATTTGAATCCGCCAATACCCAGCCATGTTCAATTGTCACGGCTTAGCGCCTCTTCATCATCTTCCCACCTCCTCTCAGCTGTCACTTTGCGTGGTCACCAAAATTCCCAAAGCACTCGAAAAATCAAACAATACACTCTGGCAATACCCTACCAACCCCCAAGCCATACCCGCCAACGATTCCAATCTCCTGCGCGCAATTTCTGGACATGTCACAGCAATCGTGAACATTAACCGGTCACATTCTTCATCAGGAGCGCGGGCGCAGACGCGGACAACGCACAGTCACTCGGCGACAACGATACACAGGGCGCCCTCACTGCGGAAAAAGTGTTTTATCACTGGTGACGATCAAGAGGAATTATGTCAAACCAGGACAAGGTATCGTGTTCATTGTGTCCATCAACTCTGCCAGAGGTCGTCGCGACACTGTCAACATTTCAACATGACAAATCAACCCATACCTGTCTGCCGGCCAAGATATGTATCGGACAGGACCGAGCACCGTCCCGTGATACCTCAATGCGAATCGAACGGAGCCTCATTATGGGCGAAATTAATATTTTCTTCGCAGCGGCTTTTTGCCGTTGCTGCTACTGCTGCTGGCGGTGGTAGTGCGCTAATAAAAACATCCGTGCGCAAATAGCCCACTCAAAGCATCGCTAAATGACAATAAATTGCGGGTGGGAGAGGGGACACACCGTGTACACTGCTTGGAAGGAGACGACAGGCATCCTGCACTGGCCAGCAACGTTCGACGCGATGCAGTGGTGCACTGTCACTGGTAATGTGATTTATTTCAAAATTATTAACCAGAAATCGATACACAGGATCACACAGGCCATGTCGACGAGGAGCCAAAACATTTTGGTATTCCGCTCATTGATGGCGCGGGCAATAAAACTTCCCCAGGACCATTCCGCGCAACGATAAATATATTTTTAAGGTCTTATGAACGACTGTGTGCATCCTTAATGTGACAATACACACACACACAGGCAGTCGGCATCGTCTCCGCGAGAGCGACAACGACACAAACGACGACAATGTGCATCTCCAGTGCAGGAAGCCAGAGGAGTGGAAAGTGGGACACAACAAGAAGCCGTGTGTCTACTTAAGCACTCGACGGCACATTTGCAAGCGCTTACAAATGCCACCATCAGGGTCGTTGCCGTTCGCGCAAACAACTGCCGTCCCAGTCATAAAGTAAATCCTTAAAAGGGAGCCACATTCTTTATCGTTATCAGAGTGGATGAAAGGAGAACGCGGCAGCGTGGGTGGGTGAGCAGTGTCCTGGCAATAAACAAAATAGTCATAATTTTTTTAACGCTCGGTTGGAGGTACTTTTGCAGCGCAACAGAGGACCACTTGGCTCTGAAAAATGGAGACAAAAATGCAACAAACGTTGCACAATGTCCTGTGGCACGGAGACGCAGAAGGAGCTGGAAATCTTGAGACCATCGAACCGGAAATGGGCATAACAGTCGTGGAAGATTATCCTTTTCTTTCATTCTCTGACTTCGGTAATGGCTCGAAAGGATGCCAGCGGGTGGAGTCGTGTGGGAGGAAAAGGATTACATCAGGTCAGTGAGTTTTATAGCGCTGCAAGCGGTTGATCCTTGGCGAATGCAAAAATCTCTCTTGTAGTCTCTGTGCCTGTGTGGACGCCGGCTGACTGGGAATTTATGAAGATGCCAAAGTCTCTGGGGTTGGAGGCGGAAGCGATGCTGCGGCTCATTAAGTCTGAGAAATGAGTTTGGCATGCGGGGCATCTCCCATCTCCTATCTCCTTCAAGTCGACCTTTCTCCAAATGACATGTCAATTGGTGCCACGAAGAAATTGGACATTCAGCAAATTTCAAAAGGATCTCACCCATCGACTCCCGCACCCAATCTGCTTAACAAACGGAAAATTTCCACATCATCACATCTGCGAACGTCCAGAGAGAGGGAGCACACACAGTCGATTTTTAATATTCGCACATATTTCAAAAACTCGCTCAGCCCCCGGAGGACTCACTTTTTCTGCTGCTTCCCAATTTGGCGCTGAATTTGATTCCTCAGCAAAGTGTCCTGGTACCCAGTCACACGCCTCATCCTCCCGTTCCCACGCGCCACCTCCCTGAAGTCGACAAAAAAGGATGTGTCGCATTGAATTTATTTCCGATGAACACTGGCCCATTTATCACTGACTCCCGTGAATATATGGCTCTGGTGGAGGACGTGAGTCTCCATTTCTCTCAAAATTTGCCCTTGGACGTGACACAGTGGAAATGGAATTCTGACCTTCACCCCCAGTTCGATGGCAGTTCGCCTCCATCTCTCCACTCCATCGTGCATTCCGAGACATTCGAATTCTGCGATGTTAAGCTGTTCCCTGCATTTGAATGGAGCTCCAAAAAGAAACAAAAATCCAATCCCACCACTTGGTCGTCGCACAGTGACAGATTAAGCAACACGTCCATTCCCCAGACTGACAGTTAATTTCGAAAGGTGTCAGTTATTAAATTTGACGATGAAAAGAGCCCAAGACGACGACCGGTCTGTGGATGGAACAATGTTGCACCCACCTGAGTGGGTTTATTGGTCACTTGGCGGTCGGCCCACATTCTCCTCCGATGGCGGGCTTTTTGAAATTGAGTGACAGCGGGAGATTAAATCCCGAACACAATTCGCCACACATCCGCAGTTGCCGCCGCTTTTTGGCCGTCGAACTACCGAATCTGAGGTATGGCGTTGAGTCGTGGCGGAAGTGTGACGGCGGAAGAAGACGAGGGTACATTCGCGGCTGTCACACCGTGCGGTCCTCTAGAGTGGGATTAGATGAGCTTAATTGACTCATTAGCCGAGTGTTTCAACCAATAGGTATACGGAGCATATCGGATGTCGGAGGGTCGTGGGTGTCTTAAGCCTGCTTTTGGGAGGTCTTCAAAGGTTACACCCGCCTCACTTTTCCCAGCTACCTAAAAATTCACATCCAAGCCTCCTGGTCAATTTGCATGCCCCAAGGCCACCGTGCCGCCTCTAGACTCCTCAGTCCACACACAGACTGACACAATTGTCTCCGCGACAGCTGCCAGTGCCACTAGAAGGCATTCAATGAGAACACGAGATCGTCGAACTTCTGCTACTAAAGACTGCAGTCACGAGACCGGTGGCAGTCATTTCGAGGGGAAAGTGCTTTTAATTAGTGACTCCCGTCAGTAGGATAATGCAAGAGAGACTTTCCGAGACCAGCTCTCAGCAGACTCGATTTGCCCTGCGATCTCAAACGGTCCCTGATGTCGCTTGGACGAACCAAATGTCTGCCTGGAGGGTGGGATGGGGAGCTCTTGACTAAGCTGCAGTTGTTGTGGATGTGTGGGGAATTCTTGAATAAACACTGGCTGTTGCTCGAGTGGTGCTGCATTCTGGAATGATCCTGATTCACGGTTCCCAATTGAGTGAAGGCATGCGAATCTGTCGCTCAAGGGCTTTATTTTCTTTGAGAAACTTCATTAAAGTCGACTGCAGATCCATCATAAGGTTTCAATGTCTTCTTTTTTGACAAACTACTAGCCAGTCCTATCAATTTACCTCCTCAGCTCTGTTAAGCGTCGTTCGCCAAGTCATCATGCAAGGACTAGCATCTCCGAAGAGACTCCAAGTTGATCAGAGTGTGAAATGGGCGTCATGACCTCGAAACATTTGCGAAACTGACACGAAATTTCAAAGATATTAAGAAGGAAGACCAAGTCCTGGATTTCCCGAAGCACTGAATGCCTGAAGTGCATCCTGAAGTGAATCCTGACCACAACCAAGACAAAATCAGAAAAATGTCATTATCCGAGTTGTGTACCCCCACTGAATCGTGCAGTGCAAGGCACTTTAATTGAAATTAGATGCAGCTTGCCAGTTTGACTCTCAAGGGCTTCATATTCTCTTAGAAACTTCGTTTAATTCGACGTCAGAAGCGCAACGTAATTCATCGAAAGGTTTGGCTTTCTGCGGGCTTTCCTTGACAGACCACGAGTCAGTTCTGTTAATCAGATTCATTACTTCTGTTCAGCGTCCTTTGCCAAGTCATCTTGCCAAAAGTAGCATCTTAACAGAGTCTCCAAGTTGATTTGAATGCGGCGGGGACTTCGGAAATTAGCCAAAGTGTGTTACTTTGCCTCGTTGCGTATTCTCTCCCCTCAAAAGGACCTGGCGATAAATAAATCGTCAATCCGATCACCTTGCGATCGGTGTCTTCTTCCTTTTCTTGTAGCGCTACAGTTCGGGGTGGACCTGGGCCGTAACGAACATGCCTCTCCAGCCTGCACGATCTTGCGCACTCCAAGTTAGTTGAGGTCCTTCTCAACTTGTGTGCGCCACCCTGGCCGAAGCCGTAATGTGCTGCGTTGTTACAATGACTCAGATTCGAAGACTTCTCAGGGCAGAGCCCTGGTGTCCATATGCTCTACGTGGCCTAGATCGACGTCAAAAGCTCCTTCAACTTTCTCGATGTCCGAACCTTCCGAGGTGCAAACATCAAATCGGATCATCACCTTGTTTAAGCCAAGGTAAGGACCTGGCGGCCGTGGCGTAATGGGTAGAGTGCGACGTTCACACGTCAAAGGGTCTAGGTTTGATTTCCGGCTAAACACCTCGAATATATCATGGCACCACCTCTTTCGAGTTGCTGACAACACTCAAAGAGTAACAACTGTCTAAGAAAGCTTCTCGAATTTCGCCGCTTGGAGTCGGCAAAAAACTGTAGGTCCCTTCTACTCGTAAGAGAATAGTAGCGCGCAAGACACGAGCAGTTGATGAGAAAGCTAGGCCCTGGTCCCCCTGTGGACTGTCGTGCCAAACCATTAATTAAGAACCTGTATACCGAGAGAGTTACGAAGTTGAGACAGTCCGTCGGAAAGCTACAATCGCAACTGCCCGCTGGGAATTTTACCGACCGAGTCTCCCTGAAACTCCCTCAGAGTTCGACGCTTCCTGCACCGACCGGTTATCAAGAAAGCAACGGAGTCGAGACAGCAACGGAGTTGAGACAGCAACGGAGTTGAGACAGCAACGGAGTTGAGACAGCAACGGAGTTGAGACAGCAACGGAGTTGAGACAGCAACGGAGTTGAGACAGCAACGGAGTTGAGACAGCAACGGAGTTGAGACAGCAACGGAGTTGAGACAGCAACGGAGTTGAGACAGTTACCGGAACTGAGACAGTAACGGAGTTGAGACAGCAACGGAGTTGAGACAGTTACCGGAACTGAGACAGTAACGGAGTTGAGACAGCAACGGAGTTCAGACAGCAACGGAGTTGAGACAGCAATCGAGTCGAGACAGCAACGGAGTTGAGACAGCAACGGAGTTGAGACAGTAACGGAGTTATGACAGCAACGGAGTTGCGACAGCAACGCTGTCAAGACAGCAATGGAATCGAGATAGCAACGAAGTCGAGACAAGTCAATACGGTTTGACGTCGGAAAGCTACAATCGCAACTGATGGCTTGGAACTTTGAGGACCGAGTCTTCCTGAGACTCGCTCTGAGTTCGACGCTGCCTGCACTAACCATAGAAGAAGACTGGAAACGTTGTCAGGAAGCCATCAAAGAAGCTGCCACTGATGTGCTGGGTTTGATGTCATCACTCATGGTTTGGCGACGAGTCCAGGCAAGCGCATGCAGTCAAACAAGACGCGTAATAGGCAACGCTGCATCGAACAACGAGGGCTCTCCGTGAGCTCTACGAACAGAGAAGAAGGGAAAATCAGCGGCTTCTCAGAGGAAAAAAAAACTGTGCATAAGAAGCTCCCGGTCGAGGAAATGGAAAGGTGTTATGGCAGGAATGAAGTCCGACAGTTTTACAGAAAAGCGAAAGAGCTATCCAAAGGAAACAGGGTTCGGACCGCAGCCTGCCGTGACCACAACGGACCACTTGTGGAAGAGTCGCAGTTAGTGCTGAGAATCTGGAAGGATCATTTCTGCAGACTCCTTAACGGCGATGACGGCACCAATTTCGCTGTTAGGCAGAATGTTCCACTCAATTTTGGACGGTGATAGACAAGAATTCCGACCCCCCCCCCCCCCCCCGACTTAGACGAGGTGAAGATAGCAATATGGAAGCTAAGGTCGAACAAAGCTGCTGGAGCGGACGGACTGCCTGCAGGGTTTTAGACCACGGAAGTTCACGATAGGCCAGTTCTTCACTTTACGACAGATCTTGTAAAAGACCCAAGAAATGCATCGGCGAGTCTAAGGCCGCATATGAAAGCGTGCATAGAGAGCAGCTATAAAGTGCCTTGTCTGGTTTTGGCTTTTCTACCAAACTTGTCAAATTGTATGGGATGACGTTGAAATCCTCTCGCCGGTTCGCCAGGTCGGTAACGAAGTCACGGAGATCTTCAATACCTAAAAAGATTTTAGACAAGGCGACGCACTGTCTTGTGACTTTTTAAATATCATCCGAGAAGATCGTGCGTAACCCACAAGTCAGCACCAGAGCCATGATCTTCCAGAAGTCAGTTCAATTTCTAGCTTACGCTGATGACATTGACGTGATTGGACGAACACAGTGAGCCGTCAATGAGGCGGTTACTGGCATTGAAGCGGAAGCGGCTTAAATGGGTTTGGTGACTTACCATCTCTAAGAAAGGAAACACAGCATCGAATCTCGGACAGAGCAAGCTAGCAAGGATACGTTGATGACATTGACGTGATTGGACGAAAACAGCGAGCCGTCGATGAGGCGTTTTCTGACATTGAAGTGGAAGCGGCTATAATGGGGCTGGCAATAAATGAGAACAAAGCGATGTACATGTTGTCGTCAAACAAGGACACACAACATTGACATCTCGGACAGAGCGTTGCTTTAGGCAGCAAAATCTTGACAACCTTGGCTCAGTGGTAAAAAGGCACAACAACATCAGCACCGAAATCAAAAACAGAGCTACCCTTGCCAATCACTGTTTCCTTGCGCTGAAGACACAAAGGAGAATGAAAGCCTCTCTCTCAAGGCTGAATTTTTGTGACAGGCTAGTTCTTCTTTATGGCGCGGAAGCCCGAAAGTCACTAAAAGCGGGTGAAGTAGCCTTTTGTCCTTTCGAGCGAAAAGTCTCGCGTGCTATATTTGTTCCTGTTTGCGTTAATGGCATCTGGAGGAAAAGGTTTAACGGTGAACTCTATGGGCTGTACAGCGACATGCGCCTGGTCAAGCGTCTACGGATACAACACTTAAGATGGCTAGGCCATGTAGAGCGTATGGACACCACTGCTCCGGCCCCAAAAGTTTTCGCATCAGGGCCATTGGGACAACACAACAGAGATCGACCTAGACTGAGATTCCGCACACAAGTGGCAGCTGGCGAAAGATCGTGCTAGCTGGAGAGACATGTAAGTTGGGGTTCAGGTTCACCTCAATTGTAGCGCAGCAGCAAAAAGAAGAAGTTCAACACCTTAAGGAAGGCGCAGTTTTTTATATTCAGGGTCATCTGGCGGCAGCTAAAGTCAAACGTTGCTGTATTTGGCGTCGCCTTGCACAAAAAATTTACATTTTGAAGAAAAACAACGAATTTTGGGAATGCAGACATCAATATTGTGCTGCTTCTGTTGTACTGTTAATTCTTCAGACTCGTCGCCAGATAAGACATTTATGTGTGAGCCACCGGTGGTATATGCCGTCCTCAGCGCTTTGAATTATGGCAAGAAAATGCTAAATTCACAAAAGACCAAGTCCTGAAGTGTCTGAAAGCACTGAACGCTCGAAGTGCCCAGAATCCTGAGGACAACTAAGTCCCAATGTCATAAAAATGGCATTATTCGTCTCGTCGGGGACATACGATTCAGGGGGGTATACTCTGAGTCGTATAGTCCAAGGGGCAGTTTGTGCCCCATACCTTCTTGTCCATTATCTGCGCCCCCTTTTACGAGACTTTCACTCTTTGGGATTTTTGATGTTTTTCTGTTCCTGAGTTTTGGCGGCTTGGGTATGCCAAAATTTTAGTCCAAGCAACTTCTACTGTGTTTCCCCCTCCCCCACTACCTGTCCCGAAATTCAATACAGTTGACGTGCTACCAACCCACTCAGCCCTCTGAATATCATGTACCACGCCTGACTTTTCAATTCTGACTCCCATCCACAGCGTTGCATTCTCAGTCCCAATTCTTTCCCTCAGCCAACAATTAACTTCATTTTGATTGCGATTCCGTGACGCACGTTGGCAACACACAATCACATCCCACGCATATCTCCCCACAGTCGCCGTGTGATTTACAGCCAACCCCCATCGGTTTGGAATTCTGGGTCCGCTGAAAATGTAAAACTCCCCGACTGCCAAGCATCGAAATCCCATCCCCCCCGTGGGGTATCTTTCATACTTCCAGCGGCGGCAGCAGCGGCGAGATATTCGTTTCGAAGTTTTGTCACGTTCCTTGGATAATGTCTGTGATGAGTGCATGCAGTGGTATTTTCAGCTCATTGTCATCCTAGTGGAATGCAAACAGGAAGGATGCAGATGGCACTAATCGCGCGTGGTGCGATGCAACGAGCGGGTTCGCTGATACACTGCTGTGCTTTATGTGTGCGCGAGCTCGTGGAGCATTGTGGTGACGATGATGCGGTTTTTCGGATGCGTCTAGACGGGAATTGAATGGGGTGGTTTCGGTTTAGGTTTTTGACTAATTTGGAGTTATTCGTATTAAAATGCCAGTATTGAAGGCATAAGCAGGCAACTCTTAAACGAGTCCTAGTTTGACAAATAACTAAGTCATACTCGTTTTCCCATCGATTGTGAGATTTAAAACCCTTTTCAGGGAGATTTTGCATGTCTTCAAAGATCAGAAAACAAACCTTACCACTGAACGGACGAAATGCTGGACGGATGATAAGAAATTTGAATCGTTGTCGTCCTGAATTAAAGAACATATTGACTTTCTTCGGCAAGCTTTCAAAAGTTTCAAACTTTCCCTTCTTTGTGTGGTGCTACAACCGGGGCGAACCTAAACCGCAACCAACATGGCTCTCCACCTTCACGAAGATACTCCGGGAAAGAGGGGGGGGGGTCATTGCCGACCAGCTGGGAGAAAGGTCGCGGGTTAATTTTGGGCGCCACTCGATTACCCTCTTCCCTTCTTACTGTTTTCCGGACCTAATGTCGACTAGATCCGTTCACGGAGACCTTAGACCTGACGAAGAATACAAAACGCGTTAACAATATTTCATTTATTAGCTAACTTAATGAAATTTAACAACTATCTTAATCTAACAATATTCCCTTAAATCTAATCTTATATCTAGGAGACTATAATACGACTCCTCGAAGATGATCCCCGTCCGGTACTTGAACCCTCGTTCTTAACCTCAACTTCGCGACAGACCGGTCACTCAATCAATTCGGCTACGCACTCTTAGTCCAACAAGACAGTTATAGAAACTCTCTAATCCTCTTTCACGGATATTGGATTTAGATGTTTTTAACACTATATCTTAACACCTGAGATACCTGGTAGCTGTGTTGCTCGATGCAGGTGGTGGTCTACGCCTTTCCGGGTCTTCTGTCCTTTTGGTTCAATGTTCAACCAACCGCAAATGAAATCGGGCTCCGTCACAAACTTTAGGGACATACGCTCCAATAAGAAAAAAAACCTCAATCCACCGAATCAACCTTTTAGAAGAGTAGTACATAAGGGTACGTACAATTAAACAAAACTAAGGGCACTTCACCTTTTGGTGATTTGGGCTTGGGGACAACACTTCCTCCCTATGAACACTAATGTTTATGTCTATATTCAATGTCTTATTGTTTCACTTTCTTAATTTTTATTCACTTTTCTCGACAAACACGCACTCATACTACTTATCTTCCTTTGTTCTGTTTCCTATGTCGACAAGAGAAAGACCCCTGACTGGGTATTGGCGAGACCCACTTTCCCCGTTGGCCTCAGTGAGAAGCAGTTACTGTTTTCATGTCACTCAAACAGCCATCTGGCCCCACAACTAAGATATGCTCCAAGGGACACAATTTCACAAAAAAAAACAGAGGAAAAGTCTTTCCCCGAATCCCATATAGGGGATTGAACCCATAACCACCAATTAGACGGCGATCTCCATCCATCGGAGCCACCCCCTCACTCGGAAAATTCCTTTTGTCAAGGAGCCTCTTCCTATGGTCGCGATTCCTTTGCTTGCTTAATTGTAGCCGAAAACCTTTAATAAGTTAAATTCATAATAACCTCGCACGATCTCTCGCCAGCTGCCTTAAATTGCGCACTCCAACTTGGCTGAGGTTCTTCTTGACTTGTGTGTGCCATCCTAGCCTATGTCGTTCCCTGTCGCCTTGTCCCAATGGTTGCGACTCGAAGATTTTTCGGACCGGAGTACTGGTGCCCATGCCGTAGCCCTCTTACCAAAATTCCGCTTCACCCTTTGACTCTTATTCGGCTCCTCAAAAGAGTCTTTTAAGCCTAGGGGTCTTGTATGGAATTGTCTCCCGATTGGAAGGAGGTTAGTTTAAGCTCCTGACCTGATCCAACACAGAATTTGGTGCCCTAGCTTATTTACCGTCGGCGCTCAACAATTATGTCAATTTCAAAGTCAATGCTGTTACACGGTACATACCTTTTGAATCAAGGGAGAAGCATTCCTCGTTCAGTTCTGAAGGACTGGATGGGTCATAATAATAACAATTGTTGGCGCTACAGTCGAAAGGGAGACCAGGGCCTAGCTTGCTCATCATATTCTCGTGTTGTGCGCGCTACTGTTCTCTCACGAGTTGAAAGGACCTACAGATTTTCCGACTCGCAACGGCGAAGTTTGAGAAGCTTTCTTAAGCAATTATTACTCTTTGAGTCCAGTCACCAGCTCGAAAGAGGTAGTGCCGTGAAAAATTCGAGAAGTTCGTGTTGGGCTGGGAATCGAACCTAAACCCTTCAGCGTGTGAGCGTCGCACTCTACCCACTACGCCACGGCGACAACGCTTCTCGGCCTTATGGCTAAGATCAAAGTGTAGTATCTAGATGGGTCATACCCTTATGAAAAGCCTTTCAAGAGGAGGGCTTGTTGCCCCTTTAGGCCCAAAGACATTGATTGGGAATCTTAGTTGTCTTTTCAGGTTTACCGGTATTTGAAAATAGAACACTAATTATTAATGGGAAAGTAAAAAAAAATTATTCAAAGTATTGGCCATTGTTTTCTACACATTTTGACCCCCTTTCTGGCAATTTGTGAATGCCACGCCAGTAAAATTGTTCGTCTTTTAAAGCAAACCAATCAGACACCCAATTTTCGACCTCCTCGGAGGAATCAAAGTGCTGCTCAGCCAATGCGTGTCCCATCGATGAAAACAAATGGTAGTCGGAAGGAGCCAAGTCTGGTGAATACGGCGGGTGGGGTAGCTGCTCCCAGCCAAGTGTTTTGATTGTATCCTGAACCGATTTTGCTTTGTGTGCAGGTGCACTGTCATGGGGCAAAATTACCTTGCCGTGTCTTCTGGCCCATTCTGGTCGTTTCTCGATCAATGCATGGTTCAAATTGATCATTTGCTGTCGGTAGCGATCAGTATTTACGGTTTCACCAGGTTTTAGGAGCTCGAGGTACACCAAACCTTTCTGGTCGCACCAAACACACAGCATTGTCTTCTTGCCAAATCGAGCTGGTTTTGCAGTCGATGTTGATGGTTGTCCCAGATTAACCCCTAATTTTTCCGTTTAGGATTCTTAAAATAAATCCATTTTTCATCGCCAAACCGAATTTCTTTCGTGCCTTTGGAGCAAAATTTCACAAGAGTTTTTTTGGTTTTCCATCTGTCTTTCATTCAATTCATGTGGCACCCATTTTCCACACACTGGATCTTTCCCATAGCTTTTAAACGGTAAGAAACGGCCAGTTTGTTGTGCAACATTTAACATTGCTGCCATTTGCTTTTGACTCAAAGTGTCATCTCCATTCAACATCGTTTGCAATTCGGCGTTTTCAAACTTTTTTGGTGGTCTTCCACGTTCTTCATTTCTCACATCAAAATCAATATTTCTGAACAGTTGAAACCATCTTTTGCATGTTGCTTCTGATAGAGCATGATCACCATATGCCTCGACAAGCATTCGATGCGACTCTGCAGCTCTTTTCTTCAAATGAAAACAAAAAATGAAAGCTTTCCGCAAATCATCACTTTCTGGTAGAAAATTCCACATTTTTAACACGATGAAAAAATATGATGTTGTCTGTTCAATGACTTGATGTACTCAATTCTTTAAACAATTTATAACATAAAGTGACTGAATTTTCAGTAGTAAAGTTTCTAGAAACTATATTTCTGAGCAAGCTACAGCACAACTATTTATACACTGTTATACTATGCAAGAAATTAAATATCCATCTCCCTCTCTCTATGAGCTTATGTATACTAAATATTTTTCACAGATGTCATAGCAAACAAACAAAAAAAAATAAGGGCTCGTTCACAACAAATGTTCCCAATTGAGATATCTGTATCTTGACGCTCACTTCATACCATTATACCTGGTATATCATGCTTAAAACAGTTCTTTTAAGATGCATGCCCACTGATCTGAGGATTGAGTTCCATCGTTCATACACTATCAGCGAGGACAATAATCTGAAGGAAGCAGAGGAGACAGCAAGCTCTATAAGTTCTGTGACATGTGGTACACACAACCTATCCCGAACGCGATGGCAAAGTGAGATCATGTGACCTGTGTATGCCAGATGGGAGTTCACTCAGGCGCCCAGTCCAGCTTCTCCATCCTCTTGAACTCTCGGCCGCCGGAGGATGTTAGAAGTTATTGTACAATGGCTACACTTTGCTACTATTCATACCAGTTCTCTATAGCAACACTGTTTCTAATGTATGAATATCAATAATTTCACATTTCTTGCTCTCTTTTTTGTGTCTGAAGACGGAAGTGGTAAACTTTTCGAAAAGACCTCCCCTCGATGCACAAAACCAACCCACCGAAGTCTATTCAGCTTAGTTTTCGTCAGGACGTCAGCTTCAAGAGACCGCATACACCCCTGACACAGGAGGCAACAATTCTTCTTGAAGGTATCTCCGCCTTTTTACAAGCAACAAAGTTTCGGAGAACTGGTAAGACAAACGTCTTCTGCAACAGCACCTTCGATGTTACGGGGGATTTTCATGATTTTAAAAACCCTGTCAGACTATAGAAGGCTTTGCTTGGTTTGAGCAGCCGCTCGCTCATTTTTTCTTCCATTGCCTGCTTCACGGTAGCCAATGAGTAGTACTTCTTCCTAGTCAAGATCCAGAAGCTTAAGCGTTCGACCTTCTTCTTGCAGACGATGCCACCGTAAACTTCGTCTTTCCTTCACTGATGTGTGGTCCCAGGTTTCTAGCCGCACGATTGATCTGAGTGAAGGATTCATTTACAGCTTGTGTTTGCGGAGGTCTATATCTGGATGGACTTGGTAACGATGGTTCCTCTTGCCGACATGGCAGAGGTATGAACAGCTTTGTTCCTCGACAGACCAGACTATCATTTTGTCGAAGTCCATTAAAGATGAAACACAGTTGACGATGTCCAGAGGAGAACGGCAATTTGTGTTCCCTAGGACCTTTATTCCCAAGTTCCTGTAATCCCAAGTTCCTGTATTCCCAAGTTCCTGCATTCCCAAGTTCCTGTATTCCCAAGTTACTTTTTTCCCAAGTTCCTGTGTTCCCAAGTTTCTGTGTTCCCAAGTTCCTGTTTTCCCAAGTTCCTGTATTCCCAAGTTCCTGTATTCCCAAGTTCCTGTATTCCCAAGTTCCTGTATTCCCAAGTTCCTGTATTCTCAAGTTTACTGTTCAAAAGGTCAGAGCTTGATGCCTTGTGCGGAGTGAAGTCTTACCCACTGAAAATTGAGAGATGCGTCTCGACATTGTTGGAGCGGCAAGAGTAACTACCCACCTCCCTTCACAATTTTGTGGATTCGATGAATACGCTTCCCGACCGACCTGCATTCCCGAGTTCATGCGCAAAACTTTCATCGAGAGCTAGTCCTCGGGCTGTGGTCCTTAGACCTGATGCTCCGTCTATGACCAAGTCAACGTATACTGTTACCATTCAAATTCCTTCTTCTGCCACAAGTGGTATTTGGCCAGCTCAACAGCGCTCTCAATGAATTATGTTTCAGTTTCGTTTGACAGACACAAGCCTCCGTGAAGGCGCGTCGCCTTCATTTAGCATTTCGAAACGAGCAAAGCCTTCCACTGCAGCCCCGGCAACCACTCAAACCTTGAACAAGTTCAGCTATCCCACCGTGACCACGTCTCTAGAGTTAATTATGCACGCCTGTCACAGCGCTTCCACCCAATAACTCACACACCCCGCCCAAACAACAACAAACAAAACAAACAAATTTCACCATTTTTAATACGATGAAAAAATATGATGTTGTCTGTTCAATGACTTGATGTATACTAAATATTTTTCACAGATATCATAGCAAGCAAACAAAAGAAAAAAAAAAATTAGGGCTCGTTCACAACAAATGTTCCCTATCGAGACATTTGTACCATAACCGTCCTAAGTCGAGGTAAGTAGGTAGACTGGGATATCTCCTTCTCAGCTGCGCCATCGCCTTTTGCGCGAAATGGTCGCTAGAAGCCAGTTTTGTATTCATCTGAAGAAGAAGAAACCACTTTTCTCACCATATCTTCTTCCTGTGGCTATGGTCCGCGGTAGACTTGACCCTCAACCTCAACCAACATGCCTCTCTAGCCAGCACAATCATTCACTAGCTGCCAGGTGTGTGCCGCTGTACAGCCCATAAGATTCGTCGTTCAATCATTTCCTCAAATGCCATCAACTCAAAAAGGACCAGAATCGCACGCAGAACTAAGAGCTTTCCCATTTGCTTTTAGCAACGCTCAAATTCTCCATCGTGGGACTGGGATAATAAAGCTGTTATACAAAGCCAACTTCATCATTCAAGAGAGGGTTCTATTTCTCAATTTCTTCTTGAGCCAAAAGACAAAGCTATTGGCAAGAGTGATTCTGCGTTTGATTTTGGTACTGGTGTTGTCCCTATTTGCCGCGGAGCCGAGGCAGACAAATTCCTTGACTACCTTGAAGCTTCTGCTGCCTTGTTAGACGCTCTGTCCAAAACGCCGATGGTGTGTGTCCTTCCTTTCTTCCATGTACTTCGATTTGTTCTCATTTATCGCCAGGCCCATTATAGCCGAGTCCTTCAATGCTTCAATGCAAGCAAACGCCTCTTTGACGGTTAGCTGTGTTTTCCCATGTCATTCGCGTAAGCAGTAGAGTGGATTTCTAGAAAATCGTGTCTCTGGTGTTGACTTGTGAGTTACGCACCATCTTCTCAAGAACGATGTTAAAAAGTCAGAGAAGGCAGTGCGTCCCCTTCTCTAAGATCTTTTCGACGGCTTCGATGAGTTCGTTACCGACTTTGACGGAGCAGTGAGAATTCTCCATCGACAACTTTCAAAAAATGCACTTTTTATTGTTGGCATCAAAATCTATTATGACATAACGAAACCATTTATGAGTGAGTGTCGCTCGCAATTCCCGAATGACCCAATTTTTTCTCTGTATTATACATGGTCTTCCTCTGAGTCATTTAATATTGCGATTAAGTCATATTGTTTTCTCACGCTATTACGTTATGCGGTTTTCTTGTGGTGATGCGAAGTGGAACAGGCTTTATATCACCTCTTGGCCTCTGATGAGACGGGGACTTAAGCTGGACAGACAGTTTTGTGGAACTAAGTCCTTTTCTTTTAAGCTTGCCACTTGTTCAGTTGCTTCTAAAATTCCCTGTCCAAGTCTCTGTCTCTTTTCCTTTTTGAAAACCTGTTCCACTTTTGGACTGCCCAAAGCTCTTACCCATTTTTGGGCCAGATCATAAAACAAGCTACATTTCACGTCCTTGCGCAATTCTGTTGAAGATGGACTTCTTTCCCAATTGTTTCTTCCAGCTCTGGCTCAAGTTTGGGCACATTATGTGGTCGCTTGTATATTGAAGCTCACCCTGCAGAACCATTCTTATGTAGCAACTGCCCCTCCAGCAAAATCACTTCTCTCCATTGCATAATTGCCACCAAATACAGTGCCACCGATATTGCTCGGCGATTGCATCAAACACTGACTGACTCACATTCACCACGTCCCGTCGTGCAGATGAATTACGTCTGGTCACATCTTAAATTCCATTTCACACTCAACTGGCCAGCGCCAGGGCCGTCGGTATCTGTCGCCGTAATCTGTGTTCGCCCACGTGACACGTTCACGTGTTCATTAAAAGAAACAAAACCCCTCGGAATATCCTTTCATACGAATTATGGCAGCAGCTTTCACGTAGCTCTTCAACGTGATACCGTCGGTCGGCCGTCTCTCGTCGGGCGCCACCACAAAGAGTCAGCCGGTCAGTGAAACGAGCGAACAGCGTCATGCAGTGGAGCAGTGGAGTTCACCGGAACGTGGCCAATCAACAGACTGGGGGCCATTTACAAATTAACTTTAGGGCGACGCGCATAAAAGGACTCGCTCTCTGTTGCAGTGCAAATGGGAATTGAGTCCAATCAACTGCACTGGATGTCAGTAATCCACTCTCTCTCGCTTCCTCGGTGGCCCCCAGTTAAAGAGGAGGGAGGGAGACAATGGGTCGGAGAATTAAAGCACGTACAAGATTAAAAATTGCATGAAATTGTTATTCGCCTGCTGGACGGAGTTCGTCGTGAATTCAAAATGCGAGCGATGACAGTCACTTGTCGCGCGCCCTCTTCGCCCGGAAACGTGATATCGTTGCAGACCGCAGCGCAGTCCATTCCCGACCTCTTAGACGGAATCCAATCAATTCACACATCAGTAAGCTGAGGACAATGTCACCACATTGCCACCATCCTTGTCGTCGTCATCGCCGTGGGCGGCATGGTTGTGGTCGTTGTCGCCGTCGCCATCGATGCTGCGGCAGTGACGGTGGTCTCGTTTAGAACGATAAAGACGACTTGAATGCGTTTCAATTGTCGTAAATTTCCAGTTTAAAGGTCCTTAAAATCATTGTGTGCAGAGCCGCCCGAAAAGGGACTTGTCCTCACAAGGAGTCCACTCGTCCTGGTCTAGTTTGTTACAAACAGGATCCAAATAATGTCGGCGAGGACTTCTGTTCAAGAGGTGATTTCCAACGGAGTGCCCGGAGGACACACGAATGAAGGCGAAACTCAACCGAAGCGAGTATCCTTTCAATTGTGTTGCTTATCATATTTATTTGTGATTTCTTCGATTTTTCGCCAGACGGAGACAGGCCATGTGAAAAGGACCTCATCCAGAGCGTAAACACTTTTGATTTATATGCAAATACCCCAACAATGGATCGTAGACAGGACATTGTTCGCACTGCCGAGGGATGACTTGACTGCGGAGGAGTGTTTATTTTGCCCCGTGCCATTCCATGCCCGGCCGAGGCTGTTTATTCAAAAACTTCCGAATGATTGAATCGAATGAATGGCGCAAAAATAATTCATTCGCTTTGCGGTTGGAATTCGCTTATTTAACTTTTTTTCCACTGCGTCGACGGGTGGGCACGTGGGTGTTCTGGGGGCTTTTTTTTAAAGATGTAAAGGATTGCGCGGAGCGAGTGTACACACGCCCGCACAGTGAAAGGAGCCGCATTGATTTGGTATTCATTGCGGCAAACAAATGCGAATTCATTGAGTTGTTGGGTAAATTTTTGTTGGCATTTGTTTTGACTGTTTTTTTCTCTTCGTTGTTAATGCAGGCCTTGAGATGGGGTTTGTTTTCTGAAATAGCTGAAAGTGGGCATGGACTACAGCGGTGTTTTCGCTGGTTTAACATGCGTTTCAATGCTGATCATGGCTCACCTACTTCTCGATGACTGGGAAACGTTTCAGTTCAGACGCTGTGTGAGTCTTATAAGCCAGGGTCCTGGATAGGACTCATGCTTCAGAGCTCTGAGGACTTGCATCAAAATTTGTATAGTGGTCAAAATTTAGGTTCCTTCGCAGATTTTGAGTTAGTTTTTTTGAGTTAGAGTGGCGGCCGTGGCGTAGCGGGTAGAGTGCGACGATCACACGCCCAAGGGTCTAGGTTCGTTTCACAGATTGACATAAATTTTTCGAATTTTTCACGGGACCACCTCTTTTGAGCTGCTAACAGCTCAAAAGCTAGCTGTGCAAGAAAAGGCTTCTCTTGAGCTGCTAACAGTTCAAAAGCTAGCTGTGCAAGAAAAGGCTTCTCAAATTTCGCTGTTCGGAGTCGGCAGAAAACTGAGGCTCCCTTCTGCTCGTGTGAGAACAGTACCGCGCACAACACGAGTAGTTGGTGGGCAAGCTAGGCACATTACATGAGCAATGACTTCCTCCAACAGTCTGATCTTTGGGGCGTATTATCCCAACTTTACGTACCATGAAAAGGTGCGCCTGAACGGATTCATACCTCCTGAAGCGTTTCTCTACTTAGACTCGAAAGGGCTGATTCACAACACGGAAGGATGTCCTATCATCTTCCATGTCATACGCCGAACAGTGGATAGGCGGCTCCAATACGAACCGGACGTCGCTCGTAGCCACGAGGAACTTCTTCGGTTTAGTAGGGCGATCTGCGCCCGAGATAGGGCGCAGTCAGCCAGAGAACGACACTTCTACTGATGGTTGCTCCAAAACCAGCTCCCGCCAACGCGCGAAAGTAGACTATATTAAATTAAAAGTTCACCTCGTGGCCAACTGACATTGTTTTTAAGCTAGTGCGTAAGCTAATAAAATAGTATACAACCAAAACAAAAAAAAAAAAAAAAAAAAAAATACAAAAAGGTGCACTATGGCGCATTAGCTGTATATGTCAAGCATAAAAGCTCTACATACGACATGGTACACGAGTCCGTATTTTTATATGGACATAGTTTAATTGGGTTTTTATTAAGTTTAAATTTAAGACAGGTTAGGTTAGGCTTAGGCTTAGGTCAGTCCCAAGTTTTATAACTTTTCTTGGGGAAAAACAAAAAATTTATTTTTATAAACAAAATTTTATTAACAAACTATGCCCAAATTTTGAAATAACATCAAAAATAGCTTAGAACACCTGCCTATGGTCAGTTAGTTAGATTTAAGAACTACTGTTAAGATAAATTTAAGCTAGTTTTAGGTATTTTTCCAGAATTAAAATAAGATAACATTAGAAATTTAATAAAATATGCCAAACCAAAAAAAAAAAAAAAAAAATGATCCAGCTAGACCCTGGTCCCCCTGTGGACTGTCTTTCCAAAAAATTATTATTATATTTTTTTTTTGAGTTAGTAGTTCCAAAAGGAATTATCGATTCAAAAAGAGTATCGCCCCTAAACTACGAGGGTAGCACAAATTTAGCCCTTAGTCCAAATTAGGCCCTCGCACAAAATTGACATTCTAGTCCAAGTAAAGACCTCCCTTCAAACAATCTCGTCTTGGGCTAAATTAAGTCAAATACCATGTTTGCGCCGTTCAGTCCCTAATCATCGAATTAATGTTCTGACGTAACTAACGCCTGCAATTCACCTTAAGGCCGTAAGTCAAATGGAATTTATTGTTCAATTTGACAACTTTGTCTAAATTTAGGCCTTTTAAAGATTTTAGTTCAGGCCCAGGTCCATCCCGGACTGCAGCGCCGCAAGAAGAAGAACAAGAAAGATTTTGGTCAAAATTTCACTTCTGATCGTAATTCGGTCCTTAATACAAATTTTGTTTCGTGGTCAGAATTATGCATTAAGCGTGTGACTTTCATTCCACTTGTCACCTAAATTACTTACACACAGGCGTTCTAGTCACCTTAGTTCTAGTCACCACCTTAGTTCTAGTCAAAATTAAGATCAGGTCCAAAGTTCATCCACTCTTCCAAATAATATATTTTGTTCAAATTCAGTAGATCCAGTCTGAACTCAACTTCAGAGCTGAAAAGGGGTCTAAATACGTGCATTAGCGTCTAGATGATTTTTATTAAAAATTCGGCCCAAATTTCACCCACCTGCGGACAAATTCAGACTCAACTCAAATTTAAGCCAACTGCACTTATGGTCCAAATTATGGCCTTGGTCCAAATAATGTTTCCTGTGCAAATAGAACATTGGGGACAATTTGAGCTTTTGGTACAAATTATGATAACGTTGAAAACTGATCTAAAATGACCTCTATTTGAGTTTGGGCTCCTATAGAGTTCGTGGCCCAAATAGAGCTGATATCCAAATGTAGCTCTTAGCCTTAAATTTGTTCAAAAAACGTTAGGCTCGTTAGTCAAGCTAACGCTTAGATTAGGGTGTAACCTACAGTTATGGTACAAATATAATGGAATAGAGTTTTTTGCCTAAATTTTGTAAATGATCCAAACTCAAATTTAGGACTATGACTAAAATTTCGCCTGCACTTCGAAGTTAGCTCACTTTACCGAAGGTTCTTCTAGATTTTTTCACAGACGCGTGCCGATTTCGGCTAATGACCCAAAATTTGTTCTATGGCCCAAATTCTCCACTATGTCAAATTTCAACATGAGTCTCAAGCGTCCATTCCCAGCTCTAGGAAACGGCTTCGCAATCGACCAACAACCTGAAGTCTATTGCCTCAGACAAAAATCAAGAACCCCAGCCACCGACGGATTCTGACTCAGCCAAAACCAAGGAATCATCCCTGCTCACTCTATGTCCCCTCTTGATCAAGACATTCCTTCTCCAATCCCAGCAGTCCTTTTGGAAAATAACTACAAACGAAATTGAATCCGTGTGAGATCTCCCCCTGGCGATTCCAGAAATTATGCTAATTCAAGCCAAAAGTGCCAAATCCTTGGCAGTCGCAGGCAGCGAGCCAAACGCGATCCATTTTGCGTATAATTTATGACCCACTCCTCGGCTGTGAATCGACATCGCAGATAACGCCACACGTTCCAGGAACCCTTCCAGCCCGGACGAGGACCTGCGCTGCGCAATCTCCTGCCGATCAAGTGAATATGAGCGTCGCACAGCACAGAAGCACGCAGACGCTTGAAACAAGCCAAATCCTCTGTCATTGACGCGCCGCGAGTTATATTTTCCACGAATCTCAGTCGTCCTGCGTCGAGACGAAACTTGGTGTCGTTTGATTAATGAGGCCGTACCCGTCGAATCGATCCTGCTGATCGTCTGCGGCAGAAGCAGACATCAACAGCAGCCATCGGTTGTTAATCGTGTCGCGTCTCTGCGCTGCTCTGTCAAGTGGCTTAAATGTGCGAGCACGCTGAATTCTGCGTGTGTGGGCGTTCGCGCAAAATTTCACGCGACGCCAAAAGCCAGAGATGCACTCTCCACTGTGTGAACTTTTGCCACGTCAAGTTATTGTTCAGCCTGTCACTGCTCATCAATGAATGCGCTGGCGTGGCAGTTGCTGCACACTCCCTTTAGCTCTGCAGGTAACGGAACGAAACACGGCCGACACCGCGCGGTGACACGACGATTTATTTCCACGCCGAGTGGGTGAGGGAAGGAGGACGCGTCTGACAAAGATGAGAAGTGATAGCATCTCTCTGCCGGGAGATAGTAAGGTGTGTTCCGAGTCGCTGGCGTGGGTGGGTGGTTCGTTGGTGACTGGTTGGTATTTTAATTGAAACGTTCATAGCGGTAATTGTTAACGTTTCTCTTAGCGATGAGGACGACGAAGTCAACGAGGTGACGACGAATAGAGAATGGGGGTCGTGTCGCTGGGACCTCCTTCTCATCTCTCTGGTCTGGTGATCAAATGACCCACATCCTCGTGGAGACTGGGACAACAGTCACGCAACACATTTCTTCGTCTTGACAAGTTCGATTGGTTGGATAGGGTTACGATGTGTAGCAGCGACAAAGTTGAGCGCTTGTTGATGGGAAAAGCTGGAGCTGCCTGCTGCTTGGAGAATGTCTGAGAGAAAGTCTTGCGGAAATCTTTTGATTTGGCTGTTGACTTCGTGGGGTGTTGACAGGTTGTCGAGTTCATGTAACGAAGAGATTACGATTGAAAATTGGAGTTGAGTTCGAAAAAGTGACACGAAGCGTGTGGGAATCTGATAGAGCTGCAGTGACTTGCGCTTGTGCCCGAAATTTGTTATTTCTTCATCCAAATTGAGTTCTCATTGCCGACTGCTACTGTGGCCCAAATTTAGGCCTTGGTCCAAATATAGTTTGTGGTGCACGCAGAACAAGGAGGCAAAGTTGAGCTTTTGGTACAAATATGAATGGCGGCCGAAACTTAATCCTTGATCCAAAATTAACTATTCTTGAGCTTGAGCTCTTATAGAGTTCATGGCCCAAATGGAGCTGATGTTCAAATGTAGCTATTAGCCTAAAATTTGTTGAAATGAGGTAAGGCTCCGAATCCTGGGGAAATCAAGTTGATTAAGAAATTTAGTACCAAGTCCAATTGTGCTTGTGCCCTAAATTTGTGAACTTTTCATCCAAATTGAGTTATTAGCTAAGCCTAAATTTGGACCATAAGAGTAGTCAATCTTATGGTCCAAATTTAGGCCTTGGTTCAAATATGGTTTGTGATGCACATAGAACATAGAGGCCAAATTGAGCTTCTTAAAAAAAATTCTTGATCGAAAACGATCTTTAACACAAAGTTTTGGCCCCTATGAGATTCGTGCCCCGAATAGAGTTTATGTTCAAATTTAACTCTTAGCCTGAACTTTGTTCAAATGACGTTGGGCTCCTTAGTCAAGCACATGATCCACATGAAGTCTAAGGTGTAGCTTACAGTTATGGTACAATTGGGTTGAAATAGGGTTTCTGGCTTTAATTTTGCACATGATCCAAATTTAATTCGCGTTCCCCTGCGTAGGGTTCGGCTTCATTTATGCTTAAAGCACCAATTGACATGGCTGTTTGTGATCCAAATTGAGTCTCAGGCTAAGGTACATTAAATTTCGACGATGCTCCAAATTGATCCAAATTTTGTTCGAAGCCTTAATTCCTCTTCAAACTGAGTTCTCGGGAAAAATGGAGTGCAGAGCCCAAACCGAGTTTGAAATTCCTATTCGGTACATATCCTGCTTTGTTTTATCTTTGATCCAAATAAGATTTAAGTACAAAACTGTGATGGAGCTTGTGAACGTCATAAGTCCCAAAGGCTTACTTCATTCCTTACGTTGTACCCCACTATGAATTCAAAGTGCTTAAGTCCACGTCACTCCCCTTCCTCACAACAAATCCTTCCACGAACCGGTTCACAGAAATCCTCGCGTCCTCAGGTATCCTCGTGTTTACCCAAGCAGCACTTCGACTTTCAGCACAAAACCGCACACAGAGCACAGAGCTTCGCAATCCACTCTCATGAACACCGACCGAAGTCCATTTTCCCAGACAGGAATCAAATACCAGCCATCCTTGCAGCTTCGACGTATGTTGACTCAGTCCTGGCAGAGGCGGACTCCGCCCGATGAATGTTTGCCCAAGAACTCCCTGCTGTGCCTCTTCCTTCGGAGAATCCTAGATCATCTCAATTATACACGAATGCATATCATCCCTGTTTGCGTACACGCAACGCAAATACGGACGGACGATGTGTCGCCATCCCCCAACTTGCTGACCATGAACAAGCCATGACTCCTCGAATCGTCGATATGACCGGCCTCTATCGATCCACGGCTGTGTCCGTCGACGACCATTAGAAGGGCGTGGGGGCGGAGTAACCGCCAAATCCTGCAGCATATCATGGCGGCTACAGTAAACATAATCCGCACCCGAAACCAGATGCCCAGGCGCACGGGGTTGGGAGCGCCGTGTGCGCAAATAACAGTTTATGCAAACAAAAACAGGATAAATTGGAATTTCTGTTTTGATTATGAATTACTGTGCAGCGGCAGCAGCAGCGGGAGGGTGGCCAATCCCCAACGCAGTCAGCAATTCGCTCGACTGGCCGATGCACGGTGCCGTATCGTTGGCCCTTTGAGTCCGTCAGCCGTCGGGGGATCTGCTGGTGCTGGTGGTGGTGGTGGAAGAAAAAACAGCACAGAATCCGTAATAATTCCTTACCTGATGCGATTATAGACATCGGCAGCAGCAGCCGTGGACGATGCACATTGTGCCGATTTTCTGGTGGTGGGGCGCCTGCATAACCTAACTCGGACTCGGGGGATCCAAGCAACAACGAGCGCCGAGCCGTTTGTATGTTCTTGCAAATCTGAAAACGAATTTTGACTGGCATAAGCACGGAGTTGGCGATGCGGCGCTCAACTGTCTCCGGGGACTGTGGTTGCTGCAGTCAATTCCATTCACAGGAGCAAATAAATAATTTGCGCTCGCATCCATGCCAACTCGACTCTATTCGTCGTCCTCTGTGTCAATTGTGTGATCTTGTGCCTTTCTGTTTGCTTGTTGCGATGACAACAGCGATTCGTCAGCTGGATGGAGTTTGACCTCCTAAGACTTTCACTTCCCTCCCATGGACCCAAAGCTTCCATGTCTCCATGCACCCTTCCTTCCTTCTGCTGCGACACTGATTGCCCAAACCACACTAACGATTACCGTCAGTTAATGTCATTTACCAGAGCCCACACCACTACTCACCGCTGTCCAGACGCCGCCGCTGAACGGTGAGATCATATCGAGTTACGTTCGATCGCAAATTAAGCGCCCGTTCAACCGCAAGTTGCTTCACAAAGCAACATAAAAAAGGAACACCTCAGCAAGGCCTCCCCACAGCGAGGCACTTCTCAAATTCCCTCAATGGCGTTAATGTCGGCCGGTCGGCAGTCAAGCAATAGGTTCCACATGAGTGATCCCCAGCCAGACAGCCCCACACACACACACGCTCCCCATGCCGGCAAGGAAGTGAATCGGATTTAGGCGGGGTATCCGATAACAGACGAACGCTCGGCAATGAATCAATCCGCAATTATGCTGTAAATCTATTGTCGATCAGCCGTGTAGTACACAATCGCGGTGCTAAATCCGCGTCCACGTCCAATCAGGCGATCAATCGATCGGAAACTCCAATTAAGCGGCAAACGAATGTGCAAATGCGTAGTTCTACTCTTGCGGTGGCTGCTGCTGGTCACTCGGCTGGGTTTGGTGATCTGCTTTTTGCTTGGGCGCGCTCTCCTTAACCGGATCACGGGTAGTGCCTCTGGTCATTAAAGTAATAACCACCGCCAGCGGAACCACCATTTCCAACCAGCCACCATCACCGTTGTCGACGATCGGCAACAAAGATCAACCGATGGGCTGTGGCGGTGGCGGTGACGGCGACGCAATCGATCGATCCAAGTGAACAGGCGGTCGGTGGGAACGCAGCGTTCTCTCTTTCGCGCGCGCTGCGATTTAATTGAAAGATATCGATCGAGGTTGTTGCATTTTACACATTAGGCCATTAATTAAGACATCGTAGCCGAAGCTGAAGCCAAAGCGAAAGCCGGCACTGGAACAACGAGAGCAGCAAGAGCGCAAGAACACCGCGCTTGCTGGGGTACAACGTGTGACGACAAGCAAGATGTCGACGCTTCGCTGGAATGCGGCGCATAGTTCTCAGCCGGGGCACACGTACCCAAGGGGGGGGCACAGCATAGGACGGACATCAATGAGCGCTGCAAGATTCGTTATCGCTTGGAATTTCAATTCGATTTCGCCGCCTTCTTCGTTGTGCCCTCGATTGCGAGTCAGTCTGTGCAACAGGTAGCTCCACAGAAGCAACAGGTTTTGTGCGCTTGTTGACTTAATGAGGGCTTTTCATCTTCCCCTACACCTCTTCTTCGCTCGGTCGGGGCGTGACTAAGGAGGTGTATGCCTGATGTGCGGCGCTTCCTGGTAAAGGATACCCAGCCGAGATCCACCACCATCATCGCGGCTCTAATGATTGACACTTGATCGACACTCCGCGATCGGTATCTGTCTTGGTGGACGGGCTGATCGATCGGGCTTCGATGCCCCGCCGCCGGCCGGCAACACAACAACGGCTGGGATCACCCATCTCGCGGCCGCAGACGAAAGTGAAAGGATTGTGTCTTCTCCTTTGCATTCAGCCACCGATTGCGATGGCTCTGGCGATGGCGATCTCGCGATCTTGAGATCTTGCGATCTCTCGCCACGAACGTGTGCGCTCGTTTGTGGATTTAGCGTGCGGTGGCGACGACGACGACGACGACTGACTGAGGTGCTCTGGCGAAGATCGATTTTCGTGGAAAATTAATTGATCGAATGATCGAAGTGACGTGCTAAAATTTTCGGCAGGTGTCCGATCGTTATCGTGATCGTTTCGTCGTCTCCGTCGTCGTTTCGAGTGTTTTTTGTATCGGCTACTGAGAGAGAGAGCGACTTGGCAGCGGGTGATCGGCGAACCGATAAGGCGCCTCTTGATTGTTGAACTTTTTTAATCGCTTGGAGAATTTTAATTAGGTGACACGAAGGTGTTGCAATGCATCAGACAATTCCTTTGAAGGCGAAATGTTTTCCATGTTGCAGGTGCTGTGGAACTTTCGCTTCATCTGGACTCAATTGTGCCAATAACCTAAACTCTCGTTCAATGTGGTGATTCTACAGCTAAATTCAGTGCTCTTCCATCAACTGAATCACGATTTAGAAGACAAAGGCTGTGCTCACAAGGCGATCACTAAATCCACTTAATCACACTCCTCTTGATGACAGGCCAACCGGTCCCGTGTCGCTAATGTTCAGGCGGCAATTAAAATAGGCCCCGATCCATTAGTGACTCAAGCGCGCTTCCCACTGCCCACCGTCACTTAACCTTGAACTCGCCAAGCACACACACTCTGCCTTCTCCCCCTCGGGCACTATATCTGCAGCATCAATTAATGCGCCACCACCACCATCCCCATCAGCGGCAGCAACAGCAAATTGAATCATTCGCGGGACAAAGAGCGCTCGTCATAAATTTCAATATTCACCGTAATCTTTCATCATACACAAGCGTCGGTGGCAGGAGGGACTTAACCAGATGAAGTGACAAAGTGCCCCCGCTTGCGAGACCCTGAGACAACTTCAAAGGAATCACGGATCACTAGAAGCAGCAGCAAGCAGGCTCATTGCATTCCACCCGCACGGGCAGCCAACTGCAGATCTCCCATCGCCGCAGCGGTAGTCGCAGGAGCCGCAAAGACCGCGAAGGAATGCCATTTCATGCATTAATTCCGAGTGCAGAGCAGCGAAAAGCGAAACTCGAGGGCTGCCCCCAGTAGGAATGCCGCCGGACGGATCACGCATGTGATCACGATTATGACGATCGTGGCCGCTTGCTCGGCATGTGTTCCCTAGACACACTTGCACAGCATCTCGGCTCCGGCAACATTCACTCTCGCTGCAGCAGATGAGAGCGGGGACAAGTTCAAGGCTTTGGCTGGTGCCTAGGAGATGATGTCATTATGCGTGCATGGGTCTCCTGCTGCTCCTCCGCAGCGGGAACGTTGCATAATCCACCACGTTGCTCTCATCAGGTCCGCGTCGGCGAGGCCTTGAAGTGTCCCAAAAACAAAGAATCGAATTTCACCACCCCCTCCGCCGTGCCCGCTGCGCCCCGCTCCATATGGCGATTTGCAATTTGACAATTGTTAAGAGACTTTGGAGTGTCTCTGGGCCAGCAGCGGGTTCCGGCCAGTTGGTGTGCTGAAACCGAGATAATTGCTCGCGACCAAAACTCTCTCACACACCGTGGCGGCGACGCGGTGTGGGTCTTTTGTGCCGACGACCGGAGCCGCTTGTAGTCGGATTTGTAATTGCTCGGCATGACTGTCTTTGATTTGTTGCCCCTTTGTTGGTGTAATGGGCCGTTTGGCATACAAAAGGGTCAAATTTGATGGTGGATTACACCGACGTGAGATATTGGGATGTTGAAACGCGACGCCGAGTGGCGATGACTTGCAGGAACGGCTTGATTGAAATTTAATTGACACATTTGAAGCATCGTTAAGCTGAGTGCTGGCCGAGAGGTTGGGTGTTAGGGGAAGGAAGTGCGAGGAGGGTGACTGGAAGTGACCTTCGCAGGTTGGGGCACTTGAATGGTCAATTGGGGGCACTTGTCCAAGTGAAATCAGATCGGAATTCGATTTGTGGTGCTTTGTGGGCTCACGGGCTTAAGTGGACTCCATTAAGCCGCGTCTAATAGATCGATGATAGCAGCGCGAGCCTTGAGGTCGTCGATTCTTGAGGAGCCTTTTGGCACTTTGTTTGCTTTTGAGAGTGATCTGTCGGCATGGACTGAGATAAGATCAGTAAATGAGCGACAAACGAGTCGGCACTTCGATGTGAGAGACAGGACAACTTGAATTTCGTCTGTTTTCCGTGAACCACCGCTTCTAACAGGCGCGCACTAAAAACAACGAATCCATTTCAACGTTTGGCATGAAGTTCAGAATACAGTGCCTCTGGCTACTTTTAATGAGGCCGTCAGTCTGAATTGAGCCGGTCAAACCGAAATGCGGCCCAATGTCAAAAATGTTCCAAAAAGCGCATGCAATTTTATTCGTTGTGTAATTATGTAAGACTTTCAGGAATCCGTATTCAAAATTTATCCAGTCGGTGGACCAAATTTAGGTCGCGTTCCAAATCGACTTTACGGTCAAAATTCAGCCTGTAGTGGAAGTGCGTTTTATGGTAAAAATTGGACTAGATTTCCTGTGAGCTAAATTTGAACCGTGCGTCTGAATAATGTTCTTAGACAATATTCTGTACAAACTTTTGTCCAAAGTTCAACTGAACTCCATCATCTTAACTGAAACCGTGCTTCAAATTGGTCGAAAAACAGCAAGTGATCCAAATTTTGCTGCTGGTCAAAATTTAGCTCTTGGCCACAATAATTCTGGAAGTCCCAACTGAAGTCTTAATCAAAAACGAAATATTGAGCTTGTGCAAGAATTCTTGAGCTTTATTTTGACCTGACTAAGCCTTGGCCCAAATAAAATTGAATCTCAAACTAGAACAGTTGCTCAAAATTTGCTCTGCCGTCAAATGTGTACAAAGGGCGTCCCTAAATGGGGGTTCAGAAAAAAAGTACCAACAAAGGCAGAAAATTCTTGGACTGTCAATTGGCGGTTTTGAGCACCACCTCTTCGTTTTATTTGGTGTGTAGGTCATCAGCACTCATCTATGACTTTGCGTAGCCTCTGTTCTGGTTTGATTTGAAAAACTGAGTTTAAGATTCAAATTTGGCTACTGTACTCCATTTAGGGGCTGTAGTCCAGTTGAAAATCTGGCGGACTATCAAACTGAGACCGCCTTCCTATTTCAATTCTAGTTTGCTGTCTGATTTATGTCTGAAGTCCAAAATGAGGCCGTTCTTTCGAACTAAGTAGCCCCAACTGAGCCGTCCGAGCTGCAGCGTCCGAATTCAGAAAACCCAATTGAGCCGTCCGAAGTGATCCATCCGAATTGAGCAATCTGAACTGAACAGTCCGAACTGAGCCGTCCGAACTGAGACGTCCGAACTGAACCGTCCGAACTAAGAAGCCCCAACTGAGCCGTCCGAACTGCGCCGTCAGAAATGAGCCGTCCGAACTGAGCCGTTCGAACTGAACCGTCCGAACTAAGAAGCCCCAACTGAGCTGTCCGAACTGAGCCTTCCGAACTGAATCGTCCGAACTGTGCCTTTCGAAGTAAGAAGCCCCAACTGAGCTGTTCGAACTGAGCCTTCCGAACTGAATCGCCCGAAATGTGCCATTCGAACTAAGAAGCCCCAACTGAGCTGTCCGGACTGAGCCGTCGGAACTGAGATGTCCGAACACAGCGGTCCGAACTAAGAAGCCCCAACTTAGCTGTCCGGACTGAGTAGTCCCAACTGAGCTGTCCGAACAGAGCCGTCCGAACTGAGTAGTCCAAACTGAGCCGTCCGAACTGTGTCATCCGAACTAAGAAATTGAGTCATCTAGACTGAGCCGTGTG
This sequence comes from Eristalinus aeneus, assembly GCA_955652365.1. Classification (NCBI taxonomy): domain Eukaryota; kingdom Metazoa; phylum Arthropoda; class Insecta; order Diptera; family Syrphidae; genus Eristalinus; species Eristalinus aeneus. Next base: position 95,287,210 of record OY019131.1, read on the forward strand.
CACAGAGTAGTCTGAATTAAGCCGTCCAAACTAAGCCCACCGTTAAAATTGTGGCCATAACTCGATAAGAGGTTGCTGTTCAGACTGAGGTGAAGGGCCGAATTGCACCCAAGATCCAAATAAAGTCACTTGCTCCCTAAGGAGGAAGTGTTCCAAATTCAGAACTTGATCTAAATTTAGGATGTAATCTTGGTTCAGGCAGAAGTTCAAATTTGTAAAGATGCCCAAAACTGATGTTACAGCTCAAAATGAAGTCCAGGTTCGTATTGAGCTCTGAGCCAATACGGGGTTTGTACTTTGGTTTGAAGCCTAAATTTTGACTGGGGTCCGAATTTGGACAAATGGTTAATCTCTGGTCAAGATCAATACGAAGAACTCAAGCCACACAGGGTTGGTACTTTAGTTTGCTTCCTATCAAGCACGTGGTCCAAATTAAGCTCGTGTTCCAAATTTTGCCTGGGGACCGAACTAAGGCCGCAACCGAAATTAAATCAGTCAGCCCGTAATTATCCAGCAATCACTCATTTCAAATTAAGCCCGCCGGTCAAATTCCGTGCTCGGAATGGCAGTCAAGGATGTTCAGTCAATCTTCAAGGCAAATCGATTCAAAGCAAAACAAAATTCCCAACAAATCCTTCCCATCGCAAGCTCCCTGCCTTTGAGCATGTCAGTCTCTTACACATGGCAAGATCTATGCTCACTGAACCCTGTATCTTAATCAGAACCTTATCTACGAGTCTCAAGCTCGCTCTACACCCACTCTACGAGAGCCCACCGTGCGTCGTCGGCTTGTCCTTTCCCTGTCAGCATGCGAATGCAGATAGAATCTCCAATTAGGATTTGGAGAAAAATTCCATCAATTCATCGGAGCGCTCCTCAGCCGTGGGCCCAGCGAAGGCAGTCCATTTCCAGATTCGATTCTCGCAACAATGCCAAGTGTACCGCACCGCGCCGTACATGGTGTGAATTTTCATTCCCACCGCCCGCAGCACACACTGGATACTCCAATTCCGGGGCAGCAAGAGATGTCCTCTCGAGCAGGAGGTGTCCCCGGTGATGGAAAAATTCCTTCGAGCATGCAGCAAACACCTTTGAATGCACTCGCAAAGGTAGGTAATTCAGAGCCGGCTCTTCGTCGTCGTCGCCGTCGTCAATCCTTCCTTTCTGCGACACAATTCTAGTTTGCGACTTTCCGCTCCGCTCTCCTGGCCTCTGAGTCCTGTGATACTATTTCGATGCATGCATGCATGGCAGACCATGAACCACCATGAATCGTTGTCGCCGTCTATTAAACGCTCCGTACAGCTACATGCTGGCTGCTGCTTCTGCTGCTGGTGGTGTTCCTTCCCATCGCTGCCTGCCTGCTTGGCTGACTTTGACTAGATTGCACACACACGGCAAACGACAGAGCAAACTTGGCCTTTGTCAAGGGATGTGCAACAGACACACGAACACACGGTCGGAGTCTCTAACGTGCCCGCACCTTTAGCGGCGCTGCCAGTGCACATTGCCTTTTCAGCAAAATATCATCTCGTAGTTAAGTCTCTTTTTTTCCTCTCTCTCTCCCCTGGAATCCGAAGTCGAATTCGATTCGGAATCACTATATCGGGCGGGAAGCATCGCGCACCAGAGCACCACCACCACCAGCATCCTCCGTGGCGACGACAACGACACGTCCACCATCCTGCTCTCCAGCTCTCCAGCTCTCCAGCTCACCAGCTCACCAGCTCCCCACCAGCAACTCCAACTCCAGCCCAGCTCCAGTTTTATTAGTTCGATAGCGATCTTGGATAGGTGTATGGCATAATATTTTCCCATTTTACCTTATTGCTGTCTCACTAATGTTTCTTTATGGAGGATTGTTTCAGAAGTGAATTTATTCTCTCTCTCCCGTGCCGGTGGATGGGTCGGGATGCAGGGGGCGGCCTCCTCGGCGGATTGGATTGGGTTTAGTGTTGAGACAGTGCCTGCGCTGGAAAGGTTTTTAGTTTCAGCAGAGTTTTTGTTTAGCCTCCGTCCGCCACACCGCCATCGTTCGTTCGGTCGATCGGATGTGTGTATGGATGGAGGCAGAATTATTGCCTCTGAGTGAGGTGTACGCTGCTTTCGTGTTCTCCTTTTAATGACATTTAGTATCGGTACTTGATTGAATACAAGCGGGTGGTTGGTAAGCTTACCTGAGAGTGTGCCCAGTCGATGGGAGGGTGGTGGGAGGTATTGTCATGAGACGGGAATGGAAAAATTATGGGATAAGCGAGTGCGTTTTGAAGGGCAATTTCGCTAAGGAGGCAGCTAAGTGGCAATAAAATGCCAACGAAATGACCAATTGATACAATGTGTCGTGAGTTATTGTCCCTGAGGGCCGAAAGAGGGATGGGGATTCAAGGACGCTTCAAGGACATACCTGTTGCAAGGCTTTTGCCAAATTTCTTAGAAGTTTGCTTCGAGAACAGTTGACGGGGAAGTATTCCTTCCCATTGTGTCTGGGAAGGAATACTCCTCTTAAGTTCACAGTCTGATTGCTGTTGGATGAAAATTGAGAGGGAGTAGTGAAGGAGGCGCTCTCAGTGTAGCAAAAAAAAAAATCTGGACACGAGTTCTCGTTGAAATATAAGAGAGGAGTCGCCAATGGCAAATGTTCCCGAGCATGCTAAGAAACGTCTGTTGACAGAGATAGAAGCCTGGCGTACGGCCTGTCTCTTAAAGTGGTGTCTCAAGTTCACACCATTCAATCCACATGGTTTTCGTAGCAGTGAGCCATTTTTGGCAATTTTAAACTGAGTTTATGCAACTACTGGCGAGCTCTCCTCAAAGAGTTTTGGGCTGCAAAGCATATGCCTGTCACAACTTTATCTACTAGTCGCCACTGATCACGGGAATAGTAAAGGAATTTTTAGGGATGTCTTCTGTTCCACCAATGTGGCCTGATACAAACCTTGAGTGACATGTAAGTTACCGAAATGCTACTGACACCCATGCTCGCGGAGTACAAATGACCTTTGGAGTCACATTTGCTTTCGGGAAATTGTTTCTAGGAAACAAGGAGATCAAGAAAAGTCCTCGAAGCGACGTACACGAAGCTCTGTGTAGATCTATGCCTCTTCCCTTCCTTTGAACGAGCTAAGACATCTAATTGCCACCTGACTACAGTATTCAAAATCTCCGCAAAACAAGTACACTAAGCTTTCCTCCCGATTTCAATGAGCCTTAGAAGAGTACCGATTTCATTGCAGACAGTGAGCAGTCAGGGGCTTCTCACTGATCGAAGTTTGCGCATCTGATGCGCCGTATGATGTAACTCTCAACCAGCGTTGCATTGCTGGTGCGAAGTCCTTGAAACGTCGTAAACCTTGAAATGACGTATACGAAGCTCAGAGTAGAAAGGTCAGACACATCCCCTTGCTTTGGACATCTTAAGACGTCTGATTCCAATGGGTCTACTGTATTCAAAATCTTCGCAAAACAGGAACACAAAAGCTTACCCTCCGATTTCATAAAGACCTAGAAAGGTACCGATTCCATTGCAGACAGTGATTAGTCAGGGAGTTCTCTCTGATCGAAGTTTGCGCATCTGATACGCCGTATGATGCAACTCTCAATCAGTGATGCATTGCTGATGCGAAGTCCTTGAAACGGCGTATACCTTGAAACGACGTATACGAAGCTCAGAGTAGAAAGGTAATAGGCATCCCCTTGCTTTGGACATGTTAAGACGTCTGATTGCAATCGGTCTACTGGATTCAAAATCTCCGCAAAAAAGGAACACAGAAGCTTTTACCCCAATTTCATAAAGCCCTAGAAAGGTACCGATTCTATTGCGGACAGTAAACAGTCAGGGACTTCTCTCTGATCGAAGTTTGCGCATCTGATATGCCGTATGATGCAACTCTCAATCAGTGATGAATTGCTGATGCGAAGTCCTTGAAACGGCGTATACCTTGAAACGACGTATACGAAGCTCAGAGTAGAAAGGTAAGAGGCATCGTCTTGCTTTGGACATGTTAAGACGTCTGATTGCCATCGGACCACTGAATTCAAAATCTCCGCAAAACAAGAACGCAGAAGCTCTACCTACGATCTTATTGAGTCTTAGAAAGGTACCAATTCCAAAGCAAACAGTGAGTAGTCAGGGACTTCTCTCTGATCGAAGTTTGCGCATCTGATATGCCGTATGATGCAACTCTCAATCAGTGATGAATTGCTGATGCGAAGTCCTTGAAACGGCGTATACCTTGAAACGACGTATACGAAGCTCAAAGTAGAAAGGTAAGAGGCATCGTCTTGCTTTGGACATGTTAAGACGTCTGATTGCCATCGGACCACTGAATTCAAAATCTCCGCAAAACAAGAACGCAGAAGCCGTAGAAAGGTACCGATTCTATTGCGGACAGTAAACAGTCAGGGACTTCTCTCTGATCGAAGTTTGCGCATCTGATATGCCGTATGATGCAACTCTCAATCAGTGATGAATTGCTGATGCGAAGTCCTTGAAACGGCGTATACCTTGAAACGACGTATACGAAGCTCAGAGTAGAAAGGTAAGAGGCATCGTCTTGCTTTGGACATGTTAAGACGTCTGATTGCCATCGGACCACTGAATTCAAAATCTCCGCAAAACAAGAACGCAGAAGCCGTAGAAAGGTACCGATTCTATTGCGGACAGTAAACAGTCAGGGACTTCTCTCTGATCGAAGTTTGCGCATCTGCTACGCCGTGTGATGCAACTCTCAGCCAGTGATGCATTGCTGATGCGAAATCGCTGTGGCTCTGTTTTCGAACCAAAATTTTGCCCCCCTGAGTCCAATTGTAGTTTGAATCCTCACGATAGTCCATGCAGCACGCACTCAATTGTCTCCGCGTCTGAAACACTGCCAACCTGACCCAACCGTATGTCAATAAAAAAAATCCCACAGCCAGATTCTGCACATCGCCTGCACTGTGTGTACGAACAGGGAAGAAGACGAGGCACACAAAAAAATCAAAAAACTGTGGAAAATCCCATTAAACAAAATCGACATAGTTTACTACTCGACATGTAATGCATGCAAACAATAAATACCAACCCCGCTCGGCGGTGCGCCTTCAGGACGCATGCAAATGTGCATATGTGCAATTCTCTGCGCAACTGGGGCCTAAATTATTCATAACCCATGTCTACGTCGTGTAATCGAGCGAACCACTTGCGCTGTGCTCCGTGTGCACTTCCACAGTGGCAGTTGCAGGCAGTAGCGGCGACCATCAGCGTCGGCGGCGGCGGTGACGGTAATAAAAAGCGCAAAAATTCGCGCACTATCCTCGCCACCATTCAACAGAATGCATCCATGTGCCATAGATAGTTTCCATTTCGATATTTCCCAATGGGATTGAGGTTCAAAAGACACAAAGAAAAAAGAGAGAAATAACAGAAAGCCATCCGGAGAGCTCCACGACTGCAGTGCGAACGTAAATGCTTTCGGTTTTCAGCCTTTTTTTGCACGGTGCTTGCACTCGGCGAGGGTGACGATGAGAGCGCGTCCTTGCAGACACAGACGGCACCGGCACAGCAAGGTGGAACGGCGCAACGGCAGCGAATCACGTTTTCGTTGTTCTATGCAAATCCAGGAGCTCAGGCCGGGCATTCGTTCAAATTTATCTCAAGCCGCCACCACCAGGAGCCCGGGAAAAATTGTAAAAATGGCCAAAACGACGCGCTTAAGTGGAAGTCATAGTGCCGTCCTCGCCGCCGACATCGGCCGCTTATTTGTGAGATATAATCATCATTTAGCGGAGATTAGAACCCACCGACACATTGATTTACCTAGCTGACAATTGAAAGCGACAGCGCCGCCGCGGAGCAGTCACGGGCGGGAGGGGTCAGCATACACGCGGCGCGATGATTGGAGCAATAATTCGTGTTCGATTCCAGTCAGCTGACATATGCTGACTTGCTTCGGAGATTTATGAATCGAGTGACGCGAAAAAAGGCCCAACTCGACTGACAGGCACAGACGGAGCTGCATTCATCTGCAGCTGAGCGCGCGCGGCACGGACAGACGTTCGCGCTTGCAATACTTCGAATGTGTCATGTTGGGAAATTAACGCAGTTGGCATAAATCAAGTGGCGGGCCGGGACTGGGGTGGAACGGTACGGCACTTAGCTAATAGAGCGAGCGGCACTTGAAAGGAAACCGTGAGCGGAGTCCGCCGCAATCTCGGCGAATTGATCGATTTCAGCAATCGAAAAATATGAACTCAATGATATTGATTTGTCGTGTGTTCTGGCCGGTGACGGGAGGGCGGGACGACTGGTGTGGCGTAACCAGGTCAATGAGTTGGCTTGTGTTGACATGGTTTTGGCGAATTTTGCATATCATTCGGACTGAGTGTGCGCTGGAATCTGTGTCTTGTGATGAAACGACTGGGATTGGCGGTCCTTAGACTCCGTGCCGTGGATGTCAACTGAATGAGTCAGCCGGAGGGTGGGCAAGCCGTTCAAGCATCTGTTGATAAGGGGTTCGGCTGAGGAATGTGGGGGCGTCACATTTTGGGGGCACCGAGCTTTCTTCTAACTAGAGGCAGCCATTGTCAAACTGTCTTGTAATTTAGAAGTTTCAAGAAATATGACCCCGCTTCTTGTTCCCGTGCCGCGGTCTCAAAAACATCTACCTCGGAATGTCAGGCAGAGTTCAAAACGGGGTATGGCCCTTCTGGGAGAACAAACCAATTTTTGGGGTTTGACTTGCCAACGTCTGGCGAATAATCTGTTGTTCCATATTTAAAAATAAGATACTTGACGACGTTGACGACGGTTGCTTGAGTGCCTCGTGCTCCGATTGAACCGGCGAAGGAGGGACGCTCGTGGACTGAGTTTCCTCTGGCGCGTACGTGTAACATACTTGCTGGCTCTTCTGATGTGCTGCCTGCTTGCGCATTCCCCGCGCACACACCATTTTCGAACAGACAACGAATTCACGACGTATCAGGCTCAGACGCGTTGCCTTCAGGGACTGGAAAGGCCATGGAGTTGGCATTTTAATTTAGAACGAGCGAGGGCTGTCGTAAGGAAGGCAAACCGCGGCTGATTCAGAAACCAATGAAGATGTCAAAATAGACTCCCCTTCTTGATGCAACAACGCTATGTAGCAGTATTCTGAAGCCTTCCAATCATGTTGGATTTTTCGGACTCCTGTTCATCTTGCAAGAGGCCAAGAAGTGGAGAAATAAAGTGGAAAGCAAACGTTCAGGAAGGTGTACAAAGGGGAACCTCCTTGTTTGGTGGATATACGCTGCGGAAGTTGGATGATACTCATGCGCATCGTTGACTGATTGCCCTTCAACGGATCACACTCTGCGAGTTGCACAGATGCGTGTCGAATAATATAATAATAACTGGATGCCGCAACAGTCCACAGGGGGACCAGGGTTGCTCATCAACTACTCAGATTGTGCGTGCTTCTGTTCTCTCACGAGTAGAAGGGACTTTCAGTTTTTTGCCGACTCAGAACGGCAAAGTTTGAGAAGCCTTTTCTTAGACAGTTAACACTCTTTGAATGTTGTCAGCAGCTCGAAAAAGGTCCGTCGGGTGTGAGTGTCGCACTCGACACACTACGCCACGGCGGTGATTGAGAAGCTAGCCGCAAATATACATGATGTAAAGCCATCCTTCTCTTTACTTCCTAAAAGGGATTTCCTAGTAAAGAGAATCGCACCTCGCATGACAAGTAGCCTCTGATGTATTGGGCTATGGAATGATCTAAGATATGCTCACTCCAGTATCCCGTCAGACTTAGGGATCAGGTCGTCCTCGAGAACCGGCTTTCAATCAGCGTGGTGTACATATAGAATGTGTATACTCAAGTCAATGGGGAACCTATTTAAAGACTGATAAAGACTTGGGCTGATGTCTTCATCTCTCCGTCCTCTTGCCCTAACTCTGAAGAATCCTACAGGTAGAGCTTATGGCAACATGGAGCCTCTGTCATGGTTGAGGAACAATACTGTATAGAAGAGGATTGGAATTTGGATTCAAGTGATCATGATGCCTGGATCGCTTATATCACAGAGTCCATGTTCCCTAGAGTTGTAGATAACGCAAGACTAAACGCCTTAGTTACCTAAGTACCAAATTGAGATCGTGCTTGAGGAACAATCTCCCAACCTTGGTTTGATGCGAACATCTTCCGCTCTCTGGATCGCAGCGGCCGGTGGAGAATGCAACTCCACGCTGATCCGGGGTAGTCCCCTTACTACCGTGCCTAGTTTTTGGGTAAACAAGCAACTAGACAAGTCAGCACAGTCGACTCTACCCGCGATGTTTGGTGGTAAACCACAGCCACCACAATACTTCCACAAGTTTCCCACCGCTTGGTCAGGCTGAAACCGAAGTTTAAGGGGCTTCTGACCTTTCGTGGCACAAGTATGTAGCCTCTGGTCAGGCTGTCATTACCAGTCAGGCTTCCTCAAAACCTGGGTCTGTTAGCTGTCATCCCGCCACAAGATGGTCTTCTCCCCATCAGTGTTTCCGATTTCACAATAAATAGTGACATGGACGTGAATTTTGAATTATGTGATTTTTAAAATCCAATCACATCATGCGTAATAGAAGAGGAGTGTGGGTATGTACACCTTTTGCCAGTCTTCTTCTTCTTCTTGTGGTGCTACAGTCCGGGGTGGACCTGGGCCTCAACCAACATGACTCTCCAGCCAGCACGATCTTTCGCAAGCTGTCTCCAGTTGCGTACTCTAAGTTGGTTGAGGTCCTTTTCCACTTGTGTGCGCCATCTCAGTCTAGGACGTCCTCTGCTGCGTTGTCCCAAAAGCACGGATTCAAAGACTTTTCGTGCCGGAGCAGTGGTGTCCATAGGCTCTACATGGCCTATCCATCTTACTCATTGTGTCCGTAGACGCTTGACCAGGCGTCCAGTTTGATCCCGGCAGGCATCTGTCCGAAACTCCGGAACGCTGTTTTACCTTTCGGTAAAACTTTCGGACTTCATTCCTGCCATGACACTTTTCCGTTTCCTCGACCGGATGCTTCTCATTCTCCTTCTTTTTCCAAATGAGAAGCCGGTGCTTCTTCTTTGTTCGTGGAGCTCACCAACAGCCCTCATTGCTCGATGCAGCGTCGCCTTATAGTCGTCTTGTGTAGCTGCGTTCATTTACCTGCACTCGTTGTCAAACCATAGGTTTCTTGGTACCCAGCACCTCAGTGGAAGCTTCTTTGATGGCTTCTTGACAACGTTTACAGTCTTCTTCTATACTTAGTGCAGGAAGCGTCGAAATCTGAGCGAATTTCAGGGAGACTCGGTCGGCAAAGTTCCCAGCAATCGGCTGCAATTATAGCTTTTCGACGTCAAACCGTTTTGACCTGTCTCGACTCCGTTGCATTCTCGATACCCGGGTTCTTATCTTGGCTACAACAAGGTGATGGTCCGAGTCGATGTTGACTCCTAAGAAAGGTTCGGACATCGAGAATACTGGAGGAGTGTCTGACGTCGATCGAAACGTGATCAATCTGGTTGACGGTGTATTGATCAGGATATCGCCAGGTCCCTTTGTGAATGTCCAGGTGTGGGAACCGCGTGCTAGCCAGAGAGAGGTTTCGACCCGAGGCGAAGTCCAACAGCCTGAGTCCGTTTCCGGATGTATTGTCGTGCAGGCTGTGTTTACCGATGACTCCAGCAAAGATGTCCTCCTTTCCCAGCTGAGTGTTGAAGTCCCCTAGAACGATCTTGGTGTCATAGCTGGGGCATCGATCGTATGTTCTTTCTAGGAGATCATAGAAGTCATCCTTGATGTTGTCATCCTTCTCCACTGTCGGGGCGCGAGCCCAAATTAGGCTAACATTCCTGAATCCAGCTTTGATGCTGATTGTCATGAGACGTTCGCTGACGGGGTCGTAGTTCAAGACTTTTTGCCTAAGTCTACCACGAGCAACAAATCCGAATCCGAATAAGTGCTGCCTTCTCTTTCTGTAGCAATTGCTGTGGTGGATATCGCAGTTCTTCATCGTTCTTATGCCAGGCCCATCCCATCGCACTTCCTGGACGGCGGTAATGTCTGTCTTGTAGCAATCAAGGGCCTCCGCAAGTTGTTCGGAGTTGTTGTTTTGCCAGTCATGCAGCAGAAAATGTCCTTGGAAGACATTTCTTCAACGCAGACACCTTACTCAGATGCAGCCCATCTCGAGATACTTCGCATATGTAGGTGCTGAACCAGAGCCTCGGTATGCATCTTGTGAAGCTTCTAACTGATCACTCAATAAGCCCCGGGACATAAACGGGTGCCACTAATAAAAAATTTGTAATTTAATATTAGTATTTTTTTTTGTTAGTGGCGCCCCCTATATATCGTTACAGTTGTGCAGTCTTCTTATTCATGGCAGTGGGGCGTTCCAACAGAAGACGCACAAAATCATATAAGGACCTTAACTTGTTTGGAGTAGGGAATTGAAGACGCCTGTCTTGAGAACGTGCAGCCAGAGCAGGTAAAAGGTCGATAGAAGCAGTTGAACAGCCCTCCATTTCCTTCGCTTCAGCCGAATATGTTTCGAAAAGATGGTCTGAGGGCTCTTCCCTGTCAGGTTAGACAGACAGCATCTACGGGCGCTGTCTAACCTGACGAGAGAGAGTGTCACACGTCTGTACTGTAAAGGCGCACATGCCTCCAAGCATGTCATCGCTCGCAGTGACTTCTGCAGGACCCTGTAGAAACGAGGAAGGAGTTGAAAGCATTCCTCGGCAACACTGCGACCAAAGTTTTGAAAAGAAAACGAGGAGCTTCTTTGATAACCTAGGCGAACTCAGCGACAGAAGTGAAGGACACCTCCAAAGCTGCAAAGCCGACTCCCACTGATTTCCTGATTCAGAGGTGACTTTCTCCGCAGTGACACTATGGGCTCAAATCTGGTCCAAGCTTGGTAGACCATTGACAGCGATGCGCTCCAACCGATTAGAAGAAGAGAAAGCAGCCAGATGCGAGGTGGAGGTGATGACCATTTGCTTTCGTTCAAAGACAAGTAGGAATGGGAAAATCAAAAACCGTATCAAGCTACACAAATGAGAGATTCAAAAGACTGAGCAGTCCACATCCATAATCATCTCTTCTTTCAGTCCCACTGGAGCCCGTCCCCCTCGCAGACCACTTTCAAATTTCATTCAGTCCCACTCAAAGTGTAATCCTCTCCCATCAAGAAGCACTTCAATTTGCCAGGTTTTCCATTTCCCCTCGAATTAGACACTCTATGACAAAGTAGCGTCATTTCCTTTGACACTGGAGCTCTCAAGTGAATTGTAACAAAAACTACCCGCACGCAGAGGCTTAAAATTCCAAAGTCCCTCCATTAAGGTGGCGCAGAAAAAATGAATCTTAAACTTTGCATCTTCATCAGAGTCTTAAGTGAGATGACACATCGCCATGACAGCCGCCGGTGTAAGCTCCTTACACTAAATTTAAAGGGTTGGCAAAGCACAAGTCATTAGGATGAGCCACCTTGGCAACACATCTGCGCGACACTATGTGCGCTGTATTCCACTCCTGGTGGCGGGCGGAGCGGTGTCCTCTCGGATGACGATTCTAATTAAAATATGCAAATGAATGCAGGGATTAGATGTGATTTGTTCGAGGAGGGGGGTGGCTGGCGTGCTACGAGCCCACAAAGTTATTACACGGCCGACTGTGATGGTTGGGGTATGGCAAGTGCGTGATGTGCTTGATAAGAAATTTGTTGGACCGACTGAGATGGCCAACCGAGTTAAGTTTCTAATTAAATTTTGTCCAGTTTTTTGGGGGCGAAAAATGTGCGCAGTGGTCAGGGTGCTGTAGATGACCTCAATTTATGAGTGAGGGGCGGGGCACAAATGTAGTGATATCTGATGGGAGCTGACGGATGGAGGAGGAACTCAACTCTAGGGAAAGACCAGTTTTCATGGGCAGGGGTGAAGGGATCCTGTAAGAGGGGAAGAGTTCAGCTGTAAGGGATAAGCTGCGGAGAGATGTTTATCTTGTGCGGAGAGATATCCGCAGCCATCATTGAACTTGTTTTCTGTAGGGAATCACTTCTCCGTTGTACTTGAATAGTACACAAGTGAGTGTGAGGAAGAAAAAAAAGTCCCGAAACTTGGGATGTCTTCGAGTAGAGAGTGAGTATTTTTTAATAATTCCAAATCATCGTAATTAATTCTGTATAATCGACAAATTTGACCAAACGTTAAGAATTTTGAAGAAATATAGGGAAATTGTTTATACCGCTACAGTTCTGACCATTCAAATCGATTGTGAATATTTCGGAGCAGTTTGGAATATTGTGGAACAATTCGAACCAATTCGGAGTGATTCGGAACAAATCGAAACAATTCGGAACAATTCGGAACAAAACGAAACAATTCGGAACAGTTTGGAACAATTCGGAACAAAACGAAACAATTCGGAACAATTTGGAACAATTCGGGACAAATCGAAACAATTCGGGACAAATCGAAACAATTCGGAACAATGTAGAACAATTCTGAAAGACCTTGTGTATGAAGCTGCCTACCATTTAAACGTATATTTGTTATTTTCGCTTCAAGCAATACGCTATATTTTTCAGGCAGTGCTCTCCTACTACTTTGCTGACTCTTAGGCAAGACATAGAAAGACTTAGATCAGATCTGCTTGACAATGTTTTCTACAAGTGGAGGCTGTGAGCACACGTTGTTTTAGAGCTGCAGCCGATGTTTCTTTGGGCATCGACCAAGCCCTAGTACCAGGCTCAGTTCAGAATACAGCCCACTTATTTCAATGTATGGTGACTGTATATAAGAGACAGAGTAAGGTGCAGAATGCATCCACCGAAAATCACGCTGGAGTTCCACAAGGAAGCATTTTCGGTCCGACTCAATTTTTTTTTTTTTGTTTTGATAAGCAAACCGAATAAACGCGGAATGCGGAATCTTGGACGTTAGCAAAGGCGGATGATTAAGCCCTTAGTCTCTTCGAGAGAAAAGTTTTGCGTGCGATTTTTGGTCCTGTTTGCGTTGATGGCATCTGGAGAAGAAGATTTAATGACGAACTCTATAGGCTGTACAGCGACATGCGCCTGGTCAAGCGTCTATGGATAAAACGCTTAAGATGGCTAGGCCATGTAGAGCGTATAGACACCACTGCTCCGGATCGAAAAGTCTTTGAATCTGTGGCATTAGGACAACGCAACAGAGGACGACCTAGACTAAAGTGGAGCACACAAGTCGAGAAGGACCTCAACCAACTTGGAGAGCGCAACTGGAGACAGCTGGCGAAGGATCGTGCTGGCTGGAGAGGCATGTTGGTTGAGGCCCAGGTCCACCCCTGACTGTAGCGAAACAAAGAAGAAGAATCCGAATAAACCCCAAGCAGAAGGATAATGTGCGGGTCCATATATCTGCTGCAGATCTTGTCACTTGGTTCAGCTTAAACTTTTAGGTGCTTACAAGCTGGCAAGTTGCAATTGACAACAGAAGCAACGATAAAATCTGCACTACAACACTTCACACATCATTCGACGACTCATCTCGGCCTTCCGCGAAACCATCAAAATCCGATTCATCGTAGTCCCAAGATTGAGTCATTCCACGTCAAACTATCGTCCGTCAATTAGTTTTAGTTGCACTAGCCCAACGGGAGATAGCGCACAACCGCGCCAGAGATGCAATAAAATCCAAGACTTATCGTCACTTCGTCACTCTCCTCATTCCTCTCCCACCCGGATCCCCATCACAGCAATAAAAAGACCCCAACGGCGATGGCGATGCTGCAAAATTACACCATTCCGGGGACACCAACAAAGTGTCACTTAACCCAGGCGCGAGACCAACTTGGCCGCAGCTTGCAACAAAATCAGCAAGCCAGCAGGAGATATGCCCAATGAACGGGCACTCACACGCACACGCTCAGTCGATGGTGGTACGGTTGCGCATTTGTCACACCCAATGGCGCGCGGTCTTTTGTTTGTCATCTCGCCCCATCGAACATCTCAGCAGATCGTAAAAATATTCGCGCCGAATCGTTAAATTGGCAAAACAACCAACGCGCACTCGTCGTGCGGATAAGCACATGCCACTGACGGAATGTTGAACTGGACCTAGGTCAGGTTTTAATTGGAGGCGTGTATGTGAGGGCTTACACACAGCTGCGGAGCTTATTGATTCATTGACACTGTGGAATTCAATCCAGACACTGCTTGAAATGTGCAGACAAGCCGAAGTGCTCGGCGAAGACTGACGCTGGATTGCAGGTGTTTGATGGCGCTGTTCAGGCGTGACGTTGTTTGAAACTGGAATGCGACTGCGTGGAGTGCAACCGCCTCCTCTTAGATCAGACTCCATCACAGCCCACCCCAAAGACGACCGGACCAGACAGAGATGATGAATCTGCGGATGATCACCCCAGTCCATTCATTTCCCGCTGTCACATCTCCCAACGGATAGGAGCCTCCACCCCCTCCTCAAACAGTGCTCTGAATTCCAATCCTCTACACGCCTTCCCACGACAGCGCACATTCCCCACCGATCATATCTGGCCAATAATCGTGGACAAATTTCAATTCGTCTTGCGTCGTGTGGCATTCCCCGTGCAAGTGCGAGATATGTCCACTGATTCTCCAACTACTCGACTACCGCGATTAAGATGAATTGACGGAGGCGACACACCCTCCCATGCTGTCGCCGTCGTCGGACAGTGCAGCGCCACACAGATCAAGGTGCAGGTAATAAACTAATCGCTGGCTCCCTCTCGCATTGCATCTGCGGCAGGCAGGCAGCAGACCAGCCAGCCCGGGCAGTACTCCATCATTGAGGTTCCGAAAAGTATGATTAATAGCGAATGCCATTTGGCGCGAGCGATGCGATGCGACGGCGTGGTGCGGAGGGCAAGGACGAGGACAAAAATGCGATAGTTGAGTGGGCGCCACTCGACCAAACCAAGTGGAGTGTGTCAATCCAAGACGGTGACGGTGGTGGTACAACACTCCTTGCGCCAGCTGCTGATATGGATCGGTGTTGCGTTGCATTGCTGCCGCTACTGCTGCTGGCGTGGCTGGTTTACAGTGTAATTATTAATGTGTACTATCTGGCGCTCCAGTGCACCGAGTGGACAATGGGCAGGGTGCGCGAGACTTTGATGAATTTCGCGCAGTGCCCAGGGGCAATTGGAGATAACGATCGATTTGTAATTAAGGAGACGGTTTGGAGTGAATATTGTCACATTAGAGATGGTCTGAGGGATTGGGCTTGCCGAGGGGTGAGAAGGGGATTTTCTGACGATGCTTCAGATGCCTTAACTGTGGTCTGGCAAGGTTGGAATTTTTTTGCTTACTCATATAAGGCGTCGTTTGTTGGTTGTCTGATGATTCTGGTGCGACATACGTTGATAGTTTGTCGTGCACGACTTTGTCAAGACTCTGTCATCATCTGTTACGTTGTGGAGTATTCCTATGAAAGCTTGGTGCCTGCAATCTTTGTGACGTTATCACAACTCTTTTTCAAGCCTTTGTTTATGTTAGGCAGTCCAGTTTACGTTCCATTCTTCCATGGAAATGTAGTTTAAGTTATGCTCTTGATGCTTCTTTGAGAGATCCAGTGCTCAGGGAGCTTAAACTTCTCCATTTAGCCTTCTATTCGATGCATTTTTCATTTGCCGCCGGATTGTCTTTGGACCTTAAGGCACATTCTCATCTTTTCGGGTCTTTGTTGTCCTCTTTGGCCGACTATGTGAAGCCGGCAGGTGCGTCGAGTCACAAGCAGTAAGTCCCAAACTGGATTCTAGAAGGTCTCAGACTAGATTCTTTAAGGTCCCAGACTGGATTCTAGAAGGCAGAATGTTCCAGAATAATTTCTAGAAGGCAGAAGGCTGTAGACTGAATTCCATAAGGTCCCAGACTTGTCCCTAGAAGCTATAAGGCCCTTGACTGAATTCAAGAAGGTCCAAGACTTAATTATAGAAGGTCCCAGACTGGACTCTAGAAGGTCCCAAACTGGATTTTAGAAGGCAGAAGATCCAAGACTGAATTCTAGAGGCAGAAGGCATTAGACTGAAATTTAGAAAGTCCCAGTCTGACTTCTAAAGGCAGAAGGCCCTAGACTGAATTCTAGAAGGTTCCAGACTGAATTATAGAAGGTCCTAAACTGGATTCTAGGTCTCAGACTAGATTCTATAAGGTCCCAGACTAGATTCTAGAAGACGGAACGTTCCAGAATGAATTCTAGAAGGCAGAAGGCTGTAGACTGAATTCTAGAAGATCCCAGACTGAATTATAGAAGGTCCCATACTAGTTTCTAGAAGGTCCCAGACTAAATTCTAGAAGGCAGAAGGCTGCAGACTGATTTCAAGAAGGTCCCAGACTGGACTCGAGAAGGTCCCACACTGGATTTTAGAAGGCAAAAGATCCAGGACTGAATTCTAGAGGCAGAAGGTATTAGACTGAAATCTAGAAAGTCCCAGTCTGACTTCTAAAGGCAGAAGGCCCTCAACTGAATTCTATAAGGTCCCAGACTGAATTCTAGAAGGCAGAAGGCTCTAGACTGAATTCTAGAAGGTCCCAGACTGAGTTATAGAAGGTCCCAGACTGAACTCTTGAAGGTCCTAGACTAGACTCTAGATG
The DNA here is from genome assembly GCA_955652365.1 of Eristalinus aeneus. Taxonomy (NCBI): domain Eukaryota; kingdom Metazoa; phylum Arthropoda; class Insecta; order Diptera; family Syrphidae; genus Eristalinus; species Eristalinus aeneus. The sequence goes on from OY019131.1 coordinate 95,303,804, forward strand.
GTCCCAGAATGGATTCTAGAAGGCCCCAAACTGGATTCCACAAGGTCTCAGATTGGATCCTAGAAAGTCCCAGACTAAATTCTAGAAGGCACAAGTCTCTAGATTGAATTCTATAAAGTCCCAGACTGTATTCTAGAGGGTCACAAGCTGGATTCTAGAAGGTTATTACTAATCACCGCTTCTTTAGCGTTGCTAACTGCACTCATGTTTTTCAAATTTTGCCGTTAAAAATCGACGATAATATGAAGGACTCCTGCTCTCTTGAGCGATCAACAGAACGCACGACATGAAAAGTTGTTGACAAAGCTCGGCCCTGGCCCTTGTGGTCTGTAAAATCATCCTTTTAGAGCCTTGGACCACGACCGAGAAGTGACGTAACGGGAACCGATCCCTCGGCTAGAGCAGCTGCAAGGTGCGAGAAGATCTTTCCACACTGCAATGCATTTCACATGGACATTCCCGACCAGTAGAAAGGCCTCCGATCCTCCACCAGAGTCTGATCTCTGGCTACAATGGCTCCCAGAGGCAGCTCGCCGCAAACTCTAGCTTTCCTAGGACATGATTTTTCCACTTGACGTACCTCAATGACATTTCCACAAATGCCGGGATTTGTTTGCTACTTCCACCATTCTCACCCATGAATCACTGCAATCACCTCTATTCAACTTTTAGTCTTCCTGTCGCCACAAATGCTTAAAAAATCAGCAAATATCCCCAATTTTCGTTCCTTGAACGAGCATCCCCTTGATCAAACCCACAGGATCCCGCATTGTTCGAAACTTTCAAAGCCACTTGAAAAGTCACCTTCAAACTCAACCAAGAGGAAACCACTATTGAGAACATAAAAATCACTTAATCCCCTTGCCACCTCTAACTGAAAACCTCTGATCCTTGGCACGACTCCTGGATACCAATAAAACCCCACATTCCCATTCACACTCGCCCACCTTCATTCCTTCGGCCCACAATCAGCGCGGATCTCATTCCCCGCCATTCGCACACAAAAGTAAACCACAAGTTGATTCACCTCGAAAACTTCCCGTCGAACTTTCGTGCACCCAATAAAATTGTAACCACGATAAGGAGACACACGCTCTTGCCGGGAGAAAGCGACTTCGCCCGGGCCAAGCGCTCCCACAGAGCGCTAATCTAGATCGAAACTTGTGAAAATTGTTTCGAAAATTTACCGTAAATCAATGTGGAACGTATCGCTGAGGACATGTGAGGTGGGCGGTGGATGGGACGGGTGCATACCTCGTTTAACCCATTAGAGACAATCGATTTACATTGCGCGCCACCACTGTCGTGTGCCTTGATGAAGAAATTCGCGTGTCCTTCGCTGTCCTTGCTGGGCGAGGAAGTAATCGATGTGATTGCGGGCGGGATTTCCGCTGGCAAAAGGGACTTTCCAAGTCAATTAAACAATTGTCTGCGACCCTAACAGCTGGGGTGTAGCTTGTGTTTGCGGCCGACAGGTGAAGGTCAAGGGGAAAACCCACAATTGACCACTGATTGGGGAGGTGAAGGAGGGTATGACCAGTTGTGTGAGTACTTTGTGTTGGATTTCCCAAGGAAGTGGTCGACTGATGGAATTTTACAGAAGGCGAAGGCTCAGCTCCACTTAAATCTGCTCCAATTTCCGGTCGTTTCCATCAGGCAAAGATTAAGCAAACGACTCCAAGCCTCATTCGGTATACATGAGCAAAATTGCGGCAATTTCCTAAGCAATCTCAAAAGTTGATTGATCCTAGTCCAAATCCAGATTTCTTCCATTATTCAATTCCAATCGGTTGGCAGGCCGCACTCGACTGTCAAAAATCAAGTAATTATCATAAGCTAGCGCTCTGCTGCCGTGCCTGGCCACCGGCGCCCACCATCCATCACCAGCATCCGCAGCGCGGTGAAAATCTCCTGAATAACAACTTACTTCCGATTGGCATTTCCCGCTCTTCCGGCGCCTCACTTCCCCCGAATCCGGCTTTTCATTCAATCGACCACACCAGCTCCGCATCGTGCTCCGCCACCGCGGCCACCGCCATTGCGACTCCATCAGCAGCAGTTGCTGGCCAAGAATTGTACTCGAAATCGACCTCGCTCCTCTCCTCCCCTTCATCAAGCGCAGTGCGTCCGTTTCTCCTCGCTAATGCGGTGGAAAATTAGAAAAACCAGAAAAACACTCAGGACCCGGCAAAAGCTGATGGCGACCGGAGCTCTGAATTAGCATGCCTCCACGTAGCCTGTGCCTTAATTGGCCGGGATTGCCTGCTACCTTGCCACTGCCGTTAATGGCGTCCATGCCAGCGGCAGAGCCAGCGAGCCAGTGGCGGTGGCGTGGTTGAGTGAAGGATTAGCAACCTCAGCCGCTGTGAGACAAAGAAACTTCCGAAAATAATTGAATTCATAATTGTGTCTAATGGATGACATTTGTAATTTACGCCAGTCGCACTGCAGCACTGGGATCTGGGCAGAACGCGACATCGTTACCTGAACTGCAGCCAATTGGCTCTGATTGATGCCCCGCCGGCAGCGGCAGTGGAAGTGGGTCAGGTGGGGCTCTCGGCTCATCATGTAAGCGGGGGCGGACTACCCAGAGGCACACATCCTACGAGTGCAATCGAATTGTCAAGCACTTGCTTGGCGATTGTGACGAGGGAGTCTCCGTCTGGTCAACACGGACAAATATTAAAATCAATTGAAGGCAGGGTAGGTACTGTGGCCTTTTGTGCGGTTTCGTAACTCCCGAAATGTCAGCCTCCCGCCCTCGGTACGGCTTCGACATCGGCTGTTAATTTGAAATTGAGTGTTTTTGCAGATGCGCGCGTGGAAGTTCACACATTCCGTGGCTGCCGTGTCGTGAGCTATGAAAAGTGCCCGCTGGGTGTATCTGCACTGCATGTGAGCCCGCTTTGTTGGCTGCCTGTCTGTCAGACTGAATCAGAGATGATTGATGAGATGAGCGCGTTTTTTGTGTGGTGGTTGTGGGTTCACGCTCCTATTCGGAACGAATGCCAGGGAGAGAGATGAAAGTGTTAACAACAATTCGGCGGCTCTGTGATTGAGGAATCATCCGTGGGCGGGTTGTGTAAGCGGCTGTGATTGAGGCGATAAGCTGCGAGACGAACTGAAGACCACGAGTGGTGTGGATGAGGTAACCGATGTCGTGCTGGGGATAGGATTTGAAGGACGTTTGAGTGAAGATGCGACGAGAAAGTGAAACAAAGTGTGTGAAGGTCGCTGGTGATTCTTCTTTGAATGGTAAGAGAAACTGACTTGCGGAATGAATTTGTGGAAGTTGGTGGTTGGTGGGGTGGCTGAGGGGAGAAGTTTTTGACTTCAGGCGGTTTTCTTTCAAATGGAAGGAATTTGGGCGGTCTCGTGAAATGCAGCATTTCTTCCCCCAAAGACAGTGTTGAGATCTGCAGATAAAGGGACATCGTCGTGAATAAGGTGGTCCCAGAGTTAAAAAAGGACGAATGCAAGGAAGAAAAACAAGAATCTTCTGTGCTGTCTCTCGTTTGAATGTCGCAGGAACAAATAAACGTTCTGCTTGTATATAGATGCACGGACAGACGGAAGTCCAAAGTTTACTTGTCTCTGCAGACTCTTGAGAAGACAGCATTTTCATCTTTTCAGAATGTCCAGTCAGACATCTTTGTTTCGTCTGATCAAACCTTCTTAACTTGACTCATTACAGAAAGCACTGAAGGTTGTACTCAGGCTCATGACGGTATCTGTCAACGATACTCACTGACTTAGCCGGTCCGGTGCCTCAGCGCATGTCAGGGCTGAATGGTAACTTGTTTAAGTTGCGAGACCATTCTCGTGCCCTTTTGAAGCAAACTGCACATCAGCCTCAACGAGCACCACCTCACGTGTGCATTTCAACACAGTGACCTTGGAATTGTTCTGTACAAGCGACTGAATAGAACCCAACATGTGGGTTTCAAAGCGAGCTAGTAGACTGTAGACTGTTTGATGTGAAGACTCAAGTGTGCACATCATTATTCAAATGACAATAATTTGGTGGTCAGAAAAAGGTGGCTCAGAAGTTGGAGTGGTCAGTCCACAATAGAAGATTGTGACTGATTGCGAAGCAGTGTCATCGGTAGCCAAATTTTATATCAAACGCTGGCCCATATTGCAGTCCCACTTACCATTCCAGAGCCTCGGGAAGTTTTTGCCAAAATTTTTTTGTTTGTCTGGTCTCCATTCATTTAATTCCCTGTTCTGGTCAAGGCTTAATTTCGACTCAGATTGCTGATTCAAACTCGTGTTTTCTTTCTTGTCCAAGTCTTCTTCTATGTCTTGGTCCAAGTCCTCATCGATGTCCGAATCTTCGTCTCCGTCTCAAGTCTCCGTTAAAGTCTCGGTAAAGATCTTCGTCCTAGTCTTCGTTTCAGTCTTCGTCCGAGTCTATGTCCAGGTCTTCGTCCAAATCGTCGTCCGAGTCATCGTCCAAGTCTCCGTCTAGGTCTTCATAAGAATTATCATCTGAGTGTCCTCCCAGGACTTCGACCAAGTCTTCTTTTCTGTCTTTGTCCTAGTCGTCATCCGAGTCGTCGTCGTCCGAGTCGTCATCTTCCGAGTCGTCATTTTTTTTTTTTTTTTTTTTTCTGATTGATTGATTTTTATTATTCAAATTATTAATTAACAATAATCAAGTGTTTCTGCGAAGCCTTATTAGGCTTTTCTGCAGAATCATCATCGTCCGAGTCGTCATCGTCCGAGTCGTCATCGTCCGAGTCGTCATCGTCCGAGTCGTCATCGTCCGAGTCGTCATCGTCCGAGTCGTCATCGTCCGAGTCGTCATCGTCCGAGTCGTCGTCCGAGTCGTCGTCCGAGTCGTCGTTCGAGTCGTCGTTCGAGTCGTCGCCCGAGTCGTCGTCTGAGTCGTCGTCCGAGTCGTCGTCCGAGTCGTCATCGTCCGAGTCGTCATCGTCCGAGTCGTCATCGTCCGAGTCGTCATCGTCCGAGTCGTCATCGTCTGAGTCGTCATCGTCCGAGTCGTCATCGTCCGAGTCGTCATCGTCCGAGTCGTCATCGTCCGAGTCGTCATCGTCCGAGTCGTCATCGTCCGAGTCATCATCTGAGTCGTCGTCTGAGTCGTCGTCCGAGTCGTCGTCCGAGTCGTCGTCCGGGTCGTCATCCGAGTCGTCGTCCGAGTCGTCATCCGAGTCGTCATCCGAGTCGTCGTCGGAGTCGTCGTCCGAGTCGTAGTCCGAGTCGTCGTCCGAGTCGTCGTCCGAGTCGTCGTCCGAGTCGTCGTTCGAGTCGTCGTCCGAGTCGTCGTTCGAGTCGTCGTCCGAGTCGTCGTCTGAGTCGTCGTCCGAGTCGTCGTCCGAGTCGTCGTCCGAGTCGTCGTCCGAGTCGTCGTCCGAGCCGTCGTCCGAGTCGTCGTCCGAGTCGTCGTTTGAGTCGTCGTCCGAGTCGTCGTTCGAGTCATCGTCCGAGTCGTCGTCTGAGTCGTCGTCCGAGTCGTCGTCCTAGTCGTCGTCCGAGTCGTCGTCCGAGTCGTCGTCCGAGTCGTCGTCCGAGTTGTCGTCCGAGTTGTCGTCCGAGTCGTCGTCCGAGTCGTCATCCAAATCGTCGTCCAACTCGTCGTCCAAATGTCCAGCCAAGTCTTCGTTCGAGTCGTGGTCCTAGTCGGCGTCTGAGACCTCGTCCAGGTCTTCGTCGTTCGAGTCGTCGTCCAAGTCGCCGTACGAGTCATCGTTCCGAGTCCTTCTTCGTCCTAGCGTTTGCCATTCGCTCAAAAAAAAGCATCACGCACCACTTCTCAAACAAAGACGCTTAAGCGTTGATTAACCAGCTTTAAGCCCTTTCAAGGTTGCCAACAACTTCCTTTGAGCGACGCGTCGTTCTCCATCTACAGTTGGACTTGAATGTTTTGCACCTCCTCATCAGGACCCCGCTAAGGAAAATGTGATTCTCAGTCATTTGCGTTTGAAAACGTCCAGATCGATCAATTTGGTGCATCCTAAAGCGATCTGTCAGTTTACAGTCGTTTTCGGAATTGAATTAGTCCAAAAATTAATCGTTCCACACAAGTGCTCCAATGGAAGGACCGAATAAGTTGGCAGCGACCACTCGAGCTCTTCCTCTGGCTGGCGGTGATGTGCGGCTTAAATAATTAAACCGATTCGATGGTCCCATAACCCTCACTGTCTCCGCCGTGGTCGTCGTCGTCTACGTCGTCGTTGGCGCTTCGATGACTTTCGGCCCAACTTCCGAAGCCTCCCTGAAAGGGGGTCAATTAAATTGTTTGCCCGAGCCCTCGAGTCCCACATGGCGTCGACGTCGCCGCCATCCGTCGCTGCTGGTGGATTAGGATGAATTGATACTATTAGTGGCTAAATGTTTAATATGGAGACTCTGAAGACTCGCTCTGGCCGTGGCTCGTGATTGTGTACGTCTTGCCGCCGCCGCTGGTGCCGCTGCTGCCGGTGGTATGAGTGTGTTGTGTGTTGAGTGTTGCAAACTGCGGCTGCTGCTGTTGCTGCCGTTGGGCGCCCACGAATCGTGCCAACAATACCGCATCCTTCCCACCCGCCGCCTGATGGGCATCCATCCCAGTGCTCCGTTCACAAGGCAAACTTGTGATTAGCGTTAAATAACACTTCGTGGCGATTAATGTTGCAAATGTTAAAAGTTGATAGCATACTTTATGGCTCGGGTAAATGAGATTTAAGCGCGCGGTAATTTGTTTCCTAGTTAGCGCGGGAGAGTTTGCCAGTAGGAAGCTGCTGTGGCTGCTGTGGCCGCCGCATCTGTCTGTCTGTGCCTGGTGGAATGGTCACATTCTCGACTAACGGTAATTGAGATTTCATTTGAAACAAATGTCTGGGGAGTGAACTCTGACATAATGTATCGATTGTTGGCGCGCTATTTGGGGCGTGCATCTCGTTTAAAAGACGCTGGATGCTGACTGAGGTGGCTGAGTGGTTGGCGGTGGTTCCCATTTTGGAGCGCTCTGTCTTGACTTATGCAAGTGATCTGTGAGCCTGATGTAAGGGGGTTTTCTGTTGCGAAAGTGTACATGCAACATAATGAGGTCGGCCAGGCTGACATTAATGGAGGGTGCCGTGGGTGGAATCGTGGAAAATGAGCTGGAGAAAGGTGCTTGCTACGTGATGGGAAGATGAATTGTGTTTAGCCTAAGGGGGGAATTTTTTCGTGCGGGGGGAGGGAATTCATTTAACTGCCGTCACAAGAAAGTATACGACTTCTCTTTGGCAGAAGGTTCATTTGGAGGAAGAAGTGGACTTGCAAATGCAAGAGGGCCAGAGGTATGAAGTGGTCTTCAGAGATGTAAACAGACTAGCATCCCTGAGCAGTGCTCAGATGTGGGCGATGTTGAACTTCACATTTCTGTAGCCATATACCTGGCAAGTGGATCCCAAATTGGGTTTAGCGCACTTCTCTTGAAGAATATTCATCCACAGGGCCTTGAGGACAGGTACAGGGGGGCACCAAGCCAGGAGACCTTCTAAAACAGTTCTGCTTCAAGGATTTGTCGGACAGATCTTCTTATATCCTGTGACTGAGAACAAGTCACTTAAAACTGGAGTAGCGTCGAGCAGTCAGCCAAAACAAGACTGGCCACAGTAGTCAATCGAAGGCAGGGTGGCCAGTGAAGTGAAGTGAAGAGTGGAGTGTGAAGTGAATGATTGAACACAAGGCTGGTGAGAGGAAAACGTGTTACAGGAGAGAATGCCAAGAACAGGGGTGAACAGCAGAAAGCAGGGACGAGAGCCACTTGGAAGGCTTCACTCAAATTCTGCTTACAAACACCCAGAGTATGAAAGTGATCTGCCGAGAAGAGGTTGGTCCAGCTTCAACATATCGTAAGTACATCAAGCATGGCACTAAGGACAGGAACCGAGTCAAGGCGGTCAACGGTTTGCGGATCAATATTGTCGCTTAACTGCCCGTCCCATGGGTCTGACATGTATCACCGAATGCGCCTTTGATTGAGCCTTCGACTGTGCCCTCCAATGTGACTTCGTCCGTGCGTTCGCAAGTGTCGCATTGTCTCAAAAGGGCGTTGTATCGCCGAGCCTAGCAATGTTCGCGTCTAAACCAGATAAAGTCAGGAATGGCAACGCTCAAGCTGTACTCCGAGGCAAAGACACACATCATGATGCGAAGTGCTCGTAGCCAGAAATACGTACCCTCTGTTGATGCGAAAGACGGTGCTAGAAACGGAGAAAAGCCATGTGAGTTACGGGAGTGAAAGCCTCCGAAAGTCGGAAAATCCCATAAGTTCGTCTTCCTCTTCTTCATGTGGCGCTGCAATCCGGGATAGACCTAGGCCGAAACCGGCATGACTCTCCAGCCAGTAAGACCTCTCGCCATATGCCTGTAATAACGCCCCTTTAGTTGGTTGGGATTCTTCTCCACTTCTGTGCGACACCTCAGCCTAGGCCGTCCTCTGTTGCGTTTTTTTTTTTTTTTTTTTTTATAATTGACGCGTGCAAAAGGGGTTGCGAGTATCCTTAAGTGACCGGATCAAGTCACAGCACGGGCCGAAGGTATAGAGGAAGAGAGGGAGAGGAGGTACCGATGCACATTGGCTTTAAATGCCTGTGGATTGTAATGAGGAGGAAAAATCGAGCTGGGAAGAGCATTCCAGATTCGTGTAGTGCGGCTAAAGAACGAGTCTCTGAATTTGACTGTACGTCCGAAAGAGGCCTTGAGGGTGAATTGGTGGGCATTCCTAGCGAGGCGTGTATTGCGGGAGAATTCTTGAAGGGGAGGAATGCAACCGACTAACTCATCTGAGCATTTCTTGTTAAAATAGCGATAAAAGAGTGACAACGGCGCGACATTACGTCGGTGTTCTAACGAGTCAGTCGACTTCGCAATATTACTTTCACCTATAAGTTTTATCGCTCGCTTTTGAATTCTATCCAGCAGGTGCAGGGAGGTCTTAGGAGCACCTGACCAAATAGGAGCGTTATACTCAAGTTTTGAGCGTATGTAGGCCTTGTATATTGTAGCCAGATCAGAGGGGGTGAAGTACTTCTTGCATCGTTTAAGGAAGCCTAGACATTTCGCAGCATTTTTGGCGACCTCAAATATGTGATCGTTCCAACTAATTGTTGGGTTGATACACATACCGAGGATGGAAAGTCTTTCGGTTTCAACAACGCAAGTGCCGTTCATGGATAACGGCTGATTATTTTGTAATCGCTTTAACGACAGTAGACAGCACAGGGTTTTGGAAGCATTAAATTCCACTCTATTCTTATTTCCCCAATCGATTATGCTGTCAAGGTCGGAATTTAATGTGCTTGACATACGCTGCCGTTCCGAGTCTATGGCCGAAGTGGAGGGACGTGAGCCAAGGAACGAATATGAAAAGCTGAGGGTACTGTCATCAGCGAAGGAATGAATAGGATTAGAAGTAGCAGACAAGAGATCATTTATAAAAGTGAGGAAGAGTGTCGGAGACAAAACTGAGCCCTGGGGAACACCAGCATTAATATAGTGGATATCAGACTTGAATCCATCCAAAACGACTTGTATTGAACGATTCGAAAGGTAATATCTAATCCATTGAAGAAGAGACTCATCGATCCCAAAAGTCAAATGCCTTAGAAATATCAAGCGCAACAATCTTGCTTTCTCCTGCATTGTGCAAAGATTGGTTCCACTTTTCAGTGAGATATGCCATCAGATCACCAGTGGAACGGTTGCTTCGGAAGCCGTACTGCCGGTCATTAAGAAGCTTCCGGGACTCATGATTTTTCATAAGCTGGCGGTTTATCAGCGTTTCCATGACTTTGGAGAGAAGGTCAGACGTTATTGCTATGGGTCGGTAGGAGGTGGGTGACGAACATTCGCCCTTTTGAGGGACGGGCTGGACAAATGCAGTTTTCCACTTACTCGGAAAGAGCCCTGAAGAGTAGGACAGATGGAAGAGCTTACGCAGTGGTTTTGCCAGCGTAGAAGAACACCTCTTCAGAAGAACAGGGGGTATACCATCCGGGCCAGCGGATTTGTGTATGTTTAGATCTTTAAGTACTCTTGCTACTGTACGAGTGCGAAAATCGATTTGCCCCATGGAGAAATTTACGATCTCAAGTACAGGCGGGGACAAAGTGCTATCTGGCAGCGTTGAGCTAGCTGCAAAGTGTGCAGCAAGCAGATTAGCTTTGTCCAAAGAGCTGACAGTTGGAATGTCACTGCAAATGAGCGTTGGGATCGAAGACGAGGCTGAATTCCGTATGTTTTTTACAAAAGACCAAAAACTACCCTTGGGGTATTGCAGAACTTTTTGCCTCAACTTTTGGTCAAAGGAGAATTTAACACGTCTTATTAATGCATTGCAGTCATTACGGATCCGTTTGAACTTTTTCCGGGCTTCCTCAGAAGGGTTGGCTTTATAATCCCGGAAACTCAATTCTCTCATCCTGATAGCCTCTTTGCAGCTCAAGTCAAACCACGCGTTTGCCTTAGGTTTGATGCTCTTCACTCTGTGAGGAATGAAGGACCTCATGCCAAGCGAAATAATGTTTGTGATCGCATCAGTAGCGGCATCCACGTCACTATCGAGGAAGCATAGTGACCAGTTAAAATTCCTAAAGAAGTTGTTGAGTCCGCTCCAGTTGGCTTTCTCGTAGAGCCATACTGTTCTTTTCGGAATTTGTTCTCTAACTGTGTGGGAGGAGTACGAGAATTTGGCTGACACGACACAGTGGTCGGACGAGCCTAGAGGCGACAATATATCAATTGAATATTTTTCCGGATGAGAGGTGAGAAACAGATCCAAGGTGTTAGCGGTATGATCTGCAATGTCAGGTATTCGTGTTGGCTCATTCACAAGCTGGGTTAAATTATTTACCTCAGCGAAGATTTCAACATACCTTCCTTCGGGTGTTGTCTGGCCTGAATGTCGAAGCCAAGTAGAATTGTGTACATTGAAATCGCCCGCAATAGCGATTTCAGTGCGAGGATACAGGGATACAATTCTTGTGATGGAGTCGGACAGCGCATCAAACTCTTTATAAGTTGAGTTGCTGTCCATGTTTGGACTTCTATAAACAAAGCAGTAGTGGATTAAATGCTTACGGACAAAGAGTTTTAACCACAGAAAATTAAATTCCGGATTGGAACAGTGGCCATATTGTGGTTGAATTTGGTAAGCAACATCACTACGCACATAAATGGCGAGACCGCGGTGTAAATGCACTTCACTGCACTGCGTTGTTCAAATAGCTCAAATTCGAAGACCGGGCTAGGCTAGAGAACGGGTGCCTGTACGCTCTGCATGCCCTAGCCATCCAAAGCGTTGTATGCGAAGTCGCTCGACCAGACGCATGCTGCTGTACAGCCTATAGAGTTCGTCTTTGAATCTTCTCCTCCAGATGCCATCAAATCAAGCAGGACCGCAAGTCGCATAAGCTCCATGACAGTTAATTGAATGTCTCCCGCACCAAGGACGGATTCTAAACTAAGATGACTGAGTTCAAGCACCGATTCCCGCGAAACCGAGCTCTCTAGGCCATTGTTTAGAAGGCCCCCCATCTGTTGGGAGTTTCACTCAAAATTTGCCGCGGAACACATCTCCTTTCACCACTCGCACACCCGGTGAGCAGACACATCACGTCCCACCAAAAACAAAAAGCGAAACGCATGTGAGACCATCACGGGACAGCGCAGTGAAGCGACGGCAGAAATGTGTCCAGCTGTCAGTGGAGCGGAGCTTTGTCTGTTAAAAAATGAAATTCCGCCCGAGAGACCAGGGATTTCTTTAATTTCGCTCCAATCTCCGATCTCTGGCAGACTTAACGTCATCATCGTTATTACCTCGTGTCAAGTGATATGTCGTCGCAGTGCGGAGAGGACTTTGCCGGTGCTGTCAGAGAGTGTGCGAGGCAAGAGTGTGAAATATGTGTTCGACCACCGTCACCGCCACGACCCAGAAATTCCATTCCGTCGGTCCATGTGTCGTCGTCATCCTCATCGCCTTCATCGCCTTCATCTCATCCACGTCATCGTTCCTTCCGCCCGCTCTTCTGTCATCTCTTGAGGCTTCCAAAGATGAGATACCAGCGAGGATCTGGCTTTGGCTGCGAAGATAATTAAATTCGTCAAGAGCCCGAGCGGTGCGTCGCAGGGCGGGCGGTCGGCACCCTCGGAGTGGTTTTCGTTTGAACTGCACTTTTGGCGGAGCAGAGATCCATTAAGAGCCGAAAATCGTTTGTCCACCATAAATCACTCCTGCCCCGGATACTGTCATCTTTTTCGGATTTTATTAATCTCCTCCTGACTGGTTGGGCTCTGTGCGCTGCGGTGGTGCACAGGCCGGAATGTTGTTAATGTTGTTCGCTTTCCGTACGCCCTGGCACAATGGCTCAGGCGTTTAATGCGGTCGTGGCTTATGTCATGTGGTCTTGATGGTGTCATATGAGTGTGGCTGTGTTGTGTGTGCGTCCGCCCTGCGCAGGATCCCATCCTGGGCCTTCCTCATGCGAGTGTCATGTGGATGTGATTTGTTGTCGCCTAATATCGCGCTCCGGAGTGGTTTTTGAGGCTGGATGAGTAGGAGGTGGCTGACACTGGAGTTTTATTCTTTTTTTGCCTTTCACTGCCGCCGCTCAAGGCGATGTGCAAAGGATTTAATTTATTGACTTGGTTGCGGTTTGGTGCGTTCAGCGTTTTGTTGATGCTTGACGGTCGTTGTTCTTCTGTGAATTCTGTCCTCAAGAGGAGGCGAAGAGAGAGGGAGGGGTCTAATTGAGCGGAAATCTTTAGGGGGTTCGACGATGGAGTGCCGGGTTGTGGTTAGGGTGGTTTTTCGGTGGAAAAGAATTTCGGCTTGTGGTTGCCAGGCTTCATCTTCAGTCGACTTTTGATGATTCCTTGGAATCTGGCGACAGAAGGGACAAGAGCCGGAAGGACCCAGGGACTGGGAATCAGGGAAAAGAAACCACGAACCAAGGACCAGGAAACAGGGATCGCGCACCAGGAACCAGGGACCGGGTGGAAGACAATGGGGAGCAGTGGCGAGCAACCAGCCAGAAACCAGATACCAGGAACTAGGGACCAGGATCCAGGGTCCAGGAACCAGGAAGAAGGGATCAGAGAGCAGAATTCAGGGGTCGGGGACCAAGAGCGAGCAACCAGGGACCAAGGACCAGGCACCAGAAACCACGCACCAAGAACCAGAGACCGGCGACCAGGGATCAAGCGCCAGGGACCAGGGAGAAGGGACTAGGGACCAGGGACCAGGGTCCAGGGGAAGAGGGACAGGGACCGTCGACCAGGGATCAGGAGCCAGGGACCAGGAACCAGGGGTCGGGGACCAAGAGCGAGCAACCAGAGACCAGGACGCCGGTGAACAGGGGTCAGGGGCAAGGGCCACGTGACCAGGGGTCGGGGACTAAGAGCTAGCAACCAGGCACCAAGGACCAGGGACCAGGGACCAGGAATCAGTGACCGGGGACCAGGGACCAGGGACCAGACGCCAGGGACCAGGAACCAAAAGCCAGGGACCAGAGACCGGCGTCCAGATATCAGGAGCCAGTGACCAGGGACCAGGGACCAGGGACCAGGGACCAGGGACCAGGGACCAGGGACCAGGGACCAGGGACCGGCGACCAGGGATCAGGGGCCAGGGACCAGGGAGAAGGGACCAGGGACCAGGGACCAGACGCCAGGGACCAGATCAGAGAGCAGAAATCAGGGGTCGGGGACCAAGAGCCAGCAACCAGGGACCAAGGACCAGGCACTAGAAACCACGCACCAAGAACCAGAGACCGGCGACCAGGGATCAGGGGCCAGGGACCAGGGAGAAGAGACCAGGGAGAAGAGACCAGGGACCAGGGACCAGGGACCAGGCACCACATAATAAAAACCAGAGACCGGCGACCAGGGATCAGTGGCCAGGCACCAGGGAGGAGGGACCAGAGAGCGGGAATCAGGGGTCGGGGACCAAGGACGAGCAACCAGGGACCAAGGACCAGGGACCAGAAACCACTCACCAAGGACCAGGAACCAGGAACAGGGACTAGAGACCAACAAAAAGAGTTCCGAGACCGCTGAAATCTGTGTTTGAAACTGCGCATGCTCTGTACGATGTAAGACGTCCTTGGCGGTTGCATATCGGTAACTTTCGTGACATAGGGATCTTTTCCTCTCTCTCTTGCAACTGTGTCTTCCAGTTCACGCTAACCAGCGATTCACGTTGCCTCACTGATCATGTGTCCATTCCACTCTGCAACAACAGAGCAGAACCTCATTAAAACCCATCTCCCCGCCTCCGAACAACATAAAGTGTCCATTGCCGTGTCCCTTTTCACTTAGTCTCCCGCCAAGTGCCAGCTCCATCAAATGGAACCAAATTCAAACGAGCCACACCCTCCACTACCCCAGCGGAAATCCATCAATTCCACGAACGAACAAGTCGCCTTGCACCCATTCAATTCGTAATTAACGATCGCCTCGCACTCAATTTCATCACGCAACTGAATGGCTAATTATGTGCCGCCCTGCCCCTCCCTCCGCCACCGCATCCACGTCTCCGCAACCGCAATCGCGCCAGTCAGTGATTTCCGTTTTGCATTACTGATGCCATCACTTAATCCCGCTCAGCCTTGACGCGCTTCCGACGCGCAAATTTCGTCAGCTACCAGCAGCAGTCGCCGGTCGCATTAATTCCCCTCCCCCGTGCACCAGGCCGGCGCGTCGCCGGCAGCGCCATATTTTAATGCAATTTAATTAATGTTGCTGCGTCTACACAACAAGCACTAATGTGGGACTCTTGTAATTGGCAAGTCCAAGTTGAAGTCCAGCAGTGTGCGCGCCTGCACACACGCGACTCTCTGCAGCGCGCTTTGATGTGCGCGAGTAATAACCGGTCATTTGAGGAGCAACGACTGGTTTGGCGGAGCACGATCAGTGGCATCGACATCGTCAACCTGCTGGCTGCTGGCCATCGATACATCGCGTGGTGCCCTCGAATGCCGAGATGACGGTCAATGTGAGGTAAATGGTATGCCATTTTGACACTCTCCGAACAGGATGACACAACGCCTCGCTTAATGAGTGCGGGGGAACGGTGTGCATTCCTCTGGGCTGTTTTGTCATCGTCATCGTCGTTGTCGTCGTCGTCGTCGTCGTCTTCTTCGTCTTCATCTTCGTTTCGGCGGCAGTAACCGGCCGGGCGAGGACTCAACTGAGACGTGTGATCTGTGTTTTGGTTATGAGGCGTCTTTGTAATTAATGCTTAACTTGTTTCAGGCTCTTATGGTTATGGTCGAGACGCGGCGCACACGGGTCTGATTGAGAAATTAATCGGAACCGGGTTCGGTGGGTGGCCGTCAGTAGCACAGCGCGATCGGCATAAACATGATTTTGTTGCCGAACCAATTGACCGAGAGCGCGGATCAGTGATGCAAATCATTGCCATTGACGCTGCAGGTGGTGAGGATGCGGATTTGTTGCTGAATGGAACGCCGTGGCGAGGCGAAGGGGTTTTGTACGTGGAATTCGATGCTTGATCAGTGTGTTGATGGTGTGGGTGGATGGGTGTTTATGTTCTGGATGGGTGTTTATGTTCTGGAGAAAGCCTGTTTCATACTCGTGCTGAGCTGCGATACAGTCTAAGTCCCTTCCGCCCCTCAGGTCCAGTACCATCGGCTTTTAAATCGGCTACAGACAGAGGGCGTCGTATCTAGGTGATTTTAGGAAAAGGACATTGAGCTTCAAAACTATGCGGAACATCCTTTCATCGACAAAAGAACCTCGTATGGCAGCATTCATCAAAAGGAGGGGTTCTTGGCCAAAATTCAGATCCAAGAAACATTTGTTTGACTGTGTCCCACATCGTTGCAGGTCTGTTGCAAGCCCCTTGACGCCACCAGGTAGTTGGAAGAACTAAAACAGGAGGCAGGTGTCAACACATAAGCAACTGTTGGACAGTAAAAATGACCTTGCACGTCTCCGGCTGTAACAGAAGACTTTGCAGAGATTGAAAAGTAAGCGGATTTAGTTGATCTTGGGGCATAGATGACAAAGAAGCAATCTTAAGAAGGATGTAGTCTGTCCACCAGTCTCAGCTCTGGTGGAAAGGGATTTCTGAAACGAAAGGGCGCCTTACATTCATCACCTGATCCTCGGGCATACTACACTCAGTGGTCCGTCGTCCATTCGTTCAACCCCCAAATTGGTCTCGTGAACGGGAACGGTAACATTGTCAAATGGGTTTTGAGAGTCCCCAATAGGGCGATTACAAGAGCGGTTGAGGAATGCTCTGACATCTTGTGGACTCATCAATTCTTGTCCAGGGAATATGTGTCTGGTAGAGAGTTCCCGACAAAACTATAAACAGTGTACAAGGATCATCAAAAAAAGAACAACAGCTGCTGAACTTGATGTACTTTCAAATCTTTCTCCTCAGAAGGAAGCGGGGGCACAGAGGTTCCACTTAGGCAACTCCAAATGTGGATGGTTTCAATCAATGTACTCACTTCCAGCCTGTGGACTGAGAAGAAGAACTTTTCATACATATTACCCTTCTAGGGCTGATTGGGAGACTTCCTCCCAGTCACTGAAGTTGGCATCCACATATTCAATTCGAACGTCTCGTTCAGTGTAGGCAGAACATTTTAGGTTGAAACGAAGATGACCTGGGACCCCCGTCTTCTCAGACGAAGACCAGAAATACTCCAAATGGGTTTGACATCCCAGAAACTGACGAACAACTGGAAAGCGACATCTTCATCAGAAAAGCATCCCTACCGCGCAACTGGCTCCCGAAAGAGAATTCCAAATACTTCAACCTCCGCTCCATGAGGCTTTAGGAACTGTGGGGAAACAGCCGGTGAACTGGTCAGAAGCGGCATCATCCAGCTGGTCGCTCCCCTAAGAATCAAACCTCTCACGGCATGCGCCTCAGCCCAACTTCTTTCTTTCACGACAAATCAGAGGACTACATATTTGTTCTTGTCAGCGTTCGGCATCGTGCCAGCTTTGTAATAACTGTGATGACGCAGTCCTCTTTGATTCACTTGGAAGCGCTCTCCTTCGACAGTAGAGGCAATGAACTGCCAGGGACTCCAATTCGAATTGAGCCAAAGTGAAGGAATCAGAGGCGAAGGCGTTTATTGATCCTTGGAAACACGTGAAGCGTGCGATCATGGCCAAAGTGAAGGGAGTCAGGGTGGAATCAGAATCGCCTTCAAGAAAGAATTTGCCGTAACGGGGAGGCGTTTGTTGATCCTTGGAAACACGTGAAGCTTGCGATTTCATCTAAGATCCTTCTAGAACGGCGAATAGCGCCGCCGAGCAACCAGAATTTTTGCCAGCAGGACTCCAAGTCATGTTCTTCAGAGCTACGCGAATGCTAGACAGCTGTGGAGCGGGTTGAAAGACGAAACGGAGACACTAACGCGGACCGAACCAGCTGTACCAACACGTGGAGGAGTTTGAGAAGCTTTTGCTTACATTGTCTCGACAACATCCAGCGAGACGACTCCAATAACTACCAGAAAGAGACTCCTTGCGAAGGGAAGATCTATCGGCGAACGACTGACAGTCTACAGATAAACGACAGACGAACGATAGATGAACGGCAACCGAACAAAGTGTGTCCAGAGACGATCGAGGAAGAATGATTTTTCGGCGAACAACAGACGAACGATGGGTGTCCAGAGACGCTTAGGAAACTTCGTTTTGGCGACTAATAATAATAATTGTTGACGCGACAGTCCACAGGGGCACCAGGGCTTATCTCGCACATCAACTACTCGTGTTGTGCGCGCTACTGTTCTCTCACGAATAGTAGGGACTTGAAGTTTTTTGCCGATTCGGAACGGCGAAGTTTGAGAAGCCTTCTTAGACACTTATTACTCTTTGAGTGCCGTCAGCAGCTCGAAAGAGGTGGTGTCGTGAAAAATTCGAAAAATTGTTGTTGAGCTGGGAATCGAACCTAGACCCTTCGGCGTGTGAGCGTCGCACTCTACCCGCTACGCCACGGCGGCCACTGTCAATCACCGTTTAGTCGTCTAGTCGACTAGCCACCGTTTTGGCGACTAGAAGCAGTTTATTCAAGCCGTCAAGGTTCAGGTTCTGATCTTCCATTTCTTGCCAGTTTGAAAGCGATGAGCTCCCTTGTGGACGGAGACGACAGTTTAATGCTCACTCCGAATGGGAAAGCTTAAAATGTTTTCCTCTGTCAATCAATTGCTTTCCAACGTAGACTGAGATATCACTCCCGTTTGGCTGGGAAGGCGATCAATTAGGCCCAACGTTCGAGATCAGCAGACCTTCAGACCGCAACCATGCATCGTCCATCACCTGTCAAGCCCACAACACGTTCTCTATACTCCGCCACAGACATGCGACCTTCGCCGTCACATCATCCACACAGTTCACACACGTCCACATTGCACAGAATTCATGGGAAAACCTCGTCCTCGCCCTCCCCAGCCACACATCCACCCATCCACACATCCCCCCGTCCACACACATGTCTCGCAGCTCAGCACTAAGCCCATTCCCACTGCAAACAGAGTTGTTTAACGCATTATTGTCCATCATATCGCAGCGTGATGCCACCATATTTGTATCCCGCTTCGGCGCGAATCCCCTGTGGGTCACACAAAAAGGCAACAGCAATTGACAGCTGCGGTGATGGTCCAGTGCGCCCCATCTCATCAGCTTGTCCCGGCAGCGCTTGTTGTAATCCCTGCTTAAGCTCAATCGAAAGCATTCATCTCCGCGGGTTGGCTGTGGCTGCGACTGCGACTGCAACGGCCAACACAAACGACCATTCAGCGCGCACAAAGCCCCAAGGAACACCACTCTGCTCAGCACAGCCCAGACGTTGTATCTTAATTAAGTCTTAATGAGTGTGTACCTCGGTGCGGTGGACAGCGTCAACTCACGCCAGTTTGCCAGTCTGCGGGATCCCGGGACTTCGCTTGTGCGCATTGAACGCCTTCGTTGTCGTCATTTAGATCGTTTAATGTAAGCGCGCCACAGCATCGTGGGTCGACATAAATTTTCGGATATATCGTGGCAATTAACACCGCCGCCACCACAGCACAGCCAACCACCACCAGACCTCGGGCTGGCCACAGATCTCCTTGCGCGCCGATCCGGGGTTATTAAGATGTTAATTCCTTTTGCGAACAAGGCCCAAACACACTGCCTACGCTGCGAGTAGGCCGCACTCGCTCGCTCGCAGTGGCAGGCTGGCGTGGAAGTCGTCTCTGTGTGCCCGGTTCTGTGCGGATCTCTGTTGTTCTGCGCTGGATGTGCCCAGAGGGGCACTGCGCACCGGAATGACGTGTAATGATTTGTCCAGCTGTGAAACAACACTTTCCTAGCGAGCGATCGCCGTGAATAAATCATAAGCCAACCGATGTCCCTCGGGGCGTCTCATCTCGTCCACACTCGCAGGGATGATGGTGTCTAGACGAGGCACTGGATTGCGCAAACGACCCAGCACCGGTGGCACCCCTCCCCCGCGCCAGCGTCTCCCTCAGTCTAATGTGCCTGCTTTAACCCAGTTTTAATAATCACGAACCCGAAGTCGATCTGCGGCGGCCGCGACGGCGGCGGCGTGTAATTACCTTTTGCATTCGGTGCAGCACGGTCGGGTGCAGACATTTCACAGGCCTGACATATCCAGCGATAAATCTCTTACTCGGCGCAGCAGCTATTGCGCGAGATGACTGCTCCGATCGTCGAAAGGAATTTCCATTGGAATCGGAATAGTCGTTACCGAATAATTCGCGCGCGCGATCTGCTCCGCGAAACAACCTGAAATTGGAAATAATCATTATTCCCCGGCGTCCTGGCCGCGCGGGGCTCCGTTGCGGTGTGGCTGGGCGATGGGTGCGCGCAGGCGAAATTGACATTTAACGAAGTCGCTGCTTGTGTCGATGAGACGGTGACGACGACGATGACAGAGCTGGTTTTGGCTGCCTAATGGCAGCCAGGTCACCAAAAATGGTGTTCCCCAGAGCTGTTCGATCTGAAGTAAGTTTGAAGTCATCGGGGACAAGGCTGAGGCCTGGGATCGATTTTGACAAAGCACACATGTGGGATGGGTGATGGCAGGCAGATTGTGATCTGCCGGGAGATCGTTGACTGGAAGCGATGGCGAAGTCGATAGATCATCGGCGACTTCGAGAGGGTGATCTTTGACGGTGGCGTTGTGATGCAGAAGCACTGCAAGTGGCTCAAGCGACAAAGGTTGGCTTAGAGAGGGTGCTCACTAAATGATAGCAGTGGCTGGAGGATGTGTGCTGAGGCCCTGTAGTAGACAAGGTGGAGTAGCTGCAAGCTTCCATGCAGCGTCGTCCAACAGAACATGGAACTGTCAATTTGGAGACGAAGTCAATTCCGTGGTCAGATAGAATCTGCTGAAGGTGGAAAGTAAGAAAGTGGATGGACAATCGGATAGAAGTTGTCTTAGAGAAAACTGCTTCAAGTTGAAGAACCAATTGCCACGAGAAGGCTAGCTAGGCTAGGATGTCAAAGCAGGTTACTCTCAAGTCTGTTGGATTGCCACTCCTAGTGCAATTCCAAGCAGAAGTCTGGAAATTCAAAGATCCGGTTAGGACCTGGAAGAGACCCTCAGTGAGAAGAAGGCCCAGGAGGCCATCTCGGACGAAAGAGTGCAACAGAAAGGAGTGTGTACGCATTCAGAAGATGCTGCATTTCATTAAATGACACAAGAATTCATTTCTCTAGACTAAAACGCCGAGTTGTTCGAAGGAGTCCCAGTCGCATGGAAGACCTAGTAGTCAAACGAAACATGGTACCGCAACGGAGAGGGGGGACAGAAAATGTGCCCAAGGTGGTATGTCACTAGACGTGGCCTTCGGTCGGAAGACGGTTCAACAACACTAAGAAAGGGCGGTCTAGACAAAATGCAGCTAGTCGAAAGTTCGACTGTTTGATTGATCAGAGGTTTCTAACAGACAGATAAGATTGGAACAGAAGATGGAGTATAAGATGAGAAGGTGATTCCTTGTCCAAGGGGACTAAGTTGGGGTAAGACTAGAGAATGGTGGAATATATTTGTCCAGAAGATGATCTAGGCTGTGACTTGAAAAAGAAGACACTTTAGTAGCCCAAGGGGCGGTACTAAAATGCCAGTTCGATGGTCCTAGGACCTAGACCTTACATCATTCCAGGACGATCTTTGTGAATTCTGTGCTATGCGGACACGTGTGAACTGGTTGCATGTCTGTGGCGGAGTAAGGAGAACGTTTTGTGGGCTTGACAGGTGATGGACGATGCTTGGCTGCGGTCTGAAGGTCTGCTGATCTTGAACGTTGGGCCTAATTAATCGCCTTTCGAGCCAAACGGGAGTAATTTCTCAGTTTAAGCTAGCAAGCTATTGATTGACAACGAATAACCTCTAAAACTTTTTTATTCAGAGTGAGCATTAAATTGCCGGTTCCGTCCACAAGGGAGCTGTTAAACAGTTCCTCGCTTTCAAACTGACAAGAAATGAAAGATTAAACGCTTAGGAACTTCAGACGCTTAGGAAACTTCGCCAAAACGTAGTTTCCTAAGCGTCTCTGGACACACTTCATTCGTCTGTCGTCTGCCGATAAATTTTTCCTCTCCGTTTGTGTGTCGTTCGTCTGGCGGTCATCTGTCATATGTCTATAGCTTGTCCGTCGTTCTTCGATAATTTTTTTCTTCTCGAGGAGTCTCAACTTGTTGGCTATTAGAGCCATCTCGCTTGATGTAGTCGATGCACTGTAAGCGATACCTTCCCAATCTCCTCCACGTCATGGTACAGCTGGCTGAGTCCGAGTCTGTGTCTTCGTCTTGTCGTTTTTCCCGTTTCACAGCTGGTTAGCATTCGTGTAGAAGAACATGACTTGGAGTTTTGGTGCTGAAAATTCTGTTCGTTCAGCAGCTCTATACGCCGTTCTAGAAGAACGGGTTCACGGGTTTCCTGGGATCCTAGGATGTTAGGACAAATGCTTACTAGAAAGTGATTCTGATCCAACTCTGATTCCCTTCACTTTGACCAAATTCGAAATGGAATCCCCGGCAGTTCGTTTCTTCTACCGTCGGAGGAGAGCGCTTCCAAATGGGTATTTTGTTCAGAAAAAGCTGCGTTCTCTCAGCTACGACAAATCGTTCACGATGCCGAACGCTGACCACAATAAGTATGCAGTCCTCTGATTTGTCGTGAAAGAAAGAAGTTGGGCTGAGGCGCATGCCATGAGAGGTATGATTCTTTGGGTTAGAGCCAAGATGGCTGGTCCCCTCCTGGTCAGTTCACTGGCTTTTTCCTCACAGCCGCATGAAGCGGAGGTTCAAGTATCTGGGCTTGTCAAGCGGGAGACACTTTCGCAGAGCGAATAATTTACTGATGAAGGTGTCGCTTCCCAGTAGTTCTTCAGATTCTTGAGTGTAAGACCCAATTTTTCATTTTAAGCGGATACAACGCAGTGTCTATTTCGGGTTAGTCCGACACTCGACAGAATGTAACAAAATCGATCCAGAGCAAAAGAACTTGCAATTTGTCCTTGAAAAGGCTTTGCTTTTTTTAATCGACAAAGAACTGGAGGTTCTTCTTATGTCTGAGCACGCGCGGCACTAGTAGTCGCTGGAGAAAATGGACCCTGCTTTCCTGTGAACTGATCTGTCTTCCTTTGACCATGCGTTTAATAGAGCGCTTATTCTGCATATAATAGGGAAATTTTTCTAGGCTTCAACCAAGAGCCTCTTTCAACTGGCTAGACAGAGACAGAGACAGAGACAGAGACAGAGACAGAGACAGAGACAGAGACAGAGACAGAGACAGAGACAGAGACAGAGACAGAGACAGAGACAGAGACAGAGACAGAGACAGAGACAGAGACAGAGACAGAGACAGAGACAGAGACAGAGACAGAGACAGAGACAGAGACAGAGACAGAGACAGAGACAGAGACAGAGACAGAGACAGAGACAGAGACAGAGACAGAGACAGAGACAGAGACAGAGACAGAGACAGAAACATTTAGAGGCAAACCTTAAAACCTTTCAAAACGACAGCTTATCCGTATTCCGCATTTAGTCTCACCTTAAGAAGTCTCTTTGTTCTTGGCTGAGAATTCATTTTGTTAATGGACCTCTTTTCGCAAAGCACAGCTGTACAGACCCCTACTTCAAATGTTTCTTTCAAAACGACCAAAATCCCTCCTTGTCTGGCTGGACGTCCCAAAAAACAGGGCGACCAAACCCCATTTTCTTTTTTTTTCATGGTCCTTGGAGTTGATGTCCTTCCCTTGAAATTCATCATCATCCAGAGAACTCACCCGTGATCCCCGTCCACCCGTCCAAGTGCTTCCAACCAACTCTACTCCACTTCCCCCAAAAATAAGCCCCAAGGACATCCACTTCATGCAACCGCACTCTCAAAATGAAAGCAAACGTGAAACCCCAGAATCGCAGAAACTCAAGCACTGCGCCGAAAAAGTTACTGTCTTGAGCGGCGCAGAAGAATGCCGCGCTCGTCAAGAATGCCGAGCGACATGCATTCCGCCACACTCATCTCAAGTGCATTCCAATTAGGATGTGATCTCATTAAAACCTCCACGCATCCCTGCACCCGTTTACCAGCGTGGAGGCTAAAGAAAAAGGAAACTCCGTCACCGGCATCTGTCTCCGAAAAGCTCCGTCCCTCTCCTGTCCTGGCCGTAATTCGTTAACACAAACACTTGTTAAAAAATTATGAAAATTCCTTTCGCAAGAAGCATCCTTTTCTCCCCATTATCCCGACGAGGATTAAAAAGGAAACACACGGTTTGAGGTAATTTCTCCGGCAGGGTGCTGGGCTGCAAGTCTTACATGCATCCTTCGTCAGGGAATCGCGTCAAGGATGCAGGCGAAAAAAATGACGACGATGAAGAGAAATTTCATAAAGGCAACGATAAACATTTTGTTTTCAATTAATTTTAATTATATCATCCCTGGCTCCCTCCCGCTTACTGCGTGTTGGGAGGGAATCTACTAATCAGGCGGTGGAGAAGGAGCATGCATCAGTTGGACGGCTGCGCACACAACCAATTGGTGCTGCCATAACCGCCTTCTGACATCAAAGACGTTACAAGACGCTGAATAAGGGAGTGCGGGGAAAAATGAGAACTTTTTAATGAACATTAAATATTTGTTTGCTAAACGACAAGTCAGTCAGTTGATGTCCTTTGCGTGAGGGGAAGTTTCAAGTTATCCAATTTGTGAGTCGTGGGGTGGGCTGGGAGGCGGAGGGATGTGTTAGGCGAACTGTCGTCACCGGGTGGGTGGTTAATGTATTTGTTTCAATTATTTAGGAAGACATGTGTATGATGTCCCTTGGGGATTGATGTGCGTTTACTTGTGGAACGCCAATGTTGACTGGAACTTAAACACATGCTGGCGAATGACGTAAGGAAATGATGGACTTGGACGTGCTCTGGGAGGAACGTGGGATGTGAAGGGAATGAAGGAAGCTCCACATGGACGTCAAGTAGGTGGACGTTGTTCTTCCCTGGCTCTCCCTGGGGCTAGAGTCTGTGATAGAATGCGACACAGTCAGCAAGCTCGACTGAAAACCAGCAGCTGTTTCATTGCTTCATTAGGTGATGACCTCTTATGTGCCCGCAGAAATACAGCCTCCGTGAGCTGTATTTGAATTTAAATATGTTGGGAATGAGGCGTCCTTGTCCCACCCTGTAAGTTAAGTCCACAACTCCATGGTGTGCTGTACCAGATCACCATCTTCTGGGAATACTTCGTCTTCCTTTTGAAAGATCGCTGCTTCTTTCTGCTGCATGAGCCCTATTTTTATTCCACCATGTGACGATTTGTAAGTCTTTTAAGGCGTTGCCAGAAAATCAGAAGACATTCTAGCTCCAACATCCAAATATCCACAAAGCACCGCACAGTGGTGCCTGAGCGGAAAATAATAATTGTTGGCGCTACAGTCCAATAGAGAACCAGGACCTAACTTGCTCATCAACTACTTCTGTTGTGCGCGCTGCTGTTCTCTCACGAGTAGAAGGGACCTACAGTTTTTGCCGACTCCGAAAGGCAAAATTTGAGAAGCTTTCTTAGACAGTTATTACTTGATGGTCGCCTTGGTAGCTTCCTTGGTGGCTGGCGTGATGGCCGTCTTGCTGGCTGCTGTTATGTCCACCTTGGTGCCTGCTTTGGTGTCTGACGTGATGGCTGCCGCGATAGCCGCCTTGGGGGCTACCCTGATGAACGCCTTGGTAGCTGTCTTGGTGAATGGCTTCATAACCGCCTTGCTGGCTGCCGTAATGGCCGCCTTAGTCGCTGCCTTGATGACCGACATGATGGTCGCCTTGGTAGCTACCTTGGCCGCCCTGTTGGCTGCCTTGCTGGCCGCCGTTATGTCCGCGTTGGTGCCTGCTTTGGTGGCTGACTTGATGGCTTCCGTGATGGCCGTCTTGATGACCGACATGATGGTCGCCTTGGTAGCTACCTTGGCCACCCTGTTGGCTGCCGTGATGGCTGCCTTGCTGGCCGCCGTGATGGCTGCCTTGCTGGCCGCCGTTATGTCCGCCTTGGTACCTGCTTTGGTGGCTGAGTTGATGGCTGCCGTGATGGCCGTCTTGCTGCTGCTGTTATGTCCGCCTTGGTGCCTGCTTTGGTGGCTGAGTTGATGGCTACCGTAATGGTCGCCTTGGTGGTCGCCTTGGTGGTCGCCTTGGTTGCTGGCTTGATGGCCGCCTTGGTGGCCGACGTTATGACCGTCTTGCTGGCTGCCGACGCCTTGGTGGTTGCCTTGGTAGCTACCCTGGTGGCTGACGTGATGGGCGCCTTGGTGGCTGGCTTGATGTGCGCCTTGGTGGCTGGCTTGATGACCGCCTTGGTGGCTGACGTGATGACCGTCTTGCCGGCTGCCTTGATGGACGCCTTGATAGCTGCCTCGGTGGCTCACGTGATGGACACCTTGGCTGCTGCCTTGGTGGCTGGCTTGATGGCAGCCTTGGTGGCTGCGTTTATGGCTGCCGTGTCATCTATACGCCTCTAGGTTGCTCATTTTGCTTTTAGAATTATCTGTAGCGATCTACAACGAAACCTATGTCCGCTAGCAAGTCTTAACGGCGGACACCTTGTCATTCCAATTTTTTGTCAGAATGAAGTAGCAGTTTTTTAAGAGACCAAGATGTGGTAGATTCTTCAGAGCAATAAAGTGAAAACGAAGAGGACGGACAAGGAAAGAGCGGAATTTCGCAATTTAAACTAAAAACTCATTTGCGGGCAAGATCTCCAGTCAAAGAGGTCCGAAGTCCCGAAAGGCCAAAATACCAAAATCACAGCATGGCACAATTCTGCGAAGTGTGGGATAAGTTGCCATTAGTCCGTAAACCGACCATGGATACAGGCATCATGTCCTACTGCCTACCTTCGGAGAAATGTTTCCTTGGACATTATATTTTTTGCGTTTCATTGTTCGAAATTTTGACCGAAGAATTTCTGGGCTTGGCTTAGCAGGATTGTGGGTTTCAGGCTTCCCGGGGGTAAGAGCATTACGGATTCTTTGGATATTAACAATGTGGGCCAAGAAGATTTTTGGGATTTTCGGCAATTCTTACACATTCGTTCCCGATTCCGATTCTCGATCACCGCTCTTGCGTGTCACCAGCCACTCCTTGGCGGTACCAAATTCTCTAATCTTCTTCTTCTTCGCCTTGTGGCGCAACATTCCAGGGTGGGCCTAGGCATCAACCAACATGCTTCTTCTGCCAACACGATCTTTCGTCACCGGCCGCCAGTTGCGCATAAGTTGGTTGAGGTCCTTCTCCACTTGTGTGTACCATTTTAGCCTAGGCAGTCCTCTGTTGCGTTGTCCCAATGATCCAGATTCAAGGACTCTTCTGCTAGCGAAACCGACTTCGGGGAATATTTCTAACTTTTCTGATCTCTAGCAGTGTCTCTCCACTGCCCTCCTACTCTTGATTCGCTTTCTGAGTAGCTTCTGAAGCTCAAGCTTATTTGGTCCACTTTCTGCCAGCAACGAGCAATTCTATTCGTCCTTAATTTGATCACTTTCTCCTTCACACCAGTGATTTATGTCCGCCCGCCGAACCCCGCCGAACCCCGCCTACATCTTGTCGCATTTCACTGCCGCATCAACACCTCCAGCGACACGCTTGAGGCCGAACCCATTCGGAGCAATCGACACTCGTATCAATAGTTCGACGATAAAATCACAATTAAATTTAATTCCGACCATAAATCGGTACAACCCTTAAAAATATTCAACAAACACCAATCATGACCATAAAATCCCGGCCGCCAACAGCGTGTCCCAGCGAATGACCTTCTAATTCCGGCCGCCCTCGCACGAGCATCACATCCGTTCCCGCATCGCACAGACAATGCCTGCGAGCCACATAACGTTTTATTGCCCCTACATGGTACGGGCAACTCCACACCGAGGTGTACACGCGTAGGTAAGGTCAACGGGACGGATGTCCATTTCGATCGCCTCTCAACGCTCAACGCTCATCCGCAACGAGCCATCTGCGTTTTATTTCCTCTTGCTTCTGCAAGAAATGGGCGAATCGATGTCGATGGACAATGGGCCGTGGTTCATCCCCCTGCCTAGGTGGCTTTTTAATGTTTTCCCCACGCGCCTAGTCCCCTCGTAAGCCCGCCCCTCCCCACGCCTGATTTCTGATGTATTGTGCGGGGAGCTCTGTCTTTTATTGAAATGGGGATGAAGGGACATTAATTCAAGATGTGGCCTGAAATAGAGATTTTCCCCGAAATGCCTTCACCATCGACACTCGGCCCGGGGTGGGCCTCAAAAAAAAAAAAAAATTCAAATCTTCACAAACAACGCTCTCAGCGCAGCCGACATTCAACTTTTATTGGTCTCATAAATTCCACTGGCCCTGTTGACTGGCCGGGAGGTTGTCGGCTGGTGGTGGCTGGTGTGTTGGTTGGTGTGTTGCTCCAAACCGTTCAGGTGGCCAAACACTGGTCGGTGGCGATGGTGGGCACGAGGACCGTTAAATAAGAAAATGTGTTTCACAAATCGCTTGTGCCAATCCACCCAGTCACACACTCGGTCGCGCGTCGTTGTCGTTCCCTGAATGCGGACGCAAAACAATTTTCCAATAAATTTCCCATAGACATGGTTGCTCGATGGTGGAGCCACATCCCTTCCCCCGCCTTCTCCCCAACGCTCTCTCTCTCTCTCTAGTGCACAGTTTTCATGGAAATTACGACTACGAGTGGAGAGAGCTCTTAATTTCGACTCGATAACCGTTAGAGTTTGTGCGTTTTTTTGGCATGTACAACAAAATAAGAAACCCAGCCCGTACACGGCCGTTTTAAACTGGATCGCATTGGACTGTGTTTCGTTATGCTGCCCGTGTGGCAAATTAATAGATGGCAGCACATTATTGCGGACTGCTTAATTTTATGGTCCATGCCACGGTTGAGTGATGCAGTGATCGGTGGTGGAGGTGCGGCGATGTCCGGTAGATTGGAGTGTGGACGGAATGGACGAGTTTGTCCCGTGTCATGTGGGCAGTCTTTTTGTCAATTGGAGAGTAGGATGTGGTCGGAGGAGTGAGAGTCGAAGGGTGGAGGCGATGAAACATGACTTGAAGCACGTTTAACACCAAATCGACGTGAGGGATAAGAAAAAAATGCTCTGGACAACACTGCGGACACTGAATTGAGCTGGGACTGCTTCAAGAACTGGAACCAAGTTTTGGGAAATCATATAGACACAAACTAAGATGAGGGCTTCGGAAAGACTAAGAGGAAGAATTGGAGAAAGACCTCATTCAGGACTTATGCCTAAGATGAGGGCTTCGGAAAGACTTAGGGGAAGAACTGGAGAAAGACCTCATTCAGGATCATTGGCTAAGATGAGGGCTTCGGAAAGACTTAGAGGAAGAACTGGAGAAAGAATTGAAGAAAGACCTCATTTAGGACCTATCCCTAAGATGAGGGCTTCGGAAAGACCTAGAGGAAGAACTGGAGAAAGACCTCATTCAGGACTTATGCCTAAGATGAGGGCTTCGGAAAGACTTAGAGGAAGAACTGGAGAAAGACCTAATTCAGGACTTATGCCTAAGATGAGGGCTTCGGAAAGACTTAGAGGAAGAACTGGAGAAAGACCTCATTCAGGACTTATGCCTAAGATGAGGGCTTCGGAAAGACTTAGAGGAAGAACTGGAGAAAGACCTCATTTTGGTCCCATGGCTAAAATGAGGGCTTCGGAAAGACCTCGAGGAAGAACTGGAGAAAGACCTCATTCAGGACTTATGCCTAAGATGAGGGCTTCGAAAAGACGTCGAGGAAGAACTGGAGAAAGACCTCATTCAGGACTTATGCCTAAGATGAGGGCTTCGGAAAGACCTAGAGGAAGAACTGGAGAAAGACCTCATTCAGGATCATTGGCTAAGATGAGGGCTTCGGAAAGACCCAGAGGAAGAACTGGAGAAAGACCTCATTCAGGACCATTGGCTAAGATGAGGGCTTCGGAAAGACTAAGAGGAAGAACTGGAGAAAGACCTCATTCAGGACTTATGCCTAAGATGAGGGCTTCGGAAAGACTTAGAGGAAGAACTGGAGAAAGAATTGAAGAAAGACCTCATTTAGGACCTATCCCTAAGATGAGGGCTTCGGAAAGACCTAGAGGAAGAACTGGAGAAAGACCTCATTCAGGACTTATGCCTAAGATGAGGGCTTCGGAAAGACTTAGGGGAAGAACTGGAGAAAGACCTCATTCAGGATCATTGGCTAAGATGAGGGCTTCGGAAAGACCCAGAGGAAGAACTGGAGAAAGACCTCATTCAGGACCATTGGCTAAGATGAGGGCTTCGGAAAGACTAAGAGGAAGAACTGGAGAAAGACCTCATTCAGGACTTATGCCTAAGATGAGGGCTTCGGAAAGACTTAGAGGAAGAACTGGAGAAAGAATTGAAGAAAGACCTCATTTAGGACCTATCCCTAAGATGAGGGCTTCGGAAAGACCTAGAGGAAGAACTGGAGAAAGACCTCATTCAGGACTTATGCCTAAGATGAGGGCTTCGGAAAGACTTAGAGGAAGAACTGGAGAAAGACCTAATTCAGGACTTATGCCTAAGATGAGGGCTTCGGAAAGACTTAGAGGAAGAACTGGAGAAAGACCTCATTCAGGACTTATGCCTAAGATGAGGGCTTCGGAAAGACTTAGAGGAAGAACTGGAGAAAGACCTCATTTTGGTCCCATGGCTAAAATGAGGGCTTCGGAAAGACCTCGAGGAAGAACTGGAGAAAGACCTCATTCAGGACTTATGCCTAAGATGAGGGCTTCGAAAAGACGTCGAGGAAGAACTGGAGAAAGACCTCATTCAGGACTTATGCCTAAGATGAGGGCTTCGGAAAGACCTAGAGGAAGAACTGGAGAAAGACCTCATTCAGGACTTATGCCTAAGATGAGGGCTTCGGAAAGACCTAGAGGAAGAGCTGGAGAAAGACCTCATTCAGGACCTATGGTTCCTACGGTTCCCCAGGGAATAGAGGAGACTTGCAGTTTACTCACCTACATCAAATTGTCAAACCAAAACGACACAATTTAGCTTCCAGCAACGCAGCGTCCTGAGAAACTTAATTGTAACCATTAAGCGCTCATTCCAAAACCAGAATTCAGGAGCCCAAGCATCTTTACTGGAGCCTAGGCGTAAAAGACAGATAAGGATTCCTTGACGACATTTGGGGCTGTCTCTCCCGACGTCGAATGCCGTCTATTCCACTAAGCAGTTCGAGTTGTCGAGTAAACCACCGGGGTTTCTTGGTTCTATGATCTCCAACCCTATCCAAAAATCTCTGCTGCAGCCTAGTTGAGGAAAGTCAGACAAATCTCGATGGCCTAAGAAGCTACAACTAACTCTCATGACGGAGATTTTGGGAAATTGGAAAAAATTTCCAACGCTAACGTCAACCTGGATATCGAAAAGGAAAACCAAGTCGTTGCAAAGCCCGATATCCCAAAGCTGGTGACTATACGCTGAACGTTTGAACTAATTGATATTTAAAAATATTCGGCTCGAAAAACCCAATTCTTAACGCCTGGAGAAATTGGAAAAACTTCCAATGCTAACGTAAGCCTGGAAAACGAAAAGAAAACATAAATCGTTGCAAAGCCCGACATCCCAATACTAATATCTATACGGTGAACGTCCGAACTAAGTGATATTTAAAAAATCCGGCTCAAAGGACCAAAGCCTAAAAGCTTGCTGGTGGTCAACTGGAGAAATTGCGAAAACTTGCAAAAGCCTGGAAAATAAGCCGACATCCCAAAACTGTTGATTGTACGGTGAATGTTTGAACTAAGTGATATTTAGAAATATTTGCCTCAAAGAATCAAAGCCCATAAGCTTGATGGCAGCCACCTGGAGGGCCTCGGAGTTTATTTCCAAGAGTTAGACAACTAGAAGGGCTACTGATTCCGTTCATAAGTGTCCCAAGACGACACAGAAAAACAAGCTCCACAAAGACGAAAATGAAGGAAATACAGAAATCAAGGATGTGTATAGGAATAACCTCAAAACGCTGTTACAGCACAACTCGTGCTTAAGGTGAGCAAGAATGTCCTGCCGAAACATTTGCTGTTCCCATGACTCGCCTTTAGCGAAGACATGGTCTTTGCGTGCAGCATTCTTCATCAGAAATTCCTTCCAACTCGTACAAGCTCACGCCAGCAACCAAGCTGGCTCTATCTCCAATTAAATCCTGCAGGTATCCTTTCCCACAGGTATTTTCCCGCCGCACGCCTCATCGACCACATCCCATCTGGTTTAAGTTTTCCACCGGAAGAGTCTAATAAACTTCTCAAAATTCATTTATACGGCAATCACAGCCGAGTGCCCGGCTACCGAAACAAACTCTCAAATTGATCGTCATTGCCTTTCCGCCCCGGCATGAGGCATAAGGCCGGTGCGTAGCTGCCGCCATCAGAACACCTGGCCAGAGATTAAAATAAACCATTTAACCGTAAACACAATTCACTTCGATCCAATTCCAATATGTAATCGCCTCAGGCATCCAGAAGGAAGTGCTATCACCTCCCCCCCGCAGCACACAATCATTCAAACGGCATGCACTGCAACCGCACATCTTCAAGTGAACACACACAAACACGCACACACGGTCGGCATCCGCCTGAGACCACTGCACAGCATCCGGGCAACCGGGTAACCATACCAAAACTAATTTGCATGATGCAACGATAGTTCTACTAGATTGATTTATTGGACGACTTCTATGAGTTAAAACGCCTCCCCGCCGCAGCCGTTGCGAGCCACACTGCAGTGTGGCAGCCAACCACCGCACCGGAGTCCTGGAATTGCATCAATGTATCATTTCGTTTAATTATTGCCTCCAATGAATTGATTGCCTCTCAAATTAGATCCATTTAAAGTACGGCAGCAGCAGGCTCGGTTGGGCGCGCACCAGCGTCCTTGGATCGGTTTGTGGCTCCTCCGCGCGGCTGCACCTTTAATAAACGCGCCCGTAGATCGCTCCGGTAACAAGTGTGCAATTTAATCAAGGAAACTCATCGTTTTGCGAAGAGATGTGTCCGTCCCCGATCGGTGGCGGTGGTGTGCACAAATAGGTGCACTCGGACGCAATCTATCGCGTGGTAGTGGAAAACGAAAGCGGCAACCATTAACATTGATCATGCCGGGCCGCATGATGATGATGAGCGTGAGGTGGTAGTTACCTCAGGTTGCGGCTTGTTAACTTGCCAAGTTCAATCTTCTCGTTGCGCATGTTTTATTGGCCCGACTGTGGGTAGTCATTTAAACGCTGCGGCTGCTGTGACAAGGATACTCTCCAGAAAGCAGATCGTGCGCAAGCAGCAGTCGGCTGCAATTCATCGGAGCATGACAGGATGGACAAGATGCGTTTGCCGCAAGAAGGCGGACCAGCATCCTGCCTAGATGAGGCACGTTCGCGGCACTCAAATGAGTTCTGCGAGTCATTAAAGTCCCGTCACTCATCACCCAACCAACTTGACATTGTGGGACTTTCAGAAGCCAAACACCATCCTCTCCTTCCCTTCCACTTAGCGGCTGATGCAACTCTTGTGCCGCGTAACTTATTGCCGCTCCCCCTTCGGTCTCATTCTGTGGAAGGACAAAGCTATTGACACAATTCAAACCAAACACTGTTCTCCGTCGTCAGAATGAGGAGGGGGTGGAGGCCGAAGAGGTGGGGTACGTGTGCAGCATGTCCTCAGGATAAATTGCTACCAGTTAGGAATGGAAAACCTCTCAGGGACGTGAATGAAAAAATTGCGTTCGTTGGCTGTTTTGTGTTTTTTGCTCACGCCCCGCACAAATGGCAGCTGCAGCAAACGGTTAAGAGTCGATTTCACGATTCCATCGAAGTCGTCGTCTCGGTGTGCGACGAGCGATTTCGATCCTCGAAGGACTCGAGGGTTCGGGCTAAAAACAAAAGACCCTCTCGAAGTGTAGTGCACTTTTTTGTTGTTTTTGTAGCTATCGCTGAATTCTGTTGCACACACTGAAGTAACTGTAATCGTTGGCTGGTGGATGATTGCCAGGAAGACGCAGGAATCTGGAAACAAAAGGTGCCAAGCACAGCCTATAGCTTATGCGATGACGCTGCCAGCGCGCACACATGCGAGTAAGTGGAATGCCTTGCTGATGGTTTTGGGGAGATGGACGTGGATGCACATTTGTTGGGTTTCAGCTGCCGTTGGTGCGCGGGTCCTTGAGCGAGAGATTTCATTAATACCGGACTTGGGCCGTGAATGAAGGGAAATTCTCTGAACTGAAATCGAGTGGGTTTCTCTTGGAGGAGGGGAGATCTGAAGCAGGGGAGATTGGAATTGGGTCGTGGTTGGATGACTTTCTGAGGGACTTTGAAAAGGATTTTAGATATGTTGTTCTAGCTCAACGCGTTGCCAATACGATAACCGGAAAAAACGCAGTGAGTAGAAGGCATTTGTGGACAAGGTGCGGTCAAAAATGTGAGCATCCAGGAATCAAACCCTACCTCCTGTGGATCTTCTCCGCTTGCTGCTGCATCTTTCAATCAGACTTTCTTCCTAGGATCTGCGTCTGTGAATCTGAGACCCTCGATATGTGTTTCTGGACCTGCATCCCTGCATCTGTGTCTATGGACCTGCGTCCCTGGACTTTCGTCCCTGGATCTCCGTCCGAGGATCTGCGTGCTTGCCTCTGCGTCCAAAAATCGGCGTTCTAGTTCTGGGTCCCTGGATCTCTGTCTCTGGATCTCCGTCCCTGGATCTGCGTGCTTGCCTCTGCGTCCAAAAATTGGCGTTCTAGTTCTGGGTCCCTGGATCTCTGTCTCTGGATCTCCGTCCCTGGATCTGCGTGCTTCCCTCTGCGTCCAAAAATCGGCGTTCTAGTTCTGGGTCCCTTTATCTCTGTCCCTGGATCTGTGTCTCTGGATCTGCGTCCCTGGATCTGTGTCCCTGGATCTGTGTCCATGGATCTGTGTTCATGGATCTGTGTCCCTGGATATGCGTCTTCGCTTCTACATGTCCGGATCTGCGTCACGGATCAGCATGCTTGGATCTGCGACCCTGGACCTGCGTCCCTGGATCTGCATGCTTGCCTCTGCGTCCGAAAATCGGAGTTGTAGTTCTGCGTCAATGGATCTGTGTCTCTGGATCGGAGTCCGTGGATCTGCGTCCCTGGATATGCGTCACTGGATCTGCGTCCCTATATCTGCGTCCCAGGGTCTGCGTCTCTTAATCTGCGTCACGGATCGGCATCATTCGATTAGAGCCTCTGGATTGCTGTGCTTGGATCCCTGTCCTTGATCTGTGTACCTTCCTCGGTCCGACTTCTTAAGCGAAGGACACTAGACGTAGTTTGTCACACAAGCTCACAAGCTGAAATGACTCTTTACGCGCCCAAACAACGATCACACGCTGTCAACATTCCGCCTGTCCATCAAGCTACCAGACCTTCACTTCTGCCTCCAAGTGCCCCCTGGTCAGTCACAAGCAGCAAAAGTGACTGGGACGCCGTCTTGCAAATGCTACCGTTACATGACAAGCAACCCACAGCTTCCCTCAGCCAGTGGGTGACCTCTCCTCCTCGCACTCCGGCGAAACAGGTTCCTCCGTGGCATATCACGACATCGTCTGGGTGAACTTTAACAGCTCTCCCCACTCTGTCGTCGAATTGCTCTGACTTTGCTTAATGTGCGTGCTTCAAATGAATTTGCCATGCGTTCGCCTTGAATGCTCCCCTCCTCCCCTCCATCGATATTGCGATTTGCATGCTCTCTCACAGCCTTGACATGCCTTCTAGACACTCAGCCCCCCTCCAACCTCCCCACCCCCCACACTCAGCAGTCCCAACAACTGACAAATATAAATCGAGATTGCGAAAGCGCAGCTCCGCTTAACCGCGGCCAGGCGCGCTGAACGCCAAACAATATCATGATCAATTGGAATCGAACTTCGAGATCTCTTGATCTTTAGATAACAACACTTAGCGGCGATAAATTCAAACGCGATCGCGCTCACCGGCAGCTCACCGGAGCGCTCGCAGCAATGCCGAGCGTGCGCACATTCGTGACTAATAAATTTGCAAGTCAAAGAGGTGCACTCTCGCGGTGGATATCTCAGTTCTGGTGAGTCGACGGCACGGCCATGTCACCCGCTGAACGCAATCAGCTGCAACATTTGTCAGGGGCATGTTGCACAAGCAATTTTATGAAAATTTGTTTGAAATATGGAAAAGAATTCTTTCCTGGATTCTAACACCGCACGGCGGCATCCCCCCACACCCAGCGCCCCATCGACGATCAAAGCCCGGCCAGCAACAATAAAAGGTTTGACTGGCATATCACGATATTGCCGCAGCCCGGCCGGAGCGCAAGAGTTATTGCCGCGCTTAGACAATGTCTTAGTCTGGTGCAACGCTGCAACGGTCGGGTCGCCCCCAACCGCATTGTGGATGACTTAACGTCATTTTGAAGGTTATGTGTGTCTCTTGGTGCTCACGACCGGGAAGGGGGTGGTTGCCGGTGGACGCTGGCTGCTTCTGGCGGCGATTTACGACTCGTTCGCCTTGGAATGGGGCTATTTTTCCGCGGACCCATATTGCGCCGTTGGAGGTTCTGCGCCGTCGTCCGCGTCGTCGCCTGTGGGAGGTTTCAATTAGCAGCGAAGGGGCCTGCATGCGCGCTGCGCTCTTATCGAAATTAAATGCAATGAGCTTGCTCTTGTTTTGTCCACTCACGTGCAACGGCGAAATGGCTGCGCTGCTAATGCTGCGCATGCATGCGACACGCCTTTGGAACGGCGGCAAAGTGACGGAGTAGCAGAACAACAGGCAAACTGGCTGCGCTGTGCAACATGGGATCGGGTGCACTGGGGCCGGCGGTGGTGCTGCCGCCGGTGGTTGTAGCGAGGTGGTGTCGGAATGCATGTCGAATGCAATTAAATTGTAAGAAATTAGGAGTGTCCCGCGAGTTGTTGGCCCGCGATGGCGGTGGCAATTTACGATGCTGCCCGCGCTGATAAGGACCATGCTGGGGCGTAGCGCAGTGCGGACTGTTCTCTAATGGGTTGACAAAACTGTTGCTTGGCATTTTTGTGCATTCGTCGTGGGGTGGGGCGTTGGAGGGGGAAGCATAGCTGGGGATTGGGGATTGTAAAAAATGAGTCTTTTTAAAGGAGGAAAGAAATGAGGAAACAAGAAAGTCTGACACAGATGCCAGTCACAACTGCTGTGCCCTAAAAAAACAAGCTAAGCATGCAATCTGTAAGACAAAGAAGCAAAAGAAAGCAGCTTCTCATCAGCCGAGGGGTTAGAAAGTGTCTGCAACGCCTAGCTCTAGGTGACAAACGAAGTTCACTTCTCGTTGATCTTAGAGGAGTACGACGCCTTCGACTAAAGCAAACATACGACTCGCCCTGCACTCCAGACGATGAAGGGCAAATAAGCCTGTAGTCCTAAACGCAGATAGACAAAGGGTGTTGCACCTCACCCGAAGGATCAAACTAAGCCTGCAGTCTGTCAAGGACGGAACTTAATTCAACTTCCTCATGGCCACCCATTGAGAAAAACGAAGTTCGCTGAAATGAAGCCTGTTGCCTCTTGGCCGAAAAAACAAGCCAAACCAACTGTCCGTTGACTGCCTTGGTCTTAGAGGCAAGTGAAGTCTGTTGCCTCTGGGCGTAGAAAGTTAACAAAACCTGCTGTCCGCTGGCTGGCTTTGTCCTGGAGACAAGTGAAGCTTGTTACCTCTGGGCCTAGGAAGCAAACCAAATCTACTGCCAGCTGGCTGACTTTGTCTTGAAGACAAGAGAAGTCTGTTGCCTATCGGCCTGGGAGGCAAGCAAAACCTACTGCCCGCAGGCTGTCTTTGTCTTGGAGACAAGTGAAGCTTGTTGCCTCTGGGCCTAGAAAGAAAGCAAAACCTGCTAACCTCTGGCTGTCTTGGTCTTGGAGACAAGTGAAGCCTGTTACTTCTGCGCCTAGGAAGACAGTCAAAACTACTGCCCGCAGGCTGTCTTTGTCTTGGAGACAAGTGAAGCTTGTTGCCTCTGGGCCTAGAAAGTAAGCAGAACCTGCTGCCCGCTGTCTTCCTTTGTCTTGGAGACACGTGAAGCCTGTTACCTCTGGGCCTAGGAAGCAAGCCAAATCTACTGCCACCTGGCTGCCTTTGTCTTGGAGACAAGTGAAGCCTGTTGCCTCTGGGCCTAGCAAGCAAGTCAAACCTACTGCCCGCTGGCTGCTTTGGTCATTGAATCAAATGAAGCCTGCTGCCTCAAGGCCTATGCAGCAAGCCACACCTATAGCCCACTGGCTGCCTGGTCTAATAGACAAGCTACACCTTCTGACCGTCGAAAGTGAGCAAATAGAGCCTTTTGCTCTCGGTCTAGCCGAGGAAAATGAAGCCTTCCCGTCCCTAGGACTAAGAAACAAACTTCCTCGGCAAAAGTGGCAAATCAAATTTCCTTCTTCTTTGTCTGTGAGCCTGACAACGCCATCTGCTCCTTGTCCTCAGCGAGACCTGTCTCTCATTCGCCTTAGAGGCAAATAAAGCCTACTTTCATCAAGCTTCAAGCTAACCATGTCAGTTGGCCTCTAGCAAGAAAAAGGAAACTTGCAGCGCTTTGGCTTAGGAGATGCTTGTCCCTCATGCCAGGAGGCATTATAGAATTCAATAGAAGCTTCCAACGACATGAGTCCGCGGAAACTGCATTCCTTTGTCTGAAGAGACAAGAGCAGCTTAGTAGCCCTTGGACCATAACCAAACAAGTCTGTAAGTCCGCTGTCCATCGCCTTGAAAGGCAAATGATGCTCTCTCTGCCTTTGAGGGGTATAAGGCTAAATGCCACTCTGGATTCAACGAAAATGACAGCATTGATCCCTCGACCAAAGAAGAAAGCAAAGTTTGTCGTCCGTTGGTTTAAGACAGTCTACTGAAGATCAAGGCAAACAAAGCTGCACCTCGACCTTAAGAGGAAACGAAACCTGCATCACCTAGCCTACTGCCTTTCAAAACCCCCTTCAGTCTAAGGCCAAAACGAAGCTTGCTGTCTCTAGACCGAAGCAGTAACCAAAACCAACTACACGTCGGCTTTAGAGTAAAAACAAATTTGTTGTCTACCGATTTGGAGCGAAATCCACGTTCCCTTGGTGCTAGGCAGACCCATTCTGCTTCTGCCGTCTCGACCTAAGAGGCAAGAGGAGCCAGCTGTCCGTTGCTACAAGCAGCTGGTCTGCAGTCAGTTGAGCTTCAGGGCAAACACAGCTGCCTGCCTGCTGCTTCTTTGCCTCAAAGCAACTGAAGCTCCCTCATCTTCCAACCGTGACAGTCGGAGTCGAAGTCTCCCGACCGTGACAGTCGGAGATTGTCGAGTCCCACGCTCCAGTCCAGAAATTCATTTAAATTCGATTCCACATTCCAAAGCACTTCGCAGCCAATAAACCCAATTCACGCCAAATTCTCTTCCTCAACGAACTTCCGTTCCATGTCCATATTAGCTGGACTCCATTCCTGAGTGCATTCCTCAACGCGACCACGCATCACCCCAATCAGCGGCTCGTCGACCACCTTGCTCTCGAGCAACTCTCCGTTTAATTATCGACCAGTCGCCACGCCACTCCGCCTTCGTCTCGCTAATCAACCGCGAACGTCATCACAGCCGTCGGAAATCGATTCAACAAGCTCTCGAGCACAACCCAGCGACACCCGTGAACAACTCCGTATCATCGTCACCATCTAAGCCATCCCGCCGCAAGCTTCCACACGACATCTGCGGCATTGCACACATTTTTCCACCACAGGCAGCGGTGAGTGCAACGACGTCTCTTCGCGGAATGGCTTAATTTGACCGCAACCGCATAACGCGCCATACGGACCGACCATAACCACTGCAAGATGCCAGCCCAATCGCAGATGAGGATGACGACAGCGTCGATGCCGGCGGTGCCGTGGTTCAACCGAAAAACTTCGACTTGGCTGAGAATTCGATGATTGCGCGTAAACGGCTCGTATTCCCAGCCTTCACTGGACCCGGCCTCTCCGCCGTCAAGCCAATCAATAGGGACCGCGATTAAAACTCGCGTTTTACGACGCGACCGGTGCGGAATGAATTCCGAGAGTCGGAGGATGAATAAATTTATGCGAATAATTGCGAATTAGTCATGGCAGGGGAGACCGCCGCAGCTCCCATCGCCCCGGCGGGGTGTTTAGTTTGAGTTTTCATTTCGGGTTTAATTGATTCCGGGGATGTCCCCTGCATGGAAATTGAATTAGTTGGAATGACCGAAGTTATGACGTGACGGGGCGCTTAACGGGTGTCGTTAAGTTTTGGCTGTAAAGTGGGGAAACTGAATTTACGAGGAATCTTCCGGGGACTGGGTCTGGTTGGAAGCAATCAAGTGGACCCTTGGAGAATGTGCTTCACCACATTGTTGCAGTAAGTTGCTCAGTCTGTACAGGAAGAGTTTGGGAAGGGGGCCGTGTTGGCATTTACGGCTGAACGTTTGAACGGTGAACTGTTCTTTTGGCTGTGTGGATAGGGAAGGGGCACTGGAGTCTTACGTGTTTGTGGAATTTTGACGTTTTTGAACTGTTGTGAGTTGGTTTGTTGAAATGAAGCAAATATTAAAGAGGGCGCTGGAGTCAAAATTCTTTCAACCTTCAGATCGAATTCAAACGGCTGAGGAGAAGTTTAGAAGCCTGTCGAGAGTACCTTTGGCAATTCTCCACCATATGAATGGATAGAAAAAGAGTCAAGCAGATGAACTTTCCCAGACATTGACAATAAGACAACGATGAAAGAAAACTGCGCGGCGGCAGGGCGGAGCTGGAACATTTGAAGTCGTTGAACTGGAAGTTAGAGCTTGCTTACTTGTGGTCTCTTATATAGGAAAGGTGAACGACACGAAGACCAAATGAGAACAACGAAAGAGTGGAGTTCAATGACTTTATTGTTTACACATTCCCTGTTGATTCACAACTCCCCGACGCAGGCGCTGGCGCCGGCTTTTATAGGCCCCAATGATAGTGTTACAAGAAGTTGTGTCGAAGTTGAACAGAATATACTTAGATCTTCAGGAGAGCTGCCTAAGATTCGACCCACAACCTCAGCCAGTCGTTGGGGCTGTATTGCAGAGGACTGCACCTCTTCCGTGCGTCAATGAAGGGAGGCAACGGCAAGTGGATAGAGGATAGCATACCAATCCAGCAAAAGGGCTTCTCACACCTGATGGTCGATTGGAAGGTCATCCTGTTGCCAACATACAACGGATTCGTCTTCTTACACACTTCTTTCGATTGGTCAAGAAGCGGGGAAGTTTGAAGAAATTGGAGACGATTTTGAGGTCGTAGGCCAGGGCGTCATCCTTGTGCAACGTCAGTCGTTTGCCGAATAACAGAATTTAACGATTTCTAGGCGCTCGCAGCAGTTCATGGTGTTGTGCTCTCATTGGTTTGTTTTAGAACTCAATCTCCCTCCGTCTTAAACTTTTACTTAGACTGAGGCCAGTCACTTAGGCACTTCAGAGGTGTCGGAGCAAGAGACAAGAAACACGCTTTAGTCAGCCAGGAGATATACTTTTCCCTCGGAGGCTAGGTGTCAACAAAAGACTCAACTCAAGCATGGCAGTGGGAATATTTTTTGATGAAATATGGTCCAAGTGAATGTAGTGCTTGGCGCGATGGCGATCTGCACGAGTAGGGGGATTGCTTGTTTCTTCTGCTTGAACCAGGACCCTGGTGGCGATGCGACCGTTGGTTTGAGATTCCTTCTCGCAACGATTTCTTTGGCTTCGACGCATTTCGGTTACCGTCTGATGGGTTTCATCAGGGCGGTGGATATTAAAATCAGTTTTTGGAATGCTGTCGTGCGTCTGGGTGGATCCAGGGAGGCGATGCAGGCCTTGCGAAACGCACTGTGAATAGAGTGCCCTTCACGGAGTGGGAAAATTGGACTCCAGTGACCTTGGCTGCACTGTCATAAGTTCTGATGATTGGGTGAATGGTGTGAACTTATTTCCAACGTGTGATCCTAGCCATAAGGCCGAGAAGCGAGGAAGAGGAGTTTGAAACTTCAATGGGTGTTAAACAAGGCTGTCTTCTAAGTGTACTACTTTTTATACTATACATCAATGATATAACAGATGATGTCAAAGGTGAAATAAGATTCAACGATGTATCCATTCATGTGCTGATGTATGCTGATGATATCGTTTTTCTGTGTGACACTATCCAAGGTATAATAATTGATGGCGCTACAGTTAAAAGGGGGAGCAGGGCCTAGCTTGCTCATCAACTACTCGTGTTGTGCGTACTACTGTTCTCTCACGAGTAGAAGGGACCTACAGTTTTTTGCCGACTCCGAACGGCTAAGATTGAAAAGCTTTCTTAGACAGTCATTCCTCTTTGAGTGTTGTCAGCAGCTCGAAAGAGGTGGTACCGTGAAAATTTCGACAAATTGGTGTTGGGCTGGGAGTCGAACCTAGACCCTTCGGCGTGTGAGCGTTGCACTCTACCCACTACGCCACTGCGACCACACTACCACTATCCAAGGTATGCAATTAATGATTAACAGGATTACCGATTTCTGTAAAAGCTGGAATCTGACTATAAACCTTGGTAAATCAAAAATGATGATATTCAGAAATGCAGGAGGACAAGGGTCAGCTTTGCAAAAGTGGAAGTTAGACGGGAAAGAGATTGAGGTAGTATCCAGATACAAATACCTAGGTATGCTTATATCGTCCTCTTTAAATTTGAAAGCACACTTTGAGGAAAAATTAGCTGTTGCTAAAAGAGCTATCTGTTCGATTTGGGAATGTTGCTTCAAAAATAAATATGTATCGAAAAGTGCAAAACAAACTTTATTCCACTTAACCGCAGCTTCTATAATGCTCTACGGAACTATGATGATGCTGTGGAAAAATTCCTTCGCTCCTTTTTGAAGAAGACCTTTCGGTTACCAAAAAATACCCCCAACTATATGCTACATATTGAAACGGGAACTCCTCCGTTGCTCTTGTATACTCTCACAATGCACTTCAACTATATTTTAAAAATACTACAGATGAGCGAATGCAGATTACCAAACGTTGTTTTAAGAAGTATAATTAGAACAAACAGAAACATGTCCCCCGACTTAGACGAGGTGAAGATAGCAATATCCAAGCTGAAGTCGAACAAAGCTGCTGGAGCGGATGGACTATCCGCAGAGCTGTTCAAAGCGGCTGGGGATGAGCTGGTTGGGTGCATGCACCAGCTCATCCGTGAGATATGGTCGGAGGAAAGCATGCCCGATGAGTGGAATCTCAGCGTCGAAAGAAAGGAGACCCCTTTAACTGCGCCAACTACCGAAGGATTAGTCTCCTGAACATCGCATACAAGATCCTGTCTGCCGTATTGTGTGAGCTTCTGAAACCGTTTGTCCATGACCAGATAGGTCCCTATTAGTTTGGTTTCAGGCCAGAAAAGTCCACAATAGATCAGATCTTCACATTACATCAGATCATGGAAAAGACTCAAGAAGTGCAAATTGACACTCACCACCCTATCATCGATGTTGAGGCCGCATATGACAGTGTGCATAGAGACGAGCTATACAGTGCTATGTCTAGTTTTGGTATTCTGGCCAAACTCGTCAGATTGTGTAGGATGACGATGGAGAACTCTCGCTGCTTCGTCAAGTTCGGTACCGAACTCACCGAGACCTTCAATGTCAAAAGGTTTTAGACAAGGCGACGCACTGTCATGTGACTTTTTTAACATCATCCTCGAGAAGATCGTGCGTAAGTCACAAGTCAGCACCAGAGGCACGATCTTCCAGAAGTCAGTTCAATTGCTAGCATACGCTGATGACATTGACGTGATTGGACGAAGACAGCGAGCCGTCAATGAGGCTTTTGCTGGCATTGAAGGGGAAGCGGCTAAAATGGGTCTGATGGTAAATGAGGGCAAAACGAAGTACATGCTTTCATCAAGAAAGGACATACAACATCGACGTCTCGGACGGAGCGTCACACTAGGCAGCATAAACTTCGAGGTAGTCAAAGACTTCGTCTACCTCGGCTCCGCGGTAAACAGGGACAACAACGTCAGTACCGAAATCAAACGCAGAATCACTCTTGCCAATCGCTGTTTCTTTGGGCTCAAGAGGCAATTGAGTAATAAAGCCCTCTCTCGAAGGACTAAGCTCGCTTTATATAACAGATTTGTCATCCCTGTCCTACTACATGGCGCAAAATCTTGGACGTTAGCAAAGGATGAGGAAGGCCTTAGTCTTTTCGAGAGAAAAATTTTGCGTGCGATTTTTGGTCCTGTTTGCGTTGATGGTATCTGGAGGAGAAGATTTAACGTCGACCTCTAGGGGCCGTACAGCGACATGCGCCTTTTTAAGCGTCTACGGATACAACGGTTAAGATGGCTAGGCCATGTAGAGCGTATGGACACCACTGCTCCGGCCCAAAAAGTCGTTGAATCCGAGCCTTTG
Source organism: Eristalinus aeneus (assembly GCA_955652365.1). NCBI lineage: Eukaryota > Metazoa > Arthropoda > Insecta > Diptera > Syrphidae > Eristalinus > Eristalinus aeneus. Next base: position 95,347,776 of record OY019131.1, read on the forward strand.
GGATAACGCAACAGAAGACGACCTAGACTAAAGTGGCGCACACAAGTGGAGAAGGACCTCAACCAACTTGGAGTGCGCAACTGGAGACAGCTGGCGAAATAACGTGCTGGCTGGTGTGGCATGTTGGTTGAGGCCCAGGTCCACCCCGGACTGTAGCGACACAACAAGAAGAATTAGAACAAACGGATACATTTGCGAGGAATGGAAAAAACCAGCTTCTGAATGCGGTTTAAATCTGTATATTGAGACGGACGAGCCTCCTCATCCTTTAAGAAAAAATTTAACTCAGTTTTGAGGAATGTCGGTAGACATGCATATGACAAATGAATCTTGTGTTTAGGAGCTACTACAGCAAACTAAAATATTTTTGAAATGAAAAAACATGCTTCCATGACAGTCACTCAATCGACAAAATAAGCAAAATTCTTAAACTGAGAGGGGAACTCGTTTAGTTACTCTTTAACCCCCACAGACCAGATTTACGGATTCTTTGTAACCTATGTAACATGAGGAAAAGAGAAGATATCATCATCTAAACGAATTTCGATCAACAATTTTCGAAAAACACGCTTTAGACGAATATGAAGTAACGTGCATTTTAAATGGAGAAAAAGGATGGAAGGCCTCATACGATTATTCAGTAGCAGCACCTTGTTATAGAAAACTTCTCATAGATGGAGATTTTTAATGTTCAACTTGAGTATGTATTTTGTCAACCTGGTAGACGGCCATAGGCCAAACCATAAATGACTTAGGTTAGACTTTACATTGTAAAACATTTGTTGAAAATGAAAGTCAAACTGACTAACTATTTCCAACACGCCGTCGTCACACTTTGCAGTACGATGAAAAAGACCGATGGTTTAGGTTAGGGACGTTTTCCTTAAATATCCACGGTGCGTGTGGGATGTTCTTAAGTTTACTTTCAGAGCACAACGGACCTTAGGATGCTGTATGAGGAGCAGATAACTTTTTTTCTTTGTTGGAGGTTGGGATAAATTGAACTGGAGTGCTCAGACTCAAATACTGGTCCATCAGACAGTAACCTTCATTTAATGATTTTCCAAAGAAAGACCAACATGCGCTTCTGTGATATAGAACTTAGATTTTCGGTTCCCACCACATCAGCTCCAAATAGTCGCCACCTGACACAAGCGAAAGCGGGACATTGACAGAGAAAGTGCTTTTAAGTGTCTTCACCTTCTCCACAGGCGTCGCAGAGTATGACATCACTAAGTCCAAGGCGACTCAGGTGCATAACGAAGGAGAAGTGTCTCTTTAGTACGCCAACAGGTCGTCTGCACTCATTTCTGTCTAGAGAAAGCAGAATACACGCGGATTTCTTGCTGACGTTTGGGAGCATACTCTTGCATCCTGGAAAGTCACGCCATATTTGGATGTGCTGTAGGGAGACCCAACCATCACTGGACGCAGGTAATCGCAAGGTTGGTTTGGGCCCTACGAATGCCTCTGCTGAACCTAGCCTAGCTAGTTCATCAACAGTCTCATTTCCCAGGATCCCGTGATGACCCGGGACACAGACAAGTCTTAGCGAATTCAGCCTGCCGACCAAATTAAGGACAAACTTGCTTTCTTGAACTATCTTGGAAGTGGATAAAGGGTTGAGTAAGGCCTTGAGCACAGTTTGAGGCACTTCTTACAGCGACGGCAGTTGTTCTTCAGGATCTCGCAACTTGACACTGTTTCTTTTCTGTTGACCTACGCCAAGGCCACTGCTTCCTCAAATCAACCAAGATTCACTCAGAACCAACATTACTCGAGTTGTTGCCGAGAAACCCCTCGAAACGTGCGACAAAGTGCTTAGAAACTACCTCAAGCGAGTCGCATTCTTTGAGTCTTCGCCGGATGGCCATTTGAATGACTTTGCTTTTGGGACTGTTCAAAGTTTGTCCCTCTCCCCCTCAGATCCATTCCTCTTTCGCGCCCACCCGCATCTCGCACCCCCTCACTGTCATATAAATCACCAGCATACTAACGTGTAACGAAGGCCTGACTTTCATTTATCGCCGCTGATTACCAGCATTAAACGCAAATATTAAATTTACTTTCGCATTAATCACCTCGTTAATGGATTTCAAAAGTATCCGCGCGTGCCTCCTCCCCCGCCACCGTCAATCGTTCGCATTGAATGCAATAAAGTTGCTAATGCCCGCCATTCATTTCCGCCGAACAGCGTTCAGACAAATCAGTCTGCATACAGCCCCCCAGCCTCCGCCGCTCGATTCATTTGGCGCTCGATTCGCGCCTAATTCACGAAGCAATTAAAAACCGATTCTATGCCAGAACCGAGTCGAACCCATAAAACGTGAGACACCGGGTGATTTGTTTCCTCGGTACGCCAGTAGTTCGTGGTGGCCTCGCTTCCATCATACAGCTGGCCGGTTGGAGCATCACTCCGCTCCGGGGAGACATTAACTTGACCGCTTGCGGTGGAATCGTCACGCGGCCGGTCGAACCTGATGAGCAGCAGTAGCCGTCCGGCAGTCTGCGGCGCCACCGCCGTCAATGGAATTTCGAATTTCGGGCGCTAATTTCTGTTTATGACCTCGAGTGTCGTAAATTAAATTAATTTTAATGTTGCGTGCAATTACTGTCCCCGGGATTAATTGCAAACGGCTATGCTGTTGCACTTCTCCGCCGGGAGTTAGAGTCCGCATGCAGCGGCAGCAGCAGCGTTAGGTGCCTTTAATGTTCCGTGAAATGTTCATTTGCATCTGGGATAGCTTCTGAGAGGCATTATGCAACACTACCACTTGTAGATTTATTGTTGCTGAGCGTCGACATGCGTGAGGGCCACTCCAACGCTGGCGCCGCCGTAGCCGGTGGATGCATTTGCCCGTGGTGGTGGTTTGATAGTCCGCTTTGGAGAGATTGACTTATGTGCGGTCGGGCTTAATGGCACGCTCGGCAGATTAATGGAAATTACAATTTTCAAGAGTCATTTGAGCCGGCTGGATCCGAAATGATTAAATGGCTTCCCAATGGAGGCGGGGACCTGGCTTGCGCATGCTGCCATTTTGATCTCCCTCCTAGTGCTCGCACATCTAGACACACCCCTTCCATCGAGTCGAGGGACAGCCCCTCTCTTGGAAACCATTTTTTTCCATCACTCCTGGATCTCAATTACACTCGCCTGCAGACCAACTGTCACTGGGCAGGTGGAGTTCGCGACGCGCGAATACAATTGCGCTCCCTTTTCCAATTTCCTCTCCTTCATTCATTTGTCCGTCTTCTGGCGCGAAGGGAATGTAATTTAAGATCCCGCATCGCGGCGCACCGTCCGCGACCAGCCGAACCAAGGGAACAGGCCTCTGCCCAATTTCTGTATCACTTACCATCAGCGTCCCCGATTCCAAATGATGGCGGAATTAAGATGATTTAGGAGTACATGGTCGTGATGTGATGGAAGGGACGGGGGAGCGTCCCTGTGGACTGTTCCGTCGAAAAGTGGATGTCAGTGAATTTGGCCGAATTGGATTTAGTTCAACTGCGGCGGATGAATTGGGCCACGTTTGAAGTATTCAAACTACGGGATCTACTACTAGAGGCCCCTTAGACATTCTGTCGTAAGACTGGGGTGGAGACGTAATGGGAGGCAATTTGAGAAATTATTTGGCCATCTGTCGCAGTGGACTGAATTTTCCGCTTTCAGAGTTTTTGATTTTTTGAGTCGGCATTAAACTGCAGGCTCCATCCTTTCGTAAACAAGCATTGATGGGTCTCCTTTGCAGAATGTTACAGTTCGGTTTTGTTTTGAAATTTCCTATTTATTGTGTCGACGTTAAACTGCGGACTCCATCCATTTGTGGACGGACTTTGATGTGTCTCTGTTGCAGAATATTGCAGTTCGTTTGATTAGGCATTGAACTGCGGGCTTCATTCATTCGAAAACGAGCATTAATGAGTCTCCGCTGTGAAACACGCAGTTCTTATCGTGGACTGGATTTTCGGCTTTTGCAGTTTTCGATTTTTCCAGTCGGCATGGAACTGCGGGCTACATCTATTCGAAAACGCGGATTGATGCGTCTCCGCTCTAGAACACGCAGTTCTTATATTGGACGGGATTTTCGATTTTTTGAGTCGATATTAAACTGCAGGCTCCATCCTTTTGTAAATAGACATTGATGTGTCTCTGTTGCCGAATATTGCAGTTCGTTTCCTGGACTGGATTTTCGGCTTTTGGAGTTTTCGAGTTTTTGAGTCGGCATTGAACTGCGGTCTTCATCCATTCGGAAACGAGCATTGAGGCGTCTCCGCTGTCGCGCACGCAGTTCTTATTCTGGACGGGATTTGCGGTTTTCGAAGTTTTCTATTTTTTGAGTCGATATTAAACCGCAGGCTCCATCCTTTTGTAAATGGACATTGATGTGTCTCTGTTGCAGAATATTACAGTTCGTATCCTGGACTAGATTTGAGGTTTTGAAATTTTCGATTTTTTGTGTCGGCGTTTAACTACGGACTTTTTCCATTTGTGGACGGTCTCTGTTGCAGAATGTTGCAGTTCGTATCCTGGACTGGATTTTCGGCTTTTGGAGTTTTCGATTTCTCCAGTCGACATTGAACTGCGGGCTTCATCTATTCGGAGACGAGCATTGATGCGTCTTCGCCGTCGAACTCGCAGTTCTTATCCTGGACGGGATTTTCGGTTTTTGAAGTTTTCGATTTTTTGAGTCGATATTAAACTGCAGGCTCCATCCTTTCGTAAGCGAGCTTTGATGCGAACATATCAGGAAGTTGTATTTGCAAAGTTGGGTGTAAATGGAAGCCTAGAGCTAAGGGAAAGACTTCTTCCCTTCCAGACTGCGCGGCATCATCAAACTTGTGTCATAATTGAAAGGTTAGTGGTACTTTCAACTAGCTTTGCTTAAAAATTAAATCTCCTTAAAACCGATTTGATCTTCCTCAGGATTCCCTTCGTAGGCCGCACTGTTCTCTCCGTCACAAAATCGAACCTTTAACACACCCGAAGACGAATGCGCTTAATTTCCCCTAACAACATGCCCACGTTCGTCGTGTGATAGCCTCGGCCATGGTTATGGTGATGGCGGCGGCGACGGTGACGGCGGTCAGCGTAGTTAGACGAATAGTGGCGGAAAACAATACGTGAACGTGTTGAGTAAATGTCAGCCGTTGGCACTTAATTCGCATGTACACGCTGCAATCTAAGAGAGTTGCCGCCACCAACACCGACGCCTCGTTGGCAGTCGGCAGTGCGGCGACCCTCTTGTGGTGGCCACACCACACCACGCCGCAGTCCGGCTCGTTGTTGACTTTGACGGACACACCAAGGGCCGCCTCGACCATGACGCGGGCAATTAGCGCTGACGCTGAACTGAGACGCGAGCGTCCGTTTTGTGTTGAAGACCTTAATTGCTTGTTAGGCTCTCTGACATCCGACAATTGAGTGCGATTAGTAAATGAGAAGCCTAGCAGAGGAACTGAGTGACCGAGGGAGGGGTCAATGGAGCAGTGATCCTTGTGCATAAACTGCCAAACGCTCTCCGAGCAATCATATCCTTTTGGCGCGCCTCGCCTGGTGCGCGAGTGTGTGCGTGAAGCGGGCATTTATGGTGCTCGAGGAGAAGTGGCATTGCGTGCCATCGGGCCGTAAATCAGAAAACCATTTGGGGCTAAGCCAATTGAACCACTTTAAGTAATAAATTGAAAAGTTGCCGATTTGGCCCCAGAGTGCTGATGTTCGATGGCTGAATGCTGCTATAAATGGATGGTGTGTCGGCTGGCTGGTGGGTCGCAGAGAAGGCGGTTGTAGGAGGCAGCCGATCCTTCGTGGAGGAGTCTGTCGACGTTGCCGTGGATTTACTATTTTATGCCGTAGACAACATTCAGAGATATCGACTTGTACCGCCACCGCCGCTGTTCTGGTTGACTGGCGATGTATGCTTCCGACTTTGCGGCATGCATTCGGATTGAGAAATGAGAGGTGGGGGGCGGCCTGGGGGTAATGTTTCGGTTTTGGGCTGATTGCCCAGTCGTTGTCGGTTCAATAATCGATTTGGGAGTTTCACTTCTTGGTTCGAAGCTGTGGGGTTGCAGTGGAAAGATGTGCATAAGCTTGAAGAATTTGGGATCGGTCGGTGTGGGGACATGGTGACGCAGCTGGAGAGATGGTAATTCCAACTTGTTTGACCTTCCACTTGAGGAACGTATCGTGTGTGTATCAGGCGGAAGTTTCAGACCTCCAAAGACGAAGAATTGTCGCGACAGGTGAGCTGACATATGCCCCATGAATGACACAGAATCACCGACTTATGTAGAATGGCCGATAACACACTTAAAACTTTCTTCAGACGAGTGGAGAATAAGATACAAGTACTATAAGCCCTGCAAGTCCGAATCTTCCCTCATGGGAACGGGAACGAGGACAGCTGATGAAAGTGACAGACGAGGCTAAAGGAATGTATCCTCAGAACGCAGGTCTCTTCTGGGACTAACAACGCGGTTGGTTGAAACTTGGAGAGTACAAGCTGTTGTGAAGAGGGAGCAGATGACTTAAAAGCACCGGGCTGAGACACTTTCGCGTCAAACGCAACGTATGCTGCGGCAAAGTATGGAAACACTCTGCGAAGTCGTCGGAGAAGGCTACTCGTATGAGACTACTGAGCATTTTCTAAGCCACTGTCCTGTCGATGCTTGGATCAGGTGGCGGATATGTGATGTTCATCGCGGACTTGAACCCTATAAACCACATCTTAGCCAATCCTTCATAGGAATGTTCATCACAGCGGATGCTATTTCAAATTGTCGAGACATCTAGGGTTTCTTAGTTCTTTAAGCGAAGGACCAAAATTAAGAATTAACGAGCCTTGAGACACAGACTTACGACCTACAAAGATAATGAGTCATTCTTGTAGCCCTTGAGGCAAAAATTCCTCCACGGATGGACTGTCCTGTTTGTAAGGAGGGCGATTGGAGGACAAGACACAAGCGCGACTTGCACGAGATGTGGATATAGTCCAGAAGGCAGAATACCGGACGAATGGATAACAGTCAGCGTCTTTGAATTGCGGCCTCTTAGAGAAGATTAGGAAAAGTGTTTGCAGACTTTTACCCAGTTCAGTTTGGACAACTCAAAGAGCAACTCCTTCGGCCGTCGTGGATGTAAATCAACATAAGCTCAAGCTTGACTCGGGTTGTCAGCCTGATAAGTACGTAAGTGTTGTGGGCTGATAATGAAGGATCGGTGTCTAAACACTGAACTCCAGAAAGCGATAACTTTTGCGGTAGTACTTGTTCGTCAATTGATTGACCAGCTTTTGAGTCTGAATAGATTTCAATGCAAGATGAGTGACACTAAAAAGAATCCAACTGTCACCTGTTTAACCAACCAGGCCCTTTGTCATTGATTCCCTTTGGTACTGTTACCAAAGTCCTATCACCATTACCTTAATTTTCAGTGACCTGTATGTTCGAACAAAGAGATCAAAGAACCAAAGTATGTCCTCGAGAACCCCAGTCTCCTGCTTATCGTCCGACATGGCCTCTAGTTCGCCAATAGCTATGTAAGGACGCCACAAGTAGAATTTTTAAACATCGGGAGCGTACTTCATTCGTGGCCTTTTTAGAAGCCTCTTGTCTCAAGGAAACGTACCAAGGGCACGCGTCGAATACAAACTTTCGAAGTCCACACTACAAGACGTCAAAGCAGACCAAGCATTGAACACCGTTCTGTACTGCAGGGGGAGTTTAAAAATTAACACTGAGACTTTGGAGAACATTTGACCACCTTTAATATTCCTTGTTACTTATGAAAAGGAATCCAAAGCATCACAAGGGTTCTTCGCACAAAATACGCAGAACTCGTTTTAACTGAGGCTTCCATTCGGGCTTCTACTGAGGCTCCATTGAGGCTCCCACTGATGCTTCCACTGAGGCTCCCAATGATGCTCCCACTGAGGCTTCCACTAAGGCTTCCACTGAGGCTCCACTGGGGATCCCACTGAGGCTCCCACTGAGACTTCCACTGATGCTCCCACTGAGGCTTCCACTGAGGCCCCATTGAGGCTCCCACTGAGGCTTCCACTGAGGCTCCCAATGATGCTCCCACTGAGGCTTCCACTGAGGCTCCCAAAGATGCTCCCACTGAGGCTTCCACTGATGCTCCCACTGAGGCTTTCACTGAGGCTCCCACTGAGGCTTCCACTGATGCTCCCACTAAGGCTTCCACTGAGGCTTCCACTGATGCTTCCATTGAAGCTCCCACTCAGGCTTCCACTGAGGCTCCCACTGGGGCTCCCACTGAGGCTCCCACTGAGGTTTCCACTGAGGCTTGAACTGACGCTCCCACTGAGTCTTCCACTGATGCTCCCACTGAGGCTCCCACTGGGGCTCCCACTGAGGCTCTCACTGAGACTCCCACTGCAGTCCCCACTGAGGCCTCCATTGAGGCTCCCTCGGAGGCTTCCAATGAGGTTCCCACTGAGACTCCATTCAGGCTTCCACTGAGACTCCATTGAGGCTCCCACTGAGGCTTCCACTGAGGCTCCCACTGGGGCTCCCGCTGAGGCTCCCACTGTAGTCCCCACTGAGGCCTCCATTGAGGCTATCACTGGGGCTCCCACTGAGGCTCCCACTGAGGCTTCCACTGAGGCTCCCACTGGGGCTCCCGCTGAGGCTCCCACTGTAGTCCCCACTGAGGCCTCCATTGAGGCTATCACTGGGGTTCCCACTAAGGCTCCCACTGAGGCCCCCACTGCGGCCCCCACTGCAGCCTCCACTGAGGCTTCCACTAAAGTTCTCATTGAGGCCCCCATTAGGGCCCCTGTCACCACTTTCCTGTCGATGCTCAATATAAGTCAGCTTCTATCTCAAGAACGAAGGTCTCAAACCGTGACTGATGACCGACCGACTGCAAATATAGCGTATTTTTGGCATGATCCATTGTCTGTTGACTGGACTTTGTGAAGGTAAAATCTTGCGCGTCGTAGACCTAGACCAAACGCCTTAGTACCTCACCAAGCTTTTGACAGCTAACGGTTCTCTACAAAGGTCGACATTGTTAAGCTTGCACCAGTTAAACTTCATGTTCTTTATGGCCTTGGACAGCGGGGTCTCGCACTTAACGAAATTATTTTTTTTTATTGCTGACTCTTTTCAAAGTCATGTTGCAACAGGATTTTGATAAAGTCGACCTTCGGTGCCGATCTAAAGAAAATCCCTCCTCACAGGGCACGTGCTTCCATTTCTCGCACCACGTAAGGTAAGGAGACAGAAAGAATCCCAAAATTGCGATATCATAAAATGATTGCAGAAGAGTCGGAATCCTTGACTAACACCAAGCCTGGGTACCACGAACCTCCACTCATAGCCTCTCATCACCACTAAAATTTCACGTTTCATGCTTGCAATGAGCCCTCACAAAGCACAAAGCTGACTTATCTGGTGAATGCCCATCCCGAGAATCCCCCAATAAATCATATCTCCACCGAAAGTGCCATCTTATGAAGTACAAATTATTACAGCGAGTCCTTTTCCATTATTCCCCAGCTCCCCTTCCACGTGACCATCATCCAGCCACCAGCCAGCCAACCGACCGGAGTGCCACACCGCTTGTCGGCGGAGTCTTCCAGCGACATTTGTCATTGGAAATCTGAAAAAGGATATTGAAATGGAATTTATGGAAATTGGTGCGCGAAAAAAATGCGGAGTCTGGGCACTCTCCCAAGCGAAGTGGAAGTCAGACCAATTGGAGCGGAAGTCAAAACAGGGATCCAATTATGGAAACCCTCCTCGGTGGCGGTTAGATGACAATTTGAATTTATTCTTATTTTTTGCTGACACTCCACCGCCGTCTGTTTGTCAATTAAAATGAGCGAATGCGCGAATATCAATTAGAGGGAACGACTGTCTAACTTGCCACCGTCACCGGCGTTGCCATCGCCGCCATCCTGCTCTGCCCTGCACACGTTCCGGTGATCTTGAAAGTCGGGATGGCAACATAATTACCATTTGTTGATTTTTCCGCCATTTAAACTCGCTGAGTGTTGTTTTAAACTCCTCCCTTCGCCGTGCTACGCAACGGCAGCTGCACCCTGTACGCAGAGCCTGTGTTTCACTCTGCCGCCGCCGGCATATGTTTCATTGTTGGTTGTCGTTGCGCTGGGACGGACCCCAGTCTTTTGCGGCGGAAAAATAACAAGGAAAATTCCAAAGCCACGCTGCGCCCCCGCTCCCGCCCCGCCCACAGCTCGTGATGAAAAGTGAAAATTCTGTCAAGCGAATAATATGCAAATTATGAAACAATCTGGCACTGTGTGTCGGTTCGAAAGGGTATCTACGATCGGTGATGAGTGCGCCGAGGCTGCGACGACGATTCATGACTTATTAATGTCGTCACCACCCTCCGCACCACGCCCGCAGGGCTGCTTACCATGGAAACAGGGCGGGATGAGCGCACTGGTTCTTCCTCGAATTTTCATCTAGTCAAATTACCCATTGCCGGGTGGTGGGGTGCAACACTTGCGCGCGGTGGGCGGGGCGCAGGATAATTGACGGATGATGCTGATGATGTCGAAGTGAAATTGTTTTGTTTATTCAGGTTGCGTCAGTCAGACAGTTTGAGGTAATTGGGGAACAATTTTTGAGGGTCAGTCCGGGGGGAGAGTTGAGCCAGAGTGTTGGGCTGGGAAGGTGATGAGCAGTCGAAGGAAGCGCTATTTTGCACACCTGGTGATTATTATTCAACAAGCGGCTGGAGGACGGGACGCTCGGCGGTGGATGGATATTGAGGAGGCGGGTGTGAGGCATCCGTGACGCTGATTGGGTTAGCGATAGGAGTGTGGGCACTTTGAGGAAACAGATGTTTGCACTGGGCAGTGACAAGGTGCAAGAATGAGCGACGTGCGCGAAGGATTGGAGTGTCGTCCGGTGTTTGTTGGCATTTGTTGAGGAACAGGGGAGTGGAAGACCGGGAGGAGAGTGTGGAATGTCGGTTGCAGTGAGCAGGAAGACGGTAGTTAGTGGATGGAAATGAGAATTGAAGCTCACTGTGGTCTGGAAGCAAGTTAAAAAAGTTTTGAAGCGGGAACGCAACACAATGCTTTTGAAAGGGAGTTGTCCATCCGGCAGCGACTAGAGCTTGAAACATAAGAGGAAACGTTTCACATTTAAGTAAATTCGGGAGGCCTGCCTCTGAGTCAAGAGCATTCTTCTATATGGCGTCTCATTGGGAGCCACTTTGTACAGAAACTCGAGCGTGAGCCGCTTCTGAAAACAACGGAACCACGCCTCTCTTCTGAACTCACGTCCCTATCACTGTTTTGGGAGACGATGTGCTGTCTTTATATACTTTCCAACTCTCTGGACCGGGCTTTGGTCTGGCTGCTTACCGCGCTAACTCGTCTTTCTTTATTTTGGTTCTGCCACAAGCCGGGAAGTCCGAACTCATTCGTGAGCAATTACACTGACACCGCGTCTGATTCAACTTCGGGCTTAAAAGTAGTTTGTGATAAGGCTCCATTTCTTGAACAATTTGCAGGCCATTTGATTGTGACTTGTGGCTATCCGACAATTTGTGGCATCTCCTGAACTTATTTTGCACACTGCAGCTCTAGCTGTGGCGGATGGGTTCCTAGAAGAATAGAAAGAATATATTAAGGCTTAAGTAGATACAAAGACTCATCTTTTGATACGCTGCGGCACGTTCCTTTTTTGACATTCATCGCCTTTGGCTGCCGCAATAGCCCTGAATGGACTAGAGTCCCAAGCAACCGGCGTCATTGATACGCTCCCTAGCCAGCTGTCTTCAATTCCTCAACCCAAGTGCATTTACAAGATCTTAGTTATTGATTCTTTAAATGAATAGTCTTGACGTTATTAAGACCACAAGATTTGAATTTTTGTCCTCTTGTCGGGCGCCATTTTTTAAATTGATAGACGGGCGAACTGGAGTTGGCGGATGAAGATAACAGGATCACAGTCAGAAGTCTAAGCCAAGTGGCCACCGCAATAAGCAACCACTGGTAGATGACGCTTTGCCTCGCCCCTCATCGGGCGCCAATTTTCGCAAGCTCTAGCGTGGGCATAGACTCCAAGGAGAGGATTTTTGAAATTAGTATGATCAGGGAAAAATGAAACCACTCATGATAATGAAGAGCTTTCCTAAATTATTTGTTCAAGCGCCAAGATTTTAATTTTGGTCCACATATCGGGCGCCATTTTACAAATTGATAGACGGAAAAACTGGAATTGGAGGTTGAAAGTAACAGGCTCACAGTAAGAAGACTAGGCCAAGTGGCCACCAATATAAGCAACCACGAGTAGATGACGTTTTGCCTCGTCCTTCGTCGGGCGCCAACTTTCGCAAGCTCGGAGTAGCATCGTTTCTTAGGAGAGTATTGTTGAGATCAATATGACGAAGGAAGAATGAAGCCGCCCGAAATAATGGAGAACCTCCCAACCTCCCTTCCCACGGTCAAGTGTTCCTACGTCGGGCGCCACTCTCATAACAACTAGCAAAATACTTTGACACCATCGCTGGGTTGCTGTTTTCTCATCTATTCTCAGCTTCAATGCTAGACGTGGTCCTTCAATGCAAATGGCTCACAACCGGCAAAGAAGTTCCACCCAACCCACATTGATAAACAAAAATGACCCCCCTTCCCACCACAAGTTCCCTCTATCACAAGCCCCATGAAAATTCATCCCAAGCCCATCTCAATTTCATTAACAAATAAACCTCCAGCCATCAGAGAGTCCCCCAAACATGGTCAGACTTAAAGCACTTCCTGCACTAGGACCAGCACCGCAACGCCACCTCCAGTCCGGTGCTCCACGTCCCAGACAAATTGCACAAGAACCACTGCAGTCGGCTGCCCCACATCATCCGAGGCAGTATCAATTTGTGGATTTGGACAGTATCCACTTCTCACTTGGCAACATGTCCCCCGGCCAAGATGCCACACACACACACAGCAGCAGTAGGCCGTAGTTGATGCCGTTTCGCAGCTTAAACTCAATTCAAATCCAATTTTTCGAAATGAGAACAAGTGGACAGTTTGCGGACACTCGCAATCGCATCCAGCCCGGGAGGGAGGGAACCACTCGTTTATCATAAAGGAGAGCCAAGGATCCACCAGAACAACATGTTCTCCTCCAGCCTGGTGTCGTGTGACAGCCAGTAGACGGGGGACAATGCAGTCTCAGTAGTGAGCGAGACCAAAATGGCAACATGACCAGGCGGTGGATGGCCCATCTCGGAGCCTAGAATGCCTATTCCGGCCGCAGAAATTAGCATCGAAAAATAGAGGTCTCCCCTCACTGGATGACTGGGACTGGTGAGGAGAATTCCAATTCGCGCGCGCATTATGAATGAGTATCTTGTGCAAGGCTTGGAATGTCACTCATATCCGCGATTTCCGCCGTTTGATTAGGATGCAACCGAGGGCTGGTGCTGCAGCTTCTTCTTCGCGTCTTTTTGGCGACTGGCACTCCTAATGAGAGAGAGAAGTGTTGGCTGTTGAGGAGGAAGACAATTGCAAAAGCCAGGCACACCCCAGCGATGGCATCTGCCGTGCGCACCGCGAGGTGTGTCATGCGGCCTGGGCTTGGAGGAGGCAGCTCTGCCATTGCGGATGTAATCTGCTGCGGCTTTGGGAAATCTTCCGATTCATTGTGGCAGCACGCTGACTGGCATTTGAATTTGGTGTTATATGTCAGCGTGTGGTAGGGTTAGACAGACGATGAATGGGAAACGGCAGACGACAGGCGACGGGCTGTGACGTTACGCGGTTTTACGTGCGTGCAGTCATCGCCCTCCGAGGTAGAGTGGGGGAGTGGTAATGACTACTGGGCTCTCCTCTTTTGATTACTTACGAGAAGGAAAGGTGACAGCTTTTGGATATTCAGTCAATCTGCAATGGCAAGATATTGTGAACCAGATCCTTCGAGACTTTTGTCTTGGGATGATCACCTGTCTAATGTTGGTTGCGGCACATGTCCAACTCTCTTTTAGTCTGACGTTCTTTGGGATTAAGCCTGAAATCTGTGCACTGACTTAGCTTACAAAATTGAAATGTGTGCAGCTCTCACCATCTCATTTTATGATCTCCGCCTTGTCAACTGATCTCCATCTTGGACTGAGGTATCTCTTTTCCTTTATGTTCTTTCGAAGTTTTGTGCGTTAGGTCAGTCTTGCTTCAGTTCTCTTGAGAATTCGCTGGTCTTCTCAGGTTCCGTGTGGCGCACTTGATTTAACCGTAGTCCACTGTTCCAGGTACTTTGAATTAAACGTAGGCATCGACAACTTTACCAGCTTCTCGTTACTTCACCCATCCACGAGGTTCTATATCCAATGTATGGGTGCCGCATACTGTCCCTCCGCCGTCCCGTATTCCCCCGAGTTCTGTCATTTACTCGAGCGTCATGCACTGTTGTCTTTTCCTGTTTTTGCGTACAAGCTACAGTCGTTCACAGCTTCAAACTTTTTGAGGCATTTCCCGTCCTCTGTGCTTCGCTCGAGAACCCGTTCAAAGTCCCAGCTTTCTTGAAATCGTTTCCGTTTTCCATCTGCCAGCTCTACCAGTAATTTAAGGGCTGCTTAATGTTCCCCTTGTCATTTTGGTACAAGATCCGGTCCATGCGTCGTACCATGCGTTGTTCCATGCGTCATTCTGTGCGGCGTTCTATGCAACGTTCCATGCGTCATTCCATGCGTCAGACCATTCGTCGTTCCATACGTGGTTCCATGCGTGGTTCCATGCGTGGTTCCATGCGTCATTCCATGCGTAGCTCCAAGCGTCGTCCAATGCGTCGTTCCATGAGTAGTTCCATACGTCGTTCCATGGGTCATTCAATGCGTAGTTCCACGCGTCGTTCCATGCGTTGTTCCATTCGTAGTTCCATGCGTCGTTCCATGGGTCGTTCAATGCGTCGTTGCATGCGTAGTTCCATGCGTAGTTCCATTCGTAGTTCCATTCGTAGTTCCATGCGTCGTTCCATGCGTCGTTCCATGCGTCGTTCCATGCGTCGTTCCATGTGTCGTTCCATGGGTCGCTCAATGCGTCGTTCCATGCGTCGTTCCATTCGTAGTTCCATGCGTCGTTCCATGCGTCGTACCATACGTCCTTCCATGCGTCGTTCCATGCATCGTTCACTACTTCCGCATCTTCTGCTCCAACTCCATTCTTAAGCCCGTTCATTGCCCCATGTTTCTTGTCATCCTTCCGGTTTTCTGTCTACCAGCACTATCAGCACCTCTAGGACCATCCACCGCTTGCAGTTTTTGCAGATTCCTTCCGCCTTTTGTGCACCGACTCCTATATAGAAACCGTTCACAGCTCCCGCATCCCAGAGATGCCTGCAATCTTCGGAGTACAAGCTAAAGTCTATTAGCCGTTCACTGCATTCTTCTTAGGTATCCTGCGCCACAATCACTCTTTCTTGATAATCCCTTCATCTTCTGCCTTGCAGCTCCATAACAAAATCAACGTCCGTCTCTGCTCCTGGAGACTTCTTCCGTCTCTTTCATACAAGATCCGTTCTTAACGCCATTCGCTGTTCTCATCTTGTGTGATCTATCAGCTTCCTACTCCTCCCGCGTCCTTTTTATCGTCTTGTAACCTCTTTCTCTGCTATCGCTTTCTTGAAATTCTGTGAACCCCCACCGACCCAGAAACCGTGCTATGCTCCTGTAATATCCTGCCTTCCACTTCCGACCTAGAGGTGTCGACTTCTGCTCCACCGTCACAAAGTACTCTGTCAGCTATCCATTGCCCCTATCCGGGCTCCTTAATGCCACTCGGAGCCTTTCTTTCGAATTTTCTGTTGACGACGGAACGAAGATGATTTTGAGGGAAGCCGCACAAGGCTCCCGTGCACTGCCTACATTGCTTCACACATAGGCGCCGATTCTTCGTCAACTTTCATTGAGAAGTCCTCGTCCCAGCGTGCGCCACATTTGCGCACTACCTCCCAGTTGTCCGAAGAACTTAGTGGTGGCGGTGAAAATATTACGGAAGATCATCACAATCTTCCTTAACATTTCCACCGCCACCACTTGGTTCCTTCAACTTTCTAGCTGCCAGATCTCCGCCACAGCTCCCTATCAACCTCCCTCCGTCTTCGACACGATGCCAACTCACTTTGACCGCCCCCTCGTCGAAACTTCAAAAATATTTGCTTCCTTTGAGTCCATTATGACTTCCTGCCGCCACTTCTATTTCGCCAAAAAATTCCATTCAACTATTTCTGACTTCATTCAGACCAAAGCAGCACTCCGTCCCTCCCCCCTCCGGCCTTTCATTTACCTTTCCAATTAGAGAGCATTCCTTCGCAAACTTCAAACAAACAACATTTCTTTCAGAAAACACACAGAATGTAGCACAAGTCAGACCAGGGTGCTGCTCCCGTCTGATGGCCGCCCAACCCCACGTCTGGTGCGTATGCTCCAGCAAATGCGAACCATCTTCGGCTGAGAATCAGTCTGTGATGTACGACTTTCACTCCTGTGGAGCACCACATCCCGGCGTCGTCAACGGTGTCGGCGGCCTTCTGAGTGCGTTCGGTATGCAAATTAATATTAATGTCTCCGCCAACTCGATTTCCTAAGAGGAACCATCAGGGCATACACTCAAGTGGATCTTCCTGCTCCTTGCCACCGTTACGCAGCACTCAGGGCGATTCATTTGAATAATTGTTATTCATTTTCGTTTCGTGTTTTCCCACCACAAGAAAAAGGGAAGAAAAAAGTAAATAAGAGCAATGCGACCGCGGAAGTAGGAAAACGAAAAGAAAACCGAAGAAAACCCGTCAAAAGAAAATAATTCTCGAAAAGAAAACTGATTTTTGATGTCATCCCGTCCTCGTTCTCCTCAACACTCGAGATATAAGCGGCGCACGTGGAAGGCTCTGCCGGGCTTGTAGCGTTGACATTCCTTCCTTCCGTGAGAGGGCTCAATATAGTTCGGCGGAGAAGAATTGGTTTGTGATTCATTTGAAGCGCGACAACCTGCTTTGTGTTTATGCGGAAATGCAAAGTTGTGCGCTCTCTGAGGACGCTTCAATTGGGCCACGAGTTTGCGGTGCGATGGGCCGTGGCAAGGCATTTGCTCGCGGGGTTGTACTACAAGTGGAGAGCAATTGAATGGGAAATTAGACGCGCGATGACAAACGGCAAACGGTGGAGGGGGGAAAACTTGTGAAAATTGAAGCTCAAGCTAAGGTAGGGGAAACGAATGGGATCGGGTAATGATTTGAAAAGGAGGAGAGTGTTTGGACTTGGACCCATAGGGTCTTGTGCTTTGAGACCTTTCGAAGAATGTCCGATTTTGCGCCACGAATTGGGTTTCCTTCAGTGGCCACAGTGAGGTTGGGGGTTGGGTGCGTCGATTGGCTAGGTGACAGGTTCGATTTCTGAATAATTGTCCATTCTTCTGGTTTGAATCAAACTCTTCTTCTTCCTCTTCTTCTTCTTCTTCTTCTTGTGGCGCTACAGTCCGGGGTGGACCTGGTCCTCAACCATCATACCTCTCCAGCCAGCACGATATTTCGCCAGCTGCCTCCAGTTGCGCACTCCAAGTTGGTTGAATTCCTCTTCAGTCTTCTTCATCATATTTCAAAGTGCGACGCTGGCATCATGGATGCCAGTTCACACCATTCAAGCAATCATCAGAACTTATGACAGTGCGGCCAAGGTCACTTGAGTCCAACTTTACCTCTCCGTGAAGGGCACGCTATACGCAATGAGTTTCGCAAGCCTGCACACTCCCCCTAGATCCAGGCAGACGAACACAAACATTCCAAAAAATTATTTTCATATTCACCGCCGTGATGAAACCCATCAGACGGTAACCGAAATGCGTCGAAGCCAAAGAAATCGTTGCGAGAAGGAATCTCAAACCAACGGTCGCATCGCCACCAGGGTCCTTGTTCAAGCAGAAGAAACAAGCAATCCCCCTACTCGTGCACATCGCCATCGCGCCCTGCACTCCATTCACTCGGAGCATATTTCATCAAAAATATTCCCACTGCCATGCTTGAGTTATGATTTTTCTAAATCGTCCTCTCTTCCGTGCGGCAGCAGCAGTGGCCGTATGAAGCGGCGTCCCTCCTTGTAGCCGCCCTCGTCGTCGTCGTCGTCGTCCTCGTCGTCGGTGTCGTTTGTAAGTGGAAGCCGCGGCAGCTCCTGCTACCAGCACATAGTGCTGCATGCTCCTTGTCTTAGAACTCTGCCCGAGACGGTACCGTGTGTTGTTCAACAACTGTCGGTTCGGTCTTCTATCTGTCAGTGCGGAGAACGACAGCGACAAAGACACGACTACCACAGCTCCGACTGCGACTCTGCCCCTGCATCCAACTGGAACTGCGAACAGGATTCCCTTCTGTTTCTGATGCGGCGGCGGCTGCTGACTGCTAGTTGCTGTTACAGTGCCTCTGCCAGTGCTGCTGCCCTCCTCCTCCTCCTCGAACTCCTTCTGGAGCCCGCTTTGTGTGTGCGCTTTGAATAAATTATTTACGACTCGCCTTCGACTTGGCTTTTCTAAGACGACCAGCATTGCTTGCCTTTATTATTTATGAGCCCCGCGCTGTTATTCATATTTTTTCGAATTTCCGCAGACAAAGTATCCCGGCGATGCCTGTCAGCCGCGCAACAGGTCC
Source organism: Eristalinus aeneus (assembly GCA_955652365.1). Classification (NCBI taxonomy): domain Eukaryota; kingdom Metazoa; phylum Arthropoda; class Insecta; order Diptera; family Syrphidae; genus Eristalinus; species Eristalinus aeneus. The sequence goes on from OY019131.1 coordinate 95,366,409, forward strand.
GCCAGGCAGCTCCCCGCCTCAAATTCCCGAAAATATGCTCCTGCATGATGAATAATTTTGCTTTCCGGTTGCTGTGTCGCTGTCGCTGCGTCGAATAGTTGCTTTTTCTGATGGGATTCCAAATGCACGGAGATATGTGATGACATTTGGCGATGCGCGCTGACACAGAAAGCCCGGGCAGGGGGGCGAATTTGAATTAATATCCGAAATTGTGCGGCTGTCTCTGTTTTCTGTTTTTTGTTGATGAATTGATGAGTGACTGCCTGCTGGCTGGGGAATGAAATTGTTCCATTTTCGGGACAGAATTCTTTTCCGTCTAATGTCATGGGGTTTGGAGCGGAGTTTCGTGATGCGGTGAAGGGGGATGGGACGTGGAAGCGGGTTCTTTTAGATGTTCTGCTAGTTTGAAGAGCCGCTTTAAGGAGACAGTCTGTTGGGAAAGTTGGGCAATGCGAGGAAGTTGCATGTTAAAGCCTGATCCAGACCAGGACACCGAGAACGCCTCCTTCTTCTTCTTTGGTTGGTGCTGCTGTCGAGGGTGCGCCAGGATTGTAGCGAACTTGCTACTTCTGCTGACACGGTCCCTTGTCAGTGTGGCAAGTTCATTGATGCCCTTAGAGTGCCACGTATGAGATGGGTGCTGCTGTTGGGACACTATTTGTTAGCTGTATTTGGCCACGTCATCTTAGGCACTCAGGGTGTCCTTGAGATTGGGCTTAGGAGCAACTGCGTGGAGTTAAGTCTTTGCGTCCAGATGTCATTAACGGAAAAAGATCCAAAATCCCACCGCGAACAGTCCTTCAAACAGACCACGTGCTTAGTCATCTTAGTCTTGGAAATGATTTCTCTTTCGGCAGTGCTTCAATTACTCAATAGCCTCTCAAGCCCAAAGATAGAATGGCTGGCAACAGTGAAGCCACATCTTGGACCAGGGCTTTCGACAGTTTTTTTTGTTGGCCCATAAGCCTGCCTGTGTTTACCGTTCTTTCACCCATTGGCCCGGGCTAAAACTCAATTCGAGTTACTCAAGGGTACCAAATAATACCTTAAGCGGGCGCCAATTATGAAAAAAAGTTTCCGGCATCTATTAGCAACCAGGAAGAAACTTTCAAGCAACAGTCAGCAACTTCCACTTGATCACCAGCAACCTCCTCCTTGGCGGCTTGCTCAGTTCATGCAGTCACTATAGAGGTATCCGCGTTCAACAGAAGATGAATGAACTTGTGAAGGACTTTGCTCCTATTGTGAGGTTTTGGCATAATCTTCAAGAGAATGCTGCGTAGACAGTTACATAACAGTGTCTGGCCTTATCTATGACCTTTGTGGAAACTGAAGGCATCGGTACTGCCTTCACTAAGAAAGGAAATATTTACAACAGCGCGAGATGGGGCCTGTGTCTCTGTTACAAAGCCCTTCCAGGTGGAACAGTCATAAGTCCCAAATGTTGGTTGTCAAGTTGGTTAAAATGACACTTCATTTTTGTAGGCCATCTGTTCCATCAGCCGTCTGTTCCATGGGTCGTCTGTTCCATGAGCCGTCTGTTCCATGGGCCGTATGTTTCATGGGTTGTCTATTCCATGGTCCTTTTGTTCTATAAGATGGCCGTTCCATGTGCCGCCTGTTACATGAGCCGTTTGTTTCATGGGTTGTTCATTCTATGGTCCGTTTCATGGGCCGTCTGTTGCATGGGCCGTCTGTTCCATGGGCCGTCTGTTCTATACGCCGTCTGTTCCATGGGCCGTCTGTTCCATGGGCGTCCTGTTCCATTAGTCGTCTGTTCCATGGGTCGTCTATTCCATGGGCAGTCTGTTCCATACGCCGTCTGTTCCATGGTGCATCTGCTCCATGGAGTGTCTATTCCATGGGCCGTCTGTTCTATACGCCGTCTGTTACACGGGCCGTCTGTTCTATGGACCATCTGTTCCATGGGTCGTCTGCCCCAGGGCCCGTCTGTTCCACCAGTTGTCTGTTTCATGCGACGTCCCCTGCGTTCGATAACCATCCTAGCTCCAGCTCTGTTTTCTTCACACTCAACAGGACTATCGATCCTAATCATTCTACCCGCAGACAGAGACGTCGTTGAGGCTTTTCTGGCACTTAAACAACAATCTTCTACTGGAACGAAAATTGAGCGCTAACCAAGGGCTTTCCCATCTCTTTTTAAGGTTTTTCACATTCCCACGACTGCGAGAAGGACGGGAAAAGTAAGATGCTGTGAAAGACCAGCTTGGTTCTTCGTGGCACAAGCTCCTCTGTAGACTCCAGCATCGACGTTCATTCAAATCGTTGAGGAGGTGAGAGAGAGAGTCCATATTTATAATGCTTCAAGACGTCACAGCAAGCAATGTGGCTTGGCCTCCTTAACCCACAAAATCACTTAAGCCGCTTCAGTCGCTTGGTTTGCACGATTACGTCAACATCCTTCGTGTAAGCAAGCGGTTATACGAACTTTTTGGGGATCGTGTGTCTGTAATTGACTCGTGAGGTTCGAAACATTCCTTTAAGACTGATGTTGCCCGAGTCATGTGAGGGTGCGTAAAATTGTCTGAATCATGGGCTGGCACTGAGTTTGATGGAGAATTTGGTTGAAAGTTCTCCACAGTAAATTTACACAATTTAAGGAGTTTGTTCGAAAAGCCCTTAAATTAGGAAAGCTGCTGCAGACTGAGCCGTGAGCCTGAGCGCTGGGACTGAGCCCTAAGACTGAGCCCCGAGACAGCCCTAATACTGATACCTGAGACTGAGCCCCGAAACTGAGTCCTGAGACTGCGACTTGAAACTGAGCCCTGAGACTGAGCCCTGAGACTGAGCCCTGAGACTGAGCCCTGAGACTGAGCCCTGAGATTAAGCCCTAAGGCTGAGCATAACGACTGAGCTCTGCGACTGAGCCCTGAGACTGAGCCCTGAGACTGAGCCCTGAGCCTGAGCCCTGAGACTGAGCCCTGAGACTGAGCCCTGAGACTGAGTCCTGAGACTGAGCCCTGAGCCTGAGCCCTGAGACTGAGCCCTGAGAATGAGCCCTGGGACTAAGTCCAAAGACTGAGCCCTGAAACTGAGCCCTGAAACTGAGCCCTGAGATTAAGCCCTAAGGCTGAGCATAACGACTGAGCTCTGCGACTGAGCCCTGAGACTGAGCCCTGAGACTGAGCCCTGAGCCTGAGCCCTGAGACTGAGCCCTGAGACTGAGCCCTGAGACTGAGTCCTGAGACTGAGCCCTGAGCCTGAGCCCTGAGACTGAGCCCTGAAACTGAGCCCTGAGAATGAGCCCTGGGACTAAGTCCAAAGACTGAGCCCTGAAACTGAGCCCTGAGATTAAGCCCTAAGGCTGAGCATAACGACTGAGCTCTGCGACTGAGCCCTGAGACTGAGCCCTGAGACTGAGCCCTGAGCCTGAGCCCTGAGCCTGAGCCCTGAGACTGAGCTCTGCGACTGAGCCCTGAGACTGAGCCCTGAGACTGAGCCCTGAGACTGAGCCCTGAGACTGAGCCCTGAGCCTGAGCCCTGAGACTGAGCCCTGAGACTGAGCCCTGAGCCTGAGCCCTGAGACTGAGCCCTGAGACTGAGCCCTGAGATTAAGCCCTAAGGCTGAGCATAACGACTGAGCCCTGGGACTGAGCCCTGAGACTGGGCCCTGCGACTGAGCCCTGCGACTGAGCCCTACGACTGAGCCCTGAGACTGAGCCCTGTGACTGAGCCCAAAGTGAGTCTTTAGACTGATTTTGACTTAAAATCGGTAACTAGGTGGTCCTAGGTCTCATTCCGCGTTTCATTGGTCTTCTGAATCTGTAACTGTGGGCTTATTCGGAGTTTCATTCAGTATCGCAGTTTCCTCATTTTCGTCCTAACTTCACTTTCTTTCGATGCTTCGTGTTTCGTCGAGTTGCTGGATTCCACATTGTACAGCGAACTTTGTCGTATGTGCCTACGTTTCCAAGATGGGCAAGTCCATGTTCAAGATCTCACCCTCGGAAAATCAAGCATCCAACTGGACTTGTCGCACAGACGTGATGACTCCACTGGAAGGATCTTACACTCAGTGAGCTCGCAAATTGGGACAAGATCACTGCGACATACCGCCAGACATGCCCGGGGTTCCCTTTCTTTCCACCTCAATTGTGGACAGCGAAAGAATCCAAAAAGGAAATCAATCACAAGGCCACATAAATTCCAAAACAAAAATTGAATCTTCCCTCAAACGATGACGAACCAGACCGCCTGCAGAGCAGCCCATTCGTCCTGCCCACGAAGCCCTCAAGGGCTCTCGCAGACTACGCTCTGGTCTTCTCCTTCTTCAATTAATGACCGGACATCATTTCGTCGACGATTCACTCACCAATTTGGAGTATATTAATACATTTTCGGACTGAGACTGAGCCCTGAGACTGAGCCCTGAGACTGAGTCCTGAGACTGAGCCCTGAGCCTGAGCCCTGAGACTGAGCCCTGAGAATGAGCCCTGGGACTAAGTCCAAAGACTGAGCCCTGAAACTGAGCCCTGAAACTGAGCCCTGAGATTAAGCCCTAAGGCTGAGCATAACGACTGAGCTCTGCGACTGAGCCCTGAGACTGAGCCCTGAGACTGAGCCCTGAGCCTGAGCCCTGAGACTGAGCCCTGAGACTGAGCCCTGAGACTGAGTCCTGAGACTGAGCCCTGAGCCTGAGCCCTGAGACTGAGCCCTGAAACTGAGCCCTGAGAATGAGCCCTGGGACTAAGTCCAAAGACTGAGCCCTGAAACTGAGCCCTGAGATTAAGCCCTAAGGCTGAGCATAACGACTGAGCTCTGCGACTGAGCCCTGAGACTGAGCCCTGAGACTGAGCCCTGAGCCTGAGCCCTGAGCCTGAGCCCTGAGACTGAGCTCTGCGACTGAGCCCTGAGACTGAGCCCTGAGACTGAGCCCTGAGACTGAGCCCTGAGACTGAGCCCTGAGCCTGAGCCCTGAGACTGAGCCCTGAGACTGAGCCCTGAGCCTGAGCCCTGAGACTGAGCCCTGAGACTGAGCCCTGAGATTAAGCCCTAAGGCTGAGCATAACGACTGAGCCCTGGGACTGAGCCCTGAGACTGGGCCCTGCGACTGAGCCCTGCGACTGAGCCCTACGACTGAGCCCTGAGACTGAGCCCTGTGACTGAGCCCAAAGTGAGTCTTTAGACTGATTTTGACTTAAAATCGGTAACTAGGTGGTCCTAGGTCTCATTCCGCGTTTCATTGGTCTTCTGAATCTGTAACTGTGGGCTTATTCGGAGTTTCATTCAGTATCGCAGTTTCCTCATTTTCGTCCTAACTTCACTTTCTTTCGATGCTTCGTGTTTCGTCGAGTTGCTGGATTCCACATTGTACAGCGAACTTTGTCGTATGTGCCTACGTTTCCAAGATGGGCAAGTCCATGTTCAAGATCTCACCCTCGGAAAATCAAGCATCCAACTGGACTTGTCGCACAGACGTGATGACTCCACTGGAAGGATCTTACACTCAGTGAGCTCGCAAATTGGGACAAGATCACTGCGACATACCGCCAGACATGCCCGGGGTTCCCTTTCTTTCCACCTCAATTGTGGACAGCGAAAGAATCCAAAAAGGAAATCAATCACAAGGCCACATAAATTCCAAAACAAAAATTGAATCTTCCCTCAAACGATGACGAACCAGACCGCCTGCAGAGCAGCCCATTCGTCCTGCCCACGAAGCCCTCAAGGGCTCTCGCAGACTACGCTCTGGTCTTCTCCTTCTTCAATTAATGACCGGACATCATTTCGTCGACGATTCACTCACCAATTTGGAGTATATTAATACATTTTCGGTGTCTGCTGCATAGTTCTCTCAGGCCCCCTCTCCATAGCCCACGATCCATAGTTTGGTGATTTATTCTCTCCGTCGGCAATAAATTACAATTTTCAGCTCTTGGCAATAAAATCAAAGAAGTTAAGTCCTTGTTTTGCCTTTGGCCTCCATTCCTTCGGCGGCGGCGGCGCGGCGGCATGGTGAGTTCGTAAAAAAGGATTAAATTTTTTTTCCTTCACTTTCGCAGAATGGTATGGATCGTAAATTGCCTGATGGTTTTCGTCTCGTTCACCTGTTCGAATGGAGGGGGCTTTTAATTAGGCAATGGGAGGGGAAGGGATTCCTCCCTTGCCAACATCCTCCCGCGCACAAACTACTCACAAACCGAAACAAAGGGAAAAACTGAACAAAGTTCTGACGGCATTTATGCCGGCAGTAAATCAGGGGTTTTATGGGGCTCCTGCCTCTGTTGTGGCTGGCGAGGCAGGCACTTGCACGTTGACACAAAAAGCCGACGCGTTCTCGGCACTCTTTCGCTTTGGCACGCAGATATTAAGTCATAAAAGCGAGGTGGTGGCCTCCCAAAGTGCGTACTAAAAGCACGCCGCCGTATCTGAGTGCAATCTGTGTGTGCGAGGCGGTATGGCACACCACCACCATCACCTCCCACCAAACGCTGCAGGTCGCCGGGGTCGTCGCGAGAGTGGCGGTGATGATGTGCAGAGATTCCTTCTTAAGCCGCACCGCGCCGCTTCGCCGCTGACGATTGTGCTTTGTAACGCAACTGGACGTGTCGGAGATGCAGTGAATGTGTCGCCAGAGTTGGCATTCCTCCATGTTTCCGGCGAGAGATGCGTGGTTTATGTGGATTAGGGGATCATCTGATTGTTGAGCAAGCTGCGGTCAGAGTTCGGCGGTTGATGTGTCGTTGGCGACGTGCCGAGTTGAGATCTGAAGAGAAAGCTGAATTTTTTGCTTCGCATTTCTCAAGCGTCTTTCCCACAAGATGCCTGCTGCACAAAGGTCCCGAAAACCGAGTTCTCGTCAGCATTTCATCCCAAACAATGCAGAATCGTCTCAAACTCTGGCTGCTGGCCATCTGGCTGCCGCTGCACCGTCCGATCCACACAAAGCGATACCCATCTGCCGCAATAATTCTTAGTCTCGTCCCTCTTGTGGGAGATCGGCGCGGATCCCCCCTATCCACCGTCGCGCCAATCAGCCCTGTTCTGCGCTCAAAAAGTCATGTTCATTGGCTTTTAACACGGCGCATAACTCTTTGTATGGCAGCGCAAGACCATGGTGGCCAGCGCGCATTCAGAAGCCATCCGCGCCACCGTCCGTCGTCATCAGCATACTCGTCTGCACGTCTCCTTCGGATTAATTCACGCCACAGAGAGGAGAGGATCTCTGGCGATCTACAGATTCAACCGACTGACGAGTTGGTTCTTTTCCGCACGACGCGCTGGCCTTTTATGGGGGAGCCCGAGCCAGCATCTGGAGCCGTCGCCGCGGTGGGAATTAATCACCGACAACCAAAAAATTAATTTCATTTGACAACTACATTGCATTCTGTGCGGCAGTGCGCGAGGTCCGCGAGGCAAGGTGCACTCGTCGTGTCTATCCGGGGGACGAGGATCCATCCTCGGTCTGTGTGGGGAGAAAAAACTCGCATGACCTTTGCGAGCGCTAAATTTAAAGGCAACATGACAGGCCGGCTATGTACCGCGAGACAAATGCGCTGCGATAGCCATCTTGACAGAGGATCACGTCGCGGAGGTGGACCGAATCATGCTGACCACCGGGGCTCCACCAAACTCCCCCTCCCATAATTAGTGGAAGTCATAAGTCGCCGCTGCCGTCAGCCGACTCCCCGCCACCGCTGAGGCTAATTAACGCTCGACACTGACACTGCTTGAAGAGCTTGGTGCTTGGTGTTGGCAAGTAACATACCTCCTCCTCTCCTGGGCTTTGTTGTCTCTCTAGCCGTCGTCTATGTCGGAGTCGTCGGCGTGCCGCCGCGGGGACACCGAGTGAACATGGTCATGACCATGGCCATTATGCAAGGCAACAGCATCGCGGGACATGCAATTAAAAGGAAGCCGCCGTCCTCGGCGGACACCAAAAATGGGAAATTATCTGCTCAGATTATGTCAAGATTAATTACATTCACCCCATTGTATTGTCAATTGTCGATTGTGTAGGCTGCTGCTGCTGTGGCTGTTGGTCCTCTCCAGCCGCGACTGGACGCGGCCTGGGATGCGCTTCCTGTCCGTGTGTGGGGGCACTGGATCTGGTTATGTTATGTTTTGCTAATTAATTTGAAGGCTCCCTTAGGTTTTGTCCGACTTCCTGCCGTCAGCGGGAGTGCAGCTTCTGAAGGGGACGCGAGAGAGAGAGAGACACAGAGAGAGATTATCTCAAAGCTGGGGCCGCTGTTTGGCTTCATAAAGTTCGCCGCGGTGGGTAGTTAATAATTTTCCGTGGCCGCCGACGACAAGAGATTTGCATCGTGGCGGGGGGACGTGACTTTGGCAGGTTGACAGCGGGTGCCTTATACGGGCCGGGCACTCATAACATTGAGTTTGGGGTGGAGTTGCATCTGTGACCGCGGCGGAATGCGGTTGGCTGCGCAGATCGGCTTTGTTGCTGATGGCAGGGATCGTCAGGGAGTGAATCTTTTTGTTCTCTTGTTATCTCGGCTTTGAATTGAGGTTGTAGAACGAGGCACGAAGAAGGAGGACGTTCCGGCTTTTTTTTAGGGAATTCAGGACGAGAGGTGGTTCCAGCTAGTGCAGATGGAAAGTCACTTAACGTGCCAAAAGCTAAGCAGATTCCAGTTCTCAGTACATTTAGTACAAACTTTCCCAATACTGGAGCCAATTCAATAAACCGAGGCAGGGTGAGTTGCTTCCACAGGGAAAAGGTTTCGTTAGTTACTTTCTGTAACTAGTTCAAGTGGCGAAACTAATGTCTTTTAATTTTTCTTTTTTTGTTCAGTCCCTCATCAGTTTGTAGATGTAGATCGAGGACTGTCACCCTCAATGTGAAAAAGAGTTTCCATTCCCCCACCCTTTAAATTTCCACCAAACCGACCACACCACCCACTTCCCAGCGACGGATAAACATCAGATGCTGCTGCGTGACGTAAAGTTCTCCGATATTCAACCGCAGATTGTACCGCTGTCAGATCGGTTATCAGGATAACTGAAATTTATGGCGGTCCCTTAAAAGCTGTTTTTATTTGCCTTCTCACAGAAACTGAGGTGCGTCTCCTTGTCCACCGACAAAACAACAAAAACCAGCAGAATAAAATAATTTCTAATTAAAAATCAAAAAACATAAACCAACCAGTCTCCCTGCGACAGAATAGGAGTGCTAATAAAAAATTAATTAAAAAACTGTGTGTATCCCCTCGTCCATCGCCGAGCATCGCCAGGACAACTCTCCCGCTGTGACAGTTCTAAATTGTAAGGCAAAGCGATAAGCATCGCGTCTTTTTGAATTTCGCTCAACCCTTAGGCATGCCAGGGGACTCTCGAATTCATTCATTCCATCGGTTTATGTCCTGGACGCCCTCTTCCACTCCCACAGAGTTTCAACCAACCTTGAAGCACTCATAATAAGTGTCATCCTGCGAAAAGTGAAATATTTGCAAGGAGAAAAGGCGAATTTCAATCGGGTGGCATGGAGAGGGGGTGCACAGGTGGGAGCTTCACAATTATCTGCGAAATGATCAAAGTTTTCTGCCGGCAATTAAACAAAACTGAAGGAGTTTGCCGTGAGAAGGGTTCATCGCCGGGTCCGAGGACGTGGAATCCTGGGAGATAATGAAGGGATGTTTGGTTGACTGGGGATACAGTGAAGTCTAGCGAGCTGAAGCGAAAGCAATTTGACGCGCAAATAATGTGGGGGCCGGAATTGGTCAATGAGGTGTGTCAGAAATGAGTGTGCGGTGTCAGGACAGGCAATTTGGTGTCAGAAAGCGGGTAATTGGCGTCAGTAAGTGCGCATTTGGAAGAAAAGAATGTCGTAGGACGGCTGCCTGATGTCTATGGTATGTAGGCTGTTTGGATTCTGCAAGTGCCGAAGCGCTGCCAAAACTGCCGAACGAGCCTATTTTGAATTATATGACGTTCAGAAATGTCTGTGTCTGCTTGTTTTAATTTATCTTGAAAGTGGCCATCTTTTCTGTTAAACATAATTATCAAATGACAAAAAGCCCTCATTTCGTTTCGAGAAGCGTTTTTTTCAAAAGCAGCAGCAAGACATCAAAAACCGACCATTTACCGCAAAAGGATAGTTTTGTCGAAAATGTACATACGACCCCAAAAAGTTTGTTTTCCTCCCGCTGTTGTGAGCTCTCGTAGTATTTGCCAAACGCGCACATGGATGCAAACTTATCGGCGGATGTAAGAAAATAATGGACTGGGACTGGGACTGGGACTGGGACTGGGACTGGGACTGGGACTGGGACTGGGACTGGGACTGGGACTGGGACTGGGACTGGGACTGGGACTGGGACTGGGACTGGGACTGGGACTGGGACTGGGACTGGGACTGGGACTGGGACTGGGACTGGGACTGGGACTGGGACTGGGACTGGGACTGGGACTGGGACTGGGACTGGGACTGGGACTGGGACTGGGACTGGGACTGGGACTGGGACTGGGACTGGGACTGGGACTGGGACTGGGACTGGGACTGGGACTGGGACTGGGACTGGGACTGGGACTGGGACTGGGACTGGGACTGGGACTGGGACTGGGACTGGGACTGGGACTGGGACTGGGACTGGGACTGGGACTGGGACTGGGACTGGGACTGGGACTGGGACTGGGACTGGGACTGGGACTGGGACTGGGACTGGGACTGGGACTGGGACTGGGACTGGGACTGGGACTGGGACTGGGACTGGGACTGGGACTGGGACTGGGACTGGGACTGGGACTGGGACTGGGACTGGGACTGGGACTGGGACTGGGACTGGGACTGGGACTGGGACTGGGACTGGGACTGGGACTGGGACTGGGACTGGGACTGGGACTGGGACTGGGACTGGGACTGGGACTGGGACTGGGACTGGGACTGGGACTGGGACTGGGACTGGGACTGGGACTGGGACTGGGACTGGGACTGGGACTGGGACTGGGACTGGGACTGGGACTGGGAAAAGACCGCGGGTCAAATTTCGCGTTTGTTCATTACAAAGTATGAATGTGACCCCTTCAGAGAGTAAGCAATCCCCAGCAGTTTTTTTTTTTTCATTGATCATGAAAGGCAACAGTTTAAACAAGAAACAGGCTGTGAAGAGTACAAATACTGTTCTCATGGCCGGAAAATTGTTGTGGTATTCACAAGTGAGTTCTGGTTAGTCCAGCTGGAGAACCATTATCACCACGCTCTACTTACTTTCTTACTTATCAGGCCTGCGACCTATGAATGGCGTGAGTCTGATCTATCGCTGCCTTCAATTTTTGACGGGCACGCTGCTTCCAGTTGTCACGTCGAAGCTCTCCTGCGTCCGCAATCATTTAGTGTCTATACTGGAGGTTCGGCCTTTCTTTCCTTCTCGGATCTGGAGGCTGGGGTTCGAAGACCCTCTTGGATGGAGCGTTGTTTCCATTCGTTCGATGTGACCGACGAATTTTTGCCGTTCGAACTACATCTGCATAGTGGTACATCACATAGACCTCGCGGTTGTGTCGTTCGCTCTATTCACCTTCCACGCAGACAGGACCAAGGAATCAAAAATTGCGCTGCCGTATTGCTTATCGTCCAACGCTTCGTTCCGTATGAGAGAAGGAGGTAAGATTAGCGTGTTGTGGTGTAGCTGTTTAATCGAATTTCGCCGATTCCGTCTTTGATTCAGACAACGACATGACCACCCGGAAACTATATTTCCAAGGCTCTCGCTGTGTCTTTAGTTAAAAAGACACCTTCAAGATCTTTCAAAATTGTTCGACTTTTCTCAAAGGCTGTCCACTGTTCTCGTAGTTTCCATGAATCACATTCAGATGCAGCACTCTCCAACAGACGCGCTTACGTCACCTCCCATCAACCACACACATCACGGACTCCATTCCTATCCGCACACAAAATCAGCCGAGCTTCGACACAGATCCCCCATTCAAGTCAGTTACTCGCAGACGTTTGCTTTTTTTATAAAATATTTTCCGGGGAGCAAAAACTCGTCTCCCAGTCCACCGAAATTATGGGTCATCAGTTAGATGCGAAATTGCCGGTGTCTCGCCAACGCCGCCGCTGCCGTTGTCTGGACCCAGCATTTCATTAATTGAACTTAAACGGCTTATAAACGATGTCGATGCACAAGCACACGGCTCCGAGAGCGGTGAGCGCGCGGTCAATCCATTATTTGCCGCGGATTCCCACTTGAGCCCGCCGCATTAGCAATTATCCTATTGAGTGGCCCGGGGCCAGGGCCACTTTTCGGCTTGATTTTCCCGCAAAAACTCTCATAAATTATTCGAAAATTTTTATTCGGTGTTCGCGGGCAAAATGCCAATAATTACGAGACGCAAGTTAAACGCTCCGAATTGATATGTTATTTGGAGCGGCAGCGGTGGGGCATTGAGGATTATTTTATTTTGCGGTCCGCGGATGTGAGTCACACGGAGGGCCAGCAGATTCCATGCAAATTGCGAGTTTGCTACTGCAGCGGACGGGGATGATTTATCGGAGGCTTGGGTGAGTCAGCGCCCACCGTCGTGGGATAGCTGAGGGACATTCAAGCACCGTAAGTGGCACGGGAATCGTTAAGGCTCGAAAAGCGGATCGACTGCATTCAATCGTGCCCAGTTCGGGGGTCAAACTGCTGCCAGAGGTCACCGAGCACATAATTAAGGCACAATCCGAACGGTTCTCCGCCATCGTATGCCATCACGGTGCCTATGCCGAGCGTCATTGGCATCAAATGCCCCCTGACGTAGAGGCTGTTGTCTTGCATTGAGAAGCAGGCAATTTCCTCGATCGCCAAACTTCTATTCAAATGGACTTCCTTGTGACTCTTTAGAGGAATTACTTTCTAATAGAAGCAATCAAAACGGGATATTGCCATTCCCAGTGCCCCAACCCAGGAGCACATTAAGCGGTGCGCTCGCTAGCTACCTGACCAAATTGCATCCATTCCCAGATATCCGTGCGGAGCGGCTAAGGAGCTGGGAGGCTGCCGTCGGATGGGTGAGAGGATGACGCGAAAACCAACAAAAAATGAGCAAATCTTCGATGTGTACCAGGGCTCCTCATCCCAGGTGCGACTTCGAGCCATTCCAAGACGTTCTAGACGACTACGACAACGACGACGAGGATGATGACGGCAGTGGCGACGCAGGCAGGCCAAGCAGTCAGAACGTCTCCCAACGTCTCCCAAAGTCTCCCAACAACGACGACGACTTCCCGATTCAGCAAATCGAATTGAAAAATAATTGAATGGAAATGGAAATGGGCACACGGAGCAGGAGGCAGTGCAAGCATTGTCATCTTTCGCGGAGGCTGCTGCTACTGCCGCTGCCAGCATCTGTGTGTATTATGTGTCATTGTTGTCCAGGAACAACGTCGGGGACGACGATGGCTCGTAGACTTCTGCTGCCGCTGCGAGGGCCAAGGCGAGCGCGAGAGACTTTGGCGATGACATTGTCTTAAAGCGCGACATTTCTAATTTGGCATTTAAATGCTCATACCAATTACGTTGGGAGCGCAGCGGTGCGGCCTATTGCTACCGCATGGGCAACGAAAACAACGGCGACGCCGTCGACAACTGCGACGACGACGACGACGACGACGACGAAGCTATGAGCCTGTTCGCTGGTCGTCTATGTTTGGAATTTATTGGCGGAGCACCAGCACACGGTCGCCAAGACAGGGAGCTGACTCCTGCGGCTGTGGCCATTCAGTGCGCCCCTGTTCAAATTATTGGAGTCCAAGGCAAATTGGAAGAAGCATCTCACATGTGTAACCTTTCGCTGAAACAAATATGTGCCGAGGAAGGCGACGCGACGGCCGTGTGTGTTGCTGTCGCGGTGGAAAAAGTCATTTGAAACAAATGCGACATAAAATGCCGGGCTACTGTTGGTCCATAAACTGGTTGCACGACGATGACGGCGGAGTGGCTTCGTGCATGGGCAAGGCCAGTGCCCGTGTGTCAGTGTCAGAGTCTCGAACGCCCCGGCCCGGGGTGTGTAATCAACGCACTGTCTGTGTAATTTACGGTGCGTAATGCACACCTTGCACCTGAAGGTCTGCCATTATCCTTGCAGTTGTCGTCGTGTGTCGTCCGGAAGGGTTGTCTCGAGTTTTTTGCCTCAAAGGGTTGAGGATGACAACTGCCGGGGTCAAGCGCGGCCCGTACTGAGAGTGTGAGCGGGAGGGCTGGCCATAGGCGTCATCTGGACGAACGGGAAAAGTTTATTTATGGAGTCGCTCATCGAGTCGTCGAGAGGGGTGGAAGTTGCAAATGCAATTTGGCCGAAAGTCATTTTGAACGATGTGTCGTGCATGTGACGAAACATGCCGGAGTGGGAGTGCCGGCAGGGGTATCAAGCCGAGGGGAGTTTTAAGCATCCTTGCAGAACATGGTGTGGACGCTTATTGCTTGGGGTCGGGTGCTGGCTGAGCTGCCGTGTGCTGGGCGATGCTTTTATTGGCAGACACACCTCGTGTTAATTGCATTGATGTTCGAGCAGGGGACGTGGTGCGGGTGAGTTGTTATCCTTTTGATGCTGGCTGGGGTCAGCGAGGGGAGTGGTCAAATTAATTTTCTTCGAAACATGTTTTGCAAGCTTTCCTGTCGCCATCTGCTGCTAGACTGAGGGAGGCAGAGGTATGGTGGTTTGAGGAGGTCAACTTCGAGTTGTCTATGTTTGCAAAAGTTTGTCAATTTAATCCTCCGTCTCTGTTGAGGTAGAGGAAACACACTTCGTTCCTCTTTTCTCTCTGTCTGCCGATGAGAGTGCTTAGTTTGAAATAAATTACTTATCCCGCTTCTAATGTCTGTCCTTTACTTGCAGAGAAAAACGCGATTCGTCTCCACAAGCTTAAACATACGCCTTCGCTGCCTTCCTTTACTGTCTGTCTTCGCTGCTCATCTTCGTAGTCCGTCTTTAGTGCTCGTCTTCGTTGCCCATCTCCGTTGCCTGCATTCGTTGCCGGGCTTTGTTTGCCTTCTTCGTTGCCCGCCTTCGTTGTTTGTCCTCGTTGTCCGCTTTCGTTGTCTGCCTTCGTTGCCCATCTTCGTTAAGCGTCTTCGTTGCCCGTCTTCGTTGCCCGTCTTCGTAGCTCGTCTTCGTTCCCCGTGTTCGTCGCCTGTCTTCGTTACCCGTCTTCGTTGCCCGTCTTCTTTGCCCGCCTCCGTCGCCTGTCTTCGTTGTCCGTCTTCGTAGCCCGTCTTCTTTGCCCGTCTTTGTTTCCTGTCTTCGTTGTCTGCCTTCGCTACCTGCCTTCGTTTCCCGTCTTCGTCGCCTGTCTTCGTTGCCCGTCACCGTCGCCTGTCTGCGTTGCCTTTCTCTGTTGCCTGTTTTCGTTGCCCGTCTTCATTTCCCGTTTTCTTTGAACGCCTCCATTGCCTATCTCCGTTGCCTATCTCCGTTGCCTGCCTTCGTTGTTTGTCCTCGTTGTCCGCCTTCGTTGTCTGCCTTCGCTTCCCGTCTTCGTTGCCCATCTTCGTTAAGCGTCTTCGTTGCCCGTCTTCGTTTCCTGTCTTCGTTGCATATCTCTGTTGCCCATCTCCGTTGCCCGTCTTCGTTACCCGTATTCGTTGCCCGTCTTCATTGCCCGTCTTCTTTGCCCGCCTCCGTTGCCTGTCTTCGTTGTCCGTCTCCGTTGCCCGTCTTCGTTACCCGTCTTCATTTCCCGTCTCCGGTGAGCGTCTTTGTTGACCGTCTTCGTTTCCTGTCTTCGTTGTCTTCCTTCGTCGCCTGTCTTCGTTACCCGTCTTCGTTGCCCGTCTTCTTTGCCCGCCTTCGTTGCCTGTCTTCGTTGTTCGTCTCCGTTGCCCGTCTTCGTTACCCGTCTTCATTTCCCGTCTCCGGTGAGCGTCTTTGTTGACCGTCTTCGTTTCCTGTCTTCGTTGTCTTCCTTCGTCGCCTGTCTTCGTTGCCCGTCACCGTCGCCTGTCTTCGTTACCCGTCTCTGTTGCCCGTCTTCGTTGCCCGTCTCCTTTACCCGCCTCCGTTGCCTGTCTTCGTTGTCGGTCTGCGTTGGGTGTGTTCGTTGCCCATCTTTGTTAGTCACTTCCCTACTTCCCCATAATCAAGGACGCACACCCCCTCTTGATATAAATCATCCATTTGGTAGCATCAGCGGTTACAGCGTGTTGGGATCTACAGACCCCCTCCAACACTGTGCTCTCCACACGGACACAGCACAGAAGTCCCGTCCGTCGTCCTTCGCAATGACCCTGACTAATGGCAACGCGAGACTGACAAACATCTCAACTGCACACGCAGTGACTAATTGTCGCTTGGCATCGCCAGCGTCTACAACTCACCGGTGCTGGCATTAATAATCGCCAGCGTCTGTCACATAAATTCCGCGTTGCTCCTCGTCGTCGTCGTTGTCTATGTGACCGCCGCAACCAATGGCTCAGTTGAGGCGATGATGACTTCTTTCGGTCAGGCAGCAGCCGTGGCGAAGTGGAATGACGCTCATAAATGAGCTTAAGCGGCCCAAGCCGGCCGCCACTCGTCTCGCTCAGCCGCTGCTCTGCTTCTGCAGGTCGACAGCAGCTACGGCGACGACGACGCACTCCGCAGAAGTGCGCTCCCCGGCCAAGTTGGGGCTATTAAATTGGCCCAAAGGAATGCATTGTCCGGGCAGCAATTTCTTGTGGTCTCTTTGTTTCGCTTCCCGGTCGTCGTCGCCACCGTCGTCATCAGCGTCATCAGCGTCGTCCTTGTCGTCGTTGTCGTTGTCTTTCGGCTCGGTGCGCAGTCAATAATCGTAAATCAAGGGATTTATGAGTTTTATGTCCAGGCAGTGGACAGTGGTCGCAGTGGTGCTGTTTTAAGCCTGCGGTATTAATTCCGTTTTGAGTGATTCTCCCGCCGCCGCTGCAGCTTGAGGCGTTCGCTGTGTGCGTGTGTGTGTGGAGTTAATAGTGTTATTGATTGGCCGGTGCATTTGGGCGTCTTCTTGTTAGCACCGCGTTTCGGAGGGAATCAGCGAGAGTGTGAGGCGCAGCCAGCGGCTGATGGCCAAATGGCAGTTAAATGGCCGAACAGTGCACAGTCGCCGGTACTGGTGGTGGTGGTGGTTCGGCCACATCACTAATCCGCTAAGGAGATTGCGATCTGGACTTAGAAAGTAAATTGTTTGGACTGCTAGCGGTGCTGAGGCAGTGGGAGGAGGTCGTAAATTGTTGAAGGCGAGCGCGGTTTGATCGGGTAATGGACTGTAACTGGACGTCTAATGTGGCTTTAGGTGAGTTTAAGGAATGACTGAAAGATGGTGAGGAAGAGAGATGAGGTGGGGCTGACTTTGGTGTTAGATGATGTGAGGCTTGGAAGGAATGTGCCGCTCAAGGGCATCATTGGCATCTCTAAGAAGGAACCCCAGTCCGAGCGGTCTGAGGTGTCGAGAGGAACGAACTGGTTGCGCATTTTGCATTCCGTGGTACCTCGACTGTCACTGGCCCTAAGTTCGATGCTAGGGCTCGTATTTAAGAGTCTGGAAGGGTAAGAGGGTAAAGTTTGGTCCCGCGTTTGGTCTTTTCTTGTTTCAACTCGCCTTCGTTCTGGTTTTTCTTGAAAGTCACTTGTTCCAGTGTTCTTGACGATGCTCCTTTACTGAGGGTAGCAGCGCAGCAGCATCAGCTTCATGCTTGAAATGGGCGCCTGCCTGTCGTTTGTGGAACCCATGATCTGTGATATGAAGGTCCTCTCATTGGGCACGAATAAATTTAGGCCGCCACCGAAATAGGGAAGCTTGAGCCGTTGGTCTTCTTGCCGACTATTAAATTTAGTCGAGATTCCGGACAGCAAAAATCACTGCACTCCGCAAACTTGATGCACAGCAGATTTCGGTTAAGGCCAAGGAGCTTAAGATCTGTGCCTATGGCAGCGCAAAGGTCAAGAACTTTCGGCTTCTTGTCGAGACCACTCCGTTTGTAGAGGGAAAACATGGAGAGCGACTGTCTCTCTTTGGTAGGTGGGGTAACTAGGTCTTTGACGGCAAAAGCAAGTTTAGATAATGCGGTCATTTGAGTCAGTTCGCTCAAGCCTAGAGTAGGTTCTTCACAACTCTGATGTCAGGACCACACCAGAAGGCACGGTCTATTACAGACTTGTGCAAGTTATCGCAGACGTTTACGACATGCAGTTCTTGGAAGAACTGGACCTTGTGGGCACCACACAGAAGCCGACCGAGGTGAACCTTGCTATAGGTAATGCATAACAACATTGGCTCTTAGGTGAACTCTAGATATGATACGTCTGCTGAGATTTTGGCTACTGTTGCATTCATGGCCTCGAACTCCAATTGAAAAGTGCACTCCTCTCTAGAAGACACAAGCTTAACTCTCAAGCCCCTAAAGCGGGAACAGCATGAAGATTCTAATTCGATTCGAAGCGGGCCATCCAGTTGGCCGGGTGTAAAAGAACTGATTTGATTAAAAAGCTCACAGACTGGGTCATACAGAGCGAACAGAGACTGGCCAGGTGACTGAGCTGGCCAGGAGACTGAGCTGGCCAGGCGACTGAGCTGGCCAGACGACTGAGCCGGCCAAACGACTGAGGTGGCCAAGCGACTGAGCTGGCCAGGCGACTGAGCTGGCCAGGCGACTGAGCTGGCGAGGCGACTGAGCTGGCCAGGAGACTGAGCTGGCCAGGCGACTGAGCTGGCCAAGCGACTGAGCTGGCCAAGCGACTGAGCTGGCCAGGCGACTGAGCTGGCCAGGCGACTGAGCTTGCCAGGCGACTGAGCTGACCAGGCGATTGAGATGGCCAGGCGACTGAGCTGGCCAGGCGATTGAGCTGGCCAGGCGACTGAGTTGGCCAGGCGACTGAGCTGGCTAGGCGATTGAGCTGGCCAAGCGACTGAGCTGGCCAGGCGACTGAGCTGGCGAGGCGACTGAGCTGGCCAGGAGACTGAGCTGGCCAGGCGACTGAGCTGGCCAAGCGACTGAGCTGGCCAAGCGACTGAGCTGGCCAGGCGACTGAGCTGGCCAGGCGACTGAGCTTGCCAGGCGACTGAGCTGACCAGGCGATTGAGATGGCCAGGCGACTGAGCTGGCCAGGCGATTGAGCTGGCCAGGCGACTGAGTTGGCCAGGCGACTGAGTTGGCTAGGCGACTGAGCTGGCTAGGGGACTGAGCTGGCCAGGCGACTGAGCTGGCTAGGTGACTGAGCTGGCTAGGTGACTGAGCTGGCCAGGTGACTGAGCTGGCCAGGTGACTGAGCTGGCCAGACGAATGAGCTGGCTAGGTGACTAAGCTGGCCATGTGACTGAGCTGGCCAGGTGACTGAGCTGGCCAGGAGACTGAGCTGGCCAGGCGACTGAGCTGGCCAGACGACTGAGCCGGCCAAACGACTGAGGTGGCCAAGCGACTGAGCTGGCCAGGCGACTGAGCTGGCCAGGCGACTGAGCTGGCGAGGCGACTGAGCTGGCCAGGAGACTGAGCTGGCCAGGCGACTGAGCTGGCCAAGCGACTGAGCTGGCCAAGCGACTGAGCTGGCCAGGAGACTGAGCTGGCCAGGCGACTGAGCTGGCCAAGCGACTGAGCTGGCCAAGCGACTGAGCTGGCCAGGCGACTGAGCTGGCCAGGCGACTGAGCTTGCCAGGCGACTGAGCTGACCAGGCGATTGAGATGGCCAGGCGACTGAGCTGGCCAGGCGATTGAGCTGGCCAGGCGACTGAGTTGGCCAGGCGACTGAGCTGGCGAGGCGACTGAGCTGGCCAGGAGACTGAGCTGGCCAGGCGACTGAGCTGGCCAAGCGACTGAGCTGGCCAGGCGACTGAGCTGGCCAGGCGACTGAGCTGGCGAGGCGACTGAGCTGGCCAGGAGACTGAGCTGGCCAGGCGACTGAGCTGGCCAAGCGACTGAGCTGGCCAAGCGACTGAGCTGGCCAGGAGACTGAGCTGGCCAGGCGACTGAGCTGGCCAAGCGACTGAGCTGGCCAAGCGACTGAGCTGGCCAGGCGACTGAGCTGGCCAGGCGACTGAGCTTGCCAGGCGACTGAGCTGACCAGGCGATTGAGATGGCCAGGCGACTGAGCTGGCCAGGCGATTGAGCTGGCCAGGCGACTGAGTTGGCCAGGCGACTGAGTTGGCTAGGCGACTGAGCTGGCTAGGTGACTGAGCTTGCCAGGCGACTGAGCTGACCAGGCGATTGAGATGGCCAGGCGATTGAGCTGGCCAGGTGACTGAGCTGGCCAGGTGACTGAGCTGGCCAGGTGACTGAGCTGGCCAGGTGACTGAGCTGGCCAGACGAATGAGCTGGCTAGGTGACTGAGCTGGCCATGTGACTGAGCTGGCCAGGTGACTGAGCTGGCCAGGAGACTGAGCTGGCCAGGCGACTGAGCTGGCCAGACGACTGAGCCGGCCAAACGACTGAGGTGGCCAAGCGACTGAGCTGGCCAGGCGACTGAGCTTGCCAGGCGACTGAGCTGACCAGGCGATTGAGATGGCCAGGCGACTGAGCTGGCCAGGCGATTGAGCTGGCCAGGCGACTGAGTTGGCCAGGCGACTGAGTTGGCTAGGCGACTGAGCTGGCTAGGGGACTGAGCTGGCCAGGCGACTGAGCTGGCTAGGTGACTGAGCTGGCCAGGTGACTGAGCTGGCCAGGTGACTGAGCTGGCCAGGTGACTGAGCTGGCCAGGTGACTGAGCTGGCCAGACGAATGAGCTGGCTAGGTGACTGAGCTGGCCATGTGACTGAGCTGGCGAGGCGACTGAGCTGGCCAGGAGACTGAGCTGGCCAGGCGACTGAGCTGGCCAGGCGACTGAGCTGGCCAGACGACTGAGCTGGCCAAGCGACTGACCTGGCAGGCGACTGAGCTGGTCAAGCGACTGAGCTGGCCAGGCGACTGAGCTGGCCAAGCGACTGAGCTGGCAGGCGACTGAGCTGGCCAAGCGACTGAGCTGGCCAGGCGACTGAGCTGGCCAGGCGACTAAGCTGGCTAGGGGACTGAGTTGGTTGGGCGACTGAGCTGGCAAGGAGACTGAACTGGCTAGGCGACTAAGCTGGCCAGGCGACTGAGCTTGCTAGGCGACCGAACTGGCTAGGTGACTGAGCTGGCCAGGCGACTGAACTGGCTAAGAGACTGAGCTAGCTAGGCGACTGAGCTGCGACAGACCCTCAAGTCCGAAACGCCGCGTCGTCTTTGTCTTCCTTCAGGACTTGGTGATTGCCTCTGGAACCTTTAAGAATATCCTCAGTCTGATGTTGGCCACAGAACATGTTTTGCACTTTTCCCCTTGCTTACCACGCTTTCAACGGTTCCTCAGCCTCTTGTGGGATTAAAAGCTCTAGACGAGCACCCATTCAAGCCTGGATGACAAGCCTTCTTCCTGAAGCTGTAACGTCGTCTTCCTATAACTGCAACTTTCAGCACCGAATGGTCATACTGGCCCCCATGGCAACGATCAACCTCCTTCAACACTTCTCAGCGCCCGTCTAGACTGCCATAGTTGCCCGTCCAGCTATAGCTTGTCAATCCCTTCTTCGCCTCCCAACATCCCCTTTAACTCCCTCAAGTGTCAATTTACCCTGCGACGCTGTGTTTCGTTCGTTTGACTCTGGCCTGCAGACGAAGACACCTTGCTATGCACCAATTCCACGCCCTTTCCCCCGTCTCGTTTGGCGTCTCAGAAAACACTCAGACAAGTCCATTTATAGTCCTAATTAAAACTAACGGTTATGGGCGCTGTCTTCGCCGTTCTTCCCTCACCAGCAGCACCGTCGTCCTGTCGCCATTGTCCTCCCATTCAAGGAGCACAAAAAAAGGATTTTATGCGACAAAATTTAGTTTTCCCCGAAACTGCACCGAATTCCAGACGACTAAATTAAAAGAGACACTCTCTCAAAAGTGGACGACGATGGCTGGGTATCCTTTGCTTCATTAAAAGTGCTCTTCGCCTCCCACTCCTTCTGCGTCCGCGGCATCCTCTTCGGAGTGGAGGATGGGCCCTCGACTCACTTAGAAGGCGTTAAAGTCAACACTCAAGCGCTTAATTGAATAATTAAGAGCAGAAAGAGTGAGACTTACTTTTGCGCGCGCCATGGTGACAGGTCGGGGCTACCGCCGCGTCGGTTTGACGCGTTGCCAAGGCCATTAGGCCGCACCAGGACGGGTTGTAAATATTTATCGGACGCCAATATCCTTTGATTACAGGTCCACTGTGAAGACGCCTCTCACCTCTATTCACAGACGCCTTTGTCTGAGGTCCTTGTCTGGTGAACGGGTTTTCTTTCTGCCGCTCGCTAGTCCTTTTGCGTTATCCTGGCCTTTTGAACGGCAGAGGGCTTGTTGTGTCTGACGTAATTAATTCAAGTGCTTCGATCGGATCATTCCTGGGGAAGCGTGGGGCCGGTCCATCTGCTGGGGATGACGATGGTTGGCTGCACATGCCTTGGGGTTGTCTTCTAGTAAATTGCTGCAATCAATTAATTATTGTCGGCGTCCCAGACTCGCATGCACTCGCCGACACGGGAGCGGGTGGGGGAGGGGAGGGCGAAGGAAATGAAGCAGCCAAAGGATTTGCATATTCATGTGGGGAACGAGTGCTGTGCCGTGCCGTGTGTTGCGCATCCGATAGCCGGAGGGGACTCCATATTGGATGCCGAATGCTGGATGCTCTGTGCTCAAGTGGAAATGGCGTGTTAAGCACGAATAAGATTGGAATTCCGTTGATGTGGCGGTGCGAGTGCAGGGCAGTGCAGTGCAACACAAGCAAATGAGATGGAAGTAGGGGAGGGGGCTGTGCAGAGAAATTGCCAATTTATGCTGGAGTGCTTAGGAGAGGCACTTGGCACCTTACGTGAGGTGTGCGGCAGATAAACTGGATCGAGTGGCGTGAGCAGTGCACCGGCGTGATGGAGCCTAATGAGCTGCAGAAATTGGCATGACGGTACGGATTTTTTTGGCAGGCAGTTGAAAGCTATTTCTGCCGCGGGAAGTTGAAGGGTTTAGTTCAGGACGGAAGCCATGATGCCCTATGGAGATGATAAACGGGCCGTCGCTAGAAAAACTGCTGTCTGCGCTTGGAAAGCAAACAAACTGGCTGGCCTTCACTCGTATGGTCATATGAAGCGATTGAGCATCAAAAGCGTCTACAGGGGTACGGGGAAAGAGCAACACCAGCTTAAAGACTGGAAGTAAGCAGTAAGGGAAGGCAACTATAGCCGCAGTAGACAACTATGGCAAGCAGTAAGGGAAGGCAACTATAGCCCAGGCTCGAAAGCGTTAAGGTTCAGCGTCCCGATAAATTGTGTTCAGATGCAGCCGAGGAAAGGTTCAGCTGACTGTTTTGGCAGTTGGGAGTAGTTGATGCGTTCTTCTTCTTGTAGTGGCACTACAGTCTTGGGTGGACCTGGGACTCAACCAACATGCCTCTCCAGCCAGCAGAATCTCTTGCCAGCTGCCTCCAGTTGCACACTTCAAGTTGGTTGAGGTTCTTCTCCACTTATGTGCGTCACCTCAGCCAAGGTCGTCTTTTGATGCGTTGCCTCAATGCCCTTGATTCGAAGACTTTTTGGGCCGGAGCAGTGGTGGCCATACGCTCTAAATGGTCTGGCCACCTTTAGCGTTGTATCCGAAGACGCTTGACCAGGAGCATGTCGCTGTACAACCCATAGAGTTCGCCTTTGAATGTTCTCCTCCAGATGCCATCAAAGCAAACAGGACTAACAGACGACGCAAAACATTTTTCTCGAAAGCACTTACGGCTTCCACGTACACCTTTACAGGTTTTCGCGCCACAAAGCAGTACTAGGACGATCAATCTGTTATATAAATCGAGCTTAGTCCTTCGAGAGAGAGCTTTATTCCTCAATGGCCGCTTGAGCCCAAAGAAACAGCGATTGGCAAGAGTGATTCTGCGTTTGATTTCGGTACTGATGTTGTTGTCCCTGTTTAACACGGAGCCGTGGTAAGCGAAGTCCTTGACTACCGCGAAGTTCTGCTGCCTACAGTGACGCTTGTCCGAGACATCAATGTTGAGTGTCCTTCGTTGATGGCAGCATGTGATCTTTTTTGCCTTCATTTACCGCCAGACCTATATTGGCCGCTTCCACTTGCCAGCAAATGCCTTATTGACGGCTTTTTGTGTTCGTCCAATCACGTCATTGTCATCAGCGTAATCTAGCCATTGAACTGACTTTTGGAAGATCGCGCCTCTGGTGTTGACTTGTGAGTTACGCACGATCTTCTCGAGGATTATGTTGAAGAAGTCGACACATGACATCGCCCTGTAGCCCTGTCGAAAACCTTTTTTGAAATTGAGTGTCTCGGTGAGTTCGTTACCGACCCTAACGGAGCAGCGAGAGATCTCCATCGTCATCTTAAAAAATCTGACGAGTTTGATAGGAATGCCAAAACTAGACACCTCGCTGTATAGCTCGTCCCTTTGTGGGCTTTAAATCGACGAACAGGTGGTGAGTGTCGATTTCCACTTCTTGAATTCTTTCGAGGACCTTCCGTTAAGTGAAGATTTGGTCTGTCGTGGACTTCCCTGGCCTGAAACCACACAGTTGCCGCAATACCCCAGGGTTAATGCCTCATTGTCCCTTTGGCGCTTACGACGTAGGTCTCCTTCGAATTCCTATTAATTCTTAACCTTGCGTATTTAATCAAATGGTCTCTGGTTACAGACATTTCTACCGTGAAATGGGATTGGGTTGTTTCCTAAAAAGTGACGGAAGGTGCCCTCCTCATAATTGTTTCAGCAGCTCATGGGGAACTCGTTGCAAAGTGTGCCCAAAATGTTTGAATGGTCGCGCAATACCTCGAAACCATGAGGGGATATTTTTCAATGTCCTTATTCTTTCTGTAGCCTGTACGCGATGGGGAAAGTTTTGGCCTGATACAGGATGCTGATGGATGTCCAATCAAACATACATCGAATGCCACGGCGATTTTATTTCAACTGCAAGTTGCGGGTTTGTCGCAAGTCAGCATTCACGCAGATAGATGATCAAGTGGAATGGGCTGAGGACTTCACTATGCAGTCAAACCTTAAACCCTGTCCTCATTCCTGTTTACTGCCGAGTCAAGAAAGGTGACGTTCTTCGCGCCTGGGACCTTGTTTGGATTGATGGACCTTGGGGTGAAAATTCTTTGATGAAGTGTAGAGGCTGTACAGCGCAATGGCCAGCAACTTCGCTCTAGTCGGTGCAGAGTGCATGGAAAATACGGCGCCGGGCCGAAAAGTTCTCGAATCCGAGCCAATGCGCCAACACAACATAGATTTGCGCCGTTGAATAAGCGCCCTTGGATCTGCGCTATTTGAGTCTGCATTGTCGGTTGTGCGTCTTTTCATAGCCGTCCTTGGATATGCATCTTTGGATCTATGACCTGGGAACTGAGTTCGTGGAACTGCGTCTTTGGATCTGTGACCTGGGAACTGCGTTGTTGGATCTGCGTCCCAAGATCTGCATTCTTGGATCTGCCTCTTACGAACTGCGTCTTTGGATATGCGTATTTGGATATGCGCTATTGGATGTGTGTCCTTGGATCTTTATCTTTGAGTCTGCGCTGTCGGATTTCAGTTATCGGTTTTGCACCCCAAGATCTGCATGTGAAGATCTACGTGGATAGATCTGCGTTCTTGAATCTGCGTCTTTGGATTTGTTTTCCTGGATCTGTGTCCCAGGATCTGTTTCCCTGGATCTGCGTCCCTGGATCTGCGTCCCTGGATCTGCGTTCTTGGATCTGCGTCCCTGGATCTGCGTCCCCCTATCTGCGTCCCTGGATCTGAGTCCTTAGATCAGTCCCCCTTGGCCTGCGATTTTGGATCCGCGTCCTTGGATCTGTATCCCAAGATCTGCATGTCAAGATCTACGTGCATAGATCTGCGTTCTTGGATCTGCGTCTTTGGATTTGTTTCCCTGGATCTGCGTCCCTGAATCTGCGTCCCTCTAACTGCGTCCCTGGATCTGCGTCCTTCGATCTGCATCCCAAGATCTGCGTACTTCGACCTGCCTCCTACGATCTGTGCTTTTGGATATGCTTCCTTAGATTTGCGTCCTTGGATCTGTGGATATGTTTTTGCATCTGCGTCCATGGATCTTCGTTGTCGGATCTGCGTTTTCGGAGCTGCGTTGTCGGATCTGCGTTGTCGGTTCTGCGTCCTTGGATCAGTGTCCCTGGATCTGCGTCCTTTGATCTGTGTCCCTAGATCTGCATCTCTGGAGCTGCATGCCAAGAACTGCGTACTTGGATCTGCCGTATATGATCTGCGTTTTGGGATCTGTGTTCTTGGATCTGTGTCCCTGGATCTGCGTCCTTGAATCTGCGTCATTTGGTCAACGCTCTTTGATATGTGTGCTTGGATCTGCGTCCTCGGATCTATATCCCTGGATCTGCGTGTTTTTATATAAGTCTTTAGATCCCCGCTCTTGGATCTGTATCTCTGGATCAACGTCCATGGATCTGTGCCCTGGATCTGAGTGCGTGCCTCTGCGTCCAAAAATCGGCGTTCTAGTTCTGGGTCCCTGGATCTGTGTCTCTGAACCTGCATGCTTGCCTCTGCGTCTAAAAATCGGCGTTCTAGTTCTGGGTCCCTGGATCTGAGTCTCTGAATCTGCGACTCTGGAATCTGCGTCCGAAAATCGGAATTGCTGTTCTGGGTCCCTGGATCCGCGACCCTGGATCTGCGTCCCTGGATCTGTGTCCATAAATCAGGGTTTCTGGAATCGCTATGTGTCCCTGGACCTGCGTCCCTGGATTTTCGTCCCTGGAACTCCGGAACTGGATCTCCGTCCCTGGATCTGCGTGCTTACCCCTGCGTCAAAAAATCGGCGTTATTAGCTCTGCGTCCCTGGATCTGCGTCTATGGATATAAGTCTATGGATCTCCGCCCTTTGACCTGTGTCCTTGGATTTGCCTCCCTAGATCTGCGGCATTTGGTCAGCCCTCTTTGATCTGTGTGCTTGGATCTGCGTATTCGGATCTATGTCCCTGGATATGCGTGCTTTTATATAAGTTCTTCGATCCCCGCTCTTTGATCTGTGTCTCTGGATCTGCGTCTTTGGATCTATGCACTGGATCTGAGTGCTTTTATATAAGTTTATGGATCTCCGTCCTTTGATCTGTGTCTCATGATCTGTGTGCTCTTTTGTCTGCGTCCTTTGATTTGCGTCTTATGTTTCTCCGAATCGGACTTTTGTTTTAAAATAAGCCTGGCGTGCGAAATTTAAGACAGCTGAGTGGGTTAAGTCCCTGACGCGCCTCTGTATCTAAAGCCATCCGAAGCAGAAGATATGAACAGCATCACTGACAATACAAAATATTTAAAGAATCATCACACATTCCCGACAACTTCTGGAAACCCCATTGTTTACGACTCTCTTCCTCTTAACCTGATGGAGGCGTTTACTTCACACTTAACTATCGACTGGAGAAGATTATGTGGTGTGTCAGGGAAGGAGTTTCAAAACCCACCCCAATCAAGACCGGGCACTGCAATCGAGATTTAGATGAACAAGTTGAATGACAATGCATGCTTCACTAAGCACGTCTGACATGCATAGGGCTGCAGACAATCTCCACTCCGAGCTGTGGACAAATTCGACTTCACAGCGATCTTGCTCTAAGAGAAGAGTTCCACATCAGTCTGCTTCTTTCACTTCACTCGGCTTCTTTTCCTGTGATTGGAAAAGAGCCAATTGGCGTTCTTCCACCCTGAGCTCAGGACCTTAGGAAAAATTAAAACGATGCTGTTGAAAGTTAACTCTTGACGTTTCTAGTCTACGGCGAGAAATAAAAAAAAAATCTACACAGATCTCCCCGACGGGGAATTGAACCCCGGTCTCCCGCGTGACAGGCGGGGATACTAACCACTATACTATCGAGGATAACGATGAAATGGGGTCCCAGAGGGTGACAATTGCAGCAGCCATCAGATGCTGCCATTTAAAGCAGATTCGTTTTTGACCAGTGCCGGAATGACTTCTTTCCTGCTTCAGTTCCAGAAGCCGATGATTCCTCGCAGTGAGTGTTGAAAATTTTCACACACGACATGTATTTAGGAATTGTTGAAAACTGTCATTCTCCTTACACCAAACAAAGTTGTTGCTTTCAACTCAGTGGGAACTAAGCAGGCTCTTCCCAGGGACGAGGACGCGGAAAATTTATCCCGAAATATCAACGTTCTTGTGAAATCCCCTTCGACAGCACTTTCCATTACAGGGTCCCTCCGCAACATCTGACGCATTCACGAACTAGTTCCACCGTACTTTCCGTCCCCACTAAGACTCGGTTCTCAGCTGAAGTCCCTTCCCACCGTCACTCCTCCTTGACCTTCACCCTCCATCCCTCCTTTCTGTGCGTTCATCTGCATGTTGCTTGCCTCTCAATCCCTCCCGCCCCTCGGATTTATGTTCCCCTCCTTCAACATCATCCTAAAGCCCCACAGTAACCTCATTTTGGGAAACTTCCAGCACTAGCACCGTCTATTTAGCCAAGAGAACCAATAGTCAGCAAAGTTTCCCTGCACAAGCTTAATTATTTCCTACCAATTAATTTAGCGTTGAAACTCGGCAACAGAATTATCAACCCACCTAGCTCTCCCTGCCTCCTCGCATTCAACGACCAGCGCCATACGGCCTGAGTGCGCACTCCTTCGTGAATGTTGAACGATTTTCTTTTCAAAACTTTGAAGCATTCCTTCGGTTTTGTGCCCACCACCCGGAATTGTAAATAAAAAGATCTCATTAAAAGTTTAGCGAGTCACTGTAGACCCCACTCCCCCCTCCCACAGCACCACCTCTTTGTGCATTAACTGAGACCAAAGCAATCCAAATCGGGCAACTCTACAAGTTGCACCATGTCGTCTCTCTGTGTTCTGTGTTCTGTGTCCTGAGGCATTCTTTTGAGCCGCAAAGTCATTGCTTGAAGGGAAACTTTGTGAACCCCTTTGCCCTCTTTGCAAAAAAAAAAAAAAAATGTATAAATCTTAATTTGCATCTAGGTCCTTGCTAGACCAGGAAAGTTTTCTTATGGAAAATTAATTTTTCCCCAGCCCCTCCCAGCCATCCGGCTGGGCCCTTGTCAACGCAGGGAAGACCTGTCCCATGCAGCCACACGAAGCCTGTTCCTTCGATTGCATGAAAACATTCCGCCTGTCATTAGGCGTGCCTCCGTTTGCGGGCTTTATTGGAAAGCCTCGGGGATAGCTCGCTGATACACGCGCTGTCTGTGGAGGGGTTGGGAACATGAAACTATTTCTGGAATCGAAAGTATGGCACACACATGGGGCTCCATGGATGTGTTTCTTCTGAGTTGCATATGCACTTTGCACGTCCTGCACCCGGCAGCACCCATCGCCTAAGGACACATGTGTGCCTAAGAGTGTGCTTGTGTGCAGCGTCTTCCGGTGGCCATCCTTCGTGTGTAATTATGAAGTTTTTTAATTAAACTTAGTTTAAGTAAATGTACAGTATGGAGTGGAGGGATGGGCGGAGGGTGACGTGGATTATTTAAAATTTCCTTGTACGGATATTTTTTTTTCTTGCCTGCCGCAGCACTTCTCGTCCGTCTCTTGGAATATTCAAAGGATTTCGTCCTGGTTCGTGCAATTTGTTGAACGCTTTGAATTCCGGCGCAAAGACATGGTCGATGGGGTGGTGCGGTGGTGGGTCGCCTAACGGGCGAAATTTTATTGCAGTAGTTCCAGTTGGTATGTTAATTACTTGAGGAATTTTTGAACACATCCATAAAAGTAAAACGGTCGGGGAACGACGCAAAGACGGTGGTGGTCGGTGGAGCAGCGATCGCATCTGATGGCTGACGGCGCTGTGAGAGGGGTTTGGGTTGGTGGGGAGGGGTTCTTGTAAAATGCCAGTTACAAGGAGGTCGGTTATGTTGCGGCATGCCCTCCGCCAGTTCCCGCACATGTGGGATAAAGTTTCGAAAATTGAAAATTCGGTTGCGGCAATTGGTTCTTATGAAAGTTTGTGCGCGCATTCACGGTAACGCGGCCATAAAAAAAATAAAACGACGGAAACAGTTTTGTTGCGCGGGGCTTAAGGAAGAGTCTTTTAAGTGCTTTCTGGGTAAGGGTGGAAAGGGGGAAGTCGACGATGCAGGGTTATTGCGAAGAAGTTTGCTGATGGCGTGCTGGGCAAAGATTTGAGGAAGGTTCTCAAGAAGGAGCGTGTACTGATGAGGCAGTTCCAACAGTACTGCCAGCTGGAGTACATGTTTGGGATGACAGTCTGAGGTCATATTCCGATCGGACTTCTGCGTGCTTCTCGATACAGTGCAGAGCTCCTGATTATGTTTTCTCCTACAATCACCTCAATTATAGACAGAGCCTGAAAGAGCTTGAAGAGCTGCATGATCTTCGGCGATGTGAGCACTTACGAGGAGGAGGCGAAGATATACGGGAGCTCTGCAAATTGCACTGTGTCCGGAATGGCTGCATAGGCTAGGTCTTGCGAAACATTCGAAAAAAAAAACGAGATCAGCTCGGAAGTAAAACACCTTCGCCTTGATGACTGTTCATTCAGGTCGTTTTGAGCTCCAACGTCCTGTCAGCAGCGAAGGCGATTGGCGGGGAAGACGTTACCGGAAGCTCTGCAAGCTATTCTCTGCTTGGAAGTGTTGCAGTGGCTCACCAAAACTTCAAAGAGAGCCTTCGCTTGATTCGAAAAGAAAGACCAACTCAGTTCCAAAGACACCTTCATCTTAATGCTCGATCATTCATATCGTTCCGAGGACCAACGTCTTGTCTGTGGAGAAGGCGATAGGTGGGGAAAACATAACCGGGTGCTCTCCAAGCTACACTCGGTCCGGAAGAGTTACGGTGGCCCGGGAAAACTGCAATGGGGGCCTTCTATTTCTTCTTCTTCTTCTTCTTCTTCCTCTTCTTCGTCTTCTTCTTCTTCTTCTTCTTCTTCTTCTCTTCCTCTTCTCCTTCTTCTCCTTCTTCTTCTTCTTCATCTTCTTTTTCTTCTTCTTCTTCTTTTTCTTCTTCTTTTTCTTCTTCTTCTATTTCTTCTTCTTCTTCTTCTTCCTCTTCTTCGTCTTCTTCTTCTTCTTCTTCTCTTCCTCTTCTCCTTCTTCTTCTTCTTCATCTTCTTTTTCTTCTTCTTTTTCTTCTTCTTTTTCTTCTTCTTTTTCTTCTTCTTCTATTTCTTCTTCTTCTTCTTCTTCCTCTTCTTCGTCTTCTTCTTCTTCTTCTTCTTCTTCTCTTGCTCTTCTCCTTCTTCTTCTTCTTCATCTTCTTTTTCTTCTTCTTTGTCTTCTTCTTCTTCTTCTTCTTCTTCTTCTTCTCCTTCTTCTTTTTCTTCTTCTTCTTCTTCTTCTTCTTCTTCTTCTTCTTCTTCTTCTTCTTCTTCTTTTTCTTCTTCTTCTTCTTTTTCTTCTCCTTCTTTTTCTTTTTCTTCTTTTTGTTCTTTTTGTTCTTCTTCTTCTTCTTCTTCTTCTTCTTCTTCTCCTTTTTCTTCTTCTTCTTCTTCTTCTCCTTTTTCTTCTTCTTCTCCTTTTTCTTCTTTTCCTCCTTATAGCGATACAGCCGGAGTGGACCTGGGCCTCAACCATCATGCCTCTCCAGCCATAACGATCTTTCGCCAGCTGTCTCCAGTTGATCACTTCAAGTTGGTCAAGGTCCTTCTCCACTTTTGTGCACCACCTTAGTCTGATCTTCCACGTTACGTTCTCCCAATGGGTCGGATTCAAAGACTTTTCGTGTCGGAGCAGTTAATTTCATACGCTCTACATGGCCTACCTATCTTAAGCGTTGTATCCGTAGACGCTTGACCAGGCGTATGTCGCTGTACAGCCCATAGAGCTCGTCTTTACATCTTATCCTCCAGATGCCGTCAAAGTAAACAGGACCGCAAATCCCACGCAACACTTTTTTCTCGAAAAGACTAAGGGCTTCCTCATCCGCTTTTAGTAACATCCAGGTTTCCGCGCCATAAGGTAGGACTGGGATGATCAAGCTGTTATGTAAAGCGAACTTTGTCCTTTGCCTCTTGAGCCCAAAGAAACAGCGATTGGCAAGAGTGACTCTGCGTTTGATTTCGGCACTGAGTTTGTTGTCCCTGTTTACAGCGGAGCCGAGGCAGACGAAGTCCGAAGAAGTTTCTGCTGCTTAGTGTAACGCTCTGTCCGAGACGTCGATGTCATGTGTCCTTCTTGATGACAGCATGTACGCATGTTCGTAAAGCTCACAAACATCCCTCGTCGCTCAATGCAGCTTTGCCTTATGGGTGTCTTATTTGGCTGCATGATCTTGCCCGCACTCGTCGTCAAACCATGGGTCCCTTCTGCGTGGTGACGTGAAATCCAACACATCAGTGGCAGCTTCTTTGATGGCTTCTTCGCAACGTTTCCAGTCTTCTTCTATGGTTAGTGCAGGCAGCGTCAAACTCATAGCGAGACTCAGGGAGACTCGGCCCTCAAAGTTCCCAGCCATCAGTGGCGATTGTAGCTTTCCGACGTCAAACCGTATTGGCTTGTCTCAACTCCGTTGCTGTCCCAACTCCGTTGCTGTCTCAACTCCGTTGCTGTCTCAACTCCGTTGCTGTCTCAACTCCCTTGCTGTCTCAACTCCGTTGCTGTCCCAACTCCGTTGCTGTCTCAACTCCGTTGCTGTCTCAACTCCGTTGCTGTCTCAACTCCCTTGCTGTCTCAACTCCGTTGCTGTCCCAACTCCGTTGCTGTCCCAACTCCGTTGCTGTCTCAACTCCGTTGCTGTCTCAACTCCGTTGCTGTCTCAACTCCGTTGCTGTTTCAACTCCGCTGCTCTCTCGATCTCCGGTTTCTTATCTTGGCTACAACAAAGATATGATCTGACTAGATGTTGACACCTCCGAAGGTTCGGACATCGAGAATACTGGAGGTGTGTCTGACGACGATCACAGCGACTTGATCAGGGGATCTCTAGGTTCCTTTGTGAATGTTCAGAAGTGGGAACCGACCAGTCTGAGCCCGTTTCCGGATGAGTTTTCGTCCAGTTTTCCCATGACTCCAGCAGAGATGTCCTCCTTTCCCAGCTGAACGTTGAAGTCTCCTAGAACAATCTCCTAGAACGATCTCCTAGAACGATCTCCTAGAACGATCTCCTAGAACGATCTCCTAGAACGATCTCCTAGAATGATCTTGGCATCGATCGCATGTTCTTTCTAGGAGATCATAGAAGCTTGGTGTCATCCTTCTCTTCTGTCAGGGCGTGAGCACAATTTAGACTGATGTTCCCGAATTTAGCATTGATGCGGATTGTCATGAGGCGTTCGTTGATGGGATCGTAGCTCAAGGCTTTTTTCCTAAGTCTGCCTCGAACAGCAAATAAGCGCTGCCTTCTCTCTCTATGGCAGTCGCTGTATCAGGTATCGCAGTTGTTCAACGTTTTCTTGTCAGGCCCATCCCATCGCACTTCCTGGATAGTAGTGATGTTTGCTTTTTAGCAGTCCAGGGCCGCCGCAAGTTGTTCGGCTGCGCGTGGTCTGCTTAGGGAACTCACATTCCACGTGCAGAACCGAAAATCATAGTCCTTATACCGTTTGCTGGGGTCGTCAACTGTTAGTCCGTCCATTTCCGAGGCATGATGTCGTCTCTGAACTGGTGTTGTTTTACGTGGTGAAGAAGTTAACCTCACATACAACCCACAGGCCGGCAGGACAGGCCCATTATTTAAACAGTCGGGCAGAGAGGTTCGCTTCATACACTGGTTGACCACAAAACGGTTGTTGTAATGGCTATCCAGGGGGCACAGAGGACCCTCGGCCGATTCGAAAAGAAAATCCAATTAAACTCGAAAGAAATACACTTTCGTCTTGATGACTGTTCATTCATTGCATTGTCTTGTCTGTAGGGAAGGCGATTGGCTGCAAGACATTACCGGGGGCTCTGCTAAGTGGCCTGTGTCAGGCAGAGCTGTACTGGGTCGCCAAAGCTTCAAAGTGGGCCTAAAGTTTATTCGAAAAGAAAGGCCAAGATGAAGACACCTTCATTTTGGGCTGAAAGAAGGAAAGGAGCTCCAAACCCCCAAGTCATTTCAGAAGCGCAAGTTTCCATTTGTATGTATGACATCCACTTAAGTCGACTGTCACCTCAAAAGTCGCCTTCATCGCAATCACTCCTCCGCGTACACACCTTTCTGACCTCCAGGTCACTCCCATTCATCCACAATCAGGGGCTCTCTCTGCACTTCCTCCACACCTTTCCCATTGCCGCACCACACAATCATCCGTCATCATATCGTGACCCAAATGCTGCACTCAGTCATCAGAACGCGACGATCCTTCCGTGAGTGCTAGACGGCCATCTACTCTATTTGTCCTGCACTCGACGCTTCCGTGTGGATCCATAAACTTTTGCAATAACTTCACCGCAGGCGCAATCTCTCCCTCTTCGCCCCCACCAGTCTGAAGTGCTCAACAAACCGGAAAGTAAATAATTTGTTCCCATCTTTCCTTTTTTTATAATTTGACTCATATTTCCAAAGCCCAGCCGAAGGTGCAAGACACACACACAAAGGCACAGCATTAAATATTAAACGGCACGATGGTGGGCGTTGTTTTTGTACCCATATCGAGTTTCTGCTCGACGACCGACGACAATGACGGTCAGAGGGCATGGCGAGGAAAACACTTTCTCCGCTGCGTGTCTTCGTCCCTATTGTGAGAGTGTCATTATCCTGGACAAAGTCAGTTTGTGGCGGCCGGTATGCGCTCACCCCACAGGATGCCCTGGATCACTCGTCATTTTGGTATTAAATTTTTAAAATGTTTTCGTTCTTAATGCCGCGTCTTGCTCCTTCCCCGTTTGCCGGCAGCTTCGCTTCCTTGTGCTTTTATTGTTTTGCACATTGTTCCTTCTGGCATTTCCTTCCTTCCTGTGCTCGTGCTTGTATGTGCTCTGGTGTGTTTGCATTTTGGTGCTTTTCATCATCCGGCTTCTTCTTTTTTTCTTTGTTCGGCTCTGCCTCCCTCCATTGCACTCTGTGGAGATGTTTCTGTTGCTTTTGGCGAGAGGAGAAAGAGGGCCAACTTCTTGGTCTACTGTTGCTCTGTTTGCCGTTTTGTTATTTTTATCCGCCCGCCTTCGGGCCAGGGGGATTGAATGCTCGCTTTTGTCTTCGGCCCCACCACGGGGGTGAGAGGTTTTCTTTTGATGGAAAATTATGTTATTTTATGACGCACGGTGTCAGTTTTATTGCAGCTTCCGCCTGAACGGAGATACACACTCTCCTAAGTCACCTCAGACATTCTCGCTTGGCCGTCTCACACGCAACAGCAGGACGGATGGGGCGGAGGAGATTTCTGATTTTCCGCGCACGTCATCTTGTTTCCGGATCCCCAGTCTCTCCTCCGCTTCTCTTATATCTGTGTTTGTTGCCGAGCTGGCAGGGGATGGTTGGGGGTTTGCATGCAAAATTCATAAAATTTTCATTGTGCGCCTTGTTCCCTGGTGTGTGTCCTTCGTTTTCAAGTTTTTCTGGCGGAAGTGTGCCTGTTCCTTACAACGGAAGAAATTGGGAACCGGGAGTGCATTCGCATTGTAAATGGATGATGGATACCAGGACGCTGAAGAAGCTGGAGCTGATTTTGAGGCACTGAGGAGCGGTTGAAAAAGTGATTGTAGGCAAGTGGGGACTCTCAGGATTTTGGTGAGCCGCAGTGCGGCAATAGTTTTTCGGTCAAAATCGTAAACTCGTCCAGATAGGAACATGATGAGTGCTTAATTCGTGAGGGTGGGGAAGTGTAGTTAAAGCCCTTGATGAAGAAATGCATCAAATCAGACTAGCTTCCATTTTTATGGCTCTAACCGTTTTGCCGAGAGACTGTCAGTATCCTGTTTTCATGGCTCGAGGAATGTCTCTTAACATCGAATTTGGCGCTGCTAGGAAGCCTTGAGGGTTTGGACAAGTTATCTTTCATGCATCAAGTGGAGTGTAGTTAGATTTCAACCATAACTTGCGCAGACAACCATATACTCTTCCAATTGCGAAATTTGTGTGCTCGTTCAACCGGGTTGGCAAAAGTCGTCCAAATTCATTTGTTGTTACGGAGACCATCGATACTGTGCGCCAACTGATATTGCAAGATCGTTATGTGACCTATCGTGAGATTGAGACAACTTTAGGCATTGGTGGGACCAATAATTAATTAGTGAAGAGAACTATAATCGCGGAGGCGGAGTGTTCGTAATGTCCCCAAGGTGACGTCCTATCACCCCTCCTATTGTGCATGCTGGTCGACTCTCTGATTTCCGCCTTGAATAGACCGAACGCCATTGAAACAACCTTAGGCATTGGTGGGACCAGCATACATTCAATATTGCATGAACATTTGACAGTCAAAAAAAATTTGTTCGCGTTGGGTCCCACACAATTCGTCAATCGCTCAAAAAAGGCTCGATTGGCGGAAAGAAATGCTCCAAAAATACAATCGCGGTGCTTTGAAACACGGCTATGACATCGTGACGGGTGATATATCGTGGATTTACGCGTATGAGGCCGAAAGTAAGCACCAGTCGACTGTATGGGTGTTTGAAATTGAGCCAAATCCAACAAATGTTGCACGCACACGAAGCACTTCCAAGCAAATGGTCGGCTGTTTTTTCGGAGAAACTGGGCATGTCGCAACCGTACCACTAGAACAATGCAAAACAGTCGATCCTGAGCGGTACACAACCATTTGTTTGCCAGAAATCAGGAAAACACACCAACGAAGACAGATCACTCTTCACCACAACAATGCGAGCTCTCATTGGATAGGAAGGAATATGCACGCGGCATATGGTATTCATCGACATAGACTGTGTCCTCGACAATGCGAGTTTTGATAGCATGTGCAACCCGACCAGAGAACACGGCTTGAAAGAATCATTGGTGTTGTGCATAAAAGCAATGCCAGTGGCCACCGTCGGGTAGTGGGTAGAGTCCGACGCTCACACGCTGATAGGTCTAGGTTGGATTCCCAGCTGAACACCTCGAATTTATTACGGCTCCATCTCTTTCGAGCTACTGACAACACTCAAAGAGTAATCTCTGTCTAAGAAAAAGCTTCTCAAACTTCGCCGCTTGGAGTCGGCAAAAACTGAAGGTCACATCTTCTCGTGAAAGAACAGTAGCGTACACAACACGAGTAGTCCCTTGTGGACTGTCGCGCCATCCAAATATTATTAATTATTTGTGATGAGAACTAATCGAGGAGGCGGAGTATATCCAACCAACCGCCGAAGACGGATCACTCATCACCACAACAATGCGAGTTCTCACACATCGGCTCAAACAACTCCATTTTTGAACACTCCAAACATCGATTTGATGAGTCATCCGCCGTATGGTCCTGACTTGGCACCGAATGACTTCTTTTTATTCCCGCAATGAGAGATCAACGTTTTTCGACACCTGAAGATGCGGTTGATGCGTTCAGAATGCATGTTTTGGAGATACATCAATCAGAGTGGCAAAAGTGCAATTGGTTCAGCAATTGGTTCAAGAATTGTTTCAACAATTGATTCGACAATTGGTTCAAACGCAAGCAAGAGTATACAGATCTCAATGGGGAATATTTTGAAAAGCAATGAAACTGTTTTTGATGCTTAATATTTGTTTTGGTCCTCTAATCCCGAAATATAAAAGGTGTTTGCTTTAACAGTCAAACAGAAAAAAAATATGACCCCTTACCGCTGGTGGGGGGAAGTCAATGTTTTGATGGTTACCTTAATGAACTGGCGCTTTATTTACAAATAATTTCTCTTAAATACTACAAATTTGCTTATTCTACGATAATAAAACGAAAAGGAGGGGAAACGAAATGCACAAAGGTGAATGAATCAAGCGGTTGTGCGTTCTTGAGCGCTGTGCTTCATCGCTTGGCGTCGTGTTTCACTATTGTTGTGAATGATCACAACAAAAGGCAACCCTCGTATATGTCCCGGGACTTATCGAGTAAAGTTCAGTCAACACCATCCTCTTGCATCTCCATTTCACACCGCTGGTAGCAGTTGCAAAGTTCCAAGTTAGGTTTCTTGGACGACCTCTGCTCAGTGAGCTATACTCCAAGTCCATTCCGAATGAATTGTTTCGCGACGGTATGTGGGACCCTGTCTTTCTATTTGCCAATTGCGATATCTTACTCAGCAACAGTTTCAACAGGTTCCCGTTTCCGATGATACTTGATTCAGAAAAAACGACATGTGGTACGGAGGGGTTTTGTGATGAGTTGATGATGTTTGTGAGGCATTCTACACACAAGTTGCTCTTCGACTTTGTAGGAATCGGAGGAACCTTCCGAAAGTAAGCACTTGGCTGAACGCTGCCCGAAACGTCTGCTTATTGGCCTCTGCCTGCTCTGTCTATCGCCCCTAGGTGGCAGAAGCTTCTGCTGGTTAAGCCTTCTCTGCCTTAACGTTCTCAGTGTTTAGTTTTTTGGACGCAAGAGTTTCATTCTAACGCCATTCTGAATGTGCTGCTTCCTGATGGTATATGGGGTCGATTTTCTTCAAGTTGCGACTAGTTCACATTCCCGATGATATTTGCTTACTGATGAGGGTTTGGGTTTTGGGTTGGGTTTCTCTTTCTTGCCTTTGTCTTTTGTTTTGAGTTTCTGGAGAATTGGAAACCCCTCAGAAAGCAATTACTTGGCTGAATGCTGATTGTTAGCATGTACCAACCTGGCTTATTGGCCTCAGCCTGTTTTTCTATGGTCCCTAGATGGCATAAGCTTTTGCTGGTAATGCCTCCTCTACCTTTACGTCCTCAGTCTTCTGGATATTTTTCTCACCAATCGTGAGAGGTGAGCTAACTTGGGTTGAATATGGCTGAGCTTGTGTTATAGCAGACATCACCATCGCCAAGGTCTAAGTCAAAAGAGCTCTTGTGTGGGACTCCAAGTGACCCTACGTCTCGTCTCTGAGGCAATTGTGGGCATTCCTTCAAGTCGTCCTTCTTCACTTACTACACGATTATAAATTTTCCTGAAGCTCACACACTTTCTTCTTGGCACATCCCCCTGATGAGAGTCTGTAGACGTTGTCCTATTGACATCTCGATGATTCACGCGATATTCTGGAATTGTTGTCTGTCTGTCTGTCTGTCCAACTTGTCTTCAAACCTTGTTTTGTTTGTGTGATACGCGGTGTTGCTCTCCTCCGTCTTTTCGAACTGGTGTAACTTCCAGAAATTATGCACGCTCGCACCCACTTCTCGTTCTCGTGCGTCCGCGACGTAATATCGTTCCATTGCAGCTCCAATCACGTCCAACTCCAAAGATCACCATTTAAAGCCCTGCCTCCATGACGCAATTCCAGAAACACTTCAGACGTTGGCTAATGGTTCCGCTGTGAAAATCTGCCCACCTCCCGATCGTTGATCGAATAAAAGAACAATCACCCCCAACCGACACGACGTCAGTCTCCATGCCCCACAAGACAGCACACATCAGAAATCCATTCCAAGCCCGCACCACACCTACGCCTCATTAATCATGACCTGCTTCTGGTAGTTGCATGCACATGCAGGGGGCACTGGAGGAAGCAGCCCCCCCCCCCCCCCCCCCCCCTCTGTCAACCGTCAGCAACGCACGATTTGTCACCAATAGTAATTTATCCCCGAAACCAATGTTTCCTCCTTCTCTGCTCTCTCACTTTGCACATCCTGGCGTTTTAGCCATCCTCCTGCCAGATCGAGCAGATCCTTT
The DNA here is from genome assembly GCA_955652365.1 of Eristalinus aeneus. NCBI lineage: Eukaryota > Metazoa > Arthropoda > Insecta > Diptera > Syrphidae > Eristalinus > Eristalinus aeneus. Next base: position 95,406,013 of record OY019131.1, read on the forward strand.
TGTTTTCTGATTCAGCTTCCGGAGATTCCGTGGACTTCTTTTCACCTCCATTCGCCATCAGTCTTTCAGTGAAGGGATTTCCGTGCTGAACTTTTATTGAATAGACTGCCGTTCCCCGCCCTCCTTCCCCCTCCTTCAACAACGCCATCAGTCATGTCTTGCGTATTTAGCAAACTATTCTGTGCTAAGCTGCTTAGTATCAGAGTCCTGGATGCCCACCCATCTGTAAGTCTTTTGTTTCACGCCAGCGGACGCCTTGAATACCAATGAGGGGGCGGAACGGAGCCTGCGGAGCGACGGAATCATTGTTTCTGTGGCGAAACCAATATCTGCCTCGTATCTCTGCTGGGCGAGCGCGAGGAGATAAATGGTGGTCCCGGTGTCAAATCGATGACTCCGCGTCCGTGCGTCCGTGTGTGCAGTTGCAGGGGGTAATAGAAAATAAATCTTACATTGTTGACGCATACGTGCTCCACGCTGATGAACATCACCTGGTGCTATTAAAAGATTATCATCATTACACCGTCGACCGTGCAGGGGCTGGTATCGGTGGTGGCCGCGCTGCGGCGACTCAGGCTCCGGGAGTCGATTCTAATTGTTTCGTTCCACCACCGCAAGCGATGTGTGCTTTGAATTTTAATCAGGCATCCGGCAGACGTGAAAAGCATCCTGCCCTGGTTGTTCATTTTTGGCTTTTCACCTCCGCGCTGGCCACCATCCCCCGGTGCATTCGATTGCATTTTAAATTTGGTCAGTCAGCAGGACTGAAATGTGCGCCTAGCTGCTGCAGCAGCAGCACCACCGCCACCAGTCATTTGGTATTCAAAATGAGGTTCGCATCTGATTTACGACCTAACGAGCTGTGGCCCAGTGTGTGCTCGGAATGAAGTCGAGTGGGGAGGGGGGGTTATGACAACTAATAGAGTTTTTGACAGCAGTTTTCGGGCGGTTGTGACTTATTTATGAGCGAGGCTTCATTTCCTTTTCGGTCGCTGTTGGGCCGTAATTAACGCCTTCCGCTGATGGTCTGCGTCTCTCATTGAAAATTGTGTTGACCATCCGTCGGCGGAGGTGTAAATCAATGTGGGTTGGGTTTGGGACAACGATTTGTGGCTGAAGTCGCTGCAGACGATTATCGACCGTTCTGCGGGGTGTGTTGTGTGCCTCATTAGGCCGTTTTGGAACACTGTCAAGTGTGTAATTATAGCGGGAGCTCTGCTGGGAATGTGCTAAGACTTCCTGTGTTGTGGAGAGTCAACAATTTTATGACAAGTGCTTGAGGAAGTGCAGCAGATGGCTGTAGCTTGTTGTCTTTGAAGTCAAATTGATGTCGTAAAATCGACAAAGACTTCGACGTTGGGAGAGCGGTTTGTGAATAAAGATGAGGACAATGCGGTAGTTGCCGATTTATGGACTCTGATTAAGCTTACGATTGCGATGAGGGGAGGGGACGGTGACATTGTTTGAATGAGAAAGTGGATAGGGGAGTGGAAATGGGCTAATTTGATTGAGTTTTACGGGTGTTTAGGGAGTTTAGGGAGAAGTTGGAGAAAGGGGCAGTGGAGATGTACTCTTTTGTTGTAGTCAGAGTCAATTTCTGAGGCGGTAGAAAGATGTATTCCCCCGGCAGACAGCTAGGATGAAAGCAATTTTAACACTGATTTTGTTTAAGTTTAAATTTAATCAATTTATCCCTTCAGTCATGAAAAAGCCCTCTCCTTAAATCGACACTCTACACAGCGCTTATATGTCCAAAGCTTTGACAGAAATTGTTCGGATCTTCTTATCAGGATGAAAGCGACAAATGTCCAAAAGTTCACAATTTTAGAAGCGCTTTGCAACAACGTCAAAAATTCAAAATTGAAAAATGAATTTTCAAGATCCCGATATGGTGAAAATTTGAAACGTTCAAAATCCAGAAATGCCTTAATTTTTAAAACTTACGCTCCTTTCGAGAAGTCGTAAGCTCCCAAAATCCAGATTTTTATAAATTCACAAATTTCAACATCTGCAATCGCCGAAATATCAAAAGGCCCGAATTCCATGAACGGACCAATCTTCAAACCACCAAATATCCCGACACGCAAACATATTGAAACGTTTAATGTCTTCAAATACCTGAAGCTTCGAAGCCCCGAAAATATTTAAATGACCAAAATTTGAAAGAGAGTGAGAAGAAGAACTTCTCAAAAGTTCAGAAAAGACAGAAGACTCAAGTTGTTAAAAGATCCGTACGAAGGTTTTGACACGAGATTTGACATGAGTTTTAACATGAGCTCCCGAAACGCCTGAAATTGCGAAAGGCCCGAATTCAAGAAACGAACGTTTTGACATGAGATCCCGATATCCCTAAATTTGCGATAGGCCCGAAATCAAGAAACGAAGGTTTTGGCATTTATCCCGAAAAGCCTAAAATTATCAAAGGCCCGAAATCAAGAAACAAAAGTTTTGACATGAGATCCCGAAACGCCTCAATTTACGAAAGGTCCGAAATCAAAAACCGAAAATTTCGACATAAGATCCTGAAACGCCTGAAAGTGCGAAAGGCCCGAAATCGAGAAACGAAAGTTTCGACATAAGATCTCGAAACGCCTAAAATTGCGAAAGACCCGAAATCAAGAAACGGAGGTTTTGGCATGGATCCCGAAAAGCCTTAAATTATCAAAGGCCCGAAATCAAGAAACAAAAGTTTTGACATGGATCCCGAAAAGCGTAAAACTATCAAAGGCCCGAAATCAAGAAACAAAAGCTTATACATAAGATCTCGAAACGCCTGAAAATGTGAAAGGCCCAAAATTAAGAAACGCAAGTTTTGACATGAGATCCCGAAACGCCTCAATTTACGAAAGGCCCGAAATCAAAAACCGAAAATTTCGACATAAGATCCTGAAACGCCTGAAAGTGCGAAAGGCCCGAAATCGAGAAACGAAAGTTTCGACATAAGACCTCGAAACGCCTAATATTGCGAAAGGCCCAAATTCAAGAAACGAACGTTTTGACATGAGATCCCGATATCCCTAAATTTGCGAAAGACCCGAAATCAAGAAACGAAGGTTTTGGCATGGATCCCGAAAAGCCTTACATTATCAAAGGCCCGAAATCAAGAAACAAAAGTTTTGACATGGATCCCGAAAAGCGTAAAACTATCAAAGGCCCGTAATCAAGAAACAAAAGCTTAGACATAAGATCCCGAAACGCCTGAAAATGTGAAAGGCCGAAAATCAAGAAACGAAAGTTTTGGCATGAGATCCCGAATCGCCTAAATTTACGAAAAGCCCGCAATCAAAAAACGAAGGTTTTGGCATGGATCCCGAAAAGCCTAAAATTACCAGAGGCCCGAAATCATGAAACGGAAGTTTTTACATGAGATCATGAAACGCCTAATATTGTGTAAGGCCAAAAAATCAAGAACGAAAGTTGTGAAAGGAGATCCCGACACGCCTAAAATTGTGAACTCCTGGAATCAAGAAATGTTCTAAAATCATTTGAAGATGCCGGAAATCCTCCTCCTAAACTCCTAAATCTCGAAATAGAAAATTTCCAAAAATTATTGTTACACACTTGAAATGTTGTCTGTAATCCATAAACGTCTTCAATTCCAAAAGTCGGAACCGCCCAAAGTTCTCGGGTGTCCTAGGTCCCGAAAGGCTGTAAATCTCCAACTTGAAAATCATGACAGTTCTTTTGTGGGGTGCATCTTCGACGTCAGCATTGCCGTCTATTTCCAAAATCCTTCACCGTCAGTAGTTGTCAAAGAAAGTTGCGTTCGTTTCCCTTTGGTGCAGAGGTTCAATTATTTTTTGGTCCCCACTCTCATTCAGGTTGCCCTGGAACCAGCACCCACTCCTCAGACCCACCTGACACCCAAATGATTACACGAAACGGTCACTTCCCTGTCACCCATTTAGTACGCAAACACACCGTGCACCACACAGTCACCTCAACCCACAGGAAACCTTTCTCCCCGCTGAACCTAACAGATCACCGATGCGCCTCTGACCATCTGTCTGCCTCAAACGAAATACCATTCTCCCACAACTCCTCGGCGGTACAAAAGCACTTACAAAAGGTCACCTCGCTTTTTCACTCCCTGCCCTGGACGAGAGAGCAAACTATTACCTTCCACTCATGTTTCATGCCAGCGAATCCGTCCCCGTCTATTTATCTCATTCTCTGTCCCGCATGCTGCCCATTTGCGGAACCATTCGTCTCTCCCACACCCTCCCTCTCACTCCCTCTGGATTTTTTCGTGCTTCGCTTTGTGTGGCTGGTGCAAATGTATCCACAGCTCAAGCTGCGGGACCTTCTCTTCCTCCATTTAAATTGGCACGATGATTTAGTGCTCATGTCAACCTGACACCCAAGTTAGCAGCGGCAACCTGCCTCTCACCATGAGCACCACCAGCACTTTGTCTCGTCATAGGACCTGCTTGGCTCGGGCGATGAATGGCATCGGCACTAAGGGAACAACATATGTTCGACAAGACGATGAGGAGGAGGAGGATGCCATCGCCATGACAACGATGACGACTACAACTCCAACGACGACGACGATGGTGACGGGACGGAAAAAGAAAATCTGTTGAATAATTTGTTTCGGGTCGCATGTAATTAAGTGGGTGGTGATGCGGCCCAGGCCCCGCGTGCGTCGAGCTCTGTAAGCTCCCTCAATCGTCGGCTAATGGCGAATTTTACTTCAGTAAGTACCAGGAAATTACACAGAGCCTTAGAGCGGAGTGTGTGTGCGCGGCCGTCGTCATCGCCCGCCGTCTGCAAATGGATGAATGAATGAGTGAGATGTTGTGGGTTAACATCCGCCTCCTCCAGGGTGCTGCTCGCCTTCTTCCTCTTTCTCTCTCTCTCTCCGTGCGAAACGACCTTAATTAACTTATTTTCCCAGAATACCTTGTGTGTGCTGGGTGCGCGCACTGTGTGTCAAGCGACGGTGCTTAATTACATTCCTCTGGTGTAATGTGTTTGCAAACATGAGCGTTTTGTGTCTTTCCGTGTGAGTTCTGTTCTCGATGTACAGGGTGATCGACAGGCAGGGATCCCTTCCGGGAATGAATCTTGAGCGCAGCAGTCACCTGCCTCATCGGCACCTAAACAGAATTCATATTCCAGTTCCCACAACGGGGACGCAACAACCAAAGACCCGCCGATCGACTTTCTCTCTCTCGCCTGCGATACACTTTCTTGCACACCACACAGTGGTCGGCTGGCCTCCCCGCGGATCGCAACATTCTACGCAACATCCTGCAAAGTGTTGTCACTGGTGTATAAATAGCAAAACTATGATCCGATGAAGGGAACCGGCACCCAGATAGGTGATCCCGTTGCGCCAGCGAACGCACTCGCCCCGATGTAGACATGAAAGAAAACTGTGTTTGTGCCAACATCAATGAAAAGGAAACATTTGTCAATCATTTTAATTAGCAGACGGGGCATAATCCCTCTTGAGGCCACAACAAGCCTGCCTGGCATCTTGCGACAACTGCCACTTTGCACAGTGCTGATGGATAATCCCTGGCCGCCTTAATTGGATTTGTTTTTGAGATTTTTATCGTCCGCCTTGCTTCGTTGAGCGACATCTCAGCCTCGACACCATCGCTCGCTGCCAGTGATATGCTGGTTGATAATCAGGACACTGGAGGAGATCGCCTTCTTCTGCGCTGCTGAGGGCGAATTAATTAAAATATCACACAAGCCATGGGGAATGCCTGCGAGTGCAAATGTGGGGGACGCGCGACTAGGTGATCGTGTGGACGGGCGCAAGATGTCTCATGTTGAGTGTCACCTATGTGATGGTTGGATGGAAGTGTGACGTGGCGCGGGACCACCACGCAGTCCATGAATGGACTGCAATTGTGAATTGGATGAAATTTAACGACCACCACTCTTCTTAGATCCCTGCTAAGTGTCCACCTCTGGAACCGGTGGGATATAGGGGGCTACCGGCTCTGAAAAGAATTTTCACTGCCAGCATTCCGCTGGCATATATTCCAAGATCCTGGTGCACAGTTAGGAGAGCCTTTGTACCAAAAATTGGCAAAGGGGGTAACTCTCTCGCTAAAAACTTTAGGCCCACGAAGGTTGCCTTTTATATTTCGGGATTGGGCAACCATAGTGTTGCAATCTGGCAACTACCAGCTCTATCGCAAAGTTTGACATTTTTGAGGTTATACGTGGTCACAACGTTTTGACATACGAGCGCTATTTGTGTTGTTTACAGTAACTTAAAAGATTCATCTCGCCCAAAAAAATGGAATTAAATCGTGAAAATGTTCGTGCGACTATTTCTTACAACCTTCGATGTGGATTAACTGAACAACAGTGCATCGATGAACTTAATTCAATTTTTGGCGATGAAGCTCCATCAAGGACCAGTGTTTATCGATGGTATGGTTAATTCAACCGAGGTCGTAGTTCACTCCAAGACGAATTTCGTGAAGGTCGTCCAAAATCAGTTGTTGTTCCGGAAACAATTGTGCTGTACGCCAACTGATATTGCAAGATCGTCATGTGACCTATCGTGAGATTGAGACAACCTTAGGCATTGGTGGGACCAATAATTAATTAGTGAAGAGAACTGTAATCGCGGAGGCGGAGTGGGACCAGTTTGTAATGTCGGGGTAAACAGGAGCTGCCCCCAAGGTGACGTCCTATCACCCCTCCTATTGTGCATGCTGGTCGACTCTCTGACTTTCGCCTTGAATAGACCTAACGCCATTGAAACAACCTTAGGCATTGGTGGGACGAGCATACATTCAATATTGCATGAACATTTGACAGTCAAAAAAATTTGTTCGCGTTGGGTCCCACACAATTCGTCAATCGCTCAAAAAAGGCTCGATTGGCGGAAAGAAATGCTCCAAAAATACAATCGCGGTGCTTCAAAACACGGCTATGACATCGTGACAGGTGATACATCGTGTATTTACGCGTATGAGGCCGAAAGTAAGCACCAGTCGACTGTATGGGTGTTTGAAATTGAGCCAAATCCAACAAATGTTGCACGCGCACTAAGCACTTCCAAGCAAATGGTCGCCTGTTTTTCGGAGAAACTGGGCATGTCCCAACCGTACCACTAGAACAACGCAGAATAGTCAATTCTGAGTGGTACACAATCGTTTGTTTGCCAGTTGTCTTCCAAGAAAGCAGGAAAATCAACCGCCGATGGCGGATCACTCTTTACCACGACAATGCGAGCTCTCATTGGATAGGAAGGAATATGCACTGGGCATATGGTATTCATCGACATAGACGGTGTCCTCGACAATGCGAGTTTTGATAACATCTGCAACCCGACCAGAGAACACGGCCTAAAAGGATCATTGGCGTTGTGAATAAAAGCAATGCCAGTGGCCACCGTCGGGTAGTGGGTAGAGTCCGACGCTCACACGCTGATAGGCCTAGGTTGGATTCCCAGCCGAACACCTCGAATTTATTACGGGTCCATCTCTTTCGAGCTACTGACAACACTCAAAGAGTAATTTCTGTCTAAGAAAAAGCTTCTCAAACTTCGCCGTTTGGAGTCGGCAGAAACTGAAGGTCACATCTACTCGTGAGAGAACAGTAGCGTGCACAACACGAGTAGTCTCTCGTGGACTGTCGCGCCATCCAATTATTATTAATTATTGGTGAAGAGAACTGTAATCGCGGAGGCGGAGTGGGACAAGTTTGTAATGTCGGGATAAACAGGGTCTGCCCCCAAGGTGAAGTCCTGTCACCCCTCCTATTGTGCATGCTGGTCGACTCTCTGCTTTCCGGCTTGAATAGACTTAACGACATTCCTTTGCGGAAGATGCAGCTATGCTGGTTACCGGACCATGCCATGCGGCCTTTTGTGCAAGCGGGCAGACGGCCCTTGACATGATCGATGACTGGTGTACTAGGAATGAGCTTTTAGATGGAGGAATCTGACTGCTCTGACTCAACTACTACTAACAGGTGTCACCATTCCACTTTCCAATGAAGCCAAATATTAAGGTGTTATCCTGGATGAGACACTGCTTTGGAAAAACCACATAGGAAAACCCTCCAAGGCCCTCCAAGTTTTGTGGTATTGGATGGGAGTTTTTTGGAAAAAACTGGAGTCTGAAGGAACAAGCTTTTTCGTTTGAAGGAACAAGCTTTTGCGCAAATACGTGACTTTTGCTTTCATCGAGAATGGTCTGTCTCGGGACACAGGGACTTCCCCTAGCACGCCTGGCCCTTCTCTTGATGCACTGCATAATCTCCCTCCCCATCATGGGGTACACAATCAAGGCCATCGCTCGACTAAAAATTAATGGTCTTTGGTTCTACTGGTAGAACTTTGTTACTAGTAAGCACTGGAGCTTTGATGACCTTGCCCACCGCATCTTCTATGACACTAGCCTCATGGACATGCCGTCTGATGCGAGGTCACCAATGATACACCTGCATCGCTCACACAAAGTCGACTTTTCCCGCGTCCAGGTTTGGCTTTGGCCAGAAATGGAGCCGGGAAGAGAATGAAAGCGGATTTGTATGGGCGACTGCAGGGCGACGGGTGGCCGCCGTGGCGTAGTGGGTAGAGTGCGACGCTCACACGCCAAAGTGTGTAGGTTCGATTCCCAGCTCAACTCCAATTTTTCGATTTTTTCACGGCACCACCTCTTTTGAGTAGCTGACGACACTCAAAGAGTAATAACTGTCTAAGACAGCTTCTCAAACTTCGCCGTTCAAAGTCGGCAAAAAAACTGTAGGTCCCTTCTACTCGTGAGAGAACAGTAGCGCGCACAACACGAGCAGTTGATGAGCAAGCTAGGCCCTGGTCCCCCTATGGACTGTACCGACAACAATTACTATTATTATGCAAGGCATCGGAGGGATGTGAGGCTGGGGCCTTCGACAAAATCAGACTTCACGCTTCCTTAGGTGAGTTTGCGTCGGTCTTCCAGGCGGAAGCCCTCGCGATCCTAATGGCCACCAACTATATTGTGGAGAATAGGTGGAAGGGGTGAAGTATCTGGGTCCGTAGCTACAGCTAAGCCGTGCTTTAAGCCTTACTGCTCCCTTTATCGACTTTCCAGATTCTTAAAGAATTCAAGTCTTCCCTTAATTCATTCGGCAGACTGAATGGGCTAAGACTTGTCTGGGTCCCTTCACATCACGAGATCATGGATCAGCAACAAAATCTTTGTCTGCATGGGAAACGAAATTGCCGATAAACTGGCTAGGCAGAGTTCAAAAGAGGCATTCGTAGGGCCGCACGGCCCTTGGTCTGTGAGGAGCACCACCGTGGGACTACCTCCATCATTGATTATGGCTTCCGTCTTCGGTTGGATTTCCCAACATCACAACCAGAGATGACGTAACTCTCAAGGATACAGAATGACTAAGTGCATGCTCTCGAACGTCAGCAAGAAATCCACGGTATTTCTGCTCCCTCTAGACAGAACTCTTGAAAGCAGTTGTCAGTCCCACGGTCTTGTTTCAGCAAGTCACGGATTGAAGGCATTAGGCACCTCCAAGGCTTTACGTGATATGATACTCTGGAAATGAGAAAGGAGACAGAGCGTTTAATACCGTGATTGCTTACTCCCAGCACCAGACACAGCGCTACCACAGTAGTGTTTCCCGAACGTCAGCAAGAAATCTGCGGCTATTCTGTTATCTCTAGACAGAAACGAGTGCGGACGACTTGTCGGCATACTAGAGGGACACTTTATCTGCTCTAAGGACCTAAGTCGACTTGGGCTTAATGGTGGTACACTTTGCGACGCCTGAGAAAAAATTTAAGACATTTCAGAGCACATTCTCTGTCAATGTCCCGCCTTTGCTCGTATTAGTTTTCAGCGGCTGTTTCGGGCTGACGTGGCGGTAGCTGAAAACCAAAGCTCTCTATCACAGAAGCGCCTTCTGGTCTCTTTTCGTAAAACCAAGAAACCAAGAAAAAAGCCCTCTCCCGAACGACCAAAGTGACTTTGTACAACACCTTGATCATCAAAGTCCTGCTTTACGGCGCAGAAACCTGGACGCTACTAAAAGCGGATGAGGAAGCCATTGGTTTCTTCGAGAGAAAAGTTCTGCGTGCGATTTTTGGTCTTGTTTGCGTTGATGGCATCTGGAGGAGAAGATTCAACCACGAACTGTATGGGCTGTACGGCGGCATGAGCCTAGTCAAGCGTCTACGGATACAACGCTTAAGGTGGCTAGGCCATGTAGAGCGCATGGACAGTACTGCTCCGGCCCGAAGAGTTTTCGAATCCGAACCACAGAGACAACGCAACAGAGGACGTCCTAGACTGAGATGGCGCACATAAGTGGAAAAGGACCTCAATCATCTTGGAGTGCGCAATTGGAGACAGCTGGCAAGCTAGCTGCTGCTAGCTAGCTAGCTGGAGAGGCATGTTGGTTGAGGCCCAGGTCCACCCCGGACTGTAGCGCCATCCGAAGAAGAAGAAGAAGAAAACACATTAAACGAAGGTTACTGCCTGGAAGTGTAATATACCAGTCTTTGAGTCTGAGCGCTCGAGTGGAGTGTATCCCAACCACCAACAAAAAAAAAAGAGTCAACTTATTGCATGCTCGTAAGCGGTTCCTTCTTTTTGTGAATATTCGGACGGCCCTTGGTCTGTGAGGAGATCACTGATCTTGTCATCCTGAATCAGTTCCAGAAGAGGTATTGACCAAGCAACCATTTTAAGCTCATTTCCTTAGCGTGTTACCCCCTTTCTAAAACCGAATTCCAATTGATTCGATGTTGGTAAGATCAGTGATCTTGCAAAGCATGTGTTGAGTGGCGCTTCTCAACATAGTGTAAAGTTTTAACTCCACAGCTCTTTTTGTTCTTCTTCCTTCGGGTGGCACTATAGTCCGGGCCGACCTGGGCTTCAACCAACGTTTCGCTACAGCCAGTATGATCGATCACCAGCTTCCTCCAGTTGCGCACTCCGAGTTGGATGAAGTCCCACTCCACTTGTGTGCGCCACCTCCATCTATTCTGTCCACTGTTGCTATGTTGAAATGGTTTCGATTCGAAGACTTTTCGGGCCGGAGCTACGGTGTCCACACGCTCTGCATGACCTTGTTCTCTTATGGGTTGAATTCGAGGACGCTTGATCAGACGCAAGCTGTCACTCGTTGTTGAACCTTCTCCTCCAAATGCCATCAACACAAACCGAAAAAGAACTACTCACAGAGCCTATTCTCTTGAACAGATTAAGGGCTTCCTTATCCGCTTTCAGAAACGTCCAACTTTCTCAATCGTTCTCCTACGCAATCTGACAAGTTTGGGAGGAATGCCATAACTAGACATGGCACTGTGCAACTCGTGCCTATGCAAACTGTCATCGCCAAATGGGTGGTGAATGTCGATTTGAACTTCATGTCGCCACAGCCCTTCTGACACAAAGTTTGAGATGAGGTCTTGATTGTCTCCACTAGCTTCTCAACACTCTTCAAATTTCTGAGCGCAGCTGCTTCAGAAACTATACCTGCTTTCGAATTTTGCTGGCGACACAGGCTGCATGCCTAGTGGGCCCTCGTTGCCCATCACTCCTCCCCACCATTCTCCTTGGCAGATAAGAAGACCTGTTCGATCATATGACATTCAATTGTGAGAGCAAGGCTTTTATGTAGCGACTCCAGTGGATTTTCCCGTGACCCCCACAAGATCCACGACTTCCCTGAACCACTCCCAAATCAATTTAAAGTTGAGTGGATTGTGCAATCCACTATCTCGTTTAAACGCGCGCACACCCTGCGCTCCTGCCAACCCAAACCCACATCGGCCAGCTCAGGCCTTCCCCGAATCCAATTATCCAGCACAGAAAAGATGGCAAAACCGCCCGTTCGTCTTCCAAGAAAGATTTATTTTCGAATCTTTTTGCGCCTTTTTTGCCCATTCACCCCGCCCGTTGACTGCTCATTTATATCCTCAATTTTCATTGATTTGATGAATTTACATTACAAAGCATCCTTCGGTGTCCTAGCATCCTTTTTGTGTTGAGGCATCCACTCCACTCAACTCTTCATCTCAGTTAGGGCAGCTTTCGGTGGGCGCGTGTGTTTTGCTCTCTGATCGCTCATAAAACGCCTCAATGCGAATCCGACATAAAGGACATCGACCGACCTACAGAGAGCGACGGCAAAGGCACAGATTCAAAGTAATGTCCTCGAGGATTTTTTTTTAGTTGTCTCTAGCGAGCTTCCCACTGCCGCAGACTCTCTCGGTGGGTCTGGTGGAATTTTTTATTGGATTCCGGGTACAGGATTCAGAAGTCCCTCCCTCAAAAAATAGATGTGGACTTCGGCGAGTGAAGGATATGTTCCTCATATGTGTGTGTGTGAGTGTGGTGAAAAGAGGAAACAAAATCAGGATACTCTCAACCGCGCCTGGGTGACCCGGATTTCAAATCGATGCCACGTATCCTGGGGTACTCATAAAATTCATCATTCTACACGGTCAAGTGAGTTTTCAAAGAGCAGAGAAAAGGATGCCTCCCCCGCACAGAGCAGAGGGGACATCTGAAGAGTGACGGGCGGTAAAAGAGCAGAAAACAACTCCAGGGTTATCACATGCAGATGCTGCTGATGGTGCTGGAAAGTTATGAATTTTAATCGCTTTTCATCCACAACTCGAGGGCGCGGGCAACGCCACAGACGGTCAGACGGGATGGGATGGCGGAGGGGAGCAATAATATCCGTCAGTCAGTTCCGGAAACGGTGCTTGGATTGAGGAGCATTTTTTTTTATTTTTTGCTTTTTAATTTTTCCAACGCGTCCTGTGGGAAGCGCTGAGAGGGAGTTTTGCGAAATTGAATTCCACTTGTGCGAACGTTGATAGTTCCTGAAAATCGGTCACTTGACCTGGCCCCTGGTGGTACTCGGACTCGCCATGAATTGCAATTCCTCACGTGATGAGTTATTAAGTTATGCCTCGATGGGCGTCTAAATGATACGCTGACCCGAGCCGCGCCACCAACAACGGAGGTGCGGGGGAATTCAAAGGCTGACCCAAATTCCACTTAAGCTTGCTGAATGCTGCATGCATTTTAGCGGAGGGTAGGTATCCCGGTTGAGTGGAGTTTCAGGAAGTTCCCGTTGGAAATTTTTGGATTGCTGTGAATGAGCCACTAAATGGTGGTAGGTTGGAATTTTTTCCATGCAACGTTTCAAGTTGAAGGCAAACCTTTTTGGGGTTCGATGCCCATCTTGTGGGAGTCCAAATCTTTTTGAGAGGGCGATAGGGTCGTTGGAAAGCCGCGATACAAGGTTTAACTTCGTTGGCTCCTGTGCACCAGGTCCGCAGTTGGATTCCATGTAGTGGCTTCCCTCATTTATGGTAGATCCTCTTGCAAAGGCGGATGTTAGAGGGGAGAGGGCAATATGATCTTTAAAGAGCCACGATGATAAATTTCGTCGGTTCTTATGCACGAGGTCCGCAGTTGGACTCCATGAAGTGACTTTCCACATTTATGACACAACCTCTTGCAACGGTGGATGTAAGAGGCAGGAGGGCAATAGGATCTTTGAAGAGTCACGACGATAACCTCCGTCGGCGCTTGTGCACGAGGTCTGCAGTTGGCCTCCATGTAGTGACTTCCCACATTAAGACACAACCTCTTGCAACGGTGGATGTAAGACGCAGGAGGGCAATAAGATCTTCGAAGAACCACGATGATAAATTTCGTCGGCTCTTATGCACGAGGTCCCCAGTTGGACTCCATGAAGTGACTTTCCACATTTATGATACAACCTCTTGCAAAGGTGGATGTAAGAGGCAGGAGGGCAATAGGATCTTTGAAGAGTCACGACGATAACCTCCGTCGGCCCTTATGCACGAGGTCCGCAGTTGAACTCCATGAAGTGACTTTCCACATTTATGACACAACCTCTTGCAAAGGTGGATGTAAGAGGCAGGAGGGCAATAGGATCTTTGAAGAGCCACGATGATAGATTTCGTCGGCTCTTATGCACGAGGTCCGCAGTTGGACTCCATGAAGTGATTTTCCACATTTATGACACAACCTCTTGCAAAGGTAAATGTAAGAGCCATGAGGGCGATAGGAACTTTGAAGAGTCACGACGATAACCTCCGTCGGCCCTTATGCACGAGGTCCGCAGTTGAACTCCATGAAGTGACTTTCCACATTTATGACACAACCTCTTGCAAAGGTGGATGTAAGAGGCAGGAGGGCAATAGGATCTTTGAAGAGCCACGATGATAGATTTCGTCGGCTCTTATGCACGAGGTCCGCAGTTGGACTCCATATGGAAACATTCCACGTTTATGACACAGCCTCTTGCAAAGGTGGATGCAAGATGCAGGAGGGCAATAGGATCTTTGAAGAGTCACGACGATAACCTCCATCGGCCCTTATGCACGAGGTCCGCAGTTGGACTCCATGAAGTGATTTTCCACATTTATGACACAACCTCTTGCATAGGTGGATGTAAAAACCATGTGGGCGATAGGAACTTCGAAGAGGCACGACGATAACCTCCGTCGGCCCTTATGCACGAGGTCCGCAGTTGGACTCCATGAAGTGATTTTCCACATTTATGACACAACCTCTTGCAAAGGTGGATGTAAGAGGCAGGAGGGCAATAGGATCTTTGAAGAGCCACGATGATAGATTTCGTCGGCTCTTATGCACTAGGTCCGCAGTTGGACTCCATATGGAAAATTTCCACGTTTATGACACAGCCTCTTGCAAAGGTGGATGCAAGATGCAGGAGGGCAATAGGATCTTTGAAGAGTCACGACGATAACCTCCATCGGCCCTTATGCACGAGGTCCGCAGTGTGACTCCATGTAGTGACTTTCCACATTTATGACACAACCTCTTGCAAAGGTGGATGTAAAAACCATGTGGGCGATAGGAACTTTGAAGAGGCACGACGATAACCTCCGTCGGCCCTTATGCACGAGGTCCGCAGTTGGACTCCATGAAGTGATTTTCCACATTTATGACACAACCTCTTGCAAAGGTGGATGTAAGAAGCCGGAGGGCAATAGGATCTTTGAAGAGTCACGACGATAACCTCCGTCGGCCCTTATGCACGAGGTCCGCAGTTGGACTCCATGAAGTGACTTTCCACATTTATGACACAACCTCTTGCAAAGGTGGATGTAAGAGGCAGGAGGGCAATAGGATCTTTGAAGAGCCACGATGATAGATTTCGTCGGCTCTTATGCACTAGGTCCGCAGTTGGACTCCATATGGAAAATTTCCACGTTTATGACACAGCCTCTTGCAAAGGTGGATGCAAGATGCAGGAGGGCAATAGGATCTTTGAAGAGTCACGACGATAACCTCCATCGGCCCTTATGCACGAGGTCCGCAGTGTGACTCCATGTAGTGACTTTCCACATTTATGACACAACCTCTTGCATAGGTGGATGTAAAAACCATGTGGGCGATAGGAACTTCGAAGAGGCACGACGATAACCTCCGTCGGCCCTTATGCACGAGGTCCGCAGTTGGACTCCATGAAGTGATTTTCCACATTTATGACACAACCTCTTGCAAAGGTGGATGTAAGAGGCAGGAGGGCAATAGGATCTTTGAAGAGCCACGATGATAGATTTCGTCGGCTCTTATGCACTAGGTCCGCAGTTGGACTCCATATGGAAAATTTCCACGTTTATGACACAGCCTCTTGCAAAGGTGGATGCAAGATGCAGGAGGGCAATAGGATCTTTGAAGAGTCACGACGATAACCTCCATCGGCCCTTATGCACGAGGTCCGCAGCGTGACTCCATGTAGTGACTTTCCACATTTATGACACAACCTCTTGCATAGGTGGATGTAAAAACCATGTGGGCGATAGGAACTTCGAAGAGGCACGACGATAACCTCCGTCGGCCCTTATGCACGAGGTCCGCAGTTGGACTCCATGAAGTGATTTTCCACATTTATGACACAACCTCTTGCAAAGGTGGATGTAAGAGGCAGGAGGGCAATAGGATCTTTGAAGAGCCACGATGATAGATTTCGTCGGCTCTTATGCACTAGGTCCGCAGTTGGACTCCATATGGAAAATTTCCACGTTTATGACACAGCCTCTTGCAAAGGTGGATGCAAGATGCAGGAGGGCAATAGGATCTTTGAAGAGTCACGACGATAACCTCCATCGGCCCTTATGCACGAGGTCCGCAGTGTGACTCCATGTAGTGACTTTCCACATTTATGACACAACCTCTTGCAAAGGTGGATGTAAAAACCATGTGGGCGATAGGAACTTTGAAGAGTCACGACGATAGCCTCCGTCGGCCCTTATGCACGAGGTCCGCACTTGGACTCCATGAAGTGACTTTCCACATTTATGACACAACCTCTTGCAAAGGTGGATGTAAGAGCCATGAGGGCGATAGGATCGTTAAAGAGTCACGGCGATAACCTCCGTCGGCCCTTATGCACTCCGTGTCGTGACCGCACTTGGTTACGACACAGTCTATTGCAAGAGTGGATTTAATCGGCAACAGAATTCAGAAACAAGTTTCAATCCTAATCTTGACAGTCGACCAACAGTGCTTTGAATTGATTTCTATTCTGCTATGCACCAGTTCCGTTGTTGGATTCCGTGGCTTAACTTCCCACATTTATGCGGCAATGATGGATGTAGAAGGCAACAGCTTTTAGGTTCAATGTTCAATCGTCACTTCTTGACAGTCCATTTTGGTGGATCTCGAGATTTCTTAAAAGTTCCTTTCTGACGCCCTCTCATGACACCCCGCCCCACCCGGGCCTCCTATTCATCAATCAACTCAACTCACTGACCACTCGCATCCATCGCACACACTAACGAGCGCCAAAATCGCCCCCAGTGGTAACTCAACTTTGTCCAAGATGAATGTCTCCACGCGCCCCCACCTCCTATCACTATCTATTATCAAATGAACGCCATTGCCATCGTCACATTCCGCCACCAAACAGAGCCACTTACGTTGAGCGCTCCGTGTTCAGCGTTCAGCGTATCCTTCAAACACTTTCTGCATCCGAGACAGGGAACATTTGTTGCAGCAGCGCACAGTTGTGTTCATTTAATTTGCCCCCTCGACGGCACTGATCCCGCACCACACTGGATCACTGTTGGGGATTTGTAATTCGGCACTGTTACCATGTTGCCATCACCACCAGTGCGCTCGGGGTCCAAGGAAGGCATAAGAAAAACCAAATTACGTTGGGCCGGGGCAAAGGGGTTCCTGTGATGTGATTTCATTAGCGGAACACACATACAAACTCGCAAAAAGTTTTGCTGAGGGAAACAGGCTTAACAGGATGATAGAGTTTATGGTTCGGCCTTGTTTCTCGACAGCCGACACCAGCACACACAGCCGCCGAATAGTGAAGTTGCCGGGATCCTGGAGCGCTGTTCGGCTGCCACATGCTCGTTTTGTGGTGCCCTGCTGCTCCTGCAGTCGTCGCATGTGCTTGCGGTAATCGTGTCGACGAGTTTGGTAATCATTGATGTTTCTGTGGAAATGTTCGGGAATACTTTCCGTGTGTTGTCTTGTCGTGTTAAAGTTTTCGGTAGGCTTTGTTGGCGAGAGAGTTTATGGAACGAGATGACGACAAGAGAAAGTTGTTGTTGCAGAACTTCAACTCAAAAAATTGCGATGTGTGTGGGGGGAGGGTGGTATGGTAAAGAGATTGCTGTCAAGAGGGAAAAGAAATTTAAGATGGACTTGAGGTTGAAGAAGAGGAGCTCAGAAGGTTTTCTTGCCTTTGAAGCTAAAGTGTGCATATGCCAATGTCAGCGACAGACAACATCGTCTTTCTCTTGTTTTTCTTGTCTTGTCACCAAAACTTAAGACGGTTGTTGCCAACATTCTGAGGAATGTCTTACCCCATCCGCCACAAGTTCTTCACCAGACTGCCATAAAACAGTCAATACCTCTTCTGGAGCCCGCATTAAGCGGCGTATGTCAATTACGGACGACTGCAGGAGGTAACAGTTATACTGAAGAAAGTATAAGAAGTGATAGACGATGTAGAACTGTTCGACGAGGAAGAAGTTTTCGACAAGAAACTAGTGATCGACAAGTAAGAAGTGATCGACGAGGAAAAAGTGACCAACGAGGAAGAAGTGACCGATGAGTAAGAAGCGATCGCCGAGTAAGAAGTGATCGCCGCAGAAGAAGTGATCGAAGAGGAAGAAGTGATCGACGCGGAAGAAGTGATCGAAGAGGAAGAAGTGATCAACGAGTAAGAAGTGATCGACGAGTAAGAAGTGACCGACGAGTAAGAAGTGATCGACGAGGTAGAAGAGATCAACGAGGAGGAAGTGATCGACGAATAAGAAGTGATCTACAAGAAACAAGTGAGCGATGAGTAAGAAGTGTTCGACGAGTAAGAAGTGATCGACGAGTAAGAAGTGATCGACGCGGAAGAAGTGATCGAAGAGGAAGAAGTGATCGACGACGAAGAAGTGATCAACGAGTAAGAAGTGATCGACGAGGTAGAAGAGATCAACGAGGAGGAAGTGATCGACGAGTAAGAAGTGATCGACGCGGAAGAAGTGATCGAAGAGGAAGAAGTGATCGACGAGGATGAAGTGATCGACGAGTAAGAAGTGATCGACGAGTAAGAAGTGATCGACGAGTAAGAAGTGATCGACGAGGTAGAAGAGATCAACGAGGAACAAGTGATCAACGAGTAAGAAGTGATCGACGAAGAAGAAGTGGCCGACGAGTAAGAAGTGATCGACAAGTTAGAAGAGATGAAAGAGAAACAAGTGATCGACGAGTAAGAAGTGATCAACGTGTAAGAAGTAATCGACGAGTAAGAAGTGATCGACAAGTAAGAAGTGGTCGACAAGTAAGAAGTGATCGACGAGGAAGAAGTGATCGACGAGTAAGAAGTGATCGACGCGGAAGAACTGATCGAAGAGGAAGAAGTGATCAACGAGGAAGAAGTGGCCGACGAGGAAGAAGTGATCGAAGAGGAAGAATTGATCAACGAGGAAGAAGTGGCCGACGAGGAAGAAGTGACCGATGAATAAGAAGTAATCGACGAGTAAGAAGTAATCGACAAGTAAGAAGTGATCGACGAGTAAGAAGTGATCGACAAGAAACAAGTGATCGACGAGTTAGAAGTGATCGACAAGTAAAAAGTGATCGACAAGTAAGAAGTAATTGACAAGTAAGAAGTGATCGACGAGTAAGAAGTGATCGATGAGTAAGAAGTGATCAGCGAGTAAGAAGTAATCGACGAGTAAGAAGTGATCGACGAGTAAGACGTGATCAACGAGTAAAAAGTGATCGACGAGGAAGAAGTGGCCGACGAGGAAGAAGTGATCTACAAGAAACTACTGATCGACAAGTAAGAAGTGGCCGACGAGTAAGAAGGTAACGAGGAAGAGGTAATGATGAAGAAGATGGGGAGAGCATAACTAAAGAGGAATAAGTGATCGGTGAGGTACGCGCTGGCTGATGCGACGCATCAAGCTTGACGATAAATCAATAATCAATGGTCTGTATACTAGTCACTCATTCTCATCCGTCTTCTTAATCCTCATCTATTTCCACTTTCTGGTGTCTTAAGTCAGGGTAAGCATGTTTTCACCAAACAAAATCCTATATTTCTCTCAGCCCAATCCAGTTTCCATTTACTTTCAGTCACGAAGCACAACTTTCAGGCATGCGGCCACAATTAAATTTCGAGAGTCAATTACTGCTCATCTGCTCCCGTCAAGTGTCACACTTAGGCACACCCATCACACTTCAGCAGGATACACCCACTTACGGCTCATCAAAATGTTTCCAAACTACACCTCAAAACTTTGATCAACTATTCCTTTTCATAATAACAATAACGGTAATTAAATTGCAAAGCCACAAACAGCCACCCCCTTCAGTGCAGGAATTTCTGAGGCGACGGCATTTATAGAAACCACACCGGAAGTGGAAAATTACCGCATAATTGTGAAGCTATGGCAGAGGCGGATGAATGGCGATTTCAATCTGTTGGCACATCGATTTGGATTCGAAATCAGTCACGAGACCCACGCCGGCAAAAAGACACGTAGCCCGCATTATTGAAATTAATAAATTCGTCCCAGGGAATCAAACTCACGCTCACACACAGGGGGGCTGCTGCCGGATCCACGAAGCAGGCGAATCGAATCACCATCGCCGTGCCACTCCGCACCATCAACCCTAAGTAAGGTCAGCCATTTGGCGAAGACGCCCCCCTTCACGTGGCACACACGTACTTGCCTACCATAAAATACCGATTACATTATCGGGGATAATGAATTTTGGGCGGCCGGGGAGGCGGTGGGACTCGTCCTTGAAATCGACATGTGAGGCCATAAGCTGGACACACGAGCCTAATTGGAAACCAAGGCGGGAGGCGATCCCAAAATCCATTTCCTTGGCATTTCTTTTCCGAGAACGACTACTGCGATGGCGACGCGCGAAATCCCAGTCACGTTGTGCACTGCGTCGTCGTACATGATGTACTGGCGTTCAATAAACAGCCTCGCCATCGGCTTATGTGGCTAATCCACTGGAACGCGTTCTGATTTATGAAGTCGATGTGTGAGTCGAGGCATTGTTTGCGTCCCAGGGCTGCAATAATAGGCTGATGGGAGTGTAACAGATTTTCGTGGCAATAAGAGGCTGCCGACGCCCAGAGGACGGGGTAATTGAATGACAGACAGAGAGGTCAGTTTGGGACCAGGAATCAATGTCATTTGAAGGGATTCTGGCTAGCGACAGGGGACGCATCAGTGAGGTAATCTGTTGAACGAAGCCTCACCGGGCCGTTCACCTTTGAATCAATTGACTGACGATGATCTGAGGTGATTTTGCGGTGACATTCCTTCAGATCCGGTTTTACGACCGTTTGACGGAGAATCAACGAACAGTCACCGGAAGTGATCCGGCAACAAACCGTGCATTGTAAACTTAAATCCACACCTCCGTGGCGCATGATGGCAGCGAGAGTCATTTGCACAACTTAAGAACCCATAAAACGACAAGTGGACCGTAAAATGCCAGCGACGAGGATGGCATCGCATCTGCATGACAACGTGCAGGCGCTTCCTCCAGAAGCTCAAATCGCTCATAAAAACGTTGAACTTATTCCCCGTCTCTCCTCCTCGCCTTCCTGTTGCAGTTGCAAAGCTACGGCGTCACAAGTCAGGGCGCATTCCGTTTATTAGTTTCGTTTAGCATCCAACACACCCATCCGCACACACACACACACGTCTCCCCAGTGCCCCAGCGAGGGTGCCATCGATACAACGACGCATACGTGACATGAACCAGCATCTGACAATCTGCAGGTCGTCTCATCATCGACTATGTGCAATTTGCAAGATTGAGCTCAGTGCTCGTGTGTGGATTTATGTCCTGATTGCACTGCAAGTGGGCTACGGTTCCCCCCGCCTGAATGAATCTTGCAAATGACCGATATTAGAATCTATCAGTACCACCATCGACAGCCGTTCGCCGGAGAGATGACAGCCCTCCCAGAACAGTGGCGGCCTCCCAACTATGGCCGCCATCTCCGTCACCATCGACCGCCAGCGGTGAGCAGGCCCGGCCAGCGTCGAGCATGGTCGAGCATAGCCGGCTGCTCGTTGCTTGCTCGTCGGTTGCTCGTCGACTGCTCGTCCGCGGCTTATTTATGGCGATTTTGTGTGCAGCACAGCATAAATTTTTACAAATTATTGTTGCAACGCGTGCAGTAAATTTGTTCCACTCATAGGCCAGCAGCTTCCATAACTTCCTTCCAGCCAGAGCGCACCGCAGTGGGGACGGCGACAAGGCGTCCGAGTAGCTGTGGACGCGCAGAGAAAGGTAAGCTGCCAGAGCCGTGAAAACTCTGCGCTCCATAAATAATGTAAATATGGACACAAGCCAATGCCTTACGCAGCCAACAAGCAGGGGCAGGTGGAAGCCACCGACCACCACCAACCACCATATCATCGACAACCGCAACAGCAGCGGCAGTCGTCGACGTGGCCGTCGTCGTCGTCGTCGTCGTAGTAGGTTGTCGGTCGTCAGCAGCAGCCAGCCAGGTGTATGGACTTCCCAAATAGATAAGCGATGCGCATCCATAAAAGGAATCGCACAAGCACTTGAATCATCGCGCAGCCAATGTCGAACGGGACGCAATAACGCGCGCACCCCTTTTCCGGACACTAATAAATATCCCGGCGCGGCAGCACCGGCAGCATAGAGTGGCGACTCGCGTCAAGGATTTGTACGCGCGGCCGCTGCAACACGAGGTGATTCCTCATGTGCACATTTGTGTGACATGTCACCGGTGCTGGGAGTCATAAATTCCAACTCCTCACTCGCTAATGGACGATCGCCGGTCGCGCTAGCCGGTGTGTCCGGGATTTTGATTTACTTCGCAGGGGCCCCGTTGAACCAGAAAGAAATTGACGACAGGTGCGTTGGAATTGAGATGGTGGCGGCAGCGGCGGTGGGATCAAAAGTGCGTGTGACGTACAGCGACCATTGGTCAGGGTTCACTGACGATGCACCGGCGGAACGGAGGGAGTCAAAAGGGTTGCAGCGCAAATGAGCCGTGCCGAGAACCCATAACCGTTTATTGCCTCCATTAAAAGGCACCTTGCTGCCCGATATGGAAGGAGTCTTGGCAGAGAGGACTCCCCTTCGATGGCACACTGACAAGGCGCAGCATTCCATTGATTCCGAGGGCATGGCGGGACACAATTGCATTTTATGCGACGAATGCGCAATTGCCGGCGGCAACGTCACAGCGGCAGCAGTGCGCGCGCATCCCTAATGAATTTATAATTGGCCCCGGCTAAATGACTGCATTCCAAAAGGCATGACACAATGCCTTGGCCATGTCTCGGCAGTGCCTTGACCATCCCGTGTCGTGCCGCGCTCTGTATGCGCCCAGCGAGGATCGCGAAATTTATGAATCCTTTTTGTTGAATTAGTGATAGTATCGTCATCAGCATTGCAGGCCTGTGGTGTGCCGCGCGGCTGCTGGGCGGTGATGTCTTTTCTCTTAATCAAGCGCGGATGGCCCATGAGCCGCAGAGATCTTGTCTGCTTGTCATTTATGGAGGCGAGCATGTGATGTGATCATGATCGTAATGATCTCGGTGCTGTGCGTGCGCGCGCCCTTGTTGTAAGCGTGCGTTTGGTGCGAAGAAAAAATTCTGCTGTCAAACGTGCCCGAGGTTACATTTGGGAGACGGACTTTATGGGATTTTCTGGAGAGACTGGGAGTGGTGGGATCAAGCGGTCTTCTCCTTATCTTCATCTCAATTCGAATTCGCGAGTGCGAGATTGGGAGCGTCGAAGGAGGTTATCTTTGATGGCACGATCAGTGATCTGTCTACGGTAGGAGATGGGTTTCCTGCTACATCTGAGTTACTAGAGTCGTGAGTTCCAGTTTCGATGAACTCCCAACGCTCCCGAATAGAGAACGATCCCCACTTTGAAGGCCAGTAGTAGCGTGGCACAATCAAAAATAGAAGATTAAGGTTCAAAACTCTTCGATATGAGGCAAACTTCCCCTTCCAAGGCAATCTAGGCGATCAAGGCGATCTAGGCGATCTAGGCGATCTAGGCGATCTAGGCGATAAAGGCGATCTAGGCGATCTAGGTGATCTAGGCGATCTAGGCGATCTAGGCGATCTAGGCGATCTAGGCGATCTAGGCGATCTAGGTGATCTAGGCGATCTAGGCGATCTAGGCAATCAAGGTGATCTAAGCGATTCAGGCGGTTAAGGCGATCTAGGCGATAAAGGCAATCTAGGCGATCTAGGCGATCAAGGCGATCTATGCGGTGTAGGCGATCTAGGCGATTTAGGCGATCTAGGCGATCAAGGCGATCAATGCGGTGTAGGCGATCTAGGCGATCTAGGCGATCTAGGCGATCTAGACGATCTAGACGATCAAGGCGATCTATGCGGTGAAGGCGATCTAGACGATCAAGGCGATCAATGCGGTGTAGGCGATCTAGGCGATCTAGGCGATCTAGGCGATCTAGGCGATCTAGACGATCTAGACGATCAAGGCGATCTATGCGGTGTAGGCGATCTAGGCGATCTAGGCGATCTAGGCTATCTTGAAGATCTAGGCGATCTGTAATTTTTATTTTTCGTTGTGCGGAGATCACTTTAAAAGGCCGTTACGAGGATGCCACTTAAAAGTGACACGATCAGTGATCTGCGATTATTTTGGAAGGAGGCGTTTCCTCCGTCAGAAGCGCAAGGGTAGGGTTTCATGCAAAGAACCCGCACTCATGTGCTTAATTTAAGGACAAAAAGCCGACAGGCGTTTTAAAGCAATGACAAGAAGGAACCATGTTACTTGTACCAGCTCATTTGGTCCTCTTGATTTGGACACGATCATCGATCACAAGATGCCTCGCAAGATCCCCTCGACGGTCAAAGAGTACTACAACGAAAGGCAGCATGTTATTCGAGGATCGGTGATCTCCTAACTGGAGGTTGGGTAACACTGCACAGGAGCGATAGGACTCTAAAACTAGTCCATTTGTCTCCCAGGCACTAACCTTCTACTCACTACTTAGAGATGAATAAGTTCTGCTTCCCAGACGTAACAAGATCGGTGATTTCACTCCAATCTGAAATGCTAAACGTCCACTAAGCGATTACTTAGCAATTTCAGTTTTCAGTTTCAATTTTATTATCCATAATACAATAGTATACAAAGCCGTGCGAAGCCGTGAAAGCACAAACTTGTTGAAGGACCTCTTGGAGGTGGCATGTTCTCGCCCACCGGCCGGGAGCTGGGATCAGGTAGAAAGCTGGTTCGACAAATTCAAGCAGGTACCTGATGAAGTAAAGCCAATGAGGGGAACTATTGCTTAGAGCTGTAGGAGGGCGCAGCTGTTGACAAATGATCTCAAAAGAAGACCCATTTAGTCCTGGGACAGCTTTGAATCCAAACAAAGGCAATATTTGAAAACTTGATGAAGAGTGGGCGGGAAGCAAAGATCGCTCTGACACTGGACAATAAAGTGAAGTAGAAAACTGACTGACAAGGATCATCCAGCACAAGCAGATGTTCCAAGCCTTTAAAAGCCGCAGGAGTCAACAAATTGCACGCGTCGAAGGTCATTGCAGATTCTCATCCAAGAAGTGTAGCAACAGCGGCGGTACTCGCTCCCCTGCGGCCCCACCTTGTGGGCATTTCGTGTGCCGATTCCATTAATATTTACGCGCGCATTCATAAGTCCGCCGGCAAGTGTCCACGCAGCAGACAGCGGCCGCTGTTTGCTCGCTCTGTCGATACATTTCACTGTGTGGACATTGAAATCGAAATCGAGAACAAAAACCGAAAGGAACCACAGCGTCTAAACCACAGAAAGCAATCTGCCAACAACGACGTCCACTCCGACGACGACATCCCGCCGACAATTCACATATTAAGCGCGTTCCCTGCGCACTGCTGCGTCGACCTCGACATCCTTCCTCGGTCCCGCCGCAAATATTTTCCTTCGTTTAGACAAATCATTGTTGCCGCAGCTCGAACCTGGCTCTCATTGTTTTCCGTGGACGGGATTCTCATTACCACAGTGGCGGCAGCGGTTCCCTTAGTCGACTCGCCATTCGCACGAAGGAAAAAGACGCTCATCGAGGAACGGCCTCTGTCGTTGATCTCCCGCTCCACCATCACCACCACCAGCACCACCACAGCAGCATCGCTGCTCGTTGTGTGATTTATTCGATGTGTCAAGTAAAGCGTTCAATTAGGCCCTAAACTGTGCGCGCTCGTCCCGCACAGAAGATATTGTCCGCACAGGCACAGGATCCTCACTCAGAAGGACGATCGCCGTGAGACGCAGCGAAATTATTTTGTGAAAATTGCTGATGATGAACGCGTTTGCTGCTTAATAGCGATTCACTTTGATCGTAAATATTTTCCGGCGCACACAACGCAAGTCTGTCCGTCGCTTGTTTGTTCGGCTTGTTGGATGGGCTGGCTGTTCAGCGGATGTGCACACACACAGACGGCCCCTGGCAGGATGATGGATATGGCCGGTGCCTCTCTGGCCGCCGTTGCTGTGTTGCTGCATCGTCTGGCGAAGTGAATTATTAAATGTGGCCGAATGCGGCAGATTCATTGGATCCCCTCGATCTCTGCGACTCTGCGGCGGTTTCGCGTCGAGCGTTTTTTTGCTCTCCGCCTGAAATGCGGGTGGACTGAATGAGGTGGGAATCGTAATGAGCTAATTTATGGTCAATTGATTATTTACTGGCATTCGGAAACATCAATTACCGACGGACGTCGCTGGTTGCTGGTCGGGAGGATTAGGCGCTGAGGGGAGCCCGTGCGTGCATCCCCGCCGGGGAAAGGGCTAACTCAGAACTATGTCCAGAGAGTTATTACTCGTCCTGGTGGCAAATGGCAAATGGCAAATGATTCTCTGCCTCAAAGATGAACGATGTTGATAGAGACGGAGAGAGCCAGTCGCGGGCACACGCAGAAAACGAGAAAACGAGCCTGTAATGGGCACAAATTGAACAATGTTGATTGGGAATTATGTTTATATCGAATCACTGGGTTGGTGACCCTTCATCAGTTCCGCGGATGATGACACTGCGGATTGGCGACGGTGGGCAAGTGGTGGCTGCACTGGAAGTGATTTGTTGACGGTGTAATGAGGTGCCTATAAATTTGAAAAGATTGAATTGAGTAGGAGAATAAATTGCAGGAGTTCTTGTGCAGCTAACAAATCAGCAAGTTGTCTAGAAATGATAAGAAATGTAGTTGTGCAGCGAGCAGCGATATTGGGAAGTCTCATGTAGGGCAGAAATTTGTTGTGACTTGTGTGAGAACAAAGCTTGTGCATTAGATGCTGGTGAAGGAGTACTTAATGCATGTCGCCAAATTAAAGCTAATCCGCGGAGGGAAACGTACGTTTTGAGGGGTTTTTTGGCAAGAAAGATGCTTCTGTGCAGCTTCTCACAGTCGGCCTTAGTGCTCCTTGTATTGACTGACGCACAAGACTGGATCGCAGAGCATCAAGAGAACCTTCTGCTTGGTGAAATTCTACATTTTCGAAAATGTAACTGACAGTCAAGTGGTAGTGGGTACAACGCGGCACTCACATACGTACCTTGTGTCCAGCTTCGATTCCCGACCGACTGAACATCTTACATTTGTCACTTGCCTTCCCTGCGATTTCTCAGTATCGGCAACTGTGGGCGTTGCGCGAGGCTTGATCGCAGAACATCGAGCTTGGTGAAGTTCTAGATTTTAAAAAATGTAGCTGAAGGTCGAAGGTTGAACCGATGTTACAAATCGGTTATCATCGTAACACTATTGAAATCCCCTTGAAACGCCGTTGCTCCTGAATGTTGTGTTGGCTGCGTACGCATATCTCCTTCAGCGCTGAGTTTTGGAGTCTTTGGAGCTTCTGGACATGTGTCAGCATTGTCCCAAGCACTTATATCATACCTCATGTTAGATTGAACAATGGCAAAGTATACTTGGGTAAGGCCGCTCGTTGCGATGTGATACTGCAGATTATTTAGTGCTCACTCTTAATTCATCTTAACTCGTCACTATGCTTCCTTGATAGTGACGTGGCTGCCGCAGCTGATATGATTACAAAATCAATTTTGTCAGGCATGAAGTCCTTCATTCCTCACAGAGTGAAGACTATCAGACCGAAGACAAACGTGTGGTACGACGAAGACGTGCGTGGTACGACTCGAGCTGCAAAGGTCAAATCAGGTTGAGAGAAATAAGCTTCCGGACCTTCAAGGCCAACCTTTCTGAGGAAAACCGGAAGAAATTCAAAAGGGCCCGAAATGGTTGCAATGCCTTAATAAGACGTGTTGAATTCTCCTGTGATCAAAAGCTGAGGCAAAAAGTGCTGCATTGTCCCAAGGGCAGCATCACTTTTGGTCATTTGTAAAAGAAGTAAAGAATTCCGCCTCGTCTTCAATTCCAACTCTCACTTGCAGTGACATTCCAGCTGTCAACTCCTTGGACAAAGCAGATCTGGTAGTTGCACATTTTGCAACCCGCAATAAATTAAATTAAATTAAAATTAAAGTAAATTTTTCCATGGCACAGTCCATTTTCGCACTCGTACAAGAGTACTTAAAGATCTAAACGTGCACAAATCTGCTGGCCTGGATGGTATCCCTCCCGTTCTTCTGAAGAGGTGCTCTTCTACGCTGGTAAAACCACTGCTTAAACTTTTTCATCTGTCCTACTCTTTAGGGCTCTCTCCGAGTAAGTGGAAAACAGCATTTGTCCAACCCGTCCACCTCCTACCGACCCATAGCACTTACGTCCCTACTTTCCGAGGTCATGGAAACGTTGATAAATCGTGAGCTTATGAAATAACTTGAAACCGTGAAGCCTCTTAATACGGCTTCCACAGCAACAGGTCCACTGATGATTTGATGGCTTATCTCACCAAAAAAAGGAACCAATCTTTGAACTATGTAGGAGAAAGCAAGATCGGTGCACTTGATATTTCAAAAGCATTTGAGTGTGGCATCAGGCTCTCTTGTCGAAAATGCGTGCTTTTGGAGTCGATAAGTCTCTTCTTCAATGGATTAGAAATTACCTTTCAAAACGTTCAAGACAAGTTGCATTGGAAGGGTTCAAGTCTGATATTCTCCGTATTAATGGCGGTTTTCCCCAGGGCTCCGTTTTGTCTCCGACCCCTCATTTTCATAAATGATCTCCTGTCTGTCAGCTCTAACCCAATTCACTCCTTCGTTGATGACAGTACTCTCAACTTTTCAAATTCGTTCCTCGGCTCTCGAATCTCCTTCTCGGCCATTGACTAGCAGCGGCAGCGTATAATAAGCTCATTAAATTCCGATCTTACCAGCATAATTGATTGGGGTAAAAAGAGTAGAGTGGAATTTCTTCTTCTTCTTCTTCTTCTTCTTCTTCTTCTTCTTCTTCTTCTTCTTCTTCTTCCTCCTTTTCTTCCTCTTCTTCTTCTTCTTCTCCGTATGGCTTTGCAGTCCGGGGTGGACCTGGGACTCAACCAACATGCCTCTCCAGCCAGCACGATCTTTCGCCAGCTGTCTCCAGTTGCGCACTCCAAGTTGGTTGAGGTCCTCCTCCACTTCCGTGCTCCACTTTAGTCAAGGTCGTCCTCTGCTGCGTTGTCCCAATGGCTCGGATTCAAAGACTTTTCGTTCCGAAACAGTGGTGTCCATACACTCTACATGGCCTAGCCATCTTAAGTGTTGTATCTGTAGAAGCTTGACCAGGGGCATGTCGCTGTACAGCCCATAGAGTTCGTCATTAAATCTTCTCCTCCAGATGCCATCAACGCAAGCAGGACCAAAAATCCACGCAAAAATTTTCTCTCGATGAGACTAAGAGCTTCCTCATCCGCCTTTGCTAACGTCCAAGAATCCGCACCATAAAGTAGGACGGGGATGATCAAGCTGTTATTATTATTATTATTATAAACATTCTTTATTGGTCTTCATTTTAACAATTAGTAAAAGAAAAAGAAATCAAGCTGTTATATAATGCGAGCTTAGTCCTTCGAAAGAGGGCTTTATGACTCAATTGCCTCCTGAGCCCAAAGAAACAGCGATTGGCAAGAGTGATTCTGCGTTTGATTTCGGTACTGATGTTGTTGTCCCTGTTTACCGTGGAGCCGAGGTAGACGAAGTCCTTGACTACCTCGAAGTTTCTGCTGCCTAGTGTGACGCTCCGTCCGAGACGTCGATGTTGTGTGTCCTTCCTTGATGACAGCATGTACTTAGTTTTGCCCTCAGAGTGGAATTTAATGCTTCCAAAACTCAGTGTTTTCTACTGTCACTCAAGCGTTCTCAAAACAACCTGCCATTATCTATGAATGGCTCCTGCATTGTTGAAACGGAACGACTTTCCATCCTCGGCACGTGTATCAACTCAACACTAAGTGGGAATGCGCACATATTCAAGATCGCCAAATATGCAGCGAAATGTCTAGGTTTCTTAAAGCGACGCAAGAAATACTTCACCCCCTCTGACCAGGCAACAATATATACGGCGAACATTCGCCCAAAGCTTGAGTACAAAGCTCCTGTCTGGTGCTCCTAAGACCTCTTTTCACCTATTAGGTAAAATCCAACAGCGAGGGATAGTACCTTTTGGTGATAACAATGCTGCGAAGTCAATCCATTCGCTTGAACATCGACGAAATGTTGAGTCTCTATCACTATTTTATCGCTATTTCAACAAAAATTGCTCGAAGGAGGTAGCCAGCCGCATTTCTTCCCTTCAAGGATTTACCCGCAATACTCGCCTCGCTAGGAATGCCACCCGTCTACCCTTGAGCCCACCTCCGGACGTACAGTAAAGTTTAGAGACACATTCTTCAGCCGCACCACAACAATATGTAATGCTCCTCCCAGCCCGATTCCCCACCACCCACTACAATCCACTGGCATTAAAAACCAATGTGCATCGGTGCCTCATTTCCCTATCGTCCTCTTGACCTTTGGTCAGTGCCGTGACTTAATTTGAGTCATTTATTTGAGTACACCGGTATGAACGCGTTTTTTTTTTTTGAAAATAAAACACTAATTATCAATGGGAAAGTAAAAACATTTTATTCAAAGTATTGGCCATTGTTTTGTACACATTTTAACCACCTTTCTGGCAATTTGTGAATACCACGTCAATAAAGCTGTTCGTCTCTTAAAGCAAACCAATAAGACACCCAATTTTCGACCTCCTCGTAGGAATCAAAGTGCTGCTCAGCCAATGCGTGTCCCATCGATGAAAACAAATGGTAGTCGGAAGGAGCCAAGTCTGATGAATACGGCTGGTGGGGTACCTGCTCCCAGCCAAGTGTTTTGATTGTATCCTGAACCGGTTTTGCTTTGTGTGCAGGTATTGTCATGGAGCAAAATTACCTTCTGGCCCATTCTGGTCGTTTCTCGATCAATTCATGGTTCAAACTGATCATTTGTAGTCTGTAGCGATCAGTATTAAGGGTTTCACCAGGTTTTAGGAGCTCGTGGTACAGCACACCTTTCTGGTCCCACCAAACACACAGCATTGTCTTCTTGCCGAATCGATCTGGCTTTGCAGTCGATGTTGATGGTTGTCCCAGATTAAGCCATGAATTCCGTTTGGGATTTTCGAAATAAATCCATTTTTCATCGCCAGTAATAATCCAATGCAAAACCGATTTTCTTTCGTGTCTTTGAAGCAAAGTTTCACAAGTGTTTTTTCGGTTTTCCATCTGTCTTCCATTCAATTCATGTGGCACCCATTTTCCACACTTTTGGATCTTTCCCATAGCTTTCAAACGGTCAGAAGTTGTTTGCTGTGCAACATTTAACATTGCTGCCATTTCCTTTTGACTCAAAGTGTCATCTCCATCCAATATCGCTTGCAATTCGGCGTCTTCAAATTTTTTGGTGGTCTTCCACGTTCTTCATTTCTCAAATCAAAATCATTATTTTTGAACCGTTGAAACCACCTTTTGCATGTTGCTTCTGATAGAGCATGATCACCATACGCCTCGACAAGCATTCGATGAGACTCTGCAGCACTTTTCTTCAAATGAAAACAAAAAATTAATGCTTTCCGCAAATTACCACTTTCTGGTGCAAAATTCGACATTTTAAACACGATGAAAAAATATGACGTTGTCTGTTCAATGACTTGATGTATACTAAATATTGTTCACAGATGTCATAGCAAAAAAAAATAAAGGCTCGTTCACAACATGTTCCCTGTCGAGACATTTGTATCTTGACACTCATACCGGTATACCAGGTATACGCGGGTTGTCTTTTATATTTCGGGATTAGAGAACAAAAACAAATATTAATCATCAAAACTAGTTTCATTGCTTTTCAAAATATTCCCCATTGAGTTCTATACACTCTTGCTTGCGTTTGAACCAATTGTCGAATCAATTGTTGAAACAATTGTTGAACCAATTGCTGAACCAATTGCACTTTTGCCACTCTGATTGAGGTATCCCCAAAACATGCATTCTGAACGCATCAACCGCTTCTTAAGGTGTCGAAAAACTATGACCTCTCATTCGGTGCTCGGACCTCTCATAGAAAGAAGTCATTCGGTGCCAAGTCAGGACTATACGGCGGATGACTCATCAAATCGATGTTTGGAGTGTTCAAAAATGGAGTTGTTTGAGGCGATGTGTGAGAGCTCGCATTGTTGTGGTGAAGAGCGATCCGCCTTCGGCGGTTGGTTGGATATACTCCGCCTCCTCGATTAGTTTTCTTCACAAATAATTAATAATATTTGGATAGCGCGACAGTCCACAAGGGACTACTCGTGTTGTGCACGCTACTGTTCTCTCACGAGAAGATGTGACCTT
Organism: Eristalinus aeneus; assembly: GCA_955652365.1. NCBI lineage: Eukaryota > Metazoa > Arthropoda > Insecta > Diptera > Syrphidae > Eristalinus > Eristalinus aeneus. Next base: position 95,438,290 of record OY019131.1, read on the forward strand.
CAGTTTTTGCCGACTCCGAACGGCGAAGTTCGAGAAGCTTTTTCTTATACAGAAATTACTCTTTGAGTGTTGTCAGTAGCTCGAAAGAGGCGGAGCCAAGAAAAATTTGAGGCGTTCAGCTGGGTATCAAACCTAGACCAGCTGCGTGTGAGCGTCGGACTCTACCCACTTATCCACGGTGGCCACTGGCATTGCTTTTATGCACAACACCAATGATTCTTCTAAGCCGTGTTCTCTGGTCGGGTTGCACATGTTATCAAAACTCGCATTGTCGAGGACACCGTCTATGTCGATGAATACCATATGCCCAGTACATATTCCTTCCTATCCAATGAGAGCTCGCATTGTCGTGGTAAGAAGTGATCCGCCATCCGCGGTTTGTTTTCCTGCTTTCTTGGAAGACAACTGGCAAACAAATGATTGTGTACCACTCAGAATTGACTGTTCTGCGTTCTTCTAGTGGTACGGTTGCGACATTCCCAGTTTTTTCGAAAAATCAGGCGACCATTTGCTTGGAAGTGCTTCGTGCACGAGTAACTTATGTTGGATTTGGCTCAATTTGACACACCCATACAGTCAACTGGTGATTACTTTCGGCCTCATACGCGTAAATCCACGATTCATCACCTGTTACGATGTCATAGCCGTGTTTCGAAGCACAGTGATCGTATTTTTGGAGCATTTCTTTCGACCAATCGACACGAACCGTTTTTTGGGCGTTTGACAAATTGTGTGATACAACGAGAACAAATTTTTTTGACGGTCAAATGTTCGTATTGAATGTATGCTGGTATTGCCAATGCCTAAGCTTGTCTCAATGGCGTTAGGTCTATTCAAGGCGGAAATCAGAGAGTCGACCAGCATGCACAATAGGAGGGGTGACAGGACGTCACCTTTGGGGCAGCCCCTGCTTACCCCGACATTACAAAATGGTCCCACTCCGCCTCCGCGATTATAGTTCTCTTCACTAATTAATTATTGGTCCCACCAATGCCTAAGGTTGTCTCAATCTCACGATAGGGCACATGACGATATCGCAATATCAGTTGGCGCACAGCATCAATGGTTCCCAGAACAACAACTGACTTTTGACGACCTTCACTAAATTCGTCTTGGACTGAGCTAAAGCCTCGGTTGAATTCACCATGCCATCTATAGACACTGGTTCTTGATGGAGCTTCATCGCCAAAAATTAAATTAAATTCATCGATGTACTGTTGTATAGTTAATCCACGTCGAAAGTTGTAAGAAATAATCGCACGATTTAATTCCATTTTTTGGGCGAGATGAATCCTTTAAATTATTGTAAACAACACAAATAGCGTTCGTATGTCAAAACGTTCTGGGTACATATAGCCTCAAAAATGTCATACTTCACGATAGAACTGGCATTTGCCAGATCGCAATACTAGGGTTGCCCAATCCCGAAATATAAAAGGCAACCTTCGTATCAGGCAATGCACACAAAGCTCCACTTTTGTCTACATTTACCTCCGTTTAAGGAGGTAGCCTGTCTAAACATAAGGGGAAAGTGTGTTGCCCTCTATCAAATCGTCAATAAATCTTGCGGTTGCCGGAGATCTGAGAGAAAAATGCAGCGTTTGTCTTCCTCTTCCACCCACCACTGACTTCCATCCTACTTCCTTACATCCAAGCATCCCCTCCGCAGTCTCCCACAAACCAATATTTGATGTCTTCAAGCCATCCCTTTGGTGTCAGTGTGCTCCCCAAACACAACAACTCGCCATTCCCGTCCACCACAGCGCATTCCATTTCACCCCGTTTCGTGTACAGGAACCAAATTCCCTAAACACTCGGCAAAACCGACATAATTAGATTTTCAATAAATTTCAATTAACCGGGACCGTTTTTATGTGTGGCGGGAGGCGCACATTGCGGTGCAAAGCATTCTGCAGCGGCCACAGCCCCAGTTGAGCGCAATTCAGCCAACAACCACCAAATTCCTCCGCTCGGCCGGGCGGCACGAGAGTGGGCGGAAGCCAGTACAGATTGGACCGAGATGTTTTTGGACAACAACGTCCCACAAACCATCCCGAGAACCCTTGATCAGGATCATAAATTCATTAATAACACAACAATGCCATAGACCCGCACAATAGGTGTTCTGCCGGGCAGGCGTACACACACCCACCGCTCGGCCGGGGGTTGAGGGAATTTATTTATGATTCCCATCTGGGTGGGGTGTATGGAACTGTATCGTATTTGTACAAAATTAGAGGCCTGCACGGCCCAAGAGGGGCCGCAGGGGCGGGCTTTTAACAATTTGTATGCGGTCTGGTTTGTTTGGTCTGATTGTAGACTGACCATGAATTCATTAAAACATTTACCTATCACAGGGATCATTATGCCAAACATGAGGGTGAATACTGATCAGTAATTCGATACGGGGCTGATTTGTTAATAAGTGCTAATAGATTTTGAGTGGTGGACATGTCAACAAATCTTCGACACTCCATGAGTGACACGACTTGCTCGGCCGGGTGGGATGGATGTTTGAAGTGCTCATAATTTCTTGATGAACGTTGATTTCGGGGGTGGCGTTGCTCGACCACATGAGTCCTGTTTGCATGGCATTCGGGGTGGGAGGGCTGGGTTTGGGGTCGCTCATGGGCTGGGCAGTGGGCGGAACTTTAACTGATTTCGAATGTGCACTGCGAGACTGTTGAGAAGGAACTTTGGCGGCTTGCAGGTTCAGCTTGAATTGGACGGTTAGTCGAAAAGGTCGTAGAAGGAATGCCTTCAAGTGGATAGTGAGTCCATTGGTTGGAATGCTTTTCCACCTTTTTCTGGCGAGCAGCGAGGAGTTTCCCAAATTCCTCAGAGCAAAGTGGGCAGTAAAGTGTAGATCCCCTCTACTTGCAAGAGAACTTAGGACAACTCAGGCAGTCATACGAATGGTACAAGTTGTTGTTAAAGGGGTGCTAAATTTCGTCCGTCAACCGCTAACTGTTGTTGAGGAGCACTTTCGTCTTCCAACTCTACAGACAGACTACAGATAGGACTGTCTTTGTTTCCCAGCTTTACAGAGAGAGAGTCGCACCGAGCACCCTATCAAGTCCTCTGTCCAATTCATCCACATCCTTCACTGGACAAAAAGCCTTTCGGCACTAGCAGCCGTCAGGATCTGTAGACAAGAGGCTCTGTGATCCTGAGAAGCTGTGAACTTTGGGATTCCCTTCCGACTCCCAAGAGCGATGGCGGATGTCACTTCGCCGTTCATGACGCACCCGTTCTCTAAGTGTCCATAAGACCTGTTGCGTCAGAACAAATTGCTGACAGTCTGCCTTAGTTTTGAATGGATGTCCTGGTAGCACCCTAGAAGACTGTATCAAAAGCACAACGTTCATCGAAACTAAGATGTGGTGCTTCCTTCTTTCGAAGCCGATTCTACTGCCGTTGAATGCACAAATTTGTTGTCAGCCAAGTTGATGTGTGCTCCCTATCGTTTGTGGCTTAAGATTTCCCTTAAGATGTTCTGGACCCTAGAAGGATGTACTAAATTGTGAGAGCAGAGAAGATTCGTGGGAGGCATTCGAGTTGATGTGCCGATCCGTGGTAATGAAAGTTCTGCGACTCACTGTATCAACGAGCTTCCCGCCTTTCAATAACCAGTGACCAAGCAACGCAGGCTACCGAGTTGAAGTAATCTTTGGCTTCGCAGCGCACGTAGAGGGCCTTAGACTCTGCGACGCACCACATCGTCGACTTTTTCGACTTAAAGTGATCCATGACCGAGCAGTGGAGGTAGAGCCCTGGGTTACCCTAAGCTCATTAAATGACATAAAGTGGAATCATTAATTAATTGAAAGCCCAAGAGGATGATAAACGCTGTCGAAAGCGTCCCTTAATAATAATTGTTGGCGCTACAGTCCAAAGGGGGACCAAGGCCTAGCTTGCTCATCAACTACTCGTGTTGGGCGCGCTACTGTTCTCTCACGAGTAGAAGGGACCTACAGTTCTTTGCTGAATCTGACCGGCGAAATTTGAGAAGCTTTCTTAGACGGATATTACTCTCTGAGTGTTGTCAGCAGCTCAAAAGTGGTGGTGCCGTGAAAAATTCGAAAAATTGGTGCTGAACTGGGAGTCGAATGGTCCTTCGGCGTGTGAGCGTCGCAGGGAGTCGAACCTAGACCCTTCGGCGTGTGAGCGTCGCACTCTACCCACTACGCCACGGCGACTACAAGCGTCCTTTAGTCCGCTTTAATTCTGAATGGCGAAGAAATTCTTGTTCATCCAACTCATCTTCAACAAAGTCTAATACATTCCTTCATCGCCACCCTCACAAGATGAGAGATATGAACAATTCTAGCCCTCTCTCCGCTGGGTACCAAATCTTTCTGCGTAGTTGTAGAGATGAAGCATTTTCCAGGAATGCAGCCACCGTCCCCGTACTTCAAAAACACGAGGATCCAAACCTCGCCACGAATAAGCCGAAACTTCGTTTGAAAGCGAGTCATTCGGTCAACCTCAAATCAGGTAGACATGTTCTCTGTTTCTAGTAAAACGTTGCCTTACCTTGACGTCAGCCGCTCCAGTCTAGTATTGCAGCTCATATGATCGAAGGAAAGTGTAGGTCCGTCCTGTCCCAGTAGACAAAGTGTTCTTTTGAACGATTCTTTTTCAAGACGCATTAACGGGGATGAACCAAAAAGGTTCCAACATCTGCAAAACGACCAATCAAATCTCGTTTTCTTCAGAAACAGAGACCTAAGCAAACCAAATTCCGTTTGACCTTCCTTACACCTTTCCACCTGATTTAATGAACTTGTCAATCAGATTTTATTGGTTTTCATTGATCTGAAGCATATTTCACAACCCACTGCTTACAACTCACTTCAAATCCCAATCCCGCCAATGCTTCTCATCTCATCATCTCATCATACACAAGGCGAAGAAAGCATTTATAGCAGATCAAAGGATGAGCATCAGATGTCAAACCAGATGTGCTTAAAATCAGAAATCGATCACCGTTCGAACAGTCCTACGAACGGGGTTGGAGCTTGTTTCATTGCCACATTCTGCAGAGAGACAGACACATACCGATATGTTAAAAATTTGAAAGCCTTAATTCCAAGAGGAAAAGTGCCAAAAAACTTTGTTCCAAAATCTGTAAATTGACAGAAAATAAAACTTGCTCCAGATCTGGCTCCAAGTCACCCAAACCGAATATACTACTGTTTACAGCGTGCCCAAATTTCTCTTTTCGGGAAGTTTGAGATTTTGGAGTTTTGGACATTTCGGCATTTTTGGTATTTTGGTATTTGGGGTTTTAGGCTTTTCGTGCTTCAAAATTTTTCAGGACTTGTGTCGAGATGCGAGAATACAAGTGCTCCATCCGCATGACCTTCACTTCATTTGTCCCTCGGGGAGCTTCAATACTTTTCTAAAATGATCGCCGTGTCTATTCTTTATGGATGGCCACTGCGGTGGTGTGCTGTAGAAATGTGTGCAATGCCGCAGATGTCGTGTGGAAGCTTGGAGCGGGATGGCTTAGACGGTGACGTTGATACGAAGCTGTTGACGTGTGTCGCTGAGTTGTGCTCGAGAGAGCTTGTTGAATCGGCTTCAGGCAGCTGTGATGACGTTCGCGGTTCAGACGAAGGCGAAGTGGCTTGGCGACTGGTCGATAATTAAACGGAGAGTTGCTCGAGAGCTAGATGGTCGACGAGCTGCTGATTGGGGTGATGCGTGGTCGCGTTAAGGAATGCACTCAGGAATGGAGTCCAGCTAATATGGACATGGAACGGAAGTTCGTTGAGGAAGATAATTTGGCGTGAATTGGGTTTATTGGCTGCTAAGTGCTTTGGAATGTGGAATCGAATTTAAATGAATTTCTGGACTGGAGCGTGGACTCGACAATCTCCGACTGTCACGGTCGGGAGACTTCGAATCCGACTGTTACGGTTGGAAGATTAGGAAGCTTCAGTTACTTTGAGGCAAAGAAGCAGCAGGTAGGCAGCTCTGTTTGCCCTGAAGCTCAACTGGAAGCGGACCAACTGCTTATAGCAACGGACAGCTGGCTCCTCTTGCCTCTTAGGTCGAGACGGCAGAAGCACCAAGGGAACGTTGATTTTGCTCCAAACCGGTAGACACCAAATTCGTTCTTACTCGGAAGCTAACGGGTAGTATGTTATGGTTACTGCTTCGGTCTAGAGACAGCAAGCTTCGTTTTGGCTTTAGACTGAAGGGGGTTTTGAAGGGCAGTAGAGTAGGTGATGCAGGTTTTGTTTCCTCTTAAGGTCGAGTTGCAGCTTTGTTTGCCTTGAGCTTCAGTAGATTGTCTTAAACCAATGGACGACAAGCTTTGCTTTTTTCTTCGGTCGAGGAATCAATGCTGTCATTTTCGTTGAATCCAGAGTGGCATTTAGCCTTATACCCCTCAAAGGCAGAGAGAGCATCATTTGTCTTTCAGGGCGATGGACAGCGGACTTACAGACATGTTTGGTTATGGCCCAATGGCTAGCAAGATGCCCTTATCCATCCAGACGAAGGAATGTAGTTTCCGGGGACTCAAGTTGTTGGAAGCTTCCATTGAATTCTAAAATGCCTCCTGGCATGAGGGACAAGCATCTCCTAAGCCAAACCGCTGCAAGTTTCCCTTTCCTTGCTAGAGGCCAACTGACATGGTTAGCTTGAAGCTTGATGAAAGTAGGCTTTATTTGCCTCTAAGGCGAATGAGAGACAGGTCTCGTTGAGGACAAGGTTTAGAAGGCGTTGTCAGGCTCACAGGCAAAGAAGAAGGAAATTTGATTTGCCACTTTTGCCGAGGACGTTTGTTTCTTAGTCTTAGGGACGGGAAGGCTTCGTTTTCGTCAGCGTACTACGTTTTAGGCTAGACCGAGGGCAAAACGCTCTATTTGCTCGCGTAGCTTGTATATTAGACCAGGCAGCCAGTGGGCTATAGGTTTGGCTTGCTGCATAGGCCTTGAGGCAGCAGGCTTTATTCGACTCTAGGACCAAAGCAGCCAGCGGGCAGTAGGTTTTGCTTGCTTCCTAGGCCCAGAGGCAACAGGCTTCACTTGTCTCTAAGACCAAGGAAGCCAGCGGGCAGTAGGTTTGGCTTGCTTCCTAGGCAAAGAGGCAACAGGCTTCACTTGTCTCTGAGACCAAGGCAGCCAGCGGACAGTAGATTTGGCTTGCTTCCTAGGCCCAGAGGCATCAGGCTTCACTTGTCTCTAAGACACAAGCAGCCAGCTGGCAGTAGATTTGGTCTATTTCCTAGATCTAGAAGCTGCAGGCTTCACTTGTCTCTAAGACCAAGGCCGCCAGCAGGCAGTGCGCTTGGCTTGCCCCTTGGGCCTAGAGATATTAGGCTTCTTAAAATTCTTCAAAAATGAAACATTTCTCGCCTTGCCTCTAAAAACGTCTCCTTCTATGATTTTTTTCCTCCACTCTCACTGTACTTGCAACCTTCAGACGGAATATTTGTCCAACAATCATAACTGTGTCGTCATCCAGTCCATTTGCCCATGGTCCTTCCATCCCCAAAACATCACTCCTCTACTCCAACTGATTCGGCCTTCGTCACCTCGCCTATGAATGAAATCAATTGTTGCCAACAACTCCGTCACACCAGCAACAGGAGCAACGCACTTCCTGCGGCTGTCGGTCGATTAAAGTCTCCCCCTTTCCCTCTGTCTCTCTGCCATTCCAAGCTACAGCGGCGGCTCAACGAAGACTAATCACTTGGCATTTGTGCGTGCATTCGACGAACCCATCACTGCCGCCTGGTGTATCATGGGATATTTAATTAAAATGTCAAAACTGGTTTAATGGCGTTAATGACCGACACCTAAGCTTACTCCTCTCCGCTGCATCCTTGGCACATTCGCACACAGACCAGCCAACAACCGTGGACAGCGCCAGTGGCGAAGATGAAGGCCGACCATGCACAGAGCACAGTAGCCCCGGACCCATCGGCCATGACTGTGACAACATCTGTAAGTCAAAGACGAAGACGACATCGTTGATCCGCGCCTTCCCCCGTCCCTCTCTAAAACACTGTTAATGTTGCGCACTTAACATGAATGATGCTCGTCGCAGTCGTCGTCGTCGCCGTGGCACTCGGTGCCTTCCTCATCGCCAGCGCCGCCGTTGCCGTTGTCGTCTGGCTGGTTGGCATACCCAGTGCGGCCGTGTTGCCAGTGTGCGACATGTCCAAGAGGGCGGCGGCAGTGTAGGCCTTGGTCTCGCCTCTCGGACATTGTTGCTGCATGATTGTGAACATGTGTTAGCCGGGGTAACACTTGACTGAAGTCTCTGGGGTATGTTATGACAAATCGCAACGATGTGTGTGACAATTTCATTAGGTCAACGGGGAGAAGGATGGCGGATGGATGGAGGTGGGAGGCGGGTGGATGGGGTCATCAGATCAGCAAAGGCGGACTTGCGTGTCAAGTTCACAGCTTGATCCTGTTTGTGCGGCTGTGCACGCCACAACTCGACTTCAATTGCATTTTAATTGCTGGGAAAATTATTGAATAACAATTACCGCATACATTACCTCCTGGCCACGAAACAACTTCCGAGCGCACAGCGCAACAAACCAAACAAACTCTTGACTCCAATTAAGATCACAACTTCAGCTGAGCACTCTCCAGCGCCTACTGAAATATTCCACCCGCCCGACGACTAGTGTACGTCGGGCGGGTGGAGGGAGTGGTGGGTGGAAAGGGGAGGTGTGGAGGACAAACAAAAGGAAGAAAGAAAGTTTGAAAAATTTCCACCTCAAATCATCGCGTGTCGAAGGGGAGCTGAGGGCGCGTCCTTTGAAAAGTCAACCGCGCGTGGAATGAGAGAGTGAGTGAGAGCGAGAGGAAACAAAACAAACCGCCTCCACAATAATAAATTCTCTCTGGAGCAGGAAAAGTTCAAATTGTAGTGACCCATGAAATTCCACCAGGAGCGAAATTACCACCAGACGGCTGCGACATTCTTTGGCAGAGCGGCACACTTGCCAACTCGACCAGGGCTCTGGGTTGTGTAATTTATAAAACGCTGCCCTGGCAAGTGGTTAATTACTGTCGTCGATACTCTCGCGTTCCGGAGTTGGCGAAGGACGTCCCTCCCATGCGTGCAAGGGTGGGCTGTCCTCCTTGAGAGTGCGGAATAAAAAGTTTCCAGGCCCCGCAGTGAAAGTGAAAACTTGAGAAAAGGGCACGCCACCGCCCTGCTGTCAATCGATTTTCACTTGAATCCCTCATCCCGACGACTTTCCGCCGCACGCTCGCTCTCACGCTGATGAGACGATGTTCCGCAATAATTTTCCATTTGGGAGTAAAGTTTGGCCGGCTTGAGGCTCGGCAGGGGGCTGCCAGCCAGCCGGTCAGCCGGCCGACCGGCGCGCAATTGTCTGAATGGCCCTGTGCTTTAAGTCAGGTGCAGATAGCTCGGCGGAAGCCAGGCACAGGAGCCGGGGAGGGATTTCCTTGAGATGAGTTCGGCAGGCGGCCGAACAAAAAGAAAAAAATATTTCCTTTTCCATTTCATTGGATGTTTAGGGATAAGCATCTGTCTTGGCTGTGTGTGTGGGTGTGTTTGTGGAACTTTTGTTAATTCTTGGGGCTTTTATCCCATTTTATATGTTTTCCTCTTCTTTCGTTTTTTTTCCTCTGCCGCTGCCGCTCTGAGGGTGGGTGCAGGTTTTGTTTTGTATCAGCGGCATCGGGGCTAAGTCGTCCATTACACAAATTAATGAGGGCTTAGTGCAGACAGGTCAACATGGGGCTTGGTGTGGGGGCCGGTGGATTGGGGGAGTTTTTAATCTCTTAGCGAATGGTCAATGAAGTGAGAGTCGATGGATTTAAGTAAATGATTTTTTAAGTCAGTTTCTTGGAGGGGGTGGATATTTCTGGATGAGGGCTCCTTTCAAATTGCGATACATCAATCCTCGTTGAATGTGGGGGAATGGGCAAACCATGGCTGGGGGTTTTCAGAGGCAGCGCACAGAATGAGCAGAACGGGAGTGGAACAAATGTGAGTTGCTTGAAGGTTTTCAATACCAGAAGTAGTCCACTGTGCGGAACATTTATGACAAGAAGCCTTCACCATAAGATTTTGTCACATAAGCGCCAAACTTCGGCCGCCTGATTCAAGCTAAGGCGGGACAGTGGCAGAGAAGGGAGTCTCCAGTCACATCGTTCCCTCTACAAGCATCGCAGAGGCATATCTACCTTAGCCGTGGCATACTTAGGTGTTTGGTGAAGGTGTTGTGGCTTGTTGGTCAGTCGTCAGCAGTGAAAACCTGAGCGGTCACTGGAAGCTGGCGCTTGGTTTGCCTACTTCCTAGGCAGTTGTGCCACCTGCATTCGTGCTCTCTTTACCCTAAGTAGGCCGCAGTAGGATTCGAATGCCTCCTCTTATCCTTGTCTGGCAACTTAACCGGCAGTACCCCTCTGATCCTTGTGTGGCGACTTCATCCGCGGTAGCTCTTCCGATCCTTGTCTGGCAACTTCATCCGCGGTAGCTCCTCCGGTTCTTGTCTGACAATTTCATTCGAAGTAGCTCCTCCGATCCTTGTCCGGCAACTTTATCCGCGTTAGCTCGGCGGTAAACCTCTGATCCTTGTGTGGCGACTTCACCCGCGGTAGCTCTTCCGATCCTTGTCTGGCAACTTCATCGGCGGTACCCCTCTGATCCTTGTGTGGCGACTTCACCCGCGGTAGCTCTTCTGATCCTTGTCAGGCAACTTCATCCGCGGTAGCTCTTCCGATCCTTGTCTGGCGACTTCATGCGCGGTAGCTCCTCCAGTCCTTGTCTGACAATTTCATCTGAGGTAGCTCCTCCGATCCTTGTCCGGCAACTTTATCTGCGTTAGCTCCTCCGATCCTTGTCTGGCGACTTCATCTTATTTCCCCCTGGGCGTCGAAGAGAAATTCTCGCTTTCGATCAAATTTTGAGACCACTTGTTTCCCTGAGCTATCTTCGAAACACTTAGAAGGTTAAGAACAGCCTAGGGCACTGCTTTCGCTTCTAAACACAGCTCATGCTTAACGGAAATTATGGAAATCCGCTTAGTAAACGCACAACGTTCCATTTCCTGTTTACAACACAAGCTCGGATTCTGTATAAAGTCAGTATGGAGTGAGGGTATATGCGACTGGGAGATACCGCAAATGACGTGCTGGTGGCCTTGTGGGGAACTGCCTGTGCATTAAACCGGCGCCCATGTAGAGAACCTTGGAACTAAATTTAATTGATAAAGTTAAGTTCAATCTCTGCGGGGTTCTTTTTCCTGCGCTTAAAGAGTGAATGTAAATTAAGCCCCCAAAGAAGCTGTCACTGAAGAGCTGAGTTTCACGTCACCACCCAGAAGGAATCCATGATTTGCCGATAAGAGCAAGCAAGCACATGCAGCCAAACAAGACTAGGCGTCTAGACATCACCGCATTGAACAACTGAGGTTATTGGTGGGGTCGACGAAAAGAGAAGAATGACAGAGCACCAACTTCTCAGAAGAAAAAAGAAGAAGCATAAGAAGAAGAGCCGTGGGAGGAATGAAGTTCGAAAGTTTTGCCAACGGAGAAAACAGCTATCAAGCGGGTACAAAGTTCGGACCGAAGCCTGCCGGGACCAAAACGTACAAATTGTGATAGAGTCGCAGTCTGTACTGGGAATCTGAAACGGTCATTCCTGCGAACATGTTAACGGCGATGACGTCGCAAATTCCGCTGTTAAGCTAAACGTTCTACTCAATTTGGATGACGAAAGACTAGAATTCCGTTCCCCCGACTTAGACGAAGTTAAGAAAGAAGTAACGAGATTGACTTCAAACAAAGCTACTGGAGTGGACGGACTATCCGCCGAACCATTTAAAACAGCTGCAGGTAACGTGTTTGGGGGCATGCACCAACTCATCTTTCAGATATGAGCGGAGGAAAACATGCCCAATGCGTGGTCTCAGCATGGTTTGCCCGGTCCACAAGAACGGGGACCCTTTTCACTGCGCAATTTACCGAGGGATCAGGCTCCTTAACTTCGCATACAAGATCCTCTCTGCCGTATTGTGTAACCATCTGAAACCGCTTGTCCATGACCTTATAGGTCCCTTTCAGTGTGGTTTCAGACCAGGGAAGTCCACAATAGACCAGATCTTCACATTACGGCAGATCCTGGAAAAGACTCAAGAAGTGCAAATTGACACACACCACCATACCATCGATTTTGAGGCCGCATATGACAGTGTGCATAGAGACGAGCTATACAGTGCCATGTCTAGTTTTGGTATTCTGGCCAAACTCGTCAGATTGTGTAGGATGACGATGTTAAACTCTCGCTTCTCCGTCAAGGTCGGTAACGAACTCACCGAGACCTTCAATGTCTTAAAAGGTTTTTGACAAGGCGTTGCACTGTCATGTGATTTCTTCAACATCATTCTTGAGAAAGTCGTGCGTAACTCACAAGTCAACACCAGAGGCACGATCTTCCAGAAGTCAGTTCAATTGCTAACTTACACTGATGACTTGATTGGACGAAGACAACTTGCCGTCAATGAGGCGTTTGCTGGTAATGAAGCGGAAGCGGCTTAAATGGGTTATTGAGGGGTAAACGAAGTACATACTGTCATCAAAGAAGGATACGCAACATCGACGTTTTAGACAGAGCGTTACACTGGGCAGCAGAAACTTCGAGGTAGTCAGGGTTGTCTGGGACTTCGATGTTGTCAGGGACTTCGATGTTGTCAGGGCCTTCGTCCACCTAGGCTCCGCGGCAAATAGAGACAACAACATCAGCACCGAAATCAAACGCAGAATCATGGTAATCGCTGTTTCTTTGGGCTCAAAAGGCAATTGAGTAATAAAGCCCTCTCTTGAAGGACTAAGCTCGCTTTATATAACAGCTTGATCATTCTAGTCCGACTTTGTGGTGCGTAATCCTGGAAAGGCGTATGAGGAAGCCCTTAGTTTTTTCGAGAAAAAAGTTTTGCATCTATTTTTGGTCACGTTTGCTTTGGTGGCATCTGGAGGAGAGGATTTTACGTCAAACTCAATGAGCTGTACAGCGACAGGCGTCTGGTCACGCGTCTACGGATACAACGCTTAAGATGGCTAGGCCATGTAGAGTGTATGAACACCACTGATACGACCCGAAAAGTCCTTGAATCAGAGACAGAGAGACAACGCAAAAAAGAACATCCTAAGTTTTGGTGGCGCACACAAGTGGAGAAGGACCTCAACCAACTTGGAGTGCGCAATTAAAGGCATCTGGCGCGAGCTCGCGTTGCCTGAAGAGGCATGTTGGTTGAGGTCCAGATTCACTTCAAACCACAAAGCAAAAAAAAAGAAGGACAAGGAGGAATGAGGAAGAACGTGACTGAAAGGTTGACTAAATTCTCGGTTAAAAGGTTGTCTTTTAGTACTCCTGCTAAGCTGAAGCCACTTGCCTTCCATGCCCCGTACTTAGCGCGTCTTTGAGGGCTTCTTCACAACATTTCTCTTATCTTATGTGGAAGCTTAGGCTACGTGGTTAAGTGGTGAGGAAACAAATTGTACAGCAAGCTGTTCCAATTGTTTTCTTTCTTTGTAATACTTCAGCTCTTCTCCTTGGCTGGAATCGTTTTTGACATGCCGGAAGGTTACTAGAGTGACTTACTGCGACATCAACGCGAAGGTCCACATTGTCTGTAAGCGATCAGTTCGCTTGCAAAGACCCCAATGGCACTCGTCGAGGTCTGATGTGTGTCAGTCATCAACATGTTTCATGAAAGTCATCCTCGCTGTTACACTCTAAATCCTTTCTCAGAATGAGAGGAGGTAACTCTATGTTTCTTCTCAGCGATCAAGGTAGTCATTGGCACTCCTATCAGTCTCCTCCTCTGTTTGGAAGTGAGGCCGAACAGGGAAATTCTGCCACTGTTTGCTCGAGAAATGAAGCCTGCAGCCAGTTGCATAGGTTCGACCATAACTGAAGGAGGCTACGAGCATACTTCAGCCTTCTGGCGTACAGTTGCCGCCATCAAAACTCTCTCTCATAATCCATTGTATCTTTAAATTGCTCAAGTGCTCCTTCAAGTTGTCATATTATCGGTTACAGTTGAAAACAGGTCCACCGGCTGGCGAACAAGGCACACTGCCCTACGGGTCTAAAACTGTCGACAAACTGCCTAGTTGCCTGTAACTTCACAGGATTGCAGAAACGTAGGACGCAATTGCTTGACCGAGGAACCGACCAGCTAGAAGCTACTACCGACTTCATAGTTGAAAGACCAGCTCAACAGTTTGACGCCTAAAAACGCACCAAACTATTAGGACTCATGACTCAAGGGCGAGCAAAATCCATCATCACCCCTTCCCCCAGTCACAGGCCACTGCAATCCCTGTCTTCATTTCAACTTTCACCGATGGCTGCCTTCAAAATCCATTCCAAACGTCCATTCACTTCCAAATCAAAACGATCGCTCTGCAGATGTTGTTTCGAGAACTCTGCCTCAACCTATATGTTCAGCGCTTTCCGCCCGGGGCATCTGTCTAGACGCTCAAGCCGAACCCTTTTTACCACAAGACCCGCTCTCGGAATTCGATTGCCCGATTGGAGAAAACGAAAATTCCCTTCGATTGCCTTTCACCTGCCAACCGCACTCCGAAATTAAACGGTTTCCATGTACGAACATCAATCCTTTCGAGCGGCAGCGGAGCGAAGGGCACGGAGGAAAACCCTCGCACACAAACATCCTCACATCAGCCTCACATCAAATCGCGCACACAATTAATTAACAATTTACCATGTCCTGGCCAGGATAACAGACTGAATTTTAATTATGGGAAAAATCCCAAGCGCTCTCTGGCTGGCTAATCAAAATTCTTGAGATTACTCGGGGCAAGCACCTGCTTAGCAGTCAATTCGGTGTCCTAGAGATCTCACTGGCGGCGGTGTACCTGTTGTTCCCGTCCTTTCTCCCTCACTCGCTTTCACTGCACGCGTGTGTATGTGTGGCCTGCCTGACCAGCATGAGTAGCAGCGATTATGATTGAAGATTCCAATCAAACATGGCCAATGATCACCTCCCTGGGAGGGGATGGGGAGCCGAGGGATGATGCAGGAGTGTTATCCTGAATATTAAACAGTAGCCAGGTGATGATGTAACTAATTAGTCCCTTTCGATGATGGTCATACGATGAGTGAGCGCGGGGAAAAGGATTAGGGCGACGCGCACAGCTGCTGCTGCTGGTTTGACCAGCAAAAACCCTCCGCCAGGACATTGTAATTCCGAGCAGGCTCCCTCTCTCATGATTTCGCCGTAAATCTGGATCTGGAAAGTGCCGGGGTGCGCAAAAAGGGAGTCGTTTCGTCCGCTACCGAATAACAGGTGTCCGGGTATCGAATTATTCATGTGCCGGATGACGGCGACAACAGGTGACTTTCGCACTGGGTGATCCAAATTAACAGTCCACACCCCGCGCCGAGCTCCGGTTTTTGCTTGTCTTCCAGCTGGCTGCGTGGCAAGTCGAAACTCGACACCAAACCGAGCGATTTTTCCTGCTTCTCGCTACCGCTCGGCACCTCTCGGCAGTACTGCCGGCCTAATTAGCCGGATTCTCCCTTCGAGGAATTCCACGTCGCAGTCCCGGCCAACAAGTCGCACCAATCAATGTCCAATTACGGTGGTGGCGCGGTTAAAGTTGGCGTTTTCGTTCGCCGGCGACAAATCCAAATTAAAGCCAACATGTCACAGCCGCCGGCGGCGGTGCACGTGTCCACGTTGTCTGCACACTATGGGCGGCGGTGGCTGTCCACCAGCCAGAGCTGGAATGGTAATAGAGACTTCGGCGAGTAGCGGTTCTGATTTGATCGCCGATTGAGATAGCGAACTGACAAAGTGCCCAGTTGGACCGGGTTTCCTGGGGGCACGCTCGTGTCAATTGTATTGTCTGCAGAACCGGAACGGTGGAAAAATGAGTCACTACGGGGGATTGAGAAAAGATTTTGAATGTGGAGGCAGGGCAGCTGAACAGATGGAGATGAAGTGAGAGCGATTGGAGGCGTTCGAAGGATGACTTGGCTGTTCTGCACATCAGTCGAGAAGAAAGCGTTTCTTAAGAACGGCGAAAGGCCATTCCTGTGCAAGAATTAAAGGCAGAGAGCGACTTATGCTCTGAGCACTGAGGTGACTCTTCTGGATTTCGATGAATGATTTCTGCTTGTAAGCCTGATGATGGCTTGGGTCCATTGGCATGCTGAACTAAAGACAACCTTGCAGTACGGCGAAGGCAAGCTAAAGCAAGTCTTGCATCCTCAGGATGGCTACGACCAACTGGAAACAAGCTCTCTGCAACTTGTGCACCTTCTGCCTAACTTGTGGCTATAGGAGTGATCAACTAAGGCATTGATTTGGCATTTGGCCTCAAGATTGCCGAATAGAGGCCTCCTTTGGATGATCCCGAGAATGATCTGCGAACTGAAGCAAGTTTCGCAGCATGCGGAGGAGTCCCTTCTTGTATCAGCCCTTGAATGGATTCCGAGGCTCGGCTTATATCTTTCGTTCTTGGCGTTGAGTCCGATTCAAGATTGACCAACTGAAGTAAGTTCTGCAGCGCTGTGACGACGACGAAGGAGTGCGAGGTGAGCCAGTCTTGATACATCAGAATTGCCAATGACTGACAAATAGAGGCCAGAGCATAGCATCTGGCCTCAAGATCCAGCCTTGAAACCTACATTCTATCGCCCATAAGCAAAGTCAAGTCTTTCAGCATATCCCGAGTGTCTCACAGACGAACCGTGATCTATCGTTCAGTCTGCTGTGGCGGATTGTTTACCTGGTCTGCACGCCCAGTCCTTTCTGAAGACTTCTCCACTGAACGACTTCTCCATTGTCCAGACTTTCAACGGGACAAATCTCTTCTCCACAGCACTCATCCCTTCAACAAAAGTCACCTCTCGCCGCATCATCCCATCACAGGACCCCTGCGTCTATGCCAACCAGACGATTTTTTCGTCATCCCTACAACGGCATTAATTACACCAAATCCGTATGAAGCCACAGCTCCACTCCTTCACTCACTGCCTGCACTCGTTCATCGAGCCACCGACACGGCCGCCGCGGTGCTCTAGTGCGGCGCCAGATTGTCCAGGTGACTTCAGCGTTGACGCTGGCCAAACAGAAGCGAAATGAAAATCACCCCCAGCAGCAGACGGAGCACAGATCAAAAATTCAAAACTCCGCTGCAGTCCGAGCTCCGTCTGGACACACCGTAGTGTGGACCACTCAAAAATTCATCCGCATTGTAGCCCTTTACCTGTAAATTAACTAATTAACTGCATGCACGTGAATTATTCATTGCCCTCGCCTCCGCTGCTGCAGCCGACTGAGAGGGCTTCTCCTGGCGGCTGCTGGAGCGAGCGTTAGTTGCAGTCGTTGATGGAGTTTGTTTTTTTTTTTTTCCTTTTTTCGGACACCGGCAGTGTCTGGGCTTCCAGTTGCTCCTGTGTTGTTTTTGCTCTTGTCCGCTCGAATGTGTCGTAGTCGGCAGTCCCGGGCAAACGAGGCAGTGAAGGAACTCGGGACCGTTTTGCTCGTCATCGATTGCGCCGGTGTCGGTATTGTATTTCACAACAAACGGCAATTTCAGCTCACAGCCAGTGGACCGGAGGGGACAAACACAACGTGCAGTTAAAGTGATTTATTTGACGGCCCAAATGGCGAGCCGAGCAGAGCTTAAGTGGTTTTGCTGCCGCGAAGACGGAAGTCATAGAGCAGCGAAGGCATTGGCTCTAATGACTTATTTTTTGGACATTTCCAGAGATCTTATGGCGGCTGGATTTAATTAGATTAGATCTGCGCGGGTCGGGGAGACGCGCAATTTTATGGCTCTGCCGTTGCCTTGAAAAAGAGACATCGGTCATGAGAGTGTGCGAACTTTGTGTCGGTGTGCGGTTGATAGTCATTCTCGGCTGATTAATGACATGTCAGGCGGCCGCTGCCGGTGAAGGACACTTGAGAAGTCGTTCGTGGGAAATGGGGTCGCGAATGGTGGAGACTACGTGCTGTGTGGCAACAGCTTCGCATTCAAAAAGCTCTGTTGCCCTTTTGGACCGCTTTCATGGCTACTTCCCAGTGCTGAGGAATTAAGTGCTGGGTTACACAATCTGCTGCAAACCTGATTTCAGGCAGCGATCAATGCGGTTGTCTTGATTGTTGCGATGTGCCAAGTGTGCGGAGAATTCTGCTGCCGCACCCTAGGTGCTATCGTTGGGTGCAAGGAGCCTTAATGAGCCACTGAATGTCATAAACTCTCCAATTGGGTCTTTTTCAGGTGGTTTGAGCGTCGATTTCGTTTTCGTATGTAAACAGACTTTAGGTCCCACACTAACTGCTTCGTAAGGCGCATGCCATGGCTTCAGTCGGATTTTTGAAATGGCAGAGTGGACCAAAGGAAGAACTGAAGGGGCTGTAGGACGACTTGTCCAGGTGCATGGAAAAGCGTCTCGGCTTGAGAAGTTAAGGCCAAGTACAGCGTATAACCATTACTTCTACTTTCTCAAACGTCTTTGAATTGCAGCCAATGGGACAACGCAACAGATGACGATCTAGGCTGGGATGGCGCACACAAGGGGCGATGGAATTCAACCAACTTGAAGTGCGCATCTAAAGCAAGCTGTCGAGGGCCGCTGGCTGGAGCGGCATGTTGGTCCAAATCCACTTCAAAATGTGGCACCACACAAAAAGAAAAAAGAAGACGAAAGATGAAGAAGAAGAAGAGGAAGAAGAAGAAGATGAAGAAGAAGAAGATGAAGAAGAAGAAAACGGAGAAGAAAACGAAGAAGAGGAAGATGAAGAAGAAGAAAATGAAGAAGAGGGCGAAGAAGAAGAAGAAGATGAAGAAAAGGAAAAAGAGGAAGAAAAAGAAGAACAAGAAGAACAGAAAGAAGAAGTAGAAAGAGAAAAAGAAAAAGATGAAGAAGAGAGGAAGAAGAGGAAAAGAAAGAAGAAGAAAAAGAAGAAGAAAAAGAAGAAGAAAAAGAAGAAGAGGGCTAAGAAGAAGAAGATGAAGAAGAGGAAAAAGAAGATGAAAAAGAAGAACAAGAAGACGAAGAAGAAGAAGAAGAAGAAGAAGAAGAAAAGGAAGATGAAGAAGAAAAGGAAGAAGAAGAAAAGTATGAAGAAGAAGTAGAGATAGAAGAAGGTAAGGACTCCTTTTGAAGACTCCGAGCTTTGGTGCAGCAATGCCTCGGTGATGAAACGCCCAGTCTTCGAGTATGTGTAGAGAGGCTGTAGGCCTTAACACAGAAGCGTCTATTCAACTTGTACAATTCTCCTATGATCAGAGGCTGAGGTTAAGAGTGCTGCGTTGTCCAAGGTCGGCAAAAAATATTGGTCCTCGTAAAAAACGTAAGGAATTCCGCGTCGTTTTCAATTCGAACGCTCATTTAAAATGACATTCCAGCTGTCAGCTGTTTGGGCAAAGCAGATCTGGTAGTTGAACATTTTGCAACCAGCTCAACGCTTCCAGGTTGTACTTTGTCCTCGCCTGTACTAGAGAGCCTACATTATTCCATGCTACAAGTCCATTTTCGCACTCGTTCAGTTGCAAGAGTACTAAAAGATCTAAACGTATACAAATCCGCTGGTCCGGATGGTATACCCGCCGTTTTTCTGAGGAGGTAAGTTTTCCATTTGTCCCACTCTTTAGGGCTCGTTCCTATTAAGTGGAAAACAGCATTTGTCCGTCCCTACAAAGGGCGAACCACTTTCATCCACCTCCTACCGACCCATGGCCCTTACGTTCTTACTTTCCAAGGTCATGGAAACGCTGATAAATCGTCAGCTTATGAAATAACTTGAAACCGGGAAGCTTGTAAATGACCGACAATACGGCTGCCGCAGCAACAGAGCCACTGGTGTTTTGATGGAGAAATGGAAAAAATCTTTGCACAATATAGGAGAAGGCAAGATCGTTGCACTTGATATTTCAAAAGCATTAGACAGAGTCTGGCATCAGGCTCTTTTGTCGAAAATGCGTGCTTTTGGCGTCGTTGAGTCTCTTCTTCAATGGATTAGAAATTACCTTTCGAACCGTTCAAGACAAGTTGCATTGGAAGGGTTCAAGTGTGATATTCACCGTATTAATGCCGGTTTTCCCCAGGGATCCGTTTTGTCTCCGACTCCTCATTTTCATAAATGATCTCCTGTCTGTCAGTTCTAATCTAATTCACTCCTTCGTTGATGCCAGTACCCTCAACTTTTCATATTCGTTCCTCAGCTCTCGACCGTCCTTTTCGCACATTGGCTAGTAGCGGCAGCGTATGTTAAGGTAATTAAATTCAGGTCTGGAGAGCCAAAGATATTGGGGTAAGGAGAACAAGTGTGGAATTTAATTCTTCCAAAACTCAGAGCTGTCTAATGTCACTCAAGCGTCCTCAAGATAACCAATGGCTCCTGTGTTGTTAAAACCGAACGACTTTCCAATTTGGTGTGTTTGTCAACTCAACACTGATGATCACATATTCAAGATCGCTAAATATGCATTGAAATGTCTAGGTTTCTTAAAGCGAAGTAAGAAATTTCTATCTCCTCTTGATCTGGCAACAATAAGGCGTACATCCGCCCAAAGCTTGAGTACAACGCTCCTATCTGGTCCGGTGCTCTTAAGACCTCTTTGCACCTATTAGGTAGAATCCAACAGCGAGCGATAAAACTTATTAGTAACAATAATGCTACAAAGTCAATCGACTCGCTTGAACATCGACGAGATGTTGCGTCCCTATCACTATTTTATCGCTTTTTTAACAAGAAATGCTCTAACGAGTTAGCCAACTGCATTCCTCCCCTTCGAGAATTCACCCGCAATACCCGCTTCGCTAGGAATGCCACCCGTTCACCCTTAAGCCCACCTTCGGACGTACAGCTAAGTTTAGAGACACATTCTTCAACCACACCACACGAATATGGAATGCTCCTCGCAGCCAAACTTGTTGCCCACTTACAGTCCACACGCAAGTGCATCGGTGCCTCCCTTCCCTCTCATCCTCGATGCTTTCGGCCCGTGATGTGACTCCATTTCAGTTGCTTTATGATACAAAGGATCCCTTTAGCGCGCGCCTATAAAAAAGAAATATGTTTTAAAACAGAAGCGTCTATTCAACTCAACTTTTTGAGCCATCGTAAGGTTCTCGAGTTCAGTTCTGTTCGGTCAGAAAATGTCTGCACATTTGGCGTATTTTTCACTTAAAAGCCAGAACGTTCTGGTAACACGCTGATTTTGATTCGTGGTAATTGGTGTCTCAGACTTCCACCCACTTTCACCTCTTCCTCAGTCGAACATGGGCTTCAGCTAATACGGCCAAAACGGATCACTTGCGGGTTTGCTCACCTAATCCAGATTGACTGCGGTCTGTCCTTACTTATACACGCCCTGGATTGGTCCATCGACTCGAAAACTCTGGTGATAAAGGCTTTGTCTAGTTTCTTGGCTATCCTGCCCGTGGTACCCATAGATCCTGCCCGTGATACCCAAAGGTTGACTTTATGTCTCCGACACCTGAAGTTACACATGCAACGGGCAGCATTCGTCTGAATCCCTTAACCCTTTCCTTTTTAACTTTCTGTGCAATAGATGAAGACAGGAATAAGAGATGAAGACTGGGACGAGGAAGGCGGAGCACAGACTCAGCTCTGACTTTCAAAAAATATCTCTTTTGATCGGATGCTTCTACAACCAAAGGAAGCAGCGTTGAGCAGAATCAGAGTGGGTCTTCACTTCTCTTTGTTACCGATGTTGTTGCCCATGAATTGGGGATTTACTAGGCCCTGCATGTTGCAACACTCAATTCAGTGTGTCATCCTTGATAACACCACAAACCTTGTTTTGTCCCCCTCTTCTAACAGACCTATATTAGCCGGTTCCGTGGCAATGCCAGCTTTGTTCCCGTGAATGTCATCCGCGTAAGCTAACAGAAATACCCCTTGTGTTGACTTAAACAATTTTCACGATCTTTCCAAGGATGTAGTCATCACAATAGTTCGTCACTTTGTCAGATTATCAGACAGTTTTCGACTTGAAAACCTCAGAATTCTCTTTACCGCCCCCGACGGAGCAGCGATTGTTCGCCATCACGATCCAGTGTGTCCAAGCTAGACCGACAAGCCTCTTCCTGGGTACGATGTCATAAACAGTTTCGAAATCGATTAACAAGTGGAGAATATAGATCTGTACTCCCTGAGGTTTCCTGAACCAAGTTTTGGTCTTTCGTACAACTTTTACCACAGGATACTCCAAACGCAAGTAGTCTCCCTTCTCGCTGACCGATCAAACAACATCCAGATTCCACTCACAGGTCATATGTTCCTTCAACCGCGTCCCACATGAGATCCCTCCTAGAGCCAATCTTGTTGGAGAGGCCGAGTCCCTTCCGAAGACTGAAACCACATGATTCCCACTTTCATTGACACCGTGAGCAATCACGCCGAGCACTTTCAAAATCCCCATTCGTCTGGATCATACAAGACCTCAACGAATTTTTCTTTTCTTCCAACGACCACCAATAAATTCCCCGGCCTCCCACCTGAAACTCCGTTTCACTTTCCTCCCAAAGAGGTCCCCCCTTCAAAACCCACCAGAAGCAAGTGCATGCAGTTCGACGCCACTTGGCCGTATCCATTACGACTCCCAGGACACGAGTATTTGATAGCATTTGCATGTGCACTGGCACTCTGCGCAGCCCTGAAGCGTCCTGCGGCATGCCGCAGCCATGATCAAGACGTGATACACGTTTTGTCAATTTTCAGCGGCGGCGGATCGGTATTTTTCCGTGTCGCCATCATTTGGCAGAGTCCCTCTTTCGCTCGCTGCACGGATTCCATTCAACTTATTGACACCTAGTTGAAGCGTGTGAAGAGCGTTATTACCACCATCGTCGTCGTTGCCGTCGCCGTCGCTGTCGTCATCGTCATCGTAACCACAATCCGCCACCACCATCGCCATCATCATCAACGTCGTCGTCATTGTCGCTGTCGTTGTCAGAGTCGTCGCAGGCGTCGGAGTTGTCGGAGTCTTCGTCGCCGTGGAGGTGTGCGCAAACGTGATATGTTAATCATAACGTCCACCGGTCGAGAATCAGCCGCAGCGCTCAGGATGGAATCACAAGCCTCGAACGAAAGTGATAGCCGCGCTTAGGGGGGCTCTGCATGCACATAGCGCGCTCACGATTTCCCTGCGAGGCGCTCGTCGAGTCCGACATGCGCCTTCGATACTCGTAACTACAAAACGTTTTTCTCTCTCACAAGTGGCAATCAGTTTTGCTTTTCACGAGGTGGGATGAGGTGGTGCGCGACGCTGTCTTTCACATTATGACTGCAACCTGGCATGTGGGGGGAACGTCACTTGTTGGTCGGGGACGCTGCAGAAGTGCCAACGAAGCTGTCGCGGTGACTACAGCTGGCACTTTGTCTGACTGAAGTGAAGTCGTTTTGACTTCTTTGACTCTTATCAAAACGACTGATTAAAGGAGATCCTATCAGGACGTGAACAAGGAGTTGTGTGGCTTGAAGCAGGCATTTGGTGGAGTTGTAGCATATTTGACAGACGATGTGGGTCAGTGCGTTGGGCTTGACGGTGAAATCCAAGCACACATGCTGAGTCAGGAAGTCCAAGGCACCTGCAGAAGTTGCCTCGAAGTGAGCCATTTTAAGTCGTTGACAGTCGCTGCTGGGTCCCACTCCCATTCTAATGTGACTCCTTTGGCTGCTTCAATGTGGAGTCGATCTGCATTGGACCAAACCGCCGTAAGTTTTAGCTCATCTTAAGCCTGCCCAAGGAAACTTGGACGGGAATTGGACAAGAGAATCATGTCTGGACACAGACTTGACCGATGAGCTCCATGCAAAGATTTCAACACAGTCAGAGTTTTCAAGAATATCCAGACGAGAGGAGTTTCTCTAAGACGCGTTGGTGGCGATTTCTTCATAAAATCGGTCATCATTATGGATTCAGTTGAACCGTCAAGTTGTGCGACGTCAAAAGGTTTGAACGGGATTACATTTCGCTAAGCCCTCAGACAACAAATAAAGAGGCGCTACATTATCCGCAATCGAATTGCAACTAAAGTGGGCACCAGGCGCCACTGCTTCAGTAGAACTAGCCTGCCACTGAGCTCCTACTCTTGAATCTGACCAAAAACAGGTATAAAGGCCTCTGCGGGCCTGTGGTCTGTCAGGGAGAAGCTTGGCTAAATGCTTTTAGTGGCGCTTCGGTTAAACAATTTCAAAAGTTGCACAGGACAGGAGTAAATGGAGTTCAGAGGTTGCACGCTTTCCATCAACACTTTGCAACTAAACTCCGTCACGCCATGGATGAGAGCTCCCCCTCATGTCACTTTTCTTAATAACTTCATTCAAGCAATTCAATAGGACTGGAGCACTTCACTCTAGACGACAATAAGCCTCTTCAACTTCCCCAAACCTTGCACAATGTTTTTTTTGCACTCAACAGAGACTTTAAGGTCTCTTTTGGTCGGTCTCAAAGCTCTGCCCATGACTTCTTGCGCTGAACGTCCTTGAACTAAATCTATCCTCCACTGCCCGAAATAAATGTCTCTGGAAAAGGTTCCCTTTCGTTTCGTTTTGAACAGAGTTTCGCCGATGTTTACTTGAACATGTGACACCCGAACTGGTCTGAGTAGCCTTCTGGCACCCGGCTGATTGTCGGGACCCCCTAAGTGGAATGATTTCACAAACTTATACAGGTGCGTCTTCTAACACACCGCTCTAAGATCCGGGGACATGTAGGGGGCGCCACTAACAAAGAAAATAAAATTAAATGAATATTTTCGGTTGGTGGTGCCCTCTATATGTCACGGAATTATTGAGTGATCTGTTACGTAAATATTTCCAGATTGGCAGAGATCACAGCACTCCTTGGCCCGGTGATGAGGGGGGGTAACGTGTCCTCTAAAAATACATAACTTCCTATATGGTGGAAATGAAGGTGGTATAATTGGAGAGGTTCCGTCGTAGATGGAAGCCCAATTCAAGTTCCAGAATATAGAGATTCAGCCAGGGAGAGGTCCAACGATAGTAGCCGTACCGGAGAAACCGGACAGTCGGAAATGGGATTCGATACTGTGAGTATACTTCCCCTGATCATTGACTGGCAAGTTCACCTACGATCTCATTTCCTCAGAATCGTGGCCACAAAGTGTCCCATCGACATTTAGGCTTCCGAAAAAGTCAGAGATGACCTTGATTCCTGGAATACCGGGAATGTTGGTTAGGACTTAAGCAATGCCAAATGTACAGCATGTCCCTGTTACCCTTCTTGATACAATGTGTGGACTTTAAGTACCTCAGGTGCCAACTTGTGGATCATGCGCAAATTAACCTAACACGATGCATGGCTAGTTTGTCATTCCCGAAGGCGCCTGCTGCAGGCTCTCTACTGATTCAACTACAAAATTGCATAAGTTTTGCGTATGGACGGCATTTGGAAATCCAATGCAATATCACCAAATGAGACATATGGACTGACGTTGAAGAGGATGCATCATGCAAGACAAACCATCCGAGGATTGATATTCGAGAGAGGCACCTGAGTGTCAACAAAACGTGGAGCAAACGAAAGGGTCTGACTGTTCTGCTGGGTACTACGTCCGGGTTTGAAACCAAATAAATGCTGTTCAGGGCTGAAGACGTGACTCTGCCAATCTCCTCGCACTGGAAAATAAGCGTAATCATTAAGCGGGTACAATTGTCTATTTTAGCATTGCCAGCGTAGTCAGGGCGGACACCGTATAGTTGTGCTCGTGAGTGACTCTAGCCTTTATGCATCAACTGGTTCTTTTTCTGCTTTTTTCTTCGTTTTCTTCTTCGCCACAGTCTAGGGTGAATCTGGGCTGCAACCACCTCTCTAGTCAGCACGATTTTACGTCAGTTGCCTCCAGTTGTGCACTTCCAGTCAGTTGAGGTCCTTCTCGAATTTTAGTCTAGGCCGACTTTTGCTGCGTTGTCCCAATGGCTAAGATTCGAAGACTTTTCGAGCCGGAGCAGTGGTGTCCATACGCTCTACATGGCCTAGCCATTTTATCCGAAGACGCTTGACCAAGCGCATGTCGTTGTACAGCCCATAGAGTTCGCCTTTAAATCTTTTCCCCCAGAAGCGATGAAGGCAAACAGGACCTAAAATCGCACGCAAAACTTTTCTCTCGAAAATACTAAGGGCTTTCTTATCCACTTTTGGTAACGTATAGCCCATAGCATCCTTAAAAGGTATCTGCAGAAAAGAAGCAGCTTAAAGGATTTCTTTCAATTTTTCTTTGCTTCGGGTGAATCAGATAGGTTGTCATGGGTGGACTATCGGTGCATCGTCAGACATGCTTCATGGGTTTTCAATTCATGCTTTAATAGACTGGTAAACAGATGTCAGCTAAACTCTAACTTTCGAGTCATAGTCCAAGCACCAGAGGCAACATGCGCGTTGTCTGTCTGAACAACTGTGATGATGTAGAAAGTTTAGACTTAAGTGGCTTTTCAGCAACTCTGCCAGGTAGAATTGAAATAAATTCTGACATGTGGACGTGGTGGGCTTGATGAGTGCAGAAGTGTGTATGTGTGTATCCAGATAGAAATACCTAGGTATCCTAATATCGTCCTCTTTAAATTTGAAACCACACTTTGAGGAAAAAGTAGCTGTTGCTAAAAGAGCTATCTGTTCGATTTGGGAACGTTGCTTCAAAAATAAATACGTATCGAAAAGTGCAAAACAAACTTTATTCCACTCAACTGCAGCTTCAATAATGCTTTACGGAGCTCAGGTATGGGGCTACAAAGGCTATGATGGTGGGGAAAAATTCCTTCGCTACTTTTTGAAGAAGATCTTTCGGTTACCAAAAAATACCCCCAACTATATGCTACATATTGAAACGGGAACTCCTCCGTTGCTCTTGTATACCCTCACAA
The DNA here is from genome assembly GCA_955652365.1 of Eristalinus aeneus. NCBI lineage: Eukaryota > Metazoa > Arthropoda > Insecta > Diptera > Syrphidae > Eristalinus > Eristalinus aeneus. The sequence continues at coordinate 95,465,195 of OY019131.1, forward strand.
TGCACTTCAACTATATTTTAAAAATACAACAGATGAGCGAATACAGATAACCAAACGTAGTCTTAAGAAGTATAATTAGAACAAACAGAAACATGTCCCCCGACTTAGACGAGGTGAAGATAGCAATATCCAAGCTGAAGTCGAACAAAGCTGCTGGAGCGGACAGACTGTCCGCAGAACTATTTAAAGCACATGGAGATGACCTGGTTGGGTGCATGCACCAGCTCATCTGTAAGATATGGTCGGTAGAAAGCATGCCCGATGAGTGGAATCTCAGCGTCGAAAGAAAGGAGACCTCTTTGACTGCGCCAACTACTGGGATTCAGGGATTAGTCTCCTGAACATCGCATACAAGATCCTCTGTGCCGTATTGTGTGAGCTTCTGAAACCCTTTGTCTATGACTTGATAGGTCCCTCTTAGTGTGGTTTCGGACCAGGGAAGTCCACAATAGACCAGATCTTCTCATTACGGCAGATCATGGAAAAGACTCAAGAAGTGCAAATTGACACTCACCACCTATTCGTCGATTTCAAGGCCACATATGACAGTGTGCATAGAAAGGAGCTATACAGTGCTATGTCTAGTTTTGGCATTCCTACCAAACTCGTCAGATTGTGTAGGATGACGATGGAGAACTCTCGCTGCTCCGTCAAGGTCGGTACCGAACTCACTGAGACCTTCAATGTCAAAAGGTTTTAGACAAGGCGACGCACTGTCATGTGACTTCTTTAACATCATCCTCGAGAAGATCGTGCGTAACTGACAAGTAAACACCAGAGGCACGATCTTCCAGAAGTCAGTTCAATTGCTAGCATACGCTGATGACATTGACGTGATTGGACGAACACAGCGAGCCGTCAATGAGGCGTTTGCTGGCATTGGAGAAGAATCAGCTAAATTGAGTCTGTCGGTAAATGAGGTCAAAACGAAGTACATGCTGTCATCAAGGAAGGACACACAACATCGACTTCTCGGACAGAGCGTCACACTAGGCAGCAGAAACTTCGAGGTAGTCAAGGACTTCGTCTACCTCGGCTCCGCGGTAAATAGGGACAACAACATCAGTACCGAAATCAAACGCAGAATCACTCTTGCCAACCGCTGTTTCTTTGGGCTCAAGAGGCAATTGAATAATAAAGCCCTCTCTCGAAGGACTAAGCTCGCTTTATATAACAGCTTGATCATCCCCGTCCTACTATATGGCGCAGAATCTTGGACGTTAGCAAAGGCGGATGAGGAAGCCCTTAGTCTTTTCGAGAGAAAAGTTTTGCGTGCGATTTTTGGTCCTGTTTGCGTTGATGGCATCTGGAGGAGAAGATTTAATGACGAACTCTATAGGCTGTACAGCGACATGCGCCTGGTCAAGCGTCTACGGATACAACGCTTAAGATGGCTAGGCCATGTAGAGCGTATGGACACCACTGCTCCGGCCCGAAAAGTCTTTGAATCCGAGCCATTGGGACAACGCAACAGAGGACGACCTAGACTGAAGTGGCGCACACAAGTGGAGAAGGACCTCAACCAATTTGGAGTGCGCAACTGGAGACAGCTGGCAAAAGATCGTGCTGGCTGGAGAGGCATTTTGGTTGAGGCCCAGGTCCTCCCCGGACTGTAGCGCCACAAGAAGAAGAAGAATTTACCTTTTATGTATTTATTTATTTAGTTCGCGCTAGTAACACCACTGCCTTGATCTTTGACCCTTGAAATCAAGTAAAAACACCACTTCTCTTTTCCCTTCCCAAACACCACAAAACTTAATGAAGGTTTTTGTGGCTTTTCCTTCAAATGAATCTATGATATATCATTTAAGGACTTGTATTAATATTTCAGTAGTAAGGTAATATGACCGCATCTCTAAAAATGTAAGATTCAGACACATGAATGTAATCTATTGCCAAAATAAATAAAATCTATGAAATTAATCCTATTGAACATCTATGGCACGAAACAAGAGTGCGGATTAAAGAAAGTACCTGCTCCAATAAGCAGGAGCTAAGGGCTAAAATTCAGGCAGCTTGGGAAGGGATTCAGCCATCTTTTACTGAAATTCTGGTAAAATCGATGCCACGGCGGTTATAAGCTGTCAAAGAGGCTGAAGGAGGTGCCACGCGTTACTGGAATTTTATTTGTTTGTGGAATTGTGTTTGTTTTGTGGTTTAGTCGTCACTCGAATTTACTTTAAGTGTACGCTCAATTTTGTATGTTAAAATGAAGTTTTTTTTTCATTTTGCTTAGAAATAGCAAGTTTCTTTTTTAATTTTCATATTTTTGTTTATGGATTTCAGCAACTGAAATATGTCAATTCGAACTGCATTTAAGTTTTATTGATTAACTACTTTTTGTAAGGCGAAAAATATGAAAATATGTTTAAGCTGTGAGTGTATGCTAAATTTTGTGAGGTACTGTAGCTCGTCTGCCTTAAGCCCCACCACTCAGACGTCGTATCACTCCAGTCCCTTGCTCTTTTCGCGACAATTGTTCAAATTTTGTAGTGTGTCCTTTGTTTTCGGGGTCTACTTCAAGCCGAGTGAAGGTGTATACCCTTATAAGCTGCTGAACGCTAATTATGGAGCTGTTATGTTGCCGAATTACCAGGAAATTCAACTCGCAAAATAACTACTAATACAAATTCGAAGTGAAAGCAAGTAGATCAAAATATTTTTCGGTCCACCTGTGCGTCCTTTATCAAAATACAAAGATTTCCTTATTTCCGTTCATCGTACACTGCGTTTATGAGTACCGTGTGAAGCAAGGCATGGGCAACGGTCGACCGGAGTGGTAAGATCCCTGCGGCTCTTTAACCCGCAGCTCTACATAATCAGCACTGGCATACTTCAGAATCGTATTCCATCTATTCTCCCACAAAACGCATCCATCAAAGCCTTGATTCAGCTGCCATGAGGTACGTCGATTGCAGCCTTTATTCACGACGCGATATTCCGTTAGCTTGACATCCTCGGTCTATTTTCAATTTCCCAGACTCGTTGGCCTTTTGTGCCTTGCTTTGCTATAAAAGGTGTCTTGTAGCCTTTTACAAAGAAGAAACCTGGTCCATGGGCTCTCCCTCGATAAGTTGGTTGATTGCCAGCAACGAGATCGACACATAAGATCAAGACAGAAGTTGTGTTGTGTATTGGTTTGGCATAGTCAAACCATCAATAGGAACGACAATCTAGATTCAAAAGTCTGGCTTTATTTCCTTCATTCATTCTGTGGGTCGCTTCCCAAGGCAACTTGTTCCTGCTCAGCATAGTTCCCCCAGACAGATCGTGACTATCAGAAACTGAAGACACTTTCTCCCTAAAGTAGAATCGCCACATAAATCTCCGCCCTTTCCCTATTGCCATTCCGTGCGGCGATCCGCCAAAGTCACATCAAATCAATATTTCTTGGTACCCCTCATGCATTTTTTCGCACTAACAATGCCACGTATCACCATTAGCCCTCATTGTTTCGATTCCCCAACATGTTGCACTTAACAAACTGCGCACACACATGCACGTCGCCACAGTTGCCGCCAATGTCGTCAATGCAAATCGGGGAAGTCCGACACAGAGAACGATTATGCAACGGCCAGCGACGTCCCCAGAGAGAGCCCTCCTCCAGCAGCACGCTGTCCGAATGCGGCTGTCAAGCCTGCCGCAGCGGAGCATTGGAAAGTAAAAGTCTTTTTTTTTTGTCTGCGCTCCCTGCTCCCTGCTCAGGTCGTGCCACGGAGGTGGAAATAAATCGGAACCCGCTGCCAGGCAGCATTGGTTTCGTGTATCTGTCGGTAACGCGAGTGCATGCATGTTAAATATCTTTGGCAGTCCAGGCACTTGGCACACGGATGCCTACGATCAGAGTCGACCGAGTAACCGAATTGTAAGCCCGCGCGGTACACAGGCGAAGAATTCAAGCGACGACATTCCGCGGCCGCTTCCCTAGGAGTGGATTGGGGACGGGGGAGGCATTGTGGGCAATTGCGGGCGGCTTGTGGGGGTCCTGGCGCGCCAAGCTTAAGCACAATCCTCGTTTTGCAAAATCGTGATTTTAGTTAATGGCTGTGAGACAAGTACTGCCGCAGACTGGCTGCAGCTCCAATGCATCATTAGGCAATTGGCATTTTTCGGTCTAGCACCGGCCGCATTGCGACTAGCGGTGACAGAGTGTGCACTGCGCCGAGCCGGTTGCACAACACGCCGACTAAGACCCGCGCTGTATGTCGATGCCGAATTTAATAGGTCACACAATCGGCTTGAGGTGCACACCGACAACCTGCCTGGCGCGGCGGAAAGCGAAATGAGATCGACACAACCGCCACCACCACTCCACCATGCCACAAGCAGCTTCCACGCTTAGCAGCTACCGCGTCGATCGGCAACAGGTTGTCTCGGTGGTATTTGATTGGGGGTTCCTTGCCGTTTCGGTGGCTTATGCAATAGTTGTGCTTGTAGGATGACGACGCTTAAGAGGAGTTAAATGAACGTGCCTGCTGGTAGCTACTGGCTTTTGTGTCGGGCTCGGGAATGACCTCGTTGACCAGTGACGTAAGTTTCACTTATCCACTGAGACCACCAGGAGGCTTCCCCTGTTTTTTATTTTTCTTCTTGTAGTGTGCTGCAGTCCGTGCCCCGCCACAGACTTAGTCCTTGTCTCCCCGAGTACATCTAGTTTTGGGGGAAAGTGTTAAAGACTGTAGGGAGCTCTCTTAAAGACCTAAGGGAGAATGAATGGAACTTTCTTAGTGGTCATTAAGCTTCTAGCTTTCCTCAGTCCAATGGCGGAGATAGTGACACGCTCCCCAGACTACCGCATAGCCTGGGACGTAAGGAGGAAAGTGTTATCTAGATGAGGCATTTCGGAAATTGATGAAAAATAGTCCCTGCACTGACTGAGTCTGAAATTGATACTAACTGCTCCAAGATTTGAGGGAAGTTTGCATATCCAAGGATTAAGGATTACAAACTGTTTTTCAAGTACTGCCTTCGGGTAATCGGCTGCCACGTCTACCGCCTCAAGCTAAGTCAAGTTGCGCAGCAGTTGAAAGATGTGCATACAGTCTTACTAAGCAGCATTCAGCATAAGCAGTGTCATCACAGCCAACAGCGTCTTCACCATCAGAAGCGTCTCCAGTTTCAGCAGTGGCTTCAACATCAGCAACGTCTTCAACATCAGCAGTGGCTTCCCCACCAGCAGCGTCTTCCACATCAGCAGCGTCTTCACCATCATCAACGGCTTCGCTATCATCAGCGGCTTCACCATCATCAGCGGCTTCACCATCAGAAGCGTCTTCACCTTCAGCAGGTTCTTCACAGTTAACAACGTCTTCAACATCAGCAGAGTCTTCCCCACCAGCAGCGTCTTCCACATCAGCAGCGTCTTCACCATCAGCAGCGTCTTCGACATCAGAAGCGTCTTCACCTTCAGCAGGTTCTTCACAGTTAACAACGTCTTCAACATCAGCAGAGTCTTCCCCACCAGCAGCGCCTTCAACATCAGCAGCGTCTTCCCCACCAGCAGCGTCTTCATCACCAGCAGCTTCTTCGACATCAGAAGCGTCTTCAATTTCAGCAGCGTCTCCAACATCAGCAGCGTCTTAAACATCAGCAGTGGCTTCCCCACCAGCAGCGTCTTCCACATCAGCAGCGTATTCACCATCATCAACGGCTTCGCCATCATCAGCGGCTTCACCATCATCACCGGCTTCACCATCAGAAGCGTCTGCGCCGTCATAAGTGTATTTAACATCAGCAGCGTATTCACAGCGTCTTCAAGTCGAATAGTTCCAGTAAGTCTGTCACGCCTGATTTTTGGGAAGTGTATCTTCAGATCTGGATTCTCGTATGTCCTTGGTGTCACTCAAGAAAAAATAAATTCTGTTTGATTGAAGGACACAGACATGTTTGTCTTTCAATTCGTTGCTCCTCTTACTTTGGTTGACGCTGTGGCTTGAATCAGATTTTCAAGGTCGACATTCCTCTTTCCTGAACATCTCCTTAAGTTGCCCAAGATCCGCCACCCAAGCCTTTTCATTCAACGAGCGTCCTCTCCTCTCCAGAGAAAAAATATAATCCACGGTCTCGTGCTTTCTTAAGTGTAATCATTGCCTGCTGCTGCTGCTCCATCAGGACAGCCCTCACTGTCAAATCAAGAGAAATGCTTAAATGCACAGCACTTGAGACATTTTTCATCGATGAATGCCTTCCTCCCCCACGTCCCCACCACGAGAACGAGTCCATTTTGACAAATCCCATCGAGCGTTGAAGGAAAAACTTACAAAGCCGTCCCCTCGTCCCCTCCAGAAGTTGATACAAATCAGTTAAGCCCTCCGATGCATCTCCGTTTATCTCCAGCTGCACGCGCTGCAGCACCAACAACAGTGATGGAGATGAGAACGGGGATGATGATGCCGACGATGATGATGATGGCTGGAACCAGGAGCAGGAGCAGCTAGCGTCGAGGAAGAATTTCGTTCAATTGAGGGAATTCTTCGAAGCGGATTATTATTGTTATTTTAGATTGTTGTTGCTGTTTTGATTATTATTGTTGTATTTGTTTGGCAAAGTGCAGCTCTGTTACATCCATCGGACGGGTATTATTAGTTTTATTGAATTCCGTCCAAACGGACCGAGTGCACTTTTCCGCTTGTTAGCTGCTGCTGCTGCTGTTGCTTGCTGCTCCAGCTACGTCGGTCGGTTTCTGTGTTAGATAGCGGCATGATGGCCATTGGAATGCATGCGAATGTACACGTGTTTGTGTGGATAAGCATTACCATAACGTCAGACTGTGGATTGTAGTTTCCAATTGCTGTGTTGTTCACTTCAATGACGCAAACATCACGGACACCATGTCCTGGTGAGCACATTTTCCTCTGGAGGTGGTTTTGTAGTTTTGTGGGTCAATAGTGAAGGTTGCAGAGTATGCTCAGGTTAAGCGAAAGGGGAATTTGTCGTGTTCTGCTGTATCATTTCAGTGGAGAATGAAATAAATTTTAGTAGTACGAGTGAGTGGGGCCTCATCTTTTTTAATGACTACTGTTCCTAGAAACTGAAGAAGCGCTATGTGGGCTAAGCAAACTCGTTATTGCTATTGCCATTGCGTTTAATTGACACCAATAACTGTTCTCAGTAACAGCAGAGTGGGTTTCAGAGGACATCATCATGATTCAACACCACTTGCAGGTCCTTTCTGTGAGGCAAGTCAGTCAAGTCAGTCAAGTCAGTCAAGTCAGTCAAGTCAGTCAAGTCAGTCAAGTCAGTCAAGTCAGTCAAGTCAGTCAAGTCAGTCAAGTCAGTCAAATCAGTCAGTCAAGCAGGACAAACTGTGTCGATGCTTCACCAGATTCACGGTCACCCATTGTCACGAAATGTCAGCCAGCTCACGTTGCCATGTCATGTCATTGACTCCCAAAAAGGAGAAGCATTTCTTCAAGAGGGCAAGGAAGCGAAGAAGCCATTCACAAGCTTAACAGACCACGGAGACATTCCCTTCAAGCAGCAAGGTCAAGGAGGCACTTTATGAAAGCCTACCCCGCACTTAAACTTGCATCTCATACCAGGCGAAACAAAACCCCCAGCCAAGGCTTAACACAGCGCGTTGTCTGCCTGCTCCATAAAATCAAACGAAAATCACTCGCTCATGCACCATAAACCACCGTGATGCTTGCTCAGAGCAAGCAGCCTCCCCTACTCATCCATCATCTTTCCGCTCGATTTCCCCGAAAACAAAAAAACCTGAAGAAAAACGACCAAAAAACCGCCAGAATTCCAAACAAAACCCGGGCGCCGCCACTGCCGCTGCCATAATTCATAATCATTTCACCGCTCGCCGATGATTTCCTGTGTGTACTCAGCTTACTCACCTGGAGGCGCCCGAGATTTGCACACCACATCACTCCAAATTTACCGTGAAATAACTCACGCACACCCAGGGATCAGGGCGTCATCATCATCGCCGCCTGCCATCCATCGTTGGAACCGCGACGATGATGCGACAAGGGGACTCCCTCCCGGCATCTTTGCATCTTCGATGTGTGTCAACACATTTCGCCGGAGTATGCGGCAGCGGAAAGGTGCTAGTGTTTGTCTAGGACCGCGGCTGCCATGGGAAAGGGCAACCTGGTCCACACACCCATACACGCACTATACGCAGCCTCAAGCGCCATCGAGGATGGTTGACAAACAAGTAAACAGGATGTTCCGCAGAAGAATCATCACTTATTTTTTTTTGTCAGTGGAGGCAGGGGCCATAAGCCGCCATATTCCACATGATGTCAAGATGCTCTGCAATCTGAGGTACCTGGGTCGGGGTAGGCTCTTCGCAGCGGCGCGTTGTTTGCACGCAAACAAAAACAAATCTCTGAAACGCAAAGCCAGCGACAACATTGTTCCTCTTGAGGTCGCGGCTCATCTGTTTTATCTTGTGCACACGGCGATGCTCTGGGCCTCGTATGATTGGTGGTGGTACTCCATTTTGGTGAAACCATTGCAAGTGTTGGCATCCTAGAGGATGCGTCTGGAGCTTGCTTCCTCTTCCTTTTCTCCTTATGGAGTGGACCTGGGTCTCAACCAACATGCCTCTCCAGCCAGCACGATCTTTCGCCAGCCTTCTCAAGTTGCGCACTCCAAGTTGGCTTAGGTCTGTCTGCACTTGTGTGCACCACTTTAGTCTAGCTCGTCCTCTGTTGCGTTGTCCCAATAGCTCAGAATCAAAGATCTTTCGGGTCGGAGCAGTGATGATGACGTTCTACATGGCCTAGCCTTCTTAAGCGTTGTATCCGAAGACGCTTGACCAGGCGCATGTCGCTGTACAGCCCATCGTCGTTAAATCTTATCCTGCAGATGCCATCAACGAAAACAAGACCGAAAATCCCACGCAACACTCATTTCTCGAAAGAACTAACGGCTTCCTCATCCAATTTTAGTAACGTCCAGGTTTCCGCGCCATAAGGTAGGACTGAGATGATCAAGCTGTTGTGTAAAGCGAACTTTGTCCTTTGCCTCTTGAGCCCAAAGAAACAGCGATTGGCAAGAGTGATTTGATTTCGTTACTGATTTTGTTGTCCCTATTTACCGCCTGTTTACGGTTACTTACTACCTCCAAGTTTCTGCTGCCTTGTGTGACGCTCTGTCCGAGACGTCGATGTCATGTGTCCTTCCTGATGACAGCATGTACGCATGTTCGTAAAGCTCACGAACAGCCCTCGTTGCTCAATTCAGCGTTGCCTTATTGGCGTCTTATTTGGCTGCATGTGCTTGCCCGCACTCGTCGTCAAACCATGGGTTCCTTCTGCGTGGTGACGTGAAACCCAGCACATCAGTGGCAACTTCTTTGATGGTTTCCTTGCAACGTTTCCAGTCCTTTTCTACGGTTAGCACAGGCAGCGTCGAACTCAGAGCGAGTTTCAGGGAGACTCGGTCGGCAAAGTTTCCAGCAATCGGCTGATTGTGGCTTTTCGACGTAAAATCGTTTTGGCCTGTCTTGACTTCGTTGCTATCTCAATTCCATTGCTGTCTTGACACCGTTGCTGTCTTAACTCCGTTTCTGTCTCAACTCCGTTTCTGTCTCAACTCCTTTGCTGTCTCAACTCCGTTGCTGTCTCGACTTCGTTGCTGCCTCGATTCCGTTGCTCTCTCGATATCAGGTTTCTTGCCGTGGCTACAACAAGGTGATGATCCGAGTCGATGTTGACACCTCCGAATATTCGGACATCGATAATACTGGAGGAGTGTTTGATGTCGATCACAGCGCGTTGGTCAGGGGATCTCTAGGTTCCTTTGTGAATGTTCAGGAGTGGGAACCACCTGCTAGCCACAGAGAGGTCCCACCCGAGGCGAAGTCCAACAGTCTGAGCCCGTTTCTGGATGAGTTTCCGTCCAGGCTGTGTTTTCCGATTACTTCAGCTGAGATGTCCTCCTTTCCCAGCTGAACGTTGAAGTCTCCTAGAACCATCTCCTGGAACGATCTTCTAGAACGATCTCCTAGAACGATCTCCTAGAACGATATTGGCATCGATCGCATATTCTTTCTAGGAGATCATAGAAGCTTGGTGTCATCCTTCTCTTCTGTCAGGGCGTGAGCACAATTTAGACTGATGTTCCCGAATTTAGCTTTGATGCGGATTGTCATGAGGCGTTCGCTGACCTGGTCGTAGCTCAAGGCCTTTGCCTAAGTCTGCCTCGAACAACAAATCCGCATTCGAATAAGCGCTGCCTTCTCTCTCTATGGCAGTCGCTGTACCAGGTATCACAGTTGTTCATCGTTTTCTTGCCAGGCCCAACCCATGGCACTTTCTGGATTGCAGTGATGTTTGCTTTTTAGCAGTCCAGGGCCGCCGCAAGTTGGTCTGCTGCGCGTGGTCTGTTTAGGGAACTCACATTCCACGTGCAGAACCGAAAATCATAGTCCTTATACCGTTTGCTGGGGTCGTCAACTGTTAGTCCGTCCATTTCCGAGGCATGATGTCGTCTCTGAACAGGTGTTGTTTTACGTGGTGGGGAAGTTACCCTCACACCCAACCCACAGACTAGTAGGACAAGCCCATTATTTAAACTCTCAGGCAGAGGGGTTCGCTGCATACATTGGTTCACCACACAACAGCTTGTTCCGATGACCATTCGGGGGGCGCCACGAGGAGGCTGTATGTCAACTTGACCTGTGCACGAACGAGGCCATCAAGACAGAGCCTCGAGTCAAGTCTTGTGAAAACAGCGTTCGACGGGGATGCGCTCCAGTCCTGGCATCAAAACGCGAAGCTCCCAGCTGAAAGCCGACTATCCCCAAAGTGTGGCTGACATACTCAGATTGCACACTCCCGCCCTACCCCTGTTGCAGTTGTAATACGCGCGAACCTATCGGGCGTTTGGTTGTGGCTGTGCATCATCACTGTCATCGAGCATGGCTTGAAGGAGCACCAGAAATGAAAGCCCTGCTGAGCATATAATTTGCGGTGATGCGACGACTCGAATGGACCTACGCTTCCCGGTGTTGCCGGCGCACGAGCGATCAAAGTGCTCCCGCTTGCGAGCACAAATTGGATTCAAATCCCCACGAGGAGCTCCCTCTCATCCAGAAGAAGATTTGGAAGAAATCAAATTTAAGGAGTCATTACAAGGAACATCCGCACACTCATTAGCATACCCGCCCGGCGATACAGGCACACCTCCAAAAACTCGCAATCAAAGCTGCCATAACAACCGACAGCATGTTGTCACCCAACCACCAAGAGGGTGTCCTAGTTATCCTTATCCTTCAGCCAGGCTTTGATTCCGTTCCCCCCCAGGCTTTGATCCCATCTCTCCTCCAGCCAAGCGTAATGAAATCAGAAAGGAAATGTGCTAAAAGTATCGAAATTTGCGTAAGGAGGCTATTATTCCTGTCAAAGGATGTGAGCGTTTTCTCGGCAATTGTCGGCGTTTCCTCCTCGCAGCCCGTTTTGTCGAGCAAATGAAGGGGAAGAGTAATTGTGTTTCGTTGCGCTTTGTTCTGTGTCCTTGCGGAGTGGGAATTCCTTTGATATCTGATATCCTTTCAAATTAGTGGATTTAGTGGAACGTAAATTCCAGGAGGGTCCAATGTCAAAGGGCGTCAATTGATTTGCGATTGAAATTTATTTTCAAATTATCCTGTCCACTCTGGGTGACTGCAGACACCCTCCAAATGAAGACGCCTGCTCCAAAGGAGCACTGACCTTGAGTCGGGAATTCAATTTCCCCCCGACTTAAGCCACCTCTACGTGAAGCTACTTATTAATGACTCTTCTACCACCCCGTGGTCGTCACCACAACAATCTCAGAGGGTCATCAGAAAACCAGAATTCCCCGAATCCCAAGCTCACTCATCAAAACTCCGTTCCACTCAGATTGCATTTCTCGTATCGACTGACTCGCAAACCGGTCGCGATATAAAACCCGATGTGTGGCGCAGTATCGATTAGTTGTGTTATTCTCATCCCGCGACATGGCACGGCTTATGTCATCGCTCGCGATTCTCTTCGCGGTTTCGACATCCGTTGGTGGTGTGACAGTCGCTGGTCCGGCGTCCACGTCCGGATCAGATGCACTCCTGAATCTGGTCAAGGAATTCGAGGGCTTCAAGAAGCAGTTGAACACCATCGAGGCCCGCCTGATGGCTCTGCAGATGACGCTTGAGCAGAAGTCCACGTCAGACGACAGTCGTTGCTGGGTGCGGGACATTGCCGAGGCGATCCGCGCCGTCAAGTACTCCATCGCCGAGGAGAAGCTGATCGAGCTGAGTAACGACGACAGGATCCCGAACATCGTGCATGACGTATACTCTGGCTCGTCGGCCAATGTGGACGTCATTCTGGAGTTTGCCAAGGCTCTGCATAATCCCGACAGAAAGTTCCTCGTCTACAGCGCCCTCCGAGACGAGATGCGCGCAAACGGAAACAGCGACCCTCTGCGACTGATCGCCTTAGCCGAGGAATTGAAGAGGGAGCTTCTGCGCCTGAAGAGCCCGGAAATGAAGAAGAAGGCTCAAGTAGTGATCGACAAAACTGTGGGGAATATAAAAGCCGCCGCCATCGGCACCCTCAAGACCGCCATGATCGCCAACAAGTACCAGGGTAACGTCGAGGTGGAGTCCCTTGCCATAGCCCTGTCCAATTTCGACTCAGACGTTTCCGATGAGGTGATGGAGGGAGTCGTGGACAGTGTTTTTGGCGTCGTTGCCGCTGAGACAATCATCGAGAACGTCAGCAGCCACACGCACATACCGCAGGTTATCACCGCACTGACGGCTGTATTCAATCGCTTCAACTTCGCCGGCAACCTCAACAATCGCGCCACTCTGAAGCTATCCTCCAGCCTCCGCCAACTACAGCTGCGGGAGAGCTACCCCAACCTCAGCAAGTCCCTGAAGGGCGACGTCGACAAGATCATCCAACAGCTGCCGCTCTGCGCCAGGAATCTCTTCTTCAGCGCAAACGTGTGCCTCTTCAACAAGGGCAGGGGTATGTACCTCTACGCGGCCAGCACATCCATAAGCCGCGATGAGCAGCGCCGCAGCATCTACATGTGGTATCCTGGCAACCTGAAGCATGGAGTGCACTGGGATGTCCAGCAAATCGGAGCCGACTTCTACTTCAAGAACACTGACTACAAGGACGAGTACTTCTATGCCGCAGAGCTCGACTACAACAAGGACATGCGACTGGTGTTCAACTGGATACCGGGCAACAACACCGATCCCCAGAGCGCGTGGAGCATCGAACTGGACGGCGACTACTGTTACATGAAGAGCTCCTTCTTCAACGAATACCTCTTCGCGCCGTCGGTGAAGTACGACGAGATGAACACTTACGTGTTCACCTGGAAGCCCGGCACGGCCATAAAAACCGCCGAGTATCAGTGGCAGCTGAGAAACTGCGGACAGACGTAATTCCTACCTCCCCCGCCCCTGCCTCAGGTAAACGTGTTTAGCTTTTAAGAAATCAATAAAGAACGCTTTTAGACTGCCTTGATGGAACTGCTTGCACGCGCTGTTGTGTTTCATTTTATGGCGCTACTGCGTGCTGCATGGCTGACGCCTTGTTGTTGTTGACTGGTGTTTTGATTGGGCTTATGCAAACGAGACAAGCCGACAAGCACTCGTGAGTCAGTGAACTTGATGTGGGGACAGTATATCTCGATGACGATGACATTGGTGCAGGTTCATGAGCTGGAAATTTAATCCCTTTAGCTCTGCCGTGATTTTGAAAAGGTCGTGTGGGTGAACAACTGGGAGTTTCCATGAAGTGGCGGTTTCGGGCTCGATCGCGAAAAGATTACCGATAGAGTGGACAAGCGAGGATCTGTGAAAAAGCGAACGCATTTCATCGCTTGGTGATGCAAGGTACCGTCTTGAAAGAAGGTTTGATGGAGAAGAGGACACACGCACTAGCTCTGAAAAGTGCACCAAAACGTGAATGTAGCCAGTGGAGAAAATACATATCTGTCGACTGTATGACCGCATGAACAACGGTGCCAACGCAACGAATTCCAGCGTTCTCGTTCAAGAAGAAAGAAAAGACCGTTCAACGAATATACCAAACTTTATAGATCGTTCTCAGGACTGTCAAGCTGAAGTTCAGGCCATCCCCTGGTCGCCGACCTGATAACTCGAAGAAACGTCTTCTGGACTATCACGCACAAGCTCAGACTGTCCAATGGTCACCGACTTGATGGCCTCAAGTGGCGTTCAAAGGACTACCACGCAGACCGTCCACAGATCGCCGACCTGATTACTGGAAGAAGCGTCCTCAGGACTATCAAGCACTAGTACAAACCGACCACTGGTCACGGACTTGATGGCCGGAAGAAGAGTCCCCAGGACTGTCAAGCATAAGTTCAGACCGTCCACTGGTTGCCAACTTGATGGCTGAAAGAAGCGTCCTCAGGACTGTCAAGCATAAGTTCAGACTGTCCACAGGTCGCCTTCCTGTTGACTGGTAGAAGCGACTCCGGAACTGTCGACCTCAAGTTCAGACCGTTCCCAGGACTGTCAAGCACTAGTTCAGACCGGCCACTGGTTGCCAACTTGATGGCTGAATGAAGCGTCTCCAGGACTGTCAAGCAGGAGTTCAGACCGTCCACTGGTTGCTGTTCTAATGGCTTGAAGAAGCGCCCTCAAGACTTCAACGCACAAGTGCAGACCGTCCACAGGTCGCCTTCCTTCTGACTGATAGAAGCGTCTCCGGGACTGTCGACCTCAAGTTCAGATCGTTCCTAGGACTGGCAAGCACAACCGACCACTGGTTGCCAACTTGATGCCTTCGAGAAGCGACCAAAGGACTGTCCAGCAAAAATTCAGACTGTCCACAGGTCGCCGTTCGAATAGCTTGAAGAAGCTTCCCCAGAACTGCAACGCACAAGTGCAGACCCTCCACAGGTCGCCTTCCTCCTGACTGGTAGAAGCGTCCCCAGGACTGTCAAGCTCAAGTTCAAACCATCCACAGGTCGCCGTCCTAATGGCTTGAAGAAGCGTCCTCAAGACTTCAACGCACAAGTGCAGACCGTCCACAGGTCGCCTTCCTGCTGACTGATAGAAGCGTGTCCAGGACTGTCGACCTCAAGTTCAAACCGTTCCCAGGACTGTCAAGTAGGAGTTCAGACCGTCCACTGGTTGCTGTTGTAATGGCTTGAAGAAGCGTCCTCAAGACTGCAACGCACAAGTGCCGACTGTCCACAGTTCGCCTTTCTGCTGACTGGTAGAAGCGTCTCCAGGACTGTCGACCTCAAGTTCAAACCGTTCCCAGGACTATCAAGCACTAGTTCAGACCGGCCACTGGTTGCCAACTTGATGGCTGAATGAAGCGTCTCCAGGACTGTCAAGCAGGAGTTCAGACCGTCCACTGGTTGCTGTTCTAATGGCTTGAAGAAGCGCTCTCAAGACTTCAACGCACAAGTGCAGACCGTCCACAGGTCGCCTTCCTGCTGACTGATAGAAGCGTGTCCAGGACTGTCGACCTCAAGTTCAAACCGTTCCCAGGACTGTCAAGTAGGAGTTCAGACCGTCCACTGGTTGCTGTTGTAATGGCTTGAAGAAGCGTCCTCAAGACTGCAACGCACAAGTGCCGACTGTCCACAGTTCGCCTTTCTGCTGACTGGTAGAAGCGTCTCCAGGACTGTCGACCTCAAGTTCAAACCGTTCCCAGGACTATCAAGCACTAGTTCAGACCGGCCACTGGTTGCCAACTTGATGCCTTGAAGAAGCGACCAAAGGACTGTCACGCAAAAATTCAGACTGTCCACAGGTCGCCGTTCGAATGGTTTGAAGAAGCTTCCCCAGAACTGTAACGCACAAGTGCAGACCGTCCACAGGTCGCCTTCCTCCTGACTGGTAGAAACGTCCCCAGGACTATCAAGCTCAAGTTCAAACCGTCCACAGGTCGCCGTCCTTCTGACTGGTAGATGCATCTTCAGGACTGTCGACCTCATGTTCAGATCGTTCCCAGGACTGTCAAGCACAAGTTCAGACCGTCCGCAGGTCGCCGTCCTGATGGTTAGAAGAAGCGTCCCCAAGACTGTCAAGCTCAGATTTTAATGCTTATACATTTTTGTTGGATACAGACAGACACAGGAGACAATTGTAAAAAGACACTCAAAGGATGTTTTGCAGCTAACCTTTCGGGCCTATCCCTGCTGTATTGCGTTGAAATTGACCACCCTTGAGTGAATGCCGATTCTAGCTCAATGGCTTGAGCTCGATCTGAAAGTAAGTCTTCTGCGGCGATCTCAAACGCCTGCAAGACGGATTCCTTGTCACACGAAATTGTTATTAAAAAATTCATCTCAAAGAATGTCAGAATGTCAAGTTTCCGAAAACCGTACAAATATGAAGTAGCCTCAGCATGCACCGCCACAAGGCAGCTGAACACGTTCAGGGTTATTCATTTCGAGGTTTCAAATTGACAGCATCGGCATTTGACACCTTGCGGAATTTAGGTGTCTTTTGAAGTATCACAATATCAGTCAAATGCTTGCCATTTACGACAACAGATTACTTAGCAAGAAATTAGAAAACAATTCTCACAAAAGAAGCAATTGAAAGGCATGCTAAAATGTAGCCATATTCGAACGACTACACAATCAGTCGTCTAAAGACATCTGAAGAGACTGTATGGGAGCATGACTGTGGTCCATATGCCTGTGAAAAGTTTCCACAATCTCTACTCCAAATGCAAGTTTCGCTGATGATTCTAATTTCTCGGCTTCGTCCCGTTTTCAAACATTGATTATGTCGTTTGAAGCCCTACTCCGGGTTATAGGTCCATCGTCAATAAGTTTAGCTAACACAAGAGTTGAAGTCTGCCTGCCACTTACAGCGCTGTTTATTTGCTCCATGCGTGATGTAAATTCGCAACTAAAACTCATTTTCCATTGACGTGGCTCATATCTGATTTGGTGGATATCCCAACACGGTCCTGAATGTTAAAATCAGGGCATATGGTGTTCAGAAGACCCACACTTGTTCGACGAGGGTGCATTTGCGTCCGGACAAGGTGACTGTTTGTTGAGAAAGCTTCATTGGTCCGTATTTTTTCAAAGAAGTCAGTGGACGGATGGTTCAAGATGGCGATGGAGGAGTATTATTTGTACGATGCAAGGTTTTAAGAAGATAAGGCAACAAGGAACGTAGAACGGAGGAGAGTCCCTGTAATTTTAAAAGCGTCAATGGACCTACAGAACCACGCCCCTTGAATTTGCTTCATTTTCTTCCTTCGGGCCATTCAGATCTTTTCCCACCTGAAGAAGTATTAATATGCTGGCTTGTAACACAAACTGTGGTCGTGATACCCCAAGAAATGTCAAAAAGGTCCTGAAAATGCTGCATGCTGAGTCCACTTTCGGGCGCCATTTAGACAAATTTTATTGACCATGTATGAGGCTTGTTTTAGGCGGCGATAGAGGATCATGATTTGGACGATGTAAGGTTTTAAGAAGATAAGTCAACACGGCACGCAGAACGACCGCGTGAGAGGAGTCCGAGTCATTTTAAAGGCATCCGAATTATGCGCCTTGACTCTGCTTAATTTGCTTCCGTCGGGTTACTCAGATCTTTCTCCACAATGAAGTGCAATACAAATCGAGGTCGTGATACTACCAGAAATGTAGGAAAAGTGGTGCAAATGCTGCATGCTGCGATTCCACTTTCGGGCGCCATTTACACAAATTTTTATTGACGATGTCTGAGGCTTGTAAATAATTCTGTTTTTCACCGATTATGTGTCGCTGTGTATCCGATATCAAGCTTCAATTTCGAACACAAAAGGAGGATGTAGAAGGAAACTACGAGCACTTCCGTTGCAGAGTCTAAGGCTATGCCGATTCCAGACAGCCAGCGCTCCAATCGCGACCCAAGCAGGGTGACTCTAGCCTCCACAAGTGGCAATCTGCTCCAAGCGCCTTAAATTCTCTCCCCTCTAATGATTCCACCCACAAAACAGTTGACCTACTTCATCCTTCCACGCATTCAAAATAAAGGAAATCCCATTCCGCAGCCCCTCATAGACCGGCGCCAACTGCAAATCATGCGGCACATAGCCACACTTCGTGACACACTCGAACAATTGCCAAAGGACAACGGCCCCTATGACGTACTTACCTCCAAGCCAGCGTCGCGTATTTCATCAGACCCCTCTTTCGTATATCTTCGCCACGGTTCCCAACCGTCCAGGAGCCAGTAACCGCCCAGCCAGTGTCATATCTCTTCACTCATTATTACTTCATGCTTTGGAGCTGGCGGTGGTGGTGCACTGGCTCACCGGAACTCCCTGTATGTACGCAAACAAAAGGTCCTGTGATGCATGTGTATCACATCATGAGGGCAAGAGCTATGACGACGCCATTGGTGGTGGCGCAGTAGAGCTCCCTCTTTCCCGCCGACGACGTCAGGGTAGTACGGTGGCGGCAACAACGATGGTGGCGACGGCGGCAAACAGTGCGCTTGTAACCTGTCAACCACTGTGTTGTGCGCCGCTATTTGATGCTCCCCCTCGGATGGATGGCATCTCTCTGCCTATGTGTGGGTTCGCTGGGAAAAATAAATTTCAATGCATGCCCCGGTTCCACGCTCCTGCGGGCTCAGGCCAGGACACAATGCCGAACAATAATGAATTGCGGAGACTTGCATTCGAATCTATGAGTTTGTGTGTGTAAGGAGAGTGAAAAATGAAATTTTTATAAGCGCCAAGTCCAATTCTCGCAGGTACACGCCAAGTGTCCCATACCGCCTCCCTCCTCCTCCAACCAATGTGGCGGCGTCGGTGGTTACTGGCCACAGCGGCTTCAACAACGACGACGTCGACGACTACGATGGCATCCATTTTAACAGCAATCGAGTGCAAATACGGGGCAAAAACGAGGAAAACACACTGCACACAGGAGCTGGAGTTGGAGCGGCCGTCGCCGTATCTTGCGGTGCAGTGCAGCATCCAGCATATCTCCCGCTCGATCTTATTAATTAAGAATTATTTTAATTAGTGTAATAAATTTTAATCTGTCAGTGCGCGGTGGACAGGGACGGGTGGCTGCGACTGCGGCAATCGCTGCTGTCACAGCATGCCGCCGCAGTCAGATTTCATCGGGACGGCCGGATCGGGAGGCGGGGAAGGGAAGGGGACTCATAAACCATGGTGAGGTATGGCCCAAGGAAGGAAGCTGCTGAACCACTCGTCGTCGTGACGTGTTTGCCCATTTTTCTCGTTCACTCGCTAGCTCAGTCGACTTGGCCGTCAGATTTGACCCCCATGCATAGTTGGGCACCATAATTGGGGAATTTAATTGCCGCCCTCAAGATGCACACAACGGCATCGATTTGCGAATCGGGTCTTCCCAAAATAAGTGATGACCTCGACCGTGCAAGCGTCTTCTTCGTCGTCGTCTCTGCTCCTCTGCGCAGTCAACACACAAAGGACGTGGAGGTCGGGCGTCCTCTCTCTTGGGTGCGCAGTCAAGATAAGCAAGCGATTTATTGATTATCTGCCGCTGATGGAGAGGGAGGCCCTGTCTGAGTACCATTTGGCTGCCGTTGCTGTGATTGGAGTCGGTTGGGATTCATGGGAATTTAGTGTGGATTTCAGTTCAGGTACCGCTGCCGGTTTCGCGTTCTTTCGTGGCTTCCTGAGAGGGATTTGGAGATCTCCGTTAATGGAGCGGAGAGCGGATCGTTGATTTTGAAAAGGTGCCGTGCTGTCGATTGATATCGTGAAGGAACTGCGAGATAGGACACTCGTGGCGGAGTAATGCAAATGGAGGCGGTAAGGGTCGTCTTGTGGGACTGACTTCTGCACTTGAAAACTGAACCAGTAACCGAATGGCGAACTGGTTCTAGAGCTGAAACTGGAGATGTGCCACGGATCCCAACTCAAACGGAGCGAGGCTTCAGATGGAGTGGGAGATCTGGATGGAAAAGGAGCTAGATGGAATTGTAGATCTGTAGCTGAAGATTGAGGTGGAGGTGGAGGTGGAGGTGGAGATGGAGATGGAGATGGAGATGGAGATGGAGATGGAGATGGAGATGGAGATGGAGATGGAGATGGAGATGGAGATGGAGATGGAGATGGAGATGGAGATGGAGATGGAGATGGAGATGGAGATGGAGATGGAGATGGAGATGGAGATGGAGATGGAGATGGAGATGGAGATGGAGATGGAGATGGAGATGGAGATGGAGATGGAGATGGAGATGGAGATGGAGATGGAGATGGAGATGGAGATGGAGATGGAGATGGAGATGGAGATGGAGATGGAGATGGAGATGGAGATGGAGATGGAGATGGAGATGGAGATGGAGATGGAGATGGAGATGGAGATGGAGATGGAGATGGAGATGGAGATGGAGATGGAGATGGAGATGGAGATGGAGATGGAGATGGAGATGGAGATGGAGATGGAGATGGAGATGGAGATGGAGATGGAGATGGAGATGGAGATGGAGATGGAGATGGAGATGGAGATGGAGATGGAGATGGAGATGGAGATGGAGATGGAGATGGAGATGGAGATGGAGATGGAGATGGAGATGGAGATGGAGATGGAGATGGAGATGGAGATGGAGATGGAGATGGAGATGGAGATGGAGATGGAGATGGAGATGGAGATGGAGATGGAGATGGAGATGGAGATGGAGATGGAGATGGAGATGGAGATGGAGATGGAGATGGAGATGGAGATGGAGATGGAGATGGAGATGGAGATGGAGATGGAGATGGAGATGGAGATGGAGATGGAGATGGAGATGGAGATGGAGATGGAGATGGAGATGGAGATGGAGATGGAGATGGAGATGGAGATGGAGATGGAGATGGAGATGGAGATGGAGATGGAGATGGAGATGGAGATGGCTTGTTGTCTGTACTTTCGTCTATAACAGTTCTGCGTTGTTGCCTTGCTGCGTTGCTGCGTTGTTGACCATCTCTAAGAGGATATCGCTGCCCTTAGTTAGGTCCATGATGTGGACACAGAGACCCTGAAGGCTTGCTACGTGAAAGCGGAGGAGGGGTGCATTTGCCCGAGAATGCGCATCAAGTCCAACCCGATCGAGTTGGTCACCTTAACGTCAAGGATATTTACTTCGCAGAAGTGTTTCTGAGGTGCATTCCGATCATGTCGTGCACCTTGAGGCGGTATTTTGCATTATGTACGAGATCTCGGTCGCCCTGAATTTTTATGCGGCAGACACAGGGCGTGTATATTAAGACCTTGCAATGACCATGGGTTGAAGCTGATGTCCAGATAGGTGAGGTTGGAACATGCACTTGTTGTGCGCCAGGTTGCGATTCTGTTCTGCGAGAGGTTCAAATGCAACAGAAGTTTCGAGTTGATGAGTATGTTGAAGTCGACGTACTGAAGCGTGAGCCGTGAACCTTGAAAAGAATTTGAGTGTTTTTTTTACACAGTTTCTTGGCGCCACACTTTCCCCGTTCCACCTCTGACGCTTAGCCACATCTCTCTTTACTCTCACCCAACCGATACCACATTCCTCCGCCCTCGAAAGTGAAACACACACAAACAATGACACAAATATTTGCTGAGTACCCGCAGATATCTCGGACCCATGCGTCTATTTGAATTTCGCATTCGTCACTCTCGCGGTTCTCGGAAACAGAGCGATTTCCATTTGGGTGCCTAATAACAGGTGTGGTGTTTGCGCAGCCAGCGCACACAAAGGCGCATGCGGTTCCGAGAACGTACAGTTCGAAAGCAATTGTTTGCGGTCGCTGATAAGAATCTGGTTGAATGAGAACATTCGCAGCGGTGCGCACTAAGAAGGCGCCCCCTTTGTTCCGGTCACACTGGGGATTGGTTTCGTTGCAGCCTCGCGTTGGGATAAAGTTGTTTGTGTGGAGTTCTTTAGGGTTTCGTATTGAAGTCTTTTTGTCAAAGGATGTTTGAAAAACGCGACTTTTCTGAAATTTCATGTTCAAGTCCGAAACGAACGACTTACGTTTTGCTTCAGAATTCATTCAGCGATCGGGACCTTCGCAGCTCGAGCCTCACATTCGCCTCCTCAACTCCATTTAACGCGACAGCGGCAGCATAAAACAGAGGCAACGCATAGGGGCTTCCACCGTCAGCCAGTGGCGGCTACAATTGACCATCTGTCAGGATCTCCACATAACCCGTTCGCAGCGCACAATGACGTGCGGTAAGCCCCTTGCCAAGAGGGGCATGTACATGCCCTGCGTGTGTGCATATTTAAAACCACATTATCCTACAGAAGGGAATCATGGCACATTCCCAGAATTGATACCATTATAAAGTGTTACGCATGCGCGCTGGGTACGTGCGTCGTGCGCACTGCGAGAGGTCGTGATTAGACGCGCCGTGAAAGGATTATGCCTCAGAATTCCGCTGAAGAGTGCCCTTATGATATGGGGAACAGCACAAAATGCTTTGCTTGTGTGCTAGGGCATTGATTGTTGAGATTTCAAGTGTCCTTTGTTTGCAGTTGGCAATCGGCTTCTGAGTTGTGGTGATGCTTGTACGCATGAACGCATGAACGCCTGCTGCCTTGTGTTTGAATGGAAATGGAGGTCAGCTTGAGGTTGATTGTTGTCTGCCCGATTGTGGCATGTAAATGAGAACGGGATGATGAGGGGACTCCCAGTTTGGCTTGCGTAAAAATTTCTGCACGCTGACTGGCCTTCTGACATAGCAAGCAGTTGCTCAACTTTGTGGAGTAGCTTGTGCCCGTAAGGGTTTGCAGGCCAATATGGTACTGGCGTCAAAACGATTGCATGTTTCTCTACTTTGATAGACATTTTCTGTCAAGGGACCGCCTCCTAAACAGTTTTTTAATTTCGGTCACTCGGACGAAAGGGAAAAATGCGCTTCCTGTCCGCAGCTCATGGGTGAGGGCTTGAATTTGCAACTGGAGGCACTATGTGGCAGGCGGCTATATTACAAGTGACTAAGGAGACGCACTTTGTGTTCAAAGTTTATCATCCTGCCATGCCAGCAGGTTGTGCCTTTCGAAAGCTTCACTGCGCTTCAGTAAGCCTAGAATGATGGGGTCATGGCTCGCTAGCCTTCGTTGTCTCACTGTAACCCCAGCGGCTAGCTGATGAGAAAGCGGCTCGCAGGACGTCACTGTCTCACCGTAACCCCGGCGACAAACTGATGAGGAAGCGGCTCACTAGACGTCGGTGTCTCACTGTAACCCCGCCGACAAGCTGACGAGATAGCAGCGCGCTAGACGTCGCAGTCTCACTGTAACCCCGGCGGCAAGCTGATGAGAAAGCGGCTCTCTAGACGTCGCTGTCTCACTGTAACCCCGGCGACAAGCTGTTGAGTAAGCGGCTCGCAAGACGTCAATGTCTCACTGTAACCCCGCCGACAAGCTGACGAGATAGCAGCGCGCTAGACGTCGCAGTCTCACTGTAACCCCGGCGACAAGCTGATGAGAAAGCGGCTCACTAGACGTCGCTGCCTCACCGTAACCCCGGCTACAAGCTGTAACCCCGGTGACAAGCTGTTGAGGAAGCGGCTCGCAAGACGTCAATGTCTCACTGTAACCCCAGCGAGCAGCTAACGAGATAGCAGCTCACTAGACGTCGCTGTCTCACCGTAACCCCGGCTACAAGCTGTAACCCCGGTGACAAGCTGTTGAGGAAACGGCTCGCAAGACGTCGGTGTCTCAATGTAAACCCAGCGATAAGGTGACGGGAAAGCGGCTCGCAGCACGTCGGTGTCTCACTGTAACCCCGGCGAGCAGCTAACGAGATAGCAGCTCACTAGACGTCGCTGTCTCACCGTAACCCCGGCGACAAGCTGATGAGAAAGCGGCTCACTAGACGTCGGTGTCTCACTGTAACCCCGGCGACAAGCTGACGAGATAGCAGCTCGCTAGACGTCGCTGTCTCACTGTGACCCCGGCGACAAGCTGATGAGGAAGCGGCTCGCAAGACGTCGGTGTCTCAATGTAACCCCGGCAATAAGCTGACGAGAAAGCGGCTCGCAGGACGTTGCTGTCTCACCGTAACCCCGGCGATAAGCTGATGAGAAAGCGGCTCACTAGACGTCGGTGTCTCACTGTAACCCCGGCGACAAGCTGACAAGATAGCAGCTCGCTAGACGTCGCTGTCTCACTGTGACCCCGGCGACAAGCTGATGAAGAAGCGGCTCGCAAGATGTCGGTGTCTCTATGTAAGCCCGCCGACAAGCTGACGAGATAGCAGCGCGCTAGACGTCGCAGTCTCACTGTAACCCCGGCG
Source organism: Eristalinus aeneus (assembly GCA_955652365.1). Classification (NCBI taxonomy): domain Eukaryota; kingdom Metazoa; phylum Arthropoda; class Insecta; order Diptera; family Syrphidae; genus Eristalinus; species Eristalinus aeneus. Next base: position 95,489,395 of record OY019131.1, read on the forward strand.
AGAAGCTGACGAGATAGCAGCTCGCTAGTCGTTGCTGTCTCACTGTAACCCCGGCGACAAGCTGATGAGAAAGTGGCTCTCTAGACGTCGCTGTCTCACCGTAACCCCGGCTACAAGCTGATGACGAAGCGGCTCATTAGACGTCGGTGTCTCACTGTAACCCCGGCGACAAGCTGATGAGGAAGCGGCTCGCAAGACGTCGGTGTCTCAATGTAACCCCGGCGATAAGGTGACGAGAAAGCGGCTCGCAGCACGTCGGTGTCTCACTGTAACCCCGGCGAGCAGCTAACGAGATAGCAGCTCACTAGACGTCGCTGTTTCACCGTAACCCAGGCGACAATCTGACGAGATAGCAGCTCGCTAGATATCGCAGTCTCACTGTAACCACGGCGATAAGCTGATGAGATAGCAGCTTTCTAGACGTCGCTGTATCATTGCTACCCTGTTACTAGGTGAGGCGTGCGGCCTCACCTTCAGTTTGACTTACTTGCTCCTTAGCTTCGCTGTACGACAAGCTCCCGTTTCCCAATAGGTCACTTTTTTAATTTTATTTGACTTAAGTGCCAAGATTTCGTAGCTAGAAAGACCCTGCAGTCCTACTCTGAGACAGATGCCATTGCCCCTGGAACGGCAGCTATGAGCAAAGTTGTAAAAATTTCCATGTGGAGCTCTTTTTGCTTTTGTGATAAAAGTTGCATTTGGAACTCTTTTCACAGCTATCGCGACTCGGTATCCCCTGTCGAGTAGGCGTCACTTCCGCAAGTCGCCAAGGTCTCCAAATTTGTACAACTTCAGGTTGGCCGTCAGTCCCTCTAAGCTCGAATCATGTCCGACATTGATTCTCGGCTCTTGATTTCTCGCAACTGGCCGAAATGTCGCTTCCCCATTAAAAATCTCCAGTCTGGGGAAACTGTCCATATCCTCCTCCAAGCCTTCTATCTAAGCATCCCTTACCTCATTTCAGTGCCACTCAAAGTCAGCGACAAACAATTCAGTGGCTAATCGCTTCTTATTCACTCTCCTTCCCACTCAAAGCAAGCTTTCACCCAACCCGCCGCCACCCAGAAGTCATCTTCATCAACCTCCAGTCAAGTTAACTCTAGAGTTAACTTCATCAAAATTTATTACCTCAGCCAGAGAGCGCCAGCCAGTCACCATCTGCACTCCCGGGCCATAGCCACATCTCGTGTTACCCCAGACTGTGAAAATAAATTCTACAGGTTTCCCAACTTAACCACATCATCTTACATCACCGCCACCTCCCTCGCCCACCCCATCCGGTAAGCTGATGTCCTTGCTGCACAAGACGCCCGTACACGCCCCACTTCGCACTCCGCACTCCGCACTCGAAACAACAACAGCAACAATGAGAGCAATTCTTTTCAAGTTTCCTCAAATTCCATTATTGCACTTCTCTTACACAAATAATTGGATAGGTGTAGCACTAGTAGCAGGAGCTGCTCATGTAATTATCCAGCAAAAAGCTATTCAGGCGCTCCGTGAGCATACAAAAGGTGAACTTCCAGGACGTTCTTGTCGTCGTCGTGGTAGTCGTTCTCCAGCTCCTTCAGCCGAGACACGACGACAACGACGACGACGACGCTGAATGAATTTTGTGAAAGTTGAGACACTAATCACGGACACACACTCGCATGAATGGGTATCTCCTCTATCTCTCTCAAAACAGTGATAGGGACGTCGGCATTAGGGGCGAATTCTGCTCGCTCATCCGTTTCGTGTATCTTTCTAGAGCAGTGGCGGCAAAACCCCATCAAGGTGTACGCAGGATAATTGGAGGAAAAAGCCAAGTTTAGTCAAACTCTCGTAATTCAAGACGTATTAACCAGGATAACGGCTACCCCGTCCTCGTCCCCGTCATGTGCCTGCTGTAATAATTCATTTGGGGAGTTGATTTACCCTAAGAGCTCTTGGAGGAGGAAGCCGCTGCCTCTAGTGTCGTTTTGGGTTTCGGGCAAAAACGAATAACACAGAAACAGACATCCTTTGACGGTTCATGCAACGACAACGACGTCACATGACGCTCAAATGTGAGAAGTCCTTGCATGGGGATCCACTGCCGCCGCAGCTCCTCAAGGAGGATGTATCATCGTCGAGATTGAGGAGTGGAACCCGAGGTGTGCAAGCGAGAGACAGAGATGGAACAGGGGACGACCGCACGGTGATTTTATTGCCGTCATCTAAAAAGCCACAAGGATCCTAGGATAAATTTTAACAGGATATTTAATTACAGGTAAAATCACTCTTCTCCCGAGCAGCTGAAGATGAGGTGTTGTTAGCCATAAAACTGAAGTTCCTGACAAAATATCAAATTCCCACCCACACAACCCAGTGAGGGGGAGACATGCCAAACGGTGTCTCTGGGCATGGGTGGGTGGAGCAGCGTGCTGAAAGCTTTTGTGGGCTGTTTGCGGTGAGGGTCGCCTTTGCTGATGAAAATTTTAGTGACACGTTGACTGGAAAAGGACTGCAACCGGTGTGGTGCTACGGTTGCATGGCATCGAAGCCTATCATTGTCTGCTGGTTTGGTGAGGATAGGCTGGTTGTTGGATGTCAAGTGGACGATTGACGACGGGTTGGGTTTGGTGATGTGCCGAATGCTAGAAGGTGCCAGACGATCCAGTAGAGAGGGGGGTATGGGCTCCTGTATCACAAAGAAGACTTTTCTGCCTTTAAAGTGGCTGAAGCAGATTCGACATCGATGGCTGTGAAAAACGAAGTACTGCGAACTGCTCAGGTAAAGTTGTAAAATAGTTTAGTGCAGATTTCAGAGACCAAGAGCTCCAGTACACTGTGAAATGAAGGACTTCAGCGAATTTTCTGTCAATTTGAAGTAAGAAATCCACAACGCTTTCCTCAAACTGAAGCTGCGACGACATTGGAGCTGAAATTTGTACTTAAGCTGTGGTTAAAAATGCCCTTTAAGCCCTATCTCTTGCCCACTTCGAAGGAAGTAGTCGGCCTCACAGTGAAGCTTAAAAGGTTGCGCCAGCTAAAGTTTCTACAAGCGGTGCAGTGCGTTCTTTTGGCTGCATGACAAAACACATTTACCTTGGTCTTAGGGAGCAGCTTGGAAGTCGCAAGAGCTACCCTATCTTGCAGGAATGCAGGTCCCCTTCAGTACCTTAGAACCTTAGTGTCTGCCACATGGGCCAGGAACGTCACTTGTGAGCCTTTTCTCTTCACATCCATGCCATTTGTACCAAAACCACGGTGCTTTGTCCAGCAAACACAAAGACCTCTGCACCAGAGAGAAGCTTGATGTCGCGGGATCTCATAATTTACATGAGCGTTGAAATATGGCACTAAGTGTGTAACCTTCACACGTTTCAGCGCAAGACCTTACGCCATTATCGAGCAGTTCGACGACATCCTCAACCTCCTCGTCTGTCCAACTTTTCGTGCTACCGATCGGTCTTGCTCCCAGTCCCACCTTCTGTTCGAATCCAACGCACGGCAAAGCCCCCCTCCACCACATGATGACTTAATTTCCATTGCGCTTCACGGATAATCACCAACTCAGAGAGTCAGCCATCACCACAGCGGCTTTTAAAACGTTCCCAGAAAAACACAGAAAAACACAGAAACACACAGAAACCCCCTATCCCCAGCGAGCTGCTACCGCATTCATCGGCGCAATTAAATCAAGATCAAGATATCCATTACGCACAGCAAGGCCCAGCAACGCTTTCCGATGAACCCATTGCCCCGCCACAGAACACCTTTCATTCCATTCAAATGTATCAGATGACGTACGAGTGCACGAGTGTCATTCTCTGCCTAGTTCGCTGGAAAACAAAACAAATATCCACAGTTCCCTGGAACTTCACACAATTTTTCTGTTTGTCAGCACTCATCACCGTCACGTAGAGCTCCGCTTGGCCCTTGCCCCCCAAAAGCCTGACGAACCACCGCTGCAATCGCCACAACCGCCGTGAGCGAGTTGGCCCACAAAGTGTGCGTGCGGCGCAGAACGGCCGAGATTCCGTGGCCCTTTTGAACTCTTTCTTCTGTAAGAGACGCACACACATCCGCGCCGCGCTCCACGTAACAATGCACACATATCCTAAGTGCAATCGTTGCATGTCAACAACTCAGCCCTAGCAGTCCACCCCCCTCCTGCAGAGACATGGCTCACATGTCACTTTTGTCATTTGTGCCACAAGGCGGCGGTGCCAGTCCTTTAATGTTTATTTTTATATGGCAACTTTGTCGGCACTTCAAGTGGCGTACGGGCATAGAACTCTCTCCGCTCTCAGTGGAGGGTACATCAGGTGCCCGCACACGTTCGATTTGTTGCCCCGTTCGTCGGCCTATGTTTGCATACACGCGGTAACGAGGTGAACAAGAACACGTCAAGAAGGCGAAGCCGTGGAACAGACACGAAGAAATGAGAAGTGCAACGAAATAGACCGAGTGCCGCCACCAGGGATTGACTGACTGTCTTGTTGGGTGACACATATCCATGGAGGCATCACTCAAAATTCGAGCGAATGCGTCTCCTCGGCCTACACCCGTGCGCGTGCATCCACCGCTCATAAACTGGAGTCCGCCGCTGCTGCTGCCGCAGTGAGTTTCGGTTTCTGGTTTGCTGCTGCAGGGCAGCGCGGCGTGGCGTGGCGGCTATAAGTGTCACATCGATGATCCGGTTTAGGTTTTCCATTATGCTGAACATGCAGAATGCGTGTTGGCTTGAATAAAAGATACTCGCGCACTGGTGCTGCGCTGCGTCGCGTTTTTGTCCTTAGCCCGGACGGGGAGGCGGTGATTGATATGGAAGAGGTGTACTTGATGTTGAATTTGGTTTATGCGTTCCTAGAAGTGATTTATTTCGAGCGGCCAACTGGGAAGTTGCACATTTGGCAGATGGGGAACTGTGTGCACGAGACGGGCTCGGTTTTGGTCGACAAAAGGTTGTTGACATGATGCACGTTTATGTGGTTTTTTCTGCTGTTACTCAGCGGACGTGGCTTGAATGGTAATTGAATGCGATTACGGGACATGAATCATGACTGAGAGATGGGAAGGTTTCAAGGAAGTGAATCAGTTGACGGTATAGGGGTGAGGAGCGGAATCTACTGGGATCTCTGGTGGAACAGAGGCAAATCCTGAGAAGGAGTCTTTTCCTTCTATTGGCCTGTAGCTGTCTGTGCGAAGTCAAAAATTGAATCTCCAGAAAATGTTTCGCAAGCAGAGGAAGCAGACCGATTGCTGCTTCATTTTTTCTTTCCCACACAAATTCAAGGTCCATTCGGCAAGAACGTCTAACAGAACGTCTGGTTCTTCCTTCACTTCAAGTGAGGGCACAGTCCAGGTGGACTCAGGCCTCAACCAAGAAGACTGTCCAGTTAACATGATGTTTAGCCAGCTGTCTCCAGTGACGCACGTCAAGTTGTTTGAGGAGCATCTTCATTTCCGTGTGCCATCAGGACAATGGGCACCCTCTTTTGCGTTGTCTATGGTTGCGACTCTTGGGCTAGAGCAACGTCATCCATGCACTCTACATTGGATAACCGTCATTGGCATTGAAACCCTTGCTGCATGCTACGGCGTGATTGAATCGCCTTATTATGGGTCAAAGGATTCAAGGATTCCAATAATAATAAATACATACCACAACTGAATCGACAAAGGGTTTGCCCAGACTTCGGCGACATAAAACAGGACAGAAATGATCGGAGTGACATATAATGTCAGCTAGGGTCGTTGAGGTGATGCGTGAGGATCGACTGACTGCCGCATCATTACCTAGGAATTCCACTCAAAACTCAAAGAAACGAATCCTTCACGCTAAAGCTTGGTCCTTTAAAAGAGGGCTTTACTACTCGATGAGTCCAATGACCAAGGAAACAGCAATTGGCAAGTGCGAACGTCCGTGGTTGCTCCTCTAGTCTGACGACAAAACCTTCTTCAGACAGCTCGTTTTTTTGGTACGCCTTTTAAAAGACATTTGTTCTAACTTTTCTGAATACCCCATCGCATCAGTTGTTTCCTGACAAATTGGAAGCTCAGTTAAAAAAAACGTGTGATTTATGGAACGACATAGTCACGTTCTTCGCTTCAGCATAGGGTTCCAAGTTGGCGCTTGTTTTGCTCTTGGCCACCTCTTAAAAGCTTTGGTAACGCGTCCAACTGATAAGGATACAGCCTTGCTTCTTCTGGCATTCTTACAAAACTTGTAGTTTGCCGCAGAATGCCGGTCTTTCTATCGTAGTGCCTGCCACCTGGCACACGCTGTGCGGCGTTCTCCGTCCACTTAATGTTCTGCACATTCCGATGGAGGATGAGAGAGATCATTGAGAATTGAATTGGAAGCTGTCCGGATAGATATCAATTCGCAAAACAACGCGGGCCTGAACTTCTACCGCGCCGCCGAACCACCTTTCTTTATTATAGTTCTTATGAACTTCGAGCTTCAGTCTTGGACAGACCAACTGTTCGCTCTGTTTGCTCCTTGGCTCACCGAAATCCTTGAACTAGAAGACAGCAAGATAGAGTGGGAGGCCGCCCTTTCGGAGTATACATTCTTTGACTTTGTTTTTTTCATTACTCATGTTCATGCTCCAATTCATTATTAAACCTTGAGTTTCAAGTCGGAGCTGATCTGAAGCCCAAAATCGAGTCAACACAACTGTTGACTTTGACGCTTCATTTCTTCATTCCTTCATTCCTTCATTCCTTCATTCCTTCATTCCTTCATTCCTTCATTCCTTCATTCCTTCATTCCTTCATTCCTTCATTCCTTCATTCCTTCATTCCTTCATTCCTTCATTCCTTCATTCCTTCATTCCTTCATTCCTTCATTCCTTCATTCCTTCATTCCTTCATTCCTTCATTCCTTCATTCCTTCATTCCTTCATTCCTTCATTCTTTCATTCCTTCATTTCTTCATTCCTTCATTCCTCCATTCCTTCATTCCTTCATTCCTTCATTCCTTCTTTCCTTCATTCCTTCATTCCTTCATTCCTTCATTCCTTCATTCCTTCATTCCTTCATTCCTTCATTCCTTCATTCCTTCATTCCTTCATTCCTTCATTCCTTCATTCCTTCATTCCTTCATTCCTTCATTCCTTCATTCCTTCATTCCTTCATTCCTTCATTCCTTCATTCCTTCATTCCTTCATTCCTTCATTCCTTCATTCCTTCATTCCTTCATTCCTTCATTCCTTCATTCCTTCATTCCTTCATTCCTTCATTCCTTCATTCCTTCATTCCTTCATTCCTTCATTCCTTCATTCCTTCATTCCTTCATTCCTTCATTCCTTCATTCCTTCATTCCTTCATTCCTTCATTCCTTCATTCCTTCATTCCTTCATTCCTTCATTCCTTCATTCCTTCATTCCTTCATTCCTTCATTCCTTCATTCCTTCATTCCTTCATTCCTTCATTCCTTCATTCCTTCATTCCTTCATTCCTTCATTCCTTCATTCCTTCATTCCTTCATTCCTTCATTCCTTCATTCCTTCATTCCTTCATTCCTTCATTCCTTCATTCCTTCATTCCTTCATTCCTTCATTCCTTCATTCCTTCATTCCTTCATTCCTTCATTCCTTCATTCCTTCATTCCTTCATTCCTTCATTCCTTCATTCCTTCATTCCTTCATTCCTTCATTCCTTCATTCCTTCATTCCTTCATTCCTTCATTCCTTCATTCCTTCATTCCTTCATTCCTTCATTCCTTCATTCCTTCATTCCTTCATTCCTTCATTCCTTCATTCCTTCATTCCTTCATTCCTTCATTCCTTCATTCCTTCATTCCTTCATTCCTTCATTCCTTCATTCCTTCATTCCTTCATTCCTTCATTCCTTCATTCCTTCATTCCTTCATTCCTTCATTCCTTCATTCCTTCATTCCTTCATTCCTTCATTCCTTCATTCCTTCATTCCTTCATTCCTTCATTCCTTCATTCCTTCATTCCTTCATTCCTTCATTCCTTCATTCCTTCATTCCTTCATTCCTTCATTCCTTCATTCCTTCATTCCTTCATTCCTTCATCCCTTCATTCCTTCATTCCTTCATTCCTTCATTCCTTCATTCCTTCATTCCTTCATTCCTTCATTCCTTCATTCCTTCATTCCTTCATTCCTTCATTCCTTCATTCCTTCATTCCTTCATTCCTTCATTCCTTCATTCCTTCATTCCTTCATTCCTTCATTCCTTCATTCCTTCATTCCTTCATTCCTTCATTCCTTCATTCCTTCATTCCTTCATTCCTTCATTCCTTCATTCCTTCATTCCTTTATTCCTTCATTCCTTCATTCCTTCATTCCTTCATTCCTTCATTCCTTCATTCCTTCATTCCTTCATTCCTTCATTCCTTCATTCCTTCATTCCTTCATTCCTTCATTCCTTCATTCCTTCATTCCTTCATTCCTTCATTCCTTCATTCCTTCATTCCTTCATTCCTTCATTCCTTCATTCCTTCATTCCTTCATTCCTTCATTCCTTCATTCCTTCATTCCTTCATTCCTTCATTCCTTCATTCCTTCATTCCTTCATTCCTTCATTCCTTCATTCCTTCATTCCTTCATTCCTTCATTCCTTCATTCCTTCATTCCTTCATTCCTTCATTCATTCATTCCTTCATTCTTTCATTCCTTAATTCATTCAAGACAATGAACGGAGTGGCAACGTAAAGTCCACCCTTACCTGACGAGGATCGTTTCCGGTGGCGTGTTTCTTTTGAGGACCGAATAGCGCTTCTGTGTGGTGTAGTCATTGACAATCCACGCGCATCCCCTAGCCATGCTGTGAAAATACACAGAACCAGCTTAACTGCTCCTCAACCAAAGCATCCACTTCACATCTGTCTGCCGACCCTCATCGTCCCCACCGACCATCACCTCGTCCAATTAAATCATCACTTCAGATCACCCTGCTTGTCGCCCCACTCAATTGAAGGCCTTCCCTTTCCAACGAAGTTCAACCCAAAAATCCCTACCCCGTTAAGAGTCACTTACAAACGAAGATGCAATCCACTTGACGCTGCCAAAAATCCCTCTCAGCGCCAGACCAGATCATTAGTCGCCTCCAAAGCGCCCACTCAGCGCAGCCCCCAAGGCAAATAATTCCAATTATGGCAATAACAGCTTTCCCTCTGATTGCTCCACAGCCCCAGCCCCGAATTCCAGGATTGGCAAAGATTTTCACTCAATTTACTCCAAACTTTGCAGCTTCAGCATCTGCGTCAGCCCTTCTCAAACGTCGCGACATTCGCCATTATTGTCGTTCTCCTCTGCCTCCTCGTGGCACTCTTCAAAGACTATTTGCTCGATACACAAATCACCATCGACGCGGACCATACCTTGCGTGGCGGCTCCTCAACGACGTAATTAACATAATATTTGCCACTTGCCTCACCCACCCCGCCGACCAGGAGACATCCAGAATTCGGAACTTCTAGCGTTTATAATTAAAATCAACGGATCCCGGCCGCGACTCCTTACAACATCCTTCCTTCATTGTAAACAAATTAAATTCGACGCGTGAGGGGCGAGAGACTGCCATGTCGCCTCTCGGTAATTCTATTCTGAGCTTCTTCTCAGAAACGAATCCTTCACGGGAACCTTGCTGCACTCGTCTCTCGTTACGCCCCCTCGGGGTGTGTATGGAAGCAGAACACGCGCGGCTCCCGCGAAGTCATTCAAGTGAAACGCGACAAAACGCCGTCGCAACATTACTCAAATTAATTTGATTCAATTTCATTTCGAAATTACTTTTGAAATAAATAATTCCAAGACGGTGGGTGCGTGTGTGGGTGAGAGAGGGACGCCCTCTATCCGTCTGCTCACGGCCATGGACGAGGACGACGACGGCAGCCTGGTCCTTTGTTTGAAATTTGAACAATCTCTGTTATGAGTTAAGCATCCATAAATACAAAATTTCATCGCTCGGTAAATGCTTATCGCAGCGCACCTTACCGCACACCGCCCTCCTCACCGACCCCCACCGCCGTCCACCTGCCCAATTACACATCGAACAGCAGCGGCGGCAGCAGCAATTCGGATGTCAACAAACCAAAGAATCATCGTGTTCTGAGTGGAAAAAATCAATTATCCTTGAAAATTTCTTTTCAGGTCCTTGAAATTGCCTCTGAGCGAGAGAGAGAGAGAGAGAGAGAGAGAACGACGATGATTGTTGGTGGAGGATGGGGAGGGGGAGACTTTGAGTGCGGATAGATTTAGTTGCCCGGATGATTCAAGTGGAGGGCTGCGTGGGCAATGCGAAATCCTTCAAATCTCGAATCGAATCGAATTGAGGAGCATCTGCAGTGCGGTTCAAGTGGGCGTGCCGAGAGAGGGTGATCCATGTGTCTGCTCCAACTAGGGCAACAATTAGGAGTTGAGGAGCTATCGGCAATTAATCCTTGACCTCTGATGGGTGGGCGAATGAAAGAAATGCCATTTAACGGGAAATTAATGGTGAAGCTAATTGGTACGTGCCGTAGCTGGAATCGTTATTCTTTGTCGTGGAACTGCTGAGTGCGGTTGAGTGTGGACGAACGTGTGTCTTCGCGTAAGGCGGTGCGGAGCGTTCGGTAATCACTTAATTATTATGCATACACGGGCATTCAATTAAAACGATTCAACTGCGGGAAATGGGGGCTTCTCTGACAGCACAGTGGAGCTGCTGTCGGTTTGGATGAAAGCTCAAAGGTTTCCATTATGTTTTTACGGCCGAAATTGATGCGTTTGTTTCTGGTTTATGGTTTTAGTTTATGACAATACCGGTTCGGCGTGACTTCGTTTGGTCGAGTTCACTTCCCAGGAAAGTTCCCTGATTGCGTTGAATGACACTGGCAGTGCATGTCTGCCCGATTATGTGTTTCGATGGGAGTTCTGAGAAATTTTGAGAAAAACGAAATAACCGCTAAAGGTTGCTGTTTTCCCTGCGGGAGCAACTCTCTGTCAGCTGTTGAATTTGAGACAGGGTTGAAGGGTAGAGGAGTGGAGGAGTGGAGGGGTGGAGGAGTGGAGGAGTGGAGGAGTGGAGGGGTGGAGGAGTGGAGGGGTCGAGGGTATCAAGGGTTAAGGGGTTGAGGTTTGAAGGGTATTGCGTAGTCTTAAGCTAAGTACATGTTTTGTGTGTCAATATACGAAGTAGGTTGAGCTTCAAATCTCCTTCAACAATGAATATCGACAGAAAATCTTTGATAGAAAAATTAAGGATCTCAGACATGACGTCCAGTCCTGTTTGTCGATTTTCTATGCACCGTTCAGTATAAGAAATATCACATCCCCTTAAAACCTGTACCATGAGCTGACGTGACTATGACACTGTGAGCATTAGTAAACAATGCCTTCTTGCCTATCATCCGATTAGACGTTTGTCATGATATTTGATTCGTTGAGTTTTAGCCAGGTTTATATAGGTTTAGCAAGTTTCGTCCACTTCTGGTTTTAGGTTTTACTAGATTTTTTTAAGTACTGTTCATCTTCGTTGTGTTTTGATTCACTTTCTCAAGCTTTTTTCAGTTTCGTTGAGTTTCGTTTAGTTTCGTTAAGTTTCGTAAAGTTTAATTGTCTCATTCCTCACTCAAACAGGATAAAAACTAAAGATTCCTTTAAGTTCTAAATCAAAGTTTATGCCTGCCATACTAATCTGACAACATCAAAATGCTTATTGTCTCCTCTCATTTTCTTTTGTATGTAGCACACCCTCTTCCGTAAATTTCATTGGCTTTCGTTAAGTTCTTTTTGGTTTTGACAGTTTCCGCTCGTGGTTTGCTTAGCATTGTAAGGTTTTATTTACTGTTTTATTTACTACTCGTGAATTTCGTTAAGTTTCGTCAAGTTTTATTTTTTAGTTTCTCACCTAGATGGGAAAAAAATTAGAAATTCCCTATGATTCCAAACCAAATTCTCTTATCTCTTATCTTTATCTTTAAGGATCATAATGCGTAGTCTCTCCAACCGTATGTTTTTTTTTTTTTTGAACGTAGCACCCTCCGCACACAGCTCTCCTTTAAATTTCATTCACTTTCGTTAAGTTCTTCACATTTTCCTTCAGTTCGTTGTTCTGGTGCTTTTTATGTCTTGTTGCTCCGAATGTGTGTCCTATCAATCCATCTGCTGCGTCTTTGGTTGCATGTTTCTCTCCTTTAAACACTTCCCAGTCTGAAATCCTTTTTTATTTTATCAACCGGTACCCCTGTGTGTTTTTAATCAAACCATTCTCTCGCCGATAGAAAAGTCCAGCCGCACATCAATTGTATACCACAACTCGTTTCTCTACTCGTCCCACCCGCTCCTCATCAAATATTTACCGAAAACCTGGGAAATCCAGACGCAGTTACACGCTTCGTGGTGTAGGCTCCACGACTTGCAGACGCAACGCACGTCATCTGCACAGGAAACCGATTGCGGATGTACATCGAATTGGTGTTGCAGCCCCCCTCACCGTACAACCGCTCTGAACGTGTTACGTACGCTAAGTACTTATTTAATGTTAATTAGCGGTTACCGGTTAGATAGAACGCACCCGAACGTTCAATTGAATTCTAATTACATGGTTCGTCCTTTCCGTTGGCTTCCCTTTCCTTAGTTGCGCGCTGTCTGTTCGGAGTGCGGTCGAAAGAAATGCCCCTGCTGTGGCCTCCGTGACATCGTGTTCAGCGGAAATCAGTTAAAATTGCGCAAAATTTAATCCTCGCTCAGACCGTACAAAAAAAGGAAATTAAGTCTCTATACAAACATGCGGCAGAAGGACATCGTTCCCATTTGTGTGTCGAAAATTCGATTAAATTGCTTACAAAAGAGACGGACTGCGCCGACGATGACCGGCGCCGCACCGACAACGACGCTTAAGGGGGCTCACAGAAAGAACCATGGAAAATGAAAATTTAATTTTAATCAAAATTTCAATTGATCCTATTGAGCTTGAGCGCGTCCCCAGCATACACACACACTCTCGGCCTCCGCCCAGAATGGATGGATGCTTGTTGCGGATTTACCACCAGAGTACCCGACTCTTCCCCAGCAGCAGCAGCAGTCGAATGGACCCGTCGCAGTGTAGAGTAAGCCGTTCTGAGCATTTGGCCGGGGCCTCGACCTTCGTTCGTTGTGACGAACAGATGGAAATCTAATTTTCTCTTGAATGTATTCACAATTGATTGAATGCCGCTATCGACGCCATCGGTCGCTATCACGGTGACGGTGACTATCACTGGTATCATCATCGGTTGTCGTCTTTTCCTCATCGCTCGTTGGTCATCATTATACAGACTGCTCGATTTTGTTCTCGATGCTACTGTGTGTACTCGCTGCTCATCGTCGTCACCTGTGTTGGACGTGACCGTAACTCGTCATTATTTCCGCTGCCTGTTGACATACATGCATGTATGTATGTTCTTGTTATGTTCTCTTTACTCGTTGGCATCCTCGGAGCAATCATTTTTTGTCGGAGTGGAAATGCACGTGCACGTACTTCTTATCATTGGCACTCGTTGTGATTCTCCTTGCTGGTTCTTAATCTCGTTTGTCATCGTCATACTTGCTCATTGCCATCCTTGCTGCTCGTCGCCATTGTCGCTGCTCGTTGCAATCATCGCTGCTCATCGCCATCCTCGCTGCTCGTAGCATCTTCGCTGCTCGTAGCATCTTCGCTGCTCGTCGCCATCCTCGCTGCTCGTTGCCATCCTCGCTGCTCGTCGCCATCCTCGCTGCTCGTCGCCATCCTCGCTGCTCGTCGCCATCCTCGTTGCTCGTCGATATCTTCGCTGCTCGTCGCCATCCTCGCTGCTCGTCGCCATCCTCGCTGCTCGTCACGTCTTCGCTGCTCGTCGCCATCCTCGCTGCTCGTCGCCATCCTCGCTGCTCGTCGCCATCCTCGCTGCTCGTCGCCATCCTCGCTGCTCGTCGCCATCCTCGCTGCTCGTCGCCATCCTCGCTGCTCGTCGCCATCCTCGCTGCTCGTCGCCATCCTCGTTGCTCGTCACGTCTTCGCTGCTCGTCCCATCCTCGCTGCTCGTCGCCATCCTCGCTGCTCGTCATCATCCTCGTTGCTCGTCGCCATCCTTTTTGCTCGTCGCCATCCTCGCTGCTCGTCACGTCTTCGCTGCTCGTCCCATCCTCGCTGCTCGTCGCCATCCTCGCTGCTCGTCATCATCCTCGTTGCTCGTCGCCATCCTTTTTGCTCGTCGCCATCCTCGCTGCTCGTCGCCATCCTCGCTGCTCGTCACGTCTTCGCTGCCGCCACCGTCGCCGTCCCTATTATAGATGCTCAATGCCATTCTCGCCCCTTGCTTCTCATCGTTGTCCACTTTGCTCGTCGTTATCCTCACTCCTCGGCGCCATCTTCTCTGCTCGGTGCCGTCCTCGCTGCTCATCGCCATACTCGCTGCTCATTGCCATCCTTGTCATCGATGTCATTCTTTCGGTTGTATTCGTCCCAGCTGCTCATTATCGTCTTCACTGCTCATCGTGACACATGTTGCTCGTTATTCTTCTCACTGTCGTTTACGGCTCTCGAGGTTCGTCATCACGTCCAAGTTCGCTTTTACTCGCTCTCAGCGTCATTTATCCTCATAGTCGCTTGCCATCATGTTGCAAGTTATCGTTTCTGTTTTCTCCATCTCTAAACATCGTCGCGGTCCTTGCACAGGGTGCAAGTCGGACTCATTCAATGAATTGGAGTCCATTCACGGGTGCGCTCTCTCTGAACGGAGGCATGTGCCTGTGACTCTGAACTGAATCCGTTTGCGCTGGAACTGGAAATGTAATTAAGGCATAATCTAAGCAGGTGAATGGTTCCTGGGTTTTTTCAAACGAAGATTCCATTAAGAGTATGTCTTAACGAATCTACCAGGATTTTGAAAGGGTTGCGAAATTTTTTGTTCAATTCTTGTCCCCTTGTTTATAGTCTATTCAGTCCTGAAGAATCGAAGTGTACGAAATTCCCTCTACCAGTTTGACCCTCAGTCGCACGCCCAATCAGACGCATTTTCAACCTCTGCCTCTGTCCAACTAGGCGGCACATACTCGCACTCACCCCGCGCAGCACACAAGTCATCTATCGGCCAATCACTGAAAGCAGTTTCCATTTCTCCTCGACTTTCTTTTGTGCGGCAGAGTTTTCCGCCAGCCTAGAAGTATGCCCGAATGCGACGGCGGGGAAATGAAAAGGAAAAACTAGATTTTCCGCCGTTTGTTGCATAAGTGCATATCCGCATGTGTGCCAGAGTGATGGTCCGACATTCGAGTTTTTGTTGGATGTGAAGTGCGATGGTCAGTCAGAGTGGTTTTGTAGGAGCGTCATCGTCTTGTTGGAAGATGTCTTTGTTCGATACACAGGGCATGTTGGCAGTTGTTTCTGCGGAAGTTGCTTATGGGACTTGACCTTCGAAAGTTGTCCGGACAAGGAGCGAATGTTGCCGAGCCGAAAGCTTACTGGGGATGAGTGGAGCTGTGTTTTTTAATGGATACTTCGCCAATGGTCAAGGCGTCTTCAGGACTAATCTTCTGGCATTGTTGGAACTAAGAGACTAACAGACACTTCATCAGGTCAGTCTCCAAATTCTGGAACACTCATCTGCCATGTTTCTGATTCGCCCTGAGAGTCGGCAAACGGCCCGTGTTGCTTCGGGCAACCTGAGAATATCGAAAATTCCATCATAGAAGCAGTAAGGCATTTTTATGTCCGCTGTGTGAAGCACTCTACTCTTTAATTCCCAGGACACATCTCTCCACTTGAATGCAGGGACTCCCGGCTTTTAATAGCTTCCATACTTGCCCTCGTAACGGACATGGTTTGAGGGGCAATGTGAGAACCGAGGGAGGCAGCTTTAATTGATTTGAGCTACATTAAAGTCAGTGGAACCCTTAAGTTGGTTTCGAAGTAGTTTTCATAAAAGTTGAGAGTGTGTAGCTCTAAGAAAGACAATGATGACGATGCAGCATAGCGAAGCCATTTCCAAGAGGATTGCTCAAAGAAAGGAAACCGTATAAACCGGTGGGACGACTTAAAAGTGACTGAAGCATGCGCTGAGAATTCCTGAGCCGAATTAGAGTGTGTGGTGACTAAAGCATATGTTGAGCGATTCAGTTTCGATTTCGAGTCTTTGGTGACTGAAGCTTGTGTTGAGTGCTTCAGTTCCAATACCTGAGTCGATTTGAAGTCTCTAGTAACTGAACCATGCACTGAGCGCTTCAGTTTCGGTTTCGAGTCTCTGGTGACTGAAGCTTGTGTTGAGTGCTTCAGTTCCAATGTCTTAGTCGATTTAAGGTTTCTGGTAACTGAACCATGCGCTGAGCGCTTCAGTTTCGATTCCTGAGCCAATATCAAGTCTCTGGTGGAATTGCTGATTTTTTAAAGTATTCCCGCCGTGGCGTATTTGGTAGAGTGCGACGCTCATACGCCGAGGTTCGATTTCCGGCTGAACACCTCGAATTTTTCACGGCACCACCTCTTTCGAGCTGCTGACAACACTCAAGGAGTAATAACTGTCTAAGAATAAAGCTTATCAAACTTCGCCTTTCCGAGTCGGCAAAAAACTGTAGGTTCCTTCTACTCGTGAGAGAAATTTAGCGCGCACAACACGAGTAGTTGATAAGCAAGCAAGGCCTTGGTCTCCCTGTGGACTGTCGCGCCAACAATTACCAGCATTGGAGCATTTACATCTATTCCAGTCAGAAATATTCTCATTGAAGCTGGACTTCCTTCTATGGAAGAAAGATATTTTGTATCCCTTGCACGACTCAATGCGAAACTCTACTTTCAAACGGGATCGATAATTGACCAAGATACAGCTAAGGCCATTACTCGCAGACATAATCGAAGGATCACTCCACAATCCAACGTAGGATGTTAGGGACAACAAAAAGATCTACCTCGCAAGAGAGCAACTAAGTTTATGCCCACATATCCATTATGGTTACTCCACAAGGACTCCGTACTTCTGGACCTGCACGATCTACGTAAGGATACAACTAACAATACTGTCTACACAGCTCGATTCAATGTGATCTATGAAACTTTTAAATGTTCGGGTTGGAGCTTCATAACATTTTAACAAGAAATGCTCAGATGAATTAGCCAGTTGCATTCCTCCCCTTTAAGAATTCACCCGCAATACACGCCTCGCTAGGAATGCCCACCAATTCACCCTCAAGCCCTCTTTCGGACGTACAGTCAAATTCAGAGACTCGTTCTTTAGCCGCACTACACGAATCTGGAATGCTCTTCTCAGCTCGATTTTTCCTCCTCATTACAATCCACAGGCATTTAAAACCAATGTGCATCGGTACCTCCTCTCCCTCTCTTCCTCTATACCTTCGAACCGTGCTGTGACTTGATCCGGTCACTTAAGGGTACTCGCAACCCCTTTTGCACTCGTCAATTGTAAAAAAAAAAACAAAAAAATATACACAGACGGCTCCAAAACAGACGACAACACAGCCTATGCAGTTGTTAATCAAGAAGGCTCGATCATTTCGCAAGGCATCCTACCAAACATCGCCTCCATATACACCGCAGAAGCAGTGGCTATACTCCACGCCGTTAAAAAATATTCCCAAACAGACTGCGGCTGAAACTCGAAAGTGAGCGACAAGCTTACGTCGACGATGCCAAGGCGCATGAAGCAACACAACAAACTGTTATTGAGCCGTTTTCTGTTCCTGAACTGAAAGTGACCAATATGGCGATGAACGGAGGCAAGGCCGAGAATGTCCTCGCCAGACTTCATAAAAGTAGGGACGGCAACATTGCGACCGCTGTGATGTAGTGGCTAGAGTGCGGCGATCACACACCAAATGTATAGGTTGTATTTCCGGTTCAAGGCTTCGATGCCACCTCTTTCGAACTGCTGACAACATTCACCAGTGTACGTCCAATCCTGTTTTTTATTTCGTGTCTGCGAGTCTTCAAGAAGGCAGTGTGGGCCTACAAATTTTGTCTTCCTCTCGGTAATCAGTGAAGTCGTCTTAGTCAACATCTATCGCGGCCAGCTGTCGGCTGCTAGTCACTTCTTGGTCAACCCTGTAAGTATGTTTCGTCGGACCTACGGAGGACTGAGAGCGACAAAAGACGCTCTTTAGGGAACCACAGGAACGGAAGGAGTCAGGGAGAACAAATTTTGGGCTATAGCACGAAAATGTCTCAACCAAGTTCCGTCAACTCTTTGAGGAGTTTTTGGTGGTTTTTAGTAGTTCCCCCTTTTCATTGCCTCTCAGTTGGGTAGAGTGCGCTCCGTAAGGTGTGACGCTCACCCGCTGAAGCTCCAGGTGACGGCAGGTGAACCGCTGCCAACACTCATAAACTAATTAGTGTCTGAAAAGGCGAACGACACAAGGACCGAATGAAAACAATGAAAGAGTGGTGTTGAATGACTTTATTATTTACACATTCACTGTTGATTCACCTATAGCTTGCTCATCAACTACTCGTGTGGTGCGCGTTACTGTTCTCTCACGAGTAAAAGGGACCTACAATTTTTTGCCGACTCAGAACGGCTAAGATTGAGAAGCTTTCTCCAGTACTTAGTACTCTTTGAGTGTTGTCAGCAGCTCGAAAGAGGCGGTGCCGTGAAAAATTGGAAAAATTGGTGTTGAGCTGGGAGTCGAACCTACATACTTCGGCGTTTGACCGTCGCACTCTACCCACTACGCCACGGCTACCACATAGGTTTCACATGCCTAAGAAAAAGCTACTCAAACTTCTCCGTTCTGAGTCGACAATAAACTGTAGGTCCCTTCTACTCGTGAGAGAACAGTAGTTCTACACAACACGAATAGCTGATGAACAAGCTAGGCCCTGGTTCTCCTGCAGACTGTTGCGTCATACATTTGCGTTTATTACAGACGGCGACATTATTTATTGCCTGGGGCTTGACAGCACTCATTGTAATCGCCTGGCCTTCGAGCTCAAGGAAGCCCTTTTCTTACAAACCCTCCGTTGTTCCTCTACGAAGTACAAACCTTGTTCCCACTTGGCCTAGAAACCACTTGGTCTGCTTTCGGTACTTGATCTTGGGATCTAGAGAAGAAGATTGAAGGACAGACTGTACAGCGACACATGCCAAGATATGCGACTGTGGATACAACGCGCAGAATCAATAGCCCATGCAGAGTTCAGGCTGGAGCCGGAAGATTCTTTAAATCCAAGCCATTGGAACAACAAAACAGAGGTCCATCTTGTCACTTATGGCAAACACTAGTGGGTGAGGACCTCACTCAACTTACTGTGCAAAGTGAGAGACAGGTGGCGAAGAAAAGTACCCCCTGAGAGGGAGTTTTGTTTGGAGACCAGTTCCTTCACGGCCTGTAGATCAGAGCTGGCTGATTTTTGGACCTGCGTCATCCACTTTGACTGTCACACGATTGTCTGTCTTATAAAGACTCGCTTCAGGGGGCTTCGAAATAAGTAATGATGGACAATGCAATGCCACATGACCATTAATCGTTATTCCGATGCCCCCAGAAGCAAGAGTCTATAAGACAGACAATCGTGCAACAGACAAAGTGGATGATCCGGCTCCAAAAGAGCGGGATATTGCTCTGAATGATTCAAAACAGACATCTTGAAGAAATATCGCAACGGACAGTCACTTCACACCACACAAGCAGCTCTCCTCCAAACCTCATTTGAATCACAAAGGGAACCTCCTCCAAAAGAACACCATTCACTCCAAAGTACGCCCACCGAACTGGCAAACTGCCAATTATTTCTGACAAATCACCATCCACAGCACCGCCTGCTGCCCCTCCGTCAACTCTCATAAATTTATCATCGCAAAATTTGCTAAACGGAATTTTCCATCTCTCACGGCTTTTAATGAACTTCTCTTCGCACGTGATTACCGCGATCAGGCCCCATCATGTGGCTCTCATCTCCCCTAAGGAGCTGAGAAAAGTTTTTTAATCTGTTCCATGCCCGCCCTTCTGCTGCGAGATCGTCCGACAAACAAGTGCGCATTCACCATGTGTGCGCAATGCTGCAATACCGCAGCCCGAGAGACGCACATTAGCGGTGCTACCCGCCAGGGATCTCTTTATCGGCGACTGCAAGACTTTCACAAGATCAAAGTGCCCCCTCGGAATTTATGGCAGCATATTTGACGCCGACAAATTTATTAATAAATAAAGTGCACGCTCGAAATTGGGAGAAAACGCAGAGTGTGGAAAAATGAATATGCTCGCGGATGCAGCGACGGCCGTCGAGTGAGTCACTGCACGGACGGGAAGGCTGCTAGCCACGTCAACAAGCTGTTGACACTATCTGCACAAACCCCGCGGACCACGCCCACCAGACTGGGGTGCCAAACAATCAAACGAAAAAACAGGAATTCGCCTTGACACACATATTACAGCGACCGACACGGGACAAGAGTTCAGCTGACGGCATATCGTGTTCCCCGTCATGTCGGCAATATCGCACACAGATTTGATTAAGCAGCGTAGCGTATAAATCTCGCCCAGAAAACAAGACATCCGTCGATTAATTGTGTGTCGGATCTCCGGTCCGATGGGTTTCCAATTTTTATTCGCGCTGCTGTTGGTGCTGCGGCGTCGATGGTGGGGGTGATGATAAAATGTGACCTGACGAGGCTGCCTCTGCCGCTGATGCGAGTCCTTGATGCGTCCGTGCTTCTGATTTGATTTTGCCTCCCCGCTCGCGTTTCTGTTTTTGTCACCGCTCTGCCGGGCATCGCGATGAATTCGTTGGTGGCGTGAGAATGGATTTAAAAAAAAAAACAGTCCCTCGCTGACATGGACATCTGGCAACTATTTAAATGTTAAATTTATTATTTTCCGCAGCGTTCGTTTTTGCGCCGGATTTTGTAGTTTTATCGGAACGGGATGCCGTTTATTACTGACAAATGAGTGCGCTGGGTGAGAACACAATCAATGGATGCCTCTGTGGGGTGGCGGATGGAAAGGAGAAGAAGGGGAGTTTTTGGGCGGAAAACAGTTCAGTATTCAGGACTGTCCGAAAAGTTAAACTTGTGCGCTTTAGAAGGGAATTCAATTCGACAACGAAGTTCTCAAGATCAAGCAACCTTTCAGTCATGACCCAGCCGGTGACGGAAGAATGGATGCAGTTTAAGGTTTTTTGGACAAGGACTGGTTTTTGAAAAGTTCGCGACGCGCTTCTTCAACACAATTTTTGAGAAGGTCGTGCGTAACAACTCAGCATCAGAGGCTCGATCTTCCAAAGATCGGCTCAACTGTTAGCCTACGCAGACGACATTGACGTGAATGGACTAAGAGATAGCCGTCAATGAGGCGCTTGCTAGCATTGAAGTGGAGGTGGCTATAATGGCTCTGGGGGTTAATGGGGGTACAACAAAGTACATGCTGTGATCAAGGAAGGTGACGTCTCGGACAGAGTCACATTAGGCAGCAGGTAGTCAGGACTTAGTCCACCTCGGCGACGTCTCGGACAGAGTCACATTAGGCAGCAGGTAGTCAGGACTTAGTCCACCTCGGCGACGGATCGGACAGAGCCACATTAGGCAGCAGGTAGTCAGGAGTTAGTCTACCTCGACTCCGCGGTAAATAGGGACAACGACACCAGTACAGAAATCAAACACATAATC
This sequence comes from Eristalinus aeneus, assembly GCA_955652365.1. Taxonomy (NCBI): domain Eukaryota; kingdom Metazoa; phylum Arthropoda; class Insecta; order Diptera; family Syrphidae; genus Eristalinus; species Eristalinus aeneus. The sequence goes on from OY019131.1 coordinate 95,510,949, forward strand.
ACTCTTGCCAACCGCTGTTTCTTTGGTCTCAAGAGGCAATTGAGTAATAAAGCTCTCTCCCGAAGGACTGAGCTCGCTTTATATAACAGCTTGATCATCCCCGTCCTACTTTATGGCGCGGAATCTTGGACGTTAGCAAAGGCGGATGAGGAAGCCCTTAGTCTTATCGAGGAAAAGTTTTGCGTGCGATTTTCGGTCCTGTTTGCGTTGATGGCATCTGGAGGAGAAGGTCAAACGACGAACTCTATGGGCTGTACAGCGACATGCGCCTGGTCAAGCGTCTTCGGATCCAGTGCTTGAGCGGACAATGCCATGTAGAGCGTATGGACACAACTGCTCCGATCCGAATCAGAGCCATTGGGACAACGCAACAGAAGAGGGCGAAGGCGAAGATGGCGCACACAAGTAGAGAAGAACCTCAACCAAGTTGATCTCCGCAACTGGAGGCTGCTACCGAAACATCGTGCTGGCTGGAGAGGCATGTTGGTTGAGGCCAGAGGCTAACTCGTGCAACTATTGCACGTACTGAATGACGTTTGCGACTGCGGACCTTAAAACAAAACCCACACTGGTGCGACTTTCGATGTCATTCGGGAGTTGCAGACTAAACAGAAGACATCATCTTTTATCAACTCTGCTGTTAAAAGTTAAAGACTGTCACTTTTTCAGCTCAAGTTGTTGCACATCTTCAGCCTAGAACTTAAGACCAGATAAACAGCATACAGAAAGCGTGAGGCGTTGTGTTCAAATGCGTTGGGTGGGTTTGTCTGGCTACCGACATTGAGTCCAACCGGAACAAATGCAGCCGTTGACAGGATAAATCAAAGCACCTAGAGGCGAGTTTCAATCTGATCGTTCGATTGGCCCATTCGTAAGTGTGGTGGCCATCAGTGAGCCCAGATCATAGGCCCCCTTATCTTATCAACTCTCGTCTCCCAAGCTGCCTCATTTCGGCCAACAAGACTCCAGCTAGTTACATGAGTTTACAGTTTATGACAGCTCCTTTACACTTCACTTCCATTGGCACTCACAGACCTATAACCAGATTATATCTGACAACGGAGTGATCAATGGAAGGCAATCTCATGTGCCTCGAAGCCAAGCATAGAAATCGACACATCCAGATCGACTACAAGGCCACGTCAAGCGCACTTCACTCTCTCCACCTTTCTCCCTTTGGCCAGACTCCCATATCAACCCACATCTCTGCGCACTTGAACCTTGCTCTGATATATTAGCCACATTAGCAAAACTTCCAGGGCAAGTGTATCTCGTAAACTATGCCACTGATTAATTCAATTCGAAACTTTTTAATTTCCTCCGCCTTCACCCCACACACTCACAGTGCAAAAAAACACACTACTCGCCTCCCGTCCAGACCGCATCCACAACCAGGCATTTTAAATCAGTTAAACTTCAATATAATTTCACATTCTCGCCCTTACCGAGTTACAAAACTAATGCTACACCCAATCGACCCGGCTCAGCTCACTCAGCTCGCTCGGCACACTCGGCAGACTCGGCGGCACAAGCGCCAGTCATACGGAAACGTTCAACCCAGAAGGTGAAAACTTTTAACATCCACACACTCCGATAATGATTCTGTGGCAGTGGCGTGCAGAACTGCAGGGGAGATGACTTCACAACAAAGTTTAGGAGTAACGTTCCTCGGTCGGGCGAATGAGGGCAGATCGAGTGGCAACAGTGTACACTCCGTCCAGCAGTGTCATCGAATATTTGAGCCCATTGTGCGGGCATGCTGCACAGGATGACACCGATGACAGATATGATAATGACTGCGATGATGGGGCATTGTTGTGGTAGCCTGCCTATAAATGGATAACTAATTGCCGCACGATCCAGGCGCATGGAGACGTGCGAAGGGAACTCTGCTCAAATTGATTTGTTTGACCAGCCGGGGGGGGGGGGAGACTTTGCAGAAGTGTGTGGGTCTGGGAATTCGTAGAGACATTGATGAACCACTTGCACGGGCACACATGCCGCCCGTAGCCCCTTTCGTTCAATCCACGACTAATCAGGCGCAACGTGCAGCCCGTCCGCCCTATAATCACACTTTTATCAATTTCCACCGACACGGCGAACGCCGAGCAACATTGTCTAGGAACCAGTCGCGGTGCCTGCGAGCCAGGTGGCAATTAGCAAGGCATTTGCCTCCCCGTCCGCCGATGATCATTTTTCTTCCGAGCAATTTTTCCTCTGAACATTCACTTTGCTGGCGCGGACATAAACAGGCACCAGGCGCGCACTGGGTACTGTTAACCTTTCCATTTGCCGCAACGCGCTGTTGCCGATGGCTTCATTTACTTTGGTTGGAGACGGTGGAGGAGGGGAGGCCGCGTCATGAGCTGAGACCTCCTTGGCGTCACTGCCGATGATTTCTTGGTCACATTGTAAAGTTCAAGCAGAAGAAATTGCTGGCGTCGGTGCTTGTGGAGGTTGGCGCGTCTGTTGGAGGTGGGTGGTGGGCACGAAATGTCAAGGGGCTGTGCAGTCCATCAAAAGCTCTGCCTGGGAATGACATTCGGCAGTTGAGAAGAAGGGAATACGAAGGACATTCAGCGCTGAATACGTCAACGATCTGTCGTTTAGCTGAGCCAAAACAGACGTGTAGGGCCTAAGAAAATGATGAATGACGGTGCTTATGACCCAAATAAGAACAAGGTGGCACCAAAAGCCCAGAAATGGAAAAGTAGGTCACCGACTGGTTATGACAACAAAATGACACCAAAGGACCAGAAATGGAAAAGTGGGTCGCTGACTGGTCATTGGAAAGAAGGAAGAACATTGCGGGAAGGGGTTACCGCAGGAATTGTTAGAACTAGTGAAACACATGCTTATCCTCTGTTCAACCTTTCGAAACTGGATTCATTGAAGGACTCGGTAGACTGGCACATGCCTGTCGCTCATTCGGCAATTCTCTGTCACCTCACCAACTTCCTCTGCGTGGAGCAGCATGTATACCTAAATGGCACACACAATGGGCCACTGGGGCCAACTTTGTCTATCCCTACCTACCTGAAACACCTCTGTTTGCGTTCGGTGTGTGATTTTTCAGTTCGGGTGGACCTGGTGGACCTTCGAAAAGGGCAGCTGGCCCCGTTGTCGTCCTGAGTTGTGACACTCAAAGTATTCTTTTTCTCAGACCATGGCCAACTACTGCCATGACGTCCGTTTTTGGTTAGTTGTCCAATGTTGCCGCATTTTCCCGAGTAGACCAAAACCACCCTCATCTGCTGCTTCGGTCGAACTTTCGACATCCTTTGTTCAGTCTCCGTCCTTCAAGTGGACTGTCGGTCATGCGAAGAGAAGACGATGAGCTGTGTGTCTTGCTAGGATCTGTTCAAAGCAATGTCGCCTTGTTTGCAGATTGTACACGGGACAGTACCGGCTGATTCCTTTATTTGAACGCTTCAAAAAAATTTAAATGGAGAAGGATGGACGAGACAAAACCACTTTTGACGGAAGCACACAGTCCGGATAATGTCCTACAGAATTGAGACTGCCACGAGCGATGGTGGCGCACACAACTAGAGAAGGGTCTCAACCAACGTGGAGTGCGTAACTGAAGGGAGCTAGGGAAAGATCGTGCTCGCTGGAGAGGCATGTTGGTTGAGGCCCAGGTCCACCCCGGACTGCCACCAAAAGAAGAAGAAGAAACTACGAGCGATTTCTTGGTTTTGGATTTAGGGGTGCTTCCAGTGAACCTCATTTCTTCCCAAGTGGTAACAATGCTTACCTCAAACGAGAAACCGATTTAAGCAACACATTGTATAAACAAAGTTAAGATCCTTCAACCTACAAACCCTAGAATTCCTCTAAGATCACCCTTTGTTTGCAGATTTGGTCTTAGCTGTGATTGTCTTCCCTCTTGGCAGGGGGGTCTAGAGGGAATCGCATTCCTAGTGGCTTGGGCATGCTAGTCAAAGGCCAACTCTTCATTAAAATTTCCTCTTCATGGTTTACAGGCATAAACAACTTCGTCACCCGCATTTTCTCCAATTCCCCGGGACTAAGACACTCGGTGATGGCTCTTTACCATGATCGTTGTTTGGGCCACTGCAGGCGTTTGCAATGCGATTCAGCTCAGAATCGAAGTTGCCAGTCCCATCTAACCCTTAAGTTGAGACCAGTCAGCTCAATGAACAGACCTTGCTTTGGTTGACTCTCAAGTCATAGCCTCCAAGATTCTCCATGAATGGAGATGAAACAATTTTTTAGGACTTCAGGAAAATCGTCTGACCAAACTATGAAGCTCCTCCAATGACTGGGAAGCTCCTTCAACGACTGGGAAGCTCCTCCAACGACTGGGAAGCTCCTCCAATGACTGCGAAGGTCCCTCAAAGACTGGGAAGATCCTCTAACGACTGCGAAGGTCCCCCAAAAACTGGAAAGATCCTCCAGGCGACTGGGAAGCTTCTCCAATGACTGGGACGCTCCTCCAAAGACTGGGAAGCTTCTCCAATGACTACGAAGGTCCCCCCAAAACTGGGAAGCTCCTCCAACGACTGGGATGCTCCTGAAACGACTGGGAATCTCCTCCAACGACTGGGAATCTACTCCAACGACTGGGAATCTCCTTCAACGACTGCGAAGGTCCCCAAAGACAGGGAAGCTCCTCCAACGATTAGGAAGCTTCTCCAAGGACTGGGAATCTCCTCCAACGACTGGGAATCTCCTTCAACGACTGCGAAGGTCCCCAAAGACAGGGAAGCTCCTCCAACGATTAGGAAGCTCCTCCAACGAGGAGGAGGTAAGGAGGCAGTCATCCCAGCGAATGGAATCTCGGTCCATCGGCGATTCCTCCGAAACCTGAACATGGATGCACATTAAATCTTCTATTGCGTTGTAATGCTCCACGGATGGGTTTGGATGGAAATGGGGACTACAGCTCAATTTCACACTGAAGCGGCATCTAGTAAACAGCTCCGCACAGGAGGATATTCTGCAAGTCATCCAGCCAAGTGTCAGTGTTAGCCAAAGTGTAGTGCTTAGTGTCCCTTCCACCCTCGAAAGCGCAAAACAAGAGAGTACTCCTTGAAATAATCTTCCTAGAACATCTTTGTAAAGAATCAACAGCTCTTACGGCAATCAAATTTAAGTCTGTTGGGTTACCGTTCGATCTAACTTGAGGTCCGACCTGAGTTACGGTCGACTTAAATTACTGTCGACTTGAGTAACATGCCGACTTGACTGTTAGTCATGTGGAGTTGCACCCAACTTCTGTCCACTGAATACAAGTCCCAGGTCAACCTGTGTTTCTGTACCCGAAGCACTGAAAGATCAGCCTTGTGTCTTTGAGAACGGATGGTGTTGACCGATTGTCCTGTCAAGAGGGTTTGTCTCTCAACCGACATTCGTACTGTACGGACTTTGCGGGAGCGACGAGGCTAGTCAAGAAGGCACTGACATGGCTGTAAAGCAATTAATTTTCGAATACACTGCAGTCGGCTAGCCTGCAACCACATCCCATGAAAGACACATTCTCCTTCCTCTTCTTGTGGCGCTACAGACCGGGGTGGACCTGGGTCTCAACCAACATGCCTCTCCAGCCAGCACGATCCTTCGCTAGCGGTCTCCAATTGCGCACTTTAAGCTGGTTGAGGTCCTTCCCCATATGTGTGTGTCTTCTAAGCGTAGACCGTTCTCTGTTGCGTTGTCCCAATGACTCTGATTCGCGCCGGAGCAGTGTTGTTCACACGCTCGAACTGACCTAACGATGTATCCAAAGATCTTTGACCATGTCGCCTTACAGGCCAGAGAGTTCGTCGTTAAGTCTTCTCCTCCAAATGCCATCAACGCAAACAGGACCCAAAATCTCTCCTCCCGAAAAGACTAAATGCCACATCCCTCATTTAAATTTCGCTGAAGTTAATGTCCTTTCTCATGTCAAGATGGCCAAATGCACTGATACATGTGGCACCTATGGGAATCGAGGCCGATGAGCTGTTTGGCGTTGCACCAAGTCTCCCTTCGAAGCAGTCAATTATTGCCAGAGCAGTTCACTTGTGCCAGAATCAAAGCAACTTGTCCACAAATCAACAAAATGCTTCTATTGACCAAAATGATGATTATGTGAGTTACTGAAAGCTCATTCCTCCCTGTGCGTCCTTCAACGCAATAACTTCTGCTGAGTCGGCTGTGACGCGGAACACCTTTCTAATCTCCCATGCAACTGCAAGCCTCTTACAAGAAGAAGAAATTAACACCTAGAGAGGCACCGCTTTCGTTACTAACTTTAGACCAGCAACAGCACAGTGGGACACCTCCTTGGCAACAAAGCTAGCTGGCACTGGTCTTACGGACACTGAGAAATTACCGCCTTATGCTTATGGTTGCCGATTGACAACTAGCCACTCCACCCTAAGCCCACTCCACCCACCACAGCACTCAAGTCACGCAGTAGGATAAGTCGTCCGAGAGTCATCGAATCTCCCCAACAAAATCAAAAAGTTCCCAAATTAATGCATGTTGCGCACACTGAGTGCACGAACTTTATTCACGATCAGCCCGGGGGCGACCTCCACTTAGGGCTTGTTCTTAGATTGGACAATGCAAGTCATAAGTTTGTACCCAGTGTCGCAGCTGTCAGTTCCTTTGATGTCCTTGCAAGCAGCCATCGCCTTGGGGAGCTCATCCTTACTGAGATAAGTTGCCAGCTTTTCAGCCATCACTGCTGACTGAATGACGCCGTCCTTGGTGAGACCCCCCATCTCGGTCATGCACAAGAAGTAGCACTTCAGATTCGAGTTCATATCGGCGGGCTTTATTTCGCCCATGAGCGCCTTCTGCACATCGGCCTCGGTGACGCCGCCCTTCTGCGTACAGATCTTCAAGTTCTCCTCCCACTCGGCTGGTTTTTCGCACTGAAAAAAAAAAAACATTATTTGCAATGTTCTTACTTATCCTTGACCACAGCAACTCGACCGCTTACCAAAACCGTGGCGAACAGGGCAACCAAGACGACAAAGGATTTCATGTTGACTCTGGAGTGGATTTCAGCTGGGGACTGATGCGGATTTTCGGACGCCTGAGGGCTTTTATACATCGCACTGAAGGCGTGATAATCGCCGCCATTTGTTCCGCCAGTCTATAATGCGCTAAACAAGCTCACACAATGATTTGGGCCATTTTTTAAATCGAAATAATCGATTATCGTGTTTAAAGAGGTTTTTTTCACAGGCGGGAAAAGTGACAGTTTTGTCCGCGTCCGCTGATTTAATTGTGCCGCTTCAGTGAATCAAATTGTTAAGCCCAAGTGGGGGGAATTATTGGGCGGCGCAAAAACACTAATTTCTGTCTGGTGATAAGCAGGGACAAACACCTGCAAATTGGAGCATTATAGTGGAATTATCGTGAAGCCTTGAATGAGTTCCATTTGGCCTCGGACTGGGCTGGACTACATTCTCGATCTGCACAAGGTGGGGAGAGGAATTAGGTCTAAACTGAAATATGAAATATCTTCCCGGTACGCACAGACTTGGCGCGTTCTGCACTCCTGTGCCCATCTCAGTCTACTTCGGCCAATCTCCACTCGTGTGCGAATCTCAGTTGACTTGGGTCCTCCTCCACTTTTGTGCCCATCTCGGCCGACTTGGGTCCTCTTCCACTTTTGTGCTCATCTCAGTCGACTTAGGCCCTTCTCCACTTGCGTGCCCATCTCAGCCGACTTGGGTCCTCCTCCACTTTAGTGCCCATCACAGTGGACTTGGGCCCTTCTCCTCTCTTGTGCCCATCTTAGGCGACTCAGATCCTCCTCCTCTCGGGTGCCCATCTCAGCCCCCTTGGGTTCTTCTCCACTTGTGTGCCCATCTCAGTCGACTTGGGCCCTTCTCCTCTTCTGTGTCCATCATAGGCGACTTGGATCCTCCTCCACTTTTGTGCCTATCAAAGTTGACTTGGGTCCTTCTCCACTTTTGTGTCCATCTCAGTCGACTTGAGTCCTTCTCCTCTCAGGTGCCCATCTCAGCCCCCTTGGGCCCTTCTCCACTCGTGTGCCCATCTCAGTCGACTTGGGCCCTTCTCCTCTTGTGTGCCCGCCTTAGGCGACTTGGGCCCTCCTCCACTTGCGTGCCCATCTCAGCCCCCTTGGGTACTTCTCCACTTGTGTGCCCATCTCAGTCCACTTTGGCCCTTCTCCTCTTCTGTGTCCATCATAGGCGACTTCGATCCTCCTCCACTTTTGTGTCCATCTCAGTCGACTTGGGTCCTTCTCCACTTTTGTGTCCATCTCAGTCGACTTGAGTCCTTCTCCTCTCGGGTGCCCATCTCAGCCCCCTTGGGCCCTTCTCCACTCGTGTGCCCATCTCAGACGACTTGGGCCCTTCTCCTCTTGTGTGCCCGTCTTAGGCGACTTGGGCCCTCCTCCACTTGCGTGCCCATCTCAGCCCCCTTGGGTCCTTCTCCACTTGTGTGCCCATCTCAGTCCACTTTGGCTCTTCTCCTCTTCTGTGTCCATCTTAGGCGACTTGGGACCTTCTCCACTTTTGCGCCCATATCAGTCGCCTTGGGTCCTCCTCTAGTTGCGTGCCCATCTCTGTCGACTTGGGCCCTTCTCCTCTTGTGTGCCCGTCTTAGGCGACTTGGGCCCTCCTCCACTTGCGTGCCCATCTCAGCCGACTTGGGTCCTCCTCCACTTTTGTGCCCATCACAGTCGACTTGGGCCCTTCTCCTCTTCTGTGCCAATCTCAGTCGACTTTGGCCGTCCTCCTCTCGTGTGCCCATCTTAGTCGACTTGGGCCCTTCTCCTCCCGTGTGCCCATCTTAGTCGATTTTGGGTCCTTCTCCACTTGTGTGCCCATCTCGGTCGACTTAGGCCCTTCTCCACATGTGTGGCCTTCTCAGGCAAGGTCGTGCTAGTTCACGTTATCCCAATAAATCGGTTTTAGAGGTTCATTAAATCGGGGCAGTGTCAGAATAGTGTTCTATAAGCCATGAAGAGAGCCATGAGCACACAAAGAGAACGCTGGTCCGGTTAAGCCGTCCTTGGCTTTAAAGGTTTTTTTCCCCCGCTAACCACAGGTCGCATTTCTCAACTCTTCTCCCTGGCGATCTGCGTCCTGTGTCCCCGATTCACGCCCATTCCCTTCATATTTCCGGCAGCCACAGTCCTTCCGAAAATCGGACTATAAATACCGAAAGCAGACTTCATTTGAAAAGTCATCAGGAGACAATGCGTTGCCATTGCCATCGCCGTTGCCCTCATTGTCCTTGCTAGTGTCGGGCTCGCCTTCCCAAATGCAAATGTCACATGTCAAATGCAACGAGCTCGTCACTGCTGTGCTCCCTAAAAACTCACACGTCTGCGGTCCACCAATTAAAAGTTGAAACACCTGTTCGTCCCATGGATTCAATTTGCCCCGAAACTCTGAAAACACAAAAATGTTATTCCCCCTCCCTCAGCCGCCCGCCGGTGACCGTGCCCTGGCCAACTGAAAACACAGTTATGACAAGCACTACAGGTATTTCCGTCCACATTCCGATTCGCTCCAATACTGATGTTGGTCAACCTGCTGCGCACACATTCGAAATTCAATTCTCCCGTCGACGTCGTTGGTCGTTGGTTGTTGGTTGTCGGTCGTCTGCTGGGAAAGTTTTTGGATGACTGCACAGGATCATGGGGAGTGCCTGGCTTGGGCGGTGCATACAATGTCCTTGCTGTTTAGCCTGTTGCTGATGAACAACGACGACGACGACGATCTACAGACAAACTTCCTTATCGAACGTTGAGATTTTGCCAGAACATCGGAATCATTCTGGCGACACGTTCTCGTCACCCCCAACTGCATGCATGCACTCGTGCCTGGCCACCGGCAGTGGGGAGGCAGCGGACCGGGTTAATGCATTCTGGATTGTGTGGATGACGACCTCATTGCACATAGCTCAGTAAAACCAATAAAACCTCAAAGGGAGGGCGGTGGGGTGAAAGAATTTTCGAAAATTGGAATTAAATTGGAATCGTTTCAAAATTTTGTTTACGAGTATTAGAATTTTAAATGAGACGACGACGACGATGCTGTTGTTTGGTCGGAGGACGAAACTCACTCCCTCTCGGATGCTTCTGCGTCCATACGTATGTGTTTGTCTATTCGAAAGGGATAAGACGAACGACGGAGCTGGGAAGCATGTGGCGGCTGCGGGCAACCGATGGACGTTGTCGAAATTAATTCGAAAATTATATGCGGTCGGGGAGGTTCTTTTACATTCTATCGGATTGCGATTGGAATCTCGGACTGTTCAGTCAAAGGGACGACAGGTTCAAATGAGAACACATTTGTGGTCCGGGAATGGAATACTCGTATGTGGACTGCGGAAGCATCCTGGAGACGGAGACGATTTCAAATCGGAAGAGGACATTCGAGAATAAGACATGAAGGCAAATTGGGAGCTTCGACAGTGGTCATACTGTGGCGGGATCTGGTCTAGACTTTTTGGGAATCATCGTTCATTTGCAATCTGTAGTGGACTTGGGCTGCAGCCAATATCTCTGCAAATTCGAATTATTTGAGAATACTGGAGTGCCGCCAGTGTTTGTTTTCGTAAATTTGTCGGTGTGCTTCCGTTGGGTGATAATCCTGCGGGGAATTAGAAAATTGACAGAAATTAAATGAAATCTGTAGGAAGACAAAGTGATAAGCCCCTGAACCAACGATTTGTGGTAACAAAGGTTTCTGAAAGGGCCAGACGCGGGCATGAGTACACTTTGAGCTACAGTGAAAATAAATTAGCCTGATTCACCCGTTTAGTGACATCATCTAGGGTCCAATATTTTTCTGAAAAAAGACATATCCAGCTAATCAGCCAGGCTAATTGCCTTCGCAGAGATGGCACGATGTGTGGAGTTGTTGTATCAAGGATCGATAGTGGCATGGGCAGTAAGGTATGTTCAGACATAGTGCAGCAGGTAGTTGTTTGTTTTGCTTGCTTATCAGGCCTTCGACCAATGAAGTGTCTGAGCCTTCTTCTATTCTTCTTATTCCTTCCATTCTTGACGATTCCAGTTGTCAAGATCAAGCTCTTTAGCGTCCGCAATCACTTGGTTTTTATGTCGGAGGTTCGGGCTTGCTCTCCGTGTCGAACCCGAAAGCTGGGATTCAAAGCCCCTTTTAGTTGGAGCGTTATTGTCCGTTCGCTCAATGTAACCGAGCCACTGTGGTCGACAGATTTTTGCCTTTCGAACTACGTCGACGTATTGGTACAGAGCGGTTGTGTCTTCTCCCCCATTCGCTTTCCTCGCAAACAGGGTCTTATATTCGTCGCAGAATTTTTCTTTCAAAAGAACCAAGAATTTGTTCTGCCATTATGCTTATTGTCCAGCACTGGGTTTCGTATAAGAGTACGGATGGGATAAGCGTCTTGTAGAGCATTATCTTTGGTTTTCGAGTCAGAAGTTTCGACCCTAGCTATTTTAACAACCCAAAATAACACCGGTTGCCAATGGTGATTCTGCGCAGAGTTTCCTTTAAGGTGTCGCTATTGGAGATCACGTGTGCCGCGACGCAGACAAACTCCTCAACCACCACAAAGTTGTAGCTGTCAATTGTCGAATTTCGACGGAGGTTTTGGCTGATGGATCGAGTTTTTCGTTCGATTGGCCGCAGTGGCGTAGTCTGTAGAGTGAGACGCTCACACGCCGAAGGGTCTAGGTTCGATTACCAGCTGAACACCTCGAATTTTTCACGACACCACCTCTTTTGAGCTGCTGACAACACTCAAAGAGTACTAACTGTCTAAGAAAGCTTCTCAAACTTCGCCGTTTTTAGTCGGCAGAAAACTGTAGGTCCCTTCTACTCGTGAGAGAACTGTAGCGCGCACAGCGCGAGTGGTTGATGAGCAAGCTAGGCCCTGATCCCCCTGTGGACTGTCGCGCCAACAATTATTATTAATTATTAGACCAGTTCGTTTCGCCTGCTGAATGCTTCTACCACGGCTTGCTGCAAACTGGCAATAAGATTGATGTCGTCAGTCTATCCCAACTATTGACTGATTTCTAAAAGGCAGTGCCTTCCCTTTTTACACATGTCCTCCGCACTATCCTCTCGAGCACAATATAAAAGAAGTTTCACGACACCGCATCTCCTTGACTAAATTCGTTGCAGGTTTGGAATGGTGCAGAGGTTCTCCAATCAAACTGGACGGTGCATACCGATTGCGTTAGCGTTGCGCGACACAACCGGATCAGTCTTCCCGGGACCCCGAATTCGGCCATTGCGTCGAAATCGCTTTGTGATGAATGCTGTCGTATTCGGCATCATGCGGAGTTCGTTCAAATCCATTGACATGACCCTCTTAAGCCAACGTCATCAGGAAATGGCTGACTTATAGCATTAACTTGCGAAATTGACTTGTAGCACTGATTTTAGCATTGACTTGGGTCATTGACTTGTAGCATTGACTTGTAGCATTGACCTATAGCACTGACTTTAGCATTGACTTCGGGCATTGCCTTGTGGCATTGACTTGTAGCACTGACTCTAGCATTGACTTGGGGCATTGACTTGTAGCACTGATTATAGCATTGACTTGGGGCATTGACTTGGGACATTGAGTTGTAGCACTGATTTTAGCATTGACTTGGGGCATTGACTTGTAGCACTGATTTTAGCATTGACTTGGTGCATTGACTTGTAGCACTGATTATAGCATTGACTTGGGGTATTGACTTGGGGCATTGAGTTGTAGCACTAATTTTAGCATTGACTTGGGGCATTGACTTGTAGCTCTGATTTTAGCATTGACTTGGGGCATTGACTTGTAGCTCTGATTTTAGCATTGATTTGGGGCATTGACTTGTAGCACAGATTTTAGCATTGACTTGATTCATTGACTTGTAACATTGACTTGTAGCACTGATTATAGCATTGACTGATTTTAGCATTGATTTGGGGCATTGACTTGTAGCATTGACTTGTAGCACAGATTTTAGCATTGACTTGATTCATTGACTTGTAAGATTGACTTGTAGCTCTGATTATAGCATTGACTTGGAGCATTGACTTGTGGCATTGACTTGTAGCACTGATTTTAGCATTGACTTGGGGCATTGACTTGTAGCTCTGATTTTAGCATTGACTTGGGGCATTGACTTGTAGCATTGACTTGTAGCACAGATTTTAGCATTGACTTGGGGCATTGACTTGTGGCATTGACTTGTAGCACTGATTTTAGCATTGACTTGTGGCATTGACTTGTAGCACTGATTTTAGCATTGACTTGGGGCATTGACTTGGGGCATTGACTTGTAGCTCTGATTTTAGCATTAACTTGGGGCATTGACTTGTAGCATTGACTTGTAGCACAGATTTTAGCATTGACTTGGGGCATTGACTTGTAGCACTGACTCTAGCACTGACTCTAGCATTGACTTGGAGAATGAACTGCACTGCCCCACAGCTTATTGTTGCTTTAGGATTCCAGCAAGCTACTAAGTAAACGGCTATTTAAAGCTTCTGAAAAAAAAAAAACGTTTCCCACATTGTTGAGTTATGATCATGGCGCAATTTCAAACATTTTAGGTGACTCGGGTGTTCGGGTCCTTTAAAAATTTTGGGCATGTCATTGTTTCTCTGGTTTCCCTTAATTTCCAAACTTTCAAACTACATAAATTTCTAGCTTGGAGTCTTATCTGGATTTTAGTCGTTTCAGGTTTCTGTGCTTTTCAGTATTTTAAGGTTTTCGTCTTTGGACTTCTTCGTTGCGTGTTTTCTGTTTCTGGCTGTTTCTTTGATTTTTTGTTTCCCTCCATTTTCGGTTTCAAGGAGACTGACCTTTCCTCATATCAACTATTTTCCTCCACAATGAAGCGGCTGCCAGGTCATAGAACTTTGTGTCTATTGGCATAGCGACAAGACATAGGACATCGTGCCTTCCAACAACTTCAAACACTACTGCATCAACATTGACTGCCTAAAGAGAAATTGAGTAAAAGTCTGTGAGTTGTCATTTTGTCTTCGGGAGCAGCTCCCAAACGGCCCACAAACAACGTGCTCCCATGTGGCCCTTTGAACAGCTCTCTTGGGAAGATCGTGAGTAAGTCAGAAGTCAACCCCAAAGGCACCGGCTTCCTAAAGGCCGTTCGGCCTATGATTAAAGTGAATGACGTTGACGTGACTAGAAAGACACAGCGAACGACGAGGTTGGTATTTGAAGCGACAAGGGTGAAGATGAGTGCCGACTACCTACATCACCGGATTGAGCACTAGTTGCAGGACCTCATCTCCTTCGACTTCGCAGTAAATTTTGACAAGAACAATTGTCTCGACCTGCAGTGAAACAAAATGCCCTGGACAAGAAGCGGTCGAGTAATGGATCACTCAGGGGATCATGTTGGCTTTGTAACTTGTCCTTGTCTGTTGTAAACAAATGTAGACTTAATTCAAAGCGAAATAGGAAGCACTTAGTTCCTTTGAAAGGAGAGTTCTTTAAAGGAGCCTATGTCATGATTGGTTTGGGGCCATATTGGAGAGAACTTTATAGTCTGTATGACAACTTGCACCTAGACAGTCGTCGATAGACAACAAGCACGGTAGCTGAGCATCGACGACTGTTTGAAAACAGAAACAGCTTAAACCCGTACAATTTCGATTTCTTGGTCGTGAGCTAGGCAACAGGGAATGTCCTTGTTAGAGGTGCCAATTATATAAGGAGAAAAACTTCTTAAGACTTGTTGTGCGAAATGACAAAAGACGATGTTGGCTGTTGGTTAAGGCCTACAGTAATTCGGCAAGGAAGTTCAGAAGCAAAGTAAGTCGTCAACCGCACATGGCGAAATTCTCCCAAAGAGCAGTGCGTCAGATTGTACAGTGACTTTAGAATTTGACGCGATCTAGCACACGCCATGAAAGCGGCGAATGGATAAGAAGGCCCGAGGATCAGCTCAAAGAGGTGATGCCTTACAACGAGATTTTGTAAATGCTCAGGGAGTATCCGTGGAGATTACTTAGTCCTTCAGAGGAAGAGATTTTGTAAACGCTCAGGCAGTACCTGTGGAGGTTACAAAGTCCTTCAGAAGAGCCTCTAGCTTGTGGACACACCGAGTCGTACCCGCACTGAGTTATCTTTGTAAACCCTAGATGCGTCCTGAAACAACCGAACCTTTGGTCTACCGTTCAATAAATAAAGTGCCAATGATAAGGCTCACCTAACGCACCATTACCTTTCGCTGAACAATCTTTGACATAAAATACTTTTCCTTCATCGCGCCTTTGAGTCATTCAACACCTCGCCGCATCGCATCACACTGCACTCTGCAAGACACACGCTACAGAAAGTCCCACCGCACAACACCGGTTCAGACTAGACAAGTCCTTTTCAAAACCACCCAACCAACCGAGGGATAATTGCACCCTGTAATCGGAGGCCTAAGCCTTTTTAGTCGTTGCGCCCTCAAACCGCGCGCACGTAACACAATATCCTTCGATCAATTTAACGCGAAAGTAAATCCTTTGACTCAAAAGCCGTGGATCCCTGCTTATGTCACAGAGAGCCCCCCTCCCCCTACATTACTGTGCATACACCGGCACAACATTAAAACCAATAATCCCACCCCCTCCTCGGCCTGTGTGCGCACAGTGCTATCAATTCCATAAAATACACTCTCTATGGCACATCCGGTGTGACAAAATCCTTTTTCGCACAACGAACGCGACGAGCTGCATGTGCGGCAGGAGAGTGGAAGCAGAAACCGGAGCAGAAGCCGAAGCGAAAAACAAATTGTCATCATTCAAGAGGTAGAACGCTGAAAAGTTTCCTCCTCCTGCTCCTCTGTGATTCCTTATTTTTATTTCGTCAAAGGATTTCGCATTGCGCGTTGCCTAGATTCCTAGACAGAGAGAGAGAGACTGTTCCTTGCTCCGCCTTTGCTCCTTTCTGTGCCCGTTTGCTCTCTGCCTCTTCAGTCATGTCAATCTGATGAAAAACCTGAAAATTTACGGTTTCGATTTTCAAAAGGAGACCCAGCAGCAGCACTCTGTGCGCTCGCTCTCTGTCTATACGAGTGGATTAGCATTTCATCGTCGTTCACATTCAATATCAGGTGTGCACGCGTGTGTGTGCGAGTGTGTGAGCCATCACAGCCTTGTTCGCTCCTTGTCTATGGCATTTTGTTCCACTCGATATATTATTCCGTTTCTCCTTTTGTCACCAGGACTATAATTATTTATTGTCAACCTCTAAACGATTGAGGTTCCTCGTATGAATGTGCTCGCACTGCCACACGAGAGCCGGCAGTGCAGAGCGAGAGGACAATTCCCAGGATGCGAGAGTACCCTTAGATTAGATTCATTAAGTGGTTGGTGCTTTGTGTGCGCGCTGCGTCTGTGTGAGGCACCGCGAATTGATGCTAATCGATTACTGAACCGGAAACACTGAGGGAAAGGCAATGAATGCGAAGCAGGGAATTGCAGATCTCCAAGATTGTGTGTCGGAGCCTTGTGCATTTCTTCCGAGCGATTGAATTCGACTCTCAAAGGAGAACGTTATCAGATCGGGTTGGAGGGATTCGCATTTCAATAGCGGCATCAATCCGAAGGCGATGTGAGCTGCTTTGTAATGGATATGCGCCAATGGAATTTGATGCGACATTCTCTTTGCCTTGGTGTACATTTGCAGCTGGAGAGATCGGTTCGGTGGTTCCTAGGATTGTTGGCTTGGACGCGCGATGACGGTGACTTCCAAAGAAGTCGCCGTTCAGATGCCTTCTCAAAACTCCCCCGTTTGAAGGTTCGCATAAAGCTTTCAGTCATGCGTTGTGCCACTACCAATCCCAACAAGAGCAGTCAACGTCAAAGCCCGCTCACAGCCCCTTCTCCACTCCACCCATTCCATCCCGTCACTGAGAATCCAATTAGTTCCGCTATTTACTCCCCAACCACTTTTTGGCAAAATCAAAAATTAAACGTCCTGCATCCGACAACAACCGGTTTTCCATGGAAATCGAAGAAAAAATGCGTTTCCTTGTCATCCTTGAATCGAAGTTAATAAGATTTCACATCATGACGTGTTTCGCTTTAAGCACGTCTCATCGATCTGCAGACTCCCTGCCATTCCTCGCCACCCGACAGGACTATCAAGAGCCAGCACGGCGTCCGACACCTAACAATATGGCATCGGTGTGGATGGATCGGTTTCTCTTTTTGCGAAAACCGATTTTATATCGCCCGGACGACAGGCGGTCCCCCGACTGCACGTCGCCCCCTTGACGCACGGTGCGTTAATTGGATGCCATGTAATCAGCCAGAGGTGTGAGAATCGATCGAATTAAATTGTGAGCCATTAACTTCATTTCAGAGCAACCGGCCACCACAATAAACAGCAACATCACCACCAGCACCAACGGCCGGAGACCACAAAGAGAGCGTCCTGTTTCCATCTGTCCGAATTCGTTGCGCACATCTTTGTTAAGATTTTGAACGAATTAGGGCGGTTGCCACAGATCCCCGGGATAAGTGGTGTGGAGTGTTCTCCAGTCTTGTTATGCTTCTTCGTCCCCGTCCCCTATTCTGTCCTTCTGTTGTATTTTCATTCACAAAGTGGAACACCTGTCGGATATGCAAAGTATCTCCACCGTGTCGAGTCATCGCCGTTGCCATCGCCATCGCCAACGTCGTAGACGTCGTCATCGTCGTCGCTAAAAGTTAAAGAAAAACCGAAAAAATTTGAATTGCCAAATACTCGCTTCTTATCCAGGTGGTGGTGGGTGGCGGTGGGGAACTCGACGATGGAGGGATGTGATGATGCCGTGCAAGCAGGCACCACGCCGTGTGTGCCCCAAATTGGAATAATTCTTCTCCGTTTGTTGAGTTTAATTTGGTTGCAACCTGTTTTCAGTTCGTTTAGGTCCTTGATGTGAGACCTAGTGGGGATGTTACCAATCTGCATGTTGTTTGCGGTGTTAGAGTTGCCAGACTGTGCGGTGGGTTTTTGGGCAATTTGGCGACTATTTCGTTGAAAGTAAGACAAGCGCGGATTGTAGGAAATTTACTATGCTATGACGGCATCATGAAAAGGCTGTAGTAAGGAGACATTCTGAATGCACTTTAAATTGCATTGACTTATAGCGTTGACATGCAGCATTGCCTTTTAGCATTGACTTGTAGCATTGGCTTGTAGCATTGACTTGTAGCATTAACTTGTAGCTTTGACTTGTAGCATTGCTTGTAGCATGAACTCGTAGCACTGACTTGCACCATTGGCTTGAAGCATTGACTTGTAGCATTGCTTGCAGCATTGACTTGTAGCATTGCTTTTAGCATTGAATTTCAGTATTGACTTGTAGCACTGATTTGCAGCATTGACTTGTAGCATTGCTTTTAGCATTGAATTTCAGTATTTACTTGTAGCACTGATTTGCAGCATTGACTTGTAGCGTTGCTTGTAGCATTGACTTGCAGCATTGACTTGTAGCATAGACGTGTAGCATTGATTTGTAGCATTGACTTGTAGCATTGACTTGTAGCATTGCTTGCAGCATTGACTTGTGGCATTGCTTTTAGCATTGACTTTCATCATTGAATTGTCGCACTGCTTGTAGCATTGGTTTGCAGCATTGACTTTCAGCATTGACTTGTAGCATTGACTTTTGGCATTATTTACAGCATTGACTTGTGGCATTCACTTGCAACATTGACTTTTAGCATTGAATTGTTGCATTGACTTGTTGCATTGACTTGTTGCATTGACTTGTTGCATTGACTTGTAGCATTGACTTGCAGCATTGACTTGTGGCATTGACTTGTAATATTGACTTATAGCATTGACTTGCGCCATTGATTTGTAGCATTGACTTGCAGCATTGACTTGCAGCATTTATTTCCAGCATTGACTTGTGGCATTCACTTGCAGCATTGACTTTTAGCATTGAATTGTTGCATTGACTTTTTGCATTGACTTGTAGCATTGACTTGCAGCATTGACTTGCAGCATTGACTTGTAGCATTGACTTGCAGCATTGACTTGCACCATTGACATGTAGCATTGATTTGTAGCATTGCTTCCAGCATGAACTTTCAGCACTTACTTGCAGCATTGACCTGTAGCATTGCTTTTAGCATTGACTTGCAGCATTGACTTCCAGCATTGACTTATAGCATTGACTCGGGGTATGCAGCATGAACTTGTAGCACTTTACGGTTCATCAAAATTGCAATTTGAAGGAAAAGAATAAACTTCCATACACCCGGCAACCCTATGCCTAATGGCATCACCAATATGGCCCAAAAGGATGGCCCCATGCCACGGCACGACCAACATCAAGTTCAATCATCAGCCCAAACCCGTCCTCTCCACCAGCACCTTCTGGGCAGAATTTCATTTCCTGTCCCCACCTCCTCCAATTCAATCTTATGATTCACCACTTGGAGGGGCAGGCTGTTCATTGCACTGCATTGACAATCCAGCTGCTCCGCACCCTTCTCTGCGCTCCAACCAGGGCGACAAAAGGCGAAAAAATTCAAATTGCATACCAGCATGCAGCAGCACAGGCGGCCAACAGACACCACCAGCAGCAGCAAGAGCAGGAGCAAGCTGCAGAGTGCACACCTTTCCAATTCCAGCGACTGAATTTGCCTGCGAGCGCCTCCCGCTGATATTACGTTGCGATAGCCACAAGACGGAACCCGAAGACACGGAGAAATGCAATCAGGTGTGAAATGCTCTTTCTTCTCAAGACCCGGCCGTCATCGGTGCGCGGCACACTGTCCTCCACCCATACTCCGTTGCGCGCACCCGCTTCAAGTTAAACTACGCGAAAAATTAGATCTGGTGCATAAATTGGAACCGCTGCTCCTGCTGCAGTAGATTGCCAGGCTTTGCCTGGCCATGCACCACCACAACCACCAGCGAACCGAGCTCTGGATGTAATTGTGCCATTTACAGGTTCCCGGCCATCGATTTGGTTGTTCGCGCCTGATTTGATGTGGAGTCTTGCGCTCCTCTCCGGGCAGCCATTCTTTCGTTTGCATATTGCTTTGCGGTGAATGTGGGACGGTGGGCAGATTTGGGTGGTTTCCCCCGCCGGCCACCGCCACCGCCGCTGCCACCACATCTTGGGAAATAATACCTCGCGGAGTCATGCATGAAACTCTGTGATTGACATTGATTAGATGTTTTGGTGTGTTTGGCTGGTGTTCGGCTGGCGTTTCGCTGGGTTTTGCGGTGCTCGGCAGCGGACAGCGTCGTCGGACGACGATCGCTAGGTAGGTCATGCCGATTAGGTGGGGTAAGCTGCCAATTTCGACAGGAGATGAGGGTGATCGGTCCGCCTGGCCACAGATGTCGGCTGTTCACAGAGGATGTGGTGAGTGATTCGTTATGGATGCAAACGATTTGGGTGAATTATTGGTCGGGGCATTCGGTCTCTGGGTCAGGGGGAGTCGAGAAAATTGCTGAACTCTAGAGGAATTGCCCTAGCCCCGATAGCCTTTCACCATCATCCCGCATGCACACTTGCGTGCACCCATCTCTCGTGCACAAGCCATCCCCGCAGGCATCCACACGTCCTCGCCTCACCTCACTCAGTTGTCCACTAATTGAATATCACCATAAAGACCCCGGAGCAGCACTCCTCTGACAGCAGAGCAAAAAGCACTTAATTCAATTACACCACCAGGTGCTCACTTGGACTTCCCTAAAAGAGCCAATCAATCGCAGCAGCTCTGCCCAATCGCAACGGCTCTGCCCAATTCGGCTGCGATGAGACTCGGCATCACAATGAGTTCCTGCCTTAAACGCGAGCCATCTCGGAATTCCACATCACACGCTACCCGGCTGCGGTGCGTGCATCGGGCTCTGGACTCCTATTTGGCTTTCTACACGGCTAGACCGTATTCCGATGGAGGTGAATAAATTTTGCACACACATCTCGGGCGAGTGGGATTTTTTCAGCCGCTGCGCTGCCAACTAGAGATGCACACGTCCTTAGGCGCATCACGCAAGCACTGGCCGCGACTCGAGGAGTGAGACAGAACCTCAATAAAAACGATACTCAATCGCAGATTCTCATCGCGATTTAATTTATTACGTTTCGGATGCGCGCAAGGGGGCCCAGCAAAGGAGAAGATGGTTTTTGCGCGCTCTCGCCGAGCTTGGTCGTTGCTTGTTGAAGGTCTCATCTGTTGATGGGCCACAGTGTCTGGATGGTATGTAGGGAACTGGGGGTGGATTGGGCGGCATCTTTCAAGTGGTTTTTGACAATGGAGTTATTGGAGCCCAAGATAGTCCAGATGAGAGCCTTACTTCATCCTAGGGCCTGACGGCCCACTAGGCACACTAGGGTCTGATGGCAAATTAGGGCCTGACGGCCCACAGGCCACACTAGGGCTTGATGGCAGACTAGGGCCTGGCGGCCCACAGGGCACACTAGGGCCTGACAGCAGACTAGGGTCTGACGGCAGACTAGAGCCTGACGGTACACTAGGCACCCTAAGGTCTGATGGCAAACTAGGGCCTGACGGCCCACATGCCACACTAGGGCTTGATGGCAGACTAGGGCTTGGCGGCCCACAGGGCACACTAGGGCCTGACAGCAGACTAGGGTCTGACAGCAGACTAGAGCCTGACGGTACACTAGGGCCTGACGGCACGCTAGGGCCTGACGGCACGCTAGGGCCTGACGGCACGCTAGGGCCTGACAGAACACTAGGGCCTAACTTCATTCTAGGGCCTGACGTCATTCTAGGGTCTGACTTCATTCTAAGGACTGACGGCCCACTGGGCACACTAGGGCCTGACAGCGGACTAGGGCCTGACGGCAGACAAGAGCCTGACGGCATACTAGGGCCTGATGACACACTAGGGCCTGACGGAACACTATTGCCTGACTTCATTCTAGAACCTGACGCCATTTTAGGGCCTGACTTCATTCTAGGGCCTGACGGCCCACAGCGCACACTAGGGTCTGACGGCCCACAGGGCACACTACGACCTCACGGCAGACTAGGGCCTGACAGCAGACTAGAGCCTGACGGCAAACTAGAACCCGTAGATACACAAGAACCTCACGTCAGACTAGACCCTGACGGCACATTAGGGACTGACGGGCCTGATACCGGACTAGAGCCCTACGGCACACTAGCGCCTGAAGGCAGACTAGAGCCTTACGGCAGACTAGGGCCTGGCGGCACACTACTACCTAACGGCTCTAAGGTCCGTCGGTATTATGGCCTGGAGGCACATTATAGCCTGACGGCAGACCCGAGCCTGATGGCACACTAGGGCCTGATAGCACATTAAGGCCTGGCGGCACAATAGGGTCTGACGGCACATCCACTGCCAACCGCGCACCAATTCTCTCTCCACCCGAGCACACATTTTCACACACCAATGTGCTTCATCACGGCATCACGAAAATCCGAAGCACATTTGGCCAAGTGGCATTTAATCAGATGTCCAGTCTTCATATTGACCAAGACATAAGTACTCTCTCTGAATGGCTGGTGCTGCGGCAGACACACCACCACCGCCACATCGGCACACAGCCACAACTCCAACTATGTGCCGTCACAAGACGATCGGTCTCATTAGGGTTGCGCGCTGATCTCCTATCCCGGCAGCATTTAGCCATGCAGTTTGCTACTGATGCTCGATACCACGGGCGTCCACTCCGTCCACCGGCGCACACACACAGACCAGCCCCACATGCCTCCGCGATGATCGATGATGATCCAAATGTCATGCATTACAATTATTCGATTGCCTTGGCAATTCTAGTGTGCGCCCGCTCCCAATGAAGAGCTTCGCCGCAGAGCACCGGAGCTGTTGCAGGCACGAAGCGAGGTGAGATTGCGATCAGCGGAGTAGGGCGTTCTGCGCTTGTTCCGTCTGTTCACTGGCCGTGTTCGCGTTCCGTCGTCATCGTCGTCCGTCCGGAGCAGCAGTTCGGGAGTTGTCAAGGAGATATGATGATCTTGAACTGGCAGCGTGATTTGTAAGGTCATCGCGTCGTCTCGAAAGTCGAGCGTCAGTTGTGTTCCTTCGCCTCGTTCGATTTCAGTTATTGTTATTCATTGGTTCATGTCTGTGGCTGGCCGGCTGACTGAAGTTATCTGATTGTGGTGGACAAGCTGAAAGAAAAAGTGGACTTGCAAGGGAGTTCTTGGAATCTGCATTCGAATGGCTTGATATGGTGGTCCTTGGGCTGTGTTTTGTTGGAGAGTGAACAAAAAGACGGCCAGAGGGAGGGCATGAATGCAAATGAAGGTTGGAGCTGTTGGTGAAAGAGATTTTTTGGCTGAAATGCGATTTCGAAAGGGGAGAACATGCGTTGGTCCTTAGAGGGCCGGTTTGTGGGAACTGAAGAGCCAGACTTCGCTGAAGAGGTTCGGCTAAGGCTGCAAATTGCACTAGGATACGATTGCAGTCGAAGATGACGCCGTATTTGCAAAATGCAGAGCCTAGAATTTCACTGAGCTGTGATCTGACTGCGCTGGGATCTGCTCGCTTATAGGCTTGACAGCACTTCAGACTGTCACCGACTGCGAGGAGGGTTCAAAGGCCGCACCTAGCAAGTCTCTAAATTCTCAGGAGCCAGTGGTCTGACTTCAGAGGGGACTGACTGCGCACTGTTATGCACGCTTTTGGGTCTGCCAGCCCTTGAAGTTGCCATTGACTGCGAGGTAGACCCAAAAGCCGCCTCTAGGAAGTCTTTTAATTCTCAGGAGCCAAGGTTCTGGGGACTGCTCGCTTAAGGGTCTGATAGGCTTTCAAGCTGCCACCGACTGAGGGTCAGGCGCATGGGCAAAGACTGCCCATAGCGAGTCTCTAAATTTTCAGGAGCCAAGGGCTTGATTATACAGGGGGCTGACTGCGCACCGGTATGCACGCTTAGAGGTCTGATAGCCCTTGAAGCTTCCACTGACTGAAGAGAAGGCACAAAGACTGCCCCTATCAAGTCTCTAAATTCTCAGAAGCCACTGGTCTGGGAACTGACTGCACAGGGGGCAGACCCTTGGCTCCTGAGAATTTAAGGACTTCCTAGAGGCGGCTTTTGGGTCTACCTGGCAGTCCGTTTGACAGGGTCTGACAGCCCTTTAAGCTATCACCGAGTGCGAGGGGGGCGCAAGGCAAGTCCGCTAGCGTTGTCCCTTAGTCACAAGAACAAGGGTTTGCTTTCACTGGGGAATGTCTACGCTGGGGTCTGCTTACACAAGCTCTTAGAAGTGGAATTGGCGCCGTCTATAAAGCAGGTTCCAGAGCCTTAACCTTTGTCTTGGAAGGAACTGCAGCTGTCTACAAAGCAGGTTCAAAAGCCGCCATTCTTAGCTCCAATTGCTCCTGAGAATGTCGCAGTTTAAAAGAAAATGGCAAATTCCGACAGAAAAATTTCACTAAAGCCTTAAAAGCTGCCACTGGCTCCCATGCAGCATCCTTCCTGAGCCCCCCATCCACCACAATGCACATCCCTTGAAAACAATGGTCGACAGAATCACCATCAAGCCACCATTACCTGCCCCCCACACGCACCACAGCATCCTGGTCGCCACATCTGCCTTAAATTAAGCTCCAGACGGTTCAAGTTCTGTGCAAAATGGTCCCCCTTTCGCTCGCCACGGCCAGCGCTGTGGCACTTTAAAGCCCCACTGACACGGTTTCCGCTCGTTTTTCCCTCTTTCGAAATTCATTGCCATTCTATGGGACGAGGAAGAGCTGCCTTCCAACAGAATACCTTCCACACAACGGCATCCCGGTGATTTTCAATTAGAATTCAGCTACAGTGACTTTATGAATGTCCTTGCAGCCAGTGACCCAGTTCTGCATCGTCTCCTCCTCCTCCATTCACTTCCAGCTCATTGCACAACCCAAACGCCTGGCGTTTAATCCTGATGAAATATAATCGCAAATGCAATTAAACGAGGCGGCTTTTGTCGAACAAAAGTATCCGGCGTTCCATAAATCGTCTTCTCTTTCAAACAAACAACCCCTCAGCCGGAATTCTTTTCCTTACGGCACTCCCTCTTGCCTCGTTCCTGCCAAGGAGCCCCCGATGGCTTGCGCTATGCATGCACATCCTTTGCATCTTCTAAATCCTTATAACATCCCAACCACCCCGTCCAGGCGATGGAGGGACTCAAATTGCCTCCCAACCGAAGGGGTGGCAGCTGCATTTAATGCACATATCGCTCCATCTGCCTGCCGCCTCCCCACACACCAGAACAACGGGCACTCGGCTCCTTGGTAGCACTCTCCAGCAGGCAGCTTTTCATTATCCTTCTTTCAATTTTAAATTGGTCTCCAGCAACTGGGAGATTAGATGGATTGTTGTTTCTGTTTGGCTGCATGCATCCTTTTGCATGCACGATTTTCATTAGCACCCCGGAGCACACCAGCAGCAGCACTTGGCATATAGACATTTTTCTTCGTCTCTGCGTCCCCCTGTGGACGCCCATCGCCCGTGTAATATGGTAAAAAGGATCTATCTATGCGGTTGTCGCACAAGGAGCAATAGACTGCTGCTGGTGGTGGCTACGGAGGCAATGGTGGCGGTGGTGGTGTGTGGCTCCTTTGAGTTGAACAAAAGGCTGCAGGGGGTTCTTGGGGAGGGTCTCTCAGTGCGCCACTGTTGCATTTTCCATTTTTGCATATGAAAAGGACTTTTAGCTTGAATTAGCCCGGCGCTAAAGAGTGCACGGGGGATAAGAAGCGTGAGAGAGTCGCTTTGTTGTATTAAATGCAGAGGCGTTGGAAATTGGGTAGTAAAATATGCACCTACGGCTCTGCCGAGGACGGGGACAGAAGGGATGACACACAAATGAAGCTGTGAAAGAGTGTGCAGATTACCCGGCAGTCAACAGAGTGCATTGTGTGCGATTAAGTATTGTAGGCGAGTCTATTGTCAGTGGGTCGTTGGTTTCTGTGGGGCTTTGTTTCTGCTGTGGAGACCATTTTGATGGATGCAGGTGTCACTTGGGGGCTTTAAATTACTGGGTGGAGGTGTTCTAATGCCAATCGACGCTTGCTGCTTAGAAATGTCCAGCACCAAGCAAAGAATTCAGCTGACAAGTGCACAACAGCAGAGAACTCTTCAGTCTCCTGTTGTGCACCTAATCCACTTTGGTGGTCTCAACGGAAGGCAAACAACCACCCCGTGTGCACAACAATAGGCTAAAACCAACAGGAATTAGTAAACCGTATTGTCTGTCCCACGAAGCCTGCTCCTTTCGACTCACCCAAGGATAACGATCCAAACAAACAGAAATCGAAAGACAAACTCCTTCCGAGCAATTGTCCCCTGCAAACAATGTAACTGCCAGTCATTTGCCAGCCAAACAGGACAGCGAATCGATTCACCTCACAAACAGGCAATGGACAGAGCCAACCGTTCAACAACCTCTGAAAAAACGAACAGAAAATTCCAATTGCATTCCCAGCAGTGTCCTTTTATCTTCCGCCAAGCAGCCAACTAATTCTGCACATTATCCCTGTTCACTCCCGTTCCGTTTGTGCTCGGTGCTGTGCTGTGCTGTGCCATGGCATTGTTAACTCGAGAATCACACCTGGATTTGGCAACCTATAGACCACAGGAGCCGGAGCAGTGCCAGCCACAACAGGAGTAGTTCTTCCAGAAGGCGACACACACAAGAAACTCCTCGACTCATGCCCCTGTCCAATCAAAAGGTCCTCTCCCCCGTACCACCCTACCGAGTGACCGCTTCTCGAGTGTGTCTATGTGTGTGTGACGGTTTGTCCTTGCGGTCACACATTTTCAATTTATTTCCATTGTTGATCGCCCTCCCAGGTGCTCCCTGACATTGACTCGAGGCGCTAGCTGGGAAAAGGACGCAGCACAGCACAACAAACAGACCCGAAGCTGAAAAATCTATCGAACGAAACGAAGAAAAGTGATTAAAGTAAAGGTGCTAAATTGTGGGACATCCGTTCATTAATCAAACTAAACAACGGCGACAGTACAACAGCGACCGCTCCTCTGCTCTGTGGTCGGTTGTTGTTGTGACATGTTGTGATCGAGGAATCGCTGCTCCCTTGCTGTCCTTTCCTGTGTGTGTGGAGTGTGTTTTTTCTTCTCCATTTAATCGTTTAAGGCGTGGATTCCCAGGCGACCGAGAGTGTGGTGTATCGAAGAAATTAAATGAGGTTCATCAATAATTCCGATTTATTCGAGCGGAGTTATGTGACAGTTTCATGGGCAACAGAGGAGTGATTAGGACTCACGGGAGAGATTGGCTTTTATTTTAAAAGCGATTTAGAGGTGAAATCCTTTTTCAATTGAATGCCGGTGTCCTTGGTGGACGGGGGAACGTGGTGGATCTGGAAGAGTGGCAAGTGCTGTAGTAGGGGTTGCTTCCACGGGCAGTCTTGAAAGACTGTTGAGTAAATAAGTGGCGCCGCTGTCCACACTAAATAAATGGAGAGTCCTGTTCGGAATCAGGCTTTTCTGTAGAACAGGAGGGGAAGGTTGGAATGTTGATGCACTTGGACTCAGGGGTGCATGCACTTGGACTCAGGGGTCCATTGTGTTGGCACTGAGCCGGTTACCGTCAGTTACCGAATACCCAGGTGGATTTGAAATCCTTTTTGAATATCTCCCTCGTGCGTACAACAGCCTCACCTAATGGAGGGCTATGCAGGACAGTGGCAAGCAGAAGCAGATCAAACTTGAGGGGTCCTCCATTTTTTCCATTCCTGCATCTGCTGAAGAACGCGTTGTGTGGTAATCCTGGTCTTGATGCCAATTGAATACCAGTGTCCTATCAGGACACCAACTAGCTTCCGTACTAGAAGCCCGGCTTCGTGTTTGGTCCATATTCAACCACATGGTAGGATTCTAGCTTCCAACCAGCTTCCGTACGGGAAGGTCGTGCTCTTGGCTGGCCCATCCATGGTAGCATTCTTCTATCACTCACTTCGGGATTTTTTGTTTTTTGAGTTGCTAGTCTACACCAATTTGCAGCTCAACACCAATTTTTCGAATTTTTCGAGGCACCACCTCTTTCGAGCTGCTGACAACACTCAAAGAGTAATAACTGTCTAAGAAAGCTTCTCAATTCTCGCCGTTCGGAGCCGGCAAAAAACTGTAGGTCCCTTTTACTCGTGAGAGAATAGTAGCGCGCACAACACGAGTAGTTGAAGAGCAAGCAAGGCCCTGGTCCCCCTTTGGACTGTATCGCCAACAATTATTATTATTATTATAGTCGTTCGAGGACAACTATTTCCATTCTGCTGGACTCATTGGCCTCACAGTTTGCTGAGGCATCTTCGTGTCGAGGACCTCAACACAAAGCTTGGCTGGGGGGTCTTAAAAATCTCCTTAAGAGATATGCGGCATAGTCGTAACAAGTTTGGTGAAAATTTAAGTGCCGGTCGATGCAAATGGCAATGCCCTCGTTCGACAGGGCTCCCATCAGCAGCCATTCAGCGACTTAACAAATCGCTTCTATTTCTGCCTAAAAGGCGCTACAGCAGTTTGTATACCCATTGAAGTGGCTGATCTGGATATTTGTCAATGTTGGCACCGCAGCCACAGAGATCTTCAATGTCGAAAAAGTTTAAGACGTGGTGACTGGCTGTCATGTGACTTCTTCGGCATCGTTCTTTGGAATGTCATGCAGGACGCACTCGCCAACACAAGAGACATAATTTTTCTAGAATCCGTACACTAGCTAAATGGTGGGGACAACAGTGGCGCTCCTGACTGTTTGGAGCGGACGTCACTAACGAGATCGGTCGTATGCAACCAGCCGTCAAAGGGGCATTTGCCGCTGCTACTTCATAAGCGGCCAAAATGGGCAAAAAGGCAAATAGGAGCTAAACGAAGAATATGGTGTCATCTGGCATTACATACACAGAGCGTCATCATATTCGATTACAACTTCAAGGTAGTGCAAGATGGGTCCTAAGTAGGCAGTATAAACTTCATCAGTGACGGGGATGGACGCAAAACTCTCGCCAATCGTTGTTTCTTAGGGCTCTAGAGGCAATTGCCTTGTGAAAACCCATTTCGAAGGAAACCTTGATCATTTCTGTCTTGATCATTTCTAGTAAAAGTATTTCAAATAGGCAACATGGCTTCATGCGAGGTAGGTCATGTTCTACAAACTTAACTTTATTTGCAAATTTAGAACATCGCCTACAAGTTGATGTACTTTATACTGACTTTTCGAAAGCCTTTGATAAAGTGCATCACACTTTGCTTGTAAACAAACTTTAATCCATGAATATTCATTCAGCAATGCTTGAATGGTTTTCCAATTATTTAACGGGGAGGAAGCAAATGGTTAAGATCGATAGTCATATTTCTCGCATAATAAAGGTAACAAAGGGCGTGCCACAGGGCAGCCACTTGGGCTCATTACTATTTCTTTTATTTACAAAACGATGTTCAAGAAATATTTAAATTCTGCGAAATTCTAACATTCTCGGATGACTTAAAATCATTTTTGTCGATTAATAGTATAGCCGATTACATCGAGTTTCAGTCGGATATACATAACCTAGCGGAATGGTGTATACATAATGCTCTAGATCTAAACATTTCAAAATGTAAAATTTTTACGGCACATAGACTAACATCTCCAATTGTTTATGATTATTTTTTCAATTATCATAAACTTGATCGCCTAGATGAAGTTAAAGACCTTGGAGTAATATTCGACCCCAAGTTGGATTTCTCACTACATTATGATGACACTATTGCGAAGTCTAATTCTTTTAAAAAGAAATAGTAAAGACTTTCGCGACAAATCCAGTTTAAAGACCATCTTTGTTTCGTTAGTAAGGCCCTATATAGAATCAAGAACTTACGATAATCAAGAACTTAGACTCGAACGAGTTCAAAAGAATTTCACGAGATATGCTTTCCGAAAGTTATATTTCTTTGAAGATCTTCCTAATTATGTTGAAAGATGCAGAACAATTGGCTTGCAAACCTTAAGTCCCATGCGTAAGGCAACGTAAGCCATGTTTATTCGTGATATAATTAATTATCAGTTAAATTCACCAGAACTACTTTTTCTCTTAAATATATATGCTCCCCAACGATCTCTACGGGTGAGAAACTTACTTTTTGATACAACCAATTGTGGTCGCAACTCTGGACCTCTTACAAGGTGTATAAATACATTTATTGATCTTTGCAACGAATTAGATTTTAGCTTGCCGAGATTAGAATTTAAAAACATGATTTTAGCATCGTATTTGAATTAATATTATTTATTGAAGTAATCTGTAAGACGATAAGAGTCGGTAGATGATCCTTAGTCGCTCAGCAAACATCTGCTGTATAAAGCTATACTGAGAGTTAACACTTAGAGAACGTAGTGTTTTGTGTTACTCTGTGATGGATTAGGAAGAAAAAAAATGTGTCCTGCCTCCTGAGCCAGTTGCCAGGACAGTCTTCAGAGCAGATGAAGGGAACGTTGGTGTTTTGAGAAAAAGGCTTTGCGTTCGATCTTGTTAGCATGTTGCTTCACCTAGCTTCTGCGGATTCAGCAACTAACATGGCTTGGCCATGTGGAGTGTCCTATCAGCTCGAAGGGTTTTCAACTCCGAACCACTGGTACAACGCAACAGAAGACGCTGAGAGACCAGATGGCACAGTAGGGCCGCAACCAAGGAAGAGGTAGTGGGCTGATGTTCGTGTCCTGTAATGTTCGGGGAGATGGTTTAAGTTCCTATAGATTTCCTTGAGGTCATGTGGGCGTTGACTGTTGCATAGTGGAAGTTCTTTAAGTCGCTGCGCCTGGTTTGCTGTAAATCCTTTGTCAAAGAGGCCTACACGAGTGAAGGGTACTATAATTTTAAGGGGTGCGGTTTAAGATGCCTCACGCCTTTCTCTGGACAATGTCCATCATCAAGTGATGATACCAGTTCACAATGCCAATTCTTCGTCGTGTCAAAAGTGATCCTAATTTTTTTTATAATTGGCGCTCGCTTAACAGATTGCTTATAACCTTAAGTGACAGGAATTGAGTTATAGCACGAGTGGAAGGTACAGAGGAAGAGAAGGAAAGGAGGTACCGATGCACATTGGTTTCAAATGCCTGTGGATTGTAATGAGGGGGAAAAGTTAAGCTGGAAAGAGCATATTCGTGTGGTGCGGCTAAAGAAAGAGTCTCTAAGTGTTGAATATAAATGCTCTGAGAGAATGCCCAATTCTTGAGTAGTGTGATTCTGTTCTAGGAACTTCGGCTTAGAGGAAGCCGGACCCCTAGAGCTGGCTGAATTACGAACTGAGGAAAAGTCGATGAAATTTGGCAAGTTATGGAGCAAAACAATAAAGGAAAGTGGCATCAACTGTAAGACTGTAAGTAAAGAGTAGCTCGCTTTCGAATGAACGTCATTGAAACCCTACTAAAGTCTAAAATGTGGAAGTTTGAGAAAGAAGAAGGAATGGTCGTTAACGTGAATGGAGCTTTGACAGCCTCGTACACCGCATCTTTTGTGACACTATTCTCATAGACATGCCGTCTCACAAGAGGTCACCGATGATACAGCTGTGTCGCTCATACAAAGTCGACTTTTCCCTTGTCCTGGACTGGCTCTGGTCAGAAAGTGAGCTGGAAAGGGAATGTAGTTGGATTTTCATGGACGGCTCCAAGACAACAGAGGAATCTTGAGCTGGGGCCTTCGTTGAAGACGAAAACATCAGACTTCTCACTACCTTGGGTAATTTCGCGTTGGTCTTTCAGACAGAAGCCTTCCCGATCCTACTGGTCACTCACTATATTGTGAAGAATAGGTGGAAGGGGCAATGTATTTATGTCTGTAGCAACAGCCAAGCTGTGCTTAAAACCTTACTCAACCCTTTATCCACGACTTGTCTTTATACTAGCAGGACACTTCACCTTCGCTCAGCACCGACTTGCGGTCTGTGGTGGTACCCTTTCCGACACCTGTGGAGAAGGTGAAGACATAGTATCGCAGTGCACTTATTCTGTCATTATCCTGCCTTCGCTTGTATTAGGTGACGGCTGTTTGGCGCTGACGTGAAATCTAAGCTCTTTACCACGGGAGTGCCTCTTGGTCTTTCTTTGAAAAACCGAGAATACACATTAAATGCAGGTTATTCCCTGGTAGTACAATGAATCAGTCTTTGAATCTGAGCGCCCCAGTGCAGTGTATCCCAACCTCCGAGAAAAAAAGTTTTGAGAACGTCAAACAGAAGGCGTGATTAAAGGACAAAGACTGGTCAAAACCGACATCAAAGTCCAGATGAAAAGGCAAATACGGTGGAAGGTAATAGTCTTCCTTGATCTCGAAAAAGTGATGAAGTGATCTAATCGACAGTCTTCCGTATAGATCTCAATATCAGGAAAATGTGACACGAATGGTAGAAAAGTAAGGCAGCTGCCTTGACAACATGGCAAAACTAGGTCAGCCACATTATTTGTAAACTGACTTGGTTAAGGGATTGGTAGCCGTGGCGTAGTGGGTAAAGTTTGACACCCACACGCCGAATGTCCAGGTTCGATTCCCGGCTGAACACATCGCATTTTTCACGACAACGCCTCATTCGTTATGCTATCAAAGAAAAAGCTTATGAAACTTCGTCGCCTCTTGCATGACAATATCTAAAGAATCCTCCAGCTTGCCACTGCTGTAAAAATCCGCATAAGATCCATCATTGCTGGTAAGCTGTAGGTCTTCGTTAACAAACCAAGACTGGAGTCGACCAGACTCACAGTCGCCCAGGCTCACAGTCTTCCAGGTTTACCGTCGACCAGGTTCACAGTCGCCCAGGCTCACAGTCTTCCAGGTTTACTGTCGACCAGGCTCACAGTGGTTCAGGCTCACAATCTTCCAGGTTTACAGTCGACCAGATTCGCAGTCAACTACGCTCACAGTCGACCAGGCTCACAGTCTACCAGGTTTACAGTCGACCAGGCTCACAGTGGACCAGGCTCACAGTCGACCAGGTTTACGGTCTACCAGGTTCACAGTCGACCAGGCTCAGAGTGGACCAGGCTCACAGTGGTCCAAACTCACAGTCGAACAGGTTCACAGTGATCCAGGCTCACAGTCGACCAGGTTCACAGTCCACCAGGTTCACAGTAGACCTGGCCCACAGTGGACCAGGCTCACAGTGGACAAGGCTTACAGTGGACCAGGCTCACAGTGGACCAGGCTCACAGTGGACCTGGCTCAGAGTGGACCAGGCTCACAGTGGACCAGGCTCACAGTGGACCAGGCTCACAGTGGACCAGGCTCACAGTGGTCCAGGCTCACAGTCGAACAGGTTCACAGTGGTCCAGGCTCACAGTCGACCAGGTTCACAGTGGTCCAGGCTCACAGTGGACCTGGCTCACAGTGGACCAGGCTCACAGTGGACCAGGCTCACAGTGCACCTGGCTCACAGTGGACCAGGCTCACAGTGGACCAGGCTCACAGTGGACCAGGCTCACAGTGGACCACGCTCACAGTGGACCAGGCTCACAGTGGTCCAGGCTCACAGTGCACCTGGTTCACAGTGGACCAGGCTCAGAGTGGACCAGGCTCACAGTGGACCACGCTCACATTGGACCAGGCTCACAGTGGTCCAGGCTCACAGTCGACAAGATTCACAGTCGACCAGGCTCAGTCTTAAAAGCACGACCGGTCTTAAAAGCGTTCTGTGTCCGCCTAAAGGCCTCCCAGGATAGGTAAAAGTGAACAGAAAACCCAGTAAATCTGCTCCTCTCCCACCGCAAACGCCAACTCCCCCATTCAGTCGCCCAAAAAACGTTTCGGTAACCTCAAACAGTTTAACACTTTAGATTGAATCTCTGTTCATATTTTCCGCCCCCGGAAGTAGGGCTTCACGGAGGCACCCACCTACCCGTGAACTTAGAATGGACAGGGCCGGCTGCCCGAAGAGCAAGTCCAATTCACACATTTCTCATAACTCGTCACAGAGACCGTTTCGCTTCCAGCCCACGCTGCCAAAGGAACCTCGGCTCTGCCCGGCAGGTAGGCTAGGTACAACGTGTGGACCCCTAGCATCAATCACACGAGGAAATCATAAATTTTTGCCGCCTCATTTGCATTCTCAAAATGCGTGTTAATGAGTGATAAACGCTTCCAAAGCCCACCGGCCGGTTCCCTTGCAGGGGGAACTTTGAAAAATTTTTGGGAAATTAAAAATAATGACTCCGTACCCTTTTCCTGACAGTCGACCGTTGTTCCGTTGCGTTCGGTACATGCCAATTAGTATACCGGGCGAGGACCGGTCACAAGGTGTGGACTGGGCAAAGAAAATCATATCGTTCTACTTCGGCGATCGCTTGTGCTCGTTCTAAGCCGGCTGTCAAAATGGTTAATAATTGTCAAAACAAGACGCACAGAACCCTTCCCGGGACGGGGGTGAGGCCGGGCAGGTCACCAGAGGAGGAACAAAGGCGGCGGCGACGGCGGCAGAGAGGGGGAGAAAACCTACATGGCCATTAGGGTTAGTCATGCATGGAGGAGAGACAGGACGGCCTCGCAAGACAAATGTCCGGTTCGGGAAGTCAGTTCCAGTCTGTGGGGTCTCGGGCTATGCAAATGTCTCCGTCCGACGACGGTATGAATATGAAATTTGAATGGCTCCAGAGGAACACGCGGTAATTTAAATAATTAAGACATTGTGAGCCAGAAGTGTTGATTGGCAATGTTATGATAGTTTCCTCGATGATTTCTCTGAGCCGGGGCTATCTGGGAGTTGTATCTGCGCGGAAGCACAGCAGTTCATAAATCTTTCGGGTGAAGGCTGTATGTACACAAAAATTAATTGCCCATGCCGGGGAGCGCTGGCTATCGGTGGTGGTGGTGGTGGTAGTGGCGGCAACTGAGGTCCTCTCCTAAGACAATGGAAGTCCGCTGAGAGGTCTGCATTGTTCTTTGTTGGGACATTTGAAATTTATGAATATTCCAGGTGAGGAGGGGCGGAGAAGGAACGCCGCGCTGAGCTGTGAAAGGGTAGATAGAATACCTCAGTTTGGCCCTCTGGCCCAGGTGTCTGCTCGAGTGGGTGATGTTGCTCAAGCTTCACCTTTGGTGTTCTTGTCTGTTTTCTTTTTTCGGGCGCTTGTTGCCGGGGACATGGGAAAGGAAGGGAGGCGACAGAGGTCTGCTTGTGTGATCGGTGGTGAGAGATAAGCGACAAGGAGCAGCGTTGTGGAAAGATGAGGAATTGCCGGACCTAGTAGAGGTGCATGTCTGACGAAAGAAGGGCAACGCCGATCGGTGATCGTGCATTTTCTAATAATGTGAAGCAAAGTGAGTGTCGGTTGGGTGTGCACCATTTTTGACTGCGGATGGAGGGCTCGAAATTTTAGGGGACTTGCAGAGAGCCTCTCTTAGATTTCGCTCCAAATTGTGTCTCCACTACAGCAGCTGCTCAAACGCCGCCTTGTTTAGACGTCTTCCCCTAGATTTCGCTGCAGTTTGGGCCTCCTATCTCCCAGCTGTACGAACCTTCGCCTTCTTTGGACGTCTTTCCCTAGATTTCGCTGCAGATTGGACCTCCATGCTTGCAGATTGGGTCCCCAATCCACCAGATCTTCAGAGCGTCGTATTCTTTGGACGCCTTTCCCTAGATTTCGCTGCAGTTTGAGCCTCCATTCCACCAACTCTACATAGTGTCGCTTCCTTTAGACGTCTTGCCCTAGATTTCGCTGCTGATTAGGTCTCCATTCCAACAACTTTATCGATCGTCACCTTCTTTGTACGCTTTTCCCTAGATTTCACTGCAGTTTAGGCCTCCATTCCACCAACTCTACAGAGTGTCGCTTACTTTGGACGTCTTTCCCTAGATTTCGCTCCAAATTGGATCTCCATTCCACCAGTTCTGGGATTGGCCTTTTTGGACATCTTTCCCTAGGTCTCGCTCTAAACTGAGTCTCCATTACAGCAGCTCCTCAAAGTGTCGTCTTGTTTGGACGTCTTTCCCAGGTGTCGCTGAAGATTGGGTCACCATTCCACCAGCATCTCAGAGCGTCACCATCCTTAGCCGTCTTTTCCTAGATTTCGCTGCAAATTGGGCCTCCATTGAACTTTCTCTACAGATCGCTCCCAACTTTGGACGTCTTTCCCTACATTTCGCTGCAGATTTGGCCTCCATTCCACCAGCTCTTCAGAGCGTTGTCTTCTTTGGACGCCTTTCCCTAGACTTTGCTGCAGTTTGGGCCTCCATTCCACCAACTCTACAGAGTGTCGCTTCCTTTAGACGTCTTGCCCTAGATTTCGCTGCTGATTAGGTCTCCATTCCAACAACTTTATCGATCGTCACCTTCTTTGTACGCTTTTCCCTAGATTTCACTGCAGTTTAGGCCTCCATTCCACCAACTCTACAGAGTGTCGCTTACTTTGGACGTCTTTCCCTAGATTTCGCTCCAAATTGGATCTCCATTCCACCAGTTCTGGGATTGGCCTTTTTGGACATCTTTCCCTAGGTCTCGCTCTAAACTGAGTCTCCATTACAGCAGCTCCTCAAAGTGTCGTCTTGTTTGGACGTCTTTCCCAGGTGTCGCTGAAGATTGGGTCACCATTCCACCAGCATCTCAGAGCGTCACCATCCTTAGCCGTCTTTTCCTAGATTTCGCTGCAAATTGGGCCTCCATTGAACTTTCTCTACAGATCGCTCCCAACTTTGGACGTCTTTCCCTACATTTCGCTGCAGATTTGGCCTCCATTCCACCAGCTCTTCAGAGCGTTGTCTTCTTTGGACGCCTTTCCCTAGACTTTGCTGCAGTTTGGGCCTCCATTCCACCAACTCTACAGAGTGTCGCTTCCTTTAGACGTCTTGCCCTAGATTTCGCTGCTGATTAGGTCTCCATTCCAACAACTTTATCGATCGTCACCTTCTTTGTACGCTTTTCCCTAGATTTCACTGCAGTTTAGGCCTCCATTCCACCAACTCTACAGAGTGTCGCTTACTTTGGACGTCTTTCCCTAGATTTCGCTCCAAATTGGATCTCCATTCCACCAGTTCTGGGATTGGCCTTTTTGGACATCTTTCCCTAGGTCTCGCTCTAAACTGAGTCTCCACTACAGCAGCTGCTCAAAGCGTCGCCTTGTTTAGACGTCTTCCTCTAGATTTCGCTGCAAATTGGACCTCCTATCCCCCAGCTGTACAAACCGTCGCCTTCTTTGGACGTCTTTCTCTAGATTTCGCTGGCAGTATGGGCCTCCATTCCACCAACTCTACAGAGTGTCACTGCCTTTGGACGTCTTTCCCCAGATTTCGCTGCAGATTGGACCTCCATGCTTGCAGATTAGGTCCCCAATCCACCAGCTCCGCAGAGCGTCGTCTTCTTTGGACGCCTTTCCCTAGATTTCGCTGCAGTTTGAGCCTCCATTTCACCAACTCTACAGAGTGTAGCTTCCTTTAGACGTCTTGCCCTAGATTTCGCTGCTGATTAGGTCTCCATTTCAACAACTTTATCGAGCGTCGCCTTCTTTGGACGCCATTCCCTAGATTTCACTGCGGAGTTAACCTTCACAATACAGAGGCGAAAATTTCAAAGTTCTCGCTGACAGTTGCGCTGCCAATTTGCATTGTCATCAAAGTCTCAGTTCGTTGAAAGTCCACACCAGCCCCGTTTCCAGATAATCTCACTCTTCCCTTCCACACGACAACCAGATTGGCAGACAAATTCAAATCCCAGCAAAAAAAAAATCCGAAAAACCAGTCAAATCTTTGAGATAATCTCGTTATCGGTTGACCAGGATTTAATTGAATCCCACAAAGAGATCCATAGCCCTTGTCCCTGTCCACCGCCGCTGCGCAAGAGGAACAGCCCACAAACAAATAATTGGATCATGGACAGATGAGAACAAGCGAAGCGCCTGAGCACACCCGAGGGCAGATGGAACGTCAAATTTGCATTTGTCTCGAAGAAACCGAAACCGGGAGAGGGGACTTGAATGGCGAATAAGGACACAGGAGACGCTGAAGTAACGGCGCAGATGACAATGCCTCTTTTCGGCGCCTTGAGGCTAGCTGTCATAAGGGTGTGACAGTTGCCGAAAATTACCGAGCTTCTTCTGCTGCGGAATTTCATTCCACTCGCAGGGTGAATAAACCCCGTAGTGTGGGCTCGCGAATATCCTAGTTAATTGCTACCTTTTGTGCTGTAACTGAAATTGACATACAAGACATAACCACCACGCCAGGGCAGACAGGAGCAGGAGCCATGCTGCTGCTGCCATCAGAAGCAACGGCAGCAGAAGCACGTTGCACAAATGCGCAAAACTTTTCGCTTTAGTGGGACGCCCTGATTCGAGCGCGCAAGTACGAGCACCGATATATGTGAGTGCTACGCACACGGGCACTTCGCTAAAATGGAGATTATACCCCCACGGGGTAAACGCACCGGCAAAGGAGCGTCCTAACGCAGGCCGCCGCAATTGCAATACTTAATCTTTCGGAATTTCCTTTTTATTAGGGACTTCCACGGAGTGAACGAGAGAGAGGACGACTCCTCTCCCGGTTCACTCGGCTGTCGTCCTCATCGACGACGACGTCGACAAAGTCCTGGTCTTGGTCTTGGTCGTGGTCGTGGTCGTGGCCGTCGTCGTCATCATCATCATGCGGATGCACATTCATTACCTTGGAAGAAATAACGAATTACTATCAAGGGTAATCATTATCCAAAGCAGTCAGTCAGTCAGACAGCGAGGCAGGCAGGCAAGCAAGCAGGCATCCAGCGACGTTGGGTGCAGCAGCGGCAGGGGCTCGGGGCAGGCATTGGTGTATCGGTATGCGCGGTGTAAAATGGAGTGTTGTGGAACCCACAATTACAGCGCCGCCGCCGCTGCATTCCTCATTGCACCTCGATACCATTCCACATCGACCAGGGCAAAAGGAGGATCCCATCATGGTCATACCACCGAATCACTGAACAGAGTGGTTTCCCTGCTCGTCGTCATCGACGATGGAGAAGATGATGAAGGCGAAGACGACGACGACGGCGACGAAGACCACGACGATGATGATGTACTGGAGCACGTCGCTCTGGTGCTGTTGATGGTACTTGTGCCGTTCGCTGGTGGTGGTGGTGCTTGCTCGCGCCTTCAAGCGCTACCCGAAGATCGTCGAAGCGAGATGTGGCTGCTTTCTGATGGAAGTGAAGAAGCGGTCTGGTTATGTTGTGCACCTTGTAATATTGTATAGTTTGTGGCATTATCTTGGAAGTACTTCCAAATGATTGCTTTTAAAGTTGTAACTATGAATTAGCCCGCTGACTGACGACAATGGCGAAGGACGTGGCGGCGCGGCGGTGGCGATGGAGAATGGGAGGAACTGGAGAAGATCGCCTGCCGCAACCCTAGTTGAAACTGAAGCAGCGAATCTGGAGTCATCTGGGTGGAATGGCAAAATGCCCGAGACGGTGAACTGGAAACAATGGCTGGGTTTGCTGGGAGTTGTACGGTGTGGCTAATGGTTGCGTTGGTATGTTGGCCACGCTGCTGGAGGGTGCCAATTTTGTGGACATTGCTACTGCTATTAGGGCGCATTATCGAAAATATGTAAAGTTAAGTGGGAAATTTGTGAAGCAGAGAGGATGCTGTAAAAATTTAGATCTTCATCAGAGTGAGATTGTGTTTTATGCTTGGGTGGACATTTCATCGTTTTTCGAATCGATACTGAATGTCGCATGCAAGAGCATTTGATATCGAATTTGTATTGCATCTCCATCTCCATCTCCATCTCCATCTCCATCTCCATCTCCATCTCCATCTCCATCTCCATCTCCATCTCCATCTCCATCTCCATCTCCATCTCCATCTCCATCTCCATCTCCATCTCCATCTCCATCTCCATCTCCATCTCCATCTCCATCTCCATCTCCATCTCCATCTCCATCTCCATCTCCATCTCCATCTCCATCTCCATCTCCATCTCCATCTCCATCTCCATCTCCATCTCCATCTCCATCTCCATCTCCATCTCCATCTCCATCTCCATCTCCATCTCCATCTCCATCTCCATCTCCATCTCCATCTCCATCTCCATCTCCATCTCCATCTCCATCTCCATCTCCATCTCCATCTCCATCTCCATCTCCATCTCCATCTCCATCTCCATCTCCATCTCCATCTCCATCTCCATCTCCATCTCCATCTCCATCTCCATCTCCATCTCCATCTCCATCTCCATCTCCATCTCCATCTCCATCTCCATCTCCATCTCCATCTCCATCTCCATCTCCATCTCCATCTCCATCTCCATCTCCATCTCCATCTCCATCTCCATCTCCATCTCCATCTCCATCTCCATCTCCATCTCCATCTCCATCTCCATCTCCATCTCCATCTCCATCTCCATCTCCATCTCCATCTCCATCTCCATCTCCATCTCCATCTCCATCTCCATCTCCATCTCCATCTCCATCTCCATCTCCATCTCCATCTCCATCTCCATCTCCATCTCCATCTCCATCTCCATCTCCATCTCCATCTCCATCTCCATCTCCATCTCCATCTCCATCTCCATCTCCATCTCCATCTCCATCTCCATCTCCATCTCCATCTCCATCTCCATCTCCATCTCCATCTCCATCTCCATCTCCATCTCCATCTCCATCTCCATCTCCATCTCCATCTCCATCTCCATCTCCATCTCCATCTCCATCTCCATCTCCATCTCCATCTCCATCTCCATCTCCATCTCCATCTCCATCTCCATCTCCATCTCCATCTCCATCTCCATCTCCATCTCCATCTCCATCTCCATCTCCATCTCCCACTCCCTTCACAGTAAAACCAAGAGGTGCATACGAGCACGATAAAATACCAATTCCGGCTTAATTTCAACAAATTGCACGCCACAAAGTGTTAAAGGGAAGCAAGCAATTCATCTCCACCACCGCCACGACAGCCGCCCTCAGTGCCCCACTCGATCACCGCTTCGCCGACGACCCACAATTCCGAATAACCCTCGCTTTGGAATTAAAATTACACCTCTTCATCGAGAGGTACAACGATCAGAGGAAGAGGATCTTCCATCAGTCTCCCATGCCCCCACGACCGTCGACGAACATCAGTCGTCAGGCTGCGTGACTTCTTGCGCGTATAATTTGGCAACTTTAGATCCACTTATATCACCTCCTTGTTAGGCGCAGAACGCGACTTGGGAAACTCGCGGCGCACTGTTGAACCCGAGCAACCGTCGGACCACTGTCCGAGCACTACCCGATCGCTGTCGGAGCACTGTTGGGAGCCCCAAGCTCTAAAGTAGATCGGTTTTGTTACCCAGACTGTCTCCCTTTCTGCTGGCAATTTCGCTGATAATGATAATGACTTCGGCTGGGAGAGGAGAGAATGCCCTTAGATGGAAGTTGAACTCCCCAACAAGTGTTCCACGCGATTACCGCTGGTTGGGGCGCACCAATCATCTCCCCACGGAAACGTGTTACTTCCCTCGGCTGCACTGCTCGCCGCCTGTGCGTCCGGCAGGCAAGATTGTGACGCCGTTCTTGTCGGCCGACCTTCCGCAGGTCCAGCTGCGCACACGGACATGATTCATTTCGTGAATCCATCTCGTTAGGGTGCAAACACATAATTGCTCTCATTAGTCTTCGAAATGCGAATTTAAATCTCTGGCCATCTGATTACCGCCAGAGCCGTGTGTTGCGTGGTGTTGCGCGCTGATGTGCTGCTGATCAGGATCAGGATCTGCGGCAGGACGTAATGGAATTTCTCGATAAAGGCGCGTAGTCGCTTAAGGATTCGCATTAGCGGCGGTGATTAATCGGAGTGTGAGAGGGTCTCGGGGCGGCCGCATGCGTTTTGAGGTCAGGTATGTGACTCGACCGCAGATTGCAGGTAATTGCATGCGAGCCGGAGGACGACTGGGGGCGCGATAAAATTCGTTCATAAATCGTGATGCACTTGCGACGGAAAGTGGATGAGGTGGTTTCTCGCGAATCGTGCTTATGATTGAATGCACTGATCAGTGGTGGATATGGAGCGGTTTCCTTGGTTGGGATTGAGATGTGGTTTTGCTTTAGAGTGGCAGCTGCAGATGAGCGATGTCTTTTTGGAATGGAAGTCATTCTGATATGCGCTTCTAGCAGTCTCCTTTTGATGAGGTGGGGAGGGCGTTTGCAAATTGAACTGTGGCTAGGAGTGAATGGAAGTTTCAATGTGGAAACCGATGTTTCCGGCGTCCTATCAACGATACCTCAGTTCGGGCTTTAAATTGGAGATGTTCTTGGCATCCGCTGGCATGTCCGAAAGTTGTTCCATCATTCCTAGTGTCGAATATCCTAGGGAAGAGGTTCATTGTTCTAAGCATGATAAGCCAGGGACTTCTTGTTGATGTATTTAGCTCCAGTCCTTATGCCTTGATAGGCTCTTCCACTGTAGCGATCTTGAACTTGCTAGCCTCCTTTCGAAATGCGTGTCCAATTAACAATTCACTGGAGTCTGAGACTGATAGGATGCTAAACGAGTTTCTCTGCACACAAATGAGCCTAATGTAGTCGACTGAAAAGGTCGTACTCGAAAATGGATTGAACTCCTCTTCAGATCTCCAGCCTGTATAAAAACTTTGAACGCGGCGCAATCGTACGATATCTTGAGCGTCGGGTATCTTAAAATTAATTAAAAATCGTTCAGTATGCCACCTTCTTCTGGAGTTGTAAGTACTTAAGAATCTTGTTTCTTTAGTCGTTTCGGCAACTGTCCTAAATGGGATGGGTTTGAACCCTTTATTCAGTGCCCCACTCGATCACCGCTTCGCCGACGACCCGCAGTCGTTTTTTTTAGTCGTTTCGACAACTGTTCTAAATGGGATGGGTTTGAACCTCTTCTTCCTTTTAAAGTCTTATTAATTGTTTTCAGCCTGGTTAAGGTAAGGTTTAGGCAGATTGAACATGATGTCCCCAACGCCTGTAGATCTGAATGGAGGGTGAATTTGTCATTTTCAACTACAAGCTAAGTTCCGTCAAGCAACTGGCTTACTGGCTCTATCTTAAAATGCCTTGAAAGAAAGGAGTCCTTATTTACAATCAATTAAGCACGAAGTGTGGCCGCCGTGGCGTAGTGGGTAGAGTGCGACGCTCACACGCCGAAGGGTGTAGGTTCGATTCCCAGTTCAAC
The DNA here is from genome assembly GCA_955652365.1 of Eristalinus aeneus. Classification (NCBI taxonomy): domain Eukaryota; kingdom Metazoa; phylum Arthropoda; class Insecta; order Diptera; family Syrphidae; genus Eristalinus; species Eristalinus aeneus. The sequence goes on from OY019131.1 coordinate 95,553,978, forward strand.
ACCAAATTTTCGAATTTTTCACGGCACCACCTCTTTCGAGCTGCTGACAACACTCAAAGAGTAATAACTGTCTAAGAAAGCTTCTAAAATTTCGCCGTTCGGAGTCGGCAAAAAACTGTAGGTCCCTTCTACTCGTGAGAGAACAGTAGCGCGCACAACACGAGTAGTTGATGAGCAAGCTAGGCCCTGGTCTCCCTTTGGACTGTAGCGCCAAAAATTATTATTAAGCACGAAGTAGTCTTTAAGGTGTCCTGACAACACATATTTTTCGTTATGTCAATCTATCGGACGCCGACCTTTCTTCATAAGACTTAGCAGCTCTAGAAGTTAACGTTATTGACTTGGACGGAGTCTCAAGCTGATAATGGGTCAAAAGTCAACCACCTAGCCACTGACCGACAGGACTCGAGAAAGCAGGCATCTTAAATGGTCGTGAGGATTATATCCTGCATCAGCTTGGTCATTAGAAAGCTTTCTGTGCAACATGGGCAGCGTCTGCTCATCCGTCATACATCCTCAGAGTAGTACAAGCCGATGGAGTGTCGCTATGTTACCTTCGGCGAAACATAGAGCCTAAGAATCAGTTCAAACAGTGGTTCCGGCGCATGTTCTCCGACGAAGGCGAGGACTGGCTAATCGACTAGAGCATCGAGGGCCACTCCAAAGAATTCATCTACCTAGTGCGCACTCCTCTGCCCCACCTTAGCCTAGGCCGTCGTGGCCTTTGTCCCAATGCCTTATCACTGATGGAGAAAATACCATCTGTGGCGGGATGGCGGCTAACAGACCCAGGCTTTGAGGAAACCTGACTGGTAGTGACAGTTTGACCAGAGGCTATATTCTGGTGCCACGGGAGGTCAGGAGCCCCTGGAACTTTGGTTCCAGCCTAACCGTGCGGTAGGCCTCCTTGTGGGAGTTTCGTGGTGGCTGTGGCTTACCGCCTAACATCGCAGGTAGAGTCGAGGATAGTGTACTCTGCTGACTTGTCTAGTTGATTGTTCACCCACAATTAGGCGAGGCGGTTAGGGGACTATCCCTTCTCAGTGTGGAGGTGCATTCTCAACCAGGCGCTGCGACCTAGAGACCGGAAGTTGTTTTAGAAAGGCCTCGCATCAAACCAAGGTGGGGTGATTGCCCCTCAAGCATGATCTCAGTTTGGTACTTGGGTAACTAAAGCGTGTAGTCTTGCGTTACTTACGACTCTTGGGAAAATGGACCCCGTGATATAACCCGTAAAGGCGGGTGATCACGTAAAACCAAATCCCACAACTGTCCCCCTGTCTCTGACTCCCATCTCACAGCTACTTTAAATAGTTCTGCGGGCAGTCCGTCAGCTCCAGCCGCTTTTTTCTACTTCGGGCTGGACATTGCTTCCTTTATTTCGTCTAATTCGGCGTCCAAATTGAGTAGAACATTTTGCTTAGCAGCGGCCGTCATCGCCGTTGACCAGAAATGGTAGTTCCAGATTCCTAGCACAGGCTGAGACTTTACAACAAGTTGTCGGTTTTGGTACCGGCAGGCATCGGTATGAAATTTTAATCCTCCGGATAGCTGTTTTATCTTTGGATAAAATTTTCGGAACCTCATTCCTGTCATGACAGATTTTCATTTCCTCGACCGCGCGATTTTATACTCGAATGCGACCATGACAGCTTAAAAGAATCTTCTTTTTGGTAGGGGTGAAGAAGTTGCTTAGGTGTCTTGTAGTCAAAGGAGCTTGTTCTTCTATAGGCTTAGCCCTAGTGAAGCAGACCTTCTTAGCCAGCTCGGCCAGTTTGTTGCCTCACATGCATTTCAAAAACTCACACTTTCACATTTTCCACAACGTGCCATGCTCTTGAATTAAATTTGAATTGAATTGAAATTGATTTTTTTTTTTCATTTAAATTTCCCGGCTTCCAGCTCAAACTTTGGAAGGCCCTTAAGACACTCACCAAACCCCACTTATCCAGCAGTTTCTCCCTTTTCCCGCCAACCGCTGAGAAGGTGCGAGATTCGGGATAATAGACCGTCCGGCTGGCAGTGGAAACCAAATTTGGGGTCAGGCAATACTGCTCCAGCGTTGTCTTAAAGGATTGGGAGCCGGCTATGTAGCTGGAGGAAAGTCGCTGAAGTCGCGCTCAGCGCGCGAAAGTTGAGCTCAAATCTAACCAAACTTAAACGCACTAAGTTCGTCCTAAAGACGATGAAAGGTTGTGCTAATCCAGCTGTATTTCCCTTTTTTCTGCAAATCCTTGAGGAGGTATGAGATTCAAGATTCTGCCTCTATCTTGATCTTGAAGCTCGTACGGCAGTCGTTATGAAAGGTGCCGATTCTCTCGGTTTCAATGACTCAGGGGCCTATTGCAGTCCGAAGAAACATTTTGTTTAGTCGGCCAAGACCCTAAGTGCTTAGAATTGAGCAGTGGCCACCTTCAGTTCAGTGAAATGCCACTGTATCGAACCAAGGAACTATTCTCGAAACAAGACCTCGCTGGCTAACCTCGAACAAAGTATGGTAAGGGGGTGAAAAGGTTATTTTGTGTTGGAATTTGGAGAAGCTCTCAGTGGTCAACAATAATAGAGTTGCCTTCTATGGCGGTTGGCTTTCAAACCAAGCAGAAGTCAATCATGTTGCCACAAAAGCGGTACTCCTGTAAGCATTTCATTTCTGAACAAAGATCCTTTTTATCTGAAAGTGCATTGAATTACAAGCCACCCAGGGATTACTTTTAAATAGAGGCCGCAATTAATCGGTAGCATAGATGACGTGCCGTGGTCGTGATGTGGTTGCCGTGGCGTAGTGGGTAGAGTGCGACGCTCGCACACCGAAGGGCCTAGGTTCGATTCCCAGCTCAAAACCAATTTTTCGAACTTTTCGAGGCACCACCTCTTTCGAGCTGCTGACAACACTCAAAGAGTAATAACTGTCTAAGAAAGCTTCTAAAATTTCGCCGTTCGGAGTCTGCAAAAAACTGTAGGTCCCTTCTACTCGTGAGAGAACAGTAGCGCGCACAACACGAGCAGTGCAGAACATGAGCAAACTAGGCCTTGGTCCCCCTTTGGACTGTAGCGCCAACAATTATTTTTAATTTTATTATAGAAGACATGCCGGAGCCTGTTCCCTTTCTTCGTCGGACAAGTCTAGTTTCTATTTCACAATAGCCTCTTGTTGTTAGTATTAATTTAAAGACTAGAATGTCTTAATTCCTTGTTCATGGAGTGGTTCAAGAGAGAGCCCAGTGATTGTTTGGGTGTTTTAGGGGTACACCAACGTTCGGTATGTCGATTAGAAAGCAACAGCCAAACGTACAGCTTCATTTAGAACCAAGTCGAAGCGTTCCTCTATCAGAAGAACATAGGGAATACGGAGTCCCTCAAGGTTGAACGTTTTGACCAATCTTAGTTTTTATTCTGTATGCCAACGAGTGACGGTCTTCAAAAACGCATACAATGAGTATTTTTCGGAATGAATGGGAGAACCTGCAGAATACCTGACGTTTGAACGTTTGAATAATTTTTTTCAAAATTTGTTGACTTTCTTTGAAGTCCACTTCTTTGATTGTCCGCTCAGTTTCCATGAATCATGTGAAAGCAGTTTTTGATTCTGAAGTTTAAACTCTTTCAATTCACGGAGTGTGGTACTTAGCTCAATGTATTTGTCCCACTGTATGTCATTGCCTCCGTGCCCTGTGCTACATTGCAGGGCTGCCAGAACATTGCATATTTTTTCGTATTAAATGCATAGCCATCTTAAAAGCCTTCTTTTCTCCACGTACACATGCTACCAAACGATTTGTCACACGATCTCTGATTGCCTTCAAGGAGCCCCTCAAACACAACCGCTTGACATTCCGAAGAACTTAGTCATCTCCTTCCGCAAGAGTGGCCCCGCCCCTGACACAGCCCGCATGCGAGAGCCGTTCCCTGGCCCGAAACAATTGTGGTCTAGTTATGCAAAACAATGGCGGACCCAACTTCTTTAATTCCCTTCCAATTGTTCGTGCAAAACAAAACCATCAGCAATCTCCATATGTCCCTACCTGAGTCATGCCCGTCTCCCGAACAATGCCCCCGTGGGCACACAACATCTCTGGTGACATCATGGATTGCAAGACGGAAAAGAGACCGCCTCAAGGAGAAGGAAGCGGCAGAGAAAATGTCACCGAAAATAATTACGGAGCGGCTTGCCAAAGGATGAAAAGGACATTCAATACGATTTTCTATTTATTTTCAATTTCTTATTATTCCTGCACGGAATGCCCCTGCCAGGACGATCAAGGGATAATAGATGCGAAGAAAGAGATTTGGTTTCCCTTCGTCAGGGCGGTGTGAGCCTGGTGATTAGGTTACATCACACTGGCTGTGGTTCTCCGGTCGGGGACGTAATCAAACGAGGGACCGGTGCAAATTATTTTACGCATCATTGGCCGGCCGAATCCAGAAAAGGACATCTCGCTGCTAATCTCTGTGTCATTTTGTGAGCCCCCGGTGCAGGCGGTGACGCAGCATTCCTCATTAGGCTCCGCACGCTGCCGTCAGCAGATATGTCAAAAGAGGCGATTCCCAGCCACAAACACTGACATCGGTAACCCGGTGCTGGCTGGTGGTACCTTTGAAAGTTAACTGTTCGCTGGCATCCGGGTTAAATTAGCTCATGCATTCTCCACTTCACCCAGGCGTCGGTCGTTGCCTGTGCTGCCGTTGCTGGGAGGCGAGTCCAGGTCAAGTGGGTGTTAAAGCATTCACACAGCCGTCATCATCATCATCATCGGCAGCAGCAGGCCAGTGCTGGGTTCTCTCTCATGCTCCTCGTCTCTTCCTGCCTCGTCAAATTGGCCCCGAAAGAGTGCATTGTGCATTGTGCTGCTGCGTCTTTCCTTTTTGTCCGTTTGTGCGAAGATCCAATCGACAAGACCTTCACCAGCTCTTTGAGGAGATCGCCGTCCTCGCCCGTCCGTCCCTCGCCAGGGCCCATGCGGGAGTGACTACATCTGACTTCATGCATCTTTTGTCTGCTGGGGCCATTGTGCCGGTCGGTCGCCTCGAGATATGACACGACGACGACACAAGTGCAAACGCCGATATCCCAGCAATATGCCATTCATCCCGGACAGCACACAGCTCCGTGATTTATGTGAGTGAACTCGTTTTTCGGTTTGCCCTATCGCGGGGGGCCAGCGGACCCCAGTCACCCCCGAGATTCGCCGAAATGATTGACAAATTTCCAATAAACGGTGTGACAGCTCGAGATGGAGGAAAAATTAATAATCTCGTCGTCGGAACCATCTCCACTGCCAGTTGAGCTGTCACAGAGCGGGGGAGGCAGCAGTTAACAATTGGCTGGCGTCTGGATGGGTTCTCTTCAGTCGTCTGTAATTATCTGCTGGTTCCTGTAACATTTGTTGCGCTCTCGCTCGCCTTTGACAGCCGGGTTGCGGAATTTTTTAATTTCGCAGACAGAACTCAGCCATGGGTGGTGGGAAGAGTCCTGCCAGACTGAGCAGCAAGTGAGTTAGTTTGAAAATTGCTGGCAGCTGGTTTCTGGGGGGGAAGTTCGTCGTGAATCCAGCATCTGAAGACCACCGATTCTATCTGTGCAGCACTGAGCACCCACCGCCACATCATTGTCATGATCATCGACTCGTTGATCTCAGTGTCAGAGCAGCGGCGATCCGTAAATTGGAACTCTGCACTCCGCGCCATGTGGCAGCGACCAATGCGTTTGAATAGGGTTTCCGCTCTGTCACAGGAGAGATGCTCTTCGCTGGCCTCATGAATACCTTGCGGCCACAGCCAGGTATGCCGCTGCCGCTGTTGTCGTGTGCAGTGGGTCGCAATTTGGACTTTCACCGTAATAACGTACAGTTCCACATTTGCATCGTTCCATCGTCGAATCGAATCGACGAGAAGGCTGTCTTCTAGGTACCCCATGGCCATGACCACAAATGGCCAGATTGCTGCCGCTGTTTGGGGGTACTTTTTTCTTCTGCGTTAAAAATGCACTTCTTCGGCCCGGTCGCGCAATTAAATTTCTCGGAGTCCGTTTGCTATGCAAATCTGGTCGTTCCTTTGGTTCCTTTGGATGCTTTTGGAATTGGGTTCGCGTATTATTCAAATTGGATCGCCAGGCAGGCAGACACACATGCCCGGGTCTCGTCGGGGAGACGAAGCGAGATTTGGATTGTTTTTCGTTTTTGGTTTTTTTGTTCTCCGGGAGGCTCTTGAGAAGCGGAATAATTTCTTGTGACATTGCGTTCCATTTGGCCGAATGAATTAATAGGAGCGATTAGCATTTTTCGGATTTCCTAAGCTGAGGCGGCTAGGAGCCGGGGAATGGGCGGTAAATTAGAATAAACGGATGGGACGCGGAATGGTGGCCTGCAGCTCGACGGGCTTGTGTGGGAGATCTTGTGGTCAGGAATTGCCGATTGACCCCAATGCACGCATGCCCCGTATGCATGCAAATCGCAGTGACTTCTGGTCGGGGCGGGCTGTGTGTTGATCTGGGAAGTTTGTAAGGAAGGACTTACATCACTTCATCCAGGCGCCGGTTGTTGATTCCTCTGTTGCTGCTGCTTAAACGGGGAGAGGGGGTTTGCGGGAGGTCTCAATGATGGAAGACTGTGCATCCAAGACCTTAGACCTTATGCGGTCGTCAGCAGGATTGATGAGGTAGCTGATGCAACGCCGGTTGCAATGTGAATTAAATTTTGTGTTTGAACCAAGTTGGGAGACTGAATGCATTTGGATCCAGGGCTGCAGTCCAGTCGCATGCTCAGTCGACATGTCTATGGAAGTAGGTAATGATGAGTTGAAGCTTCCCCACAGAGCCCAATGTACGCCAGTCTAAGGCTCAGTAAGACGAGCATACTCAGCTGATTGGAGTGCCTTTTGCACTGAAGTCTCCGCAAGCCGATGCTGGGTTTCACGTCAATACCCAGAAGGGACCGATGGTTTGACGAAGAGTACAGACAAGCACATGCAGCGAAACAAGACGCCTATAAGGCAACCTTGAATCGAACAACGAGGGCTATTCGTGAGCTCTACGAATAGAGATTAAGGGAAGAGTACCGGCTTCTCAGAAGAAAAAAAGGAGCATGAGAAGCGGCCTGAAGAAGAAATGAAAAGGTGACGGGAATGAAGACCGACAGTTTTACCGAAAGGTAAGACATCTATCCGGAGGATTCAAAGTTGGGACAGAAGCCTGTCGGGCCAAAATGGACAACTTGTGGTAAAAACGAAGTCTGTGCTGAGAATCGGGAAGAATAATTTCTGTAGACTCCTGAGCGGCGATACCGCTTTTAGTCAGAATGTTCTACTCGATTTGGAGGATGATAGACAAGAATTCCGTCCCCACTACTTAGACGAGGTGAAGACAGGAATATCGAAGCTGAAATCGAAGAAAGCTGCTGCAGCCTACGGACTGCCCACAGAATTTAAAGCAGCTGGAGATGGATATTAGAGCCATTGGGGAAACGCAACAGAGGACGGCCTAGGCTAAGGTGGTGCACACAAGTGGAGAAGGCCCTCAACCAACGTGGAATGAGCAATTGGAGGCAGCTAGCGAAAGATCGTGCTGGCTCGAGGGGCATGTTAGTTGAGGCACAGGTCCACCCCGGACTGTAGCGCCACAAAAATAAGAAGAAGATGGTTGGGCGCATGAACCAGCTCAGCTGTAAGATATGTGTCGGAGGAACGCATGCCCGATGAGTGGAATCTCAACGTCGTTTGCCCTGTCCACAAGAAGGAAGATCACTTTGACTCGACGGATCAGCCTTCTTAACATCACCTACAAAATCCTCTCTGCCGTATTGTATGAGCGCCTGAAACCGTTTGTCCACAAGACATATGTCCCTATCAGTGTGGCTTCAGGCCTTGGAAATCCCCGATTGACCAGATTTTCACTTTAAGGCAGATCCTGGAAAAGAACCAAGAAGTGCAAATCGACGCTCACCACCTATTTGTAGATTTTAAGGCCTCATAAGACAGTGTGCATAGAGACGAGCTACACAGTGTCATATCCAGTTTTGCCATTTCTACCAAACTCGCTAAATTGTGTAGGATGACGATGGAGAACTCTCGTTGCTCCGTCAAGGTTGGGAACGAACTCACGAACCCCTTCAATGTCAAAAAAGATTTTAGACAAGGCGACGTACTGTCATGTGACTTCTTCAACATCATTCTTGCCAAGGTCGTGCGAAACTTACAAGTCAACACCAGAGGCACGATCCTCCAGAAGTCAGTTCAATTGCTAGCTTACGCTGATGACACTGACGTGATTGGACGAACACAGCGAGCCGTCAATGAAGCGTTTGCTGGCATTAAACCGCAAGCGGCCAGAATTTGTCTGACGGTAAATGAGAGCAAAACTAAATACATGCTGTCATCAAAGAAGGACATGCAACATCGACGTCTCGACCGGAGGGTCACACTAGGCAGCAGAAACTTCGAGGTAGTCAAGGACTTCGTCTAACTCGGCTCTGAGGTAAACAGGGACAACAACATCAGTACCGAAATCAAACGCAGAATCACTCTTGCCAATCGCTGTTTCTTTGGGCTCAAGAGGCAATTGAGTATAAAACCCTCTCTAGCTTTAGATAACAACTTGATCATCCCAATCCTACTTTATGGCGTGTAAAATTGGACTTTAGCAAAAGCGGATGAGGAAGCTCTTAACAGCTTGATTATCCTAGTCCCACTAAATGGCAAGGAAACCTGGACGTTACTAAGAGCGGATAAGAAAGTCCTTAGTCTCTTCGATAGGAAAGTTTTGCGTACGATTGTTAGCCCTGTTTGCGTTGATTGCATTTGGAGGAAAAGATTTAATGACGAAATGAATGGCCTCTACAGCGAATGCGCCTGGTCAAGCGTCTACGGATACAGCGCTCAAAAGGGCTAGACCATGTAGAGTGTTTGGCACCACAGCTCCAGCCCGACTAATCTTCAAATCTGAGCCATTGGGAAAACGCAACAGAGGACGACCTAGGTTGAGACGGGGCACACCAGTGGGGACAGACCTCGACCAACTTGGAGTGTACAACTGGAGGCAGCTTGCGAAAAATCATGCTGCATGGAGTGACCCCAGATCGTGCGTAACTCTCAAGTTTACACCAGGGGCACGATCTTCCAAAAGTCAATACGTTCTCGTTTCATATTTTCCTTTCTGTTGGCCATTCCTGGTGCAACGTGGTTGCATACTCACGATGTGAGTGAGTCCCTGTGCTTCCCTGTCTTTGGTGCCTTTGTCCATTTGTGGGTTAACTTTGTTTTTCTCTTGAATTAAAATGTTGTCCTTGCATTGGATGACTGAAGCATCCAAAGGAGACTTCAAACCTTCTGCAGTAAAATTTGGATTAAAGCGAAAAACGAACCATTTGACAAAATAGTCCAAAGAAGAGATTTTGCAAAAGGTCGTGCCAGCGCCACAAAATCGTGTGAGCAACGTCAGCCCGGCCTCAGCCCAGCTCATGAATCATATCTCAATCCCAAAATATCCTAACTGAAAATTAAATAGACAACCCCATCAGAAGACCGTGATCAATTATTTTTTAGTTTTTCTGACAACTGAGTTACTGCCTGGAAATTGTGTTTAAGCTTCTCGCTATGCAGTTTCCCATCTCAATTCAATTTCCATTTCGTCGTGTCCCCACGTCCTCTAGAAGAAAAGTAGCGGAAACCGATCCTTCTTTGGCTGTTTTGAGGGGAATGACGAAGCGTCTATGAGGTGAAATAATTCCTCCACAGAGGGTCCTCCTCGTTGACAAAAGGTAAGACACTGCAGTAATTCAAAGTTCTGTCAAATCTGTCTCCTCCTCGATAAAAATTGGGACATCCCAGGAGTTCCAAGTTACGAAAATTCTTGCCGGCCGCAAGTGAACTTCATAAATTCGCTTCCCAAACCTGGGCATGAGAACCTTTCTCATGCTCAGGTTTGGGAAGCGTTGTTGCGGTCCCAACAAGAATGCAAGATTTAAATTTGGCACCATTCGAATTGTCATTGTTTGACATTTGAATAACTATTATTGTTTGTTAGAAGAAGGTATACGGTTAATGAAAATGGAGTGCTACACGAATGAAAACCGCATTCTCATAGTGAAATTGTTTTACCATTACGGTGAAAGTATTGCGGCTACAGTTCGCAAATTGCGATCAATTTGGGGATACAGTAATGCTCCAAAAGAGTCAACTGTAAGGCGATTAATGGAAAAATTTGCTGAAACTGGGTATGTAACTGATGTAAAGAGAACACCGCGCCTTCGACCAGGTCGATCGATCGAAAATATGGCGGCAGTACGTGATGATGTCGCTCAAACTCCATCCACCTGAATACGACACCGAGCTCAGCAAATTGGTGTTTCCAAATCCATTGTGCAGCGAATTTTGACAAAAGATTTGCATCTTCATGCATACAAAGTTCAATTGACTCAGGAACTGAAGCCAGCTGACCATGCACACCGAAGGGAGTTCGTTAATTGGGTATTGGAGAGACAACATGAAAATGCTGATTTTGCCGATAGGATCATGGTTAGTGACGAGGCTCATTTCCATCTGGATGGCTTCGTCAATAGGCAGAATTGTCGCATTTTGGGCGAGGAAAATCCTCGAGGGTTTCACGAGAAGCAAATGCATCCCTAACCTGTCACTGTCTGGTGTGGATCCTGGGCTGGAGGAATGATTGGACCTTTTCTATGAAAATGTGTCAGGTCAAGCGCAAACAGTCAATGGTGTTCGATATCGTGAAATGATAATCAATTTTTTCGTGCATAGAATTAAAGAAATGAATGTGGAGGGAATGAGGAGGGAATGTGGAGGGAATGTGGAGGGAATGTGGAGGGAATGTGGAGGGAATGTGGAGGGAATATGGAGGGAATGTGGAGGGAATGTGGAGGGAATGTGGAGGGAATGTGGAGGGAATATGGAGGGAATGTGGAGGGAATGTGGAGGGAATGTGGAGGGAATGTGGAGGGAATGTGGAGGGAATGTGGAGGGAATGTGGAGGGAATGTGGAGGGAATGTGGAGGGAATGTGGAGGGAATGTGGAGGGAATGTGGAGGGAATGTGGAGGGAATGTGGAGGGAATGTGGAGGGAATGTGGAGGGAATGTGGAGGGAATGTGGAGGGGATATGGTTTCAACAAGACGGTCCCACATCTCATACAGCCAGAGAAAGAATTCAATTGCGGTATCAGTCATCATCATCAGTCAACGTGTTATTTCTCGTTTTGGAGACCAGAATTGACCGCCTAGATCGTGCGATTTAACACCATTGGACTTTGTTTTTTGGGGTTTTCTGAAGTCGGTGGCTTATGCAACCAAGCCGACGACGACTCAAGTTTTAGAAAAGAAAATTGGACGCTGCATCAATGAAATACAGCAGCATTTATGCAAAACGGTAATTGAAAATTCCATTAAAAGATCGCGTATGCTTATTATTTATTTTTTTTTTTTATTATTATGTTATTCCAAACATAACCTCATCCTGTCTACTTTACGAATTCACGCCTTTTTTTTAATATCTGCGTTTTATTTAAAATTTAAATGAATGGAGGAGAAGGATAACAATTCCCCCACAAATGGTCTTCTCCCTCGACAAAAGGGAGACACCCCAGCAGTTCGAAATTCTTTGCCTCTCAGAAGTGACTTACAAGACTTCGTCTCCACAACGCGTGCACAATTGGAGACCTCAAGTCACAAATCCTCGAAATTTCCCAACTTGCCCACAATTCATTCCATCCATCCACCGGAAAAAATTACTCTCCTCATGAGGTAGTCCACGAAACTCTTCATTAAGCACAACAACTGCAGCCACATCACGCACGGAGCTAACGATCCAAAAATTCCAAATGACATTGCTTCCAAATGAATGCAACGTCAAAGAGGTGACTGCTTCCAAGCCCGTCACCCACCCACCGACATCCACTTCACTTCCTACGTCCATATTACAGTTGACAGCACTTAAGTTAAGCTCTTCCCCCATGCTCCAGCTTCACACTCCCACTCCCCGCTCGCATCGGTCCCGAGCATATCCTTCCTTAAGTTCCCTTAATGTCAATTTAAAATGTTAAATTTGATTGCACTTGAACGTTGTCGCAACATCATCAACTTCATCGCTACAACATCCTCGTTCTGACTTAATTTACATCTCTCTATATCCCTTGTCGCTCACAAGACACACACACGCCCCATCTCTCACGACAGCTTTCCCGAACTGCATCAAGGACATGCAGCGTGCGAGCAAATTGTACATCGTACATTAGTTTTCATTACGTTGCACTAGCGTAACGACATAACGTGTTCCCAGGACCAAAGGACACACGACACACGAAATGATGTGATGTGCTGCTGCTGCTGCAGGCAAGATTGCATACATTCCCCCACACCCCTGTCTGTGTCACCTCCCTCGGAGGAATAGTTGGCGCATAAGGGCCCGCCAAGGTGAATGCTCTGTTTGCATGGCGAAAATGATGCTGCTTAGAGGCGAGAAAGGATGAGGAGCAAAAAAAACAAGGAGCGCTCACACGTTCAAGTGACATAATCAAAGGACGTTCATTCCTCTCGCCGTTATTAATGATAGCCCTTAGCAGGAGGGTCCTTCCTCGTCGTCCTCCTTTTCTATTTCGTGAAGTGAAACGATGCGACTAAGAGAAAAAGGATTAAATCAACAGAAAAATTATGTTTGTTGTCACAATAAATTGACCATTCCTCAGGATTAATCCGCAAGGACATCACTTCACAATTCGGTCACACAGTCGATTACCCCCTCTGAAAGAGGAAAAAGAGAAAAAAAAACGGATCCCAAGAATCATTTCTCACAAAATCCACCAAACAGCTGAATGATGATGGTCCTGGCTCCTCGCACTCGGAACGAGAACAATTGAAATTCAAACAGATTTAGGATGTCTCAAGGACGATTTGATACGTCGAGTTGTCCTCGTCCATTATCCGTTTCTTGGTCTTTTGTTCGTTCTCGTGTGTGGGGGCGGATCTGTCTCTGGGAAGTCCGCTCCTCCTTTCAATTAAGTCAGTGTATGTGACCACACGCACATGCAACCCTTCCCCGTGTCTCGATTTTTTTTTCTTTGTCACGTCAGCGTTCGGTGTTTGATTAATCGTGAGTAGGCACCTTTCTCTTTCTGGCGGGACCGGTCAATTGTTGTGACTGACAATGGAAGGATTACGGCCCAGGAGACACATTAACCGCATCAATCAAAATTTATTTTGACAACTGGAACCTGTCCCGGTATGCGGATGGGAAATGCCCGTGCACACACTAATCCCCGACATCTGGTCTCGAGGAGTTGGCCCAAGATTGCAATCATGTGCCGAGAAGGAGCCAGAGGTGGGGGGGCACTGTCTTTCGCATTCATCGCATGTGGGTCAAGGACGATGGCTCGATGGATTCCAATCTATTTCGTCGTCGTTGATACAACAAATCGGTGGCAAAACGAAGAAGAAAATCAAGAATTTCAAGGAAAATCCTTGGAAGCGCTCTCGCTTGTTGAATACAATCTGCTGGGCAGGAGAGCAGTGCAGATAGGATTTGCGAAGCTTGTGCATTGTGTGCTCGTATTGTGTGCGGCAAGGACCCACATGCGAATCCTTTGCTAATGATTTCAATGATTGCTTCTCCGTAAGGTTTTGATCATGGTTGTCTAATCTGTTGCCCATCTCTCACATGCGGCAGACGGACGAAGGACGGATGAAGGACGTCCACCACTCCAAATGGACTGAAGTGAATTTAATGATGATGCACTCTCTCGAACCGGGATTTTTCTTCCTCTTCCGGATTTGTATGCATAAATCCTGAATTCTGACGAACTCTGCCACAGCGGGTGGATGCAGTCCGAGTGAAATGGTTGCGAATTGCTTGCTGCATTGTTGAGAGCAATCAAAATGGTAATTTTGGGAACATTTCAATTTCTGTGGCGGAGGGACGGGATGACATTCTTGTTGATTTCATGTGTGGCAATACATATCTGACAAATGAAGACCCTATCTCCACCCCTTCCCCCCACCGCACTGCCAAGGGTTCACAAATGGAATTCTACTTTGCAGTCAATTGAAGGGGGTGCACGAAATCCAGCTGCAATCAGTCTCAGCTTCAAGCAGGGCTGCAGTCCAATCAACTGTGTAGTGAAACAGTGCTTCGGTATTTTCTTGTGAATTGAACCGAGTTGATCGCATTGCATTTGAATTGAGGAGTGAACGGGGAAATTGCCAGAAGTGGCGTTTGGGTGAGAGAGCCCTTTCATAGACCTCCGGGGCTGTGATTGGATTGCTTTATCATACACATCGAATGGGGGATTAACTTTTGGGGGGATTAGTGCCCCCAAACAAATGCACTCCCCCCACCTTGTGTCTCGGATAATCCCCGGCCGGAAAACCGAAGCAAATTAACCCTTCCCACAAAATCCCCACTTGAGCCGTAATCTTGTCGCGCCGCGTCGCTGACCTGCGATAGCCTACCGCATGTTGAATGTCTCACACTGTCTCACACTGCCTCACACTGTCATACACTTAATTAGCTTGACACCAATGGCCACACTTGGAGGCAGGCGAACGGCGGCAGTTTTCATCTGGGTGGTCGTTGAGCGTCAAGCTACCCCATGCTGCCATCCGGTTAAATCTATTCTTTTCCCATTCATTGTGACCACACTGGATGCCCGACTTTTGGGACAATGCCTTCAAGTTCTGATCGCATTTCCGAAGAACCGGGAAGCTGCATGTGGAACTATCGTGGGTGTAGTGTAGACTCGGCTTCTGTTCTCAAGCACAACATAAACTTGAGATCGAAAGTGCTCTGCGTGAGACGATTCGCCATTTACATCATAATCTTGTGTGTGGAACACAGGAGAAGCTGAGTCTCATCAGCTCCGCTCAAAGCTGGAACCTTCTTCTTGGCCATAAGGCAAGCCAAAGGTTCAGTCTTCATCAACTCCACTCAAAGCTGGAATCTTGTTCTTGGCCATAAGGCAATCCAAAGGTTCAATCTCAATCTTCTTCTTGGCCATACGGCAAGCCAAAGGTTCACTCTTCATCAATTCCACTCAAAGCTGGAATCTTGTTCTTGGCCATAAGGCAATCCAAAGGTTCAATCTCAATCTTCTTCTTGGCCATATGACAAGCCAAAGGTTCACTCTTCATCAATTCCACTCAAAGCTGGAATCTTCTTCTTGGCCATAAGGCAATCCAAAGGTTCAATCTCAATCTTCTTCTTGGCCATACGGCAAGCCAAAGGTTCACTCTTCATCAATTCCACTCAAAGCTGGAATCTTGTTCTTGGCCATAAGGCAATCCAAGGATTCAGTCTTCATCAACTCCACTCAAAGCTGGAATCTTGCTCTTGGCTAAGGCAATCCAAGGGTTCAGTCTTCATCAACTCCACTCAAAGCTGAAATCTTGTTCTTGGCCATAAGGCAATCCAAAGGTTCAATCTCAATCTTCTTCTTGGCCATACGGCAAGCCAAAGGTTCACTCTTCATCAATTCCACTCAAAGCTGGAATTTTCTTCTTGTTCATAAGGCAAGCCAAAGGTTCAGTCTCAATCTTCTTCTTTGCCATAAGGCAAGCCAAAGGTTCAGCCTTTATCCACTCCACTCAAAGCTGGAATCTTGCTCTTGGCCATAAGGCAATCCAAGGGTTCAGTCTTCATCAACTCCACTCAACTCCATCTTGTTCTTGGCCATAAGGCAAGCCAAAGGTTCAGTCTCAATCTTCTTCTTGGCCATATTGCAAGCCAAAGGTTCACTCTTCATCAATTCCACTCAAAGCTGGAATCTTGTTCTTGGCCATAAGGCAATCCAAGGATTCAGTCTTCATCAACTCCACTCAAAGCTGGAATCTTGCTCTTGGCTAAGGCAATCCAAGGGTTCAGTCTTCATCAACTCCACTCAAAGCTGAAATCTTGTTCTTGGCCATAAGGCAAGCCAAAGGTTCAGTCTCAATCTTCTTCTTGGCCATATTGCAAGCCAAAGGTTCACTCTTCATCAACTCCACTCAAAGCTGGAATCTCCTTCTTGGCCATAAGGCAAGCCAAAGGTTCAGTCTTCGTCAACTCCACTCAAAGCTGGAATCTTCTTCTTGGCCATAAGGCAAGCCAAAGGTTCACTCTTCATCAACTCCACTCAAAGCTGGAATCTTCCTCTCGTACATAAGGCAAGTCTTAGGTTCAGTCTTCATCTACTCCACTCGAAGTGGGAGTACGGCAACTAACGCATTCTGCTTCGCTCAGTCGCGGGACCTTTTAAAATAACGATTTCCGAAGAAGGTCATGGAGGTTCGCCTATTTTTCCTGCTCTCCTTCTCCTCGCCTGCCTTCCTCTCACAGATCTGCTTGCATAGCCACATCCAAACAATCGCTAGTTCAAGAAGATGAAGATGACGTCGGATGATCGGTGATCTTTTCCTTTCGCGGCCTCTCCCATCGACTGCGGCGGCGGCGTGGCAACAACACGATATGGCCAATCCCCCGAAATCCAAACGATTTCCGCATTTCAATTGCCGTCGCCCAGGAACGCGCAGGAAGAGTTCAGCGCGCAGGTCATGCCTTTAGCCAACTCTGCGACGGACTGTTCTCGTCTCGTCGGCGCCGTGCGTGAGTGAGAGACGAGGCAAAAACTTGTCGCGTACGCAAACTCCGGCTGGGCACCATGAGCACGCTGCTCCCTCTGCCCTTTTGATGAAGAACAAAAGGTGATTATGTCTGCAGTCCTGACAGTGGGCGTTGAGGGAGAAGGCTGAACACATGAAATTTGTGAGCGCCGAGTTTGATTAGAAATCATTTCTGACCCACATCCCACCCACCGTGAGTATCGATTGTTTTCAGTTTTGTCGGTACAGCAACAATTGACTGAGGACCGTACGTTTTATCGCTCATTCAAAGCCATTGTCCAGCAATTAAGGCGAAAGGGCCACTACACAATGGAGTCATATCCCTGCAAAGTCATCACACAAGCACACATACCCAGGCACCATCTCAGGGGCGGCATGCAATGCCCCCACCGTTCCCCAGAAGCAATATGTTGGTGGGGCACTTGAATGCTTTTAGCTTCAAGGACGAAGGACATCTTCATGGCGCACACACACGTCCTTCAAAAGTACTTTCGAGCGTAATATCATATCAAAACAAGAAACACTTCACCCGTCCAAAATACATCCTTCACACACATCCGCACACAGACTGTCCTTCTGCATGTGCTTGAGTGCTTCATCCATGGTTCCGATCCGATGGAGCGGCCAGGGAGGAGGGTTAACTGTAAGGCCATTGAACGATACACTGTTGTATCGCCAAATATTTGCGAACATCGTTAATCGCATCATTGACTGACGATGAGTGAGAGAGAGAGAGGACACGAGATGGACCCGGTCATCGAGGATGGACAAAAGTGTCAAGGACTTCACTTCTCCGCATTTCGCTCCTGCGTGACGTTGATGATCACTTGTACAAATAAACGTGACACCAACGGTAAAGGAGTTCGCTCAGTCTCTCCACCACCCCAGACTTTAAAAGGAGAAAAAAAGGACATCAACATTTCAAACGGGATTTTCGCTCTAATTCTGCTTTTGTTTCGCCCGGACGCACCGCATCGAGATAATCCTTTTCCGATATCAAAACAAACACCAATTCACACGCACCCTAGGGGAGGGAAGGACACTCGTCCCGTCGTTCCCTCCAGCGTGCGGTTGAACAAATCCTTTTTTTTCTTCTCACCGAAAATAACAACCAACCCATAGTCAATTTAAATTCACTCTCCATACCGTTATTATCCGGTCTTAAAGAAAATAACAATTCCCATCGCCTCTCCTCGTTGGGGTGTCCTTTTAACTGGATATTTGCATTGGCGTCGTGGTGCGTAGAGGGTGTGAAGTTGGTTAATTTAAAGAAGTCCTCTCCGTCTTCGCTCCAAAACGAACAACAACAAGCCCCGTCATCTCCGTCTGTGCAACGGACTGTGCCTGACTGCGTCAGTGTATGGGTGGGTGAGTGTGTTTATGTTGTCCTTAATGGAGGATTAGCCCATAGAATAACATCACACTGAATTTTGCAAGGATGTAAGATGTTTTATTATCCTTGATCCCTCTGTGCGAAGGAAGAGGCTTACCATCTTCTTTCTATTTCTTTTTGAATTCGCTTCGGCAGGACCTCTCTGCAGTAGGAGGAAAAGTTGATTGATATTATTTCAGTGTGTCCTGGAACGCGGCTGAACAAACACACGTAAAATTACATTCCTTGGCGCAGCAGCAACCAAGCGGAGGCAGCCAGCACACAGAGGTGATGTGCGGTGCTGTGATGTGATGTTGATGAGAAAGTTCACTGGAAATAGGATTTAACCCAAGGAACAGGTTTAATTTTGTTCCAACTGAGAGAGAGAGAGAGAGCGGGACGGGGCTGTGGAATGAAATTGTGTTTTCATAGCGCAAGGATTTTGGGAAGTTCTTAGCGACTCGCAAGGCGATGGAGGGTGAAGGGGAATTGTTCAAAGGACTCTAGCACACACCCCGAAAGGGATAAGCAAACTTCTTATTCGTCATCGTGCGACGACAATGCAGCGAAAAATGACAAAGAGGACCACAAGGACCAGGAGGAATAGGAGAGCCGTGACGGATGGCTGGAATGGATAATAAAAATGAAATGAAAACATAATTGCGAATTGAAATCCTATCACGAAATTTGTTTGATGGAAAAGTTGCTTAACTTCTGCGGCGTGATCGGTGAGGTCTGCCGGATGATGGGGAGCGGGAAAATAAGACTTTTATTTTGTGGGATTTTTGATGAAATTTTCAGAAGACTGTCGAGGGTTTTTTTTTGAGAAGAAAAGTGTACTTGGGCTGGTGTGTGTGTTGAAGCCCGGAACACTTGTACTGCAAAGAGTGCGCCCAGCTCAACCAAAAGTCTTCACAGAAGATCAATACCACACAGTGGGCTCAAATGATAACTGAGCAGAAACTGAAACTGGAGCTGCAAGAAAGAAAAAGAAGAAAGTTTCTCACGTTGGAAGGATTGCTGCTATAATGTCCAAACAGTGGAGGACTTCGTCTACAGGGGCTCCAAAGTAACATCGGGATCGATTGTAAAAGCCAATCTCTATTTCTGCGGCTCCGAAGTAACATCGGGATCGATTGTAAAAGCCAATCTCTGCTTCAGCGGACTCAAGAGGCAACTGAGTTGGATAACCCATCCATTTAGAACCATTCTGAAACCCTCTTTCTCATTTCTGTCCTTCTCAAAGTCGCAGAAACTTAAACACTTAGAAGAACAGTCCTTGGAGTTTCTGAAAGAAAATTTTTGCATTCACTCCTTGGCCCTGCTTGCGTTGATGACTTTTACAGAAGCAGATTCAACTGTGAAACGATCCTTATCCGAGGCATATCAGTATTTCTGAACTCTATATTTTTACGTGGTGAGCAAGTCAACCTCACGCACATCCACAGACTGTTAGGCCAATTTAGTAACTTCAAGAACCATTATTTAACCTTAGGGCAGAGGTGTTCGCTGCATTCATTGGTTCAACGAATATTGTGATGGCTATCCAAGGAGCGCCACGAGGAGGCTGTATGTCAACTTGACCTGTGCACTTACGAGAATAGTGTTGGCAGCTTGCCATGTTGAGCGCGATCAACAACGTTACCTCGTGTGGACACGCATATGGCCCATCTCCATGTGTTGGCTACAGGGGCATGTTGTTTGAGGCCCAGGTCCTCCCCGGACTGTAGCGCCTGAAGAAGAAAAAGATTCAACTGATAACTGTTGCTCAAGGGCAACTGAGTTGCAGAACCCACACTTTTAGCACCACAATGCAGCGGTCTATGGCCCCAATAGGCATCCACGGAAAAGGCCATGCAGAGCAGATGAACAACCCTTGATAGACCAACGAGTCTTTTAACCGAAACCAGTGAAACAACTCAGCAGAGAACGCCAACGGACTACACAATTGGAAAGGCACTTGGTCGTTTTGACTTACGAGTTCAAAGACATCTGGCTAGAGATTGGGACAGTTGGAAAGTCGTGTTTGTAAATATTCAGATGTCTCCTAGAATATAGCGCTTTATTATGAGGGTTTGAGGAAAATATTAATTGTTGCCGCTACAGTCTAAAGGGGGACCTGGGCCTAGCTTGCTCATCAACTACTAGTGTTGTGCGCGCTACTGTTCTCTCACGAGTAGAAGGGAGCTACAGTTTTTTGCCGACTCTGAATGGTGAAGTTTCAGAAGCTTTCTTTTCAGTTATTACTCTTTGAGTGTTGTCAGCAGCTCGAAAGAGGTGGTGGCGTGAAAAATTCGAGGTGTTCAGCCGGGAATCGAACCTAGACCCTTCGGCGTATGAGCGTCGCACTCTACCTGCTACGCCACGGCGGCCATGAAATGAGTACATTCATCAAAGATTCAGTTTGTCTTTAACAGAATTTAGAAAAAGACTGAGAAGCCACTAAATCAAAGATTCTTTAAGCTGTGATGCTTCGTAATTTTGACCCAAAAAAGGCGGAAAACATTGAATTCTGGCTTTGTTAGAGGCCACGTGAAGACAAGAATTATACGAAGATCTTTAACCAATTCTTACGTTGCGTTTAACCATGAACCCAACACGAACTCCGAACTAGGAGCCTTAAGCAACGTTTTCTGTTATTGTTCCTGTGAGGCATTGGAAACTCGTGATGGTTGCAATAGGCGCCTTCATCCACGTTGTTTCTTTCTCCTTAAACAAAAAATTTAGGCGCTCTTTTGATACATCGAAACACAGCACAGTAGTGCTCATTGCGGCTGACGGCACAGCACAGTAGTGCTCAATGCGGCCGACGGAGGAAAGTAAGCAAATGTATCGACTTACGCCACGACTTACACCACGTGCCTAGGTTCGATTTCTTTACTGTAAAAAGAATATGTCCCCTCTATGCATGACAGAGACAAATGCCCGCACTGCATGCGTAGCTGTTGAAGCAGCTTGACCATTGTTGCTTGCCATGGGGATTTTCATCCTGAAGTGTCCGCTTTTGACGCTTTTGTTAGTCTTTTCTGCATCTCCTTACACCAAAATTGGGCCACTTATTGCCCTTAATAGCCAAAGAGTGGCAGTATGGCGGATGGTACGCTAAATAGCTTTTGGCCTTACCGTGAACTACGATCAAGAGTAGTTTCTGTACCAAAAGCCAAAGCCATAGGCCACCCTGCTGAATCTCACAGCGCATAAAACTTTGACCAGACAAGTGACGCTCTAGAGCTGAAGGCCTTGAGGCTGTTCAAAGCAAGTGAAGTAAGTTTCTTTCAGAACTTCATGGGATTCAGTTTCCTGTCCACAAATAAGGACATTTGTTTCACGTGACGTGAAGAAGGACCTTAGCAAACTTTTAGTGCGAAACTGAAGGAAACATATTAACTGGAGACATGGTAACTAAAGCGAGAACAAGACACAGAACACCAGCACAGTCAATGAGGCCTCTTACAATTGCTCAATACACCTATAGCTACGCAAAACAAGTTCTTGCCAATTTTAAACAATTTGTAAGCTCTTCTTGAGCTCTTCTCGATCCCTTCATGGGCCCTTCTCGAGCCCATCTTGAGCTCTTCTTGAACCCTTCTTTCGCCCTTCTCGATCCCTTCATGAGCCCTTCTTAAGGCCTTCTCGATCCCTTCATGAGCCCTTCTTGAAGCCTTCTCGATCCCTTCATAGGTTCTTGTGCCCATCTTGAGCTCTTTTTGAACCCTTCCTTCGCCCTTCTCGATCCCTTCATGAGCCCTTCTTGAGGCCTTCTCGATCCCTTCTTGAGCCCATCCTGAGCTCTTCTTGAATCCTTCTTTAACCCTTCTCGATCCCTTCATAGGCCCTTCTTGAGCCCATCTTGAGCTCTTCTTGAACCCTTCTTGAGCCCTTCTCGAACCCTTCATGAGCCCTTCTTGCGGCCTTCTCGATCCCTTCATGAGCTCTTCTTGAGACCATTTTGAGCTCTTCTTGAACCCTTCTTTCGCCCTTCTCGTTCCCTTCATGAGCTCTTCTTGCGGCCTTCTCGATGCCTTCATGAGCTCTTCTTGAGCGAATCTTGAGCTCTTCTTGAATCCTTCTTTCGCCCTTCTCGAACCCTTCATGAGCCCTTCTTGCGGCCTTCTCGATCCCTTCATGAGCTCTTCTTGAGACCATTTTGAGCTCTTCTTGAACCCTTCTTTCGCCCTTCTCGATCCCTTCATGAGCCCTTCTTGCGGCCTTCTCGATCCCTTCATGCGCTCTTCTTGAGCCCATTTTGAGCTCTTCCTGAACCCTTCCTTCGCCCTTCTCGATCCCTTCATGAGCCCTTCTTGAGCCCATATTGAGCTTTTCTTGAACCTTTCTTTCGCCCTTCTTGATCCCTTCACGAGGACTTCTTGCTGCCTTCTCGATCCCCTCATAAGCTCTTCTTGAATCCTTTTTTCGCCCTTCTCGATCCCTTCATGGGCCCTTCTTGAGCCCATTTTGAGCTCTTCTTGAACCCTTCTTTCGCCCTTCTCGATCCCTTCATGAGCCCTTCTTGAGCCCTTCTCGATCTTTTCATGAGCTCTCCTTGAGCCCATCTACTGCTCTTCTTGAACCCTTCTTGAGTCCTTCTCGGGCTCTTCTCGGGCCCTTCTGGAGCCTTTCTTTAGCACTTCTTGTTAATTCACCACCTCAAGCCAACCATCCTCAAAATTCCCTCAAGTAAACGGCGTGCATTTGCCGGAAGGCAAATTTGAGTTCAGATCTCGATCTCGAAACGTTAATTGCGGTTTCATTCAAACCCGTCACACAGTTGCAGTTCCTCCCTTTCTTCGTTTCCATCAAACATTCATCCCTTTGGCCACACGATCATTGTGCAGTTAGTCGAGTCCCCCTCGACACTGCAACCAACCCCATGCTGACCATTTGTCATTGATGAATTCAATTAGGAGGCGTGTCCTTGTTCACGAACCCCTGGAACAATCACAATCCTTAAATAAAAGTCCGCCATATTTCCACACCCCTAAGCGCTTGCCGTCATTGTTTCGCAGTCAACCCTCCTCACTGTCTCGATTGTCGCCGCCGGCTGGTGGATGCAAAACTAAAACCGGAACTGTTCCCCTCGTCAATCCTCTTCGATGTCGTGGCGTAGCGAATTCATGTCGCCCTGCGAATGCGTCGCAACAAATCGCATTCGTTCCACAGCGACAATAAAACCGTTTTTCCACCAGTTTTTCACAAGTTTCCCAAGTTCCACAGGAATCACGGATTTTGCAACTCGATTCCCACACAGAAAATGAAACGTTTCTCACAGCATTGAACAAAGGACGAACTGATATCCCTGCCAGCCGGGCGGGATAGTAGGCGTAGCCAATCATAGGCAATTTACGTTCAATCGTCCATCGAGGCATGATGGATGGCGCAGCCGGGTCGGTCATCATGTAACAATTACGAAATCATTGCTGGACAGTCAAGGCGGTCCGCTACGTGCTAGCATATCCCCCGGCCTTGTTTCGCCACCGCTAGTGCTAATTGACAGAAGCGGGACTCACCGCTCTGGCACGTGTGTGCATCGGAGTCTCATTAATCGGCAGATGGACACGCTGGCCAAGAGGCAATTTGTCAAAACGTTTAATGATGATCGGCAGAGACGCCGCTGCCGACGCCACATGCTGGTCGAGGCTACTTGGCCGGGGGTTGGAGGCTGCGGACGATTTGTGAATCTCCATCAATTGGATGTCGAACTGGGTTTCATTGTGCTGCACCGTGGTAATTAGGAGCCGAACCAGATCGCCTGCTGATCGGCGGGGACGGCGATCCCTTTGATCAGGCGGCCGGTGGGACGGAGCGTGGCCACGCTGATTGGACACGGGCGGAATATTCAATTACGACCATAAATCCCGGCCTGGAGTACAGACGGGGGTCCTTTGTAATCGCAGACCTCTTGACCCCCGCCAGACTCCAATTATCCGTCCCCCACGTGAACATGACTTAATTGTCCACAGAGCCTAAATCAAAACCGACCGGAAACACTGCCTCAACCCGATCCGCTGCCACATAAACCATCCGCCACGGCCGAGGACGCCACCTTCTTTGTGTACACAGGACAGCGTTGCCCACCGCACTGCCCATCTAATAAATTTCGCATAAAACGCTCCGTAGGCGTTCGCCTCCAGGCACATCTGCAACTTGCTGCAAATCCACTTCGGGTTGGCTTCCTTTCCTTGGGGTGACTCTGATCCACCTCGGAGGGGCACGGACATTCGGGTGTACCGGCGGTTAACGAATTAATTGGTGTTTACTGCGATTTGCATAAATTTCCATCGAAATTACCTCCGAAATTGGCGTCACTCTCCTTGGCGGCGGCGGTGGTGGTGCGGCCACCTTCAGAGCCGAAATTAATTTGTCCATCGTCGTCGGCCACTCACACAGGCGTTCCCGCCCCCGCGCGCACACATGTTACTGCCGGCGAGTGGGCGGCTTACTAATGGCCAAACGCAGAAGTCGCAAGCCACCAAAGGTCCTTGGGCTGGGTTTGTTTGGAGAGATGGTGTCATCGATAATTGCTGGTGTGCACGCATAAATATTTCTTCTCTCTGCCTATCTGGTGGCGGTCGTGCCACTTGAGCACCACACGCTGAAACCACTTGAGAGCGAGAGGGGCATGCTCTTGAAAAATATTTGCTCTTCTGTCCATCCGTCTGTGCGTCGGTTGTGGCATCGCTTTGCTGCTGCTGCTGGTAATTGGCTGTATCCGAGTGATTCCTGAAGAGGGTGACATCTCAAGTTGACCACACGATGGATGGGGGCGTGGAGGAGGACGAGAAGGAGAAGGAGGCTCTGGCTCTGGACTGGTGGATGTTTCTTTTGGTTTCTGCTTTTCGGTGGACTATCCATCATGCAGCGGTCATTAATCTCTGGGTGTCACTGGAGTCAATTAGACGGAGTGTGTGCTGGAGGAGAAAGTCACTCGCCCCGAGGACCGGAAGGCAGACAGATGAGATTGCGAGATGGCTTCAAAGGATATTTGCTGTGGGAAGAGCTGGCTGTCTTGGGTGTGGCCGATTGATGCTGCAAATGGGAAGGGCGGTGGGATGAGGGCTCCTCTGCTGTTCCACGGAGTTGGTTTTCATGCAATTTTCGGAAATAAATCGCATCGACTTGAATGATGGGCTTCAATCCAGGCAAATGCAAGCCAAACAATCGTGGAGGCGAACATTTTTGGAGAACGGGACGGATTCCTATGACTGAAAGCACCCGGAAAGATGAGAGAAACTAGGCTTCAAAGGAGGAAAGGAGACACAAGTGCGTGGTTCGGTGATGATGTGAACGAAGCAGTTAACTCTGGGTGGGCGAAAAATTGGTCAACGTGTGGTAAGATAACACCAGGAGAAGGCGACGGGGATTTCGTCGAAGGTAAAAATGAAGAAGTGCAAGAAACGGAAGGTAAAGAATGGCCTTAACCTCTTACGCAGGTTGCTCCTTAAATCTTTTCGACCGCACCCAGAGTCTCTGCCTTTAAAGTCCTTTGTTATGTTTAACCTCTTCTGCTCCAATTTATTTAATTGTAAGTTGCTCCTCCAGCCTTTGCGACCGTGCACAGGGTTTAAGGCAGAGTTTAAGTCCTATTGGTATGCTACACCTCTTCTGTTCCAATTTCCTTACTTGCAGGCTGTCCATCCAGCCCTTCAGACCGTTTTCGTGATCGAGATTTCTGCGGCATATTATGGAGATGGAGAGGAAAAGCTAACTCAGTAGGGGGACTGGCAGTTCCTGGCGTTGCCGCACAGCCACCAAAAGTGGCTGCATAGTGGATAGGGTTTAGTTAGGAGGGAAGATTACTCACTGTGGACTCATTTTAATGAAAAGTTCTAGAAATGTCTGGGTTTCTGAACAGGAATGTGTCGAAAGATGGATCTTGAATCATCGCAGAGTTCACGCGAGAGCTAAAGAGGAGGACACAATTTTTGAGGCAAACACTACCATTATCCATGTTTGTGGTCACTTACGAGAAGCCATATGCGATCATAAGGGCAAGGCGCGATCTCAGCTGTAGAGTGCTGTTTAGTGTTCTCCGCAGAAGCTCTATGGATGAAAACGAATGGAAAACCCCTCTGCACCTCTTTTAGAGCCGCATCACAATTCATTCTCCTTAAGTGCTACTCCCCGACTTACTGTCAGACTGTGAAAAATAAGTTTCTGCACGTTTAAAAGGGACAAAAAATGACTGCAATGCAATCATAAGACGTGTTAAATTCTCTTATGACCAACAGTTGAGGCAAAAAGTGCTGCATTGTCTCTCGGGCAGCAAAAACTTTTGGTGATTCCTCAAAACGTCATGAATTCCACTTCAATTCCAAAGCGCTTTTGCAATGACATTCTTCCTGTCGGCTCGCTGGACAAAGCAAATCTGCTAGATACACATGTTCCAGTCACCTCGACGCTACCAGATTGTTCCCGGCTGTATTTCTTGGACTTGGGTGGATCTGAGCCTCAACCAACATGCCTCTCCAGTTAGCACGATTTTTTGCTAGGTGCCTCCGGTTGCACATTCTATGTTGGTTGAGGTCCTTTTTCACCGGTGTGCGCCACCTTAGCCTTGACCGTCCCAATGACTTAGCTTCGAAGACTTTTGTCCAAACTTGGGCCAGCTACTTTTAAGCGTTGTCTCCGAAAACACTTGACCAGGCGCATGTCGCTGTACAGCCCATAGAGTGCTCCATTAAGTTTTCTCCTCCAGATGCTATCAGCGCAAACAGGACCAAAAATCGCACGCAAAACATTTCTCTCGGAAAGACTAAGGGCTTCATCCGCTTTTAATAACTTCCAGGTCTCCGCGCCTTAAAGTAGGACTGGGATGATCAAGTTGTTATATAAAGCGAGCTTAGTCCTCCCATAGAGGGCTTTATTATTTAATAGCCTCTTGAGCCCAAAGAGACAGCGATTGGCAAGAGTGATTCTGCGTTTGATTCCGGTACTGATGTTGCTGTCCCTATTTACCGCGGAGCCGTGGTACACGAAGTCCTTGACTACCTCGAAGTTTCTGCTGCCTAGTGTGACGCTCTGTCCGAGACGTCGATGTTGTGTGTCCTTTCTTGACGACAGCATGTAGTTTGTTTTGCTTTCATTTATCCCCAGAAACATTTTAGCCTCTTCCTCATCAATGCCAGGAAACGCCTCATTGATGTTTCGTGTTCGTTAATTCACGTCAATGTGGTCAACGTTAGCTTAAGATTGAGCTGACTTTTGGAAGAACGTGCCTTTGGATTTGGATTGTGAGTTACGCACGATCTTCTCGAGCATGCGGAAGAATTTACATGACAGTGCGTCGCCTTGTCTAAACTTTTGTTAACATTGAAGGTCTCGGTGAGTTCGCCACCGACTTTCAAGGAACAGCGAGAGTTCTCCATCGTTACCATACACAATCAGACGAGTTTGGCCTTAGACATCTGGGGCGCTTAAATAACCTTCTTTTGCTCCAAAAGTCATTCACTCCGAATGTGTGAGACAATGCGTGTGACCGCATTGCTCGACAGTCTTCTTCCTCGGCCTTGATTGTGAGAGTTACCGCATTGAGTACTTTTATCGTTTGTATGCCAAAGTTTTGGACATCCCTACATTTCTCAATACCTCACAGCGTCAGCCCGGGCTCTAATTTCAGAAGCAAGCTTGGAAAGACGCCTCCATATCCCCATGTTCGTCGATTGCACATTTGATGCAGAGCTGTCGGAGATAGTTAACGTGTAAGGCCCGGTTTCCGCGACTAATAATAATTGTTGGCGCTACAGTCCGAAGGGGGACCATTGCCCAGTTTCCTCATTAACTACCCGTGTTGTGCGCGCTACTGTTCTCTCACGAGTAAAACGGACCTACAGTGTTTTGCCGACTCCGAACGGCGAAATTCGAGACGCTTTTTTTTTAGACAGTTATTCCTCCTTGAGTGTTGTCAGCAGCTCGAAAGAGGTGGTGCCGTGAAAAATTCGAAAAATTGATGTTGAACTGGGAATCGAACCCAGACTCTTCGGCGTGTGAGCGTTGTACTCTACCCACTACGCCACGGCGACCACAACTACTCCTTTGCAAAATCCGACTTTTCAACCGCGCAATTCCAACTGCTACTGCCCCCAATCCACCCCATTTATGACCCAGTCACGAATCATTACTCTCCCCCACAGGCCGTATCTCCATTCGACTGTGCGTCGTGTCGTGTCCCTTCACCAAACATCCACATAAAACCCTAATTAAAACCTAAGAGAGAGGGGCTCTCCACAAACAAGCGATTTCAGCGATTCCCAGCCCGGCTTTAACTCACCATCACGCCCCACCGATTAATATCTCATCATCAGCACATTTCCACTTCATCGGAATCCAATAAAACATTGAAACGAATCGGCTTCTTCATTTCCACACACACAAGGAGCCCCCCGAGCGTCAGACTATAGAGTCATTCCCAATCAATGGGCGACCTCTCTCTTGGACCTCTGCAGCAGCAGCAGCACGGACTGGAATATGGCCAAAAGCTAACTTCTCTTTAAGCGCGCATGATCATCGTCCATCAATCACGACAGCCCGCGACCGCGGCCCAGCCTAGCTCTCCCACCACCGGCCAGCAAAGCGGGTCAGAACTTTTGTCAATTCCAGTAATTACACTCGAGAAGTGCCGTCGGCCGCGGACGGACGGGCAATGGACCGGAGCAGCACAGATGCCGATGGTCTATGCAGATAAGGATCAACGCACGCGCACGTGTTGTGCTGCACTTCTCACTCCACTCGTGACAGCTCTCGGCACAGGTGGAGAGGTAATTCAAACGAGTTGCACGCAACCCAGTCGATGGCTGCCCCCCAAGGGGGGCATTAGCCTTCCACTCCGTTTCGGGGGAAAAGGGCTAGGCCAGCCACCTCATACATCAAAACCCGCTCCGGACTTTCACTGAAGACTTTTCAATGGAAGAAAGAATTTTAATGGATCGTCGTCGTCATCATCATCATCATCAAACCATCAGCCGGGCGTTAGACAAAAGCCAGCGCGCACCCCAGAGTCAAGTAATTTGGCACGCTTTGTATCTGCTGTTTACCACAGTCGGAGGCCGTCATCTCGTCCACTCGTGACCTCGACTGCGGAACCGGACCGCTGTTACACTGGGGAGGTCATTTGTCTGCTGCCTTCCGCCGTACTCTTGGAGCAGAGCCGCTTTTCGAAAGGGAGAGAACCCCGCTTCGCTCGGCTGTGGCTGGCTGTTTAGTGGAGAGTTGAGGGCAAGATAAATCGCAACGGTCATCCATCATCGGCGAGGGCGGCCGCCAACACTCTCAGACCCTCAGACTCTCGAGCCCAGACCCGGTTCCAGAGAGCCATGCGGCCAGCACGGCAGAAGCAGCGGCCTTCACTCTCAAAATGACAAATTGGTAGCCTTTCGTTGCACTTTAATGCTCCAGAGAGGCGGCCCGGTGATATGGATGCGTTCCATATGCGGAGACAATGCCTTCAAAGTTTGTTGTTGTTAACTTTTGAACGGCGTCGCCGCCGTCCGCTGCTCCACAGCTCTGCGGGGAAAGTTTGTTGCTGGGGAGCCGAAGTTTCGCTCTCTAATGGAGATTCATGAGCGAAGTTGATAAGCCGGATGCATGCTACGGGCATGGTTGTGCTTCAGGTCATTACTCAGTTCTGGGAGTGGATTTGTTCCGCTGCTGCGGCGGTGGGAACGCTGAAGTTTTTACACCTCCACACAATAGAACAAAGAACCACTCCCTGAGCGTCCCCTCAATCAGTTGAGTCTGTCGCCACATGTGTCACATTGACCAGATGTCCTTCGGAGCTCCCCCACTCGCACTGTCAACTTCTGATGACACATTAGCAGCTGCTAAGCTCCTCTGTCATCGCTGTCTTACAACGCCAAGGACAGTGCTCTGCGAATGTTTTGACAAACAACATGTCAGCCGCCCCGACATGCACCACATCGCGCTCATCCATGCCCGCGAATGAAAAACAATTGAACTGTCCCGCAGCATTCTGCGCCCAGGCGCACCGAGCACATCGCATGGCGCGTCATCCATCCGACAGATGGGACATTACATTTGCGCTCCCCAGCGTGTGAGGCGCCGCAAACACGATCATGTCACAAATTTGTTCCACAGCTCCTCGGCTCCTCATCCATCTCTCGCGGGGCATTAATTACTCGCGCAACGCACATAAATTCCCGAAACGTCAATTTGTCAGCGTTTTTGCTCGCCTTGTGTCGTGCGCTTGAGTACCGCGCGAGTACTCACGCGAATATCCCTCTCAGCAGACACGGGGATAATTTTAGACACTCACTCGCAAGGAATGTGGATCCCATTTGCAGAACGGTCTGAATTTTCGCGAACGGGTGGTAGGGCGCACCCAGCAATTAGCTCATGCTTTCGACTAGCATGCTGGACAGCGCCAAAGACCAAAGGCTCACCGCTAATCCATTCGCGATTGTGGTCATGAATTCCGGATCATCTTTATCATCGTCGGTCTGTTTGAGCGCGAGCCGCCGCGCGGGCCGCCGAAAACCGCGGAATGGAGAGTAATATCTATTTTCAGCTTGTTTTGCCAATCCGCGGCGATTATCCGTCGATTGGATATGGGAATTAAAGTTTGCTCGATCTGACAGGCGGAGGGGGAACCAAGGCGAATGAGCAATTTATTGGCGTTTTCATTTTCATAATTGGAGACCGGTCTGCGCTTTGATGTGAACGTGTACTTGGTTTGGTTTGGATTTGGAAGATTGACAAAGTCA
Organism: Eristalinus aeneus; assembly: GCA_955652365.1. Lineage (NCBI taxonomy): Eukaryota > Metazoa > Arthropoda > Insecta > Diptera > Syrphidae > Eristalinus > Eristalinus aeneus. The sequence continues at coordinate 95,584,658 of OY019131.1, forward strand.
CGGAAGGGGGAGCCAGGAATTGTCAGAAGCTTAGGGGGGAGCGGGAGAATGCAGATTTGCTGACGGTGACAACGGAAAGATATCTGTCAGATCAAATGCTGTGGGAATAGAACTTTCTTGCCCAATGAGGGCTCCAATGGAAATACTTGAACTCAGACCTCCTCCTCCGACACACAATAAATGGATTTGGCTCCAATGATCGTGTTGTGTGCACAAGAAACGTGTTGCGTTACGCACTTAATCTTTTGTTAAGTAATCTGTTGTCGTTTGCGGTCCACTTTCGGGGATGAAAACCCGCTCCTTCTAGCTTCGTTATAAGTCATTTCTGTTCTGCTATCACATGACTCAAAATCACATCCCTATCACTATGTATAGTGTCAACGGAAACACTGATGGAGAAAGGACCGTCTGTGGCGGGATGGCGGCTAACAGACCCAGTCTTTGAGGAAACCTGACTGGTAGTGACAGTTTAACCAGAGGCTATATTTTGGTGCCACGGGAGGTCAGGAGCCCCTGGAACTTTGGTTCCAGCCCAACCGTGCGGTAGGCCTCCTTGTGGGAGTTTCGTGGTGGCTGTGGCTTACCGCCTAACATCACAGGTAGAGTCGAGGATAGTGTACTGTGCTGACTTGTCTAGTTGATTGTTCACCCACAATTAGGCAAGGCAGTTAGAGGACTATCCCTTCTCAGTGTGCAGTTGCATTCTCAACCGGGCGCTGCGACCCAGAGAACGGAAGAGGTTTTAGAAAGGCCTCGCATCAAGGCAAGGTGGGGTGATTGTCCCTCAAGCATGATCTCAGCTTGGTACTTAGGTAACTAAAGCGTGTAGTCTAGCGTTACTAACGACACTTGGGAAAATGGACCCCGTGATATAACCCGTAAAGGCAGGTGGTCACATAAAAGTCATTTTTTGAGATATCTGATTCTATTACGTTCGTCAGTTGCCAATTGATTTAAGGTTCTAACTGCAAAAGGTCATGCAGCTGCAGTTCCATAGGTTACAGTAGGAAGCCTATATTCTTCAACAAGCTCTTTATCTGAATTTCGCCATAGGGCTCACGCCTTTGGTAAATTTTAACTTAACGCCATACTTTAGAAAGTCACCGGCTTCTCAGAAGGATAAAGGAGGAGCGTGAGAAGCGCACGTTCGAGGATATGAAAGGGTTTTATGGTAGGAATGAAGTCCAAAAGTTTTACCGAAAGTTAAAACCCCAAACAAGGACCAAGGCCTGCCGGGACCAAATCGGACAACAAGTAGTAGAGTCGCAGTCTGTGCTGAGAGTTTGGAAGGATCATTTCTGTAGTCTCCTTAACGGCGATGACCTCCCAAGTCCCGCTGTTAGGCAGAATGTTCCACTCAAATTGTACGATGGCAGACAAGCATTCTGCCCCCGACTTAGACGAGGTGAAGATAGCAATATCCAAGCTGAAGTCGAACAAAGCTGCTGAAGAGGACGGACTGTCTGCAGAACTATTCAAAGCAGCTGGAGATGACCTGGTTGGTCGCATGCACGAGCTCATTTGTAAGATATGGTCGGAGGAAAGCATGCCCGATGAGTGGAATCTCAGCGTCGTTTGCCCGGTTCACAAGAAAGGAGACCCCTTTGACTGCGCCAACTAACAAGGGACAAGTCTCCTCAGCATCGCATACAAGATCCTCTCTGCCGTATTGTGTGAGTGTCTGAAACCGTTTTTTCACAACCTGATAAGTCTCTATCAGTGTGACTTCAGACCAGGGAAGTCCGCAATAATTTTGGCATTCCTATCAAACTCGTCAGATTGTGTAGGATGACGATGGAGAACTCTCGCTGTTCCGTCAAGGTCGGTAACGGACTGACCGAGACCTTTAATGTCAAAAAAGGTTTTAAACAAAGTGACGCACTGTCGTATGACTTTCTCAACATAATCCTCGAGATCGTGCGAAATTCACATCTTAGCACCAGAGGCGTGGTCTCCCAAAAGACAGCTCAGTGGCTAGCTTACGCTGATGACATTGACTTGATTGGACGAACACTGCGAGCCGTCAATGAGGCGTTTGCTGGTATTGAAGCGGAAACGGCTAAAATGGGTCTGGTGGTAAATGAGGGCAAGACTTAGTACATGCTATCATCAAGGAAGGACACACAACATCGACGTCTCGGACAGAGCGTCACACTAGGCGGCAGAAACTTCGAGGTAGACAAGGACTTCGTTTCCGCGGAAAACAGGGACAACAACATCACTCTGGCCAATCGCTGTTTCTTTGGAATCAAGAGACAATTGAGTAATAAAGCCCTGTCCCGAAGGACTGAGCTCGCTTTATATAACAGCTTGATCCTCCCCGTCCTACTTTATGGCACGGAGACATGGACGTTAGCAGAAGCGGATGAAGAAGCCCTTAGTCTTTTCGAGAGAAAAGTTTTGTGTGCGATTTTTGGTCCTGTTTGCGTTGATGGCATCTGGAGGAGAAGATTTAACGACTAACTCTATGAGCTGTACAGCGACATGTGCCTGGTTAAGCGTCTACGATTACAACGCTTAACATGGTTAGGCCATGTAGAGCGTATGGACATCACTGCTCCGGCTCAAAAAGTCTTTGAATGCGTGCCATTGAGACAACGCAACAGAGGACGGCCTAGACTGAAGTGGCGCACACAAGTGGAGAAGGACCTCAACCAACTTGGAGTGCGCAACTGGAGACAGCTGGCGAAAGATCGTGCAGGCTGGAGAGGCATGTTGGTTGAGGCCCAGGTCCACCCCGGACTGTAGCGCCACAAGAAGAAGAAGAAGAATTGTAATTCATATTTGTTTTTGTTCTCTTACCCCGACATATAAAAGATAAGCCTCGTACGTATATATGAAGCCGCCATTGAATTAGAATGGTTTTAGCTCGACCTGCAGCTTGGGACCAACCAGCATAATTTTGGTAAAGCTTACATCGGAACTTGTTTTTGCTGGTGCGTCGGACACTATACGTAACATTGTTGATCCACTCTCTGGCTGAAGAACTGCATGATGCGGCATATAATAGACGTTTTCATTTTGTGTAACGGGATTGGCCTCAACCATGTGACCAAGGTCTAAGAATTCCTTCATGAACTTTATATATTCGTGTTTTAAATTTAAGACTGATAGACGAATCAAGAATGCATGGGTCACTTTGGCTCTTAGTACAAAAAAGCTCCCAGAGCTTATGGAAGGTTTGGTCAACATAATATCTTTCACAATTAACAGATCGCTCAACGAGTCGATTGACTCGCTATAACATCAACCAAAAAACGCAGCACTATCGTAACCAATATGTTTTATAACTTGCTTTCAACGCCCGTTAAGGCCACATGCCGCTGCGTAGTTCTTGGTTGAAATTTCATGCAAACGGAGCGAAAGTTTGAACGCGAAACTATTCTCCATCGAGGGCCTCTGCATCGGCTCTAGAGATTGCCGAGGCTTCTGCGACACACAGCAAAACAGTGCTGGCGAAGTTGGCACTCGGTTTGGGCCGTTGGTAGAGAGCTCTACTACTCGATTCCTCCCTGAACCCTGCTATATGGTTTTATGGTTGTATGCTGTATGGTTCACTGCTGTATGGTTGTATTCATACAGCAGGGAAGGTCTGGACAAGTGCTAGTTTGCCCCTTGATAGAGGCCTCCGCCTTAAGCCTATGGATACAACGACTGAGAAGAGATGTTCTGCGTCTCATCTCGGCACTGATGCTGTTCGTACTATTTGCTTAAAAGTTGAGAAAGACATGCTTCAGTACCTCGAAGATGCCAATGGTGACATTCTGAGTCGATGTTCTGCGTCCTACCCAGGTGATAGCACATCTTTCCTTTGGCCTCGATCGCCGTTCAACGCATTTCGGCCGCCCCACTTTGTTACAAGCAACTGCGTCAGTGACGGCTCACTGTGTTTGACCGACCACGTCAATGGCGGCCGCGTTTGCTAGCAATCGTCCGGATTTTTGGAACCCGGCTGCATTTTTCAGGATCTTCTCAGAATGATTTTGAAGAATCTGGCTATCCATCGCCCTAACAGAAACCTCTTTTGACATAAAAACTTCCCGGGTGAGATCGTTATCAGCCATCAGGGAGCACCTTGATCTCTCCACCATCATCTGTTGCGTTTCCCAAGAATGTCAAATGCGCTACAGAACAACCGAATTTTCGCGCAGAGACTCCGTCCAATTTGTACATGCCGACAGTTGACCACCAAACACATCAAAAGAAAACCAACAACCACTTCAAATCGAACACCTGGTCAGGGTATGTTTATCTTCTCCATCGCGCAATACACCCAGTTCCTGCGTCTCAAAGCGCAGAGCCTTCGTCCTTCGCAGAAGTTGCTGCGCTCCTCGTACACCACACCATTCAGCCAAGCACACATGTCAATAGTATCTCCATTCAATCACAGAGCACACAAACTCTGCGGATAATGGATAACGACAAAACCAGCGATATCGCCCTTCCCTCTGCGCCCGGTGTTTGCCTAACCTCAAGCGATGTCAACCATTGTCAAACAATAGAGATTCGTAGAGCGGCGAACAAAGCAAAGGATGCGTTTTGTTTCGCTCTTAAAAAAACACAACATCGACAAAAGGACTCACCTCTCGCTCTCGTCCTCCTGGGGACGGCCGCATTCACGAACAATGATGGCCCAGGATAAACATATTCCACTTGGCTAAGCGCTCCCCGTCAGAAATGCGAGACTCTCGATGAGGACTGTTTTTATTTACAAGAAACTCTCCCGATTCCTGATTCACTCACCCGTGTGCCACTTGAGCGAGCACCGAGGCAGTCCTGAGATGCCGCCGGCGATGATAACGACGACTGGCGTAATGGCGATGATAATGATAATAGCGATCGACTCAAGGACCTCATCTGAGGGCCGAGTTGTTGTAAATTTGTCATTTGGGTCCTCTAGACACAGAGACGGCAGGCACTTGAGGACAAAAGTGGAACACAGCGCGACAGGAGAGAAGCCGAGGAAGACGAAGAAAATGTCACTCCGCGCGAAGAAGGAAACAGATGTGGTGGTGGTGCGCGACCGAGATGCGATTCTGATCCGTGTGTCAGTGGGTCCTCACATAAATCACAGGATGGGACGGGCTACTGCCAGTGGCAGTGGTGGTCGTGTTGTGCGAGACTCTGCACTAAGGATCCACTTGCAGGGGGCTGCCGAGGTGACGAAAGACGCTCAGTGCCAAAGGGAAGGGGCTGCGGCTAAGATTAGATTCTGAAATATTTTCAGGCACTTGCGATGACATAAACGGTCGTTACTTGAAATTAAAAATATACTTAAGAGACGGAGAATCTCATGTGGAGTGGGAAGGAACACTGAGTGGTGGAGCATGCGGAGCAGACTGTGTGACGGGTGAACATGCTCTTACTTCGTCCAGGAGCTGGGGGAAACAGCAACAGACGGAGGTTTGGAACGAAGACGCTAAAGGCACAGAATTCTTGAAGCGCAGAGCCAGCCGATACTAGAGGCAGCCACGACTAGAGGCAGCAGCCACTAGAGGCCTCCGCGACTAGAGGCAGCCGCGACTAGAGGCAGCCGCGACTAGAGGCAGCCGCGACTAGAGGCAGCCGCGACTAGAGGCATCAGCGACTAGAGGCAGCCGCGACTAGAGGCAGCCGCGACTAGAGGCATCAGCGACTAGAGGCAGCCGCGACTAGAGGCAGCCGCGACTAGAGGCAGCCGCGACTAGAGGCAGCCGCGACTAGAGGCAGCCGCGACTAGAGGCAGCTGCGACTAGAGGCAGCCGCGACTAGAGGCAGCCGCGACTAGAGGCAGCCGCGACTAGAGGCAACCGCGACTAGAGGCGGCCGCGACTAAAAGGCAGCCGCGACTAGAGGCAGCCGCGACTAGAGGCAGCCGCGACTAGAGGCAGCCGCGACTAGAGGCAGCCGCGACTAGAGGCAGCCGCGACTAGAGGCAGCCGCGACTAGAGGCAGCCGCGACTAGAGGCAGCCGCGACTAGAGGCAGCCGCGACTAGAGGCAGCCGCGACTAGAGGCAGCCGCGACTAGAGGCAGCCGCGACTAGAGGCAGCCGCGATAAGACGCAGCCGCGATTAGAGGCAGCCGCGACTGGAGGCAGCCACGACTAGAGGCAGCCGCGACTAGAGGCAGCCACGACTAGAGGCAGCCGTGACTAGAGGCTGCTGTGACCAGAGGCAGCGGTGACCAGAGGCAGCCTTGACCAGAAGCAGAGGTGACCAAGAGCAGCTCCGGCTAGTCGTAGCCGCAACTAGAGGCAGCCCCGACTGGAGGCAGCCGTGACTAGAGGCAGCCGCGACCAAAGGCAGCCGCGAGCAGAGGCAGCCGCGAGCAGAGGCAGCCGCGACCAGAGGCAGCCGCGACCAGAGGCAGCCGCGACCAAAGGCAGCCGCGAGCAGAGGCAGCCGCGAGCAGAGGCAGCCGCGACCAGAGGCAGCCGCGACCAGAGGCAGCCGCGACCAAAGGCAGCCGCGACCAGAGGCAACCGCGACCAAAGGCAGCCGCGACCAGAGGCAACGCCGGCCAAAATACAGCTCTGAGTAGTAGTAGCCCCAACTAGAGGCAGTGGCGACCAGAGCCAACCGCGACTAGAGGCATGCGCGACTACAGGCATTAGGTACCAGATGCAGCCCCGAAACCAAAGTTCGACAGAGCTCTGAAAAGTTGCAAAACTCCAGCCCAGAATCCAATTTTGTTGCCGTCTTACCAAGTGCAGCGACACGTGCAATGCATTCCGAACATCTCCCCCAGAAGCCCAATCCACCTCCCAGCTGCAGAGTGTTCCACTTAAACTCCCACAAATCATAAGACGGTGTCCAGAGAGATCCCCTTCAGATCCATAATCGCCCCCATAATCAAGCACATTTGTCACTTCCCGTGGCCGCGTAAACAAAGCCATCATCGTTATTAATACGCGCTGAAATATTTAGATTGGCACCCCGGCATTCCTCAGCGCCAATCCGCTGTCACCATAACTCTAGCCCCGATCACGGGTCGCCACGCACTGTCCAGAACAATCCCAGCTCTCCCCACTACCCCACCACCGACGCGCACATCGCCAACAAACCGTCGAATAAATTTTCGAATTTTATTACGTGTAAACAGTGCGAGCGTGTCGGACACCGCGTCTCCGCCCGCCCGTCGGCCCAGATTTCGATTTCGTTTTCATAAATTTCGTGTCGTCAAAGTTTGACTAAACAGCGCGACTAGCCAGCGCGAAGATTGAGGCCCAGGGTAAACAGAGAGGAACTTGGAACAATAAATAGAGCGGACGGCCGAACAGAAAAACGCCAAACATTGTCCACAAATCAGGCGCGCCTGAGGGCACGGCCCGGGGATTGCGCTGCTGGTGCAGCAAATGCACGCCACACTTTGGCCCAGTTTCGTTTAGGTTTTTCTCTCCCCGCCCCCTCCCGCTCCCTGTCATCGGTGTTCTATGAAAATAAACTTCAGTCGGGATTCTGGAGCGCATATGGCGCACTGTTCCGCTCCGATGTGGCGACAAATCAATGACACAAAGCCCCACCGAACGACACGGAGTGGACATGCAAACGGGATTAATTCAAATCTCTCGGATCCGATGATAGGTTCAACGGCACAGTCCACCGCCGCCGCTGCCGTAGGATTCACCTTTCACTTTGGCAGCACAGCGCTTGGTGCGGCCGCGGTGGGCGAATGCCACGGACACGGAAACACAGTAATCAAGGAAAATTGTTTCCAACGGGAGAGCGCACGAACGCGGTGCGGGCAAATAAATAGTGTTTTCGAATCTGGATAACAAAAGGATTGGAAATGTTGTGTAGTTGCTGTCTGACAATCGGGACTGATTTGTGGCGCGTACAAGGGTTGTAACAAGATCAACTGCGCTGGCAGATGTACGACTGGCTTGTTCGTTGGCCTGATAGGCTTTTGTCATTCAAAGTGGGAATGTTCTCCGAGGACGGCGCGATTGTGTTCAAGTTTGACGCGGAGAAAGCCCTCGGCTATGTTTTGTTGAAGTTGTTCGTTTTCTGTTCGGGGAAGTGGGGTGAATATGCACACTAGGAAGGGATTCTAAGGGAGATGCTTTAGAGCGTGCTCCAGTAGCGTGCAGCTCTGGCGATGCAATGATCTCTTGCGACACTCCGCACTCAGTCAAGGTCAAGCATGAGAAAGAAGTCGAGAGTTTTGAGGGTTCCTTGGCACCCAGGGGCTTTCAGGGACGTGCCCCATCTGCTACATCGGAAATGACGTCTCAGACATAGGCCCTTCATTCAACCCTGTCAAGCAATTTCAGCCGACAATCGGTCCTTGTTAAGTGAGTGTTGCAGTCTGATAGTCAGAAATTTCTGAATAAAATCAATTTCGGCAGCTTACTTGCCGCTTGGCAACGCATCGACGTGCCACTATAAGGACTCCTGAGAGAGTGTGTTGTTGCCAGGCCGACGAGCTTTAAAAGAGCAGGACAAACTTGGTTCTCATTCGTCGCAGAGACTCGGCTTTCCGGACACAATAAGTGACTTCACCAAAAAAGTCAGCGTCTTCCAGTTCATGAGTTGCAAAAGCAAAGGACTGAATATTCCCCTCTTTCGACCCGTAAGTAAAATACGCAACTCAAAACATTTCCCGTTGCCAGTGCACAGCAAACTTTGCCTTTTTACAGGGCCCTGGGCTCAGATCATGGGATTCTTGAGACCCAGGTCTAGAAATTAGTGTTTCTGAAAACTGCCATGGTCGCAAAATTCCCCTGATGTCGCATACACCGAGTGAGTCTACCTTACTTGCGCCCGCCATTACAGACTAGGGCTTCCTTTTCTTGTGTTGTTTCAATGGCTTGAGCTTGAAGAATAATGGGTCTTGAGATGTGTTGGTCGAATGGTTCAAACTGCACTTCGCACAAGTCAACTGACCCCATATCGCCGCACATTCATTAGACTTCATTGTTGTATTTTTTCCTCCAAATGCCACAGCAGTACCAACAATCGTACGTAGAAGGAATGTCTACGCCATCCGTCGATGCAATATAGGTTCGTGAAGCAGAAGCAGAAGAAGAGCAGATCTAGGACAGGTTTAGCCTTTCGGTACAGCTCAGTTTCTGTTAAGTGTTTGTCCCTTGGGATGACAAGAATTTGTTTCAATTTTCCTACTGTTCTCGCTCGTTTTCAAAGTCCCTGACGACGCCAAAACTATGACGGTCTGTTCACGAGGAGCTCTTGTGTTTACCGCCAATGTCACATTCACTGCAGGATTTCCTCTGTAGGCCTAGACTTCTGCATGTAACCTGACAGAATTGTCTGGGTCTTAAGACACAGGAAAAACTGCTGTCCCAAAACCAATAGAGACGGCTACAAATTGCTCCGACATAGGCAGCCTAGAATAGAGGCTCCTCCGACTAGAGGCAGTGCCGGCCAGAGGCAGCGCCGACTAGAGGCAGCTCCAACTAGAGGCAGCCCCGGCAAAGGCAGCCCCGGCAGAGGCAGACCCGACCTCTTATCTGAAATATCTTGAGTCCCGGAAGCTTCTTAATGACCGGCAGTACGGCTTCCGAAGCAACCGTTCCACTGGTGATCTGATGGCATATCTCACTGAAAAGTGGAACCAATCTTTACAAAATGCAGGAGAAAGCAAGATTGTTGCGCTTGATATATCTAAGGCATTTGACAGGGTCTGGCACCAGGTTCTCTTGTCGAAAATGCGTGCTTTTGGGATCGATGAGTCTCTTCTTCAATGGATTAGAAATTACCTTTCGAATCGTTCAATACAAGTCGTTTTGGATGGATTCAAGTCTGATATTCACCATATTAATGCTGGTGTTCCCCAGGGCTCTGTTTTGTCTCCGACACTCTTCCTCATTTTTATAAATGATCTCTAATCCTATTTATTCCTTCGCTGATGACAGTACCCTCAGCTTTTCATATTCGTTCCTTGGCTCACGTCCGTCCACTTCAGTCTTAGATTCGGAACGGCAGCGTATGTTAAGCACATTAAATTCCGACCTTGACAGCATAATCGATTGGGGAAATAAGAATAGAGTGGAATTTAATGCTTCCAAAACCCAGTGCTGTCTACTGTCGTTAAAGCGATCACAAAACAATCAGCCGTTTTCCATGAACGGCACTTGCGTTGTTGAAACCGAAAGACTTTCCATCCTCGGTATGTGTGGAATGCTCACCAATTCACCCTCAAGCCCTCTTTCGGGCGTATAGTCAAATTCAGAGACTCGTTCTTTAGCCGCACTACACGAATCTGGAATGCTCTTCCCAGCTCGATTTTTCCTCCTCATTACAATCCACAGGCATTTAAAACCAATGTGCATCGGTACCTCCTCTCCCTCTCTTCCTCTATACCTTCGGCCCGTGCTGTGACTTGATCCGGTCACTTAAGGGTACTCGCAACCCCTTTTGCACGCGTCAATTATAAAAAACAAAAAAAGGCAGCTCCTCCGACTAGAGGCGACAGCTCCGACAGAGGGAGCCCCGATTAGAGGCTCTTCCGATTAAAGTCGGTACTGCCTAGAGGCAGATCCGACAGAGGCATCCCCGATTAGAGGCTCTTCCGACTAGAGAATCCTCCGACTAGGCAGCCCCGACAGAGGCAGCCCTGAATAGAGTCTCCTCCGACTAGAGTCAGCCCCGACTACAGGCTCCTCCTCCTAGAGGCTCCTCCGACTAGAGGGAGTTTCGACCAGAGGCAGTCCCGGCCGAGGCAGCGCCAACTGGAGACTGTCCCAAATAGAAACGGCGTCGACTACATGCAACCCAACTTTAGACAGCAGCGGCTGACGAAGAGGAGAAGCAGACTAGGACACAACTCGTCTCCTGCAGATTTCAAAAACCGATCAGTCTCACACTAGTTTAAGATGAGACATGATGAACTTACTAATGTTGGAAGAGAAACTTCTTAAGGAAACTAAATAGCTTTACCAGGCAAAGTATAAAAGAACGTCAATACCACTCCGAAGGTTTGGATGGGAAATAAAATTCATCAACTCTGCTGACAAGTCGCATCGAAGCGCTATTTGCAAGCTCAGCCGCTAAGTAATACATAATCAGCTCTGAATGCAAAATGAACAAAAATTATCAAAAAAAAAATTTCCCATACCGGGAATCGAACCCGGGCCTCCTGGGTGAGAGCCAGGTATCCTAACCACTAGACAATATGGGACTTGCTTTTCTGTCGTCTAAAACTCAACATGACAGGCACACCCAACATGTGACTGTAGAACTTTGACTGATTGACTTGTAGAAATTTCAGTGGGACAACGTAGGAATACAGCGCCCCACTAGTCTGTGGAATGGAGCAAATGATTGTAGCCCGGCACTGTATGTGATTTTGGTTTGCATCGGCCGATGAGCTCTTCAATCATGTGTACAACAAGAGAATCAGTGCTTTCACATGTCAGATGCCGCCCGAAAAATTTATCAAAATTTCCACTGAAATCATTCCCGCAACCGAACTCAAACTCGCCCTCAACCCAAACAAGTTAAAACAAAAACCTGCTGAAAAATACACAACATCCCAAGAATATTGCCAGAAAAACCGCCATAAACTGCTGCACGTCAAACTTATGAAAATAAACCCCAACACCGCAGCACCACCCAGCACCATTGAAAGCAGCTTGCCACAAGTGCACAAGTTCCCAGCCACCCCGAATGCATGCGGGCAACATTTAGGAGGCACCCTTCCCCCCCTAAGCGGCCAACGAGCAGGGTTCGACCATTCGTTTTTTGTGAACCTAACCAACACAACAACCTGCGGCCATTTCAAACCCGAAAAACATGAAACTTTTCATTTATCCCTCTCCCGGTTCATATTTTTTAGATTTTTCTCAAAAACACACAGTATTTGATTTTGAAGGGAGCGGGAAACAGGAGCGAGGCAGGCAGTTTTCGATGTGCCCAGAGACACAATTGACAGGAGGAATAACAATGTCAGTCGACGGGGTTGGAAACTGATGGAAAAATTGGAAAAAAAAGAACCGAAAAAAAAATATCACATGACATGTTGACACAGTTTGCCCTGGTCGTTGTTTTGTGTGCTGTGTTCGAATTACAAAAATCAGCGACTGTTGTAATCTCTCCCAGTTTTAGGGGAACTGTCCCTCATCGCTGTAAAACCACCCAATCCAGCCCTTACATCTCGCAGATCCGTTGTAAACAACGGGGAAAGAAAGGAAGAGAAAAAACGCAGAACCAACAAATCCGCTCTCGAGTCAGGAACTTTGTTGTTTCGTTAATTTCCGGATGTAGTGCACGATGTGCAGCACACACGAAGATAATGGATACTTCGATTCGTTTGAAGCATCAGCTTCCGATGTTTGCTTGCGGGTTTTTGAAATGCACTCGCTGAAGTGCATTAGCTGGCTAGCTCTGGTGGGGAGATGTGTATCGACGTCGATGAGTATCAGCAATTTGTTGATCCCAGAGCTGGGAGGGAAAACAAGATGTAGAACAGTTGAGTAAATACGGCGCGTTGCATGTCATTGAACGACACCGCCGGGTGAGGGAGCGCCTGATGTGAGCGACAAGTATGTGGAGACAATTGTTTGTTCCCGAACGTCTCACATATTTGCTTTTTTAATTGTTGTCGTGACATGCTCTAGCTTTGTCAGCGTCTACCCCGCCGCATGCTCGGCTGCTTCTGGGGGAGTCAAAATTTGTTCTGCCTTATGAAAGTTTTCAGCGTGTTTCTCCGCCTCCCACTCCTTCGCAATGGGATCCAACTGCGTCAGATGACAGATAGGCGGATGAATGATGAACGTCTTAACTCAAACAGCGAAATGCTTTAATGATTGCTTCTTGAACGTCTTCCCGAGATTGTGAAATATAATTGAAAAGATGGATGGAAAATTTATTACATCAGTGGGTGGGGCTTGGATAGCGAGGGAGATTTTTAATGAATCCACGGTGCGAAGTTTTCGGAAGGAGATGAAAAAAATTCCTTGCGTCAGATATGAATGGAAGCGAAGTGCTTTCCGTCATAACAGTTGTAACATGCAGACAGATCATGTTCCCATTAGATTTCTCGGCAATTGAAATCTCCCCCAACTCAAGCAAGATGGTGATGGCCGTTGAGGTAGTAGCTGTGACCAAGGAACATGCTTTGTGCAATTTTTTCGGTCAAGTCCTTCATGTCAATGCGGCTTAGAAGACCGTAAAATTGACGGCTGTACTAAGTTTGTCATCAAGTGCTATTCAGAGCCAGCCTTCCTGTGTAAACCAGCTTCAAGGAACCGACGACAAATTTCAGTCTTCTATCCTCTATGAAAAATGAAGTAAACACTATTGAGGCTTGCCACGAATCTCTTGTTCTAAACGAACCTCGCTTGACTTCCCTCCTTCTTTGAAGGTAGAGATAAGAGAGAGGGAAGATAAAAAAAAAACAGATTAAGTTCCTTGCTCTTGCTTGCAGTTTTCACAAAAGTCCCTTAGAATAACGCTTTTCAGGAAAATGTACTTCTACGACAATACTGTGATATCAACTTTATTCTGTTTAAATTTTCTGCACCAACTTTTTCTACTTTCCACGTACGACCGTTGGTGTTGTTTTTGAATCCAAGCGGAGTTTCCAAAATCTTAGACCGAAAATCCTAGAATAGCAACTTTTTACATCCACTGTAAGCTAATACCCAATCTCAAATGCCCCAGATATTTCTTTCTTTCCAATCCCGATTAATCTTAGCTAAAATCTAGCCAATCTTTCATCTCACGAATCACGTGTCTCATGACTTTTTGCAGCCACTGTAGCAGCATACCCAGGGTTGTAAGCATAGATGTCTCTAAGTTTCTTTCCTTTACAATTTCAACTAACCTTTCTAAAGTTCTTTATCTCACACTGTTTCATGACTCTTTACAGTCACTGTTCGCTTTCCAACCAAATCTGGCACAAAAACTCTTTGCGTTTGAATTCCATTAAATTTTAACTAGACTCTGGTCCATTTGTCGTCTCATGAATGCGGTGTTTGACAACTTCTTACGGTCTTCTGCGGTGTTTGACAACTTCTTACGCACCGTACACAGATTGGACACAACACATCACCCAAAAGCTCTTTGCTTTACAGTTCCAACAAAGCTTGCTTAAAATTCGAAATGCTTGATTTTATTAATCCGGTAATTCATAACTTCTTACAACCACTGTTTGACTTTTAAAATACATGACTCAGAAACTTATTGCTTTACAATTCCAACAAATCATGACTAAAACTTAGGCAAACTCTCATCCAATGAAACACGTGTTTCATGACTTTTTACACCAACTGTAGCGCAACACCAAAGCGCGTAGTAACAAATAACTCAGGAAATCTTTGCTTTACAATTTCAACAAATTTGGAAATTATTTACCTTTTTAATTGGGTGTTTCATGACTTTTTGTAGCCACTGTTTGCTTTGCAACCACACGTGACACAAAAACTCCGTGCTTAACAATTCTTACTTTTAAATCTAGTAAACTATTGGTCTCATTTATCCGGTGTTTCAAAACTTTTCGCGACAACTGTAACACCAGACCGACGTTTACAATCATACATACTCGGTATGTGTATCAAACCAACAATTAGTTGGAACGATCACATATTTGAGGTCGCCAAAAATGCTGCGAAATGTCAAGGCTTCCTTAAACGATGCAAGAAGTACTTCACCCCTTCTGATCTGGCTACAATATACAAACTTGAGTATAACGCTCCTATTTGATCAGGTGCTCCTAAGACCTCCCTGCACCTGCTGGATAGAATTCAAAAGCGAGCGATAGAACTTATAGGTGACAGTAATATTGCGAAGTCGATTGACTTGTTAGAACACCGACGTAATGTCGCGTCGTTGTCACTCTTTTATCGCTATTTTAACAAGAAATGCTCATATGAATTAGCCAGTTGCATTCCTCCCCTTCAAGAATTCACCCGCAATACACGCCTCGCTAGGAATGCCCACCAATTCACCCTCAAGCCCTCTTTCGGACGTACAGTCAAATTCAGAGACTCGTTCTTTAGCCGCACTACACGAATCTGGAATGCTCTTCCCAGCTCGATTTTTCCTCCTCATTACAATCCACAGGCATTTAAAACCAATGTGCATCGGTACCTCCTCTCCCTCTCTTCCTCTATACCTTCGGCCCGTGCTGTGACTTGATCCGGTCACTTAAGGGTACTCGCAAACCCTTTTGCACGCGTCAATTATAAAAAAAAAAAAATACATAACTCAAGAATGCGTTGCTTTCCCATTTTAACAAATTTTGCCTAAAAGTTGTTCAAGCCATTGTCACATTAGTGGGGTGTTTCATTACTTTCCACACTCACTGTAACACCGGCCTTGATTTGCAATATCGTGTGACTTCTTGATTTACGAATTGAGCAAATCTTATCCGAAAGTTCTTCAATCCATCATCACACATGTCGGGTGTTTCACAACTTTCTGCACCCACTGTCATTCAGTCATCTCACATTTATACATTTTGGTTTCTTGAAACCAGCTTTCCAACCACCATTTATCCTAAGTGTTCGAAAACTTTTGAGCCCCATTGTGTCACGGTCACTCCCACCAAACAAATCCAAGGAAATTTCAAAACTGATGTCACCCATAAATCCAGCGCCTGTACAGTCTAATTGGAACAGATTAGAATATCACTTCGAGTGGCTAACCGCAAAATTTAGACCAAGTCCGCGTGCACACTACTTCCACCCCACATGCCTTGGCATCGTCGTCGCCTCAGCCGACGGCGGCGAGGCGCAGCCTCCCGGTTTTACGATCGCCACTCTGTCCATCTGTCTAATTGTCATCTGTCGGGTGTATTTTATATTTTTTTATTCGGAACTTCGATCGTAACTCATCGGCGGATTAATTGATGGCCCACTGGCCGACGGACATGTGTTGGCCGTAAGTAAAGAATCATCGATTCGAGATCGTTTGGCGCGACACACCAGCGGCAAGCGATGATTTTCGCCCGGCTTTTATTGTTTTTTTCGTGAGTTTTATATTTTAGCTGTTTTCTGCCACTTTTATTCTCTGATGACATCCATTAATCAGTCACAGGAGGGCATGACGGAAATAGATACCCACACTAGCAGAGAGCGCCATTTCGAGAGGAGAGGTGTGTTATTTTTGGACGCTGCGGGGCGGTGTCCATTTCGGTGGAGATGAATTATGGAAGGCATAATAGTGTCACCGTGATGAGCAGTCGAGTGGTTTGTTGTGATTTGTGCGAGTATTTGGAACGTGGGGCGTGGAGAACTGGCGGATGCATGTGGATTCCAAAGAAGTCGTGACGAATGACAGTTGGAGGAGTGAGAATCGAATTCGGTTCTGGGAAAACAAATTGACAAATGAAAAGCCAGTTGCGCTGCTGTGGGGCTGCCTATTGATGATTGAAGCCGTTTTCCAGGAATTGAAATCGCGGGCGAATGCTGATATCAAATTGAGTCAGCTGTCATTCAGGCATTTAACTCGACACGAGTAAAGAGGACAAATCCTTGCCAGGTTTTGTTTCGGTAGCAGAAACATGGCACACGTGAGGATCAAGTGAAAGCAGTTAACCCCTCAGTGGCATCTTGATGTGGTTCCGCCCAAAATCATTCTGTTCTATTAGGCATGTAACTTGAATGTATCCAGCTGCTTTTAAACGTTTTCAAATGGCTGCTTGAGTGACAACCAAAGTTTCTGTGAGCTACTCTTGTGTTCGGCTACAATCTTCGTAGAGTTATGCTTCCACTTCTTAATTTTCATAATTTTTGGCTGCTCAGGGCGCTTATCGTCTTCCAAGACAAAATCACCACTTTTAGATCGCACAAACCATTTTTTGCACTTACGCTCAGTTGCCTTACCATAAACTGATGTCAAAATAAAATGACTTTCGCCAACAGTTTTCTTCACATTGAAAAAATGAAGAAGAACTTCCCCAAAAAGCACTTTTCCAGGCATAGAGTGCGACATACGAGGGTTGCCTTTTATATCTCGGGATTAGAGAACAAAAACAAATATCAATTACAATTACAAGCAAATACTAATATTAAAATAGTTTCATTGTTTTTCAAAATATTCCCCATTAAGATCTATACACGTTTGCATGCGTTTGAACCAATTGTCGAAGCACTTTTGCCACTCGGTTTGAGGTATCCTCAAACATGCATTCTGAACGCATCAACCGCTTCTTCAGGTGTCGAAAAACGTTGATCTGTCATTTTATTTTTTACGCTCGGGAATAGGAAGAAATCATTCGGTGCCAAGTCAGGACTATACGGCGGATGACTCATCAAATCGATGTTTTGAGTGCTCAAAAATGCAGTTGTTTGAGCCGATGTGTGAGAGCTCGGATTGTCGTGGTGAAGAGTGATCCGTCTTCGGCGGTTGGGTTTCCTGATTTCTTGGAAGACAACTGGCAAACAAAATGGTTGTGTACCACTGGTTGTGGTACTCAGAATGGTTGTGTACCACTCAGAATTGACTGTTCTGCGTTCTTCTAGTGGTACTGTTGCGACTAGTTGAGTTTTTCCAAAAAATCAGGCGACCATTTGCTTGGAAGTGCTTCGTGCGCGAGCAACTTTTGTTGGATTTGGCTCAATTTGACTGTCGTTTACTTTCGGGCTCATACGCGCAAATCCACGATTCATCACCCGTCAGGATGTCATAGACGTGTTTCAAAGCACCGCGATCGTATTTTTGGAGCATTTCTTTCGACCAATCGACACGAGCCTTTTTTTGAGCGATTGACAAATCGTGTGAGATCCAACTCGAACAAATTTTCTTACGGTCAAATGTTCATGCAATATTGAATGTATGCTGGTCCCACCAATGCCTAAGGTTGTCTCAATGGCGTTAGGTCTATTCAAGGCGGAAGTCAGAGAGTCGACCAGCATGCACAATAGGAGGGGTGACAGGACGTCACCTTTGGGGCAGCCCCTGTTTACCCCGACATTACAAACTGATCCCACTCCGCCTCCGCGATTATAGTTCTCTTCACTAATTAATTATTGGTCCCACCAATGCCTAAGGTTGTCTCAATCTCACGATAGGTCACATGACGATCTCGCAATATCAGTTGGCGCACAGCATCAATGGTTCCCGGAACAACAACTGACTTTTGACGATCTTCACTAAATTCGTCTTGGAGTGAACTACGAACTCGGTTGAATTCACCACACTATCGATAAACATTGGTCCTTGATGGAGCTTCATCGCCAAAAATTTAATTAAATTCATCGATGCACTGTTGTTGAGTTAATCCACGTCGAAGGTTGTAAGAAATAGTCGCACGAACATATTCACGATTTAATTCCATTTTTTGGGCGAGATGAATCCTTTAAGTTACTGTAAACAACACAAATCGCGCTCGTATGTCAAAACGTTCTAAGTACGTGTAACCTCAAAAATGTCAAACCTTACGATAGAGTTGGCAGTTTGCAACAATAGGAATGCCCAATTCCGAAATATAAAAGGCAACCTTCGTATCTGAGTGGAAAAATAAATGAATGTTGTTGTTGGCCGGCGTGGCGTATTGGATAGGGTACAAACACTCACAGGCAGAAGGTTCAGATTCGATTCCCCGCTGAACACTTCGAATTATTCGCGGACAACACTCAAAGAATAATTACTGTCTCAGAAAAAGCTTCTCAAAATTCGTCGTTCTGAATCGGCAAAAAACTGTCCCTTCTACTCGTGAGAAAGCAGTAGCGCACACAAAACGAGTAGCTGATGAGCGAGCAAGGACCTGGCGCTCCTGTGGTCTGTCGCGCCATCCAAATATTATTATTATTAGCTTTCCAACGAATGTTCCAATGGAAGAATACAAATAACGCCATCTCTTAACAAACGACGCGCTAAGTTATAAACTTAATAGATCCGATGTCGACTGTTTCGTGGTTTCCAGAACTTAAGTAGGTTTGTCCTTACGGCTTCTTCAGAAGGAATACTGGAGGGAGCTAAGTTTTAAGGCATTTGCATAAACTGTCTACTGCGTGTGTTTTAAAAGGATCGATTACGTTCATCTCTCATCTACATTTGGGGCAAGTTTTTTTAACGTCTCGTCTACGACTTTTGCTGCTATCATCTACGTTCTGATTTCTCTTTGTCCAAGTCTCGTCTAAGTTTGGTTAACGTCTCGTCTTCTCGTGGTCCAGGTCTCGACGAAGTTTCGTCCCCTTCAGGTGTGGATCGTGTTCAGGTCTCGTCTTCGTTCTCGTTTACATCTCTTCCACATCCCGACATTGCCTCATATAGGTCTCTTATCTGGTTTCGTCTACGTCTCGTCTTTATCTCGTCTCGTCTTCAACTCGTCATGTCCTCATCTCGTCTTGATCTCGTCTTGCCTTCATCTCGTCTCGTCTTCACCTCGTCTCGTCTGCAACTCATCTAGTCTTCACCTCGTCTCGTCTTCATCTCGTCTCGTCTTCACCTCGTCTCATCTTCACCTCGTCTCGTCTTCACCTCGTCTTGCCTTCATCTCGTCTCGTCTTCACCTCGTCTCGTCTGCAACTCATCTAGTCTTCACCTCGTCTCGTCTTCATCTCGTCTCGTCTTCACCTCGTCTCATCTTCACCTCGTCTCGTCTTCACCTCGTCTCATCTTCACCTCGTCTTGTCTTCACCTCGTCTCGTCCTTATCTCGTCTCGTCTTCAACTCGTCACATCTTCGTCTCGTCTTGATCTCGTCTTGTCTTCATCTCGCTCGTCGTCACCTCGTTTTGTCTTCCTCGTCTTCACCTCGTCTCATCTTCACCTCATCTCGTCTTCATCTCATCTCATCTTCACCTCGTCTCGTCTTCACCTCGTCTCGTCTTCACCTCATCTCGTCTTCATCTCATCTCATCTTCATCTCGTCTCATCTTCGTCTCATCTCCTCTTCACCTCGACTCGTCTTGTCTTCATTTTGACCACGTCTCGTATACGTCTCGTCCACGTCTCGCCTACGTCTTGTCCAAGCCAAGACTTTGCCTCGGCTACATCTCGTCGAGGTTTCCTCCTCGTTTTTCTCCTAGGTCTTCCTTTCGCACGCGGAGAACGAACTTACCATACATGCATCCCCAATTAGCTTTGGGAGATGTTTATACTCAAGACAGAGAATGTGAAGGATGTCAAAAGTGTTCAAAGTAAGAAGCAGATCTTTGTTAATGTTACCTGAGTACTTTGCCGAGGGTCCTGACCGCCGATGGTGTCTTTTGTTTGAGGATGCAGTTGGCCCCAAGTGGAACAGCCTCAATTTCTAACGCGGATCCGTGCTCCTATCAAAAGCAGCCTACTAAGAAGCTTGTAAAGCTCATCCCGCATAGCAAGCACTCCCCTCCGACGAAGTTTTGACATGACCCCACGCATTTACCCAAGTTTCCGTCGCTGCATCGTTCAGTTGCTCTTGCCCGATTCACTTGTGCCCCATTGTGGATCAACTGAACGCTCAACGATGCTGTGACCACCGTGAATGTGTGAAGAAGCTGCACGCTCCAATGGATTCCTCCCCCGAACAGTGCCACCAGGTCAATCGTGGTGCCCCTCCGGCATTCCTCGTCAAACTCTCATGATGATCACGTCCGTCAAATGGACCATGCCACACCGCACTCGAGTGTGTGGTCCTCTGTTCAGTCATTTGCCCTCGTTTTATTGCAATCTAAGCCATTTCATCGAGTACTTCGTCAATCTTAACTACACACAGTGTCGCCGTCACCGCAGCAGCCGCACACGTCCTGCCTTTGAACTTCAAGCCATTGCCACATCGCACAGGTTCACAAGCTCTGCTGCAGATAATCTTTTAGGTCAACTATCCGTTCTAGCCCTACGCGCAGAACTCTTCCCGTCCGCCGTTCACAATTCATTTTGGTAGCCCTGTCATTTCCCGTTCGTTGACTTTGTTTCAGCCATAAAATCTAGTTTAATGCCTCCGATTTCCACTCGACAGTACGGCATGGCGTTTTTTGTTGCGCGCCTATCTAAGCGGTGACACCATAAAAAGGGTACATAAAATTACCATAAAGGCTCGTGCAAGCATGCCGCATCCATCATCTCGTATCTCTGACAATCATCGTTTAACAAAGCGCTACACTGAGTTGACATTTTGAGAGTGCGCGTGTGTGTGTGCCGTTGGGAGGCCCCCTCAAGACGCGGCGATTATGACAAATGTCCAAAAACTGCATCTGTGTGCACGGAGCTGGGGAAATTATTTCGAAAAAAATTCTCTTTTCCCACCGAATGTTGGTTTTTCCCCTTCCTCGTCCGCTCCCCACGCAGCAATTTTCTCCGCATGAGGTCCCACATTAACCACTGTCACAGTGCGGCTGGGCCCGCGATGCCAGCGGCTAGATGCACTACTTGTCGTGGCGGAGGAAGGAACCTGCTCGGATGCTCAACCACTGCACTCCGCGGTCTGAATCCATTATCCTTGTCACACTTTGACGGGGCGGGGTGCGGGCGCGATTGATTCCGAAGATGATCGCGTCACATTAATGTGTATACGGTGCGTTTGACAGGGACGCCTGACGCCGATGCGCCGCTGGAATACCATCCGTCATATTCAATGAGTGTCACTCCAGATGCGAACATGCGTAAAATGTCAGACGTCGACGGCCGCGGCAGAGGTGCAGCCCAAAGGGAGAGATTTCACAGATGCCAGGCCCATGATACGGGCGACTGTTACAGAAGCCACAACTTCCAAGTTGCTCTGGTCACTCAAGTGTCGTTCCCGGTTGGAGGGATCCTTCGCGCTGTCTGGTATTCAGTCAAATCAGTGAGCTGTCAGATCGCTCACAAGATCATCTCGTTCAACGGCGAGTGGTGGTTGGTGGCGGTGCACAATTTTCATCGTTTTGCCCACGTCTTCTTCCACTCTGGCGAAGGAGCCGAGTGGAAGTATTTACTGTTCGACGGTGCGGAGCGAGCCCTAACGAGCTCTCACTCACTGACGTAATTACAAACTTATTTGAGCCGAGATCTCCCTTCGGTGTTAATTTGAATCGTGCTCGCTGATACGGTCTGGAGGTTCGTATTCTACGCGATAGAGCCGCAAGATCGCCGAGGAATCCATCGGCAGCGCCCGCGTCCCACCCGATCGGGACTGATGAGATGTTTTTCTGCTTTTTGAACTTTCTAATTGGTGGTGCGGTGGGAGGGGGGAATGGGTGCATTTGTCATGCCGGGGAATGTGGCAAATTAAGTACCGCGGCGCTTCATGATCTGGAAAGAAAGGCTAGTTGGGTGAGCGCCGCAAGCCGTCGGCGCCGAGGTGTGTATGCTGACGCAGGCGATGTTCGGCTTAACGAGGTGGGTTATGTAGTGTTTATTGGGGAGTCAAATGGACAGCAAGGCGGTGGTTAATGGCTGTTCGAACTTTTTCCGGTGCATGCTTGAGAATATGATTCAAGAGTGAACCCTGTCCCATTGTGGGTGTTGTTTGGATGAGCAGACATTGAGTTCCAGTCAAGAAAGGGAGGAAGGACAGCCCAGCGGCTCTGAGACGGACGTGGATAAGGTGCAGGCTTATGTTGGCGTCTACATGGCTGTCAGACGCAAATTTTTTATGCTTTGCTTCTCTAACAAAGACCCACGTCCACCCCGGTTTGTAGCGCCACAAGAACAAAAAGAAGACCCCAACAAAGTCATTGAGCTGGGAACATAAAGCACATGTGGGGTTCCAGTCATTGGCTAGCTTACTGGCTTCAACTTGATGCACTTCCTCAGCTCCGTTTGTCCAAAGATCAGCTTGGGAACATTCACCGACTCTTCCAGTGACAAAAGAAGAGGGTAAACTTGAATCCTACGTCTTCTCAAGGTGTTCCTGCTGTGAGCAGAATTTCACTGTACTTTTTACCTGTTAATAGTGCCAATGCATCACATTGCGCATTCTGTTCGGATATTTGAAGTCCATTTAGGACAGACTTACTTTTGACAGGAGCAGGGAATTGCACAGCGGTTTTTGCAAGAATAGAGTCTGATGAGTCAGCTTTCGGCGGTCTTTGCAAGAATAGAGGCTGACGAGTCAGCTTTCGGAGAGAAGTTCGTCTGATACTTTCGGTTAGGTATTTCCATACATTTGGGCACCGAAATGATCTGAACACCTTTGAGCTCAGCCCACATTATGCTCCTGAATCATGGATGAACCCGTCCTTAAGCCAAGGGAGTTCGCCCCATTCGTGTAGATTGATGATGAACTGATGAATCCTTTAATAAAAGGTAGTATGACACAGGAGTCATGAGATGATGAATCCTTTAATTTAAGCTAGTATGACAGATTGGATCTCTTATTTTGATTAGTTCCCAGGTGGCATCAACTTCCATGATGGTCTCCTGGTGGGTATGTCTTGGGATTGTATCCCCCCAGTCAACGGTTGCTGCCATTCATGTGCACCTAACCCTTCCGACAGTTATTCAGCTTCAGTGTCAGTAGCTCATTCCTCTTGTAGGCGCATTTGACTTCCACACATCACACAACTCCAAAGACAACCCAACATCACACCACATCAGCATAACCGTCCCATCCATCGCACCACATCACGTCACGGTCGCGTGAAAGACCACAACATGTGGATCGGACGATACCGCCTGGGAAAGGCTGCCTCGCATCGAGCTAGTGCAGGTACCGGTACTGTCTGTGACCCTATGCCTGTGTATACCCGTATGAAGTAAGCGTTAAGATACAAATGTCTCGATAGGGAACATTTGTTGTGAACAAGCCCTTATTTTTTTGTTTGTTTGCTATGACATCTGTGTATGCATCAAGTCATTGAACAGACAACATCATATTTTTTCATCGTGTTAAAAATGTCGAATTTCGTACCAGAAAGTGATGATTTGCGGAAAGCATTAATTTCTTGTTTCCATTTGAAGAAAAGTGCTGCAGAGTCGCATCGAATGCTTGTCGAGGCATATGGTGATCATGCTCTATCAGAAGCAACATGCAAAAGATGGTTTCAACGGTTCAGAAATAATGATTTTGATATGAGAAATGAAGAAAGTGGAACACCACCAAAAAAGTTTGAAGACGCCGAATTGCAAACGATATGGAGATGACACTTTGAGACAAAAGCAAACGGCAGCAATGTTAAATGTTGCACAACAAAGAATTTCTGATCGTTGAAAAGCTATGGGAAAGATCCAAAAGTGTGGAAAATGGGTGCCACATGTATTGAATAAAAGACAGATGGAAAACCGAAAAAACACTTGTGAAATTTTGCTTCAAAGACACGAAGGAAAATCGATTTGCATCGGATTACTACTGGCGATGAAAAATGAATTTATTTCAAGAATCCTAAACGGAAAAAGTCATGGGTTAATCCGGGACAACCATCAACATCGACTGCAAAACCAGATCGAGTCGGCAAGAAGACAGTGCTGTGTGTTTGGTGGGACCAGAGAGGTATGCTGTACCACGAGCTCCTAAAACCTGGTGAAACCATAAATACTGATCGCTACCGACAGCAAATGATCAATTTGAACCATGCATTGGCCGCCGTGGCGTAGTGGGTAGAGTGCCACGCCCACACGCCGAAGGGTCTAGGTTCGATTCCCGGCTGAACACCTCGAAATTTTTCACGGTACCACCTCTTTCGACCTGCTAACAACACTCAAAGAGTAATAACTGTCTAAGAAAGCTTTTCAAACTTCGCCGTTAGCAGTCGGCAAAAAACTGTAGGTCCCCTCTACTTGTGAGAGAACAGTAGCGCGCACAACACGAGTAGTTGATAAAAAAGCTAGGCCTTGGTCCCCTTGTGGACTGTTGCGCCAAAAATTATTATTATTATTATTGATCGAGAAACGACCAGAAGACACGGCAAGGAAATTTTGCTCCATGACAATGCACCTGCACACAAAGCAAAACCGGTTCAGGATAAAATCTAAACACTTGGCTGGGAACAGCTACCCCACCCGCCATATTCACCACACTTGGCTCCTTCCGACTACCATTTGTTTTCATCGATCGGACACGCATTGGCTGAGCAGCACTTTGATTCCTACGAGGAGGTCGAAAATTGGGTGTCTGATTGGTTTGTTTTAAAAGACGAACAATTTTATTGGCGTGGTATTCACAAATTGCCAGAAAGATGGTCAAAATGTGTAGAAAACATTTTGAATAAAATGTTTTTACTTTCCCATTAATAATTAGTGTTTTATTTTCAAATTTCATACCGGTATACCTGTTGGTAAAGACGCTGTATTGTGGCAGCAAGGGCAGTCGAAAGAAAGTAAAGGCGAATACAATAAATGCTGATTGGGAAGTTGTTAATTTCAGAGTGTATTTTTATTCTTCTTATACTATACTACTTATTCTTCTTTATATGGGTGTACATTCTGGGATGGAACTGCCGTTCAAGAGTCTGTAGAAATGATCCTTCGAAACTCTCAGCACCGACTCTACCACGAGTTTTTTACTTTTTGTACCGACAGGCTTCCGCTGGCTTTATATACCCAACTGGTAGTTTCTTGACTCACTATCGGGCATTTCCAACTTAACACTTCTCCGTTTTTATCGACTGCCCCGAGGCAAATTCAAGCATTCTGAATCGCTTCTCAAACATGTTGTTATGCACGCTCTGGCAAAGGTGTCTTCGTTGTCCACCTTTGTGTAGATGTCCCCCATTAACGGTATTTTTTTTACATTTCATTCCATCTATTGATTCTATTGTCCCTGATACATAACATATATGGCGATACAGAAATTAATATCCAAAATGCCTACTTTTCCATAGTTTCCCTTCCGTGCTGAAGCGAATCCAGAATGACCCAAATTCAGAAGAACCCGAATTAAGAATAACCTGAATTCAGAGGAACCTAAATCAGAACAAACCGAATTTAGAAGGACAAGAATCCAGAATGACCCAAATTCAGAAGGTCCTTAAGTTTATGAGTATATTTATTGAGTCTATTGTCCCTGATACATAACAAAGTTGACGATACAGATTTTAATATCCAAAATGCCTACCAACATCCCCATAGAGTTATCCCTTCCATGCTGGATAATGCTTGAAGCGATAGAAGAGAATCTATATAAAATGTAGGTTGATCTCACAATATTAACCTCCATTATATTAACATACTTGTGGCTGCCGTGGCGTAGTGGGTAGAATGCGACGCTCACACGCCGAAAGGTCTAGGTTCGATTCCCGGCTGAACACCTCGAATTTTTCTCGGCACCACATCTTTCGAGCTGCTGACAACACTCAAAGAGTAATAACTGTCTAAGAAAGCTTTTCAAACTTCGCTGTTTGGAGTCGGCAAAAAGCTGTAGGTCCCTTCTACTCGTGAGAGAACAGTACCGCGCACAACACAAGCAGTTGATGAGCATGCTAGGCCCTGGTCCCCCTGTGGACTGTTGCGCTAACAACTAACTACATTAACTTACATAAAGAGAAGTATACCATAGATATTTGCTAAGCCTGGAGGTTTTTCTGCGAAAGATTGTTCACGCGGTGTTTTACGTTACACAAAGTAGTTCTAATTTTTTTTTGTTTTTTTTAGGAACATAAATTTCAAATTAATAATGTTGGACATAATATAATTTTTAAGCAATCTTTTCCTGCTATCTATTACCCGAATATTGAATAAAGAGTGGGGGAGTTGGTTGAAAACTGTTGGTACCACAAAGGACAGTTGTCGTTCATAGGAATTGTGTATTATCGGTATCTTCAGCTTTCCATTCGCTCTTTGCCTAGTGTTAACTCCGTGATCAATTGGGTATTTAAGACGTTGGTCGCCGTGTTTTTCATTTATTAAGTTAAAAATAAAAAGTTTACGGATTGTAAGTAAGTTTTAATCTTCGCTGGTATTACTATAGTTTCCTGCATAATGTTTACCATAGCCCTTACTTAGCCCGCAGGAGAATTTTGAGAATCCTGTTTTGGGCTCGTTGAAGTTCCATTATTCTGTATTGCGCTGCATTTCCCCACGCCGTGATTCCATACTGCATTATCGAATCCACTAGGGAGAAGTATATCTGTTTTTGAACCTCAAGTGGGGTATATTTGCTCAGATGATAAAGAGCATACGTTGACTGCCGGAGTCGCTTGCAAAGAGACTTTATGTGAAAATCCCACTTAAAGCAGTTTAATTCTACTCCAAGATATCGATACACGTTGACCGTATCGATATATTCTGCGCACTCATCTGTCTTAGGTGTTTGGTGAGAGTTGCGCAGGCATTCTCGAGGTAATTATGAGGCCGTTATCGTGACACCAACGCAGACCATAGTTGAACTCCGATTGCATTGTTTGAGCTGCTCTGGTAATATTTTTGTTATTCACAATTATGGCTGTATCATCAGCGTATTGATAACTAACACTGTCTTGCAACACCGAAAGCATGTTGTTTACATAAATAATAAAGAGGAGAGGCCCAAGGATGGATCCCTGTATGTCATAGCCTGAGCATTGAACGTAGGCATAATAAAAATCATCTTCCCTGTCGTCTTTCATTTCATTCTCCGTTAGAGCGAAGCACATACTAGGCTGAAGTTGGCAAAGGTCGATATTATGAGACGTTAGCACGTTATTTGATGCAAGTCTGACTGAGCTGCTTATGCCTTCTATATCACTTTTCCATTCTCCTGTTTACCAGGTCATCCCAAAGCACTTTCTAAATGACTCCGATGTACGCCTTGTAGGCTTCATCTTCATCAGCAAGTCTATCAGCTGCATCAGTGGTCTGTGAAGGGAAACACTGAATCGAAAGTCGTCATCCTCGTTTTGTTTTCAGTGGTTTATAATTGTATGGCGCGACAGTCCACAAAGGGACCAGGACATAGCTTGCTCATCAACTACTCGTGCTGTGCGCGCTACTGTTCTCTCACGAGTAAAAGGGACCTACAGTTTTTTGCCAACTCCGAACGGCGAAGTTTGAGAAGATTTCTTAGACAGTTATTGCTCTTTAAGTGTTGTCAGCAGCTCGAAAGAGGTGGTGCCGTGAAAAATTCGAAGTGCTCAGGCGGGAATCGAAGCTAGGCCCTTAGGCGTGTGAGCGTCGCATTCTACCCACTACGCGACGGCGGCCACGTTTTCAGTGGTTGTCAGCAGTTAAATCATTCTAATGCGAAGCTCTGAGTTGTATTGGAACTTTTTCGGTAGCTCTTAATACCACTTACACTCTAGTCATATCATCGACCTCTTTTCCTCTCCCACAACCCTGCCTTAAGGTTACGACTTCATGGCCTAAGTGAAACTTCTGTACCAAAAATTGGAAATTGTTTTAGTGACGAAGGGCTTCCTTGACAAATGTGCGAAATGAGTGAAATATGTCAGTTCCACGGAGGACGAGAGCTCTTTTAAGAAGACAGATTTTCTTAAACAATGGTGGGCTGGGTGGTAACGCAGGGTTGTCCAGAGAAGCTTCATCAACCATCAAACATCGGCGACAGGTTTGTGTAAGCACAGTTCGACTTGATTATGTGGGCTTCCGTCTCGAAGTGACAATATTAGTCCGCCTATTGTCTTGCTTAAGTCTGTCTTCCCTAGGCGAAGAATTTTTCACTAGGACTCCTGTTCCATATGCGATTTGGGCTATATCCGTCGTCTTCTTGCCGCAAGAGAGTGACAAGTGAGTCGTTTAATGTGAGCTCATGTGCTTGTTCATTTATCTACATTCCTTTTAAGACCTCGGCACGCTCTCAGTAGATTTTGGAAAGACTTAAACCAGCAGCTGACAATTTACGAGACCATCTGATTGGTATTTGAGATTTCTGCTACTGCTTGGCTTTGAGGAGGCGGGCCTTCGAGGAGGATATGCTTTGCGTAGATGTCGATGGCGTGAACTTAAGCTTGAAACTCTGTACATTTTGGTAAATGAGCCCTTGTGTTGGGTCGATGGCGTGGATTTAAGCTCGGAACTCTGTGCATTTTGGTAAATGAGCCCTTGTGTTGGGCTCAGAAAAACTCGGGCTTCAACTTCACTTCACAACTTTGCCTGTGAAACAGATTGGACTGGTTTGGACAGACTTCAGAAAAGTTGGCACATCATTCATTCAAACAGACAGTTTCACCTTGAACCATAATATGTGTCATTGTCCAAAACACGCTTCCTTTGAGGGGGTTTGAAATCACCCCCATAGTCTTCACTTCTGAGCTTAAGGGCTTGTAAGGCAGTTGTTTGTAAGATGAAGATGCATAGGGGTCAACATGGGTTCTAATACCGAGGATCGGACCGTGTGCATGACACCAGTGATGTCGAGCCTTGCTACTTTCTTCAGTTTTGTATTTTGTTTGGTTAACATAACCTATTCCATGCCAGGTTTCGAAAAAAACTACTCCAACAAAGCCGGACTGCGTCTGTTGAGCGAGAAAGAATTTACTTGGGTTAGAGTACGTCAACTGGATTGTATCGGACTCTTCTAGGGCAAGGACATGGCAAGTGTGCCCTCTAATCTAAGATTTCTTCCTTCAAGAAGCTTGTAGGAATCGATTCGAATGCATTTAGAGAACGACTTAAAGTTACTTCCGTTTCACAACGCCAAAAGGAGCATCGACACTCAGCGACATAGCAGTTGTCGATTAAATAAGGTCAATGCTAAAGATGGAACCTCCCCCGCCATTCATTCCTTTCACGACCCAGTCACTGTTTCTAACAAAAGTAAGACATCTCTCCCACGTTGATGATATTTCAACAGATTCACTTTGCAGTGTGATCCTAATGGACCACATGGAGAAATTGCGCCAATCACGAGCTCACCAGCACATGCCTCTTGCCGCCACTTCAAGCCATGCCCCAAATTGCGTTCCTTCTAATCGCGCCAGCAAATTGGAAACCCCAATAAATTATAAACAACTTCGGGTCATTCAGAGAAACAAAACAAAAAATCAGCAGCCTGGCCCGCGTGGCCTCCTTGAAATGCTTTCGAAACGACCGCCACTGATTCATCCGCACTCCCACACACGCGTACGTGCCCCGGGAATCAGAGCAGTAACGGCCGCCAAATGGAGAGAAGCTTTTAATTCGGCCAATTTAAAATGTTAAATAACTCAGAACGCTGAAGTGGCTGCCGTCGCGGAATCCCATCTGGAAATCGGTGGAGCAGCCGAAATTATTGTTTTCGTATCGCGGTTCGATTGGCTTGTTTACATTTCAAAAGCACGCCAGTTCACGGAACAGACAAAGTGGATTTGGTGGAGCAAGTTCCGAGAACCCAAAATTCGAGGCAAATCTTTAATTAAAAGACCAGCCATGGCGTTGGGGGGAATGGGGCAGCCTCCTTTTGATGAGAATAAAGTCATCTCCAGAGCAGGCACCGCTGTCCCCACCGCAATGACCGATGACGTTTGAATTTGAATTCCAATCTAAGTGGATGCCAGCATCAAACGAAGTGCCCCCGCTGAAAGAAGAGACCCCCAGTACTAACTGTTTCAGGACCGGGGGCACAGTCATCGATTCCACTTCCATTCCACTCAGCGACTTGCACAAATAATTGAGTTAACCGGATGACGGACGCACAGCAGCGGACGGAGCTGATGATGATCCCGATGACAGCCGATGGGTGCGCTTTGAAAATGACGAAATGATGGATTCTAACGTAAGAAACATGCGTCTTCCGGCACATGCACGTGATGGGGGGGCTGTGTGAGTGGGGGGCAGGACGATAGCGGGTTGTGGTTGCACAGCATGTGTGCACAGGAGACGAGGGCATGGTTGCTGATTGAGAAATGATGACGCTGAGAAGCGCTCGTAATGACTTTGCAGTTTCATTTGAGATGAGGTTTCGGTGGCATTGGGCGGGTGACTGATGATGTGTGTTGATGGCGAAGGGGAAACTAAGGCGATTCTCTGAGCCTGGGATTTGTTGCAATTGAAGTAGAAGACAACGTGAAGTCCAATGCGGGGGTCAGGAGGGGATCTCCGTTGCAGAGGAAGGTTTGAAGGGCTTCATCTATGAACGTAGTCTGCCTTGAGCTGGATACACTTTAGCCAGTATTGCTTCTTGGGCCCGTTTTGTGGGGGCAATGTCCCCGCATATTAATCAAACATGACTGTTTTTCGTTCGATCGATATGGTCAAGCGCCGTGACCTTAGATGCTCCTCTTTAGACTGCGGCTAACAGCCCAAACACAGAAAAACAAAAATTTGTTACGGAAGAGCAAGCAGCCTCGAAAGAGCGGACGGAACCCCAACGACGACACGGCGCGAAAAAGGACAACGATTTGCAAGTGTCCTCCTGGAATGTAAGAACACTGCACTCCAGGGGCCGCTCAAAAACTGGAAAATTTCCTCACGCACTATAAAGCGGATATTACTGCGCTCCAGGAAATACGCGGGATAGGACAAGGGATTATGAAAAAGAAAGAGTGCGCATATATAACAGCTGTCACAAAAGGTTGCACATATTTGGATGGGGATTTGTGGTGGGAATTCTTGTCTATCATCGTCCAAGTCGAGTGGAACATTCTGCCTAACAGCGGGATTTGGGCCGTCGCCGCCATTAAGGAGTCTGCAGAAAGGTTGCATATATTTGGATGTGGATACGTGGGGCGAATTCGTTGGGACAGAATTCTTGTCTATCATCGTCCAAATCGAGTGGAACATTCTGCCTAACAGCTGGATTTGGGCCGTCATCGCCGTTAAGGAGTCTGCAGAAAGGTTGCATATATTTGGATGTGGATTCGTGGTGGGAATTCGTTGGGACGGAATTCTTGTCTATCATCGTCCAAATCGAGTGGAACATTCTGCCTAACAGCGAGATTGGGCCGTCGCCGCCATTAAGGAGGCTGTCACAAAAGGTTGCCCATATTTGGATGCAGATTCGTGGAGGGAATTCGTTGGGACAGAATTCTTGTCTATCATCGTCCGAGTCGAGTGGAACATTCTGCCTAACAGCGGGATTTGGGCCGTCATCGCCGTTAAGGAGTCTGCAGAAATGATCATTCATCAGCACAGACTGCGACTCTACTACAAGTTGTCCATTCTGGTCCCGGCAGGCATTGGTCCGACCCTTGTATCCTCCGGATAGCGGTTTTGCCTTTCGGTTAAACTTTTGAACTTCATTCCTGCCATAACACCTTTCCGTTTCCTCGATCGCGCGCTACTCATGCTCTTCCGTTTTCCTTCTGAGAAGCCGCCCGCTCTATGGGAGTCACCATAGACGAGAATTTTCTTTGGCGTGAGCATATCAATGTTCTGCGCCTTCAACTTAAGAGCACTATTTTCGCATTAACGCACCAATAAACGAATAAATAAACGAATAACCTAAAAAAAAAGATCCTGGTACAACTAACAAGTGTCGCGACTAAGTCCTTCTCTCTTTACACTTCCTCAGCCATCGGGACCATGTATCGGCGGTGGAATTGTTTCTCTGTGCGGTACCAAGAGCTAGGATCACTGTCTTGTTTTTCGCCACATTCTGCAAAAGATCATTTTGGTCCCTCGCTCCTGAAGTTCTGAGACTTGGAGCCTAAGTTGGAGCTTGGAGCCTAAGTTTGCCTCGATGAACAGCAACTCTTCTCCCACGCCTAGATCGCAGCCCGCGATCGTAGTGGGTTCTTCTCATTTCGTGACAGCTGGAGGTCGGCAAAGGTTCAGCCTTTCGGACGCTCATTTCAATTCACTCACGTCATAAAATTTTCCGATAGTGTCAACAGCAACCACAACATGGTCTCCATCTGACAGATCGTAAATTCAAATGACCACACTACTTTGTAAAATGCGGAAGAGGATCATCGCAATCGTTTCCCGATCATCACTCCATTCGATCGTAAAATGGTGTGCTCACCACTGATGATGCTCTCGCCCCGGACGCATCATCGCCGGTGTCGCGCAATCGTTAAATCGGGCCCAAAGCTCTTGTTGACACTGTCCGGCTAATGCATCCACAATCAAAACTCACACTCTTGTTCATATCTGAGGACAAATCGATGTTTATCGATCAGAATGTCACACTGGCTGCCGCCATGATGGTGGTCCCGTGTTCGACAAATCCCCCAGTTTCGGGAAACCACCTACGAGCGGAACCCAATCATCTTCGCGGAGAAATTCTATCTAAGCCGGCTTGACACAGTCGTAAAGCCGATAGGTGTGAACGACTGAACGGCGATGGTCGTAAACGCAGACGCTCTCGGTCATGGATAATAAAAAAAAAAATTATTAATCCAACATGCCCGAGCCTCCGCTGCATGATCAACCTGATTCAACCGGTGGGGCGCGCTCCGACGATGCACTTTCTCTCACTTTGCCGGATCAGCCGCGGAGCTGATTAGATAAGCCAACGCCGCCGCCGCTGCAGCTGCGGCCGATTCACACTCATTGACAGAGCCGTTGATAAAAATTATGCTGATGAGACCAGCAATCGCCGGACAAGCTGCTCGTCATTGTCGGACATGTCGTCGAAGCGGATTAGACCACGAGATCGAGCTTTATCGTCTCGGATCGTGTTTTATGTGGTCGCCTGTCCAGCGGGAAAATTGATTTCCCGGCTTGGGACGGGGTAGACCGCACGCCGAATGGATTCCGCTGGATCGTGTGATTGAGGACGTTACGCGTTTCTGCCCGCGATCCGTGGAAAATTCCCTCGTCGGACCTAATGTAGTCATTTGTTAGGGAAACCGAATCGGATACACTTTCGTGGTGACAAATGGAGGTTGCGACGGGCACTCAGAGATGGAAAGGGTGTGCCGTTTGGTGGCTGCGCGGCTACAACTCAATTTGGGAACGGCTCCGATCACATCTGCAATCAAGATCAGTCTCTGCGCGAATGCTCTGCCCCTCGAGTGCATCAACTTTCCGGCGTCGACCCTCGATCTCTGCACCACCTCGCCTGCCATTCGCGATCACTTAATCACGGCAACAAATGACAACCATTTGCGTGTTTAAAAGCATTTGGCAATTATCTTATATTTGCGCCATTCGTTTTGATTACCCTCCTGTCAGCGAGAATCCGCTTCGCGGTACTCACCCCACGGTGCTGGGCACAGCGCCAGCCGCCGAGAGCCGCACAGCCCTTATACGAATCTCGAGATCCCGGATAGCGTGCATTATCCGCTACATGTTTCTCATCATTTATCAGATAAAACCAAAGCCGAGGCCGGTATTGTCAACCGACGCGGCGGCGGCGGCTTGCCAGCCACATCAAAGGTCTGCGAGGTGATGGGTCCAGGATCACTCGTCCCGAGTAACAAGCGGCGACATTTGTTGCGTTCGTCGCATTCCTTTGATATCTTTTCGGCTAATTATCTCATTTGCTGAAATCAAACAATTTCGCGTCTCCTCAAAATAACCAGCGGCTGCGGCACCGCCCCATGTACACACAGCACCGAGCAGACATGCCATGATCATCACGGCCGCGATGATGATCGCCGTTCGCCGTTCTCTGGGGGCGAACGCACTTAAGTGGTTTTCTCTCTCCGCCTGGCGGGATGGTATATGGAGTCCATTAGTCGCTCTGAATGCTCGGAATTAAGTGCTTCGATGATGTATGTGCCAAATGTGGGTTTACTGCGCGCACAGCGCACAGGGAGGGTGAGGCCGGCAGTCTGTCGTGGTGTCAACTAAAGCGAAAGCATCCGCGAAATGTTCAACGGAACGAAAATACACTGCGACGTGCCGAAAGAGATCGCCGTCACCACCCCACCGTGGGGGTGATGATCGCGCAAAGGAGATTTATTTTTAGGGATTAGTGCAGCAATAGATACATCATTAATAATTGTTCGAGGGTTCGGCTCTCGCTCGCTGGCGGTGATTATGACAACTGTCTGCTGGTAGGACGACGTCTTCGGGGCACCCTCTCGCTTTGATATCCGAGAGCTGCCAGTGCGACTGGTGTGCCGTGTCGGGGCAGATGGTGAGCAGATACAGAGTGCGTCCCGTTCGAGTGTTTTATGTTTTCGCTGACAAATTGAGGAGAGAAATGAGTTTTAATTAAAATTCCGTACGTGGCTGGTTTGATCTATGCGCCGGCTGGATGGCGAGCAGAAAGAACTTTGTGTCAAGGCGGAATGGTTTTGGCATGGTGTTGCGGCCTTCGGGGAGACTGAGTGGTGTCTGGAGAGGATGGAGTCAAATGGGTGGTTGAACATAGTGCTTTTGGCGTCTGATAGTCACGATATGCGTGGATTTTTAACAGATTTTATTTCACACCGACCTCTGTCAAGAGACCGTCTGCTCCTGTCGCTCTTGTCACACGCGTCGGACTTCTGGTGGTACTCAGCGATCTGGGCAGCCACAGATTCTGATGCTTTGCAACACATTCTGCGTCAAACCGACTTCTGCCCGACCTCTGCCCGTCCTCTGCCACAGAGCAAGAGGATTCGCAACAGATTCTGTTTCAAGCCGACCTCTGCCCAGATCCCGTCTCCTCCTGTCGCTCTTCTAGTGCCCGTCAGACTTCTGGTGGCCTTAGAGAATCTGGGCAGCCACAGAGTCTGAGGTTTCGGAACAGATTCCGTGGCAAACCGACCCTTAACGAGAGGCTGTTTCCTCTTGTCGTTCTTGCAGCACCTGTCGGACTTCAGGGATCTGGGCAGCAACAGAGACTGGGGCTTCGGAACAGATTCTGCTTCAAGCCGACCTCTGCCCAGAGGCCGATTCCTCATGACGCTCTTATCGCACTCTTCGAACTCCTGCTGGTCTTCGGGGATCTGGGCAGCCACAGAGTCTGAGGCTTTGTAACACACTCTACTTCAAGCCGACCTCTATCCAGAGGCTGTGCCCTCCAATTGCTCTTGTAGCACCCGTCGGACTTCTGGTGGCCTTCGAGAATCTGGGCAGCCACAGAGTCTGAGGCTTCGCAACACACTCTGCTTCAAGCCGACCTCTGTCCAGAGTCTGTCTCCTCCTGTGACTCCTGTAACACCCGTCGGACCTCTGGTGGTCTTCAAGGATCTGGGGAGAAAAAGAGTCTGAGGCTTCGCAACAGATTCTGCTTCAAGCCGACCTCTGCCCAGAGGCCGATTCCTCATGACGCTCTTATCGCACTCTTCGAACTCCTGCTGGTCTTCGGGGATCTGGGCAGCCACAGAGTCTGAGGCTTTGTAACACACTCTACTTCAAGCCGACATCTAACCAGTGGCTGTGCGCTCCAATCGCTATTGTAGCACCCGTCGGACTTCTGGTGGCCTTCGAGAATCTGGGCAGCCACAGAGTCTGAGGCTTCGCAACACACTCTGCTTCAAGCCGACCTCTGTCCAGAGTCTGTCTCCTCCTGTGACTCCTGTAACACCCGTCGGACCTCTGGTGGTCTTCAAGGATCTGGGGAGAAAAAGAGTCTGAGGCTTCGCAACAGATTCTGCTTCAAGCCGACCTCTGCCCAGAGGCCGATTCCTCATGACGCTCTTATCGCACTCTTCGAACTCCTGCTGGTCTTCGGGGATCTGGGCAGCCACAGAGTCTGAGGCTTTGCAACACATTCTGCGTCAAACCGACTTCTGCCCGACCTCTGCCCGTCCTCTGCCACAGAGCAAGAGGATTCGCAACAGATTCTGTTTCAAGCCGACCTCTGCCCAGATCCCGTCTCCTCCTGTCGCTCTTCTAGTGCCCGTCGGACTTCTGGTGGCCTTCAAGGATCTGGGGAGAAAAAGAGTCTGAGGCTTCGCAACAGATTCTGCTTCAAGCCGACCTCTGCCCAGAGGCCGATTCCTCGTGACGCTCTTATCGCACTCTTCGAACTATTGGGAATCTGGGCAGCCACAGAGTCTGAGGTTTCGGAACAGATTCCGTGGCAAACCGACCCTTGACCAGAGGCTGTTTAATCTTGTCGCTCTTGCAGCACCTGTCGGACTTCAGGGTTCTGGGCAGCAACAGAGACTGGGGCTTTGTAACGTACTCTACTTCAAGCCGACCTCTATCCAGAGGCTGTGCCGTCCAATTGCTCTTGTAGCACCCGTCGGACTTCTGGTGGCCTTCGAGAATCTGAGGAGCCACAGAGTCTGAGGCTTCGGAACACACTCTGCTTCAAGTCGACCTCTGTCCAGAGTCTGTCTCCTCCTGTGCCTCCTGTAGCACCCTTCGAACCTCTGGTGGTCTTCGAGGATCTGGGTAGTCAAAGAGTCTGAGGCTTCGCAACAGATTCTGCTTCAAGCCGACCTCTGCCCAGAGGCCGATTCCTCGTGACGCTCTTATCGCACTTTTCGAACTCCTGCTGGTCTTCGGGGATCTGGGCAGCCACAGAGTCTGAGGCTTTGTAACACACTCTACTTCAACCCGACCTCTATCCAGAGGCTGTGCGCTCCAATTGCTCTTGTAGCACCCGTCGGACTTCTGGTGGCCTTCGAGAATCTGGGCAGCCACAGAGTCTAAGGCTTCGCAACACACTCTGCTTCAAGCCGACCTCTGCACGAAGGCTGTCTCCTCCTGTCGCTCTTGCAGCAACCGTCTGACTCCTGCTGATCTTCAGGGATCTGGGCAGACATAGAGTCTGAGGTTCCGCGTCAGATTCTGATTCAAACCGACCTCCGCCAGATACCTGCCTCGTCGCCCTTGTCATACCCGTCCACCTTCCGGAATCCTTAAGTGCCTTTTAGAGGCACAGAGCCTTTTCGCTCACCCATTCGCTCACCCCCTTCGCCTTCCATTTCGTCTTTTAGAAGGAAACCCGCGTTCCCCATCTGCCAACGACGCCATTTCCTCTCGGGATCTTATTAAAGCCACTTTGTTGCGCCACAACAAGCAGTCCTACTTACACTTGCCTGCCCATGCCTCATCAGCCACCCCTGCCTCATCATCTCCCACCTGAAGCCTGCGATTCAAACACCTGGCACTCATCTAGCGTCCAATTTGCCGCAATAAACAGCAAGCGAGCAGTCAAAGTTCCCCTACTGCCTAATCCGCTCTAATTCAATTAATCCTCGTAAAACACTTCTCTCTCTTCCCAGTCACATCCTCGGTTGACTTAGACGCCGTACGTTGCCCTGGCCGGTCGATCGTAAAGCGTGGCGTGCAAGCCGGGGATTGCAGTTGCAGCGCTCCAGCCGCGCCAATAAAATTAGAGTTTATTACTTAATTGCTCTGGACAAACTGCAGTCGCATTCTGGAGGAGTGCGCGCGTGGGCACACCACCACCAACACTTCGAATTGGATTCACATTTTATCGCGGCTCAATCATCGCATCGCCACCACTATCACAGATGCCGCTGCACTCCTCTGGTGCAGAGAGCGGAATTCGCAACGGTCCGTCGATTGCTGGAAGCGTCTTAATCTATGATCCCAGATGTGGAGTCCCTGCGGAGGGCGTAGGAGTCTACGCACAATGTAGGCAGAGACGGAGAGCACGTAACTTCTCTTCAAATCGCTGCTTCGATCGCGCCCGTCATAATCAGAAGCAGACCGTCGTCGTCGCCGCTGCCATCCGCCCAATGACCAGGCCTAGTGTCACGTGTGATGATGCGGCCGAGCGGAGCAGCAACAGCCGTGCAGAGATATCCAGTTGCCGAAGCAGAAAATCAATTTGCCCGCCATACCTATCTGGGCATCTCTGGGCCGCACGACGTGTGTGAGTGCGGCAGCAGCAGCGGCGCGGACCGAACGAGATCACTTCCTGAGATCATGTAAATTAATCATGTCACATGTTGTATTATGAACGCCTAATGTGGCCCGAAGGCTCACTGCTAGGAGACTGCTCTCCTTTCGAGGCACGGGTATCAGCGCGCTCGGATCTCGCTCTAATCTGGCGTGTGTGGAGCTGCTGCTGCTGATGCCAGGGCTGATGCGGCCGCGGCCGCGGCTGCTCCATGCGATGTGACATAAATCTAATTACGTTATGTCCAAAAGTCCGACGGCGATGCGACCATAGACGTGGAACGCGGCCCAAACCAGGGGCTGGGCGATGATGACGTTGATACGATAACAAAACAAAGAGAAAAAGGCAAAGGAGCCGCAGCCGGCAGTTTGGGCTCCGGTGGTGGTTCGTGTCAGCGCGCCGCGCCGCCGCAGGGAGATGGCAAACTAGTTGCTCCGCAGCAACACATGTGATGTGACACTCTTAGCTTCTCGTGTGCTTGCTCGTCGTCGTGAGTTATGACTTGCGCAATACTCCGGCTAACTGGTACTCATCGACGTCGTCGTCGACGGCGGTTTTCTGGTCAACATGTCACGGGTGTTGTTCACCTCAGAGCGGGACTGGGATCAGATGATTGGAGTGACAGTGACAAACTGAGTGAGAGATTAGTATGATGATGTCGAACGCTGAGGTGAATGGACGGGGAACAGAGCCGATGGAGGGCAGTTGACGTCCTGGTTGAAGGATGCACGCAAATGTTGGGAGGCTGGGAAGATGTGATCTAAAGCAGCGTTCGTGCACGCTGAATGGAAAAATGGAAAAATGTCTTTTAGGCATTCGGCAGGCTCAAGTCCACCTCATCAAAGGGATATACGGTGTTTGAGTAAGACGAATGCGCGTCAGAAGATCTGCTTGCTTAGCAAAAGGCACTCCGACTTCTAAGTGGCTTTCTAAAGAAGACTTCTTCTGGTAACTGTTGTCCCCGTATGTGAGGAGGGACGTTCCGAAGATGCCACAAACACGAGCAGTACACCATCGACATCGGAGCTGAAGCTAGGTGTACTGACTGCTAATTGACAGAACATCTAGATCACATGAGCGAAGGTCAATCGGCCCGAAAAGTCCAACTTTGTCCGTGTAGGTGACGGTGTCGAAGGATTAACCTATTCTGGGGACGTGATTCAGGACGCGTAAAGGCTGGGAGTGTGCTGCTGGATGGCGTAGTAGCGTGACTGGGACGGGTGAAGATGTGTCTTGTTGGAGACCAGGACCAGTCTCCAGTCAATAATTGTTTGGTCGAACACATCAAGTCATTAATGAAGGCTTTCCTGGCCACAGAGGTGCCCAAATGAGTTCTGAGGCGAACAAGAGCAAGGCAAAACGTATTCTGTCATCGGGCAAGGACGCACAATATGAACGACTTGGACAGGGTGTGACTGTAGGCGGCTACAACTTCAAGGTTGTGAAGGACTTTGTCTACCTCCGCTCCCAAGTGCGCACTCTGAGCAACATCTGCGCCGACTTAAAGCAGAAAAACTCTTGCCAATTGATATTTCTCCTGGCTTACGTTGCAGTCGAGGAGTGGGCCCTCGCTCGAAGGACCAAGCTATCATTTCATAACAAAGCCATCCCTGAACTATTCTATGTGGCACAAACCTGGGCAGCCTCAGGAGCAGATGAAGGAGTTCGTGGTCTTTTCGGGAGGATGGCTCTGCGTTCAATCCTTGGACCTGCTTGGATTCATGTTTTTTGGAGAAAAGGATTCAACCACTGACTGGAAGGATTGTACAGCGACATGTTCTCAAGCCTGGCTTCAATGACTACAAACTCTGAAATGATCATGAACATCGTTGTTCTAGACCGAAGACGATGCAGCTTCTAACACATTCAACATGTCCCGGGACATATAGGGGGCGCCACTTACAAAAAATTATATTAAAGTAATAATTTTAAACAGTAGAAGAATGTAATAGAGTCTGACCATGGACACAACAAGTGCAGAGGGAGCCCCAAAACCTTGACATAGGAAATTGGAGGCAGCTCGATAAAGATGGCGCCGGCTGGAGAGGCTTGTGTAGGGCTCTAGTCCTCATCGAACCGTAGGAACAAGACAATACTTTGCTGTCCACGGTCATTCATGTCATTCAAGTGGTAATGCAGACACATGAAGACGGGTAGGCATGGCGAATATGCACTAGAACTGACGGGTCGGCTCCATCATTCCTTAAAAGAAGGAAATGGGAAGAAACACTTCTTTTTTTGTTGTTTTTTGTGATACGC
The DNA here is from genome assembly GCA_955652365.1 of Eristalinus aeneus. Taxonomy (NCBI): domain Eukaryota; kingdom Metazoa; phylum Arthropoda; class Insecta; order Diptera; family Syrphidae; genus Eristalinus; species Eristalinus aeneus. The sequence continues at coordinate 95,625,255 of OY019131.1, forward strand.
CCAAGGATGTGGTATGATTTCGAGGATCAGCTCGAGCTGCCAGCATGCACGATTCGCAACCCGCGATATTCGATTTCGGGAAGACGCCTACATACTTATCCACACCCTGCACACTTCAACCTCTCGTCCAGCGGCACTGCTGCACTTCGGTGATTTAACAGACTCAACTAACACTCAAGCATTCATCCACAACGATGCTTGAGCTTCTAAAACTCTCAGATGCGCCCAGGCCCACTCGCCGACTCATTTAAAAACGCGAAAGCCATGCAATCGTTTCAAAGGTCAATTCCCTCCTTTCGAAGTGAGCCCCTGACTCATCGGTCGCACTCCACCAACTGCAGCGAATGTCCAAATCAAGCACACTCCCTCTGATTAGTCATTCCACTCGTGCGAACGCTTTCCACATCAAATTGCAGCCCTCCGAAATTTTTTGCGCATTTGGCTGTACTTGGAGTGGGGGAGGAATGCGCGCCGACGCTGTCCTGGCGTGTCCCTTTTTTGTGACAAAATTATGTGACATATTACCGCGATTGGTGTTCTTCATAATTTTGCGCCAAACGTTTCGGCTGGACGCGCAGCACATACACAGTGGCGGCGACGTCGTCGGCGGGTGGGTCCGCGCTGCATTGTTGCCCCAAACTATAAATCCAAATAAAGGGACACACCGCACACCGAACACCCGTCCTCCCGCAACGACAACGCAAATGAGAGAAATCCTGAAGCGAAGGAACCAAACAAAAGTCAAAATGGGATTTATGTCTACAAGCAACGAGCATGTTAAGTCGATGTCCCTCATGGTTGCCCCTCAGCGGCCACAGTCGACCCTCCAAATGTGGCGGCGGCGGCAGCGGCTGTAGCCGCGTGGAAGCATAAAAATCGTGATTAAATTCTATTGCTGCCGTTGCTGCTGCCACCGCTGCTGTGGCTGTTGCAAATGTTTCTGCTGGCGCTGTGGTTGTGCGGAGCTGTTGGTATTCGCCCTTGAATAGGCTGCGCGCCCTGGCTCTCTCGCTGGGCCGCCTTCAAGCTGTCATTCTTTATACGGATGCGGATTTTGAATCGCTTGTGTTTACCCTTCACGGGGCGACAGAGAAGGATGAGCAGCGGTGGCCAAGGCTTTTTAAGGTTCATCACGAGGATACCCAAAACGAAATGATACCCCAAGCGATTTGGACGCGACAACTCCGGCTCTGCGCGTCGACGGTGATTCAGAGGGGGGTTGCGAGCTTAGTAGTGCCGCGGCAATTTAAGGAAACACAGCCTAGGGCTGCTGCAGCACCCAATATGACACTGGGCGCTGCTTATGAATTTCGTTCATGTCCCGCACAGATGCTCTTTATTATGTCCCACAGTGATGTTGAAGTCCTCGTCCACATCCTCGCCCTTGGCCTCGTCCTCGTTGTCTCAGCAAAAAAGTCGTGAATTATAAAATCCGAATAGGATTTCAATTCGAACTAGTTGTCCACCGCAGCCGAAAGGGGGAGCGAGTTGGTGGGAACGGCGGAGTTCCATTCCATTTGTGGGGCGAACAATGTCATGGGGCGTGAGCTACCTCCTTGAATTGTGGCAAATTCACAAGTTCGTTGCGCGCCATGTTTCACTGAATTCGAGCCAAAAAAAAAACAGACGGGGGACTACGAACGAGCAGCCAGCAGCATCCGTGGGGCTACCCTCTGAGGTCAGCCTCTTTGTGTCGATAGCTGCCACAGCAGCTACACTCCTACTCGGTGTAAGCACAGGTGGTGGTGGTGATGCTGCGGCTGCTGCTGCTGCTGTGGGAGGTGCTGGATTTGGTGGTGATCTGAAATCATGCAGAACACCGTCGCGTACCGGGCGGACGACGGGACGTGAACTGGAGTAAGATTCACTAGTGATCTGTCATTAAATTGTGACTGCACCGTGGCGGAGGCAGTTTGGTGTATATAATGGCTGGAACGTGAAAACTTTCGGCTGCCGTGGGAGGGTGACACGCGGAGCTGGGTTCTGTGGAAAGGCATTCTTGCTTGTAGTCGCTGTTGTTTGTGCAGAGACGTGAACTGAATTTTGGAGAAGGGTGTTGCAGTGCTGAGTGGATTTAGTTTGGTGAGGGGAGGGACGAGGAGGAATGAAAGCTGTCATTGGATTTGTTTCTATTACGTGGTCCAAAGTGAGATGGATGTGAATATTCACAATTAGGAACCTCTTCTTGTTGCATTCATTTAAAGTGGCTCTGGAGCCTTGAAACTTCCCAAGACATAAACGCTCCTTTTCCCTTAACTCATACCCATGTGTAATCTGTCGAAGGCTTGCCTTCTTGTGCCTTGAAGCTTCAGGAAACGACAGAGCATGGCTAAAGCCAAAGATAAGGCAGACATACTTCCAACCAGAGAACATACAAGACTTGTCAAGATTTTAAATTTCGAGACGGTCTCGGTCATGGTCTTGGTCATGGTCTTGGCCGTGGTCTTGGTCTTGGTCTTGGTCTTGGTCTTGGTCTTGGTCTTGGTTTTGGCCTTTTCCTTGGTCTGGGTCTTGGTCGTGGTCTTGGTCTTGGTCTTGGTCTTGGTCTTGGTCTTGGTCTTGGGCTTGGGCTTGGTCTTGGTCTTGGTCTTGGTCATGGTCTTTGTCTTGGTCTTGGTCTTGGTCTTGGTCTTGGTCTTGGTCTTGGTCTTGGTCTTGGTCTTGGTCCTGATCTTGGTCTTGGGCTTGGGCTTGGTCTTGGTCTTGGTCTTGGTCCTGGTCTTGGTCTTGGTCTTGGTCTTGGTCTTGGTCTTGGTCTTGGTCTTGGTCTTGGTCTTGGTCTTGGTCTTGGTCTTGGTATTATTCTTGGTCTTGGTTTTGGTCTAGGTCTTGGTCTTGGTCTTGGCCTTGGTCTTGGTATTATTCTTGGTCTTGGTTTTGGTCTAGGTCTTGGTCTTGGTCTTGATCTTGGTCTTGGTCTTGGTCTTGGTCTTGGCCTTGGTCTTGGTCTTGGTATTATTCTTGGTCTTGGTTTTGGTCTAGGCCTTGGTCTTGGTCTAGGTCTTGGTCTTGGTCTAGGTCTTGGTCTTGGTATTATTCTTGGTCTTGGTCTTGGTCTTGGTCTTGGTCTTGGTCTTGGTCTTGGTCTTGGTCTTGGTCCTGGTCTTGGTCTTGGTCTTGGTCTTGGTCTTGGTCTTGGTCTTGGTCTTGGTCTTGGTCTTGGTCCTGGTCTTGGTCTTGGTCTTGGTCTTGGTCTTGGTCTTCGTCATGGTCTTGGTCTTGGTCTTGGTCTTGGTCTTGGTCTTGGTCTTGGTCTTGGTCTTGGTCTTGGTCTTGGTCTTGGTCTTGGTCTTGGTCTTGGTCTTGGTCTTGGTCTTGGTCTTGGTCTTGGTCTTGGTCTTGGTCTTGGTCTTGGTCTTGGTCTTGGTCTTGGTCTTGGTCTTGGTCTTGGTCTTGGTCTTGGTCTTGGTCTTGGTCTTGGTCTTGGTCTTGGTCTTGGTCTTGGTCTTGGTCTTGGTCTTGGTCTTGGTCTTGGTCTTGGTCTTGGTCTTGGTCTTGGTCTTGGTCTTGGTCTTGGTCTTGGTATTATTCTTGGTCTTGGTTTTGGTCTAGGTCTTGGTCTTGGTCTTGGTCTTGGTATTATTCTTGGTCTTGGTTTTGGTCTAGGTCTTGGTCTTGGTCTTGGTCTTGGTCTTGGTCTTGGTCTTGGTCTTGGTCTTGGTCTTGGTCTTGGTCTTGGTCTTGGTCTTGGTCTTGGTCTTGGTCTTGGTCTTGGTCTTGGTCTTGGTCTTGGTCTTGGTCTTGGTCTAGGTCTTGGTCTTGGTCTTGGTCTTGGTCTTGGTCTTGGTCTTGGTCTTGGTCTTGGTATTATTCTTGGTCTTGGTTTTGGTCTAGGTCTTGGTCTTGGTCTTGGTCTTGGTATTATTCTTGGTCTTGGTTTTGGTCTAGGTCTTGGTCTTGGTCTTGGTCTTGGTCTTGGTCTTGGTCTTGGTCTTGGTCTTGGTCTTGGTCTTGGTCTTGCTCTTGGTCTTGGTCTTGGTCTTGGTCTTGGTCTTGGTCTTGGTCTTGGTCTTGGTCTTGCTCTTGGTCTTGGTCTTGGTCTCGTCTAAGATATATTTTCCTAAATCCCTTCTATTAAACCTCATTAAGCTTTACGTATGGCTTCTACAACCCAGCATGTGTTCAGTTAACGCACCTAATCATGGAGTCGCCGTCTCACGTCCCGTGCTCTATTGCATTTGCTTTCATAAATCACGCTGCTCCACAACTCCAAACCCGGGCTGCGGAGCAGCAACAAATTGGATCACTTAGTGCACCGCATTAATTGCGGACTCAAATCAGCATACATCATAGCGCAGCAACGTCCGCGACAGCCCGGGGACCTCCACCCATGAGGTGACGCTTGTGACGGCCTCGCCAGCAACGATTCAGTTAAGATGCACATATCTGCTGTGAAGTCAAACGCGGATGATGTATCGCCGTCGTCGTCCTAGCATACATTTTCGACCCGAAATCCACTGGCACTGCGTGGAATGCATTTTCCACAGCCTTTCCCAAGCACCCTCACACGCCTCCCGAAGCAAATCGTTCTCTGGTCCATAAGTGAGCAGTGTTTACGTTGGGCACATGCAAGACCGACGAAAGCGAAAACAAGAGGAGCAAGAAAAAAATTATTTACTGGCTGGCCGGCCCTGTGCCGCTCTGACAAATAAATTACATTTGCTGCTAGTGCTAGACCCACACACGCCCTGGGCACTACACACTATCATAACCTCTTCCAGACGACAGCAGCAACGACGGCGACGACAAGCCAAACGAATGCGACGACCGAGCGATGCCACGCCGACGACAACGGCACCGACACCGACAACGTCGACTACTTCTCATAATTTGTCATATTACCATCGCACTGTTATTACATTCGCATTTCAACTGATTATGCTGAGTGCTGAGAGTGTAATTTAGTATCCAGAGCATTGGACGTGTGCACTGTGGTGTGCTGGGGGACAGCCAGCAGTGGCACTTGTCGGCAGCTGGAGTAATGGATTCAGATTGGAGATGAAAAGGATATTTAGGTTTAATCTGCGGAACTGTGCTGTGCCGCACTGGCAGGGACTGGTCATTGGACGCGCTGCTGCGGCATGAAAGGTGCCCATTGTTGGCTGGTGGGAGTAGGTGCTGACGTCGATGCTCGCTCGAGAGGGCCGACAACACGATCGGAGCCGGTTCGTCTAGACGGGCGGCGATTAATGACTTGTTTACTATTTCGAACATCAGATTGAAATCGCTTTAGATGGATAACTTCATTAGGGGCCAGGAGCTGGCATGTTCAATGGGGAGAGTGCCTCTCGGGCGAGTGTGTGCTAATGTGTCCGGCTGTGGCGATTGGGACTGCTGGGACTTGTAGACACGTCTGCTTGATGCATGATAAGGTAGGAATAATTTTAGAGAGTGGGAGATATGTGCGAGGAGGGCAGGGTTGATAGAAGGGTTCGACAGATGATTTCGACGAGATAAGGAGCGCTAAACACAGGAGAGACTGGAAGATGAATAAGGCTAGAAGATAGGCGTACACTTATTTCAAAAGTCAACCCAAAAGAGACTTCAAACAAAGGACAATTGGAGGAAGAAACGTTCTGTAGGCATACTCACAGTAAGGAAGACAGCAAAATGAAAGTGAAGAGAAAGGTCAGGAAGGCAAATGGGGAAGACCGATGCTATGGGCACCAAAAGTGAATACAGATGAGACTGCACACCAGATCGGGTAAGATAAAATTAGAAGTGCCTTTTAGCAAAATGAGGCTAGACCAAGACCAAGACCAAGACCAAGACCAAGACCAAGACCAAGACCAAGACCAAGACCAAGACCAAGACCAAGACCAAGACCAAGACCAAGACCAAGACCAAGACCAAGACCAAGACCAAGACCAAGACCAAGACCAAGACCAAGACCAAGACCAAGACCAAGACTAAGACCAAGACCAAGACCAAGACCAAGACCAAGACCAAGACCAAGACCAAGACCAAGACCAAGACCAAGACCAAGACCAAGACCAAGACCAAGACCAAGACCAAGACCAAGACCAAGACCAAGACCAAGACCAAGACCAAGACCAAGCCCAAGACCAAGACTAAGACCAAGACCAAGACCAAGACCAAGACAAAGACCAAGACCAAGACCAATACCAAGACCGAGACCAAGACCAAGACCAAGACCAAGACCAAGTCCAAGACCAAGACCAAGACCAAGACCAAGACCAAGACCAAGACCGAGACCAAAATTTAGACACTATGTGTCTTCTTGTATTTGCCATTGCCCTGGGAAAGTGTTTGCCGCTCAAAACCGATGCCCCTTAACGTCATCTTCCGTTTCAATGTCAGCATTCATCGCCACAATCGATCGCCATCACGCCCGTCATCGCCGCAATACCTCACGAAGTCGTCCCATCTCTCATCCAGCACACCGCCATGCCATGAAATCCCATTTGCGGTGACTTCACTCGAATGCCCAGCCGCCCGGACCACACTTGATGAATACTTTTGACACCTCTAACCGCGCGACGTGTGACCCCTTTCAACTGAGTCTCGTTAGATAATTGCGGTCCACTGTAAGGTCGATTCTCACACACAGCGCACACGCACTTTGCGGTCCGTCCACTTCCTGCCCAAGAAGACAATGACTCCATTCACCAGAGAGCGGGCCGCCGATGAGACCCCAGGAGGAGGTCACACGAAATGAATACATCCCCGCAACGGGAACGATCGCTTTTGATTCGATGTGGCCCATTTCTCAAACGAAGATACAGAGCTTGGACGTGGTGTCCAAGACGTCGCAAGTGGATGGCGTTCCATTAGGACAATTAGAAAATCAGCCAGAAGTGGGTAAAATGTCCGCGCGAATCATGTATCATCTCACCACGCGTGCCACTGAGGGGGCCGTTGAGTATGGATGACACCCGATGGTTAGGGCGGTGTGACCACGGCCGATGCACAACAGGAATTGAATTTCCAATGCGTCCCCTGGGACCGTCCAGACTGGGCTCAGTAATTAATGCTTCAAAGTGCATAATCCGTGCAAAGGACACAGTCAAACACCTCTGTCATTGGGGCGGCGGGATGTGGATCAAACAAACCCCTCGCAGTCCAATTGCGGTCGCAGTGGCTGTGCCATTCAACTCTTTGACACGTCCTGACATCTGACAGTGATTCATCGAACCGAGTGGTCTGGTGTGTCATGTTTAAACATGCACGCACTTCCTTGAGCCACCCACCACCCAGGGGAATACCTCACAGCGCAGTGCAATTAAAAATTTTGCCTCCGCGCACACAGGCACTCTCCACGTCGTCTCCCCGCCACTGCACCGATGCAGCGCCATCGAGCTGCTGGGGGCCCCTTTGTGTGTGTGGCTAATCCATTAATCCACTCGGCTCTGGTGCGTTATCTGGTGCTAATTGAAAATCATGTGTGCCCCTGGAAAATGGATCACACAAGCATGCCATCCTGGTGATCCTTTGCTAATTCCCTGCATTTAATTTCTGAATAAATTTTGGAAGGATCGGAGGGTGGGTCGGGCGCAGAGTGACCGGCGACAGTCGAGAGCTGCCGCCCGGCATCCATTCTCTTGCCAACAATGGCAAGCAGCACGCTGCTAAATGAAAAGTAAACACACAAAAATTTTAAATAAGCACACACACAGAGAGACGTGCGCAGGACAGAACAAAGCTTTCGGCCGGAGTCGAGCTGAGCTGCTGCTGCGACAAGAAAGGACAATGGGAAGTGAATTTATCTGATTTTTGTGGGGGCTCGCAGTGCCTTTTTGTGTGCACCGTCGCCGTCGTCCTTTTATTGTCGCCAGAGAAATTGTCTGCTCCGTGTATGGGGTTGTGCACGCCCGCTTAATGTCCTTTCCCAAACAAGGAATCCCCGTCCATCATTCAGCCGAAGTGGCGCGTATGTTGCTGTGTGATGTAATGTCATATGGCCTTTATATCCTGTTATTCTTGTCTCCGGTGTTCTTCTCTCAATCTCGCCAGGATAAGAAAGGGAATGGCATAATGGATGTGTTGTGTGTGCCCAGGCCCCTCTAATTTGAGATTTAATTTCTTTTGTGCGCGACGACGACGATGATTGCCAGAGGAGGACTCTGTGTGGTTTCACATATCCTTTCACTCCCTTCCCGGACGTCTGTGTCCCGTGTGAGTGTGTATGGCAGTCCAGAATTATGTGATTTTGAAGAATCATCGGCACCTGGACTTGCCAGGGACATGCAGGATGTGCTGGTCTCCGAATCGATTCCAGGCGACCGCAACAAAAGGTCACCATCATCGCAACTGACCGCACGTAGCACACACTCCTTCTCTCTCGGACGCACGCACACCCGAAGCCTCCATTCAGTTCCAGGTTTCGGGTGAAGGAGTCCGGCGGCAGATCGATCGGTTTCGGTCGTGCAAGGACAATAAATTTTCACTTTTGAGTTTTTGTGTGTTTTCTGCTGAGATATGCAGTGCTTATCAAAACAGTTTTATCGTCCTGCAATAAAACGGGGCTGCAATGAGAATTTTGACCTCACCGGGCGGGCGGTTGTTTGGCTGAGTTTCGAGCTCACATGAGTTATGGCAGTGGATGAAAGGGGGTGCTGGTCGAGCAGCTGTTCGGAATCGGTTTCTGGGGAAATGGACGGATGACAGCTTAATTGCTCGTAGAAGCGATTGCGATTGCAATTGGGACTGCAATCGAAAATCACAGATATAGGGACATAAAGAGACAAGGGGGGAGGAAGCCCTTGACCACAAATTTGACAACAATGGCAGGCTTGTTGGTACCGAATAGAAATTCCATTCAAAGATCCAAATCAACTTGATTCTTAATTTGCGCATGGAAGGAGCTCCTCTCCTGCCCCTGCAGACAGTGTGCATCGGTTGTGGTTAATTTGATGTAGGGACAAAGGGGTTACACTTTAACTCACTGACCAGTTAAGTGCTCCTTACGTGAGCCAAGGAACTTCCAAATGGTTGCACCATTTATTGCGTCTCAAGCCAATCATGAGAACTTTTGACACACTCATGTAGCCCAAGGGGAGCAGAAGGAAGCAGAGAAACCACTTTGCAACCTAAGTGGTAAGAAAAAAAAATCAAAATAGGCAGTTTGAGGTGAAGAAACTACATGAGGCTCTCGTCCTGCTCTGGGCTTAGGTCCGAGTTGCTTCAGACTCGGGAGGTGGTTGAGGCGTAAAATAGCTGAAGTACGGGGTGACTAAGGCCTGAGTCGAATGAAACTCGAGGTAACTGAAGCACAATGGTCAGAAGCGAAATTAAAGACGACTGAGGGTCAAAGTGACTTAAAGTGACTAAGGCCCGAAATTCGAAATAACAGGGGCTCAGAGTAAGGCTTAAGATAACTGAGGCCCAAGGAGGTTGAACCCTAAATTTTTTGAAACCCGCGGCGGTTGAGGCCAAGTTGACTGAGACTCAAGGCGTTTAAGGCTCGAAATGACTGAGGCAAAAGATGGCTGAGGCAAGACGTGATTGATATACGAAGTGATTGAGGCCCCAAGTGACTGAAGCACGAGTTGCCTGAAGCCGAAGGTAGTTGAGTCCCAAGATGAGTGAGGCTCCAATTGCCTGACATCCGAAGTGGTGGATCACCAGCGTGATTGAAGCTCCAGGTAATTGAGGCCCAAGACGGGTGAGGCAGGAGGAGACTAAGGCCGGAGTTGTCTGACACCAGTGCTGGCGTTTGTCCAAATCGACTGCCGCCCGAAACACATGAAACGGAGACGATTGGGGAACAAGGTGAATTTCGAAGTAACTGATACGCGGAGTTGCTGAAGCCCGAATTGTCTGAGACTCGAAGTGACTGAAGCTTAATCTGATTGAGGCCGGATCTGATTGAGACTCAAGGGAACTTGCTCAAGAGTTGACTTAAGCGTGAGATGATTAGTGTCCGAGGTGATTGACTAGGTGATTGACGTCCGAGATGGCTGAGCGAAAAGTTTGGGCCCCAAGGAAACTAAGGCCCGATTCGGCTCATACTCGACGTGACTGACGTCTAAATGCCTGAGGCCTATATACCTGAGGCCTATATACCTGAGGCCTATATACCTGAGGCCTAAATGCCTGAGGCCTAAATGACTGAGGGCAAAATGACTGAGGCCTAAATGCCTGAGGCCTAAATGACTGAGGCCTAAATGCCTGAGGCCTAAATGACTGAGGCCTAAATGCCTAAGGCCTAAATGCCTGAGGCCTAAATGCCTGAGGCCTAAATGCCTGAGGCCTAAATGCCTGAGGCCTAAATGCCTGAGGCCTAAGTGCCTGAGGCCTAAATGCCTAAGGCCTAAATGCCTGAGACCTTAATGTCTGAGGCCTAAATACCTGAGGCCTAAATGTCTGAGGCCTAAATGCCTGAGGCCTAAATGCCTGAGGCCTAAATGCCTGAGGCCTAAATGCCTGAGGCCTAAATGCCTGAAGCCTAAATGCCTGAGGCCTAAATGCCTGAGGCCTAAATGCCTGAGGCCTTAATGTCTGAGGCCTAAATGCCTGAGGCCTTAATGTCTGAGGCCTAAATACCTGAGGCCTAAATGTCTGAGGCCTAAATGCCTGAGGCCTAAATGCCTGAGGCCTAAATGCCTGAGGCCTAAATGCCTGAAGCCTTAATGCCTGAGGCCTAAATGCCTGAGGCCTAGATGCCTGAGGCCTAAATGCCTGAGGCCTAAATGCCTGAAGCCTAAATGCCTGAGGCCTTAATGCCTGAGGCCTATATACCTGAGGCCTATATACCTGAGGCCTATATACCTGAGGCCTAAATGAATGAAGCCTAAATGACTGAGGGCAAAATGACTGATGCCTAAATGCCTGAGGCCTAAATGACTGAGGCCTAAGTGCCTGAGGTCTAAATGCCTGAGGCCTTAATGCCTGAGGCCTAAATGCCTGAGGCCTAAATGCCTGAGGCCTAAATGCCTGAGGCCTTAATGCCTGAGGCCTATATACCTGAGGCCTATATACCTGAGGCCTATATACCTGAGGCCTAAATGAATGAAGCCTAAATGACTGAGGGCAAAATGACTGATGCCTAAATGCCTGAGGCCTAAATGACTGAGGCCTAAGTGCCTGAGGTCTAAATGCCTGAGGCCTAAATGCCTGAGGCCTAAATGACTGAGGCCTAAATGCCTGAGGCCTCAATGCTTGAGGCCTAAATGTCTGAGGCCTAAATGCCTGAGGCCTAAATGTCTGAGGCCTAAATGCCTGAAGCCTAAATGCCTGAGGCCTAAATGACTGAGGGCAAAATGACTGAGGCCTAAATGCCTGAGGCCTAAATGACTGAGGCCTAAATGCCTGAGGTCTAAATGCCTTAGGCCTAAATGCCTGAGGCCTAAATGCCTGAGGCCTAAATGCCTGAGGCCTAAATGACTGAGGCCTAAATGCCTGAGGCCTCTATGCTTGAGGCGTAAATACCTGAGGCCTAAATGCCTAAGGCCCGATCAATCTAAAATCCGCGATGGTGGCAGCTTAAGATGACCGAGGCTTAAGGTGAATAATGCAAGAGTTCACTGATTTCCGAGTTGACTGAGACCAAATTTGATTTCGGCCCGAGTAGCCAAACACCCGAGATGGATGGGTTGAAGGGTGAGTGAGCCTCGAGTTGCCTGAAACCTTAAATGGTAGAGGCCCAAAGGTGACTGAGGCCCGAAGTGACTGTGAAGCTATGTGGCTACGGCAGGACGTGACTGAGATGAGAGCTGAATGAGGAGCAAGATTTTGTAGAATTAAGGTGACTGAGGCTCAAAAAACCTTAAGCCGGGATGGCAACGTCTCGAGAAAATTTAGATTCAAGGTGACTGAGGCCCAAACTGCTTGAAACCCGGCATGCTTGAGGCACAAGGTGACTTAGGGCCTATTTCCCAAAAATTCGTGGCCAGAGGTAAACAAATCCTTAGTAGTCAAAACCCGAAGATGAGTGAGGCCCCAGATGCCTGAGATCTGAAATGGTAGAGGACCAAGGCGATTGGGGTTCCAGGTGACTGAGTCACAAGACGGGTGAGGCAGGACGTTACTGAAGCTGGAGTTGTCTGAAACAAGATCTGGAAGTGACTGATGGCCAAGGTGACTGCGGCGGAGTTGACTGAGAATCGAAGTTCCTGAGGTTAGAGGCTGCTGGGACTCATTTCGAACTCAAGGTGACTGCAGCCCGAACTGCTTTAATTACGAGTTGACTGGGGCACGAGTTGGCTAAGGCTCGAGGTGACTAAGGACGGAGTTGTGCGATCTCCTACATAATCTGCGAATTTCAACATACCAAAAACTATAAACTCGGCAATGGTAGAAATTCAAAAATGTCAGAACTTCGAAATGTTCCTTAATTCGGACATACCTTAAACTAGCCCCAATATCCAGAAATGATCAAAAATCTAAAATTGCATGAATCCAAAAACCAAATATTCTGAAATTGCTCAAAATTCTAAAATGTCAGAAATTCTAAATGGCCTACATTCAAAAATGAGGCACCCCAATATATTGCGAAGTTTGAAAGTGTCTTTTCCAAAAATTTCTGAATGTCTAAAATCCAAGAACAGACAAAGTAAAAAGTTATGGTCCATATGCTCTAAACTTAGAGACCTCGAAGTTTAGGAAGACGCGAAATTTGAAATTATGCAAAAGTAAAATATGCCGAATTCTCGAAACGTGTGCAAAAGCAGACAAATTGGAGCCTTAAATCGGAAGACGTGCAAATTTTTCGAATAAATCGTGTGTTCACTGCAAATAAATGAGCAGTTACTCCAAGTTCGACCACGACCAGAAGAAGGGGAGTCGCTGGATGAAGTCGTTCCCAGTCTACGGTCTGAAAAGCTTTCTGATTGGTTTTCGGAACTTCGGCTTTTCAAATCAATGAAAACATTTTAGGTTTTTAGGCCTTTAAGATCTTTTGGAATTTTTTTTTTTGACTTCGTTTATATCGCATGTCTCATGAGGTGTTCAAATGGGCCCGAAACACTGCTTGGAACACAGAAGACGGTTTGCCAAGACACTCCATAACTTGAGAAACGATTGTAGAGCTCCCGCGTGCCCGATCTTCGAATTGGCGAAGTCAGCTGTATAGCACAGTGTGGAGCAAAGCGTCTCACACTCTCCCTACCACGATGGCGGTCGCCAGCCGTCAGTTAAAAATGCACGCCGTTTAGTTCCCCGACGTCCAGAGATAAGCCAAAGTGCCTTGTTTTCATCGTGATTCCATTTCCCACCGCTCCTTAACCTCCACCACTTCTGCATACGAGCTTATGACGCCCATGAGACCGCAGGCTCTCTGGTTGCATTGGAACACCTGCCTGCTTGCATTGCTCAACTTGACAGTGACAAACCTCTGATCCATATCACACTCCCATTCACATGCATCCTCGCGCCACAGTTTCAAAACAAAATTCCACGCCACTCGCCCGGTCACCAATCATTTTCGCCGCCGCGCGACGCCCAATTAAGAACGTGATAAGCCTAGTTAAGGTCTCGCAGCACACTCAGTGAAACCGTTACCGTTTCTCTGTCAATTGATTCCCATTTGTTATTAAATTATAAATCCGATAAGAGCACGCCAATGGAGCACAGCCTGGATGGGTGGAGGCCATTCCCAGACGAAATCGGAAGTGGCTCCACTTAAAATTCGATTAAACCCTCGGCGTTCTGCAGAGAGCGGAGCCCCGTCGCCTCGACCACCCTGATTTCCATAAACTGTCCTTATCGACCTCCACACCACTGTGACGCTGTCCTCATTTTTTCGTCTGGAAACTATTCAAAATTGAATCCAGGGCTGGCTGCTGCTCCTTCGCTCTCGCAATGTGTCTAATTATGAAATTCAATATACAGTGCATGGCAGGCAGACGGTTAGTGGTCCTTATCTTTGTGATTTATGGTCAGTGCATCTGGAGCAAGTGGTGTGTCTTCCGCTGCAGAGCCAGTGTGTGTCCGTGGTCGTGTCTTCGTTTGTCATCCGAGTCCCGGGGGAGTGAGAGCGGGCATAAAATGTAATCGATGGTAATTACTGAGCGACCTGATTACCCCTTTTGGCTTGGCCATACAGCTTCCAGGGCGCCGCCGTCTGTGGTGCTGCCACTGACGCTGCAGCCAAGTGCACATGGGAAGTGTCAAGGGCCATTAGACCGGCCCCGAAATTCGTTTCGAATTTTCCATTTCCATGTGGAAGTGATTACAATAAATCTCCGGGAAAATATAAGATCACCCGTTCGAGATATATTTACATAACTCAATTAACACGGTTTCCATTTAGGCCGTTGGCTGGTGGGAGATTGGGGCTCATTCCCGTCGTCTGGCCGTCAGGTTATCAGCGATAATGGCGATCCTTTGTCAGGGAAGCGTCCGCCGAATGGGCTCTTGTAAAGGTAAGCGCTGCATAATCCCATGAATCAAGTTGAGGTATCTGGCGGGCTGAGTTATTGAGTGATAAGGACGGGGGCTTGGTATGCTTTCGGTTGGCAGAAGCTCTCAGCGAAGGGCTGGGTTATCGCTGAGTTAGGGCTCTGGGAACGAGGTTTTAAAGTGTCTTTTGTCAGATTTAGAGGGCAGTTGCCGGGAAGTGGATGTCTGACTGGATGGGACATGCGTCGCGATAGGGGAGATTTGTGAAGTCTCTGTTTGGCGTTCTGTTGTGACTTAAATTGGAAAATTCGAATCTATTGTTTGAGGTCTTTAATTGACTCGGCGTGGATAAGAACTTGTTTTGGAACGACTGGGGCTGGAATCTGGGTCAGATTGAGCCGGTTGTGTCTTCATTTGGAGCGCCAGCATGACTAGGTGCGGTGTGAAAGTGACTCACACTGGCTCAACTTTTGCGGCTTGTTGTGCAGTGTCTTGTATGGTTTCGGTAATGCACTTGTTTGGGAGGCTCCTGTGGAGTTTGAGATTCGAAGGGACGTCTGTAGACGTTACCTGAAATTGGTGAATGCTATTTGAGGCCGAAATTCGACACACATATGATCTTTCCTTAAGTATTTTGGATAAAAAGGAATGAAAAGAGCGACTTTTCGGTCCCATATTGAAGTAGAAGATTTTAATAAGAACTTTGTAGGCTGTACGGCAGTCGTATGTACGTCCCATACATTGAATCCTGAGAAGAATGACCAGACGCATAGTCTTCTCAGGATTCACTGCTTGGGACGGCTAGGCAATGGAGAGCGTATGGACACCACTGCTGCGGCCAGAAAAGCCTTCGTAACAACGCAACAGAGAACGACCTAGGATGAGATGAACTGAGATGGCGCACACAAGTGGATAAGGACCTTAACCAACTTGGAGTACGTAGTTGGAGGCGTTGGCGAAAGAAATTAGTGGCTGGAGAGGAGTATTGGCTGAGACGCAAGTCCACCCCGGGCTGAAGAGCCAAGCAAAGAAGAAGATCCAAAAGGAGGAATGCAGTTCCGACACAACGAAGTGACTGCTACCCAAGCTGAGCTTCCGAGAGCAAACCTTAGCTCAACCAAAAGAGTCAAGGAATCCTAAAATCCTATAATGAGAAAAATTCGAAAGTGATAAAAGTGTCAAAAGAATTGACAAATATAAGGTTGTCAAATATCTCTCTTCCGCATTTTTCCTCTTCATTCAATGCTTTATGAAAAGCGTTACAGTGATCGGATTTAGTTCAAATATGCGCCGTTTTGTCCGATAATCTGTTTCCATCTAGACGGCAACTTCATAGAAGCCCCCCTCCTTATTTGCGAAGAAGACCTCAGACAGCCATTTTTCACAAGCCTCTTTTGAGTTCAACTTCACCCCACAAAGGGCGCCATGGACAGGAACAGGTGATAATCACTTGGCACTATGCCCGGGCTATATGGTGGATGCGATAAAACCTCCCATCCGAGATCCCGTAGCTTCTGATGACTCAGCAACGAAGTGTGTGGTCTGGCGTTGTCCTGGTGGAACACTACACCCTTCCTGTTGGCCAATTTTGGACACTTCTGGTCGATCGCCTGCTTGAAGCGGTCCAGTAGATGCTAGAATTAAGCGTCTTGCCATATGGGAGCAGCTCATAGTGGATGATTCCCTTCCAATCCCACCAAACACACAGCAAAACTTTCCTGGAAGTCAATCCCGGGTTTGCAACTATTTGGGACGACTCACCGGCCTTCAACCACAACCGTTTTCGCTTGACATTGTCGTATGTGATCCACTTTTCATCGCCAGTCAGCATCCGCTTCAAAAATGGGTCGAGTTCGTTCCATTTCAGCAGCATATCACAGGCGTTGATTCGGTTCAGAAGGTTTTTTTGTGCCAATTCATGCGGCACCCAAACATAAAGCTTTTTTGTATCTAGCCTTCTGCAGATGGTTTCAAATGGTTTGGTGACTAACTCTCATCTCCTGGGCGATGTCACGAGATGCCGCATGCCGGTCTAACTCGATGATTTCCATGATTCGATTGGTATTCGTCGTCACAGGTCTTCCGCCGTCTGGCTTATCGATGGTGTCGTTTTCATCGGCTCTAAATCATCGAAAACATTCCTCCGCGGTTCGAAGTGATACTCCATCATGGTGATGATACTCCATCATCCCCAAAACAGCATTAATCTCACGGATCGGTCTCTAGCGAATGTGCCTTCTGACGAGTCATTAACGAAGTGTGTGGTCTGGCGTGGTTTTGGTGGAAGACTACACCCTTCTGGATGGTTCTGTTCGATCGCCTGTCCCTTGCTCGACTGTTCTTTGGTCTCTGGTTAGTACCAGTTGATCTATATTCCAACAAACTGCAGCCATTTGCTTCCCAAATTCAAAAACTGCTCTAAGGTCCTCTTATGCTTGTACATTATGTCCGGATGGTACTAACGCGTGAGACATCGCGTAATCAGCTCCCACTGCCCTCCTTTCTAGCTCTGGGAATGAGGTATTTTCGTGGCTGCAGTGGTGTATTGGGCAGAGGGCGATGTAATTCACGACACCATCTCTTAAGAGCTGCTGACAATACTCAGAGTAACAACTGTCCAAGAAAACGCTTCTCAAACTTCACTGTTTGGAGCTGGCAAAAAATGATAGGTTCCTTCTACTCGTTGGTAAACAGAACCACACACAACACGAGTAGTTGGTGAGCAAGCTAGGCCCCGTCCTCCCTATGGACTGTTGCGCCATACAGTGAACTATTTTCTGCCATCATCCTTGCAGAAAAAATACTGTAGGAAAATCGCGCCTTGTTGACTTTTAGGTTGCACTGGACCTTCTGGAGCAGCTGTGTGGCTATTTGTTAAGCCGCTGATTGGCTGTAAATGAGTACAATGTCAATGAATGAGTGAATCAGTTGGAATCTTAATTGCTTGAGACTCACCATACCACCAAAAGCGTTCGTCATGAACAGGACCAGGTGGTATTCACTTGGCGCTATGTCCGGGCTATATGGTGGATGCGATAAAGGGTCTAGTTTTGTCTAGTTCTAGTCTACATCTCTTAAGGAAATGAATCCCTTGATGTAAGCCGTAAAGGCAGGCAATCACGTAAAACCAAATCCCACATCTGTCCGTAGTGAGCAGCAACCAAGGCAATTCGGTTTGACACCTAGGTAGGTAGGTCGGTAGGTTAAGGTGGCTGATGAATGCACTTAGCCCCATACAGGACCATAGTGCTGCCACACCATGTGGGAAGAACCTAAAACCAGCTGGAGCCGATAATAAAGTTTAAAATGTCGGCGGGAGGGGTTTTATTGAGGTCATGTAGGCCGTTGAGGAAGTTGCTTCCAAAGTGCTTGTATCTGAGGGGCGAGAGCGCCGGGCATGTGCATAACATGGTTAGGAGAGTTTCTGATTCTTTTTCATCCCTGCAGCTTCTGCAAAAATCGTTTGAGGGAGCCCCTACCCTGCTAGCATGCTCACCGAGTACACACTGCCCGGTTATGGTTCCCATGACCAGGTTTATGTCTGATCAGAGCAGTCTGGAGCGTTTGGGCTCAAGAGAGGGCCACAACTCCTTGCAGACGTGACAAAGATTACGGTTAGACTACCTTTAGTCTGATGGATCGCATTCAATTGCAGTGCTGACATGCTTGTGGCGAGAGGGATACCGAGGTGTTCATGTTCCTGAAGTAGTGGTTGCATTGTAGCAAGCCTGGCGAATTCGTCTGCTGTAAAGTTACCCGGAATGTCTCTGTGACCTGGCACCCAGCACAGGCATATATTGAACTGCTCAACCATCTCATCTAAGGATGTGTGGCAGTTCATGACCGTCTTACAGTTTGATGATACAGATTCCAGGGCCCTGAGTGCTGCCTGACTATCCGTGAGAATAAGGATATCAGCTGACAATATTATATTCCCCTGCAGCCAAGACAGTGTTTTGCGAATGCCAATTACTTCAGCTTGGAACACGCTACAGCGATTGGGAAGTCTGAATTTTAGACTAAGGTTCAGATCCTCAGAGTAGACTCCGCAACCAACGTATTCGTTCGAGACCGAATTCAATCGTTTTCTGGTTCCCAAAAGCATCCCAAAAAGGAAGACTAACTCCATCCATGGCAAGCGAAAGTGACCTCAAAGAGAAGGTGCTTCGTAGGATTTTTTTTTCATCCTTGAATGCAGGTGATCACGTAGAACCAAAGTCCATCTCTATGTCAACACCCAACGGGCCTAGAAACTGACACAGTTTGTATACAAGGTTGTTCTACTTACATTTTATTGTCCTGATTTTCGTCGGATCACCTATTTCGCAGACTGTCATCACTTCGCTCCGAAACTGTGCAGAAGCCGAAGCCAAGGCCCCAGATGGGACTCTAGGACTGAAAAAGTGAAGTTCGGCGACTCAGACCTCGACGGCTTCTTCTAACCGTGAAACGACAATGATTAGGACGACTCAAGAAGAAACTTGTGGACTGTGAGTCCATCAAATTTCTGTCTTATTCCGGACTCGTGGAACTGAATGGAATTCTCTATGACTACGATTTCGTTGAAGTCTGCAAAAGTTAAAAGAAGAAATTCAGTGCACAACATTTATGGACTCTAAACGTAATTCTCATCATTCCTCGGTCCTATAGATTCGTTCCGAAAATCAGCAATTAATCACTTTTAGCTTGGACACATGCAAAATTCGGACAGTTTTGAAAAACGACAGATATCCCCAAAATGGAATGGTCATGCAGTCAGTTTGGAGGAGGTTTCAAAACTCACTCATGGGCTCATTGACTTCAGTTCGTACAGAATTCGTGCAGTTTTCCAGGTCTTTCATTTTTCAAGGAAACCTTCAGGTTTACCTTAATTTTCCGATGATGTCATGACCTTCCTCCTAAAATGTCATCGAATGTTCGATTTTCAGAAAATTTGATTTATTCCAAATGTCAGCTACACACAACCGCCTTAAGCCAGTCCTTCCACTTCCCCCCTTCCACCACACATAATCATCGCCAATCACAACATCAAAAACCAGTCGCATCAGCTATACGGCAACTAATCGTATGCAACATTCCGGAGGACTCCCATGATTTAGATTCATTCCCATATGACAGCCATAAATCGACGATGCACTCGGCCAGGCATCGTTTCAGCACCCAGTCTCGCTCGGTCGGTCGGTGAGTCTCCGCTTCCGCTTCTATCCTCCGTTCGGATCTAACCCCCCACAGGTCGTGCGCCCAGACTCAGTCCTTTGTCTCTGCTCATGATATGATAAGCCAACAAAAAGCGGAATATCTGGAAGAGATTAAAAACCGCTCACATCAAGTCCATAAATAATAGCCATTTAGTCCGAAAGGTGGACAAATGCACAGAAGGGAAGGCACTGCAAGCTGGTGCTACCTTCACGTTCATAGTTCAGCCGGGGAGCAAAAAAATTGACAAAAAAGAAATGCCGAACGGACACAGAAGAGGATGTCGGACCTCGTAGCCAGCCCATCGCTCTCTCAGTGTTCGGATTTATTACGTGGAATATTTCTCAGTTTCTGGGGGTGGTGGTGGAAGTGGCGGCGGCGGAGGCAGCGGCGAGGCTCCCATCATCAGTTAAAATTTATGCATACACAAATACAATAGCCAAACCGTCGGGAAGCTACCAATGTTGTCATAGGAATGCTGGGGCTTCTGCCGGTGCTGTTGTCCGGTGCTGGCGGTGACGGTGATGGTGCTTCTTGCCACAGACATGATGCTCTCGTTGTAACAGTCTCCATCACCGGAGTTTGCACACAGAGTGCTTCATATCTTGAAATCTGAATGGCTGTGCCCCAGAGAGACAGCAAGCGATACGTGCCCGTGCTAGTGGCAGTGCCAGTGCCAGTACCAGTACCAGTACCAGTACCAGTGCCCATGCCCGTGTCCGTGTCCGTGCCTCCGCCCATGGAGGAGGGCAAGGTGTCCAGGTCAGGTAGATGGGTTTCCCTAGATTGCCGGGATGTGTTTCTTTTCGTATTTACTCTTGCAATTTCCTTTTGAGTTTGTTTTGAAGTGTTATGGTCATGTTGGATCCTCTCTCGATTTGTGTTTACGGATTTTGTCCCGCTGGGTCATTGTTTGTGTGAGGGATTGATGCGGGGGGTTGGCAGTCGGACTAAAGTGATTCATTTTTCTTCATCCCATTCTCGGCTTCCTCACGTTGTGTCCATCTGTCTTTTGCTTGTCTGGT
Organism: Eristalinus aeneus; assembly: GCA_955652365.1. Lineage (NCBI taxonomy): Eukaryota > Metazoa > Arthropoda > Insecta > Diptera > Syrphidae > Eristalinus > Eristalinus aeneus. The sequence continues at coordinate 95,645,777 of OY019131.1, forward strand.
CGATGGGGTGGTGGATGGTGGTTTGGAATGTAAATTGAATCGTTTTTGGTGTACACCCCTGGGAGGACTGAGCACTCTCCGAGATTGCATATTGGATGGAATTTGCTGAAGAAAAATTTAAATTTGGACAAACGTAGTGTGTTTTTTGGATATCGAAACGTATTGACTTGGCACTTGAATCTGAGGCTGAATGGAGGATCTCACTTAAAAATTTGCGAATGCAACGCGTTGGGGTAATCTTTGCTTCTGTTTTGTAGTTGTTCAGTTTTTTGATTCGATTTTAGTGTGGAAGCAGAACATCCACTCTTAGTCCACCAAGAGAGTGCATGCTCTGCTTCTACAGAGAAATTTGGTTGGCGTTCTTCAGATCTGTGCCAGCAAGCTCGGGCTCCAGTTCAGGACTCCAGAAGTGCCTTGGGCATGATCTTGCAGATCCTGAGGCAAATTCGTTTCTGTTTTGGATGGAATTTCAATTGTTCCCATGATTTCTGATCACTTAGGTCAACGGCTGACTTAGAGGGACCAGAAACCATTTCTCGACAACCCTGTGGAAAGCGAAGAATGGATATTTAGTCACTTCCTCGAGCTTTTTTCTTTTCTACTGACAATCTTTCGATCAGAATCAAGCAATTTTTGGTACCAGCCAGCGCTAAGCCTGCATTCTGAGCAGCAAGAACTTAAAACTCCAATATAGACCTCGATCGCTACATTTTCAGAGATCGGCTACGATAGCTACAATTTCTGATCCAGGTCAAGCAATTTTTGGTATCAGTCAGCGCTAAGCTTACATTCTGTGCAGCAAGACTCAAATCTCCAGTATGGACCTCGATCGCTATGTTTTCAGAGATCAACTACGATCGTTAAAATTTCTGATCAAATTGCTGCTAACTTCTTCATTTCCTTAAAGTCTGAAGCTCGACTTAATAATAATAATAATTGTTGGCGCTACAGTCCAAAGGGGGTCCAGGGCCTAGCTTGCTCATCAACTACTCGTGTTGGTCGCGCTACTGTTCTCTCACGAGTAGAAGGGACCTACAGTTTTTTGCCGACTCCGAACGGCGAAATTTGAGAAGCTTTCTTAGACAGTTATTACTCTTTGAGTGTTGTCAGCAGCTCGAAAGTGGTGGTGCCGTGAAATATTAGAAATTGGTGTTGAACTGGGAGTCGAACCTAGACCCTTCGGCGTGTGAGCGTCGCATTCTACCCACTACGCCACGGCGCTCAACTTAATATAGCCTAAATATTGGGATCAAGCATCAGTCTCATGATCCACAACTTCCGCGATCACGATCGCAATCAAATAATCCTTTTCTGAGGATCAGTGAACTGAGGCCTACATTCACCTTGCCTGCCATGACTATCAGTCATCTATACATTGTTTCTAGAACTCTCAAAAACTAAGAAGGCGTCTAGGTCTCGAGTATATCGGCACCTCAAATGGGTTAATAAGAAAAAGTTTTACCTTTCGCACCCTCCTCCCCCTTTCGTACGGAGTGACTCAGATTCTCATTTTCGGGCCTAACTTGTTCGCAAAAGGCATCAAAATTTTGTAGGATATGTGCGCAAAAAAGATCCAAGCCAAACGGCCATTCCTTTTCTCGGCAGTGGCCCTTGACTCAAACACTACCTCCTTCTATTCCAGCTTTCCCGAGTTCTTCAGTTCACCTCAGATTTTATTGAATTGAAATTTTGAAGCGCGAAAAATGACTTTCCATCTTCAAAACTTCACTCCTTCTTCTCTTTTCTTAATACCGATGATGTGTTTCCAGCCATTGAGGTCCCAACCATGTTCCCTTAACCAACCAATTTTGAGTCTGAGATCCATCGACAGCTGATCGATCTTCAGTTCAGCCTTCTTCAACATTCAACTGCCTTTCACATTCGAACATGCAAGGTTCGCACCCTCTTCCTTCAATCGAGGACACCCCTAGTCAATGTCTTGTTCCCCACATCGGTCGATCAAAGAAGAGCTTTTTCGAGAAAATCACTGATCTGCCAAAAGGTCAACCGTTCAAATCGAATGCCAAGTCCAACAGACATCTCCGCGCTCCAAGCCAACCCGTCTCCCAGCCTGTCGATCAGTGATCAGCTGAAATGTCAGACTCCGTTGATCAACAGTCAGTATCCGCACGTTCAGCTACCTCCAACAAGACCCCCGTCAGGAGAACAAACAAAAACAGAAAAAAATGTCAAGGTCTATGAAAGTTGTGCTGCAGTATATTCCAAGCATGCATCGCACTGGAAGCATTTCATTATATTCATGTTCCGAGAAAATGCATTTAACTATTCCATGCCGACGACGGCGGCCGGCAACGCTGGCGGCACCACCTACAGCTGGAACCCACTCATGAATATTAAAGAGCACCCCCCGATCAATTGCCGTTCGCCGTGCAGAATGGATCGCGGTGAAATGTTCACCTGAACCCTCGTGCAGAACATGGTTCTGCATTGACCCTCGTCGATTGGCGGCAGCGGCAGTCTTTCGCTGAAGATGCCGGCGAGGTGCGGCAATATTGTTTTGCATGCCACAGCGTACCGACTGGCGCTAGGCTTCCGATTTGTGTAGACCTCTGCGGAATCTCTGACAGAACAGGCACCTGACAAGCGACAAGAGGGTAATTACAGACCGCTTGCGCGTGGATGCAGTTGGCAGCGTACCTTTTTTGTTTTACAATTTCGCCAATTTGCTATTTGCTGCACAATGGCACCGACGCCATAAATTGTTGACGCGCCGGCGACAATTTCTTGGGTCAACTGAACGGTGGCGACGGCGATGATAGTGGAGATGGCAGAGCGGTGGATAACAGTGCGGCATTTCAATGGAATTCCTCCGTGGATCCGCAGTGGTTGTGCGGGGAGAAGTTGAACGATGCGCTGGACGGTACTGAGGAACGGCTTAGGGGCATGTGATCAGTTTATTGATATTTGCCAAAACTTGGAGGAAAGTGGCAAGTCCTCAAGTCCCCGAACCCCCGTCAGTTCTTGGGTGGCATGCCTACATCAGCCGAAATATTTCACAAACTTTTCAGCTCCGCAAGACATCACCACGCATCGTGCCTGACTTGTATGTACATCATTAATCTCATCCAAGCCACCAATGCAAGCCTCTGCCGTCGCCATCGCCGCCACCGGCACCCAACCACCGCAGCCAACTTCCTTTGCAATCGACTGCGCATGCGCGCACCCATCGCATCGAATCGAACGTAATCACCGGTGCAGTGTGCGCGCCCGTCTGAACGTTATTTAACCGCCCATTTGGCAACTAAAGTGACGTTCGGGGTAGGCGCACGGAGTTTATGCCGCTCGGTGATGCGTTAAGAGGTCAGCAGCGTGTGGATGGAGAAGAGGAGCGCACGCTCACGCCGAGGAATGAAAATATTTTTGCTCTGACCAACCGGTTCGAGGCGTTAATGACCCTCGTCGCTTCGCAATTGAAAATACCCGTCGGTAGCGCTGTTTTTGTTTTTTGTGTTGTTTTTGGTCCTCCCTGTTGGCTGGAGCCGGAGGAAGCCCGACGACGTCTGCCGCCAAGGGTATTGTGTCGCAAGTGGAATTGTTCGAATTGCTGTACACTTTGCTTGGCGAGTATTAATGATCGCCTTGGTGGAGGAGAGAGAGTGTTGGCTAAGGAATGCTTCGGACAATTAGTAAGACATGATGGAATTTGGCACCGGAGGTGGTTAGAGCTTATGAACGCGTGGTCGTATTTGGAAGCGGACAATACTTCCTTGATCTTTGAAATGTGTTGTTGCTGATTGGAGATGATGTGGTTATGGGTGGCTTTGATCGCAAGGGAAAGGGGAGCTTCATGTTGACTGTTTTTTATGGGGAGTAGGTAATTCACGCAGCGTACTAGTTCAAAGTGGGTTAACCAAACGGGTATGCTGGTAGGCGGGAGGCGCTGATGAGCCAAAATATCAAGTTCTTTCAATCAATCAACAGTTTCAATGGTTTTATCGACAGGATCTTTCTTACTTTCCAGATAGAAGGTCTTTCCGTAGATCTTCAGTTCTCATGCCTGATACCTGAGGAAATCTGTCAAAAAAAAAAAAGACGTCTTCAGCCGTCCCCAAGTCACTTAACGTCCCGCAGCTTATCCCATGCAACGAATTGCAAGCCCTTCCCCCAGTCTTTCCTCAGCCTTCTCTAGACTTTTCCCCAGTCTTCCCTCAGCCTTCCATCAGAGTCTCCCCTCAGCCTTCGCTCAGCCCTCCCTCAACCTCCCCTCCCCTCACCCTTTCCTCAGCCTTCCCTCAGCCTTTCCTTAGCCTTTCCTCAGCCTTTGCTCAGCCTTGCCTCAGCCTTCCCTCAGACCTCGCTCAGCCTTCCTTCTGCCTTCCCACAGCCTTCCCTCATCCTTCCATCAGCCTCCTCTCAGCCTTCCCTCAGCCTTCCTTCAGCCTTCCCTCAGTCTTCCCTCAGCCTTCCCTCAGCCTTTCCTCAGTCTTTCCTCAGTCTTCCCTCAGCCTTCTCACAGCCTTTCCTCAACCTCCCCTCACCCTTTCCTCAGTCTTCCCTCAGCCTTCCCTCAGCCATAGTTCAGCCTTCCCTCAGCCTCCCCTCAGCCTTCCCTCAGCCATACCTCAGCCATACCTCAGCCTTCCCTCAGCCTTCCCACAGCCTTCACCCAGCCTTCCTTCAGCCTTCCTTTAACCTTCCTTCAACCTTCCCTAAGCCTTTCCTCAGCCTTCACTCAGCCTTCACTCAGCCTTCCCTCAGCCTTCACTCAGCCTTCCCTCAGCCTTCACTCAGCCTTCCCTCAGCCTTCACTCAGCCTTCACTCAGCCTTCCCTCAGCCTTCACTCAGCCTTCCCTCAGCCTTTACTCAGCCTTCCCTCAGCCTTCACTCAGCCTTCCCTCAGCCTTCCCTCAACCTTCCCTCAGCCTTCCCTCAGCCTTCACCCAGCCTTCCTTCAGCCTTCCTTCAACCTTCCTTCAACCTTCCCTAAGCCTTCCCTCAGCCTTCCGTCAGCCTTCCCTCAACCTTCCCTCAGCCTCTATCAGCCTTCCCATCTTGACGCACATATGCTGAGCCGCGTCGCCACTCGTTTGCCTCTTTTCCCATCCGTCGAAGTCCTTCAGCGGGATTGGGATTATTGGTGTGGCATAAGCCAATTGACATCCAATGCAATCGGACTCGCTGGACGCGGTCAATGCAGTCGCCCAGCCGGCTGTCATTGAACGTCAATTCCCGCAGAGAAGTGGCTTGATAGGTGGTTCTGCTCCCAGTTGGGTTGGCTAATTCGAGCAGATCAGAACGCACAGATGAGGTGTGCACACACGTGTGAGAGGAGAATACTTCGAGGAGTCGCTGGTAGTTGATGATAATCATTCAAGAAATGGATTCTAGGCTGGCTGTCAGAGATGATTATGAGATGGAGGATGGTATGCAGCGGGTGTTCAGGTCTACAGCGGTTGTTGTTACGTGTCGACTGTGGCAACTCGACACCTTTGCTTGCGAAAGTTCTGCAATGCGACTTAGAACTCATGAATGTTCTACTACCCATGCCCAACACCATTGATCCCCGCTTTGCATGCCCCATTAAGCCCCCAACCAGATGGGCTGCCATGAATCACCTCGTTTAGGCAGCAATTTGTCATTGTTCCCCGTCAAATAGGCTCGCTCATAACTCAATTAAAAGCCACACCAGGCCAACATCAATTCCCAAAGGCTCCACCCAGCCCCGGCCGAAATGGCCGTCATTACAGCGCAACGGCAGAACTTTTAATATTCCCCGCGCGGCACGGCGTGTGATCGTCAACTTGCGACGCGCTGCAAACATAACCGTGACTCTAATTCCTGTCTTGTGTCACAAGCGGCAGTTACGGCGCTTCGTCTTCCCATAAAGCAGAAGGGGGCTCTGCTCACCCAATCATCATCATTCTTGCCGGATGCCTGTCGGAAGCACTCATGCCCAAGCACGTGTGACACTTTTAATTCTCCCGCAGAACTTCCACGTCGAGCTCGTCGCCCACCCTTTCGGCGGCTGCTAGTGGCCTGGTTGCTCGTCGCTGACATCGACAAGAAGACAACTTGACGATGATGACGAGCAACAGTCGGACAAGAGGCAGAGCAACTGTATCGTCATCATCATCAATTATTGTCGCCATGTCGTTTCTGGGCAAGAGCAACAAACAATTAACCAAACAATAAAAGTTAATTGCTGCCGCTGCTGAAGCTCATCGGCCGCGCGAATGTGTTGGCCTGACATACGGCGGGAGGCCAGGGTGCCTGGGTGCTCGGGTGACGAATGTGATGGCGACGCCGATTATAATTGAAGCTGCAATTAGACATTAGCCCAATTGGCCTGACGTCGTCACTGGCATTCTTGGACAGCCCGTTTTTTACGCTTCCCCGCGCCACGTTCGTTCTGTTTTGTCGACTGCCCGCCGAGAGGTTAATCAAAGAAATGACTTTCTCCGCGCAAGAGCTCTTCTTTCTCCGCCTCACAGTCGTCGTCGTTGACGTTGTTGACGTTGTCGTTGGTGTTTTAATTAGGCCTAATGAAAGATGACGCTTCAGGACTAATCTGTTCTCGTTTCTCGCATTCTCTGCTGCGGCGCGATGGGGGTGTGTGCGACACTGGTGTCGACATCAGCTTTGACACAAGCGCCCATAAACCCTGTTTATGATCGGTCGATTGGTGGCGCACAATTGTGTGGGCTTGTCACACACGCTGGCATACCCGCCTCCCCGACCACGGCATCATTTGTCCGGGTGCCTGAATCATGCTCGTGTGTGGAGGTGGGCTACGTGCATTTGTTACCGTTTTTTATGGATCGTTAGAGTGTCGCATAAGTCATTCCTTTGAGTGGTGAGTGCGCGTGGCTCGCTAATAGCACTGCCGCTCAGGGTCAGGTGACTGGAGTGGAGCGCATAAATCTCGATCACGATCGCAGGTTGGGTCGGCTTGGATTTCTTTTGTTTGCAACGTCTGTCGCAGAAGTCTCTGAGCGACAGAAGCCGATCAACTTTGACTCTTTATTTGTTTGGAAGCTTATTGTGCTTAATGGACAATGGGACGTGTGTGAGATTCCAAGAAGTCACGATCTGCTTGGGGCACATGTCCATCTGAAGTCGGCTAAGACTGCTCAGTGTAAGGGATTGAGCTTCATGTCTTCACAGGTTCGCGGACAATGAGAACATAAGAAGTGTTTGGCAGCCGCAGCGTTGACAGAGACAAAAGCACATGGCAAGCGATCAGTACTGCAAATTTTTGAACCAGCACTGATCTATCATTCTCTCTTAGCAAAGCAGGTAACAGTGGTGGAGCTTGGACTAGGCGACAGTTACGGAGTGTCAGGTTGACGTTTTTTGTCTACCCTGACACAACGACACAAAAGTGAAATCCGCGATTAAAGCACCTTCATCGACCTCCTCGAGAACTAGTGATCCTCTCAGGAAGTGGTAGCAAGTTTCTTTATTGAAGCACGCTATCATGGGGAGTGCCACGAAGAGCAACTCACCCTCAACTGAGGCGAACAAATGGATTCTGCTTACTGCCCTTGTTCCCCTTTCATAAATAATAGTGATACTTGTATGATGCGACGGTCTACAAGAGGACCAGAGCCTAGCTTGCTTAGCTGCTCGTGTTGTGCGCGCAACTGTTCTCTCACGAGTAGAGACCTTCAGTTTTACTCGACTCCGAATGGCGAAGTTTAAGAAGCTTTTTCTTAGACAGTATCACTCTTTGAGTGTTGTCAGTAGCTCGAAGGAGGTGGTGCCGTGAAAAAATTCGAGGTGTTGAGCCAGGAATCAGACCCGCACCTTCGGAGTGTTAGTGTCGCGCTATACCCACTGCGCTACGGCGGCCACCCCCTCCCATAAAGAAGAGCTCAAACTTTCAAAATAAGTCGATTCTAGTTAACTGAGAGCTCATGCTTTCCCCCACCTGAGTCAACCTGGATTGATCTACGGTAGACTGAACTTTAAGAGTAACAGGAGTACACAGAAACAGGCGCGCTTTGGGTAGAGTGGCGATTTATTTCTCAACGCGTCGTTTGTCTGTAGCGTGCTCCACTTACTACAGAAAGTTAACAGAGTTGGCTGTTGTGGTCATCGCCCTTATTTTGAAAAATTTGTCCGTGGAGTAACTTTGGCGATTTTTTTGTCAGCGAGCGTTACTTCCTTCCAGCGCAATGCGTCTGACACACCGATGTTCCAGGTCCTTGAAACCGTCAGCGCCTCCTGAAATTCTACAGATTCTACAGGGACTAACTCGACTAACTCGGACTAAGCATTCAGCAACAAAAGGAAGTCACACATCCCCGGATCTTCACAAGAAGCAAAAAAAGAAGCCTTGTGTGAGAAATTTGGATCTTTGGAGGACGCGTTGGGATATCGTTTTGATAGCAAACCTTCTAACCCGAGATGGATTCGGCGGCAAAACAAAGTCGCACACTTTCGCATCTGGAGACGATGTCAGAAGAAACAGCATGAGGTAACCCTATCGCCGTGGTATGGGGTCAGAAGGGTTTTTTACGGCAAATGGTTTGGCTCAGTAAATTTGAGTCCTATTATCCTGTGACCGGTTTGGTCATCTTCTGCAGTTAGTTGCTGGACTTAATCTCGGGAAACCTGAATCCAATACGAAAGCCTTTATTTCCTTTGAAGCACATGCCGTGAATAAAGTCCAATACTTTGATTGTTCCTTGGTTTCTGGCTTATTTCAGAGCATCCGAATTTCCTCAAAGAGCAGAAGAATCAGACTCCGTTTAAAGACTGCTTTTTTTGTTTTTGGAGGTTAAGATACACTGCACTGGAGCTCTCAAGCTCAAAGACTAATAATTGTTGGCGCTGCAGTCCAAAGGGGGACCAGGGCCTAGCTTGCTCATCAACTACTCGTGTTGTGCGCGCTACTGTTCTCTCACGAGTAGAAGGGACCTACAGTTTTTTGCCGACTCCGAACGGCTAAGATTGCGAAGCTTTCTTAGACAGTTATTACTCTTTGAGTGCTGTCGGCAGCTCACGGCGGTGGTGCCGTGAAAAATTCGAAAAATTGGTGTTGAGCTGGGAGTCGAACCTAGACCCTTCGGCGTGTGAGCGTCGCACTTTACCCACTACGCCACGGCGACCACTCAGAGACTGGTCCATATTCAATAGGGTTTCGTGGTTGGTGTGCTGTAGAAAGACCCAATCATAGAGGGAAGCCCTGGCCAGGGATGCGGGTAATCCCAAAGTAGGTTCGGGCCCTACGAATGCCTTTGCTGAACCTAGCCTGGCTAGTTCATCGGCAGGTTCGTTTCCCAGGATCCCGTGATGACCTGGGACCCAGACAAGTCTTAGCGAATTCAGCCTGCCGACCAAATTAAGGGAAGACTTGCATTCTCGAACTATCTTGGAAGTGGTTAAAGTTTTGAGTAAGGCCTTAAGCACAGCTTGACTGTCGCTGCAGACACACATACTTCTTCCCTTCCACCTATTCTTCACAATGTAGTTGGTGGCCATTAGGATCGCAAAGGCTTCCGTCTGAAAGACAGACGCGAAATTACCTAAGGAGGCGTGAAGTCTTATGTTGTCGTTTTCCACGACGGCCCCAGCTCCAGAACCCCCCGTTGTCTTGGAACCGTCCGTGAAAATCCGACTACATTCCCTTCCTGGTTCAGTTTCTGGCCACAGCCAGTCACGGGGAAAGTCGAATTTGTATAAGCGTCGCAACTGTATTATTGGCGACCTCGCATCAGACGGCATGTCCATGAGAGTAGTATCAGAGGAGATGCGGTGGGCGAGGTCATCAAAGCTCCAGTGCGGGTGGAACCAAAGACCATTCCTTTTTAATAGGCCATCTCGCGCCTTGTGTGTACATTCCATGCTGTGGTGATCAAGGGGGGGGGGGGGGGGGGGGGGAAGCTTTACCCAGCCAGGCGTGCTGGGGAAAGCTTCTGTGTAGCCGAGACAAACTGTTCTTTGAAACTTGGTGAAATCGACAGTCACGTCTTTGCGCGAAAGCATGATCCACCAAACGACTGATGCATAAGAGAGAAGTGGTCTTATCATTGTCGTGCAGATCCAAAGGGATCTTTGGGTGATAGACCCCAGGTTTTGCCAAAAACTCCCTTGCGTTGCCAGAAGACTGACAGCGCCTTGGAGGTTTCTGTCTCAATGTGTCTTTTCCAGAGAAGTTTACTGTCCAGGATACTACCTAGACATTTGGCTTCATAGGAAAGTGGGATATTGACGCCTTTAAGAACCAGTTGAGTCAAACCAGTTATAATCCTCCTTCGCGTAAAAAGAACAACCTCAGTTTTAAGAGGGTTGACTGGAAGCCCATTCCTAGTACACCAGCTATCGACCATGTCAAGAGCCGCCTACCCGCGTGCACTGACGGCCTGAAGTACGGTAACCAGTACGGCTACATCGTCTGCATAAGGCTGGGCGTATTCCGTATTCCCATGCTGTGGAGATCAAGGGGGGATCGTATTCAAAGAATCTACCGGCGTGCACCATGGGAGGGGAGACAGGACCCCGCCTTGGGGGCAGCCCCTGTTAACCTCTGACATTACAAACTTGTCACACTCCGCCTCCGCGATTATAGACCTGTTCGTTAGCATTGCTCTTATCCACAACAATGATTCCTCCACGCGTTACACATGCCATCGAAAGTCGCATTGTCGAAGGCGCCCTCTATGTCGATGCGTGCGTAATCTTTCCTGTCAAGTGCATTCTCAATTCTAGCGAATTGATTTTTGGAGTGCAGTCTCGCAAGATTCTCCGCGCTGGTAGACATATTACATCTGATATAGAGGGCGTGATCGCAAAGCGTTTTTGAGCAGACGTTGGTGCTAAGCGAAGTTAAAGTGTTCCGTTTGGAAGCCGACAAGTAGTCTGCACTCTTTTCGGTCTAGAGTTCGCAGAAAAGGTTCTTATTTCTTGCTGACGTTCAAAAAACTCTACTGCGACACTGCTGTGTCTAGTGCTGGGAACAAGCTTTTGGGGCCTCTTTCGCAGTTGCTCCTTCCTCATACCCAGGGTATCATAACATGCAGAGCATATACAGTGCCTTTCAAAACTGGCCTTCATGGGCCTTTCCAAAGATCCTCAGCAGAGTGAAGTTTTTGATTTATAATGGACTTCCCGAGACACAGACTCATAAGTCGTTCACATTAAAGGCCAGAAGTAAACCTGTACCCGATGTAGGGAGACTTATCCATCCATTGGCTGTGCAGTCGAAACGGTATTGCACTTAGTGCCCCTCTCGGTGTCTCTCCTATATTCCCTCTTGGTATCCCTATTGGTGTCCCTCCTGGTGTTCCTTTTGGTGTCCCTCTTGGTGTCCCTATTGGTGGCCCTCTTGGTATCCCTATTGGTGTCCCTCCTGCTGTTCCTTTTGCTGTCCCTCTTGGTGTCCCTATTGGTGGCCCTTTGGTATCCCTATTGGTGTCCCTCCTGGTGTTCCTTTTGGTGTCCCTCTTGGTGTCCCTATTGGTGGCCCTCTTGGTATCCCTATTGGTGTCCCTCCTGGTGTTCCTTTTGGTGTCCCTCTTGTTGTCCCTCTTGGTGTCCCTATTGGTGTCCCTCCTGGTGTCCCTCTTGGTGTGCCTATTGGTGTCCCTATTGGTGTCCCTATTGGTGTCTCTATTGGTGTCCCTATTGGTGTCCTTATTGGTGTCCCTATTGGTGTCCTTATTGGTGGCCCTCTTGGTGTCCCTCCTGGTGTCCCTCTTGGTGTCCTTATTGGTGTCCCTCCTGGTGTTCCTTTTGGTGTCCCTCTTGTTGTCCCTATTGGTGTCCCTATTGGTCTCCCTCTTGGTGTCCCTATTGGTGTCCCTCCTGGTGTCCCTCTTGGTGTCCCTAGTGGTGTCCTTCCTGGTGTCCCTCTTGGTGTCCCTATTGGTGTCCCTCCTGGTGTTCCTTTTGGTGTCCCTCTTGGTGTTCCTATTGGTGTCCCTATTGGTGTCCCTATTGGTGTCCCTCCTGGTGTCCCTCTTGGTGTCCCTATTGGTGTCCCTCCTGGTGTTCCTTTTGGTGTCCCTCTTGGTGTCACCATTGGTATCCCTATTGGTGTCCCTCCTGGTGTCCCTCTTGGTGTCCCTATTGGTGTTTCTCTTGGTGTCCCTATTGGTGTCCCTATTGGTGTCCCTATTGGTGTCCCTATTGGTGTCCCTCCTGGTGTGATTGATTTCTTTCTAAATGCTGGCTTTCACTTGTGGCTGATCTCGATGGACTTCAAGGAAAACGTAAACTGCGACACATCATGTTCAGACTTCGGGACTGAATTAAATTTTGTTATGGCCAGCTATGTCTCACGTGTCGCGGTAGACACTCACAACCTCAGGGAAGCTGCCGATTCCGAAAGATCACAGCTAGCAGAAGAATTCGGCTTCACGAAATCACTCCTTCGCCTTTAAATGCCACAGTCTCTCTTATTGTTCACGAAATCCGCCCCCAGCCCTCCTTCGAGTCGATTTCCCGTCATGACGGACAGTCAATTGATGGCCCAATTCGAACCCCAGCCATGTCCAAAGACAACATTCAATCTGACTTACAGCCATAATTAAAAAGACAAACGTTCTCCCTGCTCTCTGCGTCATTGGGAGTCCTCGCAATTACGGCGCATAAACCTCTTTATGGCGATTGTAGACAATGCAGGACTAAGTAGGACAATCATTATAAAAACCTGTTCATACACGAGTTCGTACTCCCTCCAACGCACACGTTTATAAAGCAACTGAAAGGATTGTGGCTCAAGCGAGACAATGAATCAATCCAGCAGAGTGCACGAGTGTCCTTGTGGGACTAATAAACTGCCATGGCATGCCGATGTGAATAGCGTTTGGAGTTTATGAAAACATTTGCATACAGGACGAGGCTTGATTGGATGTAAATGACCGGGCTCAAGATCAAATGCTTGCCAGACGCCGCACAGTCAACTGAACCCTTGTCGTTTTGAAATTCCGCCGCCACTCCAAATCAATGTCCAACTTCACATACTCGAGGATTATGAAGACATCTACAGAAAAACAAACGTTTCCATCATCACCGTCTGCACCACATTGCCCATGTCGACTTAACGTCACGGCGAGGAGCATCGAAATGTAAATCCTTTTCGCAGACAAATTACTCGACGCACCACACAGCACACGGCACAAAACCATTCATTCAGGGGTCTTATAGACCTACGAGCAGATATAAAATACAACTCCACTTAAGCTCACACCACAAGGACATCCGGTGGTGGTCTAGTAGTTCGGTGTTTTCTATCAGGACAATTGGAATTATGCCGTCCATTGTTGGGCGCTTTGTTCAAACTCTCCGCACAAAAAATAAAAGGGAAACATATGACAAAAAAGTTGAACCCCTCGTCCACCCACTCCAGGCCACGAGCTGTTAACACAAAACGGACAGCAGCAGACAACAGAACACAGCCGCCACACACTACAATGGCCTTAACTACCAGAGGTTATGCAATTAATTTTGTTCTTCTGCGTCCTGTGCCGCGGCGCTTTTTAGGGATTAAATCTCTCCCTCAGTGGAAGTGGACTCCAACCAACTCCAACCAACTCCAAGCGAGTCCAACCCGCCCAAACCCGTCTCGACGTCGATTCGACTGGAAATTAAAGCGCATACAGGACGACCAGGATATCCGTTGCTCGGCATACCTTTGAATCCATTCGCATTCATATGTGGGATTTCCCACAGCAATTAAAAGCACCCAAACTGCCACCGCCTGCCCGCCTACGCAGTAATAGAAGACATCCTGGCTCTGCTGTGTGTCCTGTGTCCTCAGTCCTCAGTCCTCCGTCCTCTGTCTCAAACAAAAAACGAACGAAATTAGATTGGGTGTGGTAGACCGGACCGGTGCAGGCGAACCGACACGGCAACGTATTATACGGGTGCATGGAACCGAAAATGAATGTTATTACACTTGGCTAAACAAAAAGGGACTTTTTTGTTGTTGCTGGCATTGCGTCAAAGGGCCCCACACCGAGCGCAAGCACAACGCCACACGAAGAAGCTGGTAATTTACTTTTAATCCTTGAAGACAAATCGACGAAATGCGGCCGTAATTCAGAGTGTACCTTTTTTGCTTCGTTTCCTGCCTTCTTTGGGGCGGGAGGAATGGCGCGGGTGCTTTGACTTAAAAGTGAGGTTATTTACCGTTCGCGCTGTGATGACCAGCAGATTCCAGCAGAGGTCTCCATAAAACCACCGCGATGGAGCAATGAAAACAAAAAAGAATGGCTCAATGGGGGCGTCTCTTAGGATTACGTGGAGGTGGAGAGGGGCGGATGCAGGAGGATATGGCATGTTAAGTGCCATTTAGTTGAGCGAGCGGGTGCGGTGTCCTGTTTACGTGCTGTTTTCAGCAGGGACAAGCAAATTTTCTAATGCTTCCAAATAATTGTTTGGAAAATTGATGTGAAAACTTTTCACTCAGCGTCTGCGATGTGTCCGTGCCGGTGTCTCCAGTTTGTTCGTTTGTTCCCTTGCTCGGTGCCTCGGAGGATATTAAAAAACCGTTAAATGCTTTGATTACGATGGACCAAGACGACGACGACGACGATGACGGCGGCTGTGGGCGTCAGACTATTTTAGGTGCGCTTCAGTATCTCAGAGCCAATCATTTCCGAGAGGGAGGATGTCGTCATCAGATGCTGGCTCGACCAGGCAGCCATCGCACGAACGAGGACGATGGCAATCAATTCGATGAGTTAGCACAATGTCCTTATCGCAAATGTTCCATTCGCATGAGGTAGTCTTGAGTGGTTTTTGAAATTTTGCCATCCACCGAACCCCCCTGCCTGTCTGGCTGATTGCCTGGACATTTGAATAGAGCGGCTCCTTATGCTTGTGCAGAGGAGAGTCGCGTGGAGGTGTATTTTTTGTTCGCCCTTCTGCTGGTGATGATGATCATGGAGTATTTGTGGCGCTGATAAGAGCAAGGACACTTATTGAAAAGTTCTTCTGCTTTGGGATGGGGAGGGCTCTGGTAATGGGACGATAAAATTTGTTTGTCACTGGCGTTGATAACAATATCGCTGGTCGTCGAGGTTGCCGGTTCTTCAGACTTGTTTATTGTTGAATTTTAATTGAGTGAG
Organism: Eristalinus aeneus; assembly: GCA_955652365.1. NCBI lineage: Eukaryota > Metazoa > Arthropoda > Insecta > Diptera > Syrphidae > Eristalinus > Eristalinus aeneus. The sequence goes on from OY019131.1 coordinate 95,660,816, forward strand.
AAGCATTCGGCGAGGACCAGGGATGTGGTTATGAACTGCGAAGCGACGATAACTGGTTCTGGTTTGTTGTGACGACTTTTTATCTCTCCGAGGGCGAGACATCTGCAGAAAATTTGATTTTTTGTGCATTTGGACTTAAAGCGGATGTAGAATGTGTCGGAGAGTGGTTAATGACCTTTCGATTCCCAGTTGTCAACCTCTGCTCGACTGTTCAATTCCCTGACCATAGAATTCCCCAATCAGACCTTTTCCCCATTTGAAGCACAAGCCCACATCCCGTCTTTCATCATCCTCTCGTTACAAGACCTCTTGTCCCATGGCCGAGGGGACCCACAAACATCTCCATCTGTGTCAAATCAATTTCATACCATAACTAGCTCAATAAAAATCTCAATCAGCCTCTTCAAACAGAACAGAGTCCGCCATAAAACCCCGTACAAAGGCCGACCCCCGCTCCAAGTGTCGAATTCCCTGTTCCGCCGAAAGACAAAGAGACGCACATTCCACTTTCCAGATGCGGCGACGCTCCGAATTGTCTCGAAAACACAAATTTTTACAACTCCTTCGATGGCCATAAAAGCTATTGAATGCTCATATAATGTATACACCCCAGGACTGATGCCCGGCCTCGGTCCCAGTCCCTTGGTAACTGAGGTGCGACCCTCCCCCACACATATCCAGTTGATGGATTCCCGACTAGGGTGACCTCGCCAGATAAGCGAGTGTTAACCTGGGCAAGGCATGCACTTCCCAGCCACCATAAAAGTCTCTCCCAGTAATTTATACCGCTCCGTGCATGCCACCAGCGTCTCAGTGCGTTTTTCGCTGTTTGTTCTTCGGAAATCTAATTTATGTAACTGTCCGAAAATTCATAACGAATTTGTCCAGGCAGCAGCAGCGGCGGCGGTGTTGGCGGCACCGCATCCCTCTGCAAGTGGGGTCATTAAAGATGCCGTGCAGTCGCTGAGTCTCGTCTTTCGGTGCGTGATGAACTACGAGGCAATTTCTAAATCACCGCCGCTGCTGGTGATGCTGAAGCCGCTGCGGACCCTTGGGCGTCGATGACGTCGTTTATGACCCAGCCCTTGAGGAGTGAGTGACGCGATATGACAATAATTCTTTTGACATGAAGAGCTGACAACAATCCATCTTCCCGGACAGACATCTCGCACAATTGACCTCCGAGGAGGTTGTCGTCGCTGGTGCGCGGCGGCGCTCGGCTCGTTTGTGCGTTAGTTGGACTCCGGGGTTCCGAGGAAATCGGAGATTTACGGGATTACTGCTGGGAATTTATTGTCTTTTTCGTTCTCTCTGTGCAGTTTGACTCTTCGACTCTAATTACTTTTTTCTTTCTGAGTTTTATGACGCACTGAAAAGGGACCCATAAAGGCTGAGCGATGAGGCCCTGATATGGGGCACTGTGCTCAAGCAGCTGCAGCTCGGCTTAGGAGTGGAGGATGTTTTATTGGCGTTTGTAAACCCATTGAATGGCGATTGAGGCGGACGATTAGCATTGTATTGTGTGTTTGCCGACACAATCAAAAGTAGAGGGTGTCCCTAGGCGAGACAAAAGCATAATTGCTGCTGAGTGGAAAACGTGCTTAAAGTGGTAAATATTTGGAGAAAAATTACCAACCATCTAGATTTGGGGGAGAAACAGGCGCACAGTCGAAGGCACACTGTCCTAGGCGATCAGAGAATAGGAACCTTGATTAAGACTCGTCGGGGGATGGGGATGGGAATGGGAGAATGTGTGGCAGAGGAAGGGGTTCTCGTGGGAAAGAAATCTGGCCTGTGATTGGGAGGTGATATGGCCAATTCAACCTTTATCGAGATGGTGAAGGACTGTGCCTACTTGTGTTAAGTAGGAGGATAAGGTCAACCTGTAGAGGCACTATTCCTCTTTCATGATCCTTAAGGCTCTAGAATCTCCCTTGCCAACATCTGAGGTAGCCCTTGTTTAAGACGCTGAGTGTCTCATCCCCGAGGTAGTCCTCGTTCAAGACCCCTGGGTACCCACACCTTAGGTAGTCCCCGCTTCAGATCCTGTGGTGTCCACCCCTGAGGTACTGATCGCTTAAGGCATCCAGGGCAGCTGTTCAAAGTTGAGGATTCAGTGCCCTTTTTGGTTGATGGTCCACAACTAACAGCAGCACCGTTCAAAGATGGAAAAAAGTCCTGAACGATACATGCTCGTCATAGAAAATTCAAGACGTTCTTCAAAGGCCTATTAATCTCGTCCCAGACATTTGAGGCGAGTTTGGGGACCAAGTTTCCTTCGGCCAATTCTGGAATCCCTTAAACCGTTTTTCCAGACAACTTTCCCGCTTCAAAGCAACATGAAATGCCACCTTTCTGTAGTTGTAGTGGCGTTACAGTCCTTGGTGAAACTGGGTCTCAACTAACATGCCGCTCCAGCCAGCACGAACTTTCGCTAGCTGCCTCCAATTGCGTCTTCCAAATTGGATGAGGGCCTTCTCCACTTGTGTGCGCCACCTTAGCCTAGGCCGTCCTCGGTTGCGTTACCGCAATGACTCTGATTCCAATCTCCAGCTGCTTGAAATAATTCTGTGGACAGTCCGTTCCATCCACCAGCTTTGTTCTAGTTCAACTTCGATATTGCTATCTTCATTTCGTCCAAGGCGGCGTCCAAATTGTGAAGAACATTCTGCCTAATAGGGCAATTTGGGCCGTCATCACCGTTAAGAAGTCTACAGAAACGATCCTTCCAAATTTTCAGCACAGGCTGCGACTCCACCACGAGCTGTCCATTTTGGTCCCGGCAGACTTCGGTCCGGTCCGGGAAGCATGAATCTGTTCGCACAAGGTAACGTTGTTGATTGCGCTCAACAAGGCGAGCTGCTAACACTATCCTCGTTAGTGAACAGGTCGAGTTGACATAAGGCCACCACGCGGCGCCCCCTGGGTAGCCAACACAACACCCGTTGTAAGATGAACCAATGTATGCAGCGAGCCCCTCTGCCCGAGGGTTTAAGTAATAGGCCTGGCCTACCAGTCTGTGGGCTGTGCGTGAGAGTGACTTCCTCACCACGCATAAATCATAAGTTCAGAAACAACATCATGTCTCGGATAATGAAGGATCAACTGTTAATGACACCAGCAAACGTTTAAAGGACAATGATTTTCAGTTTTGCACGTGGAATGTGAGGTCCCTTAATAGGCCACGTGCGGCCGAACAACTTGCGGAGGCCCTCGACTGCTACAAGGCAGACATTACCGTCATCCAGGAAGTGCGATGGGATGGGCCTGGCATAAAAACGATGAAGGTAGCGCTTATTCAGATGCGGATTTGTTGTTCGAGACCTAGGCAAAAAGTCTTGAGCTACGACCCTGTCAGCAAACGCCTCATGACAATCCGCATCAAGGCTGAATTCGGGAATATCAGCCTCCCGCCCCGACAGAGGAGGAGGTTGACAACACCAAGGATGACTTCTATGATCTCCTAGAAGGAACATACGATCGATGCCCCAGCTACGACACCAGGATCGTTCTAGGAGATATCAACGCTCAGCTGGGAAAGGAGGACATCTTTGCTAGAGTCATCGGTAAGCACAACCTGCACAAGAATACATCCGGAAACGGGCTCAGGTTGTTGGACTTCCTCGGGGCGGAACCTCTCTGTGGCTAGCACGCGGTTTCCACACCTGGACATTCACAAAGGGACCTGGCGATCCCTTCATCAATCTATAGTCAATCACGTTGCGATGGACTCCAATATTCTACATGTCCGAATCGTCCAAGGTACCAACATCGACTTTCTTGTCATTTATGACAGCCTCATCTGTCAACCTGACGCACAACCTGCAGACGTTTAGGCTAGGCCCATTATTTAGCCCTCGAAGAGAGGGGTTCACAGAATACATTAGCTCACCACACAACGGATGTTGTGATGGGTATCCAATGCCACTGCCCACCCCATTAAGCGTCTTTACGGGCAACTTGGAGACCGAGGTACTTTTAGAGACTTGTATTCAGTTCCAATCATTAGGCATAAAGACAAGTTCCACCTTTCTTCGGAGCCAACTTCACTCCCATCCTTATCAAATACCTGCCCGCCCCATAAAGCGTCCTTCTTCGCCGCGCATCCATTTTGCATTCTCAGTCTTCGCATTTAAGCCAATCTGGAGGCCAAGGGACTTTAAGCGCCTTGTATTCCGTTCCAATCACTAGGCATGCGGACCAATCTGGCCTTCCTTCGAAGCCTACTTCACCCCACTTCCATTCAAAAGTCACAGCCCTCCCACGTCTCGCGTCACAATTCAAATTAACACCTGATCCACAGTTTATCCCCCAACCACCTCAAAAATGCACCGCCTCCACCACCACCGTCACCCGCACATCACCCCCGACACACTTCATCATTCATCACACGGAGACAGCCGTCATAATTAGCGCCATTCGCAGATCACACCTCGCATCACTTAATCAAAACCCTTTACCGCATTTTTCATGTGCGCGCCAAGGACGTGCGACAAGCGCCCGCAGGACGGATGTGTGCAAAATCTCAACCGTGCCTACTAGTCGCAAATGGGCTCCAATAAATTCCGTGCCACTTCACAGATGATTATGATCCAGCGACGCGCATCATCACCTGACAATCGAATTTATTTCCGGTCTGTGTTCTGTTCCGTCCTGGGGATGTCTGAGGATTGCTGCTGTCGCACCGGTGCCGTGTAGGTGAAAAAGTCACCCGAAGGAGACGAGGAAAAAACATAGAAAAAGGATTCAACTCACAATTTACTTTGTTCTCAGGTATGTTGACAAATTTATTGCCATCACATGTCGCCTTGGCAGGACTGCTTCGTTCGGTCGCTCCTTGCTTCCCCACATTGAATGTGTACCTCTCCGAATGAGTCCTGTGAGTTACATTTGTCCTTATATGAACTGGATTATTGCCCGTTATAAATAATTTTTGATGCAAAGTGATGTGTGCTCTTCGTCGGCGTCGCTGTGCCGTGTGATGGGTGGGCGGGCGGATGAGAGAGTGGGGGTGATGAGATGAAAAGGATCTCATAAAAACAAACTGAATCCTTTCGCCCGGACGGCTCCTCGCTGTGCCCTCTGTCTAGTGGTGGATGCGTATGTGTGAGGGAGGGGGCGGGGAGTGGTGGTGATTTATAACGTTTTATTGCCGGCAATTTTCAACTTCAGGTAGCAATCTGTTCTGTTTGTGGCACAGTGTGCGACGGTAGTCCTTCCGTCGAAGGGAACTGAATGCCATTTGCTTACTCTTGAGTACCCCCTACAGGGGCCCTCTTCAGCCCCTGCCCTCTTCCCATCCCCTACACAGACACGGCAGTGAATTCGATGGTCCTCAGTTATGGGGCCATAAATTAACCTAAAACACAACACAACGCGCGTATGTTTGACTTTTGCATTGTCACCGAACTGGGGGCGGGGCAGGCGAGTAGGGCATTTTATCATCCTTTGAGAATTGTGTTGGGGGTGTGGGGGAGTTCGGGGGAGTTTGCGAAGTGCGAGGGAATACGTTTGCTCTGCAGACAGAAGCACGAAAGAAACCACTCGTTCACTCAGTGCCTGACAGACGGGCTGCATTGCGTTCAGGACATTGCACTTAATTCATTTTGCGTGACTGCACTCCCGCCTTAATCACAATCCTTATGCCAGCCGCCTTTCCAGTCCTCGACTCTCTCCCCCCTCGAGGCGGTGTCGTCAGTTGCACTGTGTGGTCGCGTTTGCCTGCCTCTGTGTGTGCCGTGCGCGCCTGTGAAAATCCTGACTTTTCAGTTCTCTGCGCTGTAATTTTCCCCATTTATGGCAGTTTATTCAGGGAATGGAAATAAAAGTCATAATTGACGAGACCGTTACAAGGATATAAAATAATTGAAATGCTTTACAGTCTGATTCCCCAAGGAATTGTGATGGTTCGCTGCCACACTAACTTTGCCTGCCAGTGGCAGTTGGCCTGGTCGCTGCGGTGGCAGTTGGCGGTGGTGGCAGTGTTGCACTACGAACGCGGCAATGTCTCTGTGAGTCAGTTACGTTGGTGGCGCTCGCTATTCGCAGGGGATTTCATGCGGCATGCGAACCGCTTGAGGATTGTGTTTTTTTTTTCTGCTCCTCTCCTCCTTTGTATTGGATTGCGGAGAGGGAGGGAGAGGGTGGGAGGTTGCCAACGCCACCACTCCTTACGTCAGACTGGAGACGGAGTGTTGGTGCTGGCGGTAGACTCAAAACGGTGGAACACAGCAAAACCACGTTTCATATTAAAGCAGATAGAGTACGGCGGGTAATGCCACCGCAAAGGATATCGCGTCCTAGGAATATCGAATTAAGTAATTGCATAATTGCTCTACACCGCCGCTGGCACTCGGGCAGGAATCCTCTGATGGCACGGTGGCATGCTGGCACAGTGCGGAGCGGTGCGCGGCGGTGATGGTGTAATTGTTTCGTTATAGCTTTTCTGTGGTTTTTGCCGGCGTGACCTGTGTGTGAGCGGTCGAGTCGTGTCCTCTGGCCGCTGTGGCGGGATGGGAGTGTCCCTCTTTTTGTTAAAATTTTCTAATTGTTTCCGGGCGTCTCTCGGCATTGCATTTGACTTGTGAAGTATGTTGTGATGGTTTTCAATTTTCCGCGCTATCGAAAAGGACATTCACTTCTGGGGTGGCGCTGAATTAAATTAAAAATGCATAGCTGCAGTGGAACTCTTCGAAATTCAATTAGAAGGTCATGAACAATGAAAAGCGGGATACGTGCAGAGTGGAGCGCGGGCGGGCGAGATCCCTATCGCTCCTGTGAAAGACGATAATTTGAATATGAATGTTTAATTGACAATTCTGACGAAATTACAGCAATGTTTGGGTAAAGGCTACATGGGCTTGGTGTGTTTTGTAATGACACGGTACTTAGAAAGCGATTACGTCGAGAGCATGGAATGATTGCTGAGGCCATGTCCTGGGGGTCAGCGGTGACTTTGACTCAAAGGGTTTCCTCATAATGCCGGGGAGGTAATTGGTTGAGTGCCGCCATGTGGGATCGATTATGTTTCAGATGTGGGTGGGAATGTGACGCGGCTTAATTTTATATAATTGGCGAACGTCTCTGTGTAATGCGAGGTTTCTCGGTTATTTGAGGTTGAATTTTGGAGCATCGGAGAAAGGGCTCAATGATCAGAAGCTTAGAATAAAGCTAAAAGGAAACCAAACAGAACACCAAACTACGATGCAGGCAACGAAGCACTTATTTCATGCAGTGGTGCAGTGACAGCAAAAAACACATCATAGAAGAAATAAGCGTCAGTAGCTCCATTCCAACAAAGCCGTCCATAGTCTGTGATGGCTGCCCAAGACCTTCTATAACGTCAAAGTTGTTGCAGTACCAGGCATTGCCCTGTAAAAGCAATCTAATTACTTGAGAAAAAGGTTAACCGAGAGTAGTATTTCAAGAAGAACGTTTACTAAGAAGCGACAATCACAAACAGTAGGCGATCTGCTTTGCAGTCCGGTAGACCCCGGTTACCTACCCGGACACCTAGCTCGCTTAAGTGAGGAGAAACCTGGATGGAAAGCCCGTTATGCCTCCTTTTGTGGTAAACGACTGTGTCGAACTGTGCCAACTTTAGAGAAATGTGCTAAACCAGGGCACCCGAAGATTTTTTATTGCGGTACAGAGTGACATGGGCGAACCATCGATATGGATGAAGGAAATTGTTGTTTAACCAGGTCAGGATGACTGTTGATGTTGCTGCTAAATTTTGTAGAAATATCTTCTCTGTTTCCAGAGGTGGCGCAAAGCGTCTGCCACCATTAAGCTGACCACTCTTCGATCATGAAACGGTCTATAGAGGACTCATCGACAACTAAGGAGGAATCCTTTTTTTCTACTGAATGAGACTAAGACAGGAGAAAAAGACGCATAAGTCCGGAAGTGGAATGCACTGAATGAATGGATAAAGAAATTTAAAGTCTTCTGATAAGCCGAAAGGCACGCATTTCTTTTAAAATAATTCTCAAATATTTCCAACTGTTTGCTTCTTCAAGAGGCTTATTGGCCAATTCTTCGGACGATTCCTTTTCTGATCCTTCTACCAATTCGCTTGCCGATTCTTTTGTTGATCTTTCTGACGATTCTTCTACCGATTCCTCTACCGATTCTTCTTCTAATTCTTCTGCCGATTCAACTTCTGATCTTTCTGCCGATTCTGCTACGGATTCCTCTTCTGATCCTTCTGCCGATTCTGCTGTCGATTCTTTTGCCGATTCTTCTGCCGATTCTTCTGTCGATTCTTCTGCCGATTCTTCTGCCGATTCTTCTGTCGATTCTTCCGCCGATTCTTCTGTCAATTCTTCTGCCGATTCTTCTGTCGATTCTTCTGCCGATTCTTCTGCCGATTCTCCTGCCGATTCTTCTGCCGATTCTTCTGCCGATTCTTCTGCCGATTCTTCTGTCGATTCTTCCGCCGATTCTTCTGTCAATTCTTCTGCCGATTCTTCTGTCGATTCTTCTGCCGATTCTTCTGCCGATTCTTCTGTCGATTCTTCCGCCGATTCTTCTGTCAATTCTTCTGCCGATTCTTCTGCCGATTCTTCTGTCGATTCTTCTGCCGATTCTTCTGTCGATTCTTCTGCCGATTCTTCTGCCGATTCTGCTACGAATTCATCTTCTGATCCTTCTGCCGATTCTTCTGCCGATTCTCCTGCCGATTCTGCTGTCGATTCTTCTGCCGATTCTTCTGCCGATTCTTCTGCCGATTCTCCTGCCGATTCTGCTGTCGATTCTTCTGCCGATTCTTCTGCCGATTCTTCTGCCGATTCTCCTGCCGATTCTGCTGTCGATTCTTCTGCCGATTCTTCTGCCGATTCTTCTGCCGATTCTTCTGTCGATTCTTCTGCCGATTCTTCTGCCGATTCTGCTACGAATTCGTCTTCTGATCCTTCTGCCGATTCTTCTGCCGATTCTTCTGCCGATTCTGCTACGAATTCGTCTTCTGATCCTTCTGCCGATTCTTCTGCCGATTCTTCTGTCGATTCTTCTGCCGATTCTGCTACGAATTCGTCTTCTGATCCTTCTGCCGGTTCTTCTGCCGATTCTTCTGTCGATTCTTCTGCCGATTCCTCTCCGAATTCTTCTGATGATTAATTTTCTTCAGACACGTCCTTTTCGAGATAAAAGCACTTGGCACAAGAATTCTCAGAAAATTATCCGTTTATTGTATGCCTTCGAGTGTAGTCCTCCTGGTACCAATATTCTGCTTATTTGTTTTATCTTCTTGTCCCGCGAGTGACATCCTCAAAAGTTAAAACAAAAGTTGACGTACAGGGTTAAATCTGAGAAGTTACCATGGATAGAATTCGGCTTGGCAATGAATTAACGCCTAAACAAGGACAAACACTGCCTTAACAACCTTCGGCAGAAAAGCCTCCCGGCTTCGCAGAAACATATAACCTTTGTAAACTATGGTATTATGGATAATAAAACTGAATTCAATTGAATTAATGTGGGCTCCCTATTTCGCTTGTTTTCCAGATTAATCGGTTCCCAACTCATCTCACTCGTGGAGGATGTAAACGGAAGTTGAGAAACAATTGAGACTTCGTGACTTTAAAGCACCTTCAGACCGTTCTTAACCAAATTGGGGTTAGTTTTCAGCACTGATTGGCTTCAGTTTAGAGTTTTCACACAGTCGGCTGGTGATAAATCTCTACTCTTTTCTCTCTTTGTCACTTCCATGCAGCTAAATATGAATACAGCACCCACAGTCTCCTATTCATAGCAAAAGTCCGTCATCGTCAGTTTGACACATGCGGCACACCACACTTTCCAAGATCACTCACCAACTCAGCCCCTTGTAAGCTCTTCCACCCCTTTACACACCACAAACGTTATCTCCTCTCCATTTCAATCCACACACCTCCCGCCGGCAAGAAGCAATCGCTAAAGTCACAAGGATTATGTCCCACTCCCCCCGTCACCACCTGCACACAAAACCCCATTGAGTCTGATTACGAGACTCGCGATTAGTCAGAAATCCAACGTCATAAAGTCAACCGCCACATAATACCCCATCCGTTCGTTCATTAGATTACTTAAAAGGATTACAAATCAACACACGCTCCCCCCGCACAAGGGGGGATGAGGGCGCTCGAGGGTGTGCGTGTGCGTTACAAGCGAGATATAATTACTTGCGGGTAAGTCTCACAAATCAGATGCATTATGCGGTTTAAGTAATATTCGCGCGTTTTAATTATTCCTTTCGCTAATTATCCTCGCCACAAGCACTGCTCCGGCTGGTCCTTACAGGCCGATTGTCGCGTTAATCCCACATGCTGCCACCCTCTTCGTAACTTGGGGCGGCTGAGGAGGAGGCGGAAGAAGATCGACAGTTGTGCCGGCAATTGACGGGCTTAAGTTTTCACGCGTAATCCCGAGGACCATGCACAGGATTAGGTCGACAGCCATAAACATCGCCATCGTCGCTGTGCTGAGATAAGACCCTGGATGTCCATCCATTACTGAATGGCTGTGAAGGATGTTTATTTTAATTTGATAAAAATTCAAGGAATTCGCTACCCGCTGGGGTGGCAAACGAGACAAGTGAGGTTCTTTTTCTACAGCTAATGACATGAACAGGTTCTTCGGCACGTCATTCTCGGAAATGCGTCGGTTTGCATGTGAAGCGGGCGTACCTGCATGAGGAATCGCTCTGGGTTGTCGCACAGTAGGGAATGTCCTGTGCGACGGACGGTGAATGAGACGCCCTGTAGATCATTCGCAAATTGGGAATAAGTGGGCTGGCTCTAGACGTGCCGCTGAATCGTGGGAATATGCCGCATCGAGACGTTGTTTGGGTGAAGTGAAGGACTTCACCGGAAATGAGGATGGGTTGTAATGCAGCGCTGAGTCATGGGGTGACCTACTTTGGAAAGCGAGCGGTCAATGCTTTGGGAATGTAGGTTATCGGCTTGATGTCTGAGCAACTACTCTTGAAACACCCCCGTGGTCTCACAGATTTGTCTGATTCATTGCGAAGGCAGATCGTAGATGATAAACACCCCACAGAAGTGCATGGACACCTCGGACAACGAATATGAATCCTCTTTGTCGTGCGAAAATGACCCATGAAACATCTTCGTCACGGCGCATCACCATTCTAGATAAGCGGACCCGAATCCACTGCCCATGTCACACTCGCAATTGTTTCCAACCAACGTTCCACACGACACGACGACACGGCCACACGCCCTAATTCCACGAACCCACTTAAAATCCGTCTAATCTCCTGCCTGCAGGTCGCTCGCCACTCGCAACTCGTCTCACTCGCTCTGCTCAGGATGCACACCCAATTCTCCGCATATCCTGATCCTTTGATTTTGCAGTCCCCGGCCCGTACGCGCATCGCCATGGCAATTTGTTACGCCATCCCTACGCCAACTACGACAACGGCCAGGAATCCTTTTCGGCTGAAGAAAATCCGATTTTAGTTGGAAAATCTTCTGTTGCCAAGCCATCCTTTGTTCCATTCCAAATTAGTTGACATAGGTAGTGCGGAGAGGACATCCTCTTGCATCCTTTTGAATCCAATTTCGTCGCGTGGCAATTCCTTGGTCTTTTATTTCTGCCATCCTGCAGGATGCTCGCTTCCCAGTCAGAGTGATAACCATTTTCATGGATCATAAAAATCCTAACAAGGACGAAAAATTAAAAGACTCTGTGCTCAATGTGTACAAGGTTTACTGTGCCTCCTTAACTATGTCCTTCGGGATGTCAGTGTTGTCTTAAGTGAGCCGGCAATTGGTTATGCAACATCGCGCGTGTACCCGGGGAGGACCGAGGCGTGGATGCAAACAAACGAGAAGGATGACAATGAGAGTCGATTTATGACTGCGAAGTGCGTTCGGGACAATTCGCGTGAACTGAGGCACAGCCTCTTCGAAGGAAGTGACGCGGAAGCAGTTACTGATAATTGCTGCCTTCCTGTAGGCAGTGCATGTGTCCTTTTGTTGATTTACGACCGAGGATATTGAATTCCAATGACTTCTCCGAGGTGTGAAACGGCGACACTGTAAGTGTGTCATTTGACACGCTATGAAACGTGGCAGAAATTCACTGGAAGGACAAGACAATATCCTTGTTTACAGACGACTGCACAAACAGCAAAACAGAATGCACCCTCCGAAGCAAACCCTTAATTCCCCATTCAATTGGGGGTTTGAAGTCTTTTTTCAGCTCCAAGGATTAGAGATATTAGTTCCGTTGTTCAACTTTTGCCATCAACGGCACCTTACACCCACCCACCACCCGCTCAACATGAAACTTGTAACGACCATCGCGGAGGGGGGGAAACAACTGTCCGACAATAGCTATGAAATGAAAATTAAATGGAATCTGATATTCGTGTGAAGGATAACAACCTCACAGGAGTGCCTTGGAGAATTTCACTGCCGCTTCGACCTCACCCCTCACCCCTCACACGAAAGAGCAACTCGTAACTGAATGCAACCGTTTGAAATCTCCTGGGGAGGGGCTGCCTCCCTTTCGGAAAAAAGTGTGCGCCAGTGTGTGGGGGCGGAGGGAGAATAATTTCATTTTGCATGTGTGTGCGCCGGGGCAGACAACACCACCCCCTCCGGTGAATGCTGAAAATTAAATCCACCTGCAATTAAGCTGTCAGGTTCCAACAGAAGTTTTCAAACTGAAATCCCTTCTCCTTGGATCTTTCTTTCCTCGCCGCCATGCCACCGTCAACCAGCAGCAGCAGCAGCCACCAGCAGCTCCTGGAAGCAACAAATTGTTCCCTCTGCCCTAAGCCTTCTTAATAGGGAGTATCCTGCATGTGAGCATGCAGCATTCAGCATTCAACATGGACTGCTGGACTGGACGGGTGTCGGTTTCCGACTGTGAGGCGAAGCGGAGAGAAGTTCGACAAGGCCGGCAGGGCTTTTGGGGCGAACTCTCGAAGGCTGTGTAATTGGATTAGACTTCCATGCAGGGAAACGGAGATTCAATATCCTGGAATTTTAATTGACTAATTGGCTACACATTGCCGGTTGTGTGTTTGGCGTGAGATCGATCACGATGGGTGCTGAAAGGCCACACCATCAGTCTGCGCACCCCTCCAGGGGATAATCCTCATTTCAATGAACGCTTGACAGCCTGACACAATCAACAGCCGCGCGATAGGAGCGATAGACACAGCATCGCCACACACAAACGCCTGATCTGCAGATAAGAGCGAGGCATACAAAAACTTATTAATGTCACCCACATGTACCGCGCAGCGATACACATCATCGCCACCACCAGCCAGCGAAAGAAACAAATGCCAGTCAACGAGCAGAACGAAAAAATAAAAATTATGCAAATTATTCTGTCAACCGCACAATGGAGCACACACAGGTCAGGAAACTCCATTCAGACACCCACACAGCGAGTGGGGCTTCACCGCGAGCCGTCGACTTGGTGCGGCGTGACAACCCATCAATACCCGGCCGAAGATACACTGAATGGCACTCAGGCACTCCGGCACTCGGCGATTGCTTTTGTTTTTTGCCTCCATCTTGTGGTGAATTTTTCTGGCGTAATTAAGTCCTCAAGAGACGCGCGAACAATGATTAATCAAACGCGTTGTTCGACAATTTGTTGCTCGCCACTAGGTCAGCGCGTGGTCGTCACACACTCACGCCTCACTCGGACGTCCCAGTCCCCAGTGTGCAGTCTTCACTTCACGTCCACTGCGCCTCGCTTTCTCGTTTGTTTTATTTTTTATTTTTGCATCTACCTACGCGCAGCGGCGTTTAATAAATTTCTGACATTTGCAGGAAATTTGTTAGCATTCAGCATAATGGCCAGCGTCAACTCATTAGTCAGGGAATGCGTGTAAGCCTTTTATGGCCGCGTCCTGGACCACAAAGAGTTGATTAATTTAATTTCGCATTAATCTGGAGGAGACGCGACCGAGGAGATTGGTCACACTCGGGGATGTGTGCGCGCACGGAGCAAGATCTCAATGGAGCTTCGTTATAGCTGGCGTGGGGGCCAGCTCAGGCAGTCTGGCAGTTCAGACCAGTCAGAAGCGCGGGCTCTGTGACTGATTTTGTGGCGGCCTCGCATGCGGTCTGATGAGTTGTGTAATTGTCTTGCAGAAGCACACGCGATTCACGGTAATTTTCGGGAAATTAGTAAATCATTTTCGTGAAGGCCCAAAAGCTGCTGGTGATGTGAAGAAATGGTTTTGTGAACGGGAGTCTGGCGGAAAAATGGTAGAACGGCACGCAATGAGCTTTGATTGAAGGTTGCTGTGGTCACTTTCGATTTCGTTTCCGACACGAACTGTGAGTCTTGTGATGTAGGAGTTGGAATTCGGCGACTGTTTGGTTTCGGGGTGTCATTTGGAGAACTCAACTTTCAAGCACCTGCGGGTGCCTTGCGAACTGTCCCTTGAGGGCATTCAGAAGTTGAATTTTACAGACATGTTTTGATATCGACAGTGTGCTAGGATCATAGTTAAAAGAAGGACAGTGAAGGACGTCTTCAGCCAAATTCGGCGAGGGACCCAGCAGAGGCTATGCTGTTTTGCATAAGGAGTGTGCGCTTGGCCAAGAAGCATGCTTGATTTTCTGATGAAGCGTCAAGTTTTAATGACTCAAGTTGGATTTCCTTGCAGGCCACGCTCAGACCTGGTGCGGCTTGGTTTTAGTGTGATTTGTTGTTAATAAGGTAAGCAAGAGGCCAGGGGCCAGGGGCCGATTTCTTTAGTCACTACTGCGAGCTCGTGTCATTCTTTCAGGTTGTGATGAGGCCTGCAGTCTATTCACGACTGCGAACGGAGTGAATTTCGAGACACAGCAGCTCCAATGGGCGGAGGCTTACCGAAAATGCGATGTGCTCAGGCAAGGAGTAAATCCTTAGCATTTCGGCCAACAGAGCGTAACACTTACTTCCTATCATGCAAGAGTCATGATAGGCAGTAAGTGTTGTTGTTTTCGGAGTTGTTGTTGATTGCTGGAAGTATAAGACTTTCCCTTGTGCAAGATAGCTGATGAAACCTTTACGGAATATAAAGAGAAACTGGAGCAAGGAGGGCGTAGCTCATTCAGAGAAATGGCCAACTGTGGTGTGTCTGACGTCGCGTTTCTGATGATTACTAATAATAATAATAATTGTTGGCGGGACAGTCCACAGGGAGACCAGGGCCTAGCTTGCTCATCAACTACTCGTGGTGTGCGCACTACTGTTCTCCCACTAGTAGAAGGGACCTACAGTTTCTGCCGACTCCGAACGGCGAAGTTTGAGAAGCTTTCTTAGATTGTTGTCAGCAGCTCGAAAGAGGTGGTGCAGTGAAAAATTCCGGGAATTGAACCTAGACCCTTCGCCATGTGAGCATTGCACTTTACCCACTACCCCACGGCGGCCACTGATTAATCTGATGATAACTGGTCCGATTATTTCAAAGAAAACCTTCGTGGTGGCAAGGTTCTAACATAATAGCATACTGAAACCAGTCTGCCACATGACCTTATCCACCCTTCGCAGTGGCAAGTTATAAAGTAGGAGGCAGAGTAAGCGAGGCTGCTGCATGCGCCTTTCCAACCTTCGCAGTGGCAAGCCTCCAATAGAAAGCAGAGTAAAGCGAGGCTGCCGCATGTCCCTTTCCACCCTTCGCAGTGGCAAGCCACCAAGTAGGAGGCAGAGTAAAGTGAGGCTGCCGCATGCCCCTTTCAGCCTTCGCAGTGTCAAGCCTACAAGTAGAAAGGAGAGTTAAGCGAGGCTGCCGCATGCCCCTACTTAGCCTTCGCAGTAGCAAGCCATCAAGTAGGAGGCTGCCGCGTGCTCCTTTCCTACCTTCGCAGTGGTAAGCCTCCAAGTAGAAAGTAGAGGGAAGTTAGTCTGCCCCATGGCCCTATCCAGCCGTCGCAGTGTCAAGCCTCCAAGTAGAAAGGAGAGTAAAGCGAGGCTGCCGCATTGCCCTTTCCACCCTTCGCAGTGGCAAGCATCCAAGTAGAAAGCAAAGGGAAGCCAGTCTGTCACAGGACCCTATCCAGCCTTCGCAGTGGCAAGCCTTCGAGTAGAAGGCAGAGTAAAGCGAGGCTGCCGCATGCCCCTATTCAGCCTTCGCAGTGGCAAGCCTTCAAGTGGAAAGGAGAGTAAAGCGAGGCTGCCGCATGCCCCTATTCAGCCTTCGCAGTGGCAAGCCTTCAAGTAGAAGGCAGAGTAAGGTGAGGCTGCCGCATGCCCCTTTCCAGCCGTCGCACTATCAAGCCACCAAGCAGAAAGCAGAAGGAAGCCAGCTTGTCACATGACTCTTTCCAGCCTTCGCAGTTGCAAGCCTCCAAGTAGAAAACAGAGTATGGCGAGGCTGTCGCATGCTCCTTTGCAGCCTTTTCAGTGGCAAGCCACTGTCAGCGTCCCTTTACTTTACAGGCAAAATAAAGCGAGGCTGTCACATGCTTCAATACATTCTTGACAGTGGCCGACCTCCCAGCTTATAGCAAAGTAAAGCGAGGGTGCCGCATGCCTCTTTCCAGCCTTCGCAGTGGCAAGCCACCAAGTAGGAGGCAGAGTAAAGCGAGGCTGCCACACCCTTGGCAGTGGCCGACCTTCAAGTTGATAGCAGTGTAAAGCGAGACTGCCACATACGCCTAATCCGACAAAGCAAGGTTCTTCTGTGTGACCCAACTTGAGTAGGAGAAGACGAGATCTTCTGTCTGAATCCGGGTACCAGAAATTCTAGCCAAGCGTTCAAGCGTCAGTCTTTAAACTGCAAAGCAAATTCGTCAAGGAAGGTTAAGACGATTTTTATAAATTGATCAAAGTATGCTTTCAACCAACAGAAGGTGCCCCTATAGTATTCCTATAGGGTTGAGTAGAAAGTTCCACGACCTTCCCTGTCTCATGCCGAACAGTGGATAGTAGACTGGAGACTCTTTTCTTCTCAAGACGTCGCTTGTTACCGCAAGGGCTTTTGTTACATCATCCAAGATACGCTTCAGTCTGCCAAAACATTACACTGGTGGCTACAGGAAATCCCCTCCACATTGCCACTGCCGTCTGATTCAAATCTACGAAGTTGCAGATCCCTGTGGCCAACTTTCACTGTTCAGCGGCAGTGTTTGACAAAGACATATGCCTTATAGTTTATAATTGGGTGGCTCTAAGGTCCACATGGAGACCAGGGCCTAGCTTGCTCATCAACTACTCGTGTTGTGCGCCTTACTGTTCTCTCACGAGCAGAAGGAACCGACAGTATTTTTCAGACCCCAAACAGCGAAATTTGAGAAGCTTTTTCCAAGACAATTAATACACTTTGAGTGTTGTCAGCAGCTTGAAAGAGGTTGTGCCGTGAAAAATTCGAGGTGTTCAGCCGGGAGTCGAACTTGGACCTTCGGCGTGTGAGTGCTGCACTCTACCCACTGCGCCACGGCTGCCACAGGACAAATGCCTTGCACAGGATAAATTCGGTTCTGAAAATAACTTCTGGCGCGTCTCCATATACTGGTAAAGCGTCAGAGTGCGACAGCGACAAAAGAAAATAAATCGTCCAACGTTTGATTTGAAGAGCGACTTCGTGAGCATGGTGTAAGTGCCTTGTTTCTTGAGCAGCTACTCCTGTCAAGCATGTTTAAAGCTTACTTCCAAAGCGAGTGCTGCATACCCCGGTAGTGAGTTGGTGTCAATGGAATTTTCGACCGCAAACGAGACCCCACAACGTTGGACGTTTTATGAGCGGGCTCAGTAGAAGTACTGTGCGAAGAGTTTTGAAAGTGGCTGCTCTGATCGATAGATGGCTGAACGATTCAGGGCAGCTGATCATTTCAAAGACTAGCATTAGAGCATGTTTTCCATTCCATTGCATTCCATTGCAAAGACTTGCATTGTAAAGCTCTTGTTATGCGAAAGCCTCGTATTGAAGAAGCCTTGTGTTGCTCGCTTACAAGGTCAAATTGCAGACGCATCGCCATTTGTTTCATTTTAGCATTGCAATTTGAGAAACAAAGCTGTTTTATGTGGACACCCACTGCAGGCGACAAATCATCATTGCCGACAAGACGGTTCCTTGGCTCCTTGAACTGTCACATCTGAGACTCAAGAAAACCGGACATTTTTATCATAAAGCCAAGGCAACCACTAAGCTTGATAGTTTAATGAAGATTGTGAAACGGTGACGTTTTTGGACCATTTTCATCGAAAATGAGCCTTGGAACCAGATTTCGTGCATTGGTGGGATGCCGCATTACAGAGCCATCATAAGCGATAGGGACGTGGACGGCTTCCAATTGATGGCGGGGTGAGAACCGATCTTTGGAGCCCCCAAAAGACGCTTTTACAGAAATCTTAGTGAGGTCGATTGGATGCCTCAGTTACTTGACAATTTTTTACCAGTTTGTGTAAAACTTGCGATGGGCTGAAAGTCTCTTCAAGTTCAAGAGGCCAAAACCATTTAAATGAGTTACAGCTCAATGCCATCACCAAGATCTTGCAAAATGCTGGTGACCAGGCATTGGATACCTCCTTCTTGTTTTCTCGTCCCTTTGTCTTCGTCGTGACACATTCACATGTTTTGCCGTCGCCTGAGGAGGCTGCTAGCCGTCTTCCTTTTACATCAATCTCGCTTACCAATTTTCTTCGTCCACCAGTGCAAAATGACGCTGTGGCAAAGCACACAAAGGACCTGGAGGCTGCTACGAATACAGAGATCTCAAACGTAAAAGAGTGGCTGGAAAATGCCGGTCTGGGAATTGGGGTACGCAAAACTGAAGCGGTGCTCATCACCAGTCACAAGAAGGTGGAATTCGCCAACTTTATAGTTGGAGGCGAGACAATTATGTCCAAGGGCTGCGCGAAGTACCTAGGAGCTATGTTGGACAACAGGCTCTCCTCCATAGAACACTAAAAGTAAGCCAATAAGAAGGCATCGTTTGTACAAGGAGCACTTTCTCGAATCCTTCCAAATATTGGTATTCCCCGGTATGCAAGTAGAATCCTTCTCTCACGACAAGTCAGTTCATTTCTCCTGTCTGCAGCTCCGTTTTGGGCTAGATCACTAACTTGAGGGCGACTGAAACGGATGATAACGTCGGTATGCAGACGCTGCGCAATACGAACTATTAGCGGTTTCTGTACCATTTCTGATGAGGGGGCGTTTGTCATAGTAGGAATGCTACCCATAGACATTGTTGTAGACGGTCGAACTCCGGTACCAATCCAAATTATGAAAGGAGAAGAACGAGTAGCATCCACAGCAATGTGGCAAGCTTGTGATTAACTCGCGACATCTGGGCCGTAATCACGTAACTCTTCGAGTGACTTTCGTCCTGATGATCAACAAAACGATATCGTCGATAATTTGCATCACAAAACCCAGCCAATATCGTCTCGTCGACGGTCTATTATACACAGAACGCAACATATCTCTTGTCATAATTGAACACACACAAAAAACAATGAATAACGACTGCTGGATACTTTTCATTGTTTCGTTGCGTGTGTACGAATACACATTACAATTGATTGAAGAATAGTCGTCATCCGTGATTAGACCCCTGGATATCAAGATCCACAGGGGAGTGCAACCACCAACTTTAGCAATTCCTTTCTGGACACGGCGGCTACCGCAAAAATCTGCACGAGTTTGGGCACGACAACTCGCCGTTGTGCCCACAGTGCCAAAACTCCAAGCAGGACGTAGAACATGCAGTTTTTTACTGCAGCCGCTTTGCACAGGAGAGGCAGTTGGGAAGGCCACCAAGCTCCGATAATTTGTTCCCTTACTTGATGAGATCTGTAGAGCACTGGAATGAGGTATGCTTATTCATTGTGAAGATTCATTTAAAACTTAGACAGACTGAAGCAGAAAGGGCGTTCCTCCAGCGCTAGCCATCCCCGCGCTTGTCATCCCCGCGCTAGCCATCTCCGCGCTAGCCATTCCCGCGCCTAGCCATCGCCGCGCTAGCCATTCCCGCGCCTAGCCATCGCCGCGCTAGCCATTCCCGCGCCTAGCCATACCCGCGCTAGCCATCTCCGCGCTAGCCATCCCCGCGCTAGCCATTTTCGCGCCTAGCCATCCCCGCGCTAGTCATCCCCCCGCTAGCCGTACCCGCGCTAGCCATCCCCGCGCTAGCCATTTTCGCACCTAGCCATCCCCGCGCTAGCCATCTCCGCGCTAGCCATCCCCGCGCTAGCCATTTTCGCGCCTAGCCATCCCCGCGCTAGCCATCTCCGCGCTAGCCATCCCCACGCTAGCCATTTTCGCGCCTAGCCATCCCCGCGCTAGCCATCTCCGCGCTAGCCATCCCCACGCTAGCCATCCCCGCGCTAGCCATTTTCGCGCCTAGCCATCCCCGCGCTAGCCATCCCCGCGCCTAGCCATCCCCGCGCTAGTCATCCCCCCGCTAGCCGTACCCGAGCTAGCCATCCCCGCGCTAGCCATCCCCGCCCTAGCCATCAACGCTCTAGCCATCCCCACGCTAGCCATCTCCGCCCTAGCCGTCCCCGCGCTAGCCATCCCCGCGCTAGCCATCCCCGCGAAGTAGTACCTAAAGGCAGTGCCGCTGGGCAAGAGGTTGAAGTGCGCAGGGTGTGGATTAGTACGTAGGCGTCTTCCCGTCTTCGGATATCGCGGGTTGCGAATCATACATACTGGCAGCTCGGGCTGATAGTATCTTCAGAAGATTACCACATCCTAACTTGCAAAATGTTTGGGAAATGGGTAAAGAACTGTGTCGACCATTGAGTCACAAGTATGTCGCCATCCTCTCGCGAAACATGTTTGCGCATCGATCTGGCTATCTGTGTGACAAATTTGTTGGAAGACATGCTTGTTGGGTAGAATCTCAGTGTCGGGCATCATTCATCAGACCTTTCCAAACCGCGTACAAGAAGAACCTGCGAAAGGTGACCAAAATCATGTCAACCAGAGGGAACTGCGAAGGGACCCTACCAACTGGGGAAAACTTAACAGTCCACCCTGAACTTTAACAACGCTCGAGAAGCCAAAAAACCCTCAAACACAACATTTTACCCAAAAGCCCACCGACCGTCTCACTTGATGCGGATTGAGACCAGTTCAGTGCAACATATCGCTGCCTCCACTCAGTCAGCTATTCTCAGAGCCCGTCTACAATCGTCTTAAAGACACACATCCGCTCTGATTCCCACGCACTCCACTTCCACTCTTTCCTTAAGTGAAATTTATGTGCGCTGAATTGAAACACCCGCCCCCCACGCATCGATTGCCGAACTCCTCCATCAAATCCCATTACAGACCTCAGACGGTGACGATTCCTTATCCGCCCCATTCCGCGATTCAATTGTTTCATCTCTCTCCACCATCGATTAAATAATTAATCCAATTTAATTTCAACGGCGGTGACAAGAAAAAAACGCAGAAAACGAAAAACCCAAGAGGGAGCAACCCGCACCGCGGGCGCGAACAGGAACAAGACAAAGGGAACGGTATCGACATCGAGTCATCGACGTTTCTTCTTCCTGTCAGCTTTCACAAAAACAACACTTAAGTCCGCGGACGGGAGCAGCGACACAATCTGAAGACGGAAACCCAATCGAACTGCAGAAGCTGACAGCAGCAAGGGTGACAAGAGCCATCAAGCAGCTTTAGGTAGACACTTTCAGAATCCTCCTCTAATCGTGGACATTCAACTTTATGTGTGCGGGGTGAGTGGATGGATGGATGGATGAAATTGTCTCATGTCAGCAGGAGTACGCGTCCTCCTCATCCCGCCCCCTCTTGACGGTAATCTCATTACAATAATGGGAACAATTGATTTTTGAATGGCCAAAGACATCGCTGGGTAATTCCAATGGACACCTGTACAGTCACCCTCTGCATCCACCCTCCACTCGCAGTGGCATTGTCTTCCGGTATCGATGAGAATGAAGACATTTTCTCAGGCTGCCGTTGATAGGATGATGAAACTCTGGTCATGACAAGCTGCTGCTGCCGCTGCTGTTGTCAGTGGCGGGGGCTGCTTCCACCTGAAAAAATTTTAATTTGGATAATGCAGGGGATTCACCATTTTCTCTGCGTTTAGACCGGTGCTCAGGCGTGAAAGCTGGCTTATGAGCATGCCGGGGGACTGGCACAAGGACAGAGAGCGGCGTGCGGATGACGGTCGTTTGTTTGTACAGAGCAAATGTGGGTTGTGATGACAGTGGAGAAAATAGAAATGATGAGATGGAATTATCAGTGGGGGGAAGGAGGGAGGGTTAGGAGTGATGATGGTCATCTTGTATTGGGGGGCAGTGGGGCGTGTACTCATGACCCAATTCGACGAAGTGACCTACTCATGCAATGCTGGGGGAGAAGGATAGCACATGCAGCCATGCGATTTGGACTCAATTTAATGTCAATCTGGCTTCGGGATGACTGGCAAAGGTTTCCCCAACGACCCCGAGGCTCATCGTCTCTTACAATCGAATGCCATCTGAATAGGGTCCCGATGTCTAATCTCCAGAGACATCTTTTCATGTAATCTTGACAATGAGGCTCCCCTCAGGTGACATATGCCATCTGAAAGACTCAACTCGCCCTGATCATTCCCCTCCACAAAAAAATCCCCACACTCCCATGTCGCCCGGCAACATCGCAAATAAATCAGTTTCCTTAGATCCCCCTACAAAGCAAGCATATCTCCATAATCCTTAATATCTCCTGGATTGTATCCCTTCGCTCAGAGAAACAGAGGCCAGAGCATTAATTAAACACACAAACGTCAGTTTTGTCTATCTCCTCGATAGCGCAACCCTCCCCCAGCCGGTCCACTTCATGAGAAGACCGTAAATTGTCATAGAAATCCCTTTTATCCTCGCAACCATCCCCCACACCCAACCAGCGCACTTGTTAATTCGCAATAAAACCGATTATAACCACAGAAATCATTCTCCTGAAGGGGGTGGCCATCAGGATAACAAATTAACTCGTCCAATGACAAGCAGGAAGGACATCCCATCGCCGATTAATCACCAAAAATATTTCACTCATTTTTTCGTTTAATTACCTCGGCGAGTCCTGTGAAGGGTCCTTGTTTGAGCGAACAATGGAGAGGAGCTCAAGTATCTCCGAGCAAACCACTTTAATGGGCGACGAGCTGCTCCCCTGTTGTCCCTTCACGTAATCCTGTATGCAAATGTAATTATTTTTGCGCGATAAGAAAACGTTAATTGCGGCTACTTTGCATGTCATACAGTGGGTTCCTTTTTTTGGTCTGAATTATCTATGAATTCACTGCGGCCTGGGATGGCTGAATTGAGCCATTTGCTGGAAGGATAGCGGCCATCTGGTGGGCAATTAGGTGGCCTGCGCATAATTGCCGGGATATGCTCACGCGGGGGCACATGTGAGGGTGGCCTTGTCACTCCTGCATGTCGATTCTCACCATCGCGGCCTTTCGACTTACGTGGCCTTTTCGCGGATTCCGAGGAAGTGATCCAGAAAAGACGTAGTGACGTGGCCTTAGTCACCGCTTTGCCGCACTCACTTATCCTTGAGAGGTCTACAACACGTCCGCTTCGCCGCCAACACCTCACACCAACCAGCGAACCCTTTAGCGGTCTGAGTGGGTTGACTTCCTTCCGTTCTCGGTGGAGAGCTGTCGGCTGGGAGCTGGTAATCGGATTTAGTTTCACCAGGACGTGATGGTGGGGGCTGGGGCGCGGGTGTTAAATGTAATTAACGCATCTGCAGGTTGTTGGCGGAGTCTTAATTTTATGTTGGTGCTGATGTTGCTGCCGGTAGAAGTGCTTTGGTTCAAAGAGGTGTGGCCAGCTTGTCCTGCAATGGCCTTGTTACACGTCGGAGTGAACGGATGTAGCTTGCTGCAAAGTTTTACCCTGCAGAGCCGGCTAACTTGCATTAACAACATGCACAACAATTAGGTTGGTCGATGGTGGAGCAGCGGTAAAGCCACCGCGCTGGGTCATGGTGGAACGATGCTATGTTCTCGTTCGCGGGTACCTTGTGGGCGTGGCGTGGCGTGGTGGTGGTGGTGGTGGCGCATTGATTGAGAATCTGATTTGGGCCAGTGGGTTAGGCGGACCGAGACCTGCTTGGTGATCGATTGGTGATGGGTGGATGAGATGCGATTTGGTAGCGGCGAACCGTACACAAATGTCCAGATTTGTGACGCAGTGTGTAAAGAATGGAGAGCTACCGGGGAATGAGTGTTTATAGGAGGATTGAAATTCACAGAGCTTAAAAGTGGCTTAAAGTACGCAATCCTCTGCACTGATATCACCTTATCCATCGACGAACTAGAGCACCAGTTAAACATTGAGGTATGCTCAATGGGAAGGGCAAAGACAGTCAAAATCTGGGTGCACCCTGCACAGATTTGTGTTTGCAATCACTCAGAAGAGGGCCCAAACGCGCGAGAGGTTGAGTTCCATGAGCTTGATCTTGCACGACTATTTTCCGATCCGATCAGTGAACATTGCCTTCCTGGTACAGCCCTGTAGTCGGAAGGTTGATATGACAACCAGTATAGCCAGGAACCGCATTTTGGGGTATTTTAACATCGGTCCTCCTTCTGGGGATCGGTAGAAGCAAACTTTGCTGTGGTACTCGTTCTAGGAAGCAGTGTAAATGGACACTCAGCATCGAAGAACGATTGAAGGGGACCCACAGAGCACGGTCGTGGAGGCAAAGTCCCTTCTTCTTTTTTTTTGACAGTCCGATGTGGATCTGGCCCTCAACGAACTCGTCTCTCCATCCAGCGCGATTTCTAGCTAGCTGCTACCAACTACGCACTCCATGTTGGTTGAGGTCCTCCTCCACCTTTGGACGCCATCTTCGCCTTATCCCGACGGCTCACATTCAAGAGTTGTTTGCAAAGAGGTTCCTTCTGTTTTCCAAAATGAAGGCTGATGGCAGCCCGGCATAATTGATTATTTTCGGCTTTCGATTCCTTCGTTACGGAATTTTAGTTTAGGCCGGCTAGCATTTCAATCGCCCTTCCAGTTCCATAGAATGTACTTTTCTTTAAAGGCTACTAGAAACCTCGAGAAGCCTCGAACTTATTGTAGTCAGAGGAGCAAGACGTTGATGTGCTCACACAAAGAGAGTTCTCATCGATGGTAATATAATAATTCCTAAGTACTTGGTACCTCTGGCTACTTCGATTTCGTTTATGTTGATTGATTCCGGCCAGCGATCAATGCAATGGTGTTGAGGCATCGCCTTTGTTTCGTATGACTAGGCCATTGTCATGGCACCATTCGGCTACAGCATTGACTTTATCCTGCACTGTCTGCACAGCTGAACGCAATTTTCGGTTTTTCAGTGCTTTCTACTAGCTTTTCATGTGTCAAAGTGACGAAATGACAACACCACTAGCACCGAAATCAAACGCAGAATCACTCTTGCCAATCCCTGTTTCTTTGGGCTCGAGAGGCAATTGAGAAGAAAACCCCTTTCTCGAAAGATTGAGCTCACTTCATATAACAGCTTGATCATCCCCGTCCTACTTTATAGCGCGGAATCTTGGACGTTAGCAAATGCGGATGAGGAAGCCCTTAGTCTCTTCGAGAGAAAAGTTTTGCATGCGATTTTTGGTCCTGTTTGCGTTGATGGTATCTGGAGGAGAAGATTTAATGACGAACTCTATGGGCTGTACAGCGACATGCGCCTGGTCAAGCGTCTACGGATACAACGCTTAAGATGGCTAGGCCATGTAGAGCGTATGGACACCACTACTCCGGACCGAAAAGTGTTTGAATCCGTGCAATTAGGACAACGCACCAGAGGACGACCTAGACTAAAGTGGCGCACACAAGTGGAGAAGGACCTCAACCAACTTGGAGTGAACGACTGGAGACAGCTGGGAAAAGATCGTGCTGGCTGGAGAGGCTTGTTGGTTGAGGCTCGGGTTCACCCCGGACTGTAGCGCCACAAGATGAAGAAGAAGAAGAAGGGTAGGGTTGCAAAATGCCTGTTTCGCTTGCGAATTGGGCGAATTATTGACCTCTTCATCAGCCTTAGCACATGACAACCAATTTTGCAACAAATTTTCACGCCATAAAGCAGGACTGGAATGGTCAAGCAATTTTACCGAGACAGCTTAGTCTTTCGAGAGGGGGTCTTTTGCCTAATTGCCCCTTAAGTCCAAAAAAGAGCTATTGGCAAGAGTTCAATGCTGATGTTAAACCGAGAAGCCGAGGTAAATAAAGTCCCTGACTACATCGAAGTTTCTGCTGCCCAATGTGACACTCTGTCCGAGACGTCGAAGATATGCATCTTTTCTCGACGACAGCATGTTATGCGTTTTTTGTTTTTTTTTTTCTTGTTTTTGGAGGTTGAGATACACTGCCCTCAGACTCAAATTTTGTTCTACCAGGCAGTAACCTTCATTTAATGTAATTTCTAGGTTTTCCAAAGAAAAACCAAGATGCGCTTCTGTGATATGGAACTTAGGTTTTCGGTTCCCACCACATCAGCGCCAAACAGCCGTCACCTGATACGAGCGAAAGCAGGACGCTGACAGAGAAAGGGTTCTGAAGTGTTTTCACCTTCTGCATAGGCGTCGCAGCGTGTGACATCCTAAGCCCAAGCCGACTCCAGTGCATAGCGAAGGTAAAGTGTCCCGTTAGTACGCCAACAAGTCGTTTGTACTTGTTTCTGTTTAGAGATAGCAGAAAAGACGCGGATTTCTTGCTGACGTTTGGGAGCATACTCTTGGTCATCCTGCATCCTGGAGAGTTACGCCATCTCTGATTGTGCTGTAGAGAGACCCAACCATCGACAGAGGCCCTGACCAAGGACGCGGGTAGTTCCAAGGTGGGTTCGGGCCCTACGAATGCCTCTGCTGAACCTAGCCTAGCTAGCTCGTCGGCAGTCTCGTTTCCCAGAATCCCGTGATGACCCGGGGCCCAGACAAGTCTTACCGGATTCAGCCTGCCGACCAAATTAAGGAAAGACCTGCATTCTTGAACAATCTTGGAAGTGGTTAAAGGGTTGAGTAAGGCCTTGAGCACAGCTTGACTGTCACTGTAGAAGCAGATACTTCTTCTTTTCCACCTATAGTTGGTGACCATCAGCGAAGGCTAACGCCTGTAAGACCGACGCGAAATTCCCTAAGGAGGCGTGAAGTCTGATGTTATGCGTTAAGTCCTCATTTACTGCCAAACCGCCTCCGCTTGAAGGCCAGCAAACGCTCCTTTGAAGACCCGCTGTGTCCGACTGATCGCGCCAATACCGCCTGCGTATGCCAGGAGTCATATGGATTTTCGGAAGCGGTTTCTTTTTTCAGAAACTTCTCAGGAATGATGTTAAAGAGGTCACATGACAGAATGTCGCCTTGTATAAGGCATTCTTTGATATCAAAAGGGGCCGTTCAGTTCGTTACCAACCTTAGATGGAGCAGCGAGAGATCTCCAACATCATCTGACGAGCTTGGCAGAAATGCCAAAACTTGACTGGGAACTGTATAGCTCCTCCGTTAGCACACTGTTGTGAATGGTGAGTGTCTTGGGTCTTTCCGAGGATCTACCATAAGTTGGAGATCAGGTCTTTTGTGGACTTTTCTTTATAGACGAGTGCACAGTGACTTGTACATGGCTCTAGCCACTGTACACTCGTATATAAAGGGAAATCCTTCATTTCTTGGTTTCAAGTGTGCACCGCTGACAATCGACGACTGCCAAGTTCAGCCGCCTCTCAATCAGCGGGGTGTTTCCCAGACAGGAAACCCAATCGCTTAGCATTCATACATAGCTACAACATGTTTTAAACGGCAAAGGAAATTGGCAAAGGAAGTGGAAATCGTAAAAACTTTCAGGCAACGTTGCCAATCCTTGTCTTCACCACGTTGTTGCTCAACTTTGACACAGTGTCCCAGTTCTCAAATCAGCACCCAGACACCATCTCACAGCCTACACAGCGCCTTCTGTTTCCCAAATCTCCCTCTTATGTCGTCTTAACTTGGACAGCCTTCAGATTTCCGCAGCACCCACTCCAGACTCCCCCGCCTCTCATCTATTTGCTTTCAAATTATCTCAGTCAAACGCCAAATCGATAACACTTCCAGGAACCATCAGTTCTCCTTGTTTTTCTGACACAATTCCATCCTCCGTCAGCGCGGCCGAGGGATGTTAAATTACCCCCAAAACGAACACTTCATTTGCATAACCAAAATCCATCTGCTGTCAAAGGGAAGAAAAACCAGCAGCTCCTCCTCATCAGCTTAACTTGGGCTAATGGCTTCATTTCAGTGTCTACAAAGACCCAATTCCTTTTGCAACTCCCACGTCTCCTCACTCCGGCACTGCGACCACCCTTCCCCCAGCCGCAGCGATTCATGACTCAAACAGTTGTGCTTTCCGAGACGATGGGGATAGGGAACGCCATCATCATCGGTGGTCGCTTGTTGTCCATTGTTTGTTTGTTCCTTGACATCCCGGTTCTCCCCCCGGAACTCATGCCTTGTTGCTGTTGTCGTCATAGTCATTGTTCTAATCAAGAGTGGCACAGACGGCCGCAACAAAATTTTCGGGGGCCCCTTTCACGCTGACAGCTGTCATAATTAATTTTGACATTTCAACATCCGCTGTCCATACATAATTACGAGTTTTTTTCTCCTCTCCGTTCCTCTTCTTCGGAGAATTCTCTTTGGTCATCCACAACAGCAGCAGCAGCAGAAGAGCACTCCACACTTCGTCGTGGACGTCGTCGTCGGCGTGGTCGTCGTCATTGCTCCCGGGGTCTTGAGATTTTCATTAAAAGAATTTGAATGGTGGTGGCGATGGTCTAAAACCCAGCCCAAGAAGGCCATGGAAATGCCAGAGATACCAAGAGTCGTTAGTTAATTAAAAACTCGGTCTATGGAACCTGCTGGGTAGGACGAGGAGGTGTAGCGAGATGCGCAACGCAACTAACGAAGCCGCGGGGCTGAACCGTATAGATGAGATAGGCGCAGTTCTCGCTCTTCTAAGCACAGCTAAGACGATTATTAATTAGCCTAATAATCCAACGGCTGCCTCTGTAAGGGGGTTGGACGGAGGCGTAGGCAGGGGGGTGTGGGATCCTGAATTATGCCTTTTGGAGTAATTGAATCATTTGAGGTCAGCTTGATACTTCGGGGCTGTACGTGCTGTTGGTAGTGCTGTGTGGTGAGCGTGAGAGGACAAAGCTTGTCATCTGGAATTCTTCTTGGAAAACTCCGTCGAATTGGGTATTTAATTCGATTATCGAGACGGAAGGGATTTTTCTATTAACCATTGCCGGAGGGAATTTGTGGCCGATCTCCACATTTTTAATGGAAAGGAATGTTGGTTTGGGGGCATGGTCCACCCCATTCTGTTGAGCTCCTGATTCTGCAGGACAAGCCTCGACAACTTTTCAACCTTTCGAACGTTGCAAGGGCAAACAGAGTTCAAGTCAAGAAGCCAATGGCAAGACTCCAGAAGCTGTCATCTTTGGCTGTGTAGACGTTGCAATGTCGAGCTGATTCAGAGTCATGCTAATTCAGAATCCTGAGGATGGTCGGGTTCCAATTTCAAGCTTGAAGCTAGTTCTTAAGCGGCTCTGGGCATCCAGGGATACTTTCATGACTCCGGAAGCTGTCATCCCTCTCAGTGTGGACATTACAAGATCAGGCTGATTCAGAGTCTTGAGGGTGGGCGGGTTCCAGTTTCAAGCCCGACGCTAGTTCTTAAGCAGCTCAGGTCATCCAGGGATACTTTCATGACTCCGGAAGCTGTCATCCCTCTGAGTGTAGACATTGCAAGATCAGGCTGATTCAGAGTCTTGAGGGTGGGCGGGTTCCAGTTTCAAGCCCGACGCTAGTTCTTAAGCGGCTCAGGTCATCCAGGGATACTTTCATGACTCCGGAAGCTGTCATCTCTCTCAGTGTGGACATTGCAAGATCAAGCTGATTCAGAGTCTTGAGGGTGGGCGGGTTCCAGTTTCAAGCCCGACGCTAGTTCTTAAGCGGCTCGGGTCATCCAGGGATACTTTCATGACTCCGGAAGCTGTCATCCCTCTCAGTGTGGACATTGCAAGATCAGGCTGATTCAGAGTCTTGAGGGTGAACGGGTTCCAGTTTCAAGCCCGACGCTAGTTCTTAAGCGGCTCGGGTCATCCAGGGATAATTTCATGACTCCGGAAGCTGTCATCTCTCTCAATGTGGACGTTGCAAGATCAGGCTGATTCAGAGTCTTGAGGGTGGGCGGGTTCCAGTTACAAGCCTGACGCTAATTTTTAAGCGGCTCAGGGCATCCAGGGATACTTTCATGACTCCAGGAGCTGTCATCTCTATCAGTGTAGACGTTGCAAGGTCAAGCTAATTCAGAGTCATGCCGATTCAGAATCATGAAGGTGGTGGGGTTCCAATTTCAAGCCTAAAGCTAGTGTTTATGCAGCTGTAGTCTTTGGATTTTTAAAGGCTTTCCAAGCCTGCACTATGTGTGGGGGTCGCAAGGCCTTCTATAGGCGTAGAATTGAAAATTTTCAAACTGTGCCACCTGGCAAATAGTCATGAAGCGGGATCAGATGTTGTGAGACTGGAGTCACTCTGTTGAATGTTTCGCTTAAATGGTTACAAAACTTGATTTAGGATCTTTTCCTTGTGAAGTCTGGGACCTTAGAAGCTAGCAATGTGAACTTGGGGAAGACGTCTCCATTCCTGGCCTGCGTTTAAGCATAAAGCGGCTTTAAGAATGTTCAAAGTCACTGCTGAAGCTTCAAAAGTTGAGTATTCCGAGTCAGTAAGTTACTTCAGCTATTCTACCCTTTAGTCAGAAACAGTCATTTCTCAAACCATCACTTTCCTGACAAAGCTCACCCTCCATCAGATGTCTTTTCTCACTCCTACCTTCTCTTCTCCAGCTGATAATCCGCACAGTGCATCAAAAAGGATTACTCCAAGCCCTGCCAAGCCCAACAATTGATCTTCACCTCACCTCACGTCCCAGCCCTGTAAGCCCTTCTAAACTTTCTTTGGAGACAAAACCCAAATTCCGTCTCTGTCTTTCAGATCAATCACACTTCGCCCTTTGCCACCCAGAAACTGCGTCCGCCGCGGAAACCCGAGTCCAATAAATGACCAACAACAACTTTTGTCACAGTCCTCTCCCCACGACACATGTCACATCGACTGCCTATCCATCCATCAAAAGCGAAACTGTCCCAGTGTCCAAGCGACGCGAAGCGAAAGTGATCCATTGCCCCATTAGCGGGCATATTGTTGCCCCGATCCAACGTGACGTTGTGCACTGCGGAGGAGGTGTGTGTTGGCGGCGGGAGGCAAATTTGACATAATTTCCGATCTAATTGGGAAACATGTCTCGAGAAAAGAGCACTCGGGCTTGGGACAACAAAACAATATCCGCAGGTGGACGGACGGACACCCAGATGTGTACAAGCACTTGGGAGTGGTCCAAGATTGGTTTTCGTGCGTCAGTGGGTCACCGTGACCGTCGAGTAATTACCGTCGAACAACAAATGTAAATCTAGACTCCGCCAAGCGCTAAGCGCCAAGCTCCATACAATTGAGAGCGGAGCAGCCGGTGTGTGTGTGTGGTCGATCACGGTTCGGAATTGGATTTGTTTTGGTAACTTCCTCGGGCGCG
Source organism: Eristalinus aeneus (assembly GCA_955652365.1). NCBI lineage: Eukaryota > Metazoa > Arthropoda > Insecta > Diptera > Syrphidae > Eristalinus > Eristalinus aeneus. Next base: position 95,692,373 of record OY019131.1, read on the forward strand.
GTGAAGCTAATTGCCCGGCTGCGTGGTATGTTGGACTGGAGGGAAGGCTGGGGACTGGGGCAGACGGCTTAGTGAAAGGTGGAATGGATTATGATTTCAGGGTTAATTGCAGCTGGTGGTAGTAGAGCTTGACTGTAACAGAGACAGGGTTCGGCTGCTGGAGCGCAGTGAGGCCTTGATTGCGGCGAGATTAGACTGACTTATGGCTGCAGATTGAACCGAGCGAATTTAGAGCCATTTAGCTGTAATGACTACTTCTGCTCGAGAGGGCAATTGAGATTAATTGGACCGAGATATGAACTGGGCGAGTTTTGTTTGCTTTTAATTGAATTGTGGGAACTTTGCCTTGACTGAAAATAGTCCTCTGTTGATTTTTCTAACGGCAGCAGAGGTATACTTTTGCCTGACTTGGCTGCGTGTGGGTTACTCCACCGAAACGTCACTTCTCGCAACAATACCGACGCAAGTGAGTTTTAATTTCAAACATAATTATTCCTTCATCCTGGGCTGGCTTGCATGCAACCTGCCACGCCGGCGAGAAGCCGTCAGTCCTATCTCTGACAAACCATCTATCCACTGGCTGCACTCGCAGAGCACCGCCACCACCACCCGCCTCACTGAACATCGACTTAATTAAAGAAATTGTTCCGTCTGCGCTTTGATTTGAGGCTGCACGATTATTTCCACTACATCAAACCTGTCAACGAGCCGCACTGCAGCACAGCAGCACCCCGAACTCCAGGGCCGCACAAAGAGCAACCGCCGCCGATTGTACATCGAGCAAAGGGAGGGCTGCAGAGCCGTGATGAATTGTTCGTTGTTCAGCTCCTTGGGCCTTTTGTGTCACAAAAGTCGTCCTCCTGCAAGTGACAGCCACCACTGGACTGCAACTGCGACTGCTTCTGCTGCATGCATGACATAACCGCTTCGCATAACTCACATCCGCACTGACGCACTGACCAAGACCGGGAATTTTGTTTTTTTCGGGACCTCAACTACTGCCCGCCCTCTGTGTCACATATCACGTAATCATTTCATTAGATCGCTCTCTGAAACGCATTTTCCAGCCCACTGCATCGATTTCGATTTCTAAGGGTAGATAAGGAGGAGTCCATCCGCACCACCACCACCACCACGTCCCAGAGCCGGTCATTTCGGTTTCGCAATTACGTTTGTATGCAGCGCCGGGCAAGTGAGGGTGCCCCGAACAAACAGCGAACGGCGGCGCGGCAGTGGTCATCTTCCCATCGCACAGGAAGTGTCAACACCAACTCCCGACCGCCCTGCGGGTAATTAAACTGTCATTAGACGGTACGACCAAGTTTGTATTTTATTTTCATTTTCATTTAATTGTTTTAATAAGCAGAGGCGAGGTGTTTGGGTGCTGAAATGATGCAGGTGCCAGCCGGGTGTGTGGCCGCCCGCCTCTGCCTCATAGTCGGTTCGGTGCCCTATGCGGCCGGAGATCGTAAACGTTGATTGGTACATTATGCTGGGGAATACAAGGCAACGACGACGTGATGATTATTCTTACTTTTGGAAGCATTTTTGGGGCACACACACACACACACAACGAGCATGCGACAAGTGATGCGTGAGAGAGGAAATGACCATAATTGCAGTTTTGATTGGTCATGTGGGCTCTGGGTCGGTCGGCCTTGTGGGTTCTGTGCGGAAAACCGCTGCTCAAGAAGGGGTCAGTTGATGAGTCTTGCACAGGGATGTGACAGGAGGCATGGGAGTTCCCATTGAGGCGGTATCCAGAAGTGACTAGAGGTGAGTCCCGTTCACAAATTTCATTTTTCACTTAGGACGTGAAATTATGAACTTATCCATGTCCTTCTTAGATACTAAAGGTGTAACGTACAGTCACCTGTAGACATATAGATATGACAAGGCTGGGCTTCGACTTAAAACACAAAGTGGGTCGGGGACGCCATCGCCAGAGTGATTGTGGTCATCAAAAGTGGACTATAATTATTCCCCCATCTTTCTCTCTTTCCTCTGATATAGGTGTTGCTTGTGGAAGATATATTCAATCATTTGAAAAATATCGGAAGTAGGGCACCCCAGGATATGACGACACTTGCTTCAAATGTTGGCGCTACCTGATCAGTAGTCTCCGCAAAGTTGAAACCACGTGCACGCCTGGACCTGAAGCGGAGCTCAGAATCAAAAGCTACTCCTGTAATGCCTCTAAAACTTGCGGTTACAGAGTTGGTCTCTAGGTGACAAGCGAAGTACTTGGATGTAGCCCTTGACTGACTGAAAAAAAAGGCATGTGCTTCTTTTATAATTGGAGCGCGCTAAAGGGATTGCTTATACCCTTAAATGACTGGGATTAAGTCACAGCACGGGCCGAAGGTAAAGAGGACGAGAGGGAAAGGAGGTGCCAATGCACATTGGTCTTAAATGCCTTTGGATTGCAATGGGGGGGGGGGGGAATTTGGCTGGGAAGAGCATTCCATATTCGTTTGGTGCAGCTGAAGAACGAGCCTCTAAACTTGACTTTACGTCCGAAGGTGGGCTAAATTGTGAACGGGTGAGCATTTCTAGCGAGGCGATTATTTCTGTAACTTAATTCCGGTCACTTAAGGGTACCAAACTTTACTTTAAGTGCGCGGCAATATTTAAAAAAAACGAACGAAACCGAGAAGAGAAGGGAGAATAGTGCACCGTAGCTTTCAGATTGTCCCTGCTCGACTGTTTTTCTGTCTGATTATTGAGATTGAGGAAGACGTTGGGGGTTGAGCTAGGAGGCGTTTACGTCTGGTGGTTCGACGTAGTGGTTCACCAGCAACAACTCCTTCGTCTACTTTTCCTACCTCCTTCCTTCGCCTTGGAAAATTATTGTAATTAGTGCGAGGTCAAAAGAATTGAGTTGCTGCCAGTGGAGCGATGGTGGTTAAGGCCTATATCCTCTCGGGGCTGCAATCCCCCTCGAAGGAGACGGCACTTCAAAGCCCTATGCAAATTCTACTTCAAATCAAACTATCAGCCAATATTTCTGGGCAGTGGCGGCGGGTATTTTCGTAAACGGTTCCGTACAGCAGTCTTTGGACCTCTTGTCAAAAAAGAAGTTATTCATCAAAGTTTAGTGATCTTGGAGCCAAGTCCCACCTTCATATCCGCATAATCTTGTACATCAGCCATCCCATACAATGAAATTTTATTTCTTATATTCATTTATTCATTGAGTGTCGCTATTCAGTATGAACCTCTGTGGATGTTGGCTCCAGTTTCCCATCACAACCTTACTTTCTAGGCACAACTAAATCCTTTTAGCTGCCAATAAAGCTGTCAAGCTTGAAAACAAAAGTTTCCAAATTAATGTGTACAACCGATAAAGTGAAAAATTTTCAGACTGAGCTGGGCAGGTGCGAGTTACGCTCACCCGGACAAGGTTTCGTTTATATCTTATTTGCTACAACTCTTGTAATTTTGTACCAAGCTTTTAATTTTTATAGATATGTAGTTGTGGCCGCGGTGGAGTAGTGGGTAGAGTGCGACAATCACACGCCGGGTCTAGGTTCGATTCCTGGCTGAACACCTCGAATTTTTCATGGCACCACCTCTTTCGAGTTCACAGTTTTGTCTTCTTGCCGAATTGATCTGGTTTTGCAGTCGATGTTGATGGTTGTCCCAGAGTAACCCATGATTTTTTCCGTTTAGGATTCTTGAAATAAATCCATTTCTCATCGCCAGTAACAGTCCGATGCAAAACCGATTTTCTTTCGTGTCTTTAAAGCAAAATTTCACATTTGTTGTTTCGGTTTTCCATCTGTCTTTCATTCAATTCATGTGGCACCCATTTTCCATACTTTTGGATCTTTCCCATAGCTATTAAACGGTCAGAAACTGTTTGTTGTGCAACATATAACATTGCTGTCATTTCCTTTGGACTCAAAGTGTCATCTCCATCCAATATCGTGTGCAATTCGGCGTCTTCAAACTTTTTTGGTGGTCTTCCACGTTCTTCATTTCTCACATCAAAATCATTATTTCTGAACAGTTGAAACCATTGTTTGCATGTTGCTTCTGATAGAGCATGATCACCATGTGTCTCGACAAGCATTCCATGCGACTCTGCAGCACTTTTCTTGAAATGAAAACAAAAATTGAATGCTTTCCGCAAATCATCACTTTCTGGTACAAAATTCGACATTTTTAAACCGATGAAAAAATATGAAGTTGTCTGTTTAATGACTTGATGTGTACTAAATATCTTTCACAGGTGTCATAGCAAACAAAAAAAAAAGAAAGAATTAAGGGCTTATTCACAACAAATGTTCCCTATCGAGACATTTGTATCTTGACGCTCACTTCCTACCGGTGTAGATGGTACTTCGTGAACTGTAGCCTATTGTTGATCGCGAACGCCAGAATTTCCGTAGACAGTAAGTACTCTTATAGTGCTTCCAGCTGTATTAAGGTGGTGCTACGAAAATTAATACGCGGCAACGAGTCATTGAATCAAACTTGAAATCAAATTACCCAACGATGACACTGCAGCATGCTCCAAGGCTGAGGCTTGCAATTAATGGTTCTTCTGATACTGCTGCGTCAAGCTCCACGGTGCAAGTTAACAATTCCAACTTCCAGAAAAATCCGAGCAAGTGAGTTAAAACTTCTGCACTCTGTTTCTATCCAAGTCTTCACACGAACGTGCAGCCAAGTGGATTTTCCACTAAATCGAGAATATCCTCCGGTTTTCAGAACGAGTGTTGTGATGGCTATCCAGGAGCGCCGAGAGGAGATGGTATGTCAAATTGACCTGTGCGTTGCGAACAATATGGCAGCTCGTCTGTTGACCGCGATCAACAACGTTACCTCGTATGGGCAGGCCCATGACTTAGACGAAGTGAAGATATCAATATCGACGCTGAAGTCGAACAAAGCTGCTGGTGCACACGGACTGCCCGCAGAACTATTTAAAGCAGCTGGAGACATGGCTGGTCCTATGTACCACCTCGTCTGTTAGATATGATCGGAAGAAAGAGTGCCAGATGAGTGGAATTTTAGCGTCGTTTGCCCGATCAACAAGAAGGGAGACCAATTTGACTGCGCCAATTTTTGAGCGATCAATTCAATTCAATTCATTTTATTTCATTTCTTCTCTTTATCTTACAATTTCATTGATATCTGCAAAGCCAAAGTGGCTTGTCTGCAGAAGACTAGATACTACGTTATGTTATAATTTTTAAAAGTTGAAAATCGATTGATCAAAAAAGAATGAAAAAACAATTATAGCAATCATTAGGATAATATTTCATTTACTAGTTTATATAAATCTTTTTCAATTTTTTAACCATTTCAAGGTTTGGTAGATTTCGGTATTCTTGTGGTACTTCATTGAGAACCCCCGGGAGAGATACCTCTAGCGTCCTTCGGCCATACTCGTTCCAAAACCTCGGTACTTCGTACATCTGCCTTTGTCGCCTTCTTGTGTTGATATTCTGCTGCGTTTGAACTCCGTATGTGTTGTCATCTCATCATTTCCAGATTGTGTATTTGTTGTATGTTGAGCAAACCTCTTGATTCGCTTGTATGTTGCTGTTCTTCTCTTCTATGCCCCGCCTTTAGTACCAATTTCTGCACTCTGCTGTGTATTTTTTTGAGTGGTTCCATCTGTGCTGCTCTTCCCCAAGCTAATATACCATATCTTAGATGAGACTCCACTAAGCCAAAGTAGTACTGCCTGAGGACAGCCGGTGTGCAGTACTTACTTAGGTGAAGAAGATTGGTAAAGTTTTTTCCTCATCGAGTCTATATGGTAGTTCCACTTAAAGTTGTAATCAACGATCAGCCCTAGGTACTCATACGTTGATACATTTTCCACAACATTGGTGCAGTCATCATTTTCACTGTACTGCAAGCATCCATTTCTATGCAAACACTGTAAATCGTGAATTTTTATTTTAAGTTGTGTTTTGTGAATATGCGGCGGACGTATATGCATAGCTTTTGTTTTTAGCGCATTTATAATTAGCCCATGATCATGGCACCAGGCTGCAAATCTGTTGAAGTCTATTTGCATCATCCGTATAGCGTCTTCAACTCGTTTATGGTTAACTACTAACGCATATGCATATCCCGTACTGTACATTAACACAGACAATAGATCATTTACATATATAATGAACAAAAGGGGGCCCAGTTTTGATCCCTGTGGGACACCATACTCAATATTTTCTTTGTCACTCAAGTCTGCTCCAATCTTAACTCGGAATGATCTATTGCTTAGATAGTTTTCAAACCATGCTAATATGCGACCACGTATTCCAATTTTATGCAGCTGTATCAATATTTGTTTATGATTAAGAGTGTCGAATGCCTTCTTAAAGTCTATAAAGACAACAATTGTGCTGTGGTTTTTGTCTAGGCTTTTATAGACTTTGTTAGCGAAGTTTTCGAGCAATCTATTTATGCTTTTGCCTTTGCTGAAGCCAAATTGATTATTATTCATAATGTTGAACTTTTCAACATATTCATATAATCTTCTTGCCAATATTTCCTCTAAAACTTTATCGACAGCTGATAAAACTGAAATAGGTCTGTAGTTAAGAATTTCATCTTTTTTTTTCACCTTTGTGTATAGGTCTAACTATTGATGTTTTCAGCATGTTTGGAATTCTGGCTTGATCTAAGCTCATATTGATCATCTTTGTTATCACTGGAGAGACTGCTGCTGCGCTGTTTTTAAGGTCTTTCGGTCTTATACCATCTATTCCCGCCGACTTATCTTCTTTTAGTGACCTTGGAGTGTTGTACACTTCTGCTACTGAGGCATGTTCTGCATAAAGTGAATTCTGTACGCTATATGTTGTTCTTGGGAACGTTTGCTGACTACAGTTATGAACAATGTTTTTCACATCTGATGTTAATGTTTTTGCAAATTTGTTGGTCAATTCCTTCATGTTCACTACATTTACGAAATTTTTTTGTCAAAACGTCGTCCAAGTTGCTTGAGTTTTTTCCTAATATGGAGTTAACGATTTTCCATGTTTGTTTTGGGTCATTTTTACAATTTTGGAACTTCTGCTTGTAGAAGTTCGCTTTGGTCTTCGCTATTCTTTTATTTAGGTTATTTCTGAAAAGCTTATATTCTTTCTGGTAATCTTCGTTCTGTATGTTGCTTTTGTATCGTCTATATAGCCTATCGCGCTCCTTGCAGTCATTTTTTAGCTCCGTCGTTATCCAGCAGTGCTTTGTGCTCCTTTTCTTTCTTGTCACCGTTGATGAATTGTATAGTGTATTCATTGTCTCTCTTATTTTGTCATAAAACTCCTCCACATCAGCAGCAGCATTACGGCAGATCCCGGAAAAGACCCAAGAAGTACAAATGAATAGGTTACGCATTTTGTTCCTAGTTTTAAGATAGCAGGCTTTCGACCAATTTCTGAAAAAAATCTTCGAGTCAGAGTGTCTGAAATGACTCGAATTTGTGAGTAGAAAGTGATGGAGGGAGAGACAGAAATTTTCCAAATCGTATGGCCTTCTGAAATGCAAGACTAAATTCAATGGAAAAGCTTTCAATGAATCTTTACAAGAATTTTTAACAATCCGTCGATTCATGTTTCACTTGCTAGTCGAGCGTTGGGCATCGGAGACTTCCTCAAAAATGTCTAATCAAATGCTTACAACGATTAAGTGCATCTTTACCCATTCAGTGGATTCCAGAAGAATAAAAGTACTGGCAAGTTATTAGGTGAATTCGCAAACTGTATCAACGAAAGCTTAAATAAAACCCATCATGTCTTAGTGTTATTCGTAGACTTCAGTAAAGCTTTTGATACCCTGAATCATGACAAGCTAATCGAAGCACTATAGTATGCTGGGATTAGAGGATTGGTTGCGAATTGGTTTAAAGAATATCTATCCAATAGACAATTCTGTGTAAAGATAAACCAAACTTGCAGTAAGAACGAAAGTGTACAATATGGAGTCCCACAAGGATCTAAATTAGGACCAATTCTGTTTATTTTATACACTAACGAGCTCTTACGAGTATTTAAACTGGCAATACCATTTGCTTTTGCAGACGATACAGCGATAGTGGTGCGTCATAGATCTCTGCATACGGCAACCGAAATAATGCAGAAAGAGTTTGACAGGGCAGTCAAATGGTGTCACGATCACGGACTTGTGATCAATGCGTCAAAGACTAAGATGATGCACATACGAAGTCCACAATTCAAGACCATTTAAGAACCAATACTCTACAGAAATAACTCCTGTAACAGATCAATTAGTCCAATTAAGATTGTTCAGAACTATAAATATCTCGGCGTCACAATTGACAGCAATTTTCTGTGGGATGTGCATATTGATAAGTTGCGCGCAAGCCTTAAAAAAGTTTTGTACGCACTTACACATTTAAAATTTCATGCTACAACGCCAGTGTTACGACAAGTTTATTATGCTTTGGTGGATTCTAAACTAAGGTATGGCATTCTTGCAGTGCTTCTGCCACACATCTCAACAAACTTAAAAAACTCCAAGATGCAGCACTTGAAAAGGTAGCTCCATATCACCAACGCAACAATCCAGAGCAATCAAACTTTAAAGTTCTCTCGGTAGACGACATCTTTAAGATGACCCTAATCCTGGAGTACTATGAAGAAAGCCGGTTTTGCGTGCCAATCCAGCATGGACTTAATACCAGAAGACGGGCTCAAGGTATGCTTCATGAACCCCGTTTCCACAACAACTACGGTAAGAGAGAGTTAAAGTGCAGTATACCAAAAATCCTCAACACCCTACCTCAAGATCTAAGAAGTATTTCAAATATAAGAACAAGAAAATATCGAATAAAAAGTTTCCTTCTGAATAACACAAACATTTGAAAACTACAAAGTCAATTGTTAAAATAGTTTTGAATTCTTTTATATAGCAATTTAATTTGTTGTTGAATTGTATAATTTTATTATGAAATGTATTGTATATGGTGAATTATGTTTATATTGAACTAAGTTTACTTAAACAGATTTTTTATATTAGTAACGCAACCTTCTGCAGAAAAGCCTAATAAGGCTTCGCAGAAACACATGATTATTGTTAATTAATAATTTGAAAAATAAAAATCAAATCAAATCAAATCAAATTTAACGAGTGTCTCAGACATGACAGGCAAACACCTTCCTAATGAAATTGCAAATGAGCCTACATTACATCCTATTTTTCTCTTACTTACAGGAGGAGCCTCACAATGTAGAGCTTTCGTCGGAAGGGCTAGACTTGAACAGGCGATCGAGGCTTCCAGAATGGTGTCAGTAATACAAGAGCGCTTAATTAGGGTTCATGTCAAATAATAATATTACCCACAGCTCCACGCCTGCCAATGTACCTTAACAATATCTTCTGATAAAAAGTTGTACGCAAATGCAAGATTTGCAGGTATTTTAGTTAAAATGGAGTCGCCAATGAACGGTAGGACTATCTCTCCTTGTTCCACTTTGCTCTCTACGCAAGCAAAAATAGACGTTATTGGAAAACGCAGTTGCCGTATGTCCAATTTTTCTGTGATCTTGATGCATGGCCTCTGTGATTTGTGATGCATGGTCTTGACTGTAACAGGTCCACCAGTGATTTTATGACATACCCCAACAAGAAGTAGCACAAAACTTAACAGAATTTAGACGAAAGAAAAATCGTTGCACTCAATGTACTAGAAACATGCATGTATTCTGCGCAGCTGTATACTTCTAGAAACCATACATTGGCTTTCCTCCATTCAACTCAGAAATTTCCTTAAAACAGATCACCACCCTAAAATTCTGACGGTCCTTTTAAACTCCCTTAAGTCGTCTCTGCGATGCAGCTTCTGATTCAACGCACTTACCTGCTGATGACAGAACTTGCGTTAGATGGTCGCTGCGACAGGAACAGGAGGCGCAAGTGGTTCTTGCTTTCTAACTGGTGGGCTCCCTTTTCACTAGACAGCAGCCTTTGCTGGGAATTATTTTAAAACGGGCACTTTCTACTACTTTTCGTCTTTTTCCGTCTTATAGGCAAATTTCATCTTTTGTCGCACGTTTTCATGGAAACCAGGTCGTCAGCTCTCTGTTTCACCGCTTTGTCGAACATCTCACCGAAATTTCAGGGCCGGTCAAAGCAATGCGCCACCAATTCCATCACGGAACCAGGACTCTGCGTCCTCCTTGAATGCGCTTCGGTACATAACTCCCCTCCTCAGCAACCATACATACCGTCCCTACTTACAAATTCTTGACATTCCACCTAGTTTAACCATCATTCCATAGAACATGCGTCTGCAGGTCCATTTTCGATCAAAGGACACGACGGTGACGGTGACTTCAACGGTAACTTGGGGGACAGCGCAGAACTGCGACACACGACGACACATGACACAGCGTTCCACAGCGTTCGGGGCTATCAAATCGTTTACGGAATTTCTCTATCAGTTCCATTCGTTTGGTTATTGACATTTCAAAGCGTGCCCCACATTAAAGGACCGCACCACCCCGGCCATCCGGAGGGACGCCATCTTAGATCCGACAAATGCCCAGACACCCGCACTCCCCACCGCACTCGGATGTGTGTGCCGGTGGCTGCCATGCGTTACGGCTAGCTGCGAATGAATGAGAATTGAATTGGAATTGAAAGAGTATATTCACCATTCCTAAGTGCTGGCACCATTTCCGCCATTCTCGTTTCCCCCGACGCTGTTGTTGTTCTGGCTGTCGCTGTCGATGGTTCATTCCGTCGAAATGAATGAAAGTCTTGTGTCGAACGTGACATTTATGCGAAATGTGCGTCGTCGTCCTTACCCACGCAAGCACTTCCTCACCTCACATGCCGAGCGCTCGGGGTGCGCACAGGATATCAACGGAAAGCATTTGTTCAATTTCACTTTTTATCCTTTATGGTTCGTTTCCTCGTTTCTTGCACTGCGCTGGTTTGGTGCCCTCGTACGTGTGACACACGAGCTGAAGTGTCACTCTCCGCACATCACATGCAAACCGCAGTGCGCACATACACATGCAAGGGGGACAACGAAATTGAATATTACACACATAAAGCCCCCTCAGCTGAGCCAAGCCGAGCCACACAGAGCTGAGCAAATGACACAAACAAACTCTCATAAAATTACAAAATATTTTTCTGTTATCGCATCGAGCATTATTCCCGCCATGTAATGATGTACGTACGAGTGGCGTGGGGTGGCAGTGGCAGTGGCAGCGGGTGAAGCGGTGATCCTGCCGCAGAGAAACGACACCATTAAGGATGCTTGAAGTGTGATATTCGAATGAAATTACCATGGAATGTAGGTGAATGGTTAGAGGCGTGAACGCGTACAATGTTGTGACAGAGGGTGAGAGGAGATGGTGCACGGAGCTTTAATCCGAGGTGGTTGGGGAATTTAAAAAGGGAACTGTTTGGCTTTGAGTGGAGAGATGAGTGAGATGTGCGTGGCGAAGGATTGTTTTGTGGTTTCTTCGGTGGATGTCTCACATTGTGGAAATCGAATACGCATAGGGATTGTCGCCGAGTTTCTTTTCGAATTCTTGGGGAACAGAATCTGAAATGGGACTGGGGACGATTTTCCCTGTGCTTGGACAATGAATTGTTACAAAAGGCAAGCGGGAGCGAGTTGTGCAGTCATGGTCCATGTTCCTGGAAACTCACTTTTGCCACGTCTCTGGTTTCGGTGTCCATCCTCTTAAGACTGAGCGTCCACTGCTCACAGAGATGTACCCATTCGACACTCTCATTCCATGTAGTGCAGCTCGTGACTTGAGCGCCGAGGCAAATCCCTTGGGTCGCAACTATGGCGGTGGGTTTTGAGGAAAACTCAACCCTTGGAAACTGCTACCCAGTTTAGTTTAAGGACCGAAACCTCTACACAACTGGTCGCTGGAAGTTTTGGAAACTGTCCCTCTACTTGCTACCCAGTTCAGCTTCACAACCGATTCCTCTACACAACTGGACGCTGGAAGCCTTGGCAACTGTCCCTCTAAGCTGGAGGGTCTTCGACAGCGCACCGCCTACTCGCTATCCAGTTCAGCTCTAGAACCAATTCCTCCGCACAACTGGTCGTTGGAAGTCCTCGACAGCGCGCCGCCTCCTTGCTACTACTACTACCCAGTTCAGTTTAGAACCAATTCCTCTGCACAACTGGTCGTTGGAAGTCTTGGCAACTGTCCCTCTAAGCTGGAGGGTCTTCGACAGCGCACCGCCTACTCGCTACCCAGTTCAGCTTTAGAACCAATTCCTCTGCACAACTGGTCGTTGGAAGTCCTCGACAGCGCGCCGCCTCCTTGCTAACCAGTTCAGCTCTAGCACCAATTCTCTACACAACTGGTCGCTGGAAGTCTTGGCAACTGTCCCTCTTAGCTGGAGGGTCTTCGACAGCGCACCGCCTACTTGCTACCCAGTTCAGTTTAGAACCAATTCCTCTGCACAACTGGTCGTTGGAAGTCCTCGACAGCGCGCCGCCTCCTTGCTAACCAGTTCAGCTCTAGAACCAATTCCTCTGCACAACTGGTCGTTGGAAGTCCTCGACAGCGCGCCGCCTCCTTGCTAACCAGTTCAGCTCTAGCACCAATCCTCTACACAACTGGTCGCTGGAAGTCTTGGCAACTGTCCCTCTAAGCTGGAGGGTCTTCGACAGCGCGCCGCCTTCATGCTACCCAGTTCAGCTCTAGAACCAATTCCTCTGCACAACTGATCACTGGAAGTCCTGGCAACTGTCCCTCTAAGCTGTGGGGTCTTCGACAGCGCGCCGCCTACTTGCTACCCAGTTCAACTACAGGGCCAATTTTACTCTTCAGAGGCTTTGTGTGGTGGACAGCTCCGAACCGAGCTGCAACTCCCAATATCACAAACCGTGTGCAGAGATCGACGAAGGCGTCAGAGGCTCGACAAGAAGTACCAAGTGAAATACCTGTCTTCGCAAGACGACCCAAATTTAAATGTCCAACAGGCAGCATATTGGCCATCTCACACAGCATGTACAGGATCAGAAGGAACCATGATGACATGTGGTTCATTTGGGCACATCCAACTTGTGCGTCAACTTTATTCGTTGACTCAGCGCAGATCTCCCCTTCTTTTCACAACGCTTTCGATTTGCTTACAGCTTCCTGTTGCCCATGAAGAACTCGTCAAATTCAGGATACAGGTCCCCTCTTCTTGGATGGATTATAGCCTGCCTAACACGAGGAGAGAGGTTATACCCTCGAAATCATTTCCCCCATGGACCATAATCTCGCTCTACTCGAACCCACTTTCTAGAAGGATTCCTCAACCAGCCAGCCACCAAGGGGTCCTGTTGGCCTAAATTATAGACACTGACGGCACCCCTTCCAATCAAGAAGGTCTCGCAAATTTGTCCGCCATCCTCAGGCTCCGCCATGTCAGATCTCTTGCATGACCTCCTTCCGTCCTACTGCTCTGTCAAACCATTAAATCCATCACACTCGCTTAAGCCCCCGTCTCTGCCTGAAACAGAAACGAATTTATCGTCTCCGCTACGCCAAGCCTTCCCCGGGTTGTGTCACCTTTAGCCAAACACCACCCCAAACGCACCCTCATTTTACTGCCTGAGAAAATCTCTTTAATTGCACGTCCCCAATGTGTGCTCTAGAAAATTAGAATTAATTATCTAACTACGTCCTCACACGGAACATCCTACTTCGCATTCAAATGTGTGCGCTCCTTAACCGTCGCACTCGCCCTCTTAAGGGGCCACCTTGACTACGTTTACCACATTTCCCTAAGCGTCTTACTGGATTAATAGGTTACACCTGCAATCTATTTCTCAGCACCCCCAGGAGGGGGCAGGGGCTGAGGGCAGCGTAAGAGCACTCCGCGAGTAGTTGTGTCACCGTGAGGACCTTGAAATGTAACACCCAGCACAAGCGACACACAGAATTGTGACTCTTGACGGAGCGCGGTGGGCGCTGGAGACGGAAGAGTGACAAACTTTGGAATTTCATTTACTGTCCCCCGTGCCCTGTGAATCCTTCAAATCTTATCATCTGCCACACCGACAGCAGCAGGACCGAGAATCCTTGGCCCAATTAAAACGTATTATTGCGTAAGATAACATTTCCACCACCACCAGCTCCACGTGCGGCGGATATATCCCGCTGAAAGGTTTTCGAGATATCCTCCCGCCTTCCTCGTGTGCCTTATCACGGCCCCAACTACAGCAAATCCAACACGCACCAACGCGCCTCCCGTTGGTATTGGCGCTCTGCTCTTTCTCTCTCGTTATGATTATTGAAATAATTAAAGATAAATACAAACTTTATAGATGCCATTACCCGACGCAACTCCGACCGCCATCAATCCATCTCCCAGGCCCGGCAGAGTTGGCCTGCTTTGCCTGCGTCTCAAAGAAGCCACCGCCACCACCACCGCTACCAGTGCCTCCCCTGCCATCCGCCATTGAAGCCATTAACCCAAATCGTAGCTCCCGGCTGCATTTTAGATACATAATCTTGGAGAATCTTGTTTGGGATTAATAATTCTCCTTCGCATCCTTTTCCAGCGTTCGTGTTTGTGCCAGAACCGCCCGCGCCACCACTTGCTCCTTGGGAGAAGTTTGCTTGCGTGTTGATGAAGACGATGACGATGATGGTGGTGATAGCCACCGAATACAGGCAACATCTTGTCGGTCCCTCACGCTTGGTCCTGTGCCCTCTCCTCCCCGGAGGGTGCCTGCGCCTAGATAAACTGCTTAACTTCTGATAAATTAACTTCATAAGATTTCTAGATGATCGGATTTAATCTTCTTCCGGTGGTAGCTGAAAGGGGAGGGGGCACCGTGCACCCCTCACACACCACCCGCTCTCGACTGCTGACAATGACGAACGACGTCAAATTAATTGATGCCCGAAATCGTCAAAGACAAAGCAGGTCATGGTTGGGCAGTGTACGGCAACGGCATCGGCAGCGACACGGCGCTCTCGACAATCAGATGCTCCTTCTGTTATCCTTTGTTAGGCTGTTTAAGTAGTTTTTGTCTGAACTCCTGTTTTGTTTCAGCGCAGAACGAGAAAGGGACAAAGAGAGAGGCTTTCAGACTGCGAAGTGGGTTCATTGTATCCCTTGGCACGAGTAAGTTTGTGTGTGTGTGTGTATTTTTGTCTGAAGATAACGAAGTTCGCCCCGCATTTCAAAGAGTTTCTGACGATAGTTCACAAAGGGTGTCAGGCTGCCGTTTGTCAAATGGTGGGAGCAAGGCACGGCAACAATGCCGCAGACAATAATGAATCGACGTGGGCTCACGTCCCTTGTATGCAGATGAAAACAAGTGGGCCTCGAGGATGAACGAAAAAACACACACCCATGCCAGAGGACAAAGGCACCGGGGGAGGAATTCGAGGTCCCACGGTGCATGTTGCACAACCACTTCCGCAACATGACGAACAACAAATGCAATAAATTGTGCGATGCTGGAATTCGGAGCAGAAATTAGTGAAATCCTCAGAGAGACAGAGAGAGAGAGAGAGGCTGACACACATATACACACACACACACACAACAGAGGCATGCTTCTTGTTTTTGTGTCGAAAGATGTTAAGTGAAGATTTGGTTTTGGGTTGAGGACTGCAAGACGACTAAAAGGATTTGCTGTGCTGTGTGTGCTTTGTGGGTTAGTGGGCAAGGCAAGTTGGCCAAGAGCAGCAGCAGCGGCTGTATTTTCGGGGGTGGCGTTGAATCGATAAAGGGTGACCTAATTGTGTTGAAATGGCAACGGACTGAAAGGGCTGTCGAAATTAAAGTGCTGAAAGGCAGTAGATGATTTCAAAGGACTCCCAAATGAGATATTCCCGGAAAATGGAAGCCAGAGAGGATTTAAATTGATGTACATATTAACTGAAGGCGATTTGTGGTTTGAGAGGGAGTTTGGTTGGAGGCTGGTGATTCGGTTTTTCATTGATTCTTTGCGTCTCATTGTGGGCACTGAACTTAAGCTCTGCCTATATTTCAAATGCAGATCCTGAGATGAATTTGAAACCAATTTGCTCATTTCCTCACTCAAAGGGTATCTCGTTCGAGGGTCCAGAGTCATGAATTCCCACGATCACTCCTGGTGGGCGACCCATTTCAGATCTCCAGCTTCGCGGATATCGCCATCAGCACATCTGGCGGGGCTGAAAGCAGAGATCAGCAAATTGTCGCTTCCACGCGCAGAGCATATCTTCCAAGAAGACCCATTCACAAAAAATGGCCCGCTTCGCACTCATCCCATCTTGCGTCATTCACGGCACAAATTAACTGAAAGGATCCGCGCGGTAATACATTAAGGATCCAAGGCAAATGCCTTCAAGGTGGGTTATAACTCATTATATGCTAATCTGTCACAATGAATTTGCGCACGATTGTGTTGCCTACGACGCATACACACACACACACAGCCCGTCGTGTCAGTTGGGTGTCCCTCCTGCTGGCATATGCTAATCCGTTCAAAGTGACAGAGATAAATGCTTCCACCCAAGAGTTGAGGAAACACCTTCGCCTCTCGTCGTCGTCACTTTGATTAGCAGCTGTGGAGCACGTGAGTGCGCAAAATGACGCGTGTTCGTGTGTTTCCTCCGCAGCATCATGAGAAGTGTAACAACGACGAGGAGAGCCGCAAAAAATGGACAAATCATGGTGTCAGCGAGAATTAAGTGCTGTCCATGTATCAATCCACGGCAGAGCACTGGCGAAGCCAGTCCTCTTCCCAGGCAAACGCACACCACCACAGAGCCAAAAGCCAGCTTCGGCGGTGAGGCAAGAAATCGAACAAAAAACCGAGGCAAACTGTCAGTCACTCTGGGATATTGTTGCCTAAACTGTGTGACCATGGGGTCGTGCTCAGGTGTTAAGCGAACTATTGCCACACACACACGCGGTCGGTGTTGGGGCCTTTTGGCGGCGTGCGTTGCCCACATCATTCCCCTGGGCTCTGACAGATATTTGAATACGTTTAGGCTTTTGTTGCGGATGGACCTCGGAGAGGGCGACAGCCAAAACTGTGCTCTCGTCGATGACTTGCATTCGTGGTGATGTGTCAGATTAATTTTCGTTTTTTTTTTCTTGTCTTGTTTCCTTCCAAGGAATTCCTCCACCTTTCGAGTGGATAATGGTGTTGTTGGCGATACCTACACAAGTTCGAAGATGTGAACGCTCAGAGCGCGACCGTTTCCTATGAATTATAAATAACACCGTCTTGGCGGTGCGGCGGTATGACCTCAAGTGGATGTCACTCAGGTAAGGAGAGAAGAAAAAAAAAACAAAAAAAACAGAAAACAACTCGACGAAAAAAAAATTGAAACTGAATGACTTCTCAAGTGCACGAGGTTGTGCGTAGCCCTTTAACAGGCCGGGAGATAATCGTTTTTGGAATTTCACTTCACTATCTCCGCCCTTGATCGGTAATGGTCAAGCGTTGACGGGGCTCTCTCTCGCTCTCTGTCTTCGCTTATGTCCCATGTTGTGCTTGAAGTTGTCAAATTACTGTCAACCGTGCTCGCAGGCCGTGTCACGGGAGGTATTTAGTTGACTCTTGCAAGTGTCACACACACAATGCGTTGAATGAGAAAATTACTTAATTTGTCTTTAATTTGTATTCGGCGAGAGAGTTTAAGAAAAATAAATATTTGTTTAATGTTTAGAGCGCTCAAGAAGTGAAAGGCGGACTTTTTTTATGCCAACAAATTTTACCAGTCCAAGTCCCAGTCCCAGTCCCAGTCCCAGTCCCAGTCCCAGTCCCAGTCCCAGTCCCAGTCCCAGTCCCAGTCCCAGTCCCAGTCCCAGTCCCAGTCCCAGTCCCAGTCCCAGTCCCAGTCCCAGTCCCAGTCCCAGTCCCAGTCCCAGTCCCAGTCCCAGTCCCAGTCCCAGTCCCAGTCCCAGTCCCAGTCCCAGTCCCAGTCCCAGTCCCAGTCCCAGTCCCAGTCCCAGTCCCAGTCCCAGTCCCAGTCCCAGTCCCAGTCCCAGTCCCAGTCCCAGTCCCAGTCCCAGTCCCAGTCCCAGTCCCAGTCCCAGTCCCAGTCCCAGTCCCAGTCCCAGTCCCAGTCCCAGTCCCAGTCCCAGTCCCAGTCCCAGTCCCAGTCCCAGTCCCAGTCCCAGTCCCAGTCCCAGTCCCAGTCCCAGTCCCAGTCCCAGTCCCAGTCCCAGTCCCAGTCCCAGTCCCAGTCCCAGTCCCAGTCCCAGTCCCAGTCCCAGTCCCAGTCCCAGTCCCAGTCCCAGTCCCAGTCCCAGTCCCAGTCCCAGTCCCAGTCCCAGTCCCAGTCCCAGTCCCAGTCCCAGTCCCAGTCCCAGTCCCAGTCCCAGTCCCAGTCCCAGTCCCAGTCCCAGTCCCAGTCCCAGTCCCAGTCCCAGTCCCAGTCCCAGTCCCAGTCCCAGTCCCAGTCCCAGTCCCAGTCCCAGTCCCAGTCCCAGTCCCAGTCCCAGTCCCAGTCCCAGTCCCAGTCCCAGTCCCAGTCCCAGTCCCAGTCCCAGTCCCAGTCCCAGTCCCAGTCCCAGTCCCAGTCCCAGTCCCAGTCCCAGTCCCAGTCCCAGTCCCAGTCCCAGTCCCAGTCCCAGTCCCAGTCCCAGTCCCAGTCCCAGTCCCAGTCCCAGTCCCAGTCCCAGTCCCAGTCCCAGTCCCAGTCCCAGTCCCAGTCCCAGTCCCAGTCCCAGTCCCAGTCCCAGTCCCAGTCCCAGTCCCAGTCCCAGTCCCAGTCCCAGTCCCAGTCCCAGTCCCAGTCCCAGTCCCAGTCCCAGTCCCAGTCCCAGTCCCAGTCCCAGTCCCAGTCCCAGTCCCAGTCCCAGTCCCAGTCCCAGTCCCAGTCCCAGTCCCAGTCCCAGTCCCAGTCCCAGTCCCAGTCCCAGTCCCAGTCCCAGTCCCAGTCCCAGTCCCAGTCCCAGTCCCAGTCCCAGTCCCAGTCCCAGTCCCAGTCCCAGTCCCAGTCCCAGTCCCAGTCCCAGTCCCAGTCCCAGTCCCAGTCCCAGTCCCAGTCCCAGTCCCAGTCCCAGTCCCAGTCCCAGTCCCAGTCCCAGTCCCAGTCCCAGTCCCAGTCCCAGTCCCAGTCCCAGTCCCAGTCCCAGTCCCAGTCCCAGTCCCAGTCCCAGTCCCAGTCCCAGTCCCAGTCCCAGTCCCAGTCCCAGTCCCAGTCCCAGTCCCAGTCCCAGTCCCAGTCCCAGTCCCAGTCCCAGTCCCAGTCCCAGTCCCAGTCCCAGTCCCAGTCCCAGTCCCAGTCCCAGTCCCAGTCCCAGTCCCAGTCTGAAAGTTCTAACTGCCCAAAATGCAACGAGGCACCTCCAAATCGTTGTGCCCAAATGCCCCACGAGCCCCGACTAAATTTCTTTCTCCCAATTGTGTGTCACATTCCTCTCAATGTAGGACCGTCTATGCATCCCTTTCAAGCAGATTTCCTCAATCTTGAATCGGTTAATGGCAACATCAGATACCGCCATCGACGCCCGCTTCCCACTAACGACCTCCTCAAACAACCGCCATTACACTCCAGAATGAGCCCCGCACAAGCCCGCCTGTCTCACATTGAACAGAAAAAGTTTCCTTGTAATTGCTCAGCCACTGTAAGCCTTAAAATTTAATTTCATTGATTTCTGGCAAGTGCGCTTGATACCACCCGGAAAACCTCGGCACATGTTCTTCAAAATTTCCTAGACCACATTATAGTCCATCCTTTCCGAGTGTTGGTCATTGCATGCCGCGCGCCGCCTCCCCTTTTCATCATTCGTTTTGCTGGCCCTAAAGCGCGAAGATAATCCATTCAGCAGAACATGCTGAAGCTATTGCAGCCAACTAGGCAGATACTTGCCTCCACAAGAGGACTTAAGTTCGACACCCACCCCACCCTTCTTCCCATTTGCCGGTTGTCCGGTTTTCCTTATTATTACCAAGCGGTGGGCAGAGAGCAGGGGGAAACTCAGATAATTCGGTTTCATCTGTTCAGGCTCTGGTTTCATTCATTTTGACTGCGAACAAACCACCCACATGCGGCTGCTGCCAGTTCGAAATTCAGTTGAATATTTTAAAACCCGTCACCCCCGACCCCACAGGGGTGGAGAATGTAGTACACGTGCAGTCATAAGGAATGGCGGACGGACGGAACTGCCAAGAGTGGGCGAGAAAAATACAAATTGAAAGGAAAACAAAACACTGAAAGTCTCACTTCTATTGCATGTTGTCGACAGAGGCACAGACATGATGAGAAGGACAAGAAAAGGGCTGCCGCTGCCACTACCAAAAGGGTGGCTAAAAGGGCTGCCGAAGGACCTTGCTTGAGGGTGAGCCGGCATCGCCTTCACCGCCCCCCAGCCGGCAAATGTTCGTTCATTTGTTCGAAATTCGGTTTTACTCCCGCTCATTCATATGTATGAGGCAAGCATCACGACCCGCTTGCCATCGTCCTACCTCTCTCTCTCTCACTCGCACGAGATGGATGCTCTGTGGATGTCGACGAGATGGATGAATGAATGAGGTTTCCACATGATGGTGTCCTCCGGGTGGGCGCCACTGCCGTCGCCGCCCTCGACCGACTCTGGGCCAAGGGAACAACTGCGCAAAAAACATATGTTCCACTCCGCTTTTCAGAGAAATCGCTTTTAGGTGGCAGCCCGAGTACACTTTAAGTGGTAATCATTTACGCTTTGCAATTGTATTTGGGTGGGAAGTTGTTTTTTCGTTCTTCCTGTGCTGCGAAGACCGACCGGGAAAGTTCGGGTTGCTTTTTTGTGCGTCAAGGGGGGAGGGGGATTGTATTTTCCGCCATTCGAAGTGTTTGTTTAGGGTATGTCATTGTCTGGTCGATGGGCGGTGGTGAGAGGTGAGATCTCGGAAGTGTGACATAACAATAATACAAGGAAAATATTTACTCACTCATTCGGAAGGGAACTTCTGTCAAACCCGGGGGAAGGATCCAATGATTTCGAGTTGGGTTTGAATAAGAAGAAGGGGTTGCCGCTGATTCATTGTTCATTTATATTTAATTTATCGATTTTTTCCTTCACTCTTTGGGCCTCTCTTTGAATGCGTGCAGAGGTGAGGGCCACCCACACGAAGCCCCAGCGAAACACGATATCCCCAGCATCATGCGGCTGAGACACTGCTGTACGTGATGCGGATAAATCATACACAATCCACCGCAGCCAACTCCGCAGACTCGAATCGTCAAGAAAAAGTGCTTTTCCAGATGAAAGTGATCACCCAGTGCGACTAACGAGCAAAGTGTCACTTTTTATTAAAAACAAGAAAAAAATTTACAGTCCCGCAGAAGTCGGGAGAGCCCCCTCCCAAAATGAAAAACAGAAAAAAACTGGGTCATGGGATCGTGACGTTGATGATGACGACGAGAATGACGACAAAGCCGACAACGCTGGGGATAGGGAATCTAGCCACTCTGTGTGTATGGGTGGAGTCGCTCGGTTAATGCAATCGCTGTGTCGTCGTTCTGGTGGCTGTCGAATAAATAATGACAAATGAGTTTCTTTTCCTTCAGATAAGCGTGTGGCCCGAGCTGCTGTAGATTTTGCCGGTTCTGTCAGTAATTTTGGGTGGGAGGAGGTCAATTGGCCGGCAGATGGGTGGGGGCGCTCCCCAACTTCTCGCAGTGCTTGTTTTGTTAATGACGGTTAAATAGGGATTTGTATTCATTTATTTAAATCGAAAATTAAATGCTTCACTAGTGGTGATGGTGGTGGTGACAGTAGCGCTAAATGCTCGGCCGAGACTGACTGCGGGTTAATCTTTGAGTGACATCTGTGATGGGGTCAATTGGCGATGGAGGTGGAGTGGAGACACTTGGGGCGCACTATGAGAAAGTAATCTTTTCCGGGATGACTTACATAGTTTAAACAGTGTCCATGGACGGTCGCCCTTCATTTGCAAGCAGTACTTGGTGAAATTCAAGGGAGGTCTAACTCGGAATGAGACAATCATGAATTTTGAGGGAAACTGCAAGCCAGCACTATTAGCTTTCCCACCTTGGGAGTACCCACATCCTTGGTTAGGGCGTCAACGGTTGGGTCTCCCAACAGCACAACCAGAGACGGCGTGACTCTCCTGGATGCGGGATGACCAAGTGTAAGCTCCCGAATGAAATCCGCCGGTGAAGACCTTTAAGGGCACCTTCTCTGTCCGATATCCCGATATTGCTCTATCAGGCGGCGGCTGTTTGGCGCTGACGTGGTGGGAGCTGAAAAACTAAGCTTCTAATTACAGAAGGGTCTTTTGGATTTTCTTCCGAAAACCAAGAAAACACAAAACAAGTGACGGTTACTGCTTGGTAGTACAATGGATCAGTCTTTGAGCTTGAGCGCTCCAGTGCGGTGTATCTCAACATGGAGGCTTATCCTTTGGATAAACCGCTTCCTTGACAAGTGCGAGTAAGTCCTCCTAGTGAAGTGTGTTAGTTCCACTGAAGTCAAGAGCTCGTGCAGAATGGCTCGCTTTCTTGGCCAATGGTTTCCCGTGCCATTGGGACAACGCAAGAGAGGACGACCTAGGCTAAGGTGGCGCACACAAGTGGAGAAGGACCTCAACCAACTTGGAGCGCGCAACTGGAGGCAACTAGCGACAGATTGTACTGGCTGGAAAGGCATGTTGGTTGAGGCCCAGGTCCAGCAAGGACTCTAGCGCAACGAAAACAACAAGAAGGTGTTCGAATCCCAGTCATGGGAACAGATGACGGCCTAGCTTAAGAAGTCGTACACAAGTGGAGAAGGACCTCAAGCAAGTTGGAGTGGGCAACTGGAGGCAGCTAGCGAAAGATTGTACTAGCTGGAAAGGCATGTTGGTTGAGGCCCAGGTCCAGCAAGGACTCTAGCGCAACGAAAACAACAAGAAGGTGTTCGAATCCGAGTCATGGGAACAGATGACGGCCTAGCTTAAGAAGTCGTACACAAGTGGAGAAGGACCTCAAGCAAGTTGGAGTGGGCAACTGGAGGCAGCTAGCGAAAGATTGTACTGGCTGGAAAGGCATGTTGGTTGAGGCCCAGGTGCAGCAAGGACTCTAGCGCAACGAAAACAACAAGAAGGTCTTCGAATCCGATTCATGGGAACAGATGACGACCTAGCTTGACACAAGTGGAGAAGGACCTCAAGCAAGTTGGAGTGGGAAACTGAAGGCAGCCGCCGCGAGATCATCCATGCTGGTCCAACTTCGGACTGTAGCGCTGTGTAAAGAAGAAATCAGGTGCTGAAGATCTACAGAAAAAGACCTCCCTGCTTCCAAATCACCCGTGTTGCACAATGAATGTTTTCCAGTGCAAGAAGTCCGAGAAAGCTTAGAAATGAAATTCCTGGTACAGAGGCATCATCACAATGAGTACATGAATCCAGTAAAAGTTTCCATCATCAACCAACTTCAGTTGACAGTAAAAGGCCCTCCTCCCCAAACTGCCGTTGAAACTCTCGCCGAACTGCAGTTTCCACTCCTCATCTATTGCCAGCCACCAACTGTGACCGCGGGCGAACTTCTGTTTTTCTCCAAGCCACACAAAAAATTCTTCAATTAGATGAACCCATCATCAAGAAAAAAAAAACTCCTTCACCTGACCCGCAAATACACTCCGCCTTGCTCCTGCTCTCTCTCCCCCCTCAAACAATCCACTTATGATTATCCCACGTAATCCCCTCACATAATCGCATTCAATCCAAGTGCCTCCTCTGCCCTACGACGACGAGCTGCAGTCATCATAGCTCAGCCGGCAGCCACCGTAGTGACAAGGATCATTTTCCAAACATTCTTCCGGCATTCATCCGCACATTCCGCCTCATATCTCCACCTGTTGTTCACTTAAGTTGGCGATAAATTATAACTCTAGCGACACGGAATCGCCAAAGTTTTCCTTTAGAATTTTTCTTTTCACTTTGCACCTACTTTAGCCGACGGAAGAACCTGCCACCACCCCCATCCATATTGGCATCGTTTTTTCCCTCAGTTCCCTCAGTCGGCCAGATGAGGAGGGCTCCAAGGTTGGGGGCAGGATTGGAAAATTGAAAATTCCACTCTCAATTCTTACGAGTTGAAACTTTCGATTTGTTGTTGTTGTCGTCGTCGTCATTGACGTTGTCTAGGACGAGTGGGCGGCAGCAGAGAGATGCCTGAGAAAAGCAACCATCATCAGTCATTTAGAGACGAATAGTCGCTTCTCGAGGGTGAGGGGGCGGATTTGGGGGGTAGGGGGCGGTTCAACTGCTGCTGCAGGTAGTGCAAGGATTTCTTAGATGCTCCTCCTTGCATCCGCCCAGCAAATTGGCAAATATTTGCGAACGGAAAAGTGTTTGCTTCTATTGATGCTACACGTGCATATGTTGTCATGTGAGCAAACACGCACACAGACGACGATGGGCTTCTGCATGATCCTCAAGGTTGGTTGGCCGTGGCGGTTGGGATTCCTTAAAGGACGTCTGTTGTTTTCCCTTCTGCTTTTCATATGTGATTCGGGGGCAAACACGCAGACAAACGAAGCGAAGCTCATCAGTGTCTCATTTTATGTGTCCCCCATGAGCTGCCGCTCGGCGCTCGCCAAGCCCAAGGAGTGATGCTTCTTCTTCTCCTTCGTCTTCTTCGTGTTCTGTGTCTTTGTTGGCTTCGACTTCTGCACGCTGCCTGGCAGCCGGCCCTGGGGTGGGGGTTCACTGAACTTTGATTGAAATATTAATTTTTAATGGAGCGAAGTGTGTGGGTGGTTGACGGCGGGGGTTGTGCGGCACGTCACCTCGGGAATACACTGGGCTTCTTGCTTGGCATTGCAAACAGGAAAGTAAACCTCTTGGGTGACGGTGGGTTAAGGGCGAGGGGCATATGTGAGAGTGGGAGGAGTGTGTGATTTATCGAAAGGATCTCACGATGAATTTTATGACGCGGCGCTGAAAGTACGAGTGATTAATCATCGTGTTGTGTGTGTAACTAGTTTCGTATGGATCACGGGTTCCGGGCAGGCCCCCTTGGGGGAATGACTGTTCGGTTATCCTCAGCTAATGGAGTATTTCGAATTGAGATGAGGCGAGAGGTGCCCTCTTCCGGCTAATGACACTGGGCAACGGGGCGGGCGAACAGCATGACGCGTTGCTTCCTTTCGCATGAAAAATTAATTAACTGCTTCTGGGTGATTTCGTTCTTCAGGAGTCACGATTGAAAGGCAACGAATTGAATTTACGCATTTCCCGTGTATTCAAATCGGTTTCGAGATGATTGGATTGCGAGGTGCTTATGAATGCATGAGCTGTTGGGATGGAGGGTGTTGCCTGGGGAGGGGAGCGGGTAAGTCCTTCCACCTTCAGTACCGAGGTCACACCACCAACGTCTGCTCACTGAACATCACATCAACCAACGGCGGCGGCGGCGGCAGCAATCTCCCACCGCCTCCTTCGAATGTTTTTGTTTTCGGATTTTCCACTTGGTCGCACCCTCTGTCTTCTGATGACTGCTCCGCGGCCACCGTCGTGCTTTTGGCAGTATTCCACTACCTGTCTACACAGAACCCCCGTTCGCCGCTTTGTCGGAATTGATTTAGTGAGGATGGGGCAATGTTTCATGTTCCCAACCCCACACCAAGATTTGCCGGTGTTTCCTCCTTTTAACGCTCACTCGCGCGCGCGCGTTCACTGAAGCTCGCATTAATGTCTGACAACGTTTTCATTTACGACTGACTGCGTTTTTCATATCAACAGTGGGTGCGCTGGAGCGGGAAGGTGGTTCAGCAGTGGCGAAAGTCAAGCGAGAGATGAGGAAAATTGCATGTTTTCCCACC
Source organism: Eristalinus aeneus (assembly GCA_955652365.1). Classification (NCBI taxonomy): domain Eukaryota; kingdom Metazoa; phylum Arthropoda; class Insecta; order Diptera; family Syrphidae; genus Eristalinus; species Eristalinus aeneus. The sequence goes on from OY019131.1 coordinate 95,718,095, forward strand.
AAAATGCCTCGCTCTCATAGTGCGCCGGCAGATAACCGCAAATGGCTATCAATGGGAGACGTTAAGAGGATGTGATTGCCAGCCTCTGCTTCAACTGCACGCGATGCGATTGAACGAGCATCGAATGAAAAGTCAAACGCGCTTTAGACACACACAAACACAAGCACAGAGTAAGGGAGTGGGAGACAATGGAAAATCTTTGATAGAAACGCGCCGGGCGTTGACGGCGGGGTGGACAGGCGCCAACAGATGTGAGCGAGTTAGAGGAACCTACGGAGCTCGCTGGATGGAGGAGGTTTCCTGGTCAGGAACGTGGCTGTGCTTCTGCAAACTGAACTGGAACACGATGTTAAGTGACAGGCAGCGGATGGTTTTCCAATTGTGCATTTGCTTGTGTTGAACACATGTGTTGGGCTTTGGCTGCAGCCTTAGCAGAGGGTTTTCAGTTTTTCCTGTTTGAGTGGGTACTCTGGTTGGCGGTGTGTTGTAGCGAGGCGCGGTGGTGATCAGTGAAAGGGAATGGTGCAGAGTTCGCCCGGGTTGTGGTGATTCAAGGGGAGTTTGAAGCAGAGCACCACACATATAGCGGGTCGATGAATTCATTCGAGGTCCTTCAGTGGAGTCAAGGGGTGTGGAATTGGGAAAGTCGATTGCTTGCGAAGTGTCATTTCTTAAGTGAGAAGCCAGTTTCTCCAGGCAATCATTCCTCAGTATCTTTCAAAGGTAGTGGGCCGCGAAGGATCTTCTCCTTGACTTGCCAAAGTGTTGAAATTTGGACATTTGAAGCTGAAAGAAGAAGAAGGAAGGAATAGGCTGGAAGGAAAAGACTGGAAGGAGTAGGGTGGAAGGTGTAGGTTGGAAGGAGTAGGTTGGAAGGAGTAGGCTGAAGGGGTATGCTGGAAGGAGTAGGCTGGAACGAGTAGGCTTAGAGGAGTAGGCTGGAAGGGGCAGACTGGAAGGAGTAGGATGAAAGAAGTAGGCTGGATGGAGTAGGCTGAAAGGGGTAGGCTGGAAGAAGAAGGCTGGAAGGAGTAGGTTGGAAGGAGTGTGCTGGAAAGAAAAGTCTGGAGGGAGAAGTAGGCTGGAAGGAGTAGGTTGGAACGAGTAGGCTTAGGGAGTAGGCTTGGGGAGCAGGCTGATGGGAGTAGGCTGAAAGTGATTGACTGGAAGGAGTATGCTGGAAGGAATAGGCTGAAAGGAAATGGCTGGGAGGAGTAGGTTGGAAGGAGTGTGCTGGAAAGAAAAGTCTGGAGGGAGAAGTAGGCTGGAAGGAGTAGGTTGGAACGAGTAGGCTTGGGGGAGTAGGCTGGAAGGAGTAGGCTAAAAGGAGTAGACTGGAAGGAGTACGCTGAAACAAGTAGGCTGAATGGAGTAGGCTGAAAGGAGTAGGCTGGAAGAAGTAGCCTGGAAGGAGTAGGTTGGAAGGAGTAAGCTGAAAGAAAAAAGCTGGAAAGAGTAGGCTGAAAGGCGTAGGGTAAGAGGAGTAGGCTGAAAGGAGTAGGCCGAAAGGAGTAAGCTGGAAAGAGTATACTGGAAGGAACAGGCTGAAAGGAGTAGGCTGGAAGGAGAAGGCTGGAAGAAATAGGCTGGGATGTGTAGGCTGGAAGCCACAAATGGAGTTAAGTGGAGTCAGGGCAACTTTTGATTGTAGGGTAGATAGAGGTTAGAGTTTGTCTGTACAATGCTTTTGATAACATCCTGGGACCTACAGTTTATTGCCTAACAACTCAAAAGTGATTCTGAGGGTACACGTATATTCACGCAATCTAATCAGGCCTAATACCCACAGCTCGTAGAAAATAAGCCTGTTTGCCTCCTGTTTTCCTCGAGTGGTTCATTGGTCTAAGCGAAGATTGGTTTGTTGCTGTTTCCAATTATTTTGGTCGCGTTTTGTGTCGGCAAAGAATCGACTATGTCTGTGGGTATCTGTCATATGTCCTTTGCAAGAATGAAAGCTCATTACAGCGACATGGATGGACTCCACCCCCACTCTAGGAATATTTTTGTCTCTCCGAATTGCTGAGACTTTCCCAGTCAAAGCAGGGCATGCAGCAAGGTTTACTATTTGTTGTAACTATCCTTGACAGTCTTTGAATCTCTTTTTCTGGAAACAATGCCTTATATGCTGCTTGCTTCCCTGAGTAGTTTAAAAATTCATGCGCTTTAGGCAATTGTGGGCAACTCAGATCGAAATATTGTGAACTTAACTGTGAGACATGGGAGTCTGTGATTCCATAGACGCAGGGTCGCTTCAAGAGACTTCTGGCCTGATGGGGAACGTCAATTTCCATCCACCTGTGGGTCGAAACAAACATCCAGGGACCAGTTCACACATTTTCATTACTTGAGACATTTGCCAGGCCGATTGGCTTGAGATAATATTAATTTGGGGCTATCCCAACCCCAGTCGAAGAGTTATCCAGACTACTTAGCTTTGAAAAAGTCGACGCAACCATTAAAATATTAAAGAATAAATGAGGCAGAGGCTCAGACAAATAAGCGCCCCTTACGCCCTCCGAGTTACTGGCAGGAAGCTGGAAAGGCAAAGGTGCAAGCGGGGACTGAAGTTCCAGTTTCAGTTCCGTAAGCTCCAATAACAAAAGCTGCTACTCTGATGACATCTATGGAGATATAAATCCGCTTAAATTGTACAATGTGCGGTCGACGACTGCTCTATAAGAATGTTAAATGCCAGTTTGTCTTTCGACTGTAAACCAAACAAACGCTTCGTGCATCGATTTTAAAGCTACAAGCGGCAGCATTCGTTGCAGTGAGGGATTCCACGTTATGGCAGAATGGCGATTTAGTTTTTTTCTTGTGGCGGTACAGTACAGAGTGGACTTGGGCTTCAAGCAAAATGCCTCTCCATCCACGATCTTTCAGCAGCTGCCTCAAATCGCGCACTCCAAGTTGGTTACGATCCATCTGCACTTGTATGCGCCACATTCGTCTAGCCCGTCCTCTGTTCCATTGTGCCAATGGCTCTGTTTCGAAGACTTTTCGGACCGCAGTAGTAGTGTCCATACGCTCTACATGGCCTAGCCATCTTAAGCGTTGTATCCGAAGACGCTTGACCAGGCGCATGTCGATGTAAATAGAGTTCGTCATTACATCTTCTCCTCCAGATGCCATCAACAGGACCAAAAATCGTACGCAAAACTTTTCTCTTTGTCTTCTCTTTCTTCTCTTTTTTTTCTCTCTTACTTAGAGCTTCCTCATCCGCTTTAAGTAACGACCATACTTCCGCGCCATAAAGTAGGACTGAGATGATCACTCTGTCCTACTAAGGCAAGCTTAGTCCTTGGAAAGAGAGCTTTATTACTTGATGGCCTCTTGAGCCCAAAGAAACAGCGATTGGCAATAGTGATTCTGCGTTTGATTCCGGTGCTGATTTTGTTGTCTCTATTTACCGCGGAGCCAAGATAGACAAAGTCCTTGAGTATCTCGAAGTTTCTGTTACCTAGTGTGACGCTCTGCCTGAGACGTCGATGTTGTGTGTCCTTTCTTGATGACAGAATGTACTTTGTTTTGCCCTTAATTACCGTCAGACCCATTTTAGCCGCTTCCGCTGCAATGCCAGCGAGGGCCTTATTGACGGGTCGCCGTGTTCGTCCATTATCAGGGTAAACTAGAAAATTAACTGACTTCTGGAAGATCGTGCCTCTGGTGTTGACGTGTGAGTTACGCATCTCGAACATGATATGAAAGAAGTCACATGACAGTGCGTCACCTTGCCTAAAACCTTTTTTGACATTGACGGTATCGGTGAGTTCTTTACCGACGTTGACGGAGCAGCGAGAGTTCTTCATCGTCGTCCTACACAATCTGACGCGTTTGGTAGGTTTGCCAAAACTAGACATGGCACTGTATAGCTCGCCTCTATGCGCATTGTCATATGCGGCCTTAAAATCGAGGAATTTATGGTGAGTGTCGGGATTTTGTTGCAAGACTCAGAAACAATTTATGCCGCGGCATGTTTAGCTCAAAGTCTTTCAAGTTGTTTGAAAATTGCTGCGGAAGGAGATGCGCTGTCGTATGTTTCATTCTTTTCAATTCAGTGCTGGAAAGCATTTGTCTCTGCCAATCCGCTACAAGGCTCCAAGTCCCAAGACTCCAAAGAGATGACATCGACGTAGTCAAAGCAACCGTGGATGTTGAAGAGCAAGGGACAAGAATCCATTCAAGGTACAACATTCCAACGTTTCAACGACCTTGAATTCGAACAATATTACTTGAAAATTCCACAAAAGTGCTCCCGATCTCGATGAAGGTCAAGCAAGTTTAGAATTCCATTCCAGTCAGCAACAAATTCGACCCACGGTCAACCACTTAAATGCCGGCAGTGCACAACCACTCCTCTTCCCACAGTCCCCACCCATCATTTTCACACATTTAGTGTGAACCACATCCAAGAAGTCCATTAGAGTGTATTAATTACCTCACCGCTGATCTTAACGACGCTTATTAACAACCATTAAAAACCTCTCAGAAACAAATGATCGCCTGTCGGCTGCGGCACTTTGTCTTTGAACAACCGGCCTTACACCAGCGAACAGAGCAAAATCTGATTCGTCTGTTTAGGTCGTTTTCGATTATTTCGCTCCTCCCTCTCTTTGATTGCTTAATCCCTTTCGAGAGCTGCTACGCTGTTGACAACGACAACGATCGACGACCGTCCATCAGGAGTGAAATTGAATTAAATTTAATTTCCCCGACAACAATGAAATTCGATATGGAAAATCTTCTGCAGGAAGATTGCACACCCCATCCCCTTCCCCACCTGTCATTCGCTGCCCTCATGCCACCGCCCATCCACACTCCTGCACACCCTCGCATGCGAGGTCTAATTACTAAGCTGTCAATTTGGGGACCAATTCGAGTCAATTCCGGCCAATTAGCCGTGGAACCTTCAACAAAATTCACAGCTTTTGCCCTTCTCCTGCTGGTCGCTTTTCGGTCGCTTTCCAAAAAATAAGTGTACAAGCGGGATCCAGGAAGAACGTGTGACAACAATTACTCGCTTCAGTGGAACGAGCATACGAGCGCTTTGCAGATGAAAACTAAACAAAGGGGCGATGACAGGGCAATTAAATAAGAGCCACGCTATTTAGCCCTTCCTCCCGGTGCCCAGGACGAGGCAGAGAGCCGAGAGGTCTTCGCTGTCTCCGCTTCGGTGCCGTACTGCACCTGCAGGCGTGCTAAGCTTTGTTATTATAAAATTAGCTCCAACGCGACCAATTACGAATTCCATGTGTGCATCTGTGACGTTCACCCTGATGCGCTGACTGCAACGGAGGAGAGTGACAAAAAAAGAGAGGAGGACTGTTGCTGATGAAGTTAATAATCATCTTCGGCAGCGCAGCAGGTTAAATTTTGTTCTTTTTCCATGTGTCCTTGCCACACCGTTCTTGCGGTGGCTAAAATTTTAATTAAAAACAACGATGGTGTGCGCTGCGGACCTCGGCGATACAGCGAGATGCTGCCGCACAGCTTTAGTGGAAATCAAGTGCAGCGGTTGCTGAGGAAGGAGTGGGAGACTGCGAAGATTGTCAGTTGCCAGTGACTACTTGGTTTGGGGGAGAATGAGAAAAATTGCCCGGGATAAGGTGGTTGACTCAATGACATGGGAATGGCAACAAATGCAGGTGATGACCACGTAACTATTTGGGACGAGCTGAAGTAATACTGGTTGACGTTAACTTGCGACGAATAAATTCAAGGCAGTCTCGCCTAAAAGGACCCTTGAGTTTGTATCCAGGAGAGTTAGAGAGCTTGCCAAAGAGACGCCATTTTCTTTACGGGCTGTTTCAGTTCACAAAATCTTTAATTCCGCCTGCATTTGACCTTCCGCATAACCTTCTCTGTGCTTTACCACATACTTTTAGCGAACAAAGCAAAAAATCGTCTGAAGGTCCCACATGTCAATTTGATCATAGATTAGTCCAGACCTGAACGTGATTATGAGAGTATTACGACTCTAGCAGACACATGGGGAAGGTCATGACACCGCTCCTAAATTTTACTGTGACTGCACAGTAAAACAAGGGACACCTGGAGAACTACGAGGGGCGTTCAATATATTTTCGCGTATCGGGGTAAAGCTGTGGTTGTTTATATAAATTGACTTGTTTATCAAGTAATACTATTATTTAAGTGCATCTATGTACAATTTCATGTGGCTGTCGTGGCGTAGTGGGTAGAGTGCGACGATCACATGCGGAAGGGTCTAGGTTCGACTCCCAGCTCAACACCAATTTTTCGAATTTTTCACGGCACCACCTCTTTCGTGCTGCTGACAACACTCAAAAAGTGATAACTGTCTAAGAAAGCTTCTCAAACTTCGCCGTTCGTAGTCGGCAAAGACTGTAGGTCCCTCCTACTTGTGAGAGAGCAGTAACGCGCACAACACGAGTGGCTGATGAGCAAACTAGTCTCTGGTCCCCTCCTGTACTCTAGCGCCATACACTCGAAGTAGGTGGCTCTGCACTTCAGGGCCTGGGACCTGAGTAGGTGGCTCTGCACTTCAGGGCCTGGGACTTGAGTAGGTGGCCCTGCACTTCAGTGCCCGGGACGTGAGAACTAATGATGCTTGCGAGTCCTACGCATTAAGAAGCACAATGTCAGCTGTTAGTTATAATAAGCGCTCAAACAATGTAGTACAGTGAAAGACACGATGAATTCTTGTACACTAGTCGACGTCCTTACACACTATACCACTCAACTTACTCTCTGCCTAGATGTAAAACGCAAGCAATAGTTTTCCGCCAGCCGTGGAGATGCTGCCCAGTCACAAGACGAGCTAGGGTATGCCCATCATTCAGATTAGCCTCACCCCATGGACAGTTCTTTGATTCCAAAAACATTGTTACTCCTGCCTCGACAACGCCAAAGTAGGTAAGTCGTCTTTATTGTTTACCACTCTGCTTGGCGGGCTTCCGCGGCTGCTTATGGTTTGATGCCATTTCAGCTCAGCCGCCAAATCTCCTTTCTCGTCTCGCATTTTGAGTTGAAAACCTCAACTTGAGCTCCTTGCTTTCTAAAACACCAATTTGACTGAAAGAAGAAGATGAAACCCTGAAGCCCTGATCCCATCCTGGGACACATAAGTCGTCCTTCCTCACCTTTTGCAGTTCTTTCCTCTATTCCCTCAAGCCCCCCACCGGGTCTGAAGAATGAAAACTGTTGAAAACTTATAGAAAAGCGTTCACAGAGTAGAATCGACATTTCATCTCAACCACACTAAAGTGCTTATTCTTGTCCCCAAACAATTGGAGGCACCTTCAAAGACCTCGTTCAAAGGCCTCTCTCAAAGACCACGTTCAAAGGCCTCTTTCAAGGGCCCCCACGAAACGCATCTCTTTCACATGCACCACGCACTGACACTTGTTGCCCGTGTGCGTCGGCTGGCCCATTGTAAACCAAACCACTTTGCGTCTCAAAAGCGGCCTTTTATTGCATCGGGCCAAGCCCGGGTTCGGTTTTACTGCGTCAATTCACAAATTCGCTGAGAAATCCTCCACTCCGCTCAGTCAGTGTCGAATCGTAAAAGGAGGCACAGTTATCTCAAATTGTTCTCCAATAAATAATTAACTTTCAATGAGCTGATAGCGCGAGACCGCCGAAGCGGCCATAAAACCGAAAATCCAATTCCAGGGAGACGTTCGATTGAGACGCGCCAGCAACAGCAGCCTCACCATCAGCAGGCCCAAATGCAAAGCGGGCACCCAAACAGTCGGTTAATTAAAATCAAATCCTCATGACGTTGCGCGTTGACCCGTAGCTGCTCTCAATGCGACCGCAGCACGGCACAGTGAAGCGCGCAGATAGCGCGGGAGATACGGTCTGGGTAATGAAGAGGAACCTCCAGCCCCCGAAACCTCGCTTAAAAGGGGCAACCAATCGCTCGTAATCAATCCCCTTTATCTGCAAACACCAACAGCGATAAAAAATCATCGACACACAACGAGCCGAGTTCCCGAAACAGGTTCCCTTCAGACTCACGCTGCACGGTGTGTGGATTGTTTCCTTTGCCACCGACGATGGATCGAGGCAATTACCGCCTTCACAAATCTACGTATTCCACAGCATCCTCGTGTGCCGTCATCGTCGTCGTGTCCCTCCAATGCATCGTCGCCGCTCTCTCTCGCTTATCACGGCAATCGATACAAATCCGGATTTCAGGTCGTCTCCGTCGACGTTGATTTTTTGTTACTCTCCGGTAGCTCCCTCGCTTGGTTCACGGTTGTCGCCGAAGACTTTCCTTTGTCTACCGAGGAGGCGAGGAGGTGTATCTGCATCCGTATTATTGGAGCATCATCAGGTGGCATGACAATTAAAATCGAACGAAGATCACACGAGAACAGCCGCACCTTTGATCTGGACCGCCACCGGCACCGATTTGGAGACGCACCGATACAGAGACGAGGTCAACGTTGCCGCTGGTTGACTGGGCAAATGTGTACAGCGAATGCGTTGCGACACGAGACGCTCTAGATTGGCGCAGCGACGAACGGCCACTGCCGCTACACCCGCCACCGCCACCTCGGAGGCCCCGTGTTGTCCCTAATTCGGATTTGGTGTTTTATTATAATTTTTATTTTATTGCCAGGCCGCCCAGTGGCCCGGGTAATTAGTCGTGGAATTAATTAAGCGATCGTTGCGCTCGGCTATGAGGACGATTCTGAGAGGTTGCCTGACGTGGAACGAATCGCCAGCGACTGGCTGGGAAGGCGATAAACTATTTGGAGTACGGTCCAGATCGAGATGACGTTTCCATGCGGCCGATTCGTCATGCAAATTCCGATTTCAAGGCGGCGCTTGATGAGAAAGCCGGGGTGTGCATGATCCTTGTTTATGAGCGACGCGCGGGGGGCTTGTGATTTACCGACCTGGATGGACATGGTGCATCGGGGGGGAAATGAATGGAATGTCTTGCTCTAACCATTCCAACTCCCCCTTGAATGTGACAAATTGAGTTCAGCTACCGGCCGAAATTTTGATAAATCCCCCAGCAAATGTGCGCGCTCATCGTTTAAACAATTTCCTAAACAATTAATAAACTCATCCCTCACCCGGGCCCCAGGAGTGCACACAAAAGGAGAAAAATGAATTAATGACATTCCGCGCAGTCGGCGATCGGCCAGCGCTGCGTGGACGAGCAGTTCCCATTACTGCGTGGCTGCGTTCCCGCGTCGTCCGCGTCCCATTGAACGACTTAAATTTCTTTGACAATCGCATCCGAATCGCGAAGGCCAACAAAAACCACCGCCCCCTCCCTCCACTCAGTGGAGGGCCTCAAGAAAGGCAGTCGAACCGAACGCACCGAAAAAATAAATGAGAAAATATTAATAACGATTCCGACTAATTAAATCCCGAGATGTCTGTGCCGTGATTAATGGCCTTCGGAAGAGCGCGATGGATCGCGAGCGGATCGGCTGTACTTTGGAAATTCGATCTGCGATGGATAATGAGGGGCGGTGGCGGCACGGCGGCGCAAGAGTCTGGTGTCATGACGGCAATTATGCTGGAGGTTGAGTAGTTAATTGGGTTCGGATGGGAGCAGGTACAAAGTGCGCGGCGGGCTGCATAGCTTCGGGTGATCTGTAAATTTGAGGTTGGCATTCATTTTGGATTTCGCTGTGCAGCGGAGTTGGGGCGGAGGCCTAATCAAGTGAGCCGAGGGGCGCCAGGCAGTGATAGATCTGGCAACTGTCAGTGTCAATGTCAGATGTCAATAATGCTTACGTGGACCGAATGAAGGGCTCGCTGTTGCTGCTGGTGCCCTGCGATGGCAGTGTGAGTGGGAGAGAGGGTCTTAGAGGCGATTTGAAAAGACTAATGGACGTGGTTCGGAGGGATGACAGGCGACTTAGGCTGCTCTGTTGACGGAAATCATTATGAAACTAAGTTTTCGTTTGATTTGGGACGACGGAAGGTCGCTGATTACTGGAGCTTGGTCAAGGGGCAATGTAACAGGTTGGAATAGTTCCACAAAAGTCAACGACGAAATTGAAGAATCCGACTCCGAAAAAAGACTAGAATCAGACGTGGAAATGGCTGTGTCTCTGAATCAGACGAAACGAAGGAAAGTACGACAATCCGCAAAGGATTCAAACCACTGGATGGACCTTTAGTTGTGTTTTCTTCTGTGCCACAAGATGCCAATCAGCTACGAATCGATTCCGAGCCAACCGAGTCAATTAGCAGATCACTCTTAAGAGCAATCGGTTCAAGACACAGCAAGCACAGAATCAAGAGGAGAGAAAAGGACAAATCGTGGCGAGACAACCACAATCCGAAGGGTCTGCAAGAAATTTCACAAACTCATCAAGTTCTCACCTCACTTAGTTTACGACTTTTATTACTTAATTAAAATCCACGTTGGTTCCGCTTCTCCATGCCAATGACTTCAATACATAAATTCCATAGCCCAGTGGTAGCCACCCATAAATGGGCTACCAATCATAGCACGAACAGCAGAACTGCCTGCGAAGAGCTTGTCTGTTTCCAGTAAGGCACCATGTACAGAAAGGCTTCAAAACATTCGAGGTACATCCACTCGGAGTTTGTTTTAGTCCACCTTGCCAGGATGGTCAAGCGTCAAATCATATTCCTGTCCGACTAGCACAGGCAGCTCCCTCCCTTCACAGATCAAGCTGTTCTTTGGCTCTTTTCCTATGCCTTGGATTAAAAGTCTGTCGGGCAGGAGTAGTGCATCCATCCGCTCTTGACGGCAAAGCCTAAGGACTCAGTCCCTCCTTCTTCGCTTCAAAGTGCCTTCAACGCAAAGAGAACCAACCATTGCGCGTAGACCCAGACCTAGAACGAAGCGCTTTTAAGGACATCGATGTGCATGCGCTATGACACAACACATACGGGACCAACCATCGCACGTAGACCCAGACCTAGAACGAAGCGCTTTTAAGGACATCGATGTGCCTGCGGTATGACACAACACAAACAGGACCAACCATCGCACGTAGACCCTGACCTGGATTAAAGGCTTTTAAAGTAATCGAAGTAGACCCAGACCTAGAACGAAGCGCTTTTAAGGACATCGATGTGCCTGCGCTATGACGCAACGCAAACGGGACCAACCATCGCACGTAGACCCAGACCTAGAACGAATCGCTTTTAAGTACATCGATGTGCCTGCGCTATGACGCAACGCAAACGGGACCAACCATCGCACGTAGACCCAGACCTAGAACGAAGCGCTTTTAAGGACATCGATGTGCCTGCGCTATGACACAACACAAACAGGACCAACCATCGCACGTAGACCCAGACCTAGAACGAAGCGTTTTTAAGGACATTGATGTGCCTGCGCTATGACGCAACGCAAACGGGACCAACCATCGCACGTAGACCCAGACCTAGAACGAATCGCTTTTAAGTACATCGATGTGCCTGCGCTATGACGCAACGCAAACGGGACCAACCATCGCACGTAGACCCAGACCTAGAACGAATCGCTTTTAAGTACATCGATGTGCCTGCGCTATGACGCAACGCAAACGGGACCAACCATCGCACGTAGACCCAGACCTAGAACGAAGCGCTTTTAAGGACATCGATGTGCCTGCGCTATGACACAACACAAACAGGACCAACCATCGCACGTAGACCCAGACCTAGAACGAAGCGTTTTTAAGGACATTGATGTGCCTGCGCTATGACGCAACGCAAACGGGACCAACCATCGCACGTAGACCCAGACCTAGAACGAAGCGCTTTTAAGGACATCGATGTGCCTGCGCTATGACACAACACATACGGGACCAACCATCGCACGTAGACCCAGACCTAGAACGAAGCGCTTTTAAGGACATCGATGTGCCTGCGCTATGACGCAACGCAAACGGGACCAACCATCGCACGTAGACCCAGACCTAGAACGAATCGCTTTTAAGTACATCGATGTGCCTGCGCTATGACGCAACGCAAACGGGACCAACCATCGCACGTAGACCCAGACCTAGAACGAAGCGCTTTTAAGGACATCGATGTGCCTGCGCTATGACGCAACGCAAACGGGACCAACCATCGCACGTAGACCCAGACCTAGAACGAAGCGCTTTTAAGGACATCGATGTGCCTGCGCTATGACACAACACAAACAGGACCAACCATCGCACGTAGACCCAGACCTAGAACGAAGCGTTTTTAAGGACATTGATGTGCCTGCGCTATGACGCAACGCAAACGGGACCAACCATCGCACGTAGACCCAGACCTAGAACGAAGCGTTTTTAAGGACATTGATGTGCCTGCGCTATGACGCAACGCAAACGGGACCAACCATCGCACGTAGACCCAGACCTAGAACGAAGCGCTCTTAAGTAGGAAGACAGCTTCTTGCGCACAAAGAAACAGCGACAAGAAGGATTCCTGACTCCAGAGCTTAGGAACACGATGTTTAGAGCAACCTCAATGAGCTAGCTGTCAGGTTTTCACGAGGTTCGGTGGTAAATCAAGTCATTAGTAGAAACATAAGATGGTAAAAGGAACGTCCTCCAGCCACTGAAAGACTCTACAGGGAGTACCAAAGTTCTTCACGAATAAGCAGCCATCGCGATGCATGATGTAAAGTGAAAGAGGAAGGAATTAGACAACAAAACGAGCCCCTACCCTGAACAAGGCTCCTGCTTCTGCTACAGACAACAGGACTGAGGTGATGGTTGTATTCAGTCACCAAATGGCAGACTTATCTTTCTAAAGTTTAAGCTCAATGTGGGAGTGGCAAGAGTGAGTCTGGTTTACTCGTGTTTTGCTCCCTACCACATAGCAAAGGCGGATAAAGTCTTTCTTGGCTTAAACTTTGTGCAAGTCGACAATGTTTTGCTTTATTTTGTCAAATCTACTCTCGCTGTCCCTTCTTCTTTGTTAACTCCATTTTTGGTCTTAATCTGAATGTGCCTTTTAGCTACGTGCTTACCGGGCACGGTACCTTGAACTCATTCTTCTTCAAGCGGTCCATAAGCGATTCAGAGGCTTGCTGGTGCGGGTATAGCTCCGAGGATAGTGTGCACGTATTGTACCAATCTCCTGTGTTTGATTGCATTCGGGACCTTAGGGCTATGAATATTTCTTGCACTCAGCCTGGTTCTCCAGACCAGACAGAGTACATACACCATCAGGAATATTGCTGGGGAAGCTTTCAGCAGACGAGGAGTTATAATGGCGCCTACCCTTGTAGCAGCGCATAGGTTAGAGTAGGATTAAAGTTTATCGGTCCTAGGTGTTATGGAATCCTCATTGCGAAGCTCTGTGTTGATCAGGGGATCAGGAGCCCCTGAAACTTGGTTTCAGCCTGACAGAGCGGTTGGCCCCCTTGTGGAATATCATGATGTCTGTGGCTCATACCCAAATCGGGAAAGAGTTGGGTGTAATCGAGCGTGTTGTCTGATCTTATCTGCTTCAGGCACCTGGTCGGATGAGGTGCCTGAATGCTGTCATCAAAAAAGGACACGCAACATCGACGTCTCAGACAGAACGTCACACTAGGCAGCGGAAACTTCGAGATAGTCAATGACTTCGTCTACCTCGGTTCCGTTGTAAATAGGGACAACAACACCAGCACCGAAATCGAACGCAGAATCACTCTTGCCAATCGCTGTTTCTTTGGCCTCAAGAGCGAATTGTGTAACAAAGCCCTCTCTAGAAGGGCAAAGCTCGCTTTATATAACAGCTTCATTATCCCAGTCCTACTTCATGGCGCAGAAACCTGGACTTTACTAAAAACGGGTGAGGAGGTCTTAAATCCTTTCGATAGACTGCAATGCGTGCGATTTTTTGTCCTGTTTGTTTCTATGGGCGCCTGGTCAAGCGTCTCCGGATACAACGCTTAAGATGGCTAGACCATGATGAGTGAATGGACACCACAGCTCCGGACCGAAAAGTCTTCGAATCTGTGCCATTGGGACAACACAACAGAGAACGGCCTAGGCTGAGGTAGAGCACACAAGTAGAGAAAGACCTCAACCAACTTGAAGTGCTCATCTGAAAGCAGCTAGCGAAAGATCGTGCTGACTGGAGAGGTATGTTGGTTGACGCCCAGGTCCACCTCGGACTGTAGCGCCACAAAAAGAAGAAAAAGAAGAAGGTTATGGGAAATTACTCCTGATTCGATGTGAGGTTGCATTCGACTGGGTACTGTGACCCACAGAACAGCAGAGGTGTTAGAAGGGCCTTGCTCTTTACCAAGGAAGACTGAATACTCCTTAAGTCAAGAACTGAGATAAGTACCTGGGATAGCTTCCAAGGCGTTTGTCAGCATTCTCCTGGCTATGGGTGTATGGCCTCAATGGTATCAAGCCTTAACTGCAGGTGATCTATGGGTGTATGGGATCAGTGGCATCAAGCCTTAACTGCAGGTGATCTATGGGTGTATGGGCTCAGTGGTATCAAGCCCTAACGGCAGGTGATCATGTATATCAAATATTCCGACCGACGCAAGCAGGCTTTCGCTCTTGTATAGAATATTGAGTGAAGTCAATTGTCTTCCTTGCCATTTCGAATACAGCAGTTGTTCATGTTTTATCAACTGTTTAGGGGACCTCGCAATATCTGCTGTACACTGAGCATCGAACACTTGTTACCTTTACGCCTCTTAAGCCTCTTAAGCCTCTCCAGCAAGCACGATCTTGAGCTAGCTGTCTCCATTTCTGCATCCAAAAAGAGTTAAGAGTGTGCATTATCATGTTCACAAATGTTATTTGACTGGTTCGAAGCTTGAGACTCCTCTGGCTTCCGCATGATCTGTTCATGGCCTAATCCTCTTAGGCGCTGAATCCTTCGCCGCCTGGCTAGGCTCATCTCGTTGCACATCTCGGTCTTCTCGAACTATTCGTCAACGCCTAACCGGCAGGTGGTCATGTAAATCCAACTACACATGTCCTTTTTGACGTTCTATCCGAGGTATCGATATTAAGTGTCCTTCCTTGATGGCAGCATTTGCTCCGGTTTACCCTCATTTAGACCCAGACCCATTTTTGCCACTTCCGCTTTTGCCACAATGCCACCAAACGCCTCAGTGGCGACTTCTTGTGTCCATCCAATTACTTGCGCTTATGTCAGCAGCTGAACAGCCTTTAAGAAACTCATTCTTCTGCTATTGACTTGTAAGTGTCGCACAGTGTCCCGAGTCACAAAAAAGCACGTGCCTTGTCTAGAACCTTTTCTCAGTGAGAGTAGGTCTCTTGAAAGACCACCGGCTGTTCCAGATCAGTCCGCTGTGAAATGGACATCAAAGTAAACAAGAAAGCTGTTGTCTTTGCCCTTGTGATGAGCACTGATATCACCTGTGGAAAAAGCTTCTTTCAGACAGGAGACAGGAAAAATGCTTCTTTCAGAAACGGAATTGAAGACTGTGTCGTGAAGACTCTGCTAAGAAGCTTTAATCAACCCCACCCACCGGCCGCATAAATATCGATTTCACAGAGACACACTTCATCTCACACTTTCCATTTCAAACATGCAATCTGTGAAGTTTTCACACCACTCCCTCTCCCACAGACACACGCATGACAAACGGAATCCACCACTGCTTTGACATCACTTCAAATCGAAGTGCTAATTCTCTGCTAAATCAGATAAGCACACCCGCAGCCCGTCGACCGCCTTACACCCGCCGCACCGGTTTCCATCTGAAACCCGCACACCAATTAGAGGATCCCTTCGCACTGAAACCTATACTTTCCACTTCGGTGCCTCAATCAAAACGATACCCGTTCATGTTTCAACACAATTTAGCTTCACCATTGCAAATAATTGAAATGTCAATGTGCCCGCCCATCAATTGTCCAGCAGCAGCAGCAGCAGCGGCAAGCAACGGCTACGGCAGTGCTCGTGTCTATGGACGGCTCAATTTCAAGTCTGTTGACCCCTTCCTGCTTGGCAGTGGAGCGAGCGCCCGCATGATAATGTCGTCGGCTGCGGACACAGCCAGCATAACTATGAACACACAGCGTCACCTCGAATTGAATGCAATCGACACTGTCCCTGATTTCCTGGTCACATTATGAGAATCTACCCGAGATCCCACCGAAAAATGGAAAGTCACGTTCAGCCGAAGGGTCAGGAGCAGAGGCCAGAGGACAGACGGATGCCATTGACATTGGAATTGTCAATCGCTTCCGCTGAGTGCGCACGAATTTGACAATTTCAGTGCAGTAAGGGAGCCGCGCCGAGCCTCTCCTAGCGACGCATTCTAATGAGCCTCGGCAACTTCCTCAACGGGGGTCAGAGTTAATTACACTCCGTCTGACCCACACCCAGCCGCGAACTCGCCAAAGGCCTTGGCCTGACCCGAGTGGTTTGGAGTGATCGATTTTCTCGTGGTTTGCTGAGGCCCCAGCTACCGGCACGACCAGATCAGGTGCGAACAAGTGCGCGCGGAGATGTGAGATCCCGGAATGGGCGTGCGCCCCACTGCCAAGAGGATCTCCGCAGGTGGGGGGCATTCGGTTACACAAGCGCTCCGTGCGTCTGATGACCGACGGTTCTTGGAATGAAGTGAAGTGAAGTTGGTCTGTCTATCGCTCGAGATCATGATCAATTCATTACTTTCGGCCGAGCTACATGGTGCCGACGACGAGCGGAGTAGCTGTTCTTGGGTTTTATTGCTTCATCTCCCCGGCCGATCGACCGACGGGCGATATTGTTCTCTGTAGCGACGTGGCGGTGTGGTGGTGTGGCGGTGTGGCGGTGTGGCAACTGCGATCCGATTGTCGGCGGCTGCGATTCAATGACCTTTGAGGCAGATTACTGTAGCAAAGCGCGCTTTCAATTAGCTCTCATCTCGCAAATGCCCGCAATGCCCGCAATGCCCGCAATGCCCGCAATGGCGGCAGTAGACGCTGTTCGGGCTTCAGTTTAATTTATGCAGTGCAAATATAATAGAAACGTCCAATTGACGGTAGTGGAGTTGCTGTGAGATCAGCTCGAGAGAGTGACCAGCACAGCGAATGGAAGGGGCAGTGGGGCGATTCTGGGAAAGATTGACGGATAGGAGTGCGCCTGATTTATGGAGTGACATCAAAGGATGGGGAGCGGTTGGTCTGTCTTGAAGACATTTGTTTGTTTTAAGGGCGAGCATTTGAATTGGGTGGAACCCAAGATGATGAGACGGCAGTGAGAATCGATTACGCAGTAATTTGTGATCTACACGGAGCAGCACTTGCGAAGGTGGTTCTTCTTCTGTTAGTTCGCATGGAGATGGTGATGAGTGGGAACTGCTGTGGATCACAGACTCTTGTGATACCCACCTGGTTTGAGAAAAGTTTCGAATGGGAAGTGTGCTCGGAAGGGCTCTAAGACTCGATTGATGAGCTGAAGAATGGAGAAATTTTTGAGGGGGAGTGAGAACAGGCGTATAAGTTTACAACGTCTCAGCGTCGTTTCCCCGGTTCACAAGAAAGGATACCCCTTTGACTGCGCCAACTACCAAGGGATTAGTCTACTCAGCATCGCATACAAGATCCTCTCTGCCGTATTGTGTGAGCGTGAGTCTGAAACCATTTGTCCATGACCTGATAGGTCCCTATCAGTGTGGTTTCAGGCCAGGGAAGTCCACAATAGACCAAACCTACACATTACAGCATATCCTGGAAAAGACCCAAGAAATGCAAATTGACGCTCACCACCTATTCATCGATTTCAAGGCTGCATATGACAGTGTGCATAGAGACGAGCTATACAGTGCCATGTCTAGTTTAGGCATTCCTACCAAACTCGTCAGATTGTGTAGGGTGACGATGGAGAACTCTCGCTGCTCCGCCAAGGTCGGTAACAAACTCACCGAGACCTTTAATGTCAAAAAAGGTTTTAGACAAGGCGACGCACTGTCATGTGACTTCTTTAACATCATCCTCGAGAAGGTCGTGCGTAACTCACAAGTCAACACCAGAGGCACGATCTTCCAGAAGTCAGTTCAATTGTTAGCTTACGCTGATGACATTGACGTGATTGGACAAACACAGCGAGCCGTCAATGAGGGGTTTGCTGGCATTGAAGCGGAAGCGGCTAAAATGGGTCTGGCGGTAAATGAGGGCAAGACTAAGTACATGCTGTCATCAAGGAAGGACACAAAATATCGGCGTCTCGGACGGAGCGTCACACTAGGCAGCATAGATTTCTAGGTGAGTCAAGGACTTTGTCTACCTCGGCTCCGCGGTAAACAGGGACAACAACATCAGCACCGCAATCAAACGCAGAATCAATCTTGCCAATCGCTGTTTCTTTGGGCTCAAGAGGCAATTGAGTAATAAAGCCCTCTCTCGAAAGACGAAGCGCGCTTTATATAACAGCTTGATCATCCTCGTCCTACTTTATGGCGCGGAGTCTTGGACGTTAGCAACGGCGGATGAGGAAGCCCTTAGTCTCTTCGAGAGAAAAGTTTTGCGTGTGATTTTTGGTTCTGCTTGGGTTAATGGTATCTGGAGGAGAAGATTAAATGACGAACTCTATGGGCTGTACAGCGACATGCGCCTGGTCAAGCGTCTATGGATACAACGCTTAAGATGGCTAGGCCATGTAGAGCGTATGAACACCACTGCTCCGGCCGGAATAGTCATTGAATCCGTGCCATTGGGGCAACGCAACAGATTACGACCTAGACTAAAGCGGCGCACACAAGTGCGCTCTCCAACCAACTTGGAGAGCGCAACTGGAGACAGATGGCGAAAGATCTTGCTAGCTGGAGAAGCATGTTGGTTAAGGCCCAAGTCCACCCCGGACTGTAGCGCCACAAGAAGAAGATGTTAGAAAAAGTCAGGCGAAGAAACCTGAGCAAGCACTTTCCATCGCTCAGACACGGAACATTTGCTGTTGAAAACGTGTGGACAAAATCTGTAGGAAAAAACGGAATGCACTTGACATAGCGACATTCCAGCAGCAAACGAGATACAACATGACCCCCGACTCTGTGATCTAGCTGGCACTAGGGCAGAGGTATTGTAATAAATAGAGGAAATAATTTTAAATAGTCTTGAGTGAAAAGTGGAGTAATGAAGAGACTTAGGTAGGTATGTAGGTAAAGGTGGCTGAAGATTGCACTTAGTCCCATACAGGACCGTTGTGCTACCACACCATGTGGGAAGAACATAAAACCAGCTGGAGCTGATAATAAAGTTTAAAATGTCGGCGGGAGGGGTTTTATTGAGGTCATGTAGGCCGTTGAGGAAGTTGCTTCCAAAGTTCTTGTATCTGAGGCGCGAGAGCGCCGGGCATGTTCATAACAGGAGAGTTTCTGATTCTTCCTCATCCCTTCCGCCTTTTTCAAAAAACGTTTGAGGGAGCCCCTAGCCTGCAAGCATGCGCACCGATTAGACAGTGCCCGGTTATGGATCCCATGACCAGGCTTATGTCTGATCTTTTGAGCGATAGTAGCAGTCTGGAGCGTTTGGGTTCAAGAGAGGGCCACACCTCCTTGGAGACGCGACAAGGATTATGATTAGACCACCTTTGACTAGTCTGCTGAATCTCGTTCAAGTGCAGTTCTGACCTGCATGTGGCGAGAGGGATATCGAGGTGTTCGTGTTCCTGAAGGAGTGGTTGCGTTGTGGCGAGCCTGGCCATGAGGAGCCACCAAGAAAATATTTTTTTTTAAAATTTAACTTATAGAAGATTGGCATAAGTAAGGACAGATTTGTGTGAGGACACAGCCTTCTTTAGTACATTCACAAGTCCTCAGTTGACAGAAAGGGCAGGAAGGCAGGTGAAGTCCCCTCAATTTGGGAAGACTCCTGAGATTGCGAACAACTTCATAATGGAACCGAAGGCAATGAAAGACGACATTAACAGCTTTAACCACCAAAACGAATTATTCTTGGAACAAAATCTAAGAAATCGGAGCAAAAAAAACGTCTCAAAAGAGGTGTAGTATTAAGAACATAAGTTTGAGAATGTGTGAAGTTTATGACTGCTTCTTTGCTCCCTAACCTACTTCATTCCCTTTTTCATTCTTCTCTCTTTTATCCCCGTCGCCACTGCCTTCCACTTTCTCCTTCTGTTTCTTCTAGTACATAACAAGAAAAACGCAGCAGACTTTGGCGCAGCGTAGTCCTGAACCCGTGGACGTGGACCCCAGGAGGTCGCATTGAATTTATGTTTCGTCATGAATCGATGCTAGAACTCTTGAAAATTGCTCTGAAGTGGTTGGTCTTGGGAAAACATAACAACAAACATTCTCAATATGCACGGAAACATAAGAAAAGTCCTGAGACGCTGTTCAACAGCTCTTTTCTCAACTATACTGTGTTTAATCAACACAGGAAATTCGGTTTCTTCAATCGCAAAAGCAGCGTCACTTGAAGCACCGTAACTTGTAGGTATCATTTGAATGTTTGTTCTTCCTAAAATTAAAATAGATCTTATGTTATTGGCTTCTCCTATGTATCAGGCTCATTGAGTGAGTGCTACACTGTACTGTACTACACTTCCTTGTGCATACGAAAAGTCCCCGTGCACCAATGAGTACACTCCGCAGAAGGAGATTCTGATTTACTTGGCTCAATTCCGTGGCCGGTCTTCGCACAGTTGGGGACCTGGGGTCTTGGTGCGATAAGTCGACTGGCAAATACCTTCTGAATAACAAAATTGTACCGAAATATTTAATTTTTTTTATAATTGGCGAGGAATAAAGTCATTAATTAACTGACCGGAATTGAGTCACAGCACGGGCCAAAGTTACAGAGTGGGAAATGGCTTACCGGTGCTCATTGGTTTTAAATGCGTGCGGCTTGTAATGAGGGAAAAAAGTTGGTGTTGTGCGGCTGAAAAACGATTCTCTAAACTTAACTGCGAGCCCGATAGTGGGCTCAAGGAAGAACGGGCGGGAACACCTAATGAGAGCAGTATTGCGGCTGAGTTCTTTAAGAGGAGAACTGCAGCAGACTAACTCATTAGGGTAATAATAATAATTGTTGGCGCTACAGTCCAGAGGGGGACCAGGGCCTAGCTCGCTCATCAACTACTCGTGTTGTGCGCGCTAATGTTCTCTCACGAGTAGAAGGGACCTACAGTTTTTTGCCGACTCCGAACGGCGAAATTTCAGAAGCTGTTTTTTAGACAGTTATTCCTCCTTGCGTGGTGTCAGCAGCTCGAAAAAGGTGGTGCAGTGAAATATTCGAAAAATTGGTGTTGAGCTTTGAATCGAACCTAGACCCTTCGGCGTGTGAGCGTCGCACTCTACCCACTACGCTACGGCGGCCACTCATTAGGCAACTCATTAGGGTATTTTTTTTTAAAATAGCGATGAAGACGCACTATTTCGTTGATTTTCTAGCGAGACATTCAAAGAACTGAATGGATCAAATCGAGAGTTGCTGGCTTCAATTTTCCCAACCGTGCTTGCCCTTGTCAATTGGCATGGACTTTAATTAGCTTCTTTGTACCTCTTTTACGACTGTAGAACTTTTCGTCATAAGATGGAGGGTAAGATGTAATTTCTTCTTGTTGTGGGTATCTGAAGTTACAACCTTCTCCTCCTCAACTTCAAAGGGCGACTCTCTGGCGTGTGGCTTCCTTGACATCATTCTTGAGTAGATCCTACATAACTCACAAGTCAACGCCAAAAACAGGATCTCCCACAAATCAACTCACCTGCTAGCTAACACGAACATGCAGCGAACCGTCGATGAAGGGATTGCTTTAATAATTGAGGGCAAAACGAAGTACATGCTGTCATTAAGGAAGAACGTTAAACACTGAAGTCTCGGACAGAGCGTTACATAAGTTGGCGATTGTTTCGATTTCTTCAGCACATTACATCTGGTCATAGAAACTCACAAATCTGCCCAAGTTGGCCTTTCCCTACAACATAATATTCCGCCAGAGACAAAAGCTCAGTTTGAAAGGCGCAAGCTGTTAAATTTTCGAACAGCTTCAGTGCACAAAAATTCGTCTGGCCTCTAAGTCTTAAATTCCCGCCTTACTTCTACGCAGCTGCTGTCAAGCCTAACTTTTTTCCAGGACGTCGTATCTTCATCTTTTTCATTCTTCTCTCTTTTATCCCCGTCGCCACTGCCTTCCACTTTCTCCTTCTGTTTCTTCTAGTACATAACAAGAAAGACGCAGCAGACTTTGGCACAGCGCAGTCCTGAACCTGTGGACGTGGACTCCAGGAGGTCGCATTGAATTTATGTTTCGTCATGAATCGATGCTAGAACTTTTGAAAGTTGCTCTGAAGTGGTCTAAATGATCGTTGGTCTTGGGAAAACATAACGACAAACATTCTCAATATGCACGGAAACATAAGAAAAGTCCTGAGACGCTTTTTGACAGCTCTTTTCTCAACTATCCTGTGTTTAATCAACACACGAAATTCGGTTTCTTCAATCGCAAAAGCAGCGTCACTTGAAGCACCGTTACTTGTAGGTATCATTTGAATATTTGTTCTTCCTACAAATAATATGGATTTTATGTTATTGGCTTCTCCTATGTATCGAGCTCATTGAGTGAGTGTTACACTGTACTTTACTGCACTTCCTTGTGCATACGAAAAGTCCTCGTGCACCAATGAGTACACTCCGCAGAAGGAAATTCTGGTTTACTGGGCTCAATGTTGTGGCCAGTCTTCACACAGTTGGGGACCTGGGGTCTTGGTGCGATAAGTTGACTGGCAAATACTTTCTGAATAACAAAATTGTACCGAAATATTAAATTTTTTTTATAATTGGCGAGGAATGAAGTTATTAATTAACTGCCCGGAATTAAGTCACAGCACGGGCCAAAGTTACAGAGTGGGAAATGGCTTACCGGTGCTCATTGGTTTTAAATGCGTGCGGCTTGTAATGAGGGGAAAAAGTTGGTGTTGTGCGGCTGAAAAACGATTCTTTAAACTTAACTGCAAGCCCGATAGTGGGCTCAAGGAAGAACGGGCGGGAATACCTAATGAGAGCAGTATTGCGGCTGAGTTCTTTAAGAGGAGAACTGCAGCTAACTAACTCATAAGGTTAATAATAATAATTGTTGGCGCTACAGTCCAGAGGGGGACCAGGGCCTAGCTCGCTCATCAACTACTCGTGTTGTGCGCGCTACTGTTCCCTCACGAGTAGAAGGGACCTACAGTTTTTTGCCGACTCCGAACGGCAAAATTTGAGAAGCTTTTTTAAACAATTAGTACTCTTTGAGTGTTGTCAGCAGCTCAAAAGAGGTGGTGTCGCAAAAATTCGAGGTGTTCAGCTGGTAATCGAACCTAGACCCTTCGGCGTGTGAGCGTCGCACTCTACCCACTACGCTACGGCGGCCACTCATTAGGCAACTCATTAGGGTATTTTTGTTAAAATAGCGAAGAAGACGCACTATTTCGTTGATTTTCTAGCGAGACATTCAAAGAACTGAATGGATCAAATCGAGAGTTGCTGGCTTCAATTTTCCCAACCGTGTTTGCCCTTGTCAATTGGCATGGACTTTAATGAGCTTCTTTGTACCTCTTTTACGACTGTAAAACTTTTCGTCATAAGTTGGAGGGTAAGATGTAATTTCTTCTTGTTGTGGGTATCTGAAGTTACAACCCTCTCCTCCTCAACTTCAAAAGGCGACTCTCTGGCGTGTGGCTTCCTTGACATCATTCTTGAGAAGATCCTACATAACTCACAAGTCAACGCCAAAAACAGGATCTCCCACAAATCAACTCACCTGCTAGCTAACACGAACATGCAGCGAACCGTCGATGAAGGGATTGCTTTCATTCACGCGGAAGCGGCCAAATGGGTCAGGCGATAAATGCGGGCAAAACAAAGTACATGCTGTCATTAAGAAAGAACGTAAAACATTGTAGTCTCGGACAGAGCGTCACATAACCTGGCGATTGTTTCGATTTCTTCAGCACATTACATCTGCTCATAGAAACCCACAAATCTGCCCAAGTTGGCCTTTCGCTACAACTTAATATTCCGCCAGAGACTAAAGCTGAGTTTTAAAGGCGCAAGCTGTTAAATTTTCGCACAGCTTCAGTGCACAAAAATTCGTCTGGCCTCTAAGTCTTAAATTCCCGCCTTACTTCTACGCAGCTGCTGTCTAACCTAACTTTTTTCCAGGACGTCGTTTCTTCATCTTTTTAAGCGGTCCCGACAAATTCCGAGGGAAGCTACATATTCGAAGCGACATTCAGGCCCTCAAAGCTATGAGCAAACGCTGCTCTGATGGGTCAAACGATGCCAATCGGGCGCTTCAGCCTCGACGATATACAGACAGACGTCGCATCGTGTCAGAAGAGTCTTGTGCTTGGGGAAACATGCTGATAGGTACAGTCGTTAGACTAGAGATCATAAGTATAAGGGACTAAGTGACGCAGCTTTCCCAGAAGAGGCCTCTAAGACAAAGTTTTAAACTGACCGTGCGTAGGACTTCCCTCACTGGCAGTAGCTTACCGTGCCTTCCCAGAAGGTTTCTCAAAGACAAAGTATTAAACTGACCGTGCGTAGTACTTCCCCCACTGGCAGCAGCTTACCGTGCCTTCCCAAAAGGTTCCTCAAAGACAAACTTTTAAACTGACTGTGCGTAGGACTTCCCTCACTGGCAGTAGCTTACCGTGCCTTCCCAGAAAGTTCCTCAAAGACAAACTTTTAAGCTGGCCGTGCGTAGGACTTCCCTCACTGGCAGTAGCTTACCGTGCCTTCCCAAAAGGTTCCTCAAAGACAAACTTTTAAACTAACTGTGCGTAGAACTTCCCTCACTGGCAGTAGCTTACTGTGCCTTTGCAGAAGGTTTCTCAAAGACAAAGTTTTAAACTGGCCGTGCGTAGGACTTCCCCCACCGGCAGCAGCTTACCGTGCAATCTGATCTGCTCCACCCCAGTCATCTAGGCTCCCTTAAGTTAAGTGGTTAAGGAGAGTTAACATTCAACTCGATGGAATGCTTTGAGCCACAGAACCGTAGAGGTGGCAGCAAGGCGTGGCTGTTGTCCATGAAGAAGTGACAGCCACAGTACCTGGAGACGCAAAACAGGCAGGGCTGCTACTACAGTTCAGGGACGATCGGAGAGATCACAAGATACTCGGGGACATAATGGAGGGAAGACGAAGACCCTAAGAGACCTTCGATAAGTTTTCTGCGGACATCAGGAGCATGGTCCTCAGAATGAAAAACAGACCAGGAGGAGAACTTAGTCGCCATGTTAAGATCAAATCTAAAGGACAGGATTGCGACGCTGATGTTTGTGGAATTGAGATTAAGGGGCAGATTATCATCTGAATCAATCTCGTTCCCTTAATTCCAAGTGCGTTCGCTTCCCTCATCAGACAGTCAAATCAATAATTCGTTAAAAAACTTAACCACTCCATCCGCCGCCACCTCCATCTGTGCGGTTCCCAGCAAACGTGCTCCGCGCTCATTGAGCCCGGCACCCGCCCCGTTTCCCGCACTCGCGGTGAGATCCTCACCCATCGCCAGCAGTGTCGTCCCATCAAAACTAATAAGTAGTTTCAACTGCTGCAGAGCATATAATTCACTTCAATTGATTTAATGCAGAAAATTTCATCAAGTGATTTGCTCGAGGAACTTTTTTCCTTTCTCCATCCCTCCCCCGTCTGCCGCTCCGTGTCTTCATGTCTGTCGCTTCAGCTCAAGGCTATAAACTGAAGAAAGCAGTCAACATTGGAATTCTCTCTCGGGGTTTGCTTTCTTTTTGCATTTCTCAAGTTCGACGGAAGGATACAAATCAAGGAAAAATCGAATGAAAAAAGTTTCACTTCCTCAGTTTTTGTCTGCGTTATCCTGGCCTCCTGTCCGCAGGTCCTCCTGTTCTTCTGCCGTCCTGCAGCTTCACCGCTCTCCTTAGGCTCCAATGAACTTTATTTTGATCGAATATCCTGCAAACGAGTGCAGATTTGTGTGTGCGCCCGGTCGACCCAAGCCGGCTTGTGTGTCTTTCTTGTGGCCGGGGCAGCGGCGGCGGCGGCTAGTAACTTAAGCTCAACTTAATTAGAAAACTTTTCTTCTGCTTGCCACAGAGAGTGGGGCTTTTTTCGCTCGCGCCACCGCGCCTCCCCCACTCAGCGGATCCACAAATAAGTTCACCAAAGGAACGAAGAAAAAATGTAATCCTTTCCCCATATTGATTTGATTTCGGTTTCTTGCGGTTGGCGGGACGTGCGGGCGTGCGAGTTGTAATGGCAAAGGAAATTATGACCTAATTTGTGATGACAAACCTCGTGTCTTACCCTTCGTCGCCCCTCCGCCGTCCGCCACCGCCGCGCTCGACGTGGGTGTTTTCTCGAGAAAAAAGAGAATGCGCCTGCTTTTAATTTTCGGTTGGTTTTATAGCCCGGGATTGAAGCTGGCTGGTGGTGGTGCCGGTGCCGGTTCTGGTGCTGCGTTATCCCGATCCATGAGCGCGCTATGCATGGCCGACGACTGAATGAGTGAATGGATGGCTGGATGGATGGATGGAATTTTATAGCGATGAAAAGCGATAAAAAAGGAAAACGAACATAAAATATCACCGCATCGCCACCGCACCGAGAAGATCGTAAAACTAATTTTGCCATCAAATGAATGTTTTGAAACAAAAATATAAGAACGGAAAAGGAATGAAGGGTACAGCGTCGTCGCAGCGACAGAAATTCCCTCATTCACACTGATGCCGGATGAGATGTGGGCTGCTGATGCTGCTGCTCCTGTTGGTGCTGGTGCTGGTGCTGGTGCTGCTCATTTGTGGCCATGGGGGGTGGGTGTGGTGAACTGGCGGAGTGGTGGGGTGAAGCAAAACAAATATTAAAGCTGATTTTATGGAGCGATCCTCGAGTTTTCAAATTATCATTGACATTAAGTGCGCGGGGAAACATCGTGCAGCTCATTAAAGTTGTTTGTAAAGAGGTTCTTTTTGTTTCTCAAAGCGATTGCTGATAGCAGCCCGTCATCATCGATTTTTTTCGGCCTTCAATTCATGCCTCTTGGAATTTCGGTTAGAGTTCACTTCGGCCTCTCTTTCCGTTCCAGGGAGCGCAAGTTTTTGAAAGGACGCTTAAGACCTAGGGAAGATTTAAACTCACTGAAGCCGGAGAATGTCTTGGTAGGGCTTCAGACACAGTCGACACAATGTTTTCAGAAATGCAGCTTTGCTTTTGTGTGCACCATGATCGAGCAAGATTGCAGGAAATGACAGAACCAATGGACTGGCAGACAATGCTGCTGTTGCATGACGATCTGTTGTGTTCCCTTTCAGTGTCTGGTTGGCTTCTCGTTTAGTTGGGGTTTAGCTTAGTAGCGGCACAAGCTTAAGGTTTAGATGAGAAGAAGGAGGAGTGGTGTCACACTGTGGAGAAACCGAGAAAGTGATTTGGTGCGAAATGAGGGATATTCCAATGGGGCATTGCATGAAGGCTCCATGGAGATAGTTGTTTCGATGAGCAAGGAACGACAAGGAGGTGACATTTTGTCGATGATGCAAAAATTTTTTTTTTTTTTGTTTGTTTGGAGGTTGGGATACACTGCACTGGAGCGCTTAGAATTTTGTAATACAGAGGTTAGGTTTCACATTAGCTCCAAACAGCCGCCACCTGATACGAGCTAAGGCGGAGCATAGACAGAGAAAGTGCTCTGAAGTGTCTTCACCTTCTCTACAGTCTTCGAAAAGAGTGCCATCACTAAGCCCAAGTCGACTTACGTGCTAAGCGAAGGTGAAGTTTCCCACTAGTACGCCGACAAGTCGTCTGCACTAATTTCTGTCTAGAGATAGCAGAAACGCCGCAGATGACTTGCTAACGTTCGGGAGCAAGCACTTGGTAATCCTGCGTTCTGGAGAATCACACCATCTCTGGTTGTGCTGTTGGTAGATCCAACCGTCGACGGAAGCCCTAACCAAGGATGCATGTAGTCCCAAGGTGGATTCCGGCCCTACGGATGCCTTCTTTAAACCTTGCCTAACTAGTTCACCGGCAATCTCGTTTCCCATGATCCCGTGATATCCCGGTACCGGTACAGACAAGTCTTAGAGAATTCAGCCTGCCAACCAAATAAAGGGAAGACTTGCATTCTTGGATTATCTTGGAAATGGCTAAAGGGTTGACTAAGGCTGTTGCTACAGACACAGATACTTGGCTCCTTCCACCTATTCTTCACAATACAGTTAATGGCCATTAGGATTGCGAACGCTTCCGCCTTGATGATAGACACGAAATTGAGGAGCGAAGTCTGTCTGTCTGATGTTATTGTGATAAAATAAGGCCCCAGCTTCAGATCCCTCCGTCGTCTTGGATCCGTCTGTAAAGATCCGACTACATTCCCTTCCCGGGTCAGTTTCTGGCCACAATCAGTCCAGAACACGGGGAAAGTCGACTTTGCGTAAGCGACGTAGATGTAAATTCAAGCAGTTGAACATTCTAGAAGCAACTAAGGCCTCCTTCGTAACGAGTTTTCTCCTAAATGTACCTAGTGCTATTAAAGGTTTAGGCTTTCTTCTTCTTTTTGTGGCGCTAAGGCAGCAGTCGACCTGGGTCTCAACCTCTCCAGCCAGCACGATGTCTTGTCATCTGCATAAAATTTCGCAAAGTTGGTTGAGGTCCTTCCAAATTTTGTGCGACAACTCGGGCAGACCGTCGTCTGTTGCGTTGTCCCAATGGCTCGTTTTCTAAAACTTTTCGGGCCGGAGCAGCAGCAGCTCTACAGGGCCTATCCATCTCAAGCTTTTTGAAGACGCTTGAATATTAGTCGCATATCGCTATACAGCCGATTGATCTCGTCTTTGAATCTTCTCCTCCAAACGCCATCAACACAAACAAGACCAAAACGTAATGCGGAACTTTTTCCTTAAAGCTTCTGCTTTTAGAGACGACCAAGATTTCATGCCGTAAAGCAGGACTGAAATGATCAAGCAGTTAAACCAAGGCAGCTTTGTCTTTCGAGACAGGGCTCTACTTTCTGATTCTCTTTTGAGGCCAAAGAAACAGCGAATGGGCGTTTGATTTCGTTACTGATGTTGCTGTCCCTATTTATCCGGGAGTCGAGGTAATGTGACCCTCTGTCCGAGACAATGTTGCGTGTCTTCTCTTGACGACAGCATGTAATTCGCTTTACCCTCATTTTCTGCTAGACCCATTTTCGCCGCTTCCACTTGAATGCCAGCAAAGACATCTTAGACAACTCGCTGTGTACGACCGATTACGTCAATGTCGCCTGCGTATGCTAGGAGTCGTTTGGATTTGTGGAAGTGGGGGCATTTTGCAGAACCCTCTCAGAAATGATGTTAAAGAGGTCACATGACAGCACGTCGCCTTGTCCACAACCTTCTTTGACATTGAAGGCCCCTGTAAGAACGTCACCGACTTCAAGGGAGTAGCGAAAGTTCTCTATCGTCATCCTACGTAATCTAACAAGTTTGAAAGGAAAGCCAAAATAGGCATGGCTCTGTGTAACTTGTCACTTAACACACTGCACTGAGTTAAAGCCACTTTGGGGAAGTCTACTCTCGAACATTCCTTCCAAGTAGAATTTTTTGAGGAATTCGTGGATGTGTGCAGGTTCTACCAATTCTAGCAATTCTCTCAGCTGGTTAACTGTATTTATTTGTTTGAGCTTATTTCAAACCTATATAGAACCTCTACAACTTCTACTACTTGACTAAACAAAGGCGGACGAAGGGAAGGACGTAAAATGGACAGAAGTCGAAACAATCAACATTACTAGTCACCCTGAGCATCTGAGACAGGGGTTCACCGTAGCGAAACAGGAGCACGGAGTATTACACCGGACATATTGGAGAGGAGCTGAGCTTTTACCAGCTTCTGGTAGAATCAGAAAAATTAAGAAAACATAAATACCACGAGGTTTGGCATTCAAATAATCGCACACTGACCAAAGGACTACGACGTCTACTACGGTAAGCGTTTGATTGGACAGGGATCTGTCGTTTGAGCTAGGCAAGAAGGAAGAACGTCCTTTCCAATAATCTACTTTAGGACTAAATTGGGAAATATTAGGCTGCGCTCTGACAGAGGAGAAAGTCCACCTGTCAATGCACTGTCAAGACACTGTCAAGGCACTGTCAAGGCACTGTCAAGGCACTGTCAAGGCACTGTCAAGACACTGTCAAGGCACTATCAAGGCACTATCAAGGCACTATCAAGGCGCTGTCAAGGCACTGTCAATGCACTGTCAAGGCACTGCCAAGGCACTCTCAAGGCACTGTCAAGGCATTGTCAAGGCACTGTCAAGGCACTGTCAAGGCACTGTTAAGGCACTGTCAAGGCACTGTCAAGGCACTTTCAAGGCACTGTCAAGGCACTGTCAAGGCACTGTCAAGGCACTGTCAAGGCACTGTCAAGGCACTGTCAAGGCACTGTCAAGGCACTGTCAAGGCACTGTCAAGGCACTGTCAAGGCACTGTCAAGGCACTGTCAAGGCACTGTCAAGGCACTGTCAAGGCACTGTCAAGGCACTGTCAAAGCACTGTCAAGGCACTCTCAAGGCACTGTCAAAGCATTGTCAAGGCACTGTCAAGCACTGTCAAGGCAGCATAATTTGAATTTGTAGGAGGCCTGCAACACTTCTTCTGTTAGTTATGGTCGAAGGAAAGCATACTCGAGTGCAGGCATGCATTTAGTCAGCCTTCATTCTGCAAAGTTATGCCGTTTCTGGTTGTGCTATCGGGAAACCCAAACGTCGACGGGAGACCCAAAACGGAAAGGGGGCCAGTAGCAATATTCACAGAACAAAAAGTAAGAGATCGAGGTGGGTGCCCTGAGGAACGCCGGAGTGAGCAGTTAAAGGCAATATTACTGAGCTAACGAAGAATCCAAGAATTCTCATCTTTTCGAGATGACACTAAGGCCACTTAAGATTCGCTTAACGAACATATGTCTGCTTTGAATGAGTGTCTCAAAGAATACCAGGGCTCCAACATGATTCATAGCGCCACTTCCACCTTGCGGACTTAGTCTTTTTTGAGCCCAAAATTCAGAATGTACTGCAGGGAAGAACTCACTTCTCATTTTCCTTTTCAGGTGGAAATAGTTCTCGGATTTTCCAGGCCTTAGCCATTACTCTTTTCTTGGTGTCATCAATTCCGCTGTGAAAGGGGTCTAAGTCTCTGTGCACTGTGTCCTCAGTTACGTTGCCGCATGGAAACAAAATCTCAACCTCAGTCAACCAGAGCAGGGTTGTCTAAACGTAGTCATTATCTGAGTTCTATTCCTAGACGCTTGCCCGGGTTTGTGTGGTCATGCCATCGACGAAAACTGGAAAAAAAAGGCGCTCGTCACCTCTGTCAGAGCAACTGGCAAAGAACTTCACCGTCTGTTTAAACAAACTCCATATTTCGACGCCATGATGAAGGACAGGGATGATCGAAGTGTTGCAATAATTAGCATCGTCAGCAGTTTAGAACCTTTACGCTCTGATATGTTGCTCTGCTAATGTGGACGGTGAATGGAGACCAAGTTGCAGTCGTTTGATCGGCAACTCTCCTTCGTCAATGTCAAGGAAGCAATAATACTCAAATAACTTCTTACCTGGACCATGCCAGTCAGTCTGTCTCCACATTTCCATACAATAGATCCAATCACTTAATATCGAAAATATGATCAAAAGCTTTCCTTTTTCTCCCGCACATTTGGGCACTAATAAAAAGAGTCATTACCGGTCAGTAATGGGCCTTTCCGGCGACCCCTTAACACCAACACGTGCTTAGTCAATCAGCCTGAAAGACTTTTTACGCTCCCACATCCACCGCCACCCGCCGCCTAAATGCATACTTAATCATCGCCCATCATAACTTACCGCCCACCCATCAGCTCGACACCATTATCCTAAAAGGATAACAACGACAACACAATAACACCAGTGCCGACAGAAAAACAAGCCAATATCTTACTAAATCCAGCGAGCCGAGCTGCGACACAAACAAAAACTGTAATGAATAATCAATTTGGTAATAAAACAACCCACACACACACATAAACTCACCCAAAACGACGACAACGCATATAAACGCATAACAAATCGTTCTCGTACTAAAACCACCAGCACCGCCATCGCTATGGCCATCGCCACCACTGTCTGACCAACATGAAAAGCTTTTAATCCTGCATCGGAATAATCTGTTGTATTGGGGGACAAACCCAGTTGTGCGCCATTCCATGCTTCCTTCATGCATATGGACTGTGGTTGGAATCGCATAACATTAATTACGACGAATCGAATTTGTTACTCACCTGCTCGACACCGGATATCGGCGGCGGCGGCGGCGGTGGTGGTGGCGGTGGCGGCAGCGGTGACGGTGGATGGTAAAGGGAATGCCCACGGTGGAATATTTATGATCGGGGCTGAGCTTGTGCAATATCCTCGGCCATCTGTAGTAATGTTAGTCTCGAAGTGAAGTAATCAGAATTTTATTAAATGAAATTGAATTGAATTGACATACATCCCCAGTCAGGAGTGGATAGGAAATGTCCAGGGGGTGTGAGCTGGAAATCGATATGCAGAGAGGATGTGGTTTTTCCACACAAAAAAAAAAAAACCGCACGTAAAATCCCCATGCACACGAGCTTGCTTTGTTTTTTGCCAAGAATGAGGATTTTAATAAAATATCTCCTCGCTAATCGAATGACTCAATCGATTGGTTAATGCAGAGCTCTTTTTTCACACTGCAGGCGAACAAAACACGAGCTTAGTGTGAATGATTTATCGCACGGCACCGACACTTGTCAAGTGAAACGCATGAATTCTGTAGTGCGAGCGAGTGAACGATCTCTGATGATTTGGGGGCTCGCCAGCTGGAGGTGGGGGACTCGCCAGCTGGAGGTGGGGGCTCGCGAGCAGGAGGTGGGGTGGCTAGCCAGCTGGAGGTGGGAGACGCGCCAGCTGGAGGTGGGGGGTTCGCCAGCTGGAGGTGGGGGCTCGCAAGCTAGAGGTGGGGGACCCGCCAGCTGGAGGTGGTGAGCTCGAGCTTAATCCCTGCCTGCTGCCTGACTTTCTTGTGGGAACAGAACGCAACAATACATCACTCCCGTCCCGTTTCGGCTGCTCCGGGGGTGATAATTTATTTCGTGAAGGCCGTTGACTCATTATGCAGAGTGTCGCCGGGATTTTATTGCCGCCACAACCCATCGGTCATGGTCGAGTCAATCGGCTGATAGCAGTATCTAATCAAACACAACCGCAATCAGGCTTCAAATGGGGGCACGCCGTTGCCGCTGCCATTCCCAAACAGATTTTCAGAGATTTCCCGAGATATAAATGCGTTTTCAATACTTTAATCCGGCTTAATAGCCAACTCGATATTAATTATGGATGGCTGCTAAGTCCGGTGGCGACCCACGCGTCGGCGCAGTCGCTGCCTCATTGCAATTCAAATTCTCCGGGTGCACTCGCGAAGCCACTAACTTCTCACCCATTCCATCAGACTTACAGTTCAATCTTTCAAACAGACTGGACCACATACAGTTCCTTCGTAAATTAGTCCGAGTGGCCTCCTCCCCCCCTTAATTGCTTTCACACTAAATTCCCCAACACCAGAATCCGTTCGTGTGCTCGTGGGCCTACGCATTGCTCTCGAAGTTCTTCGGGAACAAATTGATATTTATTGGAAGTTTTGTTGAACAAAGAAGTTCTGCTCCAGTGCTCCTTCGAATTTGCATATTCATCTCGCACCCAGACCCTCAGACCCTCAAGAATCGTCGCCGTCCTGCGCGTGGATTGTCGGAGCCGTGTTGATTCTTCCGAAAATTTACATTTCTTGTTGGTTTCTTCGACTACATAGGTCAGGCTCGATTTCTATCGGACTCCACAGCCGGTCCCACACCCGGTCAAGGGTCTTAATTTACATTCTGGACCACTTGATGAACCACCATGCGACGTACTTGTCTCCAATCTCAGTCTCTCTGTGTGTCCCCCTCAGACGGTTCATTCAGTCTTCGCCCGGGAGCCCTAAGTGGCGACATATGCTGCACGGTGTTGGGGAAATTAAATATCCCATTGTGTCCAACCAGCCCACTCACCTGAGAGTAATCGATCTTTAAATTTATGATGATGATGAGGCCGGCTCCGGGTCCGAACTATGCGGCGGCAACGGGGCCGAAATGAAGACGGAGAACGACGAAATTATGATTTTTAAAGTTGAATAAATTCCTGCGACCGTCTGTGTGCGTGCGGAGATACTGATCTCGATCAATGGGGCATGGGCGCAGGCAGAGGTTAGTTTTGGTACAAAACTCGATCTCTGGAGATATTGGTTCGCGATAAAAGACAGTTATTTATGGGGGGTATCTGGAGGAGAGCTGGACTGCTCTGGGAAGAATGGAGACGAAGAAACAGCAGATTCCGAGCTTGGCGGGGGAAAATTATGAAACATAAATTGGATTTCGATGACAATGGTGCGCGGTGTTCGATGTCAAGCGGGCGCGCTGAGGAACTGCAGCCCTGGTAGTCAAGGGCGTGGTGGAGGCCGTCGTTTTGTTGATATTGGTCGGGCACACATGATTTGGGAGCGCGGTACTAGGGGCGAAAGGATCGGGGCGAAGGGGGCGGGGAGATGAGGGCCTTGAAGTGAGTGACGGAAAAGTCAATGAAAATTGAGTCTCTTCAAGTTGACAGACAGTCACTATCCCGACGTCTCCTTGCTAACCTGAAGAATAGTCAGCACATATGACCTTTGGCAGAAACAGTGTCATCTGCCTAGTTTTAGGCCCAGGATCCGGTAATTGTCGCTGCCTAGGATTTCCAGCATCGATGGCGGAAATACAACGATCTCGAGAAGTTCGTAAATTTATTTTGTTTTTTAAACGCGCTAAAGAGCTCGTTTATACCCTTAAGTGACCGGAATTAAATTACAGCACGGCCGAAGGTATAAAGGAAGAGAGGGGAAGGAGGTACCGATCCACATTGATTTTAAGCGCCTGTGGAATGTAATAAAAGGCAAACAGTGGGGCTGCAAGGAGCATTCCATATTCGTGTGGTGCGGCTGAAGAATGAGTCAATAAACTTAAGTGTACGTCCGAATGGTAAACAGCTTAGCTTGGAATTATAGGCTTTGAAAGGGGTACAGCCTGCATGTCAGAGCTTGGCAGTTGGACATTTGAAAAAGTCGTCAAAGTACCATAAATGAAGAAGTCCTTGCCATCCCTGCTTTGCATTGTGGTGCATTTGTAGGCTGATAACAAAGAACTGACTTGTGCGTCTACGTTTGCAATGTTTAGAGCAGAGGCATAGTAAAAATATGTTTGCAACCGTTGTTTGAAAAATTGATAATCGTATCAATTTCAAAAGTTGATAATCCCAATAAATCACCAGCGACCGCCGTGGCGTTGTGGGTAGAGTGCGACGCTCACATGCCGAAGGTCCAGGTTCGATTCCCGACTTAACACCTCGCATTCTTTCACGGCATCACAACTTTCGAGCTGCTAAAAACACTCACTCAAACAGTAATAACTGTTTTAGATAGCTTCTCAAACTTCGCGGTAGGTAAGCTGTAAGTGGAGGTTCTGCGACAAAAAAGAACCAAGATTGTCCTGCTCTTTCTAAGCTCGTCGGGCTGACAACAACGCACTCTCCCAGGAGTCCTGGAAATGCTGACCCCCAAAGCATGTTACTGCGTTGCCAAGGGGCAGGTAAGCTTGCAAACCAAAAATTTAATTTTTTTAGAAATTTATTACAACTATGCGAGGCTTCAAAACTCACATAACAAGGAACGATTTTCGCTTAAAATTGCTCAACAGGGTTGAATGAAGGGCTTATGTGCGAGACATCATTTCCAATGAAGCAGATGGAGCACATCCCTCAGTTCCAGGAAACCTTCAATACTCTGGATTTCCTATACCAATTCAGAGTTCATGCTCGACCTTCAAAGAGTGAGGAGTGTTCCAAGAGCTTGTATTTGCATCGCCAGAGCTGCACGCTACTGGAGCATGTTCTTTAGCACCTCCCTAAAATTCCCTTCCTAGCGTGCATATTCACCCCACTTCCCTGAGCAGAAAATGAACAACTTCAAGAATACAGAGCCGAGGGCTTTCTCCACGTCAAACTTGACCACAATCGCACCGTCCTTAGAGAACATGCTCACTTTGAATGACAATAGCCTATGGGGCCTTCGAACAAGCCAGTCGTACATTTGCCAGCACGCCCCAAATTCGGTTTCGCGAGCAGAAAAATTTTCGAATCTGGGCCATAGGAACAACGCAACAGAGGACGGCCTACGTTAAGGTTGCTCATACAAATGGAGAAGGACCTCAAGCAACTTGGAGTGCGGAACTGAGAGCAGATGGCGAAAGATCGTGCTGGCTGGACAGGCATGTTGGTTGAGGTCCAAGTCCACCCCGAATTGTAACGCCACAAGAACAAGAAGAAAAAGAAGAAACAACCTAATGATACCTGCCAAATTTTCATGGCAATCTGATTATTAGATTACAAGTGACGCTACTTTTGCGATTTTATAAACAATGGAAGAAACAGAATTTTGTGTGACATTGCTTTTGGATGGGAAAAAATATCGTCCAAGCTCTGCAATGGCTTAAAATGTGCTACAGGGACTTAGTTCTTCTTCTTCTTGTGGCGCTACAGTGCGGAGTGGACCTGGGCCTCAACCAACATGCCTCTCCAGCCAGCACATCTTCCGCCAGCTGTCTCCAGTTGCGCACTTCAAGTTGGTTGAGGTCCTTCCCCACTTGTGTGCGCCACTTCAGTCTAGGTCGTCCTCTGTTGCGTTGTTTCAAAGGCACGGATTCAAAGACTTTTCGGTCCGGAGCAGTGGTGTTCATACGCTCTACATGGCCTAGCCATCTTAAGCGTTGTATACGTAGACGCTTGACCAGGCGCATGTAGCTGTACAGCCCATAGGGTTCGTCATTTAATCTTCTCCTCCAGCTGCTATTAACGCAAACAGAACCAAAAATTGCACGCAAAACTTTTCTCTCGAAAAGACTAAGGGCTTTCTCATCCGCCTTTGGTAACGTACAGGATTCCGCGCCATAAAGAAGGACGATGATGATCTAGCTGTTATATAAAGCGAGCTTAGTCCTTTGAGAGAGGGCCTTATTACTGAATTGCCTCTTGAGCCCAAAGAAACAGCGATTGGCAAGATTGATTCTGCGTTTGATTCCGGTGCTGATGTTGTTGTCCCTGTTTACCTCGGAGCCGAGGTAGACGAAGTCCTTGACTACCTCGAAATCTATGCTGCCTAATGTGACGCTCCGTCCGAGACGTCGACGGAGTGTATCCTTCCTTGATGACAGCATGTACTTAGTCTTGCCCTAATTTACCGCCAGACCCATTTTAGCCGCTTCCGCTTCAATGCCAGCAAACGCCTCATTGTCGGCTCGCTGTGTTCGTCCAATCACATCAACGTCATCAGCGTAAGCTAGCAATTGAACTGACTTCTGGAAGATCGTGCCTCTGGTGTTGACTTGTGAGTTACGCACGATCTTCTCGAGGATGATGCTAAAGAAGTCACATGACAGTGCGTCGCCTTGTCTAAAACCTTTTTTGACATTGAAGGTCTCGGTGAGTTCGGTACCGACCTTGACGGAGCAGCGAGAGTTCTCCATCGTCATCCTACACAATCTGACGAGTTTGGTAGAAATGCCAAAACTAGACATGGCACTGTATAGCTCGTCTCTATGCACACTGTCATATGCAGGCTTGAAATCGGTGAATAGGTGGTGAGTGTCAATTTGCATTTTTTGGGTCTTTTCCAGGATCTGCCGTAATGTGAAGATCTGGTCTATTGTGGACTTCCCTGACCTGTTAAGTCATGGACAAACGGTTTCAGACGCTCACACAATACGGCAGATAGGATCTTGTATGCGATGCTGAGGAGACTTATCCCTCGGTAGTTGGCGCAGTCAAAGGGGTCTCTTTTCTTGTGAACCGCGCAAACGACGCTGAGATTCTACTCAGCGGCCATCCTTTCCTCCGACCATACCTTACAGATGAGCTGGTGCATGCGCCCAACCAGGTCATCTCCAACTGCTTTAAATAGTTCTGCTTGCAGTCCATTCGCTCCAGCAGCTTTCTTCGACTCGTCTAATTCGGTTATACGGAATTCTTCAAGGCACTGAATTCATGAAATTGAAGCTGTTTTTGCTGTGATCTCCACGTCCCTCTTTATCTCTCCTTTCTCTGAACAGTCTGTTCAGTTGTTGAGTCAGAGCTTAGGAATCCCGCCATTCATTTCTCAATCAGGACATGTATTCAAATATATAAATGCGTTATTTAGTTGCAGTCAAAAGTCCAGCGCCCACAACTTCCTAACCAGTTCTGACACATTTTTAGCGTTTCTTCGACAAACCGTGGTCTTGTGATCAAATTCAAAGGCCCAGAAGTTAAAACCTCAAAACAGACACAATTCCCTACAAACCTCCACCAAATTCTGTGCTCTTTGTAAATCTGATAGTTGTTTCTGACCAATGTAGAGTAGTCAAAAAATTGTGCTCCTCCTATGTTTGGCTCTACAGTTCTTGCCTCAAGCCACAAGCCTCTCCAAGCCAGCACAAACTGCCGTCATCTACCCCCAGTTTCACACATCAAGTTGGTTGAAGTTCTTCTCCACTTTTGTGCGTAGTGTTCTTCAGAAACGTCCCCTTTAAATTTGTCCAACAGTTCGGCATCGAGGACTTTTCAAAACGGAGCTGCGTGACCTAGAAATTCAGACCACTGCAAAAAGCCAGTTTAGAGCGTGCTTGCAACACGTACCACACAATGCCATGGCCCTTCGGCCTTCAGCCACCATGACCCCCCTCAGTCAATTAAGTTCCATTAGCAAAAACCAAAAAAAGAAGCATTCCAGCCATCCTGTCGTGTCGGCTGGAGCCTCCTTTGTTGCCGCGTCCCATTTGGACAGTGATTAGCGAAAATTATTTAATTAAAACAATCAAATCAATAACACGATCGAGCGCGTCCCATCAATCGGCCCGCGGCGCAATTTGCATGATTTTCAAATAATCATAAAGGCGGCCGTAAAATCATATACAGGGATTTTATTCAAGCACACCGGTCGGTGGCTCTTCATTCACAAGCAACATCGATCACTCTGACTGTGCGGTGCGTGTGTGTGGCAAATTTACACACGAACACTGCTCGCGTAAGTAGCATCATTAAACCTGACTCGGACAGCCGACACCTTGATTGGATGGACAAGCGACAAAGTCGACAAGCAACCTCATCGGCATGTAGTCGAGCCCAATTAGGACGTCTTCACTGCCACCAGCTACAAGACGAACAGGCATTCATAACTCTCTGGGGGGAAAGAGGAACCCGAATGGAGAATAAAAATTAAAGTGAAGAGAAACATTGAATTTGTCTCCAATTAATTCTATCGATGCCTATCCGAAGTTTCGATCAAAATCGATGGAGTCTCAATCAAATTAATAAAAAAGAGGACCCCAAACAGACAACACACTAAAGCAGAACGCACAGATAAAGAGCACCCCGGATAGGCCGAGGATGGGTTTCGGGCCTCTCTCGCGCTCTCCCGCTCGGGGAGTTTTACGACTTTACGTTGCAATAAAATGTTTAAAAAAGAAGGGAAATAAAACCTAATAAAACCAACCACATCCCCGACCACGAGCCCGACCACCATCGCCACCACCGCACCGACACGGCACAGTCATCATTAAATTCAAAACTCAAAACAAACGAACGACAAAGAGACGCGTTTGTCGATGAAAGTCGAGAGGAAAGAAGAAACGCACATAAATGCGAAGGTGGTTAAATTAATAATAAAAAACAATAAAACATACAATGACTACATGCACATAAAACAAGCCCATTAAGCGGGGCCGAGCCGGGCCAACCGGAGCGGTACCCGTCGACAGCGCACAGCTCGCCGCCACGAAGTGTACTAAATTATACCCGTCCCAGTCAGCGGGAAGGTAATGTCGCAAACCAGATCGATCGATGGCATAGATAAGCTCACTTCCCGGCGAAAAAAGAACGAAACGAAACAAAAAGAGGAGCAACTTCAATCTTAATTAGGTTTATGCCCCAGTTTTAGTGTGCTCCCAATTCCCAGGGCAGTCCTGGCTGCGATGTGTGCCAGGTTGACGGGGCGGGCGGGGCCACGGCGATGCGATTCCCCGTCTCGAGTGTGTTCTTTGTTTTCGAACAGGAATTACAATCCGATGGATTTTTTTACGATCCAAAATTAATTTCATATTTCTGTTGCTGTTGCTGTTGCTGTTGGTGGGCCATAAAATTCACTCCGGTGTACGCAGCCTTCGCGGGGCTCACACAACCTTCCCACAGGTCGCCCACTGCCTTTGTATGCCCTATGCTTAATCAATTAGATGCTAATTAAAATTTGATTGTTTTTTATTATTTATTTTTTATTTAAGTGTTTATGACTGATGGGGAGAAATATGACGTTCTTCTCCTCCTGAGAGGCGCGTGCGGTGAATCGGTGACTTTTGACTGGTACACATGTACGGCCGAATGCGCAACTAACGTGGACTGGGTGGGTGCACGCTGCTGTGTGTAGATATTTATGATTGTGAATCTTTTACGAGGCGCCACGGTCCATGACGGTGGTGAGGCGCATGCATGATGATACTGTTGTCGTAAAAATGCGCCGATTGGCTTGATTTTATTTGCTTTCTCACGATTAAAGGGAGACCGGGGTGCTGGTTACATGCCTCCACGCCCTTGTTTATTGACATCCAAATGAACTGCGTGATTGCTTCATGAGGGCTGACATGATATATGATCGGATGGACAGGGGCTAGCATAGAAGTCTATACACATCTACAGCAGGATGTCGATGAGGGATTGGAAGAGAAAGTGGGAAGGAAGTCGTAATGGAATGCAAGCAAGTAACTCGTCGTTGACTTTTCACAAAAGGAGCTTCGGAAACATCAGCCTTACTTGCGCACACGCCCCGACAGAGGAGAAGGGTGACAACACCAAGAATGACTTCTATGATCTCCTAGAAAGAACATACGATCGATGCCCCAGCTACGACACCAAGATCGTTCTAGGAGACTTCAGCGCTCAGCTGAGAAAGGAGGAGATCTTTGCTGGAATCATCGGTAAACACAGCCTCAGCGACAACACATCCGGAAACGGACTCAGGCTGTTGAACTAAGCCTCGGGGCGGAACCTCTTTGTGGCTAGCACGCGGTTCCCACACCTGAAC
The DNA here is from genome assembly GCA_955652365.1 of Eristalinus aeneus. Taxonomy (NCBI): domain Eukaryota; kingdom Metazoa; phylum Arthropoda; class Insecta; order Diptera; family Syrphidae; genus Eristalinus; species Eristalinus aeneus. Next base: position 95,759,157 of record OY019131.1, read on the forward strand.
ATCCACAAAGGGACCTGGCGATCTCCTGATCAATCCACCGTCAATCAGACTGATCACGTTGTAATCGACGTCAGACACTCCTCCAGTATTCTCGACGTCCGAACCTTCGGAGGTGCAAACATCGACTCGAATCATCACCTTGTTGTAGCCAAAGAAAGAAGCCGGATATCGAAAGAACAACGAAGTCGAGGCAGGCCAAAACGGTTTGGCGTCGGAAAGGTACAATCGGAACTTTTCCAACCGAGTCTCCCTAAACCTCGCTCCGAGTTCGACGCTGCCTGCACTAAGCATAGAAGAAGACTGGAAACGTTGTCAAGAAGCCCCTGAAACTCGCTCTGAGTTCGACGCTGCCTGCACTAAGCATAGAAGGAGACTGCCACTGGTGTGCTGGGTTTCACGTCACCATCAAGAAGGAACCCATGGTTTGACAATGAGTGCAGGCAAGCGCATGCAGCCAAACAAGATGCCTATGAGGCGACGCTGCATCGAACAATGAGGGCTGTTCGTGAGCTCCACGAACAAAGAAGAAGGGAAGAGCACCGGCTTCTCATTAGGAAAAAGAAGGAGAATGAGAAGCGCCCGGTCGAGGAAATGGAAAAGTGTCATGGCAGGAATGAAGTCCGATAGTTTTACCGAAAGGTAAAACAGCTATCCGGAGGTTCGAACAGAAGCCTGTCGAGGTTAAACTGGACGCCTGGTCAAGCGTCTACCGATACAACGCTTCAGATTGGGTAGGCCATGTAGAGCGTATGGACACCACTGCTCCGGCAAGTCCTTGAATCCAAGCCATTAGGACAAACAGAAGACGGCTTAGGCTTAGATGGCGCACACAAGTGGAGAAGGACCTCAAACAACTTGGAGTGCGCAAATGGAAGCAGCGGGCGAAAGATCGTGCTGGCTGGAGAGGTATGTTGGTTGAGGTTCAGGTCCACCCCGGACTGTAGCGCCACACGAAGAAGAAAAAGAAGCTTCAGTGAAAGATTCCGATGCAGTTCCCCACTTGACGCAAGGCTTGTTCCGCATCCCCATTAGCTTGTCGTGCTTCAGTTACACCACAGGAATGTAAAAAGGTGATCCTAACTTTCCAACACAATCCACATGCATTTCAGATGAATATGCATCGGTAAACCTCACTCCTCTTCTTCCCTATCCCTCCATCACTTCTCGCCTTCCTTTTTCTTCGTCTTCCTTTCTCCTCGCCTTCCTTTCCCTTCGTCTTCCCACTCCCTCTCTATCACTCCTCGCCTTCCTTCTTCTTGTCATTCTTTCTCCTCGTTTTGTTTTCTCCTCGACTTTCTTTTTTTTCATCTACCTCTCTCCTCGTCTTCGTTTCCCCTCGTCTTCCTACTTTCTCGTCTTCCTATATCCTCGTCTTCCTCTCCCCTTCGCTTTCCCTCTTGTCCCCCCTTTTTCCCTCTCTTTCTATCTCTTCTCATCTCTTCCCATCTCTTCCCTCTCCATTCTTCCTCTATAGCTTAACCAGAGTCCGATAAACATTTAGCATACTGAAATTATAAGAAGAGAGAACTGAGCTTGCAAGGAGAAACGGAGGACCGGATTTTGTTCAGTTGGAGAACTTCGTTTAAACACCTCTAAATGTATGAGGACAAGACAGCAGAATTTTTACTCTCCCAAGCTATGTCTCACCTTAAGTCTGTCCCTGAAACCCCAAAATGAGTAGCCGAAGACTAGCAACTGTAGGCGCCTGTTGACGCACTCAGCGATTTGTTTACTGGACTGTCTAAAGCTCTGTCTTAGTCTAAGCCTGCCAGTCAAATATCACAATGATTAGATACAGCCAAGCAGCTCCAGGCGTCTCTTGATGTACTCAACGATTGGTGGACTAGGCTTTCAGCCAAACCACCAAGATTATCGTCTTCACGAGGAGAAGGAACTTTTCTCAACTATTTCCAAAAGGTGGTAAGGCTCCTTCTTCTTCTTCTTGTGGCGCTACAGTCCGGGGTGGACCTGGGCCTCAACCAACATACCTCTCCAGCCAGCACGATCTTTCGCCAGCTGTCTCCAGTTGCGCACTCCAAGTTGGTTAAGGTCCTTCTCCACTTGTGTGCGCCACTTCAGTCTAGGTCGTCCTCTGTTGCGTAGTCCCAATGGCTCGGATTGAAAGACTTTTCGGGCCGGAGCAGTGGTGTCCCTACACTCGACATGGCCTAGTTATCTTAACCGTTGTATCCGTAGACGCTTAACCGGGCCCATGTCGCTGTACAGCCCATAGAGTTCGTCATTTAATATTCTCCTCCCGATGCTATCAACACAAACAGGAGCAAAAATCGCACGCAAAACTTTTCTCTCGAAAAGACTAAGGGCTTCCTCATCCGCCTTTGCTAACGTCCAAGATTCTGCGCCATATAGTAGGACGGGGATGATCAAGCTGTTATATAAAGCTAGTTTAGTCCTTCGAGAGAAAGCTTTATTACTCAATTGCCTCTTGAGCCCAAAGAAACAGCGATTGGCAAGATTGATTCTGCGTTTGATTCCGGTGCTGATGTTGTTGTCCCTGTTTACCGCGGAGCCGAGGTAGACGAAGTCCTTAACTACCTCGAAGTTTCTGCTGCCTAGTGTGACGCTCCGTCCGAGACGTCGATGTTGTGTGTCCTTCCTTGATGACTGCATGTACTTAGTCTTGCCCTCATTTACCGCCAGACCCATTTTAGCCGCTCCCGCTTCAATGCCAGCAAACGCCTCATTGACGGCTCTCTGTGTTTGTCCAATCACGTCAATGTCATCAGCGTAAGCTAACAATTGAACTGACTTCTGGAAGATCGTGCCTCTGGTGTTGACTTGTGAGTTTCGCTCCTAGAGGCGTGAAATCTGGGTGTCATCTTGACTAGGAATTTCTTTTGGAAAAGAAACGAAGCCGTGTCCTGGTACACGACGGGTTTTGATGAGGTCTGCGCGATTCACAGCACCCTCCTCAATAATCAGTGTGGAGGGGAGGCGCTGCTATTAGTGTTGACTTTGTCGATGATATTGCCTCTGCTGTTGGTGTTGACTTTGGCGGTGATATTGCTGCTGCTGCTGTTCCTGTTGGTGGTGTTGCTTCTGGCGGGGATGGTGGCGATTAGATAGAGAGGCGCCAACAGCTTTGGAGGAATTTTCAGCAGGATCTGCTGTTTGTCAAGGAAGGATTAGGTTATCAATCACAAGATCAATCACATCTCCTCCGCAGAGATATTTAGCTGGGAATAGTTTTTTGACAGAAGGGCGTCACTGAAACTTCAACAAACATTTCCAAACCGCATGTTTTTTGTTCTTAACCCACACCATTCACTGCATCCTCTGGATCATATTCAGATTAAAAGTTGGAAGGAAGGACGTTGTCTTCTATTCAACTCGTTCTGGGACACTGCACCGTACCGTCTGACGTGGTCTTCAATTCAACTCGTTCTAGGACACTGCACCATACAGTCTGACACGCGGACTCCAAGGATTCGTAATCCATAGCAAAGTTGACCTGCACCCAGGACTGATTTTGGTCAGAATCTGAGTAAGGAAAGGAGTGTCTAGTATTTGGAGATAGGCCGAAGACCAATGAACAGGGTTTGGCACTTGTGGCTCTGTACAGACTCATTTTGACGCTTTTCCAGGCTAATCCCAATGGCCATGCACTTTTTTTTCAAAGACGGGAGAACTGCTGGAGTGTTTGAGTATAACCTATGGAAGTCTTCCTTTGATTTGAGGAACATATGAGTTTACTAAGACCTGGATGTGGTCGCCAGGGCGTAGTGGGTAGAGTGCGACGCTCACACGCCGAAGGGTCTAGGTTGGACTCCCAGCTCAACACCAATTTTTCGAATTTTTCACCGCACCACCTCTTTCGAGCTGCTGACAACACTCAAAGAGTAATAGCTTCTCAAATTCCGCCGTTTGGAGTCGGCAAAAAATTGTAGGTCCCTTCTATTCGTGAGAGAACAGTAGCGCGCACAACACGAGTAGTTGATGAGCAAGCTAGGACCTGGTCGTCCTTTGGACTGTAGCGCCAACAATTATTATTAAGACCTGAATGTGCCCCGTAGGAATAAAGTCGAAGTCATGAATTGGTAAGACAAGGAGAAGAGGACTTTCGCACCGAAGTTAGCTTGGTTTGGATTTTCTTCGTTTCTTAAGCTCCACGACAAGATAAGGACAGACGTGACACCCTCGAATAAAGTCAAATCAAGGGCATTTTCCCAAAATTTTTGTAAAGCGCTTGCAGACACCTTCACCTTAAGCACATCGCCTACTAACATCTTAGGGCTTTACAGCTCCGCAAAAAAGTAAGGACCACCCTTGTGATATGCATTCGTAGTAGGACAGGGCTGTAGCCTGTTCACCTTCAATTCTGCTGTTGGATCGCGAAGGATTTTCGCGAAGCTCCTCGCAGCTTACCTTCGTATACTTCGAGACCCCCCTCCGCTCGGCGTTAGGATGACGACGACTGCGCAGAAAACCTCCTTTATCACTGCCCTATCATTGCTTGGATGAACTGGCAGATATTCGACGTCCATGTCATAGAAACAGACATGTCTGCTGGTACTTCTACGAAAGATTAAGAATCTGCGGCTGCTGGAGCATCTTCGAAGCAACTTTTCAGTCTCCGATCTCCAGATTCTTCTTCTTTTTCTTGTGGCACTACACTTCGGGGTGGACCTGACCTTCATCCAACATGCCTGTCCAGCCTGCACGATCTTTCGCCAGCTGCCTTCAGTTGCGCACTCCAAGTTGTATGAGGTCCTTCTCCAGTTGTGTGCCCCATCCTTGCTTCGGCCATCCTTTGTTGCGTTGTCTTATTGGCTTGGATTCGAAAACTTTTTGTGCCGGAGCAGTGGTGTCCATACGCTCTAAATGGTCCAGCCACCTTAAGCGCTGTATCCGAAGACGGTTGACCAGACGCAAGTTGCTGTACAGCCCAACGGAGTTCATTATTATGTCTTCTCCTCCAGATGCCACCAACGCAAACAGGACCAAAAATCGCAGGCAAAACTTTTCTTTCGAAAAAACTTAGGGCTTCCTCATCCACCTTTAGCAACGTCCAGGTTTCCGCACCAAATTTGTTATTCAAAAATTGTTCACGGAATGGTCACGTCCAAGTTTCCGCGCCAGATTTGTTATTCAAAAAGTGCTCAACGAATGGTCATTCAAGAAGCAGTGCCCTAGAGGACAGGCAGCACCTCTAAAACTGCAAATAATTCAATCACTGCCTGTTCTAAGTGCTTTGGCAAAACTACATTTTAAGTTGCTGCAACGTCCACGAATAAATTTGATAGACAACAAAGCCGCAGTCCTATTGTTCCGGTACATCTCTCCGCAAGCAACCTAGAACCACACAAGGCCGTGAACTTCTCTACAAATCTGTTTAAAGCGGAAAGGGTCTCCTTCTGAGCCAACGCTTTGGAGACCACCGGCTACCGTTCATGAGAAGGAATTTTGAGTTACAAGGAAGGTGCTCGCCAGGACACCTACTGCCAAAGTTTAATGAACGCACTGGAATCCTCTTAACAACAGTCCTGGCTAGATAGACTCCCACTTCGCACTTTTCGAAGTTCACCCACCAGGAAGAGGGGGCCTCCACTTGAACGGCAAATGCACAGAAAATTCACAATTTCCAAATCAACAAACCATCCTCCGCTTACGTCATACCCAGGCAAGTTCCTTTGTTGCGGGCCACCCCGCAGCTAAGTCACATCGATGTCCAGAACGGCGCCCTCCCAGAAAAAACTGCTCATTTCCCTCAACCAGCGATGACCCATATTTTTACCACAAATTAACAGCTGCCCCCGCTCAAGAGCACCGCCCTCCCCGGGCACTTGCTGTCACCACACGCTCAATTGCAGCCGCTTCCCACGCTGGTCTCCGTCTCTGCTCACGACATAATCAATTCACAAACTTAATTGAACTCGATATGCCACCGTGTAACATTGGCCCAGCCAAGACCCGGCCAACTGAAGACATCACCGTGCCCTGAGTCCCTGTGTGTGTCGAATCACGTGCACACATCGACTTACCTAGTTCCACTTCAGATATTATTTACCCCGAGCAAATATTATTCCTCTCTCGGTGAACAGGTGAAAATTAACTCCACTGGGTCGACAGCACACCGAGACATCCTCCCGGACCGGCTCCACCGGCACCGCCAGTCATTGAAATTGCATCTAGATGCATTATTGATTCTCAAATACATTATTCATAGTGTGGGCACAAGTAATCAGATCATTTTGTCAGTGAACCAGGGCAAAGTGAGTTGTCAACTGAGCAGTCGTCGCTGTCATCATCTTCATCATCGTCGTCGTCGTCGTTGTCGTCGGCATCCTCCTCGCCATCTGCGGTGTGCATCTTTGGCGGCGAAGTTGGCGGTGGCATGGCCTCCGTCATTGTGCTCTTGTGGCATATTAATTTCCATAATTCGTTCGGTTCCTCTCGATGATGACGGGTGTGGAGTGGCTTTTCGGACAGAAGGATGTGAGTCAGGGCCGCAACCGCAAGATTGGCCTGACAAGTGAAGTTATCGGGAATGCGCTAATTGTTTAAACAAATAAACGCGACAGGCACTCGGTCTGTGCCGCAGTTGTGTCACGGCGCGTATATCTCATGTGAACACGATTTACGGCCTCGAGGCCGAGCTCATTGTTGGCCCATGGCAAACACATTCACGGCGGTGGTGGTTTTCCAGAGCAAACTAATTGAGGAGGTAATTACACTATCAGTTGATTGTGGGTCAGTCTTCGCGGTGTCACGGTTTGTTTACGCTGCATGCAGTCACTGGCTTCTAGAGATAGCGTCGTTGTGAGTGGTGATGTGTGGTGATGTCTAGCGGTAGCAGCGGCAGCGGGCGGCAAGCCTTATCAGCTGAGGCAGACGCGATTACGGGTATTTCTTGATTACTCCGTGAAGGCAGTGCCAACGAACTGGTAGGCGACTGTCAGATGTAAAATGAAATTCTTGGTGGAAGTGGGTCAGTGGTGGATTTGGAAGCATTCCATTTATATGGGTGGAGCATCAGGTGTTTTAGGGAATATCGTTTTTTTTAATTTGAAGTCGTTGGAGAATCTGGAGCAGTTCAGTAGGAACTCTTGAGTCTTTTCTGTCGGTTCAGCAAAGTTCCAAGTTATTTTAATCTGCTTGTACTTGTGACTTTAACTCTTGCTTGGATTGAGGTGTTCGCCTATCATGGTCTTGGTCTTAGTCTTGGTCTTGGTCTTGGTCTTGGTCTTGGTCTTGGTCTTGGTCTTGGTCTTGGTCTTGGTCTTGGTCTTGGTCTTGGTCTTTCTCAGGGACCACTTTTCAAAGAATTGCAGACAACACTTGACCCGACGCCTTAGTTACTTCAAGCGCAACCTGAGTTCATGCTTGACGGAAAAGCACTTCTCCTTGGTATGGAGCAATCTTCCCAATGAACACTGTAGTTCCACGGCTCACAATACCTGGTTGCAAGCCTGCTCCACACTAAGACGGGGTAGTCTCCTAATCGTCTGGAATCCGTGGGTGTTTGGCATGCAACGCCGTCGCAAGCTAAGACTAACTTTTGCGGTAGTTCCCCACGCATCTCTGTGATAACCCAGGGCTTGCCGTTCTGCTTTGGAATCCGACTGCTTACTCCTTCGAATGTCCAAGTGAAAGACTAAGATAAGCCCGGACTTGTGCTTCTGCTTTGGAATCCGATTGCTTACTCCTTTGAGTGTCCAAGTGAAAGCCAGGGCTTGTGATAAGCCAGGGCTTGTCGTTCTGCTTTGGAGTCCGACTGCTTACTAGTTCTAGTGTCCAAGTGAGGACCACCTTTGCGAGCTGCGTTCCTGGAAAACGAAAACTGTCCTCGCTGTTATGCCTATGTTGAGTCTGAGCTAAGATGGATTTCTGCAAAAATCCTCGAAACTGTCCTTCGTTATCTATTCAGAGGCCCTCAACTGCCAGAAGACCTTCAGAGTACGTCTCTTACATGACTACAAACTGTTGTTTGCAAACACGCTTGAGATGAGGATTCAATAATTTAAGCTTGAATGAAGTGCTGGGCTGGAGAGTTCCTTACACGTTGACAGATACAAGCTAAGCGTTGAGGGCTCTGTTTTGAGGAAAAAGGTCGGTTTCTGTACCTCAGCCTCTCAAAGTGCCTCTGAGGTGACAGAGTTCATTGACATCCTCGATGGTGTGTTCTAAAACTAGAAAGGTTCTCCCTTAATCGTATGTTTCTATTTTCATCAGCTTTGTCTAGCTTCAACATTAGCCAGTGACTTGACAATGCCAAAGACTTGACAAAGCCAGTGACTTGACAAAGCTAGTGACTTGACAAAGCCAGTGACTTGACAAGGCCAGTGACTTGACAAAGCCAGTGACTTGACAAAGCCAGTGACTTGACAAGTGTTTCGTGGAGAGGCAAATGCATTCACAGAGGGGGCCACTCATGGTGCGAGTCCTGTAGTGTAGCCTGCACATTTCGGTAAATGGTTTGCGTTAGAGACACGTTAGCGTACATTTTGTTACTTAAACGGAAGACATGGATTTGGAGGATGACTGGATCACCGCGACGCGCCAATAGGACATTTGGACCAAAATTTAAAATTTTCAATCGTCGGATTCTAGGCACCATGAAGCGGAATTTCACAACCCCCATACCGCGGTATGGTCGCCATGATGTACTGCGACGCTCACACGCCGAAGGTTCAGATTCGATTCCCGACAAACACCTCAAATTTTTCACGGCACCACCATTTTCCAGTTGCTGACAACACTCGAGGTGTATTAAAGCTTCTAAAAGTGGAAAAAGCTTCTGAAACTTTGCCGTTCGGAGTCGATAAAAAAACTGTAAGTCCCTTCTACTCATGAGAGAACAGTAGCGCGCACAACACGAGTAGTTGATGAGCAAGGTAGGCCCTGGTCCCCCTGAGGATTGTCGCGTCATACAATTTGATTATGCCGTGGTATCAATTGCCTTGTCGAAGTGAGTTCACCACCTCGGGGACCCGAACTTACTTCTAGGACTCTTTCGGTTTGCGTGGATGCATGAAAGACCGATGCCATCCCCAGCAGGCACCTTAAGCCATCTATGAGCTACACTCCTCATGAATCAACAATTTTTTTTGAAGACTCTGGAGACTGAAAACGCCTTTGCGAGGTCTGCCTCGAATTCGAGTTTCGGTTTACTTAAGTGCATGATGCTCGATGCACCGCATAAAGCACATCCAGCACAGGGGAACTAGCAACTGTAGCCGAGACAGTAAATCATTTTCAATCGAGTCCGTCAATGTTTACGAAACAAATGATTCCTGACATTCGAGCACATGATCTCAACAAACTCTGAAATCAGCAAGGCGGCGCTGCTTTGCATACAACGCGTGAGACGTGGCACGTTTTGAGCAACCATTTTCGTATGCACTCAATTTTACGGACTGGTTCGGTTAGTTGGGCGACTAAATCGTTGTCAATCACATCCCTGGACTACTTTCCCAGATCTTCAGGAATGAGCCCGTTTCCGTTGCTTTGAAGCCCAGATTCCTCGTGTTTTCTGCATGAAACCAGTCGTCCCAAATTGAACCTTTCGAAAAAATCACGTCAGGCGTGACCGTGACCACCATTAACATAGGATCATGCTTAGAGGGTAAATGCCATGAATTTGCCCTTCAAGCGATTATACAAATTTTAATTTCTCTTTCGAGTTTATGTCTCTAATTTGACGCTTTAAATCAAACCATAAATCATCATAATATTTGCTCCAACAGTTTCTCATCCAAAGCGAGGTCTTCCTACACTCTGCCCTCTGTGGCTGGGATGCTTAAAAATTATGTTTGTCCACCGTGAAGATCCTTGAGAGAAGTGTTTTCTTAACTGGATCCTGAAGTGAGCTGTCCTGTAAACGTCCTGCTTCTTCGACGTTCCTGTTTCATAAGAAAATTTGAGCTTGTTTCCTTGAGAGTGAATTTCATTTCCCTGTAACGCTTAGGAAGGTGGCCAGCGGTGTCTAATCTTTGTAGACCCATCACCTACCGGTTCAGCGAAGCTCAAGTCTCACACCCTGCTCGCTCGACTCCATCTACCACTGGACAAACCTGCTCTTCAATTCTAGCCTCATGTCTGACATTTTCTTCGCTGGGAACCTCAAAATCTGACATCGTCTCGCAGACAAGTCCTTATAAGTCCCATTGGGGTGTCCAAATTTTCAACAATCTCAGTGCCATCAATTGTTTCAGCGGTGTCTCATCTGAGTGGGCGCGTCGGCTGCCGGCTCGACGAAGTTCAATTCTCATACCCTGCTCGCTCAACTCAGTCAACCACTGGACAAACCTGCTCTTCGATTCTAGCCTCATGTCTGACAATTTCTTTGCTGGGAACCTCAAAACCTGACATCGTCTCGCAGACAAGTCCTTATAAGTCCCATTGGGGTGTCCAAATTTTTAACAATCTCAATGCCATCAGTTGTTCCAGCGGTGCCTTATCTTCGTGGGCGCATCGACTGCCGGCTCGACGAAGCTCAAGTCTCATACCCTGCTCGCTCAACTCAGTCAACCACTGGACAAACCTGCTCTTCGATTCTAGCTTCAAATCTGCTGTTTTCTTCGCTTAGACCCTCAAAACCTGACCTCGTCTCCCAGACTAGTCCCTTAACGTCTCTTTGGAGTGTCCAAATTTTCAGTGCTATCAGTTGTTCCGGCGCCAAGCCCCCACCACAAATCAAATAAAATTGGCGTCTGTTTAGCACGTGCACTCCACAGCACACCGACAAGGACATTCATCTACTGTACGCCCCATTATTCGACCAGCAAACAGCTTATCAACAAAGCACACGCGACCGTGAAGCAAGCACGCAACACATGCGTCGTGCCCCCACAGGCACACATGTCATCCCAGAACCGACTCGAAACCAATCAAAATGCATTCCCCCCGCCCGCACAACTCAATCAATCGAAATCAATTTGCCGGTGTCAAGGAGGGAACCAAGCCAAGCAAGAAACCAGCGAAAACAACGGAATCAGATTGAACAACATTCGATTATTTTATAGATACAATCCAATTATTTAACCCCTCTCCACCCTGCTCGGCAGTGGGGTTGCTGGTGTGTCACTGAAATGTCAAAACGCAATTCGAAACCCAATCAATGATGCCTGCATGCACGGAGTCTCATCGTCAGCCCACGACATGTCACATAAATTATTTTGTACACTCTCGGAATCCCCACAAATGCACGCGGACGGGGAGAAACAAAACAGAGTTTTTCGGACACGCTGACAGATAAATTTGAGGCAAGAATTCCGAATTTGTTTCTTCTCCCGAGAAGTGGCAGCCAATTTATGAGGAATTATGAGGCGTCCTATTGCCGGGGTGAGTTATGCGACGCGTTGATAGACTAAGAATCCGCGTTTTGCTGCTCCCCAGAATACACAAACGGTCTTTAATCGATTTTCGTCGACTGGGAGAGGAGGGAGGCCGCCAATTAAAGTTATGATTAAAAATCCGACAAAAAGGGAAGCCCCACCCGAGTGGATAAAAATGTATCTCAGCACGAGAAGAAATGATAAGCAGATGTGAGTCCGGGAAATCAGGTCAAACAACCGAACAATCAACCTTACAACCGAAAATGAGAAACAATTTCCTCGGAAAAATGGTTTTTCCAATCCGGCAGAGCGTTCGCGTAAATGGTGTGAATTTATGGTTGTGCGGTTATTTGAGGAAAAAGATGTTGAAACTGTTCTGTGCAGCAGCAGCAGCAGTGGCAGTGGCAGCAGATTGTCTGCGCTGGACGAGATAAGAAACAGTGAGTCACTGGCTGTGGCCGGGCGGGGTGGGAGCGAAGGTCAGTGTGGAATGCAATGCAAGCGGCATAAGTATCTGGGTGTGGATATGAATGGAAATTTGTGTCAAGAATTTGTTCGTTTTCTTCGTTTCTCGTTTGTTTTCTCACTTGATCCGATTAGAATGCATGCAAGATAGTCGTGGCTTTGATTCGAGATATTGCTGTACAGCCCCGTGGGGGTTGGGCGCGGGTTGAGTGCAGTGGTGCAGTGCGCGCTGGCTGCTATTTGCATTGAGTTTGAGTGATAAATTCCGATTGTGCTGCGATGTCATTGACTGCGGATGAAAGGAAATGGAATATAATTTCCCTCCGAGGGTATCCTTGAACACTGTTGCGGTGACCTGACTGTTTCTTTGTTGTGAGGGTTGAGGAGACGAGTTGAACTGAGGAAATCCAGGGAGGTGTCGAGTGGGCAGGGGACTGAATAAGTTTGGGAAAGCTTCGCCAGATTCTGCTGCAGCTGGGGACCCTCAGTCTGTACAATTCCTAGCCAAAGACAGGAGGTGATTTCTTAATCCGGCGACGTCATTGCTTACAGCTCATAATTTGGAAGGAGGAGTTTTCTTTAAAAAAAATTTCAAACTTTGATATTCGCAGTCGACATTAAGCTGCAGGTCCTCTCATAAGACAACAGTTTCAAGCATTAAGCTAAACACTCATTTACGTACAGTTACTGAAAAAAGGTGTACGCTGGCGGGCAAGAATGCGAACATTCGCGTGCGGCATCAAATTCTGCTTTTCGTTTGAAGCAGAAGAAATTATTGTCGTACCTCTTGGTAGAGCCATTGTAACTCTTTTTCCGGTTATGTGGCTCCGTATAGGGTCACGTCACCATGTACTCGCAGGCGTCGTGAATGAATCCCCTCCAGAGACAACATAGGGTCAACGATAGAGCGTCGTGTTGAAAAGTCGTTTAAACGTTGGCGGAAACTCAAACTATCTTTCAAATAGATCATTCGTTGAACATATTTTTAAAGCCCACGTAACTCCCGCCAACCCCAGTTTTCAATAGGCTTAGAGAGGAATCAAAAGGAATCCCCTGAGGACTGACGTCGACCATCGCTTGTCTGGCATAGAGTCCTGAACAACATGAAAGTGGGAGCAAGGCGTCTTGGTAATATTTTTAAGAGGGATTTGGCTCTGGGTGACTCTTACTATGCCACGAACTGGGAAATTCCGCTCGAGGAAGTAAGCACGACAAGTGGACAAGGTGTGAAAAGCAGATATGGGAAGAGACTACGTTGGTCGTCGAACTGTTGGGAAGTGGAAATGACTTAGAATGACTTTTTCTTGTTTTTTGGATGGACTGCCATGTGAAGTAGACTTTGCTGGAACTGGGCCATAGAACGGCCATTTTCATAGCCGTTTTCTTCTTCTTTGGCCAGCACTACAGGACGTGATAGACCTGGGTCTTAGGACTGACGTCTTTGCAGTGTTTTTGCCTGTTCTGTGATCAGAGCTACAGACGATACTGGATCTGGCCTTGGATTAGCTGTGCATTAAGTCCTTTTCGCCTTCTTTTTGAAGTTCTACAGGCCTTGCTGGATCTTGACCTTAGCCCTTTTCCTCTTCTTTGAGCAGCGCCACAGATCATACAGAATCAGGGCCTAAGGGACCGTAGGGTCAACTCTAAAGACCGTCTTAAAACTTGGCATTAGGATGGCCATGTTAAAAGACTTTTGTTTTCTTCTTTGGCTAACGCTACAAGACGTGGTAGACCTGGGTCTTAGGATGGAAGTCCTTGAAGCATTTTTTCCACTTCTTTTGTCAGGGCTACAGACGATGCTGTATCTAGCCCTAGAACACCTGTGTATAGAACCCTTTTCGTTTTCTGTTGGCAGCTCCACAGGCCGTGCCGGCCGTGCTAGCCTTAGGTTGGCCTATCCTCTTCTTTTGGCAACGCTACAAAGCATGCTCAGCCTTAGGGCAGTGGTGTGTAGAACTTTTTATCTCTGCTCAAGTCAGCTCTACACATCGTCCTGAAACTCAGCCTCGGGAAGGCCGTGCTTGGAGCCGTTTGTCTACTGCTCTCGTCAGCTGACTCTGAAAGGCTTGGGTCTCAGGGCGGTCATGTTAAAACGCTTTTCCTCTTCCTCTTCCTCTTCCTCCTCGTCTTCATCTTCCTCTTCCTCTTCCTCTTCCTCTTCCTCTTCCTCTTCCTCTTCCTCTTCCTCTTCCTCTTCCTCTTCCTCTTCCTCTTCCTCTTCCTCTTCCTCTTCCTCTTCCTCTTCCTCTTCCTCTTCTTCGCTACAGACCTTGCTGAACCTCAGCCAATATTACTAACCAACATGTGGTTATGCTTCAAACTTCACAGGTTTTGCTGACTGATGTCCTTTGCCCACTCCACGGGAGGCGTTGTTATCCTTCAATGCGTTATACTTTGAGTTTGCAATCGAAACCCTGTCGGAGATGAACATTGTTTTGTGCTCATGGCATAAACTCAAGTCAAGTGAGAGAAGACTTGTTCGATCTTACGGTTCCAAGTCCTTTTTTCTAAAAATGAGAATATCCACCAAAAATGTCATGTGTTGTTGCTTCTATGCCAAGTAACAAGACTCGCACTGTCAAGGTTTTATTCAGCGATGGACAGTGTTCCTAGTCACGTTCCGAAGGTCAAAACGCTGCAATGTGCAGAGGCGAGTTTTTACCATGACTCTCAAAAGTTAAAGCAGCCCAAGTAACTTTTTAATCAAGGTGTCGGTGGCAATGGGTGATTTTAGTAGACCGCACGACGAAACTTTGCTTAAAAGACCTATTGAAGCAGCTACCCACTGAGGCGCTTCAGTCAAATTTGGATCATTTCAGGGATGTCTTTACGAGTGGCACCTACAGGCACAAGTGGCTTGTGGACGAAAGTACCCCTTGGGCGAGAGTGCGTCAGCAGCAAAGTGGGTAAAGAGTCCTTCCTAGGAATTCATAGGTAGCTAGATAATGATACCCACTTACCCGCTTAAATTGAAACAAGTCAACAAGATTTGCCCTTATGGTACATCGATCCTGATTATGGCCAATTGAGTTTCAAAAGCTTGTGTATTTCACCAGCATCTCTTTGGAAGGAATGTCATCCGACTGAAGTTTACTAGTGGAAAGTAGTTACCTCGCGAGGCCTGCAGAGAGTTTAAAGAGACCGATTCCAGGGCATGTCTGCTTTCCTCATCCAACGGAGACAGTATATCGCTTCGCCTTAAAGAGCACCTTCATCCAATTGCATTCGCCAGGCAGATCGCATTGTCTTAAGTGCATTATTCCATACCTCGTCGATTGGACCACGGATGGCCCCAGCAGGCCCTCAATCAAAGAGAAAGATTCTTATCATCATAATGCCTGTGTGCGGCTGTACCTCCATCACTTCCATTTCACTGACATTTACCCACCTTGCGCAACCACAACAAATACGGTTGTGTGCCTGCGTCTCGAAGCAACATGCACCTACTCCCACTCAAAGAACCCGTCACTCAAATCACCCGTACACACCGTACCGAGTGGAAATTTCTTCGAACAACAAAAAGAACACAAGAAACCAGGCAACCAAGTTGAGATTACAAGTGAAGTGCTTGTCACTTTTCATGTTAATCAAATTCTCAATTGAAAGTGCCAAGGCACAGTTCTGCCTCAGCCTCCTCGCAGTCGCTTTCTCCTGCACTCGCACAGCGGCTTCGACCCGGCCTCTCATCTTTTCCCCCATTTAATTCCCTTTCCTCTTTCTCGCACTTCCTTTCTGGATTCGGTTTCATTTGGTGTGTCGTGTCTGTTTGGACGCATGCATGCGCGCCTGTGCGCGTATGTTCGCATGAAATGAACAGGAATGTGCTTTAAATTTGGGAAATGTCACAGAGATCTGTGAAGGCAAAAAAAGAAATACAGAAGAGCCGTGTGCGTATCTCTGTTCGGATATTTGAAAAATTTGAATAATGTTTAATGCGAATGTCTTGTCGGCGTTTATGATTCTGTGAAAATGTCGTAAACACTTGACAGTGCCTTGTTTTATTTGTGCGCTAGTCTTTAAAAATAAGTGTTGGATTTATTTTCTCATATACTTTACGCTCTTCTGGATATTTTTTGTTTTTGCAAAGTTCGGTCCTTAAGTTCCGCGGGGACGCAATGTGATACTTTGAATAATTTATTCGAACTTTCATCGTCGTTTAGTTTATAAATAGATTTCTGATGTTTTCTCCTGACAGTTGTAAAGATTTTATTGTAGGCCTCATGTGCTATGTATGGGGCGGTGACGTTAAAGGGCATTCTGTTGGTGCTCTCATATGCTTTCAATTCGCTTTTCGAATGTGATTTGGGTTCAGAGGGTATTTAGGGACATCGTCTTCAAGTTGAAGTCGCCTATGTTTTGTCACTTGGTAAATGTCACGGTCCAAGAACTTGCTGGGATACTTAGGCTGAGGCTCTCTGCTGCTGCCGTGATGAAATATCACTTCCCTTAGGATTTGGAATAAAACAAAATAAATAAAAATCACGGTCGATATGGAAGTAGTGTGTCCGCTCACCATTGTCATTTAAACTGTACGGAGGCGTCAAACATCCTCAAGAGACCCACTACAATGATGTCAACCATTATTTGTTATGGAGTCCAAAAACAAATCGTAATCCAAAAGTCCTTGGCTGTCAGAATTCCTTGACTCCCAGAATTCCTTAGTACAGAGAATCCCACAGTGCCCGAAATTTTAAAATGACAAAATGATGAAATGTCTCAAAGCCCGAAATGTCCAAAAAATCGAAATTAGAAATTTCAAAATTTCAAAAATGTCCAACATCGCTTTAAGTCCTTAGAATCAACACTTTCAAAAGGCCGGACATTTCAAAATGTCCAAACTTCCAAAATGACTGAAATCCCGAAATGACCAAAATTAGAAAATGATCAAAATCCCGAAATGTCAAAAATTAGGAAATGATCAAAATCATAAATTACTCAAAATTCTGAATTGACCAAAATTTCAAAATTACTAAAATCACGAAATGCCAAAAATTCTGAAGTGGCCAAAATTTCAAAATGACCAAAATCATAGAATCCCAAAAATTCTACAACGACCAAAATTTCAAAGTGACAACATTAACAAAATGCCCAAAATTCTTAAATGAAAAAAATTTCAAATTGACCAAAATCACGAATTGCCCAAAATTCTGAATGGACGAGAATTTCAAAACTACCAAAATCACGAACTGCCGAAAATTCTGAAGTGACCAAAATTCCAAAATGATCAAATTCATGAAATGACATGAAATACCAAAATCTCGAAATGTCAAAAATTCCGAAATACCCCAAGTTTCAAAATTACTAATATCCCGTAATGGCCAAATCCAAAATGATCAAAATCCTGAAATGTCAAAAATTAGGAAATTATCAAAATAATGAATTGCCCAAAATTCTGTATTAACCAAAGTTTCAAAATGACCAAAATCACAAAATTGCCAAAATTCCGAAATACCTAAAATTTCAAAATGACCACATTAACGAAACGCCCAAAATTCTGAAATGCTCAAAATCTAATACAGTTCAGAATCCAAGAAAAGACAAGACTCGTCAAATCTCAAATGTGGAAAGTTCCAAGTTCCCGAAATACCAACATTTTCGAGAAGAGCTAATCCTATAAACAGTGAACGCTTGCCAAATGACAAAAAGTGGCGCTGTCCAAATAAAATTCCTCCTCGGGATCATCCTACAGCCTTCCTATCCCCATCCCAATCAGAGAGTTGGAAGTCTGCTTTAAGGTTTCCCTTCTGGGGTGTGTTGTTCATCTCTCTAGATTTTCAAGGCATTGCAATTTTCGGATTAGAGGATTTTGGCCATTTCGGCATTTATTCTCAGTACAAGTCTAACGATGTGTAGAAAACCATCAAGCAAATTAAACGGGCACATCAGTTGCTACATCCTTCTCATACTTGCCTGCGAAAAAAAAGGTTTGGAGTTCATACATTTGTCTGTGAAGCTAAACCTTGCCCCACACAATGAAATGGATGTGCATAGTTCAGTGATAAATGAAATATTTGAATTTGCCTCATTCGCCAAAATTTCTTGTTTCTTCGTTGAATGCCTTAGTACCTCTAGTAACCTCAGTTGGAGAAGGCCAAGTAATGCCCTTCTCAACACTTGGTTCCAATTTACATAAATCCACGGGAAATAGCAGGCGACAGCTATGACTTGTGAAGGAGGCGTTTCCTACAGTAAAGTTATCCACAATCTGCCTCTGCAACAGTGCAACACTTGCACGTCCATTCTTATTCTAAGCCAAGCACCTAGAATTTTTTCCTGTCGTCTTTTTCGTTCAGTTCCTGGAAATACTAAAGTTATGCTAACTGTCTGTGAAATGCTTCTCAAATTTTGGGTCTGTGATAAACTGTAAGTCCCCTCTCTTTATACATTTATATAAGACACTCCACAGGGGGATCATCTTCTTCTTCTACAGTGGACCTGGGCCTCAACCAACATGCCTCTCCAGCCAACACTATGTCTCCAGTTGCGCACTCCAAGTGGGTTGAGGTCCTTTGCCACTCGTGTGCGCCACATTAGTCTAGGCCGTCCTCTGTTGCCTTGTTCCAATGGCTCGGATTGAGAGACTTTTCGGGCCGTAGAAGTGGTGTCCGTACGCTCGACATGGCCTAGCCATGTTAAGCGTTGTATCCGCAGACGCTTGACCAGACGCATGTCGCTGTACAGCCCATAGAGTTCGTCATTAAATTTTCTTCTCCAAATGCCATCAACGCAAACAGGACAAAAAATCGGACACAAAAAACCACATGGGGATCAGGGCCAGCTTATTCATCAACTGCTCGTGTTGTGTGCGCTACTGTTGTCTTACGAGGGGAAGGAAATCATAGTTTTTGTCGACTCCGAACGCTGAAGTTTGAGAAGCTTTTTCTTAGACAGTTATTACTCTTTGAGTGGTGTCAGCAGCTGGAAAGAGGTGGTGCCATGAAAAATTCGAGATGTTCAGCCGGGAATCGAACCCGGACCTACGGCTTATGAGCGCCGCACTCTATCCACTATGCCACAACGCCCAAAAAACAAAAACAACTATTGGACGTGCCAGCAATGGCTTACGAAGCTGGACCACGGCTTCTTGCTGACTGCAGCGCCGTCCAATTTTTTAATTTCTGTAGAAAACTTTGAGGCCCAGATCCACCCCTGGCTGTAGCGCCACAGCAACAAGAAAGCTTTGAGTTGAAGCAAACCGGCTGGCCTAGACCTGCCGACGTCATTTAAATTTTACAGAGTCCTGTTCATGGCATTATATGATTGCTGGTGGAGTTTAACAATAATAATAACTGTTGGCGCTACACTCCAAAGGGGGACCAGGGCCTAGCTTGCGCATCAACTACTCGTGTTGTGCGCGCTACTGTTCTCTCACGAGTAGAAGGGACCTACATTTTTTTTGCCGAGTCCAAACGGCGAAATTTGAGAAGCTTTCTTAGGCAGTTATTACTCTTTGAGTGTTGTCAGCAGCTGGAAAGAGGTGATGCCGTGAAAAATTCGAAAAATTGGTGTTGAGCTGAGAACCGAACCAAGACCCTTCGGCGTGTGAGCGTCGCACTCCACCCACCACGCCACGGCGGCCACGCTGGTGAAGTATAGAAATCGTTCAAATATGCTTCAGATGATGACTTGCCGACTTGCTTGATTATGACTTACCGAGTATAATTTTCCCTTCCACAACTTTTGATGTGTTTCCCCGTTTATCACTTTGGCGAACGTCCCATCACATTTAAGACAGCAAGAACTTCCCCAAAAATGTAGCTTCCATCCACCGCCCTCGAAAGCAAACAACTGAATTTTTTTTTGAATTATTTTGAAATAATTTTATTTATTTCCAGTTTTATGATTTTCTTTTAAGTATATCGAGTTTTCTTCGTCATTACTTTTCCCTTTTATAATTAATATTAATAATAGTTTTAATAATAATAATAGTAAACATATTATAATAGCGTTCTTTTTTTGTTTTACTTAGTAGTTTTTTTTCATTATTTTCTGTTTTTTTTTTCTGGTTTTATTTTACAATTTATTTAATACCTACACTATAATACATATCACAAATATATTTTTTTTTATTCTCTTTCCCATATATATATGCATCCACTTTTCACATTCTATTGAAGTACATACATACACCTCGTTCTCGTTTGAGATTTTAGTTAGAATTTGAATAAATTAATTTCATGGTGTGTTGGTTTTTTGCTTTTAATTTACTCAAGTTCCTATAAATATTCAAAATGGCTAGCTGTTGTTTTTTTTAATCTTAACTTTTTTGCTACATTTTTTTTTATAATCTTTTGTTTTTAGAAATCAGTTTTTTAGTCTATTTGAATTTCGACAAAAAAATATTTTGTTTTGTTTTTTATTTGCTTCTGATGGGAATTTAATTTTGTTTTTGTTTCTTTATGAATTTAAATGCGTTTCTTGTGTAGACGTGAGAATTTGGTTTTCGCTTTGTTTTAGATTCAGTGTTTCATTATCTTGTTTCGAAAGTGTATATAAATATTTTTTTATTTGAAATACATATATATATATATATATTTAATATAACTATGTAGGTATTACATTTTTTTGTTTTTTTCATTACAATCTTGTTTTGTTTTTAGTTTAGTATTTAATTCATTGTAATTAGAGAGTTTGTTTCATTCATAGATAATCAGGTTATCAGGAGTGTCCTGCTATTTCTTGTTTTCTTCTCTATTTAAATATTTACTTGATAGATGAACAAACTTCTTGTAGGTAGCTATTTCATTAAATTGTTTTAGAAGGTTTCTTTGCGCAGACAAAATCGTACACAGGGTGAGCACAGCGAGGGGACGGGGACGGTAGTTCAAATGAAATTTGCTTCGATGTTGGACCATTCAATTAAATGTACGAGTACGTGCCAATGTCTACGTTCTTCTTTTTCTCTGCACTGGGTTGTGGGGAAAAATGGTGAGCAATTGGCAGTGTGCTAGGATCGATAGAAATGACTATGGTCTCATTGGATGAGACCGCGCGAGGTTCTTGAGAACAAATTCCATTTGAAACAGCCCCCCGGATGAATTTCATTTGATGACCCCGTCACTGGCGCCCTGCATCTACATGTATTATTTAAAACAATAATAAATGGTTCGACGTGTTGTGTCGGGAGTGGGGGAGGAGTTCATAGTTTACACAAGGAATTAGTGTTGCTTTTTTTTAAATAAGTTTGTGTTTTCATTCTCTTCTAAATCTATATTTACAAGTTCTCACTCAGTCTATCTTTTGATAATTTACTTTTTTTTCTCTGTTTTTCCTTAAGTAAGCAATTTTTTTTTTTTTGTTTTTTACTTAGTAGCACGGAACTTTGAATATTCTTCTTTATCTTTAATTATACAAGGAATATGAAAATAAATTAAAAAATATACAAGTTAGGAGAGAAGAGGAGAAGCGGACACAAGAGCGAAAGCAAAAGAACTCCCTGAACTCTGTTTATAGGTTTTTTTCTCCCCAAATTTAATGAGCAGAAATAAGGAAGCAATTTATGCACCCTTTTTTTGCCCCTTCCACAGCCACTTTTCAGGATTCACTTGAGTATTGCGTTGTCACACAAAACGAATACAGAATTATCGACAACTTGCGATTGAGGTCGCAGTGTATCGACAGCCCAGGCACACAAACTTCCTGCACAAACTTTGCCGGGACTCTATGGGAATGCAGCAGGCAAGCAAAATCCAGTGTGGAGAGGGAGACGAAAAAAAAACGACATGAAAGGGAATCACAAAACACAGTCAGCTCAAGACGACGACGGACCTGGTTATGGCTCATTAAATTGTTTAGAGGGTGAAGTGCACTTAAGTAAAATATGACCTTTCATAATTTCCCTCGACAACCGTTTCCATCCCTCAGCTCAGGCTCAGGTAGCAACGTACAATAATTATCTTCGGGTTCTTGTTTTTTTCTTGTTTCTTGTCTTCCTTTAAACTTGAACTTATTAGTTTCCAATGTCCATGGGGGACAGGACTGGCAGCTTAAGGAGGATTTTATGTGAAGCAGGGAGACTGGGTAGGGAGCGACTTTGTGTGTGCGAATTATGATTCGCAGAAGCAATGAAATTTGATAGACGCTCTTGTTGATGTTTCGGATTTACGAGGGATTGCACATTTTGTATTTATTTACTCATTCCTTTGATTGGCCATTTGAAGTAATCCATTTATCCTTGAGCTTATGTGTCGCTGCGGAGACACTTTGCTTTGAGTAAATATTTAAGTGTTGTCATTGGGGACTTTGATTTTGTTGAGAAACTGCCATGGAGAGCCAGAGGAGACGGCGTTTTGGTTGACAATTTGTGAAGTGGATCTTGATGGACTTCAAGGATCTGCTGGGTGGAGAAGGAATGTCTGATAAAGAACTCAGAGAGGTCCTTCGTCTTATCTAACTTGAAGAAATGGAACTTTCTGCACGAATCGTTAAATCTGCCAAAACGACTGATGCCACAGGAACGATGTTCTAAGAGGGATCCTGTGCAAACTGTTCGTGAGAAGGTGAGAAGGAGGCAAACAGAGCAACTGGCAAAGCAGTGGATAAGCCAATGGCATGTTACTTTGCTGTCTGAAAGCTCTCAAGGCATGTCATGCCTGCTGTCTGAGAAGTTACATCGCCGACTAAAGTGTCGTTTACAACCCTGAGACCGAGTTCTGGTTCTACGAAACCTTTACCCTGACTTTATGTGGACGAATCAGTGCCGAGTCATCCTCCGAAGCATTCATACGTCCCGCCGCTGCATGCACCACAGCAAAATAAAAAACTCGCGACAAAAATAAAAAAAAAAAATAAAAAAAAAAACCTCGCGCCGGAAAAAATCCGACTCCACCTCGGATTGAGATTGTTGAACGATTGAGAACGTTGAACGTCTACACGTGGCGTTTTACACGAGGGTGGCGTTATTGTAGGCAATGGGGAACGAACCATTTGACTTGTCTGTCACTGAATGTAACGCAGATCAGGAAAGGCGGTGACTTGCTGATGCAAATGAAAAAAAACTGACTTCTGATTGTCCAAAGGACAGAGCACACCATTGAGACCTTCAGAAGCCTGATTGCAATGTGAACTCCTCAAGCTCCAAGTGTCCTAGTCGATGAGCAACTGGTTTACAGCTGTACGAGTACGCGTCAATGTGTACGTTCTTCTCTGGGACCTTAGGAAGCCTGATTTCAATGTGAGCAAGTGCCCAATTCGATGAGCAACTGGTCAGCTTTGCTACATGGAGTCGAAAAATGTAAAAAGCCCGGTGGAGTCGCTTCCTGCTGTCGACATGCTGCATGCATTTTGAGCTGTGTGTTAATAACAGACAGTTCTAAGTGTCCTCGGCACTGGATACGAGAAGAGTTAATTAAGACTCGTGATCCTTCACTGAAACTCAAAATAAAGGACACTTGGGATCACTTTTGTAAAGGCTTCCTTTCGTTGAATTGATTTTTCCTCCTGATTGTCCAAGCAAGACAATCTGGGGTGCTGAGCTGCTGTTCTAGGAAGACAGACTCACTGCTGAATTGCCAGAGAATTGATAGATTTTGAAACCACTTCCGTGAAGGCTTCCTTTCGTTGAATTGGTTGCTTCTCTAGTTTGTCCAAGCAATGAGCTACTAGGAGGGAAACAGAGTGACTGCTGGATTGCCAGAGAATTGATAGATTTGGAAATCACCTTCGTAAAGGCTTCCTTTCGTTGAATTTCTGTACTTTGTCCAAGCAAGGAGCTGACTGCTGAATTGCCAGTGAATTGATAGATTTCACAACTAACGGACATTCCTTGACCATGAATTCTGCGTCAACAAGAGTCAAGAAATTCCTGCCCTAGCACCGAATTCTCCTAGCCTTCTTGCGGCCGCTTTCATCGAAGTTAAAGCCTGTCCAAAGTTTTCCAAGGAAGAAAACCTGAACATCTTTATCACAGCCACCCAGTGCACCCTTAAATCATCTCAAACCTCCCTTCGTGAACATCTCCTTCATGTGGTGTGCCAATTCAGAGTTTCGTCGCTCGCCCCTCGCACTGCAGCCGGTCGTGTGTCGAAATAAAATTACATCTTTCGTCCCGACAACCCTCCGAAAATGCCAAACAAATCACATTAAAGTGCTTCAGCAGATCTGTGTGCGGTGCGGTCGTACATCCTGAAATTGGATGTGCGGGAAATATATATTTTGAGAATCCTTCGATTCTTAACCGATTGCTGAGCACACACAAAATGCATGATGGGGTGCAGGGGTATGGGGGGCGGCAGATGGCAATGAGAACGAATATTGGATGCCTTTCAGCTGTGTCCGATGATGGCACGAGTATCGATTGACTGGGTAGTGAGTTCGAATGGATAGGTGGGGGAGAGAGAAAAGGGTACACGATGAGAGGAAAAGCACTTGAGGTGAATTGAAATCAATGTCTCACCTAGAGTTCTGAGCTCCTCTTCTGTGTGCCAGTCGTCGTTTAATTGCTCAACAGACTGACAAGAGTTTGGATTCCGTTCGGTGTGAGGATGGTTTGTTTAGACAATGGAGTTACTTCATGAGGGAGATATGGGAACCGAACACATTGTGCAACAGACAATGTTTCCCCTTATCGTCGAACATTTGTAATTAAAGTGCAACGATTGTCAGTTCGATTTGGGTCAGCGACGACGCTGTGAGACGAACCTGCTGCTGCCTACGCGCTCGCACACAACTCAAGTCCATCGCATACCGCCGATGGGAACGGATGAGTTATGTCTTCTCCTCGGCAAGAATTTATTATGTTAATGAAACGGTGAAGAGGAAACGAATAAATCTCGCACATAAATGCGAGACAAAAGACCGGTATCTGGCGAATAACTTCACTTCACATTCTGCTGGCTGGCTGTCGGTAGAGTATCGAAACAAAAATATCTCGAGGAGAAGAAATTCTTTGTCTTTCTAATTTTAGGTCGTCCGAGGGGAGTCCTCTCCCGCCTCCGCCTTCTGTGCCGTTCTAAGCACAAGACGCGTCTCTTCGGTTTTTTGTGTGTGTCTTCGTTGCCTGTTTTGTTTGGCAATTTAGCGCCATTGGCTGAAAAAACAAAATTTTCCGACACGTTCACTGCTCGTTCACGGCAGAGAACAATACAGAATTGTTTAGAGAGACGCGCGTGAGAGTTGGAGAGAGCGACGCTTCTGAAATGACGAGTGGGCATGGCACTGGTCGGATGTGTGAGTTCATAAACAGCGATTATGGATCTTTAAATTCCATGCGATGGGAATGTGAGAGATTCTGATTGGTTGGGGAGTCTGGTGGAGTGGGGAGTGCTGCGATAGAAAATGATTGATTACGCGTCACGCTCTAGAAACGGAAAACTTGTCCCTGATGACTTGTGGGGGTAACAGATGGTGATGAGCTGTTAGTTCATCTAATTATGAAGTCTGAATGGGTTGGGAGGGTGTCCTTGCGTTTCGCTCCTTTTCCGAAATCATGAAAATGAGTTGTCTTACATAGAAAATATTTCCTTAGAGTCTAGGGCTTTCTTAAATGTACACAGTTTACACATTGAATAGAAAAAGCTATTTACATACGTTTCGTAGCACAGAGCGTTTTGCTTAGAAGGATGTCTGCCTGTGTGTGAGTGTGTGAGAGAGGAGTGTATGTGCTGCGGAGTTAATACTACTTTTAGCTGAAACTGAATGCCATGCGTCCAGCGCTGGTCTGTCGCTGCTTACCGCACTGAGCCTATACCAAGTACGCCTGCACATGCTGGCCCTGTTGCTGTCCTTGCTGCTGCTGCTGCTGTTGCTGCTGCTGCTGCTGCTGAGGCATCGACGTGGAGCTGCTGGCCGATGACTGTTTATGATGATGGTGCTGCGGCGGCTGCTGCTGTGGTCGCCATGTTTGTGCTTGCGGCTGGTGATGAAGTTGCTGGTGATGCTGAGCCTGCTGCTGTTGCATCACGCGATGGAGGCTGTTGGCAGCAGGGTGCGGTGGCGATGGGGGCGGCATCATCATCATGTTCTCGTTGTCGAGCGTGCTGTAGTCGGAGTCGATGCTGGAGTAGATGTGCTCCGATGGGGGACGACCGCTGTAGGCTTGATTCTGATGCTGCTGGTAATGGGCGTGTGGGTGATGGAGAGTGCTGGCGTGGGGTGGCAGTTCGCCGGGCGCCCCGCGACGGTTTGGCCGGGGACTGGGTGTCGCAGTCGTGGCGGAGGAGTAATTTGGGTCCTCGCCGTCTGGGCAGTAGGCCGGTGGTGGAGCCTGTCGATAGAGGATGCCGGGGCTTGCTGGTTGCTTGATTCGCTCGTGGTTATGATCGAGGGTGTAATTGTTACCGCGATATGGAAACTCGACAGGCAGGGCGTAGCGGAGCTTCTCCCAGAAGTGACGGTCGTTTCGGCGAATTCGGTGCACGGCAGACGTTTTCAGATACGGGAGCAATTCGATGTCGGACTCGGCTTCGAAGAGCACTTCCGGCTCTTCGATGATGACCAGCTTGTGCGGACGTCCTCGGAGGCCGTCGTGGATGGCACGTCGTAGCTCACAGCGCGACCACTCCGTCTGCAGGAAGTTGCGCGAAAGTAGAATGATGACTCTTCGGGATACTCTTGTGGCCTCGAGCAGCTGGTAGTGCGTGGCATCGTGGGTGAGGTCCCGGTGTTGGAGGCACACTCTTAGTGGCGGTCTACCGGTTTCGAGTTCAGAGACCAGGTGTTGGGCGACAAATTCTGAGTCCTTGGCAGAGTGCAGGAGGACGGCGTCGTACAGCTTTTCCGATTCTTCGCACCGTGGTCCGAACACTCGAACGCCGTAGTGGGCGAAGAGCCAGATCCTGAGGGACTCGCGGAACACAAATATCACAACCACAACCACAAGCAGGAACACTAAGGCCACGGCGGCGGCCAGCAGAGGGATGTATGGCTTAGGAATGCCGTTCTGGAGCATGGATCCTCCTGCGAAGTAGTCCGTGCAGGCCGAGGTGGCGTTTAAGTCGAGCTCTCGCTTAGCTCCTCCCTTCGACGGGATGCAGAAGATGTCCTGTGAGTCCTGCACGATGAGGGCGTTGTCGGCCACGTAGGTTGTCATTTCCTGGAGGAACTTGCACCGACAGGTCCACTGGTTACGTCCCAGCCACAGGGACTTCATCTGCTTGAACTGGGGCAGTTGCAGCTGCCATATGGGCATCGTTACGAGGTGATTTCCGTCGATTCGCAGCACTTGCAGTGACGTGAGGGGCGCTAGGGTGGCGTTCTCGATGTGGGTCAACAGGTTGTTCTGCAAGTAGAGCTCTTTCAGTTTGGTGAGCGGCTCGAACTCGTGACCGTGGAGGGTCTCCAGCTTGTTGTCTTCCAAGTGAAGGATTTGCAGGTTCATCAGTCCCTCGAATGTCTGGTTTTGAATGACAGCGACGTGGCTGCCGTTGACGAATAGTTGCTTGAGGTTTCGGCGTCCCATAAATGTATGACTCTCGAGAATGGGGAAGTTGTTGCCGTCGAAGTAGACGATGCTCGAGTCCATGGGGACGCGTCTTGGCATCTCCACACTCCTCAGACCTCCGCAATCGACGACGTTTTGCGCCCAAATCTGGTCGTGGTAGCAAGTGCAGTTCGTCGGACAGGTCATCTCGCAGTCGCACGCATCAAAGTCACAGCAGTGGCACAAAGCGAAGCAATGGGACTCGTACTTGCAAAGGAAGTCCGTCTGGTCGAGGGTGGCCAGTGGACGAACTGGAGCGCCGCGGGCGTGTGGCATGATGCACTCGATGTTGGGCAGATCCATTACCCTCGGGTGCTGGCGGGTGGTCAGGTTATTGATTCGCTGCAGCCAGTCCATTGAGCAATCGCATTCGAAGGGGTTACCGCCAAGATAGAACTCGGGCAGGGGCTTTGTCGGCGGCACAGGGGCCACACGCAGCGTCTGCAATTGCAGTTTGTTCAGGGCGTTCGCATAGAGGTCCACACGAGCGAGGTTTGTCTTGTCCACAAATGTGTTCGGCTGCACATTGCTGATCAGGTTGTTGTTGATGAAGAGCAGTTCGATTGTGTTGGGGACGGACATGGGGCCGATTTCCGTGATTCTGTTGTGGCTGGCGTCGAGTGTCTTCACTCGGATCTCCTCCTGCAGCTTGTAGTAGTTGCCGAGCGCCTCGATGTAGTTTCCATGCACATCCAGCCACTTGAGGTTGCTGGGAATGAACGCGTAGTCGAACCAAACCAAGTGATTTTCGGACAGATTCAGCCAGAGAAGGGAGACCAGGGTGGCGAAGACGCCGTTGATGTCGGAGAGGAAGTTTCTGTCGAGGCGGATGGCTTCTAGTTCGTAGTTGTTGTCGAAGGAGCCCCGCTCGATGCTCTGAATGCGGTTCTTGGCCAAGTTGAGCACACTTAGTCGCGGCAGGTCAGCGAACATGCCGACCGTGATGTTCCCGATTTGGTTGTCGATCAAACGCAGCCCGGTGAGCTGGTGCAGATTCTTGAAGCTGTTGTTGTCGAATGTGCGGATCTGGTTCTCTCCCAGGTCGAGTGTGCGGAGCACTGCCAGATCCTGCAGAGCACTGGGGACTTCGTTCAGCTGATTGGAGCTCAGATCAAGTTCCTTGAGGTCGGAGCAGTTCTTGAAAACACTTGGCTCGATGACGCTGATCAGATTGTTGTTCAAAGTCAGTTTGGACAGCACGTAGAGGCCGTTAAACAACTTCTCGTCCAGGGTGTGGAGGCGATTCTCAGCCAGGTTCAGTGTATGGAGGTTGTAGAGGGGCAGGAACGAGTTGTCTTCGATGTGGCCGATGGAGTTGTTTCGAAGATTCAAAATTTGTAGAAAATAAAGCTCCTTGAAGGTGCGATAGTCGATCCGCGTGAGGGCATTATGAGCCAGGTTTAGCACAATCAAGCGTATCAAGCCGGCGAATGTGGTGTTGTCCACATGGTTGCTGGTCAGTTGGTTGCCGGACAGGTCCACCACAAGCAGCTGCTCTAGCCGGTGGAACAGGCCCTTGGGCAGTTCGTAGAGCTCATTGTTCTGCAAATGAATCTCCCGCAGTTCCTTGGAGCCGGCGAAAAGCCCTGCGGGCAAGGTCTCCAGATGGTTGTTGCTCAAATTAACGATCCGCAGGGAACTCAAACCGGCCAGCGCCTCTCCGGACAGTTCAGAGATGTTGTTGTGTTGCAGGTTAAGATGCTGAAGGCGTCTGAGTCTGGAGATCCCCCAATTCTCTGTGATGGTGCGAAGCTCGTTGTAGCTGGCGTCGAGTACCTGCAACTCACTGCCTCCGTTGCAGTTCATGTCGGAGATGCCCAGATTCTCGGCGGATCGGATGCGGTTCTTGGTCAGATTAAGGACCTGAAGGTTTCCAACCGGGCACAGGAACCCGGCAGGCAGTGCTCGGATGTTGTTCTCGCTCAAGTCCAGCTCGGTGAGCTGCTTGAGGCCGATCAACGAGTCAGGGAAGAGCTCCAGCGTCTTCGCCGGGCCCCAGTCAGCGTTCTTCGTATTGACAGCGAGCGTCTTCACTGCGCTTAGCCCCTCAAATGCATTGTTCGGCAGTTGCAGCAATTTGCACGCCTCCAGCCTCAGCTCGTCCAGTGTCTGCAGCCTGGCGAACGAATTCTGTGGCAACTGGCTCTCGTACAGGTACAGCTCGCTGCACTTGATCAGCAGCTGATTGGCCCCGTCCGCGCCCTGCAAATCCAATCCTGTCCGCTCGATCGTCCGCAACTCGCACGTCACCGACGTCGTCCCATTGTACTCCCACGAGCAGTGATTGCCCGACAGGATCGGCGAGCTGGTGCCCGATGCGGCGTACATGCTTCCATCGTGGCCCCCTTCGTTGGCCTGGATGTCCGCGAAAAGCAGACCCAGCTGAATTAAAGCCGCGAACCAAACGTGAAGCTTTCCCATTTTTCCCCCGAAGACAAAAAAATAACAAAACTCTCCCGTTTCACTAACTGATCACCCGGTTCGCTTGGGATTTACTTCTTTTTCCCGGTTCGCTCTTCGTCGAACTGAACTACACTTGGGGAACTGAACAAAACTAAAAATCTTCCACACTACTTCCTGGCACAGGAAATTGACTTTTCTTTCGTTTAAGGATAGGGCTGCGAACTCATTTTCCACACACTTTCCTCATTTTCGTGGCACACTGTATCTTTCGCTCGAGGATCTTCCCTCTTCAAATCGCGAACATTTCGACCAACGACACTTTGCCCGTATCCTTTTGATTTTTTTGATTTTTCGAATTTTTTTCAAATTGCACTGGTCTCACTTTCAGTTACTTTGCGGTATTATCTCACTCACGACGAACACATGAGAGCTGAATTGTGTGTCTTGTGCGCGGGGAAAGGCAAAGGAAAATCAAATTAAAACGAAAAATATCTATCACTCCCTAATTCGTGGTAGATACAAATTCTGTGTCACTCTGAGATACTAAAAACCCGTTTTTTTTTTTTTTGCTTAAAATAACCGTACGTGAGGACAACACACGTCCTTTACGATCAACGCTCGAACTCGAACTGATGTGATTCGGAAAAGTCGCCAGCAGTTTGTATGGTTCTTTTTCGCGCTGGCAGAGGGTTGGTTGGGTGAGCCTGAGTGGGATGGGAGATGGTTCGACGGTCGGTGTGGTTGGACTGAGTAGCGTTTCGTTCTCTTGAGACACATTCACACGCACTGTGTGGAAATTGAGCGGCGGCTTAGTGCGTTTCCCTGCCGTGGGGTGGTAGTTTTGGCGCTAGTGTCGACGTACATGCGCTCTCTTGAGATGGTTCTCACTCGGCTTGAGACTCGGCCGGCTCGGTTTCGACGACTCACGGAATGAGTTTGAGAATTTTTTTTTTTCGCTTTTGCATTTTGTTCGATGGTGGCGTGCCGTTTTCCTCCTCGCTGGCAGATGCATTTCGGTTTGCCGGAATGAAGTAATGTGTGTGGGAGAGGACTGCTGTCTCCGGATATTTTGGGAATTCTTTTCTATTCGCCTTCTGTTGGTGTAATGGATAGGTTTTCAGGAGTGGGGACTTAATGTAGTTAAAGGTTGCTTTCACGTTTGCATTTTGGCGAGATTTAATGTGTTTCTGTTGGATTAGGGGTCTTAAAGTGGCGAGATCTTAAATTTGTGAAATTTCAGGCCGTTGACGTGCTGGAATTGGCTTTGGAATACAAATGGTCGGACAAGCGTCTTGCTGACCACATCTAGTGACTTAAGAAACTGAAGATACATGTTTCAGTGGTCGTCACTCAGTGAGAATCTAATCGTTCCTGGGTTACGTGTGGAGTCGTGTTGAAACTGCTGCGCGTTTGCACGAACATATCCGACTCTTTGTCGCAAATGTCGCTGTCTTGGATTTTGTGGTTTGAAACTAGCTGAAGGAGGACCACTTTCATTTGTGCAGAGATTTAAAATAGTAGAAAGTTTAAGGAAATCTTTCGATCTCGGAGAAATGCACAATTTTTTTCAATCCTTTTTGGCCAACCTTCAACGCTTTTTAAGCGCGTCTTTAGCAGAAAGGGATCTATGAAGATGATGGTACAAATCGACGCTCATTTCAAAACGGAAACAGATTTTTATAGGAAAATGTAATTTCAGTAAGGTCTTCAAACAGAATGATGACACCTCTGACTCAAGCAGTTTCCAGAGACAGTAGGTATTGCCAGTTCCATTTGACAGCAAGCAAACAGTCAAGAATTTTGAACTCGTGGCCAGTCAAGAGCGGGGCTTCACGCAGACAGTTGTTGTATGCAGAAGTAACGCCTTAAGAAATGTTTCAAGCAGTGGAGGGACTGCATGCAGTTTTTAGTCCTATTAGTGTTGACGACATGCAGTGTAGTATATTTACGAAAAACTCAACTGTTCACATATGGAACGAATTAGACACCTAACTATACGCAGCTCGAATCAGAGCCATTAAGACAACGCAACAGAGGACCGCCTAGGCAAAGATGGCGCACACAAGTGGAGAACGACCTAACTACCATGGGGTGCGCAATTGGAGGCAGCTAGCGAAAGATCGTGCTGGCTGCAGAGGCATGTTGGTTGAGGCTTACGTCCAGAAGAAGAAGCTATACGTAGCGAAAGAAAGACGCACCTCCAACCGGAATCCAAGCCATTTGGATGACAAAATAAACGACGTCAATGTCGTCTACGATGATGAAAAGAGGGGGACATTGAATTTGACTGAATTGTGTTAGAAAGTTGGTTGAATCCGAGGACTTCTTCCGAGTTTACCGCCCTTCCAAAGATGAGAAAGAAGTTATGAAGACTGCTTTTCTTCATGATTTTTCTAAGCTTCGCACCAAGAGGCAATTGGTCTATCGAAGTTTTTTGCTCTCGGTTAAGATGCTACACAATGCATGGGCAGTTCGTCATCGTAATAATGAAGTCAAAGACAAGTGTTGCACCACTAAGTGGGTTTCAGTTGAGGTCTTCGATGTCACTTCCAATCGTCAAGAGCAGTCCTTAGGAAAAGTCCAATTTCAGACCAAGAAAGGGCGATTCGAAAAAGTCGAAATGTTGCATTGTAAGGGAACTGGCTTGGAGGAGGTACCTCAAAGTCGGAGTGTTGCAGTGTGTGCGCGCTGCCTTGAAGGAGGAACCTCGAAGTAGGAGTATTGCAGCGTATGCGCGCTGCGGAAGGAAGAACCTCAAAGTCGAAATATTGTAATGTAAAGGAGCTAGCTACATCTACAGTGCTTAAGATGGCTAGGCCATGTAGACCGTATGAACACCACTGCTTCGGCCCGAAAAGTCTTTGAATCCGAGCTATTGGGACAACGCAACAGAGGACGACTCAGACTAAGGTGGCGCACACAAGTGGAGAAGGACCTCAACCAACTTGGAGTGCGCAATTGGAGACAGCTGCCGAAAGATCGTGCTGGCCGGGGAGGCATTTTGGTTGGGGCCCAGGTCCACCCGGACTGTAGCGCCACAGGAAGAAGAAGAAAAAGGGAGTGGCTTGGAGGAGGTACCTCAAAGTCAGAGAATTGCATCATAAGCGAGCTGTCTTGAAGGAAGAACCTCAAAGTCGGAGTATTGCAGTGTAAGGGAGCTGGCTTGGAGGGGGTACCTCAAAGTCGGAGAATCGCAGTGTAAGCGAGCTGCCTTGAAGGGAGAATCTCAAAGCCGGAGTAATGCAGTGTATGCGAGCTGGCTTAAAGGACTGGTATTCAGAAACTTTACCTCTAGAAACTGTGCCTCTATACGCACAGCAAGTGCATTGAAGTTCTTGATCACCGGCACAAGGTCCAAGACGTCGCAGTTTTGCGCGCTTCCTGTGAAACCAGAAATGCATATTTCTTTGGCACAATTTGACACAGATGCGTCTCTGTACGTACAGCAACTGCGTTGGAGTTCCGGATCTCTTCGATGATGTTCGAAACGCCACAGTTGTGCGCCCTTCCGGTGTGAAACAAGAAATGAGTAT
Source organism: Eristalinus aeneus (assembly GCA_955652365.1). Taxonomy (NCBI): domain Eukaryota; kingdom Metazoa; phylum Arthropoda; class Insecta; order Diptera; family Syrphidae; genus Eristalinus; species Eristalinus aeneus. Next base: position 95,792,273 of record OY019131.1, read on the forward strand.
TTGTTTGGCGAAATTTTACGCAAAAGTCAGTTGCGCACCCTTCCTTGTCAGTGACAGTGGTGCGAACTGAAAACTAATGAAAATCGCAAAAGAATTCAAATTCATTCGCAACGCTGAGATTGAGGACTTCTGAGTTTAAGCACTTCCAGTGCAGACAAACGCTTCTTTGATGAATCGCGGCATTCGTCCAATTATGTCAACGACGTTCACCTTAGCAAACAACTGAACGGACTTTAAGAAGATCGTTTCCCTGACAACATTGTCCAGCACTCCATAGCTCAGGTAGGAAACGTGACTTGTAGACCATGACTTTGGTCTTTTGAGTCAGAAATTCCTTGAAGAAGGAACCGTTTTGTGCTTAACAGGTTTATTCAAATCCTTTTCAGCCTTTATGCGGTATTCTGTTCTTTTGCGTTTTCCCACAGACTCAGGTTAAGTCACTATTCGCTGTGCTGTCCATGGAACTGTCCCACCGTAGCGTTTGTTATACCCAGGCGTACGTCAACTTATAAATTTAAAAATGCAACTACCCGTGTAATTCCATTAACTACAGCACAAGACGTAAATTAATGTGGCAGAGAAGAGAAAAATGCAAAACAGTTTAAACGTGTTTTCTGAGACGATTCAGACAGACAGCTGAAACAGAGTTCAAACTGCCTACGACTGTGTTGAGACACCTGGTGAAGGTCCACTGGCGTGCTTTGTCCATCGAAATCAAATCAAATCCGTGGCTCATTCGACTACACAAGCTAATGCTGACTAAAGCACGCAGAAGACATATCTACGAGTAAGTTTCGTCTCCAGATTGGAAGACCGCTTAGACGGAAAAGAACTTTCAAAACGTCTGCTGTTTGTCCATTGGATGCAGCATTTGGCTGAACATCCCATTGTCATTGCAAACAAGTCTGGCTTAAGGCTTTAATGGCATTCATTCGTCCCACTTCCAGCTGGTTGCCCATTCTACCCATAGAACAGATGTGTGTTTTCAGCCGGGAATCGAATCTCGACCTTCGGCGTTTGAACGTCGCACTCTACCAACTACGCCACGGCGACCACAGAACTGCAATTCATCCCATTATATGCGTAGCCTGCTCTCATCACTCATTTGACAGGTTCCGATGCTTCATGAAGTCTACGAATGCTTCGGTTTGTGACTTTTATGTAGATAATTAGAGCATACTGGGCACAGAGGTGAGACTTCGTGTTATGGATGGTGTTGGAGTGCTTTAACAACTAGTCACCCAAACACAAACCCACTTCCAAAGGCCTCACTTCAGATGAACAAAATGCAGTTCCACGAATACAAGAACCATATCGATTTGAGCACAACGGTACAAAGGAGAAAGGATGTGTCTGTACTCTGATGAGAAAGTTCAACAGACAAGCGTCTGAGACATCTATTCGGTCTTCGAAGAAATGATTCAAAAATGCATTTACTTTGATTCCCTTCACTGGATCACGCAATTTCGAAGAAAGAAGAAGAAGATTGCAATTTTCTGTAACAATTCCTAGGAAATGAGCGAAAATTCTGAAAACCGTGGAGCAGTGTTAAATTGATTCCATTTCTCGGCTGAAAATGTCGCATAACTTCACGAAATATCCCATTCCGAAATGCAGCTGTGCCTATTGCCTATTGAAAATGGTCTTAAATATCGTCGTTCGGGTCGACAATGAACTGCGGGTTCTTTCCCCAAAGCAAGCAGAACACACGCGAAGAGATGCTAGGGAACTTGGAACCTGGCTCCATGGGGAATGCAGCCTCATCCAACTTTTAGTTCTTCTTTGTCGCCAAATTTGGCCTGTTCCTTAAGACTTCACAATTATTTCACGTCTCCACGTCGAATGTTCTTCAGAATGCAAGGCATTCCTTCGCCATTCCTCGACGTCTTTTGTTGGAAAATTTACGAAATGATCTCAAAAACGTCTCCATTTCCTCGCCCACTCCGCAATCTCAGCCCCGGTCGTCGAGTCTAGACATAAAATAAATATTTTGATATCGAAGTTGCAACACCGTGCATAGCCGTGTAATTAGAATTCCTTTCTTCGTTTAACGAGCGCAGCAAGCCAAAAATAAAAGCTCGTCTAAGATTTTCAGATTTTCAAATAAATTCCGAATTCCTCTCGCTTGAGCTCCACTCAATTTGAGTGCGGAAATCTACTACAATCTGCACTCGCACTCCGAGTGGGAATCGCCAAAGAGACCCGGACTGGGTTCTCTTCGGGAAAATACCTGTTTGCTTTGCACTCTCTTTCGAATATCGATTAAACTGGTTTCCGTCCATCACAGCAGCGGTCTACATACAAAGTATCCAATAAATACGTGTTTTGTTCGCTTTACGTTGTGTTTTGTGTACACGTTGGTTTCGTTTCATTTTTTTTTGCTTTTGCTTCGTTTCCTCTTCCTCTTCGCATCGCTGCTACTGCTGCTGCTGCTGCTACTTTTTCGTAATTGAGTAAACTCAAGTGTTTGGATGTAAACAAAATGTTTATGAGGTAGAGAGCAAGTTTATGGTATGCTTACACATTCGCCGGGGATCGTACTACGAAGTTATTGGGCGAAATATGTGATTTTTTAATCGTTCGTTGACGGTAGACTATTGCGTCTTTTGCTGTCTGTTTATATCGATTCTAGTGGATTAGTGGGCATCAAGCAAAAGTTTCAAAGAATAGCCTCCAAGCGTTCGTGCCGCGCCGAGTGCAGTTTTCTCGACCGTCTCCATTGTTTCTTCACCTTTCACTTATTTCTGGACCCGGCAGCGGATTAGAATAAAATTAAATAATTTATTGATACTATTTGTGCGTCGTGCAAGCGAAAGACCGAATGAGGGAGGGAGTCATAGATTTCAAAGTTCCAAAAATAAATTGCCGAAGCAGAAGAGGTTGCTCCGCTTTAAGGCGTACACTGCCGAGCACGTGCCATTGACTGTGAACGTCAATAATTTATAAGCTTTGATACTAGAAAGACGACGCATACGAATTGTTCATTCATACGCTGCTTCCTCTGATGTCCGTTTGTGTGTGTAGAGGGTGTGCTGTGCGTCTGTAAAAAATATTTCCTCTCGTTTCGGTTTGGGGCGGTTATTTTTGGAGCTGGATGGACGGACAAACTCTTGCGGGATGTTTACGGATGCATTGCTATCAATTATGGGCTTGTCAATTAGTCAATCGATCTTCATAAAAAAGGAAACCGAATTGTCTTCGTGTTCGTCTTTCGGTTTTACAAACTGAACTGAGATCTCTTGAGTCTGGACGACGTGCTGCGGGAGGAAATGTGCCCGGACAGTTGACACGTTTACGAGTGATTGGATGTTTCTGTTCAATTATTTCAACTCCGATTAGATGGATGAATGGATTTTTGGTTGTGGAGGGGACTTGGATATCTCCCTGAACTCGAACAGGATCATTTGCGACACTTGATCACATGAGACGTGGAAACAATGTGGCCATAGGACACAAGGACTCAAGGACTCAAGATTTATAGAAAGAGAACCTCTGTGTTTTTGCATGGAACGACACATTGCTTGGACAAGGGAAAATTAGGATTCTCTTGAAAGCTTGGAAGGTCCGTGCCTCCGTGCAACGCAAACTAAAGCAAATTTTTACATTTATTCTGTCAGCGAATTCCATCTCTGAGAGCACTTCTTCTGATTCTTCTTCTTCTTCATCTTCCTTTTTCTTTTCGTGTTCTTCTTGTTCTTGTTCTTCTTTTTCTTCTTCTTCTTCTTGCAGCGCTGAAGTCCGGGGCGGGCATGGACCTCAACCAACACTTAACACTCTTAAACCACTTCTTCCTCTTCTTCCTCTTCTTCTTTTTTTCTTCTTCTTTTTCTGTATTTTGTTCTTCTTATTCTTATTCTTCTTCTTTTTCTTCTTCTTCTTCATTTTTTTTCTTCTTCTTCTTCTTTTTCTTCTTTTTCTTTTCTTCTTCTTGTTCTTCTTTTTCTTCTTCTTCTACCTTTTCTTCTTCTTCTTGTGACGCTGCAGTCCGGGGCGGACATGGTTCTCAAACAACACCAAATACTCCTAAACCACGTTCGATACAATTTTGCCACAGCGGAGGCATTCGATGGACAAAGCACGACAATGGAACTCCACCAAGTGTCCGATTGCATTTCAACACAGTCGTTGTCGCCTGCTAACGACTGTTGGCTGGAACGCTGTTCCAATTGTCTGTCTGGATCGTCTTAGAAAACAATTTTGAGGTGTCTTGCATTCCACCCTTCCCTGTGACATCAATTTACGTCTTGTGCTGTAGTTTATGGGATTGCGCGGGTAGTTGCCTTTTTAAAGGTACACGTTGACTTACGCCTCGACAGGACAGACCCATGGAGAGCACAGATGTGGGATTTGGTTTTACGTGATCACCAGCCTTTACGGCTTACATCACGGGATCCATTTTCCCAAAAGTCGTAAGTAACGCAAGACCAAACGCCTTAGTTACTCAAGTACCAAACTGGGATCATGCTTGAGGGGCAATCACTCCACCTTGGTTTGATGCGAAGCCTTTCTAAAACCTCTTCCACTCTCTGGGTCGCAGCGCCCGGTTGAGAATGCAACTCCACCCTGAAAAGGGACAGTTCCTTAACCGGCTTGCCTTGTTTTTGGGTGAACAAGCAACTAAACAAGTTAGCACAGTACACTATCCTCGACTCTACCCGCGATGTTAGGTGGTAAACCACAGCGACTACGATACTCCCACAAGGAGGCCGAACCGAAGTTCCAGGGTCTCCTGACCTCCCGTGGCACCAGTATATATAGTCTCTGGTCTCTGTCTAATATAACCTCTGGTCAAGCTGTCACTACCTGTCAGGTTCCCTCAAAGCCTGGGTCTGTTAGCCGACATCTCGCTACAAATGGTCTTTTCTCCATCAGTGATTCCGTTGTCACTATAAATAGTGACACGGATGTGATTTTGGATCATGTAACTCATAAATCCAGTCACATCATCTGGATCATGGACAGCACAGCGAATATTCATAAAGTCTGAGTCTTAGGGAAAACCCAGCAGAGGGGCCCTCGCAACGAAAAGGATAACAGCTTGCTTTGCTGATGCCATGAGCCATCAGCAAAGCAAGGTGGTGACTGGAAAAGCATATCGGTTGAAGGCCATGTCTATACTCGACCTCAGCGCCGCTTAAAAACAGCAGAAGGCCAAAGGGAGTCAATTTTGCCATGCAACTGAGTGATGAATCGTAGAGCTTTGTATACTGAGAACGGACAGGAACCACTCTGTCCACATTTTCTCAAATGAACGTCACTTCCTTCCCCTCCAACCACTTTGTCCACATTTTCTGCAATTAACTCCACTTCCGTCCACTCCGACCACTTTGTCCGCATTTCCACCAGTTGGGGCCAATTTATTGGCCGAAGGTGCTGGTGAAATCCACTCAAAATTGTTACTCGAAGGCGCTAGAGAGACTTCTACTGACGTCTCATTTTTGTTGACAGGAAGTGGAGTACGGTCTAGTCCATCGGCATAGCTGCCTAATTTAGTGAACTTCTCTCTGGGCAATTGGTCACGCCATGATTGGTGTTAGGAAACGCAGCGCACGACAAATGTCGGCTAATCTGAAATATCGAATGGGAATCGAGCACTAACGACCAAATCCTCAACTGAACCAGACACAGCCTTTTTAATTCAGGAACATCGTTGAGTAAGTCCGATCAAAACATTTCGGAAATACGCAAAAACAGTTTAAACTCCGAAAATATACGAAAGTTGTGCACAATCCCTCGAAAACTGGTCAAAATTGGCGGAAATTGTTTCCATATGTTTTTCCCGCTCTTCAACTTCGAATCCGACTTTTGGAGGCTTCGCGTTAATTAAAGACAGTTTCAACAGTGAAATGGAGACAGGCAAGGATGAACTACCGTGCTGTGTCTTAGATGCTTCGGTTCACCACGGTTTACGTCGTTGGCCAGACAAGAATATGAATAGGTGAAGGTGCTGTAGACTTAACCTGATCACAATCCATCCTGCCTTAAAACCTCTTACAAACATTAAGGAAACTCGCTGTTTGAAATTTCAAAATTGATTAAGGATCTTTCAAAACTTCTCCATATTTCACAATATTGACGCACAACTGTCCGAAAATTCTTCTTCGCAGCGTAGTTTGACTGATGCTGGCTGAAAGGTTGCCACGGCCAAAGGTATCAGAACTGCCATCCGCGGCCACACAAGAAATGGGGGCCTCCTTTTGCGAAGATTACTCATTTGAAAGTTGCGGAACTATTTCATGGAGTAGAAAAGTAATTCGATATGTGACCGATGTTTACTTCCATCGAAAAATGAATCGATTTGTGGCCGATGTTTGCTTCCATGAACTTCGTTGCACTTCTTCTGGCTAAAAGGTTGCCCCGGCCAAAGGTATCAGAACTGCCATCCGTCCCACTACTTGTGTGGCCTCCTTTTGCGAAGATTACTCATTTGAAAGTTTCCAGTTCCGCTGCTTCATAGAGTCGAAAAATGATTCGATTTGTGGCCGATGTTTGCTTCCATGAACTTCGCTGCACTTCTTCTGGCTAAAAGGTCAAAGCTATCAGAAGGCCAAAGCTATCAGAACTGCCATCCACTCCATCACTTGTGTGGCCTGCTTTGTCAAAGATCACGCATTTGACAGCTTTCTGTTCCGTTGCTTCATCGAGTTTAAAAATGCTTTGGTTTATGACTATTCTTTATGTCGACACTTAAGGCGCACCCGTCACATAGTTGTGACTTCATGTTGAGACCGCTATTGGAATGTTTCAACAGCCAGTCACCACGCACTTAAAACACCCAAACATCAACTCACTTCCCTTCCAAAGCCCCCACTTCAGATGAACAAAATGCAGCTGCAAGGACTCACAAAGTGTCCACCATGACACCAGTCAGCCAGACAAAGGATCACATCAAGCGCGCAAATCTGCATTGCATACGTACATACTAGGTGCCCACCACTCGCTGCACAGCACAGTTCATTATCCATGGGAAATCACTTAAACCGCACTCCTCCAGTTTAACATACTTCTCCGGCATCGCATTCTGTCGCACTACAGACTGAACAGATGATAGATGCATGCACGCATACAGGTTTCTGGTTTCGTAGCCTCGTCTCACGAGACTAAAAGATACAATTAAAAACTAGTTTAGCCTGCACAACAATCAAAACAAACCCATAATCCATTGAAAGCCGAAACCCCGAAACCGGTATCGCGGAGATTTCTCTTCTCTTGAGTGAGTGCTCGGCACCGCACAACGCACTCAAGTACGAATTCCAACTCGAAGCTCGAGGCGGAGCAGTGGCCCAGCACTGTGTACGGTGTGTCATAAAATCACTCATACAAAACGCCTCGCCATAAAGATAAGAGCCGCCGTTAAGCTTCGTTCCTTTTTATTTTCGACTCCATTCATTTTCATGTTTATTTCGCTCGAAATGAATTTATTAGTGAGCTAACCCCTGGAGGAGGGCATCGCCAGCTCCCATTCGTTTCGTCGGAATCACAATGAAAGTACTGTTCGTGATTTGAGATTGACTTGCACGGGCTCAGTGAACTTACAGTCGCCGATAGGAGCCGGCGAATCCATCAACATATCGCGCTTCCTCGTTCGAACGCGTTCATCTCTCGACATGACATGACGTCCTTGATTGGTGATGTTTATGGAATGCCACAGGGCGCACTGATAAGTGCGCCATTAGGCGCGCACCAATAAAAACTCTATTCGAATCGATTTGTCCTCGATTTGTTGCGGATGTTGAGCAACGATAACTAGTCGATTTTATAGGACTTTAATGATGTCGGCCGCGCGATGCGTTCCCCAGCCCCAGACGCAGCCTCTAATCACTCTGTTGAATATTCATTTGTGATAAAGGCGGCCTAACGACGAGTTTGTGTTTTTATGACAGGGCACAGAATTGACTTATCGCAATGATTTATCTGTAGGAGCCGTTGGACGCGCGCTCGCGCGGTAGTCGACAAGACAAATGTTTGCTGTTCGATTATCGCATGATCGTGTGAACCGGGCGGGAAACGATCGCTGTCGAGAGACGTGTAGGAGTCATGGTATCTGATTTGATAATTCTTTTGGGTGCGGGGAGTCGCTTTTACATTTTGTGAGAGATTTCCAGACGAGATTGGGCCGTGATGAGAGAACTCTGACATGTCTGATAGGAGACGACGACTTTTTCTTGTGAATAAGGTCAATTTTAGGAATTTTTGAGCGACAACTTGGAAGATAAACCGTTGTTGGAGTGGAGAAAATATGCTTTGGCTGTTGGTTAACCAGAGGTGCCCTTCATCATTTACGATATCTTCTTACAGGTCATGGCGTTGACGCACTCATCGAAGGTTGGTTCCTCGTCTTTCCAGTTGATTTTTGGTTATGAGGCACTGAGACACATCTGATGAATTGTCAGAATATTCGTCACAGATGGATTGGAAGAGGCACTCTTTGGACCCATATCCACTTTTTTTTTTGGCATAATTGGCGCGCACTAAAGGGATTGATTATACCCTTAAATGATTGCTTATACCCTTAAATGACTGGAATTAAATCACAGCACGGGCCGAAGGTAAAGAGGACGAGAGGGAAAGGAGGAAAGCCCCGTCAATTCGATTGTCTCTTAATAGAAAGGACTGCAGACGCCTTCGGACCCCCACTTGGCTCTTCAACACTTGTGGAGAAGACGAGGACACTTTAGAGCAATTACTCTGCAACCTTCCGCCTATGCCCGAATCGGGTGGACGATATTTGGCATCTATGAAGTGAAAACTGATAGCCTAGTCGCATTGTCACCGCAGCGTCTGCGGGTGTTCACCTGGAAACTAGGTTGTACAGCAAATGTGATCTATGCTTCGTACTTCAACAGAACAGTTTTACAGGCTGAGTGCTTCAATACGATGAGTGTCCAAAAGGATAGCCAAAAGATGTATAGTTCAAGTGATTGCCTCCCGACGCCCTCTTGTTATATCACACGCGTCTGATATGCAGAAAGTCACGAAGACAGTTCCACGATACCAAAATTTTGTCCCAAAATAGACAAAGCTGCTTTTCTGTGGAACTGTTTAAAATAGGCAAGTGGACGATTGCACTTGCTTGGCTGAATGATACGACTGATGCTTCAGTGAGAATATAAGATTGATTCCCTGCCTAGTTCACAAGAACGCACATTCTGGGATCAGTCTACATTAGATCGTATGTATGAGACACTGTCTGCATTTTGAATGCCTGTATTTCTTCATGAATGAGTGAAAAAAGTGCCTTTTGTACAACTTATGGGCACAGAGGTCTGGGTTGCGTGGACGCAAGTCAACAGCTATACAAATTTTTAAAAGATCCTGCCTCCACATAATGAATCTCTTACTGCTTGCTTTGCCTTTAACTCCAAGTTTATTGAAAAAACAGATGAAGTGAGCTGTCTCAAGTAGCACAGTATGTTGAGTTCCTGGACCTCTGTGCCCATAAGCTGTACAAAAAGCACGTTTTTAGCTCATTCATGAAGATATACAGGCATTTAAAACGCAGACAGTGTCTTATACAGCGTCTATTGATGAGGAATTTGAGGAATTTCACACAGTTGCAAGCTTGGTTCATGGTCGTCTCATTAGTGTGCACAATCGGATGGGTCGCTTAAGTAAGCCTAGAACTTCCAATTTGCCTCCACTGTATAATGGAGCTGTAATACACGGCGCGAGGTTTAGAGCAGGGTCATACTCCTGCCAATCGGCGCTTCTTTAACGTAGCGTGGCTTTGGGATAATAAAAGATTTGGTTGCTGCTTCCTGTCGCGAAGGCTAGGACGCTATTTCAAGCGGATGAGTCTTTTCAAAAGAAAACAAATAAAGGGTGTCCCAACGAGAACGCAAGATTTAAATTTGGCGCCATTCGAATTTTCATTGTTTGACATTTGAACAATTATTATTGTTTGTTAGTAGAAGGTATAAGGTTAATAAAAATGTAGCGCTATAGCGAAGGGAGTTCTTTAATTGAGTAGTGGAGAGACAACATGAAAATGCTGACTTTGCCGATAAAGTCATCTAGTGGCGAGGCCCATTTCCATCTTGACGGCTTCATCAATAGGCAGAATTGTCGCATTTTGGGCGAGGAAAATCCTCGAGTGATTCACGAGAAGCAAATGCATCCTCAACGTGTCACTGTGTGGTGTGGATTTTGGGCTGGAGGAATCATTGGACCTTTTTTTATAAAATTGAGTCAAGTCAAGCGCAAACAGTCAATGATTTTCGGTATCGTGAAATGATAACCAATTTGTTCGTGCCTGGAATTGAAGAAATTAATGTGGTTTCAACAAAACGGCGCCACATCTCATACAGCCCGAGAAACAATTCAATTGCTGCATCAGTCATTTCCCGGTCGTGTTATTTCGCGTTTTGGAGACCAGAATTGGCTTAGATCGTTCGATTTAACATCATTGAACTTTGTTCTTTGGGGGTTTTTGAAGTCGATGGTTTATGCGAATGAGCCGACGACGACTCAAGCCTTAAAAGAGGAAATTGGACGCTGCATTACTGAAATACCGCAGCATATATGCAAAACAGTCATTGAAAATTTCAACAAAAGATCGCGTATGTGCCAGCAAAGCCTCGGCCGCCATCTGGTCAATGTGTTATTCCACACATAGCCTCATCCTGTCTACTTTACGATATAATAAAGAATTCATGATTTTTTTAAATATCTGCGTTTTATTTAAAATTTAAATCTTGCGTTCTTGTTGGGACACCCTTTATTAACCTTCTGTTTGTAGAACTTGCCCGTGTTGGAGGAGAAGGCTTGACGAGGAACCTTGACAAGGTTGCTTCTTCGTCGGTGTTCCGAAGAGTTCTTGAATCCAAGCTTAAGGGATGAGAAAAAATGGAAAACTCTCGCCCCTATAAGGAGGAAGATCTTAACCAAGCAAAAAAGAGGCACCTTGAGAGCACTCGCTGAACTGATTTCGCGGCTGGTGCGTCAAATCAGTCCATGTACTGCAACTTTTTTGTCTTCTTCTTCTTCATCACCATCTTCTGTTTCCTCGTCTTTCTCTTCTACTTTAACTATATTCTTCTTCTTCTTCTTCTTGCTCTTGTTCTTTTTGTTCTTCTTGTTCTTCTTGTTCTTCTTGTTCTTCTTGTTCTTCTTGTTCTTCTTGTTCTTCTTGTTCTTCTTGTTCTTCTTGTTCTTCTTGTTCTTCTTGTTCTTCTTGTTCTTCTTGTTCTTCTTGTTCTTCTTGTTCTTCTTGTTCTTCTTGTTCTTCTTGTTCTTCTTGTTCTTCTTGTTCTTCTTGTTCTTCTTGTTCTTCTTGTTCTTCTTGTTCTTCTTGTTATTCTTGTTATTCTTGTTCTTCTTGTTCTTCTTGTTCTTCTTGTTCTTCTTGTTCTTCTTGTTCTTCTTGTTCTTCTTGTTCTTCTTGTTCTTCTTGTTCTTCTTGTTCTTCTTGTTCTTCTTGTTCTTCTTGTTCTTCTTGTTCTTCTTGTTCTTCTTGTTCTTCTTGTTCTTCTTGTTCTTCTTGTTTTTCTTGTTCTTCTTGTTCTTCTTGTTCTTCTTGTTCTTCTTGTTCTTCTTGTTCTTCTTGTTCTTCTTGTTCTTCTCGTTCTTCTTGTTCTTCTTATTCTTCCTGTTCTTCCTGTTCTTCGTGTTCTTCTTGTTCTTCTTGTTCTTCTTGTTCTTCTTGTTCTTCTTGTTCTTCTTGTTCTTCTTGTTCTTCTTGTTCTTCTTGTTCTTCTTGTTCTTCTTGTTCTTCTTGTTCTTCTTGTTCTTCTTGTTCTTCTTGTTCTTCTTGTTCTTCTTGTTCTTCTTGTTCTTCTTGTTCTTCTTGTTCTTCTTGTTCTTCTTGTTCTTCTTGTTCTTCTTGTTCTTCTTGTTCTTCTCGTTCTTCTTGTTCTTCTTGTTCTTCTTGTTCTTCTTGTTCTTCTTGTTCTTCTTGTTCTTCTTGTTCTTCTTGTTCTTCTTGTTCTTCTTGTTCTTCTTGTTCTTCTTGTTCTTCTTGTTCTTCTTGTTCTTCTTGTTCTTCTTGTTCTTCTTGTTCTTCTTGTTCTTCTTGTTCTTCTTGTTCTTCTTGTTCTTCTTGTTCTTCTTGTTCTTCTTGTTCTTCTTGTTCTTCTTGTTATTCTTGTTCTTCTTGTTCTTCTTGTTCTTCTCGTTCTTCTTGTTCTTCTTGTTCTTCTTGTTCTTCTTGTTCTTCTTGTTCTTCTTGTTCTTCTTGTTCTTCTTGTTCTTCTTGTTCTTCTTGTTCTTCTTGTTCTTCTTGTTCTTCTTGTTCTTCTTGTTCTTCTTGTTTTTCTTGTTCTTCTTGTTCTTCTTGTTCTTCTTGTTCTTCTTGTTCTTCTTGTTCTTCTTGTTCTTCTTGTTCTTCTTGTTCTTCTTGTTCTTCTTGTTCTTCTTGTTCTTCTTGTTCTTCTTGTTCTTCTTGTTCTTCTTGTTCTTCTTGTTCTTCTTGTTCTTCTTGTTCTTCTTGTTCTTCTCGTTCTTCTTGTTCTTCTTATTCTTCCTGTTCTTCGTGTTCTTCTTGTTCTTCTTGTTCTTCTTGTTCTTCTTGTTCTTCTTGTTCTTCTTGTTCTTCTTGTTCTTCTTGTTCTTCTTGTTCTTCTTGTTCTTCTTGTTCTTCTTGTTCTTCTTGTTCTTCTTGTTCTTCTTGTTCTTCTTGTTCTTCTTGTTCTTCTTGTTCTTCTTGTTCTTCTTGTTCTTCTTGTTCTTCTTGTTCTTCTTGTTCTTCTTGTTCTTCTTGTTCTTCTTGTTCTTCTTGTTCTTCTTGTTCTTCTTGTTCTTCTTGTTCTTCTTGTTCTTCTTGTTCTTCTTGTTCTTCTTGTTCTTCTTGTTCTTCTTGTTCTTCTTGTTCTTCTTGTTCTTCTCGTTCTTCTTGTTCTTCTTATTCTTCCTGTTCTTCGTGTTCTTCTTGTTCTTCTTGTTCTTCTTGTTCTTCTTGTTCTTCTTGTTCTTCTTGTTCTTCTTGTTCTTCTTGTTCTTCTTGTTCTTCTTGTTCTTCTTGTTCTTCTTGTTCTTCTTGTTCTTCTTGTTCTTCTTGTTCTTCTTGTTCTTCTTGTTCTTCTTGTTCTTCTTGTTCTTCTTGTTCTTCTTGTTCTTCTTGTTCTTCTTGTTCTTCTTGTTCTTCTTGTTCTTCTTGTTCTTCTTGTTCTTCTTGTTCTTCTTGTTCTTCTTGTTCTTCTTGTTCTTCTTGTTCTTCTTGTTCTTCTTGTTCTTCTTGTTCTTCTTGTTCTTCTTGTTCTTCTTGTTCTTCTTGTTCTTCTTGTTCTTCTTGTTCTTCTTGTTCTTCTTGTTCTTCTTGTTCTTCTTGTTCTTCTTGTTCTTCGTGTTCTTCTTGTTCTTGTTGTTTTCTTTGTTCTTCTTTTTCTGTTTATTGTTGTTGTCCTTCTTCTTCTTATTCTTTCCCCCTTCTTCTTCCTTCCGTTCCTACAACTTGTTTTCTGCTTTTTCTTCCTTTTCTTCTTTTTCCTTTTCTTCTTCTCCCGTTTCCTTTTCTTTTTTCTTCTTCTTTTTCCTTTTCTTCTTCTTCCTTTCTGCGTCGCCTTTTTCTTCTTTTTTTCTTCTTCTTCTTGCCCGTCCTGCGGGTACAGTCTAAGTAGCTTTTCGTTGTTCTATAGGATTATCATGAAGTTAAGAAATCTACAGTTTAATGCCGACTCCGAGCAGCTAGCTCAGTTTTGGTTTCTTTCGTTTCTCTGCGCGTTGCCAGCTTCACAAAAGTCACAAAAGCCATGCCCAACGAAAGACATTTCATTTCAAGGGATCAAACCTAACCTTGTATCATTCAAAGGCTGTGAACCACTTACAAGTAAAATGGCCTCGACGTCGTTGCGAATGTCCATCAAAAGAGCGGTAAATCGCCAAACAGTCGGGTAGATTTAAGTTTCCACTGTCCTCACGTAAATATTCTAGATTCAATGCAAATCCATCTATAGATGGTTGTCGGCAAAAAATACCCCAAAAATCAAATGCTTCCATTCCAGGCCATCCTTCAACTGCTCCATCCATCCATCAATTTGTAACCTTTTTAACCGCCTAATTGAGGACACTCCCGAAAATCAATCAGCACTGACATTTCCTTCCTCCTGTCGTTTGTCTCTGCTGCTTGCTGCTGTCTGCCGACGCCATCCCCGTCTGCTGCCAAGCCAAGACGCCCGGCTAATTGAAGACGACACTATTTATTCAATTAGCACGTGGTAGTGTTCAAGTTCATTATCCCAGCCATCGCTGGAGAACTCTCCAAATCACACTGTCTCTCTGTTCCCCCAGCAACCGGAAGTATCAACAATTTTCCCTGCCGGCAACAACAAAAAAACATTTTTCGTCTGTCCGCGCTGCTGCCAGCTTGAGAGTGATGTCGCCTTCATGGCTGCACCTGAATTCATTCTCGAGAAACAAAAAGCAAAAAACACACGAAACAACGACACTCGTCCGTTCACATGAGCAGTGCAGCGCACACCGAACATCGGAAAAACAGAAGAAAAACAAATGCGGGACAAGTGTGACAGGCGGGGGGACTGGGGGCTAGGAGAGAACCCTCCTCTCACTCGACACTCGTAAAGAGGAAGAAAAATCGAACCACAAAAAAAGCAGACACACACAACACAACCATCAATCCAATCGGACGGATGAAGAATAATGCGGGCCAATATTCTGTTCTCTCCGCCGAGCAGTAAAGTGCTCATCCTAATCTCTATCTGTTTAACCTTCTATTGCGGAGCGAACCTCATCGAATCAAATTAAGCCCGGGCAGCAGGTTCATGTGGATGGCTGGATGGCTGGATGGTTGGATGGCTGGCTGGCCTGTGTGACTATCACATACTACCCCAGTGTTGTTGTCGTCGATGTCACAGCCGCTGCCGGAGTCGATGGTGTGGGCAGGAGGAAGACAAGACTTCGAGCAGCCTATGATTTCATTTGCAGCCCCCATTCTCCGGCACTGACAAGGCAACGTGTGCCGAGGCTGCTGCCGGGACCGGGTGGACGGAGGCAAATCGCTCGATATGGAGATTTGTGTTGTGTGGTGTAAATTCTTTAGATCGCCAAACTGGATATCCACTAACTCCTGGCCATCATCGTCGACGGACTCTCCGGCTTGGACTCGCCAGCTACAAAATATGCACACGTTGCTATTTTGTTCCGTGGTTAACAAGCAACACTACAACAACAAATGAGCAATGGTATCATGTCGTTGCTGTTGCTGTTGCTGTTGCTGTCCATGCTGGCCGAGCGCAGTTGATGATATAAATTGCACACCTGAACGAGCATAATAATCGTATGCAATTATGCTTAACACAATCACAAACAAGCAGGCTCTCCTGGAAATGCGCTCGTACTCGCATTCGCATTCGGGTCGGGTTGTCGGCGATGCGAGAGAGGTGGCGCGCACTCGCCCATCAGTCAGACTGAGCAACTGACAGACGTAGTGCTGGCCAGTAGTGTGGCTTTCACACTCAACTGGGTGGAGGGGGAGGCGGCAGCAGCAGCAGCAATCATAAGATGTGATGAAGGTTCCACACACAGAGCTTGTGCAGAACCAGTTACGAATGCTGCTGTTTGCCAGCCGTCAGTGGTATCTATAGAATCTTGGCAGCAACCTCTGTTACATAGATTAGATATGCCGGCCAGAACTGGCTTTGGGTTAAGCTTGATGAAGGCATGTTGACTGCATGCTGTACATGGGCATTTTTGGAATTTCTCCTGGAGTGCCGCAAGGTTGTGTGGCAGGGGAGGTGTTCTTTGATTTGCTGCCATGCCAGTGAATGGGAGTCTGTTAATCAAGTGACGGTTTAGTTGAATGTTTTGAAGCATCGCCTTCTTCCTCTGGGTCTGTCGCTTTGTTTTCTGTTTTGGTATTCTCTTCTTCAACTTCCGCTTCTTCTTTGTCTCCCGCTGGAAGCCTTCTTCTACTTTGTGTGGTTCTACGGATCAATTTGGTGGATCTAGCGATTAACTTTTTAAGACCTTCGTTCTTGTGGTGTCGAAGGTGGAGGTTTAACACATCAATCAATAAGTCCTAGGACATATAGGGGGCGCCACTTACAAAAGTTATTCAATTAATGTCAATTTTCTTGTGAGTGATGCTTTATAGGGGCTACAGTGTTCTCTCGGCTTTTGTGGCCTTTCCCCAACTGACTCCCAGTGGGCACAACAAGTCCAGATTTATCGCTGCTTCTGGGTGTCTTCTCCTTCGTGGGCTCCTTCCTTGAAATCATCAAGCGCCACGGCTTCCTGCACTTTTGGGAGATCTCCTCCCCATATTCACACAAACCACCACCTCCCACACGTTGGAACCCCAGAGGTACTTAGCTTTCCTTACACCCCCTTCTTGGACTCTCATATACCGGCAGCGCCAACCCTCGCCAATACAAATTAGATTTAAGGCCTTGTCCCCGCTCCAATGACAGAAACAAGAGAACACAATCCGGATCAGCATCCACCGCCGCAAAATCAGTTAATTTGAAAAACATCAATCCAACCAATGTCTGAACACAGCGCATCCCTTCGGAACCATGTCCCGCTCAGGGCTATACAACAACATCACATTCGACGAGATAACATCGCATCCCAGGCAGATCCCTCCCCGAAACGCATGTCGCGTGTAATCTCCGCCGAACAAGAGCAAGCCCTCGTCCTCCAGAAAAAAAACGCAGAAGAAACGAAAACAGCACAAGACTCGTCCTTATTAGTTCCGTTTGCGTC
Organism: Eristalinus aeneus; assembly: GCA_955652365.1. Classification (NCBI taxonomy): domain Eukaryota; kingdom Metazoa; phylum Arthropoda; class Insecta; order Diptera; family Syrphidae; genus Eristalinus; species Eristalinus aeneus. The sequence goes on from OY019131.1 coordinate 95,808,929, forward strand.
CTGTGTACACGCACATAACCAGCCCCCAGCGATACGGCTACAGCGGACAACTTAATCGAAAAGAATGGACCGCATTAACAATTTTAATTTTCTCTCCAAATCTGATGCGTCTCAGGGCAAATCAAATATCCCGGAGACGAAACCGATACCGAAGCTGTCGCGCACACTGCGCTTTGTGCAATCATCCTCCTGCAGACGCGCGATCAAACAAAGACCGTGCGTCGAGTGTGTGCGGATGTCATGAGCATTTACGTCACTTTCCGGGGATTCTTTAATGCGGCGCGCCATCCATTAGCCCAAATCAATGTCACCCGGGGACGCAGAAGGTTGCACGCAAGAGTCGACAAGAAAATTTGCAGTTCTCCTCCTGCACTCACCCCGAGGCGAAATTGACAAACTCTGCCGCTCAATGGAAACTCGATGCATGCACAAAAAAGACAGAGGAGTGGGGAAATGAGGACTGCCTTTGAGCCCGAAACAAGGGAGCACTCGTGACACAGGATCAAATGTGCGTATGCAGACAAGGATCCGAATTTCAATTAATTTCGAAATGTATTCGTATTCCTCGGCTCTCTTGCAGATTTTTTGTTCGTTTTCATGCAAGAGTCCTTTGTCGGGGGTCTATCTTCTATTTCCTCACTCGAACTGACAATTGGCAGGCGTGTCAAATTTGCTTCAGCTGCAGGAGTTTAAAAAGCGTTCGACATGCATGCGTGCTGTGTCCTGAGTGTGCTCCGAAAAAATTGTGGCCACCACGTCCCATTGTTCCCGCCGAGGTAATCATCTGGAAAATATTGGAATTCGTTTTTTTTCCTCTTTCTGTGTTCAACGTTCTGCATTTTTCCCCTGCACATGGGTGAGCGACAGTGTTTTGGATTTGTTCATAGTTGATTGCAGTTGAAAGCGGAAGAGCGAATCGCCGAGTGACATGAGGGCGCAATGTGTGCTGGCTAGCAGGTTGATTGAGTTTCATTTTGAACGGCGCTTCGAATGGCGGCAAGGATGAAACAAATCGACTAATGGTTACTAATTCACGAGAGCAGTCAGTTGAGGGGTAAGTTGCCACAGAAACAGAGAAGGCTTGCATCTTAGATAAGTCGAGCAGGAGTTTCTGAAAGGAACTGGCGACAGAATGCATTAGCCTAGGCGACCGACTCCTCCCAATTAGCACAAACCTCTTGGTGCAGGCTTTAAATGGAGGTGGCTTGCTCATGCAAGACGTGTCCGAAAGCGAGCGTTAAAGTCCTTTGGATGTACTACGACTCAAGCGTGCCGAATTCCGCCCTAGGCTTTCACATCTTACTGACTGTCTCAGACTTCATTCCTTCCCTGACACTGCCTTATCTCTTTCTGTTAACTATCCCTTTTTTCTTTGGAGAGCTCATGAATAGCCGTCGTCTTTGGAGACAGGATGGAGTTGTAAGTCCCCTGTTTAACTGCATGCTTCTCTTTGTCAGATGCTGGCCAAAATTTTGGTGACTCTTAACGACTTCTTGTCTTCCTTGATACTACCTTATCTCCTTCTATTTAACATCCCTCCTTCCTTTGGAGAGCTCACGAATAGCCGTCGTCTTTGGAGAAAGGGTTGAGTTGTAAGTCCCCTGTATAACTCCATGCTCGTCTTTGCCGGATTCTGTCCAACCTTTTGGGGACTCTTTCAGGTTCAATTCCTTCCTTGATACTTCCTTATCTTTTTCTACTTAACATGCTTTCTTCCTTTGGAGAGCTCACGAATAGCCGTCGTCTTTGGAGGCAAGGTTGGGTTGTAAGTCTCCTCTATAACTGCATGCTCCTGTTTGTCCTCGTCTGTAAACTGCATGCCCCCGTATGCCCGCGTCGTTTAACTGCATGCTGCTCTCGTCGTCAAATCATAGGCTTCAGCTAGGCCCTGTAATAAAACCTTCTGTTCCAGACACTTGTAGGTGACGATGACCTTTACCGGCGGTACTATGACATGCGCCTGTCAAGGGACTGCGGATACAATGCTGCAGTCTTTCTGATCACAACGATTGGATGTATAACCCTACTTTGGCCTGAGTGCCATCGTTAGAAAAACCTCCATCTTCGACGTTACACATAATCAAAGAACGACCTTAACGAGGTGTATTTAGTTGGAAGAAGTTGTTGATTCAGGGCGAAAGCCACCTGGAACCGTGGCGCAAACCCAAAAAGAAGACGAAGAAAGGGAAAAATGCGGCTTAGAACGTTGAAGCTTGCCGTAAGTTCAATTCTTCACTGGCCTGGCAACAGGCCTCTTTAAAAATCAGAACGTTTTGCAATCTCTTTGCTTCCTTCAATCTACAGTCTGAGCAACTACTGCATTGGCACCTGACGTGTCCTCGTCTACTTGGTTTGTGCTTTGCTACGGCACCCCGACCGGCACTTGCATTCATTTTCCATATTAACAGCCTTCTGAAATTCTGTTGTGTGAAGTCGGCATTAAACTGTTGGTCCAGTTAACTCGAAAATGAACCCATGAGCACCCAACTTGAGTGGTTAAGGAAGAAGTTTAGACCGAATCCTCTGAAATTCTGACGTTTGAAGTCGGCATTAAACTGTTGGTCCAGTTAACTCGAAAATAAACTCATGAGTACCCAACTTGAGTGGTTAAGGAAGAAGTTTAGACCGAATCCTCTAAAATTCTGCGGTTTGAAGTCGGCATTAAACTGTTGGTTCAGTTAACTCGAAAATGAACCCACGAGTACCCAACATGAGTGGCTAGGGAAGGAATTTAGACCGACTCCTCTGAAATTCTGCCGTGTGAAGTCGTGAAGACCTTGAGTGGTTAAGGAAGAAGTTTAGACCGAATCCTTTAAAATTGAAGTCGGCATTAAACTGTTGGTCCAGTTAACTCGAAATTGAACCTATGAGCACCCAACTTGTGTGGCCAAGGAAGAATTTTAAACCGACCCCGACGGTCCAATGACTAGGGAAGAAGTTTAGTTCGTATTCTCTGTTCATAAGTTCGAAAGGCTTTGTCAAAATAACCCTTTCCTCTTCCCCTAATATCCTGTCTAGACATAGCCAAATTAACGTTACACGTCCATCCCGATTTTTTTAGCTTTGGTTATACTCAGATAATGGCGAAAGTAAAAACATTCTTTCCATCAAATTTTGCAAAAATTCAATCCACCATCATTTTGGAACTCCGAATCCTCTTGCGGTGCGAGAAGTGTGTGAAGAAATAAAAGGAAACAATGCGATCTATTTCGAGCCTAGAGCACGCATTCATTTCCAACTCCCACAATTGACATGTTTTGCCATATGCCCAAGAGGTCTATTCTCCCAAAATCCCATTAATCTCTGCTTAAACTATGTTGATAGTGACAATTCCTTCCGTCCTCCATTCCCTTCGAACACGGCACTGCTGCGTTCCCCTATCGCTGACCCCTGCTAGTCTGTTGGCACACAATTCGACAGCGATACCCCCATACCTTGTCACATCTGCCCTACAACCGAGACAATGAGGACCGCATGCGTCTCCTGAGGTTAACCCAATACATCAGCTGCAGTGACAAATCACATTCCCATTGTGATGGCCCTTTGTCTGCCTGCGGCCACCGCCATCCCCTGGGGTCACCCCGAATCCAAAGAGTTAAAACCAATCGATCACCGATCAGACAGATCGCCGAATCCCTCTTCCCCACGGCCAAATCCTCGATTAATTGCTATTTGAAAGCATTTGCAAAAATATTTACTTTCTCCTCGAGCGAGACGCGCCATAGCCATCAGTGCGGGATCATTGTGTGCGGACAATGGAACAGTCGTAGGGAGAACTCAGACCGAAATCCGCTTAAATAATTTAAATACTCAGAAAGGATCCAATCCATTCGGACAATCACTTGAATGGGCGCAAATCCAGTCCCTCGCTCTCTCATCGGGTTAGCACTCAAAGGATCATCACCATCATCGTCGCCATTGTCCGAGGTCCATTCTTCCTTCAGAGCATAGCAAAGAAGGTAAACATAATTAGTTAACTGTTTGCCGTGCTCGCACACACATCAAAAGAACAAAGGACGCTCGGCGGCCGGGCAGGGGCTGCCGAGGAAATTACAAATCTGGGACGATATCTGCAAGGTTGAATTATTGAAAATGTCCCGAAATTACCTTCGAGGCTGCGCAGGTTACTTGTCGCTACTGGCCTGCTGACGACAGGCTCGTCCATTGATTTGCTCTCCTTTCAGCAGGTAGGGATGGGAAAGAGGCACAAGGACGTTGGGCGTTTTTTTTCCCAGGCATAGTCGCACAATGGGACAATTTATTGGCCAAAAGGTACTGCCTTCTGGTCGGTTAATTAATTATTATCCTTTTGTTGTCCTTGTGACTTTGTTTTTCAGAGACGGACTAGTCCAGTTCATCATTATCCTTGCGTAATAGTTTGTCAACCGTCTACCGTTGGTGGGGAAGGATGGCGCGTGGGGGAGTGAAAGGAACATAACAAATGAAGATTATGTCATTGCAGGCAGGACAGCTCCTGCTGCTGTTCTGTTCTGTGGTCCACTTCAATGAATGGGAGGCAAATGAATTGATTCTGTTTTCGTTTGTGGCGAAATCGAATCCCAGCCGACGTCCGGCTTACCGTCGACGACGGGAGATGGCTTCCAGGAATCGAGTTAAAGAAACATTCAATTATGGGACTGGAAAAGTCATTTTGATTCTAACGTGTAACCGATACTGGAGCTGAATTGGAAGACCTGAATGGGTTATGACATCAATTCATGCCCTCAAGTGGATGAAATGTCTGAGTGCTGGGTTGGATGGATTGAATAGAAATCGATGTTCTAATCGGAGGCTAACGAATTCATGCTACTTAGGGTGTTTGGTTACATGTATTGGCAGTTTTAAGAGGCCTTTGTCAGGAAATGTCTGAAGGGTGGCTTAGCAACTTTTGTCTGTCCTGATTCGCTCTGGATTGCATCGATTTGAGTGAGCATTGTTCTAGTGGACTGATCACACTTATTGGAGATGTATGCTGTGTGACCTGTTTCCGGGGACTGGAATGAATATTCTTCTCTCATTTGTTTCATATTTCCACGACGGGGGTCTGATTGTTGACCAAAAAGGTATCGCTTGCGGAACACGAATGATTTTGAAGGAGATTTTGGCGTTGGTGCAGTTTGCATTTTCCTTAAAAATCACTTAATAGGCGGCTGTATATTCTCTTTTTCTCGAACTCCTTCAGAGACAGCATACACTCTTTCCAACTTTGCCCCAATTTTCTTCTTTACTTAACTGTGTCGTCTCGCTGTTTAAACTATTATATAAGAAGACTCTTCAAAGTCTGTACTCTGTGGGGAGATGGATTGTCTAAAAACCTAGAAAGCCGAAGTTACAAAAAGTCCCAAAATTACTGCCATTTCAACAGAGAGCACAAAAACTGCGTTACATGGAAGCATGTCCCCCATCTCAACGCCCCTGAAAAGTTTCTTTCACGGTTCTGGGCAATTCAGAATTTTGAGCACATTGTGATTTTAGACGTTTTGGTATTTTGCGCATTTCGAGATTTTGGGCATTTCGGGAATTTAGGCATCTGGGGATTATGGCCACTTCTAGACTTTGGGCATTCCGGGACTTTGGGCGTTCCGGTACTTTGGGCATTCCGGGACTTTGCGATTCTGAGCCTTTCAAGTTTTCAGCCATTTAGAGATTTCGGACATTTCGAGATATTTGGCATTTCTGAACTTTGAGCATCTAGGGATTATGACCACCTCGGGACTTTGGCCGTTTCGGGATTTTGGGCCTTTCAAGTTTTTGTGCTTTTGGAGATTTTGGACATTTCGAGATAATTGGCAATTTCGGGACTTTGGGCATTTCGGGACTTTAGGCATCTGAGGATTACGGCCACTTCTAGACTTTGGTCATTTCAGGACTTTGGGCATTTCCGGTTTCTGAGCATTTCAAGTTTTCGGGCATTTAGAGATTTTGGACATTTCAGGATATTTGGCATTTAGGGACTTTGAGTATGAAGGGATTTTGGCTACTTCGGGATTTTGGGCCTTTCAAGTTTTCGTGCATTTGGAAATTTTGGACATTTCGAGATATTTGGCATTTAGGGACTTTGGGCATTTCGGGATTTTGGGCATTTCGGGACTTTGGGCTTTCCGGAACTGGGCCTTTCAAGCTTTCGGCCATTTCGTAATTTTGGGTCTTTCAAGCTCTCACGCATTTGGAGATTTTGGCAATTTCGGGACACTGGGCATTTCGAGATATTGGGAATTTCTGGATTTTGCGCATTTCGAGTCCATGTGTATTTTAGGCATATTTTGAGTATATAGGGATTATGGCCACTTCGGGACTTTGGCCATTTCTTGATTTTGGGCCTTTCAAGTTTTCGGGCATTTAGAGATTTTGGGACTTTCCGGGATATTTAGCATTTCGGGATTTTGGGCCTTTCAAGTTTTCAGGCATTTGGAGACTTTGGACATTTCAACATATTTGGCAATTTTGGGACTTGGATTTTTGACGTTTTCGAATTTCGCGCATTTCGAGTTCATGTGTATTTTGGGTATTTCGGGACTTTGGGCATCTGCCCTCTTCGGGATATTGGGCACTTCGGGATTTTGGGCACTTAAAAATGTTTGTCAATTCGGGATTTTGGGCATTTCGAGATATTGAGCATCTGGGGAATTTGGCCATTTCGGAATTTCGAGTATTTCAGGATTTTGGATATTTTCGGATTTTGGGCATATTGAGTATTTGAAGATTTCGAGTTTTTTACATTTTGGGATTTTGGGCATTTGGGATTTTGGGCTTTTCGGTATTTCCTTAATTATCTTTCTGCGTCGGTTAAAAAATCAAACTGGAAAGCTCCGTGACTTGGGTTGACACACTTATACATTGCACAAAGACTTTCATAAGTATATTCCCGATACTAAGCCAAATTCAGTCAAGATTGAAGTGCATCTCTTACTTGCGTCCTTCTTTATTGTGTGACATCTACAGTTCTTGGCTCAGCAGCGGGCATCAATTGCTCAAAACCTCTTTCATTAGCTGTGTCCACTTGGACACATACATAATGCATTTCCACACTACTAGTGAGTGTTGTCTCTGAGGAAGGTGATCTTATGTTGTACTTCTCCAAGATGTTTGTTCTAATGTTACTTCATGTCAGAGTTGCCTTGGCACTCCAAACGCTGTTGTTATTGTGTTTTCCTTGTTGTTCCTTCATATGTTATCAATATTTACTGGATCCCACTTTTCCAAGGATCTCTGCTAAGCGGAACGGAGAAAAAAAAATCCTAACGCACCACAAACCAACCCTTGGTAGCTGCAATTTGCACTGTCTTACCCACAGACACATAAAAGGATCCAAGGAAGAGTACGTCACATCACTTACAAGATACAAGGAAATCGAACTTAAAATCGCACCCAGTCCTAACTAAAACTCACTAAATCTCATTACCACTTTGCAATTGAACTAGGCTGTCGCTTTACTTAAAAAATAAAAAAGTCGTGCTTCAGCCTTATGTTTCATCCTCCCTCTAACTCAGCCGATTTTAATATTATCATCATGTGGAGACCAAATGTCAGACATCTCAAAAGCCCATCACCTCAGAACCTTCAAAAACTCCCTCTGAACACCCGTCCCCGCCAAAAGACGCCTCTCTCCGTCCATTTGTCTTTTCTCAAGAATTCCATCACATAAATCTGATCGCCATCGAAGTGCAATTGAATCAATGCGCCGTGTGGTGAACCACCGACATCCGTCGGCATCCTTCGGCTTATCTCCTCCTTCCCATCTTTGTCATGGCTCTTGGCTCTTCGTCTCTTCATCGCCCTGCCCACGTTTCACGGAGGAGCCCGAAACCAAATTGTATTATTTGCCATATTTTGCGCGCCTCTAATTCGATTCGAATGAATACCGAACGCGCAATCCCCTGCCACCATCATCATCGTCATCATCGCGCGCACCGCACTATTATCATCGCCGACACCTTCCAGGGAATCGAACGCGAAGCGTAGCCTACACCTTGTTCTTGTTGCCCTCAACGACCAAGGCGACGGCGGCGGCAGCGTGGTGATGATGAGGTGCTGAAGAATGAGACGACTCAACGGACTTGGAAACAGTTTAACACCAAAATGGCCAGCAAATTGTATCCGAGGCTGGTTTGATCTACGATTAAGCGAGCGCTCGACTTGGAATCGTCTCTGCGCCGCGCCGCCGCCGGTGAATGCCGACGCTGGTGCTGGTGTGTGATGATGATATGACCCACCGCAACACTCCGGCCACCAGCCACTAACCATCACTGCGTCCACAATGGCGAGCGCATTCGCCTTGGTTTTGCCATTTCGAATCTAAATTTGGATCCGCCATCGCCGCTGCCTTAGTCGAGGACGGGAGACTGACACGACCAAGGAGGCGGATCGCCCAAACGACCGAAAAATGCCTTTTAATGTGGTGTGAAGTGTTGAATCCTTCCCGAGCCCAACGCAAAACCGCAAAACTGATTTCCATCATTAGGCGATGGAATGCTCAAAGTCGGAGTGTTGCTGCACTCGTTCTCGATCTCTTCTGACCACCTTCCGGCTGGCCGCGGTCCAGTGGTCTGTTTTAAATCCCAAGACGGATGATATGTCGTCTCTCTGGGGAAATTTATCGCTTCACCAGAGATTGTATCCGTCCGTTGTTCAGCCGGCTCAGCCCAACCGGCGGCGGATGAGCGGAAGACAGAAATAAAAATCCATATATTGTACCGTCTCGTCAACTTACGCACGCTAACTAGGGGCACAATTTTCGGAATAGCAATTACACTGCGGCTCAGCCTTCCAGTTGGAAGGTTCTTTTGAAGCGCTGACCTTTATCTGGGGGAAGCATCGCTCTGTGTCGGACAATCTTGCGCGGTTTATTGCATTCATACGTGTGCACAGTGCACTCGCTCTCGTGCATTACTAGAACCTAACGAGCAGTTCCCAGAGACGTTTACAGGTCCGCAGCCGCTTTTAATAGTTTCCTACGAACCGCAGAAAATGATCGCGTGAGACGCAGGGTCCGAGTGATCCCTTCACCTTGCGCGGAGGTCGAATTATTAAATTCATCGGACGTTTTGTAATGCAACGCACATGCGAGCGTTTTACGGGGTGGCGAACATGTTTTATGAGTTTCTGGGGAAAGTCATTATTTCTGTTGTTGGTGCGTTCCTGTCAAACGGTGCTGTGAGTGATGCAGGTGTGGGGCGATGAGATAATGCAGAGCATTTCATTTAATTGGGTGTAAAACGTCATTGTCGTTTTTTTCTATTTTTTTTTTTTCATATTTTTTTCCGGGAGGGGACTCGAACTTGTAGACCTTTTCTGCTTCTATGTCGAAGCGGAGTTGAAGGGAATTTGATGCGGTCTTGATGGGTTCTATGGTGAATGACAGTTAACGTGGGCACTGCATTGTTCTCTGCGACAGGGAGATGATGACCAAATGAATTCTTGGAACGAATTGAGGAGGGAGATGAAAGTGACAGAAGAATATGAAAAGTGAGTTTTAAGCAAGTCTGTTTTGGTTTTTGATTTTTTGATTCAGTAGAACAAGTCTCCTTTGTCCTGTTTTAAATCCTGCCATTAAGTGTGCAGATCGATTATCGGAAGCAGGAGAGAGCAGTTTTATCTTTACGAGACCCGCGACGTATCCCCAAAAAAAGAACCTCATTCGAGTGCCAAGACAGGGTATCATGAAAGGCGTCCGTAAGATCAACAGACTGACAAGACTTGGATCCTCGCAATTTGCTGCGAGTGTGCCAGATTCGCCCCTAATTCCAAACCAAGCATTGAGGCTTTCCAAGAGCTTCAGTATAAAATCATCAACAAAGTCTTGGGAACAGGTTATAGAATGCGCTGCTTAAAAGACATTATAAACGATGTGCTTGAGGAATAAAAATCGAATGGATAAATAAAATGATAGAGTCCGAAAGTTTTACCGAAAGGTAAAACAGTTATCCTGAGGATACAGATTCGGACCGAAGCCTGCCGGGATCAAAATGGGCGACTAGTGGTAGAGCCACAGTCCATGCTGGGAATCTCGAAGGATCATTTCTGCAGACTTCTTAACCGCGATGATGGCCCCAATTCCGCTGTAAGGCGTAAAGTTCCACTCAATTTGAACGAAAATAGACAAGAATTCCGTCCCTCCGACTTAGACGAGGTGAAGATGGCAATATCCAAGCTGAAGTCGAACAAAGTTGCTGGAGCGGACGGACTGTCCGCAGAGCTATTAAAGCAGCTAGAGATGACCTGGTTGGGCACATGCATCAGCTCATCTGTAAGGTATGGTCGGAGGAAAGCATGCCCGTTGAAGGGAATCTCAGCGTCGTTTGCCCGATCCACAAGAGGGGAGATGCCTTTGACTACGCCAAATATCGACGGTTTAACCTTCTTAATATTGCGTACAAGATCCTCTCTGCCGTATTGTGTAAGCGTCTGAAAGCGTTTGTCCATGACCTGATAGGTCCCTATCAGCGGCTGGAGATGACCTGGTTGGGCGCATGCATCAGCTCATCTGTAAGATATGGTCGGAGGAAAGCATCCCCGATGAAGGGAATTTCAGCGTCGTTTGCCCGATCCACAAGAGGGGAGATGCCTTTGACTACGCCAATTATCGACGGATCAGCCTTCTTAACATCGCATACAAAATCCTCTCTTCCGTATTGTGTGAGCGTCTGAAACCGTTGCGTTACCTGATAGGTCAGTGTGGTTTCAGACCAGGGAAGTCCACAATAGACCAGATCTTCACACTACGGTAGATCCTGGAAAAGGCTGAAGAAGTGCAAATCGACACTCACCACCTATTCGTCGATTTTAAGGCCGCATATGACAGTGTGCATAGAGACGAGCTATACAGTGCCATGTCTAGTTTTGGCATTCCTACCAAACTCGTCAGATTCTGTAGGTTGACGATGACGTCAAGGTCGGTAACGAACTCACCGAGACCTTCATTGTCAAAAAAGTTCTAAGACAAGGCGACGCACTGTCATGTGACTTCTTCAACATCACCCTCGAGAAGATCGTGTGTAACTCACATGTGAACATCAGGGGCATGGTATTCCAAAAGTCAGTTCAGTTGCTAGCTTACGCTGACGACATTGACGTGATTGGACAAACACATCGAGTCGTCAATGAGGCGTTTGTTGGCATTGAGGTGGAAGCGGCTAAAATGGCTCTGTTGGTTATTGGGAGTAAAACGAAGTAAATCCTGTTGTTAAAGAAGGACACACAACATGGACGTCTCGGACAGTGCATCACACTTGGCAGCAGAAACTTCGAGGTAGTCAAGAATTTCGTCTAACTCGGTTCCGCGACAAATAGGGACAACAAAACCATTTCCGAAACGCAGAATCATTTTGCCAATCGCTGTTTCTTTGGGATCAAGAGGCAATTAAGTAACAAAGCCTTCTCTCGAAGGACTAAGCTCGCTTTATATAACAGCTTGATCGTCCCAGTCTTACTTTATGGCGAATAAACATGGACGTTACTAAAAGCGGATGAGGAAGCCCTTAGACTTTTCGAGAGAAAAGTTCTGCATGCAATTTTTAGTCCTATTTGCGATGACTCTATAGGCTGTGCAGCTACATGTGTGTGATCGCGCGTCTTCGGGGTCAACGCTTAAGATAACAAGGTCATGCATACCGTATGAACAGCAATGCTTCCACCGGGTAAGTTTTCGAATCTGAGTCATTGGGAGAATGCAACAGACGACGGTCCAGTCTAAGTCTAAGGTGGTGCACACAAATGAAGAAGGACCTCAACCAACTTGGAGTGCACAACCGGAGGCAGCTTGCGAAGAATTGTACTGGCTAGAGATGGCATGTGGCCGCCGTGGCGTAGTGGGTGGTGTGCGATGTTCACACTCCGAAGGGTCTAGTTTCGATTCCCGGCTGAACACCTCAAATTTTTCACGGCACCACCTCTTTCGAGCTGCTGACAACACCAACGAGTAATAACTGTCTAAGAAAATTTCTCAAACATCGCCGTTCGGAGTCGGCAAAAAACTGTAGGTCCCTCCTACTCGTGAGAGAACAGTAGCGCGCACAACACGAGTAGTTGATGAGCAAACTAGGCCTTGTTTCTCCTGTGGACTGTCGCGCCAACAATTGTTATTATTAGAGAGGCATGTTGGTTGAAGTCCAGGTTCATACGACTGTGGCATTGCAACAAGAAGAAGATTCATTAATGGCTCCTGCGTTTTTGAAACCGAACGAGTATCGATCCTCTGTATGTGTATCAATTCAAAATGATGAAATATTTTAGGTTGCCAAAAATGCATCGAAATGTCCGAGTACGAAGTTCATCCGCCCAAAATTTGAACAAAACGCTCCAGTCTGGCCTGGAGCTCCTAAGACCTCCCTGCAACTACTTGACGGAGTTCAGTAGCGAGCGAGGAAACTTATTGGTAATGCTAATGCTGCGAAATCAATCGAATCACTAGAAATCTTGAGTCTTTAACACTTTTCTATCGCTGCATTTCTTCGTTTCAAGAATTTACCCGAATACTAGCCTCGCTAGGAATGCCCACCCGTTCACCCCTAAGCCTACCGTCAAACGTAGAGTTAAGTCAAGAGACTAGTTGTCAGCCGTACAACATTAATGTGCAATATGTCCTTACAGCTCAATTTCCAACCCCCCTCCCCTCACTAGAATGCACTGACATTTTTGCATCGGTACCTCTATTCCCTCTCTTCCGCTATACCTGTGCTGTGGCTGAATTCCGGTTACGTAAAGGTATCAAACAAGCCCTTTAGCGCGCGTCAATTATAAAAAAAGCCAGCCTTGCATTAGCATTGCTTTTTCATTAGCATTGAAAAACTTACTCGGTACATTTAAATGCTCATTATAGCTGATTTCCATTCCAGCACCATCTACTGCACTTCCCACCAACCAGGTATCACCACCAAACATCCCCTTCCCCCACTCCCTCCCGCATTTAAGCATCTTTCGTTCACCTAATCGAAGCCCATCTCAAATGACCTCTAATCGCCGTGAAAACTGCACAAATTATGCAACAATACATTACGGGTCACTTCCCAATGCCTCCTCGCAGACAACGTGGCGACCAGGAAACATCTGACAACATCTCACCTCCCAGCTGCGGCAACCTGCCCCGCCAGTGCTCGGGGGGCACTTTGATTGATCCGCTCATCGTGATAGTGGTGCTGTCTTCTCAGCGCACTGCGTCTAATAATCCATCATATGCAGCACATCCTCATGCAACTCTGCGCTCGCTCTGGAGTCTTTCATCGCGAGTCCGCTAATCACATAATCTCCAGAACTCACCTCTGAAGCACGGCCGACAGCGGCGGAGGCGGCAACAAACAGCAATAAGAATTCGTATCTCCCCCAATCCATCGTTGGCTCTGATGATGATGATGACGATGAGTGGTAGTGGCGTTCGCTGGCACCGCTTGACCCCCAGAAAAAGACGAGAGTCCCGCGTACGTGCTGATGAGAGGTTCTTCCCCCTTTTGTCGGCGGAAAACGCAAAAAAGTGCTGCATCCATGAGATTTTTGTCAGTTTGGCGGTGTCACGTTTTCCGGGCGAGTGCATCGACTATTTAGCTAGAAGTCATCTGTACATGTGTGGAGTGGACTCCCCGGATCACTGCCGTTGCCCTCATCATCCGCAACTTGGTCATAAGCTTCGTTAGTGTCGTCATTGTCATGGTGGCCGTTGCCGTGGTCGCAATCTCCATCGCCAATAAGTCACATTGACGAACTATTTATGAGGCTGGGGTCACTGTGTTAGCACCTTTAAAGCATCGTCCCAGCGTGGTATCTCACCACCCGCAGCTGCCTGATGTCGGCACAATTTGAACCAATTTAACCTCTGAGCTCACTGCCGCTGCCACCAGAAATGACTCCCAATTTGCATATCGATCCGTTTGTAGTCTTTGCGCCTAATCGCCCGTCCAGCAGTTATTCAATGGCGGCGTACAATGTCAGCCAGTCAAATGGGCAGGCAGCCGGACAGACATGCCAAAGAGGGCGGACCAGCGGCAGCAGTCAAATGCAGATGGGGCCGGGCCGCCATCCCCCCGGCGAGGTACAAAAGGTTCAATCTATCGGGAACAAATGTTGCCATCATATCATGGTCAGGCAACAACAACCGGAAGCCGGAGAAATATGGACAACGACTACGATGACGGTGACGGGAGCGAGGGAGTGGAGTGGATGAGAGATCCAAATGAATTCGACAAATACCAATTTTTTTTTTTGTGTGTCTCTCAGCCGCACCGGGGTTGGAGGAATGGACAGGAGAAGGCGGCGGAGAATCGATTCAAGACGGTACTCCTCGTCTGGACTCTGTTTTGATTTCGTCCAAGAGAATGGGGCTGTGGTTGGGCGGGAGTGTGTGTGTGTGTGTCTGCTGAATCACAGAGCACAGTTGGTGAATATCGATTTGAAAGGCCCCAGCGATTCAGATTGAAGGCTGCCGCTGTGGCCGTCCCATGGTGGAACAGCAGCAGCAAGCGGAAGCTTTAAATGCATGGAAACATGTGTCAACACGGCTATGGAGGTAAATAATTGGTGGCCAGGCGGCATGTTGGAATGGAAATGTCAATGCCAGACAGGCACAACGTGTTTTTGTCTGTGATGGTATAAAATTGGTTTGTGTCTAAAATTTGCATTCGAGGGGGGTGAAGAATAGGGGATGGCTCGTTCCCTTTACAGTCTCTCTGTTCGACTTAACCATCAGCTCACAATCAGTTCTTCCCTCCAGCGATCGAGACAACCTTCCTCATTACCTACATCGTCTCTGGACCATTACCAACTTGTTGTGCCACCTTCTCATTAACTCCAACAATCTCCTCAGCAAGAGGCGAAGTCTTCAAGCGAGCCATCACACTCCAGCTCATAGCCTTCCCCTCCCTATGTCTCTGCATTCCGAACCGGCGTCGCCGCCGACATAAGCATCATCATCTGCAGCAGCAGCAGCAACAGCAGAATTCAACGCAAAATGAAAACGGCCTCGGAGCGCGAGCCCATGTTACGCAATTACCCTTAATTCAATGTCAACACTAATAGTGCAATGTTCCGACACCTTCGTGGCCAGCGCACAGAAAAACGCGTCAAAACAAAAAAAAAATGCTGCCAGCAAACTGGCCTGCGGCGGCTACACAGTCGCTCAGCTCTGCTGTCAATTGCATGACGTGCCATCAACTGTCGTTACTTCCTAACCATGTGCAAAATCGCTGCGTAATTATTTTCAATCAAAAACTAAGTGCGTGTAATTACATGTCAGTGGGCAGTAATCGATTACGGTGCAGGGCTAGCGATTCGCTGCTGGCACGGCTGACTGGCGGGAGCTGGGTGCCGCCGCCACCACCGCCGCACGCATACACATGCCAATAGCCGGGCTCTGAACTTTCAATTTTGGCTCAAACATTGTGGTTTAACTTTGAGGCGATTACCGTGCTGATGGACAAAGTGTTGCGGGCGGGGTGCTGTGCAGTTGCAGGATGCGGATGCATTACACGCTATTACGCAAAGCCCGTCCAAAGAGCACGGAGCCGGCATTTGAGGAATTTTCGAGCTGGAAATCGACGCATATGTGATGTCAAACGGAAAGTTCGGTATGCAGCTGCGAGGGCGAGAAGTGGACACTGGAAAATTCGTTTGACACGTGATACGGGTCAAGCGGCAGCGGTGGCTTGGTGCCGTGCAGTGCCGCGCTGCAGAATGTTTGATGAAACAAAGCACTCGGGTCAATGAGTAAGCGCCCGGTGCCTGTTTGGAGATTCGATACGTCTGCCAGGATGTGGACTCCTAATGATTCCTAGGTGAAAAACCGTCGTTTGGAAGCTGAGTGCATGCAGGTGGTTTGATGGAGTGTGATCCACTTGCTGGCGGCGGGCGCGCTCTGTCAAAAATTCAGAAAGCTCGGATCAGCTTTCACTTGAAAATCCGTGGAATACTTGTCGATAGCATTCACGGGATTTGTGGTGTCCATGTCGTTTGTGGTCCCTCCTTTTGTTCATTTGACTACGCATTTCGCATTCTCTCTGCCTGTCTTACTCCCTCACGATGCATCATATGTCAGGCAGACGCGAGAAGAATTCCACAGTCAATTCCTCCAATCACCCGTTAAGCAATTACATCTCATTTGGGTGTCCTTCAAAGTATGCTCACGTACGCCCCAGCGCACCCCATGAGCGCACGAACCCACTCCAGCGTAATGAAATTTTGATTTGACCAGGATTTGTGGTAATCACAACTGGGCTCCGAATACCCGTACGATGGTATCACCCGCCGCACACTAATTTCCAATCCACACCTGTAAGCCGAGGCAACAGGGCTCCACACCACCGGGCACCAGTCCAGCACACAGCCCTGAATCAAAATCTGATAAAAATGAACTCGAAGCAACGACGTGATGATGGGTATCCCCCTGCCCTCACCAGCAGGCAGTGTCCTTCCTGACCGCGTAGCACTGTGCCTATTTAAGCCCGTCCGAAACAGACACACAGACGAGAACGGTGAACGAGCAACAGCAAAAAAAAAAGTCAAAGAAATGATGAAGTACCTCTGCGTGATGCAAACGCAGGGCCATTGCTCGCTTTGCTGGTGGTGTGGGGGGCAACATGTTACCGAAGGAAGGTGGGGTTTTTTTTCGTCGTTCAATGGAAGAAGAAAGGAAACAAAAACCAAAAATAATTAACGCTCAATCAAATCAACGTCACGTCCATCTACGTGAGAATCATTTTCTTCACCTTTTGGTGCCGAAAAAAAGTGAACGAAGAGCAGCGAGCACGAGAAGGAGTGAGTAACATCATCAGAAACAGTTTCAAGGAGAAGGAGGAGGCTCCTAGATCGTGTGTGGACGATGTACGGCCGAGTGAAATGTGTGGCGATGGCTGGAAAAAAGCATGAAACAAGGCAAGAGCAACGCACAAAAGGCAGTGCGAAGAGGGATACAAATGAACATCTCGGAATCATCGTCAGGACTCACACTGCACACAGAGATTGATTCGTGGGCTCTTGCGTTTGATGGTGATGGCTGGTGATGATGTGATGCCAGTGGCAATAATCACCATCATCACTTGAAGGCCGGCGAGCGGAAAGTGCCTCAGCTGTGTGGAGTGCAATGGATGCATTGAGACAATGGTGAGGGATGTAGTCCACACGTGCATGCATGCAGTTTGTGGTGTTTGGCAGTGAGGAGATGATGGTTATGTGACAGGGAGGGATTGAGTGTGATCTGAGGCGCCTTGAATGTGACTTCGGCTCCGAAATGTTGAATTGAGACTGAAAGCAGCTGTGGACAAATGTTTTTTCTTCTAAAACGGAATACAGCTCAGCTGTGTGGAGTGCAATGGATGCATTGAGACAATGGTGAGGGATGTAGTCCACACGTGCATGCATGCAGTTTGTGGTGTTTGGCAGTGAGAAGATGATGGTTATGTGACAGGGAGGGATTAAGTGTGATCTGGGGCGCCTTGAATGTGACTTCGACTCCGAAATTTTGAATTGAGACTGAAAGCAGCTGTGGACAAATGTTTTTTCGTCTAAAACGGAATACACAGCAAAATCTGTGCATTCTGACCGAGAATGCGATCATCTTACGAGCTTAATTTACTCCGAAAAAAGAGGCAACTTTTTTCAGCAAGAAATTCTGAGTGACATGTTGTCAAAGAGAGTGTGAGAGTCGAATAATTTACCTGCTATGACCAAGGTGATGAATAACATGACTCCGAAAATGTAAAGGAGGTTGCTCAATACTTTCTTTTAGTCGAAAACCTATGCAAGGTTATAGATTTGCCGAAATATGTTCTGATCTTTCAATTTCCAACTCCTTTCGGTAGGTACCTCTGTCTCTGGAAAAAGTTTGAACTTTCGGAATTAGTTTTCTAAGCAACCAACAGAGCATGAGTAAATTATTAAGAAGTGACTTGTATACTTTTCAGCAGTCCTTATGAATGATTCAACTTCTTTTGGCAACTAGCTCTGTTTCCGAAAAATTCTAAACTTTCGGAGTTATTTTTTTAAGTAACCAACAGAATATGAGTAAATTATTAACAAAACGCATATTTACTTCAACAGTCCTTATGAATGATGGCAATTCTCTCCTGTGTATGTATACAATCTTGTAAGTTTCTCCGAAAAGTGGTATGGGATTCCTTCTCTTGCCGTTAGTTTGACAAGGACTATGATTAAATGAATCCTTTCAAGTTTTGTGCTATGTGCACCGCTCTGAGTGTGAAAAATTTTACTCCGAAAAAGTCCGAATAAATTCGGAATTTGTTTTACGCAATCTATATACTTGAGCTCTTTATTACTGGTAATGTGACCTACGAAATTCTTCTCTTTATGTTTGTACTTAGTAGTAAGATAACTCCGAAAACTAACAACGCGTACTCCTTTTAATTTTTTTTACATATTTGATGTTTCTTTAAAATTATATGTTTTCCTCCAAACGAAATCGCAAATAAATTTACTCCGAAAACAATCCCTTTATATGACGGACTTAACGTTATCCAGTCCCTGCTCTATTTTGAGGTGCCTTGCAAAGCAGCTCCTTTGGCAAATTTTCCACAGCAGGAACTCCGAAAAATATCGTTTGCTTTCTGTGGTTACCTTTGCAACAGTGACTCCGAATATTAGAAAACTTTACGTAAAGTCCGCAGATGGCTCATCCTCCTAGTGTCAGTCTATTACTCCTCTAAATTACTCCTGTCGACGTTCGAGTGAGTTTCCAGGGCCTCACAAGCAACCCAATCCTTCACCGTCATCTCCACACAAAAGCGCATGGAGTTGGCTACCGACTCTACTTATCTTGATTTAGAGTCGCTGGCTGCTTGCCCAATCCACAGACAACACTCACCGTCATCCTCCCAAACGAGAACGGGAAACAGTGCTTACACGTGTACTCCTTGCCTCCTTGAGCTGGTGCGCTTTTTTCTCGCATTATAACTGATTGGCCAAAGACTGCAATTAGGTTCATAATTAGTGATGAACGACAGGTGAGTGCAAGATTATTAATTTCGCGAGCTCAAACGACGGCGAAGGAGATAACTCTTTTCGCGATTTAACGCCTGGCGCTGAGGGAAACTCGGCCCTTAGATAAACATCGCCAACCGTAACGAAAATTTGATTTTTGAATTTCTCATTAAAATTGCGCGACGCACTTCCCCATAATTGGGAGGCGTCGCAACCTCATCCCGAATTCACCCGGGCACATCCTGCCTGTCGACGTGTACTCGAAACAATTTTTTAACGTTCATAATAATGGTGGTTGCCTCCCGAAAGAGCGTGAACGTGATCCGAAAACATCAGCACACACTTTTGATCTACATGTCAAAGACTGGTCGAAGACTGGTCGTTCCTCTTGTTGGCTTCCCCGTCGTCTTGGCTCACCGCCGCAGCGATCGTGAGAACTGCCGACCGTTCCATTTCAATTGTACGCCTGGAATATTCAATTACCTCTGTGCGTGATCTATGAGGATGTCATTAATCAAAAATCAACTCAAAAAAAATGTTCAGACAAGAATAGAATCCGAAAAGGCTTTATGCTGAGATCTACGGCGTGTAGTAGTAGCTTAGGTCATCAAATTTGATTTAGGTATCACCGGCGGCGGCATTGGTGGTTTGGGCGGCTACTCCACCCGAAACCTCAGACCGTTCCAGATTTAATTGATTGTACTCGGGATCTGTGTTTGATCCGATTTTTTTCGAGGAGGGAGAAACTCTTCAACTCGGTCGTGCAGCGAGACTAATGCTTGTTTCATTTGTGATTCTTATCGCCGAAAGCTCCTCTTTTCTTCTCGGCTTCTCTTTCTTCTTTTTTTATTTTGATTGATGAGTGAGTGTAATCAGAAAAGGGGGGAGTCTAACTTTCACTTGCTTCAATTGGAGTTTTGGGTGTTTGAATGTCAAGTTGCGGTATTGACGATAAATCAACCCGGAGGCAGATTACTAGTCGTCACTGGTGCTTGCAACATCTTTCTGGTGGCTTGCTCTTGTCGCGTGAGTCTGAATCTTCCCGTGTCTAATTAGCCAATTCCAACCCTCCCAAGTTCTTTGTTTGAATGTCAAGCGCCTAAGCTGACTAGGCGTCGGTCGTGTCTATTCATTTCGGTTCTGAGCCGATTCGTAAATATTATTCCACTGCACGTTTCAAAGAAAACAACTCTGCTGCAGGCAAGTCGTCGAACTCGTGCAATCAACGGCAGCGCCGCGCGTCGATAACCCACGACAGCTTGGGTGTGACCTTTCAAACAAGCCTCTCACTGCCGCACTCTCTGCATGCGCTCGCAAGAACAACATCGATTCCATTCCAAATCAACGCCGCGTTGTTGTCCTCACAGTCAGCACCAGCAGTGATAGGGGTGTACGCGCACTCTGAGTGACTGGTGGTGGTGGTCTCTTCCGGGCTTTGGCACAGCACTTAACACCCTCCCCGGTCACGAGAGCAGAAAGCAACTTGTATCGATTTAATAAATCATAAATGCGGCGTGTTCATCATCGCCGCGCACTCGGTCCTCCGCCGCATCCGCAGTCCACCGTCATGACCCCACTCATCATCAGGAATTGCGGGTAGGAATTAACGTTCTCGCACTGCGAGCACACACACCACGTCTGTGGATCTGCACTGGCGTGACCTATCGTCTGACTTCAATAAACAAATCAAGGATCGAGCGTATGACTCTGGCAAAACAGTGTTACCCGCCCTCTTAGTCGGCGAGCTGGCTCGAGGCGTAAATAACCCCCGTCCTCGTCTATGCAGAATTAATTTGAAATCTGTCATTCAGGTTTTATTTGCAACGAGGGAGCTTGTCGACTGGTCGGCTAGTGCTGGCTGCTGCGTTGTGGGGTGGGAGACTTGCAATTAACAACATGTCAGGCGGGAAGTGAGTGAAGTATTGCGTACACTTCCAATTTGTCATAATTGCCCGACAGTCCATCAGAGAGTCGCGCCTCCTCTACTGCTGTCGTTGTCGTCATAGTCGTCGCCATCGCCTTCGACAACAGTGCAGATGGACTAAGGCTATCGCCGGCTTCATGGATCCATGGATCAAGTTGATTAGCATATCGTTGTATCTTTCGATAAGTGGACACAAATTACAGGGCGGGCGTAATTAGATGCGAACTGTGTTGCGAAAGGGGGAGTTGAGAGCAGTCTGGATGGTCTGGTGAAAGAACCATCCTTGTGTCCATTTGGATGACCAACAAGGTGTGAGAGACCATCAGAGCCCTGCCCAGGGTGTGAATCCCTCTGCAGATTCCTTAGAAAATCCCCACCTCTGCCTGGGTGTGTTTCTTGCACACGGCCTTCAAATAAACCAGCCTTGACAGGTCACAAAGTCGTCGCACAACATCCTCTGACAGACCTCGAGTAGTTATCTCCGCTGGCAGACATCACATTCTTGTGGACTTTCTGCCATCAACTCCTGCTGCGTCTTAATATTCCACTCGGCAGTGGCATAAGTCAGTCAACCAGTCACTGCGGAGTGTGAAAACCAAATTCAATTGTCAACAAACCACCGCCTGATACAGCACACCTTGTGGCGGTACAACTCAATTTTGACTTCAACGCAGCGCCGCAGCCGTGGCCGTTCTTGTCGTGCTGCGTACGCAAAAATTCCACAAACACATGCGAAAAAATTCATGAAATCTCCTCTCATATCATCTCGCATTAGCATTATCCCAGGCGCGACGATCCTTGCATATTAAGCAGGGCGCGCCTTTGTTGTGCTCCTCTGGTTCAGCTGGTTATGATCGGCGAGCTGATTTCGTGAGAACACCACATCGGCGTGGTAAGTGCGCACTTAGAGCACATCAAGCGGTGCTGCTGGTGTGCGTGCGTTTGGAGAATGTGTGCTCGCGCAAAAAGATGAAATTATGCTCCGTAAGAGGCGACGCGCAGGCAGCAGTGTATGACAATAAATTAAAAATGAAACAAACTCATCACCTGTACGCGGAGCGCATTTCAATCGCGGCAAAGTGTTCACGGTGCTGCGCGGTTGGGCGGTGTTGAATTTTTCATTTCTGTGGGTTGTGCATGTGTGCTTGGAACGACCTTCGAGGGACTTTACATAAGCCATGTGGGGATCTGTACTTTTGTTTGTTTATTTCTTGCCACAGTTGCGATGGTGGAGAGGAGGGGGGACCGCGTGGTTTGGGTTCAGAATTAGTTTGTTGTTAGTTGTCGAATATACTCCAAAAAGGGGTCGCCTGTTCCTGGATTCAAACAGAATAAGATTCGGACATGAAAGCTTTACTTCTTAAAAAGTTTAGCCTCCTCAGGTTCTCCCTTCATCATTCGAAGTTTTGCAAATAGACTCATTAACTCAAAACCCTTACGAAGCGAACTATGGAGTGCAACGCACGTCTTGGTTACAGTATGTACGAGGGTTGTCGCCTGAACCTTGAGGGGAGACATCTTTCAAACTTAAATTTGATAGTAATTTGCAAGACTTAAGATTGGTGAACAACTTCTTCAGGATCTTGCCGATCGACTGCAGAGTTGGCTAGGACAACTCTGTTCTGAGTAGAAGAGCCTTTAACTCCGAACCGAGCATTGTCCAGAGGATCATATTAAAGGTCGTCCAGAGGATCGGCTAGAGGATCGTCTGGAGAATCGTCTAGGGAATCGCCCAGAGGATCGTCTCGAGGGTCTTCTAGAGGGTCGTCCAAAGGATCGTCTAGAGGATCGGCTAGGGGATCGTCTCTAGGATCGTCTAGAGAATCGTCTCTAGGATCGTCTAGAGGATCGTCTCTAGGATCGTCTAGAGGATTGTCTCTAGGAACGTCTAGAGGATCGTATCTAGGATCGTCTAAAGGATCGGCTCTGGGATTGTCTAGAGGATCGGCTCTAGGATCGTCTAGAGGATCGGCTAGAGGATCATCTAGAGGATCGTCTCTAGGATCATCTAGAAGATCGGCTAGAGGATCGTCTCTAGGATCGGCTAGAGGATCGTCTCTAGGATCGTCTAGAGGATCAGCTAGAGGATCATCTAGAGGATCGGCTAGAGGATCGTCTAGAGGATCGTCTCTCGGACCGTCTAGAGGATCGGCTAGAGGATCGTCTAGAGGATCGTCTCTAGGACCGTCTAGAGGATCGGCTAAAGGATCGTCTGATTGGTGAACAACTTCTTCAGGATCTTGCCGATCGACTGCAGAGTTGGCTAGGACAACTCTGTTCTGAGTAGAAGAGCCTTTAACTCCGAACCGAGCATTGTCCAGAGGATCATATTAAAGGTCGTCCAGAGGATCGGCTAGAGGATCGTCTGGAGAATCGTCTAGGGAATCGCCCAGAGGATCGTCTCGAGGGTCTTCTAGAGGGTCGTCCAAAGGATCGTCTAGAGGATCGGCTAGGGGATCGTCTCTAGGATCGTCTAGAGAATCGTCTCTAAGATCGTCTAGAGGATCGTCTCTAGGATCGTCTAGAGGATTGTCTCTAGGATCGTCTAGAGGATCGTACCTAGGATCGTCTAAAGGATCGGCTCTGGGATTGTCTAGAGGATCGGCTCTAGGATCGTCTAGAGGATCGGCTAGAGGATCATCTAGAGGATCGTCTCTAGGATCATCTAGAAGATCGGCTAGAGGATCGTCTCTAGGATCGGCTAGAGGATCGTCTCTAGGATCGTCTAGAGGATCGGCTAGAGGATCGTCTAGAGGATCGTCTCTAGGACCGTCTAGAGGATCGGCTAGAGGATCGTCTAGAGGATCATCTAGAGGATCGTCGCTTGGATCATCTAGAAGATCGGATAGAGGATCGGCTAGAGGATCATCTCTAGGATCGGCTAGAGGATCGTCTCTAGGATCGGCTAGAGGATCGTCTCTAGGATCGTCTAGAGGATCAGCTAGAGGATCATCTAGAGGATCAGCCAGAGGATCGTCTAGAGGATCGGCTAGAAGATCGTCTAGAGGATCGTCAAGAGCATCATTCAGACAGTCGCTTAGAAGTTCGCCTAGTCTCGATATCGATCATCTTGTGGGTCTTCAAGATCGTGATGAGAATCATTAAGAGCAGGTCGCAGCAGATCGTGTTCGTTCCGCCGATCGCCAAGACGATCCTACAGATAATTGATTTCCCGTAAGTCGCCTGTAAGATTGTCTAAAAAACCGTGGGAAAGATAGGCTACAATACAACTCAGAGGATGGCCAATATTATTGTTAAGCGCGTAATCCGAAGAATTTCCCAAAGAGCCCCCAAAGATATCACCTTCCTGACCCCCCTGAAGAGTATAGAGAATTCCAACTTGTCATTTGTTTATCATCCTGTAGACGTACGCAGTGCGTCTTTGACCTCGTCGCCATCTCGACAAAAGCGGTCACATGCACCATTTTAAATTTATATTCCATTTTCATTTAAAACGCCTCCACGACTTTATTAAAATGTGTGTTATTTTCTACCGCCTGTCCCATCAATTAGAAGTCTCTTAAAAGCTGCCCAACTGCACAAACGATTAAACCAATTCAGCACGTCAGGGTCCGCCCTCTGACCGTCCGCCGCATGTCTCCATCTCGGCTGTGTCACGCGCACATTGATTATTCATCGTAACTCACCCCTGCCTCATTATCGGAGGCGCGCAAGAAGAAAGAAATACAAGACGCGTCCACCTACATTAGGAGGGAAATAAATTCCACGCCACTGTTCGCCCATTTGTGTCAGAATCGAAGACAAAGCCTGGCCAGCACTTAACGCTGCGCAGCTCTCAGTGTCACATAAATAAAAATTATGAAAGCCCCCTTGAAAAAAACACAGCCACTCCCCCACACCCCTTCTCGGAATACTGATGAAGATCACAACCAAGACGCACACCACCCTCGGCCTTGTTAAGGCGGCGGCGTCTTCTTCTTTCTCCGCCACTTATGCATCCGCTCGTCCACAGCGTCGTCGTCCACCACATATCGCCGCTCGTCCGAGAGGACGGACAAAACGCTCAAATGGAATTCACCTTAATTGTCGAGTTGATTATTGTTATTAATAATGGGATGCCATTGTTGCACGTCGTTGTCGTTGCACTCTGGAATCTGGGGGTGGCGGCGTGGGGGCCCCCGTTCGCATCGTCCTTCTCGGAAAGACGAACATATTGGGTTCCGTCGAAAACCAATTCAGTGTCCGCACGAGCAATAACAAGTTGAAGTAGCACGACAATGGGCGATGGTTACGTTGTGTATGCATTCATCGAGCAGCCATTATTCCCCAGCTTCGGGGGCTTGAGCTTCTTGGGCTCGCTCTCTGTCCCTCTCGTGTGGCAACAAGCGCGAGCGGTACGTGTCAAGATATGTGACGATAATTTGATGCCTGTTCTGAATGGGTTGGGCTGGGTTGGGTGCTCTTTCTTCTTTCCATTCTCATGCTCATGTTCATGCTTATTCCTCTTGTGCGTTTTGGTGGCTGCGTTCTGGTTCTTCTTGTTCGTCGTGTTCGTTAATTTTTGTGATGGTCGATGCCAGCAATCGGGAGAGTGGGCAGGAGGCAGGGGACGACCCATATCATTCCACGAATTGTTGTTATGATTATAGCCCGACGGTTATTACCTGATTTGGATTTGATTGTCGATACCCGGTGGAGGCTCGACCAGGTGATGGGATGGGTGGAGCTGGAGGACGGGGAAGAATGCGTGCAGAATACGTGTGTCTCTGTGAGACGGCATGGAGCTGATTTGGGGTTTTGCTCAAACAGGTGCTGGTTGGCAGCAGCGAAGTGTTTGATTGAAGAAACCCCTCATCAAGTAGGAGCTTCTGGCACTGGAGGACTGAAAGGGCTTCTCAGTGATAATACAGTGTAGGTTTGACTAATAACTGGCGATGCATAAGAAGACTCCTTCCCACTATTATTGAAGTTTAATTGTCGTAAATCATAACATCGAAGGGGAAATTGAGGTGTGTGACTTGGATTTTGTTCGGAGAGAGAAAACAGATGCAATAGAAATTAAACCAGACCAAGAGGAAAGCTTGTTTATCAATCTCAAAACGTTGAATGATCCTGCAGATCATTTTCTAGTTTTTTAATGAATGATCCCCTTAAATCTTCTCCATGATGCTCTTCACGGTCCTATAGAAGACCCTCTAGACGATCCTCTAGACGATTTTCTAGGCGATCCTCTAGACGATCCTGTAGACGATCCTGTAGACGATCCTCTAGACGATCCTCTAGACGATCCTGTAGACGATCCTGTAGATGATCCTCTAGACGATCCTCTAGACGATCCTGTAGACGATCCTGTAGACGATCCTGTAGACGATCCTGTAGACGATCCTGTAGACGATCCTCTAGACGATCCTGTAGACGATCCTGTAGATGATTCTCTAGGCGATCTTCTAGACGATCCTCTAGACGAACTTCTAGGCGATCCTCTAGACGATCCTCTAGACGATCCTCTAGGTGATCCTCTAGACGGTCCTCTAGGCGACCCTCTAGACGATCCTCTAGACGATCCTCTAGACGATCCTGTAGACGATCCTCTAGGCGATCCTGTAGACGATCCTCTAGGCGATCCTCTAGACGATCCTCTAGACGATCTTCTAGACGATCCTCTAGACGATCCTCGAAACGATCCTCTAGACGATCCTCGTAACGATCCTCTAGACGATCCTCTAGACGATCCTCTAGACGATCCTCTAGACGATCTTCTAGACGATCCTCTAGACGATCCTTTAGACAAACCTCTAGACGATCCTGTAGACGATCCTCTAGACGATCCTCTAAAGGATCCTCAAGACGATCCTCTAGACGATCCTCTAGACGATCCTCTAGACGATCCTCTAGACGATCCTCTAGACGATCCTCTAGACAATCCTCTAGACGATTCTCTAGACGATCCTCTAGACGATCCTCTAGACGATCCTCTAGGCGATGCCTCTGCTCTCAATTTAAAGAGTAAATTGAGTGCATCTATCCCTCCTCATACGCAGCTGTCTTAAATTTTCTCTTCCCCGAGTGATATTGCTCTTTAAAAGCGCAGTAGTCTGTTGTTTACGCCAAACTCAGCCGAACACAACCACGAATAATTCAAAAGCCCTCTCACTGACCCACTTTCGCACCACACAATCACAGCCCCTTATGATCCGATTAACATCATTTTGGAAAATCCCCGACAATCGACTCAGTGATGAAGCACGATTTTCCGTAAATTGCCAAATAATTGCTCGTATTCGATGCCAGCTTCGACTTGGCTTACACCACAAAGCCCCAGAACATCCCCCACCCCCACAGGCATATGACTTATCATTCGATTTACAATTTAAAATACATTTATCCGCACCCCCCCCCCCCCTGCGTGCCAATTAAATGGTATTTTCGATTTTAACATAATTAATTGATCTGTAGTCGCCGTTGCGGGAGTAAGTTCGCTCTCGACCACGGCACAGCGGTTATGTCCTTCGAGTCGAGATGCAGAGCGAGGCACAAAAACAACTGAAATCGTAATGCGAATCGAATTTATATCGCGCACCGTTCAATCCAACTCCTTTGTGCAGAATTGGATCCGAAAACGTCGAGAAGGAGAAGCACACAGCGCGCCATTCGAGAGAGGAAATAGTGCCCCGGAGAGGTATTATAATTAATATTATCATTATTAATTGCCACATGATATATGTACCGCAATATGCCAGTCCGTCCCGGTGGAGGGAGACCGGATGGGGGAGGGGGCATAATCACGACGACGGCCAACTTCGGGCTGTAATTACACGAAAACGAGTGTGTTACCTGCAAAGGCACGCACTCACTCACACTGGACCGTCAGCGCGCAGTGTGAATCGAAATAAATCCGAAAACAGCTCGCGGCCATTCGCATTCGAGTTTCACACTTAAGTTTGAATCATTTTTCTACCGCCCCTCTCCGGACTCCGACCTCCTGCCCACGATAGGGGCTCTTTCAAAATTCATACGTACACTCGCTGGTGGATATCCGTTTCGCGCGCGACGTGTGAGGAGCGGTCGCGATGCTGACTCGCCCGACAGCAGTCATAATTGAGACGTTGAGGTGAATTCTTAAGCGGCGACGGCGATAAAAATTGGTGCTTTTTTCGGTTGTTTAAAGTCAATAGACTAGGGACAATCGGCGTTCTTTACATGACAGTTAATGATGGACTATAAAAATGAGCAGGGCGACGGGTATGAATTATTCAGGCGACGGCGACGGAGGCAAGGGAAAGGCTTGGTCTGTGAAAAACGCGGTCCATTGTCGGCAATTGTGTTCGCATTAAGTGTGTGAACAACCGAGAGCAACACTAGCTGCGTGCCGAAGGGGTGTGGTTTTGGGCCGATGCTATTGTGATGGAGTTCTAAATGCTCTTGGTGGGGTGTTATTGTTCCTACGACATGCGGAAGATATTTATGAGCTGCGTAAGACATGTTTACAAATGTGTGAAGTGGAATTTGGCAACAGCGACGAGGCAGTGGATAGAGCTGGTGGAATTGAGCAGGTTTTTTTTAGGATTTAGGAGTTGTCATTTGAGGAGCGTTGTTCAGGCCATATGGAGCGCTTGAACAATATGGGCACAGGTTCTTTGGACACTTCATCAAAGTAGGTCCAAAAGGGTGGAGGGATATACTGTCCAACTAGTGGCTGCGTGGCGGTGGAGTGGGGGTGGAGTGGGGTTGGTGTGGAAGTCTTTGGCGAACAAAAATTCCTTCCAAACGAAGTGTTTGCCGGAGCTAGAAATACTGTTTTGGTTAAGTTGGACTAGCATTCGACTACTACGTGCACGCAAGTGAAGCTGACTGCTGAAATTTCTTTTCGTCCGACAGGGTCTCCGGATGATGTGATTGGATCTATGGATGACATGACTTTAGGACTCTTATAAAATACAAAAGCAAAACCAAGGGCTATTCGGTGCGATGTTGGCAGCAATGTTCAGGTGCCGGGAGAACTTGACTAGGAGTGGCAACTTGACCAGGGGCACTTCCGAATCGCAAAAGCAGGTGTTGACCAAATCACTGTTGGAACCAAGAGTCATACGAGTCATTTGGTGCAATGTCGGTTACAATGTTCGAGTGCCGAGAGAACTTGACTAGGAGTGGCAGAAGCTTAATTCTGGGGCCACGGATGACCAGGATTCACGGGAAATTTGTTTCTTTTTGAGTGTACGGTAGGCAGCCTTTCGGGAAGACCTTGGTGGCAGTGCTTAATGATCATGTACCATACCGATTGGTCTGTTGCGAGATTGCCGACTCAAGCCAAGAGAATTTGTAGTTTCATTGTAATAAGGTGCAGGAATTCAAAGAAAGTCAGACGCCTTATGAAAGCCGTGCTGCTTGCAAGGGTAGAGTAAGTGTCCGTCGAGCATAAAATTAGTTTGGTACGTAGATAATTAAGGAGTGCAGTCCTGCGTCTAGTCCTACGTTGAGTCCGGCGCCTAGTCCTGCGTCTAGTCTTGCGTCTAGTCCTGCGTCTAGTCCTGCATCAAGTCCTGCGTCTAGTCTTGCGTCTAGACCTGCGTCCAGTCCTGCGTCTAGTCCTGCGTTGAGTCCGGCGCCTAGTCCTGCGTCTAGTCTTGCGTCTAGTCAGTCGTCTAGTCCTGCATCAAGTCCTGCATCTTGTTCGCGTTTAGTCCTGCATCAAGTCCTGCGTCTAGTCCTGCGTCGAGTCCTGCGTCTATTCCTGCGTTTCGTCCTGCGTCTTGTTCTATGTCTACTCCTGCGTCTGCGTCAAGCCTTGTATCTAGGCCTGCGTGTAGTCCTGCGTATAGTCCTGTGTTGAGTCCTGCGTCTAGTCCTGCGTCTCGTTCTGCGTCTCGTTCTGCGTCTCGTTCTGCGTCTCGTTTTGCGTCTCGTTCTGCGTCTCGTTCCGCGTCTAGTCCTGCGTCTAGTACTGCATCTAGTTCTGCGTCTAGTCCTGCGTTTAGTCCTGCATCTAATCCTGCGTCTAGTCCTGCGTCTTGTTCTGTATCTAGTCCTCCGTCTAGTACTGCGTCAAGCCTTGTGTCTAGGCCTGCGTCTAGTCCTGCGTTTAGTCCTGCATTTAGACCCGCGTCTAGTCCTGCGTCTAGTCCTGCGTCTCGTTCTGCGTCCAGTCCTGCGTCTAGTCCTGCGTCTAGTACTGCGTCTAGTCCTGCGTCTAGTCCTGCGTTTAGTCCTGCGTTTAGTCCTGCGTCTCGTTCTGCGTCCAGTCCTGCGTCTAGTCCTGCGTCTAGTACTGCGTCTAGTCCTGCGTCTAGTTCAGCGTCTTGTCCTGCGTCAAGCCTTGCGTGTAGACCTGCGTTTAGTCTTGCATCTAGTCCTGCGTCTAGTCCTGCGTCTAGTTCTGCGTCTAGTCCTGTGTCAAGCCCTGCGTCTAGTCCTGCGTCTACTCCTGCGTCTAGTTCTGCGTCTCGTTCTGCGTCTAGTAATGCGTCTAGTCCTGCGTCTAGTAATGCGTCTAGTCCTGCGTCCAGTCCTGCGTCTAGTCCTGCGTCTCGTCCTGCGGTGAGGCTTGCGTCTAGTCCTGCATCTCGTTCTGCGTCTAGTTTTGCATCTAGTCCTGCGTCTAGTCCTGCGTCTCGTCCTGCGTCTAGTCCTGCATTTAGTCCTGCGTCTAGTACTGCGTCTCTTTCTGCGTCAGATCCTGCGTCCAGTCCTGCGGCTAGTCCTGCGTCTCGTCCTGCGTCTCGTTCTGCGTCTATCCGTGCGTCTACTCCTGCGTCTAGTCCTGCGTCTACTCCTGCGTCTAGTCCTGCATCTCGTTCTGCGTCTAGTCCTGCGTCTACTCCTTCATCTAGTCCTGCGTATAGTTCTGCGTCTAGTCCTGCGTCAAGCCCTGCGTCTAGTCCTGCGTCTACTCCTGCGTCTACTCCTGCGTCTAGTCCTGTGTCTACTCCTGTGTCTAGTTCTGCGTCTAGTCCTGCGTCTAGCCCTGCGTCGAGTCCTGCGTCTAATCCTGCGTCTAGTCCTGCGTCTAGTCCTGCATCTAGTCCTGCGTCTAGTCCTGCGTCTAGTCCTGCGTCTAGTCCTTGGTCTAGCCCTGCGGCTAGTCTTGTGTCTAGTCCCTCTCTTGCAGGAATAGGATGGGGATATGTCCAAAGGAAGAGTTTTCCTATACCGAACCCTTTCCTCATCAAAAGGCAGAAAAGCACTTCTTTTCGGAAAAGACTCTTAAAACTAATCCCAGCAAGCATGAAAACAAACAGCATTCATTCCCATTTATTTGTCATTTCGGCACTCCAGCAAGCATGAAACTTGCGGTTGGATGGTCCCCCACAATTCCACGCCCTTTCAAGGAAGAAAAAATTTCAAAAAATAGAACAGCATTAAAATTCATTGCAAATAAGGATTAATTTGAACTAAATGAAATCCTTTTTCACCGTCGGCAAGCCCAAACCACCCCGGAACCCGGCCCAAGCTCCATAATCTGCGCATCGAATCCAAACTAATTACACAATTTTACCCGGAAATGAACAGAACAGAGCTTAAGAGCTCTGTCCACGATGCAATCGAACTTCATCGTGCCGCAGAGCCGCCAGTTTCAGCAGTGAAGTAAAACTTTTCGAAACAAATTTTTGCGCCTCATAAATTTATTGAATGGAGTCAGTGGGCGGTGGGTGGGAGTGCGACCAACCTCCGTCAGGCTGGGTATTAATTTGCAGTAAAATCCCAGGGCCTTAGGAAAAATCCCACAACAACGGAAAAGCAATCCATTCCCAGCGAGAGTCACGTGTAACCACAATCGTTACGAATTTTAGATCTGTGCATACTTCTCGGGGGGTGGCACCACCACCGCGTAGTCACATGAGAAGGGGGTGAGTCAGTGCACGGCCGCAAAATTTTTGAATTGGACTATACCCCGTCGTCGTTGTTGATAATTCCACAGATCCTGTGTAGTTGGTGGTAGCAATGAGAGGAAGAAAAAATTGTCCTTCATCAGCGGGGTGGTGGCTGGCGTTTCCTCATTAATTTTATGGCCCACAACAACTAGGATTTTTTTTCCAATTTTGATTTGTTTTCTCTGAGGGCGACTGCGTTGAGCTTATAATTTGCAGCGAGTTGCTTTTTTCCAACCACCCCACGTCCGACCTCAAACGAGGAATACAAAGAAATACAAAAAATTAGCATATTTCAACCCCCTGCGCAGAAACAATGCATTAGATGAGGTACGACGAATGCGGATGCGGAACGGAGGCTGTACACGAAATATGCTTTTTTGAATTTGATGCGCTTCGTCATTTTTCCTCTCTTTCTGAGATAGGCATTCCCACAAAAAAATGGCAAAAAAAAAAAATAAACCGAAACAGGATCCTGGCAAATGTCCTTTTTTTCGAGGGGTGACGATAGGGATCTTTATTCTTGAATGGAAATTGGAAAACGTGCAGCCAACGCCCGCTGCGGCCCACTTTCTGGCGGCTGCCTTGATACAATCTTGCCATCAATTCGACATTCATCGGCAGATACTCTCCCATACAGGCGCGCACACCCATATCGCAGTCCTTACGGTGGCGGATGACACCGCCACACCACGGTTTACAGATTCCTTACACTGATAAGGATGGAAATTGGTTTTTCATACACATACAGGGATGACTTGCAATCTTCCCACATCCACCCTCCTCTTTTATCAGTGGTAAAATTTCGATTTTGATTTTATGGTCCAATGTGCCAACGTCTAGACAAGGTACTAACTGTGGTCGTCCTCATTGCTGCCTCGTGCTACTCCTGCTTATTTCATGCTATAGACTGCTGTTTTCAGCTGCTCTTTGCTCTCACAAGCAGCTATTGGCTTGAGTGCCAGTAGGGATGATACTGGGTGCTGCTGGGTGCCACTGGCTGGATGCTACTGTTGGGTGCTCCTGGAATGATGCTACTCGGGGATGCGGTGGCCACAAGTCGCGCTTCCGCCGCCGCCGTTGGAGTAAAATGATGTTATGGTAAATTGAACGGCTGTTTTGGTGCCGCTATCAAGATGGTTGAGGTAATTTTCGGGAATCATCGAAGTCTGTTATTCTGTTGCAGCTCTTCCTTGTTTGGTGCTTGGCAGTTGCCACTTGCCAGCATCTTGTTTTGGTTCCTCCTTCCGAGCGCACGCACGTACTTTTTTTGGAAATTTTTTCGAAGTAATTTTTGTGTAAAATGATAATTTGATGTTGAGTGGGTGGGGGTTGCGGAATTTGTGGCTTCACAATCGTATACTTTTAGTGGGTACTTGAGTGGAGAGAATGTTTCGATGGCGGTTGGATTTTATAGGTGAACACTTTTCGAATTGAAGCATAAAGACGGAGAAGATCTTATGAAAGGCAAACGTTACATAGATTGAGTGGAATTCAATATGCTTAGGTCGGGGTGGGGTGGAAGGCTTTAGCAAAACGAACTCGTCTTTCACCTCGCCCTTAGAATGGACCTAGCAAAAACACATGACATCCCTTAACTCAAATCATTTCGCTCGATCTTGCTCAACAGTCTGGAGTGGACTTGGAGTCCAAATTGATGACCGTTTAAACAAGAAAAAATATTTTGCACATCATTCGTCCACTGTGCGTCCCTCCAAGGGACATGTCTTTAAGCCCGATTTGTCAAAATTCAGAACCCCAAAAAAATCCGAGCTCTTTAATGCCAAAAACTTGAAATGGGCGAAAACTCAAAGGATCGCAATCCTTAAATACCCAAATCCCTAAGTTCCTAAAAGTCCCTAAAAGTTCCTAAAAGTTCCAAAAAATTGGAATTCTGAGATGCCAAAATGCTGAAATGCCTGGATGGAATCGTCTGGATTGCTGCGGTGAGGATCGGCAAAACGATCGTCTAGAACCTGCCAAGTTAAGGATCATCAGAGTTGGCTGAGTAATGATTGCCAGTTTAAGGACTATAAGAGCATTGTTCGCTTTAAGAGAATGCAAACGTAACGTTGGTTCATCCTATGCTATAGCCTCTAACAAGAGTCTAGGGACAACATGTTGGGTGAAAATATGTTAAGTAAATGAACCTGAACTTGGCACTATCATACACTCAAGACATCGATTCTATAAAACAGAACCAATACTTTAAATCCTTTTCTCTAATTCAATTTCCTATCCGACGATGCGTTTGTTTCATGATGATTAATTTATTGCTCACCAAACGATCGGTTTTGAGATTGATCCCTACCATGGCTGGTGATCCTGCAAGCTTGACGAAATTTCGAAACGACTAAAATTTTCAAAAATCGAAGCCCAAATGCTAAAATGACCCAAAACTCGAAGGTCTTAACTGCCAAACTACTGGAATGCCTGAAAAGTCGAAGGATCGCAATCCTAAAATGCTGATATTCTGAAATGCATAAAAAAAGATGGTCCAAAATGTTGAAGTCCTGAAAAGTCCAAAATACCTTAAGATCAAAATAATTTAACATTCGAGTCCTGAAGTAAATAAAAATTCGAAAAATCGAAATTTTAAAAGGCCAAAAATTCAGGAGTTCAGAAATTTCACAACACTAATACATGAACGAATAATATGCCCAAATCCAGAAAAGTCCAAAACTCGAGAATAATAACAAAAAATAAATTGACCAATCTTCAAAGAAATCTCCCTCCCCTTGACATCCACATCGTGGAATGCACACTCAAGACCATCTTTCGACGAAATAGGAATGATCTTTGGTTCAACTCGCACTGGAGCTTTGATGGCCTTGCGCACCGCATCTCCCATGACACTAGCCTGATGGACATGCCGTCTCATACGAGGTCACCAATAATACTGCTACGTCGCTCATAAAAAGTTGACTTTCCCCGTGTCCTGGACCGGTTCTGGCCAGAAAGTAAGCCGGGAAGGTAATGTAGTCGGATTTTGACGGATGGCTCCAAGACGACGGAGGGATCTGAAGCTGGGGCCTTCAACAACATCAGACTTCACACCTCCTTAGGTAATTTCGCGTCACTCCTCTAGGCAAACGCGTTTGCGATCCTAATGGCCACTTACTATATGGTGAAGAATAGGTGGAAGGGGCGAAGTATCTGTGTCTGTAGCGACAGCCAAGGCCTTAATCAACCCTTTATCCACTTCCAAGATAGTCCAAGAATGAATGTTTTCCCTTGATTTGGTCGGCGGACAAAATTCGGAAAGACTTGTTTGAACCCTTGGACATCACGGGAAACGAGATTGCTGATGAATAAGCTAAGCAAGGTTCAAAAGAGGCATCCATAGACCCCGAACCCACCTTCTGACTACCTGCATCCTTGGTCAAAGCCTCCGTGGACGGTTGGGTCTCCCAACAGCACAACCAGAGATGGCGTAACTCTCCAGAATGCAGGACGACCAAGTGCATGATTCCGAACGTTACCAAGAAATCTGCGACTTTTCTCCTATCTCTAGACGGAAATTAGTGTAGACGTCGGCGTACTAACGGGACCTTTTACCATCGCTAAGCACCTACAAGTCGGCTAGGGCTTGATGATGGCACTCTGCGACGCCTGTGGAGTAGGTGAAGACACTTCAGAGCACTTTCTCTGTCAATGTTCCGCCTTTGCTCGTATCAGATGGCGGCTGTTTGACTCTGATGTGGTGGGAGCCGAAAGTTCTAGGTTCTTCATCACAGAAGCGCCTCCTGGTCTTTCTTCGAAAAACCAAGAAAATATACTAAATGAAGGTTACTGTCTGGACCAGTATTTGAGTCTGAGTGCTCCAGTGCAATGTATTCCAACCTCAAAAAAAATTTTAAGAAAAACAATTCCTGCTCCAAATTGTACAATACATGTTTATTTTCGGTCATTGCAAGCTCATGGACACCATTGACTCATGAGGTTGATACAAGCTTTGAAGCTACAAACCTTCAAATCAAATCGAGCCTTCTGGTAGGAAGTCAAGGAAACGGCGGAATTGCCGGCATAAGGGCGAACTAAAGGCTAATACAAGGCAGCTTGGTGTTAGAGACTTAATGCTCCCTTTCCAGGATGGTCACTGATGGAAAGTAGTCATAACACAGGATCTGATCCTCCTCCGGTCTGATACACGTGACCTCAAGATCATTTTCGACTGTGAAGGGCGAATTTCAGAGGTCTTTCGCGTAGGGAATTAGTAATTTTTTTAGTGGAAAACTACGATATGGATGTTTAGTGCTGAAATCAAACCTGTTGCCTCCGACATCTGAGTCAAGGTACTCACCGTAGCTGTCCAATGTCTTTAAAGACCTCCAGGAGCTCAAATGTCTTCAGATTCAAAGCGATCTTCACCAAATTTCACACCATCATGAAGGTAGATGCAACTGTCGCCCAATACATTGTTATTTTCCAACTCATTCCCATTTCCTTATCCCCAATTCAAGACGCCTCTCACCTCAGTCAAAGGCAACACAAAGCAACATGTGCGACAAATTCGGCTTAATTTCCCACTTTTCCGCTCTCACACCACCACCACCGCACAACACACGGAGCTCCTGTAATAAGCATAAATCTTTAATTAAGCCGCCACTGTCAACTGCAATATGTTAGCCCTTTCCTCCGTTCCCTGACTCCATCCCATGCGCTCATATTTTATGCAAATGCGCAGTTTTGAGCTCATCCCTGTCCATATAATACGCAATTTAACCCAAAACCTCGTCCCGATGCACTCAAAAAATCAAAACCAACACTCGACATCGTTTCTCACCCCCTTCCTGGGTCGCTCCTATTACTTTACTGCGC
Organism: Eristalinus aeneus; assembly: GCA_955652365.1. Lineage (NCBI taxonomy): Eukaryota > Metazoa > Arthropoda > Insecta > Diptera > Syrphidae > Eristalinus > Eristalinus aeneus. The sequence continues at coordinate 95,845,415 of OY019131.1, forward strand.
TGCCGTTGTCCCCTTTGTCTCTCCTTCCGATTGCTTTTTAAAGCTAATCTCTGACAAAGGGACACGCTACCGAAATGGAAGGGAATCGGTGTGTCCTTATGACAGCTCATTAAAAATTCACCAAAATTACAATAACAAAACATCACACACACATAGGCACACACCCATGCATTCGCACAATGGAGAGCTAATGAAAGGGGGTATGCACACTCAGGAGTGTCCTTATTAAGGATAATAATAGAAATTCGAGTGCAAGCAACAAAAAATAGTTACACATTGTTGCTACTGTCAAAAAATCCGAGTGACTACCCTCCGTCCGTGATGCTCTAAAAGGATCATACCGCACGTCATAATTCTCACACTTTAGCCAAAAAGGATAATGACGACGAAATAAAAAACAGAACCAAAGCGGGAACTTGAATTCTAAACAAACACAGAGGAGAGTGCGGTGCTGACTGCCTCGAGGTACACAGAAGGCGGAGGAAAGGATTTAAGTGAAGCGGTAGATCCTACCGCAGAAACAAAACCGCGGCCTGGGTGTGGATTTCGTTGGATTTGAGTGAATAGCCTGCTTGCATTGTGTCGGTTGATTATCCTTGAATACGTGCGGCGGTGTGTATTGTAAATCATAACGATGACTTAAAACTTTCTAACGCCCGTCGTTTCAAAAACAAAAAAAAAAAAAACAAAACATCCGCGCGTGTGTGTGATCCTTGGCGTATTTTTATATCCCATCGGCTGGGTTGATGGCACGCCTCCCAAACACGCAGCTAGAGGTTTTCGTGTGCAATTTATTGATAGAGGGAGTTTGCAGGGCCTTAGCCTTGTCCTGATTTATGCTCGACGCTCGGCGGCGTCATCGTCGTCGTCGTCGGCTCCTCCGCCTCAGGGGTGTAATCATTTTGCACTCTCATTTGCACTCTATGTGTCATTTATTACTATTATCCTTGTGAAGGAAATAAAAATGAGACACAGTCAGAGGCAAGAAAGTCGCATTAGGACATCTCCCTTTCTGCCTCTTGACTCCCAGTGGGAATATGAATTTTTGTGGTTTGCCCAAGGATGCCGAAGGACGAATATTTCTTCTAAATCTATTTGCGAGAGACACACACCAGAGGCACATGACACGCACATGGATTCGTCGTTGCAAAAGGGTGCGCAAACATCTGCTTCGCCTTTGAACTGGTTTTTAATTTCACGCGTTTAAGGACAACAATTTCCAGAGGAGAGAGAGAGAGATAGAGATGGAGGGACGTTTAGAAAGGACTCACCACAGAGGATCCATTCACTGTGGCGTTGTGCACCTTTTTTATGCTCTTTGTCTGATATCCATTCTCGAATGAAAGGACTCCACTCGTGTGCAAAGGATGCTTTGTTTGGCTGTGTTTTTATTTTCTATTTGATGCCGACCACCCTCGCACTCACACACTTTGATGTGGTCCACGTGCATTAATAAATCCATTTCGCTGTAAATAAATTCAAAATATTTATCCAAGCTTGAAATTCTATAGTTGCAAGCCCCTCTCCTCACCAACTGCTGCCCCCTTTGGTGGGCGGCAACCCGGTGAGCTTTTTTGTGAGTCTATGAGATATTTTCACTTTGAAGGTTAATATCCATTCGGAGAGCAAATATTTTTTAACGTTTACAATTTGCACAAACAAATAGTGGCGCTAGCCGCCGCAGGGCGGCTCACATGGGCCCGTAAATATTTGTACTATCACATATCGAATGGGATGACGTTTAGTTATGATATTTGCGCTCGGGAATTGCTGCACAAGGTAAGCAAAATAATTTTTTTTGTTTTTGTTTCGTTCTCGGGTCCCGTTAATAATTCTTTGATGGCGCGCAAATATGCACGAGAGTATAATGATTTTTGTCCTGTCGCTTAATTTTTATTGAATGCTTATTTAATTGGCAATGGAATGATAGGAGTTGGTTGGATGCCTCTTTCTGCATGATGGGCTGTCATTCGGTGGAACGAGCTTGAAAAACCTGAAAAAAGCGGAATTCTCGAATTGAATGGATGCGCAAATATTTGAGTGGACTTGGCTTTAAGCAGGCGTTGTTTGCATTTACTTACATCTCCTGATTTTTGATTACGGAATGGCAGGGCAGCTGGATGGAAATGATACGTTTTTGAAAAGCTCTTATTTTACTGTGAACATTTGACAATTTTTAATTTAAAATTGTCCTTTCTTTTCATTCTCATTGATTTCTCCAATGCAACACTGACTGGAGAGTCTTTCAGTCTGAGCCAAAAGAGGACGGCATAAGCTGAGATGGCGCTCACAAAGGGAAAACAACCAACTTGGAATGCACACTAACAACGAAGTGGAGAGGTATGTTGATTGAGGCCCACGTCCACCCCGGACTGTAGCCCACATAAAGAACAAGAAGGCCTATGGAGGATGGTGTCCTTAACTTGATCTGGCCTGAGAGGGGAACCTTCAGTCTTCCACTCATCGAGCTGCCTTGGATCGGCCATAAATTGGTTTCTATATCAGAAATTGTGTCCGGGTCTGAACCAGAAAACTCAGTTTTGATCCGGACTGTAGCTCCACACAAAGAACAAGAAGGCCTATGGAGGATGAGGTCCTTAACTTCATCTGCTTATGGGCCTGAGAGGGCAACCTTCAGTTTTCCACTCATCGAGCTGCCTTGGATCGGCCATAAATTGGTTTCTATATCAGAAATTGTGTCCGGGTCTGAACCAGAAAAGTCAGTTTTGATCTTTAAGTTGGAACCCTGGTGTCCATACACTCCATACCGCCCACAGAGCCCTAATGGACTTCCTCCACATCTTGATACAGTTCTTGAAGTTCACATTTGAGTTTTCTTGTCCATGAACCTTCCCAGCCCAAAGTAGTACCACACGTAGAAGAACTTCGAAACTGAGCGAAACAGGGCTGCAGTTTTATTGAGTAAAATTTTAAACACTCCTGTCAGAAGGCTTACGCCCAACTGTTCCGACAGACCAAAGAAATATCCCTTCTGCATCCATTCGACAGTGTGACGTCGTTTGTGGAATTTACGTTTGGTAGGTTGTGCCTGTTTGAATGTTCCTTGGTCGATAGCGTCTCTTCGATTTTGTTGTCATCGATTCAAGGCCTGCCTCCGCTTCTCCCTCAGGTATATGCTTCCACTTCTGTAAGATGGAAGCACTACATGGTCGTGTCATCTGCACATACTAGCGGTAAGATCTACTATTAGAGACTATTTCGAGTCTACAACTACCCGGCGTATTATCATTTTCAGTTTTGAAGGAATCAAGCGACAACGCATGAAATTCGGTACAAGGTTCAAGTCCTTGAAGTCTACAGCCTGCGCATCGTGTACTTGTACGCGTAGGGCTCAGCAAGGGAATGCGGACTTTGCATCGAACAGCCAAATGGCTTCCTTCTCCATAAGGTGGTACGTATCGATTCAAGAAATACTGGAGTTCCCTAGGATTTCATTGCATTTAGTTCGCTATAAGACGGCTCTCTGCGCACACACTGGGCAGCATATTGCAAGCGACGCTGAACAGAAATATATTCTTAAACAAGAGGCATGCGAGAAGATCACCTTTTTTTGGTAAGGGGTTTGAGTAAATGAAATTCTGGGTATAATCGGACATATTTTCGATTCTTGGTCACGGCAAAACTTGAGTTGACCTCCAATCCAGTAGATGAGTCTTCTTCTTTTCCTGACAGGCCAATTTCTATTGGGCCCTCTTAGCTTCTCTTCGATCGCTGAACGAGTCGAAATTCTTAATCTGTTCTTACTGGAGCAACAGTTCCTTTTCGATTGTCACTGGTTTGGGCTGCGGGCAATGAACAAAAGAGAAGAACCTAGAAACGATTGTATCCAAAGCTCCGTCGACGCGCTTCAATTTCTTATGCTTCATCTTCAGCATCAAGAAAGGAGTCCCCTACGTCAGTCAGAACTCTGCATCAAGTATACCTTTGCATCAAGGAGACCTCTGTGTCGAGAAGACCTCTGCGTCCAGAAAAACTCTGCGTCATGGTGATCTCTGCGTCAAGGAGAACTCTGCGCCAAGGAGACCTCTGCGTCAAGGAGACCTCTTCGCCAAGGAATCCTCTGCGTCAAGGAGAACTCTGCGTTAAGGAGAACTCTGCGTTAAGGAGACCTCTGCGCCAGGGAGACCTCTACTTCAAGAAGACATCTACGGCAAGGGACTTCTGCTTCAAGGAAACCTCTGCGTCAAGTAGATCTCTGCGTCTAAGAGACCTCTGCGACCAGGAGTGAAGAAAACTTTTCCCTTGGGAGACCTCTGTGTCAAGAAGACCCCTGACTTCTGCATTGAGGGGACTTCTGCGTCCAGCAGACCCCTGCGCCAAGGAGAGATCTGCGTCAAGGCGACCTCTGTATCATAGACCAATGCACGCCTAAGCTTGGCGTACGCTCGCTGCTACATTTTGGCTTCTTCTTCTTTCAGCTTTTCCGGACAATTTTATCGTATACCTCAACTTTTAGCGGTGTGTCTGCAGTATGGCTGCAGATCTTGCATGCATCGAGGCTCATTCCTGTGGGAACTATCAGTACTTCAGGTTTACCTTGATAGTGGCGAGCAGAGGCTTACTTGACCCTCTTAGGGCGATATCTTATACCTTCTAAGCCAGACAGTGGATAAACTTGGTCGCTGCTAAAGCAATCATTCACTCATTTCTCTTCCTGCTGCTCGGGAAGTGTAAGAAATCTGTTGCAGTGTGCAAATCTGATTAAAAGTGGACTTCCCTAGTCAGAAACCACTCCAAGAAACCCTTTCGCATAATTACGACTGTGTTGCAGAGGATGGAAGAGAGAAGCTTGTACGTCGTGTTACGGAGAATGGTCTCGCTATCGAAAAAGTCTTTCTTCTGAACCAGAAAAAGATCACTGTCTCTGTGCGCTAGATGACCTGTAGCATGCACTCCACCAGGTCGTCCCCAAGCGCTGACAATCAGTTGCCTCGAGACTTTGGAAGACTTCAGTCTCGATCTGGTCAATGGGAATATGGAATACTTGAGCCTCTGAAAGCAATGTACTCCGCCTACAGCATTCCAGATGAGGTGTATTTTCCTAATAATCCGCACACCTTGTTCCTGCCAACAACTGCCTCACTGGAATGCGAGACCATTGCAACCGAAAACAACTCCTCCACAACAGCGTCCTCTCGCTTCCATATACAGCCAACCGAAACGCTGCACAAATGCAGCTCCAGCACACGCACTCAAAACGGCAAAGTCTCCTACAAATTCCACTCGAATAGGAACAGTGTTAAGCGTCAATCTAAATTAGTCACACGGCAAATACTGTAACAAAAGATACTCTTGCGTCCGCTTTCGGCGTCTTTTGTATCGCCTTTCCTTGGCGGCAGCTCCTGCGGTGCGCGGTGGTCACAGAACGCTGCAGCGCTGCCGAACAATTCTCACATGTCTCCCGTTTTCCAATTCCTCCTCGACTCACGCAGGGGCACACATGCACTGATAGAGAGAGAGAGAGTGAGAGCAGAAGAGGGAAATTCCCAAGACAATTAGTGACACAGTGTGAACTACCACATCTCGGGGAGCATTCCACATGTGCCTGCTTGGCTGCGGAGCAGGCAAACAAATTACATGCATCGAGCGCGATTTTTTTCCGAAATGCTAGTCTGACGCGGAGCAGTAGCCTGTGCTCTGGCTGCAGCCTATAAATAGGCGAGTGACTGTAAAAGGATGCTGCTCATGACCTTGTCGAAGGTGCTGCTGTGCGCCGAGGCACAACAAGCAGCCTTTTGCTTTCCTCCCCTGACACCACGCCGGCACTCACTCCCTCCTGGATCTGTATTTAAACTGTAACGACCAGATGAAGACACTCAGGTGGGTATCTTTTGGGTCATCACTAAGTGGACACACCATCACCTTGAGCACCACCAGCATCTCGCCGGCCGGCAGTCAACTTAATGTTCCCTCTCTCCCTAAGCACTTCAAGGCGATTCTTTCATTGGCGCGTCATTGTCGGTGCGGCGCGGCGCAGCACACAGCACACAGCGGCGAGCGTGCACATCTTTCTCCCGCCAGAAAGGTGATCGATTGTTCCATGAGAATGAATTCCGATTTTATTTGGCCTCTCTGCCGGTTCTCCGCTGCCCTCGCCTGCATCCGAATGGGGAACAAATGCGGCAATAAAACCCAAATTAGAGTTGTATCTCCTGCTCTGCGCGACAGCGACAGCGGCTGCATCTCTCGATCGACGCTGGGAGTGTTACAAGTGTATCTTTGAGGTCATTTTGTCATTGTCAGCCCTAAAGAGTGGGCATGTGTCACTTGGCATCAAAGAAAGACCCAAGCACTCAGGGAAGCGACGTGGAGTCATTACGACGAAACAATTTCATCTTCTCTCGTAACAAAAAGTCACTTTGTTAGGCAAATAGCAGGCGGACGGGGCACGGATGAGGGCACAGAGGTGGAGAAGAAGAAGGACCACAAAGAGACGTGGATTGAGTCGTGCCGTAGGAGGGGGAGGAGACGAAGCCTGAGTCGTAGTTGGAGAAGTGAAAATGAGAAATTGGGTCTGAATGGAGAAAGACAATGGTCATGATGATAGTTTAAAAGAAATGCGATCTTTGCCCCCCCCCCTTCCATCCTGGAGGCTAGAGGCTAAGTGTGGGCCTCTCACAGTGCACACAGTCACTTGGGGACCCTTCACATGACACCATCTGGATGAGAGTATCAAGAAAGATTTCGAGTGTAACTCTGCTGTGACACCCAAATGCGCGAGGCGGACGTGGACGGCGGGGGGAACGGCACAAAACCGATGCCCTCTGTCAACTCGAACGGATCGAATCGAGGGTCTATCGGCGCGCACCGTCTCCCCACAAGACCTTTTCTATTCACAGAGAGCAGCAGGTTGTTGAACCGCGGGATGAATAGGTGACGGGATGCTCTTTGACGGGTTCGTTCTCGAGAGTGATATGGAGTTGGTGTTGAGTTGACATCGAATTGGGTGATTTACGGCGGCCATTTGTGCAACACTCGACCAAGGGTATTGTTGCCGGCGCGAGATCAGGTGTGTGATCAGTGAGACGCGGACAGGTTGCCGTTTGATTGAAGGCAGGAAATGTCAATTTTTGTTTCGATGTCACTCGGGATCGAATGTCAATTCAATTTTATCTGACACCAGATACGTGTGATCTGTGTGAGCTGGACCTGGAGTACGGCCTGGTATGTGGGAGTCGCTTTATTTGGGGCTATGACTCACGAGGAACGTGAGTCGGACCTCATCAGTCGCCATCACAAGTAATTTCGTGATCAATTGAGGATTAATGTCCGCTCTGTGTCAGATCTGAGATGGAGGTTGGAATTTTATGATGGATGCGGTGACTGATTGTCTGGCATGATGATGACGGTGATCTGTGGCGGAGGTGGTATCTCATTGTGTTTTACTTTGTCATTCAGAGGCGACAGTGGAGTCTGATTGGAGGGGGAGTTGCATATAGTGTGGCCTTTGCAGGCACAATGCAGCGTCTTGAGGGGAGAATATTTGGTTGAAGGATGATGTTGTCTGTGGTTGTTGTCAAAAGAAGTAAATGGTGATTTTCGGTCTTCAAGGGGTCCAGGGGAACGATCATCTGAACTAAACCACAGAACGAGAATTTATTTGTTGGGAAGACTGCGGTTTGCTGGAAGCTGCGCTCGTGGCTGCCACCTTCTCCAAATCCTTTCGAAAGATCAAGATTCCTCTTCAACTGTTGCCCGCCAATTTTTTGTAGGATGAACCTATGAGCAGAAGCCATAGACGTCTTCACGCTGTAGTGATGGGATGTAGTCTACGGTCTTCTTCGCCTCAAGACGTTTTTGGGTTCCTGACAATTTTAGCACTAATTGCAGTCTTAAGGAAATTTTAAAACATCGTTTTAGGGATGATTGCAGACTTCGTAAAGCAGCATCCATTCCACCTTGAAGCAGAACAGCCATAGCTTGGTTCTTGAGCGTGGATAACATTCCATATTTTAACCCTCATTTCAATCCACAGGCATTTGAAACCAATGGGCACTGGTACCTCCTTTCCCTCTCTTCCTCTAAACCTTCGACCTGTGCAGTGACATTTTAACTTTCACTTAAATATACCAAACACTATTTTCCCAAATAATATAAAAGAATGCAACTAACGCTTTCGCTGCACCCGCGTAGCCTGGTGCTTGCATGGTATGCCGAAACCACACTTTCTGAATATTTGGAGCAACTTTCTGACTCCTTGCTCGCATTTCGCTTGAACTTTTTGGAGGATTCTCGCTGCGGACCGTCTGCTGGAACTGAAATAGCCCACTCCTGAAGAAGTGTTAAAGTGAGAGTGAAAAGAGTGACTAGAGTCTGAAGATTTACTTAAATTCTGAGCTCCATAGAGCTATTGGCAGATGCCTCAGCCCTTGAGTTCACAGGAGCTCTACCCACCAGAACTTTAGGAGCTGAAGACGTACCGGAAATTGTTAATCTACCAGTCGGTGCCGGAATTCTGATCTATTTGAATTCACGTTATGCCCCTGAGTTGAGGAGGAGGGAGGGTTCTTAATACGCAGCTACGGCTGGATAGTTTCAACAAACGCCTTACCCTTCAAATACCCTATTGACGACTGACCAATGGTTTTAATGTGTTCTCCTAGCCGTCTGTTTATCGGTGTGGACCATGTAACACATAAATTAGGTCCACCAGTAATCGAAAACTAAGTACATGCTGTCATCAAGGAAGGACACAAAAGATCGACGTCTCGGACAGAGCGTCACAATAGGCAGCAGACACTTCGAGGTACCTCGAAGACACTTCGTCTACCTCGACTCCGCGGTAAACAGGGACAACAACATCAGTACCGAAATCAAACGCAGAATCACTCTTGCCAATCGCTGTTTCTTTGGGCTCAAGAGGCAGTTGAGTAATAAAGCCCTCTCTCGACGGACTGAGCTTGCTTTATATAACAGCTTGATCATCCCAGTCCTGCTCTATGGCGCAAAAATCTGAACTATACCAAAGGCGGATGAAGAAGCCCTCAAACTGTTCAAAAGAAAAGTTTTGCGTGCTTTTTTTGTTCCTGTTTGCGTTGATGGCATCTGGAGGAGAAGATTTAATGGCCAACTCCATGGGCTGCACATCAACATGCGCCTGTGTCACCATCTTTGAATACAACGCTGTACTCTATGGGCTGTACAGCGACATGGGCCTGGTTAGCCGTCTTCGAATACCACGCTTAAGACGGCTAGGCTTTGTAGAGCGTATGGACACCACTGCTCCCGTTCGAAAAGTCTATGAATCCGAGCCATTGAGACAACGCAACAGAGGACGAATTAGACTAAAGTGGTGCACACAAGTTTAGAAGGACCTCAACCAACTTGGAATGCACAAATGGAGGCAGCTGGTGAAAGACCGTGCTTGTGGGGAGGCATGTTGGTTAAGGCCCAGGCTCACCCCGGACTGTAGCGCCACATCAAGAAGGAGAAGTCAGCATGGTACACTGACCTCAACTGCAACGCGATATTCGGTTTTAAGCCACTTCTAGCACGATATACCAAAAAGGGGCCTAGCGTACCCTGGGCCTGGAACCGAAGTTCCAGAGGCCTCTCTGAACATAGCCTCTAGTCAAGCTGTCGCTACCAGTCAGGTACTCTTAGCGTCTGGAAATGGCAGCCGCTACTCCCTCATAGAATAGCCTTTGCTAACATCAGACATTCGTGGACATAAGTCAATCATAAATCCAGTCAGCAAATGCAGACATGTGTGTATTTTGATTTACGTAATCACCTGCCGTTAAGGCTTAATACCATATCAAGAGAACGCGGACTATCCAAAATGCCAATCTTAGTTTCTGTCTTAAAAGACAGTCACTCCTCCTTGGTAAGGAGTGGGGCTTTTCGAACACCTCTGCTGTTCTGCGGATCACAGCACCCGATTGAGTGCAACTTCACATGGAATCAGAAATAAGTTTCCATAACCATATGACCGCATCCGATGCAGGAGACTGAAACAGATAAGGTCAGATAGCAAGGTTGATTACTTTCAACTCTCCCCGCGATTTTAGTATAAACCACAGCCACTACTCCCACAAGGGGGTAAACCTCACGGTCGGGTTGAATTAAGTTTCAAGGCTTCTGACTTCCCGTGGTACCAGAATATACCTTCCGGTCGAGCTTCGTAATTATGTTACTCTCGGTAGGATTCCTTAACATTCAAGACTGATGGTCTACAATCTTACTCTAACGTAACTATGCGCTGCCGTAAGGTCAGCCATTCTAGCTCCTCGTCTGCTGAGAGATTCCCTCGCAAAATTCCTGAAGATGTCTATTCCCTGTCTTGTCTGAAGAACCAGGCTGAAGTCAAAAGTCCCATCAGTGCCAGATATGTTCATGCCTCCAAAGTCCCGAATGTCATCATACAGAGGACATTGGCACAAAACATGCAACCAATCCTCGGAGCTATAGCCGCACAAGCAAGTCTCTGAATCGCTTCTGGACTGCTTGAACAAGAATGAGTTAAGGGAACCATGTCCGGTAACAGATGCATACTCAAATTAAGACCACCAATGAACTTAACAAGTGAAGCATAGCGACGGAAGCTGTATGTCACTCTGCCATTTACGCAGGTCTACTATCTATCCTGCCATTTTTGTCTGAGCAGCTAATGAAGGATTTAGACAAGGCGACGCGCTGTCATGCGACTTCTTTAACATCATCCTTGAGTGGATCGTGCGGAACTCACGCGTCAACACCAGAGGCACGATCTTCCACAAGTCCGTTCAATTGCTAGCTTATGCGGATGACATTGACGTGATCGGCCGAACTCAGCGAGCCGTCAATGAGGCGTTTGCTAACATTGAAACGGAAGCGGCTAAAGTGGGACTGGTGGTAAACGAGGGCAAAACGAAGTATATGCTGTCATCGAAGAAGGATGCAGAACATCGGCGTCTCTGACAGAGCGTCACTATGGGCAGCAGACACTTCGAGGTAGTCAAGGACTTCGTCTACCTCGGCTCCGCGGTAAACAGGGACATCAGTATTGGAATCAAATGCAGAATCAATCTCGCCAATCGCTGTTTCTTTGGGCTCAAGAGGCAATTGAGTAATAAAGCCCTCTCCCGAACGACCAAAGTGACTTGTACAACACCTTGATCATCCCAGTCCTGCTTTACGGCGCAGAAACCTGGACGCTACTAAAGGCGGATGAGGAAGCCATTGGTCTCTTCGAGAGAAAAGTTCTGCGTGCGATTTTTGGTCCTGTTTGCGTTGATGGCATCTGGAGGAGAAGATTCAACCACGAACTGTATGGGCTGTACGGCGGCATGAGCCTAGTCGAGCGTCTACGGATACAACGCTTAAGGTGGCTAGGCCATGTAGAGCGCATGGACAGCACTGCTCCGGCCCGAAGAGTTTTCGAATCCGAACCACAGGGACAACGCAACAGAAGACGTCCTAGACTGAGATGGCGCACACAAGTGGAAAAGGACCTCAACCAACTTGGAGTGCGCAATTGGAGACAGCTGGCAAGAGATCGTGCTAGCTGGAGAGGCATGTTGGTTGAGGCCCAGGTCCACCCCGGACTGTAGCGCCATCCGAAGAAGAAGAAGAAGAAGAAGAGCTAATGAAGGAGGTCTTTACTCTCGTTTAGAGCTAGTTCCTCCACTCGCATTTCCTCCTCTAACACTTGGTGCTGGGATGCCTTTCTTTAAGGCGAAAAGGATACTTCTTTTGATAATCTCCAGGTCAAGTGGCAGTACTCCCATAAGAACCTGGAGAGCGTCCGTAGAGACAGTATGGCAAACTGGAAAACACGCAAGAAGGCCTACTCTCTGACATGACTGAATTCGCCGCATACCCCAAGCAGTGTTTACAACTTTACACCATATATGGGCACCATATGTTACACAGGCAATGGACAGGCCAGAGTATATCGTACGTGCTGCTGTTCCGCTCAGTCCCCAGTCATCCTTGAGCACCCGCCAAAGCTGCCCTGAAACCTTCACTAACCAGTCCCTAAGTTTATGCACATGAGGGAGAAAGTTCAGTCCCTTTCCAACGGTGATGCCGAAGTATTTGAGCTCGCTCACCGTTCGCAGTGAAGTGCCGATCACGCAGGTCTTATCCAACGCTACTTCCACGCCGGCAAACGAAGACAGCATCTTTGTACTCAACTTCAACCGGCGGTCTTTCAATATGAAGTCGTGGCGAATTTCTATGTGATCGTCTTGTCCTCAGAGGACGCTGTTCTGCAGAGATAAACTGAGGGACTACTGAAGACAGTCGCTTCGACGAACGTCTTCACCTATCGTCGTACCACGTTCTAGCTCACTTTGATGTCGCTAAACTTCTTGAATCAAAGAACAGACCGACATTGCCTCTTCTTGCACTTTAAGACCATGAACGGGTTTCCTTTTACAGGACGGGTCCGAATCGACAGCAGCTGGCGGGCACAATGGTTTATCCCTCTTGCGGTGACATCCGACAGTGAGGCTTAGTAGCTACCGAACGTTGACGGTTTGTAGTAGATTAGGTCTTCTTGACAGTCATAGCTTTGAGGCGGAGAAGGAAAACGCCTGGAATCTCATCTGATCCCCACCTGTGTGCTTACTGCTCCCATAACTTCAGCGGACAAGCATCCGTCAATTTACTTACTAATTTACCTCGGTTCATGTTAAAAGACAACAGCCATCACACATTCATAACAAGGACAACTCCAATCAAGTCCCGAAGCGCCTCTCCTCTGAAGCTCCAATTCACTTCTGAATCAAATAAAGGACCTCATAAATTCACACCATTCGCTGCCATCCTCGAGCCATGTTTGAATTCAAATTCATTCCCGACCCCTTGCCTCCACAACTGTGACACGCTATTAAGTCACCCAGAGAAACACGAAACTTAAACGTCTTCATTTCACATTCGCCTCCGTAGTCCTCCGGCAGTGGCCTGTCGTGGCACAAAAAAGAACACAGCTCAGAGGATTCATTCTCATATACCCAAAGGGGTTACACACATCAAACAGGACGAGTGCATGTGTGATGTATGCGATACAATAAGCTCGTCCTGCAATAAGAGAGCGTGCCCAAGAAAAAAGAAACGAAGCCTTTACGGGTCGACAGTTCACTGTGCAAGTCAGTTATAAGGAAACATAAATCACCCTCCTCCCTGCGAGCGTGTATGACAGAACAAGGAACATGAACCGAAACAAAAATTACACAGAATTGCTGACACTTCCACACACACAGACACACAGGCCAACGAGTTGCAGCTGCAGAGGAAAAATTGAACAAATGAAGGAAAGGAAATCCTCAAAACATGTTTCGATTTATTAAATTTTGCAGGCTTGGGGAGGCGAACCCACCCTCGTTCCTGGCTCTGTCAACCGGACCGAGTGCTTTTCCGTGCGAGTGAATTTTTAGTCCTTTCCTAACTAAAATTATTTTTCGGTGAAGTTGGCACACACACCCTCACACAATCCAACTACAAGTGATTACTTGGAGTGAATCAGGACTTGGACTAATTGGTGGATGGGGGATTTTCAATTCGACACAACTCCAGTCGGTGACGTGTGTGCGCTTATCGGCGACACGATTTTCACCGAATTTCAAGTGAGAAAATTCCTTTGATTGCCATCGACAACGATGTCGTCGCTCTCTTGATTCCACCCGAGCGAGTGCATGTGTTTCGAAATCAAATTGGAATAGTTGGCTAATGGAGATTTGGACGGAATCCTCTTGAAAATTGATCGGATGCAGTCGGAATGGGGTAGTGCCTGCGGAAGGCGGGAGTGAAAAATTTCAGGGAACATCAAAGGAAAGCGTTCGATGCTGGTGAGTGTCGGGGTTGGAAATCTGCACGAAATTTGAGTTTAATTAGAAACAAATTGGATTGGGAGGTGGATGATCCTGACTGAGAGGGAATTCGATTCGGTAGGTGATATGAGTGAGTTTTTGGAATTTTCACTTTGAGAGGGTTTGAGTTGGAATTTTGAGCGATGATTTGAAATCTCAAAATTGCCACTGTGCCACCGGAAGCGAGGGCTTGAAAACTTGGTGTCTCTTGACACTACAGCTAGCCATCTGACACGGAAGACTCGAACTCGTTTGACCAAATCGATGTTCCTCCAGCAGTCCGTATGCCTTTCTGCGATACGCCGACAGTTTGATCCAAGAAGAATTAAGGCCTTTATTGAGGAACAAGGAAATCTTCTGTTAAAATTTTCAACTCCAAGAAGAAAGTTTCCAAATGAATGACAGAGGAGACCATTAAAGAGAGGGAAAGGAGACCATCAGCCGACGAGTGTTCCAACGCGGGCCTAAAGTTCCGACAAAGACCTTAAACTTTGGGTAACGACATCAAAAAGGCCAATTGAAGGTATAAGTGGTAACAAACGCATTTATAACCGTCTCTTCAATTGCCTCGCCAACCGCCTTCAAAACCGCCAGCCCAAAACTCTTCCCTAACCGCCTCTCCAAAAGCCTCAGCTATCATCGGCTAAACTGCCTCAACAATCACCTCCTCAACAACTACAACCTCCAACGTCTACAACCACCATCCCAATCCGCTTTGTAACCGATTCAAAACCACCTCTTCAACAGCTTTAATAATTGTTGGCACGACAGTCCACACTGGGACCAGGGCCTAGCTTGCTCATCAACTACTCGTGTTGTGCGCGCTACTGTTCTCTCACGAGTAGAAGGGACCTACAGTTCTTTACCGACTCCGAACGGCGAGATTTGAGACGCTTTCTTATACAGTTAATACTCTTTAAGTGTTGTCAGCAGCTCGAAAGAGGTGGTGTCGTGAAAAATTCGAAAAATTGGTGTTGAGCTGGGAGTCGAACCTAGACCCTTCGGCGGGTGAGCGTCGCACTCTACCCACTACGCCACGGCGGCCGCTTTCAACAGCTTTACCAACCGCTTAAGAGTCAATGAAACATGGCTCGAAAGATCCTAGGAGAGACGACGAAAGTCCAGAAGCGTCTTGTCTTTGGAAATCTTAAAAAAGACTGTTTGGAGGACAATTATAAGGATGTTAATACTCCAGGTGGTACTCGTGATTGTGATAATCCACCCGTTGTCTCCACGACACCAGCCTTGGCAAGGATTCTGAAGGCCTCATCCATCATTCTCCCAGTGTCCTCCGCCGACAGTGAAGAAAGAAGTCACAGAGAGGCTCAGACTGAAACGCCTAGTCTCCTATCTCAGGATCGGGAAGCTTGTCCTGAGATAGAAAGAAGTCGCAGAGAGGCTCAGCCTGAAACGCCTAGTCTCCTATCTCAGGATCGGGAAGCTTGTCGGAGTGCCGCTTCTGATGGTGCGTCTCGGACATCCGATAGGAAGAAACCCAAATGATGTGCCACCTGTGGGGCCCCTGAAAAAGAGGCAAAAGAAAAGGAGGAGAACTGTGGCTACCCCCGAGCACGAAAGGAGATCACGAAGGTGGGCGAAATGGCAAACGTTGAGGACCCTTTCAGCGGCGAAGGCAAAAAGGGCTAGGTCAGCAGACGAACCACAAACCGAAGCTTGCCAATCCTTCTCTGGAGCTGGGGCCTTCGTGGAAGATGACAACCTTAGACTTTACGTCTCCTTAGGTAATCTCGCATCGGTCTTCCAGGCGGAAGCGCTTGCAATCCTAATGATCACTATCACTATCTAGTTAGAAGGATCGAAGTATCTGTGTCTGTAGCGACAGCCAACCTGTGCTTGAGGTGTTACTCAACCACTTCCCAGATAGTTCAAGAATGTAAGTCTTCCCTTAATTTAATCGGCAAACTGAATTCGCTAAGACTTGGATGAACCCTTGGACGTTACAGGAAACGAGATTTCCGATGAATAAGCTAGGCAAGGTTCAAAAGAGGCATTCATAAAGCCCGAACCCCTCCTGGGACTACCTGCATCCTTGGTCAAGGCCTCCTTTGACAATTGGCTCTCCCAACAGCACACCCAGTGATGGCATGGCTCTCCAGGATGCAGGATGACCAAGTACATGCTCTCGAACTTTGGCAAGAAAAAAAAAGAATCCGCGTTTCTGTTATCTTTAGAAAAGAGTGCAGGCGAGATGTTGTCATACCAGAGGGACACTTAACCTTCGCTTAGCACTTGAGCCTACTTGGGCTTAGTGGTGGTACCCTTTGAGACGCCTGTATAGAAGGTGAAGACACTTCAGAGCACTTTCTCCATCAAGGTCCCACCTTTGCTCGTTTTTATGTGGCGGCTGTTTGGTGCTGATGTGGTGGGAACTGAAAACCTAATCCTCACTGAAGCGCATTCTAGTCTTTCTTCGGAAAACAAAGAAAACACATCAAATGAAGGTTACTATCTGGTCCAGTATTTGAGTTTCAGCGCTCCAACCTCCAATACCCGCGTCTCCAATCGCTTCAACTAACGTCTCCTAAATTGCATCTGCAACGGCTTCCCTGACCGCCTCCCCACGCAACTCAGCTGAGCTCTTGTCCAACTCGGTTACTGACTGCCATCGCCAGTACAACTTTGTTCAACTTTCTTCTTTGCCGAAACTGCAACAATGTTCGAAGTTCTGCCACTCTGTCTATAGAGCAGTAGTCTAAGATGAACTCTGCGCTAACACAACTTACCTTTCCCTACTGCACGCTGCAATTTTCGAGGTCCAAAGTCGCTTATGTGCGCTGCCCCACTCAAGGCCATCGTCTATTTCCTCGTCGGAATTACCCAAATACGGAGACTTTCCGGCTAAAGCTACAACATACCTACCTAGTCGAGCACGGGCCCAAGCTCAGCTGACCCTTCGTTAAAACCTCCGTAAGCCTCCACATGTGGCCCAACAAAAATTCGAGGATTACTCGCCTTGGCAGCTGCATGACGAAGGTACTTGTCAAAATAACACCGTTAACCCCCCATGCCCGGACCCGAAAAAGCTGTAATTCATCCCGATTACAAATCTCACCTTCCTGCGATCTCCTCGAGAGTCCAATCCCCGCCCCACTCTTCCTCCAAAGGATAAATTATAAATTTTACAACATTCTCGTATGACATCCGCCGCTGCTACCGCAGCACACACACACACACTTGGCAAGGACATGTGAGAAAATATCATAATTAAACGACAACTCAGACGTCGCATACCTAAGTGGAATTCCGAAGCATCCATATTTCGCGACGAGGCAAGTCCATAGGACACGCCACGCCACCACTGGCGCATATCCTTTTGATGAGGTGGCGGTGGAGGAGGCTATAGCCTCAATCACTTTATCGCGTTCATTTTAAAACCCCCACACACACACGCCGTACGGATGATGGAGACGACGGCAAAAGGGGTTGAATTACTCTCCGGAGGTACTTGATATGTTTGCCTTTCATTATAAAGACAGTCAGTGCCTATTCTCACAGGATACCCTCCCCCCGTACGCTTATGGCTAGGAGTGCAAGGGGGATGGGGGTGCGGATGGTATAAGAAAATATCGTGTGTTGATTTCTGCCAAGGTGTGAAGGGGCGGGGGGCCCACTTCAGATGGCAGAATAACAGGAAACCGGATCCAGAGCTCGGCTCAAATAAAACGGATGCTTGTGTGGATGCTCGCCTCTCGCTTGTTATTATTATTTATTCCAGTCACAGCTCTGTAATAATCATAATTATGAAGTGAACGAGGCGAGTGTGAAGAGAGCTCCGTGTGCATGCACACAGTGGTGGCGGGAAGTTGCGTGCGATGATTGGAATTTGTCAAATTGGCTGCAGCAGGACATGGTGTTCAGTCGCCTTGTGATTTGTGAGAGGAAGACAGGACATTCAGTTTCCTGAGGTGAATCCAACTCGGAAGAAAATGTTTTTTCTCAGAAACAAGTCCTATGAGGTGTCAGTTGTCGGGGTAGAGGGTGTGCTTCTGTGGACATCTTTAGCCAGTTAAAAGGAGGAGCGCCTTTGAAGTAGCCACGGATTTAATTTATCCAAAAAGACACAATTGAGTTATCAGCCTTCTCTTTCAGGACAGAGTTGTTAAAAGCTGATGAGTATGTTGTTGTTCTTCTTGAGAAAAAAATTGGATTCCCTTCTGCGTTGTGTGAACCTCGGAAGTCTACGACGGCAGGCATCTAATGAAAAGTCAACACTTACAACGCTTAAGACAATTAAGCCCCCTGCAGGTCCTTAGAATTACAGCTCCAATAAGAAGTGTTTGATCCTGAGCTATTTGAGCAACGTCCAGGTATTCCGGCCGCAGTGGAGAAGCTCCTGAAACAGCTTGAGATGCAAAGACTACAGCCTCTGCCGAGACTACAGCCACTGCCGCCACTACAGCCACTGCCGCCACTACAGCCTCTGCCGGTACTACAGCGTCTGCCGAGACTACAGCCTCTGCCGAGACTACAGCGTCTGCCGAGACTACAGCCTCTGCCGGTACTACAGCGTCTGCCGAGACTACAGCCTCTACTACCACTACAGCCACAGCGTCTGCCGCGACCACAGCCCCTACTACTACTACAACCTCTGCCGCCATTACAGCATCTGCCGAGACTACAGCCTCCACCTCCACTACAGCCACTGCCGCCACTACAGCCACTGCCGCCACTACAGCCACTGCCGCCACTACAGCCACTGCCGAGAGTACAGCCTCTGCCGAGACAACAGCTTCTACCGAGACAACAGCTTCTGCCGAGACAACAGCTTCTGCCGAGACTACAGCATCTGCCGAGACTATAGCCTCTGCCGAGACTATAGCCTCTGCCGAGACTATAGCCTCTGCCAAGACTACAGCCTCTGCCGAGACTACAGCCTCTGCCGAGACTACAGCCTTTGCCGAGACTACAGCCTTTGCCGAGACTTCAGTCCCTGCCGAGACTACAGCCTCTACCGAGACTATAGCCTCTGCCGAGACTACAGCCTCTGCCAAGAGTACAGCATCTGCCAAGACTTCAGTCTCTGCCGAGACTACAGCCTCTGCCGAGACTACAGCCTCCACCTCTACTACAGCCACTGCCGCCACTACAACCACTGCCGCCACTACAGACTCTGCCGAGACTACAGCCTCTGCCGAGACTACAGCCTCTGCCGAGACTACAGCCTCTGCCGAGACTACAGCCTCTGCCGAGACTACAGCCTCTGCCGAGACTACAGCGTCTGCCGAGACTACAGCCTCTACTACCACTACAGCCACAGCGTCTGCTGAGACCACAGCCTCTACTACCACTACAGCCTCTACCGCCATTAAAGCATCTGCCGAGACTACAGCCTCTGCAGAGACTACAACCTCCACCGAGACTACCGCCTCTGCCGAAACTACGGCCTCTGCCGCGACTACAACCTCTGCCGAGACTACAACCTGTGCTGAATTAACAGCTTGTCCTGAAGGAGAGTTTGTAAGACGGGGGTCGCTGCACGAAATGGATTTAGGGAAAGTGGGCTCTATGGACTATATCTTGTTCTGTTACCCTGGTCACCTGACACAGTCTCCTTGAAACCAACGAAAATCGACTTAGCTTCTCATTCTCCTGCCGCAATCCAGATAGTCAGTGTGTCAGGAAGCCCATTCACCACAAAGCTGGTGCACTAGGAAACCGATTCGCCAAGAAGCCGATTCACCTGGAAGCGGAATCATTAAGAAGACGATTCTTAAGGAAGCCGATTCACTAGGAAGCCGATTAATTAGGAAGTCCATTCACCAGAAAGCCGATTTACCGGATAGCGGATTCATCAGGAAGATTCACCAGAATCGCGATTCACCAGGAAGCCGATTCGCCGGGAAGTCGATTCGCCGGGAAGTCGATTCGCCGGGAAGTCGATCCCCCAGAAAGCCGTTCCACCAGGCAGCCGATTCATTAAGTAGCCGATTCTTAAGGAAACCTATTCATGAAGAAAACGATTCACCAGCCAATTCATGGGGCTGAGAATTCACCAGAAAGCCGATTCGCCCGAAAGCTAATTCAACACGAGGCCTTTTCTCCAGAAACTTGATTTCCTAGGCGTCACATGGACTTGTATGTGCCGGAAGAGGCAGAGAAATCTTGTGTTCTCCAATCGATAGTGGGGATTGTTGCGTTGACGAGTTGGAACTGCTGGACAAGGCCAACTTGAACGTGCCAACAGTTTAACATTTTAAAATTTAAGAAGAACGGTCGCACTCCTATGATTCCTACAACTGATATTACACAGAACGAACCGATTGATGGTAGGAGCTAGATCCCTGACACCCGAACCACCATCACACTCTCAGCCGCAACTGTTCGAATCGCTTCTAACTTTATTAAGCTACACAAATCGTGGCTGTCAATTGAATATCAACATCCTCACATGTCTGCACCATTCTCCGAGGCACCATCTCGTTCCGCACACCCGAAGCTCCTCTCCATTCACTGCGAAGTGTTATCCCTGTTTTTTTTTGCCATCCTCTCGCGTGCTCACAAAAATCTCATAAAAAGAAATCCCTTAGCCCGTGGCACGTGAACACACTTCCATAAGTAAGTGACAAAAGAATCCATTGTTCGAGCGAAGAAAAATCTTCACCACCACCCAGCCAGCACGAGCAACCCCTTTCCTGGGAAATGAGAGGAAAAAATTGCAGATGATTGCCCATCCACCCACTTCCGCCTCCGCCGGGTGATAATGAATGCACGCTGCTATCGAATTGCATGCGGCGAATGCTATTGTTTGGACTCGTCACCAAATTGAAAGTGCGGCGACG
This sequence comes from Eristalinus aeneus, assembly GCA_955652365.1. Classification (NCBI taxonomy): domain Eukaryota; kingdom Metazoa; phylum Arthropoda; class Insecta; order Diptera; family Syrphidae; genus Eristalinus; species Eristalinus aeneus. The sequence continues at coordinate 95,866,029 of OY019131.1, forward strand.
ACGACGAGGGTGCAAAATGGCGCAAAATGATGTCCTGTCAGAAAGGCAGTTTGATGTGCGTTTGACATTGACGAATCGGTAGTGGCGCAGAGAGAGGGCGAAAAATAAAACACTTCTCCATTGTCTTCACTGTGCACCGCCTCCTTGCAGGACACAATTTTTTCCTTTGTCTTCCGGCGCGCTAGTTCCTCCTCGCGATGAAGGACCTCATCGCGAAAGCACTCAAGTGTATTGCCAACCGATAGCAATTTTCTGTTAATATTTTCGCTTTTCCACTCCTTTTCGGTTGATTGAATATTTCGTGGTGAGCTGCGGCGCTGGTGGCGGCGGCAGGATAATAATTGCTTGAGCGAGTGTAAACGTCGACCAATTTGACGTCCATTACGCAAATGCATTTTCTAATGGTGGCCGCCTCACCACGCGAGTGGCACGGTCTGGCTTCAGTTAGGCTGCGGGTTGGATGTGTTTTTTCGATGTTTTCCTGTCACCCGCACACATGGCTGACACTTGGTCCTGAGAGTGGTATTTGTTTTTCTTCGACGGAGTATTTTTCTATATTTAGCAGAGACGGTGTGAAAAAATGATCAAGGATCAACAACATCCTGAAAATGTGAAAATTTACTTCTGTAATTTTTTGTCTCGTAAGGACCTCGCTAATTGGTTGCGCAGAGAGGAGCGACAGTAGGCAGGTCGTTTGTTATTTATGACAGCCGTCTGCATATGGAACCTATTTGGCGTGGGACAGCGTTAAACGGTTGAGGACGCACTCAATAATTAGTATGAGAATTTTACAGTCGCTGTGGAGTTGAAAATCTGTTTTGAATGATTAAGAGTGCTGTGTCGTGTCTGCTTTTTTGTGGATGCGATGCTGTGAGACGGGAACAACACGACGTGGATTGAGTTTCACGGGACAGGATGAAGACAAGGAAATTTTTTTTGGACGGGATGGCTCAGCAGATGGCATCTTTTTGTGAATGAAAATGAAAGTGGATGTGCATGAGTTGTCGGTGAGCTGCTCCTCGACTTAGGAATGCTCAAATAACAGCAACAAAAGAAGGTTAAATGTCCCGCAATCTATGACGCGATTTCAACCCATGCCGAGACTAGTACCGAGACTGAGACTACAGCCTTTGCCGAGATTACAGCTCTGCCAGGACTACAGCATCTGCCGAGAGTACAGCCTCTGCCGAGACTACAGCCTCTGCTGAGACTACAGCCTCTGCCGAGAGTACAGCCTCTGCCGAGATTATAGCCTCTGCCGAGACTACAGCCTCTGGCGAGAGTACAGCCTCTACCGAGAGTACAGCCACTGCCGAGACTATAGCATCTGCCGAGAGTACAACCTCTGCCGAGACTACTGCCTCTGCGAGACTACAGCCTCTGCCGAGACTACAGCCTCTGCCGAGACTACAGCCTCTGCCGAGAGTACAGCCTCTGCCGAGACTACAGACTCTGCTGAGACTTCAGCCTCTGCCAAGACTACAACCTCTGCCGAGACTACAGCCTCTGCCAAGACTACAGCCTCTGCCGAGACTACAGCCTCTGCTGAGACTACAGCTCTCCCAGATCTACAGCCTCTGCTGATACTACAGCCTCTGCTGAGACTACAGCCTCTGCTAAGACCACAGCCTCTGCCAAGACTACAGCCTCTGCCGAGACTAAAACCCCTGCCGAGACTACAGCTCCTACAGAGACTACAACATCTGCCGAGACTACAGCCTCTGCCGAGACTACAGCCTCTGCCGAGACTACAGCCTCTGCCGAGACTACAGCCTCTGCCGAGACTACAGCCTCTGCCAAGACTACAGCCTCTGCCGAGACTACAGCCTCTGCCGAGACTACAGCCTCTGCCGAGACTAAAACCCCTGCCGAGACTACAGCTCCTACAGAGACTACAGCCACTGGAGAGACTACACCCTCCGCCCATACTACAGCCTCTGCCAAGACTACAGTCTCTGCCAAGACTACAGCCTCTGCCAAGACTACAGCCTCTGCCGAGACTACAGCCTCTGCCGAGACTACAGCCTCTGCCGAGACTACAGCCTCTGCCGAGACTACAGCCTCTGCCGAGACTACAGCCTCTGCCGAGACTACAGCCTCTGCCGAGACTACAGCCTCTGCCGAGACTACAGCCTCTGCCGAGACTACAGCCTCTGCCGAGACTACAGCCTCTGCCGAGACTACAGCCTCTGCCAAGACTACAGCCTCTGCCGAGACTACAGCCTCTGCCGAGACTACAGCCTCTGCCGAGACTACAGACTCTGCCGGGACTACAGCCTCTGCCGAGACTACAGCCTCTGCCGAGACTACAGACTCTGCTGAGACTTCAGCCTCTGCCAAGACTACAGCCTCTGCCGAGACTAAAACCCCTGCCGAGACTACAGCTCCTACAGAGACTACAACATCTGCCGAGACTACAGCCTCTGCCGAGACTACAGCCTCTGCCGAGACTACAGCCTCTGCCGAGACTACAGCCTCTGCCGAGACTACAGCCTCTGCCGAGACTACAGCCTCTGCCGAGACTACAGCCTCTGCCGAGACTAAAACCCCTGCCGAGACTACAGCTCCTACAGAGACTACAGCCACTGGAGAGACTACAGCCTCTGCCGAGACTACAGCCTCTGCCGAGACTACAGCCTCTGCCGAGACTACAGCCTCTGCCGAGACTACAGCCTCTGCCGAGACTACAGCCTCTGCCAAGACTACAGCCTCTGCCGAGACTACAGCCTCTGCCGAGACTACAGCCTCTGCCGAGACTACAGCCTCTGCCGAGACTACAGCCTCTGCCGAGACTACAGCCTCTGCCGAGACTACAGCCTCTGCCGAGACTACAGCCTCTGCCGAGACTACAGCCTCTGCCGAGACTACAGCCTCTGCCGAGACTACAGCCTCTGCCGGGAGTACAGCTTCAGCCGAGACTATAGCCGCCGCTGAGACTTTCAGTCCCGTCACACCGTCTGACAACACAATTCGGACGACTCGCGCACGTCTCATTAGCCTTTGTGCCCGTTCTGCGTGAAACTCTTTGACATCTCCGCTCGCAGATCATTACCCGATTCAGAACTCGCAGCTTTTGTCGAAAATAGAAAACGCCGCAACGTCACGCACCGCCGGGGCGCGCTGTATTTTAAAATCAGACGACGGAGGCGGCAGCAGTGGGTGCTCATCGTCAGACAATCGCATGGATGCGTCTACCAAATTGAAAGATATGCTTCATATTCCACTGCGACTGAATTTTCATAAATTTATGATTCCCCCCACACCCCCGCACTGCATTCGCAGCGAAGTGACGATGAGGTTGACAGTAACGCTCCACCGCCGCCGTTGGCCTGCCCCCAAACTGAAAACTCACTCTGTCTGCAGACAGCTCCGCAGATTCTCTCCCGGTTCATAAAGGAGAGCTATCACCATAACACAACGGCCGTGCTATTTGCAAGGAGCATGAAATATGCGCCTCGGCATCGTGTAGGGACACCCCCACCCACCCAGCGAGACGACTGGCCCTTTTTTCACTTCAGTCTTCCTGCTTCGTGCAATTTGTCTCTTGTTATGAACTTCACAGAAGGCGTGGTGATGACGGAAAAAGGGCTGAGCATAGTTGTGTCGTCTCCTCTCGCAGTGCGGACACAAAGCGAATGGGACACAGCCTTGCCAAAGCCCGGTGCGGGGGCGAGGAGGCGGCCCTCCCTGGCGAAGGGATACGACTCGAGAAACTAATCTAAAAGAAAAGATAACTTTTCCTCTGTCAAAGCAGCCGGTAAATTAAATTCTTGGGGCATAATTTATGAGGCCAAACAGGTGTTCCATCCACAATGCATAGTGAGCAGTGAGGCGTCGTTGTCGTCGTCGTAGTCGGTGGCGGCTTTGTCGCCCGTCTCTGCTCGCCGAGAGCCTGGAGAAGGAGGCGCACGGGGAGTCCTCTGGAATGCCGCAGAGCTGCAGAGAGGATGAAGGAGTGTTTAGTTAGCAGTTGTCGTGTTGTTTTACGAAATGAAGTTCTCCGTTATTTACTCCGTTTTTCTGGCGTGTGCTGGGCGACGCGGGAGCGAACTTAGTCGTGAAAGTCACCAGTGATGGCGGTGGCGGTGATAAGGTGAATATAAATTTGGCAGTGAAAGTAGTAGTGTAGTGCCATCGGAGTGGTCCTCGTCGCTGGCACTGGCTTTGTCGCTGGCGGAGGTGTCTTTGGTGGGCGAGAGGTTTAGGCGATGCTTCGTGTATTTTTATGAACTTAAATGTCAACGTTATGGCGACGCTTGCCGATAGGGTGGCTCTTTGGATGAATGTCACGTCGACAGTGGTGTGGGACCTTTTGAGATCAACAGCATGAGGAGTGGATCTTGGTGTTAACCTTGAAGACAGTGGAATAGCTTGTCTTGGTCCAAGGTTTACTACTGAATGAGTAACAAGAACGAAGGCTTCTGTGACGAGGCTTCTTCTAGGACGTCGGCATTCACTAGGATGTCGGCGTCTACTGGAGCTCGACCTCGAACGACGGCCTCTTCTGCGACACTGGCTTCTACTGGGACGACGGTATCTACTGAGACATCGGCCTCTACTGAGACATCGGCCTCTACTGGCACGTCGGCCTTTACTGGGAAGACGGCATCTACTGCAATGCAGGCTTCTACTGGGATGAAGGCCTCTACTAGGACATCGGCCTCTACTGAGACATCGGCCTCTACTGGGACGTCGGTGTCTACTCGAACGTCAGCGTCTACTGGGACGTCGGCCCCTACTGGAACGTCGGCCTCTACTGGAACGTCGGTCTCTACTGGAACGTCGGCCTCTACTGGGACGTCGGCCTCTACTGGGATGACGGCCTCTACTAGGACATCGGCCTCTACTGGAATGTCGGTCTCTACTGGAACGTCGGCCTTTACTGGATCATCGGCCTCTACTGGGACGTCGGCCAATACTGAAACACTGGCTTCTACTGGGACGACGGTCTCTACTGGGACACCGGCCTCTACTAGGACATCGACATCTACTGGGGACGTCCGCTTCTACTCGAACGTCAGCCTCTACTGGAACGTCGGCATCTCCTGCAACGCAGGCTTCTACTGGGATAACTGTCTCTATTGGAGCTCTACTTCTACTGGGACGTCGGTCTTTACAGAGACATCCACCTCTACTGGGACGATGGCCTCTACTTAAGCTCGGCTTCTGCTCAGACGACAGCCTCTACTGCGACGGTGGTTTCTACTGGGACGTCGGCCTCTACTGGGACTTGACCTCTGCTCGGACGTCGGCCTCTACTGCGACGCCGGTTTCTACCGTGACGACGGCCACTAGAAGGACGCCGGACTCTAATGGAACGCTGGCCTGAAATTCTAAACAACTTTTACAATCTTACTCCCTTTGCTCAGCTGCCACTAAAATTATCAGCCGACGTTCACTCTCCTTCCTGGCGCCAGTGGAAACCCCTCGCACCCATGCCCAAAACTCTACAGATGTACCTCACACCCTCCTTGTGTTTTCAATAAACGTCCACTTCGCCCCTAATCATCACAAATTCCTCACAAAAAAACATCAAACAAGAATTTCGTTGCTCAAAAAATATTCCATCATCCGTCCAAATTAAAGAAAATTATCCAATTTACATTCCTCTCCAAACCGTCCACCCTCCGCTGTAAAACTAAACTCCTTAGTGCGTCGTAATTGGAACGTCTTCGGTGACATAGTGGCCCAATCTACAAACCGGCCCTCCTCAAGTGCTGTCAATGTTGGTAAATATTAAAAAACACACAACGCCGCCACAGCCAAAAGGATAACAAAGGACCAACGCACACTCACTCATAATCAGGTCCCAGGGGTGGATGGAATTTACAGTCGTCTACAGTTACCAAATGTCGCCCTCTCGGAAGGGGAAAACTACACGACAACGCACGAGTGTTTCAATCAAAGGGGATGGGAATGCATTTTTCACTTCACAACGTTGTCCGCCCACTTTTTCGGCCCGCCCCCAGCCCTCCGTCCGGTGGATGTAGGCCTTAAATGGATTTCGTCTGCTGGATGTGGGTCTGTATGGGTGCTTTGAACGGATTTGGTTACCCCGAACGCAATTTCTCATCGCTCTAAGTGAGGCTTGCGTTACACAAATTCCATCCCCGATGTCCTTGTTTCTCACTCCTCGCACTGCTGCACCGAGTGCTGTTTCTGTTGTTTTTTTTATTGTGACGAGTTCCAATAAAATTTGTGCATGCTCCTGAAGGGTTCCAGGTTTACTGACTCGCGGGGGTGGGATATTGATACAACACGCGGCGCGAGCCAGCTGCAGCTGGGTTGCGAATGTGCGTTTTCGATTGCAAATTGTTTTCTTTTTTCAGGCTTCCCCGGCACCGCAGTGATAGCGGCCAGAGTGGGTCCGTCGGCTTGTGGCCATTGGGATTTTTTAAAAAAAATTTTCTGCCAGCCCTCGCGGGCATAAATCATTTTGTGAAATTTAATCCAGAGATGTTTGTGCGATCCGCAGACCTCCAGCGGGTCACCCGCACAGTGCGAGTTGAATTTCGGGGATACCCTTGACTTTGTACACTTTGTAGAGGCTATTTTTTAGCTGTCACAACATATGACGACAGATAAGGGGCAGCGGTGGCGGCGGCGATTGAAAATGAGTCTATATGAGGGTGCACTATAGGGAGGGTGCGCGTTTGGCAATTGATCTGAGGTTCATGGACATTGCGCACTGCGTTGGACAGTATTTTTAACAAATTTTGGCCAGGAGAAGGAAATGGAAGGGGGTATCGGGGTTCGCAGTAGAGGCCGACGCACTAGTAGAGACCAATGTCCTATTAGAGGCCGACGATCTAGTATAGACTGATGTCCTAATAGAGGCTGTAGTCCCAGTAGAAGCCTTCATCCCAGTAGAAGCCAGCGTTTCAGTAATGGCCGATGTCCCAGTATAGGCAGAGCTCCAATAGAGGCCATCGTCCCAGTAGAAGCCAGTGTTTTGTAGAGGCCGACGTCTCAGTAGAAACCAGCGTTTCAGTAGTGGCCGACGTTCCAGTAGAGCCCGACGTCTCAGTAGAGGCCGATGTCCTAGTAGAGGCCATCATCCCAGTAGAGGCCGATGTCTCAGTAGAGGCCGATGTGCCAGTAGAGGCCGACGTTCCAGTAGAGGCCGACGTCCCAGTAGAGGCCGATGTCTCAGTAGAGGCCGACGTGAAAGTAGAGGCCAACGTGAAAGTAGAGGCCGACGTGAAAGTAGAGGCCGACGTTCCAATAGAGCCCGATATTCCAGTAGAGACCGACGTCAAAGTAAAGGCTGTGGTCCCAGTAGAAGCCAGCGTTGCAGTAGATGCCGTCTCCCCAGTAGAGGCCGACGTGAAAGTAGAGGCTGTGGTCCCAATAGAGGCCGATGTCCTAGTAAAAGCCAGCGTCGGATTTTATCTTCTATTATATTGCAGTCCTACAATATCCTGAAAGAAACAAAAGTCTTGCCCTTCTGCAAGTTTTAGAAACGGATCATTGCGAAGAACGCTGTTGGTCTTACTTCCCTAGTAGATCATGGCTTCTACTTGGACTATAATTAGGTCAGCCACAGCGACATCTTTTTTTTTATAATTGACGCGTGCAAAAGGGGTTGCGAGTACCCTTAAGTGACCGGGTCAAGTCACAGCACGGGCCGATAGAAGTAGAGAGGTGCGATGCACTTTGGGTTTAAATGCCTGTGGATTGTAATGAGGAGGAAAAATCGAGCTGGGAAGAGCATTCCAGATTCGTGTAGTGCGGCTAAAGAGCGAGTCTCTGAATTTGACTGTACGTCCAAAAGAGGGCTTGAGGGTGAATTGGTGGGCATTCCTAGCGAGGCGTGTATTACGGGTGAATTCTTGATGGGGAGGAATGCAACTGGCTAATTCATATGAGCATTTCTTGTTAAAATAGCGATAAAAGAATGACAACGACGCGACATTACGTCGATGTTCTAACGAGTCAATCGACTTCGCAATATTACTGTCACCTATAAGTTCTATCGCTCGCTTTTGAATTCTATCCAGCAGGTGCAGTGAGGTCTTAGAAGCACCTGATTAAATAGGAGCGTTATACTCAAGTTTTGGGCGTATGTAGGCCTTGTATATTGTAGCCGGATCAGAGGGGTTGAAGTACTTTTTGCATCGTTTAAGGAAGCCTAGACATTTCGCAGCATTTTTGGCGGCCTCAAATATGTGATCGTTCCAACTAATTGTTGGGTTGATACATATACCGAGGATGGAAAGTCTTTCGGTTTCAACAACGCAAGTGCCGTTCATGGATAACGGCTGATTATTTTGTGATCGCTTTAACGACAGTAGACAGCACTGGGTTTTGGAAGCATTAAATATCACTCTATTCTTATTTCCCCAATCGATTATGCTGTCAAGGCCGGAATTTAATGTGCTTAACATACGCTGCCGTTCCGAGTCTAAGGCCGAAGTGGAGGGACGTGAGCCAAGGAACGAATATGAAAAGCTGAGGGTACTGTCATCAGCGAAGGAATGAATAGTATTAGAAGTAGCAGACAAGAGATCATTTATAAAAATGAGGAAGAGTGTCGGAGACAAAACAGATCCCTGGGGAACACCAGCATTAATATGGTGAATATCAGACTTGAATACATCCAAAACGACTTGTATTGAACAATTCGAAAGGCAATTTCTAATCCATTGAAGAAGAGACTCATCGATCCCAAAAGCACGCATTTTCGACAAGAGAGCCTGATGTCAGACCCTGTCAAATGCCTTTGAAATATCAACACAACAATTTTGCCTTCTCCTACATTGTGCAAAGATTGGTTCCACGTATCAGTGAGATATTCCATCAGATCACCAGTGGAACGATTGCTTCTGAAGCCGTACTGCAGGTCATTAAGGAGCTTCCGGGACTCAAGATATTTCATAAGCTGACGGTTGATCAGCGTTTCCATGACCTTGGAGAGAAGGGACGTTAGTGCTATGGGTCGGTAGGAGGTGGGTGACGAACATTCGCCCTTTTTAGGGACGGGCTGGACAAATGCAGTTTTCCACTTACTCGGAAAGAGCCCTGAAGAGTATGACAGATTGAAAAGCTTACGCAGTGGTTTTGCCAGCGTAGAAGAACACCTCTTCAGAAGAACAGGGGGTATACCATCCAGGCCAGCGGATTTGTGTATGTCTAGATCTTCAAGTACTCTTGCTACTGTACGAGTGCGAAAATGGATTTGCCCCATGTAGAAATTTACGCTCTTATCTCCTATCTCCCCGACACGCATTCCCCAAGATACTGCAATCAAAAAAAAATAGAAGAAAGGATTCGCTGATCTTAAACCAACTCGGAAATTCTTCAAGCAAGCTCTCTGAGAACACCATGTCAAGCCCGAAAAATAAACAAGCTCCATCCCATATTTTCCCCCCTATACCCATTCAAACCCTCTCTCACTCAAAATAACCCCCACTTTCAACACTTCAAAATTTGCATTCAAATTTTGTCTGCACACCAAACCGTGCCACAGCACAACACAGCTCGGCGGCGACGCGATGTCGGCTTAACCAGTTTATCCCCAAACAGAATTAACAAAAGCGCTTTGAAACGGCAAACAAGCATGAAATTAGCGCCACTTGCCGCCCGGCCCAGTCGGCTTTCACTCGCCGATCAAATAAAGTTCCGAATCACAATCGAATTCAGTTATCAGCCGCTCTACGGCGGCGGAACTAATTGAACGCCAAACTGGCGGCACGGCTTCAAATCGTCGAGTAATTGATTCCGACCACCACCGGCTGCAGGTATAAAAGGCTAGTCCATCCCTCGGCAGAGCCATCATTGAAATATGAAAGCTTTGCCGTGGATGCTGCTTGTGGCCACCTGTTGGGCGCCCACACTGGTAAGTACCGTTATGGTCTCAATTTGAGGGCACCTCACTACCACACGCCATTTTCCAGAGCCAGACGACCACGCTGTCGCCGGAAGTTCCCTTGGATGACATCGACGAAAAGTGCCTGGCTCAGACGAATGTGACCAAGGAGTACGTCATGGACTTCTTCCACGACTCGATTGACATGCGTAGGGTGTCCTCTAACTTCAAGTGCTTCACCCGGTGCGTCCTGGAGGGCCACAATCTAGCAAAGGACGGGTTGCTCCTGGAGGCGAATATGGTGAAGGCTGCCAAAAACTTGACCGACGTTGCCCAGGTTCGGAAACTCGTCGCTAGCTGCGGCTTTAAGAAGGGCAGGGACGTCTGCGAGACCAGCTTCAACCTCTTTGTGTGCATCTACGAAGAGCTAGGTTAAAGGACCTGGCTCCTGCCAAAGGGAATGGGTCCCGCCACCATTCATTCGCTTCCTGTTTTCATATCCAACCAAACGAACAGGGTGATTCGAATTAAATACCGCTAAGTACGGACAAAAAAAAAATTATGTGCATTCCGCCATACTCTCGTGGCTTTGACTGTGGTTTGGGCTTTCGGTACCGACCGTCGTTGTTGGTTTCCTGCCTTTGCTGAGCGACGGCGTCTGCGGCAACGGCAGCGGCTGCGGCGGCATAGCGTGCATGTCTCTCACTGCACTCTGGCCGTGTCACATTGTGTTCGTGGAGGATACGTTTGTAGAGCTAGGGCTTCAGTGAATTGAAATTAAAAATTGAAAAGAAGGTTAAGGTGGAGGGCAAGCAGATTAAGAAAGGAATCGCGAACGCTGTGGCCTGGAATGCTGAGTGGGGAGGAAACGTGTCCGTTAAGTTTGTAAGGAAAAAAAACGAAACGGCAGCATAATGATGAATGGAACTGTATGCCGATTGTGGTGGAGGCGAGACGGGGATTGAAGCACATTTTCAAAGGGGAACGAGTGTGCTTCAATTGAAATTTTGAAATGGAAGTGAGAAGAGGCGTGTTTGTCGAGGCCCAGGTACACTCCGGAATCAAGTAACTTTGGCTTTGAAAGAAGCCGTCAGAGCTCAAATTCCAGAATGCACAAAAACGCAATGTTTTGAAAATCCAAAAACTCGAAAACCCAAAATCTCGAAAAGTAAATGTGTCGGAAAAAAATTTCTCAATAGGATCTGTTCTTAGGCATGCTGCCCTCCGAACTTTCCAAGGACTTTGGGAGCCCTTACAATCCGGAATATGGGAAAAGTGGAAGTGTCAAAACTACAAGACCCAAAATCTCGAAAAGTAAATGTGTCGGAAAAAAATTTCTCAATAGGATCTGTTCTTAGGCATGCTGCCCTCCGAACTTTCCAAGGACTTTGGGAGCCCTTACAATCCGGAATATGGGAAAAGTGGAAGTGTCAAAACTACAAGATTTTGAAAAAGAACTTCCGAAAATATTTCTCAATGCGATTTGTTTGGGGGCATGCTGGCCCTTCGAACTTTCCAGGGGCTTTGGGAGCCCTTAGAATCCGGAATATGGGAAAAGTGGAAGTGTCAAAAATCCAAAATTTAAAAAAAAATTCCCGAAAATATTTCTCAATACGATCTGTTTGGGGACATGCTGCCCCTTCGAACTTTCCAGGGGCTTTGGGAGCCCTTAAAATCCGGAATATGGGAAAAGTAGAAGTGTCAAAACTCCAAAATTTTGAAAAAGAACTTCCGAAAATATTTCTCAATGCGATCTGTTTGGGGGCATGCTGGCCCTTCGAACTTTCCAGGGGCTTTGGGAGCCCTTAGAATCCGAAATATGGGAAAAGTGGAAGTGTGAAAACTCCAAAATTTAAAAAAAAATTCCCGAAAATATTTCTCATTGGGATCTGTTCGGGGGCTGCTGCCCTCCGAACTTTCCAAGAACTTTGGGAGCTCTTAATGTCCCGAGTATGGGAAGAGCGAAAGTTTCAAAACTCCAAAACCTTGAAAAATTTCCCGCAAATATATCTCAATGGGATCTCTTTGGAAGCATGCCGTCCCTCCGCACTTTCCAAGGACTTTGGGAGCTCTTAATGTCCCGAGTATGGCGAAAGTTTCAAAACTCCAAAACCTTGAAAAATTTCCCGCAAATATATCTCAATGGGATTTTTTTGGGGCATGCTGCCCCTCCGAACTTTCCAAGGACTTTGGGAGCCCTTAAAAACCCGGTATTTAGGAAAATTAAAAGTTTCATTCCCGAAAAAAATTTCTGGAAAATATATCTCAATGCAATCTGTTTGGGGGCACATAGCCCCCCCCCCCACTTTTCAATGACTTTAGGAGCCCCTAAAAACCCAGAGTTGGGGATAAGAAAGCGCGTGATTATATTGATAATTATACTCCCCAACAATCTTTTAGAGATCCAGGATCAAGCTCCACCAGCAAAATGTATAATTGTGGGCCCCTCACAAGTAGAAGGGACCTCCAGGATTTGCAGACTTTGAAGGGGTCATTGAAAAAGGCTTTTGACAGGCATTTAGTAGCCTTGGGTGAAAACTCAAAAGCGGTGGTCGACTGAAACAAGAAAGTTGCTCAGTTGTGGAATCGAACTTACGACCTTTGTCGTATGAGTTCAGTACCCACTGCACCACATCGGCTAGGAGGATTTTTATGGCCAAAAAGTATCAGCTCAACATTGTGAAAAAGTGGTCGGAACCTGTGCTCGTGAACAATCTTTGAAATTGAGCACAAGCCCTTAAATAACCTCAGGAACTGAGGAACTCTCTAAAACTTGCCTTCCACGTAGATTTTGGGAACGAATAGGTCCCCAATCTCATTGTCAAAGATTTGTCAAAATTAAAGTGTTCAGTGAGCTCCCATGTGAAATTTTCAAATCCGAGCCATAGGAATAGCGTAACATAGGACGTCCTAGGTCAATATAGCCCACAGAAGTAGATAAGGGCTTCAGTCTACTTAGAGTGTTCAACAGCTGGGGAGTCATGTTGGTTGAAGCTCAGGTCGTGACCGAAATCGAACAAAGAATCCCTTTCTGCTCACAGGAGCCATCCAAACTTCACTAAGACTTCAGCATTTCACCAAACCGCTTTAAAATTCGCTTCTCGTTCCCACCTAAGTCCCCATTATTTTGCACCTTTGAATAACGAATCCTGCCTTATTGTGCGGATTTATCATATTTTCTGCCCTCGGGATGTTTGATTGCGCAGGAAAGCAAAGAAAAGATCCACCAGGGAGGGAGACATTCGATGCGAGGATACACCTCATATCCGTCCATTCCGCCCTGAAATTAAAATGCATCGACAGTCCTTCTCTTTGGTCTCCACCACATAGGTAGGCCTCAGTCTCAGGCTCACGGTTTCGGTTTGGTTTGGTTTGGTTTGGTTTTTGTTTATCCTTTCAAATGAAGCAAAGGTAAAGCAACAAAGCAAAAACAGAAATACAGAGAAATAAGCAAATAATAATGCAAGGAGTCTGTGTGGTGAAGGAGGGTGTTGGGAGTGGGGGCTCTCATTTTCGCTCTCATTGCAGCGGCCGCTGTTGTGTTGTTAACCTATGGGAGGCCTGCCTCCCCATTCGGCTCGCCTTCATTCACAGTAACTTGACTTTCGTCCTTATTATTATTCCCTGAAGGAATTTGTATACAAGCGCTTTTTTTCTCTCCCTGTTTTCCTTCTTTCAAGCACTCCCCCAGTGGGGAGTGTCTCTCCTGTTGGATGCCTTCATCAATACGGAAAGCGCTGCCACCATCGTGCCGTCAGGCTGTTGGCGGGAAGTTGAAAATGCCCTTTTTTCACCCCCATTCGACGGTGGAATTCGAATCGAAAAGGGGAGTTTGCATATTTCTTTGCAATTTCTTGCTTCTGTGCGTTTTTTTGCCGTTTTTGCATGACGGGATATTATGCAGGCGTAGAATGGATCGAGCTGCGGAGGGACGCCAGCAAGTTGAAAACAATTCCTTAAAGTTGATCTAAATTGAAAGACTTGATTTCGAATTGACATTGCGACTGACAACCCTTTGATTGTCCAGTTGGCGGAGCAAAAGGGCCGCTTTGAATGGCATCCGTAGTATTGACCAAGGAGGTGAGTGTGGACAGAATGCGGGGAATCGAGAGCAAAGCCTGAGGCAGAGGCTTGGTTTGTCAACTTTTGTGGGCCTGAGGTTAGTTAAAATTACTCTCTGGACAACGAACGAAGTGGAGGCCTGTGGCGTTGACCGAAGCAAGGGGAGGACAACGCTTCGAACAAGGAAAGAAAGAACACTTGAGTGCAACAATCGCTTCGTCTGTAAGCTCCATGGGTTGTGCAAAGAAAGAAATCGTCTGACGTTCAAGAGAAACTTTTCCGATGCCTCCAGGAAGTGGAACGAAAGCTTGTCCGTCCTCTGTTTCAAGTTTCTCCTCTCCCCATAACATTTCGAACGCCATGTGGAGTCTGACTGTGAATGAGGTACGCAAGTTGAGAAGCATGCTTATGAGTTGAGAATGGAGCCACTGGTGCCACGAGACTGGCCTCTGATGCTAAGAATTGGGCCTCTAATGCTAAGAAGCGGACCTCTGATGCTACGATGCGGGCCTCTGATGCTGAGAATTGGGCCTCTGATGCTAAGAGGCTGACCTCTAATACTTAGAAGTTGGCCTCTTATATTGATGTTGGTCCTCTATTGCTAAAAAGTGACCCCCTGATGCTACGCAGCGGACTTCTGAATCTAAGAAGTCGGTCTTCTATTGCTGAGAAGCCGACCTCTAAAGCACGTCTCTGAAGCTAAAACGCAGGCCTCTAGTATTGAATTCCGTCCTCTCTTGCGAGCTTCTGAAGCCAAGAACCAGGCCTCTGAAGCTAAGACGCGCGCATCTGATGCTAGGAAGCGGGCCTCTGATGCTAAGGAGCGGGCCTCTGATGCTAAGGAGCGAGCCTCTCTTTTCCTACGATACCACGAAGTGGGCGTCTGATGCTAAGAAGCGGCCCTCTGATGCTGAGAAGCGGGCTTCCGAAGCTAAGAACCAGGCCTCTGAAGCTAAGAAGCCGGCCTCTAGTGCTAGGAAGCTGGCCTTCGATTTGAATTCGGTTCTCTATTGTTAAGAAGTAGGCCTCTGATGCTAAGAAGCGCGCCTCTGATGCTAGAAAGTGGGCCTCTGATGCTAATGAGCGGGCCTCTGATGCTCAGAAGCGGGCTTCAGAAGTTAAAAACCAGGCCTCTGATGCTATGAAGCGGGCCTCTGATGCCAAGGAACGGGCCTCTGATGCTAAGAAGCAAACTTTTGTCTGATGTTTAGAAGTGGGTCTGAAGTGTCGTACAAGACAAACCCTTTCGCCTGCATCCTAAGGCTTCTAACTCCAGAAAAAGGAATAAAACCCATCCTCTACTTTCCAAATAAAAACACGCTCCTTTTTATTAGCAATCAATGTGCAAACAATTAAAAGTGACTTAGAAGCCGTCTTATGGTTTTGGAGGCTTGAATTGTGACATGCAGGCCATTACTTTGTAGGCAGTGTCACAGCTGTCGGAGCCCTTGACATCCCTGCAGGCAGCGACAGCCTTTGTGATTTCCTCCTTATGGGGGGAGTTGGCGACCTTGGCGGCAAACGCGTCAGCCTGGAAGACGCCGTTCTTCGTGATGCCGTCCATCTCAGACATGCATAAGAAGTAACACTTCATGTTGGAGGTAACATCGGCCGGTTTCGTCTCGCCGCTCATAACTTTCTTCACGTCGTCTTCGGTGACGCCGTTCTTCTGTGTGCACACCTTCGAGTGCTCCATCCAATCAGCCTTCTCACACTGCAAGGGAAAAATTTAATTCCAAGAATCCTTGGCCACCCGCCTCGCCAAACTCACCAAAACCGTGACGAAGACAGCGGCTAAAACCAAAGCTGAGAAGGACTTCATGTTCGTTTTCAAAATGTTTTCAATTGCAAACTGATACCACCTGCTGGGCGGGCGGCGGCTTTTATACGCGACATCAGGTGTGATTATTCGATCCGCGGTGCGTTAAGCATCTGTTCCGTCATTTAATGCTACACGCGAGCAACGGGGATGGTTGGCAGTTGTCAACAACTCGCAAATTAGATATACTTAAAAGGGTTAATTGCCCGACACCCACTTTGCGCAATTAGATTCGCATTTATGGTGCACTCACGGCGAAAATGACACTTCTCCAGGCCGCTTCCGATGTTTCTGATTGCCCGAGTCCGGTGGCGAATTGAATTGTTAGGCTCGCACGTGGGTGGCGCGCATTGTTCCAGACAAGGCTGGCGGTCAATGGACCCCAACAAGGGTGTGCGTGTCCGAATGTCCGACAACAGTTCGCATAATGGCTGCAATTGAAGGGACAATCGCATTGAAGGTCGGCGGTGAATTGAGCGCTTAATGTCAATACCTGATTGTTGGAATTTAAATATTTTGTTTTTTTTTTGACGTGGCTTGAGGGGGTGGGGGGCTGTAATCCATGTACCGGGAAGTGTCATCCGGCAGATAACAGGCCTCATCACCACGGGCTGTAATAACTTCAAACAAACTCTGTCCTACAGCGTGTCTGCGTGGTGCCGTACGCCCTGTCAGTTAGAGATGCTTAGAGGCGGATCTATCGCTGTCCTTAAGGTAGATCTTCTCCTGCGTACTCTCTACATATTGAACAGAGAGATGGTGAAAGCCGGGACGGGGCTTCGATGAAGGCCTAGGTGGCGCTTCGATAAAAGGCCAAGACGGGGCTTCAATAAAGGCTTGGACGGGGCTTCGACGAAGGCTTAAATGGAGCTTCGGTGAAGGCCTGGACGGGGCTCCGATGGAGGTCTGAACGAGGCTTCTATGAAGGCTTGGACGGGGCTTCGATGAAGGCTTGGACGGGGCTTCGATGAAGGCCTGGACAGGGCTTCGATGAAGGCCTGGACGGAGCTTCGATGAAGGCCTGGACGGGGCTTCGGTGAAGGCCTGGACGGGGCTTCGATGAAGGCCTGGACGGGGCTTCGATGAAGGCCTGGACGGGGCTTCGATGAAGGCCTGGACGGGGCTTCGATGAAGGCCTGGACGGGGCTTCGATGAAGGCCTGGACGGGGCTTCGAAGAAGGCTTGGACGGGGCTTCGATGAAGGCATGAACGGGGCTTCGATGAAGGCATGAACGGGGCTTCGATGAAGGCCTGGACGGGGCTTCGATGAAGGCCTGGACGGGGCTTCGATGAAGGCTTAAACGGAGCTTCGGTGAAGGCCTGGACGGGGCTCCGATGGAGGTCTGAATGAGGCTTCTATGAAGGCCTGGACGGGGCTTCGATGAAGGCATGAACGGGGCTTCGATGAAGGCCTGGACGGGGCTTCGATAAAGGCCTGGACGGGCTTCGATGAAGGCCTGGACGGGGCTTCGATGAAGGCTTAAACGGAGCTTCGGTGAAGGCCTGGACGGGGCTCCGATGGAGGTCTGAATGAGGCTTCTATGAAGGCCTGGACGGGGCTTCGATGAAGGCATGAACGGGGCTTCGATGAAGGCCTGGACGGGGCTTCGATAAAGGCCTGGACGGGGCTTCGATGAAGGCCTGGACGGGGCTCCGATGGAGGTCTGAATGAGGCTTCTATGAAGGCCTGGACGGGGCTTCGATGAAGGCCTGGACGGGGCTTCGATGAAGGCCTGGACGGGGCTTCGATGAAGGCCTGGACGGGGCTTCGATGAAGGCCTGGACGGGGCTTCGATGAAGGCCTGGACGGGGCTTCGATAAAGGCCTGGACGGGGCTTCGATGAAGGCCTGGACGGGGCTTCGATGAAGGCCTGGACAGGACTTCGATGAAGGCCTGGATGGAGCTTCGATTAAGGTCTGAACGGGGATTCAATGAAGGCCTGGACGGGGCTTCGATGAAAGCCTGGGCGGGGCTTCGTTGAAGGCCCGGTTGGTATGGAAGGTATGGTTGGTTTGAGATCGTGGGCTTGAGATGGTGGGGTTGCGATGGTAGGCCTGAGATGGTGGGCCTGAGATTAAGGACTTGAGAGGGTGGGTCTGAGATGGTGGGTCTGAGATTGTAGGCCTGAGAGATTACATTGACCATTAGGACGTCACTTGATCAATTAGTTGTGGTCCTTAAATCTGGTTGGAGCTTGAAATAAACCTTACTCTCAACCCCTAACAGCCAAAGTCTATGTGCTTGCCTAGGACATAATTTTATATTACATTTCAAGACCAGCTAGTTCATCAAGACTGTTTCGGAAGTAGTTTGGTAAAGTCGTCTGCCCAACAGGTCAGTGCTATAAAATCCAGGAACCTATCAAATGATAAGATTGTCTTAAGCCGTGACAATGTCTTACGATCTGAGATTTTACCAGCCGCTTTCCTGGTTATGTATAGAAGGACAGATCTGTCTGCTCTTTTAACTGAGAGCTGACAGGGTTGTAGCTTGACTCAATTTCTGTCTGAAAGGTACTGCAATGGTCGAAAAAGTAGAGTGCCAAAAACAAACCGTTTAAGGTCCTGCTTCCTAAGCCATTCATCTCCATAGTCTTGAAATCATCTGAGGCTTCTATTTCAACTTTATTCCACAGCTCGCTGTTTGGAATTTCGTTGTTTCAGCTAAAAACAAAAACAATTTACATATGGCTCTGGAACCTAACGACCACAAATTGAACGACTTTGCCACGCCGTGTCCCCCGGCGATGGAACTTCACTTAGACTCCAATTGAATTTTTCAATCCCCCCGATCGCTCTCCGCAGACATCCCGAATTCAAGCTCAAGCTTCCCTGTACCACACCCCCCAGTTCAAGCGCCAAGTCCCTTGTTATCACATCCCAGCATCAATGTTAAGACGCAAACTGGGGAAACAAGGGAAAAAATACACTCCGCGCGGATAACAACACAATCAAAAGGTCAACATGACAACTTGAAGGATTTCAACGTTAAATAAGCAAATCCCGGATAAGTGGGATTGCCGCCAATGCACACTTTTGAACTTTTCATCTCTCCTGGCGATGGCGGTGTCCTGTGCTACCTGTTATCAAGACAACGCACACCATCCACGAGCGAAGAAGGGCCCAGCCCTTGCCCTGCAGTGATGTTTGGATTGGCAGAGCTCCCCCACACTGGATGGGGGTGCATGTGTCCCAAACGACACCCCACGGACACAGACTTATTACCTTTGAGTTATGAAACATTTTATGTCCGTCAGATTGAATTCTGCAAAGGACCATTCCCCCTCCAACCGACTCCGCCGCCCCGGGCAAAAGGATTTCAAGTCATTCCGCCCTCCGTCTTCTGCCACGAAAAACATAAACAAATAATGCAAACGACAGAGAGCGTACAAAACAAAGACATTTGCGGGACGGGGGTTGATGGGGTAATGTGCTCCCCCCAAGACAGCTGCAGCGGCAGCGGGGAAATTTGTTTGTCCACTGGGACACGATGTTGCGTTGCTGGGAATCATTTCCATACGCGCATCCATTAAGAACATTACTTAGCACTTTGGGATCGCAAGGAGCAACAAGAAAACTAATCCAAGGCACAATGACAACGTCGAAGGACGCCGACGTGGATGACAACGAAGCCGGGGCAAGGGAGCTGGCGAAGGCAACCGCCCAGCGAAATGGGGATGAATTGACGGAATTGGGTTTTTTTCTCGTTTGTGGTGCGTCGTGCCGGCTAAATCCCCTGCTGTCGTTATCGTAACTTTTACTTTCTTCCTTGGATACCCGCGGATCTCAAGGATAATGTACTCACTACTTTCACACGGAGGCATGCCAAGAATGGAGACACAACACTTGTCGCAGGTTTTTTGTTGCCTGCTTCGTGCGGAAGCGAGGACCTTGAATGTAAAACACACTTTGCTGTGGTGGGCTGAGGGGAGGAGTCGGAAAGAGTGGTGGGACTATTTTTTGTGATTATTTCCTCTTGCGTCCCATGTGGGTGCTTTTCTCGCTGCGTTGGTAATATATCATCGTATCCTGGATTTTGCCGGAGTTCGCCTTGAAGCTTGTTCGCTTAATGCATCGCCTTGATGGCCACGATGGGGGGCGGGCGGGGTGAAAACCCGCTTGAGTGCAGGGTGCCGAGTTGAAATTTGCACTAAATGCGCTCGTGTTCACCCCTCGAATGAGTGGTGTCCCATCAAGATCACCTTAAACGGCGATCATCCGTCTTTAGGTCGGGAAACCGCATCGTTCGCCGGCGGAACGACCCCCCTGTCAATCAGCCGCGTCGTTCTAAGAACGGCACTTAAATTATCCACGCTCCAAATTCACACAAAATCACTTCGAGTGCCCCCTGTCGCCCCACCAGACGGTCTTCGGCCGCCCTGTTAGCCAGCGCGCCACGAAATTCCACAAAAAGTGTTACCCACTTATCATTATCCCACTTAAACGACCGTGACCGTGATGCTGTGGAGATGGCGGCCAGAGCCGGCGAGCAAGAAGGTCTTGCGCTTCAGTCTCCTGTGCTTCACCTCCGCCAATTCACGGCATATCACCTCATAACGGTGGTTTCTGCCTTCGCCGATGATCTGCCAGCAGCACCGGCACCACGGCGTGGCGGCGCAGCATCGACCACCGCAATCAGCTGCCAGCCGATGGTGGCTCCTGCTGTCGCAGCTGCCGGGCGCAAATAACTCACTCCCAATGGTCCAATCATCATTTCAAGTTCGTTGGTGGTGCGCCACGCCGTTGCCCACACTGTTGATAGCGTTGACGGCGGCGGCGGTGGCGGCAGCAGCGGCAATGCGATCTCGACTTCCGATATAGTGACGATGGATGGACACGCCGACGTAGGCGCGAAATTCTTTTATTTCTTCCTACCCTCCCGGGCTATGCCGGCGATGCTGATGAACTCCATGATGCATGCATTTCAGGCGAGCGTTGCGTTCACATCCATCACCAAGCAGTGAAATACCCTCCGAATGCGGAACCCAAAGTGGGACGCGCCGTGGCTACGAATATGCGCGATAGCGATTTGTACCTCGTTAGGCACCACCGCCACCGCTGAGATGGATGGAGTGACTGACTGACTGGCGAGACTGATTCCGCAGTGCAGGCGCAGGCGATGAAGATGATTGGACGTGCGGAGAGATCTTGCCCGGCGTACTTGTCGGCGGTAATAAGTCGATGATATAATGACGCAGCATTGCATGTGTGCACCGGCGATCGTTGGGGGCCGATTGTCAAACTGGTAAATCACACGCGGCGTCCAGCAGCAGCGGCACAACATCCGAGTGGTGCTGGTCAGCAGTTGTGAGGTGCTAATTTTGTTGGGGAATTTTTCCCATATCGTCCGCGGCAGCGCACATATGCCAGACGACGGACCGCGTGTGGGAACTGCTCAGTGGATCAGTTGCAAAATAATTGGATAATGAGGAATCAATGATTGCCATGCGATTGGGATGATTTTTTTCCCCGCGACTGGTTGAGAGCCTTTTTGATTCTTTTCTGAGCCAATGCTGGCGGCGGGAGATTTGTGTTCGCACTTTCTTTGGGAAGCACGTCAAGGGGGTAGAGATGATCGGCAGTGCGTTCACGGGAAATATGATTTTATGGCAGGGAGCCGGAAACTGACTTAGTCAGAGCTGGCAGGCAAACCAATTGACTAGGCTTGGATTTGAGACTGAATCAAGGTGAAGGCCCGAAGTTGAGTCTGATATAGACTTGTACCCGAAAACAGAGTTCCAGACCAAGCTCGAGTATAGCTCGGAGGTAAAGCCGATATTTAAGCCACTAATCCAGTCTCAGCTGACCTTATGGCGACCCAAGGATTGAACATCGATTAGAGCGTCGATATGTGTCCTAAGCCTCAGATTTGCTTTTGGGAATCGTTTTGATTGATTGACTCATTTTGACTGTGTAAGCCTTTGTTTGAATTTGAGATCTTATTTGAGCTTGAGCTTGAAAATAACAGTACTACAAATATCAAGGACAGTCTTAGCGCACGGTAAGGAGGAATAGAGAGACTGAGACAAAGTTAAGGCCCACGAAATGTAAGCTAGATTATGAAGTTGAATTTTAACTTAAGCTTGAGTCTGAGTCCAAGAAGTTGAAGAAGAATATAAAGACGAGGTTCAGTAGAGACCAGAAACTTACCTTATTGAATCTGGCATTGAGTTTGAACCAAAACTTTAGAAGGGGGCTAAGCCTAATCCTTGATCTAAGCAACAGTCAGAGACATAGTTAGAGTCATGGACAAAGTTAATACCACAGTCGAAAAAAGAGTGACATGCAGAGTGATAAACGAAGTTACAAACGTTAAGTCTGCGTTAGAAAAATTGAACTAAAACCAAAACAAGCTTCAACTTAAAGCCCACGCATGAGATGAACAGCCAGGTTTTGACACGAAACTTCTTTATTGGAAACTTAACCTTAGATTTCTCGCCAAGGAAGGAGTAAGACCCAGAAAAGGGTCGCTTCCTAAACAGATCTCAGTCAAAGCTAAACTCGGCCTAAGTGAGAGATGAACTAAGACAAACCTTGGATCGAAGTAAATCTCAAGCCAAGGGAATGTTTGAGTCAAGGCGGAGCTCCATCCAAGTGCTGAAAGGGTACAGGGCAAGAACCTGTCAGAGCCAAGACAGAGGTTTAGCCAGCATACAGCTTGAGTCAGCAAATAATTACAGTCGAGGTAGAATAGTGCTTAGAGAAAACTGACCCAGGACTGGCCGCTAAGGCTGACCTAGAACTGAAACAGAGTTACAGCCACGGCTGTGCTTAAAAGAAGACAGAGTCCCACGTTATATCCCTCCCAGAGCTGGTGGAAGAAATGATCCAGAAGCCAAATAAAACTCGACCTAAGACCAAAAGACAGCTAACAACAAAGGTACAGCTAAAGAACAGCCAAGATAGATTTAATATTGGGCTCCAGCCAAGGCAGAATTCCAGTCAGTACCGAGCCTTTCAGTGAACTCAAAAGTTAAATATTTACCCAAGACAGGTTTGCCGTGACGCAGATCAACAGCTTAAAGAAACCTATCTAAGAGAACTCCATCAAGGACGTAGCTGGAGTCAAGACAAAGCTGAACTCGAGAGAAACATGTCCCAGAGCAGGACTACCGCTAAGCTAAGTATTCAAAAGAAAGCTTCAGCCAAAAGAGAGCTTAGATAAGCAATCTTACAAAGACGGAATCAAAGACATAACAGACCTAGAGGAAAGCAGTGGACCAGCTAAAACTGCAGCCTGGACAGAGTCGCTAAAGACCTTGAGCCAGCATAAAGCTCCAGCTTAAACTAAAGTTAAAGTAAACATAAAGCAGAGAGAGAGCGAACGAACACCTCAAGTTTTTGAAAATGTGTGCAAAGAGCGGTCTGAAACCAAGGCGGAGTAAGATCCAATGTGACGCTGCATACCAAAAACAGAACCGGAAATAAGACAAGGCTCCAGTAATAACGGAAAACTACTCAAGACAGAGACGGACCTTGGATTGAGTTAGACGCAGGAGAACTCTGGATCAAGACCGAGCTAGAATATGTTCCCAAAACAGGTTTGCTCTAAGATAGATCAGCAGCTAGAATAGACCAACAGAGAAAGTAGAACTCTATCGAGGAGGGTGCTACAGCCAATGCTAAGATGGACTCGAAAAAGAACTTAAAAAAGGCAAAGCTACCACTAAGCTGCATTCAAAAGGAATTTACAGTCGAACTAGAGTCATCACATAGGTAGAGCCAAGACGATAGACTAGATAAAAAAAAAAAAAAAAAAGTTAAGGCAGAGCTAGAGCAAAAAGGGGTCTTAAGCCAAGGTGGATTAAGATCAACTGTAGTGCTATAGGCAAGGTTAAACCAGGGCCGAGACAATTAGGGGCTCCAGGCATGACAAAAAAAAAAGTCAAGAGAATATTGGACCATAGGCTGAACGACACCCAGAAAATCTCTGGAGCAGTACGAAAGTCTCAGAAGACAGAGCTAGAGCCAAGAAAGAGGTTAAGCCCGGGATACTCCTAGTCGCGCACGTCTAAAGGCAGATCTTAACTTAAGGCAGAGCTGAAGAAAAAAAACTTCTTAGTCCTCAACGAAGTAAGATTCAGGATAACGTGACAGGCAAGGCTAAAGCCGAACCAGAAAGAAGAAAAGTGATCTAGCAATGGCAGAAAATGAGTCAGGCTGAGTTAGAGTCAGGAGAACACTGGATCATTATGGAACATTGAGAAGATGGAACAGATGCCAAGTAAGAGGTTAAGCCAAGCAAGTAGAGCACAAGCGAGCCTGAGAGGGGCGCATGGAGGGCTGGATCAAAGGGAGATATGAAGCCAAGACAGAGCAAGATCCAAGAAAATACAATTGCCTACAACTACCCACAGCCGAGACAGAACCAGGGTCTCCAGACATCCATGACAGAGTTGGACCTAAGGCTGAGGTAAACCCAGGATCAAAACGGAACTTACAGAAGACGGAGTTAGAGCCAAAAAGAGTGTGATCCAAAGCAGACCGCTAGCCAAGGCTCTTCTTGAGACTGAAACTAACGCACGGCTAAAGGTAGATCAAACGTTAAAGCAGAGATTCAGCAAAAGAAGGTCTGAAACCAAGGCACAGTAAGATGAATTAAAGTTCTACAGACTAGGTAAAGTTAAAGCCGAGACAGAATCCGGAGATCAAGTCATAACGGAAAAGAAGTTAAGACAGAGTTGGACTCAAGGCTGAACCCGACACTGGAGAAATCTGGATCAGAACTAAACTTTTAGAAGACGACATAAGGCCATGGCGAACCCCACTTCCCTAAAAACTGACAGTCGTACATGGCTAAAGGCGGATCTTAAGTTTAAGCAGAGCTGGAGTAACTAAAGTTCTGAAGCCTCGACTGGGTGAGATCCGAGAAAGTGATTAAAACAGACAGAGCCAGAAATAAGACTGGGCTGCAGCCATGACTGAGCTTGATCTAATTCTAAAGCTAGACTTAGGATAGTCCTGAAACAAGAGGGAACTATGAGAAGACAGAGCGAGAGCCAAGAAAAAGCTTTGGCCAAGTAATATTTTGTTCAAATCCAGATCTTTGTAAACACTTCCCTTCCTGCCCGACAAAGACCTCTGAGCCGTGTAAGAACGAAAATAGCACTTCCACCAATTCAAACAGTTCCTTCCCTCCCAGGCAGGTCAACAGAATAAAGAGCCCCATCATCAGTCGTGCAGTGGCATCCGTTGTTTGTCCTGTCATATTGCTTGACCAGCGCTCATCATCCTCCCACAGATTTGTCTCCATTCCACTGTGGAAATATTCAATGTTTGATGTCCTTAGCTTCGCAGTACCTCCCCGTCTGCGCACCCCCTGCCACAATCATCTAAGCAGAAATGATGTACGATGTTGGCCGAAACCTCACATAAATTGTTGAGCAAGAGTCCTTAGCTGTGGCTCTGCGGATGTGCTCCTGTGTGCGAGAGTCGCTCCGCAAATCCTTCCAGAATATTAATAAAAAAACACTCAATCTCCTTGCCACACAGAATCTTTTTTGGCCCGTCCTGACGAATGGATTGATGTTTGCCGGAGGCAATCGAGAAGCTTTTAGCCAGAGGACGGGCCGGATTGACGGGGCTGTGTGTGGGATTTTTGTTTTTGCCCGATGCCTAGGTCACCCGCTGAGGAATGATTTATTGTCTGTGGATGATCAAATTGTGTGGATAATATGACGGTAAACAAGCGATGACGATACGGCCCCCGCCCGCAAGCTGCACAAGTCTGCATCATTAGTTTGGAGGGAGCGGACCTGATTTGGCAGCTGGAGCTTACCTCGCTGGGGGCGGGGGTGGGGATTTATTAAACTCGACTTTCGAGGGTCTTTAAGGGTTCTCACTGCATCGCCTGGAGTTTGATCGATGATGATGGACTCTGGGCAGGCGGGCCACAGTGTGCGGCGGCGGTGTTCGTGTCATGTCAATATCATCACTTCGAAAGACTCCGAAACCACACAAAAATATCCCAAACCGTCAGACAGGGGACGGCGGCGAACTTGGTGACAAGTTTTTGGCAGACATTTAATCAGCCTTCACGTAATCAATTTGTCCCTTCGTGCGTCGCTGCCGCTCCTTGAAGACTGTCTACGCAGTCAGCTGCGGACAAGCCGGCAGTCGGGGGCTGTTCGTCGGCTAATGATGGTTACCATGTCGATATCCAATGGATGACAGTTGGATTAATGATGATGTATCGATGGCGATGTGGCACTGTCCCCCTCCTCCTCCCGTCGGGTGACCATCTTCCTGGGCCTGGTGACGAAAAGCTGAATATTTTATGAAAATCAAGTGTAATTTGTCGTAATGAAGTCCTGAGGCGAACTAAATGGCGGCTGCCTTGTCGGCATTGATGGCTTTTTTGGTTTGTCTGTGTCTCGTGACCGAGTCAATTATCCTTGAAGTCCACAAATAGTTGGAAGTTTGTTGGGGGGTGGTGTGTGTGTTGAACATAATGAGGTGATGACAATTGAAATTAATTTTGCCGCTCACAGAGGGAAACCGGTCGGAGCCTGGACTTGGGCTTGAATGTGACCTTAAGGGTGAAGCTGGCACTCGCTGTGCTTTAAAAGCACCATTAGGCGGTAAAAAAAAACTTCAAATTGATTGATGGCACTGCTCGGTGGTCTATTTTTGAGAGCACCGAGCCGTGACCGGAGCACAATGGAGGTTTTTTTTTTGCTATTGTTTAGGTACACGCATGTGTCAGGTGAATACGTCATATCGACTGAACACTTAGGGGAGGATGAGTTATGACGGCTTTCGGCCCAGCGGAAATGAAAAAGTTCTGACTGGTCGGGTTCGCAATTAGAGCGTATAGGAGTCAGCCGATGGTGGACGCTTCAGTTTTCCCCGACCCACTGTCCAGAGCTGACAACTTCTGGCTTTCATCTTGCACCTTTACAGTTAGTTGGTGCTCAGGCTTAATCATCTTGACTGATGGAACTACACAGTGGACAGTGTCTAAGCCTCAAACCCTAATTTTGACAGACATGGACTACAGTCATGGCTTACGCATTGGTTATGAGTCTGTCTCAATTTCGAACTGAGACCCACCCTTAATGTGAGACAGTCTATGGCTCAGGTTCGGTGTGTTGCTCGGCCTACTATTCGGGCTGGTGCTCTGGTTGTACAACGGATTGTGGAACTAGCTTAAGCCTTTCTTTGTAATTGGTCCACAGCTCTGACTGCCGATGCCCTTTATCAGTGTGCGGCCCTGTATGAAACTGTCAAGGCTGTTCGAGGCTGTTCGTGTCTGATTGCTTCTTGATTTGTGAATCTGACACCTCCAGTTACGGCTCTTGTTCGAACAGTTGCCCCGATCATACATCGGTCTGCGGACCTGGCTTCGATTTTTCAAGTGGATTAAGCTCCAGTTCGTGATGTGTTCCTGGCGCCCTTATCGGTTTTGGCTCGGTCTTGGTCTTGGACTGACATGGGCTTAGATTCAACTGAGGTCCTGGCTCTAGCACAAATTCGATTCTTCATGTGGATTAAGCTCCAGTTCGTGATGTGGTCCTGGCGCCCTTATCGGTTTTGGCTCGGTCTTGGTCTTGGACTGACATGGGCTTAGATTCAACTGAGGTCCTGGCTCTAGCCCAAATTGTTGCCTAATCCCAAGGTGTGGCTAGCTTTGCCCCTCAAATTGACTGTCGAGAGCTCACATTTGCCGGTGTCTGCCAGCTTGTGGCCCTTCCTCCAATTCTGGGAGGCTCATGTTTCGTGGCGCTCTGACTTGTATTGGTTGTGGTAACATTTAACACTGCTTCCAGCTTCCAGCTCCGATTAGGTCTGCTCTAGCTTCTCTGACCTTTGTCTGTGCCTTGTCCTTCATTTTCCTACGCTGACTGGGGACCTTTTTTACTTTGCCTGTGGGTCTGGTTTTTGGACCCCATCTCCAATTCCGAAAGGCTCAGGTTTTTTGTGGCTCTGACTCGAGTTTGGCATGGCTTTGGCAACATAAAGCCTTGGATCCGCCTAGATCTTAGACTAATTTAGCTCTGAATGAGGTCCTGGCTCTAGTCCAAATTGTTGCCTTATCCCAAGGTGTGACTGGCTTTGACTGTCGAGAGCTTACACTGAGGCTCTGACTTGGCTCGGTTGTGACAATATTCAGGACTGCTTCCAACTTCCAGATCTGACTAGGTCTGCTCTAGCTTCTCTTGCCTTGTGTGTGTCCGTTCGAATCTCTGACTGGGGGCCGTTCTTCCGCTTTGTCTGTGGGTCTGCCCAATACGTTTTCTGGCCCCAATACCAATTCAGAGAGGCTAAAGTTTCCTGTGGCTCTAACTCCACTTTGGCATGGCTTAGGCACCATCTAGTCTTGGCTCCGCCTAGATTTTGAACTGACACGAGCCTAGACTCAGCTCTGACTGAGGTACTGGCTCTGGCCCAAAATTTTGTTTTATGCCAAGGTGTGGCTGGCCTTGCCCCTCAAACTGACTGTCGAGAGCCTACACTGAGGATCCGTTTGCCGGGGTCTGCGAGTTTGTGGCCCTACTTCCAATTCTGGGAGGCTCAGGTGTCTAGGGGCTCTGACTTAGCTCGGTTGTGGCAACATTCAGGACTGCTTCCAACTTCCAGCTCTTACTAGGTCTGCTCTAGCTTCTCTGACCTTTGTATGTGCCTTATCCGTCATTTTCCTATGCTGAGGATCCGTTTGCGGCTCCGACTGGGGGACTTTCTTCTGCTTTGCCTGTGGGTCTGCCAAATTCAGTTTGTGGATCCATCTCCAATTCTGAGAGGCTCAGGTCTCTTGTGGCGATGACTCCAGTTTGGCTTGGATTTGGCAATATTAATGATTGCGTCCCACCTCCAGCTCTGACTAGGTCTTTTCTAGTTCCCCTATCCTTTGTCTTTGCCTTATCTATTATTTCGGACTGCATTTCCATTTCCAGTTCTAATCGAGTCTGGATACAGCCTTGATTGGAGATCTGACTACACAAAGGACTGTTGTAACCCCTCAAGCCCGGGCTAGACTTAGCTTTGGTTCGAGCTGCAATGCTGACTTCTTTATCGAATTTGGATCTGACTAGTCTTGCGACTAGATCTGACTAGACGTTGCGGACCAAGCTTAAACTTAGGCTGTGAGCTTGGCTCCCCTTCTAGTTGTGCTGTGGTTACAGATCGAACTTCGGCTTAAGAATGTGACATCACCTCTGGCTGTGACTTTTTCTCTGACTCTGTCTCCATTTCTGCTGAAACTGGTAACGTCTCGGATTGAAGACGCCCCAGCTCTGGCTGTGACTTTAGCTCTGGCTCTGTCCCTGTCTCCATTACTGCTGGACCTGGTTTCTTTTCGGATTGGAGACGCCAAAGCTCTGACTCATTCTCTGTCTCCATTTGTGGTGGACCTGCTTACGTCTCGAATTGCAGTTCTGACTTCAATACCGACCTCGATTTTGAATTTCTGACCCTAGCCCTGTTTTCCCGCAATCTCGGATCCAGTAGCCACTCGGACTCGGTCTTCTTCGAGCACTCACCCCTTCAAAGAGTTCAGTTCCTCAACCAGCATCATCCAGCCTCAAAATCCCACCGATTTATGCTTCGAAGTCACTTTAAAGTGAGTTTCGTAAAAATGTGTCCTCAATCTCAATTAAACTCACTTCCACCGCTCGTGAGAACTGTCACACGTCATGCGTCCCCGATTGTTTCAAGCATAATTCATAATCGAGGGTCCATTTTAATTGGCTTATCTCCTTCCTTCGATCTTTGGTTTTATTTAAACACAAAATCCGACGCCGCCGCCGCCACCCCGGGCATGGGAAGAGACGTCATGGGCAGGAGAAAACAAAATTCTGCTGGTAGTTATGCGCCGTCACTCACCGCGCCACCGACTGACGTTCGTCTGTTTAATGTTAATTCGCAACCTTCTCTCGTGATCCTGAAACCGACGCACAAACGCACACACATGCTGGTGGGCAGGCACCACTTCCACCCCGCCGCCAGTCGGGCAGGCGGCTTGTTCTCAGGCACAATTTGCTTGGCAGAGCTTCCGCAGATGACTTAATTAAATGGAATTGTGCGGAGCTTGCATTTGTGAATCCTTGAGACTGAAATTGGCCCCGGGGCAGCAGTGGTTCCGGTGTGCTGTTATGCGTGACCTTACGTGCGAACTACAACAGTTGGAAGTGACTTCACAAAGACACTGGGAAACTGCCGCAGGCGGGCGGGAGTTTGTTCGAAATGCACCCTGTGAACGGGAGATAAAGACATGAAATGAACAAATAAACATGATAAGCTCACAAGGAGTCCCTTTGCCTTTGAGGGCTGCTCCCGTTTTGATGAATTTAGTCCCCGGGAGGTAGTTGAGGGCTTTGCGAGTTAAAAGTAAAAAAGTCAACGATAAATTCGATGGAAATGTACTCGCATTCTGGAGGATATGAGATGTTCCCGGAATCGGAAGAGATTTGTTGAAGGGGGAGGGTTAGTGGGATGCAAGAATGAAGACTGGATTCCAGCAGCAGCAAGAACACTCTGATGCACTTTTTTTTGTTTACTGAATGCATGGAAAATAGGGTGTGTGACGACAACTCCAGCCTACTCATACCAAGTCGGAAAAATGCAACAAGGCATAGGTGGAGGAGTCTGAAGACTAAGACCGATGGTAGGCCCTGAAGTATGAATTCAAGCCGAGCGTCGAGTTGTGAGAAAACTACTTCAGCTGCTTGGTAGGCAGGGTTTCTGAAGCGTAGAGTTCTTAAGGTATGATCTGCGACTGAGGCGAACGTGTAGTCCGCGGGATTTGAATGAGTTGGAACCCTTTGGGCGTTTGTAAATGACATCGAGCTCAAGCCTACTAAGGGTCTGAGATGAAAGACATTTTGTAAGGTTACGGAACTCTACTGCATGGTCCGCATCAGCTGTAGTGAGCCTTCACACTACACTTAGCCTTTAGTTCGCACATCGCAAGCAATGTCAGCCGGACGCATATCGTAAGAAATGTCAGCTGGAGGCTTCGCGCGTCGTATGAAATGTCGGCTGAAGGCTTTCGTTTGGGGCAATCAAGCACTCAACATGAGCAAATGGAGTTAAGTGAAACGGCCAAGTCACTGTGGCACAAGGCAAATGGGGTGGCGCAACAACTCAAAAATGAACCAGTGCCTTTTTTTCAGCAACTTCTTAAGTCGTGCTGTTGTTCTTTCATGGCGGGAGGGGTCTACAATTGATCTTTGCTTAATCTTGCAATGCGGTCAGCAACTCGAAGGGGTTGCAGCCGTTAAAGGTGTTACATCCTGACAACGAGTCTGCTATGAATGCTTCCACAGCGACATTACTGTGGACAGTATTCGACATGGCGGCATCATGGTTTGACTGCATGTATTCCAAATTCAAAAATAGGCATCGCGCTGGATTCCCTGACGTACAAGTCCCTGTCCTGAATTCAGTTTACGTTCATCAGAGCGTCATTTCCCCACTTTGACCAGGTGCTGCATGTTTTCAGGGAATCATGAAACCATGTCCTCCGGGTTTCCTTTTTCAGGTGGCAGGTACTCCTACTAAGCGCCTTTCGTTGCCTTTCGGAGGAGTTGCGGAAAGTCTGGGGGCTTACCACAGAGGAGGAATACAGGTCGGTGTATGACTTGTTCGAGGCGAAGGCGGCCCGCGAACATGTCATACGCTGACCAAGCTCCCCCAAGCGACCAAGCTTCACTTCCAGAATTGGCAGGATTTGGTAGCCAGATTGAGGGCTCAGTTTCTACCACCGGGGTATGAGGAACGCCTGAGGGTAGAGATCCGAAATAGAAGCCAAGGTCAGGCCGAGACAATTTGGATCTACGTGATTGTAATGCTGGGCTTCTTGAATCGACTTGGGGACCCGCGTAGTGAAGAGATGAAGCTGAAGCAGATACGTAGGAATTTTGCACCATTGGCTGGACGCTCAATGAAGTGTTCCGTGGTTTTATAAACCAAAAATATTACAAACGGCCTAAATCAGGGTCAACGTATCGAACATAAAGATAATCCAAAAGCAAAGAAATTTGCAGCATAAAATGGGTTCAAGTGTATTCGGTTCCCTTTCTGCAGAATTTGTTTGAAATCAATTTTTCCCGGCTTGAGTTGACTTAAGTGGAACCTGGGTCGCTTCTTGGATTACGCGACAGTTCACAGGGGGTGCAGGGCATCGCTTAACTACAAGTGTTGTTGTTCAACACAACTTGTTCATTAATGAAGTGCCCATCTTACGTCTGCGTCATAGCATTAACCTTCAAGATGCTTAAAAATGTGCCAAGGTAATACCTGTTGCCAAGAAAACTAATGCAACTTCTCCAAATAATTTCCGCCCTACCTCCAGCCATGTCCCTTTAAGGTTTTCGAGAGAAATTTTGCTCAGAAAATCCAAGGGCATCTTAATAGAAGCTCGTTGTTGAATGCCCGCTAATCGGATTTTAGGCAAAAACATAGCTGTGCTTCAGCAATGGTGAAAGTGTTAAATGATAAACGACAGAGATTTGACGGTGGTATGCTAAGTATTATTTGTCCTCTTGACCTTTCCAAGGCATTTGAAAAAGTCAATCATGTAATTTTATGTTGGAAGCCTAGACACTACGAAGGTTGCATTTTATATTTCGGGATTGGAGAACAAAGACAAATATTAACCATCGAAAATAGCTTTATTGTTTTTCAAAATATTCCCCATTAAGATCTATACACTTTTGCATGCGTTAAAAGTTGAGCAAATACATCCTTCGCTTGAGCGGCAGCGTCCACCGTCTGTTTTGGGGGGACTAGAGGCGTCTACAGAGTCATCTCCGGAGTTGAAAGTCATGTACATCAACGTCAATGTTGGCTTTCTTAAATTTGTGGAGTTGATTATCCTCAACAGTTAGTTGGTATGCTGCGGTGAAAGGAAGTTGGTCTATATGCCACCTCTTATTAGAACTCATGTATATTTTATGTATCTACCAAAGTATTGCTGACACTGACGCATGTAAAGTATTTTATATGCCAGAACCTTTAAGAAGCAAGACCTTACGTTACATGATTGTCGAATGTGTTCAAAGGCCAGAGACACTCCGCAATAGACTTAGATTGAGAGTGAAGAGGAATATATTGGCTCTTTGACGGGAATCGTCTATTACGAGGGTTGCCTTCTATATTTCGGGATTAGAGAACAAAACCAAATATTAAAATAGCTTCATTGTTTTTTAAAATATTCCCCATTAAGATCTATATACTTTTGCATGCGTTTGAATCAATTGTCGAAGCACTTTTGCCACTCTGATTGAGGTACATATATCCACAACATGCATTCTGAACGCATCAACCGCTTCTTCATGTGTCGAAAAACGTTGACCTCCCATTTTAGTCTTTACGTACGGGAATAAAAAAAAGTCACTCGACGTCAAGTCAGGACTATACGGCGAAAGACTCATCAAATCGATGTTTTGAATGCTCAAAAATGCAGTTGCGTTAGCCGATGTGTAAGAGCCGTGGTGAAGAGTGATCTGTCTTCGGCGATTGGTTTTCCTGACTTCTTGGAAGACAACTGGCAAACAAATGATTGTGTACCACTCAGAATTGACTGATCTGCGTTGTTCTAGTGGTACGGTTGCGACATGTCCAGTTTTTCCGAAAAAAACAGGCGACCATTTGCTTGGAAGTGCTTCGTGCGCGAGCAACTTTTGTTGGATTGATTTGACTCAATTTGAAACAATCATACAGTCGACTGCTGTTTACTTTCGGCCTCATACGCGTAAGTCCACGATTCATCACCTGTCACGATGTCATAGACGTGTTTCGATGCACCGCGATCGTATTTTGGAACATTTCACATTGAAACGAGCCTTTTCTTGAGCGATTGACAAATTGTGTGGGATCCAACGCGAACAAATTTTTTTTGACGTTCAGATGTTCATGCAATATTGAATGTGTGCTGGTCCCACTAATGCCTGAGGTCGTCTCAATCTCTAGGTCACATGACGATCTTGCAATATCAGTTGGCGCACAGCATCAATGGTTTCCGGAACAGCAACAGATTTTGGACGACCTTCACGAAATTCGTCTTGGAGTGAACTACGACCTCGGCTGAATTCACTATACCATCAATAAACACTGGTCCTTGGATGGAGCTTCATCGCCAAAAATTGAATTAAGTTCATCGATGCACTGTTGTTGAGTTCATCCACGTCGAAAGTTGTAAAAAATAATTGCACGAAAATTTTCACGATTTGATTTAAATTTTTGGGCGAGATGAATATTTTAAGTTGCTGTAAACCACACAAATAGCGCTAGTATGTCAAAACGTTCTGAGTACGTATAACCTCAAAAATGTCAAACTTTACGATAGAGCTGGCAATTGCCAGATTGCAATACTAAGGTTGCCCAATTCCGAAATATAAAAGGCAACCTTCGTACTTTACATTGATTCAATATTTGATTAATACAATACTTACCACTGTCTGCACCTCTTCCTGGCTGTGACGAACGACAACGGAATGACAGGTGCAAACCGCAGCATAAGTACTGTCACGCTATCTATCCGCTCCTAGATGCAGCTTTAAATTTTAGGGATCTCAAACGAGCAGTAGCAATATGGGCCGCCGTGGCGTAGTGGATAGAATGCGACGCTCACACGCACAAGAATGTTGGTTCGATTCGCAGCTCAGCAGCAATTTTTCGAATTTTTCACGGCACCACCTCTTTCGAGCTGCTGACAACACTCAAAGAGTAATAACTGTCTAAGAAAGCTTCTCAAAAATTCGCCGTTCAGAGTCGGCAAAAAACTGTAGGTCCCTTCTACTCGTGAGAGAACAGTAGCGCGCACAACACGAGTAGTTGATGAGCAAGCTAGACCCTGATCCTCCTGTGGACTGTCGCGCCAACAATTATTGCTATTAGAGAGGCATGTTGGTTGAAAGTCCTTGTTCACTTCGACTGTAGCATCACAACAAGAAGAAGATCTATATATGGCTCCTTTGTTTTTGAAACCGAACGAGTTTCCATCCTCTGTGGCGCCAACAGTTATTATTATTTTAGTAACAACATCTCAGAAGACGGCATGGAGCACATCTTGTATGAGGGGTGTCTTCTCTGACCTACAAAGGCAGTTGGAACACACATCAAGCGATGCTTTAAGTTTTTATTTCGGTCCTCTGATTTTTATGAAACATCCGACACACCCCAGAATTCTAGAAAAGACGCAACAGTGCGCTTCAATCGGCCACAGTTTACGATTAAGACTATCTTCTAAGCTGAAAACTTCATGCCGTTCATTCAGGCTCTTCTTAGACATTGAAAGAAATTTCATCTGCGCCGTTGTTTGCTTCACTGCCAATGCCCCATCTCCAGCATTCTCTAGACTTTCCCTCCTGCTTCTAATGGTTTGATTCTGGAATGTCTCTCGCCAAAATTTGAACGAAATGAGAAAACTTTGAGAGCATCAGAAAACGCATCTCATCAAAAGTCAGAGACCTCGCCAGTAAAGATGGGGAATTTGAAAAATGTTCCATTCCACATTAACTGTTGTCCTTCGTGCTCAACTCATTTGAATTTCTTCACCCGCCGTGCCTCAGTTCAAGCCTGTTTTCTTCTTCTTAACATTCCCATGCAGCTTTTCAATTTTTCTTCAAACAGACACCAGACCCAAGGGAGCCCTTAGACCCCCAGGGCCCACTTCCGTCAAACACAAACTCCACCAAATAATTGGCTTCTCATGTCTTGAACCTCTCTTTTATTACGCGAACCTTCTACCCTCTTCCTTTCCAGTCTCAGGACCATCATTTATGGTCCCACTTGGTTTTTGGAAGACTTCACGTCTCATCGCAGCCCGGCCACTGTGTCGTTGACATTATCCACAACAAATGAGCGCCTATCCTTGAAAGCCATCAAGTTCACCTTCCACCATCAAAGCACCATGTCTCGTGGCCACCCAGGTGCCACCCTCGGCAAATGTCAGAAGTCAATAGCTTCTCCCTTAATCATCGCACTCATCCACACCCTCTTCAGTCCAGAAGAAGTACAGATCTGCGAACACGACGGCGAAAAGCATGGTTTTACAATATGCGTATCCACCTACCCTCCAATCCATCCTATCGCTCCATTCTTTCTTTTTGGTTTTATGATGCACGCACAATGGAGTATTCAAACGGGGATATTATCGTCTATCCCACCTCGGAACTTCGAACTCCTCTGAGCCGGCGGTCTCTGCCACACATCCGCTCTCCCATCCGCTTCGCCATCTACTCACAATTCTGTCGAAACGAAGCGCAAATAATACCCGTGAGGGAGTCACATTGTGCTCGTCGTCAACGTCGTTCCCGCACTGCTGTAGTCGCCTGCCGATGTGTAAGAGGATTCACCGTTCAGTGCTATTTTCAGGATTCTGGATTCAGTGTCCTTTTATCCTGGAATCGTGAACCAAACCAAACGGAACGAAAGTAAATATTGTGCTTTCCTATTGTGTGAGTATGTGTGTGCTCGATGGGATGGGATGGGGAGCAGTTTGATAGCATCATCCAGACACACACGAACCAGGACGAGTGGAAACATGATTTTTATTAGAGCACCACCATAAATTATGTGGCGGTCTCGATGTCTTCTTCTGTGCCCTTCTGTCCCCCCTGTCACCTTTCTCGCTTTTCGGTGATCGTCGTCTCGAGCGGCGTCGGCAGCGTTTAGCTTGAGGTGGAATCTGTGCCCCTGATAGCATTTGTCCCCCGATTTGCTTTTCTACAGGATGCTGCTGGGGGATGAAATTCTGCTGTGCTGTGTGTACATCCTTTCCCGGCCTGGATCGCAACTTGCATTGCCGACAACTACTCGTGTGTGGCAGCTTGGTTTAGCATAAGCTTTCGGGAGGACGTGATGCGGAACTTGTTGTTTCCGGATATCTGAATATGTTTCTGGGCAAAGGTGGCTTTCGGTTGACATTGAAATGGAGTCGTTGCCGAATGCGTGAGTCTTGTGGGGAGTAGGGTGACTCGAGGTCGAAGGAATCAAAGAGTACAAGGGTTTACAGGCCTGGGGTGCGATGTTTGAAGTGAATAAGGGCCAGGAAGCCGAAGGAATTGACCTAAACTGTGTGCTGGAGGGTTGTGCGGGTATACCACCACGAAGGGCACCAGCCGGTGGGGTGTTAGTGGCTTCTGGGAAAGCATGGAGCCCAGTGTTGAGGGTGGGCCTGCAACACGAAAAAAAAGACGATTCCGAGGGTATTTGTCCACATGGAGTCATCGGCTTCTTAGAGTCATCTCTTTAAACTACAGGCTGCAAGTGAATTCTCGACTCTTTTGGAGGACAGCACAAAAGCAGTCATTACCACTTCAGTGATGCCTCAGACGGTTTTGGTTTTTAGAAAGACTATGATGGCCAGTCGTGGCCGCCGTGGCGTAGTGCGTAGGGTGCGACGCTCATACGCCGAAGGGTGTAGGTTCGATTCCCAGCTCAACACCAATTTTTCGAATTTTTCACGGCGCCACCTCTTTCGAGCTGCTGACAACACTCAAAGAGTAATAACTGTCTACGAAAGCTTCTCAAATCACGCCGTTCAGAGTCGGCAAAAATATGTAGGTCCTTTCAACTCGTGAGAGAACAGTAGCGCGCACAACACGAGCAGCTAGGTCTGGTCCCCCTTTGGACTGTAGTGCCAACAATTATTATTATTATGATGGCCAGTCGTGGCGTAGTGGGTAGTGCGACGCTCACACGCCGAAGGACATGCCAGTGACGCTGCGAGATCCTGAATTTGTACCGACACAATAGAAGGCGCTCCTATCCTGTTAACAGTGGTGCCTTCTCAAAAGACATTTCTTCCTTTTCACGTGGCGCTACAGTCAAGAGTGGACCCGTGTTCCAATCAACAAGCATCTTCCGCTGTCACAACAGCTAGCAAGCTGTTTCTTATTCCACTTTCAATCCGGATGAAGGTCCTTTTACACTCGTGTGCGCCATCGGGTCGGTGGGAGTCAATTATTGCGGTATACCGCTAATTTGGAGTTGAGGGCCATTTTGGCTGGAGAATGTCTTGCCGCCGCTGCACACGAACTGCCAAATTTCCCATCATAGAAACGTGCATGAGTACAAAGCAGTCAACCTGCACTTTGTCTTCGTGCGAGAGAGGTCGAAGAAGTCACATCCTGTCCCATTATTTCCCACGCATCAAGGGCCAGCACTTATAGCACTTTGAGAAAGCGGCCTAGTGGAAGATCACATTCAAAGTTTGATTCTCTCTTGAGGGCACATGGCGTCCTTATAATCAGCTCTAAAATCTGCTCTAAAGTGATGCCCCTCTTGCCAACACTCGCAATACATCGAAAAGACTCTGTGGCTTCAAGCCATTGCACAAAGTGCATAGAAGGCCCGCGAACTGAAACCTCCACTTCTGTTCGCCCAGCACTCAAATTTGTTGCGTCTTACCCTCAAATTCACTTCAATTCACGCCTTTTTCGACTCATCTTCCTTCGAATCGATTGCAGCTCCAACCTGCATCGATTTTTTGCTCCAAATCCCCCGAGGCATGTGCTCATCAGCAACCTTAAATCTCCGAAAGAGCGGACAAACCTCTCCTTAATCAAATACCCTCCCGTTCCCAGCTTACCAGCATCCAGCATTCTTCGCCCATAGTCCATAAAATTGAGCCAACACACACACAGACACTGACAGCACACCCACCCCGCTCCCCTTGTCAATGCAAATGACCACATGTGTGGCACACATCCGTTGCTAGCTCCGTCGTCGTCTTAACGCTGACCCACATCATCCAATATTGCCTCCGAAGCAGAATCCATGAAAGCATACCTCTGCAGCACAGCACAGCACGGAAAGGACAAAAGATTTAAGAGAAGTAACAGCAAGACGGCGAGGAACAGAAAAGGGACAGGACCCAATCACGAGGATAGGACATAAACTTTCGTTACCTTATTTGTTCCGCCCGATGACATGCAAATGTGTGCAGGAAAGAAAGAAGTGTACACTCCATGCGCACATGTATCACGGCAGTCCGGTCGGTAGCCAAGGAACGATGAAAGGACACGATAAGGAGCAAAATCTGAGATTATACCGTTTCCAAGATTAAAGACGGAGACAGTGCTAAGGCGATGATAATAAACTGAAAATGAAATCGATGACATGTGGACTTAAGGTAAACATGTTTGATGAGACCAGTGGGAGTGGGAGAGAAGTAGATTAAGGGGATCCCGGGGTTGCTTGCAGGGGCAGTTAATGAAATAATGAAGTGATGGTGAAGAATCATGGAGGGAAGAAGATTATATCAATTCTTTTTAGACTTTTTAGTTGGGGCATGGGCGCGATTAGTTACATCCTGTCTCCGGCTTTCCGCTTTCTGCGTTCTACCGCCTTCTTCCTGCCTGCTGCCACCCTTCTTCTGCCTCTTGGTGCTGTCTCCCATGTCTCTGCCTAGTGCCTCCAGCCTCCAGCCACCTACTTCCTGCCACCTGCAGCCTGCCGTCTACGTTCTAACTTCTGCCTGTCTTCTGGCTTCTAGCTCCTGACTCCTGACGCCTGGCACGTGACTCCTAACTTCTTCCCCCTGAGTCTCGCCTCAAGCCTTCTGCCTCCTGCCTCCTGCCTCCTGCCTCCTGCCTCCTGCTTCCTGCTTCCTGCCTCCTGCCTCCTGCCTCCTGCCTCCTACCTCCTGCCTCCTGCGTCCTACCTCCTGCCTCCTGCCTCCTGCCTCCTGCCTCCTGCCTCCTGCCTCCTGCCTCCTGCCTCCTGCCTCCTGCCTCCTGCCTCCTGCCTCTTGCCTCCTGCCTCCTGCCTAGCTTCTGACTCCTTGCTCCTGACTTCTTGCGCCTGCCTCCTGCCTGGCTTCTGACTCCTTGCTCCTGACTTCTTGCGCCTGCCTCCAGGCTTCTTCCTCCTAACTCATGCCTTAAGTCTTAAGCTTGAAGCTTGAAGCCTAAAACCTTAAGCCTTAAGCCTCCTACCCCCTGCGTCCAGCGAACTGCGTCCTGCGTTCTACGTCCTACCTCCTGCCACCTGCCTCCTGCCTTCTGCATCCTGCCTCCCGCCTCCTGCCTCCTGCCTCCTGCCTCCTGCCTCCTGCCTCCTGCCTCCTGCCTCCTGCCTCCTGCCTCCTGCCTCCTGCCTCCTGCCTCCTGCCTCCTGCCTCCTGCCTCCTGCCTCCTGCCTCCTGCCTCCTGCCTCCTGCCTCCTGCCTCCTGCCTCCTGCCTCCTACCTCCTGCCTCCTGCCTCCTGCTTCCTGACTCCTGACTCCTAACTCCTAGCGCCTGGCTTCCTGACTCCTGACTCCTAACTCCTAGCGCCTGGCTTCTTCCTCCTGACTTAAGCTTGAAGCTTGAAGCCTAAAGCCTTAAGCCTCCTACCTCCTGCCTCCTGTCTCCTGCCTCCTGCCTCCTGCCTCCTGCCTCCTGTCTCCTGCCTCCTGCCTCCTGCCTCCTGCCTCCTGCGTCCTGCTTCTTCCTGCATCCTGCAGATTTGGTCAACCAGCTTGCCACTGCGAAGTCGTGGTCCCTGAAGAAGAAAGTTGTAGAGTTTCCTTTCTCTCCTTAAGAGAAGGGCTTTCTGGTTTCGAGTTGGTCTCTTATACCATGAAGGCCATAGAGGACCGTGGCTGCATAAGCAAAAGACCACCTCCTCTCCCTGCTTGACGGTCACAACCTTACTTGTATTTTACTGTGCTGTCTACTACCTATTCAAACATTCTTGAAACTCTTGCAGCTAGGATCTGCTTGATTCGTCCAAATGACGCCCTGCCCTATAGAATATCACTAAGACTGCACACCCATTACCAAAAATCCTGAAATATGTCCCCTCATCACTCACAATGTTTTCGAACATAATCAAAACTAATTGTCCAAGTGCACACCGTTCCCAAGACAGTCTGTAAACCCATCCATCCCCGTTGCGTGAACCCACTCCAAGCCATCATCTGTGCATCGACACACCGGATAGCTCTTAAAGTCCACACCGAGACCAGTCCAAGAGCAAATTAAGACTAACGACCTCCTGGTCAAGCAAGTCTTCTGAAACAATTAACAAAATTCAATTAATTAAACTAAAACGACACAACACCTCACTGTGCCATAAAAGAACCGGCCTGTGCGTAGGCACTAGCCTGTCAGCCACACATCCTGGCCAGCCCGGGCGCCCGTCCTTCGCCGCATGGCGTCCGGCTGCAGAGCTCACAATAAATAAATCTCCTCATAAAGTTTCTGTTTATTAGTGAATTCGAACATAAAATGAAAGTTAAACACAAGCACTTACGCACTTTGCAGACGGTCTGGGGCAGCCAGGGGACCGAGGGAAGGACTGCCGAATGTTGTCCACACTCCGAATGGACTGCATGAATTTTTATCGCCTCATTTAGTAGCTGGAACTGTTGCCACTGCTGCCACATCAGTCCCACTCTTCACGCCAAGAGCTTGCTTAGCATTATGGTAATCCCCATCTCGGGCCGGCCACACACACGTCTATCGGACAAATGGAAAATCCCAAATAAACGTCAAATAGTTAACAATTAATTTTGCGTGGTCCAGAGCTGAAGCCAGCCACCGACCGGGGCACCGACGGGGTCGTCATCGACAACACGACTGCCGGGGGAGGTGTATTTGC
Organism: Eristalinus aeneus; assembly: GCA_955652365.1. Taxonomy (NCBI): domain Eukaryota; kingdom Metazoa; phylum Arthropoda; class Insecta; order Diptera; family Syrphidae; genus Eristalinus; species Eristalinus aeneus. The sequence continues at coordinate 95,907,249 of OY019131.1, forward strand.
GTCGACCGACAACCGATTGTCTATTGTCTGCTGTGTAAATTTTGCACAAGCTCCCCGAGGGGAGGGGAGGGTCTGCGGCTGTTTCCCGAAATCTGTGCAGTTACAGCCCATTACCCCACATTGTCATTCGAACGCCGCCCGACCGTCCCGTCCCGATGCCGGGCATAGCCGAGCGGAGTCGGGCAGAACAAGGCGAAGCCAGTGCAGCGCCATTTGCATTGAGCATCATTTCCTCGTCTACTTTACAATTTGCATTTAATATCCTTGAGAATAATTTACAAATGCAATAAAGGGTAAATGCGTTTGTGCCGGAGAGTACACACCATCAACAGCAGCAGGAGTCCTCCTCGCAACTGGCAGTCGATGTGCGGCGAAAGGAGACGATTTCGTGTATCTGCTACTGTGCTGTGTCGTTGAAGTGTATACGCATTCGAATCGAGTCTAGCACTTTGGGGAATTTTGCGTTTCATCCAACAACATAAACAACAGCACCAGGATAGATAGACTGGATAGACAGCAGACAGACAAGTAGACAAACAAATAAATATCATTGTCTCCTGGCGCTGGCGCTACTGCTGATGCTGCTGCTGAATGCATTCACTTCATCGGGGGAATTCAATTTGGCTACTGTTACCCGACCGTCTGCAGGGCACGGCAGGAGGTGGCAGAGGCCACAGGACCAAGAAGACAGCCCCCCCTCACTGCTGCCCGCGCATTCACGGGACACACTCGAGCAAGAGCTTTCCAAGTTTGCGGTGAAGACGAAATGATTGAGAACATGTGAGACGGTCTGGGCAAAGGAGGAGAGGGATGCTGATGAGGCGGAGGAAGCAGAGAACATTTCGTGAATAATTTAGGTAAATCCAATGGTTTTAGAGCGATAATAGCAAAGATGCTTGAAAAGTTTGTTTGAACATTGTTTCGGTCGGGATTTGCGCCCAGGCGGGGATAATGGATGGGACCGCCACCCCCACCGCCGCCGTGATGCATGAGAGTTTTATGAAAATACCTCTGTTGACAGTGATTCGATTTAACTGATTGACCTTCGGTAACTTTCCTCTTCTGAGAGTGTGCTGCGTAGAGGGGGGAGGGGGTTGGTTTTGTTGACACAGGACGGAAATCTATTTTAAGAGGCTTTCGGGGCAAAGGACTTGCTGTGACGAATCTTCGACTGTGTGGGAGGAAGAATATTTCGGAATAATTCTGTCTCTCCATTGAGTGCCTGGTGAACAAGACAAACTAGCCATTAAAGGCAATCTCATCTCCTAAGCCCCAATTAGGCACTTCAGCTGAAAGGCATTTTCCGAGCGAGTCTCTCGTTAACTCCGTCAGTGAAAGCGCTTCCTAGATGCCTTCAGAGAAGCCGTAATTGACGTGCTTGGCTTGATAGTTTCTCCAAGAGGAAACCTTTTTGCATCCGGTGTTGAAAAGAATTCTTAGGACTGTCCGTTCAGAGGAAGAAACAGAAGGAGCGCGGAAAATGGTTGGATTTCCAAAGGTTTTCTCATTAGTTCATTAACCCAACTCGTGGGAACCGAGCAGAAGCTGATAATGAGTATAAAGGTGTCAAGTTCATCGACTTCGCAGCTCCTCTGTATATCACTGTGTCCAGGCGCTCATATGGACGGCACTAGAAGCTAGTATTTGAGTGAAAGCTTGATGGCAGCCTGGCTGTCAGAACAGATACTTCTTTGTTCCCCCTAGGAGGACAGTGCAAACAAAGCAAAGCACTTGGTTATGTTGAGGGAGACAAGAACCCAAACCCCTATCCTTTGTCAGAGAGAGTCTTTCACTTCAGAGCGAGTTTCTCAGCAGTGCAATAACGACGACGTTCTTGGCATCCTGGCCGAGAACTCTGTCTCGAAAATAGGTTCGGGGAGTGCTATGGGTCATATGGGTGTTTATTTTGGACGAAGTTAAGTTAAGTTCGTTCCTAACCCCCCAGAATCCTAAACCACAGAACACAATTCAAAGGACCTAAGACTGATTTTCTACGCCGAGGAAGGAAAATGAGTATATCTTCGTACTCAAATCACTCAATAAGTCCAGGGACTAACAAATAAAAACACATTTTCTGAACAAAATTCGACGTTATTCATCAACATAGTTTCCTTCGAGAGTGACACGGTCAGTCCAACGCCGTTTTACGAGGGTTTCCTTTTACATTTCGTGATTAGAAAACAAAAACAAATATTAATCATCGAAAACAGATTTATTGTTTTTCAAAATATTCCCTTTCCATTTCCGTGCTACCCGGAAAATAGCAAAACGTAGTAGATGGTAAAAGCAGACTTTGAATAAAGACATTTTCTTCCAAAAATACGCAAGCAATCGGTGTCCGGGTATAGTCAGTAGAAACAATTAGCCAAGGTCTATAACATATAAGTCCTCGGATTGATATATGGGGGGCACCACTATCAAAAAATCCATATTCTTTTAAGGAAGAACAAACATTCAAATGATGACCTTGAGTTTCCATTACAATCTGATTATTAGGTTACAAGTTGTAGTGCTTCAAGTGAGGCTATTTTTAAGATTTTTAAAACTAAAAATGAATTTCTTGAGTTGATAAAACGCTGCTGATAAGTGCTACAAGGACTCTGCTCCATCAAAAACAACTATTTTTCGGTGATGTGCTGACCTTAAACATAGCCAACACCAATGATGTTGAACGTTCTGGAAGGCCAATCGAGGTGGTTACACCTGAAAACGTCAAGAAGTACACAAAATCCTTTTGGAACGCCGCAAAGTAAAATTGCGTGAGATAGCTGATGCCTTAAAGATATCAGAAGGCAGTGTGTACACAATTTTACATGAACATGCTGTTTTGGAAATGGGTGCTGCGTTTGTCGACAATGGACCAAAAACAACAGCGCATCGATGATTCTGGGAGCTGTTTGGAACTGTTTCGCCAGAATAGACAGAACATTTTGCGTTGGTGTGTCACAATGCATAAAACATGAAGCACTACCACTATACTTCAAAGCGTCCAAAAACACAAAGGTCGGCTGGAAAGGTTATGGCGTCCGCATTTTGGGATGCACGGAATTTTATTCATCGACTATCTTGAAAAAGGCAAAAGTATCAACAGCGAATACTACTTCACATTATTGGTGCATTTGAAGGAAGAAACTGCAAAAAAACATGTGAAGTAGAAACAAATTTCTCTTTTACCTAGACAATATACCGTGTCACAAGCCGTTGGCATTCAATTGCACGAATTGGGCTTTGAATTGCCTCACCACCCACCGTGTTCTCCAGATTTGTCCCCCGAGGACACTTCCCAGAACTCAGAAAGATGCTCGCCGGAATAAAATATGGCTCGAATGAGTAGGTGATCGCCGAAATTGATGCCTATTTTGAGACCAAATGTAAGTCATTCTATAAAAAAGGTGTTACGAAGGTTGCCTTTTATATTTCAGGATTGGGCAACCCTAGTGTTGCAATCATGCAACTGCCAGTTCTATCGTAAAGTTTGACATTTTTGAGGTTATACTTACTCAGAACGGTTTGACATACGAGCGCTATTTGTGTGGTTAACAGCAACTTAAAATATTCATCTCGCCCAAAAATTGGAATTAAATCGTGAAAATTTTCGTGTGATTATTTTTTACAAATTCCGACGTGGATGAACTCAACAACAGTGCATCGATGAATTTAATTCAATTTTTGGCAATGAAGTTCCATCAAGGGCCAGTGTTTATCGATGGTATGGTGAATTCAGCCGAGGTCGTAGTTCACTCCAAGACGAATTTCGTGAAGGTCTGTTGCTGTTCCGGAAACCATTGATGCTGTGCGCCAACTGATATTGTAAGATCGTCATGTGACCTATCGTGAGATTGAGACAACCTCAGGCATTAGTGGGACCAGCACACATTCAATATTGCATGAACATCTGAACGTCAAAAAAAATTTGTTCGCGTTGGATCCAACACAATTTGTCAATCGCTCAAGAAAAGGCTCGTTTCAATGTGAAATGTTCCAAAATACGATCGCGGTGCATCGAAACACGTCAATGACATAGTGACAGGTGATGAATCGTGGATTCACGCGTAAGAGCCCGACTATATGGGTGTTTCTAATTGAGTCAAAACCAACAAAACAGCAGTCGACTATATGGGTGTTTCTAATTGAGTCAAAACCAAAAATATCAACCGTCGATTTGGGTTGTAGTTTAGATATCTTTAAAATATCAGTTTCAACAAACCTTAATTTATAATTCAAATAAAAAATTCTTTTGAAATGTCACAGCGCTTGTCAACGCTGATGGAGAGAGAAAAGTTAAAAGTTGAGCAAGTTGCAGGCGCACGAAGCACTTCCAAGCAAATGGTCGCCTGTTTTTTTTTTCGGAAAAACTGGACATGTCGCAACCGTACCACTAGAACAACGCAGAACAGTCTATTCTTAGTGGTACAAAACCATTTGTTTGCCAGTTGTCTTCCAAGAAATCAGGAAAACCAACCACCGAAAACGGATCACTCTTCACCACGGCTCTCACACATCGGCTCAAGCAACTGCATTTTTGAGCACTGAAAACATCGATTTGATAAGTCTTTCGCCGTATAGTCCTGACTTGGCACCGAGTGACTTCTTTTTATCCCTGTGAGTAAAAAATAAAATGAGAGGTCAACGTTTTTCGACACCTGAAGAAGCGGTTGATGCGTTCAGAATGCATGTTTTGGAGATACCTCAGTCAGAGTGGCAAAAGTGCGTCGACAATTGGTTCAAACGCATGCAAAAGTGTATAGATCTTAATGGGGAATATTTTAAAAAACAATGAAGCTATTTTAATATTTGGTTTTGTTCTCTAATCCCGAAATATAAAAGACAACCCTCGTAATAGACGATTCCCGTCAAAGAGTCAATATATTCCTCTTCGCTCTCATTCTAAGTCTATTGCGGAGTGTCTCTGGTCTTTGAACACATTCGACAATCATGTAACGTAAGGTCTTGCTTCTTAAAGGTTCTGGCATATAAAATACTTTACATGCGTCAGTGTCAGCAATACTTTGGTAGATACATAAAATAAAAGTGTTCTTATAAGAGGTGGCACATAGACCAACTTCCCTTAACTGCAGTATACCAACTAACTGTTGAGGATAATCAACTCCACAAATTTAAGAAAGCCAACATTGACGTTGATGTACATGACTATCAACTCTTGAGATGACTCTATAGACACCTCTAGTTCCCACCACATAAGGTGGACGCTGCCGCTCAAGCGAAGGATGTGTTCGCTCAACATTTAACTTTTCTCTCTCCTTTAGCGTTGACAAGCGGCACATTGTGACATTTCAAAAGAATTGATTTTGAATTGTAAATTAAGGTTTGTTGAAACTGATATTTTATAGATATCTAAACTACGGGCCCAACACCGAAGGTTGATTTTTTTGGTATTCTTTAAGTTCAAGCAGTATCATCAAACACTACTCGCCTAGAGGCTTTTTTGCAAAATAAATATCAGACCGCTCTACAGTAAAACGAAAACAAATTGAATTTAAGGCTACTGTCAAATGAATTCAGCTGTGCGTCGAAGTATTCACTGTGTCATCTCCTTCATTCGAGTACTTCGCCGTCAACGGATACTTCGACGCTACGCATGCAAAGTATTCAATGTGTCAGTGCCTTAACTGATTCCATTCCATTAGTGCGTTGCCCCAACATGATGCTTCTCTGAGTTAAGTGAATGATTTCAAACCTTGACAGGAAGTCATACTTTTGACATCTACACAACTCTGAGTTGTCATAAATGTGAGTTGTCATAAAAAAATAGAAAATGTAGGATTGAAGCAAAAAAAAAAAACACCGATCTCCCCGACGGGGAATTGAACCCCGGTCTCCCGCGTGACAGGCGGGGATACTGACCACTATACTATCGAGGACGCTGAAAGTTTAGTGTCAAATACGCATAAGATAGTTTTCTGATTATAATTAGTATGTTAGTGAATATACAGTTATCGGTGATAAGATTTAACAAACGACAGTTAAATAAGTGATTGAGGCACAAAGTGTGAACTGCACTGTTTGAGATGTCTGTGACTGTGGGGGTACTGCATTTCTTCACAGCCAGAAACTCGAACAAAAACTTTGTTTGTATTTCAGTACACTGGGCTTAGGGTAAACGTCTGCTTGGAAGCTCTGCAGTTTCAATCTTTTTGGTGCCAGTGCATGAAATCTCTCCCAGTTACTACTCGTTCAAAAACCAATTTCAGTGCTTCACTGCAGAGCGATAAAACTGGAGTCAGCGATTCGCTCTATTTTCTGTAACACTGTTCATTCAGGCATTCGTGGGATCTACCTCGAACTGATTCTCGGAAGGTCAAGTGATCTGTGGCATCATTTTCAACTTTTTTTCATACATCTTCAAGTTCAAGACAAGACTTGAATTTCCAGTAAAATAAATCTGTCTTGTCTGCTGACAGGGAACACCTTAATAGAAGATGGCACCCGTGCACGAGGTAAGAATATTTTTAAGGTCGTCTCTCAACCGTTCACAGTTTCGCTCTGATATATGTCGGTGCCTTTGGGAGCCGAAAGAGTTGTCGCATCTCAGTAGAATCGATATTTGGCAGTTTTTAGATGGATTACCCACCTCGAACAAAGCTGCTGGAGCGGATGGACTGCCCACCAAACTATTTAAAGATGACCTGGCTGGGCGTATGAACAAGCTCATCTGTAATGTCCGAAGATTGGAATCTTAGCATCGTTTCCCTGGTCCACAAAAAGGCAGACCCCTTTGACTTCACCAATTATAGAGGTATCAGCCTTCTTGACATCGCCTACAAGATCCTCTCTGCCGTATTGTGTGAGCATCTGAAACCGTTTGTCCATGACCTGATATGACCCTTTCAATGTGGTTTCAGGGTAAGGAAGTCCACGATATACCAGAAATTTACTTTATGGCAGATCCTGGAGAAGACTCAGGAGGTACAGACCGACACTCAGCACCTATTCGTTGATTTTAAGGCCGCATGTGACAGTCTGCATAAAGATGAGCTCTACAGTGCCATGTCTAGATTTGGCATTCCTAACCAAACTAGTCGGATTGTGCAGGATGCCGATGGAGAACTCTCACTGCTCCGTCAAGGTCGGTAACGAACTCACCAAGACCTTCAATGTCAAAAAAGGGTTTAGACATCGTCCTCTAGAAAACCTTGCCAAACCCTGTTTATTTAGGCTCAAAAGGCCTGAGTAATAACGCCCTCTCTCTAAGGACTAAGCTCGCTTTATATAACAGCTTGACCATCCCATTCCAACTTTATGGGGCAGAAACCTCGACGATACTAAAAGTGGATAAGGAAGCCCTAAGTCTCTTTGAGAGAAAAGTTTTGCGTGCGATTTTTCGTCCTGTTTGTGTTGATGGCATCTCGAGGAGAAGATTTAACGACGAACTCTATGGACTGTAAAGCAACGTGCCTCTGGTCAAGTGTCTTCGGACACAAGGCTTAAGGTGGCTGGGCCGTGTGTGTCATATGGACGCCACTTCTATGATGGTATCTTCTGATCCATTGGGACAAGGTAACAGAAGACGGCCTAGGCCAAGGTGGTGCACACAAGTGGAGAAGGACTACAGGCAACTTGTGAAGGATCGTGCTGGCTGGAGAGGCATGTTGCTTGAGGCCCATGTCCACCTCGGACCATATCCCCACAAGAAGCAGAAGAATAAACCAACCTCCAGACGGGATGGTGAAAGCAAAAAAATTTCGTACATGCGCACGGTAATGTTGACAATTATGGCTTACTAAGAGGAGTTTAGTTTCATCTCTTCTCCGAAAATGTTCATCTTCGAATACGGAAACGAAAAGAAATACTTTTCAAACTCGGCTTGGAAATCAGAGTGTGTTCCGCTTAGCACCCAACTTTTGGCATCATATGATGTTACTGAGGGGATCTCTGTTCTGAATATTAACAACTATGATAGTATCTTCAGGCTACTTGATATAAACAGCCTTCAAACACTATATCAGGCTTTCTTGATCTAAAGAAGTTTCGTATGTTATAACAGGCATTTCCTGCTGAAACTCTCAACTTAAACTGATTCTTAACTCTTAAACTGACATCAATCATAGGTGGACACCTCCTTTAGGCCCAGACTTTCCTGTAGAAGGTACCTCGTTTCGAATGGAAACAGTCAACTTTAGGGGGATTTGTCTTTTTCATGCACCTTCGTTCAACTAAAACTTCTCTAAGCGGTGGCATTGGTCAGGAGAACGCTTTCAATACGCCACCTCCTTCCTTAAACAAAGCCGAAGTTTAAGCGGACTTTTCCCCCCAGCGGACATCTTCTTAGGCCAGGCGCCTCCCTTTAGCGGTCTCCTCTCTCAGGCGAACACCTTCCTTTTTTAAGGAGACACTTTCCCCCAGCGAACATTTTCCTAAGCCAAACGCTTCGCTCGCTCGGATAGCGAGTTTCATTCAGCGGACCACACCGTTTTCAGGTTTAAATGGAAATTCATACTTTTCACGAATTCCGTTTGAAGGACACTTCTTCAGAGCAGCCTCTCTGGGCTTTCCTAAAATTCACTTTGTTGCGCAGAAGACTACTTCGGAGCCTCAGAACTGACCTAAAGGGCGGCTGACGTGTTGTTTGCCCACTTTACTGCAGTGTCAAGCAACAAGAACCAAATACCCACTTAGCCCTGAAGCAAAACACATAATCTACTCGATTGTTCCTTTCTCATCCTTCCACAAAGCAACATGTGTCTCGGCATTGTTTTATGTAATTGCGGGCAATAAACAATTCTACGGTGAGAGCTTCCTCCTTCACCGCATGTCCTTACGTGGATGGGCTCTTAAATGAAAGGTTCCCTTTGCGAGGAAGTGTGAAATCTGACACATCAGTGGCGGCCTTCTTTTGTCTGCGTCGGTAATTAGGTGCAATCACGGTGGGAGCGGTCGGTTGGCTTTGAAGAATATGTGGGGCAATGAGAAAATTGTTTGTGTTTTTAATTAATTATTTGAAATGGTAGAAGAGGGAGAAGAGTAAGTAATTTACCAGGCCCAACGCAGAGTTACAAACTGTTTCAATTTTCAAGTATGGCCACTCTGATAATGTCTAAGATGAAACTGTGCCTCTTGTTTTGGTCCCACCTTTAATTTAAGAAGAAGAAAGAGGTGAGAAACGATAAATTTTAGCTGATTTCAGTGTTGCAATTCAACAAATTTAAACAAACACTGCTTAATTTTTCAGGAATTTGTTGAATTTCCCCGTTTCCCTGCTGTTCTGGACAGCAACAGCGAAATGTGGGTGGTCCTAATAAGAGAGGGAAACTTGCTTCAATATACTTCAGGACATTCAGGAAACTAAAGTGAATGTGACTTCATACTTCATCAAAGTACTGCTGTATTCGTATTCAAAAGAAGGTGCCGCCATGCGCTCACAGGCAGCCTTATGTTATATGTGCAAGCGACACAGACACATACAGGTTTTGATTCAGAAGCTAAATAGACGAAGAGTCGTTCGGCTTCGGCAAGCATTACTTGTGAACTTTTTTTTTGGTTAGATGGACACATTCCTCCCGAGAATACCTCCATCAGTGAGACGCTTTCCTTCGGCGGACACCTCTCTCAGTCGAAAGAGACAGGCGGACACCTCCTTTAGACGAACACGTTCCTCAGACATACATCTTCCTAAGCCGGACGCCTTCTTTTAGTGGTCTCCTCCTTCAGGCGAACACCTTCCTCAGGCGGGAACCTTCTTTAAGCGGACACCCGCCCAAGCGGACGTCTTCCTAAGCCGGACACCTTCCTTTAGCGGTCTCCTCTTTCAGGCGAACACCTTCCTCAGGCGGGCGCCTCCCTTTAGCGGTCTCCTCTTTCCGGCGAACACCTTCCTCAAGCGGAAGCCTTCTTTAAGCGGACACAACCCCGAGCGTACGTCTTCCTAAGCCGGACGCCTCCCTTTAGCGGTCTCCTCTTTCAAGCGAACACCTTCCTCAGGCGGGAACCTTCTTTAAGCGGACACCCCCCCCCCCCAGCGGACGTCTTCCTAAGCAGGACGCTTCCCTTTAGCGGTCTCCTCTTTCAGGCGAACGCCTTCCTCAGGCGGGCACCTTCTTTAAGCGGACACTCTCCCAAGCGGACGTCTTCCTAAACCGGACGCCTCCTTTTGGCGGTCTCCTCTTTCAGGCTAACACCTTCCTCAGGCGGGAACCTTCTTTAAGCGGACACTTCCCGCAAGCGGATATCTTCCTAAGCCGGACGCCCCGCTCACTCGGATATTTCCTGCACTTAGGCGGACGTCTTTCTTTGGCGGCCACTTCCATCAGGCAAACAAATGACTCAGATGCATAATTTAACTATTTTAAATTTAAATTTTTAATTTATTGGCGGGCACCAAGTATTTATTCCTAGGCACATTTACGCAAGAATGAAGAATATTGAAGAACTGAAGTTGTATTCAATTGAATACGAAAACTTGATTAAGGTCCTTCTTCACTTATGGTTGGCATTGGGTCCGCCGTGATCTTCTACTGCCTGGGGTAGAGTTGAAGGTTTTGGGGAGTGACGTAGTGTTATACCCTTCGGAACCTAGCCACCTTAGACGCTGGATTTGTACACAAGTGGCTAGGCCAGATGTCGCTGCACAACATTGACAGCTCGCGATTGAAACTTTCCCTAGAATCCATCGCTGCAAACAGACTCACAACTTTTCTTTCGTTTTTCCAGGCTTCAGTGACGGTGGCCAGCGATTGGCAAGAACTGCGTTTATTGTCGGTATTCATGTTTGAACTGTATACTTGAAAACTGGGGAAGTCGAAGTCTTTCCTTGACCTGTTAAGTTAAAGAGAAAAGTTAAAGCTGCTTATGGCGTCGTTCTGGCCCAATCGTCGGTGTGTGCCCTTGTTTGATGACGGCATTTATATCGCTTTTCTCTTGTTCCCCATTTAATGCATTTTTACCGCCTCCGCTTGAGTACCAGTGGAAGCTTCAAAGACGGCTCTATGTGATCGAACAATAACATCAAACTCGTCCGCATACGTAAGCAATCGTTTAAATTCTTGGGAGATCGTGCTTCTTTTGTTTTTGTTTTCCACACAAGTTGCGACAATTTTAGCTCGGGGAATGTGCTCTCAACTTATCTGCCTCAAACAGCGGTGTTTGGCCTTATAGAAGCCCCTTTGTGTGTTTCAAAATTGTATCCGCTGCAAATGGCATTTGTCCTAGACGGAGAGCTTGAACATATTCGCCTTCTCATTTGAAACAGTACCTCCATCAAGCAGATTGTTTCGCAGCAGGTGACCGGGAGGCGGGGGGAGCTGGAATTCTAAGAACTAGTACTTGTAAAATGTTAAACAGTTTTCAAATGACTCCATGGAGCACATTTCCTTCTCGTTGTGGCGCTACATTTCGGGGTGGATCTCGTCCTCGACCAACATGCCTCTCCAGCCAGCACAATCTATCATCAGCTGCCTCTAGTTGCACACTCCAAATTAGTTGAGGTCCTTCTCCACTTGTGTGTGCCACCTCAGCCTAGGCCGTCCTCTGTTGCGTTGTCCAAATGGCTCAGATTCGAAGACTTTTTGAGCCGTAGCAGTGAGGTCCATAAATTCTACTTGACCTAGCCATCTTCCTATCCGAAGACATTTGACCAGGCGTCGCTGTACGGACTTCATGCCGCACTGTCCTCCCCTTATTTGAGTTTTCGCATATTTCTAAGACGTCCCTTTCTGCCGACTTGCCTCATCAGCTGTCATGATTTCGACGTACATAGATGACAAAAATCCTCTGGTGCGAGTGTCCTATTCGATATTGTATTCAGCCAATATTCCCCAAAAGGAAGTCACAGCTTTTTAGTAGAGCAGGCTTTTCTCCACCTTGCCACGTGGTGAAGATGTACACACTTCTTCCCATATTGGATGAAGCCAACAAATCTTCACACTCATCGTTTAGGCAAGTCAATATCCCCCCCAACAGGCATCGCACAGCTTCATTCAGGTTCAATCACACTACACGATGAAAGCCGATACGTGAAAACGAACTTCCGCACAGTACTAACACTTGGCCCTTCCCCTCCCTCGGAATGTCGCAAACCCAACCCGTTGGACACGTTCTAGTTCAAGTTCCAAGCTCGTCCGACCGATTGGACAAATCAAAACATCACATTCTAATGCATTTCATCCGTGTGCACTACTTTCCTCTAATTTTAATTAATTAATCAAGCCAACACGCCACACACTCCGGTCATCAATAACCGCGTCCAACACACAATTCAATGCAACAATTCAAATATTTTCGGTAGAAAGCCACTCCGGCATCTGAGAAACGAAAATAGAATACTTCTGTCATTGGCCTACTTCCGCTCGGCGAGATAACGTACCAGGGGCATAAATGAAGAGCATAATCAAATTAACAGAAGAGTGTTTTAATTAATGCCGCACAGATGCAGACACAGTGTTACACTCAGCGCGGTGGGGCCTATTTGCCGCTTGACGCCTTCGCAGCTGATTTGCCAGGGTGAAGTGATTCAATATAAATAGGGCTCGTGTTGGTTAGTCTATGGAATGAGGCGAACTTTATTATTAGAAAAATTTTATTGGTTTCCTTAATGCGAAAAAAAAAAAAAAAACATCCTATCTCCCCGACGGGGAATTGAACCCCGGTCTCCCGCGTGACAGGCGGGGATACTGACCACTATACTATCGAGGATGTTGAAATTCTGTGTGATAGAGACTGTACTTAAGTCTTTGGTAGTGAAATTTGCTGAATTGAAGAAGGTATTTGTTAAAAATCCGATTTTTGATGCAAATGGCACCCATATGCGGGTAGATTTCACCTTGTGAGATAAATGGCATATTGAGCTTCAGTTTGCTGTAATGGCACGTTTGTCTCCCGGAAAGAAACGCTACTGCGGTCTGGTCCATTGTTCGAAGAGAATGGAAGACAACCTCATTAGCGAACTGATTGGCTCCATGCGCAACTTGATCGCGTTCGCCGACGATTGGGTCGCATACCGGACGGCACCAAAGATAGAAGTCATTAACACGCCCCTGCAGCGTGACTTCGAAAAAATCCAGCAATTTTGCGACGATTGGAAGTTGAAAATAAACTTCCAGAAGTGTGAAACAATCCTCTTCCGGACTCCGTTATAAAGGGGCCTCAAGGGATACAAAGAAGAATCGGCGCAAGTTCGGCATATTGGACCCACGTGGTCAGCTACTAGCCGTGAAGAGTGTAGTGCGATATCTTGGCATTATGTTGGACCAGTATCTGTATGGAGGTATCCATGTAGCTACAGCTCTGAAGAAAGCTAAGAAAGGCTTCGCTATGGCAAGGGGTTTGTTTTACAACAGCCAACTTGACTCCAAAGTGAAGCGAATCTGCTACGCGGCCTTCATCCGACCAATCATGGTGTATGGCTGCCCGGTGTGGTTCAATGTGAGTCCTTCCCAAATGGAAAAATGAGGGTCTTCGAGAGACAATGTCTTCGCACATGTCTTAAGAAGTACAGAACCCCGGAATCCGACTACAAGAAGTTCTATCCTAATGAGGTCTTGTATAACGAAGCGAACGTGAACAGGGTTGATAATTTTAATATTAAGCTGATTCGGAGGCATGTTGCGGACGATGACCTCTGAGAACGATCTCATATTTGGGGCCTACTACCCAAATGACGAGTACCACGAGAACGCTCGCCGAAGGGGTTTCATTCCACCGGAAGCGTTCTTGTATCTTGACCGCATTGGACTGATCCAGGATGCGGAGGCATGTCCACTTATTTACCACGTGGTGAGAAGAACAGTGGACATGCGACTGGTGTACGACGCCAACGTCGCAAATGTTAATCGGGATGCTCTCTTCAGATGTGGGATTTGGTTTTACGTGATCACCTGCCTTAACGGCTTATATCACGGGGAACCTTTTCCCAAGAGTCGTAAATAACGCAAGACTAAACGCCTTAGTTACCCGAATACCAAACTGGGATCATGCTTGAGGGGCAATCACCCCACCTTGGCTTGATGCGAGGCCTTTCTAAAACCTCTTCCGCTCTCTGGTTCTCAGCGCCCGGTTGAGAATGCAACTGAACACTGAGAAGGGATGGTCCCCTAACCGCCTTGCCTAATTGTCGGTGAACAATCAACTAGACAAGTCAGCACAGTACACTATCCTCGACTCTACCCGCGATGTTAGGTGGTAAACCACAGCCACCACGAAACTCCCACAAGGGGGCCTACAGCAATGGTCAGGCTGGAACCGAAGTTCCAGGGGCCCCTGACCTCTCGTGGCACCAGAATATAGCCTCTGGTTAAGCTGTCACTATCAGTCAGGTTCCCTCTAAGCCTGGGTCTGTTAGCCGCCATCCCGCCACAGATGGTCTTTCCTCCATCAGTGTTTCCGTTGTCACTATAAATAGTGATACGGATGTGATTTTGAATCATGTGATTCATAAATCCAGTCACATCATCTGGAGTGCTCTCCGGTTCAGCATATCCGTCTCCATCCGTGATAGGATGGACACAGATAAGGACCGGGGGTTCTATTGGTGCTTAGAGCCACATCAGGAAACCCAGCTGTCGTCAGCTTAGTGAGGTTTAGGTTGGTACCCCACGGCCAACTCACATCTAGTATAAGGTAGGTTATGTTAGTAATTAAGATTAAATTAAACTGTACATAAAAAATAACCAAAAAAAAAACTAAAACTAAAAAAAAAATAAAATCGAAATATGTAAAAAAAATGTTAGCCGTAAGTATATATAAATTAGACTAAGTTAAATTAAGTTAGATTAAGTTTTTATTAAAACAGAATTAGACAACTAAGTTTTTGAACAATTTTCTTAGTTTTACACAAATGTATAATAGTTTAAATAAAACTAATTAATTAAAATAAGTATTGACGCTGAAAGGCAACAAAATGTATAAATGACTAGTTTAGCTTAGAGCGCCCGCATAGGGCCAGTAAGTAGTTTTATAAAACACATAAGTTGTACCTAGGTTAAGCATTTTGTTCCTAGCTTTAAGATAGCATTAGTTAAACAAAATAAAATGCATTTTTAAATTTAAACTTAAAAATGGAAGAAAACCTTAAAGAAAATACGTTACCTTAACAAAAGCGAGAAGTTTTCGCTTTCCTCCGGAGTGAGTACCTGCTTCAAGAGGATACTTTTCACAGCCTGTGGAGCGTTTGATAGTGTATACATTTGAAAGTATATTTAGATAACAGTAATGTTTGTGTGAGCTCAGATTAAGACATATTCAGCCTTATCGGCTATTCCGGGGGAAATTCAATTCCCCGGGAATTATTTTTTTCCCGGGAATCGATTCCTCCTAGCGGCGATTTCCCGGGGAGTAAATTTTCCCCGGAATCAACTTCGAATGAATTTCGAAATATTTTGAGAGGTATTTTTTGTGAAATGACTTAAATGTCAACGTTTATCTGTTATTGGTTTAATGCAATCGTGGAAAATGAAACATTTGAATGGAATTTGTCTTAAGGTTACTCGTTAAAGAAAGGTATAAAATACGAAAGCAGAGATCAATTCGTAGAGGTTTAAGAGATTCTTCTAATCCCCTGGAACTGCCGGAACAATTGTAAGTTAAACTTTCAAAACGACTAATCTTATGTAAAATAAACTTTCTTATAGATTCAAGCAACATTATCGGCTCAACAAACCAACATTTAAATATTTGTTGGATATTCATATTTCCATGCCTAAACAGTAAGGCATACCACCAGTTATTAAGCTGAGTGCGTGCTTGAGATTTTTTGCGGAAGGTGGTTATCAGAAAGGCGTAGCAAGAGATAGTGAAGTTGGACTTGCCCAATCAAGCTTCAGTAAAGTTTTATCTCAAGTCTTAAAAATTTTCGAACGTGAACTTTGTCCTAAGTGGATAAGTATTAAGATGGAATTGGACGAAAAAAGAAGAATTGCACATGAAAAACAAAACCTACATTTTTCAATTTCTCCGAAACACGAACAAAACAAAGGAATTCCGCCAAACAAACACAGGAGACATTTTTTTTTGAGAAATGTCATTATTTTTCCCCCGGAAAATTTATTCCCGATACCAACTTTTTTCCAGAGGAATATTTTTCCCTTTTTGGAAGTTGTTTACGATAAGGAAAGGCTTTTTGGGGAAAAAATTCCGGGGTAAATTTTATTCCCGATAAGGCTGATTATAATTCATTATTTTTTACAAAGACATACTTATAGTTAAAATAAGAAGTTAATTGATTTGTGTTTAAAATAGTTCAGTTCAATTTAAAATTAAAAACTACAGTAACAGTTTAATACTGTCACATTTGAGCTATAATTCAGTTATTGTATCTAGAAAGTAACTTTTGTTACATTTTTTTCTAGTTTTGAGATTTCCTATATTTCTTTGTTCTTGAGGAAGCGCGTTAAGTATCTTAGGCAAGCTGATTTTAAATATCTTCTGCCGTAATTATTGTGGCATGGTACTTTAAATTGGTCAGCGCGTAAAGTGTCTTTTTCAACCTTTTTCAAGGTTATGCGTAACTCCTCAGCATGCAGATTCCATTTAAAATTGCTATCTATTATGACTCCTAGGCACCTGTAGCTTTCCACTGTCGCTATAGGACAGCTAGAAGATGTGTTGCAGAAAAAATTTCTGAACTAATAGCTGAGTTACTGCAAACTGCGGGTTTCTAATATACATCATTTTGTTCTTGGATGCATTAATAGTTAGACACTGATCATGATACCATTTAGCTGCATTGTTAAATTCTTCTTGAATTATTGTTGTTGCTGCCTCCAGGGATCTCTGGCACACTAAAATTGCGGTATCGTCCACATACGCAACAGGTTTGGCTCTCTTATAAGTGTTGAAAAGCTCATTGGCCTATAGAATGAACAGAATTGGCCCCAGTTTCGATCGTTGTGGATCTCCGTAGGTTGCGTCTTCTTTATCGCTTTAGGTTTCACTGAACTTAATACAAAAAATATTTATTGTGCAGCTAGTCCTTCAGCCAGTCTCCAATTAGTCCTCGTATACCAATGCGCTCAAGAGCTGAAATTAGCTTAGAGCTTCAAAAACTTTACTGAACTTCATGAATGCGACCAGTACATGGCAAATTTTGATCAGGTTTTCGTTGACATGATTAGCAAACTCGGAAAGTAGTTTATCTGTGCTCTTCTGTGCTTTCTGAAAGTCATACTTTTTTATATATAAGGGAATGTTTTTCGAAAAAGTTTTGCAAACTACTACTTCTTCAGGTAGTCTTGATGTCGGTCTTGTTCAGTTGACTTTTAATACCTCCTTTATGTATTGGTCTGACAACGGCAGTTTTGTAGGTTTCAGACATATTGCTCTAATTCCATCGATGTCAGGTTTCGCCAAGCAGTTCTTCCATATTTTATGTAATTCATCTATTTTTTTTGTATTTATCTATTAAGCCTGTAAAAATTGAAGGGTAACTTTTTCTTTTATGTCTTACTGTTTTGACATATGTCGACGCATCGTATTTTGTATGGAGATATATCATCATTTTTGGCAATCACTTCCTCTCAGTTAGCTCCAGCCATTAGCTCTTCTACTTTTGCATTGCATATGTAGTCCTTACCAGTTCGTTGTTCTTTTCCCTTTAAATGATGCTAACCTGTAAAATAAAGCGTCGAGTAATGGTCCGTAATGCAGCTTTAAATCACCGCTGGGTTGAATCGTGGGTCCGACGTATAGGATAAAATATGATCAATGATCGGTTTTTTGCGGTCGTTGGACCTATTCTGCTATTACATTTATCAGACCTAATGAACACAGGATTTCTAGGTATTCTTTTACTTCAGATAGATCTTGGTCCTTCACATTTGTGCTTACATCGCCCATTATTATAATTTTCTTCCTCGTGGCAGAGAATGTGTAGAGAAGTTTTTTTTCCTCTTGGCACTAATGGTAGGTCCTGGTCGCTGTTCTGTTGCGCTGTTCTGTTGCTGTTCTGTTGCGGAACAGGTTAAAAATACGGGAAAGAAAGGCGCCCGCAATATGGAATAGCTAATTTTTTCGACGTTAAGAGCGCTACTTCGATGGTTAGGTTGAGAGGAACGGATGCTTCCCTTACAACGACTTTCGAGGCATGCCTTCGCCCACGATTCCATCAGTCGGACTTCCGCCTGGCACGATGACTGCTCAGCAGATGAAAACTCGCCAAACTACTGCTCAGTGAACTATTTCAAAAACCACCACTCGGCAGACGACCATTCGCCGGACGACCACTCGCCAGATGACCACTCGCTAGACGATCACTCGCTAGACGACCACTCGCCGGACGACCACTCGCCAGATAACCACTTACCAGAGAACCCGTCGCCAGAGAACCACATGCCAGAGGACCACTCGTTAGACTACTACTCGCTAGACGATCACTCGCCAGAGAACCACTCGCTAGAGAACCACTCGCCCGAGGACCACTCGCCAGAGCACCACTCACCAGAGCACCACTCGCCAGAGGACCACTCGCCAGAGAACCACTCGCTAGACGACCACTCGGCAGACAGCCATTCGGCTGACGGCCACTCAGCAGACCCAGGGAGGTTGAATCAAGTCCTGATTCAATGCCGAAAAATCGATTGTGGTGTTGAACTACGAGGTCTCTCGAGTGTGCATTGCATTGGTTGCGGGCAACCTCTTTAGTGGGACATGGAGGCTAAACTGAAGAGTGCCTAGACAAAATTGAGTCTAGATTGGATAGCCTCAGACCTTACCCCTTGGACCATTGCCCTTCGTTTTTGATTTTAATTGTACATTAAAAAAGTTGCTAAAAAGTGTTTTTTTGGCCAGCTCCAACGAGCTAACCTACTTGTTCATTGTCTTCAACCCTTTTACGTTCAGGGTCTACTTCAAGTCAAGGTCTATCAAGGTCTACTTCGGTTGGAGAGGGATTGGAGGATATCTGATTGGACTTCGTTGTGCTAAGCCCTAAAGGGTACGACCGCGATAGCGTCAATTTCAGCTTGAAACACTTCATGACTGACAGAACATGGGACTTGATCAAATTAGATTGATGCTTGGTACACGGCCCAACAGACTGTTTCTATATCGATTCCCCGCCCGTCGTTTTCGGAACAAAGACCACCATTAAGTGGCTCATAGTCGGGCCATAAGCAATCAAGAAACAACTCCTCCCTCGGGGTTCAATGACTGTCGCATGCACTTTCGCCATCGCCGCCGTCCCAAATGAAGTGTCACTGATTCCAGGCGCACAAATAACCACAAACCACCACACACACACACACTCTTAAATTTTTAATTTATTAACTTTTCACAAGACATCCCCTAAAAAGGTAGACAACCAGCAGAGACACAGAGAAAAGACAGCAGACTCGAGACAAGCACGGAGCAGCCGTCCCGTGCATTGTCAGGGGTAACTGCCGACGGTTGGTGGTGGCGTTTTTGGTCGCATACTTATGAATTACCTGCGTGACTAAACGAATTAAATTGCCATTGTCAACTCTCCACTGGGGGTCGAAGTTTGTCAAAAACTGGAATTCATTGTTTTCCCAAAATAGTTTTCATTTTTCAAAGTATTTATTGTCTGTCAGTAAGTTTCGGGGGCGCAGCGTGTACGACCGAGGGGTGAACTAGCCCTGGCCCCGCAGTCGGGGTGTTTAGAGCGGTGATTAATAAGTTGCATTCCGTACATTAAGTGAAAGTCAAATGCACATTCATTGAGGACATTAATATTCCACGGAGCGCCGCTCCGCCGGACTGGGTCGGCCTGAGCAGACTGACAGTTTCACGGTGCCGCGACGGGTGGATTGAGTGGAGAAATAACTTAGCCCGCATGTTTGGCGGTATTCTGCTCGAACTGAGTGACGCACGGACGGACGGGTGAAGAGGAATTATGAATTTATGGAAATTTATCCGAGGATGGGAAGGGTTGCTCGCTTTTGTGGCATGGTCTCAAATTACATGTATCTGCGGTTTCTGATTATATCATACGGCGCGGTGCCAATATCAGTTGGGAATTTCGTTGTCGAACATGGTGTTTTCTCGGCTGTTGTGCGGAGAGATAGAGATCCACCGCGGAGTGTCTCTAACGCTTTCATGGGGTTAAGCCGTTAATCAAAATGAAAGCGGGATAGGGGTAAATATTGACTGTTCTTTCGGCGGCAGACTGCATTTATCACAATTACGGCACGTGTATTAAATAAAAGGGGGTTTGCCGTTTTTCCTTGTTTTTTGTTTATTTATTTTAATGCCTTTGTGCGTGTGGTTGTGTTTTTCTTTCAGTTTATTGACGGTTTGAAAGGAATGTGCGGAGGAAGGGTGTGGTTGCTGCGGTCAGCCGTGAGTGTGACACTCTGCATGCGATGCGTGATTTGGAGAAGTTTGAAGGATTAAAGAAGAGTTAGGGGCAACCCTTAATCTGCGATTGATTGGGTTTCATGAACTCATTGCGCTTTGGTGCAGTTCACGGGAGGTTTTGCGAGGAACTCGACTGACATCGGGTTGAGGGCAAAGTTGAAAGTTCTTTACATCTGTTCAAAGGTATTCAAGGGAATTCAGGTCCGGAGACTAAGGCGGCCACTCCATAACTTGAACTTCATTCCTTTGGAAGCATTTTTTGGTCAGTTTGCTCGTATATTTGGTCCAATCCATCTAAGCGGCATTTTCCTCCCTGCGAAAGGTAGCATGATAGCTCTCATTATGACATAAATGACATAAACTCCAGCTGTCGTCCAAATTCGAAAAATGAGAGCAGTACTGCAATGGAAAATGCAGCCACATACGTTAATTTTTGTTCCGCCGTGCTTAACAGTCTTGAGAGTAAGTTAGTACTTATCAGGGAGACGAACCATGAAGGATCTGAGCCTGAGCAATTGCTGCCTTCCATCGGTGACGGTCCTGGACACGCTGCTTCCAGTCACCAAGGCCAAGAAGTCTTACATCCGCGATGACTTAGTCTCTGTACAGGAGGTTCAGTCTTTCTCTCCTTCTCGAACCAGGAGGCTCGGATGCGAAGACCCTCTTTGCTGGACCGTTGTTGTCCATTCGCTGGATTTGGCCGAGCCAGTGTAATCGACGGATTTTTGCCTTCCGGACTACATCCACATAATTGTACAGTTTGTAGAGTCCGCGGTTGTTTCTTCTTCTCCATTCGCCTTCCTCGCTGACGGGACCATATATCCGACGTAGAATTTTTCTTTCGAAGGCACCAAGAATCAGCTCTGCAGCTTTACTTAATGTCCAGCTTTCGGCTCCATAAAGCAAGATTGGCAGCATAAGGGTTTTGTAGAGCATGACTTTGGTTCTTTGAGTCAGGAGTTTCGACCCCAGTTGTTTTGATGACAGAAGTAGCATCGGTTGCCAAGGGCGATTCTACATCGGATCTCCACTACGATGTCATTCGTGGAGTTTACGTTTGCCGCGAGGTAGACAGACTCCTTTACTACCTCGAAATTGTAGCTGTCGATTGTAACGCTTCTGCCTAGGTGGAGTACGGTGGATCATGTTTTGCTCGATAGCATATATTTGGTTTTGTCCTCGGTGACCTTTAGACCAGCTAGTTTTACCTGTTCCTCAATTGCCGTGAAAGCTTCCACTAGGGCGCGTTGGGCCCGCGTGATAACGTCGATATCATCAGCGTATCTCAACAGGTGGACTGACTTGTAGAAGATAGTGCCTTCCGTGTTGACTTTGGCCCGCTGCACCATCTTCTCCAGTACCAAATTGAAGAAATCACACGACAACGCATCTCCTTGCCGAAATCCGGTGCAGGTCTCGAACGGTTCAGAGGTTTTTGAACCGAATTGCACGGTACAACGTGTATGTGTGAGCGTGGTGCGACACAACCGGATCAATTTTCCCGGAGTCCCGAATTCGGCCATCGCTTCGAATAGCTTCCTGCGATGAATGCTGTAGTATGCGCCTTTAAAATCGATGAAAAGATGGTGAGTATCGATTTGAAACTCGCTGGTCTTCTTCAGGATCTGCCTTAGTCCGAAAATTTGGTCTATAGATTTTCCAGGCTAAAAGCCACACTGGAACTTGTCGATTAGTGCGGTCCAGAACGGCTTTAGACGTTTACACAGTACGCTGGATAGGATCTTGTAGGCGACGTTGAGAAGAGATATACCTCTAAAGTTCTTGCAGGAGGTAGGGTCGCCTTATTTTGGTGAATGGGGCATATGCAGCTGATATTCCAGTCGTCGGGCATATTTTCGTCTTCCCAAATAATCTGGTGCATGCTCCCTACGATTACAGCTTTGAAAAGCTCCGATGGTAAGCCATCTGAGCCTGCGGCCTTGTTGTTCTTTAGCCTTTTAATGGCTGTACCGACTTCTTCAAGGCTAGGTGGGAGGACTACTTCGTCCAGTGGAGTTGGGATTTCCTGGTTCTCTATCAATCTCTCCTGGTCAGGCCCGCTAAGCAGCTGCTGGAAATGTTGGTTAAACTGTGGCCAGGCCTTTGTCTTTTTTTGTAGAAGACCCGTATTTTTTGCTTGTCCCTAGACTCTTCGATATCCTTGAGCTGAGAGGTTGCGAGAGACCTTTTTTTCAGGCGTGGAAGCTTTTTCTCCTCCCGTCTTCTAGCCCGGTATTCCTCTTGCGCTGCTCTTGTTTTCCATTGCAGCGCTTTTTGGTATGCCTCGTCGTGTTCTTTCGCAAATTTGGTCCGTTTTAGTAGATTGATTTTTGGCAGTAGTAGTGCTTTTCTGAAGTCGAACAAAGCTGCTGGAGCGGACGGACTGTCCGCAGAACTATTTAAAGCAGCTGGAGATGACCTGGTTGGGTGCATGCACCAGCTCATCTGTAAGATATGGTCGGAGGAAAGCATGCCCGATGAGTGGAATCTCAGCGTCGTTTGCCAGGTCCACAAGAAAGGAGACCCCTTCGACTGCGCCAACTACAGAGGGATTAGTCTCCTGAACATCGCATACAAGATCCTCTCTGCCGTATTGTGTGAGCGTCTGAAACCATTTGTCCATGACCTGATAGGTCCCTATCAGTGTGGTTTCAGGCCAGGGAAGTCCACAATAGACCAAATCTGCACATTACGGCAGATTCTGGAAAAGACCCAAGAAATGCAAATTGACACTCACCACCTATTCGTCGATTTCAAGGCTGCATATGACAGTGTGCATAGGGACGAGCTATACAGTGCCATGTCTAGTTTTGGCATTCCTACCAAACTCGTCAGATTGTGTAGGATGACGATGGAAAACTCTCGCTGCTCCGTCAAGGTCGGTACCGAACTGACCGAGACCTTCAACAACAACCTTCAAAAAGGTTTTAGACAAGGCGACGCACTGTCGTGTGACTTCTTTAACATCATCCTCGAGAAGATCGTGCGTAACTCACAAGTCAACACCAGAGGCACGATCTTCCAGAAGTCATTTCAATTGCTAGCTTACGCTGATGCCGTTGACGTGATTGGACGAACACAGCGAGCCGTCAACGAAGCGTCTGCTGGTATTGAAGCGAAAGCGGCTAAAATGGGTCTGGCGGTAAATGAGGGCAAAACAAAGTACATGCTGTCATCAAGGAAGGACACACAACATCGACGTCTCGAACGGAGCGTCACACTAGGCAGCAGAAACCTCGAGGTAGTCAAGGACTTTCTCTACCTCGGCTCCGCAGTAAACAGGGACAACACCACTAGCACCGAAATCAAGCGCAGAATCACTCTTGCCAATCGCTGTTTCTTTGGGCTCAAGAGGCAATTGAGTAGCAAAGCCCTCTCTCGAAGGACTAAGCTCGCTTTATATAACAGCTTGATCATCCCCGTCCTACTATATGGCGCAGAATCTTGGACGTTAGCAAAGGCGGATGAGGAAGCCCTTAGTCTTTTCGAGAGAAAAGTTTTGCGTGCGAGTTTTGGTCCTGTTTGCGTTGATGGCATCTGGAGGAGAAGATTTAATGACGAACTCTATAGGCTGTACAGCTACATGCGCCTGGTCAAGCGTCTACGGATACAACGCTTAGGCCATGTAGAGCGTATGAACACCACTGCTCCGGCCCGAAAAGTCTTTGAATCCGTGCCATTGGGACAACGCAGCAGAGGACGACCTAGACTAAAGTGGCGCACACAAGTGGAAAAGGACCTCAACCCACTTGGAGTGAGCAATTGGAGGCAGCTGGCAAGAGATCGTGCTAGCTGGAGAGGCATGTTGGTTTGGGCCCAGGTCCACTCCGGACTGTAGCGCCACAAGAAGAAGAAGAAGAAGTGCTTTTCTGTGATATGCGGCAGTTGACTTTTTCTTTACAAGCCTTCTACTATTTTATTTTCCTAACGTTCATAAACGGGTTACGTGTGATCTCACTATTTGGCACATCGGCAGTGCTGTATATCTAGCGATCTAAAACATCAACATTGCTATCTAAAATTTTTTTAACCAATTAAATCTAGTTACTTCTTACTGTTCATTGTTTGTGAAACGAACTTTATTTCAGTTTTACTTTCTTCCGGTCCATTTCAAAAAAGTTCTTCCACCATGTTTCCGACGAATCAATATTGACTCCTCTTTTCTTAAACCGTGATAATAGTATACCAGGCCATCAGGATCGTTGAGATTATGCTTCTTTTATACCCATCGCCATCGTTTTTTCCAATGAATTTTCTCAATGGTGAATGTTCATCCTTGTGCTTTGCAGTAAGCGGCGGTTTCTTCTTCATTTTTTTACATGAATAACTGGAGACTCCTTCAATAGTTTTTGGACGTGTCTTACATTAGCTGTAACACCTGTTCAGTGAATTTGTGAGCTATGAAGCTCGAATTCGATGCAAGTCTTAGAATTGCGCGCATATCCCTGTTACTGATAGCCCTAGGACGCCCTGGGCTACTGTTCTTTCCGTAATTATCAGGCTGTTTGAGGAAATTTGAAATCACATTTCAGCTTCCGTCCAGTTTTCCCGCAATATACGATATTTTCAAATATTCTAGGTGCAGTTTTGTGACCTCTATTTGGACACTGCTTAATTCTGTTCATCTTACCATTTTATGACTTTTGGCAATCTCAAGAAACTAAAATCACAGGGTAGTTTTTTTTCTTTAATTTCTTCTACAGCGCTAAAACGCGAATGAATTTTCTGCTTGTAAAAAGGTGTTACCCCTTTTTGGGACGTTATCTAAAGTTTTTTCTTATAATTCATAACTTTCTTGAGACTATTGTAGGCGCCAAGTTCAAAGCCACTTTGGCTTTATCGGGCCGTAGAGAGATATAAGAATTGAAAAGTGTAGGTCATTGAACAGTATCATATCAAAATTAATTGTGCAATACCATGTTGTGCTATATTTAATTCTCTAGGACTATACCAGGGATACGATGTACGAAGTGCGCGTCAAGATACAAATGTCTCGATAGGGAACATTTGTTGTGAACGAGCCCTTATTTATTTTTTTGTTTGCTTTCTATGACATCTGTGAAAAAAAACTTAGTATACATCAAGTCATTAAACGGACAACATCATATTTTTTCATCGTGTTAAAAATGTCGAATTTTGTACCAGAAAGTGATGATTTGCGGAAAGCATTCATTTTTTCTTTTCATTTGAAGAAAAGTGCTGCAGAGTCGCATTGAATGCTTGTCGAGGCATATGGTGATCATGCTCTATCAGAAGCAACATGCAAAAGATGGTTTCAACGGTTCAGAAATAATGATTTTGATGTGAGAAATGAGGAACGTGGCAGACCACCAAAACAGTTTGAAGACGCCGGATTGCAAACGATATTGGATGAAGGTGACCCTTTGAGTCAAAAGCAAATGGCAGCAATGTTAAATGTTGCACTGCAAACAATTTCTGATCGTTTAAAAGCTTTGGGAAAGATCCAAAAGTGTGGAAAATGTGTGCCACATGAATCGAATGAAAGGCAGATGGGAAACCGAAAGAACACTAAGTGACAGTAAGTTCCATAAAAAAAAAGAACGAATTATCACAGATATCCTTATGGACAATGGTTATCCGACGCAAGTTATTAGGAACTTAATAACACAATACAAACACAATATACACTCCGAAACACCGACAATCACCACAGCGGATTATAACTATAAAAGCATTGTGATCCCAACATTGTCGACAAATTTTAAGAACGTAATTGCTGGCCGCTGTGACAATGTAAAAATAGCGTTCAAGTCTTCGATTACACTAGCTTCGGTTTTCACCAGACACACATCAGATACAGACAAAGGAAGCAAAACTGACGTTGTCTACAAAATCAACTGTAAGGGCAAAGACAACGAATCCTGCAATTTATGTTACATGGTACCCCCAAACAGTTTCTTCGTCAAAGACTAGTTGGTCATAAATCAGACATCAACAACAAGAACTCAGTGAAAACAGCCTTAGCTAATCACTGCGTCCAGACAAACCATCTACCCGACCTTGATGACGTTAAAATCCTGCAAACGGAAAACATTCTAGCAAAAGGTGCACTCTGAAAACCCAACACATAATTGAGACCAAAAACAATATGAATAGGAAACAAGACATACAGAACATATCTGCCGTATATTCAGCACTTGTAATGGCTTAGACAGATTGTATTTAAATCAAAATTGATATTTCACATCATTCTAGACTGATCTTCACACATAGAAGTGCTCAATAATTTGTTTAATTGTGAATTTTGTTTTTTTGTGATAATTTTAAACAACTTTTGGACTCGAACATCCACATCCACTTGTAACAACAACACAATTAATGTAAGTTTATTGTTCATTTGTTGAAGTGCATTGTTACTATGTATGCATGTGGGATCAGGAGCCAAACAAACTGACCTTACCCTACAATGACATACAAATCACGCGACGAAACAACAGCTAGGATCAGGCTGAGACCAAACTGAGACAAAATCATCAGAAGACGGACAAACAGACGTACACACACATACCCTTGACAAGCGGACACCCTAGCAATGTAAAAGCAAGAATAGTAAAAAGAGAACAGGGGGTAGTAGTTGAGCCATCGAACTCGTCAATCGTCACCAAACGCGAAACGATATTTTATAATTAAACGAATTCTGTAAATCAAAGTATTCAAAGTGAGTTTTATTTCCCGAATCCCACATGTAAGTAAAATATTTTGTTTTATTGCTTCAATAAAAAAGATCCCCTCATGAAGGCAGCAATCCCTGCCGAAACGTTGGGATAATAACAATGAAATAACCTGGTTTCATTGAAAAACGACAGTGACCAAAACAGCCGACGAAGGAAAGACAGTTTTCCCTGCATAATAACAATTGATTTGGTCAATTTTAACAAACAACTTTAGTTAATACCGATCGCTACCGACAACAAATGATCAATTTGAACCATGCACTGATCGAGAAACGACCAGAATGGGCCAGAAGACACGGCAAGGTAATTTTGCTCCAATGCAATGCACCTGCACACAAAGCAAAACCGGTTCAGGATACAATCAAAACACTTGGCTGGGAGCAGCTATCCCACCCGCCGTATTCACCAGACTTGGCTCCTTCCGACTACCATTTGTTTTCATCGATGGGACACGCATTGGCTGAGCAGCACTTTGATTCCTACGAGGAGGTCGAAAATTGGGTGTCTGATTGGCTTGCTTTAAAAAACGAACAATTTTATTGGCGTGGTATTCACAAATCGCCACGAAGGTGGTCAAAATGTGTAGAAATCAATGACCAATACTTTGAATAAAATGTTTTTGCTTTCCCATTAATAATTAGTGTTTTATTTTCAAAAAAACGCTCATTTCATACCTTGTATATCCTTTTAAGAAGAACATGAGGTACATGAATTCCTTCTGTCAGTGCTCAAAATGACAAAAACCACAACCGCGAGAGCACTTCAGAGCTGTTCAAAATGTTCGACGGTACACTCCACAAACAAAGAAACACGATTCGATTTAAGAAAGAAACAAGTGTTTCTTCACCAAACAAAGCTACTCAGTTTGTGGTTTCAAGTTGGGAGTGCTGGCATTGGACACCTGCCGTACTCAGGTGTATTTTGAAGTCTCCCAATATAAACCGAATGGCCGCCCTTCGCGACAATACATTGTTCAGCGTAAATGATGCATTGGACATATTAAAATTCACTACACAACTGCTGACTGTCAGTTACATTAGTTATAACCGACTGAATTCACAAGCCATTGTTCGGATTGCAAAGGAATTTGTGGTGACAAATGTGGTTAGGCCTGTGACACATCGCAATGCAGGGTGAGCCGAACGAATTTCTGCTGCAAGTGGAAGTTTTTATGACGAATTTATTGATTTCCTGACATTTGCAGAAATTATACTGACTATGCAACACATCACTCAATTAGTCCTGGGATGTATAAGGGGCGCCACTAACGATAGAATTAATATCTAGAGGTCCAGAGCGAGACCAGGGCCTAACTCGCTCTTCAACTACTCATGTTGTGTGTGCTACTGTTCTTTGACGAGTAGAAGAAACCTACAGTTTTTTGCCGACTCCGAATGGCGAAGATTGAGAAACTTTTTCTAAGACAGATATTATTCTCGAAAGAGGTGGTGCCGCGAAAAGTTCGAGATGATCAGCCGGGAACCGAACATGGACTTTCGGCGTGTGAGTATCGCACTTACCCACTACGCCACAGTGGCCACAATATAAAATTAATAATTATAATTATTGCCATCCCTGTACATTTCAAAGGACGATGCAACGGAAGCTCGTTAGCCATTTATAACTGCGCTGTAAACAGGATTCCTTACAGACACTAAACACCGATTGTTTGAAGAGCAGTTTCGCACGCTCCATTGGCCCTCCGGCAGACTGAATTCATTGAGAATTGTCTAAATTGTCTGGGTCCCGGGACATCACGGGATCATGGGAAATGATTTTGACGATGAACTAGCTAGACAAGGTTCAAAAAACTACGAATGTCTTTTTTGAAGTCGGTAGGCATTCTCAAACCGACCATGGGACTGCCTTCTTCCTTGGTTGAGGCTTCCGTCGACGGTGGATCATCCAACAGCACAACCAGAGATGGCATGACTCTCCAGAATACAGGCTGATCAAGTGCATGCACCGGAACGTCAGCAAGAAATCCGCGGCTTTTCTGTTATCTCTAGACAAAAAAGAGTACAGACGACTTGTCGGCGTACAAACTGGACACGTCACCTAAGTCAGCTTGAGGTTAGTGGTGGCGCCTTGGCGACGCCTGAACAGAACAGAGGGAGAGCCGAGGAACGAATATGAAAAACTGAGGGTACTGTCATCAGCGAAGGAGTGAATAGGACTAGAAGTGACAGACAAGAGATCATTTGGGAAGAGTGTAAACCTTGACTTTTTATCACAGAACACTTATTGGTTTTTCACAGAAAGACAAAGAAATTACATTAAATGTAGGTTACCACCTAGTAGCTCAGTGGACCACCTTTTAAGTCTGAGCGCTCCAATGAAGTGTATCCCAATCTCCAATAAAAAAAGCTCCATTGTTCCATATGGAGTCAACAAAGGAGAGGCGTTTTGTCGAGAAAAAGTGTCCTCTACAGTCGTCGAATGTTCTGTTTGGTCCTTATTTCTTTATAATGCCAAAAGGTGAGTGGCTTAAGAAAATTTAGAATGATTTGGAATGGTGGCTGGCGATTTAAGATCACGACATGGACGATGTGTGGTTTAAATCAGACGGAGAAAGAAGGCAAGAAATGTTCCCGCCGCGTTTTTTTTTCACTCTTGGGCGACATCATTTGGTTTCCAAAATCGGATCATTCGACTCCGTTGACGATATTTTTCAGCCTGACCGAGCCTCAGATGTTCAATAATCCAACACCACTCGAATTATGTCTTAATTATGCCGCTCGATATGCGGGAAAAGGTGGTTAAAAGTTACCCTAAACCAACCGGGATATATTCAGATGACTTAACAGCACAAATCGGTTCAAGGCGTAATTTCACTCAGCCAGTTGCTTTTCTCAGACAGAGGATAGAACAGATCATACAGCCCACTTAGTATCACATCATTGGAATGGCAATGTGATGTGACTTTTGACGAAATACTCTTCTAGATTGGATAGCGACTATCCGGGAACTACACGCCAATTCTTCCGGTGTCCTCAAAAGCATTAATCAAGGTTCATACAAAAAAGCAATTTTTATTAGAAGAACATCTTTGCGACTATTTTATTTACCCTTCGAAACCTTAGCATGAATGACCACGTTCCACGTCGCTACGTCCACTTCGATTGAATAAACCTACCAATAGTTGCGCCATTTAGTCTTCTTCTTCTTCTTCTTCGGATGGCGCTACAGTCCGGGGTGGACCTGGGCCTCAACCAATATGCCTCTCCAGCTAGCACGATCTCTTGCCAGCTGCCTCCAATTGCGCACTCCAAGTTGGTTGAGGTCCTTTTTTTTCCACTTGTGTGCGCCATCTCAGTCTAGGACGTCCTCTATTGCGTTGTCCCAGTGGTTCGGATTCGAAAACTCTTCGGGCCGGAGCAGTGCTGTCCATGTCTACATGGCCTAGCCACCTTAAGCGTTGTATCCGTAGACGCTTGACTAGGCTCATGCCGCCGTACAGCCCATACCGTTCGTGGTTGAATCTTCTCCTCCAGATGCCATCAACGCAAACAGGATCAAAAATCGCACGCAGAACTTTTCTCTCGAAGAGACCAATGGCTTCCTCATCCGCTTTTAGCAGCGTCCAGGTTTCTGCGCCGTAAAGCAGGACTGGGATGATCAAGGTGTAGTACAAAGTCACTTTGGTCGTTCGGGAGAGGGCTTTGCTACTCAATCGCCTCTTAAGCCCAAAGAAACAGCGATTGGCAAGAGTGATTCTGCGCTTGATTTCGGTGCCGATGTTGTTGTCCCTATTCACCGCGGAGCCGAGATAGACGAAGTCCTTCACTACCTCGAAGTGTCTGCTGCCCATAGTCATGTTCTGCGTCCTTCTTCGGTGACAGCATATACTTCGTTTTGCCCTCGTTTACCATCAGTCCCATTTTAGCCGCTTCCGCTTCAATGCTAGCAAACGCCTCATTGACGGCTCGCTGTGTTCGTCCAATCACGTCAATGTCATCAGCGTAAGCTAGCAATTAAACGGACTTGTGGAAGATCATGCCTCTGATGTTGACGTGTGAGTTCCGCACGATCCTCTCAAGAATGATGTTAAAGAAGTCGCATGACAGCGCGTCGCCTTGTCTAAATTCTTTTTTGACATCGAAGGTCGGTGAGTTCGCTGACCATATCTCACAGATGAGCTGGTGCATGCACCCAACTAGCTCATCCCCAGCCGCTTTGAACAGCTCTGCGGATAGTCCGTCCGCGCCAGCAGCTTTGTTCGACTTCAGTCTCGATATTGCTATCTTGACCTCGTCGAAGCCGGGGGGACGGAATTCCTGTCCATCGTCGTCCAAATTGAGTGGGCCCCTTTTAGTAGGTTCTCTAATTTCACAGCTACATACACGCCAAAGGTCCAGGTTCGATTCCTTGACCGATCGCCCCTTCTTTGAGTTGCGGACAAATGTCAAGGGAAACTATTTTTCCATGAAATACCTTCTCGTTTCCGCCGTTCAGAGTAGACAAAAAACTGAAGGTTCCTTCTACTCGTTAAAGAACGGACAGCTTGCTGAAGTTGCTGAAGAAACTAGGCAATGTGAACTTGTAGACAGTTGCATCATCAGAGCGACAGGGGTTTTTCGCCAAAAATAAAAGCGGCTAAGGTCTAGAATGCTCTTTCGAGCTGCTGACAACTCTCAAAGAGCAGTAACTGTCTAAAAAAATGCTTCTCAAATTTAGCCGTTCGGAATCGGCAATGAACTGTAGGTCCCTTCTACTAGTGAGAGAACAGAAGCGCACACAACACGAGTAGTTTATAAGCAAGGTAAGCTCTGGTCCCCCTGTGGACTGTCACGCCAATAATTATTAATTATAAGGTCTAGAATGCCTTCAAACTTTTCAATGCAAATTCTCAAAGAGCATAACATGTTGGAAGTCTTTAAAGAATTGGGGTATGTTTTGGAGGAACTTGTCATTCTCCGGATTTGAGGATTCATAAGCTGTCACCAACAAAAAAGGTTCACTTGCCTCTATCGCTTGTTCCCCAAAATACCCAGACAGAGATCGTGATCCCTGTATCGAGTCTGGAACATCCACAATTTCATAAAACAAGATTTCAGAGTTCTAGTAGCCATGGAGGCAGCCACAACCACATCTGACGGACAAAGCCTTAAAAATGAACCGATCTTAAAATCATTGATCCATTCTCCAAATTCCAGTCAATATTCTAACTCCACTCCATTTCCACCTTCAGACGTCCCAACGAATTTGAATGAATTGTTGACCTTTCGATCCGATCAGGTTCCCCATTAAAACTACCCACTCCCCACAGCTCCCCAACGTCCCCGCATCCTCAGCTAATCCCCAAATCTCCTTCAGTCCTTAAGATCTCGTAAAAAAAATATATTCTAACTACCCCCAATGGGATTACGGCCTCTGCGCTAAACTTTTCGGCAATTTGTCATAATTTTATTTTTATTAGCCGGCCACCGACGGCGGCACAGCCCCTAGCCTCCACACCACTTCAAGTGGCCCCACAGTTTAGTGCCTCCGCCAGTCCCCAGCCCTCATTCCCCGTGCAGATTGTAATTCAATTAAAGTTATCAACAAATAAAATGGCCAGTGCGAAACGCTAACTCCGCGCCAGCCACAGGCACAACGGTAATAATAACGTTTAATGTTTCAATTTTATTTCCGGTCGCAATGTATTTATTACATTTTAGTGTTTCGTTCCTTGTTCGCCGGTCGTTCGGTTCGTTGCCATTCATTCCGCTTCGAGTGACTTTTACGGAGCCTCTCTCGTCGTTTGTCGTTTTGTTGTTTTGTCACTGTTGGCGTCTATGGATGGAGGATGGATTTGTTGCCACTACCGCCGCGCCGCTGCCATTACAATCGCACATTGTCGGGCATAAACAGTTTTACGGACCTTTGTTTATGATTTTTCCAAGGCGCAGCTGTAAAATTGAGAATTATTGTTGTCATTATGGTCTTAAACTATGCGGAAACGGATTCCCGTTCTAGCGATGAACGCGATTGATGGCCTTTCGCTGGGTGCTGGGTGGATCTTATAAAATTTATTCATTGCGAACTCTTGACGGTAGTTGCTGGGTAAGCTGTTGACTTCTCGAGCTGTCGGAGATCAACGGAATGCCGCGTTTTATGAGTTAACTATAACCGTGAGACTCACAACACATTGTCGGTGGACCATTTCGCCAGGATATGGAAATCGCTTTTATGGCAGCTTTGGCACGCGGTGGGGGTTAGACGCGAAAGTGTGTACTTTGTTTCTTACTTTGCGGTTAGGGCAAAGCTGCCAGTGGCTTTATTAACCGTTAAAAATTTTCGGTTTACTGCCGCCTAATGTAATATTCAAATTCGAGTCCGTGCTGAGATTGGCGCTATAATTAGTCATGTGACACGTCATGTGTTTCTTCTGGCTTGGGCAATAATAATAAACGTCGCGTCGCCGCCGCTACCGGCAGCGTTGTTGCCAATGCCGTGTAGCTTAGGTAGATGAGGATTTCGTCTTTGTGAAGTTGTTAAGGGCAGTTAATGTCCTTAATAAAGTGAAGGATAATATGCGGGAATGAGAGAGGGAGAGTGTTTATGAGAGAGAGCTGTTTAGCTAGGGAAATGTCGCTGACAAGCAGATTTAGTTTTCTTTTTGTTTACGAGGGGGAGGGAGGAAGGCTTCGTTTGGTGACTTGTATGAGGTAATTCGCGGCGGTGTAGATGACTTGTTTAACTATCCCATCATAAGGACAGGTGCTAAGGTGAGCAAATAATTTATTTTCCTTCTTAAGAGCGCGTAGCTCCATTCCACACCCTGTTGTGCACGATTTAATTAAAATTGGAACTCTTGTGCGTGGGGTGCTTATCGAGATGGGCTTTGAGTTTTGGGATCTGGGACAGCGACCATTTACGCTGTCATTCGAACTTGAAAATTAAATGAAGGTCAGGATGGAGCAATGAAAAGCGCATATGAAAAGCGCATCATTGAAGGAGCCCCAAAGTCTGGTGTATTATGTTGGTATCATTTGGCCATTGAACATAAGGATGATGTCTGATAAATCCAGTGATGCCAAAATTCTGAAAAGTTCTAAAACTGTTGCAACGAAACCACGATCAAAATCAAAAACCCTTCAAATTCAAAGGGGGATATGAGGCGAATACTACCGCCTCTGGTAGTCTCAGTTTGGAATTCTACCGACTCACCAAAATTCTTTAATTTGTGATCAAAAACGTTTCAGTCTCCCTTCACATATTCGCTGCTGTCTACTGATTCATTCATACACGATATCAATCTAACAGGTCTCAAAAAGGGAAACAAAAATTGGGAATTAACAAATGGAGTCACCTCTAAACTCCACACGTCTGGGCCAGCGATACATCTTTGACGGTTGGTAGTTGCGATTACTCGCCCCCTCGACTCAAATTTCTTGCCGACAAGTGAGATGCAGGTTTGGATGCAAGAAGACGTCACATACAGTACCTCACAAAATTGAGCATACACTCACAGCTTAAACATATTTTTATCTCTTTCGCCCCTCAAAAAGTAGTTAATTAATAAAACTGAAATGAAGTTCGAATTGACATATTTCAATTGCTAAAAACCATAAACAAAAATATGAAAATTAAAACAAAAACCTGCTATTTCTAAGCAAAATAAAAAAAGTCACTTCATTTTAACACACAAAATTGAGCATACACTTAAAGTAAATTCGAGTTACGACTAAAACACAAAACAAAAGCAGTTACAAATGAAATTTCAGTAACGCGTGGCACCTCCTTCAGCATCTATGACAGCTTGTAACCGCCGTGGCGTGGATTTTACCAGTTTTTCAGTTAAAGATGGCTGAATCCCTTCCCAAGCTGCTTGAATTTTAGCTCCTCCTTATTGGAGCAGGTGCTTTCTTTAACCCGCACTTCTATTTCGCGCCATAGATGTTCAATACGGTTAAGATCCAGCGATTGTGGGGGTGTTTTGAGCTGCTTTGGAGCGTTATAAATAGGAGGTGTGCTTCGGATCATTATCTTGTTAAAAGTTGAAAACCGAAGGTAGACCTAATTTTACTGCGAAACTTTGTAAATTTCGTTTTAAAATATTCAAATACCCAATTTTGTCCATAGTATTATTTATAAATTCAAACTTTCCACTGCCCTTTTGAAGCCATACAAGCCAACAACAGCACCGATCCTCCCCCGTGTTTTATGGTTGACTTTATATTTTTAGCTTTGAGAGCTGTATTTGGTTCCCTCCAAAAAATTTGCTTGCCATCAGAACCAAATAAATTTATTTTTGTTTCATCTGAAAACAAAACACTTCCCAAAAGCTTTTTGGGTGGTTTACATATTGTCTAGCAAGCTCCAATCTTTTATTCTTGTTAACAAAGGAAATGTACGGCTTTCTTCGGGCGATCCTACCATTTAAATTATTCTTTCTCAAGACTCGAACGGTTTCCACTGAAAGAGGCTTATTAATTACGGATGACACCTCAGCCGTCAACTTTGGAACGCTAGATTTTGGATTGGACTTGATTGTCCGAACAATATACCGCTCGTTTTGTTCTGAGAGCAAGTCTTTTCTTCCCCTTCCAGGTCTGTTTTTAGTGTCCCTTCATACTTATAATTGTTTATTATTTTTTGTACCGTTGCATGCGATCGCCCTACAGTTTCTCCTATTTTTCGCATCGACTTCCCCTCGCAAAATAGCTTAATTATGAGAATTCTCGGTGACAAAGTAGTCTGTTTTCGCATGTTTTCCATATTTTCGCACAAAGAAGAGTATATCGGTCTTTTCAGTTCAAAAGTGTGGGGGTTTTCGACCAAAAAAAAAAAATACACTGACAGCTTAAACTCGAAGTGAAATATCAGAAGAGAGTTTATTGGAGTAAACAACTTGCATTTATAGACGTTCTTAAGCATAACGTTAGTGGAGAGTTTTCGGTATCATCAACCCATCATATGGCACGGTGTGTTAGCAGTTTTCTTCCACTAACCCATACAATAGCCAATAACATAGAATGCATTTACAGTGGTGCATAGTTTAGAAAAGTGAATTTGAAATTAAATTTGCCTACAAAAGCGTGTGCAGAAATGATCAGCAGGGACATTTGTTGCTTCATTCCTGAACAAACAAATGGATTCTGCGAAACTTGTGTATAACGCACACATGACATCTGTATGCTCAATTTTGCGTGTCGATTTCAGGGGTTGTTTCCTTTTTCATGCGAAAAGTACCGATAGGAAGTCGCCTGTCTGTGAATTTGGCATATACTCTTGTTTAAGATATGTATTTAGTTATGATTGTATACCAAAAAAATAAAACAAAAAAGTGGTCGGCCTTAAAACAGCACGAATATAAAGTAATGATAGGTGTATGCTTAATTTTGTGAGGTACTGTATGTATGCAGGTGTCGCACTGGTCCAATACACCAGTGCCACTGGGTTCATAGTTTTAAATTCGAAAGGGGTTAGAGAATGCTAAAGAACTCTAGCATGGTGCACACCACACCTATCCTGTCAGTTCTGCTAAGTGGAATCGCGTCCGTTGAACTTCTGGTCTTGTATGCATGAATGGCAAAGAACCCAGAGATTTGGAGGCAGCGCAAAAAGAACAAGAAACCGAAGACTGCTCCAGCTATCCTGCAAAGAGGTCCTTCCTATTACAGGCAAACAATTTGGAAAGAAAAGACAAGCGAACCTCTAAAACAAGGGAACTATCACAGATGTCAGGACGCAATGCATAGACAGTTGGAAGCAGCGTGTCTTTAACCACTGGACATGAATAAAGAAGTTTCAAGAGTCCGGAGCTCGTTAAACTTTGCTGTAATTGACAATTGGCTGCAAAAGTCAATCACTGCAAGCATTCCATTGCCCAATGACCGTCAGGTCTTCGGACCGAAGGACAAAAATTTCACTCCTTAGCACACACAGAGTCACTCGAATGCTAAAGACTGGACAAACAACTGACACCACTAGAAGCATGGCTAGGGAAGCGTAAGGAAGCAGCCGAGTAAGACTGACTCATGCCCTTCTGACGGTGTATTGTATGTGAAACCCGAACGGGAGAAGTTTGCTCACACGGAATCTTCACGTATTCCGACACGGGGATAGATCCACTGTGCAACTGGAAGATAAGCAGTTTCAAGCTGACTGTCTGTGTGTAAAAAGCCAAACCATTGAATCTGTGTCGCCTTTATAAACAACGCACTGGTAACACCCACTGGTCGGCTTGATCTAATCGGTTCTAGAAATCCAGGCCATCTCTGGTCATGTAGTTCCAACTCGGTGTGAAGCTGGATTGCAGTTGTTCTGGCCCAGAAAGTTTTCCCTCCTCGCCAAGAAAAACTGACTGCTTCCTATAATAGCAAATTAATCCGCATTTGGGACACCAGCCAAGGGGATAGTCCATGTTTCCGTTATCATGGATGGATGGACCCCTTGGTATCAAGCACGTAAGTCTCAACATATATGTTTCATGTTCTGCTTTATCGAGCAACCTGGTCCTCTTGCAGAAAGAAAGAAAAGAAAAGTTTGGGCACCGGGTCAAGGAATTGAACAAAGTCATTGTATGGAGGACTAGGAAATGCCCAAATGCATGAAACCCTGTGTTTGATTCAGAGGAACTCAGTCAATCGTGAACTCATAAGCAATGTCCTATCACAGAAATACCTTTTGTCGGGTTATAGTGAACCAGCTGGAATGCAATCTTCTGCTCCGAATGCTCTATGAGAATTAATCCCAACCTAGGACTGCCTGCGTCCTTGGCTAGGGCTTGCGACGACGATTGGTCTTCCGGCAGCACAACCAGAGATGCCATTACTCTTCAGGATGCAGGCTTCCCGAGTGTATGCTCCCAAACGTAAACAAGCCTGCTTGGGCTTAGTGACAGTACGGTTGAAGCGAAACGTCCAGAAATGCGAGTCTTCCCTCAATTTTGTAGGCAGACTGTATGCGCTAGGACCTGTTTGGGTCTCAAGATATCACGGAATCATGGGAAACGAGATTGCTGATGAACTAACTGGCCGAGGTTCAAAAAAAGGAATTCGTAGGGCACGTAGGGCCCACCCTGGGACTGCCCGCATGATTAGGTAGGGCTTCCGACGACGGTGGGTCTTCCGACAGCACAGCCAGAGATGGCATGACTCTCCAGGATGCAGGCTGACCAAGTGTATGCTCTGGAATCTCAGCGAGAGATCCGCGGCTTTTCTGTTATCTCTTGACAGAAGAGTGCAGGCGACTTGTCGGCGTACAAACTGAACACTTCACCTTCTCTGAGCACCTATGCGACGCTTGTACAGAAGGTGAAGACACGTCGGAGCACCTCATCTGTAGATGTCCCGCCTTTGCTCGGATCAGCTCGGTCAGCATGAGCTTAGTGATGCGACGCTTGTACAGAAGGTGAAGACACGTCGGAGCACCTCATCTGTAAACGTCTCGCCTTTGCACGGATCAACTCGGTCAGCATGAGCTTAGTGATGCGACGCTTGTACAGAAGGTGAAGACACGTCAGAGCACCTCATCTGTAAATGTCCCGCCTTTGCTCGGATCAGCTCGGTCAGCATGAGCTTAGTGACGCGACGCTTGTACAGAAGGTGAAGACACGTCAGAGCACCTCATCTGTGAATGTCCCGCCTTTGCTCGGATCATGTGGCGCCTTTGCTCGGATCACTGAAGCGCTTGCTGGTTGCTCTCCGGAAGGCCTTCATCTAATTGAAGGTTGTTGTTAAATGCCTGGTATTCAAATGAATCACTTTTTGAGCCAGAGCGCTCCAGAGCAGTGTTTCCAACCGACAACGCAAACAAAAATAAAACAAATCTGGATGAAAAGTCTAACACCCTAGACCCATTCGAAGAGCAGCTTATTTCTTAGAAACAGTGTGCTCCAGTCTAGAACAACAGAACTTAGCTGAGCGAGGAACAACCGGCAACCGATTCTGCTTTATTACAAATAAAGCTTGTGAACAATCGCCTTAGTTTCCAAAGCTGTCGGCTTATTACCACACAGTTCCGACTGGATGGAATTGCAGACTTAAATAACATCCATCTCCACCTCTCCACCTCTGCACCTCTCCACCTCCGGTCGCCTGCTAACACTGTCTCTCTCTCCAACTTCTTTCATCACATCTATCGATAAGAGATGAGTTCACAAGTCCACGGTAAGAAGTGCAGCACCCTTGCATCCCGAAGACACCCCCACCTTGCAAGGGATGTGCTTACATTCCTGGCAAACAAACGCTCATGGAAATCAAGAATTTGAATACAAAGTACCAAGCTACCAGCTTATGGCCCTCCGACACTGCGCACCGTCCAGACCACTCATCTCCTTGCCGAAAAATAAAATCCCATTCAATATGAACTTGAAAACTGCACTCGTCGAAATTGCAAGCGCTCTTTAAATGAAAAACGATTTGCTCTGCGTGTGTCGTCCTCAGACTCGCCGGAGTGCCGGTCTGCACTATCAGTTGCCAGCAGAGAGGCTGTTGCCCTTGACTACCGCTCCTAAAATCCCCTTTGTTAGCAATGGGACAGTTTAAGGCGCTCGGAGAGCGAGAGGAAAATGAATAAAATTATTTTATTTTTTTCTTCTTCACGTTGGCGCCCAATCCATACACACTGACGACTGCCGCCACCCCCTCTGCACACACAGCCAGCCCTCGGGGTATCAGGATAATATGTTGTTTGGTTACCGATAAAGCGAGGTCCCTTTTCCAATTATTCCAGATGAATGAGTTTCGAAATCCCCTTTTCGTTGCGTTTTTTTCTGTTGTTCTTTTTGCCGCCGACGCCGATTCAGAGTTCTCACAAAAAAAAAGAAAAACGAGTAAATCCGAATTCACGGCGACGACGACGGCGATGGCTATGAGGACGAAATGATGATGATGTCCGGCATTTTCGCTGACTTTCATTCGATGATTGCCGCTGCACACTTCCTGGGATGGCCGGCGTACATTCGTACGTGAAGTCTTCCATTCCTCCCCACTCCAGCTGGGTGAACAGTTTAATAACGGAATTCCATTTCGCATTTGGGCTGCGGCAATGGCGGTCGAAAAATTGTGAGCTTTTGATTTGTGACGGACGCAGCGAGCTCTGAGCTGCTGGATGACTGTTATTTTATTGCACACGATTTCACAAAAGGTTGTTTGGAGTGAAACGAGTTCGGCGACTGTGAGTGCGAGTCCGGGGAATGAGCTGTTTTAAGGTATTTTTTTCACCCCAAGCAGGAGGACTATTATTCGTCCTGAAATTGAATGTAGTACTGATGTGTGCTGTGCTCTCTGCTGGGCAGTTCCTTTCAGTTTGGCGGCAGTGGCGGGCGGACCGTAAAGAGTGCTGCTGCGCTGAGTAGACTTTGGCTCGTTTAGCAAAGTGGATGTTAAGTGTAATGCGATTTTTATGTAAATTGGTTGCCAACGGTCGACGATATGGCCAGTTTGTTGCTCGTGCAACACTGTACACGGTACATATGTATGTGGGTGGGCTGGGGTGCTCGTTAGAAGGAGGATATGGCTTGTCACAGACGCTGTTGACGGCTCAAATGCGAACCAATTACCGGAAATGCAAATTGGGTGGCACACAGCGGCGGACAAGGCGGACGATTCGGGGCTTATTCCGGATCAATGAACACTTTCCTTTGTAGGTCTTCGACTGTGATGCGGGAATGTCAAATTAAAAGTTCGACTTTGAGGGGCAGGGCAGGGAAGTGTAAAGCGATTGAATGGGTGGATGGGTTCGATGGGCGGCTGTGAAGACTTGTGGATGGTGCGGACTGCAATTCGGAGAAAGGAGAATGTTTGACTGTAATTGAAAGAGTGGGGATCTCGTAGGAATTTCTTTGAAGGCAGGGCTCAAGAATGTGCCCTTGCCAAAATGGATCCTGTTGCTGGTGACAGTGGCTTTTAGATAGCTCGCGACAGTGACAAAAGCTTCTTCTTCTTCTAGTGGCGCTACAGTCCGGGGTGGGCTTGGACCTCAACCAACATGCCTCTCCAGCCAGCACGATCTTTCGCCAGCTACCTCCAAGGGGGTCATGGGCCTGTCCACGCGAGGTAACATTGTTGATTGCGCCCAACAAGGCGAGCTGCCAACACTATCCTCGTTAGTGCAAAGGTCAAGTTGACATACAGGCTCCACGCGGCGCCCCCTGAATAGCCATCACAACATCCAGCGAACCCCTCTGCCCGAGGGCTTACCAGGTATACCGGTATGATATGAGATTTTTTGAAAATAAAACACTCATTATTAATGCGAAAGTAAAAACATTTTATTCAGAGTATTGGCCATTGTTTTCTACACATTTTGACCACCTTTCTGGAAATTTGTGAATACCACGCCAATAAAATTGTTCGTCTTTTAAAGCAAATAAATCAGACACCCAATTTTCGACCTCCTCGTAGGAATCAAAGTGCTGCTCAGCCAATGCGTGTCCCATCGATGAAAACGAATGGTATTCGGAAGGAGCCAAGTCTGGTGAATACGGCGGGTGGGATAGCTGCTCCCAGCCAAGTGGTTTGATTGTATCCTGAACCGGTTTTGCTTTGTGTGCAGGTGCATTGTCATGGAGCAAAATTACCTTGCCGTGTCTTCTGGCCCATTCTGGTCGTTTCTCGATCAATGCATGGTTCAAATTGATCATTTGTTGTCGGTAGCGATTTTCAATAATATTTATATCTGGCGATCGTGGTGGCCAATCTAAAACATCAACGTTGTTATCTGAAAAATATTTTTTAACAATTTTCGCAGTATACACCGCTTCATTGTCTTGCTGAAAAATAAGCGGCAAGTCCGTAACTTCACCAGTTGATTCTGTTTTTTTCATCGGCAATCAAATCCAGGTACTTTTTGCTGTCCATTGTGGTACGAACATTATATCAGTTTTACCATGGTAACCTATTCCAGCCCATATCATAACAGTTCCTCCACCATGTTACTGACGACTCATTCTCACTGTCTCCTCCTTTCTTAAGTCGTGATAGTAATATGCCATCCCGTCGGAACCGTCGAGATTAAACTTATTCTCGTCCGTGAATAATACCCGATGCTATCGTTTTGTCCAATGAATATGCTCCATGGCGAATTTTACCCTGTCATCCTCGTGTTTTGCCGTAAGTGGTGGTTTCTTCTTATTTTTTTGCGCTGAATAACTGGAAACTCCTTCAATAGTATTTGGACGTTTCTTACATTCTTCGTGACACTTGCTTGTTCAGCGATTTTGCGAGCCGTTAAGCCCAAATTCGATGCAACTCTTAGAATTGTGCGCCTATCCCTGTCACTGATAGCTCTTGGACGCCCTGGGCTACTCTTCTTTCCGTAATTTTCAGGGTCTTTGACGAAATTTGAAATCACTTTTCGGCTTCCTTGCAGTTTTTCGTCAATATCCGCAGTTTTGAAATTTTCTTGGTCCAGTTTTGCAATAACCTTTATTTCGGCACTAGTTAATTTTTATCCTCTACCCATTTTACAACTTTTGGCACTCTCAAAAAAATAAAATCACAGAATGGGCCTTTTTCTTTGATTTCCTTCACAGTTGTTTACGCAAAGATCACCAAAACGCGACTAAAATTCATTTTTTGTGAAAATGTGCTATCTTTTTTTCGGGATGTTGTCTACAGTTTTTTCTTACAATTAAGGATTTTCCAGAAACTTCTTTAGGCACCCAGTACAAGACCACTGTGGCTTTGCTGAGGCGCAGAGAGGTCCTTAACCATTATCTTATTAAAACTAATTGTGAAATAACATGTTGTGCAATATTTTTTTCGCGGACTG
The DNA here is from genome assembly GCA_955652365.1 of Eristalinus aeneus. NCBI lineage: Eukaryota > Metazoa > Arthropoda > Insecta > Diptera > Syrphidae > Eristalinus > Eristalinus aeneus. The sequence goes on from OY019131.1 coordinate 95,949,911, forward strand.
TATATGCCCAATATTCAGACCACAAAGGAGATACTTCTTTGGGAAACAGACATTGACAATGCTTGAAACCTTACAACTTTTAAGCGAATGCGATTGGAAAATTCTTATCAGGTCGATTAATGGGTAAAACGTGATTTTTGGCGGTCGAGCAAGATAAGCCGCGCCCTCTTCGCGATGACAGACGGTCAAGATGGAACTCAAGGTCGTTGATGTACTATCAACCAATATTGTACCGCGTGGAATGTTCTCCAAAAAAGATATTTGTTAAACAGTTCCCTCACAAAAAGCTAGGAAACAGAAGCGCAGTCAATTGATGCCCAAGCGCCGACGCAGGCTCGCAAATTTCAGTCATTTCGATGCCCAAGTTGTTGTGGTCTAGACTGAAGGGAAGGAATTGTTCAAAATCTTGCCATTTGGACTGATTTTTTCGGGATCTGAGCCTTTAGGCAGCTTAGGCACTTGTCCACGTTCCCACCAGCACATGCTCCTTCCTGCCAATGGAAATCAATTTCTTCCAATGACTTTGAAAAGCATTTGCCAACGATTTGGGTGTCTTCGTGGACTCTCTCACCTTCAATTCCTCAGCATTTTGCAGAATTCTCACAGGTTTCCCCGTTGTCTCGTCCCAAGCCAATTTTTTTTCGCAGAAATCCGCCGCCCCCATCTTGTCGTAACGAACGATTCTACAGCCAATCTCGAAACGCTCCCCTTCTCTCACCCAGTTCGCATCAAAGCAAAAGCGAGCCACCCAGACCAGCGTCCAGACCGACCTTTTGCAGCAAGCTGTCAAAGCTGGAAACTCCTCTTAGATATTCCGACGCCATAAATAAATGACTTTAACTGCGTAAAATTAACTGGGTGTGCCCGTTTGCATGCCATGCTCGTATTTCTCTATTCCCCACACCACAAGAGCCTACTTGCAGCAATGGCACACAACGGCCCACGATTTATACAGGAGTCACAGAGCCCCATCTAGAGCACTCTTCTTCCAACCCCATCATAAATTCAAGCAGAGTTGGCGGCCCGCGCCGCCATAAAAACCAAATCAGTGTCAGTGGTAGTGGCGGCGGCGGCGGCGGTGATGGCGACGGCGACGGCGATGGCAAAGAACGTGCATAGCTCTCGAGCTGGAATGCGAAACTGTGGAGTGGTGGTGTGTATGTCCTTTTCAGCTGAAATCTGACACTATCCCTGCCCGCATGGCAACGAGCGACCCGGCCATGTGATCTGACCATGTGACCAGAGCTGCTCACTGCCTGCTCCACATACCCAGCCATCGTCGCATTGAACCAGCCAGCCGCATGCAATTCATAAAGAAACTTTAATTAAATTTTCTCTACAGGACACCGTTCCTTTTGGGATGTTAGCCCACATTACAAACCTCCACATCATACCGCTACACTTCGTCAATTGCAACACTGACAGAGTATGAGGCTGCTACCCCGCTCCCTGCTCAGGATAACGACAAAACAGGACACACAAGTACACAACTCTGAACATAGGAGGCGTACACAATTCTCTTGTTGTGTCCGTTGGTCCTTCCTCGACCGGAAATTATGCAGAAAAGTTAGTCCCCGCTGCTCTTGTTGGATAATATTATGAGTCTATGTGCGGACTTTTTATTTCGCTCATCTCTGGTCTCTTTCCCTCTCTTCAGCGATCTCCCATGACCGGCTGGAGACGACGGATGTTTTTGTTTTGCAGCTGCCTCGATGGAAGTGCTTTTGTTTTTTTTTTGTGGAGTTTTTAACTGTATTTAAGGACTCTGGGGCCGTTCAGGGCGTACAGGAAGTTCAAACAAAAACACGCACCTAATTAGGACGTTCTGTGGACTTGTTGCGGATGTTGTGATGGCACAAAGCGAGACAGCATCCACTGGAGTGAGGTGAAAAAGCTGCAAAAAAACAAAAAGACGAGGAACCTTCTGGCTATAGACTTGTGTACAATTTGCTCTGCTGTTCGACACGAAGTCGTTTTACAGAGAGAGGCTTTTGGTGTTTGAGGGTTTTAAGAAAAATGAAAATTTTGCCCAGACGTAGGCACTGCCCTTTGGATCGTAAGCTGCACACAGGACTTGGAAAGGTGTGGATGAAGAGGCACCAAATACTGGTGTTTCTAAGCAGATAGCGTTGATAAGAGGCTTCCCGTGAAAAGATCTCAGCAAGGGGTGGCTTGAACAAGGTGTCTTGGTAGGCGGAAGTTTGTTTATTGGGCCTCGGACGCTCACCATCATTCAAATTCATAGCCTGGGTAGCACTGCAGAACACCAGGGACCTGAGCCAAGTTTCTCCAGCAATTATCCGGGTGCGTGCTATTTATTCCTCATCATTTAACTTGTCTGCAATCGCTTCAAACTACTACGAGGCCAACGAAATCACTCAGAATAATCTGAAACCTATATTCCTGCATGCAATCATTGCAGTCCTTTTCTAGATCCAAAGATCTGCCCTGCCTCGATATTTGGGGTCATCAAATGATCCCTAACTCCCTGGACACATTTTTCTAAAGCCAGCGACCAAGTCGTCATAATGGATCCAATGCTTGGGGTAACGGGGAACCAGAAAGAACAGAAGTAGACTTCGCTTAAGCAACACTCATCCTCAGACTGACGGGGATCCATAAAGACCGGAAGTGGACTTCACTTCTGCAACACTCATCCTTAGACTCTCGATCAACAAAATTTAAGCAAACTTCGAAAGTTCAATTCACAACAGGAGAGGGACAAATTCGTGCCCAAATGGGTTGCACTGCACTGCCAACTGCTTTCTTCTAGGCAGATCGCTTTTTCATATTCACTAGCTGATGGAGAAATATGCGACAGCAGAGCAAATCACACTCTGTGCTCCTAATCAGCTTAGGCCAGATCTCATCAGCTTAAAAATGTCTTGAACACCGTTTCTCAAGACTTGCATACACGGTTGGACTATTCTGCCATAAGCTGTGATCTCTACGGCGCAGCGGGTAGATCCCATGGCACCATCAAGACTTTAGGTGCGTGCCCTGGCACGTACGACAGAATTAGTTGATCGAGGAGAACCTGCTCCCGTGAGGACTTTGACGTCATTCAATTTAATTCTGCCTCCATAGGACTTGAGCAACAACTTGACCAACAACTTGGTCAGCCCTGCGCAGTAACCATTGTTTAAAGAACATTGTTAAAGATGTTCAAGCGTGGCTTAGACAACGTCCTTACATTAATATAATCTTGATGCAAGAAGCTTTGGTTGTCACTGCACAACATGGTTGTGCGCCTCGCAAGTTGGCTGTACGCCTCACAACTTGACTTGGCCTTTCACACAGCTAGTTGGGATCTGTCAAAAATCTGCCATCCGCAGCGTTAACCCAGAACGAGTGCAATAGTCACTCGCAAATGTATTCGAAGAGCTGAGGGAACTGAGATGAACAGTGTCGAGGGGAGGTTCTAATATGCCATAAACGAATCAACGACACAAACCTACATTCTAAGACGGACAAGATCTGTTGGTCTAAGAGAAGGCCCAGAGTGAAACGACCGAAAGGCGGGAAGTATTTTACGAAAACAAATGCCTGTGTCTGTTGCTTTGTCTAATTCAGTTGCACAAAAAGTTGTTGTTTGGAGTCGCATGCGTGGTGACATGAAAGTCGACCTAACTCCAGCGTATAGTCCTAGCCGTTGGGACAATGCAGAGTACAACAACGCTTGAGGCAACGGAAGTCGTCGACAATCGACAAACGTTTGCCATTTCATCTCATTCTACGATTGGAAAGCCCGGCTCAAATGCCAGTCTCTGTTTGCTTTGCTCTGTAGGCTTTGCTTTGTTGTCTTTGCTCTGTGAGTTTTTCTCTGTGGGCTTGGCCATATGGGCTTTGGCCTGTGAGTTTTGCTCTGTGGGCTTTGGCTCTGTGAGTTTTGCTCTGTGGAATTTGGTATGTTGTCTTTGCTCTGTTGGTTTTGCTTTGTCGGCATTGCTCTGTGGGCTTTGTTCTGTGAGTTTTGCTGTGTGGAATTTGCTCTGTGGTCTTTGCTCTATGGACTTTGCTCTGTGGACTTTGCTTTGTTGTCTTTGCTCTGTTGGTTTTGCTCTGTGGGCCTTGCTCTGTGGACTTTGCTCTGTGAGTTTTTTTTTTGTTGACTAGGCTCTGTTGTCTTTGCTCTGTAGTTCTGCTCTGTACGCTTTGCGCTGTAGGCTCTTGTTCTGTAAATTTTGCTCTGTGGGCTTTGCTCTGTGAGGTTTGTTCTGTGGACCACGCTCTGTTGTCTTTGCTCTATGGACTTTGCTCTGTTGTCTTTGCTCTGCGGACTTTGCTCTGTGGACTTAGTTTTCTGGACTTTGCTCTGTTGTCTTTGCTCTGTGAACTTTGCTCTGTGGATTTTGCTCTGTGGGTTTTGCTCTGTACCCTTTGGCCTGTGGGCTTTGTTCTGTAAGTTTTGCTCTGTGAGTTTTGCTCTGTGACCTTTGCCCTGTGAACTTTGCTCTGTGGGCTTGGCTCTGTTGAATGTTGCAGCAAACAGCACTCAACAAAATGATTGAAACATTCAAAGTGAATTCTGAATCCTTGGTCATCGACAGAAAACAAAAAAAAAAAAATAAATAAATAAAAAAAAATACTTCCCATACCGGGAATCGAACCCGGGCCTTCTGGGTGAAAGCCAGATATCCTAGCCACTAGACCATATGGGAGACCGTTAGAACAGTGCCCAGCTTCTGACAGGTGTCACAATTCAAAGAAAATCGGATACATCCCCCAATCCGCCATCGACTTGAAATTATTTTCAGATTTTCCAAATCAATTCTGAATCATACACCACACGAACTATCCACCGAACTACAAAAAGCACTTTTGCCAGCGGGTGCAGAGCGAGTGCATTTGTGCGCTGCACGATATGAATCCCTGCACACACACCCACACAAAAGACGTATCCCGAGATTGAGTGCATTATCCGCTGTTTCCAGCTAAACACACGAATGTCGGCGGAGTGGGAAAGAGGAAGGATTTGATAGAATTCTCTTCAAAATCCAGACAAATTGCAGGGCAATGGGGGGTGCGCGGTGGTCGTGTGTGTGTGTTCTGATGTTAAAACCAACGAGGATGTCGGGGTGAAGAAAAACGAATTCTATTTGAATGCAAAGCGCTCATATGAAAGAATTTTCCAATTTAGTTAATAGAAATCGCAAAAGTGCCAAAAAAAAGAAAACGACCCCCTCCGAAAGTGAAGCGAGGAGTGTGTGTTAGAGTTACTCTATAAACACCGATTTTATGATAATGTGAATGTGGCGCACAGGACAGGGGGAAGGAGACTCCGAGACTCTAAAACTCAGACTCCGCCGGATTACGTTTATTTCGTTTCCGACTTTGGCATGCGTTTTGGGTATTTTTGTTGATATTAACCAAATTATTTGGAGTTCATCTCGCTCTCCTGCTGTTGCTCTACAGGACGTTGTTGCTCGCCATTGGCAGGGGGTGAATGTGTAAGAGGAGATTATTGAATTGGTTTTACCAAGCTAAAGACTGGTATTTGAATGGAATGTGATTCAATAAAACTTCTTCGCACTACAAAACCGAATTTGAACTTGAGGGAGGCATCGACGGTTGAATTGAACTTTACAGGACACATGCCCGGGTTGAGGGTTTTCTCATTTCTTTCATTTCACAGGAGTCCTTTGAAGTGCACGAGGTAGACTGAAGTTTGTACTCAATTAGTTGATTGAAGGTGTTACGTGTGTGTGTTGGTTGCCAGTTGCTGACAGATGTGAATATTTACTCACCACAGCCAATAAATTATCAATCATACATTCCTAATCCTTTGCCTCTTCACTCGGCGGGAAACGAAAAAAAAAAACACAAATGTCAACAGGGGAGAACAGAAGATTCATCTTGGTCCTGCCTAATCAATATCCCTGCCAGAGCCATTGTTCCTTCAAGTGAATCACGCATCAGCGGTGGTCTTTTCCCGCGCGCAAAGGAGGATTATCCTCTGTTTAGTCATTGTTTGGGTCCATCCATTAAGCATCCCCTAGGGACACAGTCGGTCTGTTCATAAATAGTCACCAAATGAGACAGGATCCAGAGACGCGGTGTCCCTGCGTCGCTTCTGCCAGATAAATTAGCAGACTTGATGTGTTTTTGCGGTTCGCCACAACGAATGTACCTAAGGGGTTGGTTGATGGTCCTGAGTGTCGAACAGAGATCAATAGAGAGAGAGTTGAAAGTGCATCATTCCTGTTTTTTCCTTGAACATATGACACGATTTTTTGTGGAATTTTTTTTTGTGACTGTCACCCCAGTCAATGGCATCACACTTCGCACTCCCTGACGAGGCAGACCGTGTCGTGTTTATTTGGTTATTGAGGGCCTCTAATGAACTGTTTAGACAGAGTGGTGCAGAGGAAACATAAATAACGCGCCACTTCGAGTACTTTTCACGCACGCCACACAAGTGTTTTTCCGCGTCGGGGGTTGATGGTGTAGCATCACCCCGCCAAAAAATTATTGCCGTCATAATCATAGTCATGAGGGGACCCCATCCACCCACCCACAGGGGGATGGAAAATTCAAAATATAAAATATTAATATCATTGTTGCAGGATGTGGACCTCGTTTTGTAATGCATAACCTGTTCCAAGGGGTCCCGAGTCATCAACCAAATTGGCTTGGTTTGGCACACCGGTTGGTGTGGGGTGACTGCTGTCATGGTGGCATCCGGTGCTGGTGTCTGTGGGTGGGTATGGGTGAGGCGAACTGCAAAATGCAAAATCTTATTATTCAACAAACGAACTGCCATTTCCTCTGGACGAGTGGCGGAGGGAGACAGCTCTCGGGGTTGCCCGTTAATTCAATGAACTGTAATCATATTTCTCCCATTCAATGCAATAACAGTTATGTACGTACTGCACACAAGAAAAGCTATACATGTTATCTCTTGGTTGGTTTTTTTGAATTTTTTTGTAATATTAAATTATGTGAGGGGTGGCGTGGGGTGGTGGAAATGGTGGCATTTTGCTTGTTTTAATATGTCGCCAGATGTCGTTTTTGGCATACCAGTTGCTACAGTTACGCTTTGCGGGAGGGATGTGCTGTAACAAATGTCTGATTAAATGCGTTGGCAGTTGGGTGCGTGTGCTGCGACATGTGAGGGGAGGGGTGTGGGGGATGGGGCTGGAGTACCGGGACCAAAAGGGGTTATTGCGGGAAAAGTGGCACTTTGGTCTGGCAGTGTGAAATTGGAAAATATTACCCTCCTGAGAGGGTTGGCGTAGACCCCTATTAAAAAACACTAAATTACAATGGAGATATGTATGATGTCTGTGAGGGGGCAAGTATTATTAAATAATGACGCAGGGTTGGGGGAAACTTTTCCTTTGCGTTGAAGACAGTAACACCATTCGATAGGGACCTGAAGGAACTTGATGTTGCAACAGAATGTTCTTCTCGGCGACATTTCTGGCTTGTTTCATTTATTCTGGAGCATCCCTCTGACTTGAAAGAGGCGGGATCGCAATAACGAGACCAAATTCTTAGCCACCAGACAGACTTGGTACGTGGGACCAAGTCTGGTTGAGTGGTTTGTCTTGTTGCATGGGACCAAGTCTGTCTTGTTGATTGTTTGAAATAGCTGCGCACTCTGAAGGTGAATCCCGATCCAAGAAGGATCCACCCACAAGCCTCCACTTTTCAGTAGACTTCCTGCAAACACAGAAATATAAAAAAAAGCAGACCTTTCGGCAAAAAAGTGTAGCCAAGTTCCCAAACTTACCCAAAATGTCGCCAAAAATTCTTCCAACTGCTTTTCAAAACTTCCTGGCGTCATGTAGGGATCTGCATTTACACTCCCAAGCCCCCCCATAATCCCAAAAATATAGAAAACCCTCAAAAGTATCGAAAAATGCAAAAAAAATCCGTTGAAAAAATAACAAAAACAAAAAAATGCAAAAAAATATAAAAAATTAAAATCGCCCGGAGCGGCCCCCCCGGGGGTATATAAGGAGGACCAGGCGCGGGAGCGAGTTTAGTCTGGTGCGGGTCGTCGTAGGGTGCACGTCGTGGAAGTTTTCACGTCTACGGGTTTTTTCTCCTGCTCTCGCGTGCATGTGTACTCCGGGGCTGCGTGGGTGCATCTGGGCACCTAAGAGCATGTGCGGCCATCTTCTCTCTCCACCCAATGCAACATGTTCCTCTCTGCGTCTCTGCGCCTGTGCTCTTGATGCTGAGAGGGGCGTACGGATGCAAGGTGCCGATGGTTGTTGCTGGAAGGTTGTTGCTGGATGGTTGTTGCTGGATGGTTGTTGCTGTATAGCTGTTGCTGGATAGTTGTTGCTGGGTGCGTGTTGCTGAGTGTGTGTTGCTGGGTGCGTGTTGCTGGATGCATGCTGCTTCATGCTGGATGCTGGATGCTGGATGCTGGCTGCCGATGCTGATGCTGCTTACTCATGTTGAGGGTGGTAGTGATCCTCGATGGTTGCACATGTCGCCGCAACAATGCTGTGCCTCGTCCGGGCGTTCATCGTCTGGTACTGTTGCACCCTTGGACTTTAATTTCGTTTCACGATTGTGTCCCATACCCACCCATCGATCGATTTGTCTGTTTTTTTTCGATGTTGTTGGTGTGCATGGTTAAGAATGGTTCGCAGTTTAGAATCATGCCACGGCTGGAAGCATGCGGTGCGGTACATGCATACCTCCGTGGACTTCCGTTGAAGTCTTACCCACCTCGAAAAGCGACTAGGCCCCACTGCCTCTGGATTACGGGCGGGTCGGTTCGGTATACAGGTTGCAAGCAACCGGTTCACAATGGGACACATCGGTAGTAGTATTTAGTTCTTCAGTAGATTGTAACTTAGGTTTGTCGTAGTCTTGTGGAAGTTGGCTCCAAGTTTGCTTACGCATTGAGCTTTTTGTGCGAATTGACCACGAAGTTACTGAGTGAAACTGGACTCGGTTTGGTTGTAGGACACTTCCCATCTTAGTAGTTTTCGGAAGGCCTCTCATCAAGCTTGTCAAGCCGGGGTTGTAGAGCGCTTTCCTCTTAGAAGTAGAGTAGACAACGGGCGGATGATATGCATCACGTAGTGATTGACAACATTCAGTCCGTTAGTAGTTGTCGGAAGGCCTCTCATCGAGCTTGTCAAGCCGGGGTTGTAGAGCGCTTTCCTCGTAGAAGTAGAGTAGGCAACGGACGGATGTGTGCATCACTTTCTGATGTACAACATCCAATCCGTTAGTAGTTGTTGGAAAGCCTCTCATCAAGCATGACAAGCCGGGGTTGTAGAGCGCTTTCCTCGTAGAAGTAGAGTAGACAACGGACTGATATGTGCATCACCTAGTGAAAGACAACATCCAGTCCGTTAGTAGTTGTCGGAAGGCCTCTCATCAAGCATGACAAGCCGGGGTTGTAGAGCGCTTTCCTCGTAGAAGTAGAGTAGACAACGGACTGATATGTGCATCACCTAGTGAAAGACAACATCCAGTCCGTTAGTAGTTGTCGGAAGGCCTCTCATCGAGCTTGTCAAGCCAGGATTGTAGAGAGCTTTCCTTTTAGAAGTAGAGTAGATAATGGACGGATGATATGCATCGCATTAAGATAGACAACATCCTGTCCATTCGTAGTTTTCGGAAGGCCTCACATCAAGCTTGACAAGCCAGGGTTGTAGAGCGCTTTCCCCTTAGAAGTAGACAACGAACGGATGCTATGCATCACATTAAGATAGACAACATCCTGTTCGTTCTTAGTATTGGGATGTCCTCGCTTCCGAGTTTGTCCATGTCTTCGCTTCAGTTCGAGGTCGTATTCCGCGAATCGCTCATGCAAGCAAGCTGGAGCCTTCCCAAAACTTAGTGTAGACAACGGGCAGATGATCTTCCAAAAGACAGTCATCCTGCTTGTTTTTTGAGTAGACAGCGCGACTCGCTTTCGGAACTAAAATTTCTCCGACATGGCAGTTCGAAAGCACTCGCCGCTCCATAGAGACTTAGTTTAGCGTAGCGTAGGCATTGAAGAGGACTCACATTTCTGTGAGCGCGAATCGCTTCAATACTATTTACTAATATCCATGGCAGTTAGAAAGTGTTCGTTGTTTCTCGGAAATGTTGGGTTTCCTCTTGTAGTTTGTTTCTTTTAATTTTGTAGGCAACCACTCGTCCTTTATGTAGTTAGTTGTAGTCGGATGTCCTCCTCTCATGGCTCGTCCAAGCAACCAGCGTTTCGTGTGATGTTAGAATTCACCGAATGTTGTGATGCTGGACGAGCTGGAATTGATGAGGTCGACTTCCTTGTTTTGGTAGTTTTTGACTTCGCTTACATTCTCTGGCTTTTGACAATGTTTTCCCAAGAAGTACAAATTTACTTCCTTTCAGTTGGGATTCATTCGTCGCTCTTTCTACAAACTTTTGTATTTTCTTTGCAGGAATCTAGTTTAGGTTAGGCATTTCTGCTATTGTCCTTTAATTTTACTTTTTCTAACAATTTCAGCTTTAATGTCAGATTTTATATAACCTTTTATATCATCCATATCCACTTCTATATTTTTTGATTCATATCATTTATATCAACTTTAAGTTAAGCTTCATTTCAGCCCTCAATTTAGCTCTCATTTCAGCTTATATTTCAGCTTACATTTCAGCTAACTTTTCAGCTCTAATTTCGGCTTTCATTTCAGTTCTCATTACAGCTTCTAGGTTTATGCTCCAGACTTTCAAGCCGTTCTAGTTCTAACCGGTCGTTCAGTGAAATCTGACCCATTGGCCTTAAGTTTATTCGATGAGTGGCAGAAGCACCTCAACGCCGCCTGGCAACAAAGCCGATAAGCGGCCTGCCAGCAGTTAGCACTAACCTTTACTTGATTTATTTTTGTTAACAATAATAAACTTATACAAAACCTTAGCTTTTCATTTTCTAAGATTAGGCATAGCTAGGGCTTAGACATTTGGTTTGAAAGCCAACCTTGATTATCCTTTTTCCTTGACTGTTCAGGTATGCATGCGCCTCGTTTCGGATTTTTCTTTCAATTCTTTGAACGGAAATGACTTGAGCAGCTTAGCTAGGATGGTTAGGTTAGATAGGCTAGATAGGGTAGCTTTAAACCACGCGCGATGTGAATAAATCTTTGGACAGCCAAAGAGTTAGGCTTAGACAGGATCATCTTTAGACAGGGAACAGTCTGTTTAAGTAGGAGCCATATAGATAGGCACTTAGCTCTGATAGGTAGGGACTAGTTCATAACTTAGAATTCTTCATACGTTGTCCTCTTATTACAATTTATAAGTCTTTGCACATTTTTACACCGCGCGTTAGCTAGGCTTAGACAGCTAAGGGGGAGATAGCTAGGTAGTCAGCTTTCATAACACGATTTTTCTTAATTTTCCATCAAGTTCTCCCACATTTGTCGATTTTTGTTACATTCTGTGCAAAGACATAGGGCTTAGAAATTGCAGGCTTCTCCACGAAGAAAGCTTTTACTTCCGCAGGGGGTTCAATCCTTGCGTCGGTCGAGTTCGAGGATTGCCCTCGGATGTGAAGTTAAGTGAAGTGTAGTGAAGTGCGCGTTTTTTGGCGAGAGTAAAACGCTCTCTACGTGGCGGAAGCCTGTATAGGATTAGCTCGCGATTTGAAGTAGGACTTCGGGTGCCAAACAGGTCTCCCTGAAGTTAGGTAGGGGAACCCTCTGGGAACCAAACAGGTGCCCTGAGGATAGGTAGGGGACCGCTCAGGGGCCCAAACAGGTACCCCTGAGGATAGGCAGGGTTTCAACAGGGTTCCAGATGCAGAATGCAGTTTAGGAGGAGTGCTGTGCAGCAAAAGTCCAGCATCCAGCATCCAGCTCCTGTAGTATCCGTGTAAGTTCAAGTAGTAAGTCATTTTTTTTTTATTCACATGACCCAATAGTTTCAAATTTGTTTCCATCGCGTGCTAAAGCATGCATACCCAAGTATATATTTTTCGGGTGAATTGTTTGTCAAACTAACCCCCTCAAGACAGCAAACAGTTGTCTCTGAGGCTAGGTAGGGGACCGCTCAGGGGCCCACTCAGGTGCCTTTGAGGATAGGTAGGGGACCCCTCAGGACCCAAACAGGTGTCCTGAGGCTAGGTAGGCCTCTGTTCTTATCGTTTCAGGTTTTCTTCTTTCATTCCAGGGCGGGCGCGTCGCGTTCGGTCATTTCAATGATCACTTGAGCCATCAAATGAAGAAATCATTTGACAAGCCGTTTGAGGACTCATTTGTGGAATCATTTGAGGAACCACTTGAGGAATCGTATGAAGAATCAGTTGAAGAATCATTTGCGTAAGCATTTGTGGAATCATTTGAGGAACCATATGAGGAATCATTTCGGGGAATCAGTTGAGGAAGCATTTGAAGAATCATTTCGGGGAGTCATTTGAGGATTTATTTGGGGCATCAAGTGATTAACTAGAAACTTTACATTCGCCTGTTTAACTAAATTTTTAACTGCCTTTGTTTACCTTTGATTTAAGAGCAAATCACAATCCTTCTGAGCAAAGCTATTTCCTTTAGGTCTAAAATCAAAACTCCCTCCTATATTTCCACTAATTATTCATATCCACAATTTCTTCTGTTACATAATTTAGTACTTATTCAGAACTCTAAAAGCTAGCTCTTGATAATTTCAAATAGTTTTCATTTTTCAGGCAATTCACTGCAATAACAGAGTCGGTTGAGGCTCAAATCGAACGCACCTAAACGTACCAACGAAATCCCCTTCGGAAGGGGTGTCGAACGCCACTTTTCGCAGTCGGTTGAGACTCAAATGCAACGCACCTAGACGAACCAAAGAAACCCCCTTCGGAAGGGGTGTCGATCGGCACTTTTCGCAGTCGGTTGAGGCTTGAATCGAACGCACCTAGACGTACCAACGAAACCTCCTTCGAAAGGGGTGTCGAACGTAGCTTTCCGCTGTCGGTTGAGGCTCGAATCGAACGCACCTAGACGTACCAACGAAACCTCCTTCGAAAGGGGTGTCGAACGTAGCTTTCCGCTGTCGGTTGAGGCTCGAATCGAACGCACATAGACGTACCAACGAAGCCCCTTCAGAAGGGCTGTCGAACGTTTCTTTCCGCAGTCGGTTGAGACTCAAATCCAACGCACCTAGACAAGCCAACGAAACCCCGGAAGGGGTGTCGAACGTATCTTTCCGCAGTCGGTTGAGACTCAAATCCAACGCACCTAGACAAACCAACGAAATCCCCTTCGAAAGGGCTGTCAAACGTAACTTTCTCGCAGTTGATTGAGGCACGAAGCGAACGCGCCGGAACATGTCCTTCTCAGGGCATGAACTGCATCTGAAGCAGGACATTAAAAATGCAATTCACAGGTTCCACTTATTCTTCTTCATACTAAGTGGAGAAATGAATTGCAGACACTGTATGCCGAGAATCACTTTGGGGCCACGTGGAGCACTATGAGCCGTTGACAACTGATTTTCGGACAACTTTGATGTTTGGTTTCAACCGAAAAGTGACTTCGCGAGATCACTCTTTGGAGAGCAGCAAAAAGCTGTGCATCTAACGAAAACCGTCCTTTTTTTAAGATTTTACAGCAAATCCTCGTATGATCTGTTCACAGATAGAAGAACTTTATCCCCTTGGAACGATCTCCCTGGTTCTTTTTTTTAATATTTTGTGAAGCTCTATAGTCCGTGGTAAACTTGGGACTTCTTCAGCTAAAGGGATCTCTCGTCAGCTGCCTCCTGTGGCGCACTCAGTTGGATGAGTTCCTCCTCCATTTGTGTGCCTCCATCCCACCCTAGTCTGTTCTCTGTCGCATTGTCCAAATGGTTCGGATTCGAAGACGTTTCGGGTCGGAGCAGTGGCGTCCATAATCTCTACATGGCCAAGCCATCTTAAGCGTTGAGTCCAAATACGCTTCACCAGGCGCTTGATCGAGCGCTTGGTCAGGCGCTTGATCAGGCGCTTGATCAGGCGCTTGATCAGGCGCTTGATCAGGCGCTTGATCAGGCGCTTGATCAGGCGCTTGACCAGGCGCTTGAACAGGCGCTTGACCAGGCGCTTGAACAGGCGCTTGACCAGGCGCTTGACCAGGCGCTTGATCAGGCGCTTGACCAGGCGCTTGATCAGGCGCTTGACCAGGCGCTTGACCAGGCGCTTGACCAGGCGCTTGACCAGGCGCTTGACCAGGCGCTTGACCAGGCGCTTGACCAGGTGCTTGACCAGGCGCTTGACCAGGTGCTTGACCAGGCGCTTGACCAGGTGCTTGACCAGGCGCTTGACCAGGCGCTTGACCAGGTGCTTGACCAGGAGCTTGACCAGGAGCTTGACCGGGCGCTTGACGAGGCGTTTGATCAGGGGCTTGACTAGGCGCTTCATTAGACGCTTGATCAGAGTCTTCACCAAAAGCTTGGCCAGACGCTGGCCACCGTACATCCCATAAGTTCGTGGTTGAATGTTCTGCTCCGAATGTCATCAGCTCAAATAGGACCGAAAGACGCACGCAGAACTTTCCTTATTCGCTTTCTGGTTACCCATAAATAATTACCATCCTTGAGCATCACTCCTTCCTTCGTCCTCGTAAAGACCGTCCTACTGACCAACACACGATCACCACCTCATCCACCTTCCACTTCATCAGTCGTCCTGTCCCCCTCCTCATAGTCCTCGCAAATCAAAGCCAAAGCAATTTGTTATCGTGAGTCCCTTTACTACAACTTTCCATTGCTCCACAGCAGGAGAGCTAAGTCGAATGGATTTAAAAAAATCCAGAGACAGGAGGAAAAAACGAAATCTCGGAAATTTCCACGAGACTATTTTCTGCGCCCAGGATACAAATTAAAAGTGTCCCGCTTAGTACTTCATTACACCCCCGCTCAGTCTGCTGTGCTTCCCACCGGCGGTGGATTTGTCCTTTGGAGAATTGGCACAGTGCCCCATAAATCACGGTTAGGTAGCAAAAGTTATGTGCGTCAAGTATTTGTGTTATTGTTGCTCGTAAATCAGAGTAACGATTTGTCCTAGTCCATGAGGATCCTCTCTCACTCGAGCCCCGGCATGGGGCTCGTCCACTCTGTTGCTGTTTACTTTTTTATGGACCCATTTAGGGACTCATTTGTGGGCAATTAGGGTCTCCAATAGTCGTCTGTTGTCGGTCACATTGTTCACGTCGTCAAATGGAGCGATGGGTGGATGCTGTGTGGGTAGGATAGAGTGCACGCCATCGGAAATAACAAGTCGAAATGTAAATTCCACTTTACTTTGTTTTAACAATTAGCCAGACAGACAAAATGCACAAGGTAAACGGAAATGATGACGATGATGACTGTGCCAAGGATGCCCCTCTCGCTGGCTGTAATGATGATGAGTCTTGCACTGTAATTGGGGTTTAATTAAGAAAATTGGTAATTAGATTCAAATTGAGTTGAAGGGTGCTGCATGCTCCGAGGGGATGCCATCACATCACATTCGAAAGGGAAAAACCCGAGTGTCGGCAAAGTGACGGGTGTGCAAGCGAGTCTATTGCAAAAAGGATGCAGGAAAGTTCCTTGCAGTTTAATTAAAACTTCATTATGACGCATGCATGCATGAACGACCGCATAGTCAACACCAGCAAGCCCCGCAGTGAATATGGAAGTAGACACCTCACCGCCTTCGGTCACAGACGGAGTCGGAGCGCAGACAAGAATTTGTTAGGCGGGTGGAAAAATGGGGAATTTTCTTACGTCTCACAGTAGAGGGCGGGAGAGAGGCTTGGAGGGCTTCAACTTCTGGAGTAAACAATTCCCACAGGTGCCGTGTGCAGTTGACTTTGTGAGTCAGATGCAATTGTTGCCAACGACTCTTCATTCTCTTGTCTCTCGTCGTTGATTCCTTTTCTGTGGCAAGTATTTTAATTTCCTGTTTAGAACGAGGCGTCGGTGGAGGGACGGATCAGGGCGAGGAAGCAGTGTTAAGAGTCGTTGCAAACAAGGAAACTGCTTATGAGGACTGTGTGGAAATTAGAGGACGCGAATCTTGTGATGAATTTCTTCTTCGTGTTGAGAAGGTTTTCGAATTAAAGACGTCTTCTTCCTGAAGAACGGCTGATATGGGCACCTTCCCCATCATGTCAATGAGGACCATGAGCTCATCCATGATCGCCTCGTTGATTCGCCCTTCAACCATGTAACAACTCATAAATCAATTAGATCACAATTTGTACAGCGAACCCGGAGGTCAGTGTGACAATGCCAACAAATGTATGGGCCTGTCATATATCTGCTCATCTTGTCATCAAAACCCCATCGAGTTGCCTCATGATACATGATCTCAGACGTACATGCCAGACCCCTAGATGATTGATGACGACAAGTTGAACTTATTTCCACACTTCGCAGCGCACGATCGTTAACAAAACATCACCGGACGTGAGTCATGCATTCCAACACTCGTCTTAGTCAAGGTGACCCACTCATCGGTCGCCAAATAGGCCATGAATTGTTTTTGCTGTTCCCCAAATGGTGACAGCTGAATAAACACTCAAGGTAACGCTAGTATTTACGCCAAGTGTTTATTCCATTGGAAAGCGTCAGTGGTGAAACCTGATTATTTTTTGTTTAGACTTAAGTAACTTTTTAGAAACAGAATTCTCGTGGTCCCATATGGTCTAGTGGCTAGGATATCTGGCTTTCACCCAGAAGGCCCGGGTTCGATTCCCGGTATGGGAAGAATTTTTTCTTACTTTTTTTTATTTTTATGGAATGATTGTCTTTTTTTCACATTAAGCTTATGCTGAATCGGGTCTCAAGCAGGACACTGTAAGATATGGGGGAAGAAAGTGAGAGGGTCTTGAGTGTAACACTGGGCTGGGAAGAGCATTCCATGTTCGTGTGGTGCGTTTGAAGGGCGAATCGAGGCTTAATGGACAACTGACAGGCATTCCGAGCAAATTTTGTGTTGTGGGGGGGAATGATGCATGAATGCAGCTGAACATCTGTTGAAGAAAAAGCGATGAAAACAACCCGAAGGGCTTACAAAGAGTCGATGGACTAGCAAAATTGTTGACTCTAAGTTTTATTCTTCACTTTTGGACTCTACCTAGCATGTGAAGAGAGGTCTCCCTCTGAACTAACAAAGAGTAGTGGGAACACTGCAGATCCCTGGGGAACACCAGCTTGGCTCGATTATAAATTTCAAGCTTGAACACATCCCAGACCATGGTTCGGATTGTAGCAGGAAGACACTCGTCGACGTTGTAAGCGTAGAAGGGAACCTGCTGCCAATTTTTGTCGACTGCCTTTGAACTATTGAGCGCAGGAGATTTTCCCTTCTCCTCCACTACGAAAGCAATGACTACACTTTCCATTCAAATATACCATCAGATCACTAGTGGACCTGTTTCTGAGTACAGTGCGACACACATCGCACTGGCAGTCAGTTAGAAGGGTCCTCAACTCAAGGTACGCCGTAAGCTGACAAGTTATCAGAGTTTCAGTGGCCGAAAGTGGTGGAAGGTCGTCATTTCTTAGGCCGGCACGACAAATGCTCCACAAACCTAAAAATAGCCTTGAGTATAGGGCATAAACAAATGCTTACTAGGATGGAAAATCACCCCTGACTGGGGTATACCATCCGTGCTAGTGGAACTATGGCAGCTGTACGAGTGTTGAAGTGCGTTTGTCTCGTTCACCCTCTAAAGTACAAGAGGACACAAAGTGGCAGCTAGCCAGATTCAGCTGGCAAGGTAAAGATAGCAAGGTTATGCTGGCAAAGTTTTGATCTGCCCAAAGGTATGATATCCAGAATGCCATTGTCAATGAGCATGGCGATCGAAGACGTGACTACATTTCGCATAGATGTTTTTTTGTTTGCCTCAACTTCTGTACAACGACCTCTTAGGCCCATTTAGCACTCATTGGAAAGTTAACTCTCTCTCTCTCTCTCGCCAACTTGAAGTCCCAGTCATATTTTCCTTACATATCCCAAGCATAATAATAATAATTATTGTTGACGCGACAGTCCAGATGGGGCCCAGGGCTTACCTTGCTCATCAACTAATCGTGTTGCGCTCGCTACTGTTCTCTCACGAGTAGAAGGGACCTACAGTCTTATGCTGACTCCGAACGGCGAAGTTTGAGAAGCTTTCTTAGACAGTTACTCCTCTTTGAGTGTTGTCGGCAGCTCGAAAGAGGTGATGGCGTGAATCCCAAGCATAGTAATAATTAAAATCATGGACTAGTGCCGGCGCCCATGTCACTATCGATGAAGCACAGTGCTTAGTCGTTAGCTAAAATTGTTCTTACCCTCTGAATATATCATACTGCTGTATAAATCACACTCATTTCGCCTCTGTGGCAGGCTATGCGCAATATGGTCTGGTAGAAAACACACAGGGCGACTTAAACAAATACTGGTGTTAAACAAATTGCGTATATACCAGCTTTTCCCTTCTTCAGACCAACTTCACGTTGACTGTTGCAAACTCCCTTGGTGGTTTGCTCATGTCGCTGTACAATTGACCTGCAAAATGTACTTAGCACCGATGTTGTCACCTTCCAGCTACATTTTTCAAATCAAATTCATTCAAATTTATTTTAATTCTCCATTTATTGTATCTTGCTTATGACAGTTCTTTGTCAGACTCGATTTCAACATCCTCGATAGTATAGTGGTCAGTATCCCCGCCTGTCACGCGGGAGACCGGGGTTCAATTCCCCGTCGGGGAGACGAGGTGAATTTTTTTTTAATTTATTGTTTGTTTTTTTTTATACTTTCGTTCCAACGAAAATCGTTTTTGTTAATTTTCTTAACTTTCTTAATGTGTGGAGCATTTTACACTAAATTGCTGGCTAACTCGCCAGTGTCCCCAGATACGTATTACCAGAAACGTATTCTGCTCTTTATTGTTCTTGCGTTTCCTTCTTCTACAGGTGTCTGTTTTCTGAGTATCTCTGTGTTTAATTTAACATTTTGGCAATTGTCCTAAATATGCCAAAGGCAAGCCTCTCACAGCGTAAGACAACGATCCTACATAGAATCCAATTTAACACGGAGAATGAATAGGATGGAAGACGTCAGAAATTAGTAATGGAACAAGAAGACAGTAGACAGAAGACAGTAGACAGAAGACAGAAGACAGAAGACAGAAGACAGAAGACAGAAGACAGAAGACAGAAGACAGAAGACAGAAGACAGAAGACAGAAGACAGAAGACAGAAGACAGTAGACAGTAGACAGAAGACAGAAGACAGAAGACAGAAGACAGAAGACAGAAGACAGAAGACAGAAGACAGTAGACAGTAGACAGTAGACAGAAGATAGAGGATAGAAGACAGAAGGCAGAAGACAGTAGACAGAAGACAGAAGACAGAAGACAGTAGACAGTAGACAGTAGACAGAAGATAGAGGATAGAAGACAGAAGGCAGAAGACAGTAGACAGAAGACAGAAGACAGAAGACAGAAGACAGAAGACAGAAGACAGAAGACAGAAGACAGAAGACAGAAGACAGAAGACAGAAGACAGAAGACAGAAGACAGAAGACAGAAGACAGAAGACAGAAGACAGTAGACAGTAGACAGTAGACAGTAGACAGTAGACAGTAGACAGTAGACAGAAGATAGAGGATAGAAGACAGAAGGCAGAAGACAGAAGACAGAAGACAGAAGACAGAAGACAGAAGACAGAAGACAGAAGACAGAAGACAGAAGACAGAAGACAGAAGACAGAAGACAGAAGACAGAAGACAGAAGACAGAAGACAGAAGACAGAAGACAGAAGACAGAAGACAGAAGACAGAAGACAGAAGACAGAAGACAGAAGACAGTAGACAGTAGACAGTAGACAGAAGATAGAGGATAGAAGACAGAAGGCAGAAGACAGTAGACAGAAGACAGAAGACAGAAGACAGAAGACAGAAGACAGAAGACAGAAGACAGAAGACAGAAGACAGAAGACAGAAGACAGAAGACAGAAGACAGAAGACAGAAGACAGAAGACAGTAGACAGTAGACAGTAGACAGTAGACAGTAGACAGTAGACAGTAGACAGTAGACAGAAGATAGAGGATAGAAGACAGAAGGCAGAAGACAGTAGACAGAAGACAGAAGACAGAAGACAGAAGACAGAAGACAGAAGACAGAAGACAGAAGACAGAAGACAGAAGACAGAAGACAGAAGACAGAAGACAGAAGACAGAAGACAGAAGACAGAAGACAGAAGACAGAAGACAGAAGACAGAAGACAGAAGACAGAAGACTGACGACTGAAGACTGAAGTTAGGTAAGACTCAGTGGCTGAGTTCCACGAAGTGACAAAATAAAATGAATGAATTTGAAAGTAAACTCAAGAAGGTTGCTCAGCAATTGGATTAAAAATTAAAGGATATAGCTTTGAAAAGCTATATCCTTTAATCCTTCCAGCTTGCCGCAAAATGAAGAGAACCTCAGTGTGTGAGAAGGGTAAGTTCCACGCTTTGATGTCTTGTATCTCACATCTCTACAGACAACGGAGCAAAGGTGCGATATCACGAACTTAAGACAGTAAATAAATAAATACTTAAATGTTTTTCAAAATTATTTCTTCACAAATACACTGCTTCACGCCAATCTCATGCCTTTTGGGTTCGTCTGAAGGATCGCCCAAAATATATCAATGCTCCACAAAAGTTTGCGTACAATTTGGAAAAAAAAATCGCTGTCATTCACCTAATATAAGCTAAAAATATTTTTGAAGAGCGAACTCCAATAAAACAACCTCTCAGGTTTCAGTTTTCAACAAAATAAATTAAAAATGATTATTCATTTAAGAAAAGCCATAACAAAAACCAAAAGAAGTTCCGAAATTCACTCCAACTCACATACGACAATATCAAGCGAAAACGATCGTGGTTGAAGCTCGGTGAAACGTCCCAAACTGTGGCCAAGCCGGGATTGCCGGCCAAGCTGAAATTGACGGCCAAGCCTAGATTGACGGCCAAGCCTAGATTGACGGTCAAGCCGGGATTGATGGCCAAGCCGGGATTGCTGTGTGCTTGGTGGGATTGAAAGGGAATCATCCACTATGAGCTGCTCCCATATGGCCAGACGCTTAATTCTACCATCTACTGCGAACAACTGGACCACGAACTAGCAGACGATGGATCAGAAGCGTCCACAGGCATCCAGAATTGGCCAACAGGAAGGGTGTAGTGTTCCACCAGGACAACGCCGGGCCCCACACTTCGTTGATGACTCGTCAGAAGCTACGGGAGGTCGGATGGGAGGTTTTATCGCATCCACCATATAGCCCGGAGTTAGCGCCAAGTGATTATCACTTTTTCCTGTCCATGACGAACGCCATTGGTGGTGTGAAATTGAACTCAAGTTGGCGTCTAGATGGAAACAAATTATCGAACAAAACCGCGCACATTTGAACTAAATCCGATCACTGTAACACTTTATATGAAGCATTCATTGAGAGCGGAAGGGTCGTTCCAGGATTGCTTTATTTAAAAAAATACGAGGGTTGCCTTTTATATTTCGAGATAAGAGAACAAAAACAAATATTAATGGTCGCTATTATCGACCATTCATTGTTTTTCAAAATATTCCCCATTAAGATCTATACACTTTTGCATGCGTTTGAACAAATTGTCGAAGCAGTTTTGATACTCTGATTGAGGTATCTCCAAAACATGCATTCTGAACGCATCAACCGCGTTCGACATCTTCAGGTGTCGAAAAACGTTGACCTCTTATTTTACGTTTTACGCACGGGAATAAAAAGAAGTCATTCGGTGTCAAGTCGGCGGATGACTCATCAAATCGATGTTTTGAGTGCCTAAAAATGCAGTTTCTTGAGTCGATGTGTAAGAGCCGTGGTGAAGAGTGATCCGTTTTCGGCGGTTGGTTTTCCTGATTTCTTGGGAAACAACTGGCAAATAAATGGTTGTGTACCACTCAGAATTGACTGTTCTGCGTTGTTTCAGTGGTACGGTTGCGATATGTCCAGTTTTTCCAACAGGCGACCATTTGCTTGGAAGCTTGTTGAATTTGGCTCAATTTGAAACACCCATACAGTCGACTGTTGTTTACTTTCGGGCTCATACGCTTAAATTCACAATTCATTGCCTGTCACGATGTCATAGACGTGTTTCGATGCACCGCGATCGTATTTTGGAGCATTTCACATTGAAACGAGCCTTTTCTTGAGCTATTGACAAATTGTGTGGGATCCAAAGCGAACACAGTTTTTTGACGGTCAAATGTTCATGCAATATTGAATGTATGCTGGTCCCACTAATCCCTAAGGTTGTCTCAATCTCACGATAGGTCACGTGACGATCTCACAATATCAGTTGGTTTCCGGAACAACAACTGATTTTGGACGACCTTCACAAAATTCGTCTTGGAGTGAACTACGACCTCGGCTGAATTCACCATACCATCGATAAACACTGGTCCTTGATGGAGCTTCATCGCCAAAAATTGAATTAAGTTCGTCGATGTACTGTTGTTGAGTTAATCCACGTCGAAAGTTGTAAAAAATAATCGCAAGAAAATTTTCAAGATTCAATTACATTTTTTGGATTAGATGAATCTTTTAAATTGCTGTAAACAACACAAATAGCGATCGTATGTCAAAACGTTGTGAGTTCGTATAACCTCACAAATGTCAAATTTAACGATAGAGCTGGCAGTTGTCAGATTGCAACACTAGGGTTGCCCAATCCCGAAATATAAAAGGCAACCTTCGTAATGTCGCATGAGCATTGCTCATCGCTGTTGAATGACGTTAACGGCGATCTAGATTCATAGACATTGACAACCTTATACATCGATTTGCCACGGTCTACGCTTGCACCCTCAGCCTCAGCAGATATAGACTCTTCTCTATGTGCTGGATCTGGTCGAGTGTAAGCTGGAAATTTGCGAATGCAATTGCCAATACTGGTTTCAGGAAATCGAATGTGTTGTTTCCCCGAGTCGCACGAGAAAAAAATTTACCACAGCAAAACATGAACTTAAGCGTTTCCCAAAATATTTCTCCGCAAATACATTGCTTCAGAAGCACCATGGCTTTTGAGGGCGCTTAAAGGATCACTGAGAGCACTTATTCACGAAGAATCAATTCAATTCATTCGCGTATAGTCTCTTCCCCACATGCTGGATGCGGTCGTTTCATCCATTAGTGAAAATCAAACTTGCGAATGGAATTGGCAATAGTGGTATCAATAGATCGAATGTTTAAGTTCGCCGAATCGCGCGAGTAAACAATATTCAAACAGATATCTGACTGAAAGCTGAACATCTTGGTAACGCTGTGGTGATAGGCGTCATTCTATGATACTGTGCAAACGCTCTGATAGGAGACCGTTCTTATCTATACACCACAGTCCACCGAAAACCATAGCTATAGCATAAACTCAGCCCTTTCTTTGCTAAATAATTCAACAAACACTATTGCATACATTCTAGGGCATCAGCAATTGATTCTAAGCAAACTAGTTCTGCAGAATGCTTTCCCTTCTATTGCGACGCTCGATAAACACTCTTCATCATTATGCATTGCGAACTAGCCAACTAACTAATTCACATTTCCTACGCATGTATAAGACAAATAACAAGCGTCAGCCACAATCCTAAAAACAGAAAGCAGCCAAACGCCATTTCAAAAATCATTTAAGAGGTCTATGTAACCATCAGTGATTCCGCTAACACTAGATAGGAGCAACCCCATCAGCGCCGCGGGCGTGATTCGAATCAAAGAAGATTCATAATCCATTTCACATCATATGGTTTGTAATAAGTAAAAACCGTCAGTTTTTACCTACTGATAGACAATTGTACTGACGCAGCCGACTTCATTAAGAGCACGCTGGAGCGGAAACACAGTGTGAACTGGGAACGAACGAAGAGAGTTAAAGAGAATTGTTGTTGTACTGAAAGAGTATCCGCGTTTGTTGATCTTCGTGTGGCAACAAGCATATGTTGGTTAGTTGTGTACGGTGAGTGGTTACTAAGGAGGCTAAGTGTTGTTGCTTTTCTATTTTCGGAATATTTCTTACCCACGTGGAGATCATTTGCTGGAAATGAAAAAAAAAAGTTTCCCATACCGGGAATCGAACCCGGGCCTTCTGGGTGAAAGCCAGATATCCTAGCCACTAGACCATATGGGAGATGGTAACTCTGTGATCTATGTGCGTAGTTAAGCAGATAGAAACGGTGATAGTTGACTAAGAGTGTTGAACTAGTTTCTGCTGACTTGCGGTAAGAAGAATAAACAAGGAGGTTGAAAGCAAACAAAAAAATTGAATTTGTTGTCAATACGGAAGCGAATATCGAAACAACTGGCTTTCTTAGGTTCGTCAAATGATGATATTCTCTTTCGGTTTCCGATTTACGCTCCAGACTACTCTCAGAATTTTCAAATTTGAATGTCATCATTGATGTGTCCTCCAATTGTGGCTGGATATAATCAAATGCAGCATTTTTGGAGTATAGTGACATTTTCTAGCGTCAAAATTGGGTGGGTATCGGAATTTTTTCCGACTTTGAAAGGTTTTAGGTCTGGGGTGGCACTTCATAACGACAAGTCGGACATACGGCAAAGCATTTGCAATTGGTCAAAAGCCGTTGAGCATAGGATGTCGAAGCACGGTTCATATTCAAGCTTATTATTATTTTTATTATTATTTCTTTTATTAGCAATAATTTGATTTTTTTTTTTACAATTGAGATGTACATAGATATACATGCAGTGGATAATAGTGAAACTCGTACACCCTGCTGTGAATATGTATAAGCTTGAAAAACTCAAGTTTTACATAAGACAGTAGTCAAATTTTTTGTTATTTGTGAGGAACAATATTCTCCTTTCTAACTGATAACACAAAATACAATTGAATGAAACTAATAAATAAAAAAAATAGAACTCACAGTATAAGTAACAATTCAAAGTCAAAATAAAACTCGTGCAATATTTCTTTCCCCTATTTTTTATCCAAATCTATAAGGGTTCATTTCATTTATTTATTTATTTAGCTAAGGTTTGCTATTAAATACATATTGATTTATTACTTCACAATTCTCTTAATTGCTAGTTCTTGTACATTTCAATTAAATCTTGTTTTTACGTAGTTTATTATTTTTCTTTTAAAATCTTTTAGGCGGGTTTCTTGTTTCATATCGTTTGGTAATTCATTAAATAATTTAAATCCTCTCTAAAATATAGTATTACGTGCTCGATTTGTTCTTAATAATGGAAGACGGAAATCATTTTTGTTTCTTACATTATACTCATGTATGTGATTAACATATATTATTTTGTTAGACAGGTACTCGGGTAATAAATAATTTTTCATTTTAAATACGAAAACAAGTACATTCAATTTTGTTTTTTGTTTCACACTAAGCCATTTAAGAACATTTAACATACAATTGATCGGTGTTAACCAGTGGCACTGTAGAATGCTACGCATAGCTCTGTTCTGGAACTTTTGTAGTCTATCCTGCATTGTACTATTTGACAGATGGATAATTGTCGAACAATACTCAAAATTAGGCTTTATTATAATGTTGTATACATTTATTGCACAGAGAGTTGGTAATCTTTTTCTTATTCTTCTAAAGAAACTAATTTTTTTTACTTATTTTCTTTGATATATAGTCGATATGATTGTTAAAACACAACATTCTATCAATAAGAACACCTAGATACTTAATCTCATTAACATTTTCAACTGTCTCATTATCTATTACGACATTTGAGTCTGTGAATCCATTTATGTACATACATTTAGTTTTACTAATATTTAGACTTAATTTGTTCATCTTAAACCATTCACTTAGGGTGCGTAGATCCTGATTAATTTTATTTAAACACTTTGCGATAATTTGTCCTGTAATTCTTCGGACTTCCTATAGCCTTCATTTCATTTCAATACGTGGCAAAGTAAAGTTGGATTTTACAATGGGTAGACAACGTGGTCAAACATCCTTGGAAGTCAGAAATTTGATTATTCTGCAACATATGTATGTACCACGTATGCCGGTAAGAAATGACCATTTTTTTTTTGAAAATAAAACACTTATTATTAATGGGATAGCAAAAACATTTTATTCAAAGTATTGGCCATTGTTTTCTACACATTTTGACCTCCTTTTTGGAAATTTGTGAATACCACGCCAATAAAATTGTTCGTCTTTTAAAGCAAACCAATCAGACACCCAATTTTCGAACTCGTCGTAGGAATCAAAGTGCTGCCCAGCCAATGCATGTCCCATCGATGAAAACAAATGGTAGTCGGAAGGAGCCAAGTCTGGTGAATACGGCGGGTGGGGTAGCTGCTCCCAGCCAAGTGTTTTGATTGTATCCTGAACCGGTTTTGCTTTGTGTGCAGGTGCATTGTCATGGAACAAAATTACCTTGCCGTGTCTTCTGGCCCATTCTGGTCGTTTCTCGATCAATGCATTGTTCAAATTCATTATTTGTTGTCGGTAGCGATCAGTATTAACAGTTTAACCAGGTTTTAGGAGCTCGTGGTACAGCACACGTATCTGGTCCTACCACACACACAGCATTGTCTTCTTGCCGAATCAATCTGGTTTTGCAGTCGATGTTGATGGTTGTCCCAGATTAACCCATCATTTTATCCGTTTAAGATTCTTAAAGAAAATCCATTTTTCATCGCCAGTAACAATCCGATGCAGAACTGATTTTCTCTCGTGCCTTTGAAGCAAAATTTCACAAGTGTTATTTCGGTTTTCCATCTGTTTTTCATTCAGTTCAAGTGGGACCCATTTTTTCACACTTTTGGATCTTTCCCAAAACTTTTAAACGATCAGAAATTGTTTGCTGTGCAACATTTAATATCGCTGCCGTTTGCTTTTGACTCAAAGTGTCATCTCCATCCAATAACGTTTGCGATTCGGCGTCTTCAAACTTTTTGAGTGGCCTTCCACGTTCTTCATTTCTCACATCAAAATCATTATTTCTGAACCGTTGAAACCATCTTTTGCATGTTGCTTCTGATAGAGCATGATCACCATATGCCTCGACAAGCATTCGATGCGACTCTGCAGCACTTTTCTTCAAATGAAAACAAACAATTAATGCTTTCCGCAAATCATCACTTTCTGGTACAAAATTCGACATTTTTAACACGATGAAAAAATATGATGTTGTCTGTTCAATGACTTGATGTATACTACATATTTTTCACAGATGTCTTAGCAAACAAACAAAAACAAAAATAAGGGCTCGTTCACAACAAATGTTCCCTATCGAGACATGTATATCTTGGCGCTCATTTCATACCGGTTTGCCGGGTATTTATTGTTTACCTTACTTATGAAAAATGGAAATTACTACCATAAAATCGAATTTACTAAAGAAAGGAAAAGCTAATTAAAAACCTTCATGCAAAATATCACAGTTTTGTATATGGGTATGCTTTTTGTGGACTTATAAGGCATGTACAGCCTTAAATAAATATATTAAAACACATAAAGAACATCAAAGAGCATTAACAAGACTAGAAACGAGAGGGTTATCTGATACAGTTGTGGAACAAATAATAGAAACAAAGATGATCATTATGCTTAAGAGTCAGCAACTTCGTTCAAATAGATTTTCCTTTGTCACCAATTCAATAATCACATCGTACATAACAGTACTTTGAGATGGTGAGTCAATTCGCTCTTATTAGTTTTTTTGTTTTGTTTTTGTCTAGTAATAACAAATGTAAGTAAAAGTGCTGTTTTCCGTGGAAAAATAATAGAAACTATTAATCAAAATTGTCTTCAATCGTCATTTTTAAAAAATCTACTGTTTCGTCTTTAGTAAAATCTATGTGAACTTGTTTGACCTGTGCTTAAGTGTTTGTTAGAGCAAAAAGAAAAAAATATTATAAAAACATTTTGTGAAAATGGGTCGTGGAGTACATTGCACCAACTCCGAACGTGAAATGATAAAGATTTTAAGAAATGAAGGAGAAACAATGGACGAAATAGCTAAAATAATGAAGTGTTCTAAGAAAAAAGTTTTCACAGCTCTTCCTTCAAATGTTAGAAAGGAAACCAGAGTCAGAAAAAGAATTACAACCCCACGATTTAATAGGATGCTCATCCGACTCTCCAAGAACAATCCGTTTTTTTCTTCGAGGGAATTAAAACAAAAATTAAACGCACCTTGTACGAGTCGTGCAATTAGAAACCGTTTAATAGAAGGCGGTCTTCCTGGAGGAAGTGCTAGAAAAGTGTCATATTTAAGCAAACAAAATTTTAAGCAACTACTCGCTTTTGCCAAAAAAACACCTAAACCGTGCAAGTTTAAATAACGTCTTATGGTCGGATGAAGCGAAAGTTAATTTGTTTGGTTCCGACGGAAAAATGTACGTTGGACGACGAAAGAACTTAGAATTCGATCCAAAGTACACGAGAAAGACAGTGAAACATGCTGGAGGAAATTTAATGGTTTGGGGGTGTTTTTCTGCATATGGTGTCGGTCCAATTTTCCGTATTGAGGGTAAAATTTGTGCTAAAGATTATGCGTCTTAAACACAAGAATGCTACCATTTGCTAAGGAGGAAATGCCTCTCAAATGGGAGTTTATGCAGGATAACGATCAAAAGCACTCCTCAAAACTAGCTAAAAAATGGTTTCTAGAAAACAAAGTAAGTGTTATGGAGTGGCCATCGCAGCCTCCAGATCTTAACCCAATGGAACATTTATGATGCCTTCTTAAGAGCAAGATCGGATACTATAGAGGCAAAAATAAAGAAGAAATTTGGTCCAAAATACAATACGAATGGTACTCTATACCGCCTACGATTTATACCAAATTATTCCATTCATTGGGGCGGAGATGAGAACAAGTAATTAAAAAGAAAGGTGGAACAGCCAAGTATTAAAAACAAAGAATAACTTTTATTGTAAGTTAATTTTCAAAAATACTCAAAACAAAAAAAAAAAATACAAACGGAAACTTTATTTGTTTCTATTATTTTTTTTTTCAGGTAAATTCAACAAAAGCAGGAATTCACATTTTTATTTAATTATTTTCTATTTTTTTTTTAATAAAACTTTAGCATTTCTTATAAGTATTACAGTGCTCGAATATAATATATCCACTTTAAGTGTTGACTTTTCCCAAAATAAATTTCTCTTGAGGAATTGAAGTAAAAGAGTAGGCTTGTTTCTATTATTTTTTCCACCACTGTATGTTTCATGAAAAGATAAATTTTTCAGAGAGTCGAGCTCTTCTTTTTTTTACCATTTCAATACTGGCTACTTCGTGGAGTTCTGAAGTTGAGAAATACCATGGTAGTTGTAGGATCATTTCCAAGACCTTATTTTGAAGAACTTGCAATTTTCTAAGGTGACAGTTGGCGCAGTTCTAAGTCAAACCAAGTTGTTCTTTTTCGAGAGAAAAAGATTGCTTGTGTTTTCGAGGGTTAATTTTAATTTTCCAATCTGTAAGACATTTAAGCAGGCTAGTAGTCCAGAATCCAAATCAAACTCAATACTCGAACCTATCGAATCAGACGAAAAAATTGCATATATCAACTGCAAAAACTGCAGAATGACATTCAGGAAGTAGAGGAAAGTCCAATGTACAGATGTTGTAGAGAATGGGGCCCATTACGGAGCCCTGGGGAACCCCGGAATCCGTTGGATATCAGATGGAGTCTGGTTAACACATACCTTAAAAAACCTTGCAGTCAAGAAAGATTGGATGATTTTTATAGGGTACATACGAAAATTAAATTGCAAGAGTTTATGGATAAGACCATTGTACCATGCGGTGTCAAAGGCTCTTTCGACATCTAAAAGAACCATGCCAGTACTTTTGCCTTCTGAAAATGAAATATTTAAACTTTGTGTTTCGAGTTGAAAACGAAACCTCTCGTGTTTGTGTCTTACTCACAGCTGCCTATTTGTGCCGTTCGATTCTCACTGTCTTGTCGATGCTTAGATTCACTTCAGACGAGTCCACTAGACAGTAAAGCTAAGGGTAGAGTCCTTCCAGTTTTTTCTTTTCTTTCTCTGAGCAGCAGACTTTGAAAGAGTGCGTAATTGGAGTTGATCCTAATTGGGCAGAAGTGTGCACGAGGCAGCTTCCTCATTTCTTTTTTCTGAATTCCCCAGATCTCCCATTTCTTGTATATTTTTATTTCCCCACAAAAATAACAACAGGCAAAGTTTTTGACAGGCGCAGATCGTTCTGGAACATAGGGCAGCGCAAACTAATTCTCGATGTCTGCTAAGAACCATTCCTTTGTCAATTGGTCATATTTAGTGGATAATTTGAACACTCAGCTTTTTATTGACTTTATACATCGGTAAGGCGCGATGTATGACCCCTTTCCGGGTACCAAAGTGAAATCGCGTTTAGATGCTTAAAACTCACAAAATTGCTGCTTTGATTGACTACAACTAGACTTCGAGGGTTGAAACATCAAGAATATATCGTAGAAAAGAAGAAGAATTTAAAATTCTGCCGACAGCTGGACTACCTCAGCCTCTTTGTCTTAGACTTCTTGACAATCAAACTTTATTGTGTTCGTTGTGTCCATACCGCTAACTTTTATTGGCGACATCCTCCTGCAAGTTTGCTGTTTCCGGATGGTCTGGTCGTGCAGCTGTTGCTGTTACTCCTGATGTCATTGCTGCTGATGTTGTTGCTTTTTTTGATTGCTGCTCCTCCTCCTCATTTGCTCCTCATTTTACAACAACTCTCTTTTCTGCTCATGTTTTCCAGAAGCCATTTTTTCCTGACCTCAAGTTTTAACAGGAAGGCTTTAATTAAAGCATTCAGCCCCTCCTTCTCCCGATTTTGTCAACAAACTCCTGCTTTTCAGCGCCAAGGGCCGATCGGCCGATTGGCAAGGCTATTCCTATGAGGGAAACTATTCCTCTTCACTATTCGGTGCGTCATCGTCGCTGTCGTTCTTCGCGGAATTCTCCATCATTCTCACTCGTCTCTGCTAAATTTGACTAAGGCATCAGGATTTTACTTCAAAGCTTTCATACTCCGAAATGACACTCACCACCGTGGAACGGTTTTTGTTTCTGATAAAATCACGCACAATTGACACTGATCTTTTAGGTTCTTTTTTCCGAGAATTTAGATTAAATTTTATTCTCGGTCCCTTTTTCTGGGAAACGCCGATGAAAAATATTTTATTCCAGAAATCGCTAAAATTTTTAGATCACACACCAACGACATATCCGATGCACATCCTTCCTCGATGGATTTATGTGAGTCACTGCCCTCAGTTTAGACTTCATAACGATGAGTCAGAAAAAGCGCGTACACCCCTATAAGTATCAAGTTAAACACAATTCATTCAAGTCCCATATTGTCTAGTGGTTAGGATACCTGGCTCTCACCCAGGAGGCCCGGGTTCGATTCCCGGTATGGGAAAATTTTTTTTGTATTTTTTTCCTCCACAAAGCCCTCCTGACGAATAGAAACCAATTTTGCGACACTGGATGACTTCATAAATATGCAAACAGCGCGTTCTGCATATGCCGCGCACACACAGCCTCTGAACTCAATTCTCTATGTGCGCGGAGTCTCTGTCATTGTCATTTAATAAATTGTCCGTCATGTGCTCCGTCGCCAGCACATACGCACGCACCCACACGCTGCCAGGCACGCCGTCAAGCTGCCAATGTCTAATTCAGTAGCCCTGCCAAGAGCAGATCCATTCTGCCCATCCACGCCCCACGAACATCGTTCGACACCACCGCAAGCAACAACTGATGTTTCCAACTCATCTGACAATATGTTTGTATTAACTGACAAGAATACAAAGAGGTCATTGGTAATGATGCTCACGACGACGACGACGACGACGACGACGACGACGACGACGACGGTGCCGTTGCTCCTTGGCTCCGCAGCACCCCGTTGTGCGCTTCAGGCTGGAGGCGGACGTTTGGCGGCATGAAGTCATGTCATTCTTAGCGGAGGATGTTTCTAACTTCATTTCAGCGAGCTTCACTACCGTCGGTTGGGCCGGATTTTTTTTTCCCCCATTCCCCGTTTCTCTCTCCTCTCTTTCAATCAGTGTGTTTATCGAGTCCTTGCATGTCTGGGGGTGGCCGTGGAAGTCACGGAACCCTCGGTTGATCGATTTTCAAAGGACCACGCACTGCAGCCGCACACACATCGAACAAAAGGCCCGTGCTAGCACACATCTGCCGGTGGTGTATCAAAGACAAAAACACACCCCCAAACACTGATCCATTTCAAATCTAATAAAATAAAACAAGATACAGGGGGACCAAGGACCAGGAGCGGGGGCCGTCGAAGATACACGTTTTCGTACACATTTCCGTCCGCAATTGCTCCACGCAAAAATTGAGCGTTCCATGGTGATGGTGGTGGAATTGAGGACGGTGGCAGGAAGGGAGAACATCCATCTGGAGGGGTTTCATTTTTTAGGTTTAGTGTCCTTCGGGGAGCTCTTCAAAGGATATTTAATAAAAAAAAACAAAGTCTGGCGGACAATAAGACCACTACCCTTCCCCCGAACACACAGATACACCTAATCCTCTGCTTATGTTGTTGTTTTGTTTTCTTCGACTTATTCTTGGTGGATCCTTGCATTTCATGCTGTTCAGCTCGCCCGAGGGGATGGCCACCGCGCCACACATAAAAACAGAAAAAATGAGAAACACGAAAAAAATGATCCCCAGAGGAGTTGCACGCTGCACGGGAGCAGTGTCAAGAAGCGAACGAACAAGTGGGGGCCGGCGGTGCCACTGCTGCGTCCACCTGCAGCTGAATTTTTATGTGGTGTTAACGCGGTGACCCTTTTTTTTGTTGTTCTTCCCATTCTCATGCTAGACTGTCCGGGAGCCGGTAGTGTGGGGGATTGCACAAAGCAATGGAATAGAATGTATAACCGCGGGCGAAACTCAATTTTTGCCACGCTATGCATTTTATCGGCGGACGAGGGATGACGCCGAAGGCGGGGGGATGCGGGTGGCGGGGGGGGCAGGAGCTTTTAGGACTCCTTTGGGGCTATTGCGAGAAGATTGCATCTGAGGGAGTGCTGCTGAGGATTTTGTTGGTCGGGAAAATTGAAAATACTGATAATTTGGGGTTGGAATTAAATGAGGGGTGGGCCAGAAAATTTGACTGATAGACAAAGCTGCGGCGTAGCGCTTCGGTTTGTCTTTACGGAATTTGAGGAGAATTAGTGGTTTGCTTGGAACATGCCACAGTGGATGGTCGTCTAGACGGTGAAGAGCAAAGGGGTGAGGGAGTGAATTTTGCTGTCGTGGATTAAAGTTGAGGAGAGGTGGAAGACTGTTGGTGGTCTGAAGTTTTCAGATTTCGTTTTGAACTGAACAGAGTTGAAAGTCGACAAAGGTAGCAAGGAACGACAAGCTTAAGATGTGGAAGCACCTTGCTAAATTATTTCTGTGGACATCTGCGCCAAGAAAGTCGTAGAAAAATTGACATTAAGAACAGAAAACAATCTTGAAACAAAGGAAACAATACAAGCAACACGTCAATGTTCTTAAAGATCTGCAGATCCAAGAACTGGGAGGTAACAGGGAACGAGCTAAGCAGTGGCGTTGTGAAAGAAATCTACATCAACAAACTCTCAGTTTTAGAGAAAACTCCATGCCAACCAAAGGCTTAGGGCTCCAATTCATTGCAATGTCTTCCAGGTATCGGCTGCTGCTAAGCGCCACGACAGTCAAGTAGCACCCGAACTGACATTTTAATTGAATGATTTGTGCTGGGTTCCTGGGCACAGAGAAATACCAGGAAACTGTGAACACAACTGAAAACTAATACCTCAGAGCCTGCAATTAGTTGAACATTTGAAAAATAAGCGAAGGGCGCAGATCCTGAGAGCTAAAGCCATTCCCGGAAACTGTGTTATCTGGTGCGTGTGGATATCAGGATTAGGGTTACATTTCTTCCTGTTTTCTCGAACTCCTTCTCTGCAGGACGCTTGCATTGCAAACACTCGAACACAACTCGAAAATTGGCCAAATGGAATTTTGAACATATGCGATGTGCACGTCAGAGAAATCTGAAGGTTTCTGAAGGGCGGCATGTGATTTTGGGAGGAAATGAGGAAAGACGGAGAAACAGTGGCAGAATAGGTGCAAGATGGGGACCCAAATAAATACCTTTATTCATGGGAATGCTCCGAAGTCCATTGAAACCATTGCCCATGCCGTGCAGCTTGAAGGTCAAATCGAAAGGAATCGTTCGCAGGTTCGTCTTTTGCTAGACTTTGACACGAGTGCACTCATTTCATAGCCGGGATTACTTATTTTTTGAAATCCCTCCACAGAATGTATTTTCTTAAGCTTCACTCTTAAATCTTGAATGATCCACTTTTCTTTCAAAGTGTCAATTCCCGAGGCGACATCTCTACATCCGGCACAATTCTTGGTTTGACCTGTCTTAAGCATTCAACAATCTACTAGGTCGACTTAGAATCAAGCAAACAAACCCTTCAAAGACAGACAGCAGCCATTAAACTACAGGTACTCTCCACTGATGAAATGACATGGCACGGACTTGCGGAGCTTGCAGAGTTAAGTGTCAGTTCCCTTCGGAACCAGATTGCCTTTTGAATGTTGGCTTCTCTTAATTCAGATCTCAGTGGCGTTCTCGGGGTTTGACATTTTCAAAAGAAAATAGCGACCAAAATTGGACATACTTTAGAAGTTATACTTTGAAATTCCATAGAGGAGATGACTTTCAGCTCTTCAAAGGAGCTGGCTTGTATTCAGAGATGTTTTAGAAATGAGGCTAAGAACACGCATGGTCCGTATGTGATCCGAGACTTCATGTTAAGGACCCATTCCATTCTATCCAACTCAGAGGAGAATAAAAAAGAAGAGGAGTAGAAGGAAACCTTGAATAGTAGATTTTCATTGGTCATTGGTCGATGTCAGATAGTCCTCCAGTGTTCTCGATGTCCGATTTTTCCAAGCTGCAAACATCGACTCGGACCATCACCTTGTTGTAGCCAAGGTAGAAACCCGGATATCGAGAGATCAGCGGAGTCGTGACAGGCCAATGCAGCGTGACGTCGGAAAGCTACATTCCAACCGATCGCTGGGAACTTTGCCGACCGAGTCTCCCTGAAACTCGCTCAGAGTTCGACGCTGCCTGCACTGACCATAGAAGAAGACTAGAAACGTTGTAAAGAAGCAATCATATGAGCTGCCACTGATGTGCTGGGTTTCACGTCACCACCCAGAAGGAACCCATGGTTTAACGATGAGTGCAGGCAAGCGCATGCAGCCAAACAAGACGTCTATAAGGCAACGCTGCATCGAACAACGAGGGCTGTTCGTGAGCTCTACGAACAGAGAAGAAGGAAGGAGCACCGGATTTTCAGAAGGAAAAAGAAGGAGAATGAGAAGCGCCCGGTGGAGGAAATGGAAATGTGTCATGGCAGGAATGAAGTCCGAAAGTTTAAGCGAAAGGTAGAATAGCTATCCAGTGGATATCAGATTCGGACCAAGGCCGGGACCAAAATGGACAACTCCTAGTAGACTCGCAGTCTGCGCTGAGAATCTGGTATAATCATTTCTGTAGACTCCTGAGCGACGATGACTTCCCAAATTCCGCTGTCAAGCAGAATGTTCTGCTCAATTTGGACGATGATGGACGAGAATTCAGTCCCCCGACTTAAACGATTTGAAGATAGCAATATCGGAGCTGAAGTCGAACAGACCTGCCGTAGCGGACGGACTGCCCGCAGAACAAAGTGGCTGGAGATAGCTTTGTTAGGCGCATGCACCAGCTCAACTGTAAGATGTGGCGTGTGGAAAGTATGCACGATGAGTGGAATCTCAGCATCGTTTGGCCAGTCCACAAGAAAGGAGACACCTTTGGCTGCACCAATTGTCGAGGAATTAGCCTTCTTAACATTGCTTACAAGATCCTCTCGAATTGTGCGGTTTTGGACTGCCGGATCATCAGTGCATGATGGATCTGGGGTGCAATTCATCAGCTACGAATATTTATGAAAGCAAGTCGAATGAGCTTGTGCGCAAATTTTGGATTTGGAAAAGTTCTTGAATCCGTGCCATTGTGACAAAGCGACAGAGGACGACCTAGACTAAAGTTGCGCATACAATTGGAGAAGGACCTCAACCAACGTGGAGTGCGCAACTGGAGACAGCTGGCGAAAGATCGTGCTGGCTGGAGAGGCATGTTGGTTGAGGCCCAGGTCCACCCCGGGCTGTAGCGCCACAACAAGAAAAAGAAGAAGTCGAATGTGCGAAGTTTGTTCTTAAACATACTTATTCAGCTTCTCGGGTGGGATGAGAGAGCAGTTGATTCTCGGGGATTTGCATTGACTAAGCGGGGTCTCTTTTGGTCGCCTTGATCTTGCTTCTTCAGGATCGTTTGATATGAACAAGTGCTGAATGAACTCTTGATTTTTAGCATCTTCTTCAAACAACGTGTTCTTAAAGTCTAACGCTAATTCAAAATTAAAACAAGCGCCTATCTGATAGGCACTCATATTGCTCTCGGTGTTAAACTGTGGGTTCTTTCTACTCATTTGGGAGGAAGACTGGGAGTCTATTTGTAATCTATCTTTGTTGTTCCTCTGTTGGGTGGTCGCCAACAACTAAGTAGGCTCCTTTAATGTAGTTTATGGCCAGGGAAGTTCACCATAGACCAGATCGTCACTCTAAGGCAGGTCCTGGAAAAGACTTAAGCAGCCTTTGCTCTGGCAAGAAGGTTGTTTTACAGAAGCAAAGTTGATACCAGGGTGAAGGTAATATGCAGCATGTGTGTGTGTGCTTCAACGTGAGTCCTTCCCAGATGGAGAAGATAAGGCTGTTTGTGAGGAAGTGCCCCCTGACCTGTTTCAGGTTATATCGAACTCCCGAATCCCGAGTACAAGAAATTTTATCCCAACGAGGTATTGATTTCTCAATAAAATTGATTCGAAGGGACGTTACACGGGCGTCGACTTCTACCAACAGCCTGATCCTTGCCGCTTAATAATAATTGCTTGGCGCGACAGACCACAGAGGGGCCAGGGCCTAACTTGCTCATCAACTAATCGTGTTGTGCGCGCTACGAGAAGAAGGGACCTTCAGTTTTTTGCCGACTCCGGACGGCGAAGTTTGACAGTTATTACTCTTTGAGTGTTGTCAGCAACTCGAAAGAGGTGGTATATAACGCTTAGATGGCTATATCAGCGTTTGGATAATACTGTTCCAAAACAGCAAAATCGACACTCACCACCTATCTGTAGATTTTAAGGCCGCATATGACAGTGTGCATACAGTCGAGCTATACATTGCCATGTCTAGTTTTGGCATGGCTGCCAAACTCGTCAGATTATGTAGGATGGCGGGGGAGAACTCTCACTGCCCCGTCAAGGTAGGCAAAGAACGAACAGAGACCTTCAATGTCGAAAAAGGTTTTAGACAAGACGACGCACTGTCATGTGACTTATTCAACATTACCCTCGAGAAGATCTTGCGCAACTCACAAGTCAACAGAGGCATGATCTTCAAAAGGTCAGATTAATTGCTCGCTTACGCTAATGACATTGATGTGATTGGACGAACACAGCGAGCCATCACTCGCATTGAAGTGGAAGTGTTTGAAATGGATCTAAGGGCAAAACAAAGAACATGCTGTCATCAAAAAAGGACACACAACATCGACGTCTCGGACAGTTTGCCACATTAGGCAACAAAAACTTCGAGGTGGCTTAAGACTTCGCCTACCTTGGCTCCGCGGTTAATAGGGACAACAACATCAGACCGAACGAACACTTGTCAATCGCTCCCTCTTTGGGCTCAGGAGGCAATTGATTGATACAGCCCTCTCTCGAAAGACTAAGCTGGCTTTGTACAACTGCTTGGTCATTCCAGTCCTGATTTATGGCGCTAAATCATTTAAATTGGGAAAACCGGACCAGGAAGCCCTTAGTCTTTTCGAAAGAAAAGTTCTACTTGCGATTTTGGCGTTAATGACTGTTGGGGACGAAGATTCAACAACGAACTTTATGGGCTGTACGACAACATGCGTCTGGTCAAGCCTCTTTGGATTTAAGGACACCACATATGGACACCACTGCTCCGGTCCGAAAAGACTTCGAATCCGAGCCATTGGAACAACGCGACATAGGACGGCCTAGGCTGAGAAGGCGCACACAAGTGGGAAAGGACCTCAAACAGCTTGGAGTGCGCAACTGGAGGCAGCTGACGAAAGATCGTGCTGACTGGTGTAGACTGTTGGTTGAGGCCCGGACATAAGAAAAAGAAGAAAAAGAAAAGATTGGTCATTGATCGGGCGCCAGTGAAAATACTTAAGGAGATTTCGAGGAGTTCTTCAAAAATGGTGAATAGTCAGCTAAAGGCAGACAGCTTGCGACTGAAAGTCGAGACATCATCTATAGACAAAGCGATTTCCTCCAAAACGTACCTCATTTTTTTTTCTAGTCATTTAAGAAATGTGTGCCCACCAAACGCACACCACCGAGAATCAACAACTTCAAATCAGTCCAACCATAGTTGACCAGTATCCAAAGCTGTGATCCAGCTGCAAGGCTTTCTTACAAGCGAAAATACTCCAGAAGCGGGTGATGCCTTAATTGCTCCTTGTAACGACAAGGACAGGATCCAATGAGTAATACATTGAATCCAAAGATTGTTACATCTGTCCACCGAGAGTGCATACATTGGAATGCAGCTCCCTAGTTTCGGAGGACGCGTGTGACGTGTGGCAACGATCGTTATCACACATTGTCAAGGACATGGTTGTCCTTTTCAATATTGAACGACAACACTATTCACTTCTGAATTTTGTATTTTGGGGATAAGTTTCCCTCTCCAGATTCGAAAGCAACCTACAAACCCGAATGCCGTAAGCGCTGCCCAGAGCCTCCAGTCGACCAACAGCAACAGACTTCAAACCGGAAATCGCTCATGAGTGCAAACAGATGCATCAGATGACTGCAAAATCCAGGTCGTTGCACTTCTCTTCCCCATCCCCTTCATATTCCTCAGACTGAGGCACAGCTTAAAGTGCGTACAGTCCGAATTCCAGCTGATTGGGTTGAGCCCACCCACCTCCCCCATTGCCATGTCACAACGATTCCTCACACAGCTCATAATGAGTTAAAAGCTTTTCAATGTGTCACTGAACCGCTGTCAGCAAGAAAATCCGCAAAAAATGCCCGGGAATGGGAAAAACCGGCAACACCCAACCAATCACCTCCAGATCCCCATTTAGTTAAGCAAAATATAAAAACCTTCAGGATAAAATAATAATCGCCATCCGAGAAATGTTGCATGTGCTGTGCGCCCGGGGCTGTGCACCGAGCCGCCCCACCGCCACCCGCACCCACTTAAAGTGCAATCAAAGTGCATGTGCCACACAATCGCCATTACATCGGGCTCCCGCTGCAATCTCTCACGAGGGGCACTGCTCCCCCGAGTGTTGCGAGGGCGACAGCAGCGAGCAGCATGCAAACAGGACGGGACATCGGCTTCGCATCAAAGTCCTGCTGCACGATTTATAATGAGGAGCCCACTCTCTGACTCTCCGCATGCAATCACTTTCACCCGACTGAAGTGCTTTTCCATGTTGATTTTTCGACTTATCACAAAATGAGTTGAGTGCATTATGTGACTGTGCCACGCCCCGCCGACCGCCGCCCGCGCTTTTTTTCCGGGAAATCCCTTTGGTGGCGGGGAAAAATGCCCAGCCAGTCGACAGAAGGATCTTAATCAGGATTCTGTTAGACATGGTAGGCAAAGCACCGCCATCGGCACTCTCGGCCACCCCCAATTCATTATCGGCCGTGTTCGAGTGGAAAATCGCGCCGCCACCGCCAACGCCACAGCAGCGACAGTAGGTCAATGGGTTGATGATGCATGTGCGGTCATGTTTGGCGATAGGATGGGGGTGTGGCCGCCGCCATTTAATGGCGGATGTGCATGCAATCGTCAGTTTGATTTTTCTATTACCGCCGCCGACCACAAAGGGGCTCCTGTTTCTTTGGCAGTTCTCTGATCTGAATTTACGAGGCTCCTTTTCCAACCCACTCACACACATTCCTGCTCCTGGGGGGTGGTTGCATGCCAGTGTGTCTGGGATAAATAAATTAATGCTGCACAAGGAGAAATTATTAATGGACTCCGGCCGCCCCCCAGGGCTCACGTGGTGCCCTCACCCATCTCCCCCACCAAACCGTGGGCAAAACAAGCCTCCCGTCTGGGGGAAGAATGGCTAATGGAAGATCTGCACGTGACATCGACAACGTTCTCGCTTGTTTGGGTTACTTTTGTGTGCAACAAAGGGAACAGGGCGAATGTGCATGGAACTGATGGCTTTATTTGGGCGAAAAAGTCGCGTCGGATTTTGTCACATTCGCAGATGATTACACATGAATGAGGGCAGTGAGTGCATGTTGACGGCGACGCCGATGCCGACGCCGACGCCAGTGCCCGTCGTTTATGGCCTGAGAGTGTTGTGCTATGTCTGAGGGTTTTTTGACAGTCCTTTGTGCTGAGTGTGTGTTGCGCCTGAAGTGTGGCGACTCATTGAAAATGGTTACACTTGAGCGAGCACACTTCCGTGAAGATTCCTCTCCTCTGCAGTGAGTGTCAATAAAGATTGGAGATTGGGAAGATTCGGGTAACGAAAGAAAGAAGTGAAACCCAGTCAATTGGATGAGTGGGTCGGAGTTGAGTTGACGTGACGGGTGGGGGATGGGTTTGGCAGACGGTTCTGAATGGTTTGCCGAAATTGACTTATCTACTGTGGGCGGTGACAGTCAAGTGGCGAGTGCAGTCGTGTGACGTTTGTGCTGCCGGGTGGTGGGTACCAACTTCCTTTGGCTGCGATAAATTCAAATCGGGTCAATTTAAGGTAACGGGAAGGGGTCAGGATGAAAATAAATAAACACATTGGAGACCCTGAATGTATGTAGACCTACTGACAAGTCTCAAGTCCGCTACAGCTCTCAGCGCTCTCGCCTATGAATTCCCTTTCTGAAATGTTTGTCAGAATTCTCGTCAAAATTATTGCCCGCGTTCTTATCTAAATTCTTGTCCGAATTCTTTTCCAAATTTCTGTCCAAATTCTTGTCGAAATTCTTGTCGAAATTCTTGTCCAAATTTTTGTCCGAATTCTTGTCCGAATTCTTGTCCGAATTCTTGTCCGAATTCTTGTACGAATTCTTGTCCGAATTCTTGTCCGAATTCTTGTCCGAATTCTTGTCCAAATTCTTGTCCAAATTCTTGTCCAAATTCTTGTCCAAATTCTTGTCCAAATTCTTGTCCAAATTCTTGTCCAAATTCTTGTCCAAATTCTTGTCCAAATTCTTGCCCAAATTCTTGTCCAAATTCTTGTCTAAATTCTTATCCTAATGATTGTCCTAATGATTGTCCAAATACTTGTCCTAATTCTTGTCATAATTCTTGTCCTAATTCTTGTCCTAATTCTTGTCTTAATTCTTGTCCTAATTCTTGTCCTGATTCTTGTCCTGATTCTTGTCCAAATTCTTGTCCAAATTCTTGTCCAAATTCTTGTCCAAATTCTTGTCATAATTCTTGTCCAAATTTTTGTCCAAATTCTTATCCTAATGATTGTCCTAATGATTGTCCAAATACTTGTCCTAATTCTTGTCCTAATTCTTGTCCTAATTCTTGTCATAATTCTTGTCCTAATTCTTGTCTTAATTCTTGTCCTAATTCTTGTCCAAATTCTTGTTTAATTTTTTGAACACAAATATTGAAGGGGAGCATTGAACTGTTGGTTCCATTCATTTACAAAAAAAAACGTGCAGAAATTTTATGTCAGCGATTTGACACATTGATTACTCTTGGCAAGTTCAGAAAGCCTCAAACGAGGTCTAATTAAATGAGCAACCCTGTTGACATGTTGACAGTGAATTCAATTCCTTCTCTTAAAGTTTCCAGTGTAAGGTTTCCATTAAAACAACTCTCGGGGCAGTCGCAAAGTCAACGGCCTCCTCTCCGTCTCGCCAAAAATCAAATCCCATTGATGGCCATCAAAGTTTTTACAGTCCTTCAGCGCATTTTTCTCTGATCCACGCCCCCTCCATTGAAATCCATTTCAACTTAAGGCCACATAAGCCGTGGCTTATTCAATTTTTCTTCCCCCAGCCAACAGCGGCAAAAAAATGTCCGCTCCTCCTTCGGGTTTTTTTTTTTTTTTTAATTAAATCCCTTCAAGACATCATCCACGTCGTCAGTTGGCCGGGTTGGCCGTCCTGGGAGAGCACTGCCAAGGCCCAAAGTACATTAGTCCGAGTGCACAGACACAAAGCAAGAATTCCTGAACTTATTACTTGTGTGTACTTTCGCCACGGATATTAGTGCGGCTATTGAGACGTCTGGGAAGTTGGAAGCATGGCAATGAGGACAACGGCGAAGACGGCAGAGGCCAGACCCGCGACGCCGTAAATGTGGACGTCTCCTGCATCCAGGTGCTTGCCCGGATGGAAGGCCAATCCTTCCGGGTGAATTATGGGTGATTTTGGATTTTTCCAATTTTCTCTTATTTCATTTCTTTTCTGCTCTTCTGCCTTTCTGCTGCCACCCCCGTTGAAGGGTATTTTGTATCGATTCCCGGAGCATTTGTATCATCAATATTCGATAGGATCTGAAATTCAATGAAAGTTAAACCGCTCACACTGCAGACAAGCCGCCGAGAAGGCTGGCATTCATGAATATTTCCAGACGACGACGATGGCGGAACGGTGATCGGAGAGAGGGTGGGTGGCTGGGTAAGATGCATCGCCAAACAGTGACTGAATGCCCCTGGGGAGGATGACTGCAGGACTGCACATACAAACAGCCGTACACATGTGCAATCCAATTTTCCACTGATTGATCTTACACGACCGCATATCAAGTTTGTGGCTTTTTTGCGGCCGTCGTAGGTAATGGTAAAGTGATTGGATGGCCTTGCTCCGGCAGCTATGCCAAGGATACCGAAAAGGAATCAACACGGGAACGGATTGTATGACGAAATCGTGTGCACACGTTCTCTCTGTCACTCTTTCTCTATCTCTTTTTCTCAGTCTGAGGGGTAGCTGAATATGAAATGAGGTGAGTCGTCTGGTAGACATTCATGCAGGCCAATAAACACAAACATTCACAGACCACCCTGCTC
The DNA here is from genome assembly GCA_955652365.1 of Eristalinus aeneus. Lineage (NCBI taxonomy): Eukaryota > Metazoa > Arthropoda > Insecta > Diptera > Syrphidae > Eristalinus > Eristalinus aeneus. The sequence goes on from OY019131.1 coordinate 95,992,979, forward strand.
TGTGCTGTCTGCTGATGGTGGATGAACAGTGTGCACCTAATTGAGTTTAGGAGTGCACACTAGGGGTGGTCGGACTCCCGTATCTGCATGCCGGTCGCTGCAAAGTGAATAAGGCCCACGAAATATTACGCTGAATTTGATTCAATGTTTGTCGAATGTCTACTGTGTCATGGATATTCACACACACACGCACACACACACACACCTCACGGATCTCTGATGCAGTCCTCTGCTGACTGCTCGTTGGAGGTTTTTCGCTTTTTTCCCTTCTGGCTAGACAGATGATGGGCTGCTGTGCAATTAAAATTGTACGGTCACATTGTCGGGGACAAACAAACGGCGACTATCATGGAGATGGAGAATTGAGGGAAAAAAAAAGAAAAAAAAAACTTTCCCATACCGGGAATCGAACCCGGGCCTTCTGGGTGAAAGCCAGATATCCTAGCCACTAGACCATATGGGATAGGTACCGTCATCTTGAATTTTGCAAACACGTTGTTGCCAAGTGTCAAGATGGGAAGCGGTTTACATTTAAAGACTACTTTGGGAGGGGACGTAGAAGCTATACAACTTTTTTGGAAGTTTTGGAGATGAGGAAGTTTTTTGGATTTTCAGTGGACCCATGATGACATCCATTGGGTGCAGCATACAGTTGAGGTGGAAGTGGGGATGTCTGTTTTTTTCATTTGCAAAACCGTAGATTGATAGAGTCCTTAAGTGTAAAGTCTTCGATGTCTTCCAGGCCTCGGTTATCAAAGTTTCCACGAGCACCTGAAGTCCTTTGAAGGTTCTCAAGCCGTTTCAACTGTGAGATTTCCAATGGGTCCTATACATGAGGTGTTCAGTTCATATAAGATTGGAGACTTGCGAATGTCAACGTTTAGAAGTTTGTAAGATTTACAAAATTTTCTAGATTTTCAAGATTTTCAAGATTTTCAAAATTTTCAAGGTTTTCTAGATTTTTAAGATTTTCAAAATTTTCAAGATTTTCAAAATTTTTAAGGGTTTTAGGATTTTCAAGATATCTAGATTTTCACGATTTTGGAGATTTTCACGATTTTCTAGATTTTCAATATTTTCAAGATTTTCTAGATTTTCAAAATTTTCAAGATTTTCTAGATTTTCAAGATTTTCAAAATTTTCACGATTTTCAAGATTTTCAATTTTTGAAGATTTTTAAGATTTGCAGAATTTTTTGGAGTTTTAAGATTTTTAAGATTTCCAAGAAATCTTGAAAAATTTTCAAAATATTCTAGATTTTCAAGATTTTCAAGATTTTCAAGATTTTCAAGATTTTCAAGATTTTCAAGATTTTCAAGATTTTCAAGATTTTCAAGATTTTCAAGATTTTCAAGATTTTCAAGATTTTCAAGATTTTCAAGATTTTCAAGATTTTCAAAATTTTCAAGGTTTTCTAGATTTTTAAGATTTTCAAAATTTTCAAGGTTTTCTAGATTTTTAAGATTTTCAAAATTTTCAAGATTTTCAAAATTTTTAAGGGTTTTAGGATTTTCAAGATTTCTAGATTTTCACGATTTTGGAGATTTTCACGATTTTCTAGATTTCCAATATTTTCAAGATTTTCTAGATTTTCAAAATTTTCAAGATTTTCTAGATTTTCAAGATTTTCAAAATTTTCAAGATTTTCAAGATTTTCAAGATTTTCAAGATTTTCAAGATTTTCAAGATTTTCAAAATTTTCAAGATTTTCTAAATTTTCTAAATTTTCTAAATTTTCTAAATTTTCTCAATTTTTGAAGATTTTTAAGATTTGCAGAATTTTTTGGAGTTTTAAGATTTTTAAGATTTCCAAGAAATCTTGAAAAATTTTCAAAATATAGATTTTCAAGATTTTCTAGATTTTCAAGATTTTCAAGATTTTCAAGATTTTCGAGATTTTTAAGATGTTCAAGAACTTTCGATGTTTGTCAAGACCGGAACCTCGGCAGACCATAAAGCCAATTTTTCTTTGATCGAACTTTTGCCTTAAATATGGCTGGCAGCTTTAAGACTTTAGAAGTTCGATTTTTTCATTGTGTGACATTCATCTTGAAGTCTTTCTTAAAATTGGGCATAACATCTGATCATTCATCACATTTGCGATGTGACGCCTTACCGCTCTAAGGAGTGCATAAACAATCGAAATGATAGAAATTCCTGACAAAGCACAGGCAAACTGCTCAAACTTTCGGGCAGTTTGAGGTCTTCCTTTTCTTCTTCTTCTTTTCTTCTCTTCCTCTTCTTATTTTCTTCTCTTCTTCTTTTTCCTCTTCTTTTTCTTCTGGAACCCTTTCCCCTTTTCACTCCTTTCTGTTTTGGTCCCTTTCCGTTTTGGTCCCTTTCGATTTCGCCTCTTTTCCTTTTCGCTGTTCTCCCCTTTTGCCCTCTTCCCATTTTGCCGTAAAAGAAACTCTCAAACAGGCACACTATTGTATCTTCTCCTCTATCAAGCTTTGATTTAAGACAGCCAACAACTCCGAAGCATCTTTTGTCTTTCTTTTCGTTCCCAGGACAACCGAATACGCATACCCAACTGCCATTGACGCACTTACTGCCCTTCTCCGGGCCCTTCAGTCACACAATCTCCTAGATAAGGACTTAATTTATCGGCCATTTCATCACAATGATCATACAGAGGATCAACAGGACCACTTATACCAGAGCCTGTCGCTCCTGTTCCACATGGTCACGTATGAAGTCCAAATCTGTGGTGCAACATTTTACCCTTACTTTGATCAGCACTAAGACCCTTGTCAGGCCCGTTTTCCTGAAACCCGTGTAACCACCTCATATCCTTCACCTTAAGGAGCGAAATTGGAAAAGTTTCCTGCACAAAATGTTCGCCCTTGGAAACTTCCACACTCGCCACTGCAGTGCTCAGCAATCGCTACCTTCATCCCACCCGTCCTGTGTGTGAATACAAAAAAATCTCAGTTATGCGGTGGCATGACGCACTGACCGTCACCTCACATCAGACTCCTCCGAGAGAGGGAGAGATAGGAGATTACAATCGTAATGGGATTTCCTGTAATTCGTTCGTGTATGGAGTCGGCAGGAGGTGGGCTGGCTGATCGTAATGTAATCGTTTCGTCCCCAATTTCAATCTCCTCCGCGGTGGTCATTCAATTGACAAGCGCAACGCATGCGGAAAGCCCCTTCCTGGAGTGCCGCTGACATCTCAACGGATGAAATTATTCCGCACGCCTAATTAAATATCCTTCTTTTTCAGTGCGCTCCCATCCGTTTGTGCGTCTCCGTTTCCGTCTCCTTCGGCCAGTTGTTTAACCCTTTTCTCCCCTTTTCGGTCGCATCCTTTGAGCGATGACGGCTCCGGTTAGGTGATGGAGAATAATTGCGATGATGGCGAAACAAGTAGCGCATAACGTGGATAGGCTTTTCCGCATCAATGCACTCGCAATGGCAACTCATTTACATTCCGGTTAATTCTGTGCGAACGATGATGGGCAGGAGCCTACTCTTTCGCTGACGGAACGCTCCCTCGGCTGTGCGGGTGTCTGTGCACCTGGCGAAGAAAGAAGATAGGATTACCTAAAGGAAGTGATTTTCATTTGGGGGTTTCGCGTTTTCTTGTTTCAACTGGTGCGGTGGACGGGGAGGGGCAGCTGTCTTTGCTTTGGCAACGGTTCAGTTAAAATGATTTCCACTTGAAAGGATCCTCTCGCTCCCTCTGTCAGTAGTTATGATGATTATTGAGGGTCTGCCGCTCTGTCTGTAGGTAGGTGCTTCTTCTCATTATGAAAGGATATTGCCTGCGTTGAGTTTGAGATCGAAAAGAGAGTGAGAGATAGAGACAGAGAGGGTGATTTAATTCCCTCCGGAAAGAGCTTCAAAAGCACCGAATTGAATGCCGCACGGCAGCCGCATTTGTTGCCCGCATTTCCGAGGAGTGCTTAAATGAAAATTTCGAAGACCTTTGAGTGGGTGGTCTTTGTGTAATCCATTCCACAAAGCGAATATTTTCTCTGGAAACTTGACGATTTATGTTTACTATGTATTGAGGTTTCCGAGGATTTTTTTCCTTTTCAATGTCCTCTGGCCTGAATCGCAATGAATTTAAAAAATGAGTTAGTCTTCCTGGGACAGTGGTGAAGAGGGTTGGATCCTCTATTGAATGTTGGTGAGCTTGAGCGGGCAACTAGGTAAAGGCGTCAAACTGATGCGATGTGTTCCTTTCCAATTCGATGCCTTTTTATCATGTAACCATAAAGATGGTGAAACGGCATCAACAAGAAAGCTAGCGTGATTTTTTAACGCAAGACAACGTTTTCTTAAGTTTAGTTCTGTCTACAGGAAATACTTGTAAGGCTCGGTAAATCAAGGATATATGGAAGCAACATACTTTCTAGAGTCAAGATTCTCTCTGTTTGTTTTTCTGACGAACATTTCCATCACTGCCTTCCAAGTTCAATGCAGTGGAGGTGAAGTCTTTAGTCTTAGTGAGACATGGCTGGTACATCTATATCTTCTCAAAGTGAAAAAATGGACTGTGCTCGGAGGGTTGTCTGCAACTCGTGAAATGCTAAAATTTACAGAAAGTCCAATTCGAGATGAATCCTCAAGGCAGGAGGCTCTTATTGACAACCCTACAGATTCTGTTTGATGTTTGTCCGTCGTCGATACTTACACATTGACGGATTCGTGTCTGCAGACCACGATGGTTATGATGATGGTGATGACAGAAATTTTGGAATTTTGGATAACGATGGGCGTGAATTTATCCTCCACAGGACTCTTTCTTCAACCAATTCCTTAATAATAACAAAGTTTGTATATCGCAACAGTACACATGGGGAACAGGGCCTAGCTGACTCATCAACCACTCGTGTTGCGCGCGCTACTGTTCTTTCACGAGTAGGAGGGACCTTTTTCCTTTTCTTCCGAACGCCCAAGTTTGAGAAGCTTTTTTCTTAGACACTCCTTGAGTGTTGTCAGCAGCACGAAAGAGGTGGTGCCGTGAAAAATTCGAGGTGCTCAGCCGGGAATCGAACCTGAACCTTCGGCGTATGAGCGTCGCACTCTACCCACTGCGTCACGACGGCCACAAATCCTGAAAATAGGCTTACTCACTAGTTAGATTTTTTTTAACCCCCTTCCCAATCCAGCATCAAACTTGTATCGAGTTCTTATTAGTTTTCTTGGTTCCTCCAGCGCCTAGGGAACTCGAGACACTTTGAAATGTTTTGGCGTACGCCTTAAACCAATCAATTAAGTGCCTTTCTGACAGCGTCAACGATAATATCAATAGACGGAAATATAAGGGCTCCTAAAGGTCCTTTTCTTGAGGCCTGACGAGAACTCTTACCTGTCTTCAGTTTCACCAGTTGATGATTTAGCAACAGCCCCTTGAAAGGCACCACGACGCGGAGGAACAGACGGATTAAGGTCGAGTAAAAAGTTCGGCACTTGTTCAACGATTTGGCTATGCAAGTCGTTGCAACGCCGCTTGACCACGTTTACGACAATGTTCTTTGCCTTGGGATCCCATCGCAGACCGTTCTTCCAAATGAGGTGCAGAAACCTTCAGTGCATTATAGTGATAAAGGTGCGTCATTTGGTCCTTTCTGGAATAATGCGTCTATAAAAGGACATTGAGAACGGAAATAATGAAGTCCTATTTGGCCATAAAGCATGGCAAAGGAGAAACTACCCGTTAATTGCCTAATTGTCACATTCCTTTCGAAGGATGCAATGGTTAAGGAAGATGTAAGAAGCTCAACACTAGTGGCAGGATTGTTCAAAAGTCCGTTCAGCTGATAATTTTCACCGCAGCTGTGTGGAACATAGTGTTATGAGTCTTACTTTGGAAGAAAGAAACACAAGGTCATCGAGGAAAGACGTATAACTTTGTGGAATGATTGACAGCACGATGTTAAGCGACTTCGACAACAGGGACATCTGATACTCTATCAGTCGGTGTGTTTTGGGACTAGAGTAAGGCAGCTATCTCTCATCCTAACCCACGGTTCGGAAACATGGGATATTTTGAAAACAAATAAGGAACCTTGGTCCTTGAGAGGAAGGCTTCACGTAGGATTATTTGTTTTGTTGCGCTGAAAGAACAGCGGCATCCAAGGCGTGTCGTTGTCTCCACACATGCATTTTTAAAGGGTGAGGGAGTTTACTCCACGCACAACTTAGAGAGGGGTGGTCTGAATGACCTCGTCAGCAAACATTGTTTCACCACGAGGAAGCTGTACGTCAACTTGACCCATGCACAAGCGAGGATTAGGAAGAGGGAGGGGAAGGGAACGCTGCCCTGAAGTGCTGAAATTCGAAAACTGGTCCATAGTAGAATGCGAGGATAGTGTGAAGCTTCGCGATATCAGGTACTACCAAGCCTATGCGCCGAGATCAAACGAAGAATGACTCTTGCAAATTAATGCTTCCTTGGGCTCAAGAGGGTATTGAGGAATGGAGCCTTCTTTTGAATGACTAACCTGGCTCTGTACAATAGCTTGATCCCAGGCACTGAAACTTGGGTGGAATCAAACGACGATGAGAAACGTTCTGACTACAGTTTTTGATCCTATTTAAGTAAATGTCATCTAGAGGTGAAGTTTTAGCGACGAACTTTATGGCCTGTATGACGGCATGTGACTGGTCGTGTGTCTGTGGCTTTTACACAGAAGATAGCTAGGCCATATTAAGCGTTAAGAGGCCAGTGAAACACAGCCAACCATTGCGACAAAGCAACAGAGGATGGTTTAGTTTGAGATGACTCACACAAGTGCTTTACCAACTTAGAGGGCGCATTTAGAAGCAGCTGGTGAGAGATCTTGCTGGCTGGAGAAGCAAGTTGAGGAGGTTTGAGGAGGTTGAGGAGAAGAAGAAGAAAGCTAGGTCTTGCTGAGCAGCACGGTCTCAGCCGAAGGTACCACGAAATTGAGATAATGCAGCAGAGACTTTCATCATTTGAAATGATGCCCACGAACACCAATGAATCCCTTTCAACTTGGTGTTCAAAAACTGAAGGCAACTGGAAGAACACACGCCACTCTAGGTTGGTCAATACATACTTGTACGCTGCTATGTCCAGTCCAGCGTGCCTGAAAAAATTGAAAATGAAATTGATTGATTGAAAAATGACCGAAAAATGACTGAAAAATCGTTTCGTGACCCAGTTGGTTGATGTCCCCTAGAGCATCACTGGTACTACTGGTACTCCGTAAATAACATCCTTCTCCAGCTGGTCCAGGTACCCAATCGGAACACTTGGGTCAGGCGGCTAAGATCATGCTTAACCAACCCTAATCCTGTTCGTGCTGTGATATAGAGCTGTAAACTCTGAAACTACAAATGAACTAAAATAAGTTTAGTTATGCAAGCGAGGTGTGGCCGCCGTGGGGTAGTGGGTAGTGTGCGATGCTCATACGCAGAAGGATGTAGGTTCGATTCCCAGCTCAAACCCAATTCTTCGAATTTTTCACAGCACCACCTCTTTCGAGCTGATGACAACACTCAAAGAGTAATAACTTTCTAAGAAAGCTTCTCAAATTTCGCCGTTCGGAGTCGGCAAAAACTGTAGGTCCCTTCTACTCGTGAGAGAACAGTAGCGTGCACAACACGAGCAGTTGTTGAGCAAGCTAGGCCCTGGCCCCCCTTTGGACTGTAGCGCCAACAAATATTATTATGCAAGCGAGGATACAGGCTTACCCACGCATAAACTATGAACTTTAGGACAGGAAGAATTCTGCGAACCAAGGGGTTTAATTTAGGCTGGGATCGAAATACGAAACCTCCTAGAGGTCCTCAAGCTTATCTCAATGAACTCAAATAAATGCAAATGGTCTTTACATTGATGTCATTCTTCACAGAACCCAAACGATCATGATGGCGTCACGTCACGGCTGCCTTTCCGCAACAGTTCGCTATACCGTTCAACCCGTTCAACAAATCACCAAACCATTGCATCGCTGTTTCCGTCAACTCCAACCAGACCAACCTCAATTCCCACAGGCGCACAAAACACCCGTCGACGTGTAAAAATATCTCCCCAAGTCGAAACATCCCCCGGGAAGAGTTCCTTACCAAGCAATCCTTCTGCGTCGCTAAACCAAAGCAATGTTCGTTCACTTATTCATTTGTCGCCTTCGGCTAATTGCGACACAAACTGACAGAACACAGCGGTTGACAACTGCCCCCCCAACTCCTCGTCCTTGTATCTCAAGGGGGCTGCCTAATGCATTCGAATTTGACAACGCCCGTCAAAGACCAACATCCAACCTCTCCCAAGACACTGGCGGTGATTAGCGAGAGACTGAACCTAAAAATAGCTCACCTGTTGGCAACCAGGGCACACAACCACCGCCGACGAGGGATCTCGCTCGCACACAAGTGTTAACCTTTGACAGCGAACAACCCAGACAGTCAGTTCCATTCAAGCAAGACGCCAGCAAGCCGTCTATCGTCCTCCCTCCGCTCTCCGGCGATTGTAATGTGTCACGATGGCTAGATGTCAAATTCATTGACTTAAGGTAATCCACTAATTTTCCCCCTGGCGCAGCACGACGTGTAATTATGGCCTCTGTCGGGGAAGGTCGGTGTGCGTAGTGTCGCGTCGCGTCGCCTCTCATCCCGAACTTCTTGACGTCTATTTTTGGACACTTGAATATTAATTCCTGTCACTTTCCATTTGCTCCCGGTGTCATCTGCTCGTGAGGGTGGTGGTGGAGCTTCGCCTCCGCCGGCGGAGACAGCGGGCGGGCGAGTGCTCGTAATTTGCTGATGTGTGACAAAGCAGTGCCGCGGTGGTTGCCACTGCCTCTTGGGCACAAAAATTCATTAGGCAGCGCCTGGAATCAGTTCGCCGCCAGTTCAACACCTCGCCTACATTTATCATCGATGCCGGTAATTAATCATGAAGTCCGCAGCAACTCGAGTGGCAGTTAATAACATCCCCATGCCGAGCTGAACGGGGGTGTCCTAAGTGTGCTCCGAGTGCCCAGGGAGGAGACTCGAAGTTTTTTCCGCCAACTTGACAGGAAGTATTTCGTCTTAGCGAGCGGCACAGATGAGTCTGGGTCGAGGGTAGCCATCCGAAAAAAAGTAGAAAAACACAAGAAAATCATAAACATGGGTTTTGGATTTGTCCGGTGGCCCTTCTCCCCTCCCCGGCGGCGGCCGCGTCCCCGAGAGGAGTCAAAACTCTGTTGGGAATGTCAAATTAATGTTAATTTTGACGAAAATTCACTTGTTATTCGCCGGCCGATGTGATGAATTATTCAAATGATTCCGCTCTGGCCTTCGGATGGATAATTTATCTTAATATTGCCGTGCTTGCACTTGTGTTTGAATTATGGCGGCGAGTGTGGGAGGCCTGTGTTGAGTGGACCTTGACAGTTAATGGTGGTGGTGATTGCTGTTTGGTGCATTCGAATGGTGGCCACGGGCCGATGGGAATCTACTATTCAAAGGGGCTGAGTTTTGGGATTTATGAAGACAATTAAATGATTTACAAAGTTCGCTTCGAACAGGAATTTCCTTGGAGATTGGGCAATGGGAGAGAGAGTTATAGCTGCCGAGATGGGTGGCCAGCCATCAATAGAACTCTTAATAGTGGAGTGCCACTGGGAGGGTTCCCTAGTTGGCGTGTGCTAGTGCGTGGGCCTAGAGTGTGTTGACAGTCTTGAAGTGTATTCTAGAATCCGCCATCACACTTCTTGTTAGCTGCAGGAAGTGGATGTGGATGAGTAGGTGACTTAAACGGAGTTTCAGAGCCTGAGCAATCTGTGCCTGTGTTTGTTGCTTCCACTCATCAGGCCCATGCTGCCTGGTATCCACGAAGGCTTGGCTTTTATAACGGATTTGCGATCTTTCTCTTCTTTTGAATCAGGAGATGCGGACCTCAAGACCGTCTTTGCTGATGCGCTGCTGTTAATGTGGACGACGTGGACGAAGTGTACGAAGTGTACGAAGTGTACGAAGTGTACGAAGTGTACGAAGTGTACGAAGTGTACGAAGTGTACGAAGTTGACGAAGTTGACGAAGTTGACGAAGTTGACGAAGTTGACGAAGTTGACGAAGTTGACGAAGTTGACGAAGTTGACGAAGTTGACGAAGTTGACGAAGTTGACGAAGTTGACGAAGTTGACGAAGTGGATGACATGAAGGACATGAACGACATGAACGACGTGAACGACGTAAACGACTTGAACTACGTGAACGAGGTGAACGACGTGGGCGACGTGGGTGACATGAACTATGAGAACGACGTGAACGATGTGAACGACGTGAACGACGTGAACGACGTAAACGACGTGAACGACGTAAACGACGTGAACGACGTAAACGACGTGAACGATGTAAACGACTTGAACTACGTGAACGAGGTGAACGACGTGGGCGACGTGGGTGACATGAACTATGAGAACGACGTGAACGATGAGAACGACGTGAACGATGAGAATGACCTGAATGATGAGAACGACGTGAACGATGAGAACGACGTGAACATGGTGAACGACGTGAACATGGTGAACGACGTGAACGAGGTGAACGACGTGAACGACGTGAACAAGGTGAACGAGGTGAACGACGTGAACGAGGTAAACGACGTGGGCGACGTGAACGACGTGGCGACATGAACGACGTAGGCGACGTGGGCGACTTTCACGACTTTAAAGACTTGAGGGACGTGAACAACGTGGGCAAAGAGAACAACATGAAATACTTGAACGACGTGAACAACCTGAACGGGGGCGATGTGGACGAAGTTTTCACATTCGCAGAAAGGATAACATTCCTGACGTAGAACAAATCAGCTAATCGGTCATACTCACCATCTACCCTTCGTACCCATCTAGCAGGTCTGGTAGGAAAAGTTATTCGTCCTTCGAGTCAGAAGTCTTAAGCTCGACAAACAGAAGAAGCCCTGGTTTCCGCAGGGCTTTTTTCTAGGATGGCATGTGTGGTGCTCAACAGAAAAGACAAACTTCTCTATTACCTCAAAATTGTAGCTGTCGGAGCACATCCTGCTGATGGATTTTATGAATCCCATGATTCAAAAATCACATCCTTTACACCATTTATAGTTCTAATAGAAACACTGAAGGAGCAAAGACCATCTGTGGGGGGATGTCGGCTACCAGACCCAGGTTTTGAGGCTGCCTGTCTAGTAGCGACAGCTTGACCGCAGGCTATGTTCTGGTGCCACGGAAGATCAGGAGCCCCTGGAACTTCAGTTTCAACCTGACCGTGCGGTAGGCCTCCTTGAGGGAGCATCGTGGTGGCTACGGTGTACCGCCCAACATAGCTGGCAGAGTCGCTTGCTGTCTTGTGCTGTGCTGACTTGTGCTGAGCTGACTTGTCTAGTTTCTTGTTAACCCAAAATCAGGCAAGCCCGTTAGGGGACTTTCCCTGCTCAGTAATGGAGTTGCATTCTCAACCGGGCTCTGGGACCCACAGAGAGGCAAAGGTTTACGGAAGGCATCGCATCAGAGCATGGTGGGGTGATTGTCCCTCAAGCATGATCTTAATTTGGTACTTGGGTAGCTAAGGTGTCTAGTCTTGCGTTACCTGCAACTTTTGGGAAAATGGATCCTCTCATATAAGCCGTAAAGACAGATGGTCTCGTTAAACCAAATCCCACAACTGTCCGTAGTCATGTTCTGACCCAGGTACTGAATAACTAATCCGGTCTTGCTCATCAGCAAATCTTCCTCGAATATGCCTAAAGACCAGCGTGTTCGATTGTTGCAATCACAGGTTTCAAGGCCTGCTGACGCAAGGAAATCATTTAGTTTGGCGTTTCATTCCCAATTTTTAAACTTTTATTCATTTCCAAATTATGCTTACTTATCAACAATGTGCCCTTTTATGCGCTCCTTTTCATTCTTTGTGTAGCGGAATAGTCCGGGGTGGACATGGTCCTCAATCAACGTGCCTCTCCAGCCAACACGATTTTTCTCCAGTTCCCCTTTAATGACACATTCCAAGTTGGTTGAGGTGATTCTCCACTTTTGTGACCCAACTACGCCTAGGCCGTCCTATGCTGCGTTGTACAGATGGATTCGAAGACCTTTCGGGCCGCAGCAGTGGTGTCCATACGCTCTACATGGCCTAGCCATCTTAAGCGGTGAATCAGAAGACGCTTGACCAGACGCATTTTGCTGTACAGCCAGTAGAGTTCGTCTTATTTCTTCTCCCCCAGATGCCATCAACGCAAACAGGACCAATCACACGCAGAACTTTTCTTTCGAAAAGACTTAAGGCTTCCTCATACGCTTTTGCCAACGTCCAAGCTGCTGCGCTCTAAAAAGCAAGCTTAGTATTTTTAGAGGGGGGCTCTATTACTCGATTACCTCCAGTGATGTGCCAGTGTGGTTGATCTGATGTTGTTGTTCCTATTTGCCACGGAGCCGAGGTAGACGAAGTCCTCGACTACATCCAGTTTCTGCTGCCTAATGTGAAGCTTTGTCCGAGACGTCAATGTTGCCTGTCCTTCTTTGACGATGGCATTCACTTCGTTTCGAACTCATTTGCCGCCTGACCCACTTCAGCCGCTGCCGCTTCTATGCCAGCAAACTTTGACTAGTTGAACTATGCCAACTTCTTTGACGGCTCATTGTGTTCGTCCAATCACGTCAATGACGTCCGCTTAAGCTAGCAATTGAGCTGACTTTTGGAAGATCGTGCGTCTGGTGAGTTAGGCACGATCTTCTCAAGAATGATGTTCAAGAAGTCACATGACAGCGCGTCGACGGGCCTATAACCTTCGTTGATATTGAAGGTGAGTGCGTACCCGACCTTGACGGAGCAGCGAGGCTTCTCCAACATCGTCGTTCACAATCTGAAGAGCTTGCAAGGGATGCCAAAACTAGAGATGGCACTGTATAGCTCCGCCCTATGAACACTGTCGCATGCGGCCTTAAAATCGACGAATAGGTGGTGAGTGTCGACCTGAACCTCTTGAGTCTTTTCCAGGATCTGCCTATGAGGGAACATCTGGTCCATGGTGGGCTTCCCTGCCCTTAAGCTACACTGCTAAGAACATACCGAGCTGTTGGCAAACACCCAACAGCGATAACGCTAAGTTGGATTACAAGGTGACTCTCAGTGTTCTTTCCTTTTGAGTGGAACTGACCCACAGTTCAACAACAAGTGCGGTAAGAGTGCCCATCAAACAGGGGCTTGGTTAGAATTAGACTCAAAATTCACGTCATATGAGAATGATGCTTGAAGTCAAGAGCTCCCCCAACACTTATTTATTTCAAACGATCCTGAAGCTGTGCATAACCAAGGACTGGGAATGGTGCTTGGAGCTTTTCCAACACTTATTCATTTCAAACGACCCTGAAGCTGTGCATAAGCAAGGACAAAGCCGTCAAAAGAGATTCCGCTTAGTCAATGCAAATCCTCTAGAATCAATTGCCCTCTCGCCCCACACGAGAAGTTGAACACATAGGAAGTGCTCACAAGTGCATCCTAGTGCTGTATGATCAAGGATGCGCTTTATCAAATTCGATTTGCGTTCATAAATAGCCGATGAAGTGCACCCAAGCGCCATCAAACTTTCACCTTCACGCACTGATGATCCCCTTGAGCTGTCCCACACGGCTGAGTGTAGGGTTACATTCCCTCATCTGTGTCATCAGTCAATTAGTGCAAACGAGGACAACTTCATCTTCGACACTTAAACTTATACCCAGTACCGGGTCAGGAATTTCAAAAAGACTCACACGCTCATCGACAACAAACCCTTCTGAACCTCTCCACTCGCTCACGGCCCAATTATGTGGAATTCTCACTCGAGGGTCCTACGTACCCATGCACCCAACAGCCGCAAGCGACATACAAATTCATCTATCGATACACAAGGCGACGGCACTACCGCCTCCACTCAGCAAGTATTTCCACTCTATCTAAGCCAAAATTATCATCCACCCGACGATGTTCTGAGGAAGTAGCAATGTGGTTGCGGCACAGCTCATATTCATGTCACACTGCTCTATTAAGCACAAATCTAATGGAACCACACATCTCATCCGACCGGGGGCTGCGTGTACCCCCGCAACGGCGGAGTACTCGAATCCGAGCCAAAATGAAAACATTATCCCCAAGATGGATTTTACCTCCTATTTCACTCTCAATCCGCCGTCATAATCATCAAAGAATCACACACAAAGAATCCCTAATGCAAGGATATGAATAAGCTAACAACCATTAACGCCACTACCACTACCACCAGCACTACCTCCCACGGCGCCTGGGCATGGGGTGGCTTCGGGGGAAGATGTGATGAAAAATAGTTATGAAAATTAATGACAACATTAGCAGCGGCAGCTTTGCCATCCACGCCCGCCCATGAAAAGCGGCTGATGGGCGGCTCTGCTCTGGAGAGGTGCTTAGCATCGATGCGGTTCGTTAGTTTCACATTTTACACGTTCACTTGATGAATACTGTCTTTGAGGGGCGCTGCGCAGGCGAAGGACTCTCTGCAGCCGACTTAGCTAGTCCTTCATTTGCATACACACTCCTTGCACACCCCAGCCGTGCCGCCGTCGAGTCGGAATCCATGAGGATCTGTAAATGAGATGAATTCGCATTCGCAGAGGAGGAAAACCTTGCATCGCTGCGAGACTAGCTCACGTCCTGATTCTGATTAATCATTAATCAAGCGAGCGATATAGGGGAGTGGGCGGCATCACTATAAGACGATACTCCTTTTTGGGTCTCTGCAGTCTTCGCAGCCGTCCCAGGAGCGTCTAATTAACACGCTAAGTGCATCTTGAGACGATAGTGGTGGCGGGACTGGGGACCTATTCGTTTTGCCGCGTTTGCTAATAAATTTATTTCCATTTGCCGTTTGATTACATCTTAAGACGGGTGTAAGGACCAACCAGCCACTCCACAAAGGGACTTCCATTTGAGAGGCGCGATGTACTCCTCGGTCGCACTCCGGAGTCGAAGCGGATCGTGGTGTAGTTTTGCGAGATTGTGTCTTCGCCACGTCGTCGCGTGCTGGTGCGGTAGAGTTGAAGTGTTTATAGGTATTGGTTGTCGAGTAGATGATGCTTGAGATTTGCGGCTGTGGCTGGGGATAATGGAACGCATTAGCTTTTGGCGGTAATTTGTTGAAAAGATAAGGGATATGGGTCGTTAGTTGTCTCAAGAGGATTATTGCGAGTGTATGTACGACACACATGCGGAGGTCCTTTGAGTGCGACACGGGATTTGGGGATTTGTGAGAGATGTTGAATGTGAATTGGTACTTTTGCAGTTGTGAGCCTTCGTCCGGCAGGGGTTCTGGATGCCAATCGGATGAAAGTTTGAAAGTTGGGGACTCTGTGCTGTGGTGATGATGAATTAAAGGATTGACGGAGAAGCCTTTTTCTCGAGCTGAGGGCAGGAATGGTCCATAAGGCGGATCATTCCCAGGAATGAAGAAACGACAGGGATCCACCACATCCTGCCACGATTTTGGGTTTGCTATGCATACATCGCACACAGGCATACAGGGATATCTGCGTGATGGAGTGCCAGATGGGGCAGGTAACCATTTAGTTCGACAACCGTTTGATTCCTTCCTAGAGCCATTGGTCTGTAAGCGAAACGACTTCAGAGAGATCCCAATTCCATGGAGAAAATCCTTCCTTAAGGAAGAAACTTTCTGTGGTCAACATTTGAAGGGAATTGGCGTGACACGGAATCGTGACATATGGCTGCTCTTGAAGGACTGTTGCCTCTGGACTCTGCTGCCTCTGGCGGACTGCTAAACTGTCAGACTAGTGAATTTGCTAGACTTGCCACGGAACAGTGCGATATGGTTGCTCTTGAAGGACTGTTGCCTCTGGACTCTGCTGCGCCCGGCAGACTGCTGCCCTTGACAAACTGATAACTTTGCCAGACTGCTGCCTCTGAAAGACAGCTGCCTTTGCTGTCCTTGACAGACTGATGCCCTGTCAGACTGGTGACTTTGCCAGACTGCTGCCTCTGGCAGACTGCGGCCTTTCCCAGACTCCTGACTTTCCCAGACTCCTGACTTTGGCAGACTGCTGCCTCTGGCAAACTGCTGCCTCTGGCGGACTGCTGCCTCTGGCGGACTGCTGCCTCTGGCAAACTGCTGCCTCTGGCGGACTGCTGCCTCTGGCAGACTGCTGCCTCAGGCAGACTGCTGCCTCAGGCAGACTGCTGCATCAGGCAGACTGCTGCCTCAGGCAGACTGCTGCCTCAGGCAGACTGCTGCCTCAGGCAGACTGCTGCCTCAGGCAGACTGCTGCATCAGGCAGACTGCTGCCTCAGGCAGACTGCTGCCTCAGGCAGACTGCTGCATCAGGCAGACTGCTGCCTCTGGCAGACTGCTGCCTCTGGCAGACTGCTGCCTCTGGCAGACTGCTGCCTCTGGCAGACTGCTGCCTCTGGCAGACGGCTGCCTCTGGCAGACGGCTGCCTCTGGCAGACTGCTGCCTCTGGCAGACTGCTGCCTCTGGCAGACTGCTGCCTCTGGCAGACTGCTGCCTCTGGCAGACTGCTGCCTCTGGCAGACTGCTGCCTCTGGCAGACTGCTGCCCTATCAGACTGGTGACTTTGCCAGACTGCAGCCTTTGTCAGACTGCTGCGTCTGGCAGACTGCTGTCTCTGGCGGACTGCTGCCATTGCCAGAAAGCAGTCTCTGCTGCCTTTGCCAGGCTACTGCCTCTGCCAGGCTGCTGCCTCTGCCAGACTGCTGATCTGTCAGACTGGTGACTTTGCCAGATTGCAGGCTTTGCCAGACTGCTGCCTTTCCCAGACTCGTGACTTCGCTGCCTTTGCCAGACTGCTGCCTCTACCAGACTGCTGCCTCTGCCAGGCTGCTGCCTCTGCTAGGCTGCTACCTTTGCTGCCCTTGACAGACTGCTGCCTCTGGCAGAGTGCTGCCTTTGCTGCCCTGTCGGACTGGTGACTGTGCCAGACAGCTGCCTAAGCTGGTTTGCTGGCTTTGCTGCCTTTGCCAGGCTACTGCCTCTGCCAGGCTGCTGCCTTTGCCAGACTGCTGCCTTTTGAAAGACTGCTGCCTTTGCTGCCCTTGACAGACTGCTGCCTCTACCAGATTGCTGACTTCCCCAGACTGCCGTCTCTAATAGACTGCTGCCTTTGCCAGACTGCTGCCTCTGCTAGACTGCTGCTTTTGCCAGACTGCTGCCGTTGCGAGTCTGCTGATTCTCGCAGACTTTACAGCGTCAGAAAACTTGTTAAGGTCCTTGAGTTCCTGACGCAGAAGCTCCCTTGAAGGAAACAGGTGAGTCAGCGAGCACGGTCATAGGGCCGACTAATTCTACAATCGAACCACAAAATCGAAACTTTGCAAAGCAAAACCCTTTCTCGCTCCAGCAATCGACTCCTTAGAGCAGGCAGCTACTTGGGGACTTAATCCAGGGGCCCATCCCGCTGTGACGATTTTTCTAAGGGCACTTTCGGAGGCAACATGTGGGCACACTAGGCTAAGATCAAACTTTTCCAATATTCAATCTTAACGACGAACAACTTGGCCAGGCAGTCAAGAATGTCGTCATTGCTGATGGCAACCAACATGAAATTTCTCAAACTTTCCTTCCAATCTCCAGAGAGATTATAAATCACTTTTCGATGGAAAACCTTTCTTCATACGAATGCGGAGCAGTTGTGGGTCCAGTGAGCAAAGATGAAAGGCGCTGTCTCGAGCATGATTTTCACTGAAGACGTGCCACAGACTCAAACGAGTCAATCTCCCAGCTGCGCGGTCAAGTGCAATGAAATGTTCATCGCCCCGCTGCCCCCGAGAAGGCTTGTAGATTACCCTTAAAAGCCAACCAAGGCTACAAGCCACTAAACACCTAGTCCATCGAGTATGATTCAATCAAATTACATGGGCTTCACCGATCAATCCCTTCTTCCCACAAAAAGACCCCTCTGGGCCATCTGGCCGTCCGCACTCACTCCCACCGTTTGGCTTGCCCTGCTGACAATAACCCAAAACCGCAACACATCTTTGAAACAGTGACAGGCCGAAGAGGAAGCGGGCGGAGGAGGCGCTGCAGGAGACACACAGAAACCACTCATCTGTTAATCTGATTATGACAATTGATTTATAAGGATTCCCATGTGCACAGGCCACAATGGGACATGTTGTGTGTAGCAGTTGTCAGGCAACAAGAAAAGGATGAGGGAATCAATTAATTTATTACCCATCGGAAATCCTTTCTTCTTGTCTCTTTGTGAACATCAATTACTTGACATCGTCCTGACAGGCCGATCCTGATGGCGATGACAAATGCCGTGGAAAAAAAAATCACTGAGCACTGTGCGTGTGTCAGCTGCCCCAAATTAAATGAAAATCCTTTAGTCTCCCTCTCCTTTCGGTCAGATGGGTTTTTCTGCCCGACAGGTAGCTGCTCCCGAACAGGTGGTGAACCGCCTTTGAAAGAATTCACACGCATCAAAGGATAGACGTCCGAAATTGCTCCCGAAGGATGGGCACTAGCAGATACCCGCTAATTTCGATGTGCACCCATAAGCAATGAAGGAGATGGCGAAGAAACGACACAAGGGAAGACTCATAATCCGAGGTGCTCTTGTTGGGCGCCAGAGGAGCGAGTTTACGATGTTTGCACAAGGACCTCTGGATGTTATGACAGGCTGCAACGCTTCCCAGCGCACCGCGGGAAACTTCAGCTACTGCAGCAACTAGTAGGAGCTGCAGGTCGTAAAATCAATCGTATGTAGTGCAATAAACTGTTGTCTTCGGTGCTGTCTGCCGAGACTCCTCACAGTTTACACACACTCCGCGTCTGCATGATCCACTTGTGTTGCCGGGATTTAATGGATGTTTTCCCAGTTTTACAGTCGCGCTTGTTGCACTCGGTTTTGTTTACACATTCGCGTGGCAATAAACGTTAAAAGCGAGCGAGAAGAAGTATGTGTGGATCGGGTGCTCAGGCACCGGAAGACATTGGATTTTAAAAAAGATTTCGTGTCTTTAAGGGTCATTTAGCCAGCGAATGGATGATGTGGAAGATGGGTTGGAGAAAGGAGAAACGTGCAATGAAAATGATTGAAGAAACGACGTTTGTGTCAGGCGGATAACTTTTCCCAGCGAAGGCAAGTTAAAAATTGTTATTTAGCTCTTTCTGTAAAGGTTTGTATCCCAAGATATTTCCAAAAGTTTATACCAGCTGCCAACGAAGCTTAAGATTCTTGTCCAGGTTTCATACAGGCTTCAGTTCTTGCGACAGACCAGTGACTTGCGTTTTGAATTCGTCACTGCTTTCGAAAATTTTACAACTGGATGACGTGCTGCTCAGCTAGAGTGCGTGAGCTCGGAAGAAAATAACTAAAGGAGGACGAATGCTTGTCAGTTGCTCTCTTCATGTTGCTCATGTCGTGCTTGAAGCCGAAGGGGTCCAAATTTCAATAATTTGTAGTAAAAAGGAACACCAGCAAGATAGAAGCCGAACTGGTGGAACATGATTCATATGTAAACAGACCTAGGGAAACATAAAACATTACAGGTATAACGTTTCTTAAAGCAATATCCTTGTGATTGCGTGTTTTGCAACAAGATGTCAGAAAAGTTCCCAAAATTCGCCAATAAATGGTAGGTTTCTGCGGCATGAAAAGTGTGCAATTCACACAAGAAAGGAATGGCTTAAAAAGCTTATCTACGTCTAGTACTGCCTCTGCCATAATGCTGCTAGACTTCAGCATCTGCTGCCCTTGCCAGACTGCTGCCTTCGCCAGACTGCTGCCTCCGCTAGACTGCTGCCTTAGCCAAGCGCCTCTGCTAGGCTGCTGCCTTTGTCAGACTTTTGCATTTCTGCTGCTCTGTCAGTTTGCTGGCTTTGCCAGTTTGCTGGCTCTGCCACATTGCTGACTTTGCTAGTTTATTGTACTTGCCAGACAGCTGCCTTTGTCAGACTGCTGCCTTTGCCAAGCTGCAAACCAGACAGCTGCGTTTACCAAACTGCTGCATTTGCTGGCTTTGTCAGATTGCTGGCTCTGCCAGACTGCTGCTCACTTTGGTGCCTCTGCCAGATTGCCGGCTTTGCCAGACTGCTGCTCCCTTTGGTGCCTCTGCCAGATTGCCGGCTTTGCCAGACTGTTGCCTTTATCAGACTATTGCCTTTGTCAGATTGCTGCATTCGCCAATATGCTGACCCTGCCAGACTACTGTCTTCACCAGAATGCTGCCTTTGTGAGTCTGCTGATTTTCACAGACTTTACAGAGTCGGAAAATTTCTAAAGGCATCAAGCTCCTGAAGCAGAAGAATTCTATTGCTTCATACAATTAGCCTTAGATTTTTTTAAAAGTGTTAGAGTGTTGTGCGTCATGTTTGCCTTAATTCTTAAGAGTCATACTGCCTTCAGTTGTGCCTTTTCGTTGATTTAAGCGATGGAAATTGCACCATCGATTCGAATTTAGAGAATCACAGCTGCTCTCCCAACTTCAATCTCCTCTTTCCTCCTATACTTTCATTCCATTTATTCCCTACTTTCTTCCATTCACTCTCTCTAACCATTCCCTCCTTCCTTCCATTTCCTTCTTCTTTCCACTGCGTCCTTCCATTCCTTACTTCCTTTCATTTCTTCCTTCCATTCCTTCCTTCCATTCCTTCCTTCCATTCCTTCCTTCCATTCCTTCCTTCCATTCCTTCCTTCCATTCCTTCCTTCCATTCCTTCCTTCCATTCCTTCCATTCCTTCCTTCCATTCCTTCCTTCCATTCCTTCCTTCCATTCCTTCCTTCCATTCCTTCCTTCCATTCCTTCCTTCCATTCCTTCCTTCCATTCCTTCCTTCCATTCCTTCCTTCCATTCCTTCCTTCCATTCCTTCCTTCCATTCCTTCCTTCCATTCCTTCCTTCCATTCCTTCCTTCCATTCCTTCCATTCCTTCCATTCCTTCCTTCCATTCCTTCCTCCCATTCCTTCCTTCCATTCCTTCCTTCCATTCCTTCCTTCCATTCCTTCCTTCCATTCCTTCCTTCCATTCCTTCCTTCCATTCCTTCCTTCCATTCCTTCCTTCCATTCCTTCCTTCCATTCCTTCCTTCCATTCCTTCCTTCCATTCCTTCCATTCCTTCCTTCCATTCCTTCCTTCCATTCCTTCCTTCCATTCCTTCCTTCCATTCCTTCCTTCCATTCCTTCCTTCCATTCCTTCCTTCCATTCCTTCCTTCCATTCCTTCCTTCCATTCCTTCCTTCCATTCCTTCCTTCCATTCCTTCCTTCCATTCCTTCCTTCCATTCCTTCCTTCCATTCCTTCCTTCCATTCCTTCCTTCCATTCCTTCCTTCCATTCCTTCCTTCCATTCCTTCCTTCCATTCCTTCCTTCCATTCCTTCCTTCCATTCCTTCCTTCCATTCCTTCCTTCCATTCCTTCCTCCCATTCCTTCCTTCCATTCCTTCCTTCCATTCCTTCCTTCCATTCCTTCCATTCCTTCCTTCCATTCCTTCCTTCCATTCCTTCCTTCCATTCCTTCCTTCCATTCCTTCCTTCCATTCCTTCCATTCCTTCCTTCCATTCCTTCCTTCCATTCCTTCCTCCCATTCCTTCCTTCCATTCCTTCCTTCCATTCCTTCCTTCCATTCCTTCCTTCCATTCCTTCCTTCCATTCCTTCCGTCCATTCCTTCCGTCCATTCCTTCCTTCCATTCCTTCCTTCCATTCCTTCCTTACATTCCAGCCATGCTCCTCCTCCACAGAGACAGAGGGCGACAGTCCTTCCATTCTCCTTTACCCTGTTTCTGTTTCACCATCTTCCAACCCTTCCTGCGTCGCTTCCGATCTTATTACTCTACTTATTCTTCCCCTCCTTCCGCCGTGCCGTGAACCTCCGGAGCATCAAGGAGTCTATACTTCTTCGAACTACTGGCCAAGTTCAGAAAAGTCTTACTCTCCTAAACTATTTTTGGTACAGGATGAGATCCTCGGAAGATCATCAAAGCAGCCAGGATTTAACTTATTTATACACTTGTTCTCGTATTTCATGACTTCCGAGAGTGGCCAAGCCCTAGCTACTTTCACAGCTACTAGTGGTGCGCGTGCTATTGTTCTCTCATAAGTGGAAGGGACCTACAGTTTATTGCCAACTTCGGACGGTAAATTTGTGACGCTTTACATTTAATAAAATCTTCATGAGGTCGCGGAAAGTATCCTTTCATGACTCTGGAATAAGTTCTGGCTGAAATTTTTGAATTTCTAGGAAAACAGACAGGGAAAGGTGACAATTGATGAAAAATCAAGATGCCCCAAGATTTGGGGCTAATTTGGAAGAGGAAGTTGCAAAAGCATTCAATCCCTTAAGTCTTGCATTCCAAGTGCTGTGTGCAATTAGTAGGTCGAGGAAAGGAAGCTATTGTTCGCGGTGGAACGCCACGAACAGTCGTTCGTGCCTGTCAGTTTTAAGGAAGCACAGCAGACGTTGTTTCAAACGAACAAAGCAATTGACAGACTGCACTAGACAGAGTTTCGAAGCCTACGTAAGAAATCACAACGAAGTTCAACGGACTCCCAGTCTCTGTCTTTGTTCTCACTGCTTCTTTCGCATACGAATCGGCAACTTTTTGGTAAATCGAAAAACTTCCATTGTTTATGATTTCCTGTAGATGTAGAAGTGCCAGTATGCCAGCATGCAAAGAATTGAATGGATGAGCTTCTGTCGCAAAAATTGGAAGTTTTCAATGAATATGGTTCGATTTGGAAAAGATCAGACAGAACAGACAAGCAACTCAGCCAACAGTTCGAAAATTTTTGAGTGTGGTTCTTTTTCTGAAAGTGTATGTGGACTTCCAAATCGAATCCCTCTGATATTGACACCCCCTCCTCCAGTGCCTTCCACTCCTGTCATCCAGAAACCATTCCACGATTTCCCAAATTAATGTCTCCCATTAATCAAGTCCTCACCCATCCAGCAAGCCGCTGACAAGAAATCCTCTCTAAATGGAAAATCCGCAGCAGATTAGAAAGTAATTTACCGCCCACAACGACGCTGATCCCGGATCAAGACAAATAATGCAATTTTTTGCGATGTCCCGAAAAACCCTTCATTCCCGTATCCCAAGCGCAGGCATTGTCCTCCTGTCGCGTTTCGCATCTGTTTGCACATGAGTTTCGAATTGAAAGCCCGCTCGCAGCAAGTCATTGTCACCGCGGACAGACGTTCAAACAAACCGTCCCCGACCGGCCCACTCATTTGCAATGAGTTTGCAGTGTTTGCACAAATGTTCGATTTCCATTCGAGTTCGAGAGCGTACTGGCGTACACAAACACTCCCTTCTGCCCGTCCGGTTGGCCGCCACCAGTGCCACCCCTATGCAGGGACATATGCAGTTTTTGTGATCCTTTTAAATAATTCCCTGCAAACAATGTTAAATACCCGCAGGAACAAATGCACACGCACACACGTCGACGCGCGTCGCCGTGGCGGGATGAAATTAGGCAATTAAAGGATGAGCACATATGCGCGAGTTAAATGTGTCGCAGATCAATGCGAGGGACTGCGTGCTCTCTGCAATTCGGGCTGGCAAGGGTGGGGGGTGTTTGTTTTCTTTTGGCTTTGTGACCTTTTCGGGACAGGGACGCGGTTTGAATTTCATTTTGCTCAGTGCGGTGGTCACAAGTGGATTCATGAACTGCGCCTGTGTTTGTTTTTGTTAAGCAGATGTCGACGCAATTTGACATCCGGCAGGAGCAGGGTGTTCTTCAAGCATATCAAAATGCCTTCTACAGCACTTCAAAACGACCGTCCTTCACTTCGATGGTGAAAAAGCTGGTGAAAGCGACTCCTGGGCAAATTTCGCAAAGAATGCATCCGTTGCTAGGCCCCATTCCGATGTCAAGCATTCTTCGGGAGCTATGTCAAGAGCGCTGCAGTTGCCGACCATGTCCAGTCCTTTCATCCCGGCAGCTGCATCCATTCAACCTGAGTACCATGTAGCCGAATTCAAAGTCCGTTGTAATCACCTCGACCATCGTCCTGCCAGGATGCGTAGAGTGTGCGCCAGCATGACCACATTAGAACACTTCACGCTTCCGGAATTTCCTCCGAAGTACTCGATGGGTAAACACATTGTCTTGCACATTGTAAATCTAGTCCATCCATCCGCAGCCCTCCGATGGCGGCAGCAGCGGCCTGTGCACCAGTACCAGCCAGTGACCACTTCAGCTGATCCATGAGAGTTCCTGGCGATGCTGTCCGAATTCCCATTCACTGGCCCGCACAAATATTCGCTCTCTCTGTCTCTGGGGCTCTTCATTCAACTGCAAAGCTCCTGGCTGCTGCTGGCTGCTGCTGCGTAACGATGAAGTGGAACCAATCCCATGGAGGGGCTGCCTGCCTCAAGGGTCGTCATCGATGTGCACACTGGAGTGTTAGTGTCTGCATGTACAGCTTGTGGTTGATTCCGCTTGCCAGGCTCCAGGATATACGGGCTTGCCAGAGCTCGGAAGCACTCCACCGAGTCGTTTAGCGGAATGGCCCTGTCCTCCTCGGTCCCCAAATCATCATCGCGTGGAGTGGGATGTTATCTACTTGAAAATTCAATCAAATCGAATCACGTACGTAATTAAATTAATTAAATGTGTGATCAGAACGTGCGGCCGGAGTAGGGCGGCTGCTATGGCGGGCCACTTTGTCATCCTGTGCCGCCGCACCCCACGCTCGAGTAATTGAAATGCCTTTGTCAGTGTCAGTGCCACTTGTGCGAGAGCACTCCTCGCCGACATGGCAGGGTATCGAGTAGATCACAAAAAAGGATACAAAATCCCGTCCCCATGCTAATTTCCTGCCAGACGGCTTGTCCTTCCCTCCCCGCCACCTAATCAGTCAAATTTATACAATTTTTCAGGACATTAAGCAGCCTCCCGGGCGGCACTTGTGCACGGCAGAGCATCACCGCCACCCCGCAACGGACAACCACCGTGCAGTATGCAATTACAAGGACTTTTACTGCCACCCGGACTGTAACGGGGCCTCAGTGACCTCTCGAGCAAAAATCGTGTCGCCACGGCCTGTAAAACCGACGACGCCCGACGACGGGGACATATGGGCGAGCTAATTAATTAATTGAATGGCTGACCAGTAACTAATTTATGGTCAAAGGACAAGTCGTTTCGGTTCTTCCTTAGTTTTTCCTTGCATGGCACTCACCCTCTGCCTCGCTCTCGCTGTGTCTCTGGGCTGAACTGAGATTCGTCATGGACACTTGTGTTAGAATTCATGATGTGGAATCGACCGATGGGGCGATGCCGGGCGGTTGCTGTCCCTGTGTGTGCGCGTGCAGTCAAATTGGGGTTCGGCTGTGATTCGAGGCGGAAATTGTGACGGCCGAGGAGAGAAATTAATTTCGTTTATGGATTCGGGGAACGTTTCTAAGTCATTGAACACAGTAAATATGTTGATTGCATGTGTTTCGACGGCTGTGTGCGTGGACGTGGTATCCTTTGCTCCTTGGGCGACGGTAATGGTGGTGGCGATGGCAAGCAGTCATGTCAGAGTCCTGTCATGACAGTTTGATTATGACGGGATCTGAATGGACGAGGGAGCAGCACAGTACAGTGGCTTGGCCAGTGACCTGGAATGCAGTGATGTTCGGCATGGATTAACGCACTCACTCACTGCCCGGGTGGAAGAAACAAATAAAAATTAAAATGATGAATCATGGCGCAGCCAGAGATTGATGGATGTCATTAAACACTGCGAGTGTATGGAAATGGACTGACAGGAGATGATGGGGGGTGACTACTCCAACACTGCGCTCCCTCCAGCAATCAGTTGTGCAGTGCATGCTTGGATTGCTTCGCGTACCGAGGGTGTCCTAAGCTTGAGACTGAATCCACCTTCAATCAAAGACGTCTGACGAGATATTCTGGGAGACAACCCGGGAGACGGTGCAAGAACATGAGTATTTGGCCGGTTTTCGTTCGAACCGAAAGCAGCCAAAGCAAGACCCTCACAGACTTGTGGCCCATGAGTCGCACGTATGACACGTCTTAAAAATCCAACCAAAACTCAAAGAGACTTGGCTGTGTCCAGGCACCCACATTGACAGTTGCTTCAGGGATCCGTAAGATCAGACTTGTGAGTCTTCTTTCCCAACATCTATCCTTGTAGGGCAACACGGCGTTGCTAGAGATTGTCTGTCATCGAGGTCTGCGGAATTGAAGGATAGCGTCATCCTTCAACTCATATTCCTCTCCGTCAAGTTAATTTATTTTTAAGTTTGGAAAGTAAAAGAAGTTGCAGAGAGCCACCTAAAGGGAAGCAGTTTGTTGCCTCCAGTTTGAACCTCTGCTTTTCTTCCTCAAATGACACGAATGTAGGTTCATTGTAGAGTCTTGTAACGATTTTTCTGTAGATGTAGATCAGAGTTAGTGCCTCCCAGAGAAAGGTGTTTTTCACATTCCCTATGCAGAGGAGATTTCTCGTCTTGATCGGACTTTGTTTACTCGCTGCTTCAACTGCCTCTTGGTCTATGGTGCGTCGATGATCATGAAACAATGCGTTAAAGCGTCAAACGCGGCATTTTTTTATAATTAGCTCGCGCTAAGGGGATTGTTTGTAGCCTTAACTGACAGGAAGTCACAGCACGAACCGATGCTATAGAGGAAGAGAGGGAAAGGAGGTACCGATGTACATTGGTTTTAAATGTCTGTAAATTGTAATGGGGGAGGAAAAGTTGGTCTGGAAAAAGCATTCCAAATTTGTGTGATGCGGCTGAAGAACGAGTCTCTAAGCCTGCGTCCGAAGGTAGGCTAAGGGGGTGAAGGTGAGCATTCCCAGCTAGGCGGGTATTGCTGGTGAGTTCCTGAAGGGGAGGAATGCAGCTGGCTATCTCGTTAGAGCAGTTTTTGTTGCAAAAGTGAAAAAAAGTGATAGAGACGCAACATTTCGTCGATGTTCAAGCGAGTCGATTGACTTCACAGCATTATTATCAAAAATAAGTTCAATTGCTCGCTGTTGGATTCTATCTAATAGGTGCAGAGAGGTCTTAGGAGCATTGTACTCAAGCTTTGGGCGGATGTACGCCTTATATATGGAAGGAAAGGAATATGGAGGATGGAAAGTCGTTCATTTTCAACAATGCAGGAGCCATTCATAGATAATGGCAGGTTGTTTTGAGAACGCTTGAGTGACAGTGGACAGCACTGAGTTTTGGAAGCATTAAATTCCACTTTATTCTTTATAATAATAACTATTGGCGCTACAGTCCAAAGGGGGACCAGGACCTAGCTTGCTCATCAACTACTCGTGTTGTGCGCGCTACTGTTCTCTCACGAGTAGAAGGGACCTACAGTTTTTTGCCGACTCCGAACGGCGAAATTTGAGAAGCTTTCTTAGACAGTTATTACTCTTTGAGTGTTGTCAGCAGCTCGAAAGAGGTGGTGCGGTGAAATATTAGAAAAATTGGTGTTGAACTGGGAGTCGAACCTAGACCCTTCGGCGTGTGAGCGTCGCACTCTACCCACTACGCCACGGCGACCACTTCCTTATACTTCTGAATACCCCAATCAATTATGCTGTCAAGATCGGAATTTAATGAGCTTTACATACGCTCCGTTCCAAGTCAATGGCCGAAGAGGAAGGACGAGGGCCAAGGAACGAATATGAGAAGCTGAGGGTACTGTCATCAGCGAAGGAGTGAATTGGATAAGAAGTAGATTAGAAGTGACAGGCAGGAGGAGGTTGTCAATAAAGTTGGCTCTCTGTCCCAAACGAAATTATTGTGAACAAGTCTCCATTATATCATAAATTACGTGGTCCAAGCGGGACCAGAGTTTATTTGAAACTAAATTTAAACTTACATTCTGAATTTTAATTTAGCCAAGAGATCTAAACTGTACTGCACATCTGATAGGATGGTATGTGCTACGTATGCATAATATGGTAGATCTGCGCGACGAGTGACTGTGTATGATGGTACACGCGCTGCATCTCGGCTCAGAGATAAACTATGTCCTGCAAGTAATATTGTTATATAAAGTATGGGTAGGAGGTTAGAACCCAGATATAACACATACGAGAAACAAAATTTTGCTCGATTTGTCAGAACACATGCTCTAATACCATCTAGTTACTTTTACACTAACTCTTTTTCATCTATTCAATCAAATTCTGGAACTCAATACCAACTAATACCAGGTGTACCCGTATGAAGTGAGCGTCAAGATACAAATGTCTCGATAGGGAACATTTGTTGTGAACGAGCTCTTATTTTTTTTGTTTGTTTGCTATGACATCTGTGAAAAATACTTAGTATACATCAAGTCATTGAACAGACAACATCATATTTTTTCATCGTGTTAAAAATGTCGAATTTCGTACCAGAAAGTGATGATATGCGGAAAGGATTAATTTTTTGTTTTCATTTGAAGAAAAGTGCTGCAGAGTCGCATCGAATGCTTGTCAAGGCATATGGTGATCATGCTCTATCAGAAGCAACATGCAAAAGATGGTTTCAACAGTTCAGAAATAATGATTTTGATGTGAGAAATGAAGAACGTGGAAGATCACCAAAAAAGTTTGAAGATGCCGAATCGCAAACGATATTGGATCGAGATGACACTTTGAGTCAAAAGCAAATTTCAGTAATGTCAAATGTTGCACAGCAAACAATTTCTGACCGTTTAAAAGCTATGGGAAAGGTCCAAAAGTGTGGAAAATGGGTGCCACATGAATTGAATGAAAAACAGACGGAAAACCGAAAAAGCAAAATTTTGCTTCAAGGACACGAAAGATAATCGGTTTTGCATCGGATTGTTACGATGTTAAAAATGGATTTATTTTAAGAGTCCTAAACGGAAAAAACATGGGTTAACCTGGGACAACCATCAACATCGACTGCAAAACCAGATCGATTCGGCAAGAAGACAATGCTGTGTGTTTGGTGGGACCAGAGAGGTGTGCGGTACCACGAGCTCCTAAAACCTGGTGAAACTGTTAATACTGATCGCTACCGACAACAATTGATCAATTTGAGCCATGCATTGATCGAGAAACGACCAGAATGGGCCAGAAGACACGGCAAGGTAATTTTGCTCCAATGCAATGCACCTGCACACATAACCGGTTCAGGATACAATCAAAACACTTGGCTGGGAGCCTTTACCTCATCCGCCGTATTCACCAGACTTGGCTCCTTCCGACCTTCATTGTTTTCATCGATGGGACACGCATTGGCTGGGCAGCACTTTGATTCCTACGAGGAGGTCGAAAATTGGGTGTTTGATTGGTTTGCTTTAAAAGACGAACAATTTTATTGGCGTGGTATTCACAAATTGCCAGAAAGGTGGTCAAAATGTGTAGAGAACAATGGCCAATACTTTGAGTAAAATGTTTTTACTTTCCCATTAAAAATTAGTGTTTTATTTTCAAAAATTTTTTTCATGCAGGTATACCTGGTATATGGTTTCATAGGAATGTGGAATGATGACACTTTTAAGCACTTGTTGAGTTAGACCAGTCAGATCACTCCTTTTCGTAGAGAGAACAACCTCGGTTTTTGGAGGGTTGACTAAAAGCCCATTCCTGTTACACCAGTCGTCGATCATGTCAATGGACGCCAGCCAGCTTGCACAAACGGCCACAAGGCATGGTCCGGAAACCAGAACAGCTACATCATCCGCATACCCTTAGGCATGGTTGTGAGATCCATTTAAGGTGGAGAGGAGAGAGTTGACCAACATGCACCATAGGAGCGGTGACAGCACGCCACCTTCGTGGCAGCCCCTGTTTACCCCCGACATTACAAACTGGTCACACTCCGCCTCCGCGATTGTCGTTCTATTCATTAGCATTGCTTTAATCCACAACACCAATGATTTTTCTTCGCCGTGTTCTATGGCTGCGTTGGACATGCTACAAAAGCCGCATTGTGGAAACAGGAAACCCTTGTTTTGGGTATGTGGCGTCTAGATAGTTCAGGGCAACGAGATGTTCCCAATCAGAGAGCCGTCAGTCCATGGGCATGGAATTTTATGCTCCTTGACTTGAAGAAAACTTCGAAACAGCACTTGAGTGGACATGAATAAGTTAAATGGACCTGGGAAAGAACTATGTCGGCAGCGGATGTTGGAAAGTATGGTTTAAGGTAAGTGCTCGGAAACCGGTATTGCTGGTATATGGACTATTATTAACACCAAACGCTTTAAACATGCCGTTCTGGTCTAACTTTCATCCCCATCCTAAGTCTTCTTCGTCCATTCTTCCATTTTTTATGTATCTACCGTCATTACTTCTAAATTGTTTTCTATTCTCTTGATGATAATACGAGTATCTTAGTACTAACACCTCTGCTGACACATACGCGATCTTTTAATGAAATTTTCAATGGCCGTTTTGCATAAGTGCAGTTTTGCTGCAGTATTTCATTAATGCAGGATCCAATTGCGTCTTTTAAGGCTTGAGTCTTCGTCTTGAGTCGTGGCCACAATGGCGTAGTGGGTAGAGTGCCACGCTCACACGCCGAAGGGTGTAGGTTCGATTCCCAGCTCAACAGGAATTTTTCGAATTTTTCACGGCACCACCTCTTTCGAGCTGCTGACAACGCTCAAAAAGTAATAATTGTCTAAGAAAGCTGCTCGAATTTCACCGTTCGGAGTCGGCAAAAATCTGTGGGTCCCTTCTACACGTGAGAGAACAGTAGCGCGCACAACACGAGCAGTTGATGAGCAATACAGGCCCTGGTCCCTCTTTGGACTGTAGCGCCAACAATTTTACTCCAAGCTAGGCTCTGGTCCTTCTGAGGATTGTAGCGCCAACAATTATTATTATTATTATTAGTCGTCGTAGGCTTATTCGCATAAACCATCGACATCAAAAAACCCAAAGAAAAATGTCCAATGGTGTTAAATCGCACGATCTAGGCACCAATTCTGGTCTCCAAGACGCGAAATAACACGACCGGGAAATGACTGGTGCAGCAATTGAATTGTTTGGCTGTATGAGAAATGGCGCCCCTCTTACTGAAACAACATCCGCTCCACATTCATTTCTTCAATTCTAGGCACGAAAAAATTAGTTATCATCTCACGATACAGCGACTGTTTGCGCGTGACCTGACTCATTTTGAGGATGCATTTGCTTTTCGTGAATCACTCGAGGATTTTCCTCGTCCCAAATGCGACAAATTCTGCCTATTGACGAAGCCATCAAGATGGTAATGGGCCTCGTCACTAAAGATAATTTTATCGGCAAATTCAGCATTTGCATGTTGTCCCTCCAATACTCAATTAACGAACTCCCTTCGCTGTGCATGGCTTCAGTTCCTGAGTCAATTGAACTTTGTATGCGTGAAGATGCAAGTCTTTTGTCAAAATTCGCTGCATAGTGGATTTGGAAACACCAATTTGCTTAGCTCGGTGTCGAATTGAGGTGAATGGAGTTTGGGCGACATCATCACGTACTGCTGCGATATTTTCGGTCGATCGGCCTGGTCGAAGGCGCGTTGTTGTCTTTTCATCAGTTACAGACCCAGTTTCAGCAAACTTTTTCTTTAATCGCCTTACTGTTGACTCTTTTGGAGCATTATTGTAACCCCAAATTGATTGCAATTTGCGAACTGTAGCCGCAAAACTTTCACCATTTTGGTAAAACAATTTCACATTGAGAATGCGTTGTTCATTCGTTTGGCGCTCCATTTTTATTAACCTTATGCCTTCTACTAACAAATTATAATAATTGTTCAAATATCAGACAATGGCAATTCGAATGGCGCCAAATTCAAATCTTGCGTTCTTGTTCTGCGCCCTTTATATAAGACCCTTACCCTTAGCTAATAAATTATATTTTTTTTATAAATTGTTTTTTATTTATAACTTTTTCCCACTTTTCTTTTTCGTTATCATTATTGCTCGAAGCACCAATGACATTTTGCGCTGGCGAGGCAGTTTGTTGTTCTATTGGTCCTTCCGGTAATAAAAGCACTCCTTTGGTTTTCGTGATCGGAGAAGAATTTTTTTTTCAATTTGCGAATATCCGATTTAATTAAGCTCAGTTCATTCGTTAATGAAGTGAGCTTACTTATTAAGCCAAAAATGTCACATTCTTGCGGATTTTGCACTTATAGCACACATTCTTCTTCTTCTTGTGGCGCTACAGTCCGGGGTGGACCTGGGCCTCAACCAACATGCCTCTCCAGCCAGCACGATCTTTTGCCAACTTTCTCCAGTTGCGCACTCCAAGTTGGCTGAGGTCCTTCTCCACTTGTGTGCGCCACTTCAGTCTAGGCCGTCCTTTGTTGCGTTGTCCCAATGGCTCGGATTCAAAGGCTTTTCGGGCCGGAGCAGTGGTGTCCATACGCTCTACATGGCCTAGCCATCTTAAGCGTTGTATCCGTAGACGCTTAACCAGGCGCATGTCGCTGTACAGCCTATAGAGTTCGTCATTAAATCTTCTCCTCCAGATGCCATCAACGCAAACAGGACCGAAAATCGCACGCAAAACTTTTCTCTCGAAAAGACTAAGGGCTTCTTCATCCGCCTTTGCTAACGTCCAAGATTCTAGCTGTTATATAAAGCTAGTTTAGTCCTTCGAGAGAGGGCTTTATTACTCAATTGCCTCTTGAGCCCAAAGAAACAGCGGTTGGCAAGAGTGATTCTGCGTTTGATTTCGGTACTGATGTTGTTGTCCCTGTTTACCGCGGAGCCGAGGTAGACGTAGTCCTTAACTACCTCGAAGTTTCTGCTGCCTAGTGTGACGCTCCGTCCGAGACGTCGATGTTGTGTGTCCTTCCTTGATGACAGCATGTACTTCGTTTTGCCCTCATTTACCGCAAGCCGCTTCCGCTTCAATGTCAGCAAACGCCTCATTGACGGCTCGCTGTGTTCGTCCAATCACGTCAATGTCATCAGCGTAAGCTAACAATTGAACTGACTTCTGGAAGATCGTGCCTCTGGTGTTGACTTGTGAGTTACGCACGATCTCCTCGAGGATGATGTTAAAGAAGTCACATGACAGTGCGTCGCCTTGTCTAAAACCTTTTTTGACATTGAAGGTCTCGGTGAGTTCGGTACCGACCTTGACGGAGCAGCGAGAGTTCTCCATCGTCATCCTATACAATCTGATGAGTTTGGTAGGAATGCCAAAACTAGACATGGCACTGTATAGCTCGTCTCTATGCACACTGTCATATGCAGCCTTGAAATCGACGAATATAGCACACATTGTTGGTCGATATTATGAGCTGGACAACTGTCGCGTATAACTCCACACATTTGGTGTATAATTTTCTGCAGCAGAATCCACCGCAGCTCATGAAATTGGCCGACAAAATGCCAGTATTGCGCTCTCCACAATTATCTACCATTTTGGATATTTTTAAGCTTATTTGAATAATTAGAAACGATATTGGAAGTTAAACGAACGAACGGACGATGTTCAACGTTTGATAGTTCAGTGATAACTGTATTTTTTGTATTTGTATATGTATATGTATATTGTATATGAATATTGGGGCACACCTTTCGCCTTTCCAATGAAGCAGGCAATCCATTCCAAGATCAGTCACAATCTGCAGGTGGCGCCATCTTTTGCACATGGATCGAAGTAATTTGTACCTCCCATATGGCAATATGTTCCATTCCGATGTCAAGCATTTCTTTGTGAGCTATGTGAAGAGCGGTGCAGTTTGACGACCAAGTCCAGTCCGTTCATCAATTCATCATGAGTGTCATGTAGTCCAAGCTAATGGAGCCAAAAGCAAAAGTGCTGACACTCTGCATAGATTCCAACGACCTAGTTGACAATGCCTTGTGGCAGTGGTTAGAGGACACCTTGTTTAAAAACGACATAATCGCTAAACTTTTAACCCACAAAAAATGTAAATTCCATAAAGCAGCTTCTAATCAGAATTTCAGTTCCTGTGGAGTCCAAGCCTCGAACCCAACCTAAAATCCGCACAAAAATTTAAATCCGCAGCAGGCAGAAAAAAACTGGCTCATAACACTCACTCTGCGAGAAATTACAATTTGTTGCCTAAATCCCAATTTAGCATACCAACCTCATAACCCTGCATAATTCCCACACTTCAAATTACATCGGCCGCCGCCGCTGCTGTATCATAATTTTAAATATCCTCTCTCTGTCTCATTTGAAGTTAATATGGCACCATGCGGCCATAACCAAATGCGGCCGGCTCACATGTGTGCTAGGTGACACCCGGCCTCATTAAAAACTCACCAGACCGTCCTAATCCAAATGGGAAAAAAGCACCAGGACACCAATCCGTTGACGGGAGAGGGTTTTTTTTTGTTCTGTCATTCATGCCCCTATCGCAGCGCTCTCTGGCTTGCTATTAAATATTAAAATTAATCCACTTGCGCGAGGATAGGTAGCAGCAATTTGATTATAAAGCGTAATTATCCCCAAAGCCAGGCAGCCTCTAAAAGAAAGCCCACATTTAATTTGTTAAATCCTCGTAAAATCCAACAAAAAACTCCACCACCCACTCAGTCAAGGAGCCAGCTTACACACATGACGACGACACTGGCGGGTTTTTCATGTAAATCCACTGAGACACAAACTTGGTAACACCTAGGATCATAATAATTTACTTGCATCTTGCCACAAGCTGCCTCTGTGTGTCGAAGTGTCGGCGTCGCTGTCGGTGTCCTTGCAACGTCAACATCGTGCCATCGTCAAGGAGAAAATTAACCTTCAGGATATGATTATAACGGTGACACGGTGGAACTCACCATGTGATTCATAAAAGAGTCAACAAAATTAACTTTCATCCAAACAGCGAG
Source organism: Eristalinus aeneus (assembly GCA_955652365.1). Lineage (NCBI taxonomy): Eukaryota > Metazoa > Arthropoda > Insecta > Diptera > Syrphidae > Eristalinus > Eristalinus aeneus. The sequence goes on from OY019131.1 coordinate 96,027,692, forward strand.
TGGATGGGGGCGAGGGGGTGAGTTAGTGAGTGAGTGGCAGTTTTGTTTTGCTTTCTCTGCTCCTTCCCCGAAACTCATGATGTCAAATTCAAATGGATACAGCCGCAATTATCCTTGCCACACATGCAGAAGCGGCTTAGAGGGGGTGGGGGTAGGCAACCGGCTGACTGTGTGGGAGGGCATCAGACTGAGCCGGAGTTGTATAATATTAATGCCTACACCATGTCCACACTCGTGTAATAAATAATTGAACACCATTTGACAGGATGTTATGCATGTTGGCTGTTGGTTTTGCATTCTGCCCCTTCCGCTTGGCCTGCATTGCCGCACTCAAACGAACGAGAACGAGAACGAGCGAGGGTGAAGGATCCTTGTTGTCGGTGGTGGTGGTGTAATTAAGTCTTAGCAACGGCATAAATCGTTATTAATCCAAAATGCAAAACCTTAATTTACAAGTCACCATGTTAGCATTTAACAAACTAAATAGATTTATTATGGTTAACATTTGCGCCCTGGGTGGTGTGTGGATTTGAGAATTGTCTGAGAACGAGCACGAGCACACAATGGAGTCCATATGCGTCCGGGCGTCGTCTGTGGTGGCTGCCATTGAATGCAGAACGAACTACTTCTTGTGCAGCGCACATACGTACCCGTGCAGTTGGGTAGGGAGCAGAGAGCGGGACGCCTCTTGAATAAGTCAGAGCGATGTATCGGGGCAAATATCCCGGGGGCGGGGGAGAATCGACACTGGGAGCTGTAGTAATGCACTAATGGTGTTGATGATGAAGGAGAAAATTTATCGAGATCGGGTCGTCGTCTACAAGGGTTTTGCAGACAAATTGTCTCGGAAATTCATTACAATGTTCCTGGACTGGTTGGGAGGAACTTTGGTGATTTAGCGTCAGCTACATGGCGGGCCAGATGATCTCCGCATTTGCGTGCGCTGGGGGTTGTGGTGGATGCACGTTGGACGTGGCTGTTGGGAGAACGTCGCGGAGGCAATGAAATGGGGAAACGACACCTTGGTTGATATCCGATGCCGATGTGAGCTCAAACTCTTTGTGGATCTTGAAGCAGAGATGAGCTTGGAGCTTTGAGGACTTTGGACCTTGAAGGGCCTTGGTAAAGTCTGGAGGACCGTAAAATCTGGATGACCTTGAACCTTAAAATCTTGAAATCCTTGTAGCTATGAGGATCATAGCGGGGGGGACCTTGGAGCGTAAAGTTTGGAGGACCTTGGGGCTTGGAGGCCCGTGGAGGTTAGAGGACCTTGGAGCTTGAAAGGCCTTGAAGTTTGGAGGACCTTATCGTCTAGAGAGCCTTAGAGCTTGAAAAAACTCGTAGCTTGAAGGACCTTGAAGTTTTTTTTTTTTGTTGGAGGTTGGGATAAACTACACTGGAGCGCTCAGACTCAAATACTGGTCCATTGTACTCCCAGGCAGTAACCTTCATTTAATGTAATTTCTTGGTGTCGCTTCTGTGATATAGAACTTAGGTTTTCAGTTCCCACCACATCAGCGCCAAATAACCGCCACCTGATAGGAGCTAAAGTAGGACACTGAAAGAGAAAGTGCTCTGAAGTGTCTTCACCTTCTCCACAGGCGTCGCAGAGTGTGACATCACTAAGCCCAAGCCGACTCAGGTGCATAGTGAAGGGAAAGTGTCCCGTTAGTACGTCGACAAGTCGTCTGCACTCGTTTCTGTCTAGAAATAGCAGAAAAGACGCGGATTACTTGGTGACGTTTGGGAGCATACCTGCATTACTGCTCACCCTGCATCCTGGAGAGTCACGCCATCTCCGGTTGTGCTGTAGGGAGACCCAACCATCGACGGAGGCCCTGACCAGGGACGCGGGTAGTCCCAAGGTGGGTTCGGGCCCTACGAATGCCTCTGCTGAACCTGGAATAGCTAGTTCATCGGCAGTCTCTTTGCCGAGGATCCCGTGACCTTGGAGCTTGGAGGACCTCGGAGCTTGGAGGATCTCGAAGCTTGAAGGACCTTATAGCTTCGAGGACCTTGGAGCTTGGAGGACCTTGGAGGACCTTGGAGCTTGAAAGACAGTAAAGTCTGAAGGACCTTAGAGCTTAAAGTCCGGACGATCTCGGAACTAAAAGTTCGGAGGAGCTTCAATTAACTTACAGCCTGAAGGACTTTAGACTTTGAAACTCAGAGGACTTTGGACCTGAGAGGTCCTTCGAGCTTGGATGACCGTAAGATCTGGAGGACCGTAAATTCTGGAGGACCGTAAGCTTGGACCGTTATCTTGGAAACCCTTGGAGGTTAAGAAGCTTGGAGCTTGAAGGGCCTTGAAATTTGGAGAACCTTAGCGTCTAGAGGACCTTGGAGCTTGAAAAACCTCGTAGCTTGGAGCTCTTAGAGCTTAAGGTCTGGAGGACCTTGGACCTTAAAGTCCAGAAGACCTTAGAGCTTGAAGGACTTTAGACCTTGGAGAACCTTGAAACTTAGAGGACCTTGGAGCTTAGAGGAACTTGGAGTTTAAAGGACCTTAGCGGTCTTAGGAACTTGGAGCTTGAATGATCTTGAAGCTTAGAGACAATTACTCATGGGCAGTACGTTTCAATGTTAGAAGTAGAAAAAAGGCTGGAAGTACAAGTGGCTTTAAATTGGAATGACAACTACCTGCCAGATAGCAGCCAATCAATTTGTGGCTAGAAAGCAGTCCAGGGAATCGACTGCTGCTTCAAACCCTGCAAGAAATCATTTCCTCTCTGCTTAGTGGTGATTAGAAGGACATGATAGTCTTAGTGCTGCCAATGCCAATCCAACTTTTCTAACAACGAAAGTTTAAAGAGTCGTCTGTATAAGATTTGTCGGCCGTGTTAATTTCAATTAAGGGGAGCAAACCTTTCTGGATCGCCGCAGTCAATATTTAGCAGTATTTTGGAACAGATCCGGCGGCTGGACTCTCTGTAGCCCAAGCTATCAATATACCAAGCAGGTTTCTTCCTGTTTACAGCGGAGAAATCATCCCTGTTTGAGAATCCGGTTTCTTAGTTTCTTTTCTACTCCAACTTGCCGGCAGATTGTCGACCAAAAATACTCTTAAGTAAGGCTACGGCCCTAAGCTTACCACCCATAGGTAAGTTGCACATGACGATGATTGCAACATCATTTGCATCTGTAAATCTGGCTCGAAGGACCAAATTGAAGCTCTTAAAATTTAACTTTTTCAATCTGGCTGAATGATGAGCAGAACATCAGTGGCACCAGCTTCTGTGTTTTTTATTAAAATTTCGCCCTCAAGCAGAGCAGTGGGGTCAACATTCCATCGCGACCCCGCATCCTTCGCTCGGCAAACAAAGCGTTCTCATTTTGCGCGGAACAGATTTCATTTATAGAATCGCACCAGACCCGCTGAACACAATTAAATAATTGAATGCATAATTTATTGCATCACATGCCGAAGGCGTTCCGCCCCATATGATGGAAGCGCCATCACTGCTCCTCGGGGCTCCGCCAAGGCGGTGCAGGTTCAAGACCCAGCACCGGCAGCGCCCTCGCGAACCTATTTAACCTATAATTTCGCCTTATTAAATTTGCATAAGTAATCTTTTGGCTGACTTTGCATAAAATTTACGCAGTGGCAGCAGAATAAACAGCAGCAGTAGCGCAGCCCGCTCAACGGCAGGTGGACGCCGAGCTGGAGACGACGACGGCAGGGGACAAGGAATAATGGTTCAAAATAAAATTACAAAATTCGTTGGATTTCCCTTTTCTTTGGGGTTGTTACGGAGGGGAAAAATGAATCCTACCAGCAGGCAATATTGTTGTGCTTCTTATTATTATCCTAGGTGAGGCAGCATCCCTCCGCCCGGCGCCGGCGAGGGAAACTTTTGTTGTATTTCGACACAAACAGTTGTTTTCAACGCGATGGAAATCCTGATGACTTTTCACCTCGCAATGATGGTGCGGCAGAATCAGCCATTAGGCGGCGGCTAGAACTGGAGGGGAGGAATTGAAATCATGGAATCAGCATTTCACGAGTGCTTTGGATGCCATTAATAAGAATTTCAAAAATGCACGAAAGATAAATGATGGACGAACTGAATTGTGACGGGCATGCTTTGGCTAGAGTGGGATTTGACGGATGACACTTGGTGGGGTTTGGCTGCGGCAGGGTTTTAATTGATTTGTGGAAAGGGGTGAGCATTTCAAATTGGAGAACATTTGACAGCCGTTGAAAATTGTTGAGCACTTAGAGAAGAGACGGTGATTGGTGCGAACGTAATGGCTTTCTGAACGAGCCTACCACAATGCAGTCGAATGAAGCACTCTTTCTCTGTAACAATCGGCACACAAGAGGCACAGTTTTAATTTTTTTCTCGATCGGCAACGTCTTAGAGAGCGGAGTTGTCTGCTGTGCAGCAGTCCAGGACATTAGTTTGTCTTTAGACTTTGAAAAGATCTCTATTCTCGTGGTCACTGTTCTCGTGTGGTGGGGTAATCATCTGTGAACTCCTCTGTGTCAGTGCGTAGCCCTATGTCTATCAAGAGGGGAGGAGGTCAAATTTTACGCTCATCCTTAGGTGAAGGCCCTTTTTTCTCTTTACAGGCTTCGGGAATTAAGTAAGGCGTCGGGAAGTGTTTTGGAGTTGAGGGCGTTGCTGTTTGAGCACCCATTGCCACCGCCATCTTTCGTCGCCTTCTCTACTCGTCACCGTCTCTACTTGTCGCCGTCTCTACTCGTCGCCGTCTCTACTCGTCGCCATCTCTACTCGTCGCCATCTCTACTCGTCGCCATCTCTACTCGTCGCCGTCTCTACTCGTCGCCGTCTCTACTCGTCGCCGTCTCTACTCGTCGCCGTCTCTACTCGTCGCCGTCTCTACCCGTTGCCGTCTCTACTCGTCGCCGTCTCTACTCGTCGCCGTCTCTACTCGTCGCCGTCTCTACTCGTCGCCGTCTCTACTCGTCGCCGTCTCTACTCGTCGCCGTCTCTACTCGTCGTCGTCTCTACTCGTCGCCGTCTCTACTCGTCGCCGTCTGTACTCGTCGCCGTCTGTACTCGTCGCCGTCTCTACTCGTCGCCGTCTCTACTCGTCGCCGTCTCTACCCGTTGCCGTCTCTACTCGTCGCCGTCTCTACTCGTCGCCGTCTCTACTCGTCGCCGTCTCTACTCGTCGCCGTCTCTACTCGTCGCCGTCTCTACTCGTCGCCGTCTCTACTCGTCGCCGTCTCTACTCGTCGCCATCTCTACTCGTCGCCATCTCTACTCGCCGTCTCTACTCGTCGCCGTCTCTACTCGTCGCCGTCTCTACTCGTCGCCGTCTCTACTCGTCGCCGTCTCTACTCGTCGCCATCTCTACTCGTCGCCATCTCTACTCGTCGCCGTCTCTACTCGTCGCCGTCTCTACTCGTCGCCGTCTCTACTCGTCACCGTCTCTACTCGTCGCCGTCTCTACTCGTCGCCGTCTCTACCCGTTGCCGTCTCTACTCGTCGCCGTCTCTACTCGTAGCCGTCTCCACTCGTCGCCGTCTCCACTCGTCGCCGTCTCTACTCGTCGCAGTCTCTACTCGTCGCCGTCTCTACTCGTCGCCGTCTCTACTCGTCGCCGTCTCTACTCGTCGCCGTCTCTACTCGTCGCCGTCTCTACTCGTCGCCGTCTCTACTCGTCGCCGTCTCTACTCGTCGCCGTCTCTACTCGTCGTCGTCTCTACTCGTCGCCGTCTCTACTCGTCGCCGTCTCTACTCGTCGCCGTCTCTACTCGTTGCCGTCTCTACTCGTCGCCGTCTCTACTCGTCGCCGTCTCTACTCGTCGCCGTCTCTACTCGTCGCCGTCTCTACTCGTCGCCGTCTCTACTCGTCGCCGTCTCTACTCGTCGCCGTCTCTACTCGTCGCCGTCTCTACTCGTCGCCGTCTCTACTCTTCGCCGTCTCTACTCGTTGCCGTCTCTACTCGTCGCCGTCTCTACTCGTCGCCGTCTCTACTCGTAGCCGTCTCTACTCGTAGCCGTCTCTACTCGTAGCCGTCTCTACTCGTAGCCGTCTCTACTCGTAGCCGTCTCTACTCGTAGCCGTCTCTACTCGTAGCCGTCTCTACTCGTAGCCGTCTCTACTCGTAGCCGTCTCTACTCGTAGCCGTCTCTACTCGTAGCCGTCTCTACTCGTAGCCGTCTCTACTCGTAGCCGTCTCTACTCGTAGCCGTCTCTACTCGTAGCCGTCTCTACTCGTAGCCGTCTCTACTCGTAGCCGTCTCTACTCGTAGCCGTCTCTACTCGTAGCCGTCTCTACTCGTAGCCGTCTCTACTCGTAGCCGTCTCTACTCGTAGCCGTCTCTACTCGTAGCCGTCTCTACTCGTAGCCGTCTCTACTCGTAGCCGTCTCCACTCGTCGCCGTCTCTACTCGTCGCCGTCTCTACTCGTCGCCGTCTCTACTCGTCGCCGTCTCCTCGTCGCCGTCTCTACTCGTAGCCGTCTCTACTCGTAGCCGTCTCTACTCGTAGCCGTCTCTACTCGTAGCCGTCTCTACTCGTAGCCGTCTCTACTCGTAGCCGTCTCTACTCGTAGCCGTCTCTACTCGTAGCCGTCTCTACTCGTAGCCGTCTCTACTCGTAGCCGTCTCTACTCGTAGCCGTCTCTACTCGTAGCCGTCTCTACTCGTAGCCGTCTCTACTCGTAGCCGTCTCTACTCGTAGCCGTCTCTACTCGTAGCCGTCTCTACTCGTAGCCGTCTCTACTCGTAGCCGTCTCTACTCGTAGCCGTCTCTACTCGTAGCCGTCTCTACTCGTAGCCGTCTCTACTCGTAGCCGTCTCTACTCGTCGCCGTCTCTACTCGTCGCCGTCTCTACTCGTCGCCGTCTCCACTCGTCGCCGTCTCTACTCGTCGCCGTCTCTACTCGTCGCCGTCTCTACTCGTCGCCGTCTCTACTCGTCGCCGTCTCTACTCGTCGCCGTCTCTACTCGTCGCCGTCTCTACTCGTCGCCGTCTCTACTCGTCGCCGTCTCTACTCGTCGCCGTCACTACTCGTCGCCGTCACTACTCGTCGCCGTCACTACTCGTCGCCGTCACTACGCGTCGCCGTCTCTACGCGTCGCCGTCTCTACTCGCCGCCGTCTCTACTCTCTACTGGAATGTCCCTTACGCTTGAACAAATGCGTCTACTCGTTTGGGAAGCAGGATCATGTGACATAAGGTGATCGCGTAAGTCCAAGTTCACATAAGTTGGAAGGTTTCTGGGGTCAAATGCCTACACTCTCGTCGCTCCCACACAGGAGAGGCTATATTGTCCTGTGTAGGTCCCCGAGAACTTAAGGATGTTTGCTGAGAACGCTACAGTAATGCCCCGCATAGGCCTGCTTTAGCGCGCGACTTGCGCCACAGTCGCTTCAACGTTAAGCAGGTGGGCGCAATGGCACGTATGTCTAAGGTGTGGGTTCTTTGTCAGAGCAGCCTCTTGTTTGCTAATAGATATTCCCAAAAATGATGAAGTCATAAGTTCCAGAGGAAGATCGTGCCTAGAGGACTGAAAACACCAGTAAACCATAAGATACGATGGTCTGGTTCGCGTTATTGAATAAAAACAAAGGGATCGAAGCGCCATAATTGCGACAGGCTTAGCTAGGACCTAGAGAACACCACTCATCCCACCTCTGATGTCCACCTCTGCAAAGGGTGTTCCTCAAATATTCAGAACTCACTCCAGCTTGGAAAACCCACTTTCCTTCCTTCTGTGAACTTGCTTAATGCAGTTAGGGAGTCCATCATTAAACCAAAAGACTTCTTTTTGATTTACCATCTTCCGTGTTTGTTGCAGTGAATTATTCGAAGACGGCCATCAGCTGCACTTAAGGACTTAATGCATCAGCTCAGAAGATGATTTCCCTCGGCTACACGAGCAATCTGAGACTCCACGCTTATCCTGCAGTCTCCCCGCTTAATTAATGACAAACACGTCAAAGCACAGAGAGCATGATAACGACGCCACTCATCACTCAAAAGACGAGTATGATGCGGCGGAGGAAAAAAAGTGAAGGGAATAAAAAGGATACAGCAACCATTTGCCAGAGATGACTGATGGACACACACGCGTGCACCCTCGTCTCCTCACCCAGCCGCCTCCATTCCGCCTAATCTACTCAAGGGAGCAGCAGAGACTTGGCTCTATTAGCGATGCAGTTTGTTAAGTGGGAGATAGAGACTGAGAAAGAGAGACAGAGTTCGTGTAAAAAATATCTGAAAGCTATTTAATTCAATGAGATTCGAGAATCGGAATTTCCTCCGAAGGGTGTCAAACGAAATTGAAGTCATTAATCATGCTGGCTTGTCACTTAGGTACACACGAGCTTGCCGATGACGACAACGACGATGACGACGAATGGAATGGTGCTTTCTGGAATGGAGACGTTAACCCGCCCACTTTTCAAGGAGCGAGACCGGGGGATCCATGAATGATGTCATTTTGATGGCGGAGCTGGGGCGGAGGTGGTGCTGCTGGTAGATGTCCCAGCAACGCGGTAAACCGCAAATCTCTCTGCCTCTGCGGAGTACAAAAAAATAATTAAAATAACGAAATCAAACACTGTGCGACCCGGATTCGGATTGCCTTCCTTAATCGCATTATACAGCCTTAGCAGAGGGATGGCTGGCAGCGGGCCCGCTTGCAGCAACCCCCGCCTCAGCAGCGCAAACTACTCGGGATGAATCACCATCAGAGATCGGCCGGCTAATGGGGTACGGCTTGGTTTAGGCTTTCCCCCGGAGAATAATGAATTGGGTTCTAGTATCTAAATTAAATCTCGAGCAGATTACTTTTGAATGTCGTTTCGTGACGTGGGCGAAGGGGCTGCCATCAGCCGCAGCAGTGTCACCCCTGCTCTGGATGTGGCTTCCTTTGTCTCTTCGGCTTCCGGTCCCCGGTCTCCGGTCCGGTTTCGGCGTAAATGCAAAAACTCTATCTGTGACAGTGTGCGGAAGAGAAATTAATGTTAAAGCGCCTGATTGACATGCGGATGATTGACTGAGTGATTCTGTTGTTTGGGATGTCATGGCGATGCTGCGAGAGCAGGGGGCGGGTGAGCTTCTTCAATAAATCATCGGCCTGGCAAATCCCTCGGCTTGCATGGCGACCACGTATGCGGCGCTGATGTTGTCGGCGACGATGTTGCACGCGCTGCCAGTTTCAAAAACCCTTTTGCCGTGGCGGTTGGCGGGATATCATTTGCCAGTCGGCGACGACGACTTGTCTGGAATATTTTATGTTTTGCACTTGGCGGGGGTTGCTTGCACACGCTGCACACCCTTTGGGCTTCTTACAAGGATTCGCGCTAGTTTACCCCCCGGCAATGACGATGACGACGAGGACGACGATGACGCCGACTACTTGTGCTGCATATTTGATTGATGAGTCATTTGCGTGCGGTTACTCACGTTCAGGAGCAGCAGCAGTCATTCCTCGGCGTTCAGACGCGATTCCTGTCTGGTTTCAGAGTTTTTGAGGGTCAGTTCCCGAGATGCAGGCACTTTTCCGTCTTTCGTTTTTATGAGCGGAAAGTGCCGACGTGGCGTGTACGTGAGTTTTGAAGTTGTTTCTACGCCCTCCGGCTGAGCCAGGATATCGATATTGACGCTGGTGATGTTTCAGGGTTGGCAATGGAAATCGATAGCCCTGATGGCGTCGCTTTAAATGAGAGAACTTTTACCTCAAGTCATTCTGGGTGAGGTGGTTGAGAAGGTGGGAGTCGCTTGAGGAGAAGATTTGGTAGTCATCTGATGGCATCGTTTGAGTCCAGGGTTCCATGGGGACAAGGGAGGAATGCCTCTAGCCTTACTTAAAGCAGATGAAGTGTGTATACAGAAGAAAG